>JAVBHV010000069.1:1517500-4368522 GCA_033992175.1 Spiraea crenata | reverse complement strand
TTTTAACACCGCTGTCTTGTTCAGAGTCTACTTGCAGAGGCTGTTTCTTCCAAACAGAAATTTTCTGAAAAACACATGATGACCATTGAGATTGATGCAAAGGTAATATCTATAATGGTCCAGAACATGATGTCTTGGCCCTTTTACCTGTTTTCTGCATTCTGAGTTTACCTAGTAAATTTAGAAATAAGTTGAATGAATACTAATTTCTGTGAAAGATGATGTTCCTTAATGAATTGTTCCCTAGTTTGATTGAATTTCTTTTGCTTATGTCCTTCGTGAGTCATACAAGATCCCCGTGTACATAAATTTCCAGTTCTGTACTTGATGTTCGGCTGTTTTCATCTCGTAGATTAAAGAAATGGAGGCCAATATCAAACAGCATGAAAAAGTTGCTCTTCAAGCAGCCCTGCTCGTTGAGGAGTGTGAGTAGCTCTTCATTTTGATTTGAGATTCTCCTGTTGCTAGATTTCTGCTTAATCTTGTGGTTTACTTCTGTAATTTTTTTGTAAAGTATCAATGTAGTTCATTTGTCGGAAGTATTCAGAATATTAAATTGGTCATCTAAAAGTCCAGATCCTGGTCCTTACCAGTATGAAACTTTTAAAAAGAGATATTCTTAAAAGGATTTTGTATATAAATATACACTTGTATGTGTGCTTCTCTTTTCACTAAGTAATAATAGTAAAGAATTGATCTTGGCACCAACCTTTTTCTCCTGCTGCACACCCTTTCTTTTTGGTCGTTGGATTTAATAATCAAAGGAGAATCATTGGACGGAATTAAACAGGGGTGTGCAGAAAGAGAAAAAGGGTGTGGGAAAATCACTTCCTTAATATTATTATTTCTTGATGAAACAAAATTAAGATAATGCTACTTAATGTCATTTTGCTACTTGTCCAGCTAAGAAGGCAGCAAATGATTGCCGAAAGCAACTTGAAGCTGCCAAGGTGAAGGCAGAGTCCATTGCCAGGTTCACTCCGGAACTCAAGAAGGCATTTCTTGAGGTTCTTATCTACTCATTAAACTCCACTACACAAAAGATAAAACATGTTTTATGCTTTCTAATATATGAGTGCAAATTTATTTTGCAGTTGGGGACCTTAGTTATTTACCCGACTGCGTTGAGTGGGTTTTGGGGGTTAATTGCACAATCTTTTATGTTTGGCACTCAGTTGTGACCTGCTTTAATGTTTGGGGGTTAACTTCATATATATAGGGAACTGTTTCTGGTACTCCAAATTAGTCATCCTGTACTCGAATCCTCTATATGTTATTCATGGGTTCAGTGAAGATGGCTCTTTAGTTATAACATATATTTATGGTGAGATTTCATTTGAAGTAGTAAACCATTCTTTCAACAAGTTAAAATATGTATGAAAAATATCATATGATAAGGTACAAGTAGCTTGTTAGCTAGATCTTGGGTGCCTCATGTTTTTTCTAAACAACACTTTTGATGAAGCACCATGATTGTTGTTCCTTTGGTAATTCAGTTCCACATTTGTAATGATCAATAGCCTTAATTTGCTCTTATGAACATTTTATCTGACTCAGGTAATCAAAGTAGGAGCATCTTAGCCCTATGTAGTATGCACTTATCATATGAGGCTCACCTGGTTCGATCTTTGAACCAAGTGGAACATGGACAGGGGCTACACATGCAATTCATATTGTGCTTATAGTGTGTATCTTGCTTTGATATGAACGTAGGCTTATTAACCAACCCATGTAGAACATCTTGTCATGCGTTGCATCTCTTCCCCCTTTCGTCTTCTGTTATTTTATTCAAAACTTATCAAACTTGTGGCCTTAACCCCCAAGAGTAATGCGAAATGATGTCTTTTATGTCTATGTCTAGATGCCTACTACAATTGAAGAACTGGGGGCTGCTATACAGGACAATATCTCTCAAGCTAATTCTATTCTCTTTCTAAATCAAAACATACTGAAAGAATATGAAGGACGACAAAAGGAGGTAATCTTTTGCCATCGTTGCAATTTTTTTTCTGCTTTTCTGTTTTTCTATTAACTCCTCACCTGTAGTTTTAATTGTATTACAGATAGAAGAGAAGACAGAAAAATTGGAAGCAGATAAAACAGAGCTAAAGAGGTGTAGAGCTGAAGTAGATAATCTGAAAGTGAGTGAAGCTTTTTAATATTTTTCAAACCTAAGAAAACTTGTGAAGCTTAGTGTTACCTTGATGAGTAGTTATGTGTTCTGTTGGTCTCCTTGATTGTTCTAAGCAGTCTACCTTGAGTCACCACACTGCACTACTCCTTAATGAATTGCAATATTTTTTCAATCAATCCCATCCAGAAATATCATTGTATTCATCCTTAATTGCCATGTCGTCTGAGAAGAAACATGGTGGAAATCATTCATCCTAATTGCTACTTCTAAGAGGGAATATGGTGGAGTGTATCAATTGCTGCATAGATTATAGAAGAATTAGAAGACAAAAAAAAAAAAAATTCTTGATACTTTTTTCTTTGCATTGACCCTACTAATAAAGCAGTGTGTATATTCCCGATTTTCTTCTTCGAAAGTACCCTGACTATTCATGTTTCTGGCTACGTGGGTATCACATTATTTGCATTCATTTTCTACGTACCATAACATTCTTTCTTTCTCGTAATTTGAAGTTCACCTGAGTTCTGGTCTTTGATATTTGGTCATATGCAGTTTACAGTCTATTCAAACTGTGGTTCTTTTGTGTTGTAACAATTTATTACTGCCACAAAGAACAAATTCCAAAAGCATAGACCAATTTTGCTCTTTGGTAATCCTCGCTTTTATACTAAGATGGTCAAATTTAGACTAAGTTTGCTGACGGTCAACTTTTTTTTACTCCTTTTTCTTGTTTCCCTTTATTGCTTTATTTCAGCTTTCTATGAATATTTGCTTACCTTCATTCGTATTAGTATATGCTTGAGGTCAGTATTTTACAAGAGCCCACTTCAAATTATTGTAGGAAACTTGGCTCCCAACATTAAGAAACCTTGTTGCTCAGATAAATGAGACTTTCAGCTGGAACTTCCAAGAGATGGCCGTTGCAGGGGAAGTTTCATTGGGTACTCTGCATTGGCTTTCTAGAAAATGCCCTCTCTTTTTTAAAAAAAAATCTTTTTGAACTTTTTCTCTAACAATAACCTTTTGGTTTAATGTTTTATCTCAGATGAGCATGAAATAGACTTCGATCAATTTGGGATACTGATAAAAGTAAAGTTCAGGTGATTGCTCTTCTTTTTCTTGTCTCATGGTGCCTCTAGGCATTTACATTTGAAGTTTAATTCATGAAAGTTTGTGTTCATACTTAATTATAGAGAAAATAAATTTCCATTTGATTAATTTTTGAAGTTGGATGCTCAAGTCCGAAGTTAGCATCAGTTCAGCTACGAGCGTTTACTTTCCAGGAAAAAGAACAAAATCTGAAACTTTTGGAATTTGGAAAGTTGGTAGTTTAGATAGTGTGTGATAGATCCCATGAATAAAATAAAATAAAAAGCTCATCTGTTGGCAGTGACTAAGTTTGTTAGACGTATTCGCTGGCGTACAGATTAAGGGAAATCTAGTGTACAATACTGCATAGGCTATTTCTGAACCAAGAATAATCCTGTGCAATTAAATTTCAATAAATGGTTAAAGGTAAAGTGGCTGGTTTTAATGTTTCTGCTGTTCCTGTAAGCTGCAAGGTTTTGATAGTTATGTGATTTTTTGTACCGTAACTATGTATTGTTTTATTTTCACTTTCTGATCATCAGGCAAGCAGGGCAGCTACAAGTTCTCAGTGCCCATCATCAGTCTGGAGGGGTAATACACTACCCATAACTTTGAGGTCATGATTTAAATACATTAGTTTGCGTTTGACTTATTGTGCCTCAAAATATCCATTTCCCAGGAACGTTCAGTTTCAACTATACTTTATCTTGTTTCTCTGCAAGACTTAACAAATTGCCCATTTAGGGTGGTTGATGAGATAAACCAAGGTTGGTTGCGGAACAGAATTCTTTTATTTATCTTTGTCAGATCAGGTTTAATGTGTCTCAGAAGAAATCATTGTATCATTTGCTATTCTCTCAGGGATGGATCCTGTAAATGAGAGAAAGATGTTCCAGCAATTAGTAAGAGCAGCATCTCAACTAAATACACCACAGTAAGAGCAACTATGCATAACTTCTGAAAACTATACAACTATGCATAACTTCTGATAAATATCTCTCATGGTGCGAATTATCGGTCTCTGTTATGCTCTGATTATGTGTTTTTCTTACTCTCGGACCCAATTTTTTCACTAGAAATAGTGGCACATTTATTAGGTGCTTCAGTAATGTAGGCAATCCTAATTATTACTAATGCTAATTAAGAGGTGCTTGTAGCTATGAGGCTGGAGGTGCATAACAACAAATTTAAGAACAAGAACCAAATTTCTTGTACTAGTAATATTATTATACTTGTAGCTTTCGTATGTAATAAAATTATTTTAGTTCACTTGTATATTGCACTTTGTTTTTAGCTGCTCCTACTGCTGCTGTTTTCACAAGGATGTTGAGGGGGCCATCCAATCATTAGATGGCTCAAAGTTCAGGTTGACGAAGAGGTTTTTGCTGCTAGCATGAACCAAAGAAATTGCAAGACTAACCAACGGAGAGCAGGAGTTATATGATTTTATTATTGTCTTATAAATGCTTCTGACAAAAGAACTTTGGCTTTTCATATGCCTATATCCCAACTGTAATAGGTCTCACTTAATATTTCGTTTCTGTCAATTATTCAGGTGTTTCTTGCTTACCCCAAAGTTGCTACCAGATCTGGATTACAGTGAAGCGTGCAGCATTTTGAACATCATGAATGGCCCCTGGATCAAGCAGCCAGCGAAAGGTGACAATGCTACTTAAGACTTAAAAGTCAGTATTAACTTATGATATGTTAAAACTTCTGCACTACTCACCATAAATTCACCCTCTTTTGTTGATTCAGAGTGGAGTAATGGTGATTCCTGGGGAAATGTCATAGGCTTAGTAGGAAGAAGCCAATGTTGAAACGACAGTTTCATTTTGAAAAGTCCAATCAGAAAAGTTTGTGAAGTAGAAAGCCAAAATAGCTGGCTCAGCCTACCAGAACTGTGCAAGTTTTGCCCCAAATCATATGGCTGTGCAAGAACCGATATTAATCCATTGTAAATTATTTCGATCCCTTTTGTACAGATGACCGGCTTTCGGAAATGCTTCGTCGTAGTTGGTCTGTTGATGCTATAGGCTCATTTTGTGGGGAACCCCTTGTATTTTGCGCCAAGGCTTCAATATAGGCGACGCCAAAACAAATGCCTTATATTTGTAAGGAGCAAGGATCTCTATCGTTATTTGATGAATCTAGGGTATCATTTTAAAATAACATGACATGCCAAGCCTCATGTTTCAGTACTGGTGCTTCCTACCGGTTGCTTTGGGAAAATAATGGTAATCTTGAAAATGAATTACGCTCTTGATTCAGCCTTCATTCCCTAGTGGTTGGTGCTGTTGATCGGAAGAATAGTGAGTATTATTTTGCAGTTGTAAATTTCGCCCATATTACAAGTATATAGAATGCAATTTCAATTTCATCAATATTTTAACAGAAGCACCTGTGGAGTGACATTGCTAGTCGTAAGTGCTCCCACTCTCTAAACTCTTGACTTTGAATTTCCCTTCTCATGATTTGAATCACAGTAAACATTCCCTTGCCACCAACTCATGACAATATAGATGGCACATGCCCTCTGGTGGAAAAGAAAAGTCCAAAGATGCCATTGAAATGCATTGAGCAGTGGCTACTCTGATTACAGATCTCACTTTCTACTGTTCAAGATGGACGCAGAAGAATTTCAGTAGCCCATACCACATTACATATGTTGCATATACTACGCAAACTCTCCATTCTTGATAAACAAGAATTCAAATTGATGAGTTCATATTCTTGATCACAAAATTAGTACATGGCCTTTCTCACTCAGTGTAGATGAGACTGTATGCTTTTTATGGGACGGTCTCAACTCGGGTACAACATTGAGGTCATCCTCTTTCTTCACCCCCTTATCTCCTACCATCTTTACTAACTACATCCGCAAAGTTTTGAAAGTGGCACCTAAGAGGCTGAATAAACCATTTAAAGACAGCATGTACAGGTGTTAGTGTTCTTCAAGCATTTGACGGAAGCTTGAAATCGAGCATCTCCCTTATATTTAAACGAATGGAAGGCCCCATTGATGAGCAGATGTGTGCACTTTTCCAGTAAACGCCCTTTGCACCTGGTGGCTTGTTTGTGTCTACCGATTTCTGTCATGAAAACATAAGTGGCATTAAATTTCATGGTAAGTGGCTGGATTTTGACAGCAATGGATATTGGGCAAGGAGAAGGAACGTACAACTGCAGCGAGCAAGTTTATGAGAAGGTCTTCTTCAGATGAAGTCAGCTTTTCCAAAACGTAAATGGACTATACCAGTTTATCTGCTCTGTATTCAACTTTCCCTCTTTGAATTCTGCTATAGCCTGAAACAGCAAATACGAGCAAACACATTTAATTCCATAGCTAAGATTCAGTTAAATGTTCAGAGTAAGTAAGAAAGTCCACGGACTGCACTGCACAGAAAGGGAATGAAAAGTTTGGAATACAAACCATACCTGAGGTATATTGGGCGTGACAGTACCAGCTTTTGGATTTGGCATGAGCCCCCGTGGCCCCAAAATCTTTCCAAGGCTAGCAACCTGAGACAAATAACAAAGACAAGAATTAAAATTATTAGAAGTCAAATTTTCCAGCCATAAGCAAGTACGCATAGAGTTAGACCACAGAGGAAAAAAGCAAATAAATTCTAAAAGTTAAAGATAGATACCTCCAAATATGATGTAATAGGTCAAATTTAAGCCGGTTTTAAGAAACCGAGATGGTAGAATCATAAAATCACACCAGACTTTTTCACTCCACATGGACAGCTGACAAGGAAAAGAGGGCACAACCTATTGGTTTTCCTTTATTGTTTTCACATATTTAGTTTTGGGAGGTGGGAGTCGCATTATGAGATGTATTCAAACTCTTGGTATTTAATTTCACTTATGAATAACAATAACTTTATGACATCAAGAAAAATAATACCACTCTGACAGGTATTGTATTATTATTTTTTGCATGCATAAGCAACAACTGAGACAGCATATAAGTTCATGTTGTGTGCTATAGTTTAGATGTACACCAAGGTATAATTATAATCATGCAGATCAGGATTTAGACAACTATGAGGAAGCTGACTACCCTTCTTTTCTACTGTAAGCATAAGACCCTAAACACCCTAACTTTGTTACCCCAAAAAAAGACCATAGCATTTTATCCTTACCCAATTTCTCTGTACATTCCAAGATAAATGAAATGTATAAAATGGACATGATTAAATATTACATGGCACTACATATATCAGAATAAACAAAGATTACGAAGGCAGCACCTTGGGCATCATATCTGGTGATGCAATCAGCTTATCAAATTCCATGAACCCTTCTTTTATCTGCTGTATCAAATCATCTCCACCAACCAAATCTGCTCCAGCATTTTTCGCTTCATCAAACCTTTCACCTGCAGATAATGGACAATAAGATACCCCTCCAACTACCAGTAGCATAAAGTGTCGTTATCCACATCAGAACAAAATCATGGGAGTACCATACCCCTCCTACTACTTCATTTGCACAAAGTCCCCTTTGACAGAAAATTGTAACCATTTAGAGTTACCTAGAGCCTCAAATGCATTTGGGCTGTTCTTTTATAAAGCATAAAGAGAACAAAACCCCATTCAGTAAAGGTGTTACTTCTTGTAGCCTTCAAAGCCTAATGGAGGAAGAGCATAGCATATTGAGAATTCAGTTCTCCCTATAGAGAATTCTCAAGAATATCAGACCTACCTAGTACATGCTTAGTTATGCTCTTCTACTTAGAATTCTCTAGATTGGACGTTAGCAACTTCTATCCTCGCTAAGTTCAATTAAGTGATTTACATAATTTGTCTCGTTATCTCATACTTAGTGATAGACATAAATAACTTCTTATCCATTGAGGACAACAGTACAAAGCTCAGGAAGTGAGAAGGGTAACTACCTTGAGTAAGAACAGCGACTTTAACAGTCTGTCCAGTTCCCTTGGGTAGGTTTACCTAGTAATAGAATTCCATAACACACGAAACAATATAATGTTGTACTATGCAGTTGATAAGACTATATATACATTTAGGACGGAATTCAGAAAACTCACAGTTGCCCTCAGCTGTTGGTCATTATATTTTGGGTCAATGTTGAGACGGAAATGGGCTTCAGCAGTTTCTACAAATTTTGTCCTTGTCATCTCTTTCAGTAAAGCTATTGCTGGCCTTAGCTCGTACTCCTTTTTGGCTTCCCTCAACTTCTGGATTTCTAAGAATCTTTTCGACCGTGTCTGACATTTTCAGCAGAAGACAATTGAGCGCTTGAATCACTACTGAAATCTTCGAACAATAAAATACAGATGAACTGAAACCAAATTACCTAAAATAACTTGGGGTTTCTTCAACTCTTAGACTTATACAGTGATACTAACAACACAACATGGGAAAATCATCAAGCTTGAAGGATGTCAATTTTAAATTTATAGAACCCCTCTCTTCTCCTAATCAATAAATGACCTTAACTTTTAACATTTGAAAGAAATAACCACAGTTACAATGAGTAAGCTATTCCTTATAGGATTCAAATGCTAAAAGTTAAGGAATGTAAGTACAAGGAACAATGCAGGAATCACTGGGCACACTTTCTCACCATGAAAAGACAATAATTTCTGAAATTAAACTCCCAAAACCATAATCAAAACCCCAAATCAAGCAAAACCCATCAACAAGAAAGCTACAACACAAAATTTCACCCAAAAATCCAAACTTTCCGAACAAAACCCACAAAAAAAAAAAACTTACTCTATCTCTCTTTAGAGGCAATGCGGCCTTCCCTTTCTTGGGCTTGGAAGCCGGAACAGCAACCGACTCGGCTTTCACTTCTTCATTCCCCTCGACCTCCTCGGCCACCTCCGCCTCCGCCGCCACAGCCGCCACCGCGACACGGCGGTGCTCCGGCTTAACCTCCTTGAACAAGCTCGAACTGACCCACTCGCTCGGCTTTCGAGGCCGCGAGACCAGTGGGCAGAGGCAAAAGGTTTTGAAGAGGGGCTTGGGCGTGAAGGAGACGAGCGATGGAGTCAGGTCTTGTGGGTGTGCGTAGGAGGAGGCGTACGTCAGCATGAGGGACGAGGGCGCGGTGGTTGTCGCCATTGTTGTTGGAGCTCTCTCTGCTGCTTTTCTGCAAATGGTGATTACTTTTGTTTATCTTCTATCCATATACGTTGGAGATAAGAGGCGGAGTTATTGTCTGCTGTCGATTGTATGAATAGTAGACCATAATTACCGTCCGCAATTCATTTTCCTAGCAGTAAACTGTAAAAATTGGTTACTTTACTATATTTTTCATTTCTAGTCCGAAATCGCTTCAACTTTAAACTAGGGGTGATTTTCGGAGTTAATGTCACTGTCCTCATTTCAGTCTTCAGGTATATATCAGTTCGGTTAAAAAAGTGAACAAATGTGGTACACTAATAAATAATTCGACAATAGATCAAATTACGAATTATTATTGGTGAGAAATCATTCAAATTTGTGTGAGAAACCTATCAATTATTAGCTTATGCGTATGCTCTTTTGTAATGCCCCCCAAAAGTCAATACCACAACAAGAGACTCTTGTCCACAAAAACTCCCTTCGAAATCAAACCATCAAAACCATCAAAGGACAATTATATGATGCTCAAGCTAGAGCAGCCTCAAGCTGCTTGAGAGCGACATGGAGCTCTCTTGAAGTGACACATGTCATTGAGTTAGCTATTAATTAACTAAAGTTTGATTTTAACTTTGGCTAACTATTATTAAATATCTCTATGAAGGTTAATTGTTATCAATTTGACAATTGTGGTAAAAAAGTATCAGTTATACACCTATGATGACTTTGTGTTAACAATTCACACTGAAATATTGTTTCAGGTAAGTTTTCCATTAAAAGTGAGGGTACCATTATCTTTTAGGAAAAAAATTAAATTTTCTTTTTTTGCAAAAATTTTTAGTCCTTCATCTACTATTATAATATTTTGTGATAAAATTTGTAAGACTATTAAATCATTATTGTTCAAACAAATAATTTCATGTTAGCAATAAAAAAATTTACACCTCATTTTTTACGGAAAACTTAACAGAGATGATGCTTTAGTGTGAATTGCTAATCGAAAGCAGGATGGGGTATAATTGATTGTTTGTCGACTCCAAAGATGAAATTGATAGTGACCGGCTACCACAAAGATATTGAACGAGTATTGGTTTTAACTTATGTGAAAACCCCCAACATCAACACTCTTTCTTCGTTTTGACAAAAAAAAAAAACACTCTTTCTTCGTCTTTGCAGTCACCAAGCCCACCCTCCTGCACCGGCGATGAGCAACTCCGGCCATTACCCTCCCGCCACCGGCGAGTTTGTTCAAAAAAAAAAAATCTGAAAAACATTTCCATCATTATTCTTCATCTCTCCACACAAATCAAAGAGAAAAAGTCAAAGTTTCAGCACATGCATGACCCGATTTCCCAAATCGAAACCCGCAAAACAAAAATGTGCAAGGATCTGAGCGATGATATAAACTTTGATTCGTTCACAGTCTGATTACTCGTCGTTGTTCTTTGATCCTTGCGCATATTTGTTTTGCCCATTTTTATGCTCCGACGCGATTATACATCGGAGCATAAAAATTAAGGATCCATTCACACTCTTTGATACTAACGGAAAGATCGCCACGTCCGAATCGGGTATCCTAATGTGGTCTCTTGGGGCCAACCCGACCTAAGACCAGCTCAAATCCATTGTCACCAATGAAACTCAGCTCGCAGTTTGATTTTGCGCAGTTCCTGGAGCTGATGAGGAAGCACATGAAGCCCAAGCCGTTTGGTTGCGAGCTTCGCGACGCTTCACTGTCCTCGGTAAGGACGCCATCTAGTTCGTCAAGAATCGGCAAGAAATTGGAGCCGTCGGCGGGAGGGTGGTGGCCGAAGTTGCGTTGCCGATGCGAAGAGAGACGGCGTTAAGTTTAGGGTATTCACGGAAGTTAAAAACAAACTCTAGTTAGCTAATAGCAAAAATGGCAGCTATAGCACCCCTACATCGGTTCTTTACTTAAAAAGAACTCAATTTTTAAAAATTTCATCTATAGAACGTATAAATAGATTATCACTATTTCTCATACTGTAGCGTATTATCCCAAAATTTTCTCCCTCTCTCGACCGGACCAAACAAGTTTACGCCGCCATGCCCAATCCACCACTCTTCATTGTAAATCACAGAGCTTCTTCAACAAAGGAAAATGCATTCCTATAGGCCGACGAATTACTCAATTATGGTCTGCAAATCTAATCTGGGTTTCGAAATTAGATTGTAGCTAAGAAACCCCAAGAGCAAACCTAGATCATGAGAATTCGGTAAGCATTGTTGTTTTCTCTGTCGTGAGTTGTTTTCTCTGTCGTGAGGCTGTTTATTTATGTTGGGTTAGGAAAATTGGTGAGAATTGATTTTGTAGTTGTGAATTATGCAGCAAATTTACAGAAGCATGTATTTTTCAATTGGTGTTATTGAAATGGTGCTGTGAATTGCAAATTGTATATTGAGTTTGTTGAAGTTTTGTTGATAATCCAATTGATTGCTCCATAGTCTTCTAGGCTAAGGCAGTTATGTATTGAAAGGATAGTTCTCTTTCTTGGCTTGTTGTCTTGTTAGGTCTCCTCATGGTAATGAGGATATCATTTAAGGGAACTTTGTTCCTTGTTGGTGAAATAATCCTTCGCTGGCGTCATTGTGTATGTCTTTATGATTATTGGTTTGATGAATGTCGTTGGAGTTATTTCAAGTCGGATCCTCTGCTTGGTTCAAATTTCTTTATGACATGCAAATATGTGTTGAGTAAATAATGGTACGCAATGACAATTTCCTTGTGTTGTTTGTTCAGAATTTCAGTCGTACATTTGTGATTTGAAATTTGAACTCATGTTGCTAAAACACTTAAGTCCTGTGCATAAGTATTCCTTGGAAATTAGTTCTATGTATACCTTTCCCTGTGCCGCATTCATTAAGGGATTATTGAGTAGGTATGCAGTTCTTGCTTAGGACTCGTTCGGTTGGCTTCTGCTTCTTAATTGTGTTTACCATAGCTTCTCCATACCTGTTGAGTTAGAAGTGCTCCGTTAATTTGTGGAAGAATGGATGTACTGGTAGGAAACGGGTTGCATAAAAGTTGTAGAAGCACGAAAGAATTGAATAAAAGTTGTCTTAGAGATGCGTTTTGCTTGTTCTTTTCACATGAAAGTGCTCTCAACCGGATGCCTAGTTAAGACTTTGTGATGCAAGATCGAGAGGATTTTTCTGTTTCCTCAGCTATTGTTCTCTGAACGGGTGGGAAGTCGTGCTCTTCTGTTTGGATAGTACTGGTATATGTGGTTATCGGTATGCTTTTCGAACTAGTTAGTCGGTCTCTAAACTTGTGAATCTTGTGAATGAGTTAGGGAGAATTTGTGGTTAGAAATTTGGAAGTCTTGTAGAAAGAAGAGGACCTAGTCCAAAATTTATGGATATTATGTATACCAACCTTGTGGGAACATAGAGATTCTCTTAAATCAAATAGGCAAATGAAAACTACTTGGGAGTAGAATTTCTAAATCTACCTTGCTGTTTCTGGTGTTATTCTTTAATAGAGGATGGGCATTATAGAATTTGGAATGCCCATAAGTGGACAGATGAGTACATTGTTATATTGTTGTCATGTATTCCATATTGTACCAACTATACATGGTGGGGAAGGGAAGATTGCCCCCAAATAAGTTTGACTTTTTGTGTAAAAAATGGACAAAACTACCCCTTCATATTTGTCCTAGTTCCCTGCTATTTCCCATGCGGTTCCCCTGAAGTCCCCTGCTAGTTCCCTGATAGTTCTCACGCAGCTCGCCTTCGATTTCCCAGAATCTGCTGCCCTTTACTTTTGTTTCTTAGCTCAACCTAGTTCCCTGCTAGTTCCCATGACGTTCCCCTGAAGTCTCCTGCTAGTTCCCTGATAGTTCTCACGCAGGTCACCTTCGAACTTCCCAGAATCTGCTGCCCTTCATATTTGTTTCTTAGCTCAACCTAGTTCCGTTCTAGTTCCCATGCAGTACCCTACTAGTTCCCTGATAGTTCTCACGCAGGTCGCCTTCGATTTCCCAGAATCTGCTGCCCTCGCCTCTGTTCTGCCTAGTTCCCACGTGGTTCCGGCTAGTTCCCTAATAATGCCCATACAGTTCCCATACAGTTCCCTGACAGTTCCCACACAAAAAGTCAAAATTGTAAAAGTTTCAAAAATGTGCCAAAAAAGTAAAGAGCTTAATTTTGGGGTATATTTTCGGTAATTTCCCAATAAGTTATATACTGGTAGTGAATATTAAGCTGAATTATGACACTATTACTATTTATGTTGCAGGAATGGATACATTGGGTATTGTTATATGGTGGAAGGGGGAGTGGTCTCGTGGAAAGAAGACTGAAAGTTATATTGGTGGTGAACTAGAAGGGGTTGTGGTGTCACGATCAGTGACGTATGCAGAGTTGGTCGAGAAGGTTCATGGGCTATACGAGACAAATAGCATTGATTATGAGGTGGACTTAAAGGCACGTATAGAACTATCGAATGGGAAGTTAGTAAAGTATATGAAGATCAAAGATGATGTGAATGTTGCATACATCTTACAGCATATTTATGAACTCAAGTTAAGTGGCCAAGTCACCCCCCTTATTGCAAATGTTACTGCACGTACTGATTCTCTCAATTCCGTAATACAAGTGAGGGAATGGAGTGCAAATATTTTAGAAGAACATGAAGTGCGAAACAGAGGAAATGAAACTACTCCCATCAATATATATGGGGGACGCCAGAGGCACTATGTACCTGTGGAATATGCTGTTTGCTTGGGTAACACAAATGTGGTGAAATGTGGTATTTCATCACCTGCCACTGAGCATGTAGAAGTGGTAACCAATTCTTATGGGGAGTCAATTGTACCTGCCAACTGCGAGTTACGAGCAGCCAGAGCAAATGTGTTCCCAAAGTTCGTTGTAGGGCAAGAATATGAAACCAAGGGCGAGCTAGTTACAAAATTGCAGAGGGCAGCAATCAGAGGGCAGTTTCAGTACACCACCCAATATTCAAGTACGAAGCGGTTGTGTGTGTCATGCAAAGCAGTTCCATGTCCGTGGCGGGTAAGGGCAATTAATGTTGGCGATTTAGTGTTCATGATAACACAGTTCGGTGGGCCTCACACATGTGACTTGAAGATTCTGAGTGACAAGCATAAGCAAGCCACTGCGCGATTGATTGGAGAATCAGTGAAGCGCAAGTACATGGATTGTCGCACAAGTTACACGCCCTTGGATATAATCAAAGATACGAAGGAAAATTTAGGTGTCACCATTAATTATACAAAAGCATGGAGAGCGCGAGAACACGCACTTAATGCAGTTAGGGGAAGATGGGAGGATTCGTATGCACTGCTACCTTCATTTTTCTATGAGTTGGAGAGATTGAATCCAGGCACAAAGACAGCCTTAAAGACAGATGAGAAAAATCATTTCCAGTATTGCTTCATGGCATTAGGGGCGTCTATTCGGGGATTCAAGGATGCGATGAGGCCTGTGCTAGCAGTTGATGCGACGCACTTGAAGGGTAAGTACAAGGGTGTCATGTTCACTGCAAGTGCATTTGATGGGAATAGGGGCATTTTCCCACTAGCTTTTGGGATTGGTGATTTGGAGACGGATGATTCATGGAGATGGTTTTTTTCGGAGTTGTATGGTGCTATTGGGAACTGTCCAGATTTGGTTGTGATTTCGGATAGAAATCTTAGCATAGAAAATGTGTTCAAATCAGTTTTCCCCAGTGCTGTGCATGGAATATGCTTCTATCACCTCCAATGTAACTTCAAGACACGTTTTAAGTTGAAAAAGAAACATAAACTTGTCAGGCAAATTAGAAAAGCTGCAAAAGCATATAGTGAGGCTGAGTTTGACAGTAAATTTGCTATGTTTGAAGAACACCCAGAGATGGCGGCCTATTTAAGAGATGCGGGATTTCACAAGTGGTCGAGAACACACTGCACGGCACGCAGATTCAATGTGATGACGACAAATATTGCTGAATCCGTTAATAGTACTTTTCGATTTGCCAGGTTTCTTCCTGTACAGCAGCTACTAGAGGATATTGTTATTCTCTTACAGAAATGGTTCTGCCAAAGGAGCGCACTTGCCACCAAATGTGTATCGACCCTTTGCCCAAAGTTAGGAGAGCGCAAACTTAGCAAAAGGGTTGTGGCTGCTTCTAAGATGGAGGTGCAGCAAATAGACGGTATAAGGTTCAATGTTAAAGATGGTGAGTTGGGTGGTACAATTAACATGCAATTGCGTACTTGCACTTGTCGGAAGTTCCAATTAGAGCTGTTACCATGTAAGCATGCTGTGGCTGTTGCACGAATTCTAGGACTGAATTTGTACACCTTTTCGCATCCATGTTATACGCGGGCAACATGGTTGAAAGCTTATTCTCATCCTATTTGTTCGGTTCCACCACCAGCACATTGGTCAGTGCCTTCAGAAGTCCGCAACAGGGAAGTATTACCGCCCATATCAAAAGTAATGCCAGGCAGGAGGAAGAATCAGCGTGTTCCCTCACAAGGCGAGGGGAGGATTAAAAAACATTGCTCTCGCTGTGGATCGGGTGGACACAATCGAGCTAGTTGTAAAGGTTCTATTCCCCTTAGTTATTATTCTTCTTCCTATCGGCATAGACGAGATTGAAATTGTAATCACTAATACTTTGAATTCTTATTAGCTGTCATCACCATATTTGATGATATTTTGCAGAATTTATTTTTGGTAATGGAGTTGAACTGGGTAATGGTAATGGATTTATATTATGGTGAAAGTAGTGATTTCATGCTGTATTATGGTATAACAGGTGTGATGGTAATGGAGTCGTATTATGCTAAATTTATGAAGTTTGTTTCTACCTATATTTTCGATGAAATCGTACAGGTTGAACGTCTAGTTTTTCTCTAAAAACAAACAAAACTCTGCTCGTTTTCATGTTGTTTCCTTTGCCCATGTACTTAATCACTTTACTGAGGGGGAACTAAGGGGGAACTATGTGGTACTATATGGGAACTATGTAAGAACTATGCACATTTTATATTTTTTCATGTGCCTCTAATCAATTTACTAACAAGGAATTATAGGGGAAATGTACGTATTTTATACTTTATCATGCGGTTAGTTTTTGTTCCCCTGTGGTGTTGCGTAGTTCCCTAACAATACCCTCTTAATCACCAATTAGTTCCCTGGTAGTTCCCACACAGTTCCCCTTTGATTGCTAGTAGTTCCCATGCAGTTCTACGTAGTTCCTTCATTGTTCCCACATACACCCAAAGCAGCGATTCACACATTTATATTTAATTATGGCAGCTGTAGGTAATGTAAGAGTAGACAAAGGCAATTTGATGGAATTATAGCCTCCGTGGTGCTGTGTAGTTCCCTAGCAGTTCCCTCTTAGTCCCCAGTTGGTTCCCTGGTAGTTCACACGCAGTTCCGCCTAGTTCCCTGGTAATTCCCACACAATTCAACTTAGTTCCCTAGTAGTTCCCACCGAGTTCCACCCAGTTCCTGCACAATATAGACAAGTTCAAGTACGTGGGGCAGTAGCTGGTTGTGGCAGAGTAGACAAAAGCATTATCATGGGATAATGGGGGGCTTCTGCATTAATTGAAGTGCCTAATGTGATATGACTAGCAACCAAACTAACACCATTTATTGCTTTCAATTACTCCATACTCTGAGTTAATGCATTATTGTATAAGTTCTGCCTTGTTGCCTCCTAGTACCCTCTCCGTGCCCTACTCGGACCCCTCCAGTACCCTTAAGGTTCCCAGTCAGTACACACAAACAGTTTCCATTCAATGCCTCTGCAGTCCTGCGTAGTTCGTTCATCAATAGAAAACACACTAAAATGCAGAGATTTAGTCATGTACATGTCCGTATGGAAGTAGTTGTTGCTACTATTGTAAGAGAAGACAAAAGCAAGCTTAAGGGACTATGGGCTGCTGCCTTAATTGAGGTGCTCCATGTGAAATGACTAGCAACCAAACTAGTCCCCAATTTATTGCTTTCAATTACTCCGCACTTTATGCAACCAAACTGGTCCCCACTCTGAGTATGCAGTATTGTATAAGTTCCGCCTCGTTGCCTGCTAGTACCCTCTCAGTCCCGTATCCGGACCCCGTCCGTTACCTTGGGGTTCCCAGTCAGTACCCACATCCAGTTCCATTCAGTGCCTCTACAGTCCTGCGTACTTCGTTCATCAATAGAAAACACACAAAAAATGCAGAGATTTAGTCATGTACATGTCCGTATGGAAGTTGTTGTTGCTACTATTGTAAGAGAAGACAAAAACAAGGTTATGGGAGTATGGGCTGCTGCCTTAATTGAAGTGCCCAATGTGAAATGACTAGCAACCGAACTAGTCCCCAATTTATTGCTTTCAATTACTCCCCGCTCTGAGTATGCAGTATTGTATAAGTTCCGCCTCGTTGCCTTCCAGTACCCTCTCAGTCCCGTATCCGGACCCCGTCAGTTCCGTATCCGGACCCCGTCAGTTCCCTTAAGGTACCCAGTCAGTACCCACATACAGTTTCCATTCAGTGCCTCTGCAGTCCTGCGTAGTTCGTTCGTCAATAGAAAACACACTAAAATGCAGAGATTTAGTCATGTACATGTCCGTATGGAAGTTGTTGTTGCTACTATTGTAAGAGAAGACAAAAGCAAGCTTAAGGGACTATGCGCTGCTGCCTTAATTGAGGTGCTCCATGTGAAATGACTAGCAACCAAACTAGTCCCCAATTTACTGCTTTCAATTACTCCGCACTTTATGCAACCAAACTGGTCCCCACTCTGAGTATGCAGTATTGTATAAGTTCCGCCTCGTTGCCTGCTAGTACCCTCTCAGTCCCGTATCCGGACCCCGTCAGTTCCCTTGAGGTTCCCAGTCAGTACCCACATACAGTTCCATTCAGTGCCTCTACAGTCCTGCGTACTTCGTTCATCAATAGTAAACACACAAAAAATGCAGAGATTTAGTCATGTACATGTCCGTATGGAAGTTGTTGTTGCTACTATTGTAAGAGAAGACAAAAACAAGGTTATGGGAGTATGGGCTGCTGCCTTAATTGAAGTGCCCAATGTGAAATGACTAGCAACCGAACTAGTCCCCAATTTATTGCTTTCAATTACTACGTACTTTATGCAACCAAACTAGTCCCCAATTTATGCATAATTGTGTTAGTTTCCCCCTATGCTTTCTAGTACCCATCCAGGTCCATATCCGTATCCCGGAAGTTCCCATACAGTACTCCTGCAGTCCTTTTATTTAATTCATCGTTACAAAGTACACACAAACGCAGCGATTTACTTATGTACCTGCACGCGTATCCAAGCGGTGATTTGCATATATAAATGGAAGGGGTGGGAGTCAGCCGTTGGCATTATAGTCTACGTGGTGACTATATATATAAAATATCCAAATTCTCAATAATATTTCACTTCTTCGTCTACAAACCTTCACTTAAGTTAGCTGTCCAAATTTAGTTTAGGTTATCATGGAGAAAATAGTCGCACCAAGCAATGAACCATGCTACCCTGGAGGCAAACCGTGGCCCCTAAACTTTCCCCAAAGGCAAACAACCGAAAATGATGTTGAGGGTGTGCATGCTTCTGACAACGGCGCCAAAGCATGCAATGACATTGCATTCGTGCAGAAGGTTGAAGCGTGGTGGAAGAAGAAGGCTGAATTCCAAGGCGATGTGTTGTATGAATTGAACCGCGCCCTCACCGTGGCCTACCGTGAAGAAGTGGAGGGTGCGGCAAAGGCAGCCTCTTGCGAGGAAGAATGTGCAAGGATAGAAACGGAGTTAAATGAGTTGAAGTATAAAGCGGTTGCTGAGTATAAACATTCACCGGGGTATAAGAAAGTGTCTCGTGGGTACTATGAGGAAGGGTTCGAGCTTGGTCGAGCATATGCTTCATTGGCTTTTCCCCAACACAAGTGGGATGACATCGACACCGCAAGTGCGCTATGTGTGCGATCGGAGTTGGACGAAAATGTTCTTGCTGCTAGGAATAAGGGTAAGCATCCAATGCGCTAACCTCATTCCCTGTTTCAGAAACCATGATCGATAGTGTTGCTTTTCAATCCCCTGTATGTGATAGCTCCTTTTGTATTCGGATGTATTGTTCTAGTTTTTATGTTTTTTGTTTGTAGCATGTTGGTGATCCACGAGGTCGATTGGAGTTGAGAGTGTGGAATGTGGCATGTATTATGTAAATTTGTGTTGAAATCATGGATGAATGTAATGTTTAATTCATAGTTGTTGGTGTTTTTTGGGGGCATTCCTTGGGATGGGTTTGTAACGTGCATGTTTGGCCGCTGTGACTAGTTGATCCACATGATATGATTAAAGCCATGCTGACCACATAAACAAAGCATTCACCAAGTTCTCATATGTCAACTTTTTTATTTTGATATGCAATTAAGTATTTTGCTGCTGTACATTATGGGCGCCCACCGGTTGTACTAAATATGAACAATGGTGGAACTATGTATGAGTCAATTTACCATCCGCTTAATCAGAACATTGGGGTGCTGGCAATATAATGGAACTGTGGGGGAACTGGGATGGTACGAAAGGGGTGTCGTCTGGGTTCTAAGTGGGAACTATACTAATAATGCAAACATGTCGCATAATGAAGTATTGCATTATCATATGGCATTTGGGTGCCAGCAAAAACATACATCATCAGTGATGATGCATCCCTGTCCACAACAAACATTAGAACTACCATCTAAATGGACATGGGTGCATCACTTTCAACCTGCAAAAAACACCAAAACAGCTTGAAATTATACATTACACCACAAATCGGTCTCCACGACGCAGTGCATCCATTGCCTTACGCAAGGTAATGTCATCCCAATTAGTTAGTGGGTCAACCCGTTTAGCAAAGGCCTTGAACACCTCGAAACCCGCCTTCAATTCTGCATCCTTGATACTGCCCATTGAAGCTTGTTGGTAAGCCACCACTGCATTTGTAGGCAGCCCATCTTTTGCTTCTTGTAGCTCTTCCTTCTTTCTCAGGGTTGCACGCAAACGGTACTGCTGTCTAATTGAAGAAGCTCGGATGATAGCAAGCCGGGCCTTCCCCTCAATAATTCGTTTTATGACTTGTTGGTGGTGGACCTCCCAAAAGAGTGCGTTGTCAACCATCTCGGATATTTCACGCTCGCGGCGACAGGATTGTTCAAAGTCAATCAAGACTTTATTGGCTTTGTCGTTCCATCCGAGAAGTAGCTCGTCGACACCTGGGCCTTCGGCATATACCCGTTTGGTTCCCGTAAGGAGGTTGCTGAATGGGTAAGTGGCAGGTGTGTTGGATGCCATTTAAGAGGTTTTGAGGTAGTTGTGATTGGATTAAAGGGCGCAGTTATGGAATGACAGAGATAATGAATGAAGCTGAGTTAATGGGATATAGGGAGAAAGAAGAACGGAGTAATTGGGATCTTAAATAAATAAAGTGGGTACCATCAATTGTAATGGGCGGCAAAATTGCCGCCACTTTCCTTGATTAACCAACAACAATAAAGAAATGGGATATAGGGAGGGAAGTGGATTACATTGGCGCCAATAATTGGGGTTTAGGTTACAAACCCATCTGTGTTGTTATTAGATGATGCAAATTGCAATTTGTTGGGATCTAACTGGAGAAGGGTCCTGAATGGGAACTTCAAGTGAACTATAATGGAACTACAGGGAACTTGGATGGTACTGCGGGGGGAACAAATCCAATAATCCATAAATTCAGATTGATGGGCACTATCAGGGAACTAGCCAGAACCGCGTGGGAACTAGGCAGAACAGAGGCGAGGGCAGCAGATTCTGGGAAATCGAAGGCGAGCTGCGTGAGAACTATCCGGGAACTATCCGGGAACTAGCAGGGTACTTCAGGGGAACTTCATGGTAACTATTAGGGAACTAGGTTGAGCTAAGAAACAAAAATTAAGGGCAGCAGATTCTGGGAAATCGAAGGCAAGATGCGTGAGAACTATCAGGGTACTAGTAGGGGACGTTAGGGGAACTGCATGGGAAATAGTAGGGAACTAGGACAAATATGAAGGGGTAGTTTTGTCCATTTTTGACACAAAAAGTCAAAATTGCAAAACTTTCAAAAATGTGCCAAAAAAGTAAAGAGCTTAATCTTGGGGTATATTTTTGTCATTGTTCCATCATTAATACAATAATAGGTACTGAACGCGCACTTCAGGGGTACTTAATGGGATCTAATAGGTACTGAACGGGAACTGCAGAGGAACTGAACAGGCACGGACAGGGAACTAAACGGGTACTGGGTGAAAACAGGGGGGAAACTAATACACCTTGGGGACTAGTTTGGTTGCCAGATTACATTGGGGACTGCAATTATGGGAACGGAAAGGGAACTTCAAGGATACTATAAGGGTACTTACGGGGGCCTGTGGGGGTACTAGAGTAACATGAATGAATAGAAACATCCCCAGGAACAACCTCAACTGATTAACTGAATAGAAACATGAATAAGTACTAGAATGATTATAGCAAGCCGGCTCTGCCCTTAAACAATATTATTTATGATTCTAGCAACCACATAAGGTAACTTCCATTTTTTATTATAAGTAACTAATATAGAGGTTCATCAAACCAATAAGAATGTGCAAGCGGTGGAATGTGCAATGAAGATGAATATAGTCAACCCCAGGAACCTATGTAAGTGATTAACTAAATAAGAACCCAAAAGAAACGTAGGTATTACATTGATGCCTGCCTAACCTCCAAAAAAAAATTGGTTGCGGCCAATACAGATGGAGGCATATAAAATTAAACATGTACATGAAATAAGTAGTCCATGTACTCAGCCATTTTATCCCTCTTTCCTGGCAAGCAGCATTATCATTGAGATAAACGGAAGGAGATAATCCATTCATAGGTAGAAACTATGCAAAACCAACAGTTCAATGGGTTTAATGTATTCTCACGTACAACCGTAAACCAACATTCGATTCTTACATATTCCCCAAAAAACAGCAACCTAAACACGATTGGCAATGTAGTCCCCAACTAGCTGCATATTCTCCTAATAATAGGCCTGCCATTTGACTACCTCACTTGCCAATTTAATGCGAAAAAATGCCACATCATTCGTAGCACAGCAATTTTCCACTGGCCGGTTAGACACAAGGTAGTTGAGAAATTGGATAGCAAAAACACCACAACTACCCCTGCATAAAAGGTTGAATATGCAATATTTAATATCAATGAACATTCGAACACTCATTAAAATAGGTAGCATTAGTTGTAGGATCTGAAATATACCCGTCCTTTTGCTGAGGAATGCTCTTCTCCGGCCAAGCAAATTCCCAACTCTTCGAATTACCCTTTGTCAATGCATCCTCGAAGCCATCGACAATGCGAGGGAGAGTTGTAGTCAAGGGTTCACACAATTTCCACAGCTTCTCTTTCGAAAACAAATCATGGCAAGAATCGTAGATGGTAATGATTTTGCAATGCAGGTCCACTTCACATAGCACCCAATGTGCGTTATCCAGATTATATGGAATGAACACTTTACTCACCTGGGACCATGCTTGACCATATTGCAAGCGGGAACCATCGACATAACGTTTGATGTAGTCTTCGTACGATGTATGTTCTGAACCAGTGGAGGGGTGAACATCCACATTGCTTAGGTACACCTGCATGCACACAGAATGTTTAGTGTAAATGTCTACGGTTTCAATCCAAAGTTGAAGCAGAAACACCCCACAAGCAACGACCTATGAGTCTATTTGCAGCAAACAGAATCGAGCATAAAACACCACCAAAAAGCATAAAAACCTAACCCAAATTACCTGGAAAACGCAATCTGTGGTTGTCCAATTCATCTCAAACAAGTCCGGGTGAGCGTGCTGTCGTTTGCGGTACAAATACATAGCAGTGTCCAAGTGCTGCCAAAAGGATGGAAAACAATAAAATTCTGGGTTGCTGCATATAATAAATGAATCCAATTTTCTTTTTTGTAATCATAACATGCTTACCATACTACTTAACCAACCGTCGACCAGCAGCAAATTCTTGTAAAAGAAAAGGTCTATGTCAACCCAATCGACCTCTTCCTCGCCATCCGGGCAGCTGTACATACAGCAACAGTTCGTACATAGAACAAAGAGAGTAGTCATATATATGCAGAACAATTATCAATTCAAAATAAAGTGTGGTTAAGAAACTCACGAAAGTTGTGCTGCAAACTCCTCAATTTGTGCTACTAAATTCAGAACATCCTCTCGAGGAATATCGGATTTTGGATCATGTACGGACGGAGTCAGACGAGGCCGTTTAGGATTCGGATCCGTAAAAGGAGAGCACAATACGGCGGCTGGTCTCTTGTCCCTTTTCGGAAGGGGGGAATTCGGTGGAGAACCTACCCAAGTCACCAAACTTTGGGCGCCATCTGTGGTTGATGAAATGTTTCCGTGGATCCTCCTAGACCTCCGGAGGGTCTGCTTGGGCACTGTGGTTAAGATTTGTACAGAATCACTTCCTTCCTCCTCCTGAGCTCGTGGCTGCCGTTTAATGCGATCGCACGCCTCATTCAAAATCATGCCGAGTCTCTTGCATAACAATGCATACTGGGAAGGAGAAGTCAGCTGGTTAGGGCCTTGCAATTTCCCTCTCCAAACTCTTCGATGATAAACGACTTTACCACCAGCCGGCATAGAGTTGGACAGCTCCACGACACCGGTCTGTACGCCTATGTCTTTCTCGGCACTAACTTCGCGTACATCAACATCCTGCACAGAAGTGGACAGTTGCACATCTCCGATCCCACCAATTTCTATACCGGGGATAACTTCGCATGCTCCACCAGCCGGCACAGAAGGAGACACTTCGAAAGCAGCACTCGCACCAACTATGCGCACTGGACTCACTTGACACTGAAAGCTCTCTCCGTCGATGTTGGCTTCGTCATTTCCACCCGGTGTCTCTACCTCCGTCGTCTGAATGTCATCTTTTTCACGCACCACATCCGAACCAAACGCAGCATCATAAAATAAATCATCTGATTGAACTGGTGCATGAGGGGACATCTGTTCATCAGCTGCACGTTTCAGTTCACTGACCTGTGCTTTTACAACTTTCATTTCTTCAACAGCAGCTGTTAGTCCACGCTCCAAGGCCACGACTTTTCGCTTCAACAGATCATTCTCAGGAATCATAGTGTTAAGCTGGTCCACCATATTTGTAACAAGTGATTGCCACTCAGCACTATTAATGGCTGATGGGATTTCAAAACGTGGTGGTATGGAGTGACCATATTGGTTGCTGCTACCCAAAGGAGTTTCACTGGCATCCCCTTCGTCGATGCTGCCCCATGACCAATAAGGCTCATTCATTTCCTCGACCGTTGGCCTCATGGGTTCCACTTTAACCTGCATGTATATAATTATAAATAAGGCACAATTTAATACACAGTGATACATACTGAAACAATCAAAACCACCAGCTATTAGTTCACGCTCCAATTAACACCAAGTTTCAAATTTACCTATCACAGGAACTAATATACATACCTGAGAGCAACTAAAAACTTGGTGATACAATGAATAGAAGCTCTCGGATCGTTGTTGCTGCCAATGGACGAGTCGCGGTTGACCAACAATGGCCTGCCGGATGACCAACTCCTTCTCCCTAAACGCAGGGAATACTTCATACGCCCAAGCCTGCATTGATGGATGGAAACTTCCCCAGTCATTATACACAATATACGTTACATAGTTCTGTTGCTTAAAATGTAAATGTGCTTGTTGGAAGTAAAACCGAATGACACTTAAGCAAAGAGTGTGGCCATAAGTGATATCAAATTTGACATTTGAATTTCAAGTCAATGAGAAGACCAACAATGGCTCAACCAAGCAGAAGCAAACTTCCTATCAGGGAACTTATCACGTGTTCTTTCTGCAATCTAGTTCTAGGCTTTAATAGGGGTTTCGCTGAAGCTGCTTCTTACCAGGGACAGGAAACTATCAGAGGACTAGAGGGTAACCCGCGGGAACTAGCACGGAACTGATTGGGAACTAGGAGGGTACTGCTAAGGAACTACAAGAGCCTTGTTGGGAACTATCAGTGAACTAGTGTAAAGTGTCATAAATGAAAACATTGAAATTTATTTTGCTATAACCTAGGAAACTGTTCCACATATGCCATTGTTTGCTATAATACACACTGTGTAACCCAAAGTAGAAAATTTATCTAAACCATTCATCATATGCATCATTTCCCTTCGACTTTGCAAATTTATCTCAAGCATTCATCATATTCATCATTTCCCCAAACTATGTAACCCTAACCTTGGAAATTTATCTGAACCATTCATCATTTCCAAAATATATAGCCATAAAACACATAGGTAAGGGTTTATGAATGCATGTTTTATAAAACATAAGTGACATCTAACTTCCATGCAATTAGGAACGAAACATTAATAAACAGTCAGGAAAACCAAGAACCACGGATGTGAACGTTATACCTGGAAAGCATATGCAAATCCCCTAAGCTTGTATTGCAACCTGTCGGAACCTGCCGGTCCTTCTTCCTCTTCCTCCATTTCATCTTCCTCTTCCGTCTTTCTCTTTCCCGACACTGCTTTTCCCTTCGACTTTGCTGCAGCAACCTTCTTATCTTTTCTCTTTGTGTAGAAGGGCTCAAGTGCCCGCTGGATAGATTTATTTGTAAATGTCCACGAGGCGGATCCCCATGGATACTCATTCCAGTCATCCAAATTTTCAACCAATTTCAGATACTCCATGTGTATTATCCCTGCCGGTTCCCTCCCAAACAAAACGAGTTCCGCAAATAGGACAAGACCTAACCTAAACTTGTCTTCACTATCCGCACAACTATCTACAGCCGCCTCTAACTGTTTAATTGTAATATTCCCCATATCCTGGAAATATTTATCCCTCAATTCACTATGTACATCCTTCAATGTCGGGACTGGCCCACACCGCAGCCCTGTTATTAGGGCAAAGTCCTTAATGGTAAACTGAAGGACTATACCCTTAAATAGAAACCCAGCCCCTTGACTGAGATCAATACCCTTCCCCTTCACTTTCCGGCACAATAAGCCGTGCACAGTAGGTTGGTGCCACTGAATTCCATCCAACGCAGCAAACTTGCCGAAGACAGACCTCTTGAACTTGTCAAACACGTCAACGTTCTTCATTAATTGCTTCACACACTTGGGCAGCCCGCACATGCATTGAACCTTTGCACTTCTCACATCCGTTATAGGAACAAGCAAATCTGATTCTTCACCTCTGACCTGCAAGTAATTGCAATGCACATCAAATATTTGATTAATCGTACGGTATTATTGTATCATACCATACAATACCATGAAAACATGAAGCCAAAACTTTCCTAATAAAACGAAATTCCATTCACACCCAATCATACTACAGAAGCAATACATATTATATCCCTCATTTTCTCCCCATTTTCGTTCCGTAAACCCAAATAGAAAATCAACCAAGGCCATGGGATTATTTCATGTATTCCTTCATAATCACAATCTGTACAAAATATAAAATTGAATAAATGAACAAAAGAGGAATAAACGTGTTGTCGTTGTTGGAGTTGTCTAAATGCAACTGTTGCCCTATTTCATATATTCGCTTGCCAACAATTCATATTAAACGGACAACCCCAAATTAACCATAAAATTGAGACCCAATTCTGATTCATAGATAGGATATCTTTTCATAATCTAGGGTTTCGGCAACTAAACTAAGCCAGGACAACCCCAATTCAGTCAATTGGATATTGTACCCAGAAAATTCACACCCAAAAAAATGTCATATATGTACCCAACATTCCATATTAAATGGGTTCTGATATGGGCTCACCATGATGAAGACGATGATGATGGCGTTGCTGATGGGTGGGATCGCGAAACGACAGCGGCCGAACCAGTGTACACCGGAACCCACAGAGAATTACTATAGGGTTTCAGCCTTGTCGAACGGTCATGGTTGAAGACGTGCTGTCGTTTGGGTTCTCGTCTTTAATCGGAGCGCGCGGGAAAGAGAGAGAGAGAGAGAGAGAGAGAGAGAGAGAGAGAGAGAGAGAGAGAGAGAGGGGGGGGAGAGAGCACACGAGAGGGAACTATGTAAGAAATATCAGGGAACTATGCGAGCAGTGTGCGGGAGCTATGTGGGAACAGAGCCCTTCCATTTGTTTGGGAGGCCCTGTTTCAAAATTTAAATTGAGGCCCTTTTTTTCGGCCCATCTCCTAGAGGTAGAAAGAGAAAGAAAGAAAGTGGTCAATCTCTATTACAATTAACAAGTACACAAGCCCATCTCGTACCCAAAAACATCACCACCAAAATCTTTAACAATTTTAATAAAGAAAAAGGTCAACTTCTAGAGTGAATGTAATCAGAACCATTTTTAGAAAGAAAAAAAAATTGCCCTTCATTTTTGTTTCTTAGCTCAACCTAGTTCCCCGATAGTTCCCATGACGTTCCCCTGAAGTCTCCTTCTAGTTCCCTGATAGTTCTCACGCAGGTCACCTTCGAACTTCCCAGAATCTGCTGCCCTTCATATATGTTTCTTAGCTCAACCTAGTTCCGTTCTAGTTCCCATGAAGTACCCTTCTAGTTCCCTGATAGTTCTCACGCAGGTCGCCTTCGATTTCCCAGAATCTGCTGCCCTCGCCTCTGTTCTGCCTAGTTCCCACGTGGTTCCGACTAGTTCCCTAATAATGCCCATACAGTTCCCTGAAAGTTCCCACACAGTTCCCTGATAGTTCACTATCTCTGTGAAAGGGCAGTTTGTCCATTTTTGACACAAAAAGTCAAAATTGTAAAATTTCAAAAATGTGCCAAAAAAGTAAAGAGCTTAATTTTGGGGTATATTTTCGGTAATTTCCCAAAAAAAATTTAGCAAAAAAAACCCAAAATTTGAATTTTTTAGGATAATTTATATTGGCCACCTTTGTACATTTTAAATTTTTCAAAAAAAACCCAAATTTTTTTGGAAATTCATCAGGGAAAATTGAAATGTACCGCCATTCAAATTTCAATAGGCCAAAAATCTCAAAATTTTGGAATTTAGGTCGCAATTTTGAACCTCGGTTTTATATTACTAGAAAATATATTTCGTTTGTTCAGTTTCGTGAAATCAACAGAATAGTATCTTTATAAATAAAGAGAAATCTGGAGTGCTAGATGTTTTTATAGTGAAATTTGTGCTTTTTTAAAATGATCTTAGAAAAAAAGGGCAACTCCCCAAGGTGCCCAACTACACGCATTCTTGCATTACCAAATATCTAGAACCCACGAAAGAAATTACAAAACTTAAAAGAGGTACGGATATATAATTATAACTGTAAATCTAACTGATAGTGGGTCACAATGATACTATCAGTGCCTGAATACAAAGTCCCAGAAACAACATGATTTCCATGGAAAACTTAGCATTTAACAATCCTTTCACTATTTCCTCATCCCTTCTTTCAACTAACGCCCCATTCATCTATCAATGCTCTGCAAAGGTTGGAACCAACTTGTGTATGAAGCCAGTGCTCACACAAAACAGAGACCTAATTTCTGTATGCTCAGGACACATAAATAGTAAGACTAGCTCAGCTAACTTCGTGATTGGCATAACTAATTATCTTCCCGGTAGTCTGGATTCTCTTTCAAGATGACAAACCCTTCCAGGATGGGAGAAAGGGAGATGTACCTGCATAAAAACAGCTTTTAGTGAGACAGCCCTCAAACAGAACAGGAAGGTCAGAGTCTGAGCAGAGGATAATTCATACTTGTCAGGAGCCAGCTCTGCTCTATCACCAGCAGCCAGAAGAACAGGTGTGGAGTGGGTCTGGAAACCAGTGATTGTTTTTGGACGACCAGCCTGGCCAACAACATCAACAGCTTGTCCCACTCGAACAGGAACGGACAACGGCTTCAGATTCTCATCCACGGTCAACAACATTCTCGGCTAGCACCCAAAAAGCAGGAAATAATAAATTAACCATGAGAAAGGCCAAAATAAAAAAAATTTGGAGAAGCAGACACATAAAGAAATAAGTTACAAAACACCAACCTGCATTGCCAAAACAAGAAAGTAGAGAACATAATGATATTTCCCCAAAATGATGGCTTTCATGTCTAGACAGGCATGCAGCATCACTATGATTCCACCAAGGGCCGTCCTGTGAGTGGAAACATAACATATAGGAGTTAGACACGCAGGTAATGATGTTAAAGGCCATATTTGAGTAAACACTCAATCCCCAAGAGGAGATGACAGGAGCAAACATCAACCTGTACCACCCAACATAGATACTTACGGTGAAAGTAACAAGCGGTCAGAATGATACGGATTTAAAGTTAATAAACCCTTTCCCAAATGTACAAGACCTTGAGCAATTCTCACCTGCAACAGTAGCCAACAAATATAAATGAGCAGTGGACAACTTGAAGGGCAAATTAAAGAACATAACTGAAGGACTCATAAGATGCATTACACAGAAGAGAAGGCTGCCATCTTTGTAGTAATAACTTGAAAGATTCCGAAGCATGCCAGCTATTCTCGCATTGTTGGTTCCAGCACCCAGCAAACCCAAGGAGATCACTGCAGCCTAAAGCATCCAAATAAAAAATTAGACTTGACACTGGGAAAATGATGTCATTAACAAAGATAAAGCTTGCTTACCATTGCTACTTCCGAATCAGCATCATGGCTAAGTCTGCTCAAAGTGTCCATGACATTGACCTGGTTAAAATCCTTGACTGACTTGTAATTAAGAACCTCATTACTATACGGCTTGGATTAACCTAGCCAGATAAGTACCTTTGGGATTGATATGCAAAGGAGACCAAGAGCCAAAGGAACTGCTCGACGAATATTCTGCTCTCCATACTGCAAAAGATGCTCTAATGAGCGAATTGCCATCTCAAGTCCTAACTCTTCAGCCATTGCTATAAGGGCGATTCCAAGTACAGCAGGTCCTTGGTGAGTTTCGTTCTTCTCCAGATGCTGTGAACAGTGACCGAGGAGGTTTTGAACCTACATGCATACAAGTTTCCAGGCTTTAGATATGTCTTACAAAACTGAAACCAGAATTGAGTAGTGTGGAGTTTTTACCTTAAGAACATTGCCCGTTCCAGCATAAGCGCAGGAAAGTAAAGTCATATCACAGTGTTTTCTTATTTTTTCATTGAATGTCTTCGAAACTTCAGCAGTGGCCTCAACGCTTTCCTGCAAGACAAAAAGATCGACCAAAGCAGGACAAGAGCAAAAGTAATGTTAGAAAGTTCAGAAGCTATGGCAGATTCCATAAAACGTCACCAGGAGTATTTTACCTGCTTCCCAAGGTACAGAAGTCCAAGGCTGAGAGGAATTAGCCGAGCAAGGGGCTCTCCCAACTCAGAGTCACTTCTGTCCATTAATGCAAATATGATTGCCTGAGCAACCTCTTCATTGCAGGAACCAACGTATATCAAGCCCAATGATATCGCAGTGAATGCTACCACGTCAAGTGGAGCTTTCGCATCATTAAGTATAGGTGTCAGCTTAGTACCTATCTAGAAAAGTAGGACAGTTAGCTTTGACTGGAAACAAACACAGCAGTTCTATCCAAATTCTAACTGCCCTAAAAAACTTCAATCTACATGCTGCCAAATATAATCTCTAGTGTTCAACACATTATAGAACTCAAGGGAGCAAGTTCAAGCTCAAGCATCAATTACAAGCGTCCAAATGGTTGTTTGTTTCGAAAATCAACATCATAGGAAAAATTCACAGCAACATAAATTTCAACCAACTCAATATACAATGAACAATATCCCAGCAATTTAAAATCACCAGTAACAAAATGCACAAGTCATGCTTCTCCAAAATTGCTTCAAATTCACAATCACATATTCAAATATCAACAGGATTCATCATGTCTATCTCAAACCCAACAAAGAAAACACGACACTTACTAAATTCAGATTTATGTAGGAAAAGATTCAAAGTTTAACCATTCTAACCAAACTTCTCAATTAGAAAACCGAAATTTCTCACCAACCAAACAGAAAATCAAAATCATGTAGATCTTCAGATTTTTGTCATGGAGGGCGTGGTTCAACCACGGCGACGACTTTGTGATGTCCACAACTTCGTCTTCATCTTCAATTCGATCAATTCAGCGAGATCTGTTGGCATAGGCAACAAATTGTGACTGAACTCGAGTAAGATCTATGGTTTTCGATAAAGATGCAGGGGAGCAAAAAAAATTCGAGAGAGAAGATAATTTTTTTGGGGAAGCTAATGCCTACAGTTGAGAGATTTTGAAAAAGGGTACTCGGAGGGTGCTGAGCTACTTTTATATGTCCTATATATGCATACATTGAAGTATGTGTGCTTAAAAGGAAAATGACCGGCCGAGCCGGTCTAGAGCCGCTAAAACCCCTTTATTTTCTTCCTCGTGCCTGTCGGCCCGTCTCGCTCGCCCTGCGGTTGTCGTGCTTCGTGATTGTTTCTGTCTTTTGGTTTTTGTTGGGTGGGGCTTGGTTGGGTCTTTTTTTTTTTTTGTTTTTTTGTTTTTTTTTTCTACGTCAGGGGTTCTTTATTACCCCCCCCTTTTATAATTAAATATTATTCCTCTTAATTATTCTTATAACTACAAAAATTTTTCCCCCTACTCCCCCCTTCCTTATAAAAATTTCCTTTTCTCCTTGTTGAAAAAATCAAAAAAACCAGCCTATTTTGTTCCCCCTCTATCCAATTTTTTATTGTTTTTTTGGTTTTTTTTTTATCAATCCTTAAAAAAAATAAAAATAACTCTCTTATAATCTTTAATAAAAAAAAAAACCAAATATATAATGACCCCTATCCGTTTCAACATCCTCTCTGCCAACAGTTTTTTATTGAATTTAATTGGGAATATTCTATAAATAAGTTCATAAGGGGATCACAATGGGGGTGGGGGTTGGGGGGGATTTGGTTGTGTTTGGGTTGTTTTTGTGCTACGGAGGAAGAAAAAGAAGTGGAGGCTTTACATCTATAAGGAAGGTGTACAGCTAATGAGTAAATTGTTGTTTTTGAATAACATACCTCAAATAGAGGTATGAATTTTTCAAGTGATACCTTTTATAGAGATGATAGGTGTTCAATTACCTTCAATAGAGGTGTTCAATTTATTGAAGAGTTGTAGTTCTAAACTTTACACCTGATCAACTTGTGATTTAAACCTATACTTAAGAACTAAAACCAAAATCATGATCATCTTGGGGGTTGGGGGAGTGGTTCTCCTTGTCAGGTGGATTTGGTATAAAGAGAATATTGGGGATGGGGGGGAGGTGGTTCTTCAGATCAGGTAACTTCCATGGAGAGCTTGATGAAAATTTTGGGAGTAGTGTCTCTACCTTGATTAAGTTTGTTGGGCTAGCTCCCGTTTTTGACTAAGCATGTTAGGATTCAATGAAATTTTTTCAATAGACCAAAGAAAAACCTTAACTACCCAACTTCAACATAATCTGGATCCCATGAATTTCATAATTTAATACCTTCGAAAAGGAACGAAAAAGGAATGGGAAGAGAGCGAAAGCTCAATGAGACTATAATAGCACACCAAAGGAAATTGTCATGAAATTTTGGAATTGCATCTTGTCTTACCCACTTTTGAGGAAATTACCTCTTAAAGAGGTTCACAATCAGTATACACAATGTACTCATATTCAGAACTAGCACACCTTTAGAAGAGGTATTGAAAAGGAAAAAAATAATAATTAAAAAACAAACCTACAAATGGAAGATAGGAATACGGGTAGGAAATGAAGGAAAGTTTTGTAACTATTAATGTGAAATATAGTCAACTCTTCTAGTAATTATCTTGAAAATTGCTCCCCAAATAGAAATTTTTTACTAACAATTGTAAAAGGGCAAAATAGGTACTTTAGACATATAAAAAATTGTAACAAAAAAATGATATCTGATTCATCAATGCAAAAAAAAAGAAAGTTTACACACATGGATTATCAATTTAAGAGATTTGGGGTTTTTATTAATTTTGTTTTTTACATGATTGGGCTTTTTCAAAAATTTTTATAATGTTTCTTTTTATTTAGGTTTTTTTTTGGGGGGATGTAATTTTTTTTTTTTTTTTTTTTGTTTGGGGGGGGGGTTTTTTTTTTTTTTTTTTCTTCCTCCTTATAAAGAATAAATAATATTATATCCTTTTTTTTTAAACTTTTTTCCCCCCCTGCGCCCCCTGCTCCCCTTTTGGGGGGTTTTGCCCCCTCCAATTCAAAATGGGTACCAAATGCCCCTTTCAACTCATTTTTGGGGACAATTTGCCCCCTTTTGCCGTTTTCCGGCCACCTTGCTTAGGTGGACTATGCCACATAGCAAAAAATGTGGGCCCCACCATGCACAATCAGCAAAATAAAACTCTCCTCCCAAAGCTGCCGCCCGCCGTCTTCCTCTACGAATGCCGACCCGATGAATTTGCAAATCGGTGAATTCAGCTACAATAACCTATCTAATTAGTTCGAAATTTCATCACTAATCACAATGAAGCATCTAAGTAAACCAGAAAAGATTTGATATCAGTGATCCATAAGAAATGAAAAGCAAGAGAGTATCTCTCTGATCGATTTCCTTGAGTGAGTTCTGGACTCGCTGAGTTCACTCAGCGTCAACTCCGGTTTCACTACCGCTTGGCTCGTGCACTCCGATTCCTGCTGCGGCTCCATTGGATCTTTCACTTCGGGGTTCAGCCATCGAACAACAACCACTTCCGGTACCAGATCTGAAAGCTCGTGTACTCGCTGCAACCGGACTACCAGTAAAAATAACGAAAATAATTCAATTCGAACCACTTGATCGCCGTGAATTGAAGTACCAATCAAGGTGAGACTGGTGACTGTTTCCGGCGCGGTGGAATTGATATACGACGGCGGCCACGCTTAGCTTTAGGGCGAGGCTCTTCGAAGTTGTCTGCGATCTCTCGCACTCTGCCCGGTCGCCGCCATCATTGCGTTCTGGGTGTTTCGACCCACTCGCAGCCGATTCGACCCAGACGCCTTCCCACCACCCGCCGCAGAAGAAGGCGTCGACCACGTCACCGAACTTGAAACGGTGCTCGGTCTCCCTCGGCGGCTGGGACCGAACCAGCGCTGCCTCCACCTCCTCGTCCGCCGCCTTGCGGAAGCTCCCGTGGATCCTCCAGTCGAACTTGGCCTTCACCTTCTGGTACTCGACTCTGAATTTGGCTTTTTGGACTTCCGGATGATCTTCGCCGGGAAGAGAGTGCCGCGGAGCTTGGGGTTGGGGCTGGTGACCTCCACCTACTCACCGACCTAGAAATTGAAGTCTGCCGCCATGGGTCGTCGCTTCTGCAGAACTCTCTCTAATTACCGATTTGCAAATTCATCGGGTCGGCATTCGTAGAGGAAGACGGCGGGCGGCAGCTTTGGGAGGAGAGTTTTATTTTGCTGATTGTGCATGGTGGGGCCCACATTTTTTGCTATGTGGCATAGTCCACCTAAGCAAGGTGGCCGGAAAACGGCAAAAGGGGGCAAATTGTCCCCAAAAATGAGTTGAAAGGGGCATTTGGTACCCATTTTGAATTGCAGGGGGCAAAAGTTCCCCAAATGTGAGTTGCAGGGGGCACATGGGGTATTAAGTGTTTTAAATACCTGGACTCTACGACGAAGAGTTCATTGTTCCTACTGTTGATATCTTCTTCAAAATTCTTTCAAGGTAATATTATTGCTAAAAACTTAATTCTTTTTCCTGTATAGTAGTATGTATATTCTAAAATAATAGGCACCATGATTGGATGAAATAGCTTGAAACAACTCAAGTTCGGTAACGGATTCTACTTCTAAAGTTTGCTTTGAGTTCAGATTCGTATAATCATTAAACAAGCTTAGCTCGATTCGGAAATAATTAATAAACAAGCCAAATATGGGTATTTGGTCTAGCTCGGTTAGTTTACACCCCAACAAACACGAGATTATCAAGAAATCATTTGAAGTCTTCCGAAATAATCATACCATAAATAGATTTGTTATACTATTTTTTTCTAATTGAATGTAATAGAGGGTGTTGATTCGAGGATAGCTTAACCGGCGTACGGGACCAGCATCCTACACAACGATACTGTTGGCCATATGCACAGGATGGTCTACTTCAAAACATTTTATGTTATATGGTATAAGGATCTGGGATGTTTTGGTGCAGATGCAGCAAACCAATGACATTTACGGGGTAAAATACTCGAAAACTCTCAAGTACTGTTCTAAGGGGGAGGCACTATAATTTCGACGTCTTGATTCCTTGTTAATGGAGCTTAATGAACATCAGCAACGGGGACATCGCAAATTGGTCTGCAGGCATCGCTATGTCCTACAGGTACCTACTAACTATGGTACACAGCTTTCATTGTTCGCATATCAGTTGCCCAAGAAATGAAGGCAAGTATTTACGCGTCGTATCTTTGCATAAACCAAAAAACCTGTTATATTTTTGCATAACACCAACGTAGCAGTTCTATAGCTGCTATTACCCTCTCTCATTTTGGCGACTTTCACTATCAAGGCGATTCACGAGCTACTTGTTTCTTGGCTTTAATGTCAGACTGATCAATTGAAATACTCATTACACGCCGCCCTCGTTCCATGCAAAAGCTTCGCTTCTTTCGCTTGTTTTGGGCAACCCCCGGATGATTTCACGCACGCAACTACATGATTAATAAGTAAATAAATGCTAACTGTCAAGCATAACATCATGTGACGAGATGCCGGTCACAGCTAAGTTACAACAATGTAGAATTTATTGGTTCGGCGATTTCAATCTGAGATGCAAATAGTTGACCACCTTGTCCAATCCACGAGGAATCGACCGTTCATTTGAAGTTGAAAGTCAGCCTGCAGACCTCATTGCTTGAGTGCTTTTTGTCACAGAAGGAATCAACTTTCAAATAGCTAGCTGAAGAGGCTATTCGGAAGAGTAGAAAATTTGGCATTGCCCCAAACAAACGTGCACATATACAGAAGAATTTTATTTTATTTTTTCAAATAAATATACAGAAGAAATTTATATTCATACATTGAAAGTGGTAAAGAGTAAATTACATTTGAGAATATATTACACAACAGAGGGAAAGGAAAACCCATCATCTCCATTTTCCTTGTCCCCAAGCTAATTCAAATTGAGAATTAAATCCAATGCAAATGCGAGGAAGTTAAAATCATAACTTCCTTTTATTTGTTTTTGTGCAATCACCCTGAGCCTACGGACGTTTTTCTATTCCCCCTCATCACTATTTCCTTCTCTGCGCCTACGTCTCCTACCAGAGCGTCCTAACAACACCCTGCCCTGACGGCGAAGACGGTTCACCAAGGACATACCACCACTGTCGGTATCACCATTGCTTTCATTCTCATCTTCTTGATCAGAGGAGTCCACATGACTAGGAGTGCTGTGCCGCATGCCAACAGCACTACCATCTGATGGGCGGTGCAAGGCCCTTTCAGGCTGCCTCAGGCGTCTTGTGAGGTCAGTCCCTGATGACCCAAATGCATGCAATAGGAAAAAGACATTCACCAGATTCCCATCGAATCCCAACCCAAACCCTCCATTCCTTTCGGCAGCTTCTGCATTGAAACCACCATCCTCTTCATCTGAATCATATCTGTTTCCTTCTATTACATAATCTCCAAAAACCATTGCGCCCGGCATGGAAGACTGAATTGTGCTGATCACATCATCTGTCTCCCGCTCATGTTCAAACCTTCTCCATTTCTGTTCGAGTGCCGGATCCACTTCACGTGGCCTTGCAGAGGGGTGTTCTGCCTTAACATGCTTCTTCAGCTCCTTGTAATTTCCCACAAATGAGCATGATTCTTGCATGCAGCTTCTTTTTTTGGCATTTAGATGATCTCGTGCTGGTTCAAGAACAGTCCAACCTTTCACCTTTCCCCTACAGAGGGGGCAGGCAAGCTCTGTGACTTCACAGGTCTGAATTGGCAACCCAGAATCTGGTTCAACAGCTGCATTGTTTTCAGCGCCATGCAGTGGTTGTCCAAGGTCGGATGACACCATTTTAGTATAAGCTTTCTTGTACTGGTCAAGACAGTTGGAATGCCTGAGGCTAGTTCCACACATGTAAGGACGACAGCCCTTGTCATGAGAGGAACATAGGAGAAGAACAGCGTTATGAGGGTACTCCATACACACAGAACATGTTGCATCCTCCCAGTCTTTATTCTCCAAGTCTCTGGAGCATTTCTTATGAAGTTGATCTTCCCATATATCTTGATTAGAGTGCAGTGGGTATGGAGTTGGTCTGTATCGTCTGGCAGAGATCCTACGACGTCCCCTGCTACCCTTTGCCATTCTTTGGCTTCACCTGAAAACCATAATGCCAATTTATACCGGAACCGTGATAACGCATGAAACTTTACAATTATCAGGTATGCACCTGCAGACGCATGCATATCTATATATGGTTCAAGCAGCAAGGTAAAGGATGCAATACAAAGGCACACCCATTCCGAAAGAAAGAATATAAAAAAAAAATTAGATGTTCATTATAGTCTACACCACGAAGACTAATGAATTCAAAAGGCCAGAAAGAAGGAAAGAAAAAGAGAGATATCAGTGCTCTCTTTTGTCTTACCTGACCACATCAAGGGTACATGTGCCTTCACATAGCCCGACAGATGTTACACCACTGAATTAACTAGACCCTTCAGAACAGTTGTACCAGACAAGATATAAAACAGAAGCATCCTTGCTTGACAGATTTCCAAAGTTCCTCTGGTAGGCTCCTTTTTTTGTAAGAGGGTGACAGACTCCAACCTTAACTAGTTTTGAACTACAAGCTTCTTAACTTAATAGTTAATACAGAATTCTGCAATCTAGCAAGACCCGAAACGCATAACAGATAACCCGAGGTAACTGCTCACGTAAAGTCAGAACACGATTCACAGGACATGTTGCAAAGCACTGCAAATTTGTAACTAGGGTATGACAATTCAGAATTCTTCTAAATATCAGTCGAATCAATCTAGTTAACCACCCATCAGTGCAAAGGGCAGATATTGATTCTGATTCAAAATCCTACATTCTTTGTCAATGTCAAGGAACATGCCATTCTAGCGAACAAGGCAGAACCTTGAAATCTAAGTGCCTGTCCTTCCAAAATTGCATGCACCATGTTATAAGGGGATCCACGCTATCGACGCAAGAGTACAGAAATTGCAGCGTGCACTATCAATTAGCTTACTTAATCAGCTACTAAATAATATAACTCTTTCTGATCATCAAACTCTCTAAAGCAAGCGTTTTACTAGTATGAAATCTCATAGGTGGTCAACACTCAAAGAACTATAGCATTACAAAACAACAAGTCAAAAAAATTCAAGTTAGAAAAATGGTTTTCCTAAATAACATTGCGAAAATGTTTTGTAGCAACTGAGTGCTGCACTCAGAAGACAAGCCCTTGTATCCCTACCTTTCAATGATTATCAAATAATTGAAACGGCATATAACCCTGAGATCAACTCTGATATCATTAATATTGAAGAGGATCAAACTATCCAGCATCCAATTGAATGTTCAAAGGAAAAAGACCCCCCATGGAAAGAATCGTGAATTACGTGGTAAACAACAACTATAACGATAGTAGTCACCCGAATTAGACGAAAGCGAAAATGCAAGAGTGCCTCAAACCAGTGATAGCTTGAATCCACCATCCCCAAGCCAATCATGCCTCAACAAATAATCATGGGTATCCAAACTGAAAACCAAATGCCTCACCTGCCTCGAAGTCGAAGCGATTCTCGATCCAAGACAAGCTATCTGCAGAGACTAAAGTGCATCTGTTGTTTGTACATTTAACAGAGAAACAACAAGAACGAACAACAACATCAACAGATCAGAGATTTATACAAAGTAACGTGTTTGATCAATGAAGCACGCGAGAAGACAGTTCACGAATTAATTAAAGCAGATAAAATCAACACATCGAAGCCAAGCACATGGAACCTGACCTTTATTCATATGACAGAGATCCACAATATTAATATTCAAATCCAAAGCTCGAATAACTTAAAAAAACCCAACAGAAATTTAGCTCGAAAATAAAAGTCGTACTAGACAGAGCAACAACAACAGGGCACTTTTGGTTGCTCAATCTCCAAGCAAAAGATAACCCATCTTTTCAAAATTTGAAATTTGAAATTTTTATCAAAATCCAACATAAAAAAGCCAGCGAAAAATTTACATTTCCATTTCTCGGCAACCAAACAGATAACCACGGAAGATTTCAATAAGCGAGGAATTGACAGAGAATCGCACCAGATATACAAGTGAGCTGAATTCCAAGACGAAAACCCACACGCAGTGATTCTCGATTGGCAAAGATTATGAGAAAAATGAAGGGAATTAGGGTTTGAGAAAATGAAGCAAATCTCCAAAGACAACAAAACCACCAAGTTTTTCGTCGGAGTTTGAGTTTTTTCTAAGCTGTTGTCATTTTTCTTGCGTCTCCTCTTCGTGATTCGTGTGAGAGGACAGAGAAAGAGAGATGGGATGTACTTTGGAATCCACGCTCTCAGGAGGAGAGTACGAAGCACGCTCCAGCTCAGTGGTTAAACGTGCTCACGTTGTCACGTGACGTCGTGGTGCGAAAATGTGTGTCCACGTTCCGGAGGTTGGGCACGTCACGTGGCTAAGAAGTCTCTTTCTCTAATCTTTTTAACAGACGGCACCACATACGTTACCGACCTCGTAATTTCGGGATCATTGCTCTTTCTTATGTTCCTTTTGTCTAATCGTCTTGTTAACAGGATCATCAGGATGTAAGAGCAATAGTTTGCATATGAACCAGTCGGACGGCAAATTGAATTGATCGAGAACCTCATACAACACTACTCGGATCTACTGCAAAAATTGTATATACTCTACTAGGTACTAGTGATGTTTGCATCTTTTCGAATACACTAATGCCCAGTTTGATATAACTGAATTTATTTTTAAAATTATTTCAAATATAAGTTGTTTATACTTTAAAAATGAACTACTGTGAAATAATAATAAAGTATTTAGTAAATTGATTTTGTGAAAATCTTTTAATATAAAAAATAGAAGAAAAATACTAGAAAAAAGCTTCAATAAGAAGTTTGAAAATTAGCCCTCCCTGATTTCCCTTGCTTTTAGTGCTTCTAAAAAAGCAATTTCTTAAAAAAAAAAAATATATATATCAAAAATGTTGCAGTAATAATGAATTGCTAAGCCTTAGAGACAGAGAATCGTTAGTAAGAGAGAATAGAATAGATGAATAGAAGAGAGGTGTGTTTGTCCTCCTTCGTAGTGCCTTTATTTATAGAGAAACAAGCTAGGGTTTCCACCAATCCCAATAGGAATGGGCTTTAGCTAATACAAAGTCCATCGAGGTTTCCTACTTCTAGTTTACACAATCATACCCTAATAAAGATTCCTACAACACTCCCCCTTGAGTGTGGAGAACTCAAGAAGTAGGCGCATCAGATCTTCGGACAAATAGCGTAGGCGGTTGATGAAGTCGTCGCGGCAGGCACTCGGAGGAACATGAGTCAACGGGGAATCCATGGGAAGAATGCTAACACTAAAACCTTGCCAAAGGAAAACCCAATGGGAAAAAACCAAAGGTGAAGGGGAAAAAATGAGCATGCATTTGTCGACACTAAAAGCGTACAGAGGTATGACCAACCCGATGTGGGTGCCTCGTTAAAAACCTTGCCAGGCAACAAAACCCAGTGGGAAAAAGTTGTCCTGTGCTAAGGGGAAAAAGAGTACATTAAGGTCAAGTGAGTATACTTCGGGATACTCCCCCTGAATTCGACAATGCTCCCCCTGAAGACTACAAACGTTGTAAATCAAATAGTAAACGCAATCCAATACCTCGAAGAAGCTTCTGGAAAGGTAGACTTCGATAAAGATTTGGTGAAGATATCCGCAAGGTTGTCTTCGGGAACAAATCTGCTTGACTTCAAACTTCTGATGCTTTTGCTGATGTATGAAGTAGAACTTCAGGGCAATATGCTTAGTATTGTCGCCTTTGATAAATCCCTTCTTCAATGGTCAATACAAGCGGCATTGTCTATATGGAGAATCATGGAGACTCCAATAACAGAAGACAAAACACAAGTATGCCGTATGTGCTCGATAACGCATCGTAGCCAAATACCTTCACACGTGGCCTCATGTAAAGCGATGAGCTCTGCGTGGATTGAAGAGGTGGCAACAAGAGTCTATTCCATAGACCTCCAAGATATTGCGGTGTTCCTTATGGTAAAGACATAACCAACTTGGGAACGTGCCCTGTGCGGGTTTGATAAGTAACCGGCGTCAGCATAACTAACAAGGCAAGCATCACTTCGTGGATCTAAGAGAGGTAATCCATCATGGGATGCGTAGGGATAGATGATCCCATATTCACAGTACCTTTATGGGTAGCGAAACATGTCTTTAGTACCAATTCAGTGGTAGCGTGTAGATGCATTGCTTAACCAAGCTAACGCATTCACAACAAATGAGATGTCCGGCCTAGTGCATTGAGCTACGTACAATAAACGCCAACTGTACCTCGATATGAGACTTCGGGCTCCAATATCGGCTCATCATCCTCCATAGTACGATATGGATCACGCTAGGCATCTAGCGAACGGACAACCATGGGTGTACTCGAAGGCATCGCTTTATCTCCAATGAAGCGACGCAACATCTTCTGGATGTAATTCGATTGATGCACGATGATGCTATCAATTCGATGCTCGAGCTTCAGGCCGAGGTAACATCGAGTTATCTCAAGTTCTTCAGGAACTTCCATGTATATCTCAAGATCCCAATAGAGATATGTAGTAACCACATTCATGAGCTGCATATTCAGTTCTTTGGGAAACTACCAAACTGATAAGGTAGTGGAACGTGTAACGTCCTTTGCATGGGAATATATTTCCTTGTAATCAATGTAAGGGCGAATGAGAGAAGCCTTTCACCAGAAGGCATGCATTACATTGCACTGTTTCATTCTTTTCATTACGCTTCCTTACGAACGCCACATGTAACCAACAGGGTTCACATTGGGAAGTGTGGGAACTGCAGGTCCAAACACTTTTCGCTTTACTAAGGAACATAATTCAACATGCACTATTTCTTTCCATTTGACCAATCAGTTCAACGTTGTGCTTCATCAACGGAACACGGTTCGATATCGTCGCACTTTGTGATTCAGTGGCCACTGCTTTAAGCAAAGATATCATCGATGATAATCTCATTTCGATTCCATAACCTCATCCGGACCGAGATCTTCTGGTTCTCGGGAGTTTTGGATTTGGGGTATCACCCTGGGACGTCTCCCAGGACACTTCCATAATCCTGCGCAATTCATGAGTTGGGATCGATTGAGATGGCGATAGGATTCGATTGTGCCATAGTTCTCCTCTTCCGGGGAGTGAATCCTTCGAACCGAATCTGCCTCGCTTCTTGGCCGAAGGCAGAGGATTGGCTAGCCGCCGATGTACTTCGTTCATCAGGAACGGAACGTCATACGGGACGTTGCATCCTTCGGGGATGACTTTGTATCCTACGGGGACGTCTTCATTACAGGCTTGTTTGCAGCTGGTATGTATGATCTCGTCACTTGTTTTCAGCTAGAAGAAAAATACTAGAAAAAAGCTTCAATAAGAAGTTTGAAAATTAGCCCTCCCTGATTTCCCTTGCTTTTAGTGCTTCTAAAAAAGCAATTTCTTAAAAAAAAAAAAAATTATCAAAAAAAAGTTATTGAATACCTTTTTTCCTACTAGGCTTTGAAAAAATAAAATTATTTTTTTCGACTTTAAACCAGACCACACAAACACACCCTAAATCCACCTATGCCAGGTCATTCTATCTTTAGTGGAGCAACTACTTCACATTTTCCGGTGATGGATTCCTTATTGTTGTGAGCGTTTAGTACTATAAGAGCATCTCCAAGGGATGCTGTATAAGACTCTACAAACCCAATTTGCAGCGCCACGTCAGCAAAACAGCTCTCCAACGGATGCTGTAAATGACTCTGCAAATTATACAGCATCTCGTAGAATCTGTATATTTGTAGAGTCTATGAGATGTTGTATAAATGGAACCCACCTAATTTATTGAATAAAAAATGTTGTTATTCACTTTTTATCATGATAACTTAAAATTATACACTGTTTATTCACTCTCACTCATCTAATTAACACTCAACTCTCAACTAAATTGTACACTATTTCTTCACTTTCACTCGTCTAATTAACACTCAACTCTTAACCACCAACAACCTCATTCATTATCAAGGGAGTAATTGTGAGTAATAAATGGTTAGTGGTTGAGAGTTGAAATAATTCTTATAAGTCGGTGTCAGTAGATCATATAGAGCCACAACAACATTGTATATCATAATACTCTGATTGAGTGGTGTGATTGGTGGAGTATGGATACAAAATTGATTAGAGGGGGTATGTATTGGTGAATGAATTTAAGTAGGAAAGATTATTTACCAAAATTTGAATTACTAGAGTAAATAACATATGGTAAAAAAAGAGGGTAAATTATATAATAATATTTGCAGCAACTGTTTGCCTATTCCATTGGAGCACACTGTTTTACAGACTAGGCAAACTGATAGATTTTGTGCCACATCAGCCATCAAATCACATATTTGCCTATTATGTTTACAGCATCCCTTGGAGATGCTCTAACATCTGGCGCCAACAGTTTGTCAAACCTCTTTACTAATTTGAAGTTGTGTAACCCAGTAATCGATTTGACTGGCACACATGCTGAACCTGTGGAGCCATATGAGGAGAACTTCTTAACTGCATTCTCTACTCCAAGAAACTCGTATACATATCCTTGTCAAACATCGGGTTAAGATTTCCGAGCTCATCGAGACTCAACTCACGCAGCTCGCAAATTTTGGAGACGCACACGGCTACTGCCCTTCCAACTATGTCATGAGAGGTTCGGAAAGGTATCCCTATATCAAACAAAAAAAGCAACTTTAGTAACAATTACTTCAGTGCAAAACTACAGACCACCGTACGCTTGAAGGGCAAAGACAATATAAGCTGGCAATGCGCTGAAATAATCACTTTGGAAAGAGCAAGAGTGATTGTGCAATGTGCTTAGTATAGCTACTATTTTACTCCTCAACTGATCTTATAGCATTCCTTCTCCCCTTTATCTCTGACCAAGAGAATTATCGGACATGGGATTCATCACTGCCTCTCTCCCAATTTAACCATTTATAAGGATAACAAAGATTTACGCCCTTCCACATGTCATTTTTCTATTTATACTGGGCAAAAAAGGGAAGACAATAATTAACAATTGCATCCCCTAAGTTGATTGGTATAGTTCAGTTCAGTCACATAGGATAGAAATTACTGGAAATTAAGAACAGTACTCAGGATGAAAAACTAAAGTTATATCCTAAACATGTCGTGGAGATCAATGATCCCTCAGAGATATAGTTACAAAGAAGAGCTTCAGTAAAAAAACAGCATTCACATCATAAATGGTAATTTCAAATGAAAGAAGTTCTAAGCTCGTCTCATTAATAAAAAGAAAGTTGATAAAAAGAGCTAGCCTTTTTCAAAAGATAATCTGCAAGATCTGTGGCATCAAGATGACCAGCAGGCAAACTCTTTTTGATTCTCTCCCTGTTAAAAAGTTATGTTCTGTGCAAACTCTACAGAAACTTCAAGCATCCCCAAGATTGTCTTGATGCTAAACAGGTTCCTTTCTTCCTGTTTCATGGGAAAAAAAAAAAGAGAACCTTTTATGATTTTACTCAAAATATAACAGACAGTTAAAAATTCCAATGAATATTATGAACTATAATACATGCGAGCTGAATAAATACTTGTACTTTGCATTGTGTTTGTGTATCAGCAAAGTAACATGCATACATGCATGCAATACTAGGCCAAGAAGTACATTTCAGGTTCAAGAACTTAAAGGGTGAAACAGAAGAGACCCAAGTGCACACCCTAGGTTTCCCTTCATACGTACAAAAAGGATAAGATTATACCTGCAAATCGCGATTGTAAGCAAGAGGAAGTCCTTAAATCGCGATTGTAAGCAAGAGGAAGTCCTTTGCACAATGTGATAAGGGTAACCAGGTCGCCTACTACTCTAGCCGACTTTCCACGAACAAGTTCCATTGGATCAGGATTTTTCTTCTGAGGCATGATACTACTTCCTGTTGAAACCTTGTCACTTGGTGTGAGAAACCCAAACTCCTCTAAAGCCCACAGTACCCACTCTTCACCAAGCCGTGAGAGATGAATGGGAGTGATGGCATTAGCAGAAAGAAACTCCATTACAAAATCTCGGTCTGAAACTGCATCAATACTATATGAAGAAAAGAAATTAATCAATCGTCTGTAGAACAAACTTCAAATACACACACACACACCAGAAAGAAGACAAGATAAAGACCCAATCCATTAGACAAAAAAGCAGCGTTGTTAATGAGACAGAGTTGCATATAATTTGTTTTAGAAAGATAGGGGACACCCGTTGTAACCAGTTCTCACATGCATTGGAACGGAAAAAGGAAAATGGAGAAGGCATGAGGAAAATACATGACACGACTATCTTGTGTTGTGACCTATAAACACTTGGAATACTAAAGATAATTGAAACTTGGGTTAATTCCCCCAATGGTACTCAATGTTTGGCAAATAGACATTTTGGTACCCAATTTTTAAAACCGGACACTTTGGTACCCAATCTATTCCTCCGTTAGACACTTTAGTGCCTCCGTCTAATTTTCCATTAAAATTGAGGGTATTATAGTCTTTTTAGATTAATTCATTGGTTAACTCCTCCAATGGTACCCAATGTTTGGCAAATAAAACAATTTGGTACCCAATGTTTGTTGAGCAAAAATCGTACAAACAATCTTTGATCACATAATTTCACTCATATCGAATGGATACGAGTTTTATTGAATCGGATTCGACTCATTCAAGATAAAGTCCGTAATTACAATCCTTTAATAACAAAGGAACACCCTTTGATTCCAACTGTTGACAAAAAAAATGTAAATAAATTCTGAAAACATGATTTCACCACCACTATGTATATAATGGGGTTTTAATATTTAGGTACGACCCATCCAAGGCATGCGCCTATTAATTACAATCTTTTGTTACAAAAGAAGACCCTTTGATTCTGAATGTACGGAACGTCATGTGCGGGAGATGATGGTTTTGGATTTGTTGCGACTGCACTCGAGAAGTGGTCTCGAGTTGCCTACGTATCCATCGAGGAATCAAGTCACTCGTAGTTCAAGATTCTCGACAAGCGAAAGGCTTTGTCGAAAAGGATTTGTGTTTGGGCCTTTGAAACAATTTGGATGACTGTTTAGGCTTTGAACAATTTTGGGGTGAGGTTTTGGATGAATTTGGAGTGAACCAGGGATTCGATTTTGTGTTTGGATTTGGCGGTTGCATCTAGATAAATCTAGACTGCCTACGTACCCATTTCGGGATCAAACCAACGTAGTTCGGAATTTGGAATTTGGATAACTTTGATGAGTGTTTGGATGAAGTTGGAATGAACTAGGGATTCGAATTTGGTGTTTGGATTTGGCGGTTGCATCTAGATAAATCTAGACTGCCTACGTACCCATTTCGGGATCAAACCAACGTAGTTCAGAATTTGGAATTTGGTGTTTGGATTTGGCGGTTGCATCTAGATAAATCTAGACTGCCTACGTACCCATTTCGGGATCAAACCAACGTAGTTCGGAATTTGGAATTTGGTGTTTGCAAACAGTGAAGGTTTAAAGCCTTCGATTTGATTTGGAGATTTGAATTTGACATGTCTTGATGGTTGGACTTTGTAGCAGAGGTTGAGACTTGCTAGGTCCATATTTGATTTGTTGAGTAGGACTTGGTAGCAGCGTCTGATACTTGCTTGGTCCGTCTCTGAATTCTTGTGTTGGGTTGAACTTTGTAGCAGAGATTGAAACTTGCTGAGTTCATCTTTGGGTTCTTGGACTTTGTAGCAGAGGTTGAAACTTGCTTGGTCCGTCTTTGAGTTCTTTTGTTGGGCTGGACTTTGTAACAGAGGTTGAAACTTGCTGAGTTCATCTTTGGGTTCTTGGACTTTGTAGCAGCGGTTGATACTTGCTTGGTCCATCTTTGAGCTCTTTTGTTGGCTTCTACTCACTTGTCTCTTGTTTCAACTTGATATAAGTTGATGACTTAGGAGTTTGTTGATGAAGCTTCATTTGAGTCTTTGGTGGTTTGTGTCATCGTCATGGGCCTTATGAGCAGGAAGTTTATGAGCCTGGCCCATTGGTCTTGGTGCGGCTCATTTGTAGAAGAAGCCCAATTAACTTATAGGACAGGTTCAATTGGTTTAGTCTTCAGACCACAACATGTGTTGAACCATAAGTTAATTTTGTCTTCTTGCAATTTGCTTTGAGGATGTGGCAGTGCAGTGAATTTGACTTCAAGAGGTTCCCACGTGTGTAGACTTTGCTCTTTGTTGTTTTGCTTCAACCAGGCCGCGTCATCACATTTTCTTCATTGATTAAGGACTTCCCCAAAGCTTATCTTCTTGTGGCAAGTGCTCCCTTAATTAAATAAGTAAGACCACTTATTTGTCTTTGGTAATCAAGGTAAAGACTTCCCCGAACACACTTGTTTTCAGCTTCACAACACCGATATAATAACAAGACTTTGTGTCTCTTGACAGGTTCGTGACTCGTGAGCAAAGCTTCTTTCGGTGGACGGCTTGTTGACATCTGCCGCTAGAATCGAAGAAGGTATGCCGTCGGGTTTTCCTCCTTTTCCTTGGCGATGGATTGATTGACTCTGCTCGTTTCAGCTCAAGTGTGTACATGGACGGCCAACAGATCTTTTTGGGGTCCAAATATGAACCAAATTACATTTTTTTTGATGCCCGACGGCATCGAGTTCGGACGGCACCGAGTTGCTCAGAGATTTGATCTACTTATGGGAGTTAATGAATTTAACTTTGCACTCCTCGGCAGCAAGCTCCCCTTGATCACCTCGGCCTCCCTTTGTTTGGCTATCGACTCCTTTGTTTCACATGATTGACGAACAAAAGGGATTTGTCTCTGCTTCTTTGTTGCAGACCTTCTTTCGCCTTTAGTGATGACAGAGATCATTGCTTCCTTGTGTGGTTGTTGAAGATGAATGATATTTGTTGGTGATAGCAACATGTAATTGTGTATCGCCTTTGTCCTTCATCTTTGGCGCAGCTGTGTGATGATAGCGATCTTGATCCACTTCTTTTGACGAGGATCCATCATCGCTTCCTTGCTCCACGCAAGTCGCATTGCTTGTCGCCTCCTTGCGAGTCAGATTATTTATCACCTGCAAGACAAATCGTGTATAGCATTTGTCGTTCATCTTTGGAGCAGCGGTTTGAACTTGTGACTCCGTCAGAGAGTGCTCATATGGGAAGGTTGTGACGTGAAGCAGCTTGCCTTCGTGGCTTCCTAGCAGCTTCGGTCATTTGTCATCTTCTTTGGACTGGCAGCAGCAGTGATGGACATTTGTTAGGCAACTTTCACGTACGGCTGATTTGAGGATGAGCTTCACTGGATGGTGTCGGCTTTGTGCTGGAGTACAAGAAACAAGAATGGTTTCATACCTTTCCAAGTTTGCTTGTTGAAAGCTGGTGACAGTCTCCTTCACGCCTGGATTTTGACGGCCTTCCGGTGCTCTTTCGTTTGCTCTCTTTCTCCAGCGTGCCACCTCACCTTCTTTGTGCTGCCTCTGCTCACCATTGGCCGCTGCCGCTGCTCAGCTTCTGCTGATGTCCCTTTGCTCACATTCTGCTCTCCGCCGCTTGACTCCTGCCCTCCTCTGCAGCTTGCCCTCTGCCCTCCTTTTATTTGGCTTTGTTTGCCTCTCTATTTATAGAGGCGTAGAAGATAGCTAGATAAGGATTAGTTTTCATTTCAAATTTGAAGCTTAACTGACTAGGAATAATCTCCACATTTTTCTGATTGTTGGTGGCGTTATCCTTCTGCAGTTTGGTTTGCTCCAGAACTCATTTGCATTATCTTATCCTTTCCTTCTATTTAGCAAGTTGAGCTGGGCCACTTTCAAACTTCAAAATATCAAGTCAATATCCTTATTTCCTTTTGATATTTGAAAAATCTCAACAACTTCTGTTGGGCTCTTTTTGGATTATCCGCAAGACATCTCCACCCACTTTGACAATTCAAACTTCACCAGACCAAAATCATTTTGTTGAGTCAACTCCATCCTCAAAAGTGGTTGCAACCTGTTATCTGGTTTGTTGATCTTGCCCAAAATTTTCGAACTGCACGTGAGCTTTATCTTGAAAACATGCTGTCCTCATTTTTCCTTTTTTTTTTTGGGTGATTTTTTTTACCGTTCAACAGTGGAGTAGAAGGCCCAAATATTCTTCTTTGGGCTGTATTTGTTTTGGGCTCCCCGTTACTTATACAAAGGTCCATGTGCAAACCTAGTCTTGGATTTTGTCGACTTCATTTTAAACATTGAAAATTTCATATATCAACAATGTTTAAATTGGACATTTTGGTACCCAATCTATGCCACTATCAGACACTTTAGTGCATCCGTCTAATTTGCTGTTAAAATTGAGTCTACTATACTATTTTTAGATTAATTCATAAAATATGATTTATTTATATAGTCCAAAATGTTTTAAAAAATAGACCGAATAGTACCCAAATTATAACAAAGTTAGACTACTCCTGCATTTAAAAAAAAGAGGACTACTTCTGTTTTGATAACGCCAAGTACCTACTCTTATTTTGATATTGCATTTCATTGTATGCATCATGAAAAAGCAGTTAATTTTGATTCCAATTTAAATAACTTTACAACGACTTAAAAGATCAATTAGAGCATGATAATATATATTACTTTAAGTTAGCAAAGTAGCAAATTTACGAGAACAATATTCATTCTAAATCCAGTTTGCAATAAAAAAAAGAGGCTAAATTTTGAAATTATCATCTTGCCCATGCCCAGCCAAAATAAACTTGCAACGACTTAAAAGATCAATTGGAGCATGATAATATATATTACTCTAAGTTAGCAAAGTAACAAATTTACGAGAACAATATTCATTCTAAATCCAGTTTGCAATAAAAAAAAGAGGCTAAATTTTGAAATTATCATCTTGCCCATGGCCAGCCAAAATAAACTTGCGACGACTTAAAAGATCAATTGGAGCATGATAATATATATTACTCTAAGTTAGCAAGGTACCAAATTTACGAGAACAATATTCATTCTAAATTCAGTTTGCAATAAAAAAAAGAAGCTAAATTTTGAAATTATCATTTTGCCCACGCCCAGCCAAACGAAAATATTGTGATACCCTCAATTTTGAAGGAAAATTTGAGGGAGGCACTAAAGTGTCTAGCAGAGATATTGATTAGGTACCCAAATGTCCGGTTTTAAACATTGTGTACCAAAGTGTCTTATTTGTCAAATATTTGGTACCATTGGAGGAATTAACCCATGAATTAATCTAAAAAGACTATAATACCCTCAATTTTAACGGAAAATTAAACGGATGCACTAAAGTGTCTAACGGAAGAATAGATTGGGTACCAAAATGTCCGTTTTTAAACATTAGGTACCAAATTTACAAGAACAATATTCATTCTAAATCCAGTTTGCAATAAAAAAAGAGGCTAAATTTTGAAATTATCATCTTGTCCATGCCCAGTCAAACGGGCAAAGTGTCTTATTTGCTAAATATTGATACCATTGGAGGAATTAACCTTTCAAACTTTAATTAAAACGGCGCGTTTCATGTCTGCTCTACGTGGCCAACTATTAACCGTTTGATCCCATCTTCCCAGTATAGGGTCCAAGTATTTCGAAATGCGCATTGAGTCGTTTTTCTTCACAAGCGGGAAAGTCACTTCGAAACTTGAAAATAATAAAAAAGCGGGGCACACACCACACGAATGAGAGGAGCCACCAACCGCCGGCAGCCAAGGGAGTCGTTCAACCCCCGGCAGCCAAGGGAGTCGTTCAACTCCCGGCCACCGCCGCCAACGCCGCTCGAGTACTTCCGGCAACGAGACTCCGATGCCAGCTTCGCAAGCAGCCGGCCTTCCTCGGTCGGCATGGGCGGCGGCGTGGGCCCCAACGCCTCCCTCGACCTCTACAAAGACCGGTCCTTCCAGCAATCGGCCCTCTCCGCCGTCAATTCCTACCTGGCGTCTCACTCCGTCCAAGTCAGTCTGAAGTTCCCGATTCCCTCCGCCAAGGAAATCACCGAAACCCTAAAATTCATACTCGCCCGCCTCGATTACCCGTCGCCGAAGCTGGAGGACGACCTGCCCAACATCCTCAAGTACCTGAAATGCCCTTTCAAGCTCAACAAGTCCATGATTCGGAACCCCACCGTGAACTCCCACCAGTGGCCGACTCTGCTCGCCGTCATCCACTGGCTCTTCCAGATTGTGCTCTACAACGACCACCTCGCCCTCAATTCCCAGGCATTCATCGAGGACGACGCCATGACGGAGTACGCGATAAAGAGCTACGTGCACTACATAAGCGGCGACGATAACGCAGTGGAGGACTTGGACCGGGACTTCTCGGAGAAGCTGGAGAGGGAGAAGGAAAATGCGGAGGAGAGCGTTAGGGTTTTGGAGGCGGCGGCGGCGGAGCTGGAGGGGAAGATGGAGGCTATGAGGTCGGAGCCGTCCAGGATGGAGGCGCTGGAGAGTGAGAGGAGCTTGTTGGAGCAGGATGTGACCAAGTTTAATAGTTTGATCGAGAATCTGGAGAGCAAAGTGGCGAAATTGGAGACGGTTTTGGAGGGGAAAGAGAAGGAATTGGAGGCCAAAGTGGTGGACAATAGGAAGATTTGCGAGGAGAATGAGGACCTGAAGAAGAAGGTGGAGTTGCAGACCTTCAACCCGAGGGATGTGGACCGAATGAAGAGGGAATTGCAGGCTGTGGAGAGGGATATTGGGGAAGCGGAGCTGGCGAGGAATGCCTGGGAGGAGAAGGCTTGGGATCTTCATACTGTGCTTGGGCATAAGTTTAAAGACCTTGAGGCTTTGGCCATGGAATGCAATCAAGCTCTCAGGAGGTTTGTCCTCCTCCTTATCATTTCTGATTTTTCTGACTTCACTTCCTTGATGTAAAATGTTAATTTTGCTGCATACAATTGACCTTGACAGTGCACAATGTACAACAGGATGACTTCATCCATTTTTGGATGGAGTCAGTTGAACTCCTTATCTTGACTTATGATTTGTTTCAAGTTGTTCTGTAAATCTTGGGTCCTCCTGCATCTCGTAAATATTCTTTAGTTTTTGTTTAGACAGTGTAAAATTAGGATTAATTACCATGGCTACATGTCATGAATTGCCACAAATTGAATAGCCTTGTCAAGTGCTTTAGGTTGAGATAAGTAATCTTTTTATTTATTTCTAGTTCTGTCTATGTTGGTCCTATCTTGGAGGTCTTAATTTTGTAGTCTGTTGAAGTCTACTGAGAAGATATAAGCTAAGTTTGCTCGTGAGATAGATTCCATCAATTTTGTTGAATCTATTAATCTTTCTGATGCAACTGTTATCTCTTGTGTGGTAGCAGGTTGAAACTTGGTAATGGTTTTCAGTATGTATTGAATGGTAAGGGATCAACCCCAGCTGAGGTGTTGGGAATTGATTACAAATCAGAATTAAAGCCTGCACTTGAATCTTATGCCGATGATATTAAAAAGAACTCCGTGGGAAAACTGGAAGAGTTGATTTCCCTTCAGCAACAGTCAGCTGAACTCTGTACTAAGATCGAGGGCAAAAGGAATTACATAGCAACACTTCAATCTCATATCGACGAAGTAAGTAGTAAGCCTTATGCATGTTATTTGGTTTCTGCATAGGAGGGTAATAGTATCTTTAATTGGTTTAGGGTATTACTGTTCTTCTCAGTTTATTGAAAAAGTGCTCATGGATCCAAATCTAATCATGATATAGATTCCTCTAATGCTCAAAAAAACTAATCAAGAGATAGCAGGTGTGCCTTTACTCCGACTTTTTTAGTCTGTAATCTAAAAAGGATCCTATGTTTTACACGTCTCACAGGAATGATGTTCAAATTGATTACATTAACTTATCACATCTCTGTTCTGTCTTCTCTTCAATTTCTCCCTCTTTGTCCCACAACTACTATCGGAACCACCTTCTACTTGTCTCATCCAGTTATAAAGTTTCAGAAGGGGTGAGAATAGGTTTTAGAAATTGAGGCTTCTTTATGAGCTAATTAGAGTAGCAGACAAATACAAATTTGCAGTTCTGATGTGAAATCCAAACTTGAAAAGTAAGAGATTGGTAATTTTAGGGTTGCATTGTACAGTATCATAACCCCGCAGGTCTTGCACGCGCTGCAACTTTCAGGAATGAATATATAAATTGCAGACTAACAGCTATGAGTATTATTAACTTTGTTTTGCATATTTAGTTTGTTGTTTTATTGTTTTTAATTTTCTAAGAGAAGTTGTCACAATATGCCACAATGCGCGGTTGCAAAGGTGTACGTGTGTAGATAAGCGCACACTTATTTGCTAGATAGGTTTTCAGGAGTTTAGAATAAACAACTGATATTCCTAAGCTTTGCCCTCCTTTTATTTGAAAGGAGAAGTTAAAATAAAACCTCAGAAAATGCAGCAAATATATGCATCCTTCGAAGGCTTAAGCCTGTATATGTACAACACTTAATGAACTATATATTTTTGCATGAATTTCGCAACTGCCAACATTAATGCTGAAAGTATTTCTTTGATGCTAGTTTCAATGTGGATTTATACTTAAACAGTTTGAACTTCCTAAAACCTATTAGTTTTGCATGTTTCTGTGTGGAAAAAGTGGATAGTAAAACCTGGAGAATGTAATATGCAGTCAGGAAGCTAAATCCTTTTGTGTTTAATCCCTAGCCTTCCTACACTTAGATGATTTCAATTCTTTAAGAAGTTGAGTCTTTGGGTTTTCATCAGTAGAATGATACTGATCACGATAAGAGGTTGATGGTATATTGATATTTGACATCTGAGTTACTGTATGTTTGAGTTAGTCTGCATTAGAAAAGGTCGAAACTGGAAAGGCAGAAAGCCATTAGTCATCCCGGTCCCGGGTAGGATTTTGATTGTAAATGGGTGCTAGCTTAACAAAATGTTGAGCCTTATGGTTTCAACTCTGCAAGTACTATGGGTCTGAGGTCAAATATAGCATAGATCCACCAACTTATTGCCCAGACGAGATCTGTGCTGAAGAAAAGGGGTAGAGAAGATTTGAAAAACAGAAGAGACTACTTTCTGTATGTCAATACTAATAGTCCAGTTCTTGTTCGTAGGGGTAGGATTGTTCAACCAGTTATCTCTATTTATTCTAGTCAGCTACAATGCTTCAAATCAGTTATATGTATTACTCGTATGTGCATTGCAATGCTTGTTGCTTCCAAAAATAATTTACTCTGATTAAGCTGTTGCATGCCAAGTACAAGGTCAATTATGATGGTCATGGTTATTTGGAACTTGTACAATAAGGTAGCTTTGAAAAGGAAATTGTCTTTGAATTATAAACCACATTTCTTGTACATTTGGGGATATCCCATCATGCCATTGGATTTGATGAATCCATTGAAATTTCTTTCAAAGCATTATATGCAAGATTTCCTTGAGGTGGCTGTTATTGCCTGGAAAAGAATGGTTTTTTGGAAATTTGCATTTACCTCCGAGAGGAAAGGGAAGACCATTTTCATGGTGGTGACGCATGACTTTAGTTTATCTAATTGGTTATTGTTGCTCTAGTTTGGAGGAGGTGGAAAGAGATAGAATTCAGTAAAAGATTTGTCGTTTTTGCTCATATTTTACTAATGAATGATTTATCCATCAGGTGGAAGCTCAACTTAGTTTGTTGAAGAATGAGACACAGGAATACACTAATAGATGTGGAGCTGAAGCTAGAGCAATGACGGAGGATGTCCACGTGGAGGCTCACAACTTGGAAATTGTGGAAAGAGAGGCAGACGAGATACTGAAGGTATGACCTTCTTTCTTGTTTAATTCTTGAATGATTAACTCCTAGGTGTTATGGTAATAAAATTTTATGCTAAAACTTGCTTTACGTGAAATTTATAATTTGATCGGCTTTTTTGTAGAACTCCAAACTGAAATTGCAAGATGCAATCAAACAAACTGAAGAAGAAACTCAGAATTGCGCTTATGAACTAATGGCAGTAATTGACTCGGTCTCAAAGTACAAAGAACATGTGCAGTCTAAGATTTTAGAAATCAAGAGAGATGTCTCAGAAACTGCTGCTGCATTATCAGATACCCACAAAAGTTCTTTGAAATCCAAATATGCTTTTCTGTTTGATGCAAATTAGCAATCAGCATCAACAGGTCAGTAGGTTGTACTCCGCCCCAGCCCATTGTCTTGCTTTACGGGTGTTTTATGTTCTGGTAAAGCTACCGTGATATCATCTGATTTGTGGAAACTTTGATCTTAATTAGTAGTGTTTGTGTTGCATGCTACTGTGTTCTAGTTAGTGTTCGATTTAGGTTGTAACCAGATGATCCTGAGTTCAATCCATCAGACCTCTACGCAATACTCCGTAACAGAGATCTTTTTGCGATAAAAGAAAAGCGGCTGAGTTTAACAATTTGAAATAATAATAAATAAATAAAAAAGATAGAAACTCGTACATTGAGTCGTGGAGAATCAAGTTAGGAAGTTGACAAATCAAATTAGATTTATTATTACTCTAATGTTGGATTAAGAAATTTTAGCATCTGGTAAATTGGCTGCTTGGTTTGATATAGGCCATCTATCACAAATAATACCATGTAGAAGTGAGTTGTAATATGAATTGAATTTGGTGTGCCTTTCCTTCATTACAGTAATACCAACATTGCAGCTTGATGGTGTGCCCTTTCATCATTATGTAGATTTTGGATACGATTTATTTTTAGCCAAACCTTTCATTTGTGTAGTGCACTAGTCATCTTTCAACACCTTCACATAATGACAGCCGGAATTAAACTTTGAGTGAGTGAAACCCTTTGAACTTGAAACCTTTGCATCATACGTAAGAAGAGATTAGACACTTTTTAAGTGTCAAATATTTATAGCCATGCCCTGAACGGTGCTAATACAAACAACCACGAATCAAGAGTAATTTCTCCTATAAATTCTAGTTGAGCAGAAGTGCCTTAGCTCTCAAGGAAGCCAAGCACATCCCAGAATCAACTGGTTTTCAAACAAAATGCATCATCCCCGCATAATTTAAAAGGTTCAAGCATCAAAGTTGTATAAGACCTTATTCTGACCTAATTTTCGCAATACATTCTTTGCCCCCAAAACCAAAACCTTCGCAACCAAAATAATCCACTAACGCCTTAAAAAAGAGAAAAACAATTAATAGAACAGACATAACCAAGGAACAAAATAAAGCATCGCTAACCAATAAATCCACATTCAAGAACATTAAAGAAAGGGTTAAGAGGCTGGAAAACCAAAGATCAGATAGGGAATTTTTGAGGAAAACAAACAGAGAGGGAGAATTGGGAAAAGAAGGGTATTATTATTAATGAGTAGCCTTAGTAATGTACCAATCCATGCAGTGTCCATGTCACTACGGCTCACCTTACTAAACCCTCTAACAGCAAAGTAATTAGTCAACGCCTGGCGTAAAATGCCTGGCATAGTATGCCAAACACAAATAACAACTCTATGGAATGAACAGCACAACAGTAAGTTCCATATTTTCTTTTATTAGAACCAGATATAATACGTAGGGCGCACCACTCAATCACTGCAGCATCTATTGCGAACACTAACAAAGCTACAGACAACACTAGTTTAGCTTTTCAAACTTTGGATATAAAAACCATCCACAACCCAAGTTTCCCATGTAAAGTGACCGCACAATGCATATGAGCCTATCAGAAAATATCTACAAACCAGCAACAACCAGACCGCTCACTAACTCAGTTGCAAAGAAATGCACAACATATATCTGCAACTGAAGTCAAAGCTGAAAGGAAATACTCATACAGAAACTGTCATGTATTCAAGGTTGTCTCAAAGGAAAATTTTCGACTAAAATTAGGACACCACGGCTCAACATAAAATCAAAATATACAGGGAAAGTGTAGCTCCATAGCCTTGAGCATATTTAAAAATATTTCAGAACATGTGCATGGGCGCCATATAACAACTATTTGATCGCTGCTTCAGTAGGTACAAGTTCAGCAACAACTAAAGCATAGATATGAAAATTTTAAGGCTTTGCACTACAAGTGAGAAGTGTGACCGTGATTCTATAAACTGATAGACTAGTCCAGTCAAAGAATAAGTCATCAGTTAATTCTTCAGTTTACCACCCAAAAGCTAACAGGTGAGCTTAGTTTATCGTCAATGAGCTTACGGTGTTGTCCTACAACAGCGCCAAATTAATGGACTCGGAATAAAGCATGAACTAGAACCTTAAATTGAAAGACCAATAGTTTGAATGAAAATCCCTAGCTACTGGTTTTTTTTTTCTTAGTTCAACCAGAAAGCAAACAGAAAGATTACCAATCTCTTGCCACAGACAAAATTTAATCACTTCTTCTTCCCTGCCTTCTTCTTAATGACTTCATCAACATACATTATGCCCTTGCCTTTGTAAACTTCAGGAGGCTTACAACTACGAACCGTAGCTGCAAACTGGTGCACCCTATCCTTGTCAATGCCAGTGCAGCAGACAACGTTGTTCTTGAAGCAGAAAACACGAACAGCGGGAGGAACCGTCAGTTCAACCTCGTGACTGTACCCCAGTTTCAGAAACAACAGGCGGCCTTCGGCTTCGGCTCTGGCCTTGTACCCCACTCCCACAATCTTCAGAAAACGAAAGAACTTGGCTTCCATTTCACCAAACGCTCCTGAAAACACACAAAAACCCAGGAATCATTTCATCTCTGTGTCATCAAATTGGGCAACTTTTAAGCCTCAAGCTGCAAAAATCACATTTTCCAACACGTCCAAGCAACACCAACATTTCAGTAATTGAAATCTCAAAAACTGTTATTTATTTGAATTAGGAACTTGATCGGACCGAAATTTGAACTCAAGTTGTCTAATCTAAACCACCACTACTCCAAATTGGTCGGTTTCGAACTTTTAGGAAGTTGGGAAGGAGTGAAAACACACTACAGAGCCGCCCATAACCGCCGTCCAAGGTGAACCGGTGGTGGTTTTGATTGAAATGAGCTTCGAGAAACTCAACAAAAACGAAAACAAAATAATGGGTATTGTTGATCTTCAAGAGACCAAAAGATTTATACCTCTCTTGACTTCACCTTAGGCTTGGCCGGAAACGAAAAAATTAGCCGGAAAATTTCGGAGCTTTGGTTGCCTCGTTCTTCGTATACAGTAGTTTTCGGGTAATTATGAACCATTTATCAACTCCAGAGCATCTCAAAAGGGCTTTACAAACAAATTCAGTTTGTAGCACACTACATCAGCAAATAATTTTGCAATTTATAATTGAGTGAAACCTGTATATTACTAGATTTTACTAAATATTTTAAAAATAAGCCATATATAATATATTGAATTGAAAATATTAAAATATCTCATTTTTCATAATAAATTGGACTTCGTATGAATTGATAGTGTACTATATACAATATAATTATAGTTTGCTCAATTTATTTGTAGATTATTTTGGAGTGATTAGCTTTAATGAATAGGTAAATGAATCGATATAATGCTACATCCGTTATCAAACTACACATTTACCTATTATATTTATAGTCGCTTATAGATGCTCTTAGAGAGATAAAGCGGCACGGGGGAGGAAAATTTGGTGTCCAAGGGTAACTCGTGCCATGGTAATGGTAAAAATTTGCAAAAGAACTATGTTTTGGTGGTAAATTTACATGTTTTTGCCTAGGAAATGAAATCACGAGTAAGGAAACAGAACATTATAATGGTGGATTATACACAAACCAGGCATTAAAAATTGAAGGTTTCCAAAAAGAATATAGGCAAGCGAGTACTTCTTTAAATATGTTTAGTTATAAGACTGGAAATTGAAGGTTTCCTCATTCTTGTACAACACTCATTGACTGCAAGAATTTTGCTCTACGGAAGAGAAATGAATACAAAAGATCCGGTACTTACTAAAACACAATGATCACAAACGATACAGTTGAGGAGAAAGCAGTATAGTTGGCGGGTACTTTAACCACTTATCTGTATGCCCGGAAGACTTTATCCAGATCGAAAAGTTTACAGTGCATGGTGCTTAAATGAATACTCTTAACCATTTAGCTATAAGGCCCTAAGACTTTATTCAGATTGAAAAGTTCGTTCACAAAGACAAACAGATGGCTGGAAATATATTCACATATGTCGGCATGGTAAAAGGTTGTATACCAGCAGATATAAGCCTTTCATTGCTTGATCAAAAACCATTTACAAGGCTTTTAAGCAGATTTCTTTGCAATCCAATCAATACTGTAATGCAGCTTTGCATTGTGCATCCGATTCACCAGTGAGGCCCTACATATACATCCTGCAACTTCAGGTACATGTTAAGATTGAACTTACTTTGCTTTGCCGAGCATTGGCCCGTTCAAGCATAGGATCATCCAACGAACGCCTTTCTATTCAGTAACTATCTCATTTTACGAGAATTTGACATGAGAAACAAATAACCAACTGGCAGATGAGGACCAACCAGTTCAATAAATACTGCTGGTAGGACATTCTGTTAAAAATTCTTTATTGTGTTCATTTCTTCAGATGATTTTTCAAGTCCATCACGTTGCTGTACAGCAGGACCAGGAGGTGCATTCTTCGAGTTGTAAGCCACTGCTCATTCTCACATCTAGGCGAAAATATTTGAAGCACGCCCTTTTCTTCCCCAACCACTTCCCAGGGGAAGCTAATCTTTTGAAACTGCTTGAAGTATACATTAGGGTAGCAACTTACAGTATCATTTACTCCATGTCCAAGCAAGGAAGGTTGACTAAAGTTTTCATGGATGTAAGCTGTTGAAATGAGGAGAAGCAGGGACAAAGTAACTTTGGAGTGGTCTTTGCACAAAAGGATGGTCCAATAACTGAGCTGCAGTAGGCCGATTATTGGGGTTAACTTGCAAGCATTTGAGAATGAAATCTCGTGCATCTGTTGATAAGGAATCCGGAACTGAAGGAGGTTCACCCTTGCCAATCTGAAATAATGCTTGCATCTGCCAACCAACAGAAAGCAAAATCTAAAATACCTCAATACAACTTCACGTCTTTAATAAGTCTGATCTTTTATCTTATACTATAAAAGACATGCAACATATAACAATTTCATGATCCAAGAGTATATGTATTGGTTTGATCTACTTTATGTCATTTCCTGAAGTCAGTTTAAAAGACAGCAGTACCCTAATTGGCTTCTCTCCAATAGAATAGTAAAAGTTCAGAGTGGACTGGAACTATTTTGTTTATGACACTAATACAAGATTGTTTGGTTGACTGAAAGTTCTTGGGTAGAGGTTCTTTTGCGTTTATGACTAGAGTACTTTCAATGATAAAGTGTGCAAGTCCTACTACTTTAGTCTATAATCTGTATGTAAAGAGGCCTGTGTGCTAGGCTGCTGATTCAACTTGATTTTCATAATTGTTTACAGACACTACTCCTCCAGGTTCTCTAACTATTAGAGAAACCTTTTCCCTGCAGCATCCATTTTCTAGTAGTCAAATATACAAACTTTCATTTAATGCAATTGCCTTTAAGAAAATTCAAGAAAATCTTCATCCTTGACTCTTAGCGGTTTGTTATTTGGCAGAAGAAAATTCCAAATCAATCTTATCAAAGAAGACTAACGTGCAAACAATAAGACCAAATTTCCATCATCAAAACTGAAAAGTTGTTCATAATCGACAATCACAAAAACAAACATCATAACACGAAACCTTAAACATCACCTGCAATCACCACATCATGACATGCATTAAAATGAACAGGAGCGAAACATGCCATTATGAGAAGAATGTTGGAGTTTGGTGAAGGAAGTGAGTTTATTTTGGGATGCAATTAGATTTTTAGTTCTCTTTGCGCATTTAGATGCAATGTTTTACAGATATCTCTTTCAATGCTATTTATCTCCAATGGGGTACAGATTTTAGATTACATGCAAATGCAGGCATCTTTTTCATCTTTCTTCTATTTAGCGACAGCATAGTTTCTTGTTCTAAAGAAAGCATTATAAAATGATCAACATACTCCTTCCAGGTGAGAGTACGGTGGCTGACGGGTTAACATCTCCAACACAGCACATCCAAGGCTCCATATGTCAGCTGCAAGCCCATAGCCACGATTCTTCAGATTAACAACCTACAGTTCATAGCGTACTGGTCAACTAAACCCATTATATAGGCAAACATCTGCTTGGAGCCAAATCAGTTAATCTATTGCAACTGAAAACTTTATTTAGAATAGAACAATAAATATTCGAACTCATTCTTTTTGTAATTATTAAATTTCAAAGGACATGCAAGCATGGTCAGCTTTTTCAACATTCATGACCAAAAGATTAAAAGAGAACGTTCAGTACGAACTAGAAAATAAGACTCCTTTGACCAAAAAGAAAATAAGACTCCATGCACCTTATAGGTTATAAAAGTTATAGGCACTAGCAAACGTGGACCATCACTACTCATGGACAGGGATTAGTGTACATCATATATAAGTAAAGGTGGCTATAGAGAAATTACCATGACATATACCAAAAATTTATTACAGTTAATATTAAAAAAGAAATGAGAGTTTATGTCCAGAAAGAGAGGAGGAAAACCTCTGGGGCCATCCAATAAGCAGTCCCTTTGCAAGACTTCACATCATTAAGCTTGGTTGCCTACAGAACAAGAAGGCCAACATGGAATGGTTTTAAATCTTGTGAAGTACCTTTCAGTCTTATGGGATAGAAATTCTAACAATGAGCGTGCGCATGAGTTGGGAAAAAGAGATATCTAAGGCAGTAGTATTAGAAATTCTACCTTCGCCAATCCGAAATCTGCAAGTTTCACTGATCCACTTACGTCGATCAGTATATTAGCACATTTGATATCCCTGGGAAAATGAAAGAAACATCAAAACAAGACACAATAAAAAATTTTGAAATGCTATGAATTCAAAATCAATATTAATAAGCACACAAGTCCATAAAGCATAAACAACTTTCCTGCAATAATATAAAGAAGAAGGTTTGAATTGTTATTCTTGAATTGTCGCATCACATGGTTTACATTAGATACACAGATATGTTTGCAAGTCACTCTGTCCTACTTTCCATTTGTGTCTATCCACATTCACAATCATTCATGATTACTTAAAGGAGACAATAATTCAATAGGAACAATAAGTGACAGAAAAAACACAAGACAATCGGAAAATTGTATGTATGTATATCTGATACTCTTCTCAGGGCATGCTAGGAAAGAATACTCTTTTAGGAGATGGATCCTTTTATTTGTATGCCTTGGGAGAATTTTGGTGCTAATCAGCTCAACTCCGGATCCTTACATAATCGCAGAACCCATAAGGAGTATAGGAGACATGAACAAGGAAAACAAAATTGTTCTGCAATTTAAGAATGCTTTGCTATGACCTTGAAAGAGCAACAAGCAGACCATTGCATTTGTAGAGTGATGGGTACATCTTCGTTGATGTGGGAAAATCTTTTTCAGGAGTAATTGAAACATGATCAATTTAGAAAAACACAAATTTTACAAGTGGTCATATATCAATATGTCATCTTAGTAACCAAACTGTAAAATACCAGTAGAGGATAATATAAGTGAACCTAGTAAAATACCAGTAGAGGATAATATAAGTGAACCTAAAGATCCCAATACGAAAAATCACGACAATAAACTAAAACAGATTGCATAAATGTCGGCTGCAAGATTATACTACCTGTGAATCACATTGCGAGCATGGAGATATGTCAAGCCACTCAAAATCTGCCTCGTGAACCCAGAGACCTGAGAATCCCTCAAGAGATACTTTTGATAGAGATTTGCAAGTGACCCTTTCGTCACAAGCTCAAGGAAGATATAGAGCTTAGTTTCATCCTGTACTAAATATTATTAGTGTGCAAACCAAGACATTCAATAATTAACTATTGAACCGACCTTGGAATATAGCATGATTTTGGAAAATATACTTTATCCCAAAGGCAAAGATCTCAATGAACCAGACAAAAAGGAAAACATTTGGGAGTTCATATAAGTGTAGGAAAGGTACAGAAGCCGTGTATTTGGTAATCTTAAGTAACTTAAGAATAAGACAGCACTATCATGAAATAAAACTTATCTCAGAACCTTATATGCGTAGGGAGGGAAACGAATGGATCCATAAATTTTACACAGTTATTCTCACATTGCCTACAGTTATTCCAATAGTGCACATTGCATAGTTGCATAGGTGCAGCATTCCTTAATTGGTTTCTAGTGCACACACACACACATAAAAAAAAAACCTATTCACTAATCATGGCTGAAAAAATGCATTATCAAATCACCTAACAGAGTTGACAAAGTTCCTAATCAGTACAAAGTTGTACTTCGTAATAACTTACTTGGAAATACCAAACAGAAATATAAACCAACAAAGGAAGAAGCATACCTTGTCTGTGCCAAGATATTGGACTATGTTCTCATGTTCAAACTGGCTTAAAAGATGAATCTCCTGAATCAATAATCCGCGTATTAGAAAAAATAATGATTGTTGCAAGTCGCCGAGGAACATGTACAAAAGCATTTAATGAAGAAGCAACACATCTAGGCAGTTGTATAAAGCTAAATCATTCAATCATGAACATGTACCCTTGGTCTTGGATCAATTGACAAACGTTAGAAGGTTAAAAGTTAACATTTAGAAATGGACAGGGCTTTGAATTTTGGAATGTTGAGGCCAAACCCAGACCCCTACCAAACCAGAAATGGGGTAGTTTTCAGCGGTTCCGATGGCATAGAACATGGATCCATTAAGATTGTCTTGCTTCTCCCTTATATAAAGATTTTTAATCCTGTTCTCAAATAAGGATTTGTTTCTTAGCCGTCAAAATATAGACAATCGCTGTCTAACCGTCTTCAAACATCTAATTTTCTAGTACCATGTCAACATCTCCTTTTTCCGCTACTAGCCCGGAACTCCTTTTCAGACAACGAACTACCGAATAAATGATCCAGACTTCCCCAGCAACAGAAACAAGCATCTCATATTTCCAGAATTCCCTAGCAACGGAATGTTTCTGTACGCATAGACACAAAGACATCTAATCTAGCCAATTCAGGACCAAACATTGATACAGACTTGCTAATTTATTATAGACTGTTCGAACTACCATTCACTACTGTTCCCACAGTTTGACTACATCTGAACAGTTTTGCGCGCGCACAGACACATGAGTTTTCTATTTGGACATCCTACTGTCTTCATACCCAATTATGTTCGACTTCCTTTGCCTGATGTATACATTTGCCATTGCCTAACATCCATTCGGTATTTGGGCTAAAGGTTGGTCAAGAAGTGCACCCCCAAAATCTGATATGCGGTCTGCCCACCCCAAAATGAGGTTCCTTTAGATAACAAGCTTGGTCTTGCCAAGCCAGACAACAGAAAAATAAGATAAAGAATACAAGATAATAACTTAATAATGAAAAATCAGGATATACTGTTCACTCCACCTGCTCAAGTTGGATAATGCTCTGCTTGCCTTGGCTTCCCTGATCCAGTAAAGAAACCTCTTTCACAGCAAAAAAGAATCCATCACTGGAAAGAATAAATAAAAACGCACCATGAGTGAACAGATAGAGGTTAAATTTATAGCAAAATGTTATTTTATATAACAGTAGTATTTTAGTTTGATGCAATCCAGACCTCACATCCTCTATCTTTTCTTACTTTAAAAATTTTCGTTGTAAAGGCCTAAAGCTTTGACGAAATAGTTTCGTAAAGTCACAATGAGCTTATGTAGCCTTTTACTCGAATAGCACAAGAACTGATGCAGGCCAGCTTGAAGTTAGCACAACAAAGCGTGGTCAGAGTTTTTCATTTGATCCATGGTAATTATTCAAAAAGAAACAGAAATTAACATTTAGGAAATGCAAGGGCTGTCAAATGAACTCTACAAGTTGAAAATTTAAGTAGTCACTTAACATGTTGAAAATTTGTATTATATAAAGGGGCAGGTCCTATTTAGTCTCATCAAATACTTAACACAAGGTGAACTCTCAACTCCATCCAATTCTATAAACTGGTATCAGAGCCTAAATATTTGAAATAGAAAGTATCAGGTACTGTTTTGTATTGCATTCCTGGTATGCTTTTGTCTTGTTGATTGATAATTATATATGCCTATAGTAGAATGAACACGCTTATCCACTATGAAAAAAGCTAGAAAGTTAGAAGATGCTAATAGTGAGGTGAAACTACCTCAAAATCAACTCACTTAATGGGTACAGTATGCCAAAATGATTACGAAGCAACATATACATCTATGAATCAGCTGCTGAGAAATGCAAGTTATACAGCCATAAATGGTCATGAAAGTGGTAGTCATTATCTCCAGAGCACCAAAATCAGAAAAAGTCACAATCATGATCTCCTACCTTTCTATTCATTAGCACTAACTTCTTCGAGAGATTCCTAAATAGTGTAGCTGTCTTTCCTTTTGTTCAAATCACGCAAAATACGAGACGTATTGTTAATCACCAAAAAAAAAAGAACTAACAAAATGATCATTATATGGATACAGAAAAAGCTACATACTCCGTAAAGCCTTCATACACAGTTCCATAAGAACCACTTCCCAAAAGCTGGCCCTTTTGCCACGACGACGAAACGCTACGTCTGAATTTCCCGTCCGGCGAAAAGATACTATGGATTGGCTCCGGTTTCCAAGCTCCAAAACCAACATTTTCACTCTCATGTCCGTCATTGGATGGAGATGAGTCACATGACATTAAATCATTCACAATGTCTTCTTCTTCCGAAAAGATGATCACATCACCAACACAAATGGGCGAAGAGCTCACATCGATCTGGTCTTGCGGTGAAAATGATTCCAATACCACCGGAGGAGGGCGAGGACCTTTAATTCCTCCACCGGCACCACAATTTCTCACATTTCCCCCAAATTCTGGTAAATTCCAAGACTCAATTTCACGCTCGATCCTAACCCTAGCTTCGGACTTCCCCAAAACGACGCCGTTCGCACTGCTTCGCTGCAGGTCATGATGAATTTCACGGTGGAGGCGAGATCGTGGGGTGGTGTGGGAGGAAGAGCGGGCTCTTTGGGCCTCCCAGGCGGCGATTGGGATGGAGAAGTCTTCGGGGCCGGAAAGCCCGAGGCTTCGGCAGATGAGGTCGAATTCGCCGTCAATGCCCTTGACGCGGAAGCTGGTTTGGTGGCCGGAGAGAGCCGGCGAGTGATGGCTGCCGTGCGAAGAAGAAGGAGAAGAAGAAGGGGAGGTGGAGGCGTCGTAGTCGATGTTCTTGATGGCGTTCCGGCGGTCCAGTTTCGGCTTCGGACGCTTGGCGTCCATGGCGCTATCTCTTGCTCTGATTCTTCTTCTTCTTCTTCTTCAAGCTCAACAATTTTAATACGTAACATCAAGTTTGAATCTTGGAAGAGTTTGGGGGGTGCGATTGGCCTCTTGACACTAGCTTTGTTTTGTAGCGACTGCGTTTGTATCTATCGAGTCTGGCGGGTTGTATTCAAAATATTATAGAAAAGCTGAACGTCGGGACAAATAGCCGAAGCGCTAACACTTGGCAGCATACCCGAGTTGAAGGCAATTTCTCTTTGGGAGAAACTTAGGCGATCTCTAGCAATAGACTTACCTCAAATACTATTAGAGCATCTCCAACCGAGATGCCAAATTTCAAACACTAAATTTGAATTTGATGGCTAAGTTGGCAAATTGACATATTGTCAAAATATACTCCCCATCTGAAATGTCAAATTTAAATATTATTTTATTACTTTTTCCTTATTTCATTTTTTTATTAATAAGTTTGGAAGTTCTCATTTACTGAAATTAAGATAAAAAACAATATATACCAATAAATTGATTAATAAACACACAAAAGTAGTAGTAATAAAAAACCAACAAAGACCCTTATATAAAAAAAAGAAGCCAACAAAGACACACATAGGGTGGTCACGTGAGTAAGAGCAGAATTACAACAGCACCAATGTCGTCTTCCTCTTCCTCCTCTTCCCACGACGCTCCCAACTCCGTCGTTTCCGTCATTCAATCCCCATAGTGCGATGCCGCTATCCTCACCCGCTTGATCGAATCCGCTTGATCGAATCGGAACCCAATCACACCCCACCACCAAACTACCTCCCCCGCCTCCGCGACCGTACCATCGATGTCACCTCCCGCCAAGATTGCACAGTTTTCCACACAATTGGCGTCGTGGTGGGTGTCGTCAATTCTGGCAGCAGCGTACGAAGGCGTCTTTCCACGTTGGACCACGTCAGCTATAGCGTTTCGGATGGAGAAGACTACATCTGCCTTTTCTTACCGTTAGTGCTGAGGTGGAGTATTTGACATCTCGGTTGGAGATGCTCTTAGCCTCTTCTTTTTGCAAAAAACTGTCTTTAGCAAGGGAGGACTAAATGGCTACAAAATGGACTAAAAGGCCAAAGGGGTGACTACTTATAGCCCTTTAGCCAGCCCCTTTTGTGGAGCCCCTCTTGTGGAGCCCATCTTGAAAATTAAGGCAGCCCACGTGATAACATGAAGGCCATCTTTGTGAATTAAAAAAAAAAAAGCAATATAATATTAAACCTATTTGAAAACTGTTGCAGTCCCCATGTGAAAATTGGTCAGCCCCTCTTGGTCAGCTAAAAAAAGTAGAATTTAGCCCCCATATCACTAAAGAGTAGGGGTGGGCAACCAAACTGAAAAACCGCAAACCAAACCAAATCAAACCATTTGGTGCGGTGTGGTTTGGTTTAAATATTTTTTTGAAGACATGTGGCTTGCAAACCCGAACCGCACCACTTATAATGGTGCGACTTGTGGTTCCCAAATAATCAAAACCGCGGTTCACCGCACCGCACCACCAAATTAATAAATAGTTTAATTATATTAAATAATTAACACATGTCATTTTTTCATTAGTTATTATTGTGTTACCATGCATCCTTCACAAGTAATCAAACCCGCAACTCTAATTAATATATGTCATGTTTAAAATAATAATATTTTATGATGAATATTGATCTTGAAATAAATTTTGATCTACTTATATTAAGTAAGCATTCATAAATTTTAGAAAATGCATATGAAGTCAAACCGAACCGCACCAAACCGCTAATTGCGGTTCACCGCACCACTTGAAGTTACTAATATGTGGTTTGACTTTGGTTTGAGATTATGTTAAACCGCATAGAATGGTGTGGTTTGCGGTTTTACCCCAAAACCGCACCAAACCGCACCACGCCCAGCCCTACTAAAGAGTGTAAAATTTAGACCTACCATAAATTATAAAAAAAATATTATTTAGGGGGCTAAATTTTAGCCCAAGAGACATTTAGCCCCCTTCTTGCTAAAGATGGCCTTAGGTGCTGAGGGTTAAGCATTTAAAAATGTTGAATGATGATGTGGCCCAATCAACTTGAGACACCTGTTAGAGCAAAAACAATGCTGAAGAAAAAAACCCAAAAAGCTATCTTAAAAACCTATTTTTTTTCCATAAATTCAAATATTGTTGTAAAATTTGGATGAATAAACTCAAATTGTGGGGGAATACCATATCTTTGGGTGTAAATTTAGCCCCTCATTTGCAGAATTCACCATGACATGGCGAACGTGGGCTCCGCAAAGCAGGCCAACAATAGAAGATAAAAAGTTGTGCGTGCTAGCACCTCATTGAGGCGTGGGGCAATGGGCGCGTGGAGAAAGAGCTCAACTTCAATTGTTGTAGGCTGATATCCTTTGGAGTGGGGCCCACATACTATATTTAATACAAATTTGGTTTTTTTTCTTTATTTTTATCTCAATATAATGTTTTCCCCCTTCCTTTTCCCCTTTAACATTACAAAATTATACATTTTTCCCCCATACATTTTCCCCCATAACTTTTTCCCCCTATTTTTTCCCCCAACATTGTTTTTGCTCTTATGTCTAACCTTGTATCCAAATCCCTTTTTTTTTGTTTCTTTTTGTTTCTTCTCAATAAACACTGATTAATCTCCACAGACCGATTCTGCCGTCGGCGCGGCTGCCTTCGCGTTCAACAACCCCTAAAAAACAATTCTCGTCCGTCCTTATCACAACCAATCTCAATCAAAGATTTTCGATTCCAGATTTTTGGTTTTCTTTTGATTTTACATTTTGGAATTGAACGGAGGAAACGATGATGGTGAAGAACGAAACTCATTCCACTATTTGTCGCTGATTCGATCCCCACCATTCGCAGCCTCCAAAATCCAAATCACCGAAATACAGAGCCTCCTCCTTCACTTTCCGAACGGACTCATCAGCCGAAGCCAAGTCCTTCAGCATACCAATATCTATCGGTTTCGGTTGGGGTTCTCTGGGCTTTGTTTCTTTTGTTTGTAGCTGCCAAAATTTGTCCATAACTTTCTGCCTCTTTTACCTTTCCATTGGTTTGACGACGGTGGGAGCGGCGAAGGAATGGGCGGGAATTCTGCTATGTCATGTTTGGTTTTTCCGGTCTTCGATTTCATGGCGGTAGCGGCAATTGGCCAATGGAGATTAATGGGTGTTTGTTGAGGAGAGAAACGGAGAGAAGGAGGAAGATGGTGTTTGGATACAAGGTTAGACATAACACATGTCTCAAATTGGTTGGGCAACGATATCAATCATCATTGTTGAATGCTTAAGCCTCAGTACCTAAGTTTCTCCCTTTTCTATTTTGGGGTGTGTTTACTTCCCATGAATGGGATTTCCATTCTTTTTCATTCCGATGTTCACTTGCCTTTTGGAATCAACAGCACTGTGGGCCCCACAGAGAAAAATTCATTCCCATTCCGGATTGTGGGTGGATTTGATTCAAGTCTCTGGCTGGGGTATTGAAGAAGAGGGAATGAGAATGGATTCTCTTTGTTTGAATTACCCCCGAAATTACCAATAATAACAAGCCTTCTTCCTTCCATGGTCGCCGCCCAATCAAGGTCCTCGTCGTTAAATTGGTTCAGGTCCTTTATCAGCTTCATTTACATATCGTTGAATTGCTCCACTGAAATCTATGTGCTTGTTTATCGACTTCAGGTCGTTGTCTTCAAATTGATCGGTAACCTCCATCCTCTAATCATCCAGACACTAGGCCACAAAGTGGAATATATAACGGTGTTCCACCGTTATCTATTCATTCGCAAAACCGTTATCTAAGTGAGAGTTATCTATTCATGCCTTTTTAGATAACAGAAATTCCGTTGTCTATTTAATAAATAGATAACGGTATCTTATGATAAAACGTTGTCTATACACACAATAGAAAACACATGCTTACTAGAAATCGTTGTCTTTTGACAAAAGAGACAACGATTGTATGAGAAGGACCGTTATCTAATATAACTTTAGATAACGAATTTTATTGTCATTTGTGATCTTTTATATGTATAAACAACAGTTTGGTTATAAAATCGTTATCTATGGTGTGTATAGACAACTGTATTAATGATGAAATCGTTATCTATTGTTGGAATAGACAACATTATTTGCAATGAAATCGTTATTTATTGCTGTAATAGATAACAGTGGTCGCCGATAAACCGTTTTGTATTGTTGGAATAGACAACGGTACCTCTGCTTTGAAGCCCGTTATCTTATATTCTGGGAAATTATATGGGTACAAAATAGGCATGCACCATTAACTAATAAACCTGTCTTATACAAACCAATTATAATAAAGCAACATTTTACTGAGCACATAAAGCAATACATTGAACAATATTTACATTGAATTATCTAAGCCATACCATTTGGACAGTAATAATACATAACCAAGGCCTCTATGCAACTATTGTTAAGGTCACCAAACTTAGCAAAAAAAAAACTACAAAGGCCTCTAAGTTAAACTTTGGTCAGGTCACCAAACTTAGCAAAAATAAACTACAAAGGCCTATAAGTTAACCATTGTTCAGGTCACCAAATTTAGCAAAAAAATAACTACAACTGCCACCAAAATATGCAAAAAACACTAACACAGCCATACCAAAGCCTATGGCTGAACAAAGTCTTGTAAAAAGTCAGCCCATTCACTCCTAACTTCATCGATTTCCAGTTGTGTGTATGTGCATCGACTCTTCTTTTCCCACTGTAAATTTCATAAATCCCAGTAAGTGTATGAACAAAAAAGCAGCATATATAAAGATTTGGGCCTATGATATATTTCAAAAGCAGCATATTTCAAGAACAATGAACCTTTGTTGCGAAATCTAGGTTTGGGTCTGCGATGATCTCTCTCATAAACCGCATCACGAAATATCCACATTCCTTGTGGCTTGGTTGTATAGGAACACCCTAGGTTCAAATAAAGTATTATACAAAATAAAAGATAGACTTATAATACATGATTTATATGTTGAACTATAAGCTGTGTGCAGGTTATGGTGAAGTTGTGTGCTGTGATGAAGGTGCAGTGCAGCTGAAGAAGAATACAAGAAAGAAAGAAATAGAAATTAAGTGTAGGAATGTGCTAGAGCTGAAAAATGTAAATCCACCAATAATACGTAAAACTCAGAAACCTTCAAAAGCATCTAAACCCAGAAATCAATATAAACCAGTAAACTAGATATTACCTTGATAACCAAGAAACACTAACAATATAAATACTACTTAATACCTGCAAAACTTTCCAGTGGATTGTTTGCCGACCACGTTTCTCCCTTTCACCATGAAAGATTTTAAAAGCACTTCAAATAAACAGCAGTCAACACTTAGTAAGAATCCAAGCCAACACATAAATATACCAATGACATTATCATATTTACACAGTTACTTACGTTTCAATTACCAATTTCCATTCATCTCCCGGAAGTCGATGCTTCAGCGGATCTAACACATACACAGTGTCTTTAAGTGGCTTGAGAACAGTCAACAACCAATGACCACTGCACATAAAGACATTTACTGAGATTCTACAGCTTTTAAGCTTCTAAATACTTAACTTTGTTTGAAATAGTAGAAGAGTACCCGCAATTATATGGAACTAGGAAGATCTGATCAGGTGAGGAATTTCCAATAACTTTTGCAATGTATTTTGACCGCTCAGTCACAGACCCACAACCTTTAGCACCTACCCGAGCCGGGTCAACAAACCCCACTAACTCTAACATGTTTGATTTTCTCAAACGCTCATAGAGAAACCTAATCATACAGATTGTTAACATCATACACATTGTCAAAAATAAAGAAATAATGGTATATTGTTTTCATTATTTACCTCATGTATACCACTATGCAGCTCCCATCGATCTCATCCATACTAGCAAACTGAGTAATTTGTTCACAAAATACGTAGGTTTTGGATGCACATCCAAAAACTCCCTCCTCTATGTCTACCTTGATTGGTACATCGGGTTCCAAGGAGTTTGCAACAACTAGCAAAACCTTCAATGCCTTCGGACAAGCATGCAGATTCAACGGTTCCTTAGCAACATCTGTCCTTGATCTCTTGTTCTCCTTTTGTGTCTAGGTAATAAAAATGCAGAAACTTTAGAGCATTAACAATATCAGGAACTTAAGTAAATGTGAGTTGCCAAAAATAAAAATAAAATAAAAACTGAAGAAAGAAAACTACTTGTTTCTTTGGAGTTGCAAGAATTAAGACCATATCTCTAGGCCAAGCAACAAAACTGTCCTTTGCTTCAGCTACAGTCTGGAACTCTCCGGATGGGCAGGGTAGCAAAGCGTTTTTGTCAATTACTTTGAATATCGACACTCGGACAAAATTTTTGCCCAATGGCCTACCGTGAATGGTCTTACAAGTATCCCCTTCAATAATTGTTGCATGAGCAACAATATTGTTTGTGGATCCTAACGCCAAAGCACGTTCATTTGTAGTGGCCTAATTTAATGATATGTTAGTAGGGTTTCACTTAAATGGACGATTGAGACTAAAGCCAGCAATTTACTACAAGACAATTGAAGTAAAAATTACTTACTAGCTTCCATCCTTTCTCTGGAATCGATGCATGGTGAGCTTTTTCTGGAGTTGTTTCAATCTGCTGAGGTTCAAGTTCAACCACCTGACCTTTTTCTTGCAGATTCCCCATGTCAAACAAAGCCTTACCATTGGCCTTCTTTGGTACCACATTTCTAAACTCCCTTTCTTTGGCACTGCAACTCCCTTTCTCAGATAAATTACCAGCTCCAACAACAGGACTAATTGGTTCTTTACCATCAACATCCTTTACATTTCCTTTTTGGTTCACCAAAGCAGCAATCTCAGCTTTCCACAGTGCTCGCTCTTCTTCCAGCTTTTCATTGAATTCTGCCAGCATCTTTCGCACTAATTCATGTTTAGTCTCTCTGTGTGGTTTAGGGAGGTTGAAATACGATCTACAATTCACGTATTCTCCCACGGCTCTCACTCTTCCACCGTGTTCAGGAGTTTCCAAGGCAAGGGTCAGCACATCTACGGTCCCAGACACTTCCAACTTTCCCTCAGAAACTTCTTGTTTTAACTCTTCCTGAAAACACAGAAAATGCATAAAACATCAGTATTATGATCTCCACTACATCAGTGATTATCCACTATTACAGTGATACTTACAATACGTTTAGCCTTCTCTGCCACCTTCGGATCAACTATGTTCCCATTCTTGTCTTCACGTGCTTTTATCCACAATGTAGATCTATCCACATCTTTTTCATCCATCGTTTTTAACTAAGACATCAACATTATGATTTCAGCTTGCTTTCATATTTTCAATTAAATAAGATCATATAAAATAATGTAAGGCAGAAAATATTACCAACTCTGCCTCTAAACCAGCATATCCCTTACGAGATAAGTGATGAGGATATGCATTCTTTGACCGCCTTTCGGACTGCTGCTTGTGTAATGCCTATAAAATAATAGCATATTCACTAAGCCACCATTATAAGAAAATAAGTAGGTCAGATGCAATACACAGGGTGTATCAACAATCAATTTTCATTACCTCCCATTCTGGTGTTAACCTAGAATTAACAAACTCTCTCCAAGTTTGTTTAGAAATGCCATACTGTTTTGGAGGTTCTGCTAATAGATGAGGCTCATCCTTCAATGGAAGGATGATTCTAGTTGTAAGCTCACTTTTCCATACCCTGAATTTTTCTCTTGCTGAGGCCAGTACAAGTGCTTTGCTTTCAGGTCTCAACTGAAAAGCTTTCTGTATTTGCACAAATGAATAACCAGTCATATAACTTAAAAACACATCAATATAACATATACAAAACATAGAAGAAGATACAACAAAATGATCAGTTTCTATACCTGAACTGATTGCCAGATTTTATTTTTTTCGCTGGCAGTCACCTTAGGCCAACTGGGACGGGTGATCAAGATCCTTCGCCGTACAAGAGCCCCAATAAAGGACTGCATTTCACTTGCTGCCTTACCAACAGGTTGCCCTTTTGCATTGAACAGAATCTCTGGCTTCTCTCCTTGCATCTTTCTGTGTGTGATCCGCTGCATGGTCACAACACCTCTACTTTTTTGACTTCCACTTAAGCTATTCAGTTCTGCATCACTATCAGGAGGTTCACCATCATGTAGAGCCTCTTCTTCAGTTGGCAGCCCACTCTCTATGGCATCCAGCTTCCTCTTTGCTTTTCGGGGTGGAGTCTTTCTTGTGGGAGTTGCTGTTCTGGCCTTCCTCATGGATTTGGTTGGAGTGCTAGCACCATTTTTATTTGGTGTTTCAGTTTCAGTAGCAGTTCCTCCACCACTGCTCGCTTCCATAAGCTTCCCTCTAGGTGACCTAGTAATACGCCGTATGGCTAGTGCCCTTTTAGCAGAAGTACCAACATCAATGTTGTCTGACTTTTGTGGCGCCATCCTATAAATTAAAACATAAAAGAGTGTTAGCAAGGCATGATGAGTATCATAAAAAAGAGCAATTCAGTAGCTTACTTTGCAATTAAGTTCAACCAAGTTAAACGCATGTAAACTAGATTGAAGATACAAAGATCCTTGTTTTCAAATCAAAAATCATAGTCTCACAGTGACATAGACACTTCCAAGCACATAAATAACATAACCTACAACCTAGGCAGCTATCATTTGTCAACCCAAATACCCTCATCACCCTGTCGAGCGAAGTTCGGTACATCATCACCCAAGACATCATCTATATTATTAACCGGGGGTACATTGTAAGGTAAGGGTTGGTGGTCAATAGCTTTGTCTTCTAAGTCCTCATCATTATAAAGCCTTGCAGGCATGTCTAACACTACAGACCATGTTGCATTAGATGGGTCTTCAATGTAAAAGACTTGCACGACTTGAGTAGCCGATACAAAAGGATCTGTTCCATTATCTGATTTAGAAAGATCCACCAATGTTAGCCCTCCAGCTTCAACTTTAACACCATTTTTTTGAGAAACCCAATTACATAGGAACACTGTCTCCAAGAAATGATCATAATCGAGCTCCCAAATTTCTTCAATAACCCCAAACCAGTTCAAGTTTGATGTGATGGGATTCTTGTCTGTAGACTTATTCACTTGCATGGAATCCGCTACCAATTTAACCCCACTGTTTTGATTCACTCGCCCCACATCACGATTCTTAGTATTAAAAGTGACTCCTTGGACTCTATAACCTTGAAACTTTGGTACTCTATCAGATGGCCCTTCTGCCAACCACTTTATGATGTCAGATATTTCGTGGTCTTCGCTCTCGAGTTCATGTGCAATCTGAAAAAGTTAGACAATTAACTATTAGATTATGTTTATAATACGTATATATAAATATAAATAAATAAATATATATATATATATATATATATATATATATATATATATATATATATATGAATATACTGAGATTAGAATCACTTATGAGAACGTAAAAACTTTACCCGGTCATGAAACCATTGAATGAAATTCTGATTATGCTTCTTCAGAAGCCACTTTGGGTCCTTTTTGTACTTTGGATACTGTTTCAGTATAACTGCCTTGTGCTCACTGCACCAGTTCAATAACTGATTAGAACTAAATAATAAAAATGAGAACATAATTGAATTCTTACAATAAAGGCAGAAGCTTACATTACAAAAGGCGCCACTTCATCTGAATTATGCAAAACGTAGAGATGAGCCTTCTCCAACAGCTGACGATCGACACATTCAAAAGTAGCGCCTGATAACGGTCTAGTATCGCCTTTGAGGCTTGCTGGAATTCCAATTGTGGTAGAATTCCCCAAAAATTCTGTGCAGACTTCTATGGCCTCTTCAGCATTAGAACATTCGGCCATTGTACCTTCCACGTGATAACCATTCTTCACATAACTTTTCAATACTCTCATGTACCTTTCAAATGGATACATCCATCTAAAGTAAACGGGGCCGCATAATTTAGCTTCTCTCATGAGGTGTAGGGTTAAATGTATCATGATATCAAAAAATGAAGGCGGAAAGTACTTCTCCAACTCACATAGTGTAACTACTAGATCCTCCTGAATTTTGTCTATTTCTGATACAACAATCACCTTACTGCATAAAGCATTAAAGAAAAGGCAGAATCTTGTTATAGCATACCGCACCGGCTTATCCAACACTCCCCTTATTGCTATAGGAAGCAACTGTTGCATTAATGTGTGACAGTCGTGTGACTTGAGTCCAACGAGTTTTAGCTCCTCCATATTCACCAAATTGCTAAGGTTAGACGAATAACCCTCAGGAACCTTCATTCCACATAGAGATTTGCAAACAGATCTCTTTTCTTCTTTGAACAAATTCCAACTTCCCATCGGCAACTTTGCTCGTTTCTCTCCTTCAGTTGGCTGTAAGTCAGTCCGAATTCCCATGTCCATCATATCCAACCTAGCTGCAAGTCCATCTTTGGTTTTTCCAGGAATTTCCAAAAGAGTACCAAGAACAGCTTCAAGACAATTCTTTTCAACATGCATCACGTCCAGGTTATGTCTCACATAATGGAACTTCCAGTATTCGAGTTCAAAGAAGATTGACTTCTTCTTCCAAATAGGCTTTGGATCGTTTGGTCCAGGAGGTTTCCGGTGAACTTTCTTCCCAAATTTGTACTCTATGCATTTAACCCTTTCCAATACTTCCTCTCCAGTTAACGGGACAGGAGCTTCATCAAATTCTTGTTGATTATTGAATGCAACCCTTTGCCTTCTATAAGGATGATGTCGAGGCAAAAAACGACGGCTCCCAATATACGACATTTTATTCCCATGTGCCAACCGAGTGGGCTTTGTCTCATCAATACAGATTGGACACGCATTGTACCCATGTACAACAGAGCCAGACAAATTCCCATATGCTGGAAAGTCATTGATGGTCCACATCAAAACAGCCTTCAATGTAAAATGCTCTCCTTTATGTGCATCATACACTCTTGGAACTCCATCCCATAGAGTTTTCAAGTCTTCAATCAATGGTGCCAAATAAACATCTATGTCGTTTCCTGGCTGTTTAGGACCGGAAATCAGCATACTTAGCATTATAAATTTACGTTTCATGCACAATTCTGGAGGGAGGTTGTAATTCACTAACATAACTGGCCAGCAACTATATGTACTGCTTAATGAACCGTGAGGATTGAAGCCATCCGTTGAAAGTGCAAGCCGAAGATTTCTTGGATCCTTAGCAAACTCAGGCCACATCTGATCCACTAACTTCCAAGAAGGGGAGTCGGCAGGATGCGCCATAAGACCTTCTGTCACTCGTCTTCTAGCATGCCATGTTAACTCAGTTGATGTTTCGCAAGACCGAAACCATCTCATAAATCGAGGAATAGGAGGAAAGTACCATAGTACTTTTGCTGGCACCCCTTTCTTCATAACTCCATTCTTTGTTACCTTCCATCTCGAGTGACCACATGTAGGGCAGCTAGTAAGATTTTCGTATTGTTTTCTATACAAGATGCAGTCATGAGGACATGCATGTATCTTGTTGTAATCCATCCCTAATGCCCGCATGGTCTTCTTCGCTTCGTGCAAGGACGATGGAATCTCATTGCCTTCTGGAAGTACCCTTCCAAGCTCAAGCAACACTTCACTAAAGCAAGCATCGGTCATCCCATGTTTGGCTTTTAGATTGTACCAGCGTACAAGTGTGCCTAATTTGGTAAACTTGGCACAACCAGGATATAGAGGCTTATCTCCATCCTCCACGACCTTCATGAACATGAAAGTCTCATCCTCAAGTCCATCGACTTCATCGTAGTCCCAAAATCCTCCATTTACAGTTTCAGCAGAACCGCATGGAGTTTCTCCTTTCGGAGTCGACGCTTCATCCATGGCAACTTGCCCGTGCCATATCCAATTCTTATAACTAGTGTCTATCCCTCTGAAAAATAAATGTTCCCTAACAACTTCTATGGAGAATTTTTTTCATATTTCCACATTTCTGACATGGACAACTAATATTTCCAGGATTTGGAGCATGTTTCAGGGCAGATTCCAAAAAAGTATCAACCCCATTCAGGTACTGCTTCGAGCGCCTATCTGCTTGCATCCAACAACTATCCATTTTCTAAGTGGTAAAGACAACAAAGCCACCTTTTATTACAAGAACAACAAAAATACCTACTGCACACTATTATTTACTATGAATTGAATTAGAAGACAAATGAGCAGCATTCAGAACACTATGAAAGTTCATTATGCAATTACTTTATCCCTAGCAAACTAACACTCAAAAAGAGAACATTAAGCAAGCAATGCACTTTGACATTCAAAAAATTAACATTAAAAGAAGCATACTTGTTTAGCTGCAGCAGAGAGCTCAATGTTTACTTTATGGACCTCCTTCTGATGTCGAAGTGTCAATTTGGAACCTGCAATCCCAGCCACCCTAAGAACAAAAATACCAAAATGTCAAAATATACTTACTTTCAACATTGAACTCATCATTCACACACAACACAATGGTAGCATTATACTAAAGGCAAGGGCTTAGGCCCACGGCCAGCCCCCGAAGTCGCATGCTCAGACAAGGTTTCTTCCAAAATGTCAAAACCCTTCAAACCCTATAATGAGTGGATTTGAACCCAAATTAAACCCAACCCAAATTGAATTCAAAACCATAATCTACTTCCAGATACGACACAAATTGCACTGAATTTGAACCCAATTAAACCAAATAAGTTAAAACTGCTAAAATATCTGAAACCCATTCACCCCAGATTTGCATTAAGTTAAATCATTCTTACCTTTGCTTTCTACTTCAATCTGAGACGAATTTGACACGAGCCCAAGTAGATTTCAACCCAGTAGAACCCTATACTTCACACCTGGAATGGTTGAAGGCTAGGTTCAAAGCTGCGAAGAGTGGGTATGCAAAAACTAGGGTTCAAGCAACAAAATTAAGTCGCCCATAGTGAACTTTCCGTTGGTTTGAACTCGATTTTGTGAGAAATGGTTGGGAATGGGAACGATTGAGTGGGAGGTTTTGTGAATCTAGGTTTACTGAAGTTAGAGTCTTTTTCGCGAATGGGTTGGAAATAAGCTTCGCGCCTCTCCCGTGCTTTGATTTTGGTTTCCCCCTTTGTGCACAGTAACTACCTGTTTTTATTACAAATAACGATTATTTAAAATTTCATTGTCTTCCTCTTAAGTGCACAGTAACTACCGTGTTTTTACAAATAACGTTTTTTAAAAAACCGTTGTCTTCCTCTTTCTAGACATTCAACGACAACGGTTTTTGGCCTATATAGATAACGAAAATAGGTTTCACGTTATGTATTGGTCTTCTACAGGAGCTCATAACAGTGTTTTTGTGATCCATTGTCTACGAGGTGTTATGTATTCCACTTTGTGGCCTAGTGAGATCAATTATATTGAAAGAAAAAAAAAAGAGCCCTGAAACGTTGCCGGTCTTTATGCTATAATCATATGGAAGAATCAAGTGGTAGTTGCTCAAGGTCTCTGACGCCGACTCGCGGGTCTCACTTCACACCATTAGTCTAGAGCAGCGATGACAACCTCCTCCTCTAAGCGATTGATGACATTGATGACAACATCCGACCAATCCCCTCTTTCCAAACAACAAATAATTCAACGTCCTTCCTCTAAGATGCAATCTCCGTTCTTCTTCTACTCATCTGTGCTTAAGAGTGGTTTTATACATGAAAAAAAAGGTAATGAAATCGATCTTGACATACCTAAACTCTACTATTATGTTGAAGGTTCAATTTCACAATTCCATGGAAAAGTTGATTTGGTGAGAATTATGGTGGTCATTCTATGACAGCCCAGTACAAGAGACTTACCCTTACTTGTATTTTAACTAATGACACATTATTACCACATGAACTACAAATTTCAATTGAGGTAATACATGCTTTATCTATCTAGTTGACTAGCAAACATAGGAGAACAGCCAAATTCACTAAAACATTAACTTTGTATTAACATAGAAAATATTGATATGCAAACTTTATTTAGTAACAGAATGTCAGGTTAATGAATTTGGTATTATCTACATATTTTAAAAGGATAGCTTTTTAACCATTATACAATGGTGAAATATTACATAAATCCATAATGCCCTATCTAAAAAATAAAGTGTAAAACACACAGTAAGCTATATCTATATAATATTACTTTTTAATATGAAGAGGGTTTATAGTGAACTACATTAATTAATCAACTAAATTAAGAAAATAAATAGAAAAGAACTGAACGCACTCCACTATCGCCATCCAAAAAAAATCTGCATTCAGGATCAGTTTCACCATCCCCTCAAACTCAACCCACATTTGCATGCGAGTACGCGACATTGCGGCTAGTATGCATTGAATTTCTTGCAAGTTATGGAGAATTATATGTTGAACAAAGGAGGCTATAACTGGTGAAGAAGGTGACTTACTTGGTGAGGATCGATGTCATTCTCCTAAGGAGTGTGCATACAATTTCTATGCCAATGACGCAAAGGATCTCAATGGGAGGAAGCAACATAAACTACCATATATAGTAATGATAGAAATTTCTCATAAAAAAAAAAAAAAAATTTGACTAAATAGCAGAAAAAAAATGAATAAATTTGTATGAAGTAAACCAAGTGTGACAAATAATTAGTCACACGAGTATTCTAGTCTTAATGCCCAATTGACTGAGGTAATGGTGAAAATAGAAGAAAATGGAAAGCAAGGTGAATGTTTTCTACTTTAAGATTGTTTGTTGAATTGAAATTTATTTCCCAATGGAAAAAACATGTAATTCTCCACCTTTAAAACAAAAAAAGTATTAGGAGGGTATTTTAGTAAACTATATTAAAAAAAAAATTGAGAACATGAAGAAACACACACCTCACCATCACCATCCAAAAAAATCCCGCATTCAAGAGCAATTTCATCAGCCCTCAAACTCAACCCACACATTTAATATATTTATCATAAATTATTTTGAACACTTTTGATCCTGGTCACAAACAAGTTTGGACCTATTTCCATTAAGATCAATGATTCCAATCACAAATAAGTTCATAGTATGATACCTTCTAGCCGATTCAACATGTTTTGCGATCCTCTCTAGGTCATGCATCAATAAGCTTTATCAACTTCATATATCTCAAAAGCCTTTTTAAGATTAACAATCGCATCGCCATCAACTTCACATGTCACATTGCATATTGTATCCTTATTGATATTTAACAAGAAGAACATGATGAGACCCAAGCTCTACCATTGGATTGTCCGCCTCCCATCATCTTTAGGAAGTCATTGATCAAGGACTCCATTATCATCTAGATCAAAGACTTCATTAATAATCGACACATATTCATTGTATGCTTTGGCATCTCCTAGATGATTGAACATGTTATGCAATCTTTTTGGAGTTATCCATCCACAACCAATCAACTTCAAATATCTCAAAGGCCATTTAAAGATCATCACTTGCTTTACCCTCTCGTTCCTAGATGATTGAACATGTTATGCAATCTTTTTGCGTATACTATACATGCAGATCAATAAACGTAAAATATTTCAATTGACCAAGGAACATAATATTTTATAATGAAGCTACAACATGCCAATGAATTAAAAGAGAAATGTGATGTTAGCTAGACCAGCCCCCGAGGGTGATCCCGACCCAATGCACCCTAATGTCAATGGCATCATGAGGAAGCTGAGGAGTGACTTTGCCAAAGTGAAAAAGGATGGCAAGGTCTGGGATGGGATGGGTGCAACTCTTAAGGATGTTGACAGTAATCTGAAGTCCTGGATATGCTGTTGGTCCAGGGAGATGAAGAACTTCGGGTGGGTGGAGCTCAGAACACAGAAGGATGTATCTATTCTTCCATATATTGCAGATTGTTGTGAATTCAAGGGCAAGATGAATATGTCTGAGTGATGTCCTAAACATGAGAAGAAGAGGTTGAGATGAAGGGCTCTGGAAGCAATTAAGGACTACCTGATTTGAAGAGAGGCACGAGCTTTTACAACAAGTAGGTGAGGGTGACAAGTACTATTTAGTCTATGTAATTAGAGTTTTATAACAGGGTCGACCCACTGCTAAAGGTAGTTAATTAGTCTGATATTAAAATGGCGAGGCCCTTTTTTGTTCGAAGTTCTTGGTAGTATCAAGGTTCAAAGTTTCGGTTTCGGTTGAAATTTCGGTCGCCAAAATTTATGGAAATTTCGGAAAAAGTTTCGATTTCGATGGAAATTTCGGTAAAAAAAAATAAAAAGACGAAAAACATGCTAGAACACCTATAAATTAATATCTCTACTTTCTATAGGCTCTAAAATCAACAAATAATGCAATTTAACACTTAAGCTATGCAACATTGTCCATATGGATTAACTTTTATATACATAAAGGAGAAGAATGCGTGTTTTGCATTCCACTAAGCTGTTAATTAACATAATATCTTAAATATTATTGTGGAATACTTAAGGTGAGTCTCATGAAACATACAATAATCATTACATTAACATTACAATATATCATAAGAGTTGTAAGGAATATAATACATCAGAATTACACATACTATAAAACTATTACGATGAGGCTCATCTTTACTTCTTGATATATTATCTTGGAACTGGTAATATTGCTCCCATGACATTTGGTAGCAGGCGGAGTGAATGTAATATTCAACATGCATGTAAGAAAGCCAAAAGATCTATCTATGTAAAGCATACCTATTGTTTTGAGCTTGATAATTGACAGAGGAGTGGAGGTGGTAGGGAGAAGTAAATCATAAAGTACAAAGCCTATTGTTTGTTTGTATGATAGATGATGAAGGTAGAGAGAAGTAAAGCATAAAGTAAGAAGCTTATTGTTTGTTTGTTTGTTAGCTTGATAATTGATGGTGGAGGTGGTAGAAAGAAGCTATGTAAATAAAACATCTTCACCAAAGCCTACATCAAAGTTTCACTGAAATTGTACCGAAATTTACCGAAATTTCACCGAAATTTACCGAAATTTCCATCATATTTCCGAAATCGAAACCGAAATTACCGAAATTTCGGTCTTTTCTGATGATATTGAGACGTACCCCGATTCAAATTTCGGTACTCCAAAATTACCGAAATTTCGGTGTTTCGGTCGAAATTTTGAACCTTGGGTAGTATGCTATCCATTGGGGTTATCTACTTACTGAATGGATCTTATGCAGGACTTTGTTTAAAAATCAAAATTGAAAGATATCACGTGCAATATCGACACATGTTAAAGTTGATATTTATATGTTTGTTTACTAGCTTGGCCAAAATCTCTAACTTCAACAACTTGATAGTTTAGTTCCTTCTAGATTCTTCTACAAATAAGCATTAATTATTAATAGACAATATAGTAACAATTATAGACAATTGTACTTACCGAAATTGAATTTCTTGAAATATGTAACCCAGTAACATCCTTAAAATAAACATGCTTGCTCGTGCCATATATTGTCCCGCACATTACTTTCCCTGAGTTTTTGCAGACCTTGTCGCTTTTTGAAGACCACCAAGCAGAACATATATCCCTTTGAAGGTGACTTTGGTGAGCCAACTTCTCCTAAAGGGAATACACTATGCATATTACCATATTCCTGCCATTTCATAAAAAATAAAAATAAAAAGTTGAATACAAGAATCTAGAAGGACGTTATATGTTCTTATAACAATGGAAAATTCAAAATTATCGATGGTACATGTGGGATCAAGAGTGAGGGATCAGGAATGAGTGGCGAGATTCAAAATTCTTCGTTGTTGAGTTGGACATAAATCCAAGTTAATGAGATTCTTGTTGTCTTCAAATTGAAGCTTAGTACATGTTCCACTTCAACTAGTAGCTAAGCATCGGTGATATCAATCATCATCTATTAATTAATAATTACCTTTACAGCTGAAAGAAACAATTCTAAAAAAAATGTATATATTTGTTGTTCGTTGGTATAAAAAATAAACAATGCACTTAACTTTTTTTTTGTTGCTATAAATTACTCAAAGTCCCTGAATATATTACTTTTTGGGTATCCTTACTTTTTTTAGGAAAATCGATAGAGTAATATGTCATTCGGGAGGATATCAAGGTAAGACAACATCTAAGTACAAGGGCAATGTAGAGTTAGAGTTATACTTACCAATTCTGTAGCAACTAAATTCATCGGACAACGAATAGTGACCAAAGTAATATGAGACAAAAAGGCTCTGAATAGAGTTAACAGAGAGCCCACCTTATTATAGGTATTAGATCAATATTTCACATGTTGAACCAAAAGAAGACACTCAAATTCCAAGATAAGGTTATTGAATATCAGCTCATACGATCTCTCTTCATATGTTCCCGCATATATTAAACTATGGATGACAAAATATAGAACTAAGTAAGAAATATAGAGTTAAAAATAACATGGGTAGTCATATAAAGAGGAATTACCTTAGAGATAACCTCCAATTGCATAATCGAATAATGACGTTGTAGTTAATACGATAGTAGCTAATTCACAAGCTTCTTCAACAGTCGTTTATGATTTATATCTAAAAATCAAGGTCATACATCAACCTATAAATACTTTAGAAAATAGATAATGGGAGGAGATATCAATTATTGACTCTCATTTCTTAAACAATGCACTCACATAAGCACAAAAAAAAAATACAAACAGTAGTAGAAAATTGACTTTCCAGCACGGACTAATGGTGTCACAAAAATTGACTTACAAGCTTCTTTCGTGGCTATTTTGTACAAAAAAAAAGTCACAGATAGTGGCCTTAATTTGCTAGGTATAAAGTCTCAGTGGTCTATTTGATATTAAGCCACAGTTCGTGGCACTTTATTAAAAAAAAAAACCACATAATCACTGTGGCTTTCTTGTGAATTGTCAGAAAATATATTAGGTAGACCACAACAAATGTGGCCTTTCTAAAAATTGTCGGATGGACCTACATTTGATATGTAGAATACAATTTCTTTCTTGAAAGAGATCTCGGCAACTGTGGTTTTATGAAAAATAATACATCACACCGTAAGCGGCTGTGGCTTGTGTTTAGTTTTAAAATATGTATGAAGTTTAATTGTATAAACAATTACACTACACCTCTCAAAAAAATATAATTTGTCAATACATCCACAGCCAATTGTCTGTGGCCTTATTTTTAATATTGTTGTTGTCTGTTGTCCATTCAAACCCAAATGAAAGCAATGGACTGTATAGATTTTTTTTCCTTTATTATTCAAATAGCAATGGACTCAATTGATCATGTCCATTCATTTTTCTTTTTTTTTTTTCTTTTTGTTTCATAAGATCCTATCCATCCACTTAAATGAATGAATACCTATGGACCCTCAATTTGTTATCTTCAAATCAAACAATCTTGTTCTTCTTCTCTTCTCATACGTTTCTTTGACAAACTTTTTTTTTTCTTTGATACTTTGCAATTATTTTTTCTCTTTACTTGATCCTTAGTTTCTGGGTTTTGTTTATAGGCCAAGGTGAGCGACGATTGTGGAGGCGTTCTTGAGGAAATATTGGGTCTTCATGTACGGATTTCAAAGGAAATCACAGATTCCAATTTCTTCTAAAAAATCTGAATTTTTATTTTTTATTGAGGTTCATATATGCTACTTTCATTTGGTTTCTTAGAGTGGGTTCTTGGATCTAATTTCTATTTTATTTGAAAGTGTGCATAGTGAAATCGTCGTACATATAGTTTGCTTAGATTTGGTTATCGAGTACACTTGCAAATTTATTCAAAGGACATGCAGATGTATATGAATCTTATCAGAGGTAATCTTGCAGCTTTTCTTTATGGAATTTTGCGTGTGGTGAATTTGTATTTGATTTGGTTTTGTTTCTTGTTCCGATGAAGAAGAAGATAAGGATTTTTAAGAAATATTATTGAAGGGCCAGTTTTTTAGATGAAGAAGAAGATACGTATTTTTGAGAAATATTATTCAAGGGCCGGTTTTCAAAGTTATCGGGCTGTATAGCAAATTAATAGAATACATCATATAACCTTTTGACTATATTGCATACCATTAGTACATTATTTACAAATACCAATTTTTTATTTTTTATTTTCCAAAAAATAGGCAAGTGATCATCTCAAGCTTTTGGCTCAACCAACTATCACATTGCAAGTGAGTACAAGTCAAAGAAAAAATAGCATACTCTTTCATTATTTCGTTTAATTTTTTTTATATGTTTTGCTGTTAGACAAAAATTGGGAGTTCCAATACTTGCAACAATAAGAAAACGCCTAGGTTGTCAGGTTCCTGATAATAGCATTTTCAGGTAAACATACAACTGGTATAGACATATAGCAGGTAAAAGAAGTCAGAAACGATGTGTTGAACACGTAAATCTATTAAAATCCCAGATCAAAATCAGCTATATAATGGAAGAATGAGAACACATTACTGGAGTATGGATAGCACTCCACAACCATATCGTAACTGTACCTCCATCAAAACTGTGGAAAACATATAACTGAGGTGACCATTAATCGAGAGTAAAATTTTCACAATCAATGAGGACCGAGTATCTTCAATGAGGGTTGGCCCTAGCTATTTAATTCGGCAAATAAAGCCCTTGAAGTCAGTTGTGTATAAAAAAAATGTCTTTACCATTCCAAGAAGGTAGCATTCCTTTAAACTTGGTTTTCCGCATGACATCCGTCTCTTTCTCGCATAGCTTTTCTAGCTTAGCTATCACCTTGGCAGCAATGCCTTTGTTGTAAATTGAATCCTATATGCCCAATATTTATACCCTAACTTTGCCAACTTGTGTGAATAGACAGACTGCTTGACCCTGTAAACAAATATATTCTTAAACAAACAAGTCTAATTTCTGTACTATGAATATATAACATACTTACGCGAGATCATATAACATATTTAGGCGAGATTTTCAAATTGTTTGCGATGATGGGGTCGGAAAGACTAACTGCTGGGGCACAGACCACCAATATGCCATTCTCCTTCTTCTCAATCTTCTTGAAGTGTCGGAGATATAAATCCATAAACCCAGGAGATTTTGTCACAACCAATAGCAGTCATAGGAAATGTTTTGAACACTCCACCCGTATAAAGATCCACAAAAACATTGAAAGTTACTAGGGATTTTTGCTAAGTATTGAGCATCCACAACATTCATGTTTGAGTTATATCTGTTAAGATTGCTGCCATATAGAAATTTAGTTAGAGAGGTAAAAATTCCGGAATCAAATGTACAATATTTTTATTAGCATTAAATACCTTCATTCATGTGTGCAAGAGCTTTTGTCCTACCACTTCTGATTGCACAATAACCGTCTCCACCATGGTCCTTCATCTTTATCTCATATGGTTCTTCATCGATCCTTTTTTCTTTTTTTCTATCATGATATGGATCACTAATCCTAAACATCGATGTCCGAGGGATGCCATTTGAATTTCCAGCAATAAGTAAGTGAATATTATCACCCTCCTCTACCGTGAGCTCATTCATGCAGATTATAACTCTACTTGCAAGTGTAAAAGCATTCATGGAAGCATCCTTTTAACCTATGGTCAGATGGATTAATTATGAGCAAACGTGCATTTACAACACAAAAACTAGTTTACAAACAAAATATTCACGTACCACTTCGTCTATAAAGTCGCGAGCAGTAATTCAAAGATAGATGTGCTCGGCAAATGCTCCAATAATATTGTCCGTAATTTTTTTGATTTTATCATGATCATCATCAACTAGAAAGAAAGCTGATAATGGAAAATAGTTAAGTTATCAGTAGAGGAAGAAAGCAAAAAGAATAAAAAAACGATAAGAGCATATACGAATTTCATGCTTTCCATCTCTGACATCGTCCGAGATTCTTGAACCTGCACCGATGAGTAGTCCATCATTCAAGAAAACTGCAATTATAGTTGTTCCATGAACCTACATATATATTGCGAAGAAAGAACGATAATATTGACACTCAAGTAAAAGACTTAGTATCGTTAACATTATTGGAACCTCCTTATACAACTACTAAAGCATAATATTTTCATGCCAATGATTCAATACGTGGCATAAAGAAGTAGAAAAATAACAATAATATGGAACAATAGACTCTTTATTATATAAAACTCTGATATGAAACTCTATGCTTTTGATTCAATCTTATGATCTGAATCTATGTCACACCCAATTCTCTCACCAATCCATCCTATTTTATAGGGAAGGATGTGGCTTACATTCCTTATAATAACAGATATACTAAACTTAATAGAAAAGATAAAGAGATCTACTTTCCTAATCCTTAACCAAATCATAAACCAAAATCTAGTAAATAATATCTTCAACAAAAGACAACCCCAAAAGCTTTGAAACTACTAAATTCAAGCATAATGTACAAGGAAAAAATAAATGAGACGGTAAAGAACAAGACATCTTAGAAGTGAAAGTACTCAAAACTATTCCAATATAAATAAAATGTACCTGGAAACTTCGAAGCTGTTCGCCTTCCTCATCTGCAATTTTTTGTTCATAGTCCCTTCTTGATTGAAAGAACAATGTATAAGAATTAACACATGAGACGATATGCAGAATCTCAAATGTCATGCCACCTGCCTACCTAACTGCTTCACACAGTAGTAGTTACTATGTTCTACTTACAACCTCTACAAGCTAACGAAATCATGTTAGAAAGCGAATGCCCATGAAAACTTTAAATCTCATTTATGCAATTATTAAAACTTTGAAATGAAGTGCATGTCGCAATAAGAAAACGAATTACTAACAAGAAATGGAGTTGAGAACTCACAATCTCATATCTATTAAGAAACCAGGTCTCATCATCCAAAGCTTTGGGCGGTCCTACAAACAACAAATGAAGTAAGCACAGCTAAAGTAACAGGCCGTGTCCTTATCTTTTAGTTATCAAAAGGAGAAATGATCAATTGAGCTATGAGCACTCACTGTGCTTGAAGCGTTCCTGGAAGTCGGCACCCTTCTTGTCTTTATTTTCTTTCAATATCTACATAGAATGCCAACAAAATCAATCCATGGAGCATGACAATAGTGTAATGAATGGGGGAGTTTCAACTAACTATATATCAACCTATGATTTGAAGAAAGACTGGATATCTAACAATAGGTACAATACAGACTAGTGAAAATGGTAATAATACTCTCTGGCTAATGAAGTGTCACCTAGCACAACAAATAAACCTGTAACCTTGTCCAACTTAGAAAGAAATTTATTCCCATAAATGAAAAGTGTGGGAAAATCCAACATGAACAGCTACTTTATCTAGCCAGCATGATTATGAGTATAATAAGAGTGCCACTTTTTCTAGAGTTAGAATGAGCCAGCCCAACTATATTGGCACTCAAGTTTTGTAATTAACAATGAGTGGGCTAACTAAATTTTCCATGAGTTATGTTGGAACCCAAAATGGATATGATAAAGTAAATTTTTTCCACAAATTTTGAAACGACCTCTTAATATTTTCGCTTTTTCTTGTGACTTGTTTTAAAAGGTAAGTCTCAAAATAATACCTTTTTGCCTTCAATTCAAAAGGAATATTTCACATACGTTTTTTTTGGACTAACTCAAGAATGTATTAAGCACAACTTCCAACTGCACTTCTGGTGGTACTTTTTATTGATTTATTATCTTTAAAAATTGTATGACATTCACGTTCCTGCACTCAATCAAATCACATATTAGTGCATTAAAAAGTAAACACAAATTAAGCTTTGATCATACAACGTGCACCAAATCAATTTTTTTTATTAAGTATCTTAGGAGTTGGTGTAGTTTTTGGCTTTTTGATATCAATTTTAGCTCCGTACCAAGTAAAAATCTTCAACAATCCAAACCCATAATACATATATAATGCTATTAAAGGGCTAAAGTCATGAACTATTGTTAATATAATTCACAAACGAAGACAACATTGAAAAATTTTACAAAGAATTTGAGCCTGGAGGGAAGGTGAGTCATATTTCAAGGGTGAGCTTAGTGCCGAAGATCTTGACGATGCCGATAAGCAGCTGGATCTTGAAACAATCTCATTCACATTATTCCTTGCAACCCTAGAGTGACTCTCTTTCCTTTTCCACCCTACAACCAAAACTACTTCCAAGCTAGTCGAAAGCTTACCTCTGCACCCAATTTGGAAATGATTTTTGATGGGCATTCTGATCTTTACATAATAATGGTTACTTCATAATTTAGTGGCTTGCATAGGGTAAACTCCGTAAATATATGAAAGAGTGTTGGGAGGGATGACATTTGAATAACCATGTAAGCTTATACATTGTCACATCTTAAAGCAAGTCCACCGCGGCGGTCGACTCATGGGGCGACTCGTGGGGCGATCGACGAAATCAACCGTGGGCGAGAGCAGGAGGTCTCCAGTGCAGAGGAATTGGTCCGCACGATCGGGTGCTCAGGCACGGGCGAGGGCAGAAATCGACTTCCCCTGCGACCGCTGTTTTGCCTTCGCCTGATGTCACCCACGTCTTCGCCTGACAGCCTCAATCCACGCCTTCGCCTCACCTGACGCCACCAAGACTTCGCCTTCGCCTGCAGATTGCCCTCACCGGTGGAAACAAATCAGGCAGTTGGATTGCCCACACAATCGGTCGGGCCGAAAGCTTGAAATCGACCGTGGGGGAGGGCGATTTTGAAGGTTTGCGGTGGACTTGCTCTTATGTGTCTAAACATGATTGCTAAACTTTTATGTTTGGAGCTGTGATAACTCATCTCACTTTCTAGGTACTCCTTGAATGTTACCCATGGCCCCTTGATTGTCTGATGAAAAATCACTTTTATGTTTCGTGCTGCTTGATTTGTTACAATCTTGAAAATTTCATACCAAAGGAGAAGAAGTCTTATTCAGAGATACTTATTACGTTGTCTCTGATAAAATTATGATTAGAAATTTTTACTAGTTACTTTCCATCATGAATCACAATTGACTTGCCCTTTCCATCAACTACACCTACACCCTTCCCTCGACCTTTTTTAGTAGCCACACCTAAACAAGATCAGCAAAATAGAAAAAAGGTTTAAGGACATATGTTTATATTTAAAAATAGATATACATAATTACATATACGAAAATGCACCTTCATCATGTGATGATGCATTTGCAAGAGGCATCTCTTGCACTTCAGTATCAAGTAATGGCTCCACTGGAGGATTCTGGTCTGAGGATCGATTTGATGACTGAGAACAAGTTATATTACTTGATGTTCCATGTAGGGTCTTCCTCTTTCATATATTGGCTATTGTTTATATTAGAAACACAAACACATCAAAATGAAATTTGAGAACTAACAATAAATTAAATAAAAATATACATACAAGTAGGTTATTATGCAAATGGAGGTTCCTTTCAAAAGCAAAAGGCAATAAAGATTCCCAGACCAAGAACACAAATATAACAATAGTCATAATGAAAATAATAGCACCACATACAGCTTTGTTGTGTAGTCCGCAACTCAGGACGTGCATTCCGCTGCTCAGGACTTGGAGCCTGCGACTCGGGACGTGGAGTCTGCGACTCGGGACGTGAAGCCTGCGACTCAGGCCCGGAATGTGGAGCTTGCGACCCAAGACGTGTAGCCTGCAAATCAGCACGTATCCCTGATCTTTTTCACTGAGCCTGAGTTGTTCCCTTTTTCTCCATAGATCTACATTTGTAGTAAAATTCAGTTAGTAAAAATAATAGACTAATGAAATCTTCTACAAAAAATTTCTCAAGATGCAGTTGAAAACAAGGTAAAGCACTAAAATTTTATTTTCCTGCCAAAAGTGGCGCTAAATTTCATGCGCACGAGAGGAATAAGGAGGGAGTATATTAGACTTTTACAAAAAATAAATCCAATTGATGATAGAGAAATTTTAATGTTTATCATATCAATTATTTTCATAAAATAAGCTAAGAAGATCTTAATTATGTACGACAAATGCAATGTCTAGTAAGTCACTAAGCCTACAAATTAAGGCGGAGTGTACATTACCATGTGAGAATCTAAAAGAAACCATGAATTGATAACATCGGTTCAGCCAAAGTATAAATATGTCACAATACAAATTATACCGGAATATATGTGAGAATCCAAAGCAACCATTAATTATATATATTACAGGTTCACAAACCACACATAGATAGATGATGATGAGATTTGTTTAGCACAACTACATAGTTAACAAGCTCATAAAAGAAAAACCTTGAAGAAAGAAAATGTGTGTATACTTAAAATAATTGATGTCATCGTTTTATTTATCACTCATGAGTTGAACTTGTCACATTTCTATGATTGTGTACATGTTAAACATCTAATAATACAAGAAAGAAAAGTTGCATCTATAGGACTTCTACTCATCAATTTCACAGTTGCATGCATTGTACAAATAATATAATGATGCTACTTCAAGTGTCACATTCCGTGGGAATATAGAATGGAATGTTATTCAAAGTCTAGGTACTACAAAATGCCTTTAGGGTTTAGGGTAAAGCACTATTAATAAATTAAATCCAAGATACTATGTAAGAGAAGGACATAGGCAACTATATCCAGGAACATGGTAAACACTACCCATCCTCTCAAACCAGAGAAGAGAATGACAGAGGCAAAATCCAACACCCTTGCTTGGTGTTCCTCAATTCGCAGGGAAATGTTCAAAATTTTGTTACCCACTTGGTGCTCAATCTCTGATTGCAAAGTGTTTGAAGATGGTAGTCCATTGAAATTACTTCCTCTCAATAGTCCTCCAAGCCCAAAAATTTCCAACGAAATTCATGCTAAGCATATGCCATTGGATGTTGTTTCTGATACTGACTCTGATGACCTCGATAATCCAGGACAAGTCTGTTACAGCAAAGGCAGGTTGTTTGACTCCAAGCATAAATGATATAGCTTCGGCTTTTTGTTTAAGTTCGTAGGTGTTTTATTTGAGTGTTTTGCACTGTAGAATCTTTATATTCATATATTTAGTTTCATTGAATGTAATTTGCAATTCGCAAATATTTGATCCCATTATTATATAGTTGTGGGTTTGAGTTTTCCTTTTCCTCTTTTATGTGCCAATATGCAACTTTTCTCTTTATTTTGGATGCTAAAGGAGGAGAAGTCGGTCAATTGAATTAGAAAATTGGTGAAAGAAAACTAAAAAAAAATGTTCCCCATCTGCTAGTTCAAGCAGTGGTGGTTTTCGGATTTGTTAATGTATGTTATTTCAAGCGGTGGTGTGTTTTGCGGATTAACTTATGTCTGTTATTTCAAATGGTGGTGTTTTTAGGATTCATTCATGTGTGTTATTTCAAGCGGTAATGTTCTTTTCACTTTTAGTTGATGCTTCTTTCTTATATCTCTTTGTTTTTATATCTTGTTTTCTGCATTGATTGAGCAAGTGATCACAGAAAGAGTTTTGCCATACCATTATTTAACTTAGTTGAAAAGGCATGAACTGAGCTAATGGATCTAGTTCAATATAACACATCATAGCGTATGAACTGAGCTAATGTATGCTTCTTCCAAGTTTGGCTATCTCTATCATCTATACTAGTGATGTAAATATACATGTTGGGATGAGTATGGAGCAAGATGATGATACGCATGGTTTAATAGAGAAAAGCTTTACCACAAGAGGCAAATAGAGATGCACAGAAATTTTACAAATTGTTAGAAGAGATTGAACAACCATTGTATCCGGATTGTGAGTCGTATTCTAACTTGTCATTTATTGTGAATTTGATGCACATCAAGAGTGTTGGCACGATGAACAACAAAGCATTTGGTATGCTCCTAAAAATGTTGAAAGATGCATTTCCTCTTTGTGAAAAGTTACCTTCAACCAATGAGGGTGCGAAGAAAATTATTAAAGAATTGTGTCTCCACTATGAGAAGATAGATGCATGCGAGACTGATTGCATCATTTACTATAAGGAGCACGCTAATGCAACAGAATGTCCTACATGTAACCTTTCAAGCTGCAAGACAAGAGAAAAGGGTAAAAAGAAAGCTAAAAATGTTCCATCGAAAGTTCTTAGATATTTTCCAATAAAGATGAGACTTCAAAGATTATTTATGTCATCAAAGATAGCAGAACAAATGATATGGCATGATAAGGACCGTGTGAAAGATGGCGTAGTGAGGCATCCGGTAGATGCTAAGGCTTGGAAATCTTTCGATCAAATTCATGAGACATTTGCTAATGATCATCGAAATGTAAGACTTGGTTTGGCAACAGATGGATTTAACCCTATTGGTAATATGAATCTTGGCTATAGTACTTGGCATGTTCTCCTATTCCCATATAACCTTCCTCCATGGATGTGTATAAAGGAGCCCTATATATATTTTTTTTAGTTTACTTATATCAGGAAAAAGAGGTCCCGACTATGACATAGACTTTTACATGAGGTCATTGATTGACAAGTTGAAAACATTGTGGGAAGTTGGTGCTAAAACGTATGATATAAATACAAGGGATAATTTTCAAATGCGAGTTACAGTTTTATGGACTATCAATGATTATCCAGCATATGGATATATGTCAGGTTGGTGCACATCTGGCAGATTGGCGTGCCCGTATTGTGCCTCTGATACTTCGCTTCGTAGGTTAAAACGTAGGAACAAAACAATGTTATTTGGGTCATAGACAATTGTTACCACTGAATCGCTAATGGCGTACGCAACCAAAGAAATTTGATAATACAGTGGAGATGGGCTGCACCAAAGAGACCATATGGTGAAGATATGGTAAATGAACTGAGCAGATTGGACATAATAACACACGGTAAGAAAGTGAAAAAGAAGGTAATGCCTGGTTCTGGAACGAGTCACAATTGGAAAAAACATTCCATTTTTTTTTTCCAATTGCCTACTGGAAGATGAATCTAGTGCACCACAATTTGGATGTAAAAAATGTATTTGACAGTGTGATTGGCACCATGATGAGCATAGAAGGAAAAACAAAAGATTCTTTAAATGCTCGACTTGTTCTTAGAAAAATGAATATAAGATGAAGATATCATCTAGTGGTAGGAAAGGATGGTAAGGAAACTTATAAACCAGCTGACTACACGTTGTCAAGTGATGATAACAAACTTTTATGTCAATGGTTAATGGAGTTGAAAGTTCTAGATGGATTCTATAGAAAGTAAATTTACTGGTATGAATACCCACAATTGTCATGTGTTTTTGGAGTGACTACTTCCATTTGTGGCGCAGGAATTATTGCCTAAAGATGTATGTGAGCCTTTAGTTGAACTTTCCTACTTTTTCAAGGGATTTTGTGCTAAAGTATTAAGAGAAGAGGACTTGGATCTTCTTCAAGCTCAAATTGGCATTACCCTGTGCAAGTTGGAGAAAATATTTCCTCCTGCCTTTTTTGACATCATGACTCACCTTACTTACCGCTTAGCATGGGAGTAAAAAATGGCCGGTCCAGTTCAATTCAGGTGGATGTATTCAGTGGAAAGTTAATGTCAATATTTATATGTTTTAATTTGGTATAGCTTAATTGATGCTTAAATTTCTCTTAATCCATTATATATTACATGATTAAATATCTGCATTACATTCGTAACAAGGCTCGTCCAGAAGGGTCTAATGCAGAAAGCTATTTAGCAGACGAGTGCATTACATTTTGCTCTCGCTATTTGCACCAAGTTGAGACTAAGTTTAATCAAATAGAAAGAGAATATGATGGAGGTGAACCGTCATGTGACACACCTCGATTATCAATTTTCTCATCACATGGTCAAAATTTTGGGAAAGGTGTACACAAAGAGATGAGCAAAGAACTTCACAAGACTGCCACTCATTATGTGCTACAAAACTATGATGAGGCTCTGCAATTTGTTGATAAGAAATCTTCAACACCGTAGAGATTTTGTGTAATAATAAATGTTACTATATATACTAATATGAATGTAATCAATTATTATGAGAACATAAGAACATCTTAATCCAGTCCGATGTTAATAATGTGTAGGAGTCCCATATACGTCAATTTTTAGATTGGTTTTATGACAAGGTGAGTAAATTAATTGTAAAGAAAGGTAGTGACTATGATATATATATATATATATCCTAAATTTCTTTTTTATATGCAGATCAAATAGTTATACTCTGAAGGAAAAGTTAGTGACAAATTGCTTTCTTTGGCTCTAGGATCTGAAAAATAAGCAACTTATTATCCAGATTATAATATGAGCGGGTTTAGATTTCACACATTGCATTGTGATGAAACAAAAAGAGCACAAAATAGTGGAGTTATGGTTAAGCGGGATGACCAAAATGACCATGTGCCTTGGTATGGAACCTTAGTTGACACACCCCGCCCCAAAATGTGGGGCCCGGGAGTGGGGCCATTACCAACACGTGGTGACGAAGCCTTAAACAACTAAATACGACAAAAATAAACTCAGCCGATAACCAGGTCAAGCCCGTCAAAAAAATTACAATATTAGAGCATCTACAGCGGAAGGGAAAACATACAACTGCCCCAAGGGCGGAATAAACAGCTGTACAGCTTAACTCATAACCTACCTGAAGAAAGATAACGAAGAAGTCCCACTCTTCGTTAATGGAAGTAGAGCTATTGGCAGGTCTCAGTTGTCTCGGTGGTGCACTTCATAATTAAATCCTGAGGGGGCGCAAAAACAAGGGTGAGTGGACGGAAAAACAAATCAGTGTAAAACATTTTTCAGATATGCCAATAACCCCCTCTGTCAAAACAGATACAAAATAAACACTAGTATAACAGTTAGTCAGCCACACGTGCTAAAAGGTATGACAACAACTGTACACTAACATATCATAAATCTACGGCCGTGATCTATTAAACAAGGGACTAGACCCATGCTAGTGTAATGCACGGACTCACACGTGCTAAAAGGTATGACACGGACTCACACATGTCAATGGGTAAGGCACGGACTCACACGCGCCAACATAATAAGCAATTTACCCAAAACTCATAAGTGTGCTACTAACTGTATCAATGATAAACAACAAAACCAGCGAGAACCATCATAAGCATAAATACAGCATGCTCAAACAACATTTAAAACCAAAACTTGTCCACTCACAGTGACACCGGGCGATCACGTCGTCGTCGTCTGAAAGCTCGAGACGATTATGCTGGTTCTTCAGGGTCTGATCACCTAGCGATCCCAATGATTAACGGTTAATAAATGAAACGTAACGAATAACCGTAAAACCCTAACTTTCCTTGTTTTGCTCAATTGAGGTATAACCGTATCTCAAATGGCAAATGAAGTTCCCCATTGAATCTGGAACGTCGATTCCATTTGGAAAAGTGGTCGATCAACGGCAGGTCAATGCCGGTCAACGTCATTGACTGACGATCAACGGGATGGCAGACGTCAGCACCCGCATCCACGTGGTGCTGACTCGGCGAACGTGGTGCTGAGTCACCGCTGATGTTGGCATCGTTAAAGTTAACGGATAGTCGTTAACTTTAACAGCTGACTCACGGCTGCTGCACCGCCGCGCCGGTGCCTGTGAAGGCGACTGTTCCGGCCGAAACCCTCAAAATTCCAATTTCTTCAATTCTCAACCAAAACAAACGAACTTTAAGTCTAAACATATCTACGGAAGCCTAGGAATCCAAAAATCAAGTTTTTAGAACTCACTTCGGCCGGAATAAGCCGAAAACAGCGACGGAAACTCTCGATTTCTGTCGAGCTTGTCGAAGGTGTTCAGGACATTTCAGCGGCCGATGGTGGGTGGTTCGGATTCATCTCGTCGTGCTGGTGCCGATGGTGGTAGTTGGCGACTCGATCTGTGACTGGCGGCAACGATTCGATGGCAAGAAGCTCTGGGGTTTTTGGGGCGATCGGGTTTCCTCTTTTGGAAACCCGGTTTGGTTCCGGGTTAAATAACCCCAAAATGGTTTGGCCATAATGTTGTGACACTGTGGCATTGGCCAATCCTCGCCTGCGACGTGTCACAACCCACTACACCTCAAAACAGTTTTTCGTTCGTAACGCATTCGTGACAACTCGGAATCCGATTCCGTCTTCGCGGACATAATTGTATCGTCGAGCTCTTTGCATAGAGTCCACTATTGATTCTTAATGTTTCGGACTATTTTAAAGTCAACGTTTGTCCCTTCAGGGGTATTTTGGTCATTTCACTATTTTTCGGAGAAATTTTTGGAACAAGTCGTATCATTAGTAGACATTGTTGAGCTTCGTTATACAGAGGGGAATAGAGTTGTATTATTCAATTGTGATTGTTATGACACAAATCAAAAGATGACGGCTAGAAGATAAATTGTTATGGAATAATCAGTGTGAATGCAAGACAGATAAAAATCAAGGTGCCATTTGTGCTAGCTTGTCAAGCGATCTAGTGTTTCTATGTCATATTGATTAAAAAAAAATAAGACTTGGACTTATGTGGTGGAGACCGATCCTAGAAATACATATGCCCAAAAAGAAGAAGAGACTAACGATGAGAGGGAGCCACACCAAGAAGAAGAGACTCATTTGCCCAAAAAGAAAAGAAGACTAGACTCATGAAGGTGAATCATTCAGAAATGGATTGTACTAGAGATGATAGCCAACGAAAAATTCTCAAATGCATTTTTTGTTTTTCCTTTTCTTGTTTGTTTTTGGGCGTAAGTTGTACTTGGTATTTGTTGCATCTAAAATCTTTTTGCATTGGATATTTCTTTCTCGTTCTAAATGTGTTCCTTTTTGTGCCATCATACTTAAAATGCATTGGACATAAGTTGTACTTGGTATTGGTGTTTTCCAGTAAGCATTACTACCAACGGGTAATTGATTATTTGCGACTGCCAGTTACATTCTCGGAAATAAAAATGTATAACCGAGAGGACCAATATCCCCTCATTAAAAGGTACCTATTTCCAACCGTGGAAGCGACCCCTTGCAAATAATAATACTATTTTCGACGGCAATCTTATTGGTCGGTAATACATTGAGCGCCAAGTGTTCCCGCCAAATAAAAGGCATTTCTGATGGCCTTCTAGTCCTTTTGCGATGGTTGCCTCCTTTTTTGGAAACGGGAAATTACCCCTGGACATTATTGCGACTGGAAACTTTTTTTGGTAGCAAGAACGACTATTTCCAACCAAGGGTCCCTCGGAAAATTTTCGTTGCTAATGACATCTCTTGTTGTACTGTGTGTTTTTTTTTTGTCACTCCCATTTTTTAATTTCGATTTAATTTAAGGCTACTATACTACAATTGTATCTATTCGATACTTGAAAGATGCATTTGCTATTCGAATTTTGAATTTCTCTTTGCGCTGCTATATTGTCATCTCAATCAGTTCCACGTATGCAGTTCAGAGTCGAATACTTGATTTTGTTTTTTTTTTTACTCCCAAGTTAATAAAAATAAAAAATTAAAATATGATTATTGTTTTATGGGGAAACTGATATAAGAATTTCAAAATTAAAGAGTCATGAGTCTCCACAGACAGTGTTGTAATGGTCACGTCGAAATATTTTTAGCGCTTTCAACTTTTAAAATGCAAATAACTTTTAAGTAATTTGCCACATAATATACAGACCCTAATGTGATGGAGAAGGAACACGGCAATTTATAACTCATATGGTATATTGTACGAGGCACTTCATTAGATAACAAACGTTTTAAAATGCTTTCCAGCCATCAGTCTAATTAATTTCTCATAACAACTTTCTAGCTAGTGCACCAGGCCCGCCGCTGGTGCGGTGCAGTAGGTTCACTTGAACCAGGCCCCCACTTTAAATGGGGCCCACCAAAATGTTTAAATTTTTTATATAATTAATATTAATTATTTTAATTCTATTTAAACTCTTGATCGTATTCAAACCCTTAATCCTATTTATACGCTTTTCATTTCTTCTTTGTCGTTTCTTCTTTGTTGTTTCCTCTTTTGCCTTACCAAGTCGTTGATATCCATTCAACTTTTAATATTAGTTTTTTTTTTTTTATCCATTTACCTTTTAAGGTTAGTTTTTTTAACTTAAGTAAATGTCATAATTGAATAATGAAATCTTCATACATATGCAAAAACTAGTATTGATTGAATTTATAAGATTTAGATTAGGGTTTCTCAAAAAAATTTTGATTGAATTTTCTGGATTGATTGTTATAATTTTTTCTCAAGTTTGTTACAATTTTAGTTTTGAATTTATCTTTTTTATTAGCATATTGTGAAAATAAAATAGGTATTATGGTATGTTTGAAGATGGCTTGAAAGGCCCCGGTAAATTTTTTGAACCAAGCCACCAAATTCTCAGCCACGGCACTGTAGTGCACTGGAGTCCAACTAAGACTCTAGCAGAGAACAGCAGGATGTCATGATACTTATGAATGAATTATAACAATTGACACTTATGAACGAATTAATTAATTGGTTAAATGAAAAATAGCCACAAATGAGATGCGCCAACATCGAAGATCTCGAAATGATCTTCCAGTTCCGGGGAGAATTCGCAAAACTCCGAGCAGCTAGTTTTCACGCTAAGCCCGGTTGAATACTGTAACATTAAGCACGTTTAAGATCATAGACACAATATTCACATAACTACATATTACCTTTTGAAGAAGTCATGATTGGATGAACTAGCAAAGATCTTCTACACAGCTATCACCTTTTAGTTCTCTTCTCTATGGGGCAAAGGTATAGAAAACAGTGTAGTGCATAGGGACCTAAAAAATCATATACAAGGGCGGAGCTAGAAAATGACATAGGGCTGGGCTAATTTTTTTTCCTTGTAGTTCTATAATTATTGTTTTCAAGCGAACGTCAATTAACATCAAAATATAAACATAATTCATTCATTCACATGAAAAATATCAATAAATATCAAACTAAACAACATACCTAGTGAAGTGAGACCCCGCGATTTTGCAACTCAAAATCTTTGATTATTGAGTCTGAATCGATGTTAATAGAGAATTCTCTCTCAATGTAGACATTAAGGGAATCTGCAAGATATGAATCCTCCATCTTGTAGCGAAGCTCAGTTTCAACATATTTCATGGCTGAAAATGCTCGTTCGGTAGTTGCTGTAGAAACCGGAAGAGTCAACACAAGACGAATCAGCCTATCAGTCAATCACATATTTTGCTCTAGTTGTTTCAGTTAATACTCGACATCTCTCAGAGAGAGTAGACATGTTTCGAAATATATGAAGATCATCTCAGCATACTTCATCTTCAAAGAGCTGCAATTGAAATCTCAAGAGACTCAATTATGTACCTGTGAAATCTTTAGGATAGATTTCTTTGCAAACTTGCAAATGTCATCAATCTTAAATGACTTAAAACCATTACTAGGGTTTAAAACAGAGCTAAGACTAAACAGTTCTATTTTCGTCACTGAATCTACTACCTAGTTCTTGCAATTGACAATCTATTGTCTCATTGAACATATCAATGCAGTAATAATGCTCAATTGTGATATTAGTGGAAACTTGTGGGGCTGGTCTATTTATTTTCTATTTTGATAAGGGGGCTGGGCTAACTTTTTATATTGATAAATTTATGCTAATTATATATTAGTAAAGGAATTTTGGAAAGTTGGGGTGTGCTTGAGCACACTCTAGCCCTAACTTCCCTCCGCCCTTGATCATATATATAGGAATCAATTAGGTCAAGTATAGTCCTCCCATAAAAGACTATAACGTCCTAATTCCCTAACTTGTGCTTTAAGTAAAGTTCTAATAGGACTAGGAACATAACCGGCCTATAACAATGTTTAACTCAGATTCTTAATGAAACACATCTTAATCATAAGCAAGATATTGACTATAACTCAATTACTTGGTCCATATATATTCGGTTTACATGTCATCAGTGTACAAAGTCCACTTCTTACACAACATGCATGAGTTAATGAGTTTATATTACATTCACCCTTTTTTTTACTCCAAAGTTAACAAAAATAAAAAATAAAAATATGATTATTGTTTTATGGGAAGCCGATGTAAGAATTTCAAAATTAAAGAGTCATGAGTCTCCACAGATAGTGGTCTAATGGTCATCTCCTCTAGAACTACACATTGAAATATCTTAAACGCTTTCAACCTTTAAAATGCAAGTGAATGTTAAGTAATTTCCCATATACTATACAGACCCTAATTGATACGACCCGTTTCAGAAATTTCTCAAAATTTATGTGAAATGACCAAAATGCCCCTGAACGGTCAAATGGTTGACTTTTAAATAGTAAGGAAGTTCATATTCGATATTGTACTTCTTACGTAGGCCTCGACGATACGAACGTACTTTCGAAGACGGAATTGGTTTCCGAGCTGAATTGAGGACGTTACGGACTAAAATGAAATCAAGGGGGATGTAGGGTGACATGTGGTGTGCAAAGACTGGCCATTTGGGGTTATTTGATGTTCAATGGTGAGGGTTTAAGCCAGCTCTTCAAAATAGTTTTCCAAAGTTGTTAAAAACAGAAACTGAAGGGAGAAACCAAACACGCGTGCGCCCCCAACTCGGTGAAACCGAGTCGACTCAGTCCCACCGGCGATTCACCATCGCCGGCCACTGATCGGCTTGCTAATCACGTGGGTTGAGATCGTCACATCCCCAGCAACTCACCCACGAAGTCCCAGACCCAGAATCAGCGTGGAGGGCCTCTGTTGAGCACGAGCAGGAGACGGACGCCGTTTGCTTCAATACCGGCGACCTCACGCCGATCACAATTGGAGGAAACGAAGGTCAAAATCAGCTTCCCAGCGTCGAGGTGAACTCAAGGCACTAAACAGCATCGACGGAGACCCCCTGGAACGCCGGCGATGAGCTTGACGGAGTCTGAGCTTTTCCAGCCCTTATTCCGGCCAAACCCGACCTCGATGAGTGGTGTGAGTATGATTTTTGGAATCCTGGCGATCTGTAGATGAATTTCCATATATTGCATGTTGAAAACGGTTGAGTATTGAGTGTTTTGGGGGCTCGCGGAAAATGGAGTTTGTCGCCGGAAATTGGGAATTTCCGGCGACTGTAGGGGCGGCGATGTGGCGGCGTGGATGAACTCGCCGGAATCTGGAAATTTCCAGATTCCGATGAGTTTTCCGGCGCCGGTGCGGCGGCGGTGAAACCAGCACGATTGTGATGACGTGGATGCCACATCAGCACCACGTCATCGCCACGTGGTCACCACGCCAGCGCCACGTGGCACCACGTCAGCGCCATGTGGTACCACGTCAACGCCACGTGAGCACCGGCGTGCTGACGTCAGCAGCCGTTGACCGTCAGTCAACGCTGTTGACCGACCACTTTTCAGTGTGGAAACGACGTTCCGGACTCGATGGCGAGCTCCGTTTCGCCATTCGAGTTACGGTTAAACCCCATTTGAGCGAAACAAGGAGAATTGGAGTTTGTACAGTTCAAGTTGATTGTCATTATTAAATTGTGATCTGTTGGTTTAACTAGGTGAGCAGTATCAGAGGGATCAGCATACCCGACCCGCGCCTACGGACGACAAGGAGGATCGTTCGGCCTTTCCTGAGTGGACGGGTTTGATTTTAAATGTGTTTTGAGCATGATATGATTTATATATATATATATATATATATATATATATATATATATATGATTATGAAATGGATTTTGTGCATATGGTGATTATGATTAGTACAGTTGATGCCACACCTGAGAATCCAATGGGTTGAATTCCCAGTGGGTTCTAAGCATGCGATGTCTGGGCATTGGTGGTTAAATTCCCCTTGTCCTGACATCCGGCCATGGTGGTTGAATTCCCCTTGTCCTACACACCGTCACTGGTGGTTAAATTCCCCAGGTCGGATTAGATCACGGCCGTAGGTTTATATTGTGAAAATGCACAGGTATGCCTATTGTGATACCTTGTTGTACTACTGCTGCATGCTCATTATAGTAAAGGCTTTTACTGAGTGTTTTCAAAATATGGGGGTTATTATATTAATTTGTAAATGTTTTACACTGATCTTTATTTTCCCTGTCCACTCACCCTCTGTTTTGCGCCCCCTTAGGACCTATACCTTGAGCACCACCATGACGAGCGGCGGATTTCAGGATAGCTTGGGTTGAGTCACAAAGAGTACCAGCCTCTTTGTCTTCGTCTATTGTGGTTGAGACTCTTGTATGTGGAAGTGTTGTGTAGTTTTCGCCTTCGGGCTACTGTTGTGTAAATTTGTTACTTCTGCTGTAGACGCTCTGGTACATTGGGTTTGTTGTAACTTTGTTCCCTTGTTATCGTTTTAGTTTGGATTTTGTCGTTTTCTTTCAGTTTAGGCTTCGTCACTCTTTGGGGGTGATGGCCGCACCTCCCAGGCCCCACTCTCTGGGGCGGGGTGTGTCACTAATGTGACGAAGAAGGAGCACGACAATTTAAAACTCATATGGTATATTGTACAGGGCACTTCATTAGAAAACAAATGTTTTAAAATGCTTTCCATCCAGCAATCTAATTAATTTCTCAGAACAATTTTCTAGCTAGTGCAGTGGAGTCCTAACCAAGACTCTAGCTAAGAACAGCAGGATGGCGCGACACTTATGAACGAATTATATCAATTGATTAAATTGTTAGAAAAGTCTTTGTATATCAATTAGGAAATTAGATATGCAATTAGTATTGTATTTATTACTTTTCTTTTCCTAGAAGGATTAGTCTTGTATATATACCCATATCAGTATCAATGAGAATTATTCTGTTTGGCTCATTCCTTTCCTACATGGCTTCAAAGCAGGACAAGATCTAAACCTCTTTTTTTTCTCTGCCGTTTGGCAGGCTTTTTGTTGAAATCTTGCCATCAAAATGGCAGATATCTTTGACTCCATATCATGTGGCAGCGGCAAGACCCTTGACCACCTTTATAGTTCTGACCTTAACCCCTTCTTTTCCACAAGCCCCATGTGAATGCTGCATACAAATCAAAAGAAGACCAAGTTGCGCTCCCATCACTTTCGGACCAGCAGTTGCAGCAAATTGTCGCATTTTTAAAGACTCAACAAATTGCTCCGCCCCAATCACAGTGCCAAGCACAGGCCCATGTCACCACTGCCTGCAAATCTGATTCAGGTCTGTTACCGGTTGCACACAGTCGATGGCTAATCGACAGCTGTGCAACGGATCATATTGCTTCCTCTATTCATTTATTGACTAATCATGTTCAAAATTCTTCTCTTCCGCCAGTCTCTTTGCCAAGCGGGGAGAAGGCTCCAATTCTTACATCTGGCACACTTAATTTGACCTCTGATATAAAATTGAACGATGTGTTATGTGTACCTACTTTTCAAGTAGATCTTTTATCTGTGAGTAAAATTACAGATGGGTTACAATGTTCGGTCACCTTTTTCCCTACTTGTTGTATATTGCAGGACTTAGTCTCGAAGACGACGATTGGTGTGGGTAAGCGACAAGGAGATCTATATTATCTTGTGGCATTAGCCTCCACCACCTCTTCACGTCAACGCCCCTCTTGCAATTCCATTTCCGTTTTCGCTGACCTCTGGCATCGCCGTCTAGGTCATCCTTCTTTGTCTCGTCTTCAATATCTTGCTAATACATCATTGGATTTTTCCTTTCCGTCGAGTCATCGTTGTGATGTTTGTCCATCGGCGAAGCAGACTCGCCAACCTTTTGGGGTTAGTTCTATTTCAACTTCTCGATGCTTTTCGCTTTTACATTGTGACATTTGGGGTCCTCACAAAACTGCTTCCAATACTGGTGCTCGTTATTTTTTAACTATTTTGGATGATTATTCTCATTTTACTTGGGTTTTCCTTATGCGTCATAAGCATGAAACACAGTCAATTTTGAAATCTTTCTTAGCTTATGTTGAGACACAGTTTGATGTTAAGGTACAACAATTTCATAGTGATAATGGTGCTGAGTTTCACTCACTTCAAGAATTTTTCAATTCAAAAGGCATCATTTTTCAACACTCATGCGTCTACACACCTCAACAAAATGGTGTCGTAGAACGCAAACATCGCCACCTTCTCGAAGTAGCAAGAGCCTTGCGTTTTCAATCTAATTTTCCCATCAAATTTTGGGGAGAATGTATCCTTACTTCTGTTTATCTGATCAACCGTCTTCCTACACCATTACTTTCCAAGAAAACACCTTTCGAGATCCTTCATCACAAACCACCAGATTATTCTCACATGCGGGTTTTTGGTTGGTTAGCCTATGCTACTTCTCTTCACCCGCCTTCCAAATTTTCTCCCCGGTCCCATAAATGTGATTTCATTGGGTATCCACCTGGTCAAAAGGCATATAAGTTGTACGATCTTGAATCCCACAAAATCTTCACTAATCGGGACGTAATTTATTTGGAGGATACTTTTCCTTTTTCGGATCAGTCCAGTCCTACACCTTCAACCAATCCATTCTCGACCCAACATATTCCACCAGTGTCTTTACCAATCATTTATGATGACGGCCCATCTTATCCAATCCAAACACCACCAGACCCATATGTTGCCGATGCAACCCCTACTCCTCCCTTCGACACAAATCCTGAACCAACATCCACTTCTGCACCACTTTCTGAACCTGCGTCACCCACCGAGCCCATTTCTCCCATTTTGCCTCCTGAAAACACTTCACCCGCTTCCATTGCAGCTAATGACCCAGCTCCTTGTCTAGAGCTGCCCATAGTTCCTGTTGAACCTCTACGACATTCAACACGCATCCAGTTCCCATCTGTTCGTCTTAAGGACTATGTCTGCTCGCAGGTGATACTGCCACCACACCAACATTCGTCGCCTTCACCACCATGTCCACAAAAAGGTACCCGTTACCCATTATGTAATTTTATCTCCTATCATCGTTACTCACCATCACATCTTTCTTTTGTTGCTCAAATTAGTCGAGATGTGGAGCCTTCTTCTTTTGCAGAAGCTGAAAGTGACCCTAATTGGCGGCATGCGATGGATTCTGAACTTGAAGCACTTGCAATCAGCAAAACCTGGACTCTTGTGCCTCTTCCTCCTGGAAAACATCCTATTGGTTGCAAATGGGTCTACAAAATCAAGCACAAGGCTAATGGTTCTGTTGAGCGTTACAAAGCTCATTTGGTTGCCAAAGGCTTTACTCAAACAGAAGGTATTGATTATCACGATACCTTTTCACCCCCAGCCAAGATGATCACAGTCCGATGTGTTCTTGCTATTGCTGCTAGTCAAAATTGGCAAATCCATCAGTTAGATGTTCATAATGCTTTTCTTCATGGTGATTTAAAGGAAGAAATCTATCTGTCACCTCCTCCTGGACTTCGGCGACAGGGGGAGAACCTTGTATGTCGCCTCCACAAATCATTGTATGGTCTCAAGCAAGCCTCACGACAATGATTTGCCAAATTTTCTGAAGCTGTCATTGCTGCTGGATTCACTCAATCTAAAGCTGACTACTCCTTGTTCACTCGTGCTAATGGGAAATCTTTTACAGCATTATTGATATATGTGGATGACTTTCTGATCACAGGCAATGATTTGGGTGCCATTAATTCTCTTAAGGAATTCCTACATACCCGTATTTGTATCAAGGATCTTGGCAACTTGAAATACTTCTTGGGTATTGAAGTCTCGCGATCAAAGAAAGGTATCAACATTTCACAGGGAAAGTATGCTCTTGATATTATTAAAGATTGTGGTTTTCTTGGAGCTAGACCCGTGGATTTCCCGATGGAGGAAGAGAAACATTCTGATAAAGGTAATATTCTTGAGGATCCAGCCAAGTACCGGAGGCTCGTAGGACGACTGATTTATCTCACTATCACGAGACCAGATATCACATATTCGGTGCACGTTTTGTCCAGGTTTATGCACCAACCACGACAACCTCATTGGGATGCTGCACTCAGGGTTGTTCGATATTTGAAGTCCACTCCTGGTCAAGGTTTGTTTTATCCATCTGATAATCAATTGAAATTGGTTGCCTATTGTGATTCCGATTGGGGTGGTTGTCCTATGACTCGTCGTTCTACCACGAGCTATTGTGTTTTTTGGGTAATTCGTTAATTTCGTGGCGAACGAAGAGGCAGAAAATGGTTTCGAGATCTTCGGCTGAAGCTGAATATAGATCCATGGCAGGCACTGCATGTGAGGTCACATGGCTGCGTTATTTGTTGGAGGACTTACACTTGCCTCATTCAGGTGCATCCCACATGTATTGTGATAATCAGGCTGCATTACACATTGCAGCTAATCCTGTTTTTCATGAAAGGACTCGCCATATTGAGATGGATTGTCATTTTATTAGGGACAAAATTGTTGATGGTACTATTGCTACACGGTTCACGAATTCATCGAATCAGTTAGCCGACATCTTCACCAAACCATTGGGCAAAGACAAGTTCTCAACTTTATTACGCAAGTTGGGAGTTCTTGACATTCACTCTCTAACTTGAGGGGGAGTGTTAGAAAAGTCTTTATATATCAATTAGGAAATTAGATATGCAATTAGTATTGTATTTATTACTTTTCTTTTCCTAGAAAGTTTAGTCTTATATATATACCCATATCAGTATCAATGAGAATTATTCCATTTGGCTCATTCCTTTCCTACATAAATGAAAACTAACCACAAATGAGACGCGCCAACATGCATCAGTTAATGTGAATTCACCCGATCCGGTAGTACAGTACCCGTTAGTGGGAGAAAAAGAATGTTCATACGCCACAAATGGTGCTATATATTACTAAATATAAATTCAAGTCCTTCCTCAAGTCTTGATATTTAACGTGGGAGGTGGTGGATGGCCTGAATTGAAAATTAATTTTAAAAAATAGTTGTTTATTGCAAACATACGAGTCTTTCGGGAGAAGTGGGACGTCTTGTAGTTGACGAATTCAAGATCTGATCCCAAGGTTAATTTAATTTCTATTGTTTTAGGGTTTCGTACAGGGCTCATATACTGAAGGGAAGATGATGACGCAGACCTTTTATTTTATTGGTTTTAAAACTATAACAAAGTACCAAATTGGATCTGCCTTTAATTGCAATTGTATAAAAGACTAATTTAGGTACAGGGTCCAATATTAGGGGTACATGTATATAATATACTACGTAGTGTGCGAAAGCGTACAGCTATGTATAACTCGCTAGATAGTAAGTCAATGTGACATTACGACATGTACAATGCATCTCATGATGCATGCCGTTTATTAGTTTGAAGTGTTCCTCAAAAAAGCTATACACTAAATATTAAAAGAAATTTTAAGTTCGAATTCCGTATAATAAGTATAAATCAATCTTCTTAATTTCGAAATCCAAAGCATGCCAGCCAGAACGGCAAATGCATGTGCATGAATGCATAATAATGGGCTGGGCATATTGCATTAAGCAGAAAGAACGTTGGGGCATGGCCGTGGCCGGAATGAGGAAATAATATTGCTCCGTGGTTAATCTAATGCAGATCATTCGATTAAGGGTTTTGGATTAAGGGTTTTGGATTACAGATATTAAGTTAACTGCGGTCTGTTTGTTGATCGGGCATTGGAGGGGTTGAACGGACATTCCGCATGCCTTGATTAGCGACTAGCTAGCATTTTATTATGTAGTGTCTAAACCAGTGGGGGTTGTTTATTAATTATTAAAATGTAATTGGGATTCTTTGCAGTCTTTTAATTAATGGAAGTGAAATGAATGTAAGGGCCCAATGAAAGTCAAAGCTTAGATGTGTCCTTGTGTGTCTAATAATAATACATGCGTCCTCTTGAGACGGGAGAATTGACTTCGTTGCCTCAAAAAGCAGCATCAAACACACAAATTAAGAGAAATATAATTCGCCCAACTTATTATTTGTCTCTAGTTATTACTACCTCCATTCCCATGGGGATCACACACAAGGACCGAAACTTGGATTTCGATCTCTCCCTCAAATTTGATCATAATTCTTCTAAGCAAGAAGAAACGCAACAACAAGACGATCAAGACCACAACCACGACCGAAAGCACCACGACGATGACGATGATGAGGTTGAGGTTGAGGAAGCAGCAAAAGAAAAACATGATGATGACCAAGAACCAAATTCACATAATGACGACCAGAACGCCGCCGCGGCTGGTGAAGTGGAAGACGATGCCTCGGTAGTAGAAACGAAGAGCGATCAGGAGGTATATAGACTTACTTAATTTAAATAACTAACGTTTGGGTTAATTAACAATCAGAGAGTTAATTAAAGTGTTATTTATCATTTGCTTGATATAATTAGTTATGCGCTTTGCAAATGGAGATGAGCCGGATAAAAGAAGAAAACAAAGTGTTGAGGAAGGTCGTTGAGCAGACCATGAAAGATTATTACGATCTTCAAGCGAAATATACCGCGGTCAATCAAAATATCGAAAACAAGGTGTGGAACTATATTTTCTTGGTATTTCTACATTTCATGTGTTAATTTCTATTTGTAATTCGTAGTATTGGGTCTGCTAATTAATTGCGGTTTACATGGACTTAATTAGGATCCTCAAATCTTTCTATCACTTGATGGCAAGGATCCCGAAGCGACTCAAGGACCCAAGGGGATTCCCAAGATCTTAGATACCGGCCATAGATCTCCGTTATCGGCTGGCGCACGTGACGATATGATTAAAGAGAGCCAACTAGGGTTGTCGCTGAGGTTGCAAACAACCACTAGTACTACTGCCGATCACCAATTCAGGGAAAGAGAAGACGACGAAGAAGATGATAAAGAGGAGGTTACAAATAATAAGGACGATGTGATCACAAGTAGTACTCCTGGTCTTGCGGTTTCGACGTCGCTGCTGCAAAACAAGATGCAGCGGACCGAATTGGCCGGAATTACAAGCCACTTTGCTTCCCAAGCCAACAGGAAATCTAGAGTTTCGGTTCGAGCAAGATGTGAATCAGCCACGGTGAGTCACAACTTACTATAGTACTTAGATTTGCAATGTAAACACACCTTATTAGTAACTACGTATAGCTTCATGCATACTAATTAAAAGCATAGTATTGTAGTTAAGATTAAGATAATAGTAAAGACTAATTGAATCGGCTCATTCCTACCGCTTTAACCTTTCATCTGTCGATTTTTTTTTTCACTTCAAAAAATTTATAATAGCTAATCTTTTTAAGCTATATATCAGATGAATGATGGGTGCCAATGGAGGAAATATGGGCAGAAAATTGCGAAAGGAAACCCTTGCCCACGAGCCTATTATCGTTGCACGGTAGCTCCAGGATGCCCAGTTAGGAAACAGGTATGTACATATGTTTATGTTAATCGTTTGATTTTAACTAGTAATATTATCATTTTAATTTCAGCCTGCTATATGTAAATCAAACTCATAATTTCTGGCCATGGTCTAACTGCCCAAGATAGTTTTGTGTCCAATATAAAAACAATTTGTTACTGTTCTATAATTGTTATTCACACTCCTGATTTGTCATTCTATAATCTCTTATGCAAGTGTTTCATAAGAAGAAAACAATCATTCTAGAGAGCAAATAATGACATCAATTTTTGTATTTCCTTTTCGGTACTCTAGGTCCAAAGATGCCTAGAGGACATGTCGATACTAATAACGACCTACGAAGGGACACACAACCATCCACTTCCTGTGGGCGCAACCGCCATGGCATCAACAGCGTCTGCAGCAGCTTCCTTCATATTACTAGACTCAAGTAATAACCATCATCTCGTCGATGGAACGCCCTCCAATATTTACACCCAACAATCCCTCCCTAATTACTACACCCCTCACCACTTGATCAACAACCCTTCATCAAACTTCAGAACCTTCAACCCTCACGACCCTTCCAAAGGCATCGTTCTTGACCTCACCAACAACTTCTATGATTCATTGACGCCGCAGAACAATATTCCCATGGGGAGCTCCTCGTCACACCCACCTGCACCACCAGGGTTTAACAACTGGATGTTGAATTCGAGCACTAGACCGTCACCACCATTTAATCCTAGCGGTAACAATCTCACCATCGCCAGTCATCTGTTGGCTAACAGCACGAGTAATATGAGACCAGGAGGAGGAGGAGGAGGAGGAGGCGGAGTGGAAGATCACCGGAGAAGTAATTGGAGAGGGGACGGGAATAATAATAGTATGTCACTGGCTGAAAATGTGAGCGCCATTGCTTCAGATCCTAAATTTAGGGTTGCTGTGGCAGCTGCCATTACATCCCTAATTAATAAAGACAATAATAATAATAATCATACAGCTGGCACTTTTGGTCCAACTGGGAATGGTGAGAATAATAGTAGCTCTACTACAAGCAACAAAGCCGTCGATCAACAGTCGCTTTCTCCAAATGGTAAGCCCATTCGGAAGGGCTCTTTAGAGTGAGCTCTCTATTTCTTCATCATGTCATTTTTTCTCTTCTATATTTGTAATCTTAGTGACACCATTGTGCAAAGAGATATTGAGGGTACGTTGATATATAAACACTAATAATATGTGCCATTATCTTTCTACATTTGGTTCTCATTTACTTAAAAAAAAAACTTATGTATTGGACTAGTTTTGTTATACTTATTATCAATTTTTATATTAGACTTCTTTTTAATATTGGAAAGAAAAATCCAGCTCGACGTATATGCTTGTAGTTATAATCTTATTATCCCCTATTGTAATTGAAATTAGGGATACACATACAATACAAGGAGCATTTGCGTCATTGTGATATATAACAAACTTGTTGTTAGTGACAATTGAGCCGAATAGAAACTTCACCAAGGAGCTTTTTTTATTGACGAATATTATTCTACTGAAAAATGAAGAAGGTCGAAATTTGGTTTTACCGCTTTTTGCAATTCAAAAATTTCAAGCATCAAGAGATTTAAAATCGAAAACGTAAAAATTTCAATGAATTCTAGTAGAACCAAAGGAGCACCCAAACAACACAAAACTAAAAGCTCTACAATTGGCAAATTTGGGCGATGGCTCCAAAAACATACTGCAATACACATATAGATTTTCTTACTAATTTAATTTATCAATGTATAGCATGAAATCAGACATAACTAGTGTCGTCGCCCCCATATACGATCCCAAATGAGTCAGATAGTGTCCTTGATCGATAGTTGACCTCTGTTTAACTTCATATTAGAGGTCATAAGTGTCACTTTCGAAGAGAGGCAATACGGATAAGTGGACTATTAATTCTTTCTACAAGGCTAATTACAAATGGAAGATTATACCTACACTCATTATTTATCTCAACACACCTAATTTTCTTAAAATAGTTATTAGTTATAGTAACTTTTTCGTTTATGTTCCAAAAAAACCCTTAATCAAATATTAAATTTTCTCTTTACACCAATCACTACTTTAACATATGCAAATTAATAAGAAAACTAAGAAGAAAATGGATTTAACTCCATTGATCAACGTGACACAATAAAGCCATCAAGCCCATACAATTTTCCGATATATGAAATCAACACAATTTGCAAGTTCCTGTGTGGTGGTGGTATGAAGCCAACATATCATTTTAATAAAAAGCTCAAGTATTAGATAATATAATTTGCTTCTAGTTGATTGAATGATAAATATGAACCAAATTTTGGTGAAAATCCTCAATGAATTATGCTAATAAACACTAATATCAGAAACTAGCAGATCAAAATAAAAGGAACTCAATCATTCAATACATTCAATCCTCATATAGTCCTTTCAGCAACTCGAAATCATTTTCACCATTACTGGAAATGTACTTGAAGGGTTGTGTGAGAACTTTTTCTGTTCTAGAATGTGTTGTGTGAGAACTTGAAGGGCTGTGTTTGACATGTTGAGTGTGGTGAGAAAATCTTTATTTTATTTTATATATTTTGGTCTTTAGGTGTAAATTCACATAATAATAAAAAAGAAATTTAATAATTCATATGAGTGGTAAGTATGGCGAGAGATTTGTTAGGTGGAGAGAAAACTTTCCATTACACATTTACAAAGGGATGAAAAGAACCCACCAATAGAAAGTTAGGTGGGGTTGGAAGTAAGAACTATATACAGGGACACATTACCTTCACCACCTTTTTAGGGATGGTAAGCAAAAATGCTTCATATACACAAAATGTACAAAATATAGCCTTACAATACAGACCTCAATACACCCCAAAAATTTTACTGCAACATTTGGAGATCACTTCCTTAACAAAAGTGACCATATATGGAAGCCGTAAGGGAATCGTCGGTACAACTTGACAGTAGTCACAATATCAAGTTCGGTGACTTACCTTGGCATCCATCACCATAAGAAACCGATGGAAACAATGACACAAAACCGATGGAAATCCATGCAAGCCTCTGGCCACGTTTAATCAATTAATTGCAACTCTTCTAATTTTCAAGGAGTGTGGAATGATAATTTGGAGGGTACCCAGACTTTCAAAAAGAGGACTATGTGGTACCTCCTTCAATTTTTTGTCAAAATTCCTTTAAAATTAAGGATAAAATTATCTTTTGATATTAATTTTCATGTAAAATATACTCGAACGGTATACTTTTTCTATTACTCAATTTATGTTAGAAATATTTTTTATGTTCGAGTATATTTTATTCATCAATTTATCTATTATTTTGTACTAGCCATATGCATATATATTTTTTGAACATCAAAAAACATATTTATATAGATGTTAAGAGGTAAAAAATAGTATTTTACATAAAAATTAATATCAAAATGTTGTAGGAATCTTTATTTGGGTATGATTGTGTAAACTAGAAGTAGGAAACCTAATGGACTCTGTATTAGCTAAAGCCCATTCCTATTGGGATTGGTGGAAACCCTAGCTTGTTTCCCTATAAATAAAGGCACTACGAAGGAGGATAAACACACCTCTCTTCTATTCATCTATTCTATTCTCTCTTACTAACGATTCTCTGTCTCTAAGGCTTAGCAATTCATTATTACTGCAACACGTTATCAGCACGAAAGTTCTACTGCTGCGCGTTTGGAGATTGACGAATCCCCGTTTGAGAGCTCACACAATTAACTGTTCATCCAACCAAATCCAATCATCAAGTAAATATGTTTTACCTTTTGAATTTTGTGATTTCATGAGTTGATTATGTATTGCAAATTATCAAGTTGGATATGGTATAGTATGTTGAACAAAGAAGGAAAAATCGGATTAGGGTTTCTGGAATAGTGTTCGGCAGCCCCTGCCGAACGCGGCAGCCCCCAAACCCAGGTTCGGATGAAGCATCCGAACGCCTGCACGCGCCTCGCCGTCGCTGCGAGTTGCGCCTTGCACCGTCGCCGTCTTCCGACGACTGGGACTAGCGCCGACGACCTGCAATCGTCACTACAAGCCGCCGGCCGTCCCTGAAGGACCGCCAACGCCGCCATCGCCGATACCCAAGAACCCAGGAGGTTCTTTTCGGGTCCGATCGCGAAACCGCGACAGCCGCCGCCGAAATCCTCATCCCAGAAGCCGATCGATCCTGGAGCGGAGCTCGGATCGACCGCGCGTCCCCTGTGACGCCGCCGCCTCGATCCCTCGCAGGAATCTGCCGCTGTCTCGACGGATTCCCCGATCTCACCGATCGGGTTTTGCTTTGGGTTCGTTCCCGCGCCGCCCCAGTGGGCCCTGCAGGCCTCCATAGTGCGCGACGAAGTCGCAGCGTCGAGCCCATCTCGCTCCGCCGCTGGAAGCCGCCGGATTCGTCGAAATCCGTTCGGCCTTCCTATAGGTCAGACCGGCCGGGCCAAACCCGATCCAGTCCCGGTTCAGTCCAGAATCGGTCCAAGCCCATGGGCCTGATCCTTTGGGCCTTTGGCAGCGGCATATTGGGCCTGATCCTAGCGGATCTGGGTCTGCAGCCAACAGATCCGGGCCTTGAGCCTTCTTCTCTTTGTCCAGCAATGGGCTTTCACCAGCCCTGGTCCAGCAGACCCATGTTTTGATACCCAGCGGGCCTGCAGCCCGTATGCTCAGTTATGCAGCCCATCAGGTTGTTTAAGCATATCAAAACAGATCCCGAAGATCCTAGACCATCAGTTGTTTATGTTTCTGTTGAAATATTTGTATATATGTGTGTGTGCGTGTGTGTGTATGCAGGTATACATGAACCCGAAGTTCATTAGGAAATCCTCGAACCTGAAGTTTCGAGTATATGTGAAATATGAAACCTGAAGTTTCTAGATTCCTAAAAACGTAATCACACGAATCATAAGTTATGAGCTATAACCTGAAGTTATACGCTATGGTAAAACATAACATGTTGTAACCCGAAGTTAGCATGTTATATCCGAGTTATGTTATAGAGCTTGAAGTTCTTGAATTTTACTATTCGTAGATGCTTTTACCTGAAGTTAATGAGCACTACTAACATACTTGGTCCTGCATATCCACACATTGTTTGTTTATTTTTTCCTTGCATTTCCTTTCGTATATTTGTATTCGTTTGAAATTGCAGGTACAATTGAACCTGAAGTTCATATTAAGTCTCGACCTGAAGTTTCGAGCATGGACCACCATAGAAACCTGAAGTTTCGAACCTAAAGTTCCTAAAACTTCAGCACACAAGTCATAACAGAAAGTTATGCGCTATACATTGATGTTATATGCTATGAGTCTACGACTCAATGTTACATGTTATAAAACCTGAAGTTTGCATGTTACAACCTGAAACCATGTCATAGAACTTGAAGTTCTTAAGTTGTTGAATGTAGATTTTGTCTAAAGCTCTACTAACACAACGTGTTCCCTCCTTACCCGAAGTAAGGACGCTGGAAGCACATATTGATCACCCCGAAGATGATCTACGTACTTTCTTGAAGCAAGACATGATTGGCAAAACTTATACTCTCATGACTTGAAGTCTATGATTGAGTATAGTTCTAAAGTTTATGGAATCTGATCTTTCCGTTAGCTTTACAAGGATGACTTGACCAAGAATGATCTCCTGCAGAAGACCATGCCTCTAATGTGCTCCTACAGTAGCAATATAGAGAGCAAAAGGTTACCAAGTCCTTAGATCTGGTTACTACTTTGTTGTTTGCTGAAAAGAATAACATACTTGTATGCACTCGCTCAAAACGCTCCCTTTGCCTGAAGCAAATGCTAAGCGATTTCTGAAGCTCAAACCGCTATCCTTTGGCACATGTCTGATCGGCCGGGCCGACCCGGATCAGACCAAATGGCCTCCCACCATTAGGGGGAGATAAGATCATTCCTGAAGAATGAATAATGGCGTGAGTGGACATTAGGGGAAGGCTCAACCTACCCAAAACCAAGATTAGCCAATCATATGCTATCACTATTGTGGTACAACCATTGATCTCGCACGTGTCGTGCCCCCATCAATGTCGTTGATGAGTACCCTTCTGATAGGCAACCAATGAGACATGGAATGGCTCCGTTTAGCCGAAACAACTTGAGAGTACTGATTCCCGTTAGAATCCAAATCCAAGTTTTGGTGTTTGTTTTAGTATGTGAACATCGTTATTGAATATCAATTAATTGAATCAACTGGAACCTGCAGTTTCCTAAATTATGTGACCGATTTCAATTAATTCCCGTTACGGTATGCTTAGTGGGAAGTTAGTAGTCTGGAGACTGTGCGATCACATATGCACATTATTCTCCCCGAATGGAGATACTCCCTGAATGGAGATATATCCCCGAATGGATATATATTTATAACTTCATACCTAAACGAAGACCTATATTGGCCTTACACTCACATGGTTCCCGAAGAACGTTATGGAGTCTTAAGGATATTCGAATGAACGATTACCACACTGAAACCTCTGAAGAGAATGGAAAGGACTATCTTTGCATTAAATCTTTCCTATACGTCAGAAAACGTATATTGGAAAAGTTAGAGCGCCTACCTAGTGGATTGTATCGCACAACCATTCGCTCTATGGAACCACATCATGTGGCCGGCCCGAAGTCCGCCGAAATTGATGCTTCCTCGCTTTGGCATGACTGTTTGGGATACCCAGGTCACGACATGATGACCCGGATTCTGGAAGAATCACGCGGACATCTCCTAATGTTGAATAAGGTCCAGAACATTAAGACTTTATGCCAAGCATGATCGTGGGAATACTCGACCATCCCCTGCAAAGATACTTTATGCACTCCTTCTTTTCTTCAGCGGATTCAAGGGAATATTTGTGGACAATTCCAACCAATACACGGACCATATAAAGATTTCATGGTTTTGGTTGATGTACCGATTCGTTGGTCACACGTCTTTTGTCCACACGAAACGCTGCATTTGCTAAACTCTTGGCCCCTGATTGAGGGCCCACCACCCTAGTTATCCGTTGTAGTTGGAAGACTGGATAACGCCAAAGAGTTTATATCGAAGTTTTTCGATGATTATTGCAGTCCCTTAGGATTGAGATTGAACATGCAGTTCCCTATGTTCATACTCCAAATGGTCTCGCAGAAACACAAGTCAGGCTGGCCGGGCAGGCCCGGGTTCGACCATTTCTGCGTGGGACTATGCAATTCTGCATGCAGCTATATTGGTCCGCCTCAGGCCCATCTCCACCCACTCTTGTTAAGCGTTACAGTTGGATACTGGGTACGAGCATGATTCTCCGTACTTACGCAATTTTGGGTGTGCAATTTTATGTGACAGTTGCGCCGCCGCAACATACCAATATGGGTCCTCAATTGGGAATGGATTCCCATCTATTATGAGCTTTTACGAGCCATTGACAGGCGATCTTTTTCTCGCAACATTTGCGGATAGTCACTTTCATGAGACAGTCTTCCCGCCGTTAGGGGGAGGAAAGAACGTCAACGTTCCTGAAGAACGGCGTGAATTGACGTGGCCTTACCCACTCTGTCTCGTCCTGATCCCTGAAAACAAGTGACAAGATCATACATACCAGCTGCAAACAAGCCTGTAATGAAAGACGTCCCCGTAGGGCGCAAAGTCATCCCCGAAGGATGCAACGTCCCGTATGACGTTCCGTTCCTGATGAACGGAGTTCATCGGCGGCTAGCCAATCATCTGTCTTCGGCCAGAAGCGAGGCAAATTCGGTTCGAAGGATTCACTCCCCGGAAGTGGAGAATTATGGTACAATCGAATCCTATCGCCATCTCAACCGATCCAAACTCATGAATTGCGCAGGATTATGGAAGTGTCCTGGGAGACGTCCCAGGGTGATACCCCAAATCCAAAACTCCCAAGAACCAGAAGATCTCGGTCCGGATGAGGTTATGGAATCGAAATGAGATTATCATCGATGATATCTTTGCTTAAAGCAGTGGCCACTGAATCACAAAGTGCGACGATATCGAACCGTGTTCCGTTGATGAAGCACAACGTTGAACTGATTGGTCAAATGGAAAGAAACAATGCATGTTGAATTATGTTCCTTAGTAAAGAGAAAAGTGTTTGGACCTGTAGTTCCCACACTGCCCAATGTGAACCCAGTAGGTTACATGTGGACTTCGTAAGGAAGCGTAATGAGAAGAATGAAACAGTGCAATGTAATGCACGCCTTCTGGTGAAAGGCTTCTCTCATTCGCCCTTACATTGATTACAAGGAAATATATTCCCGTGCAAAGGATGTTACACGTTCCACTACCTTATCAGTTTGGTAGTTTCCCAAAGAACTGAATATGCAGCTCATGAATGTGGTTACTACATATCTCTATTGGGATCTTGAGATATACATGGAAGTTCCTGAAGAACTTGGGATAACTCGATACTACCTCGGCCTGAAGCTCGAGCATCGAATTGATAGCATCATCGTGCATCAATCGAATCACATCCAGAAGATGTTGCGTCGCTTCATTGGAGATAAAGCGATGCCTTCGAGTACACCCATGGTTGTCCGTTCGCTAGATGCCTAGCATGATCCATACCGTACTATGGAGGATGATGAGCCGATATTGGTGCCCGAAGTCTCATATCGAAGTACAGTTGGCATTTATTGTACGTAGCTCAATGCACTAGGCCGGACATCTCATTTGTGGTGAACGCATTAACTTGGTTAAGCGATGCGTCTACACGCGACCACTGAATTGGTATTAAAGACATCTTTCGCTACCTTAAAGGTACTGCGAATATGGGATCATCTATCCCTACGCATCCCATGATGGATTACCTCTCTTAGATCCACGAAGTGATGCTTGCCTTGTTAGTTATGCTGACGCCGGTTACTTATCAAACCCGCACAAGGCACGTTCCCAAGTTGGTTATGTCTTTACCATAGGGAACACCGCAATATCTTGGAGGTCTATGAAATAGACTCTTGTTGCCACCTCTTCAAACCACGCCGAGCCCATTGCTTTACATGAGGCTACGCGTGAAGGTATTTGGCTACGATCCGTTATCGAGCACATACGGCATACTTATGCTTTGTCTTCTGTTAGTGGAGTCCCCATGATTCTCCATAAAGACAATGCCATTTGTATTGACCATTGAAGAAGGGATTTATCAAAGGCGACAATACTAAGCATATTGGCCCGAAGTTCTACTTCATACATCAGCAAAAGCATCAGAAGTTTGAAGTCAAGCAGATTTGTTCCCGAAGACAACCTTGCAGATATCTTCACCAAATCTTTATCGAAGTCTACCTTTCCAGAAGCTTCTTTGAGGTATTGGATTGCATTTACTATTTGATTTACAACGTTTGTAGTCTTCAGGGGGAGCATTGTCGAATTTAGGGGGAGTATCCCGAAGTATACTCACTTGACCTTAATGTACTCTTTTTCCCCTTAGCACATGACAACTTTTTCCCACTGGGTTTTGTTGCCTGGCAAGGTTTTTAACGAGGCACCCACATCGGGTTGGTCATACCTCTGTACGCTTTTAGTGTCGACAAATGCATGCTCACTTTTTCCCCTTCGCCTTTGGTTTTTTCCCATTGGGTTTTCCTTTGGCAAGGTTTTAGTGTTAGCATTCTTCCCATGGATTCCCCGTTGACTCATGTTCCTCCGAGTGCCTGCCGCAACGACTTCATCAACCACCTACGCTATTTGTCCGAAGATCTGATGCGCCTACTTCTTGAGTTCTCCACACTCAAGGGGGAGTGTTGTAGGAATCTTTATTTGGGTATGATTGTGTAAACTAGAAGTAGGAAACCTAATGGACTTTGTATTAGCTAAAGCCCATTCCTATTGGGATTGGTGGAAACCCTAGCTTGTTTCCCTATAAATAAAGGCACTACGAAGGAGGATAAACACACCTCTCTTCTATTCATCTATTCTATTCTCTCTTACTAACGATTCTCTGTCTCTAAGGCTTAGCAATTCATTATTACTGCAACATTTTTTTTTTTTTTTTTTTTTTTATTTTTGCTTAAAATTTGGTTGGTGATCGCCATGTTTTTTTTTTTTTTTGTCTTTGTTCGTTCTTTTTTATTTTTTTTGGTCCTTGCCCTACGGGTTCTGTTTTTTGTAGGTGTGCGTATCGATTCGTTTTATTTTTTTGTGCTCTGGGATGAAGTGTGGGTGGTGTTGGTTGTTCTTTTTTTTTTATTAACCCACCTTTTTTGGAAAACGAGGGCGGGTGTGCTTGCCCCCCAAATTTTTATTAGTTGTGTTTTTTTTTCTTTTTGTTATTATCGTTTGAAAGCGTTTTTTATATTTTTTCTCTATAAAGATACATCTTATATTGGTTCCTCCCCAACTCAGAGACACGCCTAATTCGTAAAATAATTTTTTTTTAATGAAAGTCGTAAAATATTTTTGATTAAACGAGGTACTTTTTATTAAAAATCTAGGGTTTTTATCTAAAATAGGCTAAACGGCCAAAACCTATTCTAAATTCTCCGGTCAGACAAATTCATTCCAAAATAGACAAAAGTTTGGCTATTTGCAAAAGAAGGCCCTTTGCCATGTTTGCACACAGAGCCTCCTTCTTCTTCACCGTCCAATTTTCCGGCCACTTTTTTCGTGCGCCACCACCTGGACTAGCTTCCCAACATCCCCGAGTACACTCCCAAGAAGTTTCAACCCCAAATCCCAAGCGGTTTGCCGCCGGCGAACGAAAACGTTTTGCTCTGTTTTTTTGCCAAAAACCGTCCTACAAACCTCCCTCCGTTCTCTCTTTTCCGGCCATAGATCGACAACGACCCGAACTACAAAAAGTTCCCTCTCAACCTCAAGAATATATTCCCAAAATTTTAGAACCAAAGACAGCGTGGAACGCCGCCGGTGAAACCAAACGCAAAATTGAGCCGCCGGAGTTCTCGCCGCCGTCGCTAATTTTCCGGCCACTTTCTCCATTCGGAAAACCTGGGCTAGCTTCCCAACATCTACGAGCACACTCCCACGAAGTTTCAACCCCAAATTCCAAGCGGTTTGCCGCCGGCGAACAAAAACGTTTTGCTCTGATTTTTGCCAAAAACCGCCCTACAAACCTCCCTCCGTTCTACATTTTCCGGTCACCGATTGACGACGACCCCAACTACAAAAAGTTCCCTCTCGATCTCAAGAATATATCCCCAAAGTTTCAACCCCAAATTCCCAGCGGTTTGCCACCGGCAAACGAAAACGTCTTCGGTGGAGTTCGGAGAAGAAGCAGAGGGACTATGAGGCACTATGGGTGCACTATGAGGCACTATGGGTGCACTATGAGGGACTATAAACGCGTTGATGAATTACAACGATTCTTTACTCAAAAAACTGAGGCACTATGAGGGACTATGAGGCACTATGGGTGCTCTATGAAGGACTATGAGGCACTATGGGTGCACTATGGCCACACTATAACTCCAGGGATTCAATTGCAAAGTTATTGTAGCATTTTTCCTCCTGAAGAACGGCAAGCGTTCACTCCCTATTTTGAAATAGATTTAGGCTGGTTGACCTATTTTAGATAAAAACCCAAAAATCTAACTAACTCAACTCAACCCGAAGCCCATAATTATGTGGGTTGGGTTTTGGTTTGGTTAACATCTTAACCCGCTCAAACTACGACCCGAAAGGAGCTCATCCAAACAGAAGCTATAAGAGCTGTGCAGAACATAGCTTTCAGTAGAGTGACAAAATTTGGGGACAAATCAAAATCGAATCAAATAAGCGACTCAAGGGTTTTGGCCAACACCAGACCAGACACCAGACCACTCATCTCATGGGAAGCACCGGAGCTGAGAAAACGGAGGTCGAGCTCCGGAAGGAGATCGACGAACTCCAACGCCAACAGCGAGAGGTCTGCTTTCTTTCTCTCTTATCTATCTTTTTTGTTTCTCCGTACAAGTTCTCTCTTCTCAAATCGATTGCTTTGCGATTGTTTCAAAATCTTCAGATTACGGAACGCCTTCGAGACCCTAGGGGCCTCCGCAAGGGCGGTTTGCCCGCCGCTGGCCCTCGCAATTTCGCCGCCATTGGTGCTCGTCCGCCGCGAGGCTTTAATCGGCCGGTAATTATTTTGATTTTGGTTATCTGCTTCCTTATTTGTGTCCATGAATGAAACCTAGGTTTTTTTTTTTACAGTTTATGTAGTGGTTTTCATAAAAACTAGGTCTTTTTACTGTTTATGACTTATTTGTAATCTAGACTTCTTAACTGGGCTTTTGGCTATTAATTTCCAGGCAGATAGGGTTGATGCCGAGGATCAACCTCCTGCGAAACGCCGGCTTTTGTCAGCTGTTGTGAAGGTATTAAAGCATTTTGGTTGATCTAGTTCCTTTTGTTATCTTTTGGTAGCTGTAGTCTGCATTATGTCTTAGCACTACTGAGGATGTCTTTGTTTTGTTCATTGGGGTATAAGATGGAGGATGGAGAAATCGCTGAAAATGCTGAAGAAACCGAAGATGTGGACAAGAATGCTTCAACTGAGGAAGCTGGAGCTGATAACAGTGAGCGAAAGTTGCCCACCCCGCGACAAAGCGGCTGGTCAAGGAGGGATGGAAATCATGGAGCAGCAAATAAGGTAACTTTAAAGTCTTTCGGCTTTCCCTACAAGTGTTTCTCTGGGTCTGTAAATCTTTATTGACTTTGACTGTTGTTTTGTTGTTAGGATTCTCAAATTCCAGCTGAAGATCATGTTCCAAGAGTATTGCCAAAAGAACAGGACCCCAGCTTGGTTAATAGGAACAAGAGAATGCTAGGACAACTTTTGGGTACTCTGGAGGTATGTGTAAACTAGTTTTTGGTAAACAGCAACCATTTATTGAACTGATTTTCCAGTTACAACCTTAAATTTTTTATATGGATTATTGAAAGCAAGTTGCAACTTTTTCGTTTGGTTTTGTTTTTATTAAACAGTTTCTTATATTGTCAGTACCAATCTTGTATAGTTCGTTAGTGTATAATGGGAATCTATGCCTACAAGCTCAGCATTGATATTAGGGAGTACAACTAGTCTAATAATTCTGAATGGTAGTCAATTCGTTAAGTGATCATTTTAATCTTATCACACTTTCATTCATTCGTAATATGGGCTCTTCTTCTTCAATTTGGTTGCTTTATACTTTAAAATCTCAGTCCACGTAAACAGTGATGTGTAGACATTAATAAAGCTTGCACTGAATTGCCAATTACATGCATTAATAGACACAAGAATGAAGAATTTGATCTGCTAAAATCTACTCCCTTGTGGTACATTGACGGTACTTCAAAATGGACTTTGGTTTAGGGTTGAAGATGCAGTGTAGTTTGATAAATTAGAAATAATAAAACACAAAAGTACAAAAAAGGAAAGTCAATAGAGGGTGTAAACAGGTTGAAACTAAGGTCTGCACTCTTTTGCTTTTGTATAGGATGTCCCATGAAATGATGTGCATGAATAGTAGTGATGTATGCAGTTTAGGGATTCCTTCAGACCACAAGACAAACAGATTCATTAAGATTCATGAGCACCGTAAATTGAAGGGGAAGCCTGCAGTTGGTCTTCTTTAGGTTTCAAAAACCATCACTGTTCCTATACTGGAATATGTGTTCTTATTGCAATATAGGTGTAGGTGTAGGCATTGATTGTAATGATGCAAGTGTCTAATGAGATAGTGTACAACAGTTCTCAAATACTCGCAATATGTGTTAGGCATGTGTTTCAGCACTTACAAGCACCGTGTATTGAACACACGAAACCACCAAATCGTCTGCTTAAAATTTGGAGCTTCTGATAATAAAAGATTTGGAGACCATTTTTCAGTTAAACGTCTCCACAAGCAGTTTTCAGAAATCAATATTTGCTTTGATTTTTATCGCAATTGATTATGCTGATGTATACCTTTGCTGTGGAAATGCTGCAGAAATTCAGGAAAGAGGACATGCAACTTTCAGGAACAGAGGCATTCATGCGGAGATCAAATTCTTTACAAAGAGTGAGTATATAAATGACTTCTACAAGAATTATTCTATTTCTGTATGTACACTATGGTTTTCAAAATCGTTTCAAATTATGAGTATGAATAGTTTGAAGGACAATTGTTCTATATGAGCATATATCCTTGATAGACCACTTATTCCTATACGTGAATCTCCCTTGTGCTTTTGCAAAATTGGTAAGGGTTTCCAAGGTTATGGTGGATAGCCTTACCCTTCCCATCTCTTGGTAACTGTTGCATTATATGCAAGTATGTTCGGACAGGCTCCTGCCCAATCATTTCTGAATTTGGTGATTAACTCCTGTGAATCCATTAGTTGTAAATCATCATGTACATTTATGAGCACCAATTTATAGAGGCCATATATATCTAGCTTAATCACAGCCTTTAGGATGAGTTACCAAGCTTGAAGATAGATGGACAAATATTCTTGTTCACTTGGAACGTATTATAAGCATATTTTGAAAAACTACTTTTGTCATAAAAAAAAATAGAGATTGTAAAATATTGGAATAGTTTGTACAGGGGTTGCAGGCTTCGCAGGGTCTTTAGACATTTTTTCCGCTGGATTATCTTTACCTATGTGTTTTATTATCTGTTCTTTCTTTCATTTATCTAGATTTCTGTTAGTAAAAAACATGGTGATCCCAATTGGGTACTTGTGAATTCCATTTTGACCCAGCCTGTCTTTTTACATCTCACAGGGATCAGTTTGTTTGATGTGTTGCAGTTTTGGAATAGTCTTAGACTGTAATTAATGTTCTCATCCATTAGGAAATCAACCTGTAGTTTTGTTTTCCCATTTGTTTTTCCCTGTATTTTGCAAACAAAACTGACTTTGAAAGGGAATCTTCTACTTCCTATTGTATGTATCTCCAAACTATGGTTGGTGCATTCCCTATGAAGCATTTTTTCTTTATACAGCATGTAAAGTTTAATGATGAAACCTGTTATACTTGTCTTTATATATGTAGGCAGAACAAAGAGCACGTGAAGAAAGTGAAAGACTGAGGCATCAAGAGCGTGAACAAATTGCCGAAAAGCGCAGGAGAGATCTGGTTCGTTGTTAAATTTCTCAATACTTATACTGTGACCTTTATTAATGAAGCTTGCAACTGAAGTGATGTATGAGCCGATGATTCTTGATCTCTAATGCCTGCACTTGTTTTTACTTTTTAGACTCTGCGTGCACGTGTTAATGCCAAGACAGAGGAAAAGAAATTGGAACTGCTTTTTCTGCAGTGGAGTGAGCATAAAAGAAAACTTTGCAATTTTATAAGGTACAGGATTTCGAACTATCAATCTTAGTGTTTACTCTAATGTCAAATTTCTTCGCTTTCCATGGTTGAGAATGAAGATTTCTCATGTTATTATGCCATTTTTTTTTTTGCAGGTTATTTTTAATTTTGGTCCAAAAAAAGTGTCCATATTCACATTTTGTTGGGACAAAGATAAGTTTCCATCATGTGAATAGTAGTGTTGAAGCAACCTGATGACTGAATGTTTCCTGCCATTAGGGCTTTAGGTAGAATCAATTAGTACTTTCCTCTATAACAGCTTCTTATTTCTTTTAATTGGTTGGGGAATGTGTGCTCTTTCAGGACTAAGGCAGAGCCTCATATATATTATCTGCCCAAGAAACCATTGGAGGAAGATGCTTCTGTGGCTGAAGAGCGAAAAGAAAAGGTTAGTTCCTTGTGACATTAATGCTGTCTAGTATCATAACATGCTTCTAGCAAGACGGATTATTAACCACATATTAATTTAAGTTTTGCTCAAGTTTATCCAATTTACGGTTCAGCAACAGAAGCATTGCATGTTGCCACACGATTTGACAAGAGAACATTACCTCGTATACATTTTCCCTTGTATTGTTGGGCGCACCAGCAATGTACATCCATTAGCCAGTACTGGTTTTGTCTTCATTTGAAAATTGTATGCCCAAAATATTTGCTAAATAAGGAATTGGTAGTCAAATGAAAATCATCATAATCATTTCAGTAGTTGTCTGAAAAAATTGTGTTTGGCTATTTGTGTGCTCCAGCTGGAAAGCTCAATAATTTCTGATTGGCTGATTCCTTTAATAATGATATGTCTTGAATGTGGATTTTAAAAAATGGGCAGATGAGAATGTTGAACCACATATGTGGGTGCTTCAACATATGATCCCAATTCCCGTAAATGGAGAGCCCTTAGTAAGCCATGAATTTATATTACTTAGGCAATTGGCTATGCTGGTATGCCGCGGGTTATGGGCTTGAAACATACAAATAGATAGAATTATGACCTATGAATAGATAGAATTATGGCTGTAGGTCGATCCTGACCTGAAGTCAAATTATATGACAGTGCAAATATTTCGGAAGAACAAATTCCTGTTTGTTTGATGAGTTCCACATGAGTCTAATCATATAAGACTACATATCAGGAGTTTCAAGAATGGAAAGCTGCACGGAGGGAGGAACTGAGTGAGTATCAGAAGCAGATTGGAGATCAGTATATTGCCAATGTTGAGAAAGAGCTGGAGAGGTGGCAAAATGCAAGGAAAGCAAGAAAGGCAAACAGTGATGTGATGAACTTACAGGAAACAATGGACAAAGAATTGGACACGCATAGGCTCGAGCATGGTCCTAAAAAAAGAAAGATTCCTGATGGAAGCAACAATGAGGACGAGGACGATGTGGAAGATATCAACGCAGCAGAGGATTACCTGATTGATGATGTGCTGGAGGTTGATGAGAACAGTCGAAGGGGTGATGAAATAGCTAAATCAGACGCAGGTAATTCCAGTCCGAATGCAGATATTGTTGAGTAGTGGTGATCAGGGCCAAACCATCAGTACCTCTTTTTAAGTTAAGGTTTCTAGACACATTTTGTTTATGTAGTTGTTTATTCGTCTTCTATCGCTCAATTTTCCTGTTATGTTTATGTAATTGTGCTTCGGTCTTCACTTATTTTTCATTCCGTCCTTCCGGATGCCTATGTATTACGAAAAGGAAAGATGCTCTCTTACTGAGATTTAGTGTAGGTGCAAGCTAGTGGCAGCGGATATTTGTTACATAGCACTGCATATTTTGCATTGGATAGAAACGTACTCTGCATTATGGCCTGGATTACACCATATCATGTATTTTCTGGCACATCGGAGATTGGTATTTACAATGGTCTGGTAATGCCCGGAGAGTGTACTTTCAGTTGCATAGCTTACAGATGACGATCAACATCAATCAGTCGTTTGAGTTTCACTTTGATGCCCAGAGATACATGCATGTACCTCAACATCAATCAGTCGTTTGAGTTTCACTTTGATGCCCAGAGATACATGCATGTACCTCTTATGCCTCTATCTCTACTTGACCATATCTGCTCCTCCTAGTTTACGATGCTGTCAAAACTACCTCATTTAGGAGTTACCATGGTCATCTCTTTTTTTTCTTTTTCTTTTTTTTTTTATTTATAGCCAAACCATTAGGACATTACTGAGTCTTTGAATTACCCTAGAATCTGAGCCAAAGTAGTTATGTGCTCCCTCTTTCAAATCACCTCCCTATATCCTGATTATGTTATTGTCCGTTGGTATGAAAAAAATTATTAATCAAATTGTGGTAAAAATTAGTTTAACTTGTTATGTTTTCTTTTTTTTTTTTTCCTTTTTTTTACATCCTCCAGAAGCCCACCCGCCACGCCCTCATGCCATCCGATAAAGATTGGGTATGAGAATTGTGGTTATGTTGTAAAACTAAATAACACCCAAAACTACAGATCTGTTTTACATCTTAAATTTTTTTACAAAATTCTAAAAGAAATCAGCACTGTGGTTAAGTTGTTGAAAATAATATCTAGTATGTGTTTTTCATACATAAAAAAAAAACTAAAAAAAATAAAATTAAATATAAACTATATAAAAAAAAAAAAAAAAAAAAAAAAAAAAAAAAAAAAATAAGAAAAATAATATGAAAGATAAAAAATACTTTTAAAGTAAAAAAAAAAAGAAAAAGGAGATAAAAAAAAAAATAAAATAAATAAAAAAAAAAAGTAAAAAAAAAAAAAGGAGAAAAAAACCTTTTTTATAACATGTAATTACATTTGTATCCTTATGTAAAATTACATATAAGTACTTAATTTCTTTGTACACCCTATATAAAAGTTATGGACACCCATTTAGGTTTAAAAAAATAAAATTGGTCATCTTGCATCATAATCTATGTTTCTAAACCCTAAATCTCATACAATCTCCGATTTTTTATAGAAGACACAATGAAAGAGGAAAAGTATTCTTTCGGCTGCGGAAACGTTCAAAAAAAATATTCTTGTTTCAGTAATTCATAATCTCATTTGATTTGGATGAAAAAAATAAAATCTAAAAAAACTGAAGAAATAAACAGAATCCCGAGGAAAAGTATCTTTCGGCGGAGGAAACTTTCGTCGCTAGAAGTCCCTGGTCAAGCTATATTTTGGGCAGACACTATTCTGTGATGAATTTTTAGGGCTTTATCGATGAAATATACTACCGCTAAAAAGGCACTCCTTGCGACGAAATAGCCATTTTTGTTGTAGTGGGAGAGTTTAGCAAATTCTAATTTTGAGTGTCCAAAGAAAATTTAAGGGTGTTCAAGAAAATTTGTTCAATACACAAAATAAAGTGTATAAGTGGAAAATTTGAATCAAATTTGGGTGTTCAAAGTAGTTTCAAAAAAAGAAGATGGGTGTATAAAGAAACTAGGTGTCCAAAATAGAAAATCGGGTGTACATAGCAGTCCTTAAAATATATATTCGACTTGCGACCAACTAATAAATTGCATTAATGTTTTTCGTTTTTATCTTGCACTTGCGACGTATCTTCAAGCAAATTGAAACTTGATAGCTCGTTTCGGTAACAAAATACTATGTCACCTTTTATTGAATTGAAATGATCAACAAACTGATAGATAAAAGGCTAAATACTACAAGGATAGTGAAAGTGAAACTGATTTAACAATTGGACCAAAGAACTTCATTCTCCTTTTCCACTGCAAAAGTCAAAAGTCTCTAACAGGTAAAGCTAATCAGGATGAGTAATACTACCGAAACAGTCACAATTTATACACCAAAGAGCTAGTAAAAAAATTGCAAATAATAGCATAAGGGAAAAAAAGTAACCAGTGTATTTGTTCAACATCGAAGGGACGAGGTGTGAAAAGGTATACAATACTAATGAGAAAAAGAATTCCTGAAAGCATAGCTTTTGTTCCCAGCAATTTGTTTTTTTTTCTTTAAATTAGAAAATATATGATAGAGGTACTAGTGCTGATAACGTAATATAAACTAGATAGTTTTTTTTTTTTGCCAAGATATAAACTATATAGTTTAAGATAAATAACTAAATATATTTTTTCAGGCTCTTACTTCTTCTTTACAATTGATCAACCTCTTTTTGAAATTAGGAGTGAGAATCATAGAAAGGAGAGAAAGGGAAGAAAAACTAAGTGAATTAGCAAAGAGAAAAAGAATTAAGTGAACTAGCAATTAGTCTATAACTTATCTTCTTTGAGGAAGGAGATATGTTTTGTATATTTGTTTTATGACTGAATGAGGTACATCTTTATACATATACAATGATTAGTATAGGATAAAAGCAAATGTGCTGATAACATGTTATAAACTAGATAGTTTAAGATAAATAACTGAATATACTTTCTCAAACTCTTACTTTCCTCTTTACAATTGATCAAACTCTTTCTGAAATTACAAAATGATGAGAATTACAGAAAGGAGAGGAAGAGAAGAACTAATTGAATTCTCAATGAGTCCGTACAATCCACCTCCTTTTATTGGAAGAATATGAATACATGCATCGTAAATATACAATAAACTCTCGCCCACATTACTATGTTATGTTGATTTTTCTATATTTTTTTTTTATTACAGTGGGCTATCCATCTCACGACAATAAAGAAGTTAATCAAAATACTCAATTTTAGGAAAATTCTTTCCAAAGTATACATTTAGTTTTTTTTTTCATATTAAAATAACCTCAACGTTTTGTTTTTTTACACAAGTTGTCCCAACTTGGAGGAAATGGGCGAATTTTATATTGGTAGGTACTATGTTGTCGCTGTAGGGACTGCATGGGTACTAACGTTTAGTATAAAAGCGGCATTGTTGATCATCATACTTTATGAAATCAGACATATACATGCAGATTACTCATATGTATCCATCCATGGCTTTCCATGACACATAATATAGATTCACGGTTAGAAAATACGTACGTATTGTGTTTACAGAGTGGTTGTGATATAGTTACATAGAGCTTCTTGTTCGACAAGTACTCAATACTCAATTCAAGAGTTATGCAGTTGAGTCATCTTGAATGAGCTCATTCATTCGCATTAGCTCTCATACACCTGCGCTAGTGCTGTTGTCACAACAATTTCGTCAAAAACTGACCCAGCCTAGCAAACATTGAGTATGTCCATTAGAGGTTGATGTAGAAGATTACTCGAGGGTGTGGTACTCTTTTTCTAATCAGTTTTGGTGGGTTTTTAACGGGTCACGTTGTAAACATTTACTCTTATCTTCTAATCAATGAAATCTTATTGATAAAAGAAAAAAAAAACACTGGCGTAGCTACATGTCTTTCCTAGAGAATGAACAAGTTGTTGAAAATCGTCTGATTGTTGGAATCGTGTACATCTTCTATAAAATTTGAAGGATATACTAATGTCTTGTCGGTTCTCAAAACCATTATAGAACATTCCACACCAGACGTGTAATTGTGCGGTTTTTGATGGCAAATCAATAATCAAAGATCATGATGAAGTGTGGTTGAAAAATAATAAAGAAAAGGCAAAAACAGAAGAGGTCAAGTAAATTAATTAACAGTAGCGAAGTAAATAATGTGCCATTTTAGGTGCGGCCACTTTTTATTTCTCTCTCAAGCGAAGTCTCCAAAAAGCAGTGAGCTCAGCTTTGGCCTCTCTCTCTCTCTCTTCAATATCAAGCAAACCGCTCTAGAGAGAGAGAGAAAGAAGCCACACAGAGAGAGGAGAGAGAGCAGCAGAGTGAGCCGAGTGGAGTAAGCAAACACGAAAATGGCATCGAGACCCCACCAACCCACCAACACCAACACCAAAACCCAAACCACGCCGCAACCGCAAACGGCGGCGACCACAGACCCCGGGGCCCACCGACACGGCCACAACCACAACCACAACCACAACCACAACCACAGACACGGCCTCAACCACAGCCACAGACACGGCCACAACCACCACCACCACCACCACCACCCCGCAGCCGTCGCGGCCGCCGTCAAACCCCAACCACCACTCCTATAACCCAACTCCGTACTCCTCCTCCTCCTCCAAAGCGTCGTTCAAAGGGTGCTGCTGCTGCCTCTTCCTGCTCTTCTCGTTTTTAGCCCTCCTCGTCCTCGCCGTCGTCCTCGTCATCTTCCTCGCCGTCAAGCCAAAAAGGCCCCAATTCGATCTCCAGCAAGTCGGCGTCCAGTACATGGGCATCAACTCCGCCAACCCGGCCCAACCCGCCGCCGACCCGGCCCAAAACCCCTCGACGTCCTCCTCCGCCTCCCTCTCCCTCAGCATCCGGTTGCTCTTCTCCGCCGCGAACCCGAACAAGGTCGGGATCAAGTACGGCGAGTCCCGGTTCACCGTCATGTACCGCGGCATCCCATTGGGCAAGGCCTCCGTCCCGGGGTTCTTCCAGGACGCCCACACCGTCCGCCGCGTCGTCGCCACCATCGCCGTCGACCGCGTCAACCTCCTCCAGGCCGACGCCGCCGACTTGATCCGCGACGCCTCCCTCAACGACCGCGTCGAGCTCCGCGTCCTCGGCGACGTCGGCGCCAAGATCCGCGTCTTGAACTTCGATTCTCCCGGCGTTCAGGTCACTCCCCTCCTTAATTTCACCCACCAATCTCTCAATTTTCCCTTTATTAATTCTTGTTTGGCTTTTGTTTGGGGGCTTTTTTACATTTTCCATTTTTTTTAACTTGTTTGCATTAATAGAGCGAGTACATTTTTGGGCTAATGTGCGAGGCCAATTTCCTATTGTCTGTCGGTACTTTGTGGTAAATTTGGTGATATTCATGCTTCCCTGTCCCAAAACCCACATAGTTTTACAGTGTCGGGAAGCGGATATTCTTTCCATATTTGCATCCGTGCCCTCTTACTCTTTTTCATTTCTAACTGTTTCCCTTTTTTTTTTTTTTTCTTGGATTGTTCTCTCGCTTTAGAAAAGAGCTTGGTAATTTTCTTCGATGGGGTTTGCGTCTATTTTGGCTTTAGATTATTACGGTTTTGGTAAATTCTACGATGTGAAGAAAGCGTGTTAAAAAGCAGGCATTAAAGATTGGCTTTCTGTAGGTAAAGGGTTCGTGGTAATTGCGTTCGTTTTACGCTTCTATTTTTTGGTGTTGAGATGAACCAATCATGTGAGAGCCACATGCCTAGAGCCTTCCTTTGCAGTTTCGATCATGAATACTTTGTGCTCTAAATTAAGAGTTTTTAAGACTTTTTGTGTATACAATTACAATCGTTGGTTTATTATTATTATTATTATTGTCACATGCATCCCCATATCAATCTCTAATTATCATTTTCAGATGGCTTGGGCGTGTCATTTGGTTTAGGGTCGAGTGAGCATGTTTCCTGGATAAGTGGGGCATTTTTTTTCTAAATTGTTTGCTGTGAAAGGAAAAAAAAAATACTTCTAGACCAAAAGGGTGAATGTAAAAAATGGGAAATTAATCTTAACTGAGGTCCCACCGGGAGTCGAACCCAGGTCGCTGGATTCAAAGTCCAGAGTGCTAACCACTACACCATGGAACCGTTTCCTGTCGTCCCGTATTCCTTTGAATTTCTTCCCCCTTCTCTCTCTTCCTTTCCTGGCCCGCCATGTGATATGACTTTGGGTGGGCCCATACGGGGACTCCCCTTCATTTTCAACCGTGGATAAATGGATATTTTCGAAGAGACAAATCTTGAAATTGGACTTTGGTTTTCGGTGGTGGCCTTTTTGAGCTTTATATTTTAGTTTGTGTGTGTACCAGGTTGGATAGGATCCAGCCTTCTCTTTTGGGGTCTGATATTTGTTTGTAATAATATACAATTGAGAATCTGTCTTTAGGCTTTAGAAAGTAGTACTTGTGCCTGCCAGGCAGTGAGTGTGCATTAAGAAAACTTAAGTACTAAGAAATCTCACATGCCACTCCAATCCAAGCTTTATCTCTAATTGAAGAACACGAATGTTTATGAATGTCTTTTAAATTGGATTCCACCCTAGAATCTGATGTGGTAATGCACATTGGGTCTAGTCATGCTGCTATTTTTTGGCTTGTTTCCTTTGTACTTTTTTTCTTTTTCTTTTCTGTGTTACTATCTTCAGGGAAACTAAAAGATTGAGTTGATGGGTGGGCAGGTATCGGTGGATTGCGCAATTGTGATCAGTCCAAGGAAGCAGGCTCTTACTTACAAGCAGTGTGGATTTGATGGATTGAGTGTCTAGCGTCTAGCCCTCGTTATTTCTTTCTTTTGTAATTTTCACTCTTCAAATTGGGAGAGAAATGAGAAGGTAAACAAGATGAGGGGAAACAAAGCGAGACCCCCAAGGGGAATGGACAAGTATATTTTAACAGCAAAGAGGAGGAAAAGTAGAAAGGTTGTGAATTTTTTTTTTCTCAAGATTTTGCACAACTTTTAGATGTTGGTTTCATTTCTTTTACTGGAAGCGTAGAAAGCTGCTAACTGCGTGTAAAGTGTAAAAACTGGCGCTTTCTTTTATAATGGATTTTCATGCCCCCATTGGTAATTCTCTCTCTCAGCTTTTGGTTTACTCGAAAGCCCGATCGTACGTACTATTTGAGTTAAGATTCAAGGACTTGTCATACATACTAGTGCCTCCATGATTGTTTATAGAAAGTAGAAAGAATTTTTTGAATAGAGTATCAACAAGCAACTGAGGCTCCTCTCTTGGAATGATATAATTCAACCTTCATTTGAAATAATCCACAACTAGAGCCAAATTGTTTCTATTTTGTGTGTACGTTCAAGGACAGAGGCTCTTGCCTTCACGAGGTTGCACCACAAACTACTAGTGCCTAACTGACGAGATGGGCCATCAAGTCCTTTAGGGAAATATTTCACCCAAACATTTGTTAACGGATTGCTCCCCCGATGTGGCTGAAATTGAGGGTATTGTTATTGACATTACTCAGCTTTGTAGTAGTATACCTGGCTTTTGCTTTCTTTTTGCTCCAAGACGTTGTAACATAAGAGCTGATGTTATAGCTGCCTTTCTTGTTGAACATGGAAAATCATTTGTTATAGCTTCGGATGAGAATGTTTATATCCGTCTTCAATGAATTTTAACTACCTTCTGGAAAAAGAAAAAAAAAACGGATTGATCTACAATTGAGTTATCTTCACGAAACATCATGTTTGAAATATGCAACCGCATATAATGGTCCATATGTGATTTCATGAAATTAAAATCATTAATGAAGTGAATCGTACTGAATAGTAAAAGTATATGATTTAAATTTCATTAGGACTTAGTGTGGAGTACGGAAGTTGGAAATTCAACTCGGAAATTTGTTGTACATGATTAAAGTTTAAGTTTTAGGCAGGGATCTCAAAAAAAAAAAAAAAACAAAAAAAGTTTTTAGGCAGGAATCTCAATCTTCATTCCAAAATACAAGTCAGTCCAAATTGAAACCAAATTGCACGAAACCACTCGCGGTACAATACAGAATTGTGCGGTTTGCTGTTTGTGCCTAAACTCAACCAAACCGCAGAGTTAGGGCCCGTCTGGATCGTTTTCGCATGCATTTTTCACAGGAAATGAAAATGAGAATAGTGAATCTGTCAGAGTTTATTTTTGAATATGCGTCTGGTAAAATAACAGTAAAACATTTCCGAAAAACAAATACAGTGAAAATGTGTTTGGTAGAAATATATGAAACATATTTTTTTATTAATAAATAAATTAAAAATATTATTGAATAATTCAATAACATGAAATAAATATTTAAAAATTAGCTTTGTTTTTACATAGGTTAGGTTTTTAATAAGTAAAAAAAAATTATAACTACTGAAATTAAATTTAGTAATGAAATCAAAGTAGTGTATGAATCATACATGCATTGTTTAATGACCCATGTTTGTGAATACATATGCTTACATTAAAGTTCAATGAAATATATCTTATACTCGTACAAATAGTTTAACATAGTTCTTACATATAAATAAAACAGTTTCATGAAGCAGCTCCTTCAAAATCACACCACAAATCTCAGCAATCTTGTCACGTACCACATTCATTAGATAAATTGATCATATTCATTACAATATAGGGCTCTAATCAGTTGCTCACATAACTTAACCCCAATTACATACATTGTGCCTAGCTAGCAGCTTCCAAATGAGAGAAAAAAGAACTAGTTAACTCTAGCTGCTTCCAAATGATACTAGTTGCTTGTGAAGGACACAAAAATCCAAATCTTGCTAGCAGCAGACGTCTCAAGCATTGGTTCTGGTTGTTTCCTTTTCATATGCGGATTTATCAGTGGTTCCTAGCCATATACAATGCAATATCCCAAGAAAACCTAAAGAACAACATCAAACATCAATCAGAAGATCACAAAAAGCAGTTTACCAAAGAGAAGGATAAACATAGATCATACCACTTGCTAATCTGCATTTATGTGAAACAGAACCAGAAACATAAACAGAGATCATACCACTTGATCAAAGGTGATGTTTATGAGCATTGATGGATCCACAGTGAACAAAAAGACTCAAACTTTGTCATGTTACAGACAAAATCAAATCACTTCAACTCTGCAAGTTCGTAGAATCAGAGATTTATGTACCTATACTACTTCTATATATAGGTATCACACCTGCATAATTGACTCTGGTTAAAACCAACCAATTCACAAAGAGCATATAACTGCAAACAAAGTGGCATCATACAGAGTTCCAACACAAGGACATAAAACCAAAATCAACAAAGCTTGACGAATTAGCAAAATTTCTTCAAAATTATGATATAAAATCAAAAACAGCAGCGTATGATTATCAAGTTAATCAAGTCTATGACTGAGTCCTCAAACTCATAATCAATGACTCAGTACAGCCAATTCAATACTGATAATAGCTGATTAACCTAAACCCAACCAAAAGCTGGAGTTCAAAAGCTTCAAATCAATCCAAATTATACGAAAATGAATAATTGATTCAATACATTCATTCCAATTCAAGCACCATTATAGCTTATAAATTCAGATTGCTATATTCTGTGTAAAGCAGACAAGAACGTTACAGAGAAACAAAAATGGTAAACATTGTATCCACAACCTAGAACCCCCCATAACCCAGAACAAACAAAAATGGTAAACATTGTATCTGAAAAATCATAAAAATTTATGAACAAAATTCTGGGTTCAATCAAAATATGCAAACAAAACCAGAAGAACTCAAATTTGAGTTCAATTCGCACATCTCCGTCCCCCTCAAGTCAACAAATCAAAACACCCAGATCTAATTGACCAAATACAAAGTAAATCTGACAGCAAAACCTATATGATTCGAATACCCAACCAAGTTTCGAAGATAAGAAGATAATTTCGCACCATCAATTTTACCTCTCTGAAGCGCTCGTCGATGGCCCCGTCGTCGCCGTTGTCGTCGGCTTGGATGCCGAGGTTGACGCAAGAGAAGCGCTCGAGGGAGGAGGTGGAGAAGGTGGCGCTGAATCAGATCGCGATCTGCTCCATCGTCTCTCGAGCTGACGACGAAGAAAAAGCAAAAATGCGACAGTATTTGTTTTCACGCTTTCTTCAGAGTTGGCTGAAAACGTCTAAATGGTGTTTTCACCCTCCATGAGTTAATTTGGAGGTGGAAATGAAATGGCGTTTCCGCCGGTTTTGTTTCTGTTTTCAGCCGACACCAACCAAACGCGTATTTGGGTGTTTTACGGGTGGGAAAATGAAAATGAGCCGCTAAAAATGATACCAAACGGGCCCTTAGGGTTTAATGACAAAGGACACAACCGACATTTACCTTCAGTAATTAAAACGAAAAACAAATATTTAACTCCTACTAATTCAACGAAACAAAAAGAAAAGAAAAGAGAAGAAAAAGGAACAAACAAGCGAGAGAGAGAGAGTAAGAAAATACACAAGAGAGGTGTCGGAGTAAAGCAGAGAAAGCAGCCATGGATTTCTCGGTGCTATCGGAGGCCTTGTCGTCCAAATCGTACGACAAAGTCGCCGACATCTGCGACAATCTCATGCTTCAGGTTCGATGATTCGGTTTTTCAATTCATGACCGCGCAAAGAGTTTTGAATTTGTTTTCTGATTGGAAGCCCTAACTCTCTCTCTTTGATCGCACAGGTCGCAGCGGAGGGCGTCGCCTTTCAGGACGATTGGCCCTACGCCATTCATCTTCTGGGCCACATTTACGTCGGCGACATGTATGTTGGTTTTAGGCTTCTTTGTAACTTTGAAATTTTGTTCTTATTTTGAATATTAGAATTGTATTGTTGTTCTTCTTCTTATTGGGTTTTGAATTATTCGCAAGTTTTAGAGATTAGTATGAAGCTTAAGTAGAACGGAAGAGATAAGCGGTTGAAGCTATATATTTGAGTAGATGTTTTGATGATTTCTGTATAAACTTTTTTTGATTTGTTATTCTATCTTTTTTATCAGGAGGGTATTCAGGGTTTTGAATTCATGTTGGTTTGCAATTTCGCAATTTTTTGTTTTTGATGTGGTTTCCGTTGCTGGGTTTTCTGTTGTTGAGAATCTAAGCTATGTTGGTGGTGATAATGCAGTAACAGTACGCGGTTTCTCTGGAAATCGATGCCTGCCACAGTAAAAGAGAGCAATCCGGAAGTCATTGCTGCTTGGAAGATTGGTCAGAAGTTGTGGACTCGGGACTATGGGGGTGTCTATGAAGCTGTTCGTGGATATGATTGGAGTCAGGAAGCTCAAGGTCTTGTTGCAGCCTTCTCAGGCAAGTCTCTAAAGATGAATCTTGTTAAATGGTATCTTTTTATGTTCTTCTGTGTCTGATAGGTACTATGGGCTTCAGATTTGTTAAATAATGCATTCAAATTTGAGATTGTTCAAAGAATGAGAATTGAATGTTGTAGATAGTTATTGATTGGAAATTGGTTGGTGTAGCTTAACATTGAACATGCGCTTTTCTTGCCTATACAATGCACGATGTTCTTAACTTTTCTGCTTACTTTTTTGTTCTTTTGGCTTGAGGAGTTTCGAACGTTTATTCTGGGAATTGATTACTTCAGCTTTTGAGATATTGTTAGATATTCTGCTCCTTGCCTATCTCTTTTGGTAGTGTTAACAACTTTCAGATTTCTCCACTGATGTAGTCACTTGGGGTGAACCAAGCTCTGCTGATTTACCACAGGAAGTAGAATTTTAAAGGGTCTTTCAATTGAGGATAATATAGTGAAAAGGCAGAGGTTTAATGCCTGAGTGATGTATAGCTAGCATGTTCTTCCAAGCTTTATAAAGCTGGAGTACATCAGTCACCTAAGTATCTATAGAAAAGGAGTAGGGCTCAACATCTATTCATAAAGGTTAAGAGCTACAAGTCTATCCTATGTGAAGTTGATATATGAGCTTTAGCTTCAACTCCGTTATAGGGTCACTATTTCTTCAACACCCAGTGGTCATACCTTTAAGAACTTCAGAGGAAAAGTAGTTAGATTTTTTTTTTTTTGGTGGGGGGGGGGGTAGTGAATGGCTCTAGTTTAGGAACAAGTGTACTTGTTTCCAGTGAAATGAAGAGCCTGACGTGGATAAGGCTGTTGAAATCCTTCTATTTAGAAGACTTGAAATTGACTTAAGGAAGTGGTAACTGATTTTTCTTTCATCGTTAAAATTCCGACTCCACTCCCCACAGGGTTAAGTCTTTAAGGCTTGATTGGAATAGGCATTGGATGGTACATATTGGTTGAAGCTTGTTGCTATCGCTTTTTCTTTCAATCTTTCCGTTTCAAACTTAAACTAGCATGAAACCCCTTTTGCATTTCCACTGTTTTCAAACCAAATGTTAACTATTTCAGAAGTAAACATCATCTGGTGGACATTAGGGTTGTTATCCTTCCTCAAGTTTTCCTTGTTGCCTATATTGATGCTACTAGGAAATGCTAAAGCACAAGTTTTGTGCTTGATTTTTTCTTGAGAGGATGATTTAACTGATCTAGCTATATGTCGCGATGAGGTTTATGGTATCTTCATAGAATTCTGTATTCATTTAGGAATAAGTAGTGGCATATTTTCTCTTGTTATAGTGGAGAAATATTGTGTCCTTATCAATCAGGATACATTGTTCAATTCAATCTGTAGTGTCATGCTTATAAGTTTAAAGTGAACTACTTTCATAACACAGTCATTTGAATCTCTAGTTAAATTGAAAATTTTAAAATCTCTTCAAGGTTTTCTAGTACTGTTGTGGATGAACACTCAAATAACGCCATTACATATTTTCTGAAGTTTCTTGTAGATTTTTAATTCTTATATTTTATGCGCATGTCGTCATTGGTTATCTTCTGAACTACTTGCAGATCTTTACACAAAGAAGATGTTTCAGCTGATCCAGTCTGCTTATTCTACAATAAGCATTGAAGACACAGCTCTCTTTTTGGGAAAGAATGAGGATGATGCCACAACTTGTAAGCTTCTGTTATCACAAACTTATTTATTACCTAATTGTATTGGGTTAAGCTTCTTCTGTTACGTTGACCCAAAAAAGCTTCTTCTGCCACAAGTAAGAAACCAAAAATTCTGGATACTTGTATAGACTCCACATCGTTACTGTATATCATATCCGCACAACATAGAAAATTTGCAAAAACACTAGCAAAGCAACAAAAGCTATTTTGTCTATGCGAACGGTCGTAGATATATTTGTGCACTAGGGTGATAGTTGGGACATTAACCATGGAATAGCTTTGAAGGCATTCACTCTTTTGGAAAACTCAGTTTATGTATCTTAAACGCATAGAGCCTCTAAGCTATGCCCTTAACATACATTGGAATTGGCTCTGGTTCCTAAAAGTCGTCTGTCATCCGTGTTAACAAGTGTTGAAATTTGGTTTTGATGTGCAGATGCGCTGCAGCAAGGTTGGGAGGTGGACCCCGCTTCTCGAATGCTTACTGTGAAGAAGCAGCCTATTATCAAGGAGCAGAAACTGGATGCCAGCAAATTGCAGAGCTTGACAGAATATGTATTCCATCTAGAGCACTGATAGAGTTTTTAGAACCAGAAGCAGCGAATTATTGTTTTCGATCAGCTGCTTACTTAGATCATGATTTTAGAAGGGTAAATAGTTTTAATGTTATGCAAAGACGCTGCTGAGCGTTCTACTTCTGTGTTGGGTACCTTTCTGTAGGCTATAATGTTGTCATTTGAACTCTGCCCAAGTCATTTTGGTTCTAAGCTAATGCAAAAGAAGTTGAGAACATCATGTTAGCTGACCTTGATTGTCAACGCCATGCAAATGTGCATCTCTTGCACTTTCAATTCCTATTGTGTTTCGTAGGCGTTACGGAAAATGAGTTGAGCGATTGCCTGGATGTTTGGACCTTTAGAACTGCACGCAAAATCAACGAATTTATATTACAATGCTATCGTGTATCTATTATTTTGGATCTATAACTCACTAGAACTACAGACAATATTTGCCTTGTGATTGAACGTTCGTGAACTATTCCTCCAATGGACGATGACGATACAAAGACCAGGTAGGGATTGAGAACCAATTAAGAAGAACGAGATGGAGATTATGGATACAATTGATCCCCAACATGGCACAAATTATCACATAATTTTTACATATTAACTCAGCAGCTGAGAGGTTAATTCGATCTATTAACAACGACGACAACAACAACAACAACAACAACAAAAACAGCAACAAACGACTCTGCAAAGTTATAAACTATGTCTGTCTGTACAGCAACAACATTACTCGAAGTCTACTCCTTCCTCTTCCGCTTTCTGTTTTTTACAACCAGAAGATTAATCGGCTCCGTCAGGTCGTACAACTCCGAAATCGCCCGAAACCTCTTCGTCTTCCTCGGCCCCAAACCCTCTTCATCATCTTCTTCTTCAATCAAAAATAACTTATACTTGGACAACGCCGACCACGACGACGATGACGATGACGACACCTGATCGTCACGATGGTCGTCCTCCTCAACAACATCGTGACGATGAGGAGCCGCAGCTCGGCTCTTACCATCGCTTTCTTCCGCGGCGTTGCTTGTCATGCCGTCGAAATTGGAGTTGGAAAACGACGATCCGCTCAGCTGTACCAAAAGCTCCACTGCGTTCATCTCCAGCTCCGACAGACGCGACGTCGGGAATGCTTTCTTCGGAGACGAAATCATTTTCTTTCTGTTTTTTTTTGGGATTTTTGTGGTATAATAATAACTTAGCTGACAATTAACGACCCGTTTCCTTTATATAGGAACTACGAAGAGCCGAAGTCGGTTCGGAGATTTAAAGTATCCATTTCTTTTTCATTTCTTTAATGCGTTTTAATTTGTTTTTCTTGAGATTAGGATTTGCGGTTCATATCTTGCTCATAACTTCTCCTCGTCGCTCAAGTCAAAAACACGTTTTGGGCCTTGGGCTGTTTTTGGGCCTACAGACGCTGTGGCCTCGAGCTTACTCGGGTACTCCTGAGCGGTGAGTTGCATAGAGGTGTAAGTTACACGCATAAGTTTTCTACATGCCGTACTTTGACTGTGATTTTAATAAATGAAACTTTATTTTCATGTTTTTTTTTCTTGCTTCTATTTTGTTTATTGTGTGACCATGTCCATGTAGTCTTTGGGTCAACGAAAATTGGTGTACGCCACTTTTGGTGTTTTGGAGATTATAAATTTGCTCCTCTTTTATTTTGTCTAATGGATTTATGGTCCCTGGATATTGTTGTGTATACGAAACCATCTTGTACAAAATTGAATCATTAGTCCCTTCTTCTATACGTTTGTGCTGAAACCATTCATTTAGTTTTACTTATAATCTCCATTTTGTTTTATGACGACAACAGACAAGCTTAATGTTTCTATCAAAATAAAACAAATGGCCTGTTATTTTCTTCTTCTATTTTTCGCCTATTGTTTTCTTAAACTCCACCCACACACACAGTACACTCACATAAACCACAAACGGAAAGCATTGACAAATAAATGAACAATTCCTCTTAATGGACAATGGTTCCTCTTATGGTATGTAATATGTATCAATGTTGTTAGATTTCGATTTGTGTGGTGTTTTGCATGAATTCTTTGTCCTTCAATCAAAAGATACACTCGCACTGCTCAAGATGAAATCTAACAATGTTGAAGTTGGCACGTATAGGATGTGCACACGCGTAAGGTGTGGGAGCTAGTAGAGATAAATTTCGTTTATTTATCAACGGGCATGTATAGGATGCGAATTTAAAACTCTTCCGCCTTCCTCCTACATTGAAGCAATCATGATCGACTTCCAAACATGTTGAACTAATTTGCCTTCTAGCTAGATTCCAGTACTGAAATCAACTTGGGATAAATTTCTAGCTAGGCCATAATCATATAAAATCTTTTCCGGTCTAGTTTTGACAATTATTAACTACTATAGTATACGCTAAGAATGATAATATTAATGGTAATGCACTTTTGGTGTAATCAACAGCCAAATTATGAATCAAACAAAGTTCATACTTCATAGTGCTTTAGGTGCAGATTATTTGTAAATCTAATGGTGCATGTACATTGAGATCATTCAGATTGACAAACATCACAGAGGGCCCAAACAAACATTTTGAGCAGTTTTCTGACCCAACAAAAGTAAAGCCTATAGAAGATGATCAAGAACCGTCAAGATTTCACCACGTGGTGATCAACATGCGGATGGAAGAGCGAGGAGACTTCACGTCAGAACACGAACCGCTTGATGAAAGCTGCTATGCTCCAATCCAGCCGCTGATTCTGGCACAAAGCAGTCGATGGCCATTTCATCCAACGCTCCACATTTCTCCAGCGTATTACCCACCACCTCTGGTTGAGCGTCCTTCATCAACGGCGGAGATTCGCCGCCCAAGATCTGATCGACGTCGGATTTTGATTTCGATTCCGCATCTGGAATCATTGAAGCAAGTTCCATTAGCAAAGCTCTTGCTTTGTCCGCCACCGAATCGGCCAACGACGTCGAAGATGCCGCCATCGCCGCCGAAATAGCAGCCTCCGGTGACCGAGATGGAGATCCAGTATTCGCTGAAGACGGCGCGATCTCCGACACGAGATCGGTAATGTTGGAATCGGCGGCGGCCATGGGATTGGCCTTCGGAGACGGAGATCCGGTACCAGCCGCAGACGACGGCGCTATCTCGGAGGAGAGATCCGTACGGCTGGAATCCTTGGCGGCCAAGGGGTCGGCTTTAGGATGCGAAGGCGGAGCACCGTACGGAACTAGAGAGGCAAGGCTGAGAATGCCGCCGAGGCCGTGAACCGCCACGTGGCGGGAGTAGAAGAGGCCGGGCAAGACGACGTCGACGCCGGAGAAGGTGAGCGGGCGAGTGGAGACGAGGCGGAGGGCGCTGGAAGGGAGGAGCGTCGGGAGGATGGAACCGGCGGCGAGTGACCGAAGGTTGGCTAGGGAGAGGCGGAGTGGGACGACGTGGAGGCGGAGGGTGTCGGTGTACGACGCCGCCGTCTGAGTCATGTCGAGGGCGAAGAGCGCGGCGTCGGTGGGGGCGAAGACGGTGAAGGCGGAGTCTGCCGGAAGAGTGAGGAGGACCCACTGGAGGTCCGACGTCGCCATGGCGTTGCACACCAGGTTGTAGCCGTGGCCTCGGAGCACGCGCTGCATCGACTCGTACTCGCGGGCCGTGACGGCAGCGACGCCGTTGGGGGACGCAATGGCGGCAAGGAAGAAGAGAATTGGAAGCACGAGCGAGAGCGTACGAACGGCGGGTGCCATTGGAGCAAAAATCAAGAAACGCAGAAAATGCAGAGTACGGAGGAGGACGACGAAGAGGTTTTTGGCGGGCTTTTGGTTCTTGTTGTAACGACTTTGGGAGGTGGTGGGGCCTCTTGGTTTATGGTTCCCCATCCCTTTCAATGACAGTAATAGCCTTCTCTTGGAAATCCGTTTAACCCTGAAATGAGGGTATAGTTGTCATTTCGTATGTTGGGTTAGTTACGGTTTCGCAAATTATTACGAAGTTGCCATATGAGCATTGGGCTGAGCTAACCCCCTTCTCCTTTGAATCCTGAACCCAAAATCCATTGCGAAATATACCCAGCCGTACCAAACCACAGAAATAAGCCAAAAATTAAATAAAAACAAAGAACCCACTAATCCCCAGCAGCCTAAAATCCTTAAACCCTTGTCGTTATCGTTACTCTATAAAAAAATCCTCAATTGATGACATGTACGTTGTAATCATGGCTACGTTTTTTATCCAATAATTACCACAGAAATTGAAGCTACAGGTAATTTGGAGGAATAATTACATGAGAGTACTAGAACCAAATGAATAATGTATGGGTGGTCGACCCAAAATAAAAAAAACAAAATTTTTTAAAAAAACCCCCCTCTATTCAACTCAACTTTACATACAAACAACCTCCTACACCACCCCTTGGTTTTTTTTTATTTTTTCCTTGTTTTTTTTTCATTTGTTTTGGTTTTTCCTCATATTTTGTATTTTTTTTTTTTATTTTGACTGTTTGTTTTTTCAGTTTAAAGACCAAAAAGTTAAAAAGGCTTAGTTCTTATAGTTGAATTTTTAAAAGAGAATACATGTTTGGTAAAAACCTACTAAAAACTATAGGGAAAAACTTAGGTACCCAAAAGTGGGTATTTATACATACCCAAAAGTGACATGTCAAATTTTTAGTGGATCTTGTTCCACTTTTTTTTTTTCTCTTAATAAAAACTAACTAATTTATCTAATATTATTAACTCTAATTTATCCTAACCATGTAATTCATTTAATGGTGTAGACTTATTGAAGGAAACTAAAGAAGACTTTTTACAAACATATCATAACCTCATATTTTACATCTAAGGTCATCTTCCTGGTTTTCGTTCTCCCTGGTCATCTTCTTGGTCTGCAATTCATCCAATTTTTACTAGATTTCTGACTTCCATTACTTCTACATTCTGCTTTACAACTATATGTGCTTCGCCCTCATTAAGCAATCAAAATCTCACTATTTGGAAAGTAGGAGTAGCACTAGAAAAGTTATTAATCCTATGAACAAAAGGTAAAACTTCACAAGAAATTGATTGGTAAGTTTAATTGTTGTTAATCCAATACCAACTCGGAGACAACCGATTATGCACCATCTATATATCTTCATCAGTTGCTGTAACTCAGATTTCCTTGGAAGAACAAACTGGCTTTGAACAAAAGCAGGGGCACTTGGATTTTTTCACCTTGCTTTGGTCAGTAGCATTGAAGAAAAATTGGATGAAGTCAGAACGAAAACCAGGAAGATGACCCTATGAAGTTATGATATATTTGTAAAAAGTCTTCTTTAGTTTTCTTCAAGTCTATACCATTAGATGAATTGGATGGTTATGATAAATTAGAGTTAATAATATTAAATTAATTAGTTAATTTTTATTAGGAGAAAAAAATTGGAACAAGATCCACTAAGAATTTGACACATCACTTTTGGGTATGTATTTTTTTTTAAAAAATTTTTTATTAAAATATTTAATTTATTTTTTTTATTATATAAATAAATTTTTTTAATTTTTTTTTTTTAAATTTTTTTCTCAAAAAATTTGTATTAAAAAAAAAATAGTGTTCTGCAATTGTCTAAAAACCTACCAGGAGCCTTCTTAATGAATATTGCAGTGTTAGGCAATTGTAGAGTCGCAACATTTGCAACTTCAAATCCGATGAAATAACAATTACAGTTTGCAAATCCAAAGATTTAACCATGGCAATTACCACCATTTGGTGCGGGATATGCCAATTGAGAAAAAATTGCAGTAATTTGCAATTGTCAAGAACAACTTTCTGAAATCAAAAGGAGAAGAATAAAACAACAATTGCAGCACATTGATTTGAAGAATTAACATAAGTTTTAGTTGGATATGAAGAATTAACAGTAAATAAAATACAATCCGCAGCCCCAGCAATGAGTCCATTCCGGTGGCGATATTCAAGGAGGTGGGCAAAGGCAAGGGCGAGATGCAACGGCCATGGGCAAGAAGCAAGTGGCGATGGCGAGCAATGACGAAGATGGGAGTGCATCGCAGATCCATTCGCGAGTAGAGACAGTCAGCGGCTAAGGCACCTCGTCATCTTCCTCCCACTAGTGCAAAAACGCCTCCGCCATGGCAGAAGAATCTAAGTTCGACCGTCTTCTTCATGGTTACCGACGATTCGTGTGGGATTTGTTTAGGGGAGTTTAGAATTGGGGAAGTATGCTGGATGCTCGTGTAGCAGTGATGGAGGTAGGCGGCATCTAGAATTGGGGCACACGATAGATTAATATATGAGATTAGAACATAGAAGAGTCCTTTTTTTTTAAGTAAAACTGCTTATTTTCATTTTCTAAAAAAATATAAATTTAAGGGCTTATGCCCAAAAACTACTATTTCACCTTTATTATACCCAAAAACACTACCTCACTTTTTTTCTTACAATTTACTACTACTTTTACAATTTAATATCAAACCAAACTAACAAACCCACCCACAGCCCGTGTGAGTGACATTCACGCGCCCCACATCAAACGCCCCTGCTTCTTGTCCGTCAAAATGAAGGATGTGGTCCGTCGCAATGAAGGATGTGTTCCTTCAAAATGAAGGATGTGTTCCTTCAATCTGAAGGATGTGTTCCTTCAACTCTGAAGGATGTTCCTTCAACTCTGAAGGATGTGTTCCTTCAATCTGAAGGATGTGTTCCTTCAACTCTGAAAGATGTGTTCCTTCAATTTAAAGGATGTGTTCCTTCAAAATGAAGGAACAACTGGTTGAAGGATGTGTTCCTTCAAAAATCTGAAGGACAGTTTCCTGCAGATCTGAATGAGCACTTCCTTCAAATTGAAGGATGTGCTCCTTCAAATTGAAGGAGCAAATTGAAGGATGTGCTCCTTCAAATTGAAGGATGTGATCCTTCAAATTGAAGGATGTCTTTCAAAATGAAGGAGAAAGAATAGCTGTGTTGATTCACCATCAGTTCATATGATTTTTCTATCAATCTTCATCTAAACAACCCAACAAAGCTTTCTAGACTAGTTTCAAAGACTACATTGGCCGGAAACTCGCCGGAAACTCACCGGAAAGTTTCAACCAATATGTGAGGCTCACCGGCGATGATCCGCTACAAAATAAAGCTCAATATTGGTTGGGCTGTGTCTAGAATGATGAGAGGATAAAGTTTTGGGTGGTGGTTCGTCCCATTTGTCGCCGGAATCGGAGAATTTCACCGGAAAACGTGAAGATGTTGCGATTCTTCTCTCTCTCAGTGGGTATGAGGTTATAATCTTGGTGTCTATGGAAAGAGGGCGACGAGATGAATCCAACCCAATTGATTTCCGGATGAGAAAGTTATGGGTAAAAGAGTGTTTTGAAGTTTGTAGAGAGATTCTCGCGTGAATTGCAGCGCGCGTGGAGTTAAAAGTTGTTATTAAAGTGTACAACCCAATTATAAATCAACATGTGTCAAAGTAGTAGTATATTGTAATGTTTAAAGTGTAGTAGTGTTTTTTGGTATTTTGATCTTCAAGTAGTATCAAAATGTAATTTTTCCTAAATTTAATAATCTAGGGACCTAACTATAAGATGAAAACTAGTGGGGATTTAATATACTATGCTTTTAAATGTAGGGGCTTTTTATTAGTTTTCCTAATATATTTTACTGGCTTTTTACAACAGTTTATTCTCGAAATATAAGTAGTTTATTCTTCAAATATAAATAATTTATTCACAAAACAACTTTAACAATAAGTTCAGTACTAGCCCTTCTTAGGCCATCTCCAGTTGAAAAGGGCTACAATTTAGCCATGCTACATTGTAACCCTCTAAAATATAATTTTTTTTTTAAAGAATAGTGGTATGCTACATTTTGTCATCTCCAAACGAGGCGGGCTACATTCTAGAGTTGGAATCCATTGGCCAACTAGAGTTGGCCATGTGACAGAGTTGCCTTCATCCATTTTGTAGTCAGGTCTACCCAAAGGGTTGGATCCAGCCATCTTTCTAGCACTCTAGTCCTTTTGTTTTTGTAGCCCAAAATGTAGCCTTCTCTTTTGGAGATGGTTTTGAACCATTTTGGGGGCTACAATAGGTGTAGCCAGCTCTCATGACCTCGGCTGGATATGGCCTTAGATGGCCTTAGAGCACTTACATTAGATAAGGCAACCTCACTTTATTCACATACTAAACTTATGTGTAAAAGTTGAATAGGATGAGTAATCTTAAATTAAAATTTCAACTCTTTCCTCCCGAAAACATCAGGGCTGCCCCGGCACCACCCCAGCCAACCCGTCCCGACACCCAACCCACTAAACCCCACCAGCATAAAACCCTAAATTTTTCCTCGTCAGGTGAAAATTCAAACCAAGTCTCGCCATGGCGGTGAACAAAGAGAAGCTCGAGGGAGATACCTCCGTCTCCCGCTTCCACAAGATTGTTCTCGATTGGGACTATCACCGCCTCCTCAAAGAATCCAAAGTAACTCATTTCTCTATTATCTTCGTGTGCGTGTTTGTTATATTGAAATGAATTGAATTGATTGATTTCGCCATTGTTGGGTTAAGCAGCAGAAGGAAGAGGGAAAGATAGAAGACGATATAGGAATCGCAAAAGTGAAAGATAGCTACAAAAATGTGGACGACTACCTCTCCACTTACACCACTTACAAACCCCTTCTCTTCGAGGAGGTCAAATCTCAGATTGTTCAGAAGAAAGACGAGGACGAAAGTATTAAAATCTTCCTCTTTTTCATGTTTAAATTCCGAGTTTACCCTGGTTTTTTTGTTGACCTTGCTGACTCTATAGCTATTGATTTTGCTCTTGTGGAACAATGCAGGAGAAGAGTGGAAGAGAAAGCTGGTTGTGGACTGCACTGAAATCGATGGCTTCCACTTCGCAACAGTTACCTCTGGCTCAGAGGATAGCGAAATGGATGAGAAAGAATCTCTTTCGCCGAACGATCTTCTGATCCTTTCAAAACAAAAGGTAATAGTATTCGATTTGGACGTGTTTAATCCTTCTATTAGTCTCTAGCATATAGAAACTCAGTCTTGGAGGGCTTCATTTGCTTGTTTGGTTATCAAAATTGAAGTGGTTGGTCTTGTTATTATTGGAACAGATTGGAATACTAGATTTAGTTTTGCCCATTTGGCTTCATTAGCAGGAAAGAAAAACACTTTTTGTGTAATAGAATTAATGATATTGGTCAATGTAGTATTCTTACTTAGAAGTAAAGTTTCGATTGCAATTTCAAGGGAATACAAAAGTCCCAGACTATGCTTTTGCATTGGTGGAAAGTCGTCAAGCACGTTCTTTTAGAATTAGAATGTATTAGCGGGAGAAGTCAAAAATTTGAAGACAGCTGCAGTTGAATCTTCTCCGAGGCTGTTGAAAGTGAAGTCTTTGGTTACGTCTAAGAGTGGAGGAGAGAGGTTTTGTTACACTGTAAAGGTAATGGCTTTCTTAGTAACTTGCATAGCATTTACTCGAACACAGATTACAAGTGGTGCGGTGCGGTTTTATAAGCCGCATATATGTCCAAAAAACCGCAAAACCAACCAAACCAAACCGCTTGGTATGGTGTGGTTTGGTTTACTTTTTTCTTTTTGGACATGCGGCTTATAAAACCGCACCACACCACTTGTAATCTGTGTTCGAAAAATCGGCCTAGGCGCTGGAAGGTGGCCGGACGCCCCGTTTTTGCAAAAATTGGTGGAAAAATTGGCCTTGACCTTTCATCGGAAAAACGGGCGTTGGAAACCGCCTAAATGGTCTGGGCGGGGGCTAGGCGGGCTAAGGCGGGCTGGGCGGTTTTAAGAAGAAAAAAAAAAGGCTTCTGTTTTTAGGTTTAGCGCTTGGTTTATCGCGAGCGCCCAAGTTTATTCTCCCGTATCGTAGCTCCCCCAGCTTCATTCTCCCTAACGATCCACCGGCACCGCCACCCATTGGCCCTGCGACCCCCATCGGCCCCGTGACCCCCGATGTCGCAATCCACCGGCCCCGCGACCCCCGACGAGTTGTGCCTTTTATTTAGGGATGGAATTTTCATACCAAAAACCAAAAACCAAACGAACCATACCGATTGGTATGGTACAGTTCAGACAATCACTGTTCGGTACGATACAATACCGTACCAAAGTTTTTGGTATGGAGTATGCAATACCAAATACCGAGTGTTATGACCCGTCCCAGATTTTTAGGGGAAATGACAAAAATACCCCTAAAAGTCAAACAGTTGACTTTTGGACCCGTGGAAATTACATAGTCAATATTATACTTGATGCGAAGAGCTCGTCGAGACGAGTATGTCCGCGAAGACGGAATTAAATTCCGAGTTGGCACGAAGCCGAAATGGACCAAAAGATGAAATTTTGGAGTTTGGGTGAGCGCCACGTAGCAAGCCGTGGTTGGCTGCCACGTGACAAACCTGGAAGGCGGTGGAGCGGGTTTAAAACCCGAACACCAGAAGTTTCCTCTTTGGGAAACTCCCAAAACCGCCGCGCCTCTCACACTCGACGAACGTCGGCCGACCACGGGTCGGACTTCCAACCATCGCCATCAGCACCAGCTCGACGAGGCGAGCTCGGAACACCCAAGATCGGCCCAGAATACTCGACGATGAAGCACCAACAATGTCGACAGAAACCGTGAACTTCTGACGCAATTTCCGGCCAAACCCGACCCCAGTAAGTTCTGAAATTGGTAGATGTGGATTCCTCTCGTTCCGTAGATGAATTTTGATCTAAAATTTGTGAAATTTGGTGAAGAATTGAGAAAGTTATAGGTTTTTGGGTTCGATTGGAATTTTCGCCGGAATCTGGAAAATCCCAGCGACAGCGCGGCGTGCCTGAAGAACACTCCGAAATCTGGAAATTTTCCAGATTTCAATCAGTTTTCTGCCGCAGCGTGCCACGCGGGTGCCACATGTCAGACACACCAGCGCCATGCGTCTGCCATGTCAGCTACCATGTAGGAGCCACCTCAACACCACGTGGCTGCCATGTCTGCGGTGTGTTAGTGCCACGTCAGAATCGACGTGCTGACGTCAGAATCGACGTGCTGACGTCAGCAACGTTGACCACCGTCGATCGTCGTTGACCGACAACCTTTCCGAGTGGAAACGACATTCCGGATCCAATGGCAAACTCCGTTCTGCCATCCGAGATATGGTTAAATCCCAAAACATGGGAAATTAAGGTTTTATGGATTGTATTTAATTATGTTTTTATATCTGACAGTTGATCGTGGAAATTATTAGGTACTCGAGCTCCAGTTAGACACCGCAGTCAAGCAGTTCAGGCAGACGAGTTCCACATCCCTGATTCACTGTGAGTGAATGGGTTTTGTTTTCATAAAGTATTGGTTTGCATTGCTGTTCAGTATATAGTATTAGTAGACAAATATTTATACATACAAATATCAGTTATCAGTAGTTCAGTACCTTAGTGCACCTAGTATCACACCTACACAGTTAGTACTCGGATTATGGCCATAGGACATAGCTTTCATGCTTGTCACTCACACCGAAGACCCCTTCCATAGCTAGCACTTTCCGGTGCATTTTCCCTGCGCGTATTCCAGGACAGCGAGGGTGGCACGTGAAGGTGGGTACAGGGGTTTCTATTACGATACTTCTACGTGTTTCCAGGGTATCATTTGTGATCTCCTATGTGCACTTGCCCTGCGCGTATGCGAGGCCAGGTATGCATCTCCTCTGCGCGTTCCCAGAGGATAATACAGTATCAGTATTTTCAGTACATATTATTTGTGTTTTTACAGCAGGGGGTTATATATTATGTTTTCATAAATATTTTCGAAAGATTATTTGTTTTTCCATCCACTCACCCTTTTGGTTTCGCGCCCCCTCAGGGAAGAGTAGCTAAGTTGACCAGAGACGCGAGGAGAGGCAAATCGAAGGCTTTGCATCCGTCTTGAGGATTCAGGGACATCATTTGTTCAGGTGAGTCCCCAGTTGCTTCCGTTGTTTTCTTTTTATTGTAGTGCTCTGATACAGTTGCATGAATGTTATATGTCGTTATTTGTGTTGTTTTCCTTGGGTTTTGTCGTTTGTGTGTGCAAGTCAAGGCTTCATCACCCCTCGGGTAATGGCCGTACATCCCAGGCCCACTTTTTGGGGACGGGTGTATCAGTTGGTATCAGAGCATAGATTTTTGACTTCCTGTCCAGTTCCAGTAAGTCGTTTGTTTGACTTTGTTGCTTTCCCTGTAGAGCCATGCCTCCTCGAGCGGCACCAACGGTACCACGTCGTCCTCGAACGGGGGCACGAGGCATCCCTGGTCTTTAGCAGCTGATTGCTACCTTGAAAAACATATTACGTAGAGGCACCACTAATTCTTCCCATACACTTGAGTCTGCTCCGTAATTTGGGGACAATAGAGTTAGATGGCCATGGTAGTGGTGAGGAAGCCGAGCAATGGCTAGATCGCATGGAAGATATCTTAAGAATCCATGGATGTCCGGAAGACCGCAAGGTGAAAACGGCTGCATTTTTCCTCGATGGAGATGCCAGTCAGTGGTGAAAGACAGAGAAGCCAAGATTTCCGCAAGGCATTCCGATCACTTGGGCGCGGTTCAAGAAAAGATTTGGGATCCAATTTTACACCCATGTGTTCATAAATGACAGAAGACAGGAGTTTATGAGATTAAAGCAGGGTGACATGTCTATATCCGAGTATGAGCGGAAATTTCGAAACCTCTCTCGTTATGTTCCCTCGAAGCCCGAGATCAAGATGAAATGTTGAAACATTTTCGGGATGGTCTCGATGCTGATATTCGAGCTATTACCATTGGGGTTAGTAGATATTGTACAAGTTATCAGGAGTTCCTCCGGATAGCACTGGAGGTGGAAGCAGCCAGGAGACCGCGGCATGTAAGCATGGATACAGGGGAAAGTAGCGGCCGCGAGGATCGCAGGTTTCGTTGCGAGGGTTCCCGTAGACCGTCAGTGGGAGGTCCATGACAGCATCCATCCTTCAATAGATCAGAGCGTAGTTCAGCCTCCTCTAGTGGGGGTTCCAGTCCAAAGTACACCTCAATCAATTGTGAGATCATCTGGGGGCTTCAGAGATGCTAGACGATCAGATGCCGGACCTCAGTTCTTCACGGGGTTCACAATCTTCTCGGCCTTTGCGTGACCAACGACCCAGTCTTCTCGGCCCCTCAGTGTTTATGCCAACACCAACCCATTAGCCCAATCGGTGAAGGTATAGTGTTTATGTTTTCCGGTTCCTATTGTATTTGTATCAGTTTATTTGTTTTTTGGTTCCACCAATTCAATTGGGTACATTTGAGACAATGTATTTATGTCTAAATTGATACAAAGGTTGATTGATTCGAATTGAACTAATTTTTTTCCAGTAAATCGCATAAAGAAAGGACCCGAAGTTTGATTGATTCAAATTGAACCTTGAAGCTACAGTCTACAGGTACGGTTTCTATTTTTTGAAGCTCTTGATGGTTGATTTTTGATGGATGATTTTTGGGTTTTGAAATATTTGTTTTGGTGTTCATTCAATTTAAGTTACCAATTGTTCTTTACTGTTGGGTTGTGTTGTTTGTTTGATATAGGACAATGGTAGAATCTTGGTAATCATCTCCTAGTGCACATAATGTTTACATAGATACAACAAACTCAACATTGAAAATCCTATCTACAAATTTGGTTTGTACCAATACCATACCATATTTGGTATATCGAAATTTTGGTATGGTAATGGTAGGTATATCGAAATTTTGGTATGATAATGGTATGAATTCTCTTGATACCATAAGATATGGTTGGTATTTGGTTTTCATGTTTGGTACGGTATACCTACCAAACCCAACCCTACTTCTATTTCTGTAAGGGTGGCATTTTGATACAAAATACCGAAAACCAACCATACCATACTGATTGGTACAGTTTGGTTTGGTACAGTTTGGTACAGTCACTATTCGGTACCGTACTAAAGTTTTTGGTATGGTATAAGGTATTAAGTATGCAATACCATGGTATATCAAATATCAATATATATGCAATTTTAACAGGGGGTGTATATGCAATTTTGTTATAACACTAAACCTAAGTTTACTCATTCTTCTCTCTCGGCCCACAACTGAAATTTGAATGAACTCATCTCTCTCGCACTCGCACTCTTCTGTTTCGTCGCAGCGCTCGACGCCGCTCCCACCCGCGACGCCATTCCCACCACGACGCCACTCCCACCAGCGACGTGACGCCACTCCCACCCGCGAGGCCAGACGCCACTTCCTCGGACTCGGCGACCGAGCGGTCCGGCGACGCGACTCAAGGTCATCTGCTCGCACTCGCGACGCCACTCCCTCCTCTGAATTCAGGACCTGCCCACCGCGACGCGACTCAAGGTCATCTGCTCCCAAATCAAAGCTGGACAGAAGGTACTCTTCCCTTTGAATTGGGTACATTTGAGACGTCAGCGCCGAGTTCTCGTTCCTCCACGTCCGCGGCCTCTGCAGCCTCCTCAAGTTCCTCCGCTCCGTCGCCGAGTCCGACTCCACCATCAACTTCTTGTCCCAAACTCAATCGATCCCCGAACTTCAAGGTAATTAGCAATCCGAAAAATCCATATATATATATTTATTCTGATTATTGAAGTTCAATTTTGTTGTTTATTTGGGTAATTTTAGTGAAAAATTAATCGAATTTGAACCAATTATAGAGAAATTTAAATGAATCGGAACGAAAAGCTGAAATGATTTTCGATAGAGTAGAGAATTGCTAATGTAGGTTAAGACACTGTGATATAATTGATGATTGAATTTCTGGTTTTAATGGCGGCAGTGGTGCCGGTGTTGTTTCAGCACTCACTGAAAGGTGCCGGGGACAAGGTTGTGTGAAATTTGGACCACATTTTTGGTGTTGATCCTCTGAAGATCACTAGCCCTTCATCAGAAATTATTATGCACTTTTAATATTTTGGTAAATTGAACTTAAATAAAATTCTTGTCTAGAAATTTGGTTTGTACCAATACCATACCATACCATACCATACAAGAATTTCGGTATACAAAACTTTGGTATACCAAAATTTTGGTATGGTAATGGTATGAATTTCCTAAGTATGCTTATATATGGTTGGTATTTGGTTTCTTATCTTTGGTACGGTATACCTACCAAACCCAGCCCTATATTTCTGTCTTGAAAAAGGTTTGAACTTGATCACTTAATCAACTCAACAAAATCTTCAACTGTTATGTGAATTTAATTTCTGGGTTATCGTTTTCTGATGATGATTCCTTCTTTTGGGTAGCCTCCCCTTTGATATATTACAGACAAGATACATATTGGCTAGAATTTTCACTGTGTTTTGGTTGGTGGGAAGGAATCCTTGAGTGCTCATTTTGTACACAATTAATTGATCATATCCACACCTGTAGATGAGGAACAGAACACAATTAATCGACCACGAGCGAGTATGTAAGCAACTTTGGGAAATGTGGGTTTGTGGTGGCTAAGTGTAATCTAAATGCGTTGTGCCTGTTCTACATCATGTTCATCCCAGAACATCATAACTGGCATCACTGCAATGTCAACTATTTTCTGAGAAGTTTGATTGCATTCATTCTTCTCAAAAGATCTAGATAATATAACTTTCATAACTTGAGTAATATGCCAATTTTATGCACGTATCTGTAGCTATTTACTGGAAGTTGAAAACTGATAATAGTTTAGGAAATCTCTTGGAAATAAAAACAACAAGGGAGAGATCTTAGATCTTAGCATGCTGTACATATCAAATAACTGATTTAGTAAGGATATAAAATTAAATAGTGCTATGGCAATCTACTTTCAAAGTTCTGATATTTCACTGATTCTACATGTTGATTTTGCTGTTTGAATCTTCTCTCTATTAGAGCAATTCAAATGTTGTTAGTTGTTCATGGTTATTGATATATTATATGTCAATTATATTATAAATATATATTTTTTATTTAAAAAGGCAAAACCACCTAGGCGCTCTGGGCGCTAGAATAGGTGTCTGCTCGACTACCGCCTAGCGTTATTTAGAACCTTGCTTATAATGGTGCTACTCGAGGTTCCAAGATCTTAAAAACCGCGGTTCACCGCACCGCAATATGAATACATAATGTAATTTAAATATCTTGGTATTTAGTATTGGGATTTTATTTTGTATCTTGGGTGTGATGATTAAGAATCATGAGACTATTGCTTATGAGTTTAAAATAATAAGTTTCGGTGATGAATTTTGATCTTGAGATATATTACAAACTACTTGTAGTATGTATGAATTATAGAATTTTGAAAATGCATACAAAAGTCAAACCAAACCGCACCAAACCTCAACTTGTAGTTTGCCACACCGCTTAAGGTTGCTAGTGAGTAGTTTAATTTTGGTTTGAGATTTTGCTAAACTGCATAGGGTGATGCAGTTTGCGATTTTACCCGTAAACCGCACCAAACCGCACCACGCACAGCCCTACATTTACGTATCTCATTTTTTCGGACATGTCACATTTGCTCAACAGTTTTGAGATGGCTGTTACCGTACACCCTTTCCCCATTCTATATAAATCTAGTAGACGTGTTTTTGGCTTAATCTTCGTTGACACGATTCAACAAACTTGACACAACATTTTACTAAACGAAGCGGCACCGTTTTCAGACCAGTCAGTTTAGTGCGCAGGAGCCGCCGCCACTAACCTCTCTCGATGGAGTAACCAGATTTTGCCGGCATATATCGCCACGTAATTTGATTCGCTCTCGTACTTGTGAATGTGATTTGAACCATTCAATGGGGTTTTGGTATTTCGACTTGTGAAAATGGCGTCGTTGTTTTGGCTGGCTTCGCGTAGGCTTGTAAAACCTTGTCAAACTTCTCTCGCTCGCCCCCTATTCGCCGTCTCTTCTTATGGCCCAATCGCCGCCGCCACTACTGCAACCGTTCCTAACCACCATTCCAGCGCAAGCCTATTGGGCTCGTTCAATCGAAGCCACTGTTGGGCCCCCAATTGCGTTGAGTTTGATCTCAGACTCCTATCGCACTTCTCAAGCTCGCCTAAATCCTCCTCAGGCGCCGAGAATAACGGCAGAAATCACGGAGGCGATGAGGCCAAGGTCGCGGCGGCGACGGCGGCAGCTACTTGGGTCGACTTGTATTTGCCGAGACAAGCCCGGCCTTATGCGAAGCTTGCTCGCCTCGACAGGCCCATTGGCACCTGGTTGCTCGCTTGGCCTTGTATGTGGTAAGCTACTCTTACTTCGATTTTTCAATTCTTTTCAATTTGAATAAATGGGTTAATTGAGTTTACTGGCATTGGCCAACAATGTGTTAATTTGTTCAGGTTTTAAGTTGTGTGAAAGTTGTGTGAAAGATGTGCTTGTTGTTGTTTTTTCAGGTCAATAACATTGGCAGCAAGCCCTGGGCACCTTCCTGATATCAAGATGTTGACACTATTCGGATGTGGGGCTCTGCTTTTGAGGGGAGCTGGTTGCACTGTAAATGATCTCCTTGATAGGGATATTGATACCAAGGTAATGCTCATTGGCCATTGTATTTTGTTCCATTCGTATGAGTTTTTGTGTTATTTCTCTTCTGTAGTAGCATCATAGTTTTCTATCATCATTGGCCAAGAAACTTACTTTCCATGGATAGTTTTCCTTTCAATGCCTGAGTGGTTTATATAATAAATCCGTAATCTAGGTTGAACGTACAAAGTTGCGGCCAGTGGCAAGTGGTGTTTTGTCACCTTTTCAGGGTCTTTGTTTCCTTGGATTTCAATTGTCTCTGGGACTTGGAATTCTCCTTCAACTGAATAATTATAGGTTAGTCTCCTTCATCTGTACCCTTTCTCATTACCAACTTTTTAGTTATTAAATCTGGCTAAACCAACATTTTTGAATTTGGCAGCCGTGTTTTGGGGGCTTCATCTTTGTTGCTAGTTTTCTCCTACCCCCTGATGAAGAGGTTCACATTCTGGGTAATTAAACCACTGGTTTCAATATGGATCCTGAAGTTTTCTTGTTTCGTTGAACTTTGATGCGCAATTTCGTGATAGTTGATTGGTAGATCATGTTTGGTGCAGCCTCAAGCCTATCTAGGTTTGACCTTTAATTGGGGAGCTTTATTAGGATGGTCTGCAGTTAAAGGAAGCATTGATCCGGCTATAGTGCTCCCATTGTACTTTTCTGGAGTATGCTGGACACTTGTGTATGATACGATATATGCACACCAGGTAAAACTAATATGCCATTATAGTGTTCCCGTGGTCAGGGATTTTTCAAAACTTGTATGTCTTAAAAACGTAGGAATAAGAGAAGTTCCCCGATGGAATTCAACAAAACATTGATCATGCTTGCAGGATAAGGAAGATGATGTGAAAGTAGGTGTTAAGTCTACGGCATTGCGATTTGGTGATTCAACTAAGGAGTGGATTACTGGGTTTGGAATTATGTGCATGAGTAATCTTGCCCTCAGTGGTTATAATGCTGATATTGGTTTGTGCTTCCTTCCTATTCTATATTCTCATTTTCTCAACAATTATTCTTTTCAGCGTTACTAGAACTTTGATCTCAGTTTTTTTTTCCTTTCTGTCACATTCCCCCACTTAAATCTTGCAACTATGGAGCAGGATGGCCATACTATGCATTTTTGACTGTTGCATCTGGACAATTAGCATGGCAGATATGGGCTGCCGACCTTTCATCCCGGGTTGATTGCAATAAAAAGTGCGTATTATCATGATCTAACCTTGATTTCAAGTATTCATATAGGTTAAAGATGTGCATTGCATCATTGTATGTTCAGCATGTTGCATATTCCTTCAATAGAAAGGAAACAGAATAATGTAAATTTTAAACAGAAAAGTGCTTATCCACTATCTTTCCTGGCTGCTATCTTCATGCTCATCAGTATAGTCTTCCCAAAAATATAACTTCGGAAAGCTTGTACAGTAACATAGGCTATATTGATGCCTTAGGACGTTGGGTAGAAACTTACATTTCCAAGAGAATACAACTTTTGATTTAATGTGATTCTTGTTTTCTTAGTCGTATTAGAACCATTTCTTTCAAACTTATATTTTAATGTGCTTCAATCCCTATTAGAAGATTCGATATGAAGCGACCAACAGTGTTCTGTCATTACATGCCATATAAATATGTTCAAGTGGTTTGCAGCATGAAATGTGGTTGCCAACTAAAATACGTACCCTAGCATAGGATTCATAAAGTGGAGTTTACATTTTGTTGGTATGAAGGTTGTTCAGTGTTGGATAAGATAACATATTATGTTGATTTATCTACTTTGTTTTGCTTTGAATATGATCTGCTTACCTAATCATTTTATCTTGTCTCGGTTTCAGATTTGTGTCAAACAAGTGGTTTGGTGCTATTGTTTTCAGTGGAATCCTATTTGGCAGATTTTGTTCATAGGATAATGCTTCTTCAAAATAGTGACTTGCGACTTGGGGGAAAACTCCAATAATGGTTGCTCCTTTATCTTTCTCTTGGACTGCAGCAGCCTTGAAACTACCAGGGTTGGAATTTGAAGGACTTATGGGGTACTGTTTGTTGAATTTTCAAGGAAATCCCATAATGAATAAATCGGGGTTGCAAGACCATTGGAGCATGCGAAGTGCAAGGTATGTATGAACACATCTTTGCCATTTGGGATCAAGAGTCGACATAATTATATGTTTTAGAACCATTTTCTTTGGTTTGTTGAATCTTCGGGGCATAAAAATTATGGTAGGCATTTTTCAGAAGCTATTGTTGTAACATCCATTTTTTATATGGCAATTTTCTTCTCTTTTGGCTGACAGAGGTGTCAATATTTTTGTGATATTATTCTTTTGGGAGATAAGATTTGTTATGAGATTGTTTGCTACAATGGTCACTACAATGGACCTTATTGATTTTGACTACAAAAAGGGGAGCTGAGGGGAGAGTGCGGCAGACTGAGAAAAAAAAAAAAAAAAGAGGGAGGAGAGAAAGTACGTGGGTGGGAGAAAGGGTTGTGGTGGAGAGTGACAGCTGTCAAAGAAAAGTAATATTATACTTTTACTATCTTTATAATAGCTAGTGTTGTTACACTTCATCATATTTAGAAGTTAATTAAAATGAAATTTGGAGATTTTGTCTAACTAGAATAGAAAAAATTTAACCAATTTGTTGGAGATGCTCTAACCCATGTGAAGTTTCTTAGTAACTATTTCTATATGCCAACAAACAATCAAACCTATGTTTCTTAACCAACATGTTCGTGTTGACTCTTAAAGAAGAATTACTGTGTTTTAAGTTTAGTTGAACAGCTAATTGAGAAATCATCGCTTAATTCATGAATAGCCAACTAATTAATCAAATAATAACTGTGGCACTTCTTGTTTGACACAAAACAGCCATGTGTATGCGGTTTGTTAGTAGTGTACCAATTAACAAGAAGAAAGCGGGCAATTTTACTGTGCCTCCTACCAAATGCTTCCGTTTTAAAAAAACTAACAAACGCGGCAAAATTTTTATAAGGTTCATTCTTCCCCATTTCACCTTTTTTATTGTAAACATCATCGACCGATCTCTGTTTTGTGAACGCAGAGAGAAATGATGAACCGATCACTTGCACAAGTAAATGTACCGCAGGATAATCATGCCTTCATTTCCGTGGACTTCCCTCCCAACATTCATTCATCCGGCGCTTGGAATCTCAGCAATACGGGACTCGGCACAAATTCGACATTACCAATCTTCGAAAAGCAAATGGCACTGGCTTTCTTCGACACCCAGTTCCTTCACCTCGTTCTCCGCTGTTTTGGTCTTCCTGTCTTCGTCTCCCAAATGCTGGTACGGACCTCTTGTATATAACTATCAATTCCCTTGCTCAAAATCATGAGTTAATGTAATGCAGACATGAACTTGTAAACATTATGTGCATTGATGCAGGCTGGTATAATACTTGGTCGAGGGGTGCTGGGGACGGGGACAAATGAATCATTGAAGCAATTCATGTACTCACTTGTGAGCCAGGACATAATCGGGACGCTTACGCATTTCAGGTTCTCAATGTTTCTGTTTCTAATGGGAGTCAAAATGGACATAAGCCTCGTACTCAGGACAGGGAGGAAGTCCATATGCTTGCAATTGCAATTGCAATGTCAAAGAACCCTGTTTCTTGGATCAGGCAGCAAGCATGTCCCCAACGATGCCAAAGCTCTGAAGCAAGCAAGTCCCCATAGATCAGCCAGCAATTGCAATGTCAAAGAACCCTGTTTCTCATAACAAGTTCAAGCACATTGCATTGAAGCATCATTTTATAAGAGATGCATTTGAGGACAAAGAAGTGGAGCTGATCTATTGCAGTACCAATGATCAGATTGCTGATATATATACTAAGGCTGTTGCAAGTGAGAAGTATTACTACCTAAGAGAGCTATTAGGTGTAAAACAGCAGTTTTAAAGGGGAGTGTTGGAAGTTAAAACTACATTGCTTGGCAGTGAAGCAAGGATTGGCGCCTAGTGTCATTTCAAGATTGAAGTTTGAATTAAGTCAACTTGAAGACTGGTGACTCAGCCAAGTTCGACTGACTCAGCAGATACAAACAAGTTTTCCAGCAATGCTTATCAAGAAGTGGTCCTGCAAAATTAGTAGACTAGGTTTCTGAGATTGAGCCAAATGGATGGCTTTGATGTAATAGTACTTAGTATAAATGCTAAGTTACCCTAGCTAGCAACTTGTAATGTGATTGAGTTTTTGAATCAAATAATAGCAGCCGAAGAGCAAAGTTTTGAGCTTGCATTCATTTGTTCATTTCTAGTTTTCAAACTATACACAAAGATTCAAACTTTACAAAACAGAAATCAAAATACAATAGAATATAGCTTGAGTTGTTTGTTTGCAATACATAGTGCATGAAAACACCTAGCTATACATTAAAATCCAATATGGTATCAAGAGCTTAGGTCTGTTCTGCATCAAAGTTGAAGCTATCAAAGTTCAGTTTTCCAAAAATGGCGAGTTCGAGCAGAGGAGCTGCAGAAGGTGCAACCCTTGCGTCCCCCATGTTTGATGGTTAAGACTATGACTAATGGATGGTAAAGATGCGAACTTTATTAATCTCTTATGGCCTTTGGAAATATGTTGATGAAGGTATTAAAATTCCAGAACTTAATAAGAATGGTGATGTTGTTGATAAAAGCTTAGACAAAAACCAGATAGAGGAACTCATAAAGAAAGATGCTAGAGCTTTTATAATTGATACAAACTGGTTTAACTTCTGTTATTTTCCCTAGAATAAGTAATGAGATTAGAGCTAAAGATGGATATCTTAGAGAAAGAATATAGAGGTGAAACTAGGTGCAGAAATGTCAAGCTACAATCCCTGAGGAGAGACTTTGAGTATGCTCGAATGAAAGATGATGAACAACTGAAAGATTCTCTCACAAGATTTACAGATATAGTAAACCAGATGAGATCCTATGGTGAAACAATAGATGGGATAAGAACTGTGCAGAAGTTGCTGATAAGTCTGCCTTAGAAATTTGATCCTATTGTGAGTATCATTGAGGAAACCAAGAAGTTGTCAACACTGTCATTCGAGGAAGTTAAAGGCTCGATCAAGGCCTATGATCAGAGACAACAAAGGCACTCTGAAAATGCCTTAGAAACTGCATTTTTTGTAATGTCAGTCAACAGGAATGCAGATAAAGGGAAAGCTCATCAACACAGCAAGCCAAGAGGAGAAAAGAAAGACCTGAAGTTCCAGAACAAGATTCAATATGAGCCAAAACAGAAAGAAGAAAACTCAGCACAATTTGTCAGTAGCAAGTAGCAACAGTGGACAAAAATGAAAAGTGTGTGAGAAAAATAGTCATGCTACTGAAGATTGCTGGTATATAGGGAAGCCAAGGTGCAGAAGGTGCAATAAGTTCAATCACATGGCCAAAGATTGCCATGTTAAGATGCCATATCAGAAAGCTAATTATGTGGAAGCTCCAGTTGTAGATGCCAATGCCTTCTATGTTTGTCATGCTGCTACTATTAGTGAAGAAGAAGCTTGGTATGTGGATAGTGCTTGCTCTAATCACATAACCAAGAACAAGTATATGTTTGTAGAGCTTGATGAAAATTTGAAGACCAAAGTGAAGATGGGGATAAAAGTATGGAGTCATGTAGCTGGTATTGGTAAAATAACTTTGGAATCAGCTAAAGGGACAAGCTACATTGATGAAGTCATGTATGTACCAACCATTGATCAGAATTTACTGAGTGTTGGACAGTTAATGGAGAATGGTCATGAAGTTTATTTCAGGGATGATCACTGTGAAATCACTGATAAAGAAGATAAGAGTGTCTTAATAGCTAAAGTCAGAAAGAGAGGGAACATAATTTTCCCATTGTACTTCAAATATGTTAATACAGTTGCATTGAGGATGGAAATCAATGGTTCCTCAAAACTGTGGCACCAGAGACTTGGTCACCTTAATTATGGAAGCTTAAAGAATTTGTTTGATAAACAGATGGTATATGGACTACCACAAATCACTCAAGGGTCAGAAGTTTGTGCAGGGTGTGCAAGTGGCAAGCAACACAGAATGCCATTTCCAAAAGAAAATACCTGGAGAGCTACATAGAAGGTGGAACTGGCACATTCTGATGTTTGTGGTCCAATGAAGATACAAACACATGCAGGAAACAGATATTTTCTGACTTTCATTGATGATTACTCAAGAATGATCTGGGTCTACTTCTTGAGGAACAAATCAGAAGTATTCAGTGTGTTTAAGAAGTTCAAATTGATGGTTGAAAGACAAAGTGGTTTGAAATTGAAGAAATTAAGGAGTGATCGAGGTGGAGAGTACACTTCCACAGAATTCCAAAGTTTCTGTGAAGAACTAGGAATTGAAAAATAGTTGACTAATGCATAGACATCTGAGCAGAATGGAGTCTCAGAGAGGCAAAATAGGACAGTTGTTGAGATGGGAAGATGAATGTTACATGAGAAGAAAGTTCCTTATGAATTTTGGGGAGAAGCAGTAAACACTGCAGTTTACTTGTTAAATAGAAGCCCTACTAAAGCAGTTGAGAATATAACCCTATTGAAGCTTGGAGTGGAAGGAAACCTTCTATTTCTCACTTGGAGATATTTGGTTCAATTGCCTATGTCCATATTCCTAAGGAACACAGACACAAACTTGAAGGAAAAGGGGAGAGATGTGTGTTTATTGGCTATGAATGTCACACAAAAGGATACAGGTTGTTTGATCTGCAGAAAAAATAGAGTGATCACTAGCAGGGATGTGATACTTGATGAATCAGCAGCTTGGGATTGGGAGAGATAGGACATCTATATCTCAACCTATCAAGAACCAGTTGAAGAACCAGTTCATGAGCACGGAGAAAGCTCTGGAACTAGTGAACCAGTCACACGAGTTCAAACTCAGCAAGTTATGACTACTCCTACATCAATTTCTAGCTCAGCAATGGAAGCAACTCCAAATGCTCCTAGGAAGTTCAGAAATTTGAATGAAGTATATGCCAGATTCAACTTCTGCAATACAGAACCTGAAAACTTTGAAGAAGCAGCAATAGATGTTGAATGGTAGAAGGCTATGGAAGAGGAGATTGATGTTATAGAAAAGAATGGGACTTGGGAACTTGTAGAGAGACCTGCAGAGAAAGAAGTAATTGGAGTGAAGTGGTGATACGACCCGTTTCCAAAAATCCCTGAAAAGCTGTGAATTGACCAAAATGCCCTTGATGGTCAAACAGTTGACTTTTGATTCGTAAGGAATTTCATATTCAATATTAGAACTCTATCTCTATGCTAAGATTCATGATAGATTTATCCCGAAAAAATGGTTTTGAAGTTGTAAGAAGACGTTAGCTAAGACCTTCAGAGAAGATTCTCATCGCGGAGGGGAGAGGGGATCTGAGTGTTTAGGAAGGGGTGAGTGGCTAAAAAAATCGATGTTAAACACAAGGGATAACGAGACACGTGGTGGGCTAGGATTGGTCCATGTGTTGTAACAAAGGTTTGACAGCAAATGGAGGTTGTGAACTGTGTGAACGGGTTGGAAAGGAAGAAAGCGAGAGGAAAGAGGAGGGAAGGGGGGGGGCGGCGGGGGGCCGGGCCGCTTTTTCCCCCGTCCCGGGGCGGTTCGAATCTGCCACAAGGTTGGGGTGCTTGCGGATTCCACCTGGGTCATGTGCAGGACGATGCCGTGATCTCAACCCCCTGAAGAACCGCCGTTCGAAGTTGAGTCAATGAAACCCCCGGCGGGGGGGGGGATTTAAGGGTTTAAGCCGGGGGCGGCTCGCCGCCGATTTCGATGTTCCGGCCCCCAATTGAGGCCGCCGATGCCACCAATTGATTCCCTGCAACTTTGAGGTCATGCCCATGAAATTCCAACTCAAAATACGCCGTGGTTGGCCGCTGACGAGAGTAAACGGAAACCGCCGCTTTCCGGCCGTTTTTCCGGCCAATGTCGGCCGTGGTAAGCCCCGATTCTTGTTCCATTGGATTTGTTGGATTGCGTAGATGAATTTTGATATAACATGCATTGAAATTGGTTGAGATTTGAGTAAGTTGAAGGTCGCCGGAATCCGCCGCCTTTTGGGGTTTTTTCCGGCCAATTCCGGCGATGATGAGTCCTAAAAGTTGTAGATTCGGATTCCTGGGATTGAGTTGATAAATTTAGACATAAAATTCATTGGATTTGGTGGAGAATTGAGGAAGTTAGAGGTTGCCGAATTCGGGTTTGGGAAGTTCGCGTGGCGGTTTCAGAATTTTCGCGGGGCGGCGGCGGCGGTGACGTCATCACCGGTGATGACGTGGACACCACGTAGACTCCTAGTCAGCACCACGTGGACGCCAAGTCAGCGCCACGTGGATGCCATCTCAGCAACACGTGGATGCCACCTCATCGCCACTTGGACGCCACGTGGCTGCCACATCACAACTGAGTCAGCGCCACATCAGCACTTCGGTGCTGACGTCAGGCCTACGTTGACCGGCGACCAGTTTTTAGGGTTTTCGACGTTCCGGATCCAATGGCGAACTCTGTTTTGCCATCCGGGATACGGTTAAACCCCAATTGAGCAAAACAGTGGGAGTTTGGGTTTTTACGATTTGAATTCGGTTATTGTTATTAATTGTGGTTATTGGGACGTTCAGGGTGAACGCATTCCTTGGAAATAGCACAACTGGACCGAGCATTCTGGCGAGGATGAGGAGGACCGCCCGGTATCACTGTGAGTGGACGGGTTTGATTTTAAATGTGTTTTGAGCATGATATGATTTATATATATATATATATATATATATATATATATATATATATATATATATATGTGTCCGGTTAAAGGGACACACCATTTTCAAAACACCCTTTCTTAGCCGTTGGATTGAACCCATTATCAATGGGTCCCATAAAAAAGTTGCCAATCCAACGGCCAAGAAAGAGTGTTTTTGAAAATGGTGTGTCCCTTGATCCTCTCCCTATATATATATATATATATATCTGATTTATGAAATGGATATTGTGCATATGGTGATTATGATTAGTACAGTTGATGGCACACCTGAGAATCCAGTGGGTTGAATTCCCAGTGGGTTCTAAGCATGCGATGTGTCTGGGCATTGGTGGTTAAATTCCCCCTTGTCCTACATCCGGGGCATGGTGGTTGAATTCCCCTTGTCCTACACACCGTCACTCGTGGTTAAATTCCCCAGGTCGGATAATATCATGGCCGTAGGTTTATATTGTGAAAATGCACAGGTATGCCTATTGTGATACCTTACCTACTACTGCTGCATGCTCATTATAGTAAAAGATTTTACTACTTGTTTTCAAACTATGGGGGTTATTATATTGATTTGTAAATGTTTTTCACTGATCTTTATTTTCCCTATCCACTCACCCTTGTTTTTGCGCCCCCACAGGACCTGATACTGTCGAGCACCACCGAGACGAGCGGCGAAGTTCAGGATAGCTCTTTTCTGTGCTACAAAGAGTAGGAATCTCTTTGTCACTGTTGTATTTCAGACTTGTGTAAACCTTTTTGTTCCGCTGTGTAGAAGCTCTGATATAGTGTTTACGGTTGAGTTGTTGAGTTACTTTCCGTTGTTTTAACTTTTGTGGTTGCTTTTGGGGTTTAAGGCTTCGTCATTCTTTGAGGGTGACGGCCGCACCTCCCTGGCCCCACTTTCTGGGGCGGGGTGTGTCAAGTGGACCTTCAAAACCAAGTTGAAGTCTGATGGATCTATGAGGAGAGGATGGGGAGGTTGCCGGGGAGGAATTGATTACAATGAAACATTTGACGCGGGGGGGGGGGGGGATGTAGTATGGATGTTTATTTTTGTTGGGGGGGGGGGGGGGGTTTTTTCCCCGTGAGAGTGTGTCTCTCCTTTTTTTATTAAATTTCAACTGATGAGGTTTATGTGACTCAACCCCAAGGCTTTGAAATTGAAAATGAAGAACATAAAGTTTACAAACTGAAGAAAGCACTCTATGGACTGAAGCAAGCTCCCAGAGCTTGGTATGGAGAGATTGACAAGCATTTCAACAACTCTGGTTTCAACCAAAGCAGAAATGAGTACTGTATGTGAAGAAGGAAGGAGATAAGGGAATTCTCATTATTTCACTATATGTAGATGATATCATCTACACAAGTAGCAGTGAGAGAATGCTTGCAGATTTCAAGAGTGAAATGATGAAGAAATATGAAATGGGTGATTTAGGCCTATTGCATTACTTTCTGGGAATCAGTATTGTGCAATCAGTAGATGGGATCCATATTTCACAAAGGAAGTATGCAAAAGAGATACTTGACAAATTTGGTTTAAGTCAATGTAATTCAAATGTGACTCCTATGATTGAAGGTGAGAAACTGTCTAGAGATGATGGAAGTGCACCAGCTGATGAAAAGACGTATAGAAGTTTGGTAGGAAGTTTGAATTATCTGACAGCTACAAGACCTGGTATTGTGTATGCTACTGGAATTCTATCAAGATATATGCATGGTCCAAGTGAAACTCATTACGGAGTGGCAAAGAGAGTACTCAGGTATGTCAAAGGAACTCTAGACCTTGGAGATATGTATGAAAGGGGAGTATCACCACAGCTGATAGGATTCTGTGATAGTGATTGGGGAGGCTGTCAAGATACATCCAGAAATACATCTGGATATATGTTTAGTTTGGGAACAGGTGCAATCTGTTGGCAATCGAAGAAGCAACAATCTGTTGCACAATCTTCTGCTGAAGCTGAGTATGTTGCTGCAGCAGTGTGTACTTCACAAGCTATTTGGCTAGGGAGGGTGTTAGAAGACTTCGATTTGAAACAGATGAGTGCTACACCATTAATGTGTGATAGCAAGCCAGCAATTGCAATGTCAAAGAACCATGTTTCTCATAACAAGTTCAAGCACATTGCATTAAAGCATCATTTTATAAGAGATGAGGTTGAGGACAAAGAAGTGGAGCTGATCTATTGCAGTACCAATGATCAGATTGCTGATATATATACTATGGCTGTTGCAAGTGAGAAGTATTACTACCTAAGAGAGCTATTAGTTGTATAACAACAGTTTTAAAAGGGAGTGTTGGAAGTTAAGACCGCATTGCTTGGCAGTGAAGCAAGGATTGGCGCCTAGTGTTATTTCAAGATTGAAGTTTGAATTAAGTCAACTTGAAGACCGGTGACTCAGCCAAGTTCGACTAACTCAGCAGATACAAACAAGTTTTCCAGCAATGCTTATCAAGAAGTGGTCCTGCAAAGTTGGTAGACTTAGGTTTCTGAGATTGAGCCAAATGGATGGCTTTGATGTAATAGTACTTAGTATAAATGCTAAGTTACCCTAGCTAGCAACTTGTAATGTAACTGAGTTTTTGAATCAAAGAATATAGTAGTCGAAGAGCAAAGTTTTGAGCTTGCATTCATTTGTTCATTTCTAGTTTTCAAACTATACACAAAGATTCAAACTTTACATAACAGAAATCAAAATACAACAGAATATAGCTTGAGTTGTTTGTCTGCAATACATAGTGCATGAAAACACCTAGCTATACATTAAAATCCAATAGTTTTAAAAGTGACTCTTCCCCCACCTTTTTCAAAGAGCTCTCAAATTCGATCCCACCAAAGATTAGATTCGACATCCATAGGAGGCAGAATAGATTAAGAACATTGAAAGGTATTAAAAAGCTGGGTATTAATTCCTTCATTGTAAAAAATGGAAAGACAAACGTTAAATGCTATGGAGGAACTAGCAAAATCAGTGAAGGCCTTGAATGTTCATCTTATCACTATCAACAACAAGCCCTTTTATAGGTATGTTCATGTAACACATAAATGTACCAGTGCAGAAGACTCGGAGGCGATTTCAAAAAAGGTGGGTAGAAGGGACTTCACATGTAAGATCCTATCCAGATCCTGATAAGGGTCCTCGTAGCCAGCCCCAACCAGTTGGGATTAAGGTTGACATGAGTTCAATTGAGATCCATATTTTATAAACTTAAAAAGCATTGGCGGTACATAACTATCCCAACAAATACTATTAGGACAAAAACTTACGCCAAAGGACAATTTAGATGGTAAAACTGAATGCACTTGAAGAGCTTGTGCTTCTAGGAAACCCGACAGTAGTAGCTAATTTTTTTTATTTTTACTAGAGTTTAAAAAGGGTTAGTTAACTATGGGTTAACTTCATTTACATGTGTCAAAAATTGAGTAGCGCAAAATTCTCCATGTAAAAATACTTTTTAGAATTAAAAATTGGCAATTGAAAATAAGTACAAATTACAACGAAAATTAAACCTCACAATAACAAATCTTAAGATTTTTTTTCCTAGGGTTGGAACCCAATGGAAGGCTAGGCCCTCACACCTTTGTTCAAAATAAAGAAAACAAACATCATAGTTCTAACATAGATATAAAAAAACAAAACACTCAATCGGCATAAAGCATCTTGGAGCAGTTTGCAAGCTGTTTGATGAGTTGAACTCTTATTTTAATTTATTAATTATAATATTGAAAAAGTAGTTTACTTACTAATAAATAATATTATTAATTTGTATGTATTAAATTACGAGTCAAGTCGAGCTTTAATGAGTCCGGTTTGAGCTGACTCATAAATATACGAGCTTCTCATAAGCTTAATGAGCCGAGCATACCAAATCTCAAGCTCAGCTCATTTTTTAAATAACCCTAAAAATAAGTTCAAGTTCAGATCAGTTTATAACAAGCAGCCTTGTGTAAGCCGAATACAAATCGAAATCGAACCGAGATCGAGTAGTTCAAGCCAATTTACAGCCCTACACATATGGCCCCACTTTATGGGGATCAACTTCATTTTGTATCACTAAACTTGAGTGTAAAAGTTGAAATATGATGAGTAATCTTAAATTAAAATTGGCTTATTACCTATGTTGGTACCTGAAACTTGGGTCAAATCCCAGTTTGGTACCCAAGAATTAAAACGTCCCAGTTTAGTACCATGACCGTCTAAACTTGTCCCAGTTTAGTACCTACAATCAATTTTGAATTTAACAATGTTAATATTGATGACGTAAAAGGGGTATTTTTGTGTTTTCATAAAAAAATCATCATTAAAATCATCATTTTCCCCTCTGAAATCACACCACCATGTGCGTTTCAAGAGTCAATTGCAAATTCACTAGTCGCATTATTCATTCTCTCTGGTGGATATTTGCGAGCGACAATTTCAATGTGGGAGTTTTCTCTCATTTTGAGATTTAGGGTTACAAATTCAGGCGCCCAATCTGATGTGGAAGATGGGCCTCCACATATTGCACGTGGACATGTAGATAATTGGGGAATTATCTATAATAGGCCAAGTGGCCAATACTTGTTCTAAAATGGTGGGTCAGCTAAATTCATTCTAAAATGTGCAAAATATAGCCTAATTGCACGAGAAACCCTTATTGCCTAATTACACTGTAAGTCCCTCAATCCCCTGCCAAAATCCCCAAGCAGAGCCGCCCGCATCTTCTTCGTCGGAGCTTCGAATTCCGGCGTCACCAACACGAAACATAACCCGTCAGGGAACACCATCGGAATCAAATCCAACGGGTCGTATCTACCCACCTTTTGCTCAGACTTCAGCCCCGCGTCGACCCCAACCTCCTTCCGAACATCTCGTCGACGGCTACGGCGGTGGCGGCTGCTCTCACCGCTCAGCCCACAGATCTCTCCCAATGGCCTCACTGTCCTCGTCACTGGCACTGTCGGCTTTGTTGGCACCCACACTCCACCGCCCTGAAGCGCCGTGGGCACCGTCGGAAGCTTCTGGATGGAAATGGAGTCTTCGTCATTGAGGGCGACATCAACAACGCGTCGTTGCTGGAGAAACTCTTCGATGTCGTGCCGTTTAGCCACGTGATGCACCTGGCTGCTCAAGCCGGCATCACGAGAATGGTGAAGAAGACATTGCCGCACCGCAGACCATTTTCCCCTTCTTTGGAAAAAGCTTTTAATGATTTGGATAATATAATCAGAAAATTGTGAATTTATGTTGATTTTGTTGCTTGAAATTTGCGTGATTTGTGTTCAATCTCATATTATTGAATTGGATTGTGAATCTGGGTTAGTGTTGTGTTGTGTTGATCAGGTAGAGAAAATGGCGTGAAGTTGCCGAATGGACAATGTGAACACTATAAGACACCATATACATGCTATAAGAGATTATGTATATACTATAAGAAACTATGTGCAAGTTGTGAATAATAATTCATTTTTTCAGAAACGGACTATAACCACACTATGGTGGACTATGGTCATACTATGGTGTACTACAACTATACTACGGTAGATTACGATCACACTATAGTAGACTATAAGCACACTTTGGATACCCAGGGGCTTCTTATGCAATTAGGCAATACTTTGACAAACTACGATCACACTATAATGGACTACGACTACACTACGGTGGACTATGACGGACTACGGTACACTATGGTGGACTGCAATGGTTTTGAGTACAAGGGGTTAATTGCAAATTTATTGTAGAAATTTGCCTAGGTTAAGAACGGCAAGCCCGTTGCCTGTTTTGGAACTCAAAACCCCCCCTTGGCCTATTATGGACAATTCCCCTAGATAATTGGGGGTTGTGGGCCAATTTTTTATGGAAAGACCAAAATACCCCTTTCACTTCATCAGTATTAACGCTGTGAAATTCGAAATTGACGGTAGGTACTGTAGGTACTAAACTAGGACAAGTTTAGACGGTTAAGGTATTGAACTGGGACGTTTTAACTCTTAGGGTACCAAACTGGGATTTGACTGAAGTTTTAGTACCAAAATGGGTAACTCTTGAGTAATCTTAAATTAAAATTTCCAAATGTGTCTCTGGAGATTTCAATTTTCCTCCCGAAAACACTCAGGGCTTCCCCGCCACCACCCTAGCCAACCCACTAAACCCAACCGGCCTAAAACCCTAAAGTTCCTCCTGAGTTGAAAACTCAAACCAAGTGGCCATGGCGGTGGACAAAGAGCAGCTCGAGGGAGATGCCTCCGTTTCCCGCTTCTACAAGATTGTTCTCAGTTGGGACTATCACCGCCTCCTCAAAGAATCCAAAGTAAGTAATTTCTCCATTATCTCAGTTGAGTTGAATTGAATTGAATTGAATTGATTTATTTCGCCATTGTTGGGTTAAGGAAGAGGGAAAGATAGACGACCGTATAGGAATCTCAAAAGTGAAAGACAGCTACAAAAATGTGGACGACTACCTCTCTACTTACGAACCCCTTCTCTTCGAAGAGGTCAAATCCCAGATTGTTCAGAAGAAAGACGAGGACGAAAGTATTAAAATCTTCCTCTTTTTCATGTTTAAATTCCGAGTTTACCCTGGTTTTTTTGTTGACCTTGCTGACTCTATAGCTATCAATTTTGCTCTTGTGGAACAATGCAGGAGAAGAGTGGAAGAGAAAGCTGGTTGTGGACTGCACTGAAATCGATGGCTTCCACTTCGCAACGGTTACCTCTGGCTCGGAGGATAGCGAAATGGATGAGAAAGAATCCCTTTCGCAGAACGATCTTCTGATCCTTTCGAAACAAAAGGTAATAGTATTCGATTTGGACGTGTTTAATCCTTCTATTAGTCTCTAGCATATAGAAACGCAGTCTTGGAGGCCTTCATTTGCTTGTTTGGTTATCAAAATTGAAGTGGCTGGTCTTGTTATTATTCGAACAGATTGGAATACTAGATTTAGTTTTGCCCATTTGGCTTCATTAGCAGGAAAGAAAAACACTTTTCGTGTAATAGAATTAATGATATTGGTCAATGTAGTATTCTTACTCGGAAGTAAAGTTTCGATTGCAGTTTCAAGGGAATACAAAAGTCGCAGACTATGCTTTTGCATTGGTGGAAAGTCGTCAAGCACGTTCTTTTAGGATTAGAATGTATTTAGCGGGAGAATTCAAAAATTTGAAGACAGCTGCAGTTGAATCTTCTCCGAGGCTGTTGAAAGTGAAGTCTTTGGTTACGTCTAAGAGTGGAGGAGAGAGGTTTTGTTACACTTTAAAGGTAATGGTTTTCTTAGTAACTTGCATAGCATTTACTCGACAGTGCCTTTTCTGTTTGTTGGATCTCTTTATCTGAAAAGAGATCGAGAAATTTGGTATGACATGGTTTTAATTGTCGGATATAGGTCATTCTCTGTATCAAAGTTCATTCAGCTATTTTAGTTAAATAAAAAGATTCAATTTTAAAAGACTGATGGTTTTTGGTTTTCCTCCATTCAGATTGTTCTTATTGAAAAGAATAATATGACTAAAAGCTGCTTTCTTTTCTACCCTGATACTTTCATGCTTGATGCTCTTGCTGGGCGTTGCATTACACTAAAAAATAATTGTTGGCCCGCATCCTAACTGCTCAAGTTTATAAAGTATACTGGTGAACGGACATAATTCAGTGGAAACTATTGAAAAACTTCGACTTGTTCATATGTAGTGCTTTGTATTAGGGATTGATGATTCTTCTATCTGTCCATGTTCATGTTTCAAGCAGTCATGTCTCATTTATTATTTCATCTAAAATCTTTTCTCCTCAAATCTGACGAATTATAATCAGCAGTCCATATTTTAGTTAAAACGTAAAGAGATTATTGTCTTCTGTTTAATTCCAACATGATTTTAGCGATTTCACATATGTTTCAGATTTGCAGTCTATCAACCATTGCTCGTGAATATATAGCTCTATGGTCAGTTGGCTCTCTCCCTTTCAAGGATATAATTCTTGGAGGCGCTGAAAAGAATGTTGACTCTGAATGCCAGGGCTGGAAAATTTCCAGACCTCTGGAGGAATTTATTAAAGACAATCTAAATGAATCTCAACACAATGCCATCCGAGTAAGTGGATAATATAAGTGTCCTATATATGAACTTCTCATACGCATAATACATGTAGCATGGCTATTCTGGTCTTGTAGAAGTCCATTATCTAGTCTCAGTTCTGTGTGTTGTTGGGTTTGAAGCTTTTTCATGTATATTTGAATTTCTCTAGAAGTCTATAAGGACTTTGACAGATACTAATGAAGTAATCTTATTGTTTGGTGTAGGTTGGTCTATCACGTAAACCATTTGTCCTGATACAGGTTTACTTTAAGCCCTTTGCCAATTCTTTTTATTTTTAATGATTGTAAGATTAATGTTAATGTACATATTGGATGTCGTTGCGGATACTGATTTCGAGCTTCCATTTAGGGTCCTCCAGGAACAGGAAAGACACAAACTATTCTTGGACTTCTCAGTGCCATTTTGCATGCTACTCCAGCAAGAGTGCAGTCCAGGTTATCCTTCTTCTAACACCTATACTAGCGAACTATGTAAGAAATCCAAGGAACTTGGAATAGAAAATTACCTATATGGATTTAGACATTTTTTTGTGATTGTAGGAATTGCAGAGGTGAATGTCAGATGTCTGTATTTTTGTATCTCAAGCTCATGTGCATTTTCCTTCTTTTGCAGGGATGAGTTGCAAAACATAAAGCGTGGACCAAAGCTATCTAGGAAGGAAAAGTATGTGGTTACTTGCTCAGAAAAGTCTTTTATTCATTTTGGGTGGATCATATGGTGCGTAAAATTTTCAGCTATTCCTAGGCTAAAGAGGATCACTCTTAATCTCTTCAAGGATGCTACAAATTTAATTGTTTTCTCATTGTTCCATCCAGTATGCACTCTATAATAATCTTTTGTGCATTATCAGATTCAATCACTGGGCACTAGCGTCTCCATGGCTTAGTGGTAGCAATCCTAGAGAGGAAATAATGCCTGTTAATGGTGATGATGGTTTTTATCCGACCAGTGGAAATGAATTAGTAAGTGCAATTCCTTGTTTTGAATTACTGTAAAAAGAGATAAACGTGTCTGCTAACTTTATGCAATTTGCAGAAACCTGAATTAGTCAACTCCAGTCGTAAATATCGTGTACGTGTCCTTGTGTGTGCTCCTTCAAATTCTGCACTCGATGAAATTGTTTTGCGTGTTCAAAACAATGGTACAATTCTTCTCACTTCACTTCTCAGATATTTCCACTTTGTTCAGCATGCTCCTCATCTTATTTACTGTATGTTTGATCAATTCATCTTCCGTACGCTACTGTGCTGTTTTTTCAGTTTCTTTGTAAAATGCTCTAGTGTGGTGATTGAACAACAATCCCTTCTCAGTTTGATTTATGTGAATGAAAAATCCCTTTTCAAATAAATAATGGGCAAGCCGTATTGCAAGTTACTCAAAAGTATAATGCAGTAGTAGTAAGCTGCGGAATGTCAGTGGAAGTCCAGTAAATGTAAGACCTAGAGTCACTTTAGAAAGCCAGAGATAGAAGATGTATGTCAAAAGAAACTAAAATTAGTCCATTTCGTAGCTATACAAATTCTATTATGCTATCAGTTACGTAACATTAAATTCTCTTTAAGGAAACACACTCAGTAAATTCAATACTGCGCTCATTGATATATTAAATGAGTTGCAGAAAAAAAAAAGAAGTCTAGGATGCTTAATATTATACTTGAATTTCCTTTATCGATGGGAAAATACGTATACAAACTCACTCCTTTAAGGTAGTGGATCATCTACAGGTTAAGTCACTGGTTGGTGACCTGATCCAATACACTAAACTCAAGAACTTATAGAAATAGGTTTGTTGGTGACCTGATTATAGGCACATGGTGTTTGATTACTCATGCATTTTATTATGGCCTTTTGACATAGAATTGTAGAAATAGGTTTCTATTGATTTTCATCCAAATGCAATACTTTATCTAATGTTTTCTGGTGTTCTCAGGTGTGCGTGATGAAAGTGACCGTCCATATAATCCCAAAATTGTGCGCATTGGTCTCAAGGCACATCATTCTGTCCAAGCTGTCTCCATGGATGAATTGGTATGTATCTGGCACTAAAAGGCGTACGTATCAGTTTCACTTTATAAAATATAGCGTAGAAATTGGTCAACCAAATCAAAAAGTGATAAAATGTCAGTATACATTATTAACAGGCATCTCAGAGGTTTATCCACTTTATGCATAGACCTAATCAGTCTGACAGACACTAGGGGAAGTCCTTTCGGTTTTATTTTATAAATCCCAAAACCTAGAACTGGTGGCCGTGAAGAGTGAATGATATGGAACAGTGGACATTTGGTTTTATTAATCCCAGAACCTGCCCAGTTCTGAAACTCATTTAGCTTGCGCCACAAAATAAATGAATCTCAGCTACAATTCGTGATACAAAGGCTTTGAAAGCAATTATAATCTGAAGTCTCTCTCAATATCCCTGAGAGACACTTCTGTGGTATTGCTCCATTTTCCAAAACTTCTTTCTTTATTCTTCCAAATCCTGGTAGTGAATAGGCTTGGGCTTTGAAAGCTAGCTAGTGGCATTTGGTAGTAGTAAGCAAAAGGGATAATCACAAGAAGTTGCTAATTTCAAATTATTGTTGCAAATTCTTGAAAGAATCACATAGGGATAAAATCAAGTCCTATAGATAGCTTCCACTCGCTGAAGATTGTGGAATCGCAATATTTTAGCTGGGCTGTTATCCTCATGAATGATTAGGATACTGTAGTGATGGCCATAGAAGCTAGGCTGCCAGGAGTGAACTCCTTCCGTATCCAGAGGCAAAAAAATCACAGAGTATTGCTCTAGAGGTGTATTCACTTGGAGGAGAATGTTCAAACTAGAAGGCGTGAATAAACCTGCTTTTGTCATGTTGAAAACTCAGAGCATAGCTTTAATGGAGAGTGTAGCTTTAATGATAATTATAACTAAATGCCCATCCCGTCTTGGAAATCATAATGTTTCAGTTACTACTGGATATCTACCAGATGTACAATACTCTGCCCATCTCTTACATGCTGGTAAAATCTGTTTGCTTGAACATTACGAGAAACAGTCTGCTAAAACTTGTGCAATTTCAAAGGGTGACCAAAGTTTTCCTGTTGCAGGTAGAAAGAAAGAAAGGAAGCATGGGGAGTGGTAAAGAGAGAGATGGAGGTGCTGATAGGTTTCGAGCTGAAATTTTGGAGGAGGCCGTAATTGTATGTTACATTTGCCTTCTGTTCTAATTGAAGTTTAAGACCATAAATTTCATTTGTCATTTGTTTATGAGTTGCAGGTCTTCTCTACCCTCAGCTTTAGTGGTTCAAGCCTATTCAGTAAATGGAATCGCGGTTTTGATGTTGTTATAATAGATGAAGCCGCACAAGCTGTAAGTTCATGCAACTGTTTATATTTGTCTCTTAAGTATTTCCACTTTGTACCTTTCCTCCTTTCCAGACCCTGATTTCTCTCGTCTAAATGAGGCTCTATACATTACAATAACTGCAACTGGCACACTATGGTCATAGGACAGTCCTTTTCTCTTTTATTTATACATTTGTATAATGTCGGATGACTATTTTTGACTACCAATAGTTGATGAATTCATTATATTTTACAATTTCTATTGTCTTTTGATACTATTTATCCTCTCTATGTTCATAACCATAGAAGTGCATGTTAACAATAAGAATAACAGAACATAGGCATACACTATTTTGTGATTGTTTAGTTGGTTTTAAATTTGTTGAGGAGTCTTTAGTTCCTAACCAGAATACCTTAGAATCTGGACTGCATGGTCATGTGGACAAAAATAAGCATTGAACATCAGAACCAAAAATAAAAGAAAAGGCGTGTGGTGAGATGGGCTTTCAAAGTAATAGTAAAGGATCTATTGATGGTTGAAGGGATGGATTGCCAAGAACTAGTCTCCAGTTCTTAATACTGAAAGTCTACGGTGATGGTTCTGGTGCTTGTTTTTGAGTTCATTTGATTTGAGTGTTCAGCTCCTCGACTTGGAGGACCACATGTTCGAATGTTGGGCACTGAGCCTTAGTATAGATGTACATTGGCTTTGCAGACTGGGTTATCTGCAGTTGAAATTAAGATTCCTGTGCTTAATGTTATTGTCTGTTAGGAGATGAACATATGTTTCGGAAATCTGGAGTGTAAGTGTTAAAGTTCAAGCTTAATGTAACAGATCTATTACTACGAGCAATTATAGTACCCTACTATGGCCTTGTGGTATAACTTTTCCAAGTGTTATTGTATGAGTGGATACTGATTGATACTGTTTACCTTAGTCATTGTACTTTACCACTCCATAATATATCCTCTGCGTCGCACGAAAAAACACTTAATTGCCCTGATTGATTGGATGCTCAGAAAAATATTACCACGATATGCTTATTTATTCTTTCATTAAATACATGCAATGCTAAATCTAAACTAGGAATTAATGGCACTTGACGTATGCTGGGCAACATCTCGTGTATTGTTGTTTCAAGAAGGTACAACATCAATTTGATCATCTTGAATTGATCGACTTTATGTTATGCATTATACAGGTGGAACCTGCCACTCTTGTTCCGTTGGCAAATGGATGTAAACAAGTATTTCTTGTAAGTTTCTACTTTTCCCCATTGTTACTATCAGTTACGGGTACCAGTGCTTCTTTTTAAAACATATTTTGCTTTCTGAATTTGTAACATTTAGATTGGTGACCCCGTTCAACTTCCAGCTACTGTAATTTCACCCGTTGCTCAAAAATTTGGGTAAAAATCTTTCTTCTTTTTTATTGATCAATTGGGTTACATATCTGATTTTCTGCCTGCATCTCTCTGTCCATCATTCTATGCTGTCCATCATTCTATGCGTGTTCTCTGAGTTATCTGTTGTCGTCTGATTGAAGGTATGGGACTAGTATGTTTGAGAGATTTCAGAGGGCTGGCTATCCGGTGACCATGCTGAAGGTCCAGTATCGGATGCATCCGGAGGTTAGATCACAAACATGCAATGGATTAAGTTGAAAGTTCTTTTATATTGTTGGCTCAGATTCTTTTAACTTAGGGTCTTGGAATAATGGTAAACCCAATGGTCATCATGAAACCAAACCAACATTATCCATTCTTATCCTTGAAATTTGCAATATATGATATTTTGTGGGCCCACATGTTAATTGCTTAAGCTTTTAGAGCTAGTTTTAAACAAACAAAATGTGGCAAGATAGTTTCAGTTAATGCTATTTTCGAACATTGGCTATATCACAATGTGAACTAGCTAATAGAAGTCCTTAGAAGTTGGCTATGTTTTTATGAGTAATGGTTATTGGGTAATACACTTCAGCATATGACCAGTAGAGTGCAAGGCGTGCCAGTACCAGGTAGTTTGATAATTTTTCCAATGTTACTTTGAAATAATGAGTTCTGATTATTTTCAGTAGCTCTTATGTATTTTGATGTTTCGGACAAGACTGCAATTTACAAACTATCTGGTACAGACATGTGCACAACTAATGAGCAAAATCAGTCGGGAACAAAGAGACGGTTGAGATTTCCTTATTGTTATCAGCCCATAGCTTGAAAATTACTTGCTATATTTCATCTTAATGCGAAAGCTACTCTTTTTTTTTTTTTTTGAGAGAATGCGAAAGCTACTGCTAATAAGCACTGTCAGTCTGTTGCTTGAAGATTGCTGTAGTATCTGTTGTTATTGCTAGAATACTGTATTTGTGTGTTTTCAGTCTGTAGCTTCATATATACTTAGAATTGTCTTGTTGAATTTATGCTGGTATGCTTGGAAAATAAAGGTGTAAAAAGTGTTTTCATTAGTATCCAATATACACTTCGGAAACAGTAAGCACACCAAATGTGTTGGGCCACATAGTGCTGCAGGTAATGAATATAATTTACTGATTGGAGTAGCAAAGAAAGAAGCAGATTAAGTTCATGATTTCTTCATATTTCTTAAGATTTAGTTAATGCCACCCCTTAATAACTGATAACCTTGCACAAATTCCAAAAACCTACCAAGCACCAGTCTCCAGCTTTATCTCCCGTCCAGCAGCCATTATATTCTAATACTCACTAGTTGATGATTCAATTACCAGGAATGACTTTGATCAATTTTTCCTTTTGGATCAACCAGAACTTGTTTGTTACTTGATGATGCAAATTGTTTTTAACAGAGGTTGAAAGATAAGTTTGGTTTACTAATGCATGTTTGCATGTTCAGTTATATCCCCTTTTTCTGTTTTTGTGTTTTTTTCTTAGAAGCGATCTTATCTACGTGGGCCTAAATAAAAACCGTAGTACTAATGTATTTGTATTCATTTTTGTTAGAGTATTAACTCTCATCTACATCTGGGTTTTTATATATTTTGAAAGGGGCGAGTAGGGTATGCATTGCGATATTTATTTGCTTTGTTTTTGTAAGTGCGTGTTATTTAACTAAGCTTCCGCTGCTGAGATGTGGACCTAACATATGAAATAAATAAAATACCTGAGCAGATTAGGAGCTTTCCTTCTGCAGAGTTCTATTCGGAGTCATTGGAGGATGGTCCGGATATTCAAATGCAGACTGCACGTTCCTGGCATGGCTATAGTTGCTTTGGACCTTTTTGCTTTTTTGACTTACATGAAGGGAAACAATCCAAACCCTCAGGAAGTGGATCTTGGGTGAATGTTGATGAGGTTGAATTTATCATGCTCTTGTATCATAATTTGGTGGGTAAATATCCAGAGCTTAAATCAAGTCACCAGTTCGCAATTATATCACCGTATGCTGCTCAAGTAAATCTCTTGAAAGAACGTTTTAGAAGTACTTTTGGAGTGGAATCTGAGAAAGTAGTGGACATTACTACTGTTGACGGGTGCCAGGTACTGTTGCTCATCCTTGTGCTGATTTCCTTTGGTAAACTTTTCTTGTACTACATAGTTGTTTTCTGTCTATAAGGCAATAAAAATTTTAACTTTTGCATTTCTTTCAAGATCATTTGTTTGGTTAGCTGACAGCATTGGGTGTGCCAATGCAAAATAATCCCTAGTCACGTACCTACCAAAAAAAGAAAAAAAATTAAGGTTGACTCGAATGATCAACTTTCTGGTTCCGCATACCATGTGAAATAACTGAACGTCGAATGCTTCTTTCAGGGGCGTGAGAAGGATGTTGCAATATTTTCTTGTGTCAGGGCAAGCAAGGATGGTGGTATTGGGTTTCTGGCTGATTTTCGACGAATGAATGTTGGGATCACTAGAGCAAAATCCTCTGTCCTGGTGGGTTATAATTTTCTGTTAATATTAAAAATTCAGTTTTAAATACCCTCTGTATTTGTCCAATCATCATTTTAATTATTTATCGTTCTATTAGGTTGTGGGGTCGGCATCAACATTAAGGAAGGGTGATGAGCATTGGAACAACCTGATTCAAAGTGCTGAAAAGAGAGACCGTCTACATAAGGTGAATATCCATGATATGTTAGTTATTAGTTCATATCCATTTTTCTTTGACAAATAAGACAACTTTTGTTAGTGTATTTTGTGATTTAGTCATATGACATGTTCTGGTGAATTTCAATGCAGGTTTCAAAGCCGTATGCTTCATTTTTCAGTGATGAGAACCTGGAAACCATGGCAATCAAGAAACAACCCTCATCGATAGAGGAGGCTAAGAATGTGGTGGATAACGATGCAGGTTCTTTGAATTTTGGGGATGCTGACCAAGCACAGGGAGATGACAATGATTATGGCGACGGGGACGTTGACATGGATGAGGGAGGTTATGGCGATGACTGAGTCGAATTAGGGTAATGTAGGTAGGTTAGACATCTGGTTAGGAAGCTTGTAGTGTATGTCTTGCTGCTGTCTGCATCCTACCCTCCAGTGTTCTTGTATAAAAATTGAAAATTGAAATTGGCAACAACCCGAAAGCAACAACATCAAAATATCAGAATACTTCACTAAAAGCTGAAGGATGCACTTTGTATTTTGAGCAAGTCAATTGTAAATTCATCAATTATAAACATTTGTAGCAAATTTGAGTGAAATGAAGGATGCACTTTGTATTTTGAGCCGTAAGAAGAAATGGCTAATTCAAAAATCGATCACAAAGGTTTCTGTCTCTTTCAAAAAGGGGCTCAGCATTCCAATTTGTTCAAGTTACTCCTCCCGTCCCGGCATTGTTAAGCGTCGACGACACTAGAACCCCCGTCGTGTGGTCGAACTCGAACGTCAAAGTGAAACACAAGAATATGCATAATTGTGAAAGCAATAATACGTAGGGGTACATTTTGCGAAAGTAACCAAACCTCAGGGGTAACTTTGTGATTAAGTTTCAGAAAATAAATACCCAGAACAGAACGGAGAGCTACCCCTTAAAAAGAGGAGAAGAAGAAGAAGATGATAGGCACCGCCATTGATGACGTTCCGAGTTGAAGTTGAAGCTTTTCCCGCCAATTTCTTTCCCAATTCCTGAAATTGATTGAATCCCGATCCCTAAATTCCTTTGAATTTACCGAAAGAAATCCTAGCATAGCATGAGAATATAGTGAAGCAGCTCGTTCCCACCAGGAGGAGATTGGACCGTCTCCCCAAGTATTATCAAGGTAAAATCTAACTTGCATTTAGATTCGAATGTGTGTGAATTCATAGTTATTGAGTTGTGTGATTTGTTTTACGCTATTTGATTTTGCATCAATTTCTAGTTCCAGTCCGAGAAGAAGCCAGTAATTTACTCGTGCGTAAATTATCTTCTTACTGATATCTTGATTACAAATTTGAGCCGTCTGTAGAGGATTCGTTGAACTTGTTCTAATTAATTTCCGTAATCACTGGTATCGGTAATTCCCTTCCTTGTAATGATATCTCAGTTACTTTCAGCTTAAGGTTGACTGCTAAGTACAAGTAAGATGTGTTTAACTTGGGTGCTTGCTTTTTCTGTGTTTAAATATCCATAGGCTTGCGATTCGCAAACAATCTAAGCTGCTGAGTTTGCTTGTTTTCCTTTGAAAGACTTGAAATCAGGTTTTGTTAATGTCTTCAAACCTCAGGTCATTATACTTCCTTGAAAGCTAACTTACTTGGTACCAGTTTAAAGACTCCATGGATGTCTCTCTGCCCCTTTCTTCTGGTGGTGTACATTTCGTTGTGTTTCTAAGTGCTCGGTATGGTTTATTTGTTTACTGAGTGTTTGTTTTCTGCTATCTCTTCTTCCTTTGCACACACAGTGGAGTTCTACCAAAACTCTATCTTCATTAGAGTCTGGTTCCGTTTTCTATGAGAAGTGGGCATTTTCCCCGTTTTTTTTGGAATTTTCAAGCTTCATTCTGCGTTCTGTTATAGTAACTTTTCCCTCTAACCCTGGAATTAACTGAATTGGACTTATCCAGAGCATTTTCTACACAAAAGCAGTGGCCCTTCTTCTTTAGCATTAGTCTCAAGGCTCCATCCTTTAGTGGCCTACTTAAGTTCTACGGTATTTTTTGTTGAAATTTTGTGGTTATCAATTTTGGCATGTTCTGATGATTAAAAACATCATTTTTCTTCCTGCAAAGTATTATAAGAATGTCAAGAACATCATTTCTCTTTACCAAAGTTTTCTAAAACGTCACACAGAATTCTCGTTAGATATGAAGGTGAAAGGGCTTCATGTATTTTACCTGAAATTATGTTGTCTTCCATCTAATGCATTCACATTGTGACCTATATAGAATACATGCACATGTTTGGTGGTAGCTGTGCTCATTATTGGGTATCGTCTAGCTTTTTTCATTTCAAAGAGTTCTTTGCATGTAAAATATTAGAGTATCGTAGCTATGTCCTGATACTTGTTTTTATTTTGAATGCAGCATCCTGTTTCTCCTTCATACATGCAACTCCCGATTTATCAGTAGAAGTTCATTCTCCTGATCAGGAAGTAGTGATTGCTTTGGGAAGCAATGTGGGTGACAGATTGCATAATTTCAATGAAGCCTTGCAGATAATGAGAAAATCAGGCATACACATACAAAGTCATGGTTGTTTGTATGAGACAGCACCAGCCTATGTGACTGATCAGCCGAAGTTTCTCAACTCTGCTGTGAGAGCTGTTACAAAACTGGGGCCTCATGAATTATTAGGAGCATTGAAGAAAATTGAAAAGGACATGGGTCGTACTAACGGAATAAGGTATGGTCCCAGACCGATTGACTTGGATATATTGTTCTATGGAAAGTTAAGAGTGAATTCGGATATTCTTACTGTCCCTCATGAAAGAATTTGGGAAAGACCATTTGTCCTAGCACCCCTAATAGATTTAATGGGGTCAACTATTGACAGAGATACAGTCGCTTGTTGGCATTCTTTCTCAACGCATTCTGGTGGGCTTTTTGATTCTTGGGAGAGATTGGGTGGTGAAACACTCATTGGGAAGGAAGGTATGAAAAGGGTCTTGCCCATTGGAAATGGTTTGTGGGACTGGTCAACAAAAACCTCAGTCATGGGTATCCTTAATCTTACCCCAGATAGTTTTAGTGATGGAGGAAAATTCCAGTCTGTAGAGGCAGCAATTTCTCAAGTTCGTTCAATGATTTCAGACGGGGCAGATATGATTGATATTGGTGCACAGTCTACACGACCAATGGCTTTTAGAATTTCAGTTCAAAAAGAACTGGAAAGACTAATTCCTGTCTTGGAAGCAGTTGTCAGGATGCCTGAAGCAGAGGGAAAGGTTATATCTGTGGATACATTTTACTCTGAAGTTGCTTCAGAAGCAGTCAGCAAAGGGGCACACATCGTAAATGACGTCTCTGCTGGGCAGTTGGACTCCAACATGTTTACAGTTGTTGCAGGCCTTAGGGTTCCCTACATTGCAATGCACATGAGGGGGGATCCGTCGTCAATGCAGAATAGTGAGAACCTCCAGTATGATAATGTTTGTAAGCAGGTTGGCTCGGAGTTATACTCAAAGGTTAAAGAAGCAGAAACATCAGGGATCCCAGCTTGGAGGATAATTATTGACCCCGGAATTGGATTTTCTAAGAGCACTGAACAGAATTTGGACCTTTTGATGGGGTTGCCTGACATTCAAACAGGGATTGGGACGAAAAGTCTGGCATTGTCTCATCAACCGATGCTTTTTGGACCTTCCAGAAAGAAATTTTTGGGTGAAATTTGTAATCGTACTGCTGCGACTGAGAGAGATGCTGCTACTGTTGCTGCCATCACCACTGCAGTTCTGGGTGGAGCAAATATAGTGAGAGTACATAATGTAAGGGATAATGTAGATGCTGCAAAGCTGTGTGATGCAGTGCTAAGACAGAAGAGATCTATTCCTCCAATTCAGAAACTTTGATACCAATTTTCTCCTTCAGACAGATATGCTGCCGGTATTATCTTCTTCCCAGTCTTGTTTCGAGATTTGACTTGAAATAGCAGGAGACAACGAGCCGGAAATGAAACTATAAGCCACGCTACCAAGTCTTGAATATGTATTTTTCCCAGACACAATCTCACGTTTGGAGGTGTATTAGACCGAACCTAACTTCGTCTAGCTGTGTTAAGTCCGGGACAGTACATGCTGTGTGTCACTGCCTTAATAGTTTCATCCATCTGATCACCGTAGTCCTTTGTGACGAAACTTTTGTGCCAAACGATTCATGTTAAAAAAGAGCCAAAGTGCTATCCAAATCTTCCTAATTTCCAACCTTGCTATTATTTTTCCTCCTCAATCCCATGACCACAATTTTGTTTCCAAACTCGCGTATGCCAAAATGAATCGAATTTGAAGAGATGGAGAAACCTCCTCATGTATGTGGGGGGTTTTTTTGGTTTGATTGAAATGTGGCTTTCGTAATGGTAGGGTGTGTTTAGTTTTCTTTTAATTTCTTAGTTTTGTCTAAGGATTAATACAGATTACCTTAATACCCTCCTTACATTAAATTTCCCCTTATGTATTTTACTCCTAAAAAGGGGCATTTTTGGAATTTAAAATATTTCAATTCAAAACCGCGTAAAAGAAAAATATAGTATTATATTGTGTTTAGTGAGTACTTTTGAATAAAATATATTACTTTATTACTTTTGGGCGCAAATCTCGAGACATAGCCGTTAGCTGCGCTATAAATCCTAGTACTTCACTACTAGATCGATCAAAACCACGCGGCTTAAAGATTAAGCAATCTCTAATTCTCCTCATCTCCAAATCTCGACGTCGTCTTCTTCATTGCTCCCACCCACTTTCCCCAATTCGTCGATCGTCGAAAAGACCAACAAAATCGGATAGCTTGCGGAGATCAAAGAGTTCACTCGCTTCCGATTTCGCATCTGAAATTAGGGTTTGTTTCTGTTCGATTCGTAATATCTTGGTTGATTTCGCCCAATTCGTTGAAATTAGGGTTTTGCAATTTCGATTTTGAATCACCGAAAGATCAAAAATTTGCATCTTTTCTACAAAAATAAAGAAAAAAAAACGATGGCTATTAAGAAAATTTTGAAGAGAAAAAGAAAAGTAGAAACAGAACAAAGCAGAGAAGAAGTAGAATCGGAAGCAGAACAAGGGTATATTCGCAGCCCGTGGAATCATGGGGCGGAATGGCTGCGGAGGGAGATGATTGGGAAGGGAAGCTTCGGTTCGGTTTTCCGTGCTACGGCTAAGAAACCGAAGCTCTCGGATCGATTTCCCGATGTGCTGGCGGTGAAATCGGCAGAGTGCTCACGCTCGGCTTCCATTGAACACGAAGCTGAGGTGCTCTGTTGGGTCAAAGGCTCGCCCTTTGTTATCGAGTTTTTGGGCGAAGAGCTCACCACCGCCGACAACGGCGATGACATCTACAACCTGTTGCTGGAATTTGCCTCCGGTGGAACCCTAGGCGGTTTGATCAGAAAATCCAAAGGCCGGGGTTTGCCGGAATCGCTTGTTAGGCAACACACGAGGTCGATTCTCCAAGGGGTTAAGCATATTCACCAATGCAACTACGTCCACTGTGATCTCAAGCCCGAGAACATCCTTCTCGTGCCTTGTGCTTCAAGTCACAGCGTGGTGGCGAAGGTTGCAGATTTGGGGTTGGCGAGGAGGAGGAAAGAATGTGCTGGTGGATGGAGAGGCACTCCTATGTACACCGACCCGGAAGCTTTGATAAATGAGGCTCAGGATCAGTACTCGGATATATGGTCGGTTGGTTGTATTGTGCTTGAGATGCTGACCGGCAAGGTCCCTTGGGGTTCCAAGCCTGCGGGTTCGAGTCTGGAGGACTTCTTCGACATGGTTGTTGCGGAATCAGCTCCCAAAATTCCTGATCAAATCTCGGATGTGGCCAGAGATTTTCTACAGAGTTGCTTAGCCACAAGGTGTCAAGAGAGGTTAACTGCTGAAAAGTTACTGCTCCATCCTTTTGTTGCGCAAGCACCACAAGCACCACCACAAGCATTGCAAGCTCCTGATCATAAGAAGGTGGTTGCAAAACGGAGAAGGATTGCAAGAGAAAGGCGGGTATTCGCAGTTAGAACCAAACCCGTGTGTGCAGTTCTGTGATACCGATTGGACTATCGAAGCTACTATCTGATGAAGACTCAGCTGCTGGAGCAACTAATTAAGGAACTATTTGTTCTGTAGCTGTTTTACCAAGTTTTGGAAATGCTTGTAGTTTAGATTGGTCAGTGGCTAGCTGTTTTCTAATTTGTAAAGCCCCTTACTTGAACTTAACTGTTCCACGGATGTTTATAGTACCAAACTCAAAGTTCTGTAGCATTTATTATTCCTCATTTGAATCCAACTATAAATTCTTTTCTTGGCGGCTGTACTCAACTGAATTCATTTATTACAGAGAGCTCATAGTTTGATCTATTTCCCTTGGTTCCTTTTCACGTATGTTTTACTGCTTTACTTATGACGATTATCTCGCCAGTCATTGTATTGATTCCTTAGTAACTTACAAGTTGGAGTAAATTAGTAATTGCAGCTTCTTAATTAACATCGTGAAACCAGTATGCATTCAGGTTTAGCATTTGATATACCAACTAAGGTCTGCTTTTGTTAATGCCTCCTTCTGATGTGGATAAATATAGATTCAGTAAAGCTCATTCACAGTTCATGCTGCTGATTGGATTAAGCTGATCTGGTTTTAATTACTGCTTTTCATTAATTCCACCTTCTGATGTTGGTAAAGATAGATCTCTGCTGATATATATCACATTTGATTGTGCTGATATATCTTCTAAACCAGCTGGTACAGACCCTTTAAATTTGAGTTAATTTCCTTAGTTCCCCGGAGGAAGTCTAGTTAGCAAACAAGAAAAGCTGGTAAAAAGTATGACTTGAGCCACTTTTCTGAAAAACACATGTAGAGGAATTGCTGAAATGTTGAAATTTCATTTTGTTGTTTGCGTTATGTGTCCAAATTTGTTTAATTAGAAGTTGTGGAATTTGGTCGAGTTAGCCAAATATCAAGTATGCAATAGTGGGGCTTCCTTGCTCGTCTTATTAGCGATAAATTAGACAGTTACTAACAGAATGAAGAAAGAGTTAATAAGGATTGCAATTGAATTTAAGTTTGTTTTTACCAGTCATAGTTTTTTAAGCTTCGAATGATTTCCAAGCGACTAGTTGAAATGGTTTAATAACAATATCTACCTATGTATGAGAGGTTTTGTGCTTAAATTCTTCCTCTTCATAGTCATCAAATCTTGTGGCATAAGACACGACTAGAATATAGATATAAAACTTGATGTGGATACTATTAACACCTTTCAACGCGATGTTAGAAGCTATTTATTTAACGTGATATTAGCTTGAACAGTGGATATAGGTGTAAAACATGATGTTAAAAGCCATTTAACGTAATATTAGTTTAAACAGTTTTGTCAAGTCAAGGCTCGTTGCCTGTCCAACTAAAACGGAGCGTTTAGAATGCAAAGAAAAGAATTCAAACCATTCTAATCAGAGGAACATTTGCAAATTTGGGGGTTTAGGGTTTTTCGTTTTCCCCCCGAGATTGACTACAATGGAAGAATTGTCGGTGGAATTGATAAATGAAGTGCGGAGGTTCAGAGGAGGACGATCAAGTGATGAGCGAAGTGCGATTGGGCTGCCCAACCGGTTTCTCTGGGCCTCACATTTCCGGCATCACCTTCTCTATCCCACCTGGTACCTCCCAACCCAATCTCTGCAATGCTTGGTGTTGTTTTTGGGGTTTTGGTTAAGGTTTGATGATAAAGATGCCATATTTTCTAAGTCTTTTAACACAATCACTCGATGACAGAATTTGAGGCCGTAAGTGTGGACAATGCTTCCGCAGATCAAATTATTACATCGGACGAGGATGGTGATCTTCTTCTTCCTCGACGCAAAAGTAAGTGGTCACTTGCCATCTCACCACATATTGCTTTGGTTTTTAATGTTACATCTTTTTCTATTTGGATATCATTATCAGGCGTTTGTATGTTAATTTCATGTTAAGTTTGTCCCGATTTACCGTGTTACGAAATCGCTGAATGACGTGCAGGTTGGGATTAGGTGATTAGTCCTTTATATATACATGATTGGTTGTGTACAAAAAAGGGAAATATACATGTAATGTGCATATTGAATGAGTTTCGGTATGCTTGTATACTATTTGTTTTGGACTGTTAGCCTAAACCAAAACCAGCAATTGTTATGTAATGGAAAGGTCAGACCATGTTTCGTTGTTATCACAGATCATTTGGTGGTTTTGTTTTGCCTGCTTTTCAAGTTTTCCCAAAATTGTGCAGAGTTATCTACTCGGAGCTTTATCATGGCGATCCAGCACAACATCACATCATCCATTCCAAATGTTGGCTTGCAGGTGAATTTTTCTGTTGGTTCTTTGTTTTTTTTGTTGTTTTGACGTGTGGTTTAATTCAATGTATTCATATGTAATTTTGTTTTCCTATCAGGTGTGGAGGGCAGGACTTGTATTATCTGATTTTTCGCTGCACAAGATGTTGACTTCATCTGAACTTGACGGAGTTGTCTCATTAGAACTGGGTGCTGGTACGGGTATATTCATCATTTGTACCTGATTATGTTGTGGACTATTAAGTGGGCTAATCAATCACTTATATTAAAATCGATGATTATATACACATCAAATATGGATGGCTGAAACTAACTGTATAAATTCTAAACTGTGAAAATCCAAATGCTATTAGAAGACTGTGCAGTGACATGAACCATAATGTGTGGTAGGAAAAGCTTTATTTTTGGATTTCTGATCTTTTTTGTTCCTCAGTACCACCGTCAGGTTAATATATTTTGGGATCAAGTAATTGATTATATGTTCAAGATTTAATGACAATCATTTGAGACATCACTATATGTTAGATGACAGAAAACTCTTTCATTTTCTTTACCAGGGTTGGTGGGTCTATTACTTGCACGTGTTGCTAAAACAGTGTTTATAACAGGTAAACTCTGAACTAATGATTTTTGACTCATGCCCTTACAAGGTTTTGGGAGTTGAATTATATGATTTTAATCAATTTGTTGCTTGAATAATTATGTACTTATTTAAGTAATTCAGTTTTTTGGAAAAAAGAAAAAAAGAAAAAGTAATTCAGTTTAAACAACTAGTCATATAAGGTTCTGTTTCTGTCAGACCATGGGGTTGAAGTCCTTGACAACTGTGCTAAGAATGTCAACCTAAACTCTGAACTTTTCAGTCATCGAGCTACAGTTCATGTACGTGAACTTGATTGGAAGAATCCCTTTCCCCCAAGAATAACCCAAGAAGAGTCCTCCCAATTCAAAGGTGAGAAACATATCTCTGCTCTAATTTTTCTGTTGCATCTTGTTAAATTATGATCCTAGATAACATTCATTTGGTAGGTTTTTATTCTCTGAATATGTATTTCCTTGGCTGATGGTGTTCTCAGTTCATACTAGTTGACATCAATTATTGGGAACAGAACTCAGTGTTTAATGATATCACCTAGGTATTCTTGGACGTTTTCAGAAGTTGAAGAAGCCCAGAAAGCATCTTTGCTTGTAGCTGCAGATGTAATCTATAGTGATGACCTGACAGATGCACTTTTCAGCAGTTTAAAGAGATTAATGTCTATGGGTTCAGAAAAGGTACGCACCAGCAAACACATTACAGTGTCAAGGAATTGGGAATAAAAGTATGCTGAGTTGACATAATTTCAAGCCTTTGTCCTGTTTGCCTTTTGGATATACTGAACGTTTAAAATTTCAAGTCACCATCGCTCTTTTGACAATCCTTGTCTGTATTGTATAGCAACTCCTATTTCGATTGTCATATGCCAGTCAACTAAATGGCAGCCATGCTTTCTTTTGTTTCCCAGGTGTTATACTTGTCATTGGAAAAGAGCTACAACTTCAGTCTTGATGATCTTGATGTCGTTGCAAATGGTTATCTACGTTTCCGAAGTTTTTTGCAGCTAGAAGGGGGTAAGTCTATTAATGTATCAGAATGCACCCATGTCATGAGTTTGTTATTGATTTTATCTGTACGGCTTATACTCTTGGCTTTCAATAGGTTATGCAGATCTTGAAACCCTCAAATGCGGTAAAATACCTTCCTTTGTGGGCAAATGCATAGATGTTGCAGAGATCCCTCAATATGTAAGAGATTATAACAGAGGAAATGATATTGAGCTTTGGGAAATCAAGTATAATCGAAGGACATGATGTTGAGCTTTGATGCTCAAGCCAATTCTTTACAGCCAGATGCGTATGTGCATGTCCATTATCATCTTCTCTACCCTCTCTATAGACAAGGTTACTAGTTTTCCAGTTTGATATCTCTTTTGTCATATTTGTTCATCAGTTTACCGATCCTATTCACTGTAAAGATCTCAAATGTTCATTGCTGAACTTCAGGGTTCAGAATCAAACAGTAATTAGATATAAAATTTGGTCACATTTCTTGTGTTTGTAGTTGTTTCAAATTGAAGGTTTATGCTGCTTCATAACTTGCCCACTCTTTATGTTTATTGTGTACCACTAACTTAACATGAGCCTGCTCACAATCTGATGGATTACCTTCTTGTATCAGTAGTATTTTGAGTTTGACCATTCTATGGATATATGTTGAATCACATACTGCAATATAGCAAATGAATCATGATATACATATGTACTTGTGGCAGATGTTCACTATCAAAGTTTATATGAATCATTACACCAAAAAAGTCTCTGAATCATTATACCTTATGCAGTGTTCTTCATTCTTCATAATCGGTGCAATAGGCTGAGGGTCTTCTGGTTGAGCAAAATACGTCTGCCTGTTACGAGTTGATTGAGAATTTTATTGGATGCATGCATCTTCAGTCCTCTTTCTCTGACGCAAATTCAGAGGTGCGTTTGGCTTCCGGAACAGTATGTTTTGCTTTCACTAGCAGAACTTTCAATGCCATACATGCCCTCCTGTGGCCATTATTTTGATAGACATCTCCTACTCTAATATATTTGTTCAACAATGAATGTCCTAAGGAATGCAAGAACATTTATATTGTGGCTAGATTGCATTTGTATTGAAGGTAATTTGTCTCCTTTTGGAAAATAGAACAGTACAACTTGGAGGGTTTTGAGGAAAGGTAATTTGTCAAAGATTATCTTCCCTCATCTGGGCCTTATCCAACTAATCATCAACAATGACGCTATCCTTAAATTGTGGGGTGGGTGATATAATATCTCGTGTATCTAAATTATGTGTAGCTAAGTTTGTTGGATAAGTGTGCTCCTGTTATGCTCCATAGTTTGAATCTTTCTTGCGACCGTTTAGATTAGATTGGAATATTATTTCTATAGAAAATATCTAATGTTCAAATTACAGGTATAGGAAAGGGAGGAGGAGGTTGAGGGACTTAGTAATGCTGGATCAGATATTGATTCTATAAAGGTGGAGGGCCAGAAGCCTTGCCAACAATTATGTATATTTACCACATGTTAATTCCTTTAATGGTATTCAATTTATGTCAAATAAAACACTTTGCTACCCAATATTTAAAATTGGACACTTTGGTAGTCAAGCTTAAAAGTGGACACTTTGGTGTACCCATTCTATGTCAAAGTTAGACACTTACGTACCTCCATTAGTTTTGGCCGTTAAGTGCTAATGTGGCACCTATGGGATCCAAAAATTTCAATTTTTCAAATTAATTTAATTTTACAAAAAAGTAATTAATTTCTCTGAATAATAAAGAATTACTGTTAACCCAAATTGCCACTGCGGGTAATCGACTCAACTTTTCTATCGTCATCTGGATTACCACCAGACCTAATGATTATCTATCAAACAATATACACTTGACCATCAGATAATTTAATCTGCATATCCACCACTGCTCTCACTTGACAACATAATATCATAACTTGTCCGTTTACCACCAACGAATCTGAAGGGAGAACGAAGCTTTGTTGAAAAGATGGGTACTAGTGGCGTTATAATAATCTATTCATCTGAGTTTTATTAATTAATTTTTGTCTAATTTTTCCTTTGTAAAATTAAATTAATTTGGAAAATTGACATTTGTGGGACCTACAGGCGCCACATCAGCACTTAACGGCCAAAACTAACGGAGGTACCAAAGTTTCTAACTTTGACATAGAATGGGTACCAAAGTGTCCACTTTTAAACATTGGACACCAAAATATCTTATTTGACATACATTAGGTATCATTGGAGGAATTAACCCTATTTACCACTATATGTAGGCTTTCATTGACCAAATGTTCCCATTATGTCATAATTTCCTCTTCATAATGCGTCCCATAAAATTTAGCATACTCCGAACTTGTTTCAATTCCACGTATCTCATTGTTTTTCCTTATATATATATATATATATGGGGATCATGTATCTCATTGTTTTCCTTACCATATCTATATATATATATATATATATATATATATATATGGATTAGAGTCATCACAGTAGTCAAATAACCAAGCTTCTCCCACTTGTTTTGGTTACACTTTCATTACCTGTTACCATGGTTTTCTTTGGGGTGCAAGGTACCTCAAGCTAAGTTTGTGAATTGTAACCTCCTCTCTCTCTTCTCAAAGTGGTGTGAGCCTCCTACTATTAACAATAAAAGTTTCATGCCTTTTGAATTCTATTCGTTTACAATTCACACCCTACTTTGGCCAACATTATCGTTTTATTGAATTCAGGATCTCATATAAAACAAAGTACATATAATATGAACTAGATACACTATAACAAAAAAAGTAGCTAAAAAGCATGATTCTCATTCACTCCTAAACTTCAATAAAACCGTTGACGTATCCGGTCCATTAATTTTGTTTCCTAAGGGCATGACCAAGATACGGCTCCTTTTTGGGCTGTAAAATTTTGAATGTAGCCTCATATATAGCTCAATAAGGAATCTTTCGGACTGTAAGGAAATATTTCTCACAATGGGCGACCTATATATGCTCGAGGCTATACAATTGTTTATATGTTGTAATCTAATCCCAATCAAGAGTGTCATGGTTGATGATTGATTCGACTTTGAGGTTGGTGTCAACGTGGGCCTGGTTGATAGGGTGGAGAAGCATATCCGGAGAGCCATACACCCAATGGTCAGTCCAAACACTGATTTTGCTGCCATCCAGAACTTGCCAATGAGCTCCTCGAAGAATGATGTCACGAGCTTCAAGCATGCTAGACCACGCCCATGAAGCACGAGAGCCTTTACGAGCTTGGAGGAAGCTACATTTGGGAAAGTACCTGCTTTTGATAACCTTAGCCCAAAAAGATTGCGGTTCCTGCAAAAGACGCCAGCACTGCTTTGCAAGGTAAAGCAAGATTAAAATCGACAAGATTACGGAAACCCATACCTCTTTCAAGCTTAGGGAGGCCAAGCTCTTTCCAACTAATCCAATCCAATGAATTTTATTATGATCACCGCAGGAGCCCCACCAGAAGTTGGCGAGGACAGAATCAATATCACCACATAAAGTGACCGGGAACTTGAAACTTGACATAGGATAAGTTGGAATAGCAAGGGCCACCGACTTGATTAAGATTTCTTTGCCAGCTTGGGAGAGGAGGACTGTTTCCAGCCATGAATCTTGGAGAGGATTCTTTCCTTGACATAAGAAAGTGCGTCTTTTTTCGATCGGCCCCACATAGTCGGGATGCCAAGGTAATTACCCGGATTTTCAGTTTTTGCTATGTGAAGAGTGTTGCACAGTGCATCTTGGAAAGGTTCTGGCGTATTGGCACTAAAGAAAATGGTTGACTTGTCGAAGTTAATCTTTTGCCCAGAAGCTTTGCAATAAGCTTGGAGTATCTTGTGGAGATTATGACAATTTTGTTGAGTTGCTTTGAGAAAGAGCAAAGAGTCGTCGGCAAAGAAGAGATGTGAGAGAGTTGGCCCGATACCTGAAAAGGAGACATCCTTAAGGAAATTGTTTGAACAAGCATGATTTAGCATATGAGAAAGAGCATCACAAACAATAATGAAGAGATAATGAGAGATGGGGTCTCCCTGACGAATGCCTCGAGAAGAGTGGAAGTGAGGACCCGGTTGCCCATTTATAAGCACTGCAAAGCTGACAGATTTTGCACACTCCATGATGAGAGAGACCAAGGTACTATCCCAATTTACAGAGGAGAGCATTTAGGAAACTCCATTAAATTATGTCGAAAGCTTTATTCATATCAAGCTTGAGGGCCACCTCATAAATCTTAGCCGATTTCTGGAGCTTGAGGGAGTGATGACTTCATGAGCAACAAAGATATTATCTTGAATTTTTCTATCTGCCATGAAGGCACTTTGTTATGGAGTTATGATAGTGGCAAGGATTGGCTTGATTCGGTTTGCCAGGACCTTGGAGATGATTTTGTAGGAGTAGTTGCAAAGGCTAATGGGTCTAAATGGGCAGGCTTGCTCCGGGAGGGGAACTTTGGGAATAAGAGCAATGTTGATTTGGTTGATCTTGGCAAGAGTTGTGGAGCCTTCAAAGAAAGAGTTGATAGTGTTGATGACATCATCACAGAGGGTGGGCCAGTAAGTTTGATAGAAGAGCCCATGGAAACCATCCGGACCAGGGGCTTTGTAGGCACTCATTTGGAAAGCAGCAATATGGACCTCTTCTTCAGACATCGGGGCCATAAGATCAACATTCATTTTGGGAGCCACAGCAAGCGGAATGAACTTGAGAACATCATTGTAGTCTGTATTGCCATCAGATGTGAAAATTTGGTAGAAGTATTCTTCAATTGTTGCACGTTCTTCCATGTCACCAATGGCCCAAGAGCCGTCATCTCTCTTAATTCTTGAAATCCTATTTTGGCGCCGGCGTTGGAGGGCGATGTGATGGAAGAAGGAGGTATTAGCATCACCATCAGTAAGTCATTTAATACGGAGCGCATGTGCCAAAACTTTTCTTCATTGGACCAAAGCTCACCAATTTTTTGCTTAATTTGATCACATCGAGGTCGGTCAAGGGCAACAGCAGATTGGATGTTATTAAGCTCACATAGCAGATCATCAATTTGCTTGCGGTGGTTTGGGAATCTTTCCTTGCTCTAGCGAATGAGACTTCTTCTGCAATTAGCCATTTTGGAGTTCCAAACTCTTATAGAATCACCAAAATGATTAGAGGACCAGTGTTGCGTAACAATGCTTTGGCTCTGGGGTTCAGAGGCCCAAAACGATTCGAAGCGGAAGCATTTCTTACTCTTCAAGTTGCTCGGATTAGAGTCAATGAGGAGAGGGCAGTGGTCAGAGCCGATCAAAGGCATGTGAGTGGCAAGGGTAGTAGGCCAAAGATCTTGCCAAAGGGTGTTGATGAGGCCACGGTCGATGTGTTCATGAATCAAAGCTCCCTCAGCTCTAATACCAGTCCAAGTGAAAGGATATCCTTAGAAACCCAAATCCATAAGGCTGGCATTATCCATGAAGTGCTGCAAATAACGATGGCGGTTATGTGGTTTAGTTCTACCTCCCACTTTTTCAAAGGACCAAAGATATTCATTAAAATCTCCAACCACAATCCACAGCACAGGAGGCGGTTTGAGAATAGAACCAAGCCAACTCCAAAAGTCCTTTTTTTTTCTTCTTTATAAGAGATGTTGCATAAACCCAAGAAGCATGATAAACAACTGATGTACCTGGAATTGAGATGCCAGCAGACAATGGTTTTGTAGTGTCGATCTCCATACGGGCTCTGAGAAAACCATTATCTTTTGCTGGATTCTCTAAATTAATAGCAGCCCCAACATTGACGGCATACATGGTGATTCAATCCTGGGAGCTCATGTTTGGTGGAAACCCATGGAATTGGACCCAGAATGGAACAAGATGGATAGGAACCTCTTCAATTGCAAGCTCTAACGACCACCTCTGCACCGAAAAACACTTCTTCATGACATTCCATGGACCACCATCAATAATTTTGTTGGCTGTTGCTTTATCAGCAACAGAGATGGCAAAGAGTTGGCTTTTGACCCAAGTGACAGAAGGAGATCTCAATCTCTTCCAGACAGATTTAAGGCTGTTTTTGACACCATTGCGGTGGAGGGTTTCATCAGCGAGGACGGCTCCAACCAATTTGGGCCCATCTTCAAGGTTGGATATACCCAAGGATTTTTCAATTTGAGAGATGAGCTCATCAGTGCCATGTTTAGGATATGAACTGCTTGAGGCCATTTGTTGGGATTCGAAGGAGTTTGGTTTCTTTTTTCTTTTTTTCTGGAAGTGGTGGTAGGTACTGATGTAGAGGAGGATAAGTACAAATTGGAGGAAGGTGGGGAACAATTTGTGTGTTCTTGGCTAAGCATGATGGGTCAATTTATAGCATTAGGGTTTAGGATGGACCCTTACACTATTTACGTGATTTATAATATTAGCTACTTTTCACGTATATTTTTGGTTGGACTTACAGAAATCATGGACAAACTTGCTTTGGAAGGTCATCTACCGAAAACTAGTGTGGACCCTTACACTATTAATAGGCAGAAGGTTGTTGTAACTATATCTTCAGTTTTGAGTTCACATTTTCTTGCTTTCGAGTCAAACTCTTTTTCATTCCGACAATTTCTCAATGCAGAAGTCTAGCAATGAATTTACCGTGGTGTAAGGAGATATTGAAAATATTGATGAGGGTGAAGAAGGTGAAGGTGAGGGTGGTGGAGGTGAACCAGGAGAACCCTTAGCGGTTCATAGAGTTTCTGCAGTAGATGATGATATCGTCTATATAGGCTATGTTGATCTTGAGAAATGTACAGACGTCGATATGCTTGACGACGAAGTGCTCACAATTGTTGAAGAATTGAGTATAATTGGAGAATTTGAAGATCTTCCCCTTGACCACTCCTTCTACATATTTTATTTGCAGTATGTTGGGTCAGAGAGTTTTTAATAGAATTAAGCGGAGACAGCCCTGGAATGACTTTTGTGGATTAGCTGACTGTGCGCACGTTTTTGAAGGACGTGTGATCCATGTTTTTATCCTAAATGAAGTTGGGAAAAGGGAACTTCTTGGTGGGGCAGGAGTTCAACTGTCTACTTGTTCTGATGGGGTTACTTTGCGTGAAAAGGTGGGCAAATACGTGGAACATTACGGGTTAAAAGGAGAGTACACTCATGTGGTTTACACCATCCTCAAGACTGCCGAGCGAAGAGAGATAAATGAGGCAATAGAATGGGATTTGTTTGAGCATTTAATGAGAGGAGTGGTGATTGTGGACGCCACCAATACATACGCTGACTTTGAATGGCTAGTTGGTGAGGAGTTGTTCATTGATTGGAGCTCATCCAAGGACAAAGGTACACTCATCCCTATCTTCATAATAAGCCCTGAAAAATGGCAGAGGACTCAGTCAGGAGAGATTTTCGTTAATCACAACCTACATCTTGAAGACTTGAGAAGATTAACCAGGAAGCAACTGTGTCTGCATGGCTATGGACCTGAAATAGAAGTGGCAGCACCGAAGATCGTGGCGAAAGGAGATATTGAAAATATTGATGAGGAGGGTGAAGAAGGTGAAGGAGAGGGTGGTGGAGGTGAACCAGGAGAACCCTTAGCGGTTCATAGAGTTTATGCAGTAGATGATGATATCGTCTATATAGGCTATGTTGACCTTGAGAAGTGTACAGACGTCGATATGCTTGATGACGAAGTGCTCACAATTGTTGAAGAATCCCTGAGTATAATTGGAGAATTTGAAGATCTTCCCCTTGACCACTCCTTCTACATATTTTATTTGCAGTTTGTTGGGTCGAAGAGTTTTTAATAGAATTAAGTGGAGACAGCCCTGGAATGACTTTTGTGGATTAGCTGACTGTGCGCACGTTTTTGAAGGACGTGTGATCCATGTTTTTATCCTAAATGAAGCTGGGAAAAGGGAACTTCTTGGTCTGGCAGGAGTTCAACTATCTACTTGTTCTGATGGGGTTACTTTACGTGAAAGGGTGGGCAAATACGTGGAACATTACGGGTTAAAAGGAGAGTACACTCATGTGGTTTACACCATCCTCAAGACTGCCAAGCGAAGAGAGATAAATGAGGAAATAGAATGGGATTTGTTTGAGCATTTAGTGAGAGGAGTGGTGATTGTGGACGCCACCAATACATACGCTGACTTTGAATGGCTAGTTGGTGAGGAGTTGTTCATTGATTGGAGCTCATCCAAGGACAAAGGTACACTCATCCCTATCTTCATAATAAGCCCAGAAAAATGGCAGAGGACTCAGTCAGGGGAGATATTCATTAATCACAACCTACATCTTGAAGACTTGAGAAGATTGACCAGGAAGCAACTGTGCCTGCATGGCCATGGACCTGAAATAGAAGTGGTAGCACCGAAGATCGTGTATTGCACAACAATTGAAGATTATGAGGAAAGGGACCTAGTGGAGAAGAAACTTCCAGATCAAACTATAATGAAGTTGCTGGACCTTGTCCTAGTTTGTTTGTTTGATCCTGGTGATGCATTCAGCTGGAAAGATGGGGAATAAGTGCCCCAATGACTCTTCTATCAGAAGTCTGATGGATACAATTGGTTTGATCTATTGCAGGCTTGTTAATAGATACTATATCATGTTCTCTGTTTAGGATGTGACTCATAGAAACATTCTGAATACAATATTTAGGTCCTTAGATATTCATCTGTGGATATTCTATGATATCATATGCAATGCCGCAGGCAACCCATGGTTTCAAGCTTTGTATCAATCGAGTTCCATTACAATTTTGTGTTTTACATCTGGACCAACTTCAGTTGTTGGTGTTGGTTGTTTAGTTTCGAAAGCAACATCTCATATTGTTTCCACCCACAATCCCAACTTCTTTCTTCTAGCAATTTTTTGTGCTTAGAAGCAGCTTAGGCATCTCTTATCAAATTATATATATACTAAACGCAAACAACTCCGTTGTAGCTAACATGTTCATTCGTATGGCGAAATGGCTTTTTTGCCCTACAGTTACAACGCTCTCCATCTCTCAACTCCTCATCCAGCAAATCCAACTTCCAAACAAAATCAAAGTGGAAACCAGTACGGCGCTTTCCACAGCACCCATCAACATCGGCATACACATGCTCTTTGTCTGCCCATTCTCCTAATCCGTAAGGAAACATATTCGGTTAGTGGTGCGGCGCCGATGCCTCTAGTAGGCAACCCGCTCACAAGTCAACCTGAAGATCCCCGAGACGAGAAAGAGACTCCCAAGGTCCAGTCAATAGGAGACTTAGAGTTGGTACCGGTATCAACCCAGTTCCCGGATCATCAAGTGCAAACTGGGGCCCATCTCCCTCTTGTTATCCGGGAATCTCTCATTCAGTTCCTCAAAAATAATGCCGAAGTGTTTGCTTGGTCGTATAGTGATATGCCTGGCATATCCACTAATGTCATAAGCCACCACTTGAGCATCGACCCAAAAGCAAGACCCATCCAGCAGAAACGCCAAAAGTTTGATGGCGAGCATTATGAAGTCATGAAGGCCGAGGTCGACAAGTTGGCAGATATTGGCTTCATCCGTGAAGCAATCTACCCAACTTGGGCCGCCAACCCTGTTGTCATGCCCAAGTCCAAAGGGAGGTGGCGAATGTGTGTGGACTTCACTAACCTCAATAAGGCTTGCCCGAAAGATAGCTTTCTGCTTCCACACATCAATCAACTTATGATGCCACGGCAGGTCATGAACTCCTTAGCTTCATGGACGCTTATTCCGGCTACAATCAGATATTCATGAACACAAGTGACCAGGCACACACCGCCTTCATAATTGACCGAGGATTTTATTGTTACAAGGTCATGCCTTCTGGCCTCAAGAATGCCGGAGCAAAACCGCGGCCTCCCGAAGCCCCAAGAATTAGTCAACTCTGTCTTCTCTGATCTCATCGGGAAGACCATGGAGTTGTATGTTGATGACATGCTAGTCAAGAGCAAAACCGCGGCCTCCCAGAGCGCCAGGCATTGGGGGAGCCATCATCAGCGCCTCCAAAATCCCATGAATATCATATTGAAAAAATGGGGAACTCATCCCCAGCTGCTCTCTCGCCTCACCGAGAGTGTGAACCTTATGAAGTATAGCCAGCTTCTTCTTGGGGACAGTGTGGGAGGAAACATCTTGAAGGGCAATAGAGGGGGCACAAGTCCCAATCCCGCTAGCCGAAGACTTTGCCACCTTGGCCTCTTTCAGGCCCTCCCTCCTTTTGCTCAACTCCTCCTCCACAGAGGGGGCTATGGAGGGCTAGATACTTACCCTCTAGCCAAGCCTCCTACCTCCGTCTTTGAGGACTTGGAGGCACCTCCTTGCGACGCCACCATTGGCTTCTGCTTCTTGGAGGCCATAACAACTATCTCTAAGACCTCCCCTTTTCTCTTCTCCGACTCCCTCTTCTCAACCTTCCCTTGAGCCGGGAGCGCCTAAACAGCCGACGGAGCCTCCTTGGCGGCCCGGCCCATGTCAACCTCTTTCGAGGGCCTGCTGGGGCTTGGGAACCAGAAACATCGGTATCAGCCTCCTTGCTCACAGCCGTGGTGCTCTTAGGATGCCCTGCCACAAACAACATTGTTACAAAAGCAAATTTATAAAACCCAAGTACTAGGCGTCGGCAAAGGCAACATCTTACCCATTATCAACCCACACGTGGCCAATTAACGTCTGTGCACAGAATGTTGACGGTCCTCTCCCTGTCGGTCAGCTCCAGAATCTCCCTGATCTCGTCCAACTCCCTCGGCCCTAGCAAACCACCATCGTACTTAACTCCTCCTGCCAAAAGATAGGACAAAGTGTTCGAACAAAAATATGAATTGCAAATTCGAATTCAAACATTCGAGTACAGCTAGTGTTTGATCCCCCACCCGGTGGTACATCTCTAAATATGTCTTGACTGTATACTTCGGTGCAGCCTCCCCTTTGGCACTTCCCATGATCCGCTCACAAAAAAGAATCTATCTTTCCAAAATTTGTTACTAGTGTCAATCCCAGTAATGAATCGACTCTCATGCGCTCTCAGCGGTAACTCTCCCTCAAAGGTCGCCTCCCTTTTCCTTCTAAGAGCCTTGTACTTCTCTCCCCTCTCTTCCACCGCCTTCTTTGCCGCCACCATCTCCTCCCTCCTTCGAGCAGCTTCTTCCTTCTGCAGCTGCTTCTTGTTCACTTTCCTACCGAGCTCATCCCTCGTAACTTTCCTCGCCCATCCCACCAATATCAATGTCTGAAGGCTTTGAAATCATGGCTTGGAAGACAATGTTGTTCCTGTTCTTGGCGTTCATCATTAGGTTCCAAATATAGCGCAACTGGTTTTGCGAAGATAACGTTGTCTTCTTCTAAAACCAGAGAACACAACAAGCCGATAGCCGCTGCCAGCAGTGGACTCCATACTGGCCGAGGGCGAAGTCAGCTGGGGCCATGAATTCTTGAATTCATGGGTGCAACCCGTATTTAAAGGCATCGGCCAAGATCAAAGTCTTTCGTGGATTCTCCGACTTCGATAGAGTTTCTGTGGGCCCTGGAAACCGACACTTAACAGATGGCGGAATATCATACAACTGCTTCATCTCCTCTAAATCAGCCTCAGTCGATATATTCTTCAACCTGGGTCATCACAGAAGCTACCCTCGAACACTAGTTTAGCCTTCACCTTCAGGCACCGGCTCCCCCTCTTCTCTTCCCCATCGTCTGATGCCTCCACATCCGACGCATCACCCTCAGCCCCCTCATCCTCACTTTCATCATCGCTAACTACTCTTGGCTGATCCACCTGCGCCCCTTCATAGCCCCTCAGCTCCTCTCCACAACTTCCCGAGACATCGCTAGCATACTACCATATTGCCCCATCTGAAAACTTGTGCGTGGCCTGGCCGATGCCTGTGCCTCGTGCTGAAGCGGCATCAACTCCTTACCACTATAGGGGCTGATCACGGGTGTAGGCACCAAAGAGCCAGTGACCTGAAGCATTTGTGGGGTTGGATTCGATGAGGCCATTGGGGACTAGGGTGCCAGTGAGGCTTCAAAAACCTGAGGGGTTGGGGACGAGGCTCTGGCATTTGACTCGTATCCTCCAACACTTTTGTTTTGGCTGTCACCACTTGCGTTCAACATCTACACATACAAACGCAAACGAAGACTTATGCATCAACTATCTCACAACACTTAGGCAACGGCATCTCATGCTCAGGCTTAGGTACAAATTCCCAACTCAAGCCTCAGCAAATAAATCTCGCTTATCACTCAGGCATCGGCGACACCTCAAATGTGTTTCCCAAAAACAAAACAACAAACATAATCGCAAAGAGTGAGGCGTTCGCTGTACCTTGAAATTCGTACGCGTCCGCTGTGAAAAGACCCGCAGGAAATCACCTCCGTCGCTGTTTCTCTCACCGGAAATCGCCTGAGGGTCGCTATCAATATCACTCTCAACAGGAGAATAAGTCAAATTCGAAAAATGAAATCACATTCACCCCCTATATATATACTAAAACAATGACTTTTCAAAACACCGACTTTTCGCCTTTGGCTCATCACAACCGTTCACTCAATCGACAATGGCGCGATGAATGCCACGTGCCCCACTCATTGAAGCGTTGCATCAGTTGCGCTCCAAGTGCCACGCGTCCACAAACGCTTCGTTTCCAAGCTCCACGTGTCCCCAAATGTGCCGGTTTCGATTCGCCAAGTGTATTCCAAGTCTTAGGCGCCTGCTAAGTCAACTGACGGTCCAACTGAGGGTCCAAACGAGGCTCCCACTAACCTAGCAAAGCCTTGTACCTCCGTGACGTCGCCTCCTTGCCGACCCCATGCCGATGCCTCAACTTTAATCGAGGGTCCAAGCGAGGCTCCTGCTAACCTAGCGAAGCAATGGACCTCTGAGCCGATGCCTCCTTGCCAACGCCACGCCGACGCCTCAACATTAATCGAAGGCGCAAACGAGGCTCCCGCTAACCTAGCGAAACGTTGGACCTCCAAGCCGTCGCCTGCTTGCCTACACCTCAGCTTTAATCGAGGGTCCAAACGAGGCTCCCGCTAACCTAGCGAAGCCTCGGACCTCATTGCTGTCGCCTCTTTGTCGACGCCTCATTGTTGCCAATGGTCTAAACGAGGTGTCCATTAAAATTACGTCTCGGACACCAAACAACCGATGCTTCAGACTTAGAATCTACTATACAATTTTTTTCTCAAGAACGCAAGCCCCTTGCTTTGCGAAACCGCACCTGCAAGATCAGCACATCTTCCCCAGGGACTTGGGGGAATCCTACCCCCATATGCGCCCCCGTCGTAAGAGTTTGGTTGTAATATGTGTCTGGCATGGAAAAATTATACAAGTCCCCGACCAAGAAGTATGCCTCTTAATCGAGAACTTGGGGGACTTGTCTTTATACCACGCCCCACCACGACACATGCCATGTACAACCAAGCGCCACATATACCATGCCCCACCACGACACATGGCATGTACAACCAAACGCTACATGGCAAGTGCAACCCAATACCTTATGGGGTAATCCCGCAAGTCCCGCAGGCACGCTTTACGAGGTTCATGGCCCCCACATGGGACGTCACACGAAAAACCGAACACACCTTGTAAAACCATCTCACGGCGGTCTCCGCATAGAATCGCGGACCTTCTCCGTATGATAAGAGGTGGGCCCTACACGAAGACATAAAGACATGGAAATACCCCGCTGGTACCCCTTATCCCACATTGGACAAAAGAATACGTGACACGCTCACCACCTCTATAAAAAGGAAGTTCACCCTAGGGGTCAAGGGTAACGAATCTTTACTATTCATACTATTATTTACTGCCATTGTCATTCTTACTGACTTAAGCATCAGAGCCCCTTTGACCGGTATCACACTGGTACTCCTATACTCACACTTGGCCTCCTTGCAAATCACTTCAAGAAACGTAGCCCCTTCTAGTAGACGCCTCAAGTCCTAGGCTTCCCCGAAGCCACTTCAACTCAGTCCACGTGGAAGGCCCCGCTTCCACATCATCATTACTGTTCAACGTGTCAATTCCCAGTTTTTGACATCAACACAATCTGTAGTTAATAAAGAGAAACATTTCAAGATGTCAAAAGTTAAAATCACACGAAATCGTAGTCCAATACTTTTGGAACAAAGTTTAGTTGACTTTAGAAAAATTGTAAAAAAATCTAGTTGACTTTCCCAAAAAAAAAGGAAAAAAATTCTAGCTGACATTCCAAGATGATATCCATCATTCAACAATCCGTTATCGAGTGAATTTCAATCTTTCAATTTATACTATACCTGAGATCTAATGATTGATATTTGAAATCCTCAATCCTTAACACATAAAGTTTGTGATTCCCGTGAAATATCACTTAATTAAATGTTGCTTACAAGTTACAAGATACAAATTCGATCACCGTTAATTTGAGAACAATTATTACCATTAATGATCCATCAGACAATTGAGTGAAGAGGATGGAAGAGCCGGGTGGGAAGTCTTGATCTTTGAAGATCTCTAGTAACTAGTCAATTGCTTTGGCTTCTTCATCCTTGTACATTCCGGCTGATTTTCAAATGGCAATGCAATTCGCGGCAGCCTTATCAGCCTTAATTATCAGTGTATTGCTGGCCGATTAAGTGCTGGATAAACGTCACCTGTGTGAACTTCTTAAATGGACCTATACGAAAAGATTGAGAATCATGTATACATTATAATTTTCTCTTGCTTGTAGCCTCCCTTGTGACATTTGTACGTGTTATAATATGAGTAAATTAATAACACTATTGTCATGTGTTGCACGCATAGAGTGAGCTTACAACTAAGCAGGACATTTAAAGTTTGATGTAGGTTGGGCCAAAATTTAGGCCCACGTATCCCCTACCTACTATGGTTAGGTACCATTGAAGATAAAGAGTTATGTGAAGTCCTTTTTTCAGTCCATGTTTGTACCCAGCTAGCTAAGTCGACATGGATTTATACTTGTAATGAGGTCCCTAAAGAACTCGACATACTCCACACTAGCTCCTCGGCGGTCTTACCCTTCCACCTAATGGCGAGGATAGGTACGGCATTGTCCTCCAAGTTCACCCCTATAGCCGTGAACATCCCCTCGATCAGCAGCCCCCTCACCCCTACGTATATATAGGTCAGTTAGCACATGCAAACAAAACTACCAACAAATTAATAATTACAATTTGTTAAGAGATTAACCAATTAGTCATATTAATTAAGAACCTGGGCCGCCGAGGAAGAGAGTGTTGGAGGAACCAAGAGGCTTGACAGCAGGGGGAAACGTTGTCTCGACCAGAAGAGGTGCGATGTGACTGAAATTGGGAGTTTTCGGGCCATTAATTTGTTTTTTATTAGATGGTGATTGTTCTGCTTGCTTTACATGGACATTTTTTTTATTAAGTCAAATATATTAACAAAAGGGCAAAAACCCAGAGAGATACAAAGCAGGACAAAGCGGCCTGAACCAACCCAAAGAGACAAACAGACCTAAAAGGCCAAACAAGCTACTTAACCAATAGAGTACACCCTTCAAACGAGCAACTCGAATGAAGTAGGCTTAGAGTTACTAAAATATACAGACATTTTGAGGCGCCATGGCAGGCACCTACCTTTGTAGTGATGGTGAATTGATGACAATGATGAGGGTCCGACCAACAATAATTTTACTAAGGAGGCTTTTTGGCCGCCTCATGTGAGCTCCTCCCCATTTTTCGGTTTCCTCGCTACTTTTTGTCTTGATCGGAACCGTTCATTTTATTCATTATCTAGTAAATCCCCACAAAAAATCAATCAAATCTTAGAATGTTTGGTTATTGAACTACACCAAATATATAGACCGCTCGTTTGACATCTAATTATACCGTTTATATGTTTCACAATGTTAGATAATCTAATGATCTCATATTTGATTGATTTTTTTGGGGATAATCTTTACTAGATAATGAATAATATGAACGGTTCCGATCATGACAAAAAGTAGCGAGGAAGCCGAAAAATGGGGAGGAGGCAGCCAAATAGCCTCCTTTTACTAAAATATGATTATACTTGATGAGGACACATGAGTCACATGTGTTGAAACCTTGAAGGGAAGCTGGGGACGTCTCACATGTGCCAACAATACTTGGACGTCTCACGTGACTCACATATATCACCCTAAACGAACAATGGCTTTGGCTTCTTCCCCGGTGTAAATTCCGGTTGGTTTCCAATTGGCGACGCATTTCTCCGCGACCTTCTCTGAGTATTGCTCCCGTTGTTAAGTTCTGTATCAACGCACCTCGGTGAACTTTATAAGCAAGCATATAGTGAAAGTGAAAATTTATACATCAGTTTGCAATCGATCCTCACGGTTTAATTACAATAATTGAAACGCAGCGTTTAGAATGCAAAGAAAAGAATTCAAACCATTCTAATCAGAGGAACATTTGCAAATTTGGGGTTTAGGGTTTTGGTTTCCCCCGAGATTGGCATCATCAATGGAACAAGGGTCGGTGGAATTGATCGGAAAAATGAAGCGCGGAGGTTCAGAGGAGGAAGAGCAAGTGATGAGCGAAGTGCACTTGGGCTGCCCAACCGGTTTTTCTGGGCCCCACATTTCCCGCTTCACCTTCTCAATCCCACCTGGTACCTCCCAACCCAATCTCTGCAATGCTTAGTGTTGTTTTTGGGGTTTTGGTTAAGGTTTGATGATAAAGATGTCATCTTTTCTAAGTTTTTAACACAATCATTTGTTGACAGAATTTGAGGCCACAAGTGTGGATAATGCTTCCGCAGATCAAATTATTAGATCGGACGAGGATGGTGATCTTCTTCTTCCTCGACGCAAAAGTAAGTGGTCACTTGCTATCTCACCACATATTGCTTTGGTTTTTAATGTTACATCTTTTTCTATTTGGATATCATTATCAGGCGTTTGTATGTTAATGTTATGTTAAGTTTGTTCCGATTACCATGTCATGAAATCGCGGAATGATGGGAAATACTTGATTGATTGTGTACAAAAATGGGAAATATACATGTAATGTGTGCATATGGGATGAGTTTCTGTATGCCTATATACTTGATTAGGCTAATTTGTTTTGGACTTTTAGCCTAAATCAAAACCAGCAATTGTTATGAAATGGAAAGGGCAGACCATGTTTCGTTGTCATCACAGATCATTTGGTGGTTTTGTTTTTACCTGATTTACAAGTTTTCCCTGAAAATGTGCAGAGTTATCTACTCGGAGCTTTATCGTTGCGATCCAGCACAACATCACATCATCCATTCCAGATGTTGGCTTGCAGGTGAATTTTGCTTTTGGTTCTTTGTTTTTTTTAATTGTTTTTAAGTGTGGTTTATTTCAATGTATTCATCTGTAATTTTGTTTTCCTATCAGGTGTGGAGGGCAGGACTTGTATTATCTGATTTTTTGCTGCACAAGATGTTTACATCATCTGCACTTGACGGAGTTGTCTCATTAGAACTGGGTGCTGGTACAGGTATATTTATCGTTTGTACCTGATTACATTGTGGACTATTTAATCAATCACTCAATGGCATTCATTTTATATTAAAATCAATGATTATATACACCTCAAATATTGATGGCTGAAACTAACTGTATAAATTCTAAACTGTGAAAATCCAAATGCTATTAGAAGATTGTGCAGTGACATGAACCATAATGTGTGGTAGGAAAAGCTTTATTATTGGATTTCTGATCATGTTTGTTCCTTATTACCACCACAAGGTATAGATATTTTGGGATCAAATATTTGATTATACATTCAAGATTTAACGACAAGCATTTGAGACACCACTATATGTTGGATGACTGTAAACTCTTTCATTGTCTTTACCAGGGTTGGTGAGTTTATTACTTGGACGTGTTGCTAAAACAGTGTTTATAACAGGTAAACTGACCTCGCTCTTACCGAACTAATGATTTCAACTCATGCCCTTATTAGGTTTTGGGAGTTGAATTGTATGATTTTAATCAATTTGTTCCTTGAATAATTATGGCTGATATACTTATTTGAGTCATTCAATTCAAACAGCTAGTCATATAAGGTTCTGTTTCTGTCAGACCGTGGGGATGAAGTCCTTGACAACTGTGCTAAGAATGTCAACCTAAATTCTGAACTTTTCAGTCATCGAGCTACAGTTCATGTTCGTGAACTTGATTGGACGAATCCCTGGCCCCCAAGAATAACCCAAGAAGAGTCCTCCCCGATTAAAAGGTGAGAAAAATATCTGTGCTCTAATTTTTTCATGCATCTTGTTAAATTATGATCCTAGTTAACATTCATTTGATAGGTTTTTATTCTCTGACTATGTATTACCTTGGCTGATGGTGTTCTTAGTCTATACTGGTCGACATCAATTATGAGGAAATAGAACTCAATGTTTAATGATATTGCCTAGGTATTCTTGGACACTTTCAGAAGTTGAAACAGCTGAGAAAGCATCTATGCTTGTAGCTGCAGATGTAATCTATAGTGATGACCTAACAGATGCACTTTTCGGCAGTTTAAAGAGATTAATGTCTGTGGGTTCAGAAAAGGTACGCACTAACAAAAACATTACAGTGTCAAGGAATTGTGAATAGAAGTATGATGGGTTGACATAATTTTGAGACTTTGTCCTGTTTGCCTTTTTGGTATACCAAACATTTAAGATTTTAAGCAACCGTCACTCGATTTGTCCTTTTTTTTGACAATCCTTGTCTGTATAGCAACTCCTTTTTCGATTGTCATATGCCAGTCATTAATGGCCGCCATGCTTTCTTTTGTTTCTCAGGTTTTATACTTGTCATTGGAAAAGCGCTACAACTTCAGTCTTGATGATCTTGATGTCGTTGCAAACGGTTATTTACATTTCCGAAGTTTTTTGCAGTTAGAAGGGGGTAAGCCTGTTCATGTATGAAAATGCATACATATCATGAGTTTGTTATTGATTTCATCTGTACAGCTTATACTCTCGGCCTTCAATGGGTTATGCAGATTTTGAAACTCGCGAATGTGGTACAGTACCTTCCTTTGTGGGTAAATGCATAGATGTTGCAGAGATCCCTCAGTATGTTAGAGGTTATGAAAGAGGAAATGATGTTGAGCTTTGGGAGATCAAGTATAATCGAAGAACATGATGTTGAGCTCGAGCCAATTCTTTACAACCAGATGCTTATGTGCATGTCCATTATCATTTTCTCTACCCTCTCTATAGACAAGGTTACTAGTTTGTTCCAGTTTGATATCTCTTTTTACATATTTGTTCATTAGTTTACTGATCGTATTCACTGTAAAAATCTCAAATGTTCGTTGCTGAACTTCAAGGTTCATAATCAAACAGTAATTAGATATAAAATTTGGTCACATTTCTTGTGTTTGTAGTTGTTTCATCTCTAAGGTTTATGCTGCTTCATTTCTTGTGTTTGTATTGTGTACTAATAACATGAACCTGCTCGCAATCTGATGGATTACTTTCTTATATCAGCAGTATTTTGACCATTCTATGCATATATGCTGAATCACGTATTGCAATATAGCAAATGAATCATGATATACATATGTACTTGTGGCAGATGTTCACTATCAAAGTTTATATGAATCACTACACCAAAAAAGTCTCTGAATCATTATATCTTATTCAGTGTTCTTAACTCTTCATAATCGGTGCAATAGGCTTAGGGTCTCCTGGTTGAGCAAAACATGTCTGCCTGTTACGAGTTGATTGAGAATTTTGCTGGATGCATGCATCTCCAGTCATCTTTCTCTGATGCGAATTCAGAGGTGCGTTCGGCCTCCGGAACAGTATTTTCTGCTTTCACTAGCAGAAGTTTCAATGCCATACATGCCCTGTTGTAGCCATAATTTTGATAGATCCTACCCTAATATATTTGTTCTACAGTGAATGTCCTAAGGAATGCAAGACCATTTGTATTGAGCTAGATTGCATTTGTATTGAAGGTAAGTTGCCTCCTTTTGGAAAATTGAAAAGTACAAATTGGAGGATTTTGAGGAAGCAAAGGTAATTTATCAAAGATTATCGCCCTCATCTGGGCCTTATCCTTAAAACTAGGGGCCTCTTTGATAACACGAGTGCTTAGCAAGAAAATTTGCTGCAAAGTTCCCTTCTCGTAAGACATGGTGCACTCTGCACTCATATAATACTTCTCTTGACCAATTAGCCATATAAAATGTCTGTATCATTGGCGTCTAGATTATAGAATGTTTTAACTTTTAGGGGGTTCTGGCTTAAGAATATAGATTAGTTACTAAGTGACCGAAATTGATCTTGCAAGTAACACATGGACCAAAATCAGAAAAGGAAAAGACAGTAACCAAATGGAGGCAAAACACAGTGACCAAATGTGCTTTGCAGGCATACACACTTGAGGTAAAATATCCACGTGTCACAATCTCCACCGTTTGCTATAATTATAGTGAATAATCATAGAGTGGAATGTGAATGTGGTGGGTGCTCAGAGCAAAGAATGGAAAGATATATGTCTGATGTATGATGTATCGCCAATATTCCCACCAAATATTATGGCGCAGCGCAGCAGCCATCGCATTATGCTTGCTGGAATCCTATGTAAAACCGCAGACCAAATACTCAACAGCCAATGAAAGTGGGAACACCTGTCTGATACAAAACCATGAACTCTTTGCTCACCTTGTAAAGAGCCACACCATCTCTCTTCATCATTACTTGTGGACAAAAGTTGAAAAGAGTTAACAAAAAGACATGAACATTTTATATGTTCATTTGTCAGTGGTTGACTTGCACTTCAAAGAATATTGTGGGATAAAATCAAAATACAGGTAGGTCCAAGAAATTAGAGAATGCACATCAACTTTATAATTGGATGAATTACTATATGCTTTGATGAGAAAAGCCTTCTTCACTTTCTGCAAAATGAGCTAGCTTGACATTGATTGATTAATAACCCTGCAAAAACTGTATAATTCATTGTGTTACCTAAAATAATGTGATTTTTACTTTGTACTTTGCCGTAGTATGTCTCTGATTTCTGAAATTGAGATTATCGACCTCCGTTGATTTCAGTCTTGGAGCGATCGCAGCCGCTTTGGACTCCTCCTCCATGGCCTTGCATCAAATTAAACACTGATGCGGCTTGGAATTCGACTTCCTTCTTTTTTCGCAGTACTTGCTGGAGCTTCTTCATGCTTGCATCATTCCTCTGCTATTGAAGCGGAAGCAGAAGCCATTCTTCAGGGGCTGGAGCTGGCGGCGAGCATGGATTGCCAAGTTGTGATCTCTGCCATTAGGAGTCAACAATTAGATCATGTGTGAAGAATCTATCCAATTCTACAAGCATTATGGAGGAAGACAAGCTTCTTCAACACTATCAATTGGTCTTGGTGCAACCGTAGCGACAATATGCGTGGCTACATTATCAAGTGAGGGTTCGAGCAATCTACGGCGGGGTTCTCAACCTTCCCCCTTGTCTTGCTCTTGTTCTTTCCGGAGATGGTTTGCCTTGTCCCTAGTACTACAATAGTGCTTGATGGTTAATTCCGTTTTTCATTCTGTTTGTATGGCCTGGTGGTTTGGTTTCTTGGTGAATTATCAACTCTCTGTTTAGAACCATGCCCTTCCCTTCTTTGTAAGTTGTTGGCTTTTTGCAGTTTTTATGAAATCATCCTCATCCATTGACCAAAAAAAATTAAGTTTGAAGTTCGAATCCCCCTTTCACTAATTCCGTTAATATCATGCCAATAAATATCAAACTAATTAAGCTTGAATCAAACAAAGTGGGCATATGCCACCCAGCATTTAATTAGTTATTTAGTTCCCATAAGATGGTTAGATAATGTTGGGAGCTAAATATTGAGAAGAGCAACATGATGCAAATATGGAACGAGAAAGAAAAAAGCTCGAAAGCAACCTACCAACCTACAAGGGATTTTTGAGTTGTATGTGTGCGAGTTTCTCAGAGAGAGATTTACAGAGCGAGTTTGACATGCTGGCCGCCTCCAATCCCGCCTCCAATCCCGAGAGCCTGTAAAACTGAGAAAATTCTTGCGTCGGTGTGATGGAGGTGGACAGAATGCCAAATTTGCTCTGCAACAAGACCTCTGAGAAACCAACCCTATAGAGAAGGAAACTGATGTTGAACTAATTTGTGTGCGCTTATTAAACAATTGGTTGAAGATATATAAGAGGGGTGAGCGCTGACCCAGCTGTTATAAGACTTTTGAAATGAGACTGGCATTCTTCTAGAAAAGGGGGTGCAATGTGCATGAGCGTGCATGCTGTTGGACGACCTCTATGAATATATATGCTACATTTTCTTCTTTTGGCCTTTTTTTCTCAATGCTAGGGATGCCATAATTTTGTATACTTTCTTTATACAAACAATGATGGGCTGACGTAATTTGAATTTGAAACCTTTCCGACATTAGAAAGGAGAAATACGTTTATACTAACAATCAGATGAATTGGCATATAATTTGGTACCACATGTAGTGCAAAATCGAACGGTCTCCCCGCTACCATCACACTCTTTGTGTTGGTCTTGATCGTGTCAATTAATGATCTGATTTCTTTAGATATTGGTTGAAGTTGAACTACCTTGCTAACATTACCCTTTCAATTGAACTTGAATGAAACAGCTACTAGATGATCTCTCATTTCATGTGATATATGTACCTTTAATTTTATGGGTGAATGTGGTATAAATCTAAAATATTTGTAGTTATTAGATTTATACCTATGTACATTTTTCTTATAGAATAAAACTCAGTCTTTTGTAGTATTGCCACCTAAGATGTAAACTAACATATTAGTTCAAATTATTTACATATATATCATTCTTTTTTCCACAAAAATAAAATGACATTACAAATTGATTATCGAGAACCTGATAGCTTTTATAAATAAAAGGAATCTGATATGATGATGGAACATTCAAGCAAATGGATTTCTCTTCATCAGTTACAAATCCAAATTATATCCAAACTTTATGATTTTTTTTTGAATTTGAATTAGAATTATCCACCTAGACCTTTTTAATGGTTTACATTATAGAAGTTATAGTGGTTTTAATGTGTATAAAATAATATTAGGTTACTTATAATAGTTTCAGGTGGATATGTTCATGTGTTTTCCAATCTCAGGCGGATATGTTTAGTGTTTTCTAATTTCAAGTGTACACTTTAGAGTATTTTGGGATATATGGTGAAATTCCTCAAGTGGAGTCATTGAGTTGTTCTAGTATTGTGGTTTAGCATATTTCAACTGGTAGAATACTTCAGGCTTTTATAAGTTAATAATTCTAACACTTTCTACTAATAAATTTAATATGGGTGTTTTAAGAAGGTAAAGATTAAAAAATCACTATATATAAGAAGTAGATAACTTAGATGCTTAGTTATAGAGCTTATTCAATAAAAATATAAAATGGGTTGCAACTGAAAAATAATTTTTATAATTCTTATCTCATTTTATTTTACCTTCTAGATCGACAAGTCATTTGAGTGCAACCATGCAAAAGCCTCGTATATTCTGAAATTTTTACACCCGGCAAAAAGTGTGTGTGGCTTTATTTTACCCTCGAGGAGATCATGCGCTTCTGTTGTGCGCTTTAATTCCGTGTGCTTTTTGACCTTTTGTTGCTGTGAAAAAGGATACAAAATGAGTTGTCTTTGTCTCCCCACTTCGATTGCAATCACTTTGTCAACGTAACTCGTGGTTCAAACTTGTGGTAATAACCTTGCTTATACAGCTTTCCATAAAAGACAAGCAACGTATGTATAAGGGTTTGAAAGTATAAATCTGGGATCAAGAGATCGGTAATCAAATAGTTTCATCTAGAAGATCGCACGTAGGTTTTTAGTGTACGTTTTTCTGAATCATTTCTGCAGCCATCACTCTGTGATTTCCAATTACGAGGAAAAACTGATGACAATTAAGATAGTAGGCATGCGCGTTCTGGTTTTTGTTTTTCTGCTTTGTGTTGTTAATTAAGAAACACCAGAGACACATCACATGAAAGTCAAAGGTTGGAAATAAGTTCGAAGCAACCCCTGACCATCCTTCCAGAGACCTCCAACTTTGGACAAGAATTTCAAGTAGAGCTCGTCAATTCCAATTTCATGCGATAGTCAGTTTTTCAGTAGCTCGTTAGTTTTGTATTTTCTCCTTTCATAATACAACTGTGCTTTGCAATGTCTCAATAGAAACATTTGATTAATACGGAGATCCTTGTCCACGAGATTCAGTTTTTTTCTTGATGGCTTTGGAGTAGGGAAAAGTAGTGAGTTTCGAATTAAGCAATATATTTAAGTCTACTTTTATTGAATGCTTTTATTTAATTTATGTGTATCTGACACTCTTTCCCTCGTACACTGCAAGGTTTTTAATGAGGCTCAAGATATTATGTTTTAGTTGTTTTCCTTGTACTTATTTTGTTTGGCGGTTTGTCAAATTTTTTTATTCAATAATTGCATCAAAAAATAATAGGGAAATCCTCTCCTCCAACTAGCTATGCCAAGCTGCCAACATGGAGATAGTTTCTTTATTTCGTCCGAAAGATCTTTCAGTTTTCTCTAAGCATAAATCTAATATGAAATGTTCCAGGTAGCAGATATTTCAATGGGTTTTCTAATGGTAGAAAGGTGTTCAAATTCGTCCTCTACTGATAAAAGAAATTATAAAGATTGTCTAATGACGCAAATTTGGACCCAAGCTGAACCGATCATTCTTGGAAATAATTCAAATTTTCATTACATCTTTTTTTTTCTTCTCACTATTCCTCATACGGTCTTGCAATGAATTTTATGTACAATTGTAATTCTTATCAAGAGAATGTGATTCCACCCCTTTATAATCAAGGGCTTTACTATGGCTATACGAAAACTAGTTTGACTGACCTGAATGTGAAAATGACATCATACGACTTTCAAACATTGGCAGTATACCAAGAGTCTTGCGCATCTTCAAGGTCAAAGAGAGATCCCTAATCACAGCTTACTGAGCTAAACCACTACCAATCAAGGAAGAGTTATCTTGGACTATTCGGTCAACCGGGTTGTCCTTAGCCCATACAGCAGCATCTTGATATCCAAGCTCAAACAGCCGGTCAAGAACATCATCTTCGGCTGGCTCAAGTGCCCAATTAAAAAGCTGATATAGTAGGCAAAGAAAATAGTTTAGTGGTCGTATCCTCCAGAGAAGTGTCAAAACAATAGAGGTACAGGTTTACCTGTCGAGGGGTAACCCTATTATCAGGATTACAGTCTGGACTAATCCCAATTCCTTCCAATCCAATCTGACTGACAGGGAAAGCACAAACACGCACCTGCGATATTTTAACAGAACAACAATCTAGCTTTAGGTGACTGTAGACAAAAGACATTGAATGTTCGGGAAAGTGAATGTGCTCAACTTCATCAGGGAGGGAAATTGGGAGGCAGATTAGACAAAATGACCTCATAAACATGAGAAAGGTTCAACAAGAATAAAGTCGGGGCAGTTTAAAACCCAAATAAAATGTATACTCACTTGAAGTTATCAGAATGCTTGGAAACCAGTTTCCCAAAATCTGCAACATATTTCGTACAAAAGCATTCGGGACATTCTAATTGAACTCAGGTTTTACACAACATTTTTTGTTATCCAAATTGTATGCAAAATTATTATAAACCTACATCAAGTAAACCACCCTGACCGATAACTCAACTGTTCATTCATGGAGTGGCTAAAAGTGCCACTAGAAGAAAATGGTAATTTGATGGAGAACTCCCTTAAATCATACAAGTAAACTATGCTCGTCCATGGTTTGTCATAAAAGAAACCAGAGAACTTAAATGGCCTCACATTGAATCAAACAACTTATTACAACTTATTTACATGAAAAAGAGAAGAGTTATTAGAAGTTTCGTAAATTAATAGTAGTTAATACCGTCTGTGATGCAGATGTTGGTGGCATAAATAATGTCAAGCCCCCATCAATGCAAAGCCGATTCCGGAACATCGTTGCTGGTCTGGGTGCAAGATATCTGTACTGCAGCATTTTTTCCGTTCAAGCTCCAATGCATTAATCAACACAGAAACTGCATAACAAAATAGTAAATACAATAATTACCCTGGAATAAAGGAAGAAGTAAACACAGCATCGATGAGATCCTCCTTGGAGTCAAACTGATCTACCAATAAACCTCTCGGTCTCCATAGAAGCTGTGTGACCGCAACTGTGGAAAAATACCAAAAGTTCCATAAGCTTGGTTTTTTTCGCAGACATAAAAACTCTTTCAACAGACAACTGGTAAGGGCTAGCAAACCATGCAGAAGACAAATAAAAAAATTTCAGAAGGCAAATGGAAAGGGAACATGTTCAGACAATTCACATGGTGAAAGAGATCATTACAATATGTAACAAAGAAAGTTAAGCCACGAAATTCAAACCGTTATAATCATAAATGACTTAGAGAAATAAAATAATTCATTTAACAATATAGTTGGCAAGATAACTATGAAATCGATTCTTCATTATTACAAACAAGGACATTCCACGCCTGAATTCCTCCAATTGCAGTATCCTAATCTATGTTGCGCTGCAGTACGTGAATACAAACCACGGTTTTGGGGGTTTGAATACATCCTTGCCCTGGCCAGGCAATGATGGCCCAAATTCAATAGGCTAAAAATGTGGGCCAACAATTTCATGTTAGGTGGTAAACTTTCTACGATTTTCGGAAAAGGAATGTGGGAGAAAGGATTGGAAGAAATGAAAATAGTTAACAAGGAAGACAACCACTCCCACTTGAATGTGTAACCCACTAGGCACAGGATATCCAGGGTTTGGACGTCTCAAAGGTGTCCAATTCCAAAAACTTGAAACAAATCAATACCTAATTTGGTCACAAGGATCACAGGACTGATGCTACCCACCATATCAAGGGAGCCAATCCTCCCCAATAATAAGCATTACCAAATAGTCACACATTAGATAGGGACTGATGCATCTAAATAGTTATGCATAAATAAATCTCCTAAAACTAAACTTTATTGCATGTGGATAAAAAGAGAAAAGAGAAAGGAAAAAAAGATAGTTTTTCTCAACTAGAAATATTATGTTTGTGCAGGGAGCAAGAAACCGACATACCTCGAACTCTCCCATTAGACCGAATATGAGCATCATCAGGCAAAAACTTCTGAAGAACATCTCGAAGAACAGCCTGTGCAGACAAAAATTGGATCACATAAGTGGAGCAGGATAGGGAAAACTATAGAAAAGAAGAAAGAAAGAGAAACAAATAGAAGAGTTCTGGAATAACAGTTACAAAACAAGGGTAGAAAAGAAAAATATTGAATTATCAAAATACTAGTGAATAGAGTACATATGTGTTTGAATCGAACACAAAGCCACAAAGCAGCAAAACAGCTTAACTTACTTTTAGGAATGAATTAATCTGTGAACAATAAGCTAATCAAAGAAGTCAACTCTTCTATTAGAGTCAACCTGAGACTGTAAATAACCGTATATCCTAACAAACAAATTTGAGAAAATGAGAGAGAGGAGATAGAAGATATAAAAGAGAGAATGGGAAAGATCAATAAGCCAAAATTGATATCCAATTACAACACCTATGCACGTAGGCAACATAAGAATGAAGTTCCACTAGAAGAAGGAAAACAAGTATGATGAATAACCCAAAAAAGCTTATAAATAAACTCTGGCTACGAATTTCAAATTTCTTGTTCCCTCCATTCAACAACTTCCTAAACTTATTCCAACTCCTTAAGGCCAGGATTTACAGGGTAAATACAATATCTTTGAAATTCCTTGGACTTTTCCTTTAGAAACAGATTTCGTTAAACTAAACTCATAAAACTGCACATCTACATGTGCATCAACAAAACTCATAAAACTGCACATCTGCATGTGCATCAATCTAAAACTAAAACCTCTAGTCACATACACTTTAATTATGTTGATAACTAGGTTTTTTCAACTTTTCTTCAAATTTTAGATTTATGATGTCATTATGCAACTATTTATCTGACATGATAATATACAAGCATTGCTCCATAAACATATGATAATGGCAAGATATAATGGACTATCCGCACAAATTTGTGCAAATGGATCATCCTTCAATCTTGAATTTGGAGATTACAATGGAAATGAATACGTGAAATGGATGCTTAATTTGAATCTAAGTAATAAAAAAAAAATAATCAAACACATAGAAACAAGTAGAGATAATCTTAATGCTACAGTTCAGAAAGAAATAAAATTTTGCTTGATTGAGAAGCATCAGAAGTTCGCAACTGAAGCAAATGCACTACTACTGAGTTGAGGTGCAAGAGTAGCGAAATACCCCAAGTCGAAATGCAGTCCCTCTGTTCCGGCAATCTTCAGCCAGTATTTTGGTAGCTCGTAAGGCCTCTTCCATGCTGGCTCCAGAGGCAACCACAGCGCAGACAATTGCACCTGCAGACGACCCGGCTAATGGTGTGGTATCCTACCCAAAAACAAATACTAATGAGTGCACAAACGGAACCATTTCACTTCCATATGCGAATAACAGTTAAACTGAAGGGATAAATAATATAAACAACCTTCTAAGTCTAAGTCAGAGAGAACAAACACGAGGGGCACTTCTACTACATAGAAACGTACATCCAGAGTTAAAGATGGCTTGACGAAACAAGTACCATATTAAACATTTTAGCAGTATGAGAATAAAAGTTTAGCAATTTCTCTTGCTGACAAATGATTCTCACTAAATCTCGAAACCTCGAACATGTACACAATCCCACAGAGAAAGAATGTAGCATCCCAATTCGAATAAGATAAATAAAATCAGTACAAATTGAAAGGACGGTAAGAAAGGGAAGCAGAATTGAGAAAGGGCTGACCTTGATGTAACCATTTTCAATAAGGAAGCGAGCAACGCCGAGATGATACGGGAAGAGAAGTCCGGCAGCGGAGAAGCTAAACCCGGGACTAGTAACCACGCGCCGCTCCTTCTCCGCCTCCACATCTTTCACGCGCTGCTCCCACACGACCTCCGGCTGAATCTCATCCTCGATCACTTTCGCAATTCGCTCGTCGGAGTACTTCCGGGAGCTCTCGAACATGGCGACCGACGATTCCGCCTTGCCGTCATTGGAGCGCTTGATGATCCGAGATGCCAAGCCCAAGAAGAGCTCCCCCGTCGCCACCGAGAAGGACTTCTTCGGAGGCGGAGGAGGCGGTGGAGATGGAGACGGAGACGGGGGCAGTTCGGCGGCGGAAGACGACGAGGACGAGGTTTGGCTGGTGCCGGAGTGGGCGTCGGAGTTGGAGTGAGGGGCAAAGGTGGTTAGGGTTGGGATGCGCAGAGGAGTTGGGAACCTGTGGATGAGATTAGGGTTAGGGTTAGGGTTAGGGGAAGCGAATGGGTGGTGTTGGAGGGGTTGGAATAGGGAGGAGGAGAAAGGAGCCATGCCCACCATGCGTGATGCCGAGGCCTTCCTGCTTGGAGTCCTGTTGAAAAATAGGAATAGCTGCGTCATCTTTTTGGCCTTTCGTTTTCCTTCTATGGTAGAAAACAATTATTAATCCATTATTGCAAAATTGGTTTGGTTTGGTTTGTCGATATATGGATATGCTGCCGATCTCAAGAGAAATTTTATTTACACTCTCATTAATTTATTAACACACTTCATAAAATTTATTTTCTCTTTATTTTTTTGCTGTGAAAGTTCTATATATAAATAGAATCTTAGGTGCCTAAGGGTACCCAAGGTGAAATTTCGGTTTTTCCTTTATATCCTTACATTTTTTAGCTATACACATGAGGTTCCTCATGTTAAACATTTTGCAGCATTAAAAATATTCTCAATTAAAATAATTAATATCGACAAAAAAAATTTATAAAAGAGCAAATTGACATGCACACATGCATGGCTAGATAGTAGCGATTATTAACGAGAGTTTTGCATTGTTTAGAGGTGTATTCGTTTTTTAGGGTAAACTTGTATTAATAAAATAAAATAAATGCCAGAAAACATCTTATGCTTTATTGTCTTGTAAGAACTATCCCCCATATATGCATGAATAAAGACCTACCACAATGCGCTATTGTCTTGTAACCTCATCCTTGAGTCCCCTGATGTCTTTCTTTTTTGTCAAGGAGTGAAACTCTTCTCTTCCATTTTCACGAGTCAATATTATTGTTGCCGAACAACTTATGCTTTAGTAATAGTATTGTGGAGGAACCGGTTGTGTTCGATTTTCATGAAAAAAATGAGTAAAGGTGTAGCTCAAGGAAGGAGAACTTATGAGTTTTGAGCAGAGTAGCAAAACCTGTAGAAGAGAGAGTCATTGAATCATTGATAGTAAAATTCTTCTTTGGGCTTATTCTTCTTTTTGTATTTTGTTTAAGGGCAAATTACAATTACGTACCCTGTGATTTGGGTCGAATTTCAAAATGATACTTGTACTTTTTTTTTCTTGCATTTTAGTACTCTGTACTTTCAAATTCTTGCAATTGTGTTCCACCGTTTTTCAAATCGTCAATTTTTGGCTATTCAGTGATGACTTGAACATTGTGGAGCCCATATGTTCACTTTTCCATGTCATCTGTGGTCTACAGCGCGTGGTACAAGCACATCGAGTAGCTTGGAGTCATTGGAGAATGCGGCCTTTAGCAGTTTTAGCACCAGGATTTTCGCTGCAGATACACAATCCATTACCCAAACACTATTTAATCAAATCCACATAGTCCACAATCTTTGGATAGCCGAAATTGACGATTTTACAAACGGTGGAACACAATAACAAGGATTTGAAAGTAAAGGGTACTAAAATGCAAGAAAAAAAACTATAGGTATCATTTTGAAATTTGACTCAAACCACAGCGTACGTAATTGTAATTTGCCCTTTGTTTAATTATGTTGTTTTTTTGGATAAAGAGAGGAAATGTGGCTATTTCTGCTTACTATTTTAGTGTTTCAAATATCAATGCTATTTGTGATATTGTCATACCTCTAAATGATTGTCAAGATGAGTTTGTTTGGGGTTTAACTTCTGGTAATTTTTCAGTCAAGTCAGCAACATGGTGTCAAACTGACCAGATGTCATCTCACAGCAAAGCAAAGCTTAGGAATAGAATTTAAAATCTTAATATTCCCCACAAGATTAAGATATTTAGTTGGATTAATAGACTTCAAACTAAAGATAGATTGGCTTCTTTCTATACTTATTTGTCAAATCTTTGTCCGATGTGCAACCCAGATGCTGAAACTATTGACCACCTTTTTTGTGCACTGTTCTTTTGCTATGGCTACTTAGAAACAGGACTTGAACCCTTGAGTTGTAACTTCTCTTAGATTGGCTGTAATCTCATTGTTGATGGCTCTGGTGCTAATATTCAGTTGGGCAAAGTGCTTCTCCTTTGTTGGGATCTCTGGAACTCTAGGAACAAGTCGATTTTCCAAAATATTCAACTACATCCTGCTTGAGTGATCCATCATGCTACTAAGATTGGTCATGAGTTCCTTCTTGCCAAGAACCAACCTCTATGGCCAACTTTGCTTTCTGTGAATCAAATCATCAAATGGAAGGCTCCGGACCACACTCAAACTCAACTTTGATGGTTATGTTAATCTTTCTAGCACGGCTGCAGGTTTCATTATCCTGAACTCCAATGGCTCTTCTCTCATTGCCAGAGCTAGGTAAGTTGGTAGCTCTATAGTTCCCAAAGCAGAAGCTCTTGCGCTCAGAGATGCAATTCAGTTTACTCTTCAGCAGAATTACTCTCATATCTGCATTGAGGGTGATTCTAAACTTACTATTGACTATGTCTCGTCTATTCTTTAGGATCTAAGAGTACCAGGAAAGTGAATTCCTCATTGGACTTTAAGGGCACGTTTACTAACTCAGAATCGGACTGGGTCGGAATCGGAATCAGTCATTCCATTCCAGTGTTTACTAACTGTCCGAAATCATTATCCGGAATTAGAATTAGTGTAATTTAATTATCAAAATACCCTTTTGTAAAGATAAAATATTATTAAGATAAATTCAATTTTGATATATAATAAAACACTATTAAGCTTTATTCTACATTATTATTTTTAACTTTAACTATGTCTATAATTCTACTTATAATTGGAGTAATTATCTAATCTTACAAAGTTTAATAAGATTTGCCAAGAAAAATTAACAAACAAGCCATCCTAAATCAAGCATAAAAGAGTCATTCATCACCAAAGCATAAAAGAGTCATTCATCATCTAAGCAAGCATAAACGAGCTTGAAAAGGCTTCAAGAACAGAGGGTGCGGCTGGAAGAGGGAGGAGGATAGGGTTTTGTAATTATGTGGTTCTTTGGTTATTTCAACAAAAATGGGAGGGTAAGTTTGGAAAAAACAAACCCATTCCCGTTCCACTCGACCCAATACCTTCTACCCCATCCGGATTCAAATTTGGCCAAAAGTTGGGAATGAGAATGGTTTTTTCTGGTGGGACTCACAACAATTTTCATTCTTAGTGTAAGTAAACACCGGAATGGGAATCGTTTTCATTCCATTCGGATTCCTCCATTCCCATTCCGGTGAAGTAAACAAGCCCTAAAGGTCTATTCTTCAGGAGAGCGAGTATAAATCCTATGCAATGTATATTGGTGTTAATACACTCTCCGAATAATTTGAAGTTTGTTAAACAGACAGTAAATACTATGCAATATGTATTTGGTGTAAATACACTCTCCGAAATTTGTTAGACATACGACTTTGATTACCACAAGTGATATTTCACTATCAATATACAATGATCTTTCAAAAACTCTTCACTTCCATCAACCTTGACGATCTCCAACCTCTTGGCGGATGTGATTATCATAAGAAATGTAACAGAACGAAGTAGCAAACGAACAGCCTCACTCAACTATTCATTTTACATGAAACCTCCAGACACCAGTACAGAGGATAGGTTTCAGCTTACAAGAAACAAAACAGGGGTAAGATATGCAATCTATTATACATGTAACACATATAACGAGAAATTGGACCAGAACCATGTCTGGGAAAAATTTGTATGTTTCATCAGTCCATTGCCATGAAAAAGAAAGAGGTGGTGGTAAGATAGTTACATATTCTGCAAGCAATCAGACGGGAACCCGATAAGATGGATCAACCATTTTCAAGATAAACAAGTTTCCCTTGTCACCCCTGGAGACACTGCCAAATTGTGCCAATACAAGGAACATGATCACCATGAGTTGCAGTTCAAGTAACTCAAATTGTTACCACTACATAAAGAATATAATCTAATAGAGATAGTAGCAATTCTACAATATCGATTAGCAAAGCCACAGATTGTCATAGCTGTTTAGGACATAATTGAGATTGAGACAAGGAGAAAGACAGCCTCGTGAAAAATTAACCAGTGGTACTCTTGTGAGTCAAAGATCTAGCATACTGGGGCCAGGTCACATATTCACTATTTCAAAGGAGACCAAATGTCGGAGAAGATTTTTTCTTAAAGAAATTAGGTCTTTGTTATCCTCACTGAAATATGCAGAATTAACTCCCTAAATAACAAATCTCAATTATAGATTTTATAAGATTGCTACAAATCACAATTTGGTTGACCCAAGCTCCATAAACTTTTTCTATGATCCAAGGTAGGTGGGAGTGGACTTGTTTAGTTGTATAAAATTGTTCACGATACGCTATGGGAATTCCATACCAGAAATTAGAGTACATAAACTTACCGAAAGTCTTGATCCAAATATGTAAGTTCCAGTTCACCACCAGAAATTAGAGTACATAAACTTACCGAAAGTCTTCATCCAAATATGTAATTTCCAGTTCACCACGCGCTCTTCCAGGTGCTTTAACAGGTATCTGTATATCAAAACGAAAGAAAAAATCAACTTCTTGTTGGTGGATCATTATGAAAGTATAGGACATCTATCTCTGTCTGATAATGTTTCATATATACATTTTGCTAGCATCTTCCTATGAAGAAAATGAAGAAGCTCGACTGTCACAAGACAAGCCAAGACAGTTATTGCTAGGCATTTTCGATGACTAGCTGTTGAAATTTGTTTTTAAGCTCCAGAGGTGATACATAGTTTCGTTCAGAAATACTAGAGCAAGGTTTGTGCATATTCTATCAATTCCTATCTCCATTAATACATTAAACAAAGGCCTGAATCTTCACGCTTCTAATTTAATAGATTCACGGGGAACTTTTTTGATATATACCTTCTCGTTGGTGAATAACATCAGTTTCTATTCTCTATCCAAAATAGGCGAATATATTAGATCACAGCCAGGAAGACTGACCTTGCAAAGACTATTGAGGAGATTAGTACCATATTATGTCTGTGAAGGAACTTCAAAGTCATATTGACATGCAACACCAAGTGTCAGGGGTCTGAGTCTGTGATTTCATAGGAAAACTCATACTATACCGCACCAAGACTTCATCGAGTCAAGGACAGACTTACTACCATATGACTTTGGAATTGTTTCAAAGGTCATTATGAACACCTCCTCCAAAATAAGCACACTAACCCACAACCCAACGGTTCAACAAGAATACCTATAAAGTTCAAAGATTAACTGTATGCCATGGCTGGAAGAACTTTGGAATTCTCTATATTCTGAGGGTAGGAAGACCTTTGACGACACTAAGACCCTTGACTTTAAATCCTTCTTTACAAGAATTGAACAGGCTTTCCCAATGAAGGGACCAAAAATACTCTTTTTTTTTGTTTTTGTTTTTTTACTTTACGAAGAAACTCTCAAGTTCTTCACAGAATAGGACACTGAGCACAATAATGAATAGCATCAAGAATACTTACCAGACCTGCAATTTTGAAATAATCGAACTGTACCGCCACTTTTCTTGCATTCAAAGGTGTCAAATTAGCAGTCACCTACAGGCATTGAGAAAATTCAGTCAAACAACAGGGGAGACTATAACAGCATATTAACTATCTCAAACAGAAGAGATTTCAATTATTGATCAGAAACCTAAACAGAATTTTTGTGTCGCATAACATGCATGGTAGTGCTTACATCCAATCAGAGAAACTAAGCTCTTAGTACAAATCACCACCACGTTTTCCCTTACATTTAGAAACTTGGGTTTATAGAACATGTTCCGGAAGATCAACTAGAATTTGCACCCTTGTGGTTTCATAGAAACTTCACTTCGGTTTTTGAACTTTCAATTTCAATTCTCAACTCAAATATTTGCACATTATAGCAATTTAAACTGTTCGTTTAGCTTCCACACCAAGTTAGATGGATTAGTGGCCACACCGCAACAAAAGGAATGAGAGAAGTATTCCTGCCTAAAGCACGCATAACACACAATAGCTGCAGGTACATGTGGAGGAATACTCTCACTCTGCATCCTCTTTACAGTTTGCAGTTGATCATATGTATATGTTTGAAGTGGATAAATTTTCATTCCTTTATATCCTTGAATTTGTAGCACAAATGGTGGCCATCTATGGTCACAAATTATTCTGTCTTAACGTACAAAGTGAATGCATGGTTATCAATCATTGCTATAATGTGTAAACAGTAGGTTTGGAAGTAATCAGATTAAACATTAAGCACAGAAGTGAAATTGACCTCGAACTATAGGGTTGAAAAGTGTATTTGGCCCTACATACCGAATATTTATAAGTTTGCCAACCGAGAAGCCATTATCTCTCCTCTAAAAGTGAAATCTTTTAATCCCGAATCCTCCTAAAAAATATCTGTTTTAATATTGTTTTGGATGGGCATAATGATGGGGTGTTGGTGTCATGATTTAAACGAATTACTTAGTGACAGAAATCAATGTTCTGTTTTCGTTAGCCAGGAAACATATCTATCTATCAAGCAACAAAGTATCTCAATTTGGCTCTTGAATAGCTTACAAATGAAAGTTAAACAGGGCAATGGTTGAATGAATTGAATAATACCTGATTAAAAGTCGGCCAAGATTCCATATTTTGAGCCCTAAGTGTGTCAGTATTGATTGCTTGGTAATTCACCCTTGATCTCAAAATTTTGGGTCTCTGCCAATATACTACATATGTCAAGCGAGTGCAATTTCTACTGGCTATAAGAAAATTTGAACTTCAAAGTCGTTTACACCTTATAAAATGAAAGATGAAAAAGAGATATGTCATGATAAAGTGAGAACAAAATTTATTGCATAAATGCAAAAGAAGCTAGCATCTTCACTTGCATCACAGATTGCGATGCTACAAAAAAATAACCCAATCTGCTAAGGTTGAAATTTTTTTATAGATGTAAGAAAACTCTTATTTAGATGTACAAGTGCTAATTCAAATGAAGCAGCTTGTTTAAGATGGTACGAAATAATGATTACATGAAATTTTACTCACTGTGATATAGGGTTCTGTCTTCGACAAAGTGACATTATGAATAGATAATAATTTGTTTTCTATGTCTGTTTTGTCTGAAGAGGCAAAGGTTGTTAACTTCCACAAAATTACTATGGTATCAGGCCATGACGATTAAACAAAAATCAACAGAATCAAGAACTCAATGAAGCTAGAACATCAACGACATATGCTTGAGTCTTCTAACAGAGTTTGAAGGAGGACATGAAAGACAATGAATGTAGAATTCTGATTGGACAAAGTAATATGCAAATTCACATTACCCCAGTTTGCAGAATAGACTTTGAAGTAGTGTATATAAGCTCCCATTTTCCATTCAGTGAATCAGATTTCAGTGGCTCCTTTGTTGGATTAACTGCTTCAAGTTTGCGCGCAATCTATTTAGAAATGAATTCAAAGAAACAACTTAAAAGACAGAAACAGACATCAGAGACAACTGTTGCTCAACCCTTCACTGTGACAGAAATGACATATCAGAAAGACCCAGAGCGCCAGAAGACACACTAAAATAGACTGACACCTTAAAATAAGTGAGTATAGAATCTGTATCACATCCAGAAGGCACATACCATATCAACTAGTTGCCACCCATTTCGTACATAGCTAGTTCCATTTACTTAAAAGTGAACTGAAATCTATACATGAAGTATGGCCCCATTGAACTTGAGTAGACCAAAGGAATCATAGGCCTTTGGAACTCTCAAGGTTATGAAGTTGAACATACAGACCAGTATATTGTTCTTAGTATGTAACTGTTTCCTGCCTGTTGTTTCATGAGTTCTTTCTAATGCGAGAATAAATTTCCAAAAACTGTTAATAGCATAAAAGAACAACAGCAAGGATCATGGCCTAGTGAGTGTAATATCAATTTACTTTTTGGAGGAGAGGTGCTTCTTTAATATATCAAGCTAGTTTCAGTTAAATTTTAGAGCCCAACTTCCAGATTGCTTCTGTCTTATCTATAAAAGGCAAGGACGTGGACGTGTAGGACATAACCCTCGGTGGTACAAAGTTATTATACCCACAGTTAACCAATAATTTCACTTCTATATTACATTTTCATTTCCTTCTCCCGTCGAAGTGCACCTAACCTCCTCTTCACTTCTAAGAAGAACTAGGCAAAAAGGAGCAAAAGTCTGTTCTGTTGAATATGGACTATTTATAACAGGTTGATGTGTAACACTCATCCCTTCGAAAATGGAGGGATAAATTTTATGCATAATAAAAACAATCCATCCCTCAGCCTTCTTATGAATCATCATCCTAGTCCTCCAAGTTCGAAGACAACCGTTACGTTTTTCCTTAATTGCGAATATAATGCAGTCATCTAGCAACTCTAGTCTAGCCTAGTGTAGTCTGGTCCTCCCTACCAAATGGTAAATACTAAATACACATCAGCAGTTATACAATCCCAGCCAATACTATAAAGAACTCCCATCACATCATTATACTGAAACTGCATTTGAGACAAGAAAAAACAAGAACCAAGCTAACAAATCAAAAGCTAAACGCAAACAAAGAATACTAATGCCAGGGCGACCAACCTGATCAACTCTCTGCTGGTCCTCTGGGGTGGCATCAGCGCCTCGATCGAGCGGTGCAATGGCGTCGAGAAGCTCCTCCTTTAGAGTTTTGGCATCTTTGCCTTTGTTCCGAAACGCAGGAAAGAATGAAACTTTGGCTCTCCATTTATCAGCCGCTGCTGAAGAAGTGCCCCAGAGCGTGTGAATTCCGTGGGGTGTCGCCGGAAAGCTAACGGAAGAGGTCCGTGAAGAATGACAAGGCAGTAGTGTGGAGGAGGTTGAAGGCCGAGAAGAATGTGTGGTTGTAAGAGACCAAGAAGAGGATAAGGAGGCCATAGCTGCTCTCTGCCTTTTTTCAACTTCTCACTCGCTCTGTTCACAATTTGAATATAAAGGTTTGCAAAAGAGGGTAAAGGTGGAAACTTTGAGAAAAGTCCCCGACTTTCCAATATCTGATGTGAAGAAAGCAGACAACCCAGTTCACCTCAGTAGATAAAGTCCCAGACTTTGCAATTAGTTTTTGTGAAGGAAGCAAGACCCACAAACGCAAAGCTCGAATCTTGAAACACAAAACCCAGTTGAGAGAAAGACAAGTAGAAATGCTGTCGAAATTCTCAGCTACCCAGTTGAAAGCAGCACCATCTGCACCCGTTTCTGGGTTTTCATTATGGCATCGGGATCGGTGGAGGTTTGAGTATTGTGCTAGGAATTCTTCTTCGGCCGAGTACAAAAGGTGTCGGCTTAAGATTGTTGGCAAGTCTCTTGGGGATAGGTGGAAGCTCAGCGACCTCGATCCAAGTACGTGGTTTCTTTTTCTTCCTCAATAATTTAGCTGTCTTGCTAATTTTCTTTATGATCCTAGTACAAGGGTAATTGTTGACTTCAGTTAGCTTGTTTCAAATAATTAATTCATTTGAAGTGAACACGAGAATGGAAGACTAAGTGGAATCTTAAAATACTCGTGCAATGATGTGTTACAATTGTTCTATAGATAGTCAAAGGGCTATAATAAACTATTAGCAGTCTAAAACTCTTGTATCTGGACAGATGAAGTGCAAGGAAAGTTGAACTCATGGCTGCAGAAGACGCAGAACTTTTTCAATGAAGTGACTTCTCCACTGGTAAGAACTGGTCAGGCTGGAAAGCCTGTCACCAAAGATGCTTTGAAGACGCAAGATATGGAGGACATATTTATGGCAGAACACACTGTGGATAGCAGAACTCCAAATGGAGTTCTCTCTTTGGCTGCTATTGTATCTATAGAGCAATTTAGCAGGTGAGTTTATTTGCCAATTGACTTATGTTCGCTATGTGTTTTTACATCTGTCTCCTCTGTGACTTTGTTCTTCAGTTTCAGTTTGATATCTATCCTGTGATATGAGCTGTTCCAGTATTACTAATAATATTTTCTTTTCACATTATGAAAACGTTTAATTTGATGCAAGTGGAATAGATAGCTAAAAAGGAAAAAGAAATATCCAATTGCCATGCATGGTATCAACCTGTGTTTACCTGGCCTGCACTTTGCATATATGCCAGAGACTCTTTGCTTTTCAGTTTCCTGACTCTTAACATGCTTTCGTACTTTGGTAAGTAAAGAAATTTTTTGATGCATTGCTGGACAATATTCCATTTTTAGATACTTGCACTAGTATGCAGGAGCTTCCGTGGTTTCTTATGCTTATCAAACTGACATATGGATTATCATTTGACTCTTTGAAGTTAAGATATGTAGGATGAATGGATTGACGGGTCAGCAGATGCAGAAAATATTTAAAGCTCTTGTTTCTGAGACCATATACAATGATGCCCGCAATTTGGTTGAATATTGCTGCTTTAGGTTTTTGTCAAGGGATAATTCTGATATTCATCCTTCCCTCAAGGTTCGTTGTAGTAGTGCAACTAACTCATGCAATACTCATGCACATAAGATTTGTTAATAAATGTGTTGCTTTCTTGAATATGTAGAGATCATGTGCATTTTCCTATATCAAATCCACTTTGAGAAACTTTTCGGTGCAATCTTTTCACTGTGTATGAGTAGGTTCTTTTCTGTACTAGCATTGGGTTTATGGTCTGTGTATTTTGTTTGCGCTTTTCTGTTATGAGTGTGTTCTTGAGTAGTATGACAATTTTTTTGGTTCCCTAGCAATTTTATTATATAGGCTTGCATTCTAAATGAAGTCTGTAGAAGTTTTTTATGAATTTATTTACATCATTATGAGTTCTTGTTATTGGATGCAATACAATTGCATTCTTTATTGACCCTAGATAAGAGGAAATGGAGACCCTGGAACCTAGTACTTACGAGATAGAAGGAAATAGAAGTACTGAAGGAAATAGATCTAATCCCCGGGTCAACAGTTTCAGGAAATTGATCTTATGGATCACATGGCAATACCAAACAGAAAAGATAGTGCAGTTCACGATAATGGTATATTAGTTGATAAATCAGTTTAGCTCCATCTCCAGAGCCATTTGAGTTGGGGATAGATGGAGAAGTACAAACTTAGTTTGTAAGACCTTGAACTGGAGGTACTAGCTTTTGACCGGTTCTCGGTATTCCTAATGCTCTATTGTCTATTTGGTACTGCACATACTGTATTTTCTGGGCGCAGAGCATTCATCGCATTTATATGTATTGGTTTAACTTCCCGAGGTTATCGTCAAATGGTCTTACTCATGTAAAGGATGATACTGAAAATGCTGGATAAATGTGCTTTAGTAGTTGTCTGTACATTTATTGATTTATTTGTTTGTTTGTTTTGTCTCAAACCTAGAAACATGATACATTTAACTTTCACAGAGTATTGTCAAAATGGTCTTACGCATGTAATGGCTACTGGCAGCAGTGGTTGAAGCCAAGTTTTTTTTTTTTCGGTTTTGGAAAATTTCAGTCTTGAGATTGGGTTCCACTACAACTACTAATTTAGTTATTGTGCATTCACAGGAACCTGCATTTCAAAGGCTGATATTTCTAACAATGCTTGCATGGGAGAATCCATATCAAGAAGTTCTTTCTAATGGCTCGGAGAAAGCTTATTTTCAGGTTAGTTTTTTTTTATCTCATCTATTTATTTTATTTAAACCAACCTTTGGAACACAGTCAATTGTCTATATTCACCAAGTATATTGTTGCGTTTGGTTTAGATTTAGAAATGCAATATTGATTATGACTACGAGGAGACAGAGGAAAGTACTCATCTGGAAATTTGTGGGAAGATACTTTTCATATATATTTTGTTAGCACTTCCTGTATAAATTATGATCATATGATTGATACTCTGTTCTATGAGATAGGGTAGATAAATAAGGACATAATATTTTTAAAGTTCATCAACCTGCTTGAATGCCTGATGAGGATGAGGATGGGGATGATGCTAATAGTTTCAAAAGTGAACTGTACTAATTGTCAATTGGAAGGGCATGGTAGGGAATTAGTTTAAGGGGGAATAGTTAAACCTACATGGTTCTGCTAGCCCATGTTCTACATAAACTGCAAAGTTAGCGAGGGGTTTAGGCGATTTCATGATCCTTTGTTGTTTTCTATGTTGTGCACTGTAGTGCTGAATGTGGTCAGCTAAAGTAGCTTTTTTTTCTTTTTGCCATCTGCAGCGCAAGCTTGTCAGAAAAGAGGCTTTTGTTCGTATGGCTCCTGCTATTTCTGGTGTGGCTGATAGGTCAACAGCACATAATCTATTTAAGGCTCTTGCTGGTGACGAACAGGGTATCTCCTTGAGCTTGTGGCTGACTTACGTGGATGAACTTCTCAAGTGAGTCAATTTCTTTGTTTGCTAACCTTATATATTCAAATACAGTCTTTTGATATAACTATGATGAGTGCAGTAGTTGATACTATATAGTGGTCATGATCATGAATTGCAGACAAATCAAACCTGCTCCCTTTTTGGGCAATTCATGAAGCCACTTTCGATTTATCTACAGATCCTCAACAAAACTAGTTGGCTTCCTGAACTATAACCAATTATGATTTTTGAATTCATTTTTCTTCTATTCCTTTGTTCAAATTTTGTAAGTTCCTCTATAGATTCACACATTAGGCTTTTAAATAGCTTCTAGCATTATAGAGGTGTCATCGCTAACAATGATCTATGTTCTATTGGGTGGAATAAAAATAAAATATGAAATAAAAATAGAATAGAAATTCTCTTTCAGATCAATCTACTTTTTTATTTTTTTCGAAATATTTGAAATTTTGATAGAACTGGACCAAATTTTAAGCAAAAATATAGAAGTGTGAAAGATGGAAACATTCTTCATGTCCACTCTATCATATTTACAATTTAACAATATAAAACATGTATTGTATCCCCAATCACTGTAGCCCCCTGTCGGTGGAGAAGATTCCAAGTATTTCCTATGTCAGAATCTAGAAGTCCTGGGGAGCTGCCTAATGGTTTTGTTCAAGAGAATCAGGGATACAGTTGGTGTTCTTGGCTATGGTTCACAATTATTGCTCTACTAGAGATCTTCTGACATGCTTTTCTGAATTGAAATTGTCATAGTTTAACTTTCTGTATTACATTTTTATGATGGGTTTAAGTTCAACTCGACACCTGTTTAGTTTTTAGACCAATTCTCCTATATAAGTTCTAGAAAGCTCAAGTTGAAGTAGTTTTATTTATGTAGGGTTCATCAGGGAAGAAAATCATACCAGACTCGAGAAAGTCCCAACCGTTCTGAGGAGAGGATTTTATGCATCGGCTCTAGCAGGAAGCGCCCTGTCCTTAAATGGGAGAACAATATGGCATGGCCAGGAAATGTTACTTTAACTGATAAAGCAATTTATTTTGAGGTAATTATCTTGCATGAGTTGCGTATTATTTAAAAGTTGAAATCATCTATGATTCTGAAATCTGAAACTATGTATTGATTTTGTTGAGAAGAGGTGTACTATGGACTACAGTACCATTAGACTACGCATTATATCGTGTTGTTTAATATGGAATCTTGCATTAGCCTTCAAATATGTGGGCCTGTTCACATAGGGCCAATGGTTTGCATTGGATGCTACATATTCTTACAGGGTATTAAAGCAGGCTATCCACATGTTGGGCCTTATGGCATGGGTTTCCATGTGACCCATTATATGTTGTCCACATCCTTGAGGTGAGTGACGCCACACGTCAGAGGGTGTATTGAGTGTAGTATTCCACATTATAGGATGGAAGCCTTCCAAGCCTTTAAAACATATTGGGCCTCTCCACTCATAGGCAATTACTTTTGGTTTGGATACTCACATTCTACTAGCATTTTTTCATACATTCATTATACAATCACAGTTGGAATTCTGTTTTTACTTGCTGAAACCTTTGAGATTTTTGTTCCACTTTGATAGCTGGTCCGATTTCAAGAGCACCTTTAGTGTTTTGGTTTTAGATTATGAATTATGAAATGTTTGCTTGTTAGCAGTGCAAAATCTATTTGCGTTTTATTAATAGGACCATTTTCTTACATTTGTATCTGCACTTTCCTGATGCCAGGAATGTAAATAATGACTACGCAATAGGATTCGTCATGATATATGTTATTTGTTCTTGCTTGGTATAACATTTTGCCAGTTTGATGCTTAGAATCTTCTCAAAAAAAAAAAAATTGATGCTTAGAGATGTTATTGCTACCTTCTCATATTTGACAAAAAAAACAGAGAGGGAATTAACCTTGTCTGTTCTTGGTAATTGTCAAATTGGCAAAACAGTATTGTTTTTGTCCAACCGTAAACTTGTCCTGTAAAATAATGACTTTCATCATTTTCTAATCGTTATTAGTTTTGACTCTGTTGCAGGCAGTTGGCTTAGTAGGGCAAAAGGAATCTATACGATTGGATCTTACAAGACATGGACTAGAGCTTAAGAAAGCAAAAGTTGGACCTTTTGGTTCCGATCTATTTGACTCTGCAGTTTCTATATCATATGGTCCTGGGTGAGTAAGCTTCTTGAGAATCAGACTCACTGTTCTTTTTTTATTTTTCTTCCTGTTTTTTCATTCTGCAGATTGCTTAACTCTATAGTTAAGTTTAACTATTATGTCAACAGTTCTTCTATGGATTACTAGACCATTTCTGAATAGCTGGTTCTTCATTGTTAGGAATAGGATAGGAAAAACTTGAAGTTTCAGTTGAAAATTAGTTGAAAGTATTAAGCGTATGAGAAGTCTTAGTTAAACTAAAATAGCTTAAACAAGAAAGACACTTTCTTTTTGTTTTTTGGTCAAAAAAGAAAGACACTTTCTTAAGTGGAAGAAAGTAGTTACTTTATACTGGAATGTGACAGCATGCTCCTGCTAGAAACAAAGAAGTGAACACTAATTTGTATATAAGTAAATCTAGTTGGACTACAACACGCCATAAGCTCTTCTACAAGTCTAAATCTTTTAGGGTGTGGATGTCTGCTAGACTTATGCAGGCTTTATGTATGATGCACTCAATAACATGAAAAGCTCCTCACTTATTTGTCAAAAGTGTTTTAAGGATTGAATTCTGTACAGATATTTCGTTCATTCCTGAACTTATTTTTTAAAGACTATCTAATCTATTTGCTAAATCTTTTAATACAGATCAGAAACTTGGGTACTTGAATTTGTCGACTTGGGCGGGGAAATAAGGAGGGATGTGTGGCATGCGTTTATCAGTGAAATTATTAGCTTACACAAGTTTATCCATGATTATGGACCAGAGGAAGGTGATGAATCAATATCTCATGTTTATGGTGCGCACAAAGGGAAGGAAAGAGCTATTGCCAGTGCCATTAATAGTATAGCAAGACTACAGACTCTTCAATTTATGAGGAAGTTACTAGATGATCCCACCAAACTTGTTCAGTTTACATATTTACAGTATACGCCCTATGGTGATATTGTTTCTCAGACTCTAGCCGTAAATTATTGGGGTGGACCATTGATATCAAAGTGCTTAGAGACACAGAACACGCCATCTCAAGGAGCAAGGGCGTCTAATGACATGATTGAAAGTTGTAATCATGTGTTTGACATAGATGGCAGTGTTTACTTGCAGAAGTGGAAGAGATCTCAATGTTGGGCTTCAAGTGCTTCTGTTAGCTTTTGGAAGAATACTTCAACAAGACAGGGGCTCGTATTAAGTAAAAATCTTGTTGTTGCTGGTGTATCTCTTGTAGAAAGGGCAACAAGAACATGCAAAGAAAAATGGCAGGCAGCTGAAACAACTCAAGCTACAATTGATGCTGCAACCCTCAAGGGAATACCAAATAACATTGATTTATTCAAGGTTAGTTCTTATATTTCTTCTTAATTACTGTGCTTCTTGCCATTACTTTCTTTACTGCATGATGAATGCCATTTGCTCTGTAAAAACTTGTTTACGGGAAACGATATGGTGAAAATTTATGTTCACACTATTATCAGATAATTTAATGTCCAAGTTTAGTGTACTTCAATTGCCAAAGATCTTGCCAAAACCTTAAATTGCATTTGTACAATTGCAGTATTGTGTAATTGTAGGTTAAAGGATTCTGTTAATATGGATAACTAAATTTTTTAAACCTTCATTCATTGGATGAAAAGGAATTAGGGACCTAAAACTACATATATTTTGAGTTGGGATTAATTAAAACTAGGTATTAGTGTTAGGGATTTAATAATTAATAGCCCTTGTTATTATTCTGTATGGGATTGGTTTCACTAGACGCATGTCCTTGATTGCTTATTTCATTGTGTGAAGCATCATGTAAGAATCTAACGAAGAATGTTTGAACTGCCATTTTTCCTTATGCAGGAACTTATTCTTCCTCTGACCATGACTGCGACAAATTTTGAAAAACTTAGGCGCTGGGAGGAGCCTCATTTGACTGTTTCTTTTCTTGCATTTGCCTACACTGTCATATTCAGGTAGGTTCATCTTTTGATTCTTTGAAGTGTTAAGCTTATACCACATTGGTAAATCCTTCCATTGCAACATGTACTGTCTGGTTTTGACCTTGGATCATGCAGGATCTCATGTAAGGCCATTCTCTATGTGAAAGCGCTGTCTTTAATAAAACTCTAAACCATCTTTATTCCTTCACTTTGGCTTCCTCTTAGACCACACTATTCAACTGGTTTCTTTAATGCCCTCTATCTGGGGCACCGACACTTTCCACGTTATGAATATACTGTGAACTGATGTGTTGAGATACTTTTCCAGGAATTTGCTGTCCTATGTATTCCCGACGACATTAATGATTTTGGCTGCTGCTATGCTGATTTTGAAGGGGCTAAAGGAGCAAGGTCGCCTTGGAAGGTCATTTGGAAAAGTAACGATCCATGAACAGCCTCCTTCAAACACCATTGAAAAGATTATAGCCGTAAAAGATGGCATGCGTGATGTGGAAAGTTCTTTGCAGAATCTGAATGTTATGCTTCTGAAAATACATACAATCATTCTTTCTGGTCAGCCTCAGGTAGTATTCATCATTATATTCTTTCACTCATGAAAATTTTAGTGTTTCCTTGCCTCCTAAAATCTGATGCAGGGTAAGAGGGGAGGGGACATTGATAAACAAGGGAAAACTAGAAAGATAAGGCTATAGGATAGAAGTTGGAACAAAGATAATTGAGTTTTATGCAAAGAAACTCAAAACAGAAATCTGTAGTATTATTGATCAAAAACTGAATACAAAAGTACCTTGCCTAGCCTATTTGTATTAGCATAACGGCCCTAACATTCCCATTCCTTGTTTATTAAGAAACCCTAATTGCACCAGAACATAAGCCTAATCCTATTAGCTTAGGTAACATAAAAACAGAAAGTAGATCGGGTTAAGATCAAAAGAGTAAAACCCCTTGCCCCACCATCCTTGAAGGGCCTCGTAGATGCTCCTGCATCAAAATCTCTCTGTGATGTGGTTTGGTGTGCCCTTTTAACAAAGTATATTCTCTGACATGGTCTTCATATGTGGTGATTTTCGTGTGAGTTGCATGTTGGTTGTTCTTGAGAGTGAATTGATATTATGTTTCAGCTTTACTTTGGGCTAATAAATCGTATTGTCTTACACTCATCAGATAACGACTGAGGTTGCACTGGTGTTGCTATCTTCTGCAACCATTCTCCTAATTTTCCCATTCAAATATGTTCTTGCCTTTGTCATCTTCGATCTGTTCACACGGGAGCTCGAATTCAGGAGGGAAACGGTTAAAAAGTTCATGAGTTTCGTGAAGGAGCGCTGGGACACCGTGCCTGCAGCCCCTGTAGTTGTATTACCTTTCGGAAGTGATGGGTCCATACCAGAACCTGATAAAAAGTTAAAAAAGGACCCGGAGAAGTCAGAAAGAATTAATGGTGGCAGCAGTTCTGTATAGATTCGTATTTGTATGTTTTGTAAATGGAAACTCATGGAGAAAGTAAATATGACCAATATTTCCTCGTTCCATTATTTGTACGGAAAGTGGAAACATTTAGTGTCAATGTAATTCTTCTTCACTCGATTCAAGTTGATTAGCTAATTGCTGTGACTAAATCAGCTCAAGCCTGTCCAAAAGAAACAAGAGAGAGAGAGAGAGAGAGAGAGAGAGAGAGAGAGAGAGATGCACAGAATTATAAACTAATTAAGCATTCAGCATAACTGCTGCATGAGCATAATGCACTATAGTGGATTGGGTTTGTAACTCCATTACATACAGGTATAAGAGAAGTATCAGATTCTTCCGTCTGCTCAATGTACCCCCCCTCTTGTTAAAGTGGCCAGCTGATGGGAAACCTATCGAAGGTTACTTTCCAAATTTTTTGGTTATATTTGGATTATATTTAGAGAGGTGGATCATGCAATTTCCATCTTATATGCATGGCATGTACGAATCACCATTTGTACATCTCATGGATAACATACCATTTTTCTATTGAAACTATTTACATGGCTATCAGTCTTCTTCCTGCAATCTGATGATAAATTTCACAACACTACATGTTATTCTTAGGTTTGGTTAAACTGATATATATGACCATATAGGTTACGTTCATCACTAGTAGTACATGTTACTGGGCACCACCGTCTCCACTCTGTAGTAGGACATGGATTTGCATTAGCAGAATTGGTCAGAATTGGTTGTTTACGGTTTGCCATTCGAAACTCGAGTTTGCCAGGTGCATCTTTTGGTTTGTTTATTCATGAGAGTTTGCCAGGTGCATCATTTTGCATTGTGTAGACTGATTTCGCACATCGATTTCTTACTATGGTTTTATATCTGTTACTTGTTTGATGTCCAATTAGCGTTCAGATAGCAAATATGATAAGGTTACATACATGAACTAGGAAAGATTTGTAGTTTCTTTTGGACTTGTGTAGGAAGCTCAAAAGAAACCACAAAGTAGAAAATAAGTGAACAATTAATACAGTTAAACTATAAAATTTGGAAGAGTGAATACTTCTGTGCAGAGAATTTGCTATAGTATAGTCTGAAAATTGAAAATTAAGAGCAGTGCGAGCATTAGTGACCGCCTTCTTTTCTAAATACAAGTTTAAAGCCATTCACCAGGCTAACACCGAGAAAAATCAATCGATCTCCTGGCCGATCTTCTGCAATTGAGGCGGGTGGTGCATTTGGTGGTTCCACAGCAGCCAATTTGGCATGTTCCATTACCATTTTCTGTCGAAATTGCAACCAGTTCGAGCCCTTAATTCGACCATTCCAGTCAGCTGGAGCAGTGTACACTCCAGACTGGCCGTTGCTTAAACCAGTGCCGGTGATGATTTCTTTGCCCGGCCATATTCTCATTGCAGTAGTTTTGCACTTGCATATAACTCACCCCTTACTAATCCTACCTAACCAACAAAACCAACAAAAGAAGTAAGCCTAGAAGTAATACAAGATGCTCTCAAGTGAAGAGAGCGGTGTGTGGTTCAAGAAACTTTACCAGTTTTCAAACATACGGCAATTGACCACCGACTTGCAAATGGATGGTTAGTAATAACAAAAACGACAAATTAACATGAAAACTCAGATAAGAATAAGTGACCGCTGAGATTGGCTTCCTTGCTTACTGCGCATAAAATTATGTGATACGCATTGCCTCGTGTATATACTGTCCTTTTCCCTTTGTTTAGTTTTCTCATGACTTTTATTCTATCCGCTTAAATTGTCTAACTTCAAGGGATTTTAGGATCAAAATTTTTCTTAGTAGATTAAAACGTCCGCTCTGTTAACATACGTATGCGAAGCTGTTATACATATAACTCAACGCTCTGTTCCTGGACTTGTAATGTTACTGAAAGGCTTCAGAGAACACTATGACAAATGTGCATATATGTTAAAGAAAAAAACAAACAAGGGTTTGAAATGTGCGGTGACAGCTTCTACAGGCCGGCTAATAGTAAACACATTAGACCGTATTATCACATAATTATGCGCAGTACTGTACAAAATCCTTCTCTAAAAAGTGCAAATCTCCAATCAGGACAGTTAGATTAATCTCAGAATTAAAATAACGGTCGTACTTGGAGGTTTGAACAGGAGCACCCGCATTATGCAGGAACGCGACAGATGGGTGTAGGTACCTTTATACATCTTTTTCTTGGTGTGGAATTAATTGCCCCCAACTTCACAGGTCTATCTGAAGGACCATGCATGTTAATGGCGGCAGATACAACTCATTCAAACCATTATAATTAGTATTAAGTATTTACGTTGTATATATATAGAGTATTATTTTTTACGTTCAATATCCACCATTTAGTCAGCAAGGTGCCTAGGATGGGGTGTGGGTCGTTTTTCGATTATTTGACATGTTTACATTCTTGTCGTGGTGTTGGTGGTGTTGGCAGTGAGTTAATCAACACGCAAAAGGATACAAAAAACAGAATAGTGTAATGAGTAAAGTAATAACTTATTGAGTCTAGCTAAAACTAGAGGTTTATATGTACTTAGTTATTTTATGTTAATCAATTATTTAATTTACCGGTATCAATTTTTTTTCTGAACATGCGAAACCTACGTTTACTCCAGTAAAGTTTCCAACTTCATTGATTAACATGGTTAAGACGGGTTATGTTTTTTTTTTCTTTCTAAGAACAGTGCAATGTCCCGTATATATGGAGAAATGACCAATATATATGGGCAATATTGGGCTGGGCAATATTGGGCTGCTCTACTTTGATGACATTTTTCATCCTTTTGTTTGATGAATATTATCATGATCGGAACTGTTCATTTTGTTGATTATATAGATAAGATCATTCCTGTAAAAAATCACTCAAATCCAAAATCATTTTGTTATCCAATTTTGTGAAATATGTAAACGGCTTGTTTGACATCTAATTGTACCTTTCATATGTTTTCCAAAATTAGATAAACAAACAATCTCAAATTTGAGTGATTTTTTACAAGAATGATCTTATCTGTATATTCAACAAACTAAATGATTCTGATCACAACACTTGTAAATCAAAAGGGTGAAAAATATCATCAGAATAGCTAAGGGCTACTCTAGCTAGAGCAGCCCAATATTGTCATGTAAATATGTATATATAAAAGGAAATCTCTTGAAAGAAAACCATATTTACTTTTCAAACCTACCTTTGATACATAAATGTACGCACGTACTTGTAAAACTAAATAAGCTCTAGGCAAAAAAGGTGGCAGGCAACAGTCGGAAAGAAAGTACATATCCATTTTTTGAAAGAGTATCTATATAAAGTCAAGCTATTCTCCAAGATTACAAGTCTCTAATCAAGAACCTAATACATCAGTAACATCAACAACTTGCAGTACAATCTATCTAATGAATGAATACTCACAAGTAGACATGACTGAGTTCGGGTACAATGGATTGTAGATCATCTACTCATAGCTGATCAATAAGTTCAAGAAGACTTCAATAGGGCTTGTGTTATACAGAAGAGAACGATATCAGTATGAGCATGGACCTTCAATATTTATAGCTTTTAGTCTCAAAGTGTCAGCCTATCACAACTTCAATGAGACCCTAATTAGCTCATAACAAGGACTCCATATTACATCCTGTTTTATCAATTAGAGGTCTTAAACGTACATAAGAGGTTAACCAAACCTAAAGCAAATAAAACTCCCCAATATGTCCATTCCTTGCAGACCAAGGCAATCGGTTATTGATACTTATTCTAACATTTTCATCAAAGAAACCAGAAGGGCACTAAATATCCATTAGTGGTACGCAATATTGCATCCGTTTGGTTTTGGTTGGTGAAGGAATTCTAATGTCATTTTGCCAACTGCTACTATTTATTGACCAAATGCCCTTGGTTGTTTTGTTAGTACATTAATTGGACCGACTGCCCACAAGTTCAAATTCAATCTTGGCATGCATTTGTACTTTCTGGCGGCTAACCTCATGTGTGCGGGAATGTACTTGATTAAGAGCTATTCATGTAGTCTTTGTGTCAGCAACCAAAACACCTAACGATTCAATAAAATTCGTGTCAATATTGCAAGAGTATTATGTTTTGCATATTTTCAACTGTGTTGATATTCAGTCCCATGTACGCCAAGTATAAATTTAAGGGTTATTATCATGAATGGTGCCTGAACTTTCATTAACAGGACTTCATAGTGCCTAACTTTAAAAGTGATCAATTTAGTACCCAGCCTTTTAAAAACCGGACTTCATAGTGCCTGAACTTTAAAAGTGATCAATTTGGTACCCAGACTTTAAAAAAGAGGACTATGTGGTACCCAAACTTTCAAAAAGAGGACTATGTGGTATTTTAGTCAATTTTTTTAATCAAATTCCGTTAAAATGAAGGATAAAATAGTCTTTTAACATTAATTTTTATGTAAAATATTTTTTTTACCTCTCAACTTCTATAAATAAGTTTTATGGTGTTTTGAAAAAAATGAAAATGTCATATAGCTATTTTTGGACAATAAATAAATTGATTAATGAAAATATAGTTCAACGGTAGATTATTTCTATCACTTAATTTCTATTAGAAATAATTTTTAATGTTCAGGTATATTTTTATTCATCAATTTATCTATTATTTTGCAATAGTTATATGCATAAATGTTTTTTTGAAACATCATATATCATATTTGTATAGAGGTTGAGAGGTATAGTATTTTTGAAACATCATAAATCATATTTAAAAACCCTTTTTTATATTAATTTTCATGTAAAATACTATACCTCTCAACCTCTATATAAATATGATTTATGATGTTTCAAAAAAAAATTATGCATATAACTATTGCAAAATAATAGATAAATTGATAAATAAAAATATATCCGAACATTAAAAATGATTTCTAATAGAAATTGAGTACTAGAAAAAGTCTACCGTTCAAGTATATTTTCGTTAATTAATTAATTAATTGTTCTAAAATAGCTATATGCACATTTTTCATTTTTTCAAAACACCATAAAATAGTTTTTTTTTTACTTCTCAACCACTATATAAATATGTTTTACGATGTTTCAAAAAACATTTATGCATATGACTATTGAAAAGTAATAGATAAATTGATAAATAAAAATATACTCGAACATTAAAAATTATTTCTAATAGAAATTAAGAGATAGAAAAAATCTACCGTTCAACTATATTTTCATTAATCAATTTGTTTATTTATCTAAAATAGCTATATGACATTTTCATTTTTTTCAAAAGACCATAAAACATATTTATAGAAGTTGAGAGGTAAAAAAAATATTTTACATAAAAATTAATGTTAAAAGACCATTTTATCCTTCATTTTAACGAAATTTGATTACAAAAAATTGACTAAAATACCACATAGTCCTCTTTTTGAAAGTCTGGGTACCACATAGTCCTCTTTTTTAAAGTTTGGGTACCAAATTGATCACTTTTAAAGTTCAGGCACTATGAAGTCCGATTTTTAAAAGTTTGGGTACCAAATTGATCACTTTTAAAGTTCAGGCACCATGAAGTCCTGTTAATGAAAATTCAGGCACTATTCATGATAATAACCCTAAATTTAAAGTAAAGGTTCTTAAGGTTCTTGTTTTGTCTTTTATGTTTATATTTAAATAACAGTAAAGATCCTTATTTATGAATCCATCAGAATGACACATTTTTAGTTATTTTGTAGTATAGCCAACATGATGTCATACCTTTTTTGTCCAAATATAAGCACATTTAAGATGTGATGTGTTTCAGTTTATGATTTTTTGTATTGAGTTTAATGTCAAGCGTTGCTTTATAGACATTATTTCTTTACTTACTAAAGCTATAATATAAAAATAAACAATAAAAGTACAAATTCAAAATAGTGAAATATTAGACACCCACGTACGACGACGAATCGCCAAATCTCCTCAATCTTAGATAACACAAGAATGAAACACTCTAACCACTTTCTCCATACTAGATAGACTACTGCGTAGGCCAAAGGTGAAGCCACGAATAAGGTAGCAACTATCTACCAAGAATAAATGCATTTATTGAACTAATACCACGTCATCACCGTCATCCAAATGAACCCCCCAACGTCTAGCTATCTGTTACCTTCAACTGAAAATTACATCCGTTCGTGTTTAATTACCACGACAAAAAATAACTGAATTTACTTAACGAAAAAAAATAAATGATTGAGTGAATATCAACATTAAAACACTCCTCAAATTGTATAAGAACACCACCCATCCATAATCAACCTTAACCCAAACAACAGAAGAAAGAAATTATTATGCATGTCAATGCACTATGATGTATACATACATATCGAATTTCCTATATATTATCATATTGCATGCGAATTTCCGTGGAGTTATTGTATAGCTAAATTATTATCTCAATCTAATTAAAAATCATCAAGTATACAAAAGTTGTCATAAGTATGATATGTATTGGTTTTTAATAAGGATGATAAAAAAAAAACTTAACGTATGGAAATGTTCCTCCTTTCAAATGAAGACCAAATGTTCTGGATTGGCATGCCACGTCATAATTCTGAACTTCAAATAAAGTATCATGCCCCCTCCCTGCTCCATCTTTTAAAGCACAATGAATAAAGTACGCATTTCTAGGATTACATGATGACTACGTTTTCTCTAATTTTATCTTATATTAAAGTTTATAATTTGGTGTAATGAAATGACTGAACATACCTGCCATCAAATTAATCTCTACTTAAAGGGCAACAGAAATCGAACATATATATTGAGAAAGGAAAAGCAGAAAAGAGAGAAGAAGTAGAAGGTCCGGACTTCAACATTTTAGTGCTATTTTATAAAAATTTGAATAATAGAGATCTAGCAATAATTAATTGATGGATGCAAAGTGAAGTGAAATCATGGGTGATCAACAAAATGATCACAGCCGTAAGTTTTAAATGATGATCAAAAACCTTTGAGCTTAGAGGCGCCGTAACTCTTGTGATGGAAGTCCATAAACAAGGCCAAAAGAGAGACGTAGAAGAAGATATTGAAGCACCAGCCCCAGATCCCGGAGCAACCCGACCCGTTAAAATGGTAAATCAGCATCCAAACCAACCCGACAAAGCTCGACATGAACTGGAAGATTTGGAACTCGGTGACCCGCCTCTTCCACTTGGGCTTCACCCCTAGCGCCGCCAGCAAGTAGTAAGTGTACATCACCACGTGTACGGTGCCGTTGGCGACGATGACGGCGGGGAAGAGCGACTGGGAAGTGTGGAGCCAGATGTAGCACATGATCAGGACCGTGGCGTGGTGGTACACGTGGAGGAATGTGAGGCGTTGGTAAGATCCGCTGAGGATGATGAGGAAGGTGTCGACGAACTCGTAGATTTTGGAGAGGTAGAAGACGTAGGCCCAGAAGAAGAGTGGGCCCGTCGGTGGGGTCTTTGGTGGGAAGCATATGATCCAGAATGGGTAAGGAGCGTGGGAGAAGATGGAGACTAAGGAACCGACGGCCATGATGAGGGAGAGGAGGAGGAGGTTGAGGTTGTGGACGGCTGTGATGGGCTTGAGTCGGCGGGGTTTGATGAGCGGGAGAGGGATGTGGGACAGGGTGAAGGTTAGGGCGAGGTAGGAGATTATTGTTGCGGTGAGGAAGAGCGGTGTGGACGCCGGGGTTTCGCCCGGGGTCCATGAGAAGTGGAGGATGGTCGGATGCTTCACCAGCCAGTACTGGAAGGTACTTGAGATGTTGAGCTTCATTGCTGGCTTATAGGACCGAATGAAACAACTAACTGGAGATTCGAACTTGAAACAAGATTAAAAATGAGTAGTTTATGGGATGGTGGTGTGTTGAAGTGCGGGAAGCATAGGGATTATATATTTCGAATAAGAAGGAAAAATGTATGGAAGCGGAGCAGGGCCATTTATTCTAGGGTGGGACCCACGCATGCAGGTGGGCAGTTCTGCAAGGTAAATGGGTCAAGTGACGTAAAAAAACCATGAACCGAACCCCTATACGTATGTCTGATCACACCATTTATTTCTGCATGGTGATAAAATTAAAACTGCCTAGTAAAAACCCTAGCTAACCGGTTTTCAAATTTTCCTTTTTATATTTATTTTTGAAACAAGCAATGCAAGTTTTACATATTTTCTAAATCTAACCCCAATAATTAATGGGCAGTATAGCTAGTTAACCAAATTTTGACGAGGTAATAAAAGAGGGGAATGGGCCTATGCGGGGGAGTAGCTAGAAATTTTGAAATTATGCGTAATGGATGATGGACCTTCCGAATTTAATGTTTCTGTCGCCATCTCATTTTTCACTCTTTACATGCATTTTAGTCTTTTATTTTTATTTTTAGCTACTTTGAATGCATGAGAGAACGTGCATTATTTTGGTCAGATCAGAAACATGAAAAAGTAGTTGAGTTGCTTTCAATACATGATCGAGTGAGCATATATATAAGTACAATTTTGATACCATTACCAGAATGTAATCGTACTTTTTTCTCTGCTCTTGTACTTGGGTGATGAAAATTGATATATATCTATCTAATGGTAAGTACAATTTTGATACCTACCAGAACGAAATTGTACTTTTTTCTCTGCTCTAGTACTTGGGTTATAAAATTGATTTTAGATAACAACTGTATTAATAATATTGTTTCTGTGCGTGTTGTACCCGTTCTGTAAAAGTGAATGGATCAAATCATCAGAACTCCAAAATCCTTGGACGTACGTTGGATATATGAGTCATTGTCATCATGTGCTATGTCGTACGTTGTTCGATTCGTAACATTGTTTATTTCGATTTTTTAGCTGAATTCAGCCATATATATCGTATGTTTAACGGTCAACTTTCATTTCTTTTACAAAAAGTTGATGCGAAGCCACGAAACTTTAGACCAGTGATGATGGTGGATAGAGTGAAAAAATGAGCACTAAGTTTAATTAAAAGTCACTAAATGTATATATATTGTTTCTATGATTTCTTATATTAGAAATTAGAATGCCCTCTATATATATGCTTAGTTTGTAGGCGACTTCAAAAAGAAAGAATCAACCGTACCAAGATTTGAAATTATGGTTGATTGGATCTTAATCTAAATTTTTCCTTCGTGATTGAGAATGTTTGCTGAATTTTGAATATTATCCAACAGTATTTTTCAAGCAAAAAGCTTGGAATTAGGGAACATTATAACCGCACCCAACAAGTATTTCTAGTTGTACTTAACTGTATAATACGAGATTAAAACACGAAAATGCGAATCCACTCGGACGTACTGAATGCACTTCGAACCTGTCCCCATACCGAAAGCACAATTTGCTCATATTTCGGAGCTTCCGTGCTTCCTGTATAGCTTTTTGCTGAATTGCCAACCCTTGTAAGTTAACATTCTTAATGCGCCCCTGCTTGAAGTGACTATTGAGGTCAATTCTAAATTAGGGTCATTGGTGCTTCGTTGTGGAAGAGTTTTCATCCCTTTGTTAAAATAGTACATCATGCGAATATTAAATAGGCATGGCTCTGTGCTTTGACACCAATATTGTTTTACACTTCATTTCAGTCCACACAAACATAAGCTACGTACAGTCTATATAAATGAAGCCAGAAAAGGAAGCTGCCAAGACACAAGGACAAATTTGGCAAAGAATATCATCATACAAAAGGATACAAAACTAAATGAATGAATTGAACCAATCACAGCCGTTCAATTAATGCGAATGAAAATCAAAGATCACACAACCACAACCACCTTAACATGAAAAGATTTCAAGGGCTTTTGTCCTTTTGCTGAGTCTGCCCCAACTTCTTTCTCTTGGCATAGCTCTTGGCATGAAAGTCAACAAAGAGGGCCAAAAGAGATGCATTGAAGACAGCGTTGAAGCACCAGCCCAAAATCCCGGAGCAACCCGGCCCGCTAAAGTGCAAGTACAGCATCCGACCCGAGACCGCGAAACTGAACAAAAACTGCACGATTTGGCAGTCCGTGACCACCCGCTTCCACTTGGGTCGGATCCCAACCGCGCAGAGGAAGTAGTACCCGTACATGAGCACGTGCACGGACGCATTGGTGACCAGCGCCACAGGGAACAAGGACTGGCACGTGTACAGCCACAAGTAGCACATGACCAGCACAGTTGCGTGGTGGTACACGTGGAGGAACGACAGCCGTTGGATCGACCCGCTCAGGATGATGAAGAGGGTGTCGAAGAATTCGAGGATTTTGGAGAGGTAGAAAACGTAGGCCCAGAAGAAGTGTGGCCCAGTTGGGGAGGTGTGGGCCGGGAAGCAAAGGATCCAATCTAGGCCTGGGGTGCGGGGGGAAAAGATTGTGAGAGTGCATCCAACGGCCATGATTAGGGAGAGGAGGAGAAGGATGAGGTTGTGGACGGCTGTGATTGGTTTGAGGAGGGCGGGGCTGATGACCGCGGAGAAGGGGAGGTGGGTGAGGAGGAAGGTGGCGGAGAGGTAGGAGAGGAGAGAGAGGGTGAGGAAGAGTGGGGTGGAGGCTAGGGTTTGGCCTGGAACCCATGAGAAATGGAGGATGGTTGGGTGGTTGACCAGCCAGTATTGGATGGTGGCCAACATGGTGAGCTCACGCGCCGCCGTTAGTGAGTGAGTTAGTTATATGGAGTTGGCGGTTTGTGATGTATTTTGGTGGTATGAATGGGGGATTATGGATGTTGGTGGTAGGTGGTAGGTGACAATTGGGTAAGGTTTTCAAGGTTTTTTGTCCAAAAAAAGTGTTTGGCTGAGGTTTTGGAGAGCGTTGGGGATTGGTGACAAGTCATTGGGATTGAGGCCATTCCCATCTAAGGGCCATGTGCGGTCAAATAGTGTGGAGTCCCATTATCAGATCTGACAATGATTATTTTGTTCTGTGGAACTTCCACCAGTATTTTGTTTCTTTCGACAAGACTATAAGGCACAAGTCTGATTGAATTAATTGAGGTCGTTGGTCTCTTGAGAAATCATCTTCCAATCTTTTCTCGGAATATTAAGCACGACCAACTGAGGGTCAGTCAATCCAAAGATCTAGTAACATTTAAGAGATCATACTATGACAAATTTTCTTCAAAAGTAACAAGTTACCGGAAGTCCACAACACCATAACCATTCTCCAGAGGTAGCAACTTATTCTTAGGGGGCTAACAACGTGTAATCACAGTAATGCTTACAATGGTATTGAACTTGTCAACTTTTTATCTAAAAGTTTGGATCCAAAAAGAAGACTTCTTTGTAAAGAATATTGGGCGAGGGAGTAATAACAACTATCAATTACCGATTTAACTGTTGTGAATCATCGGTTATAGATGCCACCATTATGCCCTCCTTAATCCCCATCATGATACCAATCAATATGGAATTGTAACTTACGATTTAGTAGTTATTGAGTTGTAGCCCTCTTTTCTTTGTAAGACTATAATTAGTGTACAAATATAAATAGAAAGAAGACACAAGTGATTTGTGCTATTCGGAATTTACTTATTTTCTCTTGCATCCTCTCTTTATTCCATAATCCGTTATCCGGACGAAGCTTTAATCTCCAACTAAGTCTCCTCTTTCTGATATGATTCTTTTATGTCATTAATTCTTTATTCCTTTTTGGCACACTATACCATTACTGACATTTCGAAATGCATTTTGAAACCCTCAAATAATATATAGGAGGCCCAAAGGAGAAAACGTGAAACATGTCTCCAAGCATAATTTGTTCATTACTTAGTTTTATAACACCTATGCATGATTTACACATGTGGTGATCCACAATGCACACACTTGCACCCACAATCATATATTTTCTATTATGTATGTGATTTTGAATGTTGCTTTTCTTTCGTGGAAACTAGTTGCCAACAATGTCGAACACCATCAAGCGTGAGGTCGTTGAGCTTGAAGTTTTGGGCAAGAACTATTTGACATGGATCCTCGACACAGAGATCCACTCTTGCAAACATGATCAAGGAAGGAAATCAGGCGTCTTTGCAAACTTGTGTAAAGGCGATGATATTATTTCGCCACCATATTGACGAGGGGCTGAAAACTGAGAACCTTGGGGTGTGAAGAACCCCGCCATTCTTTGGAAGAATTTGGAAGAAAGATATGTCCAACAAAAGAGTGTCATTCTTTCAAAAGCTCATTATAATTGGATGCACCTGCAATTGCAGGACTTTAAATTGGTGAATGAATAAAACTCGGTTATGTTCAAAATTATCTTGGTACTAAGGTAAAGTGGAGACAAAGTGATTGAAAAGGATATTTTGGAAAAAACTTTTACAACCTTTCATGCATACAACATGCTCTTGCAGCAACAATACCAAGACAAGGGATTTACAAAGTATTTAGAGTTGACTTTTTTTCTCTTTGTGGGGGAAAAAAGAGCGGGTTTTTGTGGGGCACCCCCCCCTCCCTCCCTTAGGGTCTATATCTCTTGCGCGGGTTGTTAGGGCCCCCCCCGGTTTATTTTCCCAAAACCCGAGAGTGCCCTGAAGAATCTGACACACTTCATATGCCAGACTCCTTACTTCACTGTAACCTCGGAACTCTAGTTACCACGCAGCGGAAAGAATATGGAAGCGGTGGGTGACGATGAAGGAATGCCTCGACATGCCACTGGTCCGACCTCCACTAGCTATGAGCCTGAGGGGGAAAATAAAACTATGAGGAAAAGCCTCAGTGAGTGGACAAAAATAAGCTCTAGAAAAATAACCAACACAACAAACACAAATCCTCATTTATGCAAAAACCCTTTTTATAAACATAACTCAACAAAATACCAAAATCTCATTATAATCAAAATCTCAAGCTTTACCGTAAAATCGGAAAATTCCATAAACCATAAGAAAAGCCAACATAGCTCAAAACCATAAAGAATTCAAGAAGGTCTATCATCAATACTGAAATAATCACGGGAAATCACCTTAAACCAAGATGCATCAACAAAACCGCATCATACATACCAGAAGCCGAGATGGAGCAATAGCTGGAAAACCTCACCACCAATACCAGAGAAGCTCACCTCGCCGGAGCGAGTTGGCGTCACGTGAGGAGCACCCTCAAGACCCACGTGAGCCGGCCACTCATGAGGAGCACCCTCAAGACCCATGAGTGACAATGTCATACGCGCGCAGACTGCCCCCAAAGGGCGAAGCATCCTGACACACGGCCCAAAGCCTATATGTGTGCCCTGATGGGTCCCAAAGACCTAACTCAGCCACATGTGAGGAGCACCCTCAAGACCCACATGTGACGGAGGTGATGACATGAGGAGCACCCTCAAACCCATGTCATGATCGGCTACATATGAGGAGCACCCTCAAGACCCATATGTAGCCATTATACTGCTACTCAGTATAATGGTGGTTTCAAAACCATAAAGATGAAGATACTCCATCTCTTCGCAAATATAACCGTTTAATACTCAAATCTCAATCATAAAATATACAGAAAACCTCATAAGTCATAATAGAAAACTATTTCACAGTCTATCTATGTAAAGCTTCTGAAAACACTTCTCAGTCATGCTCAAATCCAAAAGAATGCCATATATATAATAAGAACCATAAATCATAAGTATAAAAGGAATCATAAAATACATATACGAAAAACTATTACTGAAAACCAAACAAAAGAAAGTGAAACAAGGTCCACAAACCAAACAAATGAAAGTGAAAGAAGGTCCACTCACAGTGCTTTTCGTGGTAGGCTTGACCCATAACAAGATCGCCCTAGGAACCCGGAATCGGAAAAACCTCCAAGGAAGCTAACCGGAGGTTTCCCACCGAATGCACCAAAGGTCTTTCCATACCCTAACATCAATAACGAACTCGTAAATAACTTCTTCGATGTCGGTAACATATATGATGAACGTTACCGTAGACTCGGTTACTTAAACAGTCCACTAAATCAACCAAATCCTCAAATCATAAATAATAACCGAAATTCCGGATTCTCATTTATTTCCCTCATTAGCGGATTTCATACGATTCCAATGATCAAATGATATTCGTATTCGAATTCAGCACATAAAACAGCTTCGGAAGGTGACAATCACTGTTCACCACCGTTGACCGGTGGTCAACCACCTCCCAAAAGTTAACTTTTACATATCAACTCCAAACACAACGATTCTATAGCTCAAACTGAAGCCCAAGAAACAAGGAATCCGAATCTACCTTCGGTTTCTCCAAACTCCGTCGGAGTTGGCTGAAAAGTCGCCGGAATAGTCACCAACGGCCAAAATCCGTTCTCCTTCAAAACAGCACCAAATCACACAATCTTTATATCAAAATTCATCTAAACAATCCAACCAACCTTCCTAGACAATTCCCAAACCTTACCTTGGTCGGAATCGACGGAAAACTCGCCGGAAAACTTTAACTAATATGCTCTATCTCACCGACGATGATACGCTGCAAACCGAGGATAAATGTTGGCTGGGCTATGTCCAACATGATGAGAAGAACATGTTTTGGGTGGTGGTTCATCCTATCTCTCGCCGGAATCGGAGAAATCGCCGGAAAACGCCGAAACTGTTCACGGCCGGTTCTCTCTCCACAGTTGGCCTGAGCTGACAAATTTGGTGTCTATGGAAAGAGGACGACGATACAAACCCAACGCCATTGATTTCACGTCAATCGGAGCTCGGATGAAGAAGTTATGATGGAAAGAAGATTATGGAAATTTCTAGAGGAATGGGAGAAGGATGCCGACGGGAAAAGAGAAAGGGAACGCACGGGAAAATTCTGGGGCTGGGCCTCTTTTTAAAAAGTCCTCACATGTGAAATGACCAAAATGCCCCTCTCTAGAAACTTCCCGAACTTTCTCGATATAGCTCCGATTTTTATTCCGTTTACGCCTACGCGCTCGTAAGCTCATGCTCATTCCAACCAAGCCAAATCTCAATTCCATAAACTTATTTCTACTATTCATCCGAACCTTCACCAAGGGCATTTTCGTCCACAATATTTAAAAATAGGAATTTCAACAGGAAACTTTGGGACGGGGTGTTACAGGGGAGGGGGGGGGGGGTTGTTTGTTGGTGGAGATGATGGTTTTTATTGGTTGGCGGCGTTTTTGTTGTGTTTTTGTGGTTGTTTGGTGTTTTTTTTCCTCTTCCTTTTTCCCCTTTTTTTAAGGATGGAGGGAGGGAAGAGAAAAAAAAGAGAGGAGAAACCCTCAAAAAAAAAATATAACTCTCTCCCATAGGTGCGGGGGGTTTGTTCTTTGGGCTCGTGCATGTCGCACTACAAAACATCTTGTTGATCTCTATCAAGCTTCCATCAAGTCAAAGGAAAAAGAAAGGGAAACAAACTTCACTGATCTTGATGGTATATTTGATGGGCCTACTCAGACCACACAATTGGATGTTTCAGACTTTGTGACTGGTGGTGGTATCTTTGATAGTGATCATACAAATGATGGTGGTGAAAATATCAATGTTGGGGAAGATGATGAGTGATTCATGTTGCCTAGTTCCCCTTTGTCTTTTCAATTCCGTTTAGTTTTGTTTTCAAATATTAGTTTTTTGTTTCTCTATTTTTTGTTATCTTTCATTGCAATATGATTCTATGAATCCAAGAGTTTAAATATGAGGATATGCTTTGATCTGAATGTTGGGACAAGGATACATATAAGAGATGTCCTTCTGTAAGATCAAAGTGAAATTTGCTTAGTTTTAAAGATAAACATATCAATAGTGAATGAAGGGGATAAGGAATATGTTGTTATTACCTCCATCATTTCATTTGAGAAGCATGTGATAGAGAAGCTCCCAGCTCTCTCATCTGGGTTGTATTATACAACCATAAATACTATAGAATTCAGCAATGTGATGAAACCAAAGGCTAATGATCTGAATGTTAGATTGTGCCTGTTAAGGCATTGACATGGAAATACGTGACTGGAGACACGTGTCAATCCAAAGTTGAGAAATCAACAATAAGGGCAAAAATAGACACCTTCGATGGAACGTGTGACCTAATAAGTGTATTAGGGAGGCTTGCGGTATTATGCCAGGGTGAGTCCTAGGAGAACATCGAGTGTAGGGATGGAATCACAAAGAGGTTGTGATTTGAGATACGTACCCTACTGTCCTCGACTCCTAAAGAACATTCCTAGCCATAGGATAGCCAGCTAGGGTTGTTGGTTATCCGTTAAGGCCGGTTCATGTCGTATTTAGTAGTCGATTTCAGACTAAGCATATAATGATATGAAATAAACATGAAGATGCTCGAATATAGATAACGAGTTCACTGAACACTGACCAACCACAGAGCGTATGAATGGAAGTTTACCTACTATGTCAATCATACAACGCTTTGGCTAGTTATGGGTGCAAATTCTAGTTCATAGACCTGAGACTTCACCGGATATCTCGTGTTGGAAGACTTGAACTTTGACCTCAATTTCACGGTTCATCAAGAATGATTTGGACCAAGTAGGTGAGGATTGGGTGCATGGATTCAAGCATGGAGATTTGTGAATGCGCAAAATGGGATTCGTCACCTTCTAGGTAATTAGTGAAGGCTGATATTCCAAGAGCCCCTTGAAGATCTATCTCTAAGTATTCGGCCGAAGCAAATAAGTAAAGAGATACATCAGGGTGATCATATCGGCATACTAATGCATTAGGGCTTGACAATATGTTTCCATGCCCTAAATGATTTGATCGGAATATAGGAAACGAAGGAACCTTATTGCACCGTAACCATAACTAATGGTTTTGCTCGATGTGTGATGAAAAAGTTCGAAACACATTCTTGATAATCTGGGTAGCCGAGAGCCATAGTTAGATGTTACTACTCGGTTTGTGAATGATCTTCCCTATAAGGTTGAATATTGGTAATTTCCATATTCAGAAATATAAGATTGTTTACTGCCAGCTTTATCGGAACTTACTGAGGTCAGACACACAAGAACGCATGCCTTTGGGTTAATTGATGAGGGTATTTAATATAAATCAGTTTATGTTAAATAGCAAATTTACTTAAGTTGGTGATTGGGTTTGAATAAATAAATATAAGTCTTTTGGGCTTTGTATTAATATTAGCCAAATACAATTTGAAATTGACTAATTAAATAAATCAGGATTGTTTCTCCCAAAGTTGCCGCACCCTATTCCTTGTGAGACAAGGATTGTTGTTTAATTGTTAAACAAGAGTCCAAGCCTGTTAGAAAAATGTTCTCTATATAAAGGCTTGTTAGGTATTGATCTGAAAATAACTCACCTATAAAGAATCCCATGTGCTGAGAATACATTCTTTATTAAAACACAAAGTTAGAAAAATTGTTTCTTCGAAACCCTAGTGTGTTTCAAATCCTTTGAGTTGCCACAACTATTGGTGGTGCTCATCAACGTCCGTTGGAGTTTGGTGCTTCTAGCTGATACATCCTCTCTTTGCCTCATCAATCTAATACCATTCATGTCGATACTTGTAGAGGATGGACACTTGAACGTCTAGGACTTCATCATCATCATCATGGCGAGCAAAGGTTGGTAACTCTAATCTTCTTTTAGATTAGGGGTGATCTTATAGGCACGTCGATTAACCATACACGCGCATTAATTAATATGATCAATGGAATACAACGTTGCGCCAACCATGTATGTTTACGATTGAATTATGAATTTTGTTATTGCATACGTGTCACGCCATGCTTCCGCACACATGGAAATTTGTTCCACAACGCAACACTCAAGCTCTTTGTGCTTTGGCATGACCGCCTAGGTTAGCCAGGAATAACAATGATGTGTCGAATAGTTGAAAATTCAATTGGGTATCCACTGGCGAACCATAAAATCAACTCCACCAGGGATTGTCCTTGTAGGGCCTCCTCACATGAAAAATTGGTTGTAAGGCCATCCCATTGAAGGTTGTTGGTGAATCACCGGTTAGAACAGATCCAAGGAAGTATATGTAGACCTATTCATCATCGATGTGACCATTTCGATATTTTATGGTATTACTTGATACGTCGTCTAGATGTTCACATGCTTGCCTATTATCGACTAGATCTTTTGCATTTGCTAAGCTACTAGCTCGAACGAATTATCAAATTAAAGGCACAATTTCCTAACCATTCAATTATAAAAATTCATCTAAACAATGCTGGAGAATTTACATCTAAAGAATTTGATGACTACTGCATGTCAATTGGCATTGATGTGGAGCACCCGGTAGCACATGTACACACTCAAAATGGACTAGCAGTGTCCATAAAAAGGTTACAAATGATTGCTCGACCTTTACTCTTGAGGTCCCAAATACCAACTTCAGCTTAGGGACACGACATATTACAGGCTGCATCATTAGTACGCATTAGGCCCACTTGTGTTCACCAATACTCACCACTTCAACTTGTCTTTGGCCAACAACCCAACATATATCATCTAAAGATTTTCGGTTGTGCGGTTTATGTGCCCATATCTCCACCACAACGGACTATGATGGGCCCTTAATGACGCCCTGGAATTTACGTTGAATTTGATTCCCCATTTATTATTAGATATCCTGAACCCATGACATGTGATATGTTGAAAGCGCGCTTTGCGGACTGTCATTTTGAATGATTGTAATGTAATTTGCCCATCTTGAACATTGGGGCTGCTTCTTTTGGCTATTCATGCTTGACTTGGTCTCAGATTTAGTTTAATGTTGGATTAAGGGGGAGTATCTCTCTCTCTCTCTCTCTCTCATTGATAATCATGCTATCCGCTTGGTCATATGGCATCAATATCTGTATTCATATATGCGTTAAGCATGAGTCTTTTGATTTGTGCATTCAACTATTTTTTAACTTAGGTCTTCGTGAAAGTTTTCATAGACTTATAACCTCATACTCTACATGATTGGTCATCTTATTTCACGTGGTCTTTTTGTGTTGACTGCTTTTTCTGCTAGCTTTTGTCATTTAACTGAAGTCAATCACATATGTGCTCCAATTTTCAGATCTGCTTAGGTTCACATCACATGTGTGCTTTTCTTTCTCACCACACAATTGTTATCATCTTAGGCCTATAAAAGCTTAACCTCATTCCATCTTTCATTAGGGTTTTCAAAGCATAATTTCATTCGTCTCTTTAAAACTACCAAACGTGGATCCACTAAGAGCAATTCCACCGGGAGGTCGAGCGCGCAGGCGGGCGGTCCGGCTCAGCCGCCGACCCACTGCGTCACGCCACACGGGAGGAAAGGAGGTCGGCGAGCGGCGGGCTGAGAGAGGCGGCGGGCGCGCGGCGAGCGTCGCTCGCGCCCGCGCCTCCGGCGGTGAGCGGCTGGTGGGCCCCAGCTGACGCGGAATCGCACTTCTTTTTTTTTTTATTCTCCTGCGCGTGCAGTGCACGCGCGCGTGAGGGAGCGTGAGAAGCCTTCAGCGTTCGGTAGTGGGTGCCGAACAGGGGTTTTGGGCTGATTTTTGTGTTCGGGCTTGGCTGCAGAACACTTCAAAACTTTTTTTTTTTAATTTTTTATATAAAATCAGTGACGTAGCTAGGAATATTTTTTTGGGGGTTACGTTTTGGGGTAGAAATTTTAGGGGTGAAATTGAAAAGGAAGTTATATTTTGTGGGTAGAATTTTGAGGTGAAATTGAGAAGGGGGTTATATTTTGTGGGTGAAATTTTAAGAGTGAAATTGAAAAGGGGGTTACATTTTTATGGGTAGAAATTTGAGGGGTCAGTTTGTAAGAATTTGGGGGTCAGTTTATAATTTAAGGACAATATATAGTAAAATTTTAAAAAATTTAAGGGTTAATTTTTAATTTTAAGAAAACCAGTGGGGGCCCAATCTCTCCCTGGTTGTATGCTGGCTCCGTCCCTGTATAAAATCAACATTTTCTTTTACAAAAAAATCACAATTTTTTTTATATACAATTTTTTTTTATATCAAATTTTTTCTTCGAGAATGTAATATTAAATTTTAAGCACAAATAAAATTTAACATGTGATAATTCTACATGTTTTTTATGATAATTATTTGTATGTAAAATTCAATTTTGTGTGAAAAAGTATTCAATTTTGATGTTTTCTAAAAAAAAATCACATTTTTTTTATATCAAAATTTTCAAGTATGTAATATTAAATTGTAAGCACAAAAATAATTTTGATGTTGGTGATAATTCTTATCCAAATTTATTTTCGGAAATTTAGATGTCCAAATTTTATATGTCGATTACTTGAATATAATGTTGGTGTAATTCTTATACATGTTTTTGAAAAAAAATAAAATTAAAATTAGTTATCGCCCGCAGGCCTGCGCCTACATGGGTGTGCGCTGTTTTTTTGACGGAAGGCTTGCCCGATCACTATTCATCGCCTGCTCGCCTGAGGAGGGCAACAACCCACTTCGCGCCTGCGCCTGGGCCTGCATGGGTGGAAATGCTCTAAATAAGAAGTAAAGGAGAAAAGGCTGCACAAGAGATGGCTGCATCTAGTTAGGTACAACTACATATTGAGTTTGTATGAATTTTGTACTGAGCGTTTTCTGCCATCTCTTAATGGAATGCCGGTTTTCTAATAGACCCCCCAATTTCTTAACCCTATTTTGGGTTTTTCCAAGTACCAAAACTCTATGCCCATCTTTGTGTATTGTTAAACACTTGCTTAACTAAAATTGGTTTTATTTATGCACCAACTCGCAAAAATAAGAAACTGGAAAATTGCATGACTGGACATCTTACTGTTGCATTAGAACGCTAGATTGAATAAGTTTTAATTGTGGATAACTCATGGGTTCTACTTTCACAGACCCTATTGGAAACCGAAGTTGGCATAGCATCCAATGTGTTTGACAAATTCATAAGCATCCACACAACTGTTAAAATAATCCTTGTCAAGTCACGAGTTGAGTCAGTTTCTATTTTGCCAAAGTCTATTGCTTTCTAATTGAGAAAGTCATTACATCAGATAACTGGTCATCTGAGTAACTTGTTTGTGCTAAGTATTATGTCTAAAGTAATTTTTAAAAATTACCCCCTTGATGCCAACCTTCAAATCGCCTTAGTGAATATCTTGTAGGAGAAGGATATATGTAAATAATTCAATTTTTCCATGTGTTTTTGTTAAAAGATATAAAAATGGATCTACCATTATCGCGGTTGATGTGGATGATCTAAATTTTGTTGGGACTCCTGAAGAACTTACAAAGACGACTGATTATTTGATGAAGGAATTTGAGATAAAAAAATCTTGGAAAGACAAAATTCTACCTTGGCCTGGATATTGAACATTTATTAAATGGAGTCTTTGTCCATCAATCCACATAAATAGAAAAAGTCTTGAAAAGTTTTATGTGGATAAGACTCATTCATTAAGTAGCTCTATGGTTGTTCGATCACTTGATGTAAAGAATGATCTTTTTCGTACAAGGGAAGATAACGAAAAACTACTTGGCCCTGAAGTGCCATATCTTAGTGGAATTGGAGAACTACTGTACCTTGCAAATTGCACAAGACCTGATATAGCCTTCTCTTATAGAAGGTCTAGGGGTTTTTTTTTTCAAGTGACATGGGCTTGTTTCATTCAAATGGATCAAATCCACAAGTAGTTGGATATGCAGATGTTGGATATCTTTCAGATTCACATAAAGCCAGGTCCCAACTGGATATGTATTCACTTGTGGTGTTGCAGCTATATCATGGCAATCTGTTAAGCAAACATTAGCTGCTACGTCTTCAAACCATTCTGAAATATTGGCATTGCATGAAACCAGTTGTGAATGCATATGGTTGAGATCCATGATACATGATATTTGGGGAACATGTGGATTATCTTCTTTAAACGATACTCCAACCTTACTGTATGAAGACAATGCTGCTTGCATTGCCCAAATGAGAAACAGTTACATAAAAGGTGAAAGAAACCAAGCATATTTCACCAAAGTTTTTCTACACATATGAACTTGAAAAGACTAGTGAAATAAATGTCCAGCAAATATGGTGCAATAATAACTCTGCATATTTATTCACCAAAGCACTACCAACCACAACATTCAAAAAGATGGTCCATAATATTGGAATGCACCAACTCAAAGACATTTTTCCAGCATCAGGGGGAGCATGCCATCAATAAGATCCTCTCATGGACATGTACTTTTTTTCCCTTCGTTCAAGTTTTGTCCCAATGGGTTTTCTTGGATAAGGTTTTTAACGAGACATGCTCATAAATGGTGGGCATCCAAGGGGGAGTGTTGTGAATCATCGGTTATGGATAGGGCTTGGGCACGAGTAGAGTCGTTCATATTTCTGGTGGACTCTAACTTGACTCGTTGTATTTTGAAACGAGTTCGATTCGATCCGAATTTTATATTTTCAAAAGTGGACTCAGTTTGGAATCATTATAAAATAAGTTGAGTTCTTGAGTTTTACGAGGTCATATCAACATTATTGAGGTAGCTATACAAAACCAAAAACTTAACATGATATAAATGATTCCATTGGGCTCTACCACTAAAAATATTTGAAACTTGCTAGTATACATAAAGAAATTAATTCAACATACCAATTGTTGGCTATGGAGATAGTCAATGAAGAAGAGAACTGTTGGCTATTAAGATGGGTATCTGGTCTATCTCTTTAATGATTTTTGTTCTAATATTTTGAGCAGAAAAAAATGTGTACAATCACCCTAGAGTTTTTAGGGGATTTAGAGTTGCTAATGCACTACAAGTTATAGGTATTACTTATCTCTTAAGTCAATCATAAAAAAAGGCATGTATTACACATCTTTAAACGAGGCAAACTGAGTACTCATGTTCAGAAATTTTGGTCATTTTGAAGTTGTTTATAAACGAGTCGAGTCCAAATTTAGACCCTTTTTAAAAATAAAATAAAAAAATTAGAATTCGGCTCGTTTTACACCGTGAGGTCCAAGTAGCGAGTTGTACTTGTATGCTCACTACTAGTTATGGATGCCACCATTATGCCCTCCTTAATCCTCATCATGATAACAATCAATATGAAATTGTGATTTATGATTTAGTAATTATTGAGTTGTAACTCTCATTTCTTTGTAAATCTATAAGTGTACAAACATGAACAGAAAGAACACAAGTGATTTATGCTAATCAGAATTTACTGATTTTCTCTTGATTCCTCAATTTATTCTATAACATTAACTTATTTAAATATAAAATGTGTCGTTTTTCTTCTTATTGGTTTTGTTTTCTGCCACCTAATTTCCATTATCATTAGAACGAAAAGACCAAGCTGTAGGTAACTCACGCACAACTGTCTCAGTATGGTGAATATCGTATTCAACAAGTATATACTAAATTATTGAATTCTTCATTATTATGAAAATCTAGCTCTGCTAACACTAAAAACAGCAAGAAATTGTCAAGTTATTTGCAAAAAATGAGTTTTCAGCTAAAAAATTAAAAGCCTCTACTGTACTAAATCTTAAGGTCAACACAATAGTTCAATACACTTGTGATCTCTGGAGAAGAGAAACTATAGAAAGTAAAAGAATTAGAAATCATCTCTTTATATCTTTCCGTTCAGCTCGTGTGCAAGAGATGCCACAAATTTCTGCACAACACCTCCTAGCTCCTCTTGTTGAATGATTTGACGAGCATTTCATATCTCCCTCGGGCAACAAAATTGGACTTTAATGGTGATTGTATCGATTAGACTACGCTGAACCTGCAGCCACCTTCTTCCTTACAATCCTTTTTCTGCGTGCCTTAGGGACCGGCGATTCACCATCAGCAACAGAGTCGGCATTCCCCTGTTTGATGCCAAGGAGCCCAAGACCAGAAACAACAGCATTCTTTGATATAAACCATTTTGAAGACGGCCGGTCAACATTTTCCGAAGGCCTACTGTACACCTTCAACAGGTCATCTGAGTGAGCCAGTGGATCGGCCTCCACACCAAGCCAAGCCAATCGTGATCTCTCTCCTAATTGTACATTCAGTATCCTGTGCATATTTCCAATGAAGAGTCACAGCGTCACTATATGGGAAGCAATTCCATTGACAAGACCTAATATTTGACAAACCAAAAAGAAAGGCCTAGTAGAGTAGGACCATGAAAAGGAAAGGGAAACAAGATTGGGAAACTTTATTATATTGATTCTACTTGGCTAAGAACGCTAAAGGCAATAAAATTCTTTTAAGGAATGGAAGAAACATAAAAAAGAAATCATGCTTCCCAAAACTTTCAAGCAGTGTCTAAGATCTGTAAAATGAAAACTTTATTTCTGTCTCAAAAGATTTTTGATGGTTAAAGGTTTACACGACTCTTTTCTAAGAAAAAGAGGGAGAAACATAAAATAGAAATCACCCTTCACAGTACTACTTGATAAAAGAAAAGTACTGTCCATATCATTGTACTAAACTTTGGTTTGTTAGGAATAGATTTCATAATGGACGAGAATTTGATTGCAAAGGGTGTTTTTTTCCTACATATTTTAGCCATAATATTCTTCACTGTTTTCATGGCAATCGTACAGCTGCCACCATTGAACTCACAGGCCATACACAGAATAGAAGTGTGCACATTGCTTTTCAACCTCTTTTGTTATAGCCTGCCCTAGTGGGGTGGAAGGACTCCAAGACACTGCTGGTACAGTGGTCTTTATCACCAGCCAATGTTTACTAAAAAGGGCAGCAAATATGGTATTTAGAGAACCCAAACTTGAAAGGTCTAAGCTACAAGTCTTGGCTTTCTGAGGTAGTCCCTAATAATAGTTTGGTGTGACTCAACCGTGATAGCAGGGAACATTATTCGGTTTTCATATCTTTATATTCACCCACTATTCTTGTTCAGATTTGTATATCTATTTTCCCCTCCAGCTGCAGGGAACATTTATTCTTCAGAGAATCACACAAACCACAGTTTTCTATTTCTATGGACCATAATAATATCTACATAACCCCCAATTCTCTAATGACACAGGCAGATAAAAGGTTGAGACAGATCGCTAGGGGAGTTGCCTAGTTTCAACTTAACTGGTACACATGTGGCTAGAGATGAATGAGGAAATTAGAAAGGAACACAGACGAAAGTAGTTAAGATTTGTCAAGACTTGAAAACAAAAAGGCAAATGATGACTATAAAAATGGAGATGTAATAATTCACTTAGTGTGGCTAACTCTGTTTCACTTAGTGTGGATATTTCACTTAGTGTGGCTAACTTTGTTTCAAGTTTACCAGTGTAAGCCTTGAATGCAAGTCCAACATAGAGTGAAAAATATACCTCAGTGTCGTGCTAAAAAATAGCGCCACTCCAATAACATCAAAACGGTTCATCACCGCTCTGTCAAATCCACATAACAGCTGATATCGAAGGTTGCCATAAAGTCCTAGAAAGGCACCATACCCAAGTGCATTTGCTTTCACACTTGGGATCGTCACAGATAACCTGTTGAAATTGAATAGGAACTAAATCATTTGAGCCAGAAAAATATAAAACGTTTATTTGTAAATGTGAAATAACACAATTCTAAATTCAAATACCTTCTTGAATTAAGATAAGAACAAAAAAATCCGATTAACTAGAAAAATGGAAAAAGGTTGAATAGAGAAAATAAAAACATAAATAAAAGGAAAGAAGCTTATTCCATGAAATGGTTTTAACAAAATTGAAATATTTAGTCCTTCCAGATACATTGCAGGTCGTTTGCATAATAAACTTATTGAAGAACTCAGAAGAACAACATATACTATGTATAAAATAGAAAGAAAACTCTATGAAACAAGGTACTAAATACTGAGATATGCAAACAAGATAACAGGTAAATTACTACGGTAAATTTTGTATAAGGTAGGTGACCTACAATTAAAATTTTATCAAATGGACCGAGTGCTCTACGAAGAAACAACAGAATACTGGTTAATCTAATGGAGAAGGCAGGAAAATCCCATATTTTTCTCTATCAAATTCTCCACATAAGAACATAAATAACATAAAACATGCCAGCAACATTGCTCACCTTCCCTCCTTTTTATGGGCCAAAAAGTTTGCCAAAGAACCTTGCACAGCTCCAGCAGTTAGTCCAACCATACACAACTCAGCAGCTTTGTAAAAGAAAGAGTGGACTCTTTTTTGCAGGTCAAACTCCCTCATTGGGTAGCTCTTCTCAAATATATTGTTGGGAAGCTTTTGTAACGTATTCTGCAGATCAAACTTGAATGTGTTTCCATATGAACGACAAGGAGCAAGTGACCACACAACGACAGCATTGCATGCAGTTACTGTGAGCACGTTCATAAGCGCCAAATCCCATTCTTGCTTTATCCTATTTTCAGAGTAATAAATAATGGTAAGTCCAATATATAAGGGCTTTATAAGATTTTGCCACTTCAGTCATAATGAACACAAACCTGCCCTTACGATTCTTTATCTCCCACCAAACTGAAGAACCAATTGTTGCTGCCTGCTCTAACAGAAACCTATATAAGAAAGCAGGATCTGCAAGCATTCTGCACAACAAATTATATTAGACATGAGCGTGACACATACTGAATTCAGTTGTGGAAAGCAGAGAATTCTAAAAATGCCTATAAGTCATTGCCGAGATATCTGATTTGTGCATAGACGTTTTATTGTTTCTAGGAGACAAAATTTCTTTTATAAGAGATCCCAGCAAAAGGTGGCCTCTCTCAACTGCTTTACCCAGAGGGATAAGCAATCGCACAATGCATTAACAAATGGTTCACACTCTGTGCTCAAATTTTGCACATTATACACCACTGAGGAAGAAAACAGAGAAGATCTTCTGTTCTAAACCATTTCCCTACTTGTCTGCATTATTCCCTACTCAATTGATATTAGAGAGTCAGATTCCTTTAAACCCCACTAACTTATATACTATCATACTGTAGGTGACATCAAAATTGATGATGTTGTGCAGATAAACTCTTTTAGTCATTTATAGTTCCCTCTTTTACCATTAAAAACAGCTTCCTTTATGGAAACATCAATCAGTATGGCTATGAAATTCCTACATGCCAAAATTGACTACCAATAGAAAGCTACTAAAAGATGACAATGATAAGAAGAGTACAAAAGATAATAACTGGTAAAATGATAAACTTGAGACAAAAGGAATGGCTCAAGAAGTAGGTAAATCACCTGCCAATGAATGCCCTTGATATTCCATCAGGGAGTGAACGAGAAATAAACCTAGTAGTGGTTGGCCTAGCATTGGTTGCCAAGTACCTAACCATTTGAGCAGAACTGATCAACCCCTGCAGACCATATTTCAGTTACTATATAGCCACTTTTCAGTATATTCATTAAACTGTAGAGCACTCAGAAAAATGTGATATAAGAAAATCCTTCACCATTTCATAAGCTTGACGGAACCCAGCAGGTAAATCCATCATAGTTTTCTGCCACTCCTTCAGCACAGCATCCACAAATTTTCTATCAAACAGCTGGAGACAAGATCATAAATTATTAGTGCATTCATCAATTTCACAATAACATAAAACAAAGAAAAAAGTTGGAAAATATATAATATTGTTTTTTTGCACAGATGGCATTCCGTACCTCTTCAAGAGACATCCGTGCTCTAAAGAGACCACCTTCATCTCCCTCATCACCATCATCAAATTCATCAAAATAATCATCATCGTCACCATCATCGTCACCTCCATCACCACCACCATTATTTATCCTCTTTCCAATATCTCCACCACCTCCCCCAACTGCAGTCTGCAATTTCATTTCTTAGAACTTTCACAAAATATTCAACAGAATGAATGGCAGGAACGAAACATGCCAAATTATATAGCCAGAATTGCTTAACAAAAGGAGAGGCCAATCAGAGTGGGGTGTTAGACAACTGTCTTCTGCAGTAGCACCTGAATGGTTAGGAGTAAAACAAAAATTTTGGGCCTATAAGTTTTCTGGATAGTTTGTTGGGGTACAGGAATTTATTTTGACTAATCAATACCTAGTGGTACATACATCCTATTTTAGTTCCACTGAAGAGTGAGTTCTTTTCTTCCTTAAGATATTTACTTCTAGATCAAACAAGACAGAAGAGCCAAAGGAAATCTAAGAGAACAAGCAATGATACCCTTTTTCATGTAGTTACTAACTTTTATCTGCTAAGAAAGATTTACATTAATATTTCAGATGTCAAACTGGAGAAATTAGGGCAAGTAATTAGCTAGAGTGATCAGTGAAACTACAAAATTTAAATCACAATAACACAAAATCAACAGAAACATACACATATTGGAACCTAGGTCGTCTGCCTACCTACTTCTTTCAGTGCAGTTCCAGAAACAACAACCATGCCTGATTCATTATCTATTTAGATTACTATATAAGTAGTTCTTCCTGATGATAATCCATACTTTCCCAACTTACAGTGAGAACATAAGATCAAAACTTGGTTATCAAAAAGTAAGACAGAGAGTACAGAAAGAGAGCTTACATAAGCATAATTTTTTGTTCTGGTTTCTTTCCTACTCAGTTTCTTCTAGAATGTGAATACGAACTTTAAGTACCCAGTTTCTGTATGAATTCTTGCTTTATTTTGATAAAAGTATTGAAAAGAAATTTTGTCCTCATAAGAAACTCCCAATAATCTAATTCCATACTCAGCTAATTCCTAAGCATATTCTGCATCTTCTTATAAGTAACAAAGTTATGTAAACTTCTATTCTGACAACAATATAGTGTGTAACCACTGCAATTTTCACACATAAGAATGATAAGAAGATGAACACTCTAACATGAACAAGGAAACAACTAAAATTTTGGAAAAGCTGATCGCTTCCGTTACCAATTTAGCAAGTATCCTAGCTCATCCAATGTTTCCAAAGCATTATTCATAAGTATATCACTCATCTATGAGCAAGTCATGCATAGTGTACTAAAGATCCTATCTTTTTCACAATCTCTAAATTACTCAATTCCCCTAAAGAAAATTTCCCTTCTTTTCATTTCCCACAGTTTCTCACCAACCAAACAACTCAATTAACTTCAAAAACATAAAATCAGACAAGAAATAATCGAGAATTTAATTCCAAAGAGAGAGTGACTGAATTTGAGACTGACCTCGGGGCTGGACTTGGATTGCTTCTGAGACATATCGAGCTTGCCCTTCTCAAGCGTAACCGCCCCGAACGCACCAAACTGTCCCTTCATAACCGGACCAAAACCACCACCACCACCACCGGCGGCCGGCGGACCCACGAAGCACCTCTCCAGCATAGCCATGGAATCTCCGTCCACAGCATCCGAAGTAGACGGCGTCGCGCAGTTCGCCTTGAGCGTCAAACCTCGCCGCAGCCGACAGAAGACCGGCGGGGCCGCATGCTGGATGGGCATCGCCAGCTTGGGCTTCTTCGGAGCCTGCGTGTTTATCGGCATGATTTGAGCCGTCTGGAACACTGCGTGCGCCATTTCTTTTCTTTTTTTGATGATTTCTCTTGCTGGTGTTTTGGTTTTCTGTTTGGATAGCGAGAAAATCAACCCGTGGATTCTCTCTCTCTGGTGTAGAGAGAGAGAAGTGAAGAAAAGGGGGCGGACGGGGGCTTTGGGGGATTTTGGGGGTTTTGATTGGGAACAAGATAGCCGACTACACGACGACAACCCAATCCGAAAGCGAAGGCCTTTTTTCCTCGTTATTATTCTTTTTAATTTCTCTTCTTTTTTTACTGACTGGGTGAGTTGACAAAGGGTTTCAGTGAGTCGACTCGGCCGCCCTGGTTTCCGTGGCAAAATTGGCAATTGGAGTCGTCAAGTTGTCATTGACTAACAACGGTTAATCTTTTACACGCATCTATATCTAATTGAGGTTTGGGCTGCCAACGCCACCAAGTTGGGCCATCACATTGGGCTCCCAGATGGAAGGAGCCCTAAATTTTTGAAAGTAAAAAAATCTAGGGGAACTGGCAAAAATAGGCTCATAGCTAAATCCATTTGCCAAAATGTTGGGTCAGCCAATTTTGTGCTGAAATTAGGCAAAACTTTTTCCTAATTGCAGAGGAGAAGCCCCTTCACAATTCCCTTTTTCCGTCCGACAAACCTCTTTCTGTTCTCACCGCCATCTCTAATTTTCCGGCCACTTTCTCCGTTCGGAACCACCTGGACTAGCTTCCCAACATCCTCGAGTACACTCCCACGAAATATCAACCCCAAATCCCAAGCGGTTTGCCGCCGGCGAACGAAAACATATTGCTCTGTTTTTTTGCCAAAAACCGTCCGACAAACCTCCCTCCGTTCTCTCTTTTCCGGCCATAGATCGATGAAGACTCGAACTACAAAAAGTTCCCTCTCGACCTCAAGAATATATCCCCAAAATTTCAGAGCCAAAGACAACGTGGAACGCCGCCGGTGAAACCAAACGCAAAACTGAGCCGCCGGAATTCTCGCCGCCGTCGCTAATTTTCTGGCCACTTTCTCTGTTCGGAAAACCTGGACTAGCTTTCCAACATCCACGAGCACACTCCCACGAAGTTTCAACCCCAAATTCCAAGCGGTTTGCCGCCGGCGAACGAAAACGTTTTGATCTGTTTTTTGCCAAAACCGTCCTACAAACCTCCCTCCGTTCTACATTTTTCGGTCACCGATTGACAACAACCCCAACTACAAAAAGTTCCCTCCCAACCTCAAGAATATATCCCCAAAGTTTCAACCCCAAATTCCCAGCAGTTTGCCACCGGCAAACGTAAACGTCTTCGGTGGAGTTCGGAGAATAAGCAGAGGGACTATGAGGCACTATGGGTGCACTATGAGGGACTATTAGGCACTATGGGTGCACTATGAGGGACTATGAAGGCGTTGATGAATTACAACGATTCTGTACTCGAAAGACTATGAGGCACTATGGGTGCACTATGAGGCACTATGGGTGCACTATGAGGGACAATGAAGGCGTTGATGAATTACAACGATTCTGTACTCGAAAGACTATGAGGCACTATGGGTGCACTATGAGGCACTATGGGGCACTATGAGGCACTATGGCCGCACTATAACCCCCAGGGATTTAATTGTAAAGTTACTGTAGCATTGTCTAGTGAAGAACTAACAGCTGCCCGCTGCCTATTTTGGCAAATGGATTTGGCTATGAGCCTATGTTTGCCAATTCCCCAAAAATCTATACATGTGTAATATCACTATAATATAGGACTTTTAAGTTTATATGTGTGCAGAAGTTTAAATTCTTTATATTTTTTATCTATAGGAGTCTGGTGTGATCTTCTATCGGTTGGTGATATGCTCGCATTGCTCAAAGAAGGGCCCTCTAGAGCGTTATCTTGATCTTTTTTTTGTCAATTCTTGATTCTTAGGTCGCTCAATTAATAGAGAAAGATTGAGAATTTTCCTTTTGATTCTTGAAATAGAATGCAACTACTAATCGTCAATTGATTTAGTTTTAGTTCTTGAGTTTCTATTTGCAGGTAATGACTAATTTTATTTGGTGAACCCTAATTTACTCAACTTTAGTCTTCTCTATAATACTGATGATAAATTGCATTGTTCTTTTATTATAATGTTGATGATCAATTTGTCTCCTGATGCAATGGAAGGTCAGGTCTGCTGCAACAAGTTTGTATTCTTGAGAGAAGTTTCAATATGAACATTGTTAAATCAATCTAGGTTTTATTGCTCTTGGCTTTACTAATTCCTATTTAAGTTTCATTAAATTATTGTGATATGCTAGTAATTTACGTTTAAACTTGTGTTTTGTTTTTGTATTTGTGAGAGTGCAATTGCTGCAAACTTGTGCATACTTGTATTTTGTTATCTTTACATTTGATTAATATATGATGAAGCAAAATTTTGTTACTACAGGCCCCCCCATTTTTTTTCTCTGGTTGGGCGACAAAATTGATAGGGCCGGATCTAATGGACATGGTTAAACATTTTTGTCTGATTTTATACAAAATGGTCATGGTAATGAATGGGTACTGACTCAAGAGTGCACCTAAGTATTTTGCCTATAATAAAAACTAAGACTTTAAAACGAGTTTTTGATCATATCCTTTACTTTGTTGAGATGAGAAGACTAGAGGGAAGGTCATCAAGCAAAAGAAAGATGGAAGGCAAACCTCATTTTAAGAAAAAGGGAATCGCCAACTACATTACCCAAAAGCCATCCTTTTTCTCTCATTTGGGCTCTTCATGAAAAAATGCAACTCTATATAAACCAAACCTTCCTCCTCTTCTTGTTCCAAACACACAATCATCAAAATCCCTCATTCGAATTGTAACAATGTCATTGCAGGCTCATCGTCCTCGTGTAGTTGTCAATGGAACAAGAAGAATGAGGACGTTCCGCTACTTCTGGTGCCAGCATTGCCAACGTACCATAAGGATTGCGTCTTCCAACCCATATGCAATTCTCTGCCCGTATTGTTCCACCTTGTTCGATCACGAGCTTGATGTCTTAAGGCCTAGGCATCTCAATGAACAGCTTACAAGCCTAGAGCAACCATCCCCAGCTGCCCGGTTATTGGAAACATTGTCTCTCGCGCTTGATCAAAGAACTCGGTGGCAAATAGAAGATGGATACGAAAGAAGGAGTCCTTGGATCACCCTCGAATTCCATAGACCACATCGCTCACCAAGACTCCTAGTTCCCGGGTCATCAGAAAATGTAGTCCCTCCAGCAAATAATAATAATGAAGAAGGTACTTCTGAGGATGTGGTAAATGATGTCATTGGGGGTACCTGGACAGTTGAGAATAACCGTCCAGGCCCCTCTCCAGCACCTGCTTCAGCCATTCGAGCTTTACCATTAATAAAAGTCACGGAAGGGCAGCTGGCCGACGAGCCTAATTGCCCGGTGTGCAAGGAAGGGTTTGAGGTCGGCGGGGAAGTGAGGGAAATGCCATGTAAGCATGTCTACCATTCTGATTGCATACTCCCTTGGCTTCGCATACACAATACTTGTCCAGTTTGCCGCTACGAGCTCCAAGCAGCAGGTGACATTAGCAACAATGAGTTTGGGGATTACGGTGATGGCAATCGTTATGTAGAGGACTTGACAGATATCTTGAATCGGTGGTGGAATCAGTTCTTGTGTTTATGGCCAATTCGTGCATTTGTTGACCAGAGGCAACGTATAAGAAGAGGAGGTATAATGTTGTAATTCGTTAATTCGCATATTATTGAGGTAAATATTGTCTACTGATCATGAATCGTATGGTTTGTGCAGACAGAACCTGGTGGCCTTCTTGGATCATTTTTTAGAAAATTGTACCTTAAATGAACAGGTAAAAAAGAAAAATATAAAACAAATTTGTCACTTACTTTTCTAGCACTCAATGGAAGATGCAAAACTTCAGCAGGTATGATGATTTACTTTACCATATTGCTCTGCAATTGCTATACAATCTTTGACATACAATTACTTTACCATATTGCTCTGCAATTGTACCTTAGAGGACAACAATATTCTTGACATGGATGCAATATCTATAGCTGCTATTACAAATGTTATAAGGAGGATATATTTTGACAATTATATGCTGTGGAGATATGTTCTTTTATTCGTTGCAGTTTTTAGGACAAATTCTGCATCTTGGAGCACTTTCTTAATTAGTTTTGTTTGATTGGAATTGTGATGGTTAGACAAAGTGTAAATACTTCAATATGAAAAAGAACTCCTCAAATGGTGTTGTACAGAATTACAGATAACTTCTATTATAATAACTCTTGTGTCTCGCTCTTTTCTTCTTACATATCTTTACTTAAATGTGAAATTATATCCACATCCATTATTTTTCTCCCTTCACCAAATATTATATTTTTATTATAAAAACTTTCCAAATTACTCTCAAATAGAATATACTATTTCATAAGAACCTAATGTAGTTAGACACATATTTTCTTCATGGGTTTTCACCGAAACTAAGAAAGATACAAGGAGGGTGGCGAGAATTCCAGTCAATGAAGTGTTTGTTTACCTTTAAATTTTATTTTAACTTTCTAGTTCAAGAAAACAATGTTTGTGTTTGAAAATAAACCTATTAGATTTTTTATGAAATTTTCTCTGTACTTTATGAGTAATACAAAGTGTATTAAGTTATTGAGATCAATATCCTTTATATTTTTTTTTTTCGGGTTGTTAATTAATTGGAATTTTTATCCACACTCATTATTTCTCTCCACTCACCCAATACTTTTGTCTATGAACCTTCCAATATTACCCACAAATTATAGTGGAAATTTCATAATAACCTAATATGTTTCTTTTCAAACCCAAACACTGTTTTTGTAAAATCGAAAGTTAAAATAAAATTGAAAGGTAAATAATCACTTCACCAACGGAAAGTCCTCATCACTAACCTCGTCACCCTCCTTGTATCTTTCTTGGTTTCGGTGAAATCCATGAAGAAAATATGTGTCTAGTCATACTAAATACTTATGAAATATTATCTTCTACTTGAAGGTAATTTGACAAGTTTTTATGACAAAAATATAATATTAAGTAGGAGAAAATAAATGATAGATATGGATATAATTTCTCTTAATTAATTTGTTAATAGGCTACGAACAGAGCCTTTGACTGGCTCACAAACCAGAGCCTCTTTTCTTCTTTATTCTCCATTTTCTTCATGGTCGATTTGCTAAGAATTAGGAATGATAAGATCAGGTGACCTCCGGGGTCATTGGTTCTCAGTGCCCAGAGTGGATCCCACTCCAACCCCCATTCATCACATTTCCGCCGCCGTTTCTCTCCGACTCGGTCGCCACCTCTGCCCCCGCCATTTCCACCTTGACGCTGTCCTCCGGTCCTACTTTCAGGTATTACTATTATTCATTCCTCTCTCACTTTCAATTACTACCCAATTTCACTTCTAATGGTGCCATCTAATGATAAGGTTCAGTTATATTAATCAAGTATTTGAGTAGCATAGATTATTAAGTCTTTTTGTTTTAATGTTATTATACAAGCGATATTGTGGTGGGGGAAATCGAACTCAGAACCTCGGGTGCAGGGTGAATGCTGTTAACCAACTAAGCTATAAGCCCATTTGCGGTTATGAGTTTTACCACCTATTTTCTGTTGGTTAACAGAAACTTGGTCATCTCAGTCCTCTGCATAGATTCAAAGGAGGACATAATTTTCTTCCATTGTCAAGTCATGCTTCAGCTTGCTTTAATAGTTTCTTTGATGGAGGAGAAACCGGCAATGATTCTAGAAATGAAGATACGCAGCCTAGTTCTAAAGTGTCCACTGTAAACTTCTTCAAAGGAAGGCAATTGACAAATGTCCTCCTTGCTCTTAATATCTTGTGAGTATAATTTTATCACCTTTCATTCAAATCCAAAACAAATGAGAAATTGAAGGATACGTAGTTAATTATTTGAGTACATTTGCATCAGTGTAGTAATTTTCAGAACTGAACCCAGCTCTCCTGTATACAGCTTAATTTTTTTGTGAATTCTTGTGAACAGGGTTTATATTGCGCAAATTGCCACACAAGATGATTTACTACTCTTATGGGGAGCCAAGGTAAACTGCAAAAATCAAATGTCGAAGTTTGTTGTTTTTGATATAGAAACAGGCACTAACTAGGTTTTTTCTCATGTCCTGAGACATGCATAGATAAATAGGCTCATTGACAAAGGGCAATTGTGGAGGCTGATCACTTCTTCATTTTTGCATGCAAATGTCGGGCACCTCATGGTATGCTTTGAATCTTACGGCTTGGCATTTTAATGTCTACATTACAATATGATTGCGTGTGTCTTGTGTGTTTCTGTTTTCAGGTAAATTGTTATTCTCTGAATTCAATTGGTCCCACTATGGAGAAGATCAGTGGTCCTAATAGATATCTTGCTCTCTACTTCGGCTCTGCAATTGCAAGTAACAGATCATGATCTCTCTACAATAGCCAATAAAATTGCTTATCGACTACTATTCTGATTCAGTTTCAAGAAAATCAGGTTCCGCAATGAGTTATTGGTTCAGTGAGGCACCTGCAGTTGGTGCATCAGGAGCAGTTTTCGGACTAGTAAGTAGGACATTATATTATGTTCCCTCAACTGGACTCTTCATGTGGATTTCTTAAGTGCACCATATATAACTGCCAGAGAAGCTTCACTTAGGTTGTTTGTGCTAACAGAGGGATCCAGCATAATCAAGCTCATTCTCTTGCATTCACAACAAGTCCTTTAGTACAAAAATTTGCTGTTTGATCTTAAGTTTCTCATCTATGCCCTATTATTCCGTCTTCAGGAGATTTTATGATTTTGTTTTCCTGATTTCAAAACTTTATTTTCCTGTGTACCTGTGTCTTTCAGTCTTCTATAACTTATATAATCTTCATAAAATCCTTGAAGTTGAAAAACTATTATATGTATCAAAATTTTCTTCTACAAGCTTCTCAGTATCATTTTAAAAGAGACTTTCCTTATCCAAAGCCAAAATTGAAAGTATTTATATGCTGTTACCTTGAGAAAAGTAAGATTAGTTGTTTCAAATCATGAAAGGGATGATCCACTACCTATTATGGCATGGGATTTCTCTTCTCATCTACTGTTGTTAGTCCAACATATGGCTTTATCTTTTAACTCAGGTTGGATCTCTAGCTGTGTTTGTCATGAGGCATAGAAGTCTGGTCGGACGTGGTAAAGAAGATATACGGGCCATAGCACAAGTAATATTCTTAAATATGGTATGCTCCTTTCTTGACGAATGTCCTAGAGTTTTGCACAATTGAAGACTTTATCTATCTTAATAACTTAATCAGCACATGTAATGGATAAATGAACTTATGGCTTTTGCAGGCTATTGGGTTATTCTTCAAAGGCATTGATAACTGGGGACATGTAAGTAGACCAGCACCATTTGCTCTCTTTTCCGCTCCTAATCACTCATTTTTTAATACGTGTGTGGGCGGACATCTCTTCCCCACACAGATTAGCCACTTCTTTTCCTTTTTATGAATCTTGCTTGGGGAACTGATTGGTCCTGATTCTGTTCTCTTTATGATTTTATTTTGAGTCCAATAGGTTAGCATATCCGACTATGATCTAGATTCAGCTTTATTACTCTCCTATGGCCATAAAAATGTAAATAACGAAGAGTTTCTAGTGAGTGCACTGGATGGTGAACCGCGTAAAGCTGGGTATATTCATCTGTTAGATGAATTGTAAGATACGAGCTTGCATATGGTTCTTGCTGTGCACTTTAATATGTTAAGAAAGCCTAGATATCCTTTGCACTAAACTCATTCTCGTGTCTGTTATCTAGTCATATGTTTTGGTTGTGACATTTGAATCTCAGTTTGGAGGCTTGCTTGGTGGAGCTGCTACATCATGGCTACTAGGACCTGCATGGAAATACGAATCTCTATCCAGTGATGGTCGAAGAATCATTTCAGACAGGGCTCCTATTTTCTATCTCATAAACACCAAAAGGAAACCCTAGGAAACTTATTCATATGCAAGAACTGTCATCCCTAGAGTCCCTATTAACAGACTTGTGTGGAAGTAGTAGGCCAATTAGACACAATTTACCTACTTTCTATAGTGGTTCTGTTGTATTCGTTCTTTTGAAAAATCCATTCTGTAATGTCATATTTCTCGCCGTACAGAAGAAAATCATGGCAATCAGATTGATACAACTTGAGTTCCTATAGAGCTTGCCTCAGATTTGGTTCGTCTAAGCTAAACGCATGATCTGATTGTTGGTATTTCCCTTTCCCAATATTAGAAGGGTTCCAAATTCCAAGTATTGTTGGTATACTATCCAATTCATGCGTGGGACCCCCTACTATTGGGTCGGATTGAAATGAACGGTCCCAAATAATGTGAAGGGAAAGTGTAGGGAGCATTATTTGTGCTAAAAATTCCAATATAGTTTTGGGTTCATATCAGAGGGTTGCACACGATCTTATTATTGACACTCGTGATGTTAATATTAGCTTTTTGGATATCCGATAAAATTAAAATGACATTTAATAACGACAGTTACTTACAATGGTGCTAGAGACAGAAAAATTTATACACAATGATATGATATAGTACAAAGAAATAGTAAGGTAAAAAAGGTGAGGTAGGCTTCTCAATTTTTAAGGGTTAAGTGCCCAATTGTGGAGACTTTATTTTGAGCCAAACAATAAAATGAGACACGGTGAAGTGGCTTGTTTGAGCAGGTTCCTTCTAACCCTTTTAAATTATCTCTAGCAATAAAATTTATGGATAGGTTAAACACTACTAGTCTCATTTTTTTTTTTTAATAAAAATCCATCTTTAGCAATGATGTGGATTAAAGTGCCACAAAGAGGGCTAATGCGCTTTGAAATTTATAGATAGGTTAGCCCTTTATGTAGCCATTTAACCTCTTTTTTGTGGTGTCCACACTAAATTTGCCAGGACCACATGAGCCATCTCAACTACTAAAGACGATAAAATTTAAGAATAATCTAAATCTTAAAAAAATATATTTTATATGGTTAAAATTTAGTCCTACAAGATGTGATGGGACGAAGAGCTCAAGAACAAATCCGTATGGACTATGCCGGATGAGACAATATCTTGCTAGCAAGAGTGCATGGTGACAATTTGGTGCCCAACTCGGAGTGTGCAACGGAACTATCATGCTCCAATGTGGTAGATATTGATGATGACCTCTTACATCGGTTTGGTGTGGAAGGGCATATATCTTCCAAACTTAGGAATATGTATTTTGGGCATAAATAAATCCGTGCGAGATGATCCTAAGCAGATAATATCTTAATAAATAGAATGGGGTGCGACACTAATTTCGTCTATTATTGTGAACTCACTATCGATAAATTCAATAAACAATAAAAGATACAAAGAAGATACAAAACATTGGTCAATAAGCAAACAAACTTGTAATCGGTCACTATTGAGCAATAGTAGGCACTCAAAATTCAAATTCAATCCATAGTGGATGGGGAATGTTTTTCACTTTAATACGCACAAAATATTATCCATCAATAGCTTCTCCATGTCTTTAATCTTTATGCTCTCCTTTTCTCACTTTCTTTTTCAAACTTTGCTTCTTCTCAACGTTCGGTAGCCTACACCATAATAGATTTACACCCATTGGAAAAAAAAATTAAAAAAAATTCGAAAGACCGAGGTTGAGGAGAGAAAAAGAAGAAGAGTGGGTGACTTGCGAGTGATAGTGAAGAGTAAAAAAACGAAAGAAAAAAAAAAGGAAAAGAAGGATTGTTTGTCCTTTTAATGGTTTCTACAGGGCGATACCCACCATGAACACTTGTCCCTCACATCTTCTTCTGCTTCTTCTTCTGCATCTTCACCTTCTTCAACTTCTCGTGCTGGTGGTGGCCGTAGCTTTCTCTGGTCGTCTCTAGAGATTGAGAGTCGGGGCGGCCGATCCCAGATGCTCGGCAAATGGGGAAAAGCGAGCAAGATCTGCATCAGCAGCAGCAGCAGAGTCAGGACGCTCAGCACCATTCTTCGCGGCGGCTCATCTGTCCTGGGTGCTCGGCGGTTTTCCACAGGCTCGCCAAAGACTTGAGCTTTCGATGCCTTTTCGTTTTGATTCTCGGCCTCGCGGTTTTTGTCGCCGGGATCTTCTGGATCCTTCCTTACCGCTCAACCAAATCTGGGTTCGATGCCGAACGGGAAATTAAGCTCAGTGGTATGTGCTTTCTGTTTTTACTTTTGGGCTCTGCATTTTTAGATTCTGCTGGTGGTTTGAGCAAATGGGTATGCGCTGAAATTGATCTTAATTGTGCAATTGGGGGTCTTTGGATGTGTTAGTGGCCGATGCAGGTGCTGTAGTAGTAGTAGGAGTAGTAGTTTACCTAGTAAATTAGGGATTTTTGATGATGGTTTTCACATAATAGGGTTTTGTGATTCGTGTAGGGGAAAGCACAAGTGGTATTTCACTGTCTTCCATTAACTCCCCTGGCTATATTTAGGATCTGGCCTTGTAATTCCTTTTCAATCGATTTTGATTTTTCGAGGAGACGGCTTTTATATGTTACTTCCCCTGCTGTTACAAGTTCGCTCCCTTTACATCTAGGATGGGGTGGGAAAGTGATTGGCTCTGTCATGATTTGTGGTAATTGTGTGTGTGTCTGTGCCTGTCTCTGTGTGTATGGCATATTCAACACCCAAGATGCACATTCGTCTAGGAACAGACGAGAGAAGGGATTGGTTCCCATGATTTTTCATAAACTTGTCTGTGTTGTGCTGTGTTTTCCTAGATGCTATTTTCATTTATCTAGTTTACGTTTCATTTTCCAGAGATGCTCTTTAGTGGGCGGATGGTGCTACTATATGGTTGGAAGGTTTTAATTTCCCACCAGGAAAAAATTTCTATACTAATAGATATCAATATTTTCTTTAGTGGACATTCATGAGGAATCAGGCATCTTTAGGTTACTGTAAATATGGAAGTTGTCTGAAATGGCATGTCTCCAGATAGTCTGCTGTCATGCTTCTTAATCCTTTAGTTGAAATGGCTGTTAATGAATGTGGAATTACAAATGTTCTATCTATCATTTTGAAAACTGAGATTAATAATAGTCAACAAAAGTCATTTTGTATGTTGTCATAAGCAAGGAGAGGACTGGTGGATTTGTTCCTACGATAGAATGAAACGATCTACTGATGCAGAACTAATCAGGGGAGAAGGGAGAGAAAATATGGGGGGATATATTGAGTTCAAGTCATCAAGTCTATCAAAAATCTATCTAAAGAACAATTATAGAGGCCAATACAACTATACAAAGGTAAATTACCAAATATAGTACTATTCCGTAGATCAAGAAATGACAGGAACAAGTCCAAAATTATGCAAGCCTCTCTCCATCTACTTTAAAATTTTCCTGATACAAGACCTGATGGTGTTGTCTAGGTCTTTGGTGGCGTTATACTTATGATGATAGAAACTTTTAGACAACATGAAAGAAGTTTTCCAATTGCCTTCAATAACACGTTTAATTTTCATCCATCCATATTTCATTTTGTCTTGACAGACCACCTACTTAAAGGTTTTATATATGGCATTCAGGTACTCCTAGAAATTGAACAGGACACATTAAAACCTATACGAATCCTTGGAGAATTATAAAAAAGAACAATATCTTATTGAGCATCTGTAATGCTAGTAGAAATTGTTGGAAGAAGTCAGTTAATAGTAGTATTAAGATAAATACAGAAAGTAGATCTGTAATTTTGGCTCAAGTCAATCTGTGCATTGTCTTGTTGCTACAATGGCTGGCCTTACAAAGTTGTGTATGGTTTTTTTTGTAGGTTTTTGTGACTCTAGAGTAATGATATAAGTTTTAAATAGAGATGTGCTCTTTCTCTTTATTATGCATTTGGTGGGCGTGATCTGTATCTTGAGCCTCTCATGCTTTGCCGCGTGTGTTTTGTAGTAGCTTGGTTGGCTAGTAGAGTTGTAGTGGACTACTTGTTCAGGATGTGTTGTCGTACTTTATCACTTTTTTGAAATAATAATAATAATAATAATAATAATATACAACAAACCTGATAGTAATTAATTTAATAACAATAATTTTAGTAGTAATTGTAATGATAATAGTGATCCTCATTACTATTATAGTAATTCTAAAGAAACAGCAATAATCATTAGATAGTTTAGATAAATACTTTGTTAGGAAACACAAGCAACATACCTCAAATGCAAAACCAGGATTGTTCCTTAAAATACAAAGTGAGCTCACAGTTACATTAGATATATACAAAAGCAAACATATTAGGCCGGGTGCAGTCCCAGACAATGAAACATGTCCTACCATTCCTATAGCATAATACTCTAGGATCAACAGCCTTTCTCCGGCTAATTTTATCAAATTGTAAAACAGCTATTCTGTAGTTCTTTGAAATCCTTCTTTTCCTGATGATACATATATGGCCCCTAGGAATTGATAGAATTTTTTATATAGGTTTAGTGTTTGATTTTCTTCCTGTAGTGGACTGTTCATCCACTAATTTGTACTCTTTGTTTGGAGTGAAAATTTCTATTTCTTATCCAAAAGAAAAGAGAAAAAAGACAGCCTCAAAGATGCATTAAATTATCTCTTTAGCAACAATAATCAAAATATGATTTGCTTCTATGGATGGCCAAATACTATACCGATTATGATGAACTATCTCAACTTCCAGATTGGGGAACTAGGAGGTCTAAGACAACAATCCCCATGTACTCGGTCTGTTGGGGCTCAAACTTGAAACTCACTGAATTTTATCTCAAGAAGTTTTAGTTCAGTTAGGCGTTTAATGACCACTTAGCGCAGAGACTGGACTAGCTTGGTTATATTTTTGGAGGTCATTGCTGCTGAACTAAGAAGACCAGTAATGTATTTGTACCTTCAATACTAGTGTAGAACAACCTTTTCTACTGGAACAAATAAAGAAATATCGTTTAATTTCCATTAGTATGGTTGTGAGTTGTAGTAGCTAACATTCATTTTCTTGTTGCTTAAAACTTCTTTATATTTGCTAAAATTTGTTTGTTTATATCATTTCAGCCACAGTTCAGGCAAACTTCAGACTGGAAAAGCCAGTTGTAGACCTTGTTCCACACATTGGGAGATTAGAATATGATATCAATGGGGAAATAGGTGTCCCGGGTACAACGGTACAGTTTCAAGATAATGCCTTTACATAGTATGTTATATTTCTCTACAAAATGATTCATGAAACTGAATCCTGCTTATTATCACCAGGTGGCTATCTTGTCCATGCACCAACCTGATGCATCTAACTGGACCAATGTGGTGTTTGGTGTTCTTTCTGATCCAATAAATGCTCCAATAATTCCCGTGTCCTTAAGTGTGCTAAAGTCATCTTTAGTTGAGCTGTTCCTTAAGGACTCCAATCTTACGTTGACAACATCAATATTTGGGCAGCCATCTGCATTTGAGATTGTGAAGTTTCCGGGAGGAATCACAGTGATTCCCCCGCAATCTGCTTCGATCTGGGAGCCCCAGATTTTATTTAATTTTACTCTCAATAATTCTATCCAAGAAATAGTGGACAATTTTGTTGAGTTGAAGGAGCAGTTGAAGTTTGGACTGCATCTACGGTCTGATGAGGTATACCACCTATTCTACTAAGTTTTTGCACATATCTCTTTAGCAAAATATTCTGGGGTTCGGATGTATTAATTTTGTTGCTTTACCACTATTTCCTAGAACTTACGCTGTTAGAGTGTTGTACAACAGTTATTTTATGTTGTGGCATGGTCAGACGACATTTCATATCTAAACCTTTACGATAGGTGCTAAGTCTTGTAATATATATGGAACCTGTGCAAGACTTATTTTTTCAATCATGCAGCATGCTCTTAACGAATTCAGGAAACAAAGACACCAAAATGTAGCCACGTAGAGGTTTGACTTTTCTTCCAGAAGCTTTAAAAGGATAGTGTATATACACTTAAGTCTAATCTAGATTTGGATGTCCACCTGTATTTCTTAGTTTGCAGGACCGAAGTTATCAGCGTAACAATCTAGTACCGGTTGATACTATGAATATTTATTTTTATTTTAGTGATATTTACTGCATTTTTTTCTTAATGCAGATAATATATTTGGAAGTAACAAACAAAATGGGTTCAACTGAGGACCGCCTAGTTGTAGTGCAAGCTTCTCTGATGGGCATTGTGCCACAGAGATTAAAGCAGTTGGCTCAAACAATCACAGGTTCTCCTGCAAAAAATCTTGGCCTTGATAACTCAGTCTTTGGTAAAGTTAAAAGCATCAGTTTATCTTCGCATATGAAGGGTACACCCTCTGCAACCCCTCCAATTCCTTCCCCAGCTCCATCTCCTGAGCCATCAATTTCTCCTTATCCTGCATCTCCAGTTTACCCTCGAGCACCCCCACCTGACATTCATCATCTGCCACCAACACCCTCACCTCAGAGTCATCATTTTCCACCAACACCATCCAGGGTTCCTGCACATCCATGTCCATACTACAGTTCTAGAGTTCCTCCAAGTTCCTCACCAACTTCTCGTTCTAGCCCTACTGTTCCTCCTACTTATGCTCCTAGTGTTTCCCCTTACTCATCACCTTCTGTGAGTCCCTCATCTCAAATGTCCCCACATTTGTCACCTGCACCTTTGTTGTCCTATGCTGCCAGTCCAAGGAACAAGGGAAGTGCACAAGACTTGACATCTGCATCACCTGCCCCATCCCTGTCATGTAAGTTACAATTAAAAAGATAATATTTCTTCTCCTGCTTATAATCAGGTGTGCATAGTTTGTGCCATAATGCACTCTGTAGTCCTATTTATGATGCCCTATTTATGATTTCGGCAGTGCTAGTTATTCGTAGGACGCAGGCTCAGAGTTTAGGTGAATGTTTTATTAGTTCATGTCACAAAAATCTAAGCTTACACCCAAGAAATACTATGTGGGACTACTCAGGTTTTGCAAAATGTAAGTCTGAATCTACGGTTTTTCCTGCTATATCTTGATTAGCTTCTCAGTGCAATATGACAAACATATCATACTCAAATGTACATTAAAACTACGTAATAATACTAGTGAATGAACTTGTAGTTATGTGAACTAGGTAATAATACTAGTGAATTTGAAGTTGTATGAACTACATAATAGTACTGGTGAATGAATTTGTAGTTATGTGAACTACGTAATAATACTAGTGAATGAATTTGTAGTTATGTGAACTACGTAATAATACTAGTGAATGAATTTGTAGTTATGTGAACTTTTATACAAAATAAAGTATAAGAAGATCTGGGATGTTGTAGAATCTAATATGCAAACTGAAACTTGCTTTAACTTTAATGCAGACTTGAGAATCAAGATTGAGTCAATCTTGGTGGATCTAATTGGTATGGTTAGGTTATGAATCTCAATTAGTAAAGGAAATTCTAATACTGACCTGATCTCAAGGAAACTGTCTCCTGTGTCATGACTTAAGAATGCTATAGCCATTTGAAAACCAAGACTTTAAACCACTGGTTCATTGGAGTAATTGATGGACAGTCTTTTGCCGATTTGCCTAAATGATTCAATGTACTATTTGCCTTGCTTTGCATGTCAAATAATTTGATGTTTAGTTAATTTTCTGATGATTTCTTTTTGCAGCTTTAGCAGTAGGACCTTCCTACAAGGAGATCCGGTTATTGGAACTTGGAGGACTCTTCATAATTTATCTCCTGTGTTGGTTGCATTGAATGTGCAATCTGTCTATACAAAAGAAAATTTTCACGGCATACGGAAAGGCCACAGCACAATGATGTACCATACTCTGTTGTGTTTTGGCGAGGACGGTAGAGTTCCCGAAGTGAAAAGTTTGACATAACGGATTCCTTATGCAATACATATATAAGTGAATCAAGAGATGATTGCAGGTCAAAGCCAAAAGGTGGCAGGCCTCTCATCTCGCTCCTACGTTTGTGATGTCACACTTATGGGATGCTCTTCCTAACGTGTATGGATGAAGAATTTAAAGTCAGAAACAACTTGAAAGTGATGGAAACTAGGAGTTATCAAACTTGTAATCTTCTTGTTTGGCTAATGTATTTAGTCGATGTAATATAATTGAGGGTAATTGTATCTTTGTTTCTTTTCTTCCCTTTCTCCAAGCAAAGAACGTAAGTTTTGTTTTGGGTCTCTATACAGGCGAAACTGAGATGGGGGAATCAGACTCGAATAGCATTTGTAACTTAAACCAAATCCTCCACCGTCGAGCACCAGCGGCAAATCCAGAATAGCTATCTCGGGGACTCTTCGTTCTGATAATTTGCATACAAAATCGCCTGGAATGTACCCATATGATTATCCCAAACATTTGACTATGGAGAAAAATGGAAAGGGATTCAAAAAGTACCCATTATCCAGCAATCAAATGTTTTTAAGAATCAAAATTGAAGAAGCATGGATAATGTCGAAAGAAGCTGTATCAGTGTCCACGTTGGCATCCCACCAAAATGCTCCTTGAACTGGAACTCAAACGACAAAGCTTCGGGAATCATTTGAAAGGACAAACTCCATTTTATCGTATCCTCTTTTCTGCATAAGCATATTAACACGTACTCAAATTCCAAACTTCATAACTTAAACAAAGTGGAAAATTTCGGCACTATTCCACTTTAAAAACGGAAAATTTTGTTTACACTTACAAAAAACAAAATTTATGGATGCATCATAGTTTTCTTTTTAATTTTTAAGTTATATAAAATTACCAATAAGTACAACATATTCCAATAAATTAAGAATTTTTTTTATGAGTACACCCCAATCCATTAGCCTCTCTCTTGAGTCTCATATTTTTCAATCCATCAAACCTTAACTAGTTGATAAATGCAAATTTACACTCGTGGATCAAATATGACTTATGAAATCTAGAGCGCTCGCAAGAGAGGTATGACAATACTACTAGATGAGACTTAAGAATTTTTTGTATCTCCTAAGAATATTGTGTATTTCAATAACATTTTACATCAAATGTATTTTAAAATGACTATCAATAACACTATTGACACCAATTATACCAAATTTTTTGTACCAACCCATGGGGCACATGATATGGAAATCTGTCATATCACCGCATACTTTCTATTTAGTGTTATTGTTTCTCAAACTCCAAAGTTCAGTAACATACTTTCTTTATTAAAACACATACGCACACCTTCACCTTGTTCATCATCTAAATTTTCACTTCAAATCCTATATTGGCATCCCCTACTAAAATTTTAAAATTTCTATAATTATTCAAGGGTACCCTATATTCAATATTGGACTTTATTTAAAAGTATCATTGAGGTAAATGAAAAAAAATACATATATTAATAAGACAAATGCTAGAAAAATCCAAAACTCCAAATTATGGAGTATTGCCTTGGTACTCATAAAGAGTATGAAGACCAAAAATCCAAAGTTCAGTTTTCGAAAAATGTTAGATGAAGTAAAATCCACTATTTCAATTTGGAGTATGGTTAGAGATGTTCTAAAGGAATGATGTAGTGGTAAAAGAAATTGGGACAGAAGAACAAAGGCTTCATTCTCAACGATTCAAGCATAGATATATGTACCTTCCTCTCTTTACTTCTCACTCTACTTTAGCATGATCTTTAAGACATTTACTCTGTGAATTGAAATGTTTTAAAACGTTAAGGCGTAAGACGAGGTACTGAGTTCTAGCCTCACTGAGGTGTAAGCCTTTCAAGAATTAGTACGGTGTAACTATAAAAAATTATTTTAAAAAAATATTATAGGGAAATATTATCCAATATCATTCCTACATAATAATGAAAGCAAAACTCATGTCATCCAACAAAGAAACCAAATCTTAAACAATATCAATACTTAATAAACTTCAAGACAACACCACAACTAAAACAGCCTTTCCTCTTCGCGCTTTGAAGACTACTAATGCATTCTTTCTTTATATTTGGTGGAACACTTGCATTAGGTTTCATGCCATGATGGGTGCTGGCCAAATGCTCTTTGAACCTTGCAATATCTCCGGTGCATTTTTTACTACAAAACCCACATCTAAAATACTTATTCTAGGGTGTATAGTCTTTAGTCCGAGGCGTTTCAGAAGTGTGCTACTTTTCGCCTGAGGTGTACGCCTTCGATTGGCTTTTTGGGAAAAAACCTTTTTCTTAAGCCTTGATGAAAAATTTCCTCGCCTTGCCTTGAGGCGCGTTTTTTTTTAAAAAAAAAAACAATGGTGAATTGTTTTTACTAGTATTTTTTGCGTTGGGCAAGTTCGATCCTATTGGAAATATTCACCTGTTCATAAACCTAGAAGATGGAGTGAAGACTTGTACAGTCCTCAAAAGATGCATCACTGAATATCATCGAATCATCCGCAAAGAATAAATGAGAAAGTGATGGTGCATGTCTTGAAACTCTAGCTCTATGAATTTTCCCGTCCAACTCTACTCGGTTTAAAAGAACACTTAGAACTTCGGCACAAATCAAGAACAAATATGGTGATAAGGGATCTCCCTATCAGAGACCTCTAGATGGAGAAATGTTGCCAACCGGATGCCCTTACATAGAATCGAGTAGGAAATTGTAGAAACTCAGTCCCCAATCAAAGTTATAATCTGATTGTGGAAACCCATCTTAGTTAACATATCTCAAGAAGTCCCCATTCCACTTTTTCATCGGCTTTTGACATATCGAGCTTCAAAACCATCTTCTTCTTGCTAGATTTACCATGCTTTTCGGTAGAGTGAATGGTTTCAAAAGCTGCCACAACATTATCATGTATGTTGCGACCGAGAACAAAAGCGCTTTGGAACTCGGATATTACATGGGGGAGGACCAAGTTTAACCTGTTAGCTATAGTCTTTGCAATCAACTTATACAAAAATTGCAAAGACTAATGGGATGGTAATCTGTAACCTCCTCAACATTTTCCTTATTCGGTATGAGAGCAATGATGTCCTATTGTAGTCTCGAACACTTTTCCCCTCATTTAACACTTTCAAGCAACTCTACACAATTTGGTCTCCAATGATCTTCCAATAACGTTGGTAGAACAATGTTGGCTTTCCATTCGGTCTTGGGGATTTTGTCGGGTACATTTGAGACAAAGCATTTTCAATCTCAGCTCTTTCATAACTTTTTGTGAGAAAAATCATTATGATCTTGAGTAACACTTGGCTGTACTGCCTCCCAAATCTGCTCTATGCCTGTTACTCCATTGGTGCTGAATAAATCTTGGAAATAGTTGTAGAAAGCAGTGCCAATGCCCTCTTGAGTATTCTCCCACCCTTCGTTTGAATATCAAATCCCTGCCATAGGTTTTCTTTTCCCTCTGCTACAAGTTGTTCGGTAAAAGACTTTTGTGTTACGATCTCCCCCTTGCAGCCAATCCACTCTTGATCTTTGGTTTCAAATCACATTAGCTTCCCATAATGCCTGTTCATGCTCCTCCTCTAACAAAAGACATGTTATGTTTGTTTCCTCTGTAACATTGTCAACTAAAACCGCTTCTAGTTTTGATTGAATGGCTCTCGCCTTTTGTGGTAAATGACCAATAACTTCCACATCCCATTTTGATAATCTATATGCACACATCGAGAGTTTTTTAAAAGAAGAGTCCTCGCTATTTGCCAAGTTTGTCTAATAATTTCTTCAACCTCGCTATTTGCCAAGTTTGTCTAATAATTTCTTCAAATTCTTCCTTTCTGGTCCACAACTCTCAAAATGAAATCTAGACTTGAACCTTCCACATTTTCCTCTATTAAAGGTGGGACGATCTGTGTACAAAAAAAAAATCGGAAAATGATCGGATTCCCATCTCACCATTGTATGTGCTCGCACAAAAGGATACGATATGTACATATGATTATTCGCCAATGCTCTATCTAATCTTGCTATGATATTATCTTGTCCAACATGACGATTATTCCATGCGAAAGGAGGCCCTATGGTTTTTTTTCCATGTAGATCATGCTCTTGTACTGTCCCCCCAAAGGACTGAATTTGCCTTATGCGTCTTGACTTCCTCATCATGTTCTGTGTCCTATAAAACTTCATTAAAATCACATATACAATCCATGCCTCACCTGTAATTATTCCCGCCAACTGATTTTAAAAGCTCCCAAGATTGATAGCGGAGGTGTGTTTTTGGGCTGCTATAGAACCCTTGACTCTACTCACAAAGAGGGAACAAGAGTCTCAAACTCTTGCATCAATATGGCCAGAGCCGTTCCATCTAAATATATGCCCCTGTTCAACAACAAAACTAAGGCCCTTTTTCCTAATAAAAATTTTCTTCCTACAAGGCTTCACTACAGCAATACAAGAGAAGTGCAGACCCGATTGCTCTGGAAAAAATAGTGATAAATCATTAATATGTAAAATTAAACATTAAACAAAGAAGATTTTGATAATAAAGACTAGAACATTGAAATTAGAATTTGTTAGTTAACTTGACTGAATTGAAAACCTCTTCCACCTTTTGAATTGAATTTCAACTTAGATGCAAATTGTAATTAGCTAGTTTTTATAGAATTTGGTAGAGATAAAAAGGGATGAGAGAAGGAGCACGAGCACTGGGCTGAGAGAAAAATGGCGAAGAACAAGAGGAAGAGCCTTTGGAGAGCAAACGGGAAAACAAGAGGAAGAGAGAGTTGAAGTGATGGGATGTTACAGAAGAGAAAGCAGGTGAAGTGATGTTGGGGAAGAGTGTTGGAGACGTTTCCTATGGGTTCCATGAGTGAGTCTGACCAAAACCAAGGCATCATTTTGTTCTTAAGATATTAAGGTTGGGCTATTGGGTTTTGAATTCTTTATGGGTCATGGGTCATTAACTATATTCCTTTTTGAGGCCTTTATGTTGGAGCGGCCCTGTGCCGTTGGACAGGTTGCATGGCCCTTAGGCCGGCTCTGAATATGGCCCTTGGAATGCAATAGCACTTTGACTGTCCATCCATCCTTCCATAACATACCTAAACCACCTTCCTTTCCTACTTTATTAACAGACCGATAACCTACATAACCCAACTTTTGACAAACTCTTAATTGATCCTTGTTCATCTGAGTCTCACACAAAAATAGTAAATCAGATTTCTTCTCCTTGGTTAATGACACCAAGGCTCTGAACGCTCGTTTGTTCCCCAACCCACGAACATCCAACTTAGGACTAACATTTCTCGTGATGGACCTTTCCACCTAGGCCCATCACTATAATTCGAGACATTTCCGAAGTTGATGCAGATAACGTAGGCAGGTTTAACTTCCGGACATGACCTCGCTACACCATTATCCATAGACGAGGCCCAAACTTTTGGTGACAGACCATTCTGCTTGTCCAAAACAAAGAAACTTTGTCTATTCCACACTTAGGCTCCCAAACCCATCTCCACCTTGTGGCCCAATACAATTGTGAGAGAGATGGATATTTGTGATGTGGACCTTTGGATTCCATGGGTTTTTGGAAAAAGTGGGATTTACCAGCTAATTTGTGATATGGATGAGGGATCTGTGGTGGTAGTGCTAAGCAAAAAGGCTGGATTGCTGCAGTGGAGATGGGTGGTAGGGTGGCTTATGTCAGGGGTAGGGAGCTTTGAGATGGAGGGGTAGCTTTTAGGATAAGGTGTTGTGGGGATAGGCCTGAATTTTGGTTGCAAGAACCTCGAAGCATCATTATACACAAATTTGACCACTTGACTATGCTCGAAGTAAATCATGGAATCCCAGTTAATGCCTAGTGGAAGGTGCTATGAACCCAATGGAGTCGACAATTTCTGAGCCTTGGGAGGCACCAAAAGCTGACCATTATTTTGAAAAACGGAATTTTGGCTCGTGCTAGTCCACTCAAGAAAAGACTTAGTGAGTAAGAGTAAAAACTCATCATGACTCGTCGAAGATCGTAATTTAGCAGTTTGACGGGGACGACTGCATCATTTAGGCTTATTAGACTTGTTTCCCTTGATTCTATGTACAGCTGTGGATACAGGGTTTCGGGTACCCTGACCGTGCTTCAAATCCTCAATCTCAGTGGCGCCGCCATTATGTTGAGTTCTAAGGATTGAGAAGACTTGGAATCAGTTTGAACTTTTTTCCAAATGAACCACATAAAGTGATGGAAAGATTTAAAAACTGGACAGAGGATTAATGAGGGAATCAGGTTGGCGGTTTAGAGTGGAGTTGACGGGCCTATGATAGGGCATATGAAAATATGACTGGTGGTGGTGGTGGTGGTGGGTGGTATGGGGGAAGTAAATTGGTTGGTGAAGTGAGTAATGGTTATGAAGGGGGAATGGTGAATAGGGACTACCATTAAGAATTGACCTGAAATTGAGGTAGGAAAAAGAGATGCTAAGACTTGGCTTAGAGCTGAATCACCATAAAGATGAAAGGATTCACCATGAAGGTGAAGGGAGCTCTCACGTTATAGAGAGGTATCTCATCGCATAAGCCAAAAAAGAAAATGAACCTTCTCTATCGGATGATAGACAAGGTTTTATATAACTTTCCAACATTCTGAAGATGCAAACTAACAATATGAACTTTATAATAAGATGGATTTGGTCAAAGATGGTGGATTAATGATTGTGTTATGGGCAGATGCAAAAATTGGAGTTGCGTATAAGAAGTTTGATATGATTTTGTTACTTTTGTTAAAGTGAGTTATCATGGCTGCTTGATATTACTAAGAAGCACGTAGATCTCCAATAAGGATATTTCAATATTTACATGGTTATTTCAATCTTGGCTCACATGTATATCTAGTTTGGCTTCTGCAATCGTAATTTTTTTCCCCTACTACAAGATATAGGGGATGCTTTTAGATCATAATAAAAATGTTTTCAGAAAAGTAAAAAGCTACATAAAACATTGGATTATGTTAGGAATAATGAAATGTGAATGGTCCACTTTCTATCATGGCATCTAGCTGCTTGAAGTCTTGCTTGAAATATGTTTTTGTCAAAGAACGAAGCTTTAAGAAGTTTGGCAAATTACACTTCGATTTCTCATAACTTGTACAAGCCCATGCCAATTGCAACTACCCTAAAACTCTCTTCTTGAGGTTCTTATATAAATTGCAAACCCCGCATAATTTACTGTAATATTCAGTTAGGTCACCTACTTAATCAAATATTTTTTCCAACATCTTAGTCATGCATTTCCCTTTCACACTTGATTATTCTTTACATTTCATTCTCATCACTAGAATTCTATAAATTATTTGCATCCTTCATTTTATTCAAATCAAAGTGCGCCTTCCAAATATGATGTAACTTCTATTTCATTAAATACACTTGAATAATATTATAAACTAGTTTTCGTATCTTTTGTACATTTCCAAATGAACTGATGCCAAACAAAACTTATAACCACCACAAACTAATTTTAAAAATAAGTGCACATAAAGCAAGAATTCATATGTATAGAAAGAAGTATATCCAATAAGTTATAGTTAGTCTTGTATCCCCGTACCTGACCTCCCAAGTATACAAGTTAAAACTTTCAACAAAAATGCACGATTAGCAACAGTGTAATACCATGCGTCATTGTATCCAAAAGAATATTTGAATGAACTTCTTTACACATCAGCTGTAGGAGCAAATAAAGTAATCAAGCAGTTACTATGTGCCTTCAAATGTTTGTCCTATACATAAATATTTTGCAGCACTTTCGTATAAGGGAATCAATTGAATGAATATTATTGTAGAAGTCTAATGTAGAAGAAAGTAATTGACAAAAAAAAAATGAGGTGCACACCAAATAATGACGTTACGATGGTGGTTTTGGTGGAGGTCAGTGCAATGCATGAGTGGAAGTCTTCAATGGAGAAAGATGTAATTGATTTTCTGTTATTCTAGGGTTCTATATTTTGTTAAGCGTGAGGAGGAAAGTGATTAATCATTCAAATATTCCTTTGGTTTGTTTCTCGAGTCTGGATATGAGTTATATCGCATGTAAAAAATCCTTTTGCTCTCTGTCATAAAGGTTGGAGCATTGGTTTCAATTTTACTTGTGAGATTCTGCTCTCACGTCATGATGAGATCATTGGGACACCTGTTAATTGGCATACTCCTTTACCTTCTATGTTTAACAAAGGTGTCGTAGCATTGCTTAAGAAGTATGAGGTTTCACCACTTGCCTGTCATTCTATATGAGGAGCCTTTGGGTACATGATACAGAGCTTATTAAGAGAATACTTGTATTTATTAGTCCAGACTTACTTTCTAATGTATTAACAGTGAACTAGCTAAAGCGCCTGCTTGCTGATTGGTTAAGAAACTCGGATAATACCGTACTAATTGCATCATCTAAGATCAGGTTATCTTCATCACTCATCATAAGAGGATCTACATTCTAGACCCTCTTCAAGACCTTGGTGGTAGATGCAGACCAAAATTTTACATAATAATATAAAGATATTGAGGGTGGGTGGTTTCGAACCCTAGGCATCTCCCTTTTACTTTTTTATGGTAATCAATTCTTTTATGTTAGGGAACGACAAATAAGTAAAATGAGGAGGCACTTCCCAAGTTGTTTGCCCTCATGCATCAAAATTTTGGGAAACTACTTGTTGCTCTTGATGTTATTCTTGTTTATTGTTAGCTAGGAAGTGTGAGAAAGATTTCTTTTTTTAATAAGAAATGTGCTTTTATTCAATTGGATTTGGCAGTGTGCCAAACAAAGTAGTACAAGAAATATATATGAAAAATCAACTACGTGGGTCAGGTTAAAAAACGTAGCAATGTATAAGGAAAAAGAATGCTTGGTAGTCTTGTACTAAATAAATGTGCATTCATGAATAACAAAGTAGATTGAGATTTCATGATAGGCTTTGAACTCTATACATGCCAATATAGGGAAAAATCTAGTCATTTCTAGTAAAGATATTTCATTTATGATACTGAAAAAAAAAACATGGAAAAATCTTGAGAGTTATTAGCACTCCAGAAGTTGTCGCTTGCTTTCGGTTTTCCCCGTGAACTTATATTGTAAAAAAAAAAATCCAATTGAGGACTCACTATCTACATTACCCACATTCTATCCATTTGGCCGTTAAATTGGATTACGTGCTGGACATGAAAGTAAAAGTCAAGGGTATAATGGTTAGTTGACACAAAATTTACCTTCAATTTCTGATTAAAACAGGATGAAAGAGCTCCTTGAAATTATGAAACTGAAAGATGGAGAAAAAGGCTCACATGGTAACCACCACCCCCAATCGACTAGGTATGACCACTCCAATCATTTTACAGATTTGTAGAGAAATATTGTTTCACTTTGGGAAAAAAAATCACAAAGTTCCATGGAAATTGATGTCGATCCCTACCTTCTGAGCCCTCGTTCGAAGGAGGATGTCGATCTTGGTCTCTATGGTGGCCCCATTCTCTAGCAATAAGCCTCAAGCCATTGGGAATCTGCAATTTGTGATTGAGGTACTTCGTTTTCTACCTAGCTTGGAGTGGTTTCCATCCTCGACTTGAGCCAGAGTTTGTGGCAGAGTTAAAGGCCGGGCTTGAAGCAGAGCTTGAGGGAATGTTTGAGGTAGAGCTTGAGCTAGAGTTTGTGGCAGAGTTTGAGGCAGAGCTTGAGCAACTAGAGCATGACCTAGACACTGGACATGTTGATAGAGGGATTGATTTGGGTGCCGCGATCTAGCCGCATGCACAGGTTCAGACTGCAACACATATTAAGAGAGAGCTTGACCTTGGATATGTTGGCGGAGGGATTGATATGGCTCCGGGGATCTAGGCATCTGCGCAGATTGAGGTACAACTGCAAGAGCTGCAGGCACACCCAAGACTGGTCATTACTAGATATGGTAGAGTCGTGAGACCGCTAGCTTGGTTCGCAGATTTCTATATGCTATAGTTGTTTTCTTTTCTTAGTCGAAAAAACATGTACCCTTGATTTGTACTTACTAGTGCAATTAAGTGGAAATGGAACCCTAAGATTTTGCCATCGAGCTAATAGTTCATATTCTTATTATTTTTACCTGTCAAAGCAATGTTGCAAAAAATATGTTGAAGATAAATTTGTTTTGGGTGCTAGAAATCACACAATTTTTTTCATGCGTAAGGAAAAAAAAAATCTGGCATGTCTACAGGACTAGATCCAACCCACCCAGTTAGTTCCCATAGTCCTATTTGTACTTATGTTTTTGCTCATTCGAAGACCTGGCCTTGCTTGGGTCGTGTACTACCTAGATTTTAGTTTCATTTTGTTAGTAATTGTGGGTTAGGCATGTCTTCAAATTGAGAGGTTTTTTATTTTTTATTTTTTTCTTCAGCTATCTAAGCCTAACATGATGGATGGTATTAGTTTTCTAGAAGTTGGATTTTGTTGTCTTACTATCGATACTAAATTCTAGTAGAGTTTCTTTTGGGTTTTACATTCCTTGTATGTAGGTTGTGCCATGTTCACGAGGTTATTATAATGAAATTTATCTAACATTTGATCTGCTATTTTCCTTTTAAAAAAATAAAATTATTTGACAATGAAATTCTTGCATGTGACAATTAGACCTAGGTATGTGTTTATGTCTTAGTTTAATAGGACCAAAAATATTTTCGACCGTGAGTGCATACTGCATTCCACTGTACAAGATAGTGATAGAGCGTTTGGTTGGGGGTTTGGGGCAGGGATGGCAGAAGTACTCGTGGGTTTGGGTCTCCATCGGGCCCCCGGCCCAATCGGGGATGAATTCCCCTCCCAATTGGGTTTGGGTGTGGTGATCCCCAAAACCCGAATATATTCCATTGGGGCTGGGTTGGGGATGGGATTGTAATCCCCATCCCTGAACCAGGACCGAAAATATATAATTTTAATTAATTAATTAACCATTTTTGGGATGAAGTTTTATTGCTTTGTGAATTATGTTTTGATGAATGAGCATGATTTTGAAAATTTATGATGCTTGAGAATTATTTTAATTGATAACATATGTTGATTTTGTGATTTTCAATTAAGGTATGCATTCAAACTTCCATAGAACGTTCAACATAAATTATTTAGAATTGTGTTACCGGGTCGAATTTGGGGATTCGGGCCAGGTTTGGGCAACTAATCCCCAATGGGTATGCGGATGAAGAATTCTCGAAACGACCAAATTGGGGATTAGGGCTGGGGATGGGATTGCCATCCCCCAGTCCCAGCCCGGCCCATTGCCATCCCTAGTTTGAGGAGTGGGAATGGGAAAACAATTCCCATTACCATGTTTGAGAAATGAAAAAGGGAGGGAATCAAAAACCATTTTCAAGCCCACGGAAAAAATGGTGGGACCCACAGGAGTGGGAATGAAAATGCAATCTGGCCTTGGAGGTGGGTTTTGTATTCCCGGGCCCACGGAAATAAAATTTAACCCATATTTTTACTATTTTACCTTAAAAAGTCATCCATATTAAAAAAAAAAGTAAAGATATAATGGTAAAGTTATCACATTTATTTCTAATTCTAACACACATTCCCATTTATTTTCCCATTCCAACTCAAGATAACTAAACAACATAATGAATTTCTTTTTTCTATTCCCACCATTTTATTCACAGTAATTATATTCTCATCAATCTTATTTCCATTCCCATCAATTCTATTCCGCGAGCCAAGCGCAGCATGAGAGATAATGTAATGATAAGTATTTTTTTCATTGACGAAAAGGAAAAGAATACAATTTTTTTTCGTTTAAATTTAAACTCAAAACAAAAATCTGAAAAAGGGAATAAACGTCAACCAAAGTGTTTGAATTTTGAAATGACCCCCAAACTGAGAATAGCGCGCCTCCCCACAACGCCAAAAACTTTTTTTTTTCTCTCTCTCTGCTGTCTGATACCTCTCTCTCTATATAAAGATTTGTTTGTTGCAAAACACCATCGACGCTTCTCTGCCCTGTGGGTTCAAAATACTCAACGGTCTCCTCAGATCTCTTTCTTTGGGACTACGACTATCAGATTCAAATTTTCATCTGTAAGTTGCTCCGTCTTATCTTCATTTCTTGCAATTTGTTTCGCGGATTTACTAGTGCGTCGTCTAGCATTGCTACTTTCATTGGTAATTCGTTAGATTTGAATCGATTTGCTTAAGAACCCTAGCTTATCTGGGAATTTGCTGATATGGGTTGATGTTAAATTGCTCTAAATCTACACCCTCATCTGGGTTGGATAGATCAATTACTGCTGCAGTTTATTCCAATCTACTAATTAAAGTGATGCAATTGTTGATTTTTTCTTATGGGCTTATGTCCTAATTGTTTTAGATACATAGATTACAGCTGCATTGTTAATACTCTTCCTAATTGATCTGAATACACGTGTTTGCCATAGAAAAATTTGAATGCAATTTTTCTTTGTTTGCGCCCTTGCGTCTTCAAATGTTAAGCATGATTTAATGTTGAATACCAATGTATAACGAAAAGAGTAGCTTTGGATTGCTCAGATTTCCCATAAATCCCCAGTGCCTGTCCGTATATCTGACCAGTCTTACGTAATCGTGTTTCTATGTCAAACTTTACTAATTGTGTAGTAAGCATAAGATTGGTCTGGTATTTTATGCAAGTTCTTAAAGTTTTCGGTATTGATCGCTAAGTGTGTGGTTTTTGGTCTCACAGAATGGAGGCGCTCCCTGATGCTATTGTTCAATTCATACTGTCACATGTGAATAACGCTCGAGATGTTGCAAAATGTAATTGTGTGTCCAAGCGATGGCAAGACTCAACGCCTTACATACGGAGCCTTTTCTTCCCCAGAAATACTTTTGATAACCATACAGGCGGAGATAGTCCTGATGACATTGTATTGAAGATGATTTCGCTGATTGAAAGATTAGAAAACCTTGTTGTGTACAGCCCATTCTCAGGTGCTGGTCTTGCCTCTTGGTTGGCACGCATAGGTGCCTCACTTAAAACTCTTGAGCTCCGAATGGATAATCTTGCTGAGCATGAGGAGTGTGATGAAAGCCCTTCAAAATTAGATTGTTTGACGGCTGCAGAAAATTTGGAGTCTTTAACACTTTGGGGAGTTTTATTGACTAGCTCCCCCAAGTGGGATGTCTTCACAAAACTCAGGAATCTTGAAATTGTTGGTGCAAAATGGGAGGATCCGTCATTGTCAACTGTGCTGCAGGCTTGCCCTAATCTGACAAACTTGTTACTGCTTGGTTGTGAAGGAGTGAGGTCGGTTACAATCAAGTTGCCTCATTTGGAGCAGTGCAAGCTAGATTTCTATGGCCTGGGCAACTGCTCACTTACCATGGAATGCCCAAAAATCAAACTCCTTGAGGTGCAAGGCTGTAGTTGGATTCGGGTTCATGATACAAAGTACTTGAGCAATCTTTCAATTGCCAACAATGCAGGTAATAATTTTGTTTCATATTTACCATTGTGAACCTTCATTTCATGTTCGTTTTCTGCAAAGGCTTTTTCTCTATTGCTGTGAATGTTAACAATTATTCATCCATCTTTCTATCTGATGTGTTTCAGGGAGAATCTACATGGTTGATTTTGAAAAACTTGTGGCTCTGGAGTCCTTGACTATTAGGGGTGTCCAGTGGTCTTGGGATGCAATCAGCAACATGCTTCATTACTCAAGTGAAGTGAAGCAACTTTATATGAAGGTGGAATTCACGGGGGATTTTGACACTCTTTTACCCTTCCCGGAAATTGACTTCGTTGATTTTTTCAATAACCATCCCAAGCTCCAAACTTTCGAAGTCCATGGAGCCATGCTTGCTGCTCTTTGTCAGAAGAACAGTCTGAAAAATGTAAGTCCTTACTATCTCATAACTTTAATGTTTCAACTTAGGTCACTCTTCAAAGTGGAATTGAATTTCAAATTTCTATATTTTTCCATTCAGGTTGATTCGGAATTTGAAATTCCTTGTCTAGAAGAAGTGATTGTCACGGTGAGATCACCACTGAATGCTGAACAAAAAATGTGCACGCTGGAGTCCTTGTTGAAGTATGGGACGAATCTAAAGACAATGTTGATAAGGATTCTTAACATTAAGAGCGGTCACAGCAGTGTGGATGATTTTTTTGATGAGATTTGCAGGTTTGCTTACATGAACCGTGATAGAGTTAGAATAGAATAAAGCCTACTAATACTAGGGACACTTCCCTAATTTTCCTTGTCAACTCACTTCATTCCTTTAGTTCTCATTGATTACAGCATTGACTGCTAATTTGGTTGAACTATGATCATTCTAAATGGATTCAAAATTCAGATTTTGTTTGTCTGTTAATCTACCATTGCTATATTTTTGCCTGAGCTATGCATAACTTTTCTCTGCTAGGAACTTGGGAAGTGAATGAAACTAATTCTATGGCACTGTAGCAAAATTGCAGAACTAAATTGTAGTAGACCAATAAGGTGGAGTAGGTTTTGTAATTTGATTCTTTGATTGAGGATATAGATTTCCAGGGTGGTTTATAGGGCAAAGCCAAGGCTTCAGGAGACAAAATCATCAATATTTTCAGACTTATGGCATCAGCCAGTAAATAAGAACTAAGTTTGATTCTTTGATTGAAGAACTCTTAGCCATCAAGGTTTGCAAACTATTGTCATTCAAATGGATACATAAATGCCTCTGCTACTGGAATTTCCTGAATTAGCAGAAGACATGAGAATTTGTGTTTACGTTATGCCTCTGCCAAACCATCAAACAACAGACGAAGCAGATTACCATTCCAAAATCACAAGAGTGTCTTGTTCCATAAGATCCCTAAAACCCTAGCTAAAATCTCTCCCCTGGTGCATTCTACGTGACTAGTCCTTTTATTCACTCTTGTTACACCTTGTATTCGGGCTTAAGTTAACTTTACTGTCAAAATGCAGTCAAAAGTATAATACATGAACTTGCAGAGAGATTAGCATCATATTTATAGCGAGTCAAATGCAAGGTAAATGAGCATGAACAGCATTCCTCCTTGGAGTATCTCCATTTTGAGATGAGCTCCCTCTGAGATTATACTACCTGCCTAATTGTACTACCTGCGTGCTGTGCCACTGAATCATTTTCCGGGTTCAGATGGGTTAAGCAAAAAAACCTCACACGTTCAGCTGCCTCTGTATGGAATTGTACCACCTTATTGCTTCTCAAGCAAAGGCATTCCCTTCTTCCCCCCGCTGTAAACACATATTTAGGGCAAACATTACGCCAAATCTGCCAATTTAGCATAGGTCACAAAGGTCAATTTGTGGGGCACAGCTGCATTTTCCCAATACTCTAATGTGATTTGAGCTATGGTCCACTCATTAAATATTTGTCCCTGGACTTGTGATTTGAGCTATGGTCCACTCATTAAATATTTGTCCCTGGACTTACATGACAGCCAAATGCACAAGAAATTCAAATTACCATTATTTTCCTGAAAATTTATTGCTTTGCCTTTCTCAAATTTCTCTTTGGCTAAAAATAGTTTACATCACCCTGTATAACAAGTTTCCTCTTCTCCCTTTCTGTCTAGATAATTGGAGTCAAATAATTCATATAAGCTTCTTTTTTTGGAAGAATCGCTTCAGGTGCCATAACTGCAGACTGGAAACTCCAATGCATACGGCCAATGCCATCATGCTAAACCATGCCACCTTGCTGTTAGTTTGTTCACTCAAAGTCCTCAGTTCTGCTTCTCTGGGTACATCCACAATAAAACAAGGAATGAACTACAACAGAAAATATACAGGAATGCTGAATGCATTTTAATTAAGAACGTAAACATTACCTGCTCTTGATAAAGATTAGATTACCATGGATGGCCTCCACTGCTCCTTCAAGTCTCCGTAGCTGAAGCTCAACACCCTACATGTGTGCAGACACTCAGGATAAGCAACTATAGTCAAGATAATAGGGGTAAGAGTAACAGCTTTACAAATGCACGAACTAGCCAACCTAAGGCTGTCTAGGTAGAATATATTTCCCTTAATTGACCAACAATCCATGAAATCACTGAAATACGCACCCTTTTATATGAGTGCGTATCAACTTGCAATTGAAAGTGTGTATAAAGTGAAATTTGGTTCCTTTTAAAACCAATTACTCGAAACTCATACCCCTATGTCATCATTACTTATACATACAACATAGTTTCCCATTCTTATCAGTTCTCAGTTAATATAGTTAAAGTTATTGTAATAGAAACTACAAACTAAAGGACAAAAGTGCAATCCTTCTTCCTCATCAAAGCTTGCCTGCTACGATGGTTAGTTAAAAAACAGTATTCTCCGAGTACATACCTCAATCTTCTCTTTCTTTGCTACCGAATCCCAATCTTGAGCTGCAATTCCAGTTCTCCAGTCAAGGTTGATACTTATCCCACCACTTACATTATCATTAGCATCAACCGAAAAACATGCCAGGTAGTTTCCACCCTCCTGTGTTGTGAAGGCAAACTGACCATGTGTTGCATTCTCCCTATTATGAAGATTGTTTCCATATGGAGATGTCACCTGAAGGAGAAAATCAAAAGCTAAACTGAAATTATTCCAGATATAAGAAAATACGATTATACAATCCATTTTTGCACTTTGAAGTTATTCAAAGGAAATAACTTTCAATCAATAAATTGAATGCAACAAAACTTTGGCTTCTAACTCACTTATATCCCTCCCCAAACATCAAGCAATAACATTCCAACAGATTTGAATCCTGTATAAGTCTTTAATGTTCTAGATATCATTAATCTTTTTCATGTTCTCCACCATTATACAGAAGATTTCTTACATTCCGAAACCCAAGCACCAAAGAACCATAACCAGTCAGCCAGTATAACCAATCCAGGCTAGAGAACTCCTTGGACTAGTAACCGCCACAAAAATTTCCAATGGTCTTTTGTTTGTAAAATGTATTCGTAGACTTATCGTAATTGGTAATGTGGCGCTAACCTATCTAAATTTGTCTAGCGGATCAGACCAACTGCATTGACAGTTGACGCAGCCGTATTCATTCTAGAACCTAGCAAGTGGATTCACTGATTCATTGCCTTCTATTGACAAGTCAAGAATACTTCTCACCATTGACAAACACCAATGCACCGCTCGTTGATCGATTGATTCATTGCCCTCTATTGAGGCTCAGCAAGAAGAATGATATATGCAGTACACGAATAAATAAGACCATTACATTTTGTTATTCTTGTTTGCATCTATCTGTTCTCTCTCTCAAACAAGAAAGAAAATTACGATCATACCAATCCCAATCACGTAGAGATCCAACTTTAATCTATAAACTATTGTAGGACGACTAACAACATATTCATCTCTCAACCCCAAAAGTTTGATTCCATTTTGACTAAAAACAGAATCATATTACATAATATATAGAAATATGACTAGCGTGACCAATCAAACAAGAATATTTCAGATGCATGACAAAACATCAGGCACAGCGCAAAAATCGGAATCGCACCATAGTCAAATAAAATAACATAACATAAGAAAAGCGCACGGCGGAATTGATGAGAAGTGGGACAGTGAGAGACCTTGACGGAGATGGTCGGGGAGCGGGAGTGATCGTCGGAGATGACGAGGTAATCGGCCAAAACGACGACGTTGTTCTGGATTTCCTCGGAGACGCACTTTGTGCCGGAGGCCGGAATGGTCATCCAAATGGCTTCACCCGCGCCAAGGAAACAGCAGAGCATCAACAAGACGGCCGCCGCACTCGTGCTCATCCTCGTCATCGTAACTCCTATTTTTCCTCTGTTTCTTCACTTTTTGTCTCACTCTTATTTTATTATATTTTATTTTAGGACAAATTACATTTTATCCCACACTTGGGGTTAATATCAAAATGAATCACAATATTCTATTTTTATTAATTTAGACCACTAATTTTCATAGTATTAACATAAATCTCTGGACCAAAGTAAGCATATTTTTTTATGACGTGACATTATAGGTTCCATAAATAAATTAAGTTGTTCATCTCCAACCAAGTTGACACAAACAATTTTGGTATTCAACAAGATTATTTCCTTCGATCCTTTACTTTTCTCGCTATACCGGCCCTTTCCTTCTCTCCTAACCTATTAAAAGTTGTTCATCTTCTCAAAACCTTACATCAGAAATAAAGAAGAAGAGATGTCTCAAAACTAGGGAAAAGAGAAATCTTGACAGTTCCGAAACAAAATAATTTAGGTACAATGTGTTATAGTAGAATCAGTTATTTTTTAATTCTAAAAAATGCCCTCATCAGCCTGGTTGGAGAAGATGTAAATTAGTGCATTTATGGGACTTTCAGAGTCATGCCATTAAAAAAAAAAAAAAAAAAACCTTTCTTTGGGTGAAATTGATTAAATGAATTTTGTTTATTTTTGATGTTGTCCCCCAAACTTTATTAGGTAAAATATAGTTTGCTCTTTATTTTAGAATGCCTCTGTTGGCATCTAACTTTTTAATTTGTACACCTACTTTAATAACACTCCCTTACTAAATTACTCCTACAAATAGACCACAAAGGACATAGTTTAATCACACAAGAAAAATCATTCAACCAGTCGCCCCCTCTTTTGCCGCACCGCCGCAAGCTCGTATCCCAGCCCTTCTACATCCCAAAAATCCCGAACACAACCACTCTAAGATAAAAAAAATAAAAAATAAAAAATAAAAAAATAAAAATAGGGACAACTTATACCACCTCCAAGCTAGCCCCATACTTTTGATTCCCTTTGTATTAAGAATATTTTTCCTTGTTGTAAGATATGTGCTTTGCTGCCTTTTGGAATTTTCGACCCAAATGACATGAGCATTTATCTGATTTTAGAAGATATGAACCTTTGCCGTACATTGATTGACTGATTTGTTTGCTTGGATGATGAAAATAAAAAAGCCCAGAAAAATGGCCATAAATGATAAATCAAAGTTGTACGTGAATTTCGTGGACTAAAGTGTGGAAGAATTCAGTTCGATAGATGTGTCTTTTTTCCACACCGATTAGTTCTCATGCTCTGTTTTAGGGGTGGAATCGGACCAGGCCTGGTCAAGTTTTTGTAGGATTCGGATAAAACCTGCTAGAGATCGAGCTTTGAGTTTTTGAGCTCGTTTGGGATCCAAATTTATCAGGTTGAGTCGGGTTTTAGACCATTCGGGCTCGGGTTGGGCCAAATTAGAATCCGGTCAATTTTCCAAAAAAAAAAAAAAAATCAAATTGTGAAAAATGTCCATAAACTCAACCCTGTTTCCACATAGTAGCAAGCAATCACATAATAATCTCTCCCCATATAATCACCTAATTCATCAACCATCATTACAAATCTCCAAATTCATCAACCATAAACAAGTGTAGATCCAAGAATACATAATAATCTCCAAACAAGCATATATTTGCCTAAAAAATAAAAAGAAACAATCCAAAACTCCGAATAACACTCATGTTGGCGGTGCCCGCTGCTGAGCTTGTTCTCCATGTGATCCCAAACCTCAAATGATTTTCTTTTCGGTGCGGAAATCTTAAGTAGGGGCAGAGCTAGCAGCAGATCATCATATCCTTCCCTCCTTTGTTTTCTCTCTTCTTTGATCGTTAGCAGCAGATTATGATATCCCAATCCAACACCCAAGTGAGCGTTATTTAGAATTGGAAATGTGCCAAATTGGAACTAGGAAAAAAGGTAAGAGAACACATACCTTGATGCGCACCAAAACAGAAGAGGCGACCTCGAGGATGATTTTGACTAGCTAGGCTTCGGTGGGTTGGGTTTGAATGAACAAAGAGTAGCAGCGGTGGTTTTGTTATTGGATTCAGAAACGTGGGCTCGTAGTCTCGTCAGAGGCGTGGGATCGTGCAGATGAAACAAAGAGTACTAGTAGAGTACAGTGGCGGAGAGAGATCTTGAAATGTGAGAGAAAGAGAAAAGACAATATATTTATGGTTAAGGAAAAAAATTAATATTTGTTGTAAAACGGACGGAAAATGTAAGTGGCGGTATGTAAAGGAGACACAGAAATTAACGAGGTTCGGCAAGTGTGCCTAGTCCTCGGGGCGGTAGTACTGGTTTCTCTTATTATATGGAATACTGGAAACGTATACAATATACATAGTATCTCACTATTCTCTCCCTAGCCCTATGCTCGGTTCCTCATATGATGAATGATGGTGTTCACTTGGTTGTCCAAGGAAGGAGGCGTTGCCTCCTTTATATAGGCGAATGATCAACGGGTAAGACAACAAAAGGGATGATGTTGGTGTATGAGTGTGTAGCCACTCATCATTATTTTACAACACTCCCCCTTGGATGCACACGAATACACATAAACGCTTCTAAATGCTCCCCCTGATGTGCATCACCGTAGCTCTTCAATTGACCTGGGAATGTTGAGGTTGAACCTAGCTGGATACTTGCCTCTCTCTCTTCTGTCAGAAGGACAAGGACAAGGACTAGAAGAAGCCTGGTGGATTCCTGAAGGTCCAGCGAGGCTTATGAGAACCGCCAAGATTGGAAGCATGATATGAGATACATTTGCTTCCAATCTCCTTGATATGAGATACCTTTGCTTCTCGAAGGAATGTCTGAAGTTGGTCGTTCGGACTATCGACCTCCAAAGCAGTGTGGTTTGACATGAACTGCAGAGAATGAAGAGCTTCAGCTTCCTCTGAATTAGAAGGACTTGCAAGGTCAGACAGCGACTGGAGGGGTTTTGTGGAATAAACAATACCACCAATCACCGGTGTATGATATGAGGTACACTTGCTCCTTTAAGCATATGAAAGGCAAATTTCGCATGAAAGGCTGGGATGATGTCTCAAAGAAATTGGGAATCTAAGACTTCTCACCAATGCTGAATGCTGATATATTCTGGCAGCAGGAGAATAAATGTTGAGATCATCTCAACAGTAAGCGCACTCCTGGATCCAGAATGCTTGAAAATATCCTTGGTTACGTCTTTGAAATTATCACTCTTGGAACACTCGGCCAATCTTAAATGATGAAGTTATGGATCATTTCAATAAATATCTTATCTCAAAAAAACTTTCTTCCGTGCATTCTCTTGAATCACATCTTGAAACTTCTCTTCAAACTATTCACTTAGCCTTCCTTTCCTAGCATTTCATACCTTCTTCCTAATGCTTCCTCCTCAATGTTTCTCCCTTACTTGCTCCCCCTAGTCTCACCCTGTTAAGATTTGGGATCCCCTTTAATACACGGCCCCTACTTTAAACTTAATGCTGTGGTCATCTCTCAACATCTCCATTTTGCTATAGAAGATTTTGCTTCTTGTTCCACAATTCAATCTGGCCAACGATCGGAAACTTGAGCTAGACTGTCGAAGGATAACCAATATTGAGAGAAGAGAACGAGCTTCATGCCATTGCAATCAGTACTAACAGATAAGGACAAACTTGATTGCTGAGTAGTCCTCCTTCTACATAAGATTCTTGATTCATCTTCTGGATAATATCAATTGACTTTGTGAAAAACTTTATATTACAAGCTTTCGTTGCTTTGTAATCTTGTTTTTGTTTTTCTTTAAAAAGACCCCTTGTAACCTTGTTCACTTGCGGGGTTGACAGACTTCCGAATATAGTACAAGAAATTCAAATTTGCCTGAATTCATTTTCAAACATATCTTGTATTTAGATCCCCTAGAGATATCTTGCAATCATATCCTAAGCTGCATATTTTTCGGAAACTACCAAACTGTTAGGTGTGGAACGTAACACTCCATTCGAGAGAATCATCTCATCTTTTAGGCTATAGAGAAGCCTTTTAGGCGTGCCTCCACTGTTTCATTCTCATCTTATGCTTTCTTACGAAATCCCACATGTAATCTAGGATTCACTTGGTAGTTGGGACTTACCCAAGATTCGCTAGAGTCTAAATTGACCTGCTTGTTTCTTTCCATTTTCACCAATTAGTTCAACTTGTGCTTAATCCGAACCGGTTCGATATCTCCACTTTGTGATTCATGGCCACTGCATAAGCAAAGATATCTCGATGTTATCTCTTTCGATTCCACAAACTCTCTGACCGAGTCTCCTTAATTTCGAAATTTTTTGGGTATACGGACTCTCGGATACTTCCTATCTCTTTTGTTGTTGTTGTGTGGTTCTTTCCTATTCTCCTCTTTGGGATATCCTCACCTTTTCTCTACCGGACAGAATTGCTACGCCGATTACCTCGTCATCTACGACTTCGATTTTTCTCCTACAGGACACCTTCTTACAGGCTTGTTCGTTTATTGTCCGTCACTTTTTGTCTGCTTTTACACAACACTTAGATTAAATTTCTTGCTTATTCTCGTCGGGGTAGATGCTATGGGTACATCTATCTCTCTAATTACGTTCTTTCTCCCCTAACGGCGGGAATATTCTCATCATGACTATCCAATTTCGAAAAAGAGATCGCCTGTCATGGAATGGAATCTAATCATTCCTTAGCCTATTGTACTTCCCTGCCTAACTCCACCCATTCGTATCGTGTTTCCGTACCCGTAACCACTGTAACGCTCAACTGGTTGAGTGTCTGCGCTTAATCTGCAAAATTCTGGTTCCTGAAAAAAACTTGTGCTGCCCTACCAGCCTTCGATCTTGAAGGCGTGTTTGTGTTTTCGAGACTTGTGGGAACTAGGGAAAGAAATGTTCAACCACATCCAAAAACGTGCAATATCATCAAAGCCTCGATATAAACTTCTGGTGTTTGTCTTTCCAATATGTGGTGAGCCCTCAACTTTAAGTTTACAAATGCGTATTATTGGATATAGTCTGTGACCACATCGGTACATACCAAAACTTAAATCTTTAAATGTCCGCATTTGGTTGAATTGTCCACATTTCCCTCATCCTTAAAAGAAGGAGTTTATTAAGTATCTTTCAAGAGATCTTAACATAGTGCCCTTGAAGATCGGCATCACTCTGATCCCACCGTATGCCAAAGCAAATATCTTTGCTAGATTTGCTATTGCCTCATCAACAAATGTTTCGATACACTCATTGGAGGCATTTCAACTTCTCCAATATACGCTTACACCGTATAAGTAGAGGTAATAAAGATTTTCCTTACCATTTTCTTTTAGCGTATCATCTGGTATTGTTCAATCGAATTTCTCATAACTCAACAATGCTCTACTCAAATTGATGAGGATAATGCCTTTTTGGTCTTTGAGGTATGAAGTTAGTTATATATCTTCATTTAGGAGAATTCTTTCACCCGCTTCTCAGATACTACTTCCCTAGGCATACCTCAATGATTAATTGAATCGGTCACATGATAAGGAAACTGCCAGTTCCAATAGATTCTTAATTATATTAAACAAAATCCATAAGACTAAACTTAATCCGATGAGACAAAATCTGCCTCTCATTATCCCAATGACTTTTATCTGATTTATAAGAACTTCTGTCTTATCATGAGGATCAAAGACTTCATTCCTTCGCTTGCATATATGAAATATCAATAATTCAAGACTTTGTTACTTTATTTCACGGCATACAATATCAAATGAATTCCGTCTATCTCCCCACAAAATTAAATTCCTGAATTAATACAGAATTTAATTCCGAAAGTAAATGGCATAATTTAAATTGCTAAAAGTAAATAGCAGAATTTAAATTGCAGAAATTAATTGAAGCGTAAACCTCAACGTCCCATTTCAGAATTTAATTCAGAATTAATCGGAATTTAAATTCTGAAAGTAAATTCGATTTAAATTTAAAGTAAATTGGGATGGGGGGAAATCCGCACCATTAACCCACAAAGTTAAATGTATGTTAATCAACTTCTGTTTTAAACTCTTTCTCTCCAACATACATAACTTCAATTGTTTATTTCACTTGAATTTTGCTAAAAAGCCTACAACCCACAAAATTTTACTCATGTTCAAGGTCTTTTGCTGGTCTGTCCAATTTATATGAGCTATTAAACTATAATTAAAATTAGTTTCGCCAGCCAGAAGCCCATTGAAAAATGCATATAGCAATAAGCGCCGACCAGCCATTAATTACTGTTGGTGAAAGACATACTTCAAAACCGAATTTTTTCGAAAACCAATATGTTGCTGAATCTATCTCTCGTACCGACTGACTTGTTCTTTGCCAAATCTATTAGCTGGTAGACTACTCGTGCTGTACAAAGATCTCCTCTCTTACCCTGGTGACCGCTTGCGCTCAAGCTCCCTCTTCTCACGAGTGGATCCAAGAAGCTTGCCCCTCTCACTCTCTCAAACCGTGAAGCTTCATATCCAGAAGCTTGCAAAACCCTCATGGCTGTTTGATATACGAGTTGCTGCAGCAGAGAGGAGGGAAATTTAATAAAAAAAAAAAATTATTTTTACTAATATAATTATATGTTTGAGTTGATTGGGCTTGTCCGGAGGAGGCGTTGCCTCCTTATATAGGCGAATGATCAACGGGAAGACAAAAGGGATATTTGGTGATCTTGTAGCCACTCATCATTATTTTAAAAATACTAATATAATTGTATGGTGGGGGGGGGGGGCGGGGTGAAAACTTTGGGGTGTGTTAGGCTGGGTCTGGTTTTGGGCCCTAGCCGATGATGTCATCACTAAAAAACCGGCTCATCATATTTTACTGGCCGGGTTTAAGTCGGTTTTCAAGTTTCAGGTCGGATTTTCCCACCCCTATATGTTTTTTGTTGCCATGTTTTTTTTATGAATCATCTTTTCATGAAAAAAAAAATATGGTGGGTTAACTAATTGAATTCTAATGTTGATTCTTGTATTGGGTTTCAATAAGGGTATTTTTGAAAAAATTTGGGTACACTAATAGATTTTATTAACTTTTTAAAAGAAAAGATTGAATGAACATATTCGTATGTGAACTTATTAAAAAATTGGATGTCCATAAAGACACCCTTTATTTTAATTTCGTAGTCAACTTGATGGGCTGCTAATTGAAATTCAGCCCGTATGGCTTTCTCATCTATTTATTGGACTGACCAATGTGACCTAAGTTATATATGATGACTTTGACATTTAGATAAAGTCATGACGTAATTGGTTTTGTATATAAAGCAAAAAAAAAAAAAAAAAGTCTAGTAAAATTGTAGACATCAATTTTGTTACATGAATTTTAATAATTAAAACGCATTCATCCTAATAAGATTCACTCTCTGATACCACATATGAAATGTGATTTTGTACCTTCTGACGATAAGTGTACAAATACTGTCATTGGCAGAGCCATATATTTTTTTTACCACCATTAGCTTCAACTTAACGATTAACTTATTTCTTTTATGTAATAACATTAGCTATAATATTTCGTAAACATAAACTCTACTTATAATTTTGTAAATGAAACTAATTCTTGAGTATCCTAATGAACTTCGAACAAGTTGGACATAAAAAAAATATATATATAACAAAATGCAACAAAAGAATACACATAACAAAAAAAAATTGCATCTGCATTTAAGGTCCATAGAAATTGTTTCTACAAACTTTTAAAGGATTGTGGGATTTTGGAATTTTAAGAGGTATACAAGGATTTCAAAAAGACTTTTCGAAGATTGTAAAGTTTGATCATATTCTAATAAGATGCTTAAGTAATCAAGAGTTTGAACAGTGAGAGGTTCGACAGAGCAAAAGACATACCCCATTTCTGTCTCAAGAAGAAGTTGCAAAAATTTACTACATCGTCAATGAAAGCACTTGCAATATCCCCCACGCATGATGCTTGAGGGGATATTTATTGGGACGTAAATTTTCACAAGTAATTTAAACGGTGAAGGACATAATTCGAGCAAACAATCAGCCACTACTAGTACTCAAATGATTAGATGACATGTACATTGAACAATGTGGTTGGCCAACAATAAAATGGTTAGCTTCAACAAATCTGATTGTTCAAGTGGTTAAACTACACGTGTAAAATCATCCACACATGATGCTTGAGGGTGTATCTATTGGGCCGTAATTTTCACAAGTAAATTAAATGGTGGATGAAATAAATCAAGCAAGTAATTAGCAGCTACTAGTGCTCAAATGATTAGATGCCAAGTACGTTAAGCAATGTGGTCGGCTGACAGTAAAATGATGTTGAAATTTTGAATGTTTTGTCCCACAATTTTAAAAGCATTTGTATTTTGTGATTTTGATTTAGGCTTAACAATTTATTGGCTTTAGTTTAAGACTAAGTGTTATGCACTTATGTTTAAATAAGGTAGGGGTGCAAAGCTTCAATTTAAACATAAAGATGCATTCTTTGGAAAACAATAGCATATGTACTGGTCAAAGTTGATGATGCTCAAAATTGGGCCACCGGAGTTGGAGTTGAAACGGGGGCGCGGACTTGCGCCTTCCTAGCCTCGGCGTGTCGAAGGTCTTGCTCATTACGGTACTCAGCCCTTGCGTGGCGGTTGACTTCCTTCAATAGTTTCTTGTAGGTCATGATGTCCTTCAGATGGATCTGGTATCGGCATTCGCTCCTCAGTAGGCCCTTTTTGAAGGCATTCATCGCCGTGCTATCATCGGTCTGCGGACACCTACCATACTCATGGCTAAATCGGACGATGTAGTCCCTTAGACCTTTATTAGGCCCTTGGGTGACAGCATAGAGGTCTTCGCAGGAGTAGAAGGTGGAACTTTGGCTTTGGTGTTGTTCCATGAAGGCCACCTCCATCTCTGCCATGTTGTCTATACTTCCAATGGGTAGTCGGAAGAACCAATTGAGTGTAGCCCCAGAAAGAGTACTTGGGAAGTATAACCATTGTGCCTGGTCAGAAATCTTCTTGAAGAACATGTTTGTGTCACGTCCCAAAACCACCTTGGCAACATGAGGTACCAAATCATCGTAGCGAACATCATCTCGAACGGTCTCCACCATCTACAACTTTTCCTGAAAGAATAATGTAGGGTGAGCTTCACCAAGCCCAGTAGGTACAACAAATAATCAATTAAGCCAAAACTCCATTAAGTATACAGATAGCATAATTATGAGAGTATTTTCGTAGGTTAGTTAGCCCAACATCATGTTTACGAGCTTTAATCGTTAGACACGGCAACAACCTCGGAATTAGGGTCCGAATACACCCCGCTTTCACGGACCCTGATCAGGTTTGGGGTCTTTCACCCTAGGGAATACAAACCCTCCTTATTGAACATCAATATCTTGGGTCTAACCTGTTCAATCAACTCTCAATTCCGTACATAGAGGTCCATCACAACTCAGAGATCATTCCATCAATTCCAGCTCAATGAAACATATATACATATACACCAAATGCATAAATCAAATAGAATAGAGACTATAATCAATTTACTTGCTATCCCCTACCTCGATAAGCACATAATGCAGCAGACAATTCATAGTAGCAGAAACACTCCAAATCTGCCCAATACCAAGCACCAGAAATATACTAAAATCACTAATAATACCAAGTAATGAAGAACTTTGGCAGAATTACACGATTAATCTGAATCCACCTTCCACATACAAAGTAACCCATTTTCACATAATTAAAACCTGGAGAAACATACCCAATACATACCCATAATCAAAGATCATAGTAGTACCTTGAAGCAGCTCTTCTATCTCCCATTCAAACTCCCATCAACCATAATTGAACCGATTGAATCATGAAATCTACGAATCAAAACTGCAGCAATGAGCATAGTAGTATATTTACCGAATTTCTAGAGTTCTACTGGGTGAATTACCACAAATTTGGGATATGTTCTTGAGGAAACACTCCTGAGCAACTTTGATGAAGACACCTTACTCATCAAAGAACTGAAAATCGACATACAAGTCACTTTTAATAGAGCCCGCGAAATATCAGATGTTAGCGAACATATCAAAACCTGAGCCAATTTCATGAAGCTTCAAAGCTTGGATTGGGCTGAATATTTGATATTGTAGAATTCGAGCTGATGAACAACTTTCAAGAAGAATGCTTCATGTTCTGAGCCCCAGAAAATGGTGTTTCCCGGCTCCCAATCTCATTTGTGTTTCCCATGCTCAAAATTGATTGAGTCAGCAGTCAATGTAAAAAGGGCAAGGATCGGGTGGACCTTGCAGATGTTTTTGCTGGAGTGAGGCTAGCAGAGATGTAACGGGAAGACAGCCTCCGTGCAGATCTGCAAAAGAAAAAAACAAGTAAAGGAGGCACCAGTGTGGTACCGACCTAAGGCACTCCGATAGAGATTTGAATACCTTTGACTGATGGGAGTGGATGTGTATTTATAGTGAGAGAAACTAGGGTTTCCAAGTGGGCCAAGGTTTCCCATATTGGGCCTTTGAGGGCCTTTTGAGGCTTAAGGCCCAAATTGTCTTTGGAAGTCTTATGAGGCTTAAGACCCAAGTTGCCTTAATTATTTAGGTTTATACTTTGGGACGTTGCACGAACCTTGATACTTGTCGTATGAAGCGGATTAGCTGCCCGTTGCGAAGTTGGCAACATGGTGGTCCTGTAGCATGCACGCACGTGATCGGATTGTTCTCCGTGTGGGGACCACGTGCCTTGGGAAATGTGCTCCCGGAAAGTACGGGATTGCCTATGTGGCTTGTTCTAAGAGTGACATGTGGCCGGTTTGGGTATGGCATGAACAAAAGTGGCTTTGGATGGCTCTGCCTACGGATGAGTCATTCGAGGTAACTAAATCTGAATCTTAATGATTTCTAGGTTTTCTCTAATTTGACATATTAAAAATACTATATATACAATGATACATTTGACTCTCACTAGAGTTAGTCATTACTATAATTTATCAGTTGTACAATTGTATTTAAAATATTTTCAAAAGTTGTCATCCATCAATCCCTGATCTCTTATTATCATCTACAATCTGGATGAATTTAGTGAAGAAACCTTTAAGACCTAGCTCATATGTATGTGGTTAATTTCTATCGTCTCTTAGATTTGAGAAATTTCTCTTTTAGTATACATACATAGTAAGTATCCTTTTGCAATTCTAAAAAATTCATATAAACAGAGGCATCATCTCTCAAAACTCAAGGGTGACTTCTATATTTAACATATATAGTTTTGAAAATAAGGATAACACGTGAGAGTTATTCCAGCAAAACATGTTTCCTAGGATGGCTCCAGTATTAGATTGCACATTTATAAATTTGTGAATGAATTTATGGCTTATGTAGTGGATTAAAAAAATACACAATCTCTTTATGAGATAACTAAAAAACTACAAGACTATAGTGACTTAAGAAACATCTTTTAGTTCTACAATCAATGTATCAAACATAGCATCGATTGGATAGATTGGTAAGTTTTACGGTTAATCTACATAACCTGGCGGATGAGTTTTTCATACTCCTTATAAAAATCATCATCTCCTTAAACATCTTTGCACCGTAAAATTTTTATATTTATAACTCTTTTTATTATAATCCTTTATACTGCCACACTATACTCATGATTAGCGTAAAGAAGACTAAAGTTACCTTCGAATTAAAGTTTATTGAATTTATGTTAAACTATACAATTTTTTTTAGAAGTTTTATGGTCTCAAACATACTAGGACAATGTAAAAAGCTAAGGAAATCTTAAATTTGGGATACAAATAATCATATTATAACTATTATATATCATACGAAACGTTATATGAGAAAGTCGTAATTACGTTACCTCCAAGTTAATGATTACATACACCATCTGATACGTGTGAAATAAGTATGAACAATAATTAAGGCTAATTTGGTAGTTAGATATCTTGGTCATTATTCTACCTATACTGGACAAGAATGCATTTCAAAAACATACGACAATCTTTCTTCTAAGGAATGATAAGGGAGTGGACGAATTATTTTTTTTTAATTATCGTCAAAATTTTTGGAGGAAGGTTGAAATGCATAAAAGTCTATTAAAATCAATCATTAAATGAAATTCGCTAAACTCTATGATCCTCCTTAAACATCATGCTCTGCAGCTTTAAGATTTTCGACATCTCCTTACAAATCTTAGTCATCATTCTCCTTATTCAAGACTAGAATGTTTTCCAAAAAACATACAAAAATCTTGCTTCTTAGGAAGGGAGAGTGAGTGGATGAATAAAGCAAGTTTATTTTTATTTATGTCTTCTAATGTCCGACAAAGTCTTCGAATGCGAAGTTAGATTTATCTTTGTGGAAAATGCACTATGAAAAGCATAAAAGTCCATCAAAATCAATAACTTAATGAAATTCTCTAAACTCTATGAGTCTATGCATTTGCTAATCTTGTATTTTCATGCATTTGGTTTAGTCTTATCCGTCATAACAATCCAACAGATAATGACTCATTTGTTAATCCCGTATTTTCTCGCGTTTGGTTTAGTCTTAACCTTTCTAACAATACAACAAATAAACACTCATAAAAGTGTGTTAAATGAATCGTTATACACTTTTTGAGCAACCTTCATTTAGTTGATGAGGAGGCTGATGTTGGTGAGGCGGGTGATCTTCTTGAGGGGATTGGTGGCGGGAATGCTGAGGAGGATGCTCAGCATGCTGTTGAGGAGGATCCTGGTACTTCTGAGGTGAATGCTGATGGGGTGGGTGATGAGATTGTTGAGAAGGATGCTAATGGTGCAAGACCCCATACTTACCTGCTTAGGTCAGAAGTGAAAAGACCTGATAAGTTTGGTTTCGGACAAAGTCCTCCTATAAAGAGGCATAAGCCATAAGATGCTTGTGATGGTAAGTTTGTTAACTTATGTTTTAGATTTTAGATAATGTTAGTATCGTCTTAACAATATGATTCATTAATCTTTTGTAAATTCTAGAAATCCGACTTGACAAACAATAATACACATATTATTGTGAGTCAATAGGTCCCATTAACCATCTTTCAATTTTTGTTTTCGTTTAATAGATGTAATATTCTTACTATATCGTTTGGGTTGGACGCAAGCCTGGCATTTACTCGAGTTGGGGTGCATGCAAAGCGCAGGTCAATGGTGTGTCTAATTCTGGTTTCATTCTCTTCATGCAACCAAGCCATCAAAAAACCGCCTCCATTTGCACCTTCGGTTTCACAACCGATTGCACTCTCTGAAGATGCTGATTTTGAAAAAGAATTGACATCTTCTTCTAATGAGGATAAAGTGAAAGCCACAATTGAAGGGAGAGATTTAAAACTTACAATAGAGAGAAATGCGGAAAAAATTTGTAGTATGATGAAAAATCTTGATGTTAAGTTCTAGTTTTCTTTTATTATTATTCCGGTAATAAACTACAACACCCTTTTGTTGATAATATTGCAGTTTCTTTTGCCAATGAGATGCTTTCTATAATTTTTTTTCCTAAGCCGTTGTTGTTTCATCGAATTTGCTTGATTAATAAGCCGTTGTTGTTTCATTAATAGGTCGTTGATGTTTCATTGATTTTGCTTTATTAATAGGCCGTTGTTGTTTCATTGTATTTGCTTCATTATGAGGCTCACAATTCAATTATGGCCACTTCTATATGGTGCCTATTGACCGCAAACATTATATCATTCATGAATATTCATCTAATTTTCACAATTCTACAATGGAATAAGTTGCTGCCATGGGAGATGGCAACTTTGACCAAGTAGATAAGCCAATTGAGAAGGGTATAGGTGCAAAGATAACATAATAAAAACATAAATTTTGAGGGAAATTGTGACTCTAGAGGTCCACGAATCCAAGGAACCATGTTCGGAGGCAGACTTCCTTACTTAGTAAGCTTAACTTTCTTTTGGAAACTAATATGATGCTCTTAACAATGATGAAGTCTTCTAAACTTGAGGTCTGTAGCTTCTTTTCATGTTTTCAGCATTATATCCAGTCTTCTAAACCCTAAATGTACCTTGTGTTTTTAAGTAGAAGCACTAGTTAATGAAGTTAGAACTACTGAGACTACTACAGACAGATTACTTAAGGCATGATCTAGTTGCTCAAACTACACTAACATGTATTTGTCAAGTTTAACTACCTACTATAAGGTTGATATGCCGATGTAATCAGTCTTTATCACTTAATTTTGATTTCAAATTGCAAGCTCATCATCAATTTACTTTGAATGATTTCACTGAGTTAAAGTTTTGTTGTTTGGTTGAATTTATGCACAATCTACATTAGCGATTGGTTGAGTTTATATTTCTATTTGGATGATTGATTTGTTTGAGTTATGTTTACTATTTGAAGCTTATCATCTATTTGCTTGATTATTCCAGTTGGGATAAGTTTATTGCACAATCTGTACCAACGAATGGGTTGAGTTCATTTAACTGTTTTTAATGATTGATCTGTTTGAGTTTACTTTATTATTTTGATGCATAATTTGAAGCTCATTATCTATGTGTTTCATTAATCAGGTTGAGATAAGTTTTGTTGTTCGATTGAGTTTATTGCACAATTTGCAACATTGAAGAAGGGGCTATAAAAAAAGAAAAACTAATTACAAATTTTCTTTTAAATAGGGTGAGAAAAAGAGTGAGAAATAAGAAAGAAGGCCAATTGTGACATAAGAAGGAAAGAATGGCTCAAGCTTACGTCACATGCAAGATCTGCAAACTAAGCATCGAATTGTCACTGAATCTAGATTCAATGACCATCACAATTCCACACATCTTCCTTATACTCAACGTCATAATATGGATTCCAAAACCTCACCAAAGCTTAGATCACCAAGATAAGATGAATATATAATAATCAATTGTAGGGTCACTTCGCCTATGCTGTGAGAATAAATAGCAGTGAAATAAAGCAGCAAAAGTGTCTCATAAATAGAAATTTAAAAGTGCTGCAGAAATTGAAAGAGAAGATTTGGTGCTGCAGAAATTGAAAGCGAAGAAGTTTTAAATAAACATTTTCAATTCTTGCAACTAATGGGTACCCTAGAATCTGAATTGCAACATCACATAGATCAAACCCGAGTTTCAATTCCGGACCTCCAAAAATTCAATCGTCATCGTACCCGAAAACCAAAACGAGCTTCAAAACTCTAGCAAGTCCATCTTCTTCGCACAAACCTAGTTCCAGTACACCATCACTGAAAAAATCTGATGACTTGGGCCTAGAGCTGAACAATTCAGGCCAAATAATGTTATGTGGGTAGTGGACCTCCACTTCTCGGTGTTTAATGGAGGCGATGACAACCCCGTCGCCTGGCTCTGTGAATTCGAGTGTATTCACATTTGAGACTCCACCTTTGATAATCCAGCATTTTTAGCGTTGGTGAAATTTGATTGTTAATAACAATCCAACAAATAAATACTTGACACATAAACCTCCAAATTTAACACCAAATTACTCACGTTAATTCTATTACAATTAAAGTGGAAAAAAAAAACAAAGAAAAGGTGCATGAAAGCAAACAAAAACCCTAACTTGATGAAAACGGGGTAGATGCACATGGAAAATTTGCATCAAAACCCTTCACGTAGTGGTAACGGTAAAAATAAACTTAGAAAAAATATGGACAAAGTTTAGGAAGAAAGTTTTGGGTGAACGATGTGAATGCAAGATCAACAAGGGAGAGATAATTGGTGCTAAGAAACCACCACAAATAGCAAGAGAAATCACCATCAAGGCAAACAAAATCATCACAAAGGCAAGAGAACTCAACACAAATTGCAAATACAATCACTATAAAGGACTTGAAAACCGTCAAAGGGGAAGAGGAGATTTTTCACTTCCTCCTTGTGGCTAGGGTTTTTGCGGATTTTGTACAATCTTTCGAGATAATAAGACTCGTAATTAAAATATGCCTCATTTAAAGGTTCGATGATTAAACGATTCAACGACACAAAGTAAGAAACCTTAGGTAAATGATGGATTTATATTTTAAGTTTTCATTTCAACCTGATAGTAATAGTCCAACTATCTTTGAACTCTTTCAGGAACAGTCGCCATAATAGCCCTTTTCAATATCATAATCTTTTCTCTCTCCTTTTTCTTTTGCCTTTTTGTTCATTTATAATCTTCTTTTACCTTGCTTCTCATCCATCTACAAAGCCTGTGGGGTGATATAGGAGACTTGTGATTTAACTTGCTGACCCCGAATTTGTCATAAGTGAACTCTTATGTATTTGTGCGGGTGTGACACCAATAGCAATGTAGAGGCCTATTGGACTTGTATTGAGCCGATAGAAATAGATTTTTGCTCATGTAACATCTTGGCCAAACAATTGTGCTCTGGATGGGGAACAATCTGAATATATCTAGATTGGTTCTTTTCCACGCCTTGTATTGAAAAGGACTTCAAATCTCAAAGTGCTAGAATGGATATTCTAGACATGATACCTTTATTGATGAATAACGAAGAAATAAAGAACAAGACAACCGGAATATCACATCGGTTACAAATCGTTACTAGGGAAATCCTAGCAGAGCAATTACAACAAAAAGAAAGAAGGAATATGGTAGCTTTACGGCGAAATATGTCCGCCTTTCGACGGAATCTGTTTAGAAATCTGTTGAGATATCTCGGTTGTTTGTGTTGAAGAGATGTGTGTTGAACCTGATACGTGAGCTTCTCTTTATATACGCATGATTGACCTGGACTTGGGCGGCAAGGAAAGCCTTCTCCTTGACGATCTTGATTGCTCGAAGTCCAATTCGGGTAAAACCTTGAAAGTTATGTCTTGGGTAGGGCTAGGCTCGGTCCAAGTCTGTCGGGAGTGAGCCCAAACCCGACTCCTAGACTGGACTTCCAGGTAAGAGAAAATTAATACCGAGGATCGGACCGGCCAACCCGAGAGCTCGAATTTTTGGGAACTTGAATTTTCTGTCCGGGACGGGACGGTACAAGGTGTTTACCAAAAATTGGGATTTACAGAAAGCGACAGAGCCTGGTGGATCTGCTGTTGATGATCTTGCTGAAAAAGGAAACACACCTCTGAAATGCAAAAGCAATATCATAAAAGCGGTTCCAATTCAACAAAATCCAAAACAAATCCAATCCAATTCAACAAATTCCAACACAAATCCAATCGAAATTAATCAACACAAATCCAAGCAATACTACGGAAAAAAAAGCAGACTAAAAGGAGGACTGAGTTTCAACATCCTAGTGGATCTGCCGTTGATGATCTTGGCGAACTCGTCGATGTCGTTGTTGCCGTCGTCGTCCTTGTCAAACTCATTGTTTCCGGTCCACTACGCCGCGACGTCCCCTACCGAGAAACACCTCTCCACCTTGCATCCGCCGACGAAGATCTGCTTCTTCTTTCGAAAGGCCGACGGGTTGTGAGATGATGGTGGTTATGTGCGGACGCGGAGGAGAAATCAGAGGCATATGGTTCAGGAGTTTGACGGCAGTGAAGTCAAATCAGAGGCCCAAAACATAGTGTCGCGGTGGAGCTAGAGGCGTGAGTTGGGCTTGGGGCAGTGAGGCAAGGAGAGGCGGCTGGGCATTTGGAAGAAGAAAGAAAACTGATGTTTAGGGTTTTTGGTGCTTATATACTTAAATATTAAAATTAATTATGAAACTAAAGAATCCGGTCCGGTTCCAGTTACTCGCGGGTTTCCATTTTTAGGACCCGATCTCGACTAGAATTTGGCCGGTTTGATCTAGTTCCGGTTCCGATTATGTTGAGTTTTTAGTCAACTGGTAAATTTCGATACCGGTTGCGGTACAGTTTCGGTGCGGTCCAGGTTTTTTTGTCCAAATGCCCACCCATAGTTTGGAGCATATTCCCTTCTTTTGTAGAATTGATTAAATCAAGATGAGATCACCTTCAATTAAAGCCGCCGTAAAGCCACCGCTTGGCTTTATTTACTTAATTAGGCCACCTTCCACTTGGCCTTTTGAAAGCATATTGCAATCATAACTTTTATTGAAGATCAAGTTAATCAAATCCTTGTTAATAGCCACGTCTAGCTATTAACAAAAGGAAGGTTAAGTCTTTTCTTAATTGAACAAGCCACATACTGGCCTTTCCCTCAAGCCTGATCCTTAATTGTATACTTGCAATATCAAGCATCCAAAGAGAAATCTATCTTAATAAAGCCACGACTGACATTTAGGTAAGGATAGTTGGTTGAGCTATTCAAGTAGGATTGAACTTGATAAACATCATGTTAATTGTGCTATCAAGAGTAATTACATTCCTTTTATGTGCTTGGTTGTGTCTCCACATAATCATCCAACATCAAGTAATGATATTGCCATAAGTATTAGGATTTGACCTGATTCACCATTGTTTGGCATACAATTCATCCACGCCTAAGTTAGAGTAGGTTTTGTAAAAGCGGGTCCAAACACAACTGAACTTACCCGTTATTTAACAGGTGATTAATGAGTCAGCCTATTATCAACCCTAGGTTTTGTAAATGGCCCAAACCAAGGATTAAAATTTCGATCGAAATACCTAAATTTCATATTTTTTGGAATATCGAAAGTTGAATCGGGGTACATATCTGTTGGGTTTCCGGGCATATAATTGAGATTTTATTAATTCAATAATCAATAAATAATACGCAGCGGAAAGTAAACATGTAATTCCCAATTACATATCCGGTTGGTTGTATCAATAATTCACAAGATAGAAAATAAACAAGTAGGAGATTGAGCAAACATACTTGTTGTCTTTGAAATAAAGTCAAAGTTTATGATGCTAAGCACAAGATATCCCATTTGACCAAAAAAAAAAGCACAAGATATCCCAAGATGCCTCAAGTCTAAGGACTAGTTACATACGACAACCATAAGCTTCGGGGCGGTCATATTTAGTGGACTTTGTCAATCACAAGCATCTATATATCCATCACCTATCCAATACGCATAGCATGAGACCATGCTAGCCCTAATACTATATACACCGGCCTCACAAGATAGTCAACGCCCAATTGACTTTTCATCGGTTAGGAACAATTTTGTGGATTAGGTATTATACCCTACAAGTCTCCTTGCCCTAACAACGTTTAGGACATCCAATGGACTCATTCATAGCATATTATCTCTATAATATAAAAGCCGTGCTCATGAATGAAAAAATGCTTGCCCTTTTATATATATAGTTGAGTTGTTTTCAATATTACAAAATACTTGGCTTTTAGGGCACAACTACAACAATATCAATATCATAGGAAAAAGACCGGAATTCGGTACAATTTCAGAAATATGGTTTTGAGGCTCTTAAAAATGATCGATATTGCCTAAATTTCTATGGAAATTTCGGTAAAATTTTGGTACAATTTCTATGAAATTTTGGTACAATTTCTATGAAATTTTGATGTAGTCTTTGTGAAGATGTTTTTTGTCACTTCAATTCAATTCAATCTTTTATTTTACTTCAATTCAGTTTTCTGATATTCCACCACTATCTCCATGCTCTCAATTATACAACTAACAAATAACAAAGACATAAGATGAAATTGCTTTATAAATATTGCTCCCATGACATTTGATAGCAGGCAGAGTGAATGTAATATTCAACATGCATATTGTACGTGTTTCAAAAAGACTATCTATGTAAAGATACCTATTGCTTTGAGCTTGTTAATTGACGGAGGAGTGGAGGTGGGAGGGAATCATAAAGTAAGAAGAAGCCTAGTGTTTGTTTGTATGATAGATGATGAAGGTAGAGAGAAGTAAAGCATAATGTAAGAAGCCTATTGTTTGTTTGTTAGCTTGATAATTAACGATGGAGGTGGTAGAGAAACAGTATGTAAATAAAACATCTTCACCAAAACCTACATAAAATTTTCACTGAAATTGTACCGAAATTTACCGAAATTTCCAACATATTTCCGAAATTTCACCGAAACTACCGAAATTACCGAAATTTCGGTATTTTCCTGATGATATTGAAATATACCCCGGTTCAAATTTCGGTGCCCCAAAATTACCGAAATTTCGGCCGAAATTTTGAACCTTGCCCACCACCACCTCTACCCTCAATTATATAGCTACCAAAGTGTATGTTTCATGAGGCTTACCTTAAGTATTCCACAATACTTTGGTTACTCATCCTAAGGGTAAACATGTTTTATTAATGAAATTATATCCTTTGATAAACAATAGCATTTAAGATATTGTGTTAATTGATAGCTTAGTATTATGCAAAACACGAATTCTTCTCCATTATGTATGTAAAAATTAATCCATATGAACAATGTTACATAACTTAAATGTTAAATTACATTATTGTTGATTTTACAGCCTATAGAAAGTGGAGATATTAATTTATAGGTTTTCTAGCTTATTTTTCATCTTTTTTTTTTATCGAAATTTTTACCGAAATAGAAACTTTTTCCAAAATTTCCATAAATTTGAGCTACCAAAATTTCAATCAAAACCGAAACTTTACTCCTTAGCTCCAAACACAACTTATTATTTAACAGGTGATTAACGAGTCAACCTATTATCAATCCGAACCAAATAAGTTCCCACAGAAACGGCAAATCATTGGCCAAGTTCGGATCAGGTAAATTTATTCAGCTCTTCGCACAGGAATGGATAAATAAATTGCAAGGTATGTAAACTAAAATGTATTACTAATTAGCCTCTCTGAGTGTTCTATTTTGGGAAAACAAAAGACCGAGTGACCGTATGTAAAACCATAGTTTACATTACATTCAAACTCCCAATATAATTTTCATCTACAAAGATCAGTGGAGTAGCTTAACTTAAATGAGCTTCTTCTTTTGGAAAAAATTCTTCAAGTGCCATAACTGGAGAGTAGAAACTATAATGCACACAGCCAAGGACATCATACTAAACCATGCCACCCGGGAATTAGTTCTTTCGCTCACGTCCCTCATCTCTGATTCTCTGTGTACACATCCAAACCCAAAAAAAAAAAAAAAAAACAAGGGATAAATTACAGCAAGATAACGCAGTATAGGAAAAATGAGAATGCAGTCTTGTTAGGCATGCATTACCTGCCCTTAAGATAGAGTAGATTCTCATGGATGGCCTCCACTGCTCCTTCAAGTTTCCGCAGCTCGAGCTCAAGGCCCTGTATTTGTGCAATGTCAAAAGATATTCCAGTTAGCTACAATATATTCTGTGAAATACTTTTTAATATGAAAACACTTGAATCTGTTTTAGTGTAGTCAAGTTGGTAAAATTTCAGAGATGTTGGATCCCTACAACTGAGCAGAAGCTCAAGCGTCGTATATTGAAGAAACTCTAAAGAAATGGTTTAAGTTTCTGTCTTTTACCACAAGTTTCTGACCACAAGGAGATTTCCATAAATAAGAACCAAAGATATTTCGACCAACAGTGACTCTTCATCCTTGTTTTGGCATGAAAATCCACTGTTTCATTCTTTCATTTAGGTTCATGTTAATTTGATAGCAATCTGATGAGTTCATATGTCTTTCAGACTGTTATTCAGAAAATTCTGATAAGAAAACCTATTCACACTCTCTGTGTAGTACCCACCCAGTATAGGAATCTACCACAAAGGGGAAAACTCGAAGTAGATGTATGTGGGTACAGACATAGAACACAATCAAGGGGAAGGATGCAAAGAAAATCTAAAAGTGGGGAGTGTTGGAAACGTAGTAGCAATGACAAAAGCATAGTATATGCTGTATGAAGCACCAACTAACCCGGTAAATGCTCTTTTGAAAGCATAACTGAACTTAAGGGACCAAAAAAGTTGAGCGTTGCTGTAAATCAGTGAAGGCAGAGAGGTAAAGAAGAATTTAGAAATACTACAGGAGATACCATAACTATACATCCCAATCTGATCTGGCTTACAGCAAGGAGCTCCAAGTGAAAGACTTAATAACTCCTAACAGTAACTTAAGACCCGAGAGACTACTTAAAAACTTGATTACGTATAAACATTTACTCATGATAAGAGACTACTATTAAACATTAAATCTTTCTGTTTTCCTCAAATCAAAATATACTCCTGATAAATCCTGACAGTGCCTCATAGTGTCATAGACTTATCATTTCCCGCAACATTAACTCCATGTGGCGTTTGTTGAGGAGGACTGGCATGAATAAGAGATTCAGAGCATATCATAGGAAGAAAGAGAGTACCTTTCAAACATTGTCCAAGTTGAAAGTAGAAGATGGATGACTCATGAACAAAAGTTATCCGTCCTAATCCAACCATTTTTTTGGGGATTAAGATGGACAAGTTGCGTTCATGACTAATCCATCTTCGGGTTCTACGTGGCTAAATTCGGGAGTTGTCCTCAACTCTTTCAATATACCTTGAATGTAGTGGGCATATCCAATCCAAGCCAATCGTCCCTACAAACGTTACCTTAGACTCTTCAACTATTTGTTGTTTGTCACTTTTTATCTTATGATCCCTAAACTACCATGGGCACTTCTACTTAGACAAAAAGGGCCTTATTGTTAAGTTTAGGCGAATGTACTTAAGTCTTCAGCTTCCAAAAAGGATGCTTCTCTTCTAACCAAACTATAGCAACTGCATCAATTTATGTTCATCGGGTTGCCCATGAGCGTTGCACATGGATAGATGAACACTATCATTAATGAACACAATAAACCAACAAACGAATGAGAAATAATATACACATTTACTTATATGCCATAAAAAATAATGGCAGGGCTAACCTCAATCTTCTCTTTTCTTGCAACTGATTCCCAATCCTTAGCAGCAATTCCAGTTTTCCAGTCAAGGTTGACACTTACCCCGCCACTTGCAGGATTATTACCATCAACCCAGAAACAAGCAAGGTAGTTTCCGGCCTCATGAGTTGTAAATGCAAATTGACCATGTGTCGCATTCTCCCTTTGATGGAGATTGTTCCCATAAGGTGATGTCACCTGAGAAGAACATGAAGTACTACTTACGAATGCACAGAAAAGCTATAAGAAAGTAAAACCACATCTAAGACGAAACATTGATTACACAAGTCGAATGGTAAAGCAGTTTCCAATAAATGAACCAGCATGTCCATTTGAAGTTTTCCACTAACATTCCCTTTTTGCAATCTAAAGGAGTTATTCTAAATGAATACACTAATGCTGAATCAAATTGACTACAATCAGAACTCCCCTCACCAAGTCAGTTAAATCGGTCCTCAGACATCGAGTTACAGGTCTAGATACCATAATGTTCGAGCAATGATCTACAGAGAAACTAATCTGTACAAAACAAAAAAAATTTGCCTAGAAAGGAAACTAATTACCTCTTAAAACGTCAAGCAAACATGCTTGAATTGAATATTGTATGAGCATTTAATGTTCCAGCAATGATGTTTTCTTTCCATGTTCACTAATATTACACAAATCTGAGCACCTATCAACCAAACCCACTATTCCCATTGGACCGAACCTCGTACAAATCCGATCTATTTTCTCAATTTTCGACACAAACAACGCAAAAACCGATCAAACCAAATACTGGGTTTTCTCTATATTGCATGCATCTGCACAATCGAGACTTCAAATTCGAAGGGAAATCAAAAACCCACAAGGCGGAATTGACCAGAATTTGAAATGAAGGAGGCAAAATTGAGGAGCGGACCTTGGCGGAGATGGTGGGGGAGTGGGAGTGGTCGTCGGGGATGACGACGTAATCGGCCAAAACGACGACGTTGTTCTGGATTTCCTCGGAGACGCACTTGGTGCCGGAGGAGGGTAAGGTGACCCAGATGGATTGACCCGTCCGAACCAAGCACAGCAGCAACAAGGCGATGGCGATCCAACTCCTACTCGCCGCCGGAATCGTCATCGCGACTATCTCCTCCTTCTCTATTGGACGATTAAAAACTCAAATTAACTCGAATTAAGGAACTAAAAGCAATGAATGAATCTGACTGACTCTACTTATTTTGTATATTTGTGTTTGCCTTGGTCTTCAAAGGAGGCACCAGCAGTACAAAGAGGGTCTCTTCTCACATGGGATTGTGCTGTTTGTGTGGAATTCTGCCATCTGAAGGAAATGATTGGGCTTAGATGTATATCTATGTTTTGGGCCGGGAGAATCGGGCTTGAGATTGTGCCTTAAGAATCGGAGACCCGTCTTCTTTTATATTCTTCCAAGTGATATTGACGATGGGGAAATGGAGTAAGTACTCTTAACAAACACACTTCGAGTCCCTTCAAGGTACCCTTTTTTTCTCCATGCGTGATGACCATAATGATTGTTATGATCAAGGAACAAAATTTCGATTTTGATGGAAATTTCAGTAGTCAAAATTTATGGAAATTTCGGTCATTTTGGTTTGAAAAAAAAAAATGGACGAAAAACATGTTAGAAAACATATAAATTAATATCTCTACTTTCTCTAGGCTTTAAAATCAACAAATGATGCAATTTAACATTTAAACTATATAACATTCCCAAAACATTATCTTGGAACTGACAATATTGCTCCCATGACATTTGGCGGCTAGCGAAATGAATGTAACATTCAATATACCTATTGTACGTGCTCTGATCTCTCCCCGTAATCTCTCCAAAAATTGGATATGTCGGGTTTACCCAATCATATGAACCATACGTATCAATGCTTGGACCGTTATGTACCATTCAGGGTTGAATATGATAAAAAAGACCCGAAGTACTATCAGAGCTAGATCCCATAGGACTGCCACCATAACAATGAGGGGCATTAGCACTAAAATCACTAGACATGCTACTAAATTCATTTTCTAAGCTCACTGTCCCAAAATTTGAAGAAATGGAATCATATTCAGATTGAGGATTATTTAAGGTAAGCAAGAAACACCAAAAGAAAGTTGTTGAAGGCACCAAAAGAAGCATTATTGAAAGTAAGAACTCAAAGGAAGCATTATTGAAGGCAACAACTCATTCAAAGCATAAAGGAAATTCTACCAAAATTTCACCGAAAGGTTACCAAAATTTCCATCGAAATTTCGGAAAGTTTCACCTTATGAGGCTCGAAATTTACCGAAATTATCAAAATTTCGATATTTTTCCTCTGATATTGAGACGTACCCCGATTCAAGTTTCGGTACTCCAAAATTCCAAAAATTTCGGCCGAAATTTTGTTCCTTGGTTATGATACATGCATTGTTCTAAAAAATTGGTGCTTAGGCGCTCGATGGTACCTCTCTTCCAGTTTTGTGCAAAATAGGTTGAAAACGATCAGGCGAGCTAGGCGGCACCTAGGCACGGATAGGCAGGCAACTAGGCCGGGCTAGGTGAGATTTTTTTATTCAACTTTGAAGTTTTAGCTTTTTTATTTTCATTATAGTACTCATATACTTGACTCATGTCTTCAATCAGATAATTTGTTCTATTTATATTTCAATTTTGCATATTTATGTTTGTTAATACAGCTATATAAATATACTTTTTATTTTCAGTAGTCACCAATTAATCCTCAATTAATCTTCTAAGCTCTAGTCCTTTATTTACCACCTACTTTCCGCCTAGCGTTTTTTAGAATCTTGAATACGAGATAATGGATCTTATGAATATAATGTTTATATATAACAAAAAGATTTAAGTTATAAACATAGTAGGCCAGCTCCGCAATTTAAGCATTTTCTAGTAGTCATACGTTCGATTCTCTCTTGTCACTTGACACTCTTCCATTAAACGTTAAGATGATAGCTATGTGATGTAGGATTGATATTTGATGTATTGACCGTAAATGAAAACTTTTTATCTACACTCTCAGTTGATAGTTTTTGTGAAAACGAAGTGCTAAACTTTAAACCTTTTCCTCAACGGTCAAAAGGCCCAATAACTATTGTACTACTCAAAATTTTCTTGGTTCTTTTCCCTACTTGTCCCATCATGCACGTGACCTTGGGGCTAAATTCTATGCCCCAGTGTGTCCATTCCATAAAGTTCAAGGTCCCTAGAATCCTATCCTTTCTACTTTATATACAATACCACAGTGATACCACCATTGTATGATGGCGTATGATTCTCATTTCTCACCCACTTTTTCATCTGCATAGACTTCAACTCAAAGCTAAGAGCTAACTAGATCTACCCACAATATTCATCTCCAAACACCAGCAACACCAACAACATGGAAGATCTGATTGCACAATTCAGCTTCCTCTCAAGCCAGGCCTTGCAAGACAAGAATTTCGACCCCTCGACCATCGAAGACCTCATGAAGCTCTTCGAGATCGAGGCCTACAAGTCATGGGCCGCGGTGGAGCTCGAACAGCAGCAAGAAGTGGAGGAGGCGGAGGCCGACATGCAGGACGCCGAGGACTACATGGACTCGGTCATGGAGAGCGCCATGGACGAGTTCAGGCGCTTCGAAGAGGAGATGGAGCGCGTGTCGAAAGAGGAGCTCGACAGCTTGGAGGCCACTGCTGAGACGGCTAGGAAGATGGGCAGGTTCATGGAGAATGCAGCCACTATTGCTTCCAAGAGGTACATTGAGGCTGCTCTCAATTCGGCTACTGCTTCCATGAAATCGGCTTGGAAGGGGATTTCAACCAACAAAGTTCATCCTTCCTAATTGAATTGGGAATTGGCCTAACTATAGGGGCAACAATTGGTCTCGTGTTTGCGTATTGGTTAACCAAATTTTAGGCATACATACCTATCATAGTGGTAAATAAGGCCATTATGGTATGTTATTGTTTTTTACTTTTGTTAATAAGAACTTGTATCTGCATAATTTTCATGTCTAATCTGGTTTTTTGGCAGTCTACAAACATTGGATTGATTATGTTGTTACCTAAGAATAAGGTCCACCTCAAATTCCAAATAATTGAATCAGATAAGTAATGGTAAATGATCATGATTAGGATAACAAAGGTGTCTCTTAATCAGTGGAAACTGAGGGAATCAGAACTTGAAACCTCTCGCATAAGCTGCAATAATTGAACCAGATAACTAATGATAAATGATCATGATTGGGATAATAAAGGTGTTCTCTTAGTCAGTGGAAAGTGAGGGACTCGAAACTTGAACCTCTCGCATAAGCTACAAGTTCTTTGGTGGTTCATATTGATCGGGAAAATGGATGACTTAGAGAAAAGGAGGCCGTCTTCCTTGTGGTACTTCTTTATTGTTATTTAGAGAAAAGGAGGCCGGCATAAAGGGGTAGCCGTTGATGGTGGATTGTTGTTCTTTGCAGACTATACTTTGGACATCAATAATTGAGTAGACTTGAAGAGAAATTGAACCGTTGGCATGAATTATTGACCATTTGTCTCCACGTACCTTTTTCAGCATCTAGATCTACCTCATTTTTCTGACTAATTGAATGAAATTTTTTATATTTTACTCCACCTTTTAGAGGCGTAAAAAAAATGGTTTTACAATTGACAATTATCTTGTAGACTCGTACAGAAACAGCTAAGCTCATAAAGTAGCACCTTTTACATTGCAAGTTCGAGATGATGCTTCAAAGTATATCTCATCTGACATGAGAGTGTGTTTGATTCTCCCTCTACAATGGGATCCCCTCTCCAATAATTGGAAGGAAAAAGCAGAGAAAGGAAATAAACAATGTTAATAACCTCTTTGCGGTTGCGGAGCTTATAATTTCTTCCAATATCACTTGCATGATGATACTGTATCACTAAATTAAATAACTAAGAAAGAAACTGGAGATAACATCTTTCAGGGTTTATAACCTCTGGTCATGCAACATGACATCTTCACTACAAGAGTTTGACACAAGGTCCTACTGTCTACAAAATCCACAGATTGCAAAAATCGAGATAGAGGACTAACCTCTTCATTACAACACTACAAGAAGAACTGATAAATGTCTGGACAAAGGTGTAGCCACGATTAAGAGAATTCTATAACAAGTGAATAGTTTCAGTTGTTCTTATGTAGGGGTCACCATTTGAAAATGTGGCAGAACTGAACCAGTTACAATCAAGATCCATAGAAGTGCATAATCAAAATTTTCCGACTGGAACATTCATGATGCCAGATAAACAAAACTGAGTAACAAAGGCAGATAAGTCTGTACATCCACTCACATATCCATAGACTGAGGTCCCGCCAAAGCCCTAGATTTCTTCTCTTTCCTCTTTTTACTTCCGCTTTTGTTTTTCCTCTTCTCTAGTTTCACTTCCATCACTGGTTGTGTCCTCTCTAAGTGTTGCTGGATGGCAGCTAAGGGATCCAACTTGAAAGTAGGATGATTAAGAACTGTCTCCATCTGCTTTCCTTCCTTCAATCTGATGAACATAGAATCCACTATAGCTTAACTCAAATTCCAAATGACAGCTTGCAAACAGATTCAGAAGCAAAGAACTAGAAAGCTTACACTAGCTTTTTCTGGTTTTTACAATTTAGCTTGAACTCCAATGCAGGAGCTGGTTGCTTTTTATCTTTCAACTCAGGCAAGAACTCTGCGAAGGAAGAGAGATCATATGCTTTCAGTTTCTTCTGTCGACTACGTAGTTTCTTCTTCTGGTAGAAGATAACGTTACTGGTTAGCTTCCAATGGATTGTGAAAACTATTCAAAAATACTGATAGTTTTCAATATCGATAGTGTAAAAAATACCAAAAATCCAGAAAATACTTCCACAAACAAATTTCTTGCAGTAGTCTTGAAGGAGGGTAAATAGTTGAGAAAAAAAATAATCAAAAATTTCGAACAATTTAAACGGAGTGATAAGATTTCATCTATTCTTGCAGGGAAGTTTCTTCAAATTCGTCTAGACTCTAGAGCAATCAACTATGGTCTTCAAAATCACAGCACCAAATGTGTATCTTTTCTTGAAAAATATATTCTGGTAGAAAACCCCAGAAATAAGTTGAAAAAGTCTTAGTGGAAAGGCAGAAGTCTCATCTGTTTACACAAGCTGAAGGCTCGGCCCTCCTTCAACTCTTACAAAGTCGTAAGAATTGCTGGGACGATATCCCACCCCAACTGAAACTGGCCCTAGGCTTCTTCGAATAGGTCACAAAGACATGCCATTATGGCTACGAATGCACCTCAGTGATTACTGTCTCTCTCCAACCAGACCTGAAAAGGAACTTACTCTAGTATGCGGGCAAACACATCCTATGTCTATTTACATGGTGTAGCTTGTTATTCTTAATGATTTTGATCATCCCACACCATGATGGTCCTCAACTACCGTGAAAAATTGTGTTTGCACTGTAAAATCCCTATTAAATGTCGGAAGAGCTCGCTTTCTCTCTTCCCCTCTCAAGGAAAGACAACCTCAATCCCAGATTGAAAATTCAACAGGTCAACCCACTATTGCCTAAAATCACCTCAAAACAAAATCTCATGAACACTAGCAATCAACTTCCTGCCCCAATAAATTGTTTTGAACATTTCGATACATAATATATGAAGACATTGCCCACCTCCGAAATCATCTCATCCAATTCGATAAAAAATAAATAAAAAAATAAAAAAAAACTACCCAAAAAACTTGGTAGAGATGCTCACCTTCACAATGGCCTTCTGGGCACCCAAGGTAGTAACTGCCTCTCTAACCTCTGCATTATCCATCCATAAATAAATCTTCAGAAAACAAAAATGTAGCCCATTCAAAGAACAAAGGAAAATACTTCAAAGCAACTCTGATTAATTGGAAAATTAAACCCCAATAAGAAAATTAGAAATTCGAAACTCACTAGCATAAAAATCGAGCTTCTTGTCGAATTTGCGGTCGGCTTTGGTCGTTGATTCCGACCTGGCTTCCCGTGAACCTGGCTTCCCCATCTCGCTCAGCAGAACCAAACAAAACCCTAATCGATACGGAATATGCAAAACCCCTGGGATTTGCCGATTTGGTATTTTTGATTAGTTTTGGAGCTTGGGATTAATTATGAATGAGCACGCGAGGGGCTATAATGCAACGCCAAATTATGATTTTAGTCCAATTGTTTGGGTGTAGTTCCACTTCAACCTATGTAGTTTTGGTTATTGCAATTTACCTTGTGTAGTTTTTATAATCATAAAAACGCCATTATAGGAAGCACTTCAGCTCATAAGCGTTTTTCATAAACAAAAAGATTTTCTTATTAACACATCAAAATTTAAGAAAAATGTTCGAGTGTTTCCGAAAAAATCTTCTTGGAACAAATTGATACCCATTAGACGCACGTATAACCCAAAAACAATTGATTTCGGTTTGAGAAATCCTTCTGAAAAGGCCCTAAGTTTTTTATTCCGACACAACTTATTTAAATTGCAAATATCTAAACCTATATGGGCTAAAGTCAAATTTACCACAAACTGGTGGGAGAGAAAATAAAAACACCCTGACCTCTCACTCTATGAAAATTCATCCAAAAGCCCAAAAGTCTAATTAAATACCAAATTAGCTAAACTTTCCTCTCCTCCCAAGTTTTGCATATTCAGAATCTGGTGCTAAAATACTCTGCCCTAGGGTTTGTGTTCATCCAGCTTTCATGGCAGAGGTGGGCGATTTCACATCCCATCTGGTCTGAGAGGTTCACAGGTGGCCTTCTACTTTTCTTAGCCTCGTAATTTTCTCCACGAAAAATAACGCAAAGCATTGATTTTTATCCTGCGGATGGTCATTTTGAGATTGATGATGAGTTTTTCTGCTCTTTGTGCAGCTACTGGGCGATTAAATTGTCAGTAGAATTTTTCATTTTTCAATTTTCAATTTTGTGTTGTTATCTCTATTTTTTAGTGGATTGTACTTCGGTGATTTATCAGTTCGTTATCAGGGAATTTCTGAATCTCAGCAATCGAATCAAGCATAATTGGTTTCTGAACATACTTTCATAGTGTTTATTTGTTTAATTTATGCTTCTTCGTGTGGAGAACAGTATGTGCTTTTGTTGGTTTGAGCTGCTATTCGTTATGTTGCTTTGCAGTATTGCTGCTCAATTGTTGGTATTGTATCGTCTTTTCCGACAGTTCCTGAGCTGCGGGAAGAGCTGTTATCGGTCATTGTTAATTTTGTTAATTCTTTATTAGTTGCTATGCTTTGCTGGAGATTTTGCCTTTTTCGTTTCCCCAGTTCTCATTTGGAGAAGCTTGTGGGACTTTAACTGTACTCCTTGATAAAGATTTTGTTTTTTTTTTGTTTTTATAGGGAAAAATTGCAAGAATTGTTCTCAGTGTTCAAGTTTCGTTCTAACACTGAGTAGGCTTAAAGTTGAGGGGAAAGGATGCCTCGTGTCATGGCACGGTCACGATCACGATCACCTTCTTATAAGAGAAGGCGTTCACCCTCTCCAGTGGGGCACAGGCACAGCAGGAGAAGCCGAAGAGATAGAAGCCGGTCTCCGTATTCCTCATACTCCAATAGCAGGTGATCCCGTTGACTTTCCTGCTCTCTTATGCTAATTTAACAGATTCTCATATTGGAAGGTGTCACATTCTATTGGAAGGTGTCACATTCTCTCATGTGGTTTGAATTGGCATAATTTCCGAGTTTCTAGAGTTGTACTCGTTATTCAAGTGTTTAGCCTATTTACTGTCAGGCTTCATATGTTACAGAACGATGTCGATGATTGTAATTTTTGAAATATTCAACGAGGAATGTAGTAATGAATATCCGACTTCTTGTCTTGAAACATCGTTTTCATTTACCACTCTTTAAGTCTTGTACGTTTTCTTTTATAGACTTTTCTATATGTACTTTTAAGTTTGAAGATTACCTGCTACCTTCTCAGCTAATATTGAGGTCTCAGCGTAGTTTGGGGAGTCTGAAATATTCCTCTGAGTGAACTTCTGCATGCTAATAACTAATATCTGAATTTTTTGCTTCACGCCTTCAAGTGGGACAGGAATTGGTAGTTTCATTGCCTACGTTTGCTGTGCTTTTGACATTTTCTGTTCCTGAGTTTCTTTTCCAATCCTCAACTACCGATGTGGTTTATACACACCTTAGGCTTCGTTGCTGTCATGCTAATGCCGAAGAATTGCTGATGTCGTTATAAAATCTGCTGGTTGGCTCAGTATGGATCTTATGCTGGGGACATATGAAAACCAATTTTTAGTTTGTTCTAGGTAATTGATAAGTTGTCTAGTGTGAATATGTCTAGTAAAATAGAGAGTTTGAGAGTGATAAAAGGAAAGCATTCCCGTACTAAGAATTTAAAACAACTCAGATTCTTCCCGTCTTATGGGAAGTGAGCAGGTGATGGGTGCCGTTGGGTGTCCTTTTGTTGCTCGATTGTGACATTTGCTTCTTCATGTGATAAAAGATGGAGCACACAAAGGTTATACTTAACAATGCATGAGGTAACTGTACGTGTTTCTATATATTTTCTGCTACATGGTGGACTGGCTTGATAGTTATTGACTGTGTATTCATGTGCAATTTTAAATTCTTGTGCTGAATAACTATTGTTTTATTATACAGACGCAAAAGTCGTTCTATATCCCCTAAGCGTCGCAGAAGTCGTTCTCCAACTCCAAGGCATCATAAAAGTCGTTCTCCAACTCCAAGGCGTCGTAAAAGTCGTTCTCCAACTCCAAGACGTCGTAAAAGTCCAACTCCCAGACGTCATAAAAGTCGTTCTCCAACTCCAAGACGCCGTACAAGTCCCTCTCCAGTTTTGAAGCATTATAAGAGGCAGAGAAGTAGGAGTTCCTCGTTGTCTCCTATTCGTAAATCTTCTAGTTCAAGTCTTGGATCGATGGAGCAGAAAAATGCCAGTGAGAAATTGAAAAAGGAAGTAGAAGAGAAGAAAAGGTATATTGCTTACATAACATCAGTTCTTCAATGCTATAAATTTTTGTTATGACCGTTCTTTGCGGTAACAGTACACTAAATGTTTTTAGTTCTTCCTGAGCTCTGCTGAAGATGTAACTTTGGAGTGTTACATTTTTTACTTTTAAGCTATCAGTATGACTTTCACATGAATAGTAGCTCGCTTGAAAGTTATTGGATTATTCTTTGGTTGCTAACTATTGGGTTTAGCTCATTGAATTGATAGCATGTAAATAATTGAAGGGGAAGAACCTAATGCTCTAATATGTGGCTCATACTTGCTTGTTATTAAATGAGTTTTAAATGATAATCTGAGTTCCACTCAACTCTTTTTAACCTGTAAAGATTTGTCAGCTTCAGTAACTTGGAATAACGAACCAAAATCTCCAAGCCTGCAATACTTCAGAGGTATCAGAATCCAAAGCTCTGTGGTTTTATTCATTCATGTACGGCTTGCTGTTGTGGATAAATAAAGGAGTCTTTATTTTGGAACCGCTATGGATTCTTTCACCAACTAACCTCACAGTAATTATTTACTGTACAATATTGGTTGGACTGGAATGCTTATTTCTAATATTTCGAAGTGGTGATTAGAAGAGTGTTACGCTGTTAGTCAACTGAAGCAATAAATTCTGTGAAAATTATCTATGCAATTCATTCTTTTATGTGCTTTAATGACTTTGTTATTCTAAATATGATGTAGATCTGACACTTTGAATGATGGATTTAAATGTGGAGCTTTATATTATAAGTTGTTTTACCCTTGAAAAGAAATCTTAACTACTTGTTTACATGATTTAAAACCTATATGGGTGTAAGATGTTAGGTTATATGTTGGAGCAGTTAAATTTCTAAGCATATAATCTCAGTTTTTAAAGGAATATGTGTGTGTCACAGGGCTTCATATGGCTAATAAATCAGCATGCTCTATCTTTATTTAGGAATGAAAAGGTCTTATTTAATTTCTTTGTTTTGCACAAGAAAAAGTTCCCTTGTTACTGGGAGTAGAAAATGATTACTGATTACATGGTAGCATGACTGTTCCTTGGTAGAAACTTGTGTCTTTACAAAGAGATCTTTTCGTCAGACTTATAAATAGGAGTTGGAATTTTGCTCAATGTGCGTTGGCAATCAGTCAATCTGGTTGAGATTATTGGTTTGATTTCGGAAGTCAATAATGCAAAATTTATTTAGACCACTTAGTTGTATTCAGCTGAACTCAAATATCTAAACTATTCTGATTCCAACAATTGATTTCTTATGACTGTAAGTAACACAATTTAGGATGTAATAGGATAGGAGTATTAGGGGTCGGTGGAGTACAATCTTGCTTTGTACACAATTGTAAGTGTGATTTCCAATATGGCTGAGGCTTGTCTAGTATTGTAGTGTTTGGAAAATTAATTTATCAAGAAAACCCATTCTATCTCCCGCATATATTCTGGTTCCTGTTCTGTAGTTTTGGGAGGGGGTGTGTCGGATTGTGTCCAGTCAAGGCATCATCCAGAAAATCATTGGTTGTATATTGTTTTTCAGTTGCTGGCCAATCATATCCTTCTAGAGGATGGTAACATCTTTCTACACAACTTCATGTTGGGAGTTATTTGGGAAATTTAAACCAGTCACTTAATTTGGTGTGCCTAAGTGATTTGGAGATCCTTAAGTGAATTACCCGTTGTGCCTAGTCTAAGAAGCTGACCACAGGGAAACAGCTCGGTTAAGTTGTTACCTTCTGACCTTACCTCCATTCCCATGTTGCAAACCTAGTTCGCAATCGTTGCTTTGGTGCTTATGATACTCAAGAAGCGCTTCACTTAGGCCATACATGTTAAAATTGTAGTTCATGTCAATTAGTTATTTAGTAAAGATTTGAAGTACTTCAATAATTAGTTTATAACCTGCAGCAGGTTACTTGACATTCTCCTCCACTGGATTTTCTGAAGGATGATCCTGCTTTAGTTCAACTTGTTATATTTGATGAAACGAATGGGTGTGCATCGTTTATCTACTTTCACCAGTTTTGATACTCATTTGTTTGGATCAGGATACATTAGAGGTATGCCTTAAAAGCATGAGTATATTAGTGCCTTTGCCCTCATGAAGGTTAGTATGCTATTTATTTGGTCAGATAATGATGAGAGAAGGAGGGGTAAAAAGAAAAAGGAAGAAGTGTATATTGATTGACATTTTATTTTTCCTCAAGTGGCAGTTCCCCTTTTTATATAAGAGGCCACTATAATGCTTAACTTTTCCCATTACACTCTTAGGAGGCAACAGGAAGCAGAACTGAAACTGCTAGAAGAAGAGACTGCAAAGAGAGTGGAAGAAGCAATTCGTAGGAAAGTTGAAGAGAGCCTGAACTCTGAGGAGATTCAAATGGAAATACAGAGGCGGTTGGAGGAAGGCCGTGAGAGACTTCTTACTGAAGTTGCAGCCCAACTTGAGAAAGAAAAGGAAGCAGCTCTTGTTGAGGCTAGGCTTAAGGAGGTAATAATTATTTCTCATTTTGTCTTGTTCTGGAGGCTCAGAAACCTGTCATGACGTGCCGTTACTATTCGGAATGATTGGACGCATATCTACTTTTGTCTTGAAAATATTCTGCTCTTTAACTACCAATCATCTCGTTAGTTGTTGGGCGCATTGCTGTTCAGCTTCTTCTTTCATTATGTTTGTTTTTGTGCTTTACATGTTGGTGTTTTGCTGTCAGGAACAAGCTCGAAAGGAGAAAGAAGAGCTGGAAGGGATGCTTGAAGAGAACCGTAGGAGAGTAGAAGAAGCTCAAAGAAGGGAAGCTTTGGAGCAGCAGCGAAGGGAAGAGGAACGGTACAGGGAGCTAGAAGAGCTCCAAAGACAAAAAGAAGAGGCGTTGCGAAGGAAGAAGCAAGAGGAGGAGGAAGCACGGATGAACCAAATGAAATTGTTGGGTAAGAACAAATCGCGGCCAAAATTGTCATTTGGACTTGGATCCAAATAGATTCTTTATGTATTTTAGTTTGGTGCGTCAACTTGATTGCACGCGCGTACCTGTAATCTAAGAACACTTTGTCTAATGTAATCTAAGAATCTTCGGCAATACAGTTTTTGGTATTCAAAATTCTCAATTTGAAACTATTGAAAGTTGCATTTTCTGTATTACTTTTTTTAGTTCTTTATGAACTCGCATGTGTAATACCAGTAGACATGAGGACTTAATTCATTAGTGTTTAGCTTGTCTGCCCAGGAGCTTCGTTAGGCATCACCAGCACATAGGGGCACTGGCTTGACGATCATCGTCTTGCCTGCTTCTTAATGTTTTAAGTGAGCATTGCGCATTCAGTAACCTCTCAATCGCCTCAACAAGCTTGCATTGCTTCATTGGTTTCCATAATAGCAATAACTCTCGATGCATATGCAAGCTTCATTAAAGGCTTTGGTTTCCATAATAGCAATAGCTCTCGACGCATATTGAGATCACAGCTTGGGGTTCGGGTTCCAGCACCAAGGCTTGGGGTCTGGAGCTCAGGTTCTAGAGCTTGGGTTTTAGTTCACGGAGAGCCAGGCATGCGTTGGGTTTGAGTCTCAAGACATGTTAACTCGAGGGTTAGGAGCTCCATCGGGGACACAAGTGAATTGTAGGAACGCAATGAACGTTCCTGACCTCTAACTCTGCGATTCTGGGAAACAAGAGAATGTTGTCTATGGAATTTGTATGCGAATCCGAACGAACTTCGTTTCACCGATACCATTGTTACTTCAGTTGTTGAAGCTTTTAAATTACATTCCTCGGCTTAAAAAAAAGGGTAAATGGCTATGCTGTTGGCACAAAAAGAAAACAGATGAAATTGAAAATAATCAAGTGAGCATGTAGCGAGTGAGATGCACCCATGCGCTAGATCAGCTTTCCGCGGCCTTTTTTTCTTCCTTCAATGTAGCGATCAAGCATTTGTTGGTCTTCCTTAGCATAGTGCCAAAGTATAAAGTACAATGGTTTCCTAATGCTTTTGCCGTTATGATTACTATCACGAAATACATGAGATATCTTGAACGTGAATGATAAGAACGTGTTTTTGTTTTTTTTCATAACAAAGAAGAAAGATAATAGTAAAGTGCATGTTTGCTCACCACCAAAAGACATGAATGATAAGAACATACTCTTGTTTTGATAACAATGAAGAAAGAGAGTATAGAGTGGTGAGCATTTCTATCACTCTCTTTATGGTTGGATGAATGTAATTTTTGAAATTCGTGTGTGATCTCACTCATCTAATGGTGTAAAAAGTGATGATAATGCTCATCATGTTTTGGTGGTGAAAAATTGAATCCAAGAGAGTAGAGTAATATTGTTCAATCATCGCAAAACTTTCAATTGCTAATTTTCACTTTGTTAGCTATTAAGCCTAACTAGATAACCAAACCGAAGACTTGTTTGACAAAAGATCGGTGAACTAAACGATGACATGTCTCAAATATTTGAGTCATCTGGCTTTTTTCCTAACCACATCTGAACAACTCAACTACAACACAACCATATGCATATTTCGTTGGCTATATATACAAACTTACACAAACTCATCCAATATCAAACTCGCACTCATTTCAAATATTACTTCCACATCTTTTAGAGAGTTTGAACCAATGGCCTCTTGCAAGTACTGCTTCTTAGCTCTCCTCGTCATCTTGTGCTCCTCAAGCATCCATGTCACCGTAGCTGCGCGCAATCTTCTCCAGAGTACACCAGCAGTGTTGCCTAAGCCTACTTCACAGCTGCCACCGTTACCTCCGCTGCCAACACTGCCGCAACCAAACATGCCATCTCTGCCTAAGCCCACAACACAGCTTCCTCCACTGCCTACTTTTCCAACAACAATCCCCCAATTTGCACTGCCTCCAATGCCAAAATTCCCCTTCTCAATCCCATCTACAATTCCCTCTATCCCATTTTTCTCTCCACCACCTGCAAAAACTACCCCTTGAATATGTTCACTAGTGTTGGATTGGATCTTCGGTTATACTCATACGGTCTAATATTTGTGTCGTAGTCTACGTACATGTATTTCTTTAAGATGTTTGTTGTATGGATTGATCTAGCTCATGTGCTTTGATTTTTCCAAGCTTTAGTGGGTGTGACGTTCTCATTTACTTTGTAAAAGATACCATAAAAAATTGCTTTAAGTTTGTGTTGTGCCTTCGCACTAATAGATTTTATTTTATTCTCTTTTTGTCATACATACTATGGGTTGTGCCGTAAATTTTCACAAAATAAATTTAGAGCTACAGACAACTAAACCCCTGACAACATTTCTATAAACGCTCATATCACTACAAATTTATGGGAAATTTTATTTGCACCCCAATTTTTAATGAATACACCCCATTATTAATTCACCCCATATTGTTATATAAAATATCTTAATGCACCCCAAATATTAACCAAACTACCCTTAATGATAAAATAAACTAAATATTGAGTACACCCTCCCTGTTATGAATTCACCCCTTCCTCATTATGAATTCACCCATAGTTTTGATTTAATTTCTTTGTATACTTATATTTAAATTTATTATGAACATCATGAACAACTAATGTATTTTCTTTGAATCCTCATTATTATGAATTCATCCCTCATTGTATATTTAGTAGATATTTTCTGCATGTCAAAATTCCATCAATGATTCATATAAACATATTGAACTACAAAAGAGAACACTAGTAGTGAAGCAAAGGCATAAATGAGGGAGTATTATAGTTTTACACCAAAGCAATCACCAAATCAGTCTTCAAACATCATCAATTATGAAGAAATAAATAGCTACTATTTATTATAAGGCACCACATGATCAATCAATGTCAAGAGATACAGTGTCTGTAGTTGCAACGTTCTCGAAACCAGGCAACCGCTTAAATTGCTCTACGCGGTCTTTATATTTGAGGTAAAGGTGCTTTACATCTTTCGTTGCATACTTATGCCAATTTTGCGAAACTGGTGGCATAGGATGTCCAGGTGACATGCATACCTGTTAAAAAGCAAACAATGCGACCTCATTTTAGAAAACTATAGGCACAATTATTTATACCAACGTTGTTAATCTTCAGTACGTACCTGTATGAAATGGGCTTCGTCCTCAACAAAACCAAGAACAATCTCAGGAAGATCAATCATATCATTCTCTATACTTGGAAGTTTATATAAAGGAAGGAATGTAAGACATTGACGTTCAGATAAATGGATCACCACCACACGATAACATGAGGAGATTAGATGCCCAATCTCTGGCATTGTCATCCAATGATCACGTGGTGCAAATGAATTACTAAAGTAATCAAGTGCCTTTTCAACATCGCAAAGCATCTGTTTCCCACCACTAGTTAGTTCATATAAAACAGGTATAATGCGCACCTCTTTCAACAAATCCCTACGTACTCTAGGCCAAGCATCCTGACCGAAGCCCATTGCCTTAGCTATAACTCTATATCCACAGTTACCATCAGTAATAACATTCATAGCACATGTTATGTATTTCCTAAGAGCCTCAGGAAATTGGTTCGTGTATTGATGTGTTACGATAGCTGGAGTGGCCTATATAATGAGACAATTTGTTAATGAATAACCAAATATTATTTCAAATCATACACAAGTAAAAATATTATAGTACATACCAGTGGTTTGTGTGGCCGACCTCTTTTTTTCTTTGTAGGCAGTATAATACCAGCTTCATCTACAGTAGGAGCTGATGCTTGACTTTCTTGACGACCTTGACCAAACTCAGAAGCTAATTGCATACGTTGAGTAGAAGTGTCAACATTCCTTGGTCGTCCCCTTGGTCTTTTTCTGGGTGGGCTAGGACCAACTGAATATATCACAGGCGGCAATTGACTTTCATGCCCTGAAAAGTGTTCTACATTCTCAAAGGCTGATGGTATGCGCTTTGTTGATGTATCAACTTTTCTTGGACGCCCTCTGGTCCTAGTCTTTGTACTTGGTTCTGTAAGTGATGTACAAGCCGGATTAAAGAGCTCCTCAATGGTCATGCAAACAGAACGTTTTGTATCATCAGTTTGGTTCTCAAACCAGTTTTGTAATTGTTCCGTAAGTGCACTTATTGTAAAAATTGGACGGTCCACAGAAGGTGGATCAATGATCATGTCCAACTTCCTCCAATATGGGTGAACAGAATTAAGGGGAATTGGTCGACTTAAACATCTATACCCTGCAATCTCATGAGCACATGGAAGCTGGTGCGTACTACGTATTGTACAACCACATGATATGGCATTATCCCCTATGGAGTTGGCCCTATATATATTTAAAAGAAAGTATACAACCGTTATTGAATTATGATTCAAGAACAGCATAAATAGAAAACTAAAGCGTAAGGGTCTGACTTACCTAGTAGCCTCGCGAGCAATTAAACTTAAAGCCTTGATAGACACAAAACCTCTTAACTCTCTCAGCTCGGCATGCTTAAAGTCATGAGGTACAAAGTTTCGACTCTTCTCAAATGATGCCTTGATGTGAGTGTGTTGTAACTCTAACAAGGAGTGAATATGATTCCTTGATGTGGTCACAATTTGTTATAACCTCACTATTATTAGCATTAGTATCACCATCACATTGGTGCTGATCCTGTAAATACATGAGTCAAACACATGAACAACACTACCAATTAGAAAGTTCTAATAACAAAATATTTCCCAATCAAATAAACAAAAGTTCTATAGACGCCGAATGCAATTTGGGTTGTAGAAGATCAACTAAAAATCCAACTCAAACTAAAACATAATTCAAATCATACCTCTTGTTGATAATCTGCATTGACTCTTTCTTGTTCCATCTTTGAGATACCTTAGTAGTCCATGATGAGTGTTCACCCTGCACTACGCATATTCACCATAAAATAATAAACTCATTTAGCTTTACTGCAGTTTCAACATGGATAAACTCTTCTTTCCACATTGATTTTGAATATACACCATACACTTTAAACTTTATAATTTGTACTAAACTAATCAGATGAGCAGCATACAAATATCACTAGGGCAAAAGAAAAAAAGGGGGACAAAGATGCAGGGGGGAGGGACAAGTGCAGCCACCGCAAGGAGTTAGGGTTTTTAACGATTTCCTTTTGTCATTCTCTGAGTGGTAAAGATGTGGAGTTTTTGTTTGTTGTGTGTTGGGGGGGGGGGGGGGGGGCGACAAGTGCAGCCACCGCACTGCAAAGAGTTAAGGGTTTCTTTATTGCATCATGCTTTAGTGCAAGGACAAAGATGCAACTAGGATCGAAGCTTACGTACATTGTTGCGACTTCGCGAAGACCCCGCCGTAGTATGACGAACAAAACAACACCCCCCCCCCCCCCCCCCCCCCCCCCCACTCAATCACGCTTCCTGTGCGAGATCCTACAATGGCTGTTTTGAGAAATTGTTTGTCATCAAAGAGTGTGAATGTCCATGGATGTACTAATTAGGGTTTTAGGAGTTCTGAATTTGAGAAGAGGTTGAATGAGCGTGCAAATTATAATTGGGGTGTAAGTTAACAAATCCTTTTTAAGATATAAAAATATTTGGGTCTTTATTGGTAATTTTACATAAGGTTAAAATTGTATTTTCTTATTAAAAATTAAATTGGGGTGTATTCATTAAAAATTGGGGTGTAAATAAAATTTCCCCAAATTTATTTAAGGGTTTAATATATTAGAGTTTCTGACCTTTGAATTAAAGGTTCAGGACATTATAGTCCCTAACCTTGTTTAATTAAATAACCTACATCTCTAAGTTACACCTAGTTCATATTTTAGAACAAGTTAGTCCCACAGCCCAAAAACACCAAGCTCACATAATTACAAGTTCTTCAACTTCGTCTACGCGCTCATAATGACGATAAAATTGAAATGAGTTTATCATAGTCAAATTTCTTATGATTTAAAAGTGAACTCAATTCCATGAAAGTAAAACACGACCCAAAAGGCTTTTTTTTTGTTTTTCGTTCGTAAAAGGTTCACTACAATTCGAAAATAAGATCTGACTTCACCTAAATGCTCGTAACGGTGATTACTTTGAAATGAGTCCAATATTCCTAGTCAAATTCGTTACTATTTAAAAGTGAGAGTGGGTAAGCCGATGTGTAACAACAGAAACAGAAATCATGCAACAACTTAAAAATTATGCAACAATAGAAACAAAGTATGCAAAACAGAAAAAATTTGCAACAATAGCAACACCTCAATCTCATTTTCTTGAGCCATACAGAAATGTAGATTTTTAAGTTGGTTGTTATTTAAGAAAACATCTCGTGGTATTTCGCCAATCAATCTACCAAACTTAGCATCCATTAGGATGTAGATTTTTAAGTTGGTTGTTATTTAAGAAAACATCTCTTGGTATTTCGACAATCAATCTACCAAACTTAGCATCCATTAGGTAGATTGGTATGTTTTTATGTTTCTCCCAGATAATTATCTCCTTAAAGATCTTGGTCGGTAGCTCTAACATTTTCTTCTACAAACTTTTTAAGGTTTTTATCACAAATGATACATGATCTTGGCATTACTATCACAAATAGTCACTAACACTTTTTTGTGTCAAATTCGATACTAAACGTTGGCAGTCCGTATCAAATGTGGTCATTGTCTTCCAATTTCATTAGTTTTGCCGTCAAGTACTAATGTGACACATGTGGATCCCACTATTTTTAATTTTTTAAAATTTAATTCTTGTAAAAAAATTTATTGTAAAAATAATTGAAAAAAAGAAGAAGATAAATTAGAACAATGTTACGGAAGTACGCAAATTTGGAGAAAAGATGTTAAACTATGTTATGCCCAAATTTCAAGAGAAATTGACAAACCCAGTTCCAACTTTGACCTGAATACAAAAGAGAAATAATATTGACGTAATCAATATAATGTATTCTCACGTTTGCACGGTAAGTAACAAGTCTAACCAAACTAATACAGGATACCAGACACGCATTCCAATCTTAAAGTTGGAGAGCTCCTTGTACATCGAGATTTTGTCTTTGAACACCTTATTTCTTTGTACACCACTATTAAGTTTTTGAAAGATCTCTGGACACCCATATTATTTGATCTATTACCTATATTACCCTCCGAATAATGAACTTAAAAAAAATATTATAAAAAGGAAAAGAAGTCCAATCAACTACAATCTCTTACTACCTCTGCCGACATCCATGGATGCATCTCTATTACAGCCCGAAACATTACTGTTATACTCCTCTCCATCATTCTTTGTTTCGATGCAGCCGGCAACCTTGCCGCTATATTCTTCTCCATCATTAATATTTTATTCTACAAAGAACGTACAAGGTTTTAAAATCAATCAAATTAAGGTGCTCAATATTGATGTCAAATTTAGCTTTGAATGAAAAACGGTAAATAGATCAACAATGGTTATCATATCAACGTCAAAGCTCATAATTTTATCAACATCAAAACCCCTAATTTGAGTGGAGATAGAAGTGAGTGGAGGTTGGCGTGGAGTTCCAATCAAAAACACCAACAGAGGTAACTTTTTGTGTTTGTCTTCTATTGAGAAATCTGCCAAAGCCCCAGACACTTCTACAAACGGAATAAATCCAATAATTCGAAGGAATTTTGGAGCCCTTCGCCATGCCTGCAAGTCCCGATCTTGAAGTAGAAGGGGCAGTTCACGCGGTCCTTCTCCCGTCCCAAATATTGATGCCAAGTGCTCCGCCATTGCTTTCCCTCTTTCTCTACACACAAAAATTTTGCGATTGTTTTTCTGGTTCAAGCTAGATAACAAATAGAGGACTTTTCAGTCATTTGTAAAGAGGATATAAATATCATTACAAATTTACATACGTCTAGGCAAGGAACTAAATTTCAACCGAAATACCGAAATTTCGGTATTTTTGGAGTCCCGAAAGTTGAATTGGGGTACGTCTCAATATCAGTGGAAAAATACCGAAATTTTGGTCAAAATTTCGGTAATTTCGATAGTTTCGGTAAATTTCGGTAAATTTCGAGCCTTTTAAGCGGAAACTTTCCGAAATTATCGAAATTTTGATGGAAATTTCGGTAACTTTCGGTAAAATTTTGGTCATCAACTTTCTTTTGGAGTTTTCTTGCTTACCTTCAATAATGCTCTTTAAATCTTTCCACAACTTTATTTTTGTGCATTCAACAACGTTTTTTTGGTGTTTCCTTGCTTTCCTTTGGTACCTTCAATAGTTTTTTTTTGGTGTTTTTTTCTTGCCTTCAATAATAACTTTCTTTCGGTGTTTTCTTTCTTGCCTTCAATAATGGTTCTTTCACAATCTATTCTTTTTTGACTTGCTTACATTGAACGGTGCATGCCTTCAATAATTCTTTTGGTGTTTTATGTATTAGAATAATATGTGTGTGTACTTATGATGTATTATATTTCTTAAAACTCTTATATTATATTGTAATATTAATGTATGGTTAATGTATGTTTCATGAGCCTCACCTTAAGATATTGTGCTGATTGATAGCTTATTGGAATACAAAACACGAATTATGCTCCCTTATGTATATAAAAGTTAATCCATATGGATAATGCTATATAGCTTAAATGTTAAATTGCATTATTTGTTACTTTTAAAGCCTAGTGAAAGTAGAAATATTAATTTATAGGGTTTTTATCATGAATGGTGCCTGAACTTTCACTAACAGGACTTCATAGTGCCTGAACTTTAAAAGTGATCAATTCGGTACCTAGACTTTCAAAAACCGGACTTTATAGTGCCTGAACTTTAAAAGTGATCAATTTGGTACCCAGACTTTCAAAAAGAGGACTATGTGGTACCTCCTTCAATTTTTTGTCAAAATTCCATTAAAATAAGAGATAAAATGATCTTTTGACATTAATTTTCATGTAAAATACTAATTTTTTACTTCTCAACCTCTATATAAATGTGTATTATGGTGTTTCAAAAAATATATATGCATATAGATATTGCAAAATAATAGATAAATTGATAAATAAAAATATACTTGAACATAAAAAAATATTTTTAACATAAATTGAGTAATAGAAAAAAATCTATCGTTCGAGTATATTTTTGTTAATCAATTTATTTATTATTCGAAAATAGCTATATGCACATTTTTATTTTTTCGAAACATCATAGTACATATTTATATAGAGGTTGAAAGGTAAAAATAGTATTTTGCATGAAAATTAATGTCAAAAGACCATTTTATCCCTCATTTTAATGGAATTTTGATAAAAAAAATCGACTGAGGTACTACATAGTTCTCTTTTTTAAAGTCTGGGTACCAAATTGATCACTTTTAAAGTATAGGCACTATAAAGTCCTGTTTTTTAAAAGTTGGCACCAAATTAATCATTTTTAAAGTTCAGGCACCAATTGATCACTTTTAAAGTTCAGGCACCATTCATGATAATTACCCTAATTTATAGGGTTTCTAATATGTTTTACGTCTTTTTTTTTTTCAAACCGAAATTTACCGAAATTTTAACCGAAATTTCCATAAATTTTGACTACTGAAATTTCCATCGAAACCGAAATTTTGTTCCTTGCCTCTAGGGCGTTCCGAGATAAAATTTGGATGTACATAGCAGCTCTCTAAAGTTATAACATCTGATGGCAATCAACTACAATGGATAACAAAACTTATTCCATAATGGCATACTTAAAAGTTCCAAGTTCAAGTGGGCCAAAGAATCAAATCCCGACGTGATTTTATTTGGTACGCCAACACACAGACGACCTCAGAGCCCACTATACTTGTCGTGGTGGCGACACTTGGGACATACATGCGCTTACTTTAGAGAAAAGGCGGCCATATCAGGTACTACTCAGGTACACCCTTTTCCCACTATACCACCCAATCGCGAGTCAGAACTCGGTGCAAACTGACCCGTGGGGACATGCGATGAAGCCAATGGAGTAACATCAGCGTGGGTCTCAATCACAATGCATGACACGTGTCAAAATTCCTGCACTGTCTTTTTTTAATTGTTTTAAATTATTTTTTTATTTTCTCAGGTGGAAGGAAGAACAATCAGAAGAAAGGGGGAACCACTATTTCTCTGTAAAGCAGAGCAGAGGGAAAGAGTGGTAAAGTTGGAAGTTCAAAACCCTAAATTTGTTACTGGGGTTCTTGGATTTACACCCTTTGGATTTGACTTCTAAACCCAGGTGAGTTTCATCTTGTTCTTCATTTTAAATACCAGAGTTATTAATCATCGAGTGGTGGAATAGGATTTTTTTTCCTGCATTTTATTTGTTGTAATTTAGCTTTTGGTAATCATGAAGCTGTAGATTATCTGTTTGCTCGGTTTCGATTATGGGTTCGAATCTGTGTCTAGTTAACTACAGGATCATTTTGCGGTTGTATGATTATTGTGAATGAAAAATTGTTAGCTCTATGCCTTATAGTTAGGGAAACTAGTACAAGATGACTAGAAGATCCATGATGTTATCTTAATTCTATCATGAAATGAAATATCTAACAAAAGAATGCTTTTACACTAGTGTTCAGGTTTTGTGCTCTCTATATAGTTTGAAAGTCATTAGGAGATGAAGTTTGTGAATGATATCCGGGATAGCTGAATCGGTTATTATCCGCTCTTATGGAGTGCACTGAAAGGTAGTGGTTCGAATGTTATTTATCTTTCTCTACTTTCTCTACATATCTTCATTGAACCAAGTGCCCTAAATAATGTTGTTTCTATTTTTGTTTTTGTTTTGGCTTAGCATAAAAGCCTTCTCAAATAGAGATGTCTACATTGGCAATTTTAAGGGGGTTCTGCCTCATGGTAGTGGTAAATACACATGGTCCGATGGGACGGTGTATGAAGGTGATTGGGAAGAAGGAAAAATGACAGGTAAAGGGATGCTAATATGGACATCGGGAGCGCAATATGTGGGTGATTTTTCCGGTGGTTACCTTCATGGTAATGGCAGCTTTACTGGACCCGATGGTTCTCTTTATCAGGGTTCCTGGAGGATGAATACTCAGCATGGGATGGGGAAAAAAAATTATTGTAATTCAGATACTTATGAAGGATCATGGAAGGAAGGGGTACATGAAGGTAATGGTAGGTATTCGTGGAATAGTGGCAATACTTATGTTGGGTGCTGGAAAGGTGGGAAAATGTGCGGTAGAGGGGTCATGAAATGGGCAAATGGTGATTTTTTCAATGGACTTTGGTTAAATGGGTTAAGAGATGGCTTTGGAGTTTATAGGTTTGCAGATGGAGGATATTATTTTGGGATGTGGAGTCGGGGCCTAAAGGACGGAAAAGGGACATTTTATCCATCAGGAAGTAAACACCCATCCTTAAAGAAGTGGTGCAGCTCTCTAGGGTACCACAATGACGAAGTACATATGTCTGGATCATTACTAAATTCAGAGGAAGGCAGGGCTAGACCGATTGTTAAGCGCAGTTTTTCAGAGAGAGTAACTATCAGTGGGATTTTAAGGAATTCAAGGCGTATATCACATAAGGCTTCATTATTAGACAAAAATTTGACCCTTTGTGATCCTTCTAAAGAGTTCATACGACATGACTCTTTATGCTCATCGGCCCATGACTCTGAGGAAGGTATGCAAGATACTGATACCTCAGTTTACGAGAGAGAGTATATGCAAGGGGTGTTGATTAAAGAAAGAGTCAGGAATCATACAGAGATATCACGCAAAAGTAAACAACAGAATAAATTTTCAGTGTCGAAAGCAAAGACGTCATGTATTGATGTATTTGGAGTCCATAGGAGCTATTATTTAAAGCTTAATTTGCAACTTGGCATCAGGTAAACCGTTTGACCCACATCTTTGTTGTCTAAAATTATTAACAGTGCAACATGCACCAATTTTCTTTTAATCTTGTACATCCTCTTTGTTTGCATTAAATATGTGCAGTCTATCTGAGCTCTGAGTATGTTACCTTAGATCTGCAATTAGAAGTCAAGAATATGACTTGATGGAATATTGAATTGCACAGAACCCTGGCTGCCTGTAATATGTAACTCAATTGAAAGATCCCCAGGTGTTTTGTCCTCTTTGGTGATGGACATCAGTAAGTTTCGGTCATGGTGAGCTAAGTGCAGCCTCAGTTGGTCTCTAGTTGTCCCCCCCTCTCAAAGAAATGACTTTCTAGGCATTTCTTTTACACCTTATTTTTCATTTTTGTTTCATAAACATGAAGTATGTGAAACATAAATTGGTAGTTTGTGCTATATTTTTTAGCTAAGCATTTGAGGACTGTCTGGTTTGACTACTTTTTGATGCATGATAAAATTTGGACTCCAAACTTGAATGGCAGTTTAATTGGCAGATCTATTTTCTGCTACATGCATGGTTATTGTCATAGGATTTTTTTTTATTTACTAAATACTTGAATCTCACAGGTACACTGTTGGAAAGATAACTCCAGTTCCTATGCGAGAAGTTCGATCTTCTGATTTCGGAGATCGAGCCAGAATAAGGATGTATTTTCCTAGAAAGGGCTCTCAATTTACACCTCCGCATTATTCAGTTGATTTCTACTGGAAAGATTATTGCCCTATGGTTTTCAGGTAACAGTTGTCTCATGCATAATGATTGTTTGGTTTGTAATGACTGCATACGTTTTGTATGTAGTGTATCTCAATGAATGGATGCCATAAACTCAGTTTGTTACAGTTCATTCATCGTAGTAAATATACTGAATCTTCAAACATATGTTGTTGGAAAAGAGCCTAATGTATGAAATTTGAGATTTGAATTTTTTGGTGATATAGATAAATGGTGTAATTGGTAATATACACATCTATCAATTGAAATGCTCGTTCTCTTCACATTTATCTATATATAAATGTAAGTTAACTACCTTCTGACTGTGCTACTCCATTTTTTGCTTTACTGTCCTAAAAACTATCAGCTACTCAGTCACTATCAATTCTTTTGAGTAATTAAATTGATTTGCAAGGCGTATGAAAAACCATCAACTTTTCACTATTTAAAACTAGCACTAGTCACGTCTATAACAGTGAATGGCTGCAGCACTTGTAGTACTGGTTGTATGTTTATCACTGAGGTAATCATGTCATGCAACCGCTACTCAATGATTGCCTAGTGAGTGGAGTCCCAAGTAGGCTTATGTCTGAGCCTGCTAGTAGGTTATTACATTATAAAATATTTGTTAGGTGTTGGCTGACGCTACTATCCCCAAAGACCTGTAGAGAGAATACTCTGATTTTTTACCTTCAAGCTCTAATAACCCACAGAATACACGATGGTACTAAAGCAAGGGTAGTTTCCATGCACATGTTCACCACTCGGAAAACTTTTATTGGCCCTTGTCGTAGTAGCTTAAGCCATCAGAATAGCAGTTAATGACTATCACGGAAAGCATACCCATTTTATTTCCTTTGGGTAGCTCTGAGCTTCTGACTTTCAATTTTATAGCTTTCCCGCACCTTCCTTGACTTCACCAATAGTTAGTTCTGTTTTTATGCATATAATGATGATTGTCTAGTGTCATCAATATCACAGATATTCACCTAAACTCGAGCAGAGAAAGTTGATGCATGTGATATATATAGTGGTATCTCTTTCCTTTTGGTACTAAGATATGATTATTCTTTTATTCTCATTGCAAGTTTTTAACTTGTCTCTCGTCATGATGTGCTTGTCTTATCAACATAATACATGGTTAGGATATTTGACACTATTCCTACTAATTTTCGCAAATCAATTCATTCACATATTTGACTGAATATCTTGTTTGCTTGTATAATATGTAAGTATCCTGTTTTCTTGATGTACTATATGTAAATCATAATCCATTGTAACTTTGTAATCCTCTGGAAATTAACAATTGGATCTCTCTCAGCCTAATTGAAGATTCGCATTTCAGGAATTTAAGGGAGATGTTCAAATTAGATGCTGCAGAGTACATGATGTCCATCTGTGGTGATGATGGATTAAGAGAGCTTTCTTCTCCAGGAAAAAGTGGCAGTATCTTCTATCTTTCTCATGATGATAGATTCGTGATTAAGACGTTGAAGAAAAGTGAACTTAAGGTTTGAACGCATGCAAACTTCCATGCTAAGTCTATCTACTACCAGGCAAAATAGTTTAATTATCTATCAAATGAACTAAGTAGTTGGCTAACTCTTCTTCTCATGCTCCATTTTCTCATAGATTTTTTCTATTTGGAACCTTGAAAGTAGAGTGTATTTTGTAGGGTGTATTTTGTGCATCATTTTGTGGGGGTGTATTTTGTGTATAGTCGAGCTCTCTTTCATACAAATACAATTCATAAAACTGTCTACAGTCTCACAGTTTTATTAAGATGAGATTGATTAATATGATGAATTGATGTCTATGTCTGTATTAATTAATATGATGAATTGATGTCTATGTCTGTATTCTGTATTGAGTACACATTTACAGTTCAGGAAAATTAAAAATTTTGCTCCTTGAAGTTTGGGAGGCCAAGGTTTCTTCAGTTTCAGATTTTGCAATCAGGTGGTTAGTTAACAATGCATATGTAGGTTCTGCTCAGGATGCTGCCTAGCTATTATTGCCACGTAGGAGAGCATGAGAACACTCTCATAACAAAGTTCTTTGGGCTCCACCGCATAACATTAAAAGGTGGAAGAAAGGTATCTAGCTACTTATCCCTCTCGCATCTGCTCTACTTTCAGTTCTGTCTTGCTTGTCACCCTTAGATTGATTTGACTTCTTCTAATTACATTGGTTTTAGGTACGGTTTATGGTGATGGGGAATATGTTTTGCACTGAATTACGAATTCATCGCCGCTATGATTTGAAGGGTTCAACTATTGGAAGATGTACTGATAAAGATAAAATTGATGAGAATACCACATTGAAAGATCTTGATCTGTCATTTGAATTTCACATGGACAAATTATTGCGAGAATCGCTTTTTAAGTAAGTCTTTCTGAATTTATGTGGTAGTTTTGCGAAGGCAACCAATCTTTTTTTAATTTCATTAAGCCAAGATTCCATGGGATAGCATGGTTTTGGCAGTATTCTGGGTATTATAAACGGATAGAAACAAGAGACTCTTTGAGGATTTTGCAGGTAGTAGCTTTGTTTCTGGTATTCTTTATGGCTTCGGTTTCATCGGTCTTTAAAGATATACCCTTTTCTCTTATTTGGCTTGATTGGGCAACTGATATTAGTTAATCAATTGCACTTTTCTTAGTTGTCTGTGGTGTTTTGCTGTGTGCCTCTTGTTTTCTTTGTGGACTTCTTGTCCACTTGTAATTTTATTGTTCACTGCAATAAAATTACTTTCTATTTGAAAAAAGTTATAGTACAATGGATATTTTGTGGATTTATCCAATTGCTTGAGTAAGTACTAAGTACCATCTTTTGCCTAACCCCAACCAAAGACTGCTTTCAGGTCTCTATTATCAGCCCTAACACAATATTACTGATAGTTTGTCTCAGAAAAGCTCCATCATTATGACATTTTGTTTCATTGATTAAGCATCTTAATGGAATCACTTAATTGGTCATAAGATGAAGAAACATCTACAGTATAGTATATGCTACCTGAGGTAGTTACCCCCGATTCTCCCAAACAAATTTCAAGAGCATTAATGGACTTTAAAACTGCCCTGATCTCATAACTAGCTATAGTTCATATTTGGGAGGGTTGGTTAAGGTTCCTTTAGGTGATAGGCTTCCGTATAGATGTATGTCCCGCACTAGTCACGCCTTCTGAATCTGGAAATCTGGATCCATGCATGCAAAACTTGCCTTGACGAAAATCTGAGGCAGTTGAATAGTTACTTCAACCTCATACATAAATTTTAATCGTTTATCTTGGTACATGGTGGCTGTGTAATTTACGGGAAATCATTTGTTTTCCTTGTTGATTGACATATTAGCAATGCTTTGAAATTTTCAGTAACCAATTAGTTTATTTTAATTTTGATTTTTGATTTCAGATAATAATAGAGTATACATATAGTTTCGATTTTCTCTTTCTCCAATCTTCATTGTTGTTTCCGGTGAAAACAGTACTTACCACCATCATTACTATTTTCCTCTTGCGGATACAACAAACTTGAACATCTTTCGGAAGTCTTTTGTACTATATGAATCTACAGTAATACATGGATCATTCCCAGCTTCTAGTTTAGATGATTTGCTGCTTATTGATCATGCATACATCTAAGAAAAGTAAGAATTGCCTGAGCAAGTTCTTCGACATTTAATCATCTATAGAAATTCTTCCTTTCTATTGGTTTTGCAGGCAAATATCACTTGACTGCAGGTTCTTAGAATCTCAGAAAATAATCGATTACAGCCTTCTGTTGGGTCTACATTTCAGAGCTCCTGAAAATCTCAAGGCCTTATCACAACCCCCTGGTACAATGCACCATCATGAGAGTTTATCTGCCGGTGATGGTAAGCATCCCTTTCTGATACTTTTTTTTATTTTTCCATCTCTTTCTCTATACTATGAACTTGTAATTTTTTGACACCTAATTTCTCACCTGTTCTTATTTTTTTTCGCATTTGGTCATGTGATGATTTTCTGTTAATGATTTCTTTCCCCAGCAACAAACACATACAGTTCAGTTCTGTGCATACTGCCTTCTTGCATGAGTCAGTCTAAAGATATACAGGTCACTCTTAATAAAGTCTTACATGCAGAATAAACAAACAGTATTGTATCAAAAGAAAACCTGACCAATGTAACAGCTCAATAATCCGTCTAAGTGTAGTATCGGTTGACATTTTGGAGTTCTGAACATCCTGATAGGAGGGAATGCAGGTCCTTCCTTCATGTTATTGACATCTACACTCTTGAGCTGGCTTTTGGTGGATTCTGAAAAGTTATTTTCATTATTTAGTAATGGCACAAACTGGAAGAAGAAGAAGAAGAAGAAGAAAAAACAGTGATGAAACATAATGAAAATGGCAGACTGGAAAACATTGCCCTTTCTCCTAGCCTATTTCCATCTGACACCAGCCGGTTTCTCATCTTCACTCTGTCATTGCAAATATTAAGAAAATCTTAGCATTAGACTTTCCACTTCGGTAACTGATATAAAAGCACTATAACTTCAAAACATGTCCAACTGAGGTTAACTGACATTTTGGGTGACTGCCATTTTCATTCTTACTTCTCATAAGCCGAGACACACAGACAATTATGTTGTTTTCCTCCAGCCATTTTTTCTGACACGAATCAAGTTCCCTATCTTGAAATATACTAGTACTACTCTTTCTTCTTGAATGCAAGTACCAGGAATGGAAATCCAAAGATTAGCCAGCTTACTTGAAATGATCTATCGCCCAGCCTACTAGACAGCCTTGCAAATTTTTCTGGTGGTTTGGGGAACCACACAGGAATTTATGAGGAAATAACAGGTTATAATTCGTTTTTATCATTTGTCAAGCTGATTTGGCTGACTTGGCACAAGAGTTTTCTGATCTTGCATATTCAAATTATGGAGGAGATCATTGCATCAGTACATACACGATTAGGCTACTTATATGATAACCAGTTAGTCTCATAACTGTAGTTGTAGTTAGCTTTATGTGTGCATGTTTCTTAAGGTATTGCATCTTTCAGAACGTATTGTACCTTTCTGAAATCTATTTGGTTATTCTTTTAGATGGAGTTCTTTCCTCATATGTGAAGTATCAAATATTTAAACTTCTATTCCAATTGGATTAGGTGTGACGTCAGTAGGTGAGCTTTTGATTCCACCTAAAGGTCTTCTACTGGTAACCCACGAACCTGGCTCTGTGAGTACTGCACCAGGTCCTCATATCAGAGGAAGTACGTTGAAAGCATTTTCTCTTGGTGACAAAGAAGTTGATCTTTTGCTCCCTGGTACAGGAAGGTAGCTTCTATTATTTGCGGTTTTGCATGCATGGGTTTCACTTGCGCATGTTGGATATAATTAAAAGCTAGTCCTCGTATGCATTTGGATCTTCTGTTACATTGGTATGTGCAGAATTTAAATCCTAAAACGATTATGATATATAATGATTCTGTTTGGATGTATATATTCTGTATCCTACCCTTATTATGCCTCTGATGTCAAGGTTTATTTGTTCAAAAATATTGTTTATCACGGCAGGGTCGTAAGAAATGATGGTAAAGAATAGAAAGGGATGGTTGTGCCTATCTTGGGTCAATTAACGTTCAGGACAAATGGATTAAGGTTGATTTAGGTTAGATGTAGTGTCAAATTGTATAATTCCACCAAGTGTAGAGCATCAATGATGTCCATGGAAGATTACCTGAAAACTCTGTGTTCCATTTAACTTATCCTTGAATATATCCTATTCCAGCCAGTCTGGCCTCTTTTTGTCCTGATTTTTTGCAGCCTTAAGGTACTGTGCATGGGTTTTGGCGTTGAACTCTGTCAGTTACTTGTAATTTTCTCAGGTTAAGGGTGCAATTAGGAGTAAATATGCCAGCACGGGCCAATCATAAGCTTCTTCAGGATGAGTTCGATTCAACTGAAGTTGAACTCTTTGAATTTTACGACGTGGTTCTATATATGGGCATAATTGATATATTGCAGGAATACAATGTGGAAAAGAAACTTGAGCATGCATACAAGTCATTGCAGTTTGACCCTCAATCCATTTCTGCCGTTGAACCCAAGCTGTATGCTAAACGTTTCATCAATTTTTTGGAGAAAGTTTTCCCTGACCTACCGTAATGTTTTCTTCAACTCTTGTTCATAGTCATTTCTCCTCATAGGATCTATGTATGTTTACAGAGCGCCAAGCAATTCTGTATAAACGCTTGTTTGTAAATTTGTTTAGTCATAAATATAAGTGCATCCGCTCGCTATTTGAATAGTGCAATGTCCAACCACTATTTTGACGAATGTCATTTAAGAAGTTGTCAATCAAGCCATGGTAAAGTCCGTTAAGCCATATTTGAATTTTCTCTCGGCACCAAATTTATCATTGTTCTGTTGTTTTGGCATGCAATGGAGACGAGCCTAAGGAATTTAATTTAAAATTTTGAAACAGAAACTTTGCATTGAAGGTCAAGAGATTGGGGTTTGAATTTTGGCCTCACCACCGGTGCCATGTCTTGAAACTACCCCTATTTTATGAGCACGTAGACCATTTATGAAATTTTAGCCCTTGCATAAAAGTTGGCTACTACAAATAGAGTAGATTGTAAAAGAGACAAATTCAGTACACGTCCCCTGAAAAGCGGTCTAATTGTAGTACTTGAATTCATTCGAAGTCTGGGTTTAGCCAAAAAAGAAAATGCATCAAGTCTAGGGGATCAGCACACTCGTAATGAAGAGAAAAAAGTTTCCCAACTGAACAAGACACAGCTACATTACAGACCGAGGATCTTACTCTACATGAGTAGGGCAAACTATTACAAACTATTGACTTATTTAAAGAAAATGAAAACATTACAAACTACTCACTATTCAAACCAAATGAAAACATTACAAACTACTCACTATTCAAACCAATTTGTGTACAGCGGAAGAACTAGAACCTCCGCTCTCCCTAAAAAGCCTTTTCCTAGCCATGATATTTGCTCGTTCTTCTGCCCAATAAGCCTTTGCGTTCGGAGTCATGTTGGTTGTGTCCATGGCCATGATTTCTTGTTCTTCCTTTTTTTGCTTTCGAGCTTCCTTTTCTTGCTTTCGAGCTTCCTTTTCCACTTCCCTTTCTGCCAACCTTCGCAACCACGCATTATGCCTCTCTTGGTCTGTGGCTCTTTGCTCGTCTCTAATTCTGTGTTTTTCCCTACGCATTGTCTGATTGGTCACAAATATCTCCAATAGAGATGCCGAAAAACCTCCGGCTTGTTTCCTTGCTTTTGCAGCTTTTCTTCCTTGAGGCCGCCTTGGAACATTCATCGGGGTTGTTTCACCAAGGGTAGTTTCGCCGCAGGTAGCTTCGCCGGGGAAGTCATTGCCGTCATCGGCAAGGTTCACTTCAACGGAGGTTGCTCCCTGTGAATCTTCCATCGGTATGTCAGCAAGGGGGAGAGGGGCGCATGCAAAACCGCAGTCGATCAGCCACTTTCAATCTCTTGAGTTCATTGTGTTGAACTGCCAAAAACAGGAAGAAAAAAAAATTAGAAAACAGCTGCATGTCTTCATTTGTGCATGACTTTACACTTCAATGCAAATGAAAGAGAGAACTCTTCAGAAGGACCTATACAATGTTATGATGTAAATTTCAGTTTAGCTTTATTTCTTCTTTTCTGCTGTTAGTGTTACTGTGTGAGAAGGACTTTTATTTAACAAACTTTAGAACTGCAAATGATTTATTGGATTCACTCAATAATAACTGCTCTCTATTTATAGAGATCAAATTGAAAGAAAAACTAGACCAGAACTAAACGAGGCCTACAAATCCCAAGGAAATTATCCAGCACCTACTCACAGCACACAGCTACTAAGTGAAGCAAACATGGTTCAAGTCACGGCCAACTTCTGCATAATAGTTCTTTGCAGGCATTCAACAAGGATCCGAATAACTGGAAAGTGGGATGAGTTTGCATCATCAAAGTAGCTTTCATTTTTCAGCTTCTTATTAGCCTTATTACAGGCTAATAGGTAGCCATGAAACAAACCAAAAGTAATCATACCAAGCTTAGCGTGAAAGCCTGTCACACATCCTTCATTACTATCGCGAGTTAGAGCACCAGCACTTGACCACCATCTCCCTACAACTATTCACATATATATTATGAGTTAGAAGGAGGCGACTAAGGAACTGCAACTCTTGAGAGCCTAATTTATACTACCAGAAAACATTAGTTATGAGCCCTTCTTTAGCATAAGCATGCTTAACCATTTAACACAGCAGGAGACTGAAATTAGGAAGAAGGATACCATGGTTTTTTCATTTCTAGCATATTAGCAGAAAATCTGAGAAAGCTCTCTCTCTCTTATTTTGTTCCAAAGTTCAGTATCAATAATCGATTTATTCAAACAAGTTCATCAGCCACATCTTAAAGTACTAGCTGAAGTTAACATTTGGACTCCAAGGCCTCACTTGAGAGTACCCTAGACCTCCCCAATCACAGCCAGGTTCGAGGTTTCTTTCGAGCAGGACATTCTTGTCAAGATGAGAATCACACTGATCAATAAGAGACACAAATATTTACCTATTCCATAAAGGAAAACCTATGACACCCCACATCAATTGATTCAGGCTACGATATCCAACTTTTGTTATTCCAAATCATTTCTTGCCTACAATACATGGGTAAATAAATTTCCTTGTAAAGAAAAGCTATACATATTATTTACGTTTTATGGCTGGATTCATTTTATTTACCCACGATATCTTTCCATATTTAAGAATTTGTACCTAGCTATTTGAGCTCAATCTAAGGAGTCCCAAAAACACCAATGTGTTTTTTTGTTCTACTTATCCATCTATCAGACCAATTTTCTATAGCCCGAGCCTTTTGTCCCCCTCACTTCATGGAAAGACCACTTTATGCTTCAATTCCTCTTGGTTTGCATTTCCAAAGTGCCCAAGATGAAATTCCTCTACAAAACCCTCATTTATTGGAAAACTTTGGGGAGAGAAACTACGTTTTCAATTTTGCCACTACAGTGACTACTTGTCGATATTCCAGGTCGAATGACAATTCGCCCTCTGAAACGTGCAGAAGAAATCACGTCAATGCAGACTTGCTAGATGCTCTTCGCTCTCAAAGTAATCAGAATAGCCTTCTTGGTTTTACACAACCACCTTTCTCTCCAGGTAACCGTAACCAAATTTCATTTCTGAGAGATTTCACTTCTCAACTTCTATGTCAATCAGGAACTCTATTTTTCAAGAATGAACAACAAAAGCAATTCACTTTCTATAAATCAAGGTCCATGGCTTAATAATGATTAATGGCTTCTCTCCTTTTTGCAGCTTCTGAGGTTTCTCATAATATTTCTTATGATTTCTCATCTCGTACCCAACCTGGAAATCTCAGTGTAGTTGAATATATGGGTAATAATGATTTTGAACATAAACGAGTAAGTGCATCTCTTCCTGGAACGAACTTTTCCTTTTTCACTTGGAATGAACCTCATCTCTATATGGACAGAACCAATTTGTTAAGAAGGCACCACCTTAGCAATCCTAGTGTTAATTTTCTAGCTTCTCAGCAGCACAACAATGTTGGATCTGATCCAAGCCTAACCAATGTTATAAAGACAATAAATAGGACTAAATGTACCCCCTACAAATGTCCTAAGTGCGCCTGCGGATTCGCATTCTCTGAAAACCTGGACGCTCATATGACAGAGCACTATACAATAGAAGATAAAACTGATATGATGACAAGTTCAGACTCCACATCTCTATTGATGAACTCTGGTAGCCCCATGATTCATTCCAATGAGGACCGGCGCAATCAATAAGATGGCTTGTGAGCAAGGGAATCCTACTTCCAACAATGCTTTAAAATAGAGGGCAGTCTGCACCTACGTTCGCTGAAAAGAATTTGGTTTCTTCAATGCCTAAGTTTGGAAGTCTTAGTGCCTAATGACTACCCTTTCCATGATCCTCGTGTTGGACATTGTTCTTTAATTTCCCTCAAGTTTGATGTATTTGATCGTCATTATGTTTCTGAACTTTCTAGCCCATGTGATAATTTCAAGATTGGAACAAAATTTACCTGCATTATATTTTCCTTGGTTCTCTCAGACATTTCATCGGACACCTATCGTGCTAATCCAATATCTGAGCATAGAGCTAAATTTTGTGATGAGTTCTATACATTTGTGAGCGGATAATAACATAATTGCCCACCGAACATGGACCAATTAATTGTATCATAGATTCATACCTGAATGCAAAGATCATGTCTCTGTTTCTGCCAAGAAGCTTAGCTCCACTTCAAGCACCGATCAAGAGTATAAAGGAAGTCAGAACTAATGACTGAGGAAAAGACCAGTCAAGACAGAATAATTCAGATAGCAAATTGCTGGATCTGTGCATCTTTAGCAATATCATGCTAAATTTTAGCCTTTTAGAAATATATATATATATATATATATATATATATATATATATATATATTTAAGATTTAGGATATTTTTAAATTTTATTATTTTTATTGGTTTAAGGAGTACTTGCTTAGAGCATCTCCACCGCGGTTGAAATCGGACGTCCGATCGCCCGAATCGGACTCGAAATCAGACGAGGGGGGCAAAAGGTGCTTCCACCGCTGCTGAAATCGGACGCGGTTTGAGGTCAAAGGAGCAGGCGATCGACAAACCCACGTGGTTTGCTGACGTCGCGCCTCGTTTTCTTCGCTTTCGCCGGTCGCCTTTTGCCTTTCGCCCACAAAATCACCCGAGCAATTGCACCTTCGTGGTGGAAATTGTTTGGCCGGTTGGATTGCCCAAATAGTCGGCCGGGCGAAATTGCTGAAATTGACCTCGGGTGCGGTCGATTTGGCGTCTTCGCGGTGGAGATGCTCTTAATGGTTAGGCAAAATAGTTCAAAAATGGGAGTAAACTTGGCTTGGTGGAGGACTAACAACTTTTCTCTCTGCAGGACCTCAAAACCACTCCTTAAAACCGGATTTGAATTTTGAGCCATTGGATTTTGATCCAATGGATGTGAGAAAAACCAACTTTCTTGGTGTGGCCCACCAGGGTGCTTTAAAAAGGCGGTTCGGTTTAGTTTTTCCACCGGGTGGAGCGGTAGAGAGAAGTTCTGGGAGGACTAAAGGCCGAGCTAAAATTTCCTAAAAAGTGAGTTACTATGAAGCACCAAAACTCCGAGCATCTGACATTTTGGGTTTCAGAAACGTTTTGGGGACCGAAACACTGTCAAAACTTCTCGAATCATGTATAGGAAAAAAAATATAACGGAAACAGTCCGAAACTCCACATGGAGAAAAAATTTGGCAAGCTTTTTTGGATTATTGACTAATTTCATACCTTACCATTCACCTTCTCTTCAAATTTGAACTTAAACTTGTAGTGTTTCATCTGGATTTCAATTTTTTCTATGCTATGAAAGTTCAGAATTCTGATTTATATAATTAAGTAGTTTTTAATTAATATTTTCATAACGATTCGTATCGATCTTTTTTAAGATTTGAGGAATCAACGTTTAGTGTCGTATCGTTTCGCCATTTCCATGCTTCATAGGTGAGGTGTATGGAGCAAAAGAGCTCCTGGTGTGCAGGAGAGAAACCGACACTTTCACAGTTTCTCTTATGTTACAATAAAGAGCACATAACACAGTTCATAGCACATTTGCCGAAACAGAAACAAAACCTATGATCCTACATTTACTAGTTACTAATACAGTCGCATTGACTTGCTACATCTACTAATACAAAAACATAATAATTGTTCCCACTGCAAACTGGTATACAATTGTGAAAACTTGTGCTCTCCACGAAAATTTGGGCTGGTCTAAAAAGAAAAAGCACAAACAATATACATAAAGCCAACAGATTCAACTGATCCTCTGAACCTGAGTAGGAATTCTACCTTCATGGGTAGCCCTCGTCAGCACCAATCTCTTCTAATATAGGGGACAATACCAATCTCTTGCTGTTCTTACTTCTTCCGTGGCCTGTTGTGTTTGACCCTCACTATTCTCCGGTTAGACTTGTCACCACCACCGGTGCCTAATGAGAAGCTATCCTGACTGACACCACCCAAACTACCAGAGCCCCGAAATGATGGATTCTGTGGTTTGCCTAAATTTTGTTGACTTGCATATTGAAAGGGATTCGCCGGTGGGGCTGCGGGCGTAGATCCATATACAAAGGAAGATCGTGGGGTTGGAACAGGCTGCGGACCAAACACGGGTTGTCGACCGAACACAGGCTGCTTACCAAACACGGGGAGTGTATTAGGCGCAGTCGTTGCCTGAGTCGTGTCTTCATCCGTGCTGTCTTCCATATTCATTTGACCATTACTACCCGAGAAAGTAAATGGAAAGGCAAATGCAGTGTGAGTAGTAGTGCTAGTAGCAGCCGAGGATCCTCCAAAACCAAATGGCGCACTGTGAGTAGTGCTAGCAGCACCCGAGGATCCTCCGAAACCAAATGGCGCGCTGTGAGTAGTACTATGAGTAGTGCTAGCAGCAGCCGAGGATCCTCCAAAACCAAATGGTAGTGAAGATGCTCGATGGCGATTTCTGTGTTTTGGTTTGCGAGGATGCAGCAACGTGATCGCTTCAGCCACCAATTGTATTGCTGTGCGCCTCCGGGCATCATCTTCTGTAGCCTCAAGAATCATTTGTTGCATCTGCACCTCCAATTGCCTCATTTTGATTTCGTTATTCAGATTGGAATTGGAACTAGATACCCAATTGGAATCCATGCCAATTTCCAAGGATCAAATGAAATGCTATCGTATAGAGAAGGGAATTGAGAGATTGAAGTTGCAGAGAGATTGAAATTGAGAGAAGATGCAGAGACTCTACGACTCCGTTTGGTATTCCTGTGCTGTGAGATAATCAATTATCAAATCAGCTATGAGAATTAAAGCTGAAATCAAAAGGAGCCACGTAGACAATAATCTAATCCAGAATCCAAAAAGTTGCTCATGTAAAAAAATTAATAAAATATTAAAAAATCTAAAAGGTAAACCTTCCTCACTAAGAGTCTCTCCAAAAAAGTTCGTAAATTTCACTCTACAAATCTTAATTTATAGATCCATGTGGCATTTTATGGACTTAAGTCCAAAACTTCTTCTCCAACAAACTCTATAAATCTTTATTTTATTTATTTATTTATTTAAAATTTAAACTTTCTTAATTTTATTTTATTTTCTCTCTCCTAAATTTACGAAGAGCAATATGAGAAAAACTCTTGCTGTTGATGCTTCTTGGAATTGCAGCTTTTTGGAACCTAACAAGTATTCATTTCAGAAATCAAAAAGTCAACAGAGAAAAAGTTGAATGAGATATCTTTTAATATTAAAAAATTATTTGTGAAGTACTCCACAAAGTTGCAGATTTGAAGAGTGATCTACAAACTCTTCAATTTGAAAACTAGGTTTGTGGACTCTCTTGAATTAGATTTTTAAGTGTTTTTACTAATGTAGCTCTATAAATTGGGGCCCAATTCATATTTGAAGAACTGGAGATGCTCTAAGCATATGTAGAAAAGATTTATAAAATATTAAAAAATTTGAAATGTAAACCTTTTTCACTAAGTATACTTCAAATTTTAAAAAATTATTTTTTGAAGAGCTAAATTTTAGCCAAATAGACATTTAGCGTTTTCATCACTAAAAATGACTTTAGTGACCTTTTAACGTTTTAACCCGCTCATTCTTAAAGACGATTTTTTCCAAACAATGGGGGCTAATATTATTTGGAGTATGATTAAATACTATTGTTAAAAATGATCTTAAATTACTATTTATGTGGATGTGTTATTACTTTTGTTTCGGATCTTAAATACTATTTATGTGAATGTATTATTACTTTTGTTTCGGTCATCCCTTCCTTAGGGGTCCTTGTCCCTTTTCTTATTGCAAATGTGCCATATATATAAACAACAGGATTTGTCATCTGTGCCATCCGAACATTTTGACTTACTGGTTTAGATAGTTCCTGAACAGCTTATTAGTGTTCCTAGAAATACAATTAGAGACACTTCTATAACCCAGAAAGCACTCATCATGTTCCGGTGATTTGTGAAAGGTTTTATACTATCAAAGAGAAACCATTTCTTGGGGCTTATGGTTTACACTTCTATAATCGTAATATCAAGCGGGCTTTCCTAACTGTCATTCTAAATTCTAATTCTAAACAAAGACTTACAATAGCATGAGTCAATACAATCTTACATCGTACTGCTAAGGTTCTCAACAAAAGCACTCTTGCAGTCTTACCACTAGGGTAAATAGTGATATCACCAAAACTATTTCTAAGCTCTACTTGTCATATTTACTCCACCTAGCCAGAGACACTTTTTACAATCAAGTACACACAACTAGCTCCAACCTCTACCTAATGTTTCCTTCCTAACATAATATTCCCCGATCTGCTATGGTGCATTCCTTTTAATGATCTCCAAGCATTTTTCTTTTTCTCCAACCTTCGCCGTTCCCTTCTTTGATGTTTCACCCCGAGATACCGTTGTCTCTGCCTCCACCATAAAGAGTAATCCTTACATGGTTTGCACTCGATGAAGCCCGCCAAATCATCTATATCAGATTGGTGGGAGCTATCTAGTATGCAAGTCAGAAAGGTCTTACCATCACAGGTTTCCTCTGTTTTCTCGATGTCATCACTAAACTCCTCTGTGCCCGAAAGTGTGCTGCAGAAGATTACAATCAGCAAGTTAACATATGCTGAAAAATAAAGTACACTATTAAAAAGATGAAACTTGAGTTGGACCACTAAAAGTCCACAGATGGCAAGGATCTGAGTTTCGATATGGCACCAGTTTTTTAGTTGACCCTTTGGAAAAGATTTACCCTTTATGTTCATGAATTCCTCAACACCTTGGGTAGGTTACTGATAATAAAAGACTAAAGAAGGCTATGTATCAAGGATAAAATCCACCAAGGTGTTGAGGAATTCATGAACATAAATCTTTTCTTCTTCAAGTTATCATTTAGCTTCATGTCCCTTTGGATAATACTTCCTCGAAGTCCTTTCAAAGAATCATACCCGGTTTCATTCGATGTTATTATAGCCATTTCATGAACATAAGGCTTTGATTCACAAAAATCCCTATTCAATAATCATACCAAGTTTCACAAGATGCTATTAGTCTGCTTCATGTTTACGGCTATGTCATTGTACTGAAGATGCACATCTAAACATCATCTAAGCCATGTGGCATACAATATTATAGTGCTTTTCACTAAGAACTTCAGGACCAATGTAATGTGCAAGAATCTCAATATCAGAGCTTAATATCAGATCTTTTTCTCTGGCCAGTTCAACACTACAAAACCCAATAAATAAGACTCCTAAAAGATCCCATGCATCAAATGTGCAACAGTTATGGCCAAAGCCTTGGCTGAGTTTGGGTTAGTGTAGAGAACTTGACCACGAAACATGTGCAACATTTATGCCAAAGCAAGATTAAGTAGTAATCCGACTCAGTCACTAACAAACATGGATGATGAGTTCATAGGCCATGAAAGGATCAAGGTCTCTTTTCTGGCACCAAATAATCTGATGGTAACCATGATTAGCTTAAAGCAACCTCTAAGAAACAAAGAAGTTCTAAAAGCTTCACTAGACAAAACTTCTACAATCCTGCCTCATTAACATTATCCCCTCAGGAATAGAAATCTTTCGCACAGGTATTATTATGGAATACAAATATAAAACAACAAAAATGTCAGCAGATAGTCGTGCTCAGCATAGTTAGTGAAAATTAATTCCATATAGTGTAGAATAGCATTTTGTACCTCGAGTGAAGTGCATGAATTTTCTGAAATTCCAAAGCAACTCTTGCTATAGATTTCTTTATTGCCACTGCCTGCAACCAATGCCATTTGTTTAGATGCATAAAATTGATCAAACAACTCACCAAGTTATTCTCTTTTTTTTTTTTTTTCTCCTGTTTTAAGAATAGAATTTAAAAAATATACATATACATATATACTGAACTGAAAAGAGTCGTAAAAGAAAAAAATGAAACCTCTATAACCTTTTCAGAAGATAGTGTAGATGAAAAAGTTCGTGCGCGAGAAACAAGCAATGATTTGAGTTGTGCTATTCCACCTTCCTCAAAAACATAGAGATTCAATGATGCCATAATTGTCGAGATGCAGCCCTTAACCAAGAAATCAATCCCACTCGCAAAACTCAATGATAGCAAGCCCGAAAAATGCAGAAGCATCCACTTAGAAGTCTTATGTGTCATTAGGCGGGTTTTCATCATGTCAAATAAGCACTTTTGATTCAGTAGAGACAATTTAAATTGCCGAAAGCAGCCAATTGTACCTACTAACCGATCATATTCCTTTGAAGAAGCATCTTTTAAGGTTTTCGGAGAACCCAGATTCCCACCATGGCGTAGACACCAAACAGTGCTCAAGAAGGAAGTACTCATTAACTTCAATATGGAACCAAGAAAATAAATATCCTGAAGACTAGTCTTCCCTTTTCTATACAGAAAAGCATCACCAGCATCAGACGAAAAGCTCACACGTATTATACTATTCAAGACTGCAAATATATCTTCTTTACATGATTCATCATATATATGTTGGCTCTCACTTATGTACGCAGTAGAAGCAGCCATTATGCCAGCGTTTGTTACACACATCATACTGCAGTCTGGCAATGAATCTGAATTGGTATATTCATGAATTTTATCTTTTGTGACTTGTTGAATATAAGATTCAAAAGAAGGTTGACAAGTGCTTCCTACCGTACTTGAACTGACATTGGAACATTTACCGCACAAAGTATGGGAATCCACAAGTGAGCTAGTCATATGGCTGGTGTACAATTCAATCGACCTTTCAAGTGCTCCTTGGTAGCATTCCATAAGTCTAAGATCTGGTCTAGCATTCTTCGTTGACATGTTCACTTCAATGGCTTCAGAAACCAGTAAAATTAAGTCTGCATGCAGCATTTTCGGTGCAGAAAGCATAACAGGGTTGAGAAGCAATGACATTGCGGCAGTAAGGCTTAGTTCCGGAACTCTAGAACACTTGCCGACTCCACAGGACAGTCTCTTAAGGAAGTTGTCACTGCAGTAAACCGACGAGATGAAATGCACAGAAATCACCTCCAGAACACTTGCAATATCACGTCCTACATAGTGGCTCCGAAATAGCATTTCAGTTGTGCAAGCGGTCGAGTCCACAATAATAAAACACTCCCTCAGAAATCTACCCTTTAAAAGCTCATCCGAAAATATCTAGAAACAACATATCCAAGTAATTAAATGCAGCAATAAGCAGTTTCAATTCCAAAGTGATTAAACCAAACTGGAAATTAGAATGTTTACCTCAAGCAATGGACATATAGAAGAAACAAAGTTGCGAAATCGGACGGAGTTTTTCTCATCTCCTCCACTGGTAGTCACCGGAGCCATCAATCTCCGCAGAAGAGATAGAAGAAATTGGACTCTCTGGTCCAGCATTGGGTCGTCCGAGGTCAAGACCAGCAGGCAACATCTTAGAAGCAGACGCAGCAGCTCATCAGCATCAGTGTAATCGGCGAAGAAGAGTTCGAACCTCGTATCTAGGTCATTGTACAAAATGTTGGTTAGGTTTTGTATATCTTCGGACTGCACTTGAACCCCACAATGGTCGAAAGTAGCTATCAAGTTAGAAGAACGCATTTCTTGGTTTAAAGGCCGTGAAGCCACTAGGAGCAAGTGCAACCTTTTCAAAAGCGCTACATTTAGACCCTGAAATTCCAACACCAGCAAAAGTTGATGAATTTCCCACTCTATTATGGACAAGTCCGAATTGTAATCTCAAAGCAAAAGTGTAAGAGAAGTACCTGGGGGGATTGAATTGCAGAAATTAGAGTTTGGAAGGAGACCCTCTTCCTCTTTGAACCCATCGATTCCGGCGAAGAGAGAAGATGGATTGCACCGATTGGCTGGGCGGCAGATGTCCACCTCACGCGAGCAAGAAGAAGGCCGCGGATTGGTTGGTTTTTCTGTCAATGCTTGGGCTGGGCTTATAATATCATTTGGACTCCCTCACTTCCTGGAACCCAAAATCCTCCAAAGCCCAATCTTTCCTCTCCAAAATCCCAAATCCAATTTGCAAAATTGTGTTCACCGAAGAACATCATCAAACGCGGCCACCAAATCCCGCAAATCCAGGCCTCCCTTTTCGGCATTTCTGCCGTTGTTTTCAAGCTCGCCCGCCGAACGCTTATTTGACCCCCTTTTCAGGGTGTGAAAAGGAAAACGACCGTGTGAAAACGTAACCGAACAGGCCCTAAACGTTTCACCTTCATCGCTGTTGACCAAGGCCTCATCTTGCAATTGATGCTTACTTCAATGGAGTTTTAGGGTCGGGGGAGGGGAAGCCAGGGGAGCGGACCGCCACTGGTGAGTAGTTCAAGGAAAACGATGATGATGAAAAGAAGAGTTAAGCCTCTCTCCTCTCCATCACCAGTACTCGGGTACGTTTCGCGAAACCCTGTTTTGTTTCTCTCTCGGTTACTCTGCATTGGAAACTCAAATTCTGATAATGACGTTGAGATTGTTTTTCGCATAGTCAATTGTTCAAATCAGTCTAAAAACTTGAAGCAAGCATTGAAATCAAGCGGGGTTTTCCTCTCTAATGAATTGATTGATAAGGTTCTAAAACGGGTTAGATTCAGCCATGGAAACCCTTTACAAGCTTTGGAGTTTTTCAATTACACTGGGAGCAGAAAAGGGTTTTATCATAGCGCTTTTTCGTTGGACACTATGCTTTACATACTAGGAAGAAGTCGAATGTTTGACAAAACATGGGATGTCTTGGTTGACGTCAAGTATAAGGATCGGCAGTTGATAACCCCAAAGACTGTAATGGTTGTTTTAGCTAGGATTGCTAAGGTTTGTTCTGTAAGGCAAACTGTGGAGTCTTTCAGAAAGTTTAAGAGACTTGTCCCAGAATTCGATACCACTTGTTTCAATTCATTGTTGAGGACTCTTTGTCAGGAAAAGAGTATGACCGATGCTAGAAATGTGTATCATAGTCTCAAGCATAACTTTAGGCCTAATTTGCAAACTTTCAATATATTGTTGTCCGGGTGGAAGACAGCTGAGGAGGCTGAGGGCTTCTTTAAAGAGATGCGGGAGATAGGTTTGAAACCTGATGTTGTTTCGTACAATTGTTTGGTTGATGTTTACTGTAAGAGTAGAGAAGTTGACAAGGCGTACAAGGTGGTTGAGCAAATGCGTGAGGATGATATAAAACCTGATGTGATCACCTATACTAGTATTATTGGGGGATTGGGTTTGGTTGGTCAGCCAGATAAAGCCAGAGATTTATTGAAGGAAATGAAGGAGTATGGGTGCAACCTAGATGTTGCAGTATACAATGCTGCCATTAGAAATTTTTGCATGGGGAAGAGGCTTGGTGATGCTTTTGGATTGATGGAAGAAATGATGACTAAGGGTTTGAGTCCGAATGCAACAACTTATAATTTGTTCTTTCGGGTTTTCTTCTGGTCGAACGACTTGGAAATGTCATGCAATTTGTACGAGAGAATGATGCATACTGGGTGCCTGCCAAATACACAATCTTGTATGTTTCTGATCAGGTTGTTTAGAAGGCAGGAAAAGGTGGATATGGCATTGAGGCTGTGGAATGATATGGTTGATAAGGGTTTTGGATCGTATATTCTGGTATCTGATGTGTTGTTTGACTTGCTTTGTGATTTGGGGAAACTAAATGAAGCAGAAAGGTGCTTCTTGCAGATGATAGAGAAGGGTCATAAGCCAAGTAATGTTTCCTTTAGAAGGGTCAAAGTGCTGATGGAGCTCGCAAGCAAGCATGAGGCGTTGAAGAACTTGACAGAGAAATTTGCAGTTTTTGGCACTTTTATCCACCTTCCTGAGAGTACTTCCACCAGAAAAGTATGTGAGTGAAAAATCATGATTTGGGGATGGTTTAAACTTTAAATGGAAATACTGATGCAGAAAAGGTTTCTGATTGAGAATTTCTATCACACCCATCATATTACCTAATATTATATTTTTGTCCCTAATAGGTTTCTTTTCAAACCCAAACATAGTTTTTGAACTTATAAGTTAAAATATAATTGAAAGGCAAACAAGAACTTCACTGACGGAAAGCCCTCGCCACTAACATTGCCACCCGCCTTGTATCTTTCTCGGTTTTAGTGAAAACCCATGAAGTGGTATGTGTCTAACCACACTTCCTACAAAAATGTAGTGTTGGGTGAGGGGGAGAGGAATGATGGATGTGAATATAATCTCCCGTTTGATTTATGTGTCAAAAAGGGTGTTTTACCTGAAATGGATTGCGAGTCTTGCTAGTAGCCAAGATCTAAGAATGGGGATTTGGCATTCGGAAATTTTATTGGCATGGGTTGTCCTGGTACATGGGTGTACCATCTGTTACAAATTCAACTGGTTTGGCTGCTGTGGCTAGGGCACGGGTGTTGATCTATTAAATCTCTGGTGACGATTTTTTGGGAAGGATGTTGTCACTGACTCCTCCGTTAAGTTTGCTTGTTCCTGTTATCATAACTACTCTTGTAGACTTTTATACAAGTTTAAAGTTGAAGTCTGGTAAGAATAATACTTCCGAATTTCTTTGTATGGTTTTGTTGTTGCTGATGCTTTTGTACATTAGACATAAGGGATGTGGTATTTCCTATTGCAGATTATCAACAATATGGCCTTGTGTCTATTTTTCCCTCCATTGGGGTGAAGTACATTGATTTGGTGCAAAATATATTTCTGGATTGAAGATTGTATGTCCTACTGTTGTACCCCAGTCTTGGAAATGCATGTTTTCTTCCTTGCAAAGTATATTTTATTGCATGTAAACAGAGCCTTCATGTCTTTCCGAGCAAGTTTCTACTAAAAATATTTTCAGAGGGAAACTTGGCTTAAGTTTCAGATGAAGTTTTTCATGCACTTAGGAGTTGGATAACAACTGTTCATGGAAACATTCACTCAGAAATCTACCCTTTAAAAGCTCATCCGCAAATATCTAGAAACAACATATCCAAGTAATTAAATGCAGCAATAAGCACTTTCACTTCCAAAGTGATTAAACCAAACTAGAAATTAGAATGTTTACCTCAAGCGATGGACATATACAAGAAACAAATTCGCGAAATCGGACGGAGTTTTTCTCATCTCCTCCACTGGTAGTCACCGGAGCCATCAATCTCCGTAGAATAGATAGAAGATATTGGACTCTCTGGTCCAGCATTGGGTCATCCGAGGTCAAGACCAGCAGGCAACATCTTAGAAGCAGATGTAGCAGCTCATCAGCATCAGTGTAATCGGCGAAGAAGAGTTTGAACCTCGTATCTAGATCTTTGTACAAAATGTTGGTTAGGTTTTGTATATCTTCGAACTGCACTTGAACCCCACAATGGTCGAAAGTGGCTATCAAGTTAGAAGAACGCATTTCTTGTTTTAAAGGCCGTGAAGCCACTAGGAGCAAGTGCAACCTTTTCAAAAGCGCTACATATAGACCTGAAATTCCAACAGCAACAAAGTTAATGAATTTCCCACTCTATTATGGACAAGTCCGAATTGTAATCTCAAAGCAAAGTGTAAGAGAAGTACCTTGGGGGATTGAATTGCAGAAATTAGGGTTTGGAAGGAGACCCTCTTCCTCTTCGAACCCATCTCTGGGTTTCTTGAGATTCCGGCGAAGAGAGAAGGACAAGGGAGAAGGAGTTTTAATAAAAAAATATACAAAAATTGACCCATAATTTCAATAATGTCACTTTTTTATAAAATTTTCAATTATATACAATTTCTCACTTAACTTGACTTATTTACCCTTTATTAATCAAAAAAACGTCTAAGGCCAAAAACACTTGAAGCGAGAGCAACTAAACACCATGAATAAACAAGCAGAAGTCTCCGATCCTTTCTACCTCCACATTGATCAAATTTATAATTTTTCTATTGCTTGGACTACAATACTTAATGGAACTAGAATTTTTTTTGTACATTAAGACGGTGAGAGCTGCTCGTACTCGAATGCCAATCAAGTGAGCACCGAAATACCATTGTCTTTGACACAATGATTCCAATGTCTTACCAATGAAGAACATGAAAGTGAGAACCAAACCATAAGTTTTGGCATGAATTTTATGGTTCCTGGGCAAACTCAAGTGGTGACAAAAGAACGGTTGTGATGAGGAGACCACCTTCCTTGAGTTTTGTGATAATATCATATTTCTCCAGAAGCCTCACATTGTTTGAAAGAAGCGCGTTTGTTTGTGAGACATAGTCATTGTTTAAGTATGCATATGATCTATCATGCTTCTCTAGATAGAATTCTATTATTCTTTACAGCATCCCACATATATCTATAGACTATACCATGTACTTTTTACTCTTTAAAATTATATTTTTAATATATGAAACAATTTATGGGTTGATAATTCACCACCATGGTAGACAACTTTAGTTAATGATTGTCAATAGTTTAAGTTTAGTTAATTATTGTCAATAGTTTAAGTTTCTAATATGTTTGTTAGATCATATCATGTAAATCTTATGGTATATGATATGGAACAAGATTTCCCACCACTTGAGTTTGCCCAGGAACTACAAAATTCATGCCAAAACTTATGGTTTGGTTCTCGCTTTCGTCTTCTTCATTGGTAAGACATTGGAATCATTGAGTCAAAGACAATGCAATTTCGCTGCTCACTTGATTGGCGTTCGAGTACGAGCAGCTTTCACTGTCTGATTAGAAGCTGATTAGAAGCTGTTTTCATTAATAAAGGGTATATAGGTCAAGTTAAGTGGAAAATTGTATATAATTGAAAGTTTTATAAAAGGTGACATTATTGAAATTAGGGATCAATTTTTGTATATTTTTGATAAAAACTAAGGGAGAAGATCGATTGCACGTTTGGTTGGGCGGCAACAGATGTCCTCCTCACGCGAGAAAGAAGAAAGCCACTGATTGGTTGCTTTTTCTATCAATGCTTGGGCTAGGCTTTAAGGGCATGTTTACATACAAGAAATGAGAATCGTTAGAAATTATTTCGTTTGAGTACACTCAAAAATTTTCTCTGAACACCATCAATTTTTTTATAAGATGCAATTACATACATACCCATGTATTAAATTACACTTAAGGACATATCAAAGTTTAGAAAAAATAAATATATTTCTAAACTCTAACCCTCATATAATTATACTGTTTTTACTGCCGCTTTGACTCTTCTCACGAATTGGATTTGAACCAAGAAAGTATTCCAACTCTGCCTTTTAGGGTAAGATACCTTGGCTTTCAGTTGCAATATTGATCATTGGCGACCTTGGGACACATCTCAAGTGTACTAGGCGCCCCCTCTTTGCTTATAGACTCAGCACAGAAAAAGCAAGGCTCTCCTTTGAGATCAGGATGTTCTACCGCTTTTCCGAGGGAAGGCATATACTACTGATAGTAGTCCGCTTTATGAAAGTTCCATAAAAGCTCACTTCGTTGAAATATGTACGTCGAAGAATGTATATAGATATTTGTCCAAAAAAAATTGTACATGGACGAAGGTAGAAGAAATAAACTAACCCACAAACACCAATAGTTTATCAAAATCACTTTGATCCTCAAGACGAGTGCTAGAGTACGAAGACAAGAATGACTTGAAAAACAATAAAATAGCTTCTGAGTTCTTGACACTTTAATTTCTTCTAACTCACCCATAATCGTTGCGTTGAACCATCTGTAGTCTGTATGATAGTGCGGAACCCCATTCGCATTTTCTCTATTTTCAGTGGATGTGGACAAGTGAAATTTCTTAAGAATTTGGGTCTAATTAGGGCTTGAAGAAAATTGATAAGTGCTCAAAAATATTTATACAATAAATTTATGAAAGGGTATATGTGGAAAATTTTAATCAAACTTGAGTGTCCAAAGAAGTTTCATAAATTAAAATGAGTGTAAAGAGAAATATGAGTGTCCAGAAAAAACTTTTGAGTGTACATAGCAGCCCTCTTTCGTTTTCTTGGTTATCTTGCGTTTACTAACCCACCTGCAAATCAAAATTTAGTAGACCTTACTCCAATTTAGGAGTAACAACACCCTAAGAAATGGGAATCGGATACCCAAGTCCCGCTTGGGTATCCGATTCTCATTCCTGAATTTTGTTTCTGATTCCCTATTATCAGTAAACGAGCCCTAATATCATTTGGAATCTCTCACTTCTCGGGAAATTGTATCAAATAAGTACTTTTGGACAATTTCTTATCAAAATATGCGGGTAAATTTTTTTATTCTAAAGCTGAGCACAACTATTTTATATTTATACAAATGTCTTTTCCGTATTTGCACAATTTCCTTGCTCAGTCTCCCCTCCACCACCAAGCTGTTAGGCGCCTCCATCGACGACTCTATCAACTCGACCTGAACCAAGTTACTATCAAGTAGCTCCATCGATGCCATCTATGGGGCTAGCCCCCCATCGACAATGCCGTTGACGCCATTGTTTTGTGTTATTGAATTCAAATGACGGTGGTGGCGGCAGAGGGCCCAACGCCTCCCTAGACATTTAAAAAGACACTCAGTTCAAAACCATATCGGAATCGACCTTAGTAACATCGAATTGACCTCTACAACGATTCAAATTCAAACCCAGATTCATAATTAGCTCAGAAAATTGAAAAAGATGAAAATAAAGATGAATGAACCACGACCGGTCTATACGGGTACTATGGTATTATAAGGGCACTATAAATACGATAAGGGTGCTATGATGTATCTATATACTATATTGTATATGGACTATATTGTTAAAAACTAAGTGAACATAGATAGAGAGAGAGGAGGAGAGGATCTTTCACTCATGTAATTGGTAAGAAGAGGTGTGTCTTACAACATATGGATGCCCCCTTATATAGGGGGGTAATTTACTATTTTACCTACCAGTAAATACACACATTCAACACACATTCTATCTACCGGTCCTAATGCAAGAGCAACCACCATTCATACATTTGTCATACACCTACTAGTGTAACAAATAGTTTACAACACTCCCCCTTGGGTGCTCACATGCATTAACCAGTAGTCATCACATCAGGCGGACGGGAGAAACGAATGTCTTGGGGGATCTATTCAGGAAAATGCTAACACCAAAACCTTGCCAAGGAAAACCCAATGGGAAAAACCAAGGCGAAGGGAAAAAGTGAGCATGTGCATGTCGACACTTCAGCAGTCAGAGGTATGACCAACCCAACACGGGTGCCTCGTTAAAAACCTTGCCAGGTAACAAAACCCAGTGGGAAAAAGTTGACCTGTGCTAAGGGAAAAAGAGTACATTAAGGTCAAGTGAGTACAATTTCAAATACTCCCCCTGAAGTCGACAATGCTCCCCCTGAAGACTACATATGATTTAAGTCTGACAATCGATGCAATCCGATTCCACGAACGAACTTCTGAAAGGTAGCTTTTGGCAGAGACTTGGTGAACAAATCTGCGAGGTTGTCTTGTGATCGGATTTGCTTGACTTCAATCTTCTGATGCTCTTGTTGCTGATGTGAGAAGAAAAACTTCGGCGCGATATGCTTGGTGTTGTCTCCTTTGATGTATCCTTTCTTCATTTGATCGATACATGCGGCATTGTCTTCATAAATAGTAATCGGGACATCACTAACGAAAGACAATCCGCTAGTTTGTCGAATATGCTTAATAACAGCTCGCAGCCAAACACACTCACGAGTGGCTTCATGAAGGGCGATGAGTTCAGCATGATTCGAAGAAGTCGCAACTAAGGTTTGCTTTGTAGACCTCCAAGATATCGCGGTATTCCCCATGGTAAAGACATAACCAGTTTGGGAACGTGCCTTGTGCGGGTCAGATAAATATCCTGCGTCAGCATATCCAACAAGGCAAGCATCATTTCGAGGATCAAGGTAAGATGATCCATCATGAGATGCATAGGGATAGAATAAACCCATATCCGTTGTACCCTTAAGATAGCGGAAAATGTCTTTAATGCCATTCCAATGGCGGCGTGTTGGCGCGCTGCTAAATCGAGCTAGCAGGTTCACAGCAAACGAGATGTCCGGCCTAGTGCATTGAGCTAAGTACAATAAAGCGCCAATTGCACTTAGGTATGGAATTTCCGGTTCCAATAACTCTTCATCATCCTCTTTAGGACGGAATGGGTCTCGCTTAGCATCTAGCGTTCGGACGACCATGGGTGTACTCGAGGGCTTCGCTTTATCCTCATTGAAGCGTCGCAACACCTTGTGGGTGTAGTTCGACTGATGAATCAAAATACCATCAGTGCAGTGCTCAAGCTCAAGGCCGAGACAGAATCGAGTTTTCCCTAGGTCCTTCATCTCAAATTCCGATTTCAAGTGCGAGGCAGTAGTCTCAAGCTCTTCTAGAGTACCAATGAGATTCATGTCATCGTCATAGACTGCAACTATCGCAAATCCAGAATCTGTCTTCTTGATAAACACGCATGGGCATATTTCATTATTCACATATCCCTTACCTGAGCAAATATTCACTTAGACGGTTATACCACATCCGCCCGGATTGTTTCAATCCGTAAAGTGAACGCCTCAATCGAATCGAGAGGGTGTTCCGTGGTTTAGAACTATTTGACTCAGTCAGCTTAAGTCCTTCGGGAACTTTCATGTATATCTCTGTGTCAAGATCCCCATAGAGATATGCTGTAACCACGTCCATGAGCTGCATATTCAGTTTTTCGGAACCACCAAACTGATAAGGTAGCGGAACGTTATTACGTCCATTACGGGAGAATATGTCTCCTCGTAATCAATGCCAGGGCGTTGAGAGAAGCCTTGCGCCACGAGGCGTGCCTTATATCGCACTATTTCATTCTTCTCATTACGCTTCCTTACGAATACCCATTTGTAACCTACAGGTTTCACATTGGGAGGTGTGGGAGTTATGGGTCCAAACACCTTTCGCTTTGTTAAGGAATCTAATTCGACCTGCATTGCTTCTTTCCATTTTGGCCAATCGGTTCTACGTTGACATTCATCAACGGAACGTGGTTCGATATCGTCGCTTTTAATTATTTCAGTAGCTACTGCATAAGCTAATATATCATCGATGATTATCTCATTTCGATTCCACAACTCATCCAAGCTAGCATAATGGACCGAAATCTCACGATTCTCGGGAGTAGGATCTGGAGTCTCTCCTGGGACGTCTCCCAAGACATATCCATAGTCCTTAACAATTTCATGAGTTGGATCGGTTGAGATGGCGGTAGGATTCAGTTGTGCCAAGGTTTTTCGCTTCCGCGGTTGTGAATCCTTCGAACCGAATGGTCTGCCCCGCTTCTGGGCAGGCGCAGATGATTGGCTAGCCGCCAGTGTACCACGTACATGAGGGACGTCTAACCTTGCAGGCACATTTGCAGCAGGTATATGTGATCTCGTCACTTTAGCTAGATTAGAGAAGACGTCTGGCATGTTTTGGGCAATACTCTGAAGATCTAGAATACGCCGTACTTCTTTATCACATTGTACGGTCCGGGGATCAAGATGAGACAAAGTGGGTACAAACCATGCCAATTCGCGTCGTTCATCATGAACGTTGACGTTCTTATCTCCCCCTAACGGCGGGAATAGTGTCTCATCAAAGTGACAATCCGCAAATCGTGCGGTAAAGAGATCGCCTGTCAAGGGCTCTAAAAAGCGAATGATCGAGGGGGAATCATAACCAACATATATTCCCATCCTCCTTTGAGGGCCCATTTTGGAACGTTGCGGCGGCGCAATTGGCACATAGACTGCACACCCGAAAATGCGTAAGTGCGAAACATTAGGTTCGTACCCAGTGACCAACTGTAACGCAGAATAAGGTTGGGTGTAGATGGGCCTTAGGCGGACCAACATGGCTGCATGCAGAATTGCATGACCCCATGCAGAGATAGGAAGCTTGGTACGCATCACCAAGGTCCTTGCGATCAACTGAAGGCGCTTGATGAACGCTTCTGCGAGGCCATTTTGAGTGTGAACATGGGGAACAGGATGTTCAACCTCAATCCCAAGGGACATGCAATAATCATCAAAAGTCTTGGATGTAAACTCTCCGGCATTATCCAATCGGATCGACTTGATGGGATAATCAGGGTGGTGAGCCCGCAACTTAATGATTTGGGCCAGGAGTTTAGCGAATGCAGTATTTCTTGTGGACAATAAGCATACATGTGACCAGCGAGTTGATGCTTCAACCAAAACCATAAAGTATCTAAATGGTCCGCATGTTGGTTGGATCGGTCCACAAATATCCCCTTGAATCCGTTGAAGAAAAGAAGGAGGATCTGCAATTATCTTTGCGGGGGAGGGTCGAGTAATCAACTTTCCCAACGAGCATGCCTGGCAGAGTGTATCAGAGTACACAAGATCCTTAGTAGTAAGGGGATGCCCGTGTGATGATTTGAGGATACGGCGCATCACATCGCGACCTGGGTGTCCCAAACGGTCGTGCCAAAGCAAGTAAGTGCTCGAATCGTCTAGTTTTTGACTAGCGATATGGTTTGCCTCTATTGAGCGAATGGTTGTTTGATACAATCCAGTCGAGAGGCCTTCCAATTTCTCCAATATGCGCTTATGGCCGCAATGGTAGGAGGTAATGTAAAGGTATTCCTTGCCATTTTCTTCAGCGGTTTCAGCATGGTAATTGTTTGCTCGAATATCCTTAAAACTCAAGAGCGTTCGGTTGGAACGGGGTGAGTATAAGGCCTCTTTGATGGTAAACTTGGTACCATTGGACAACATAAAGTGGGCCATGCCATGGCCTTCAATCAGGTTGGATGAGCCTGAGATGGTTGTCAGAGGGGTATGTTTAGGTATGAAGTTAGAAAAATACACTCGTTCACGGAGGATGGTGTGCGTAGTCGCACTGTCAGCCAGACATCTAACTTCCCCACTTGTCATACCTGATTTTTTTTTTTTTTTTATGTTTTACCGGTGGATCAAGTGGACAACTTTGATGAAGAACGATTCTCAACTGGTTGGAGTCTCGTGCTGATAACGTGTTAAAAACTAAGTGAACATAGATAGAGAGAGAGGAGGAGAGGATCTTTCACTCATGTAATTGGTAAGAAGATGTGTGTCTTACAACATATGGATGCCCCCTTATATAGGGGGTAATTTACTATTTTACCTACCAGTAAATACACACATTCAACACACATTCTATCTACCGGTCCTAATGCAAGAGCAACCACCATTCATACATTTGTCATACACCTACTAGTGTAACAAATAGTTTACAACATATATGAATATATATTGTGCAACAAAGAAGTAAAATATCTTTATAGTACCCATTGAGTATCGTTATAGTTTATTTTAAGCAATTTCCTTATACGGGCCCAAACCGTTGCCGTTTCGGTCCGAAAGAAGAAGCAATGATAAGCTTTTCCCCCGTCGGTCAGTTCAGTCACTCAACTCAAGTAGTCAAAAAAATGGATGTGTCGTCGTCGTGTTCGTCGTCGGCGGTGCTCAGCGCCACCGTACAAAATGTCCTCCGCCGCCCCTCACCTATTTCTTCTCCGCCTCTTCTCTCCGTGACCCCACGGAGGAGCCAAAGACGGAACAATTCTCATCTCCGTTGCGCCCAAACTCTGGTCCAAGAACACTTCACTGAGCCCCCCAACTATGGCGGCACAAGCGTCCCGAAGCGCCACTCGAAGCAGTACTCGGCCCGGCAGTCTGCGATTCTTCAAATCCAACAGTCTCCTGACTTGGCCTCAGCTCTCCAAAGGTCCTTTTCGTTTCCATTTTCATATTCCTTGTACTTTCTAGTCTTCACACACTTTACATTTCCTTCTTTTCAACTGTAAGCCATTGAATTCGCATCTTGGGTTTGGTAGTTGGTAGCGAAATTTGGTATTTCTCTTTTCAAGTAGTCCTTTTGAAACGTGAAACTTGTCATGGTTAGTAGGGCGCAAGTAACATTAACGTTCGAATTTCGTCCTCTTCAGCTTAGGTGGGAGCTTAAAGGTTCAAGACTTGAATGCCAGTATTCGGCATTTCGGAATGTCGAAAAGATGGAACGATCTTTCCCAGGTTCTTTGACTTCGAAGCTCTTGATTATATTTCTGCTCTTCAAAGTTTATGTTTGGTTAAAACTGCTTCCTTTATCAGTTACATATAATATTGGTTCAAAACGTATTCCGAAATCCTTGCATATTCTTTGAACTAGCGTTTTAGTTTCTTGGTGGTGTACTTATTTACTTCTCTTTTTTTCAGTTGTTAATGTTTTGTCATGTTTGTAATTGGTGCAGCTTTTTGAGTGGATGCAACAGAATGGAAAAATTAGTGCATCTTCGTACAGTAGCTATATTAAATTCATGGGAAAGAGCCTCAATCCTGTAAAGGCCCTGGAAATATACAATAACATTCGTGACGAATCGACCAAAACGAATGTTCACATATGCAATTCTGTTCTTGGTAGTCTGATGAGGAGTGGCAAGTTTGATTGGAGCATTAAGTTATTTCACGAGATGAAGCAGGATGGTTTGATTCCAGATCCTGTCACATACAGTACGGTATGCACTTCGTTATTCGATCCAATACTACAATTCAAAATGATGCAGATCATTATAACTCAACATGAATATATTAGCAGTTATTATACATAAGAGAAAACTCAACAAAAAAAGGCTAGCTCCAGCTTACAATAAATAGATGTTAGTTTCCTTGATAGCTCTATGCTTTCTTCAGGTGAAATAGTTATATACAAATTTACTATTAGATTGGGGAAAGAGAACAAAGGATTGAAGCTTTTCAAGCAATTTTTCATGCTCTATTATTTCAAATCTAAAACGGGCTAGCACCAATAGATGTTAATTTTCTGAGGAGTCTCTTGTTTCTCTGAATAGTAAAATTGTTGAATAGTCATTCGCTTATTATTTGACCTTCATTAATATTAATTTACTGTCATACTAGCTGCTTGCAGGTTGCATCAAAGTCAAAGATGGTTATTCTAAGGCATTAGAACTTGTTCAAGAATTGCAGCATAATGAGTTGCAGATGGACAGTGTAATTTATGGTACACTTTTAGCTGTCTGTGCTTCCAATAATAAATTGGAGGAAGCAGAGGGTTATTTTAAGCAGATGAAGGATGAAGGCAATTTACCAAATGTATATCACTATAGCAGTTTGCTAAATGCTTACTCTATAAGGGGGAAGTACAAAGAGGCTGATGATTTGCTTCAAGAAATGAAATCAGCAGGGCTAGTACCCAATAAGGTTTGTTTATGTTTAACAACGTAAATGATTACCGTCTGTTGAAGTTTTAGTCAGTAGCTATTTGTATGATATAAGGTATAAACAGGTGGTGATAACTATTTCCTTAAGCATGCTTTGAGCAGGCTAAACTTCGGTAGCACCAAATATAGAATTGAGTCAGCTGCTAAATATAGAATTGAGTCAGCTGCTATTCAATCACTTAAAGTCTTATATAAACTCTGATTAAGGTATACCATCACTAAAGTGTTGAGTACCTTAATTCTTTTGCATTTCACTAGGGATAAGGGTGCCTTGTAGGCTATACTAACTCGTTCACTTATTACTTAGTATTGAAATTAGAACTTAGAGGTTTTGTATGACATCCGTTCCTGTTAGAAGAATACATATGTGAAAATTATCAGTTATGCTCCTGCGCTCTTCAATTTCATTATTCGGTTTTTGCCTACTTTCACTTGATTTGGTTTCCTCGCGCTCAACCCCAATGCTCATTTTGTCAACCATTTACATTGTTGAAATTAGAACTTAGAGGTTTTGTAGGATATCCATTCCTATTAGAAGACTACATATGTGAAAATTATCAGTTATCCTCCTACTTTCACTTGATTTGGTTTCCTCGCGCTCAACCCCAATGCTCATTTTTTCAACCATTTACATTGAACAGTGCATGATTTTTCATCTTATTATCTTTCTAGCCCCTCCTTTTCTCTGCGTTCACGTTTCTCTATGTATTGACTATTACTGCTCTGGAAAGCTTAAGCTATTAAGTTGTTTGATGTTCTTACAATCCTAACATATGGAATTCCACTTGAGTGATTGGGACTCAGGATCTCCAGCTTTGATACCATAATAAGTTTGCTGGTTTACCCTGTATGCCCAAAAAGTAAGATGATAGGATGTGTGTCAACTATGAGCTTATACTTTAACAATATGGATCACCAATACTTGTGATGTTGGCATTCCTGCAAGTTGATAGTAGTGGGCACCCATTTCGATGTCGGTACCTTCATAGTCTAGGGATTGTGCTTGTTTAAATGCTGCTTGGTTTTATTTACCATTTTCTGCAGTATGTATGATGACATCACTGTTCTGTTGTTGATCAGTTATGCAGATAGATCCTTGAACAATTTGGCCTCGACTTGGTAGCTGTCATCTTTTCATTTGATTATGTTTCTAGTTCAAAAGAGATATTAGTGTTTACCAGTTCATTCTATTGATGGATCAAAATTTTCTTATGTAAGGATGAAAGATCAATGTCCAGGAGTCAATCTTGTGGTTGAAATTTTGTTAATGAATAATTGCTGCTTCTTGAATTAATGCATGCAGTACACAAACTGTAACTTCAAGTTCTACTGACCCTACTTAAGATTTTCACCAATTATTGTTCTGCAAAAGTTTTACGTAATTTCTTACTGCAAAATGCTTGCAGGTGATTTTGACAACTTTATTGAAGGTTTATGTCAGAGGAGGGCTGTTTGAAAAATCAAGAGAACTATTAGCTGAACTGGAAGCTTTGGGCTATGCAGAAGAAGAGGTACACCAAGATCTTTGCATCTAAATATTCAGTTTAAAAATCCTACATTTATTCTGTCAATTGTATTCTCTTTGGAAAGGGTGCTCTAGAACAGATTAGGGTAGCTGTTGAAAGTATAATAATATCACAAATATTTAATTTGCATGAGATGATCTAGTAAGTTCACAGCAAGAAAGTCAAGCCAAGGTGTGGTTTGGCCATCAAATACAACGAATAATATTCTCTTGTAGATACCATTTGTTGGGGTTTGATTTCATTTCACTGTGAAACCGTTGTTTTCTTGCGCATATATTATTAACTTTTGTCTCATTCCATAGACTCTCATTCCCTCGAGTCATTTACTACAAAAAACTCAGATAATACATGGAATAATATGCTTTCTGGAAACTTCTAACGTCTTGTGCTCTGCTAATCAAAAAACCTACCTAATAGTAATAATGTTATTTACATGCTATATTTTCTTGTCAAATACTAGAACATAATTTGAAAATGCAGCTATTCTGTGTAGTTTCTGTGAACTTCATTTTTTTATGTTTTGGTCTTGCTATGTTTGCATCTATGATGTATCTTGAGCTCAGCTCACCCGTGTTACTTGAGCTAAATTCATGTGCAAATTTTAACATGCATTTGACTTTATTTTCTCTTTTGTATGTTTTCTTTGAGAATTTGATACAGGCTTGTTTGTGCTCCGTTAGCATCATTTTCTTAGTTCGCATGTACTTTTTTTGCTTTGTGTTTCCCTTGCTCATCAAGTTGAGTCTATTTGTAGATGCCATACTGTTTATTGATGGATGCCCTTGCAAAGGCTGGGCATGTACATGAAGCTAAGTTGGTTTTTGAGGAAATGAAGAAGAAGTCTATTCGATCAGGTAAGTTTTTAAGGATACAGATCCTCAAGGACTTTTATGTGACACACAATGCACTAAAAGCCTCAGGGCTAGCTTGAATTATTCAGAAGTCTGTACAGGCTCTGAACCAATCTAATGAGAATGTTTATTATTCTTTTCCTATTCTCCATATAGTTATTCACTTACAATTTGAAGAATAAATCATTAAATTTGAATGCAAGGTCCATGCAAATATTATCTATAAATAATTGCTCTTAAATAATTCAGTAACATAGAACTTGTGTCTGAATTCCTTTTCAAATCATAAGTGACATTGAGAAGCAGTATGCTGGTTTTTGGAGTTTTGGTATATGCTTACTGTAAAAAGAACTTTTTAAACTGAGAGAAGTTTAATTTTCTATCTTCACAGCTGAAAGTTTATGATTTTGTTCTCACTTGCAGATGGATATTCATACAGTATCATGATTTCAGCTTTCTGTCGAGGTGGGCTTCTGAAAGATGCAAAACAGTTGGCTAAGGATTTTGAAGAAACTCATGGCAGATATGATTTGGTTATGTTGAATACAATGATCTGTGCCTATTGCAGAGCAGGTGAAATGGACAGTGTGATGGAAATGATGAGGAAAATGGATGAATTAAAGATCACTCCTGATTATAATACCTTTCATATCCTAATAAAATACTTTTGTAAAGAGAAGTTGTACCTGCTTGCTTATCAGACCATGGAGGACATGCACAAGAAGGGTCACCAACCAGATGAGGTATAATTTTCTCTCATGGTGCATCTTCCTGATATACTTGTTGAACTAAGCCATTTTACTTTCATTCTCTCGAGTGAAGGAAAGAAGACAAAGAAACGTCGTCTAAACTTGAGCATTACTATGACCGTAGGAAAAATTTGCAGAACTGTCAGTTCACTTATAGTAGGTGTCAAGGGGAAAGTGTGGTACATATTATCAGCTATGCAATTAGAAAGCTATATGACAGTCTGTTCGGCAGCTAGCTTAGTCCATAAAGACTTGTGTCAATTGATTAAGGACTAGAAGTTGAAGTCTTAAGGGGATGGGAATTGTTGGGATCGTTGAGCAGTCACTTGTATTTCTACTGCATAAGAACCATGGGGCTTCTAATACAGAGAAGAAAAAGGAAAGATCTCGGAGAAAAAGTTAAAAGAAAAAAGGTAGGGTTTTATTGTGCAAGAGCTGCATGCATTTTGGCCCTGAAAAGGTTTGAAACCTAACTGACAGATGATTTCTCATCCATTAATCGACAGCGTGTATTTTCTAAAATAAAAGGATTTGGGATTACCTTTTGAGTAGGAGGATGTTGTGGGCATCGAAAACACATATGAGCAACTGTTAGTGGCACTCCAAAGTGATCATCGTCCACCCCACATGTGCAGTTTCTCCTTTATGCTTTATGACTTATTAAGTGCCAATACAAATAGCCCTTCTTAAGGTTGACTCCATTTTTGAGAAGTTAAGTGAATACACATATACAAAGGGACTCCAAAATGTCCTTTGTTTATTTTGAAAGTTAAATTTCAGACTGTTGTGTAAAGTTAACAGAAGAACTTTTAATTTTGAAGCAGTGATGGACTGATAATAATTACCTTACTGCAAATTTCAGGAACTTTGTTCATCCTTAATGTTTTTTCTTGGGAAGATAAGAGCATATTCAGAAGCATACTCGGTTTACAATATGCTGAGATATAGTAAACGGACCATGTGCAAAGCTCTTCATGAGAAGATTCTCCACATTCTAATTGCAGGACAGCTTCTCAAAGATGCTTATGTAGTAGTCAAGGTAAGCTATATTAGTTAAAGATACCATTCTGTCTGTATTTTACCACTGGGTGTTTTTGACTGTTTTATTCGTCTTGTCAGGACAATGCAGGGTTGATTTCTAAGCCCGCGGTTAAAAAATTTGCAACTGCTTTCATGAAGTTGGGTAATGTTAACTTGATAAATGATGTTTTGAAGGCAGTTGATGCATCTGGATGTAAGATTGATCAGGTAAATATTCATAAGAGTCAACTATTCCAGAAAGTCTAGTATTTCAAACTTTTAGTAGCATTCTTCTGACTTTGTGATGAGAGATAAATGCATTTTTGTTGGTTTGCATGATTCTTCAAGACATGCTTTGCTTCTAACAAGCCTTCCCTCTTTCCTTTGAGGGATTCTCGGGATGGATTTTGTTCCATAGAAGCTTTTAATCTACCTCTTCTTTTATTTATCTGCTATTTTTTTTATATTTGAAGAAAAATGCTTTTTGAAGAGAGAAGTAGCCCAGCGTGGGCGCAAATGTGATTACACTTACTAATGACAGAAATCTAAATAAGCACTGAAATCCTCAATGGATATCAAATCCTCAAAGATGTGACTATGAAAGCTTCTGCTTAGCTCTCCTATTTCAGCTTTGACCTTCCCATATCATAGCTCATAGCTCAGTTTCCTTCCTGCATTCCACAGGGACTATTTCAGATGGCCATATCACGCTATATTTCAGTCCCTGAGAAGAAGGATTTGCTTCTTCAAATGCTAGGGTGGATGCCGGGACAAGGTTATGTTGTTGATTCAGCTACAAGAAACCTAATACTGAAAAACTCTCACTTATTTGGTCGACAACACATTGCGGAGATACTATCGAAGCAGCATATGATTTCAAAAGCTTCAAGATCTCGCAAGAAGGATAATTGACTTTAAAATCAGTGGAAATTCCAGGTATCTTCCATTGTAGCTCATAGAAAAATAGTGCAATTTCATGGTTGGGGTCAAAGCGTGGCACTCCCAAGTATAATAACTTGTCTTCACATCATGATCCGGTTGCTTGGTGTATTGGAACCCATGCTTCTTTGACTGGTTTTGGCTTGACCCCATGTAAAGTGCAGGATTTGAAATATGTTGATCCTGTGTAACCCTTTCATACACAAAATCATCATAATTTTTTGGCTATATAAAATACCCAGTTTTTGTTAGTGGTATTTGTATTCGTTTAGCTACTGAAATTATGCTAAGTGATTAACAAGCTCAATTGTCGGTAGATAATTTTCTCTTCCTACCGATTACACTAGATTTGACCTTTTTTTTGGGTGGCAATTTGTAAAACTTGTCTAGTGAATCGGCTATAGAGGCTATACCAGTCAATCATGAATATGTTTGACTCTTTTTTTTATCTATGGTCCCGTGCTCACTCGTCTCATTTTAGACCCTATGGAGGCCCTTGTGGTTCAAATTTCAGTTCCATGTTACACCCCTCCATTAATTCCATCCAAAAATCTGTTAACATTATCACACGAGTGAATAATTGAAAGAGATGGTCATGATGATAATGATCAGTATTGAAACCAAAAACTAGCTAACTAGTCAGTCAATCACAATGAGAGTAGTTGCTCATCATCACATGAGTGATCATTGTGGCCTTGTGGAAAGTATCATTTCACAGTGTATCCCCAAAGCATCTTCCTGAACTCACAAAACTTGATCAGTATGGAATCATGAGCCTTCGTTCTGCAACACGTGAGGCAATATACTCTGATAAGAAACAATGTCATTGATTCTTACTGCTAAGAAACACAATATTTGGTCTGATATTTCCTTTTTCTAAATATCACACAGTTTACTTTATGGCTCAGCTTGGGCGATCGCTGCTAGCTCCTCCGCTTCGGATTGCTCGGTATTGGCTACTCCACGAAATGTAAGAGATAAATAGCACCATATTGAATGTGGTACCTGTTAAACCTAGGTCTCATCTGATGAATATTCAGGTAACCAGCTGCATCTCAATTCACAATTGTGAAGAAAATTTTTATTTGTATGAAAAGGATCTCAACATAATTAAACTGCAATATTCGGTAATACAAAGTCCATGACAAATGGTGCATACTAAAATTTGCCGGACACTGAGATATCATTTTCTCTAAAGCAAAGAGGACAAAAAAAAACGAAGACAGTTTTCCTTCATGATTAGTTACAGAACTGACACGAAACTAAGCTTGTATTCACTGTAATGTGTCTCTTTCAGACAGCCAGCATGTGGAACCAATTTGAATAACTGGTAAATAAAAATATTTACTTGACAGTTTCTAGCTTCTATAGATGAAAAGTACATAAGTAAAAGGTAAGAATTGATGATCTCACAGAACAAATCACCAATACCAAGGGTTCCTAAGAGCCAACGATATTAGCATCCTTTGCTTAGTTTAGATAAGACACACAAGATTAATCAAGAGAAAATTAAGCAGACAATCTCCATAGACTGGATCCTTAAGAAACTTGGTAATTGTAGGTCAGTTTTTATGTTTTTTCCCATACTAGTTCAAGTTTCTGTATGTGGAATGAAAAATTACCATAGATTAATGTTGCTCCTTATGCTCCTATTGTAACAGTGGGCAATGGAGAACCATACTGGAATTGCACAGCCTGATTTCATTTACTGAGTTGAAAGACTTCTTCATACTTGAAAAACAGAACTTTGTTGAGTCGTCATTATAATTTGAGACAGTTTGACGGCCTCAGCCAAAAACAAAGAAAGGGTCTTATCGCCTTGAAGGCAAGAGCATATATCTGTTCAGTACAAATATAATGCAACCAAAAGTCCAAGAATAAGCTCATACATGATATATCTCTGCCAGAAAAAAGAAAAAAAAAACAGCCATCAATATTAACCTGAGGCCATATATATACAAATGGAATATGAGATTGCCCACCTGATAGCACATGCATTCAAACAAAATGAATGATAATGAAAGGAGTAATTTATGTACATAAGTCACAGCCACTCCAGGAAATTCAGTAATCCTCGAACTTGTGTCCCACGAGTAAGGCCAGACCAAGCCTCCAATGCTATAAGTATCAATAGACAATGTCCTAAAACTGCTATTATCGGTGACATTACCAACTAGACTCACAAGCTCGTCTGAGAGTTTATTATGATCTTTTCAAGGATTCATAACCGAACACAAAATATTAGCATACGCATCTTCTGGTTTGTATATAGTCCCGCATGCTTCTACAAATGCTTTTGTTACCTGCGGTGCTGGAATTAATGTGCACAGTCAAGTTTATTTTGTGGTACAAATACTTCATTGTTTTGGGTGAACGAAAGATGATCTATACTACATATAAGGCGATTATTCTTCTTCACACCGAAACAATCTCGCTTTCATAGGTTTAAGAACCTTGTAACTGTTGAAAATCAATTGATGACCAACTAAAAGCACGCAAGTATGTCCGGTAAGAAAATCAACTTCACATTATAGTTTCGGTTTCCCTCCCACCACCATTCCAAGGTCAACATTGTTTTTGCTCTAGCACCCTTCTTTATTCCTCCATTTCTTTCTCCAATATTGCTTTACTATGTCTGACCAAAAACAAATGACAACCACCAACGAAAGATGTAACCTACGAAAGGTAGTCAACAGTCCAATCTTCCGCAAATGCAAAAGAAAACTTTTTCATACATATTACATACTAAAGGTAGTCAACAGTTCAATCTTCCGCAAATGCAGAAGAAAACTTTTTCATACATATTACATACTAACTCAACAAGAAACAAAATTCTCTCAAAAATACATGTGACAAACGGGGATACACCTCAATCATAGACTTCTTTCTTCTTTTCTCTGTCAAGGCTCCTCCACTGAAAGAGAGATTTTCAGAGTATCCCTCTTTCCCTTGGCTATCCTTCTTCGGTGGCTGCCCAAACGCTGGCTTCCACACACACGTCTTCCTCTCTTTTCCCAGATCTTAATGCTGATCACAATTTCTCGTCCCTGTTCTTTTCATCTTTATACCCTGCTGCCCTCCCACTCCTCCCAATAAAATATGGTTCTGGCAAGGAATTGTCATACTGGATTTCAAGACCTTGATATGACCGAGTAGCTAAGAACTCTCCACCAGATTTTACTATTCGTTTTACTACAGAATCGGGGTGGTCGCGCAATTGCAGTGTCTTGTCTGTCGAATTTGCTAAAGCAAGAGCTCCATCCTTGTCTTCCTCTGTGCCATTATCTGTTTATGCAACAAATTCATAACTTCCCAGTATAAGATGTCTACTGAATGAAACATTAGTCCCGCAGTAACTTAGTGAACTCAATATGAATCAAAGAACAAACAGAGCATTCAACACCCTTAACCATTCCGTAATCAATTTCAAGTGCCTTAGTTTTTAATAAGAAGTTTAGCACAAACAAGGATTGTAACCATGTATTTCTATGTTAAATATTTTGAATTCATAAGAACCAGACTTTTATCTTTCTAACCAATCCGAGGGAACGAGCTTCTTTATTCCAATTGATGCGCAAATAACTGGTATATTCTTCCACCACATATATGTCCTCCTAAAGGGGGAGGAGGAGGGAATAGTATAAGGACATTTAAAACAAGAAAGAGGGCTACCTTGCAGATCAAAATCTTCTACATAACCACCATGTATGAAGGAAAACCGTGCTTCAGGTTGGTTCTGCGCTTGGACTGGAGAGGAATTAATTAAATCACGGAATTCCATTACATACTCTCCAGTCCACTGTGATCCCCTGGGGTAAAAAATTTTAACTTTCAGTGGTCAAGAGGAAAATGGAAACCTTTAGACAGTTGCCAAAAATGGACTTATTCTATACACAAGGAAAAAAAGATTGAGCAATGCATAGTTTGTAAACAAGGAAGACCTCGTCACACCAAACATATGATATAAGTGTAACCTTATTGAATGAGGTACCTGTTGAATGCTAGCATGGCTTCAAAAGGAGTGATTACTGGAGCTAAATAGTCTTTGCTATCCAGAAGAGCAGTTTGGGCACAAGATACATAAATGAAAATATCACACTGCGCAATATAAATATCTATTGTTAACTATTTAGAAGTTTCAATTCTAAATGCCCTATGGGCATATAAACTCGCTGGTGTCAACGTTTACCTCCGGAAAGTTCGCAAGCTTTGCAGGATTTGGTCTTCCCATAACAAGAGTATAAACTTTTTTTCCTGCTCCTGTAATAAGATCTTTCATCTGATGAATCATATTCAGGTAACCAGCTGCATCATAATTGAAGAAAAGACAGATTAGTTTTCTAGGCTATCTGTGATGCATAGTTGGGAGAATAATCCCATCATAATTAGAATTTACGTTTTATTTGATTGAAAAGGATATCAATATGATAAAGACAAAATATCCATATACAAAGAGATTGGACTACAACATTTTATCTAAGCGTACACTATCATCTTAGTGCTGAAATGGGAAAAGACAAAAAGGCAGATTCTCATATTTAGTCAGAGAATGAACGCGAAACCAACCCAGTTTCCACTGTAATGTTCTCTTTCATATTCTATAATTTCAAAATCTGTAGCCAGCATGTGGAACCAATTTGAAACAGTAGGGAAGAACAACATTTACTTTGTGGTATCAAGAAAAGAAAAGTACACAGGTAAAAACGAAAATTGATGATCCCACAGAAGAACTCACCTACACCAAGGGTTCCTACTAAGAGCCCAACGATATTAGCATCCTTTGCTTTCTCCATCAAGTAATATCTGGATAAGGCATTACTCACTCAATAATAAGCCAAATGAAATAAGAGCACAACTAGACTAGAGCACATGGTAGAAGGAACAGAAGTTCTATCATGTTACAATAAAAGGAGTATGCTTTAAAATCAGGTTCAATGGGAAGTGGAAACAGAAAACAGAATGATAACTTTGGAGATAATACCTGCGCTTAAGAATCTTTCTTTGTTGAGATAAGTCAGTCACCATACTGCATTCTGAGGCATCATATCTGACTAAAACAAAAACCACCAAAATTAAAAAGCAAGATAATAAAGAAAAATGAAAGCATAAAAATCTCCACATATTGGATGGTTTAAGAACCCTGGTAATCCTATCAGTTCTTACGTTCTTTCCCACAATAAATCAAGTTTCTAGTAGTAACCACGAAAATAAAAGTGAAATGAAAAATTACCATATTAATGGAGAGGAGAAACTAAAGGAAAACCATACTGTAATTGCACAGCATGAATTTAATTGCTAAGTAAAAGAACTTCATCACACTTGACATACAGGACTTGAGGGGAATTTTGATAATTTGGGTTTTAGAATTTGACATAGTTTGATTGCCCAAGTAAAAAACAGAAAAAGGGGAACACCAACAGCTAACCGCCTACAAGGAAAAGCAAATGTCTGCTCACTACAAATATAATGCATCATCCATCACGATAAATGTACATAATATAATATTATCTACAAAAATAAAATCCACTGATAAATAGGAGAGTCTAAGAATCAGGTCACGTAAGATATATCTCCACCAGAAAAAACTTAGCCATCACTATTACCCTGAGGCCATATACAAATGGAATATGAGATGCTCTTGGACAAGATAGCACATTAACTCAGACAAGATGAATTTTAATAAAAGGAGTAATTCATGTACCTATTTCACAACCATTATAAGTTAGAACAATATTAGCAAAGGCTGCGTTGTTTGAACCAATCCAGAAAATTAAGTACTCCTCCATCTTGTGTCCCGTGGGTAATTTCCAGATCAAGCCTCCAATGCTATAATTATCAATAGGTAGTGTCGTAAAACTGCTGTTGTCAGTGACATTGCCAGCTGGGCCCAGGTTATCATCATTTGTGACTTTATGATCTTTTGAAGGATTCATAACTGAACACATAACATCGGCATATTCAACTTCTGGTTTGGACTCAGCCCCGCATGCTTCTATCAATGTTTCTCTTATCTGTGGGATGGAATGTGCATAATCCAGCCCAAAAAGGACCTACAGATGAACTGTAACTTAGACTGCCTATTTTATTCAGCAAACCAACAAAAAAGTAGTTGATATTTTTCAGAAATTATGTACATAGGCCAGAATCTCCATTTCAATAACTAATAACTGAATGAGAAATAGAGACTAATGGAGTTTACAGGAGAAAGAAGATGAAGGGAAAACAATAAGTTGATGGGTAGAAGGGCTATTAGCTTGCTGCAAGGGACGCCCTTTCTGTCATTGCAAAAGAGTGTTACTGAACTTAACAAGAAACTCTGAACACTAACCATATCAAGTGGAGTTAACCAATTTGTCCCCTTGAACCAGAAACGAGATCGCCACTACATTTTATTAGTTGGTTCACTTTCATTGTTTTCTTCTACGTCTTCCCTGAATATCAGAAAGAAAAACTACTCCTAACCCCGACTTAGCAAAGAAATGTGGCCTACAAATAAAAAAGGTAGACCATTTCGGTCTCCAATATCCTACAACTCGAGCTTCCAAATCTACAAGCTAATTTCCTTTCAATGCAACTAGTTTTATTCGATCATTTCTAAGACATTAAAAGTGAAGGACTTGAAGGAGAGTACGTTTATTATCATACCAAAACACGCCTCCCATTTTCCACAGCATAATGCAAAAGATTCTTTGCACAATCAGGCACACTAATGGGAGCCCTCCCAAAAACAAAGAATGCCGGAATCTTCGTCGTCCTGACCAATAAAAAAAGTCAAGCAGAGATCAACAATCTATTCATAAACAACACACCAACTAACTAAACCGAACAAACTAACTGACTACTCACGGGCTGAGGCACGTGTGGCCGTAATGAACAACGGCATCGGCGTCCACGTGCGACGCTCCCACCTCGTCCACACAGCAGCTACCGTACGCCGTGTCCGCCATCACGAACAAGCCCACCTCCTCTGCCGATACGCCGTCGTTTTGCTCACCCGCATTGGGTTTTGATCCCCTGAGCGAGCCGAGCTTGGCCCTCAGCACGCTCACAACTCTCACCGAATCCTTCAGAAGCTCGTCCGGAAACTGAAATCAAACACTCAATTCAAATTCTGTTTGGTTGCCGAGAAAATAACAAAAAAGAAAAGAATACCTGTAAACCGACTCTGGTGAAGTTGTTATTGTGAATGAACTCCGCCGTAGGGGCGATTTCGTAATTCAATTCGAAGTCCATGGCCGAAATTAATCGCTCTGCAGCAACATGGAACAACGAAAGAGAAAAGCTTTTGGCTCCTTTGGACTTCGAAGACGAAGAAGAAGAGTACTTTGTGGGGGAAATCAAATCACATCTTGACCGTTGATTTTCTGTAAGTTAAAAAGAGCGGAGTAGATGCTAAAACCCTTAAACCCGCCTGTCCTTATCCAACCCGAGAACCCGACCCGGCCCGCAAAGCTTGAGAAAATAAAAGGATTGAAAACCAAGGCGGTAGTGAGAGTTTTAGAAGAGCTCGGCCTCCTCCTCCTTTCCTTCATTACCAGCGAAACCCTCCACAAACCCAGAAAACAAAAGGTATGATTTTTGCTAAAAATTGTGGCTTTTTATGTTTATTAATTTGTTGTTGCTCTTGGGTAATTTTGTCTCTGATTTTGGGTATTTTTTATATGTTTGGTTTCCCTGTCCTTGGTGAATTGATGTGTTTTCAATTTGTTTATTTGATTGTTTTACCATAATTAATGTTAACTGGTTCCGTAATTGGTTGTTGATGTTGTGTTCATTCGGATAATTGTGCAATGACAGTTGACGAATTGTGATTTAGGGTTTGGGAGCTTCATGTGAGCGTTACCAGGCACCTGGGAGGATGAGCACCCTTCAGATTACTTCCTGCCAACAACCTAGCAGCTATTTCAGAAGTGCGTCTCGGTCTCGCCGCATCTCTTCTAAGCCGTGTTTTCTCCCAATTCGTTCGAAAAGCCTCCTCAGAACTTGTTTGAAATCGGAACAGAATGCACTCGTCCAGGGACGATGCATGGCCATAGTGACGAACCAGCAGTGCGGGGTTGCATCCAAGTACCACCAATCTGGACCTGTCTGTCTGTTGGGTGGCAAGGGAAAGAATGAAAGTGGTGATGAGGTCAGAGATCTTTCTTTCCCCTCCCATTCTGTATATTATACACTTACGCTGTGTTTGTTGAACTGTACTGGAAATTTCATGGCTGTGACTAACTGTCTTCAAAGTTGCTATTTTCTCATTGTTATTGATCCAAATGGCCCTTAGCCATCTGGTCTGCCCCACCTAAGTTCATGTTCTTTACCGAGATTGTGGTGCCAATTTAATGATTGGATAATCGCGTGTTCATATGCGTCATTCGATGCCAGTTTTATAGTGTTCTTGTGCATGATTATTCCTGTAGATCTTAAGTTGAATGGCAATTTTATGTTCAGATGAGTATTGCCTTACTGTTGAGAGCATATTATATTTGAAAGTGGCATCAATCAACTGACTGCGTTCGTCCAATGCTCCCCTATCTTAAGATCTATCTGTTTATTCGGTCCAAATGGTAACTTATGGTTCTACTTTTAATGGGCATTGAATTGCATTTTTCTATTTAGTTGACGATAAACTAGTCCTTGGTCTTCTCAATAGCCAAGAGTCAATCCTTCTGGTTAATGTCATTTGAAAATTCTGAAGACGTCATTATGTATAGTAAGAAATAAACTGGTTTTTAAAGCACAAGATCAAATAAACCACCTTTGAGTCTTCAAGTACTCAACTTTTGTTCATCACTTACTTTTTCTAGGGATATGCCAACTGAAAGAATTGAAATTTACTGCCCTGATTCTGAAATAAACTGATTGAACTCGACATGGTTATGTGTATAATGCAAACACAAAAGAGAAAATCCTACATTATGTTTACTTGTCGTCATCGTAACTTTTGGTCCCAGCATTTGAGATGACATGTTAATATGCTTTAAGATTGTTATATCAAGGTTTTTTTTTTCTTTTTGTTAATCAAAGTCCAGAACGTAGAGTAACTGGTTACCATTGAGAGGATCAATTGTTTCATTTAGGGTATAGATGGACACGCTGCCCTAATTACAAAATGAGAAGAGATGAGGATGATGTATGCTAATTAACTTCTGCTAGTTTCGTTGTGAGCATGCCATGCATCCCAGCTACACTTTTTTAATCGCACTACACTTATTAATGCAAACAGGGCGCCCCCTGGAAAGCTCTTGAGAAAGCAATGGGTAGTTTGAAGAAGGAAGAGTCAATAGAGGATTTATTGCGCCAGCAGATTGAAAAGAAAGAGTTCTATGACGAGAAAGGCGGTGGTGGTGGTGGCGGTGGCGGCAAGGGCAGAGGCGGGGGTGGTGATGGTGGATCAGAGGAAGATGGCTTTGCAGGAATCATGGATGAAACACTTCAAGTGATTCTAGCAACCGCTGGATTTATTTTTCTGGTAAGAATGCCATTCTCTCTTCCTGCAAATGTCTTTTTTTTTTTTTTTGGGTTAATGACACTTGAATTCTGTGCAAATTCTGTATTCACAGTGGACCTATGCTTAGCTTGCTATTTTCTTATAACTGTGAGATAAAAAACAAGACAAATACAATGGACAAGCATCACACCTAATAAAAACTCGCCTCAGCCAACCGTGAAGTATTGCCTTTTACTAATGCTTTACTGAATTGCAGATGCTTAAATGAATATTAGCCCCTTTCAACTAAACATTCATAGACAAATTAGGTACACCAATAACTGTGGAGCTTTGTTAAAATGCTTGGTTCGGGTATTTCTTCCACTGTCTCGTTGGATGGTCCTTGTGGCATAGATGGTTTAGGTAGTATAATGTGAGCTTCGATCTTCCAGTCTTGTGCAAAGCCTAGCGTTTTCTTTGTGGGTGGTATAAGTGTTTTGGTGGAAGAAAGAAGAGGGTTATGGTGCAAGGAAGATGTGCTGTGATACACAATTTGGGGTGTTGTGGAAGGAAAGGAATAATAGGATTTGGAGATGGAGGAGCTAGGGGTGAGGAGGTATATCACTTGTGGAATAGGGTTCAAATTTTCAGTCTCTTCAGAATTAAAAGATAATTCTCCTCAGGTTTTTATTTTTTGGAATGTTGTTGTGCAAAGCCTATCAACTTTAAAATGTTGCCTGATGATGGTTATCAGTTGTATATCAGATAGCTCAGTGGAAGAATCGTTACCCATGCTGTGTTTTCTTTTTTTGTTCCAATAAAAGTCTCTGTCTTTTGTCACAAGTAGCGCCCTTCCCCTCCTATTGTTATTGCTTGATATTCTTTATCCAATAATGGCTTGTATTTGAAACTCCAATGGTTTTGCTGCAGTATGTTTACATCATCAGTGGTGAGGAGTGGACTCGGCTAGCAAAGGACTACATCAAGTTTGTCTTTTCAGGGTCCAAGAGTATTCGTTTGAAGCGTGCCATGTACAAATGGGGAGCGTTCTACAAGAAGCTGACTGAGAAGAAAGAATATGATAACCTCTGGTTGGAAAAGGCCATACTCAATACCCCAACTTGGTACGATAGCCCTGAAAAATACCGCCGTATCGTTAGATCTAATTTATCATCGGATTCTGACGAATAATCCCCATCACATTGTATAACCCTTATCTTACCTTTACGTTGTGCTAGTTGTACAATTCTTTTCTTTTTTGGGTACAAGTTTTTAGTTTAAAAGTCTACCTTCTTTATTGCTGATTTTTGACAGCTGAGCTTCGTACATGGTGAAGTTCTTGCTTTTACTGCCAAACATGGCCTCTAGATTGAATATCTGCTTATTTTTATTATAAATCCAAATAGCAGCTGAAATCAAAATGAACGGTTGATATACCTGAAATCAGAAATGGAATGGTTGATACTTGAAATCAAAATGAACGGCTGAGTTAAAAAGATTTTTCCTTGTTAAGTGTGAACACAAGTTTGTTGTTGGAAGAAGACCGAATGAACGCCTCACCACATGATAGTGAGTTTGACTGATAGTTACCGTATATAAGGTGCTGCCAGACCAAACAGTTAGCCATTTTTCTTCAGTTCAGAACTGGTTTAAAACCAGACCAAATTGTAAGGCAAAAAAAAAATACTGTAGCAAAAGTTACTGTATAAAGGTAAAAAAATTGGTGGATTCTAAACCTGTTCTAAACTGAAGAAAGACTGAACAGTTAGGTGCCATTGTCCATGTTAATTTGCCTTCGATTTTCTTATGATTGTTAGTGTAACTAACAACCAGTTGCACACTATAAATAACCAAGAATCCAACTTGGTCATACTAATTGAGTCACTCTATGTTAAGTTGACATTTGAAATCAGATTTATAAGCACATTGACTTTATTTAATATATTTTATTCAACTGTGAAATGCTAAAAAATCTAAAATTAGTTCTTTTTTTTGGTCGAAAAAAAAAATATAAAATTAGTTCGTACTGCCTTAATTATGACTGGATTCAACTAATCCCCCTTGCAAGAACCAAAATTGTGATAGTCAGCAGTCATCTCATCTGTATGCTAGAGTTTAGTAAACATAGAAAAAGACTAGCTAATTAAAAAAGACTCAAGAGATGCAGTAGTTGGCAAGGTTCCCCAGTAAGATGTATGCTGGAGTTCAGTAGACATAGAAAAAGACCAGCTAATTAAGAAAGACTCAGAGATGCAGTAGTAGGCACTATTAAGAACTTACGAAGGTTCCCCATTTCTACCTGTTGCTAAACTAATAAAGAAAGACTCAGAGATTCAGTAGTAGGCACTATTAAGAATTTAAGGAGGTATCCAGAGATTCAGTAGTAGGCACTATTAAGAATTTAAGGAGGTACCCCAGTTCTGCTAAACTAATAAAGAAAGACTCAGAGATTCAGTACTAGGCACTGTTAAGAATTTATGGAGGTACTCCAGTCCTACCTAATTAAGAAAGACTTTTATGCATTGACCTCATTCTATAAAAGAAAGATTAACTTTATAATGGTATACGCTTGCAAAATTCCACAGAGTATTTGCAAATCTTTCCATAATTTGCAAATCTTTTCATAATTTCCATCCAGCAATCTCAGCAGCTGCTTTCTCTTGCAGAAGATAACCATGATGAAATTTCTTGGTTTCACCAGAAGAAGTACCTCTGCTGCACATGTAATCGAAGCCTCTAGAGGTTTTCATGAAGTATGTGGCTCATCAAATGGGAGAGCGGCTTCACTGAAGGAAGAATTGGAGATTGACATTCCTCGAGAGAGTGGCTTTACCTGCATTTACAAGGTTCCTGATACCATGCGACAAGTGCAACGGAAGGCTTACGAACCCAGTATTGTCTCCATTGGTCCTTACCATCACGGAGAACCTAGTTTACAAGAAATGGACCAGATGAAGCGAATCTACTTTCAGCGCCTTTTCAAACCACATCCAGAAAAATTAGATCACGCAACGAGGGAACTCCAGAAATTGGAGAAGGATGCTCGAAGCTGCTACTCAGAAGAATCCCAGCTGTGCAGTGAGGAATTTGTCAAGATGATGCTCATGGATGGTTGCTTCATCATACAGTTGCTAAGAGACTCAATGCAGCACAACTTTGAGCACACACCTTCCATCATTAAAAGGTGGATGTTGCCAACTCTTCGTCAGGATTTAATCAAGCTTGAAAATCAGCTGCCCCTGTTTGTTTTACGAAAATTATTTGAGCTGACAAGTAGCACTTCTCTTTCTACCAAGCAATCCCCATCTCTGGAATTGGAAGCGCTTGCCCTTCGTTTTTTTTACCCACTGCTGCAAGGACATCAACATCTGAACAAACCCTTGGAATATTTTACTCCAAAACAGTTGTGCGCAGATGCTGGCAAGCATTTTCTTGATCTTCTCCACCACAGGATCCGTCCTGAAAAGGGATTCTCTACTCTTCCACGGCAAGAGCCCCGAGGGAAGCAAACCCAGTTGATCATGTCCGTACAAGAGCTAAGGGAGGCTGGTGTCAAACTCAAGACTGATACAAATCGCCAGCCATTAGATATAAGTTTCAGAAACACACTGAGGGGAAAGGTTCTGACAATTCCTCCTATACATATTGATGATCATAGAGGTACTTTATTTCGTAATCTGCTAGCATTTGAAAAATGTCACCGGGATTGCGATCAGGATGTTACAAGCTATTTGTTTTTCCTCGACGGTCTGATTAATTCATCCAAGGATGTCGGGCTTCTCCACTACCATGGGGTTCTTCAACATTCACTTGGTAGCAACAGAAGGGTGGCCAAACTTGTCAACAACCTCTGCAAGGAAGTTTGGCCAGATGCATCCAGGTCATACTTGTACAAGGTGGTTGGCTATGCCAACCTTTACTATGGTTCGAAATATGCAAAACTAAGAGCAGTAGTTGTGCACCACTATTTAAGTAGCTGGGTTGTGGGCATATCAACTCTGGGTGCATTTTTAGCTCTTTACCTCACTCTGATTCAGACTGGCTGTGAAGTTACCTCTGCCAAAAAAGAATTACAGAAGCTCAGCATCGGCTCCTTTCTCAAAAATTCTTTGTTTATACCATATTTACGAGGGATTTTAAGATCCAATAATGATGTGGAACGTGAGGCTGAAGAAATCATTGTTGGAAAATATGTATTTATTATTTGGTAGATTTGGAATTAGCAATTAGGTAGCTTTATTTGATTTGGGTATTAATTAGTTTATTCTGATTTGATTTGAATTCGTAGTGTTTTAGGAAGTTTGTAAGACTTGGAGAACAAGTCGGGCTAGTATTTATTGTCTATTAGAATTAGGTTTGATGCCTATATAAAGGCTAGCATATTTGTAATTGTAATTGAAGATCGGTAAACAATGTAGTCCTTCGGGTTTTCTAGCCTTCTCGGCTTCTTGTAATATTTGTTTTTCATTCGTGTTAGTAGAATTAGAATTCGCAGTTTGTAATCTATTTTGTCTGTTCAGTTTGTTTCAACATGGTATTAGAACTAGTCTGATCCGTAAGAGTTTGATTTGTCTTTGGTGGGTGTTGGGTTTGCTTGTGGTCTTTGTTTAGTGTCAGTTTGTTTAGTCGTTTATTTGGATTCGCTTCCGTTTTCCCTTTCGCGTCTGTCCTTTGGATTTTGGGGTGTAGATTTGTTATTGTAACACCCCAAACCCGGGGTAAGTAAAAAAAAACCCTCAAAATTTAAGTGTTTGGGTTTATGGCTGCACTCAAGAAAACACTCTTGAGCTGCCTACGTATCCATAAAGGAATGAAGCCAATCGTAGTTCAAAATTATAAAATTACTTATTTAATCAGCTCTTTTAATGTTTGCTGCTTGACCGGTAATTTCTCAACTCCAACCTCATTATCCCACTCCCAAGGATGAATAATGCGTTGATGCTTAATTAACAATCCAAATGTCTAATCCATGACGACCCATGCACCAAGTTAACGAAACCAATCAATTTGAGCAACGCAGCCATCAAAACACTCGAAATTATCCCAAACGAGTGATTCAATATAAGGCAACGTAACATCACAGATCATAAGAGGTTGAAAGAACAACCAATCAGTCACAATCACCAAATAACACGACCGATCAATTCGGGGCTCCAAACACAACCACAACTAACAAGATTTAAACTTAATTAGTTAATAATTACTTAGCATCAACAATCTCACTCACTAAATTCAGAACCAGCTTTGATTTCGTTCAAGAACCCATCCCATACAAACTGGATTTAAGACAGAATCTGTCACGCCCCAAAGTATGGGAATCATAATATTATTACCACTGTTTTACCTGGACTGCAGAAGCTACAGTGGTCGGATCAATCTGAGTTTTGGATATGTTATAGACGTCGAGCTTAATAACAACTTTCATGAAGGCAACATCATCATCTGACCTCTGTAAACCGACATGCAGTCCCCCGAAATGAGACCAGCAGAACTTTGAATACCTCCGTACTGCTTATGCTTGGATGAGATTATCCGGCGTTACAACGGTTGGATTGCGCTAGATTTTGGATATGATGTAGAGGAAAGATTCTCGAACAACTTTGATGAAGACATCAGCGTCATCCAACAACTGTAAACGGACATGCATCCCTCAAACTGAAACCCGCAGAACTTTCCAATTCATCCGAACTGCCTAATCTTGGACACGATTATCAGGAACTACAACCGTTGGATTAAGTAGACTCTTGGTTATGTTGTAGAAAACAGGTTTCCCAGCAACTTTTGTGAAGAAACGCTCTTCAACGGACAAATGGAATCTGACCTACAAACCTTTCCAAAGTCGGACCCGCAAGTCAGGTAATCCAGGAACAGCTTCCACTAATACTCGATTTAAGGAAGCCAGGGTACTCCGATTGGGCTAACTTTTGGATATGTTCTAACCAACACGATTACGAACATCTTCTCAGAAGGAGTCATCACCATCGGAGAACTCCAGCTGGGTGGTTTTGGTCGCGCCATCTGGCTGACGGAAAGCAAGGTTGGAGGAAGGACAGTCTGATTTTATCTCAGATTGGGAGAGCTACAGGGGTCCAATGGACCTGACATTTGAAGATATATAGGAATCGACCTCACGAACAGCTTTCATGAAGAGAACTTTTCAATTTGAGCAACAGAAATAGGGCGTTTTGTGCTCTGAACAGGGCTGACCCCTTTTTTTTTTTTTTTTTTTTTTTTTTCCTTTTCCGTTTCTCTCTGCCTTTTTCTCAGCTTCCCCGTGGAAAGATCTGGAGAGCTTCCTCCCTTTTTTCTTTAATACCAACATACTCTTTCTTTTTCTTTTTCTCTTTCTTTTATTTTATTTATTTATTTTATAATTTTATAATTTCTTTACTTAATCAAAATAACTTCCAAACTCCCAAAAAACACCGCAAGAAGTATGATGAACTCGTTTCACCTTCAATTTGATCATGTAATCTCTAAATAAACATTTTTGCCATAAGACAATATTCTCGTTAATAAGCTCTTAAAAATTCAGGGTGTTACAGTTATGTTCTTTGATTTGGGTTTTGCTTCCTCTTTGTCGTCTTCTTCAAGTTTTGGGTTGTTTTTGAGTCTTTGTTTAGTATAGGTTTCCTTGGGGAATTTGTTTGATTCGTTTGGTTTGGTTTCATGGGTTTTGTTCAGTTGGCTTTGCATATCAGTTCGGTTCTCAGGTTCTGGCAGTCAGGTTCTGATTCAGGCAGTTTCAGTCAGGTTTTGTTTTAATCAAGTTTTGGTTCTGGTTTAGGTTCGAGTTTCAATTAGGTTCAGGTTTCAATCAGGTTTCAGTCAGATTTGGTTTAGTCAGGTTCAGTTAGATTCTGGTTTAGTACATGTTCAGATTCAGACATGTCCAAGTTCAGTCAGATTCAGAGTCAGGTTCAAGCAACATCAGGGTCAGGTTCAGGCAACATCAGGTTCAGCATCAGGTTCTGGTTCGACATCAGTCAGCATCGGCACATCAGCATTCGCATTGGAGGCACCAACATTCTCCTTGCAAGCCCATCATGAGTTTGAGGAGGAGTGTTAGAAATAATATTTTCTTGTTACAAACTCATGTGTATGAGTTTGAGGAGGAGTGTTGGAAAATATGTATTTATTATTTGGTAGATTTGGAATTAGCAATTGGGGGGTTTTTTTTTTTTTGGGTGTTTTTTTTTTTTTTTTTTTTTGTTTTGGTTTTGTAGTGTTTTAGAAAGTATGTAAGACTTGGAGAACAAGTCGGGTTAGTATTTGTTTGACACACCCCGCCCCAGAAAGTGGGGCCCGGGAGGTGCGGCCGTCACCCCCAAAGAGCGACGAAGCCTTTAAGCTCAAAAGAAACAACAAAAGATAAAACAACTGGATGTAACTCGACAACTCAACCGTAAACATAATATCAGAGCTTCTATACAGCGGAAGTGAAGAGTTTACACAAGTCTGAAATACACAAAAGACAAAGAGAGTCCTACTCTTTGTAACACAGAATAGAGCTACACTGAACCTTGCCGCTCGTCTCGGTGGTGCTCAACAGTATTAGAACCTGTGGGGGCGCAAAAACAAGGGTGAGTGGGCAGGGAAAATAAAGATCAGTGAAAAACGTTTACAAATCAATATAATAACCCCCATAGTTAAAACCAGTAGTGTAAACTTATATGCAGTAATAGTACAGTAGGGTATCACAATAGGCATACCTGTGCATTCCAAAAATACAGTGTAAATCAACGGCCGTGATCTAATCCGACCTGGGGAATTTAACCACCAGTGACGGTGTGTAGGACAAGGGGAATTTAACCACCATGCCCGGATGTCAGGACAAGGGGAATTTAACCACCAATGCCCAGACATCGCATGCGTAGAACCCACTGGGAATTTAACCCACTGGATTCTCAGGTGTGCCATCAACTGTACTAATCATAATCACCATATGCATAAAATCCAGCAAAATCCATTTCATAATCATATATATATAAGCGAATATATATATAAATCATATCATGCTCAAAACACAATTAAAATCAAACCCGTCCACTCACAGTGATACCGGGCGGTCCTCTTCATCCTCGTCTGCATGCTCGGTCCAATTATGCTATTCCCATGGAATTCGTTCAGCCTGAATGTCCCAACAACCACAATCAATAACCACAACCGAACTTAAATCGTAAAAACCCTAACTCCTTATTTTGCTCAATTTCGGTCTGACCATATCTCATATGGCAAAACGAAGTTCGCCATTGGATCCGGAACGTCGAAACCCTTAAAATTGGTCACCGGTTAAACTTGGTCAACGCCGGTCAACAGTCGGTCAACGCGGTCTACGGCGTTATTGCGTCACGTAGGGCTGACGTCAGCACCGGAGTGCTGACGTGGCGCTGACTTGACAGTGAGGTGGCAGCCGCGTGGCACTGAGGTGGCATCCACGTGGCGTTGATGTGGCATCCACGTGGCGCTGAGGTAGCGACCACGTGGCGCCGAGTCAGCGCTGACGTGGCATCCACGTCGTCACCGGTGGTGACGTCATCGCCGCCGCGCCGCCGCCGCCGTCGCCGGATTCTGCAAATATTCCGGCCAAAACCCCCATAGCTCAATCTCCTTCAATTCTCAACCAAATTCAGCAAATCTTATATGGAAATTCATCTACGCAACTCAAGCAGTTCATTGGGACCAATTTCGAAGCTTACCTCCGCCTGGTTTGGCCGGAATTAGGATCGGAAAGCTCGGCTTTCCGGCGAGCTTGTTGCCGGCGTTTTCGGCGGTCTCCAACGACGATACGAGGTGCTCTGGGTTCGTGGTGACGAGCTGATGAAGAATCCGGACTCCATTTTCTCGATTGGTGGTCGCCGGAAGGTCAACGCCGATGAGGAAGCTTTCGGCAACTTAGGTTTTGGGCGCGGGTTTGGCGGCGAAACCACAGCAATGGTTTTGGGGGTTTGGGTTCACGAAGTCGAGAGGGACTCAATTTTGGTGGTGGCGTGCCTAACCGGTCGCCGGCGAAGGAAATTGGCGACGGGTTTGGCGTCGACATTTTTGAGTTTTTTGTTTGGGGAGGTTCGCGATTGTTCTGGGTTTCTCTTTGGAAAAGCTGAGTTGGGCCGCTAGTTTTCATGAAACCAGCATAACCAAAATCAACCCATCAGCCCATCCCTGCATGCCACGTGTCACTCTAACCTCACCACAAACATTTTTGGTCCGTAATGCGTTGGTTATAACTCGGAATCCAATTCCGTCTTTGGGGTCACACTCGTATCGTCGAGCTCTTCGCATCGAATCCAATATTGAATATGAAATTCCTTTCGGATCAAAAGTCAACTGTTTGACCATCAGGGGCATTTTGGTCAATTCACTGCTTTTTGGGGATTTTCTCGAAACGGGTCGTATCAATCTACCCTCCTTATAAGAATTTCGTCCTCGAAATTCAAAAACAAACCAGGTGAGGGAGTACTCATCTAAAACAGGTGCGGGTACTCCTTCCGCATGCACTCCTCCATCTTCCACCTAGTTTTCTCAACACCGTGGGTGTTGCACAGGACCTCCACCATCTGAAACGTTCGGTCGTGTAGATCTACGTCTTTCCAACCTACCGAGTATACTGGCCTTTCAAATAGCTCAAAACACCTCTTACCATATCCCAAGTGGTTGAGGTTCCAAGACAGGATACGGATCTGGTATATATCCTCGGGGCACGACTCACCGAACACATGGGGCACCCGAGATAGCTCTAGTAACAAATCTAATCAACATACCACAACACCATTCCTCTCCATACTTCCGTAAGGCCCGATACATCAAGGACTGGGTTTCCCTCGTGCCCGAATTCATACGGTAAACTACGATGTGCTGCTTCTCATCACATCATCCTCAGTCAACTGTGCCAATTTCCACTCGCCACGCATCCGCTGCGCAAACTCTGATTTCACCCAGAGGTCTTGGATAATATCGAATCACATCCTATTTTGTTTGCTTGTCACTACAAAGCAGGAACAGCAAGGCTCTTGAAACTCTCATCCGACTCAACTCAAACATGTCATCTCGTAGTGAATGAGAAAACACAAAGCTCACCTCCACCTTAAACTTTGAGCTACAACCCTTGGCAAGGAGAGATCGAGACCTCCATTTTGCAATACCCTCAGAAATCAACCCTCTTGGAACAGTGCTAAACCATTCCAACCAAAATTTGACATGCAAGTCACCTCCATAATCATAAAATACTCATGCCCTTTGGGTTCCCACACCTAGGGTGCACATTTTCACCACTGCAAGCGGAGTATTCCTTCCCCATGTCATTAGGTCGCGCAATTATCGTTTTCTTGCTTCCCACGCCATCTCAAGTGATAGAGCCTTCCACAAACATATGACGAGTCGAGAACATACCTCTGAGGCATCCAAACATGGAACATGACACGCACTCAGGATCACCCCAATAGTAGGCCCAACTACAACGTCACCTCATCAATCTCCACTCCAATTCATAAGACTCAAAATGTCGAGAATTGAATCCTCCTCGATTCACGAACCGAACTCCTCACGGGGCAACTAGCGAATACAAGATCGCCAACTTGGTACGCTCGTTCCTTCGAATTGCGATTACCAATCTTCCTCAGCATATCCTGTCAGCCAGCATCTTCTACTTAGTTGTCGTAACAACCTCTTCAGGCCCCTCCAAAGGTCTTCTCCTACCTCAAACCAGCACAACGAAGTTCGACATGGTTTCCCAGAGTTTGGACAATCCACTTCAATTTGTCCATCGGTTTGAAGACAAAACGATGTTCCAACCAACTACTAGTGGCCCATTGTATTAGCAACAGCTCACTGCACCCTTCACTGGAATCTCATGTCGTGACCGACAATAGTGGTCACAGTGACCCCATGCAGACTTACAATTCGATACCTGAAAACTTCTTCCAGTTGCTTCGCCAAACCGCTATCTTCACTGATAATGAATGCACAGCCACAATAAGTCTGTCGACTACGGCTTAGGTCCCAACAGGCCTCACTCCTCTATACGTCCACAATGACCTAATGTTCAACCACCATGTTACCAAGGAAGCTCACCTGGTCCGACCCAAACTCACTGTTAACATGTCACTGCACTTCGCTCAACCTTCCAGAGCTGCCCTCAAGTGTCCCTTACATCCTGACACCCTCCGAGAATTTACAAGGATATCCTCAACGAGACAATGATACACCAATCCGCATACGACATAAGAGTCTTGCTCCCCACCTCCAAGAATACTGTGGGGCATTGGTTAGCCTAGAAGCATTTCAAGGTCTCATAGTGCCCTTCTGCGTTCGAAAACTGTGTTGGACACATCACCAAGTCACATACGGAGTTGATAGTCCAATGGAGATCCCTCTGAATCTTGCACACGTATTGCCCCCTGATTACAAAGATCGTCCATACGAGATGAGGAATATCGGATCTTCACCGTCTCTCCTTTTCAGTTGTCGATCCTCGATACACAAACGCGGGCTTCCGTCCTTTTCTCCACAACCAAGACCGATGTGCCTCAAGAGACATGTATCAAAGTACAATCTTTGTCGACAAGCTTCTGCAATTGAATCTTCAACTCTCTAAACCCTTCGATGAATGCCATTCGATAGGGTGCTCGGATAATGGGTTCCACATTTGTAACTAAATCACAAGCATCATCAATTCCCGAAAAGTGGTAATCTTAGCAACTCCCGGGGAAAGACATCCGATAACTCTTCCCAACAGTCCATTCTATACCCTCTTCGTGTTTCAGATTTCTCAACCACATGAGCCACATAACCAAAACAAACCTTACTCAGCAATTTCTTCACCCTAAAGCCGGTATTCAGCTATACCGTAGTGTCTCCACTCTTTCGGAACTTCATCTTTAACACCAGTAAAACAGTGGTTATCAGGAAGACATTCGGTTTCTCGCTGTGAGAGTCAGATACTGCTACTCCATCGGAAATCGCTCAAATACTTTCGCTTCTGCAGCAAGCGACTGAGGACAAAACAAGTGGATGCAATCACCATCAAAGCCTGCACATAGTGAGTCACAAAACAGGGAATTTATCTTCACCACATGGCCATCATGCGCATTCAGCCCATTAACGAAAACAAGATCCCCATCCCATATCCTCCGATGCACCACTTGACCGGGACTCAGAAACGCATGTCGACAACGGACACAAGGCAACCTCAGGTATTGCCCACTTACTCTTATGCATCCCTCGGACCACAACAGCCCAAGGGGTAAAATCTCACAACCAAATTAACACAACTAACACATGTGTAGCACCCGAGACAACAAAACTTCAATAAAACCACCAAGATACACATGCCAGTATTCACACCGGGTTTCAGCTGAGCATCCAACTGGCTCATGGCGAAGACATGCCCTTGTACTTGACCTTCGTCTCGATCTGCATGACTCCGACTTCTGCATCTAGTACAGTTACCCTGGTCCACACTGTCGGCCGTTTCAATCTGAAACTGACCCGAGATCCCAATAAGTCCATTAGTGTTTCCACTAGCGCCTAGCTCCAGCTGAGAGCCCATATTACACCTGAAAGTCTCCTCCACTTCACTCGGTATTAAGGGACATTCCAGTTATCCATGACCCTAGTCACCATCATCATATACTCTAACCAAGCATCCAATTTCAAGCACTAAAAGAACGAGTTCCCAGACAATCCTTTACTCGAGCTTGGAGCTTCACTAGAACATACATGACTCTGTGACGTCCTCTTAAAGGACTTTTTCTGCCTTCACTACCAGAAAAATGGCGTTTTACAACGGGTAAAATCTGTCGTATAATGGGGGGTGTCTTCTGTCGTTAAATCCCCTGTTGTGCTTTGACCCTTTCAGACGACGGATAAAATCCGTTGTGCGAACACATGTTTTACAACAGCCGTTTCAGAAACTGTTGTTAGTATATCCTTTTTACAACAGTTTTGTTGAGGTTTATGTTGTCCTTAATATACTTGTACAACATATTTGTCGAAAATCCGTTGTGTTTATAGTTGTTCCACAACGTCGTTTAATGAGCCTTTATGTTGTTGTTGAACCTCTAAAAACTGTTGTATGTTGTTGTCCTATGTTTGAATCAAGGTTAAACCTGTTTTTTTCCAGAATTTCATTCAATCAAGAATTCAAACCACATAACTTGAAAGTAAGCATGCATTTCATTAAATATACACATGTTCCATACACCAGTGATTTAGGCAATTCATACTAGCAGCAAAATCATATTGACTCCTATATACATAACAAAGTTCCAAAATGTTGGCCATCAAAGTTTCAAAATAGTGGCTAGAATTTATCCTCATATCCAAAGTCTTACCACAGCAAACACCATCCTAAGATCTGCCTTGATCATATTTTCTAGCCTATAACTCCTACGTATTCCACATGTCTATAAAGTACCAAAATACTGGCCGTCAAAGTTAGGAGCACCAAGTTCTAGCTATTCTTGACTTGTTGGGATGGTCATACAAGGTAGGAGCACCAAGTGCTGCATATCTTACATGCACCGTATCCACCTTGTGCTACTCTGCCTACTGCCTACTGGTCTGAAGTCCTCTTCCTGAAAAAAGGATATTAGATATCTTGGTACTTAAAGTAATGACAGCTCATTATAAACCAAATTTTAAACTTAATAAGAAAGCAATTAGTAGATAGATTTATAAAACTACGAAATAAAATGTTGGTATGCTATTACTTGCCTTGGGAGTCGCTTGATCTACAACTACAATGGAGCCCCCTAATTCACGAGTATCAGCCATCAAATTTTCAACTAAATCTGCATCATAGAGAACATTTATTTCTTCAATGTTTTGCTCATTACAATGACATCAATCACAGAGCATAGTGTCATAAAATAAACTTCCAAATAATCTATTCTATCCCAATGAAGATAGCTCAAGAAAATTAAAACTGCTAGAATCCTACAGATCTGCAAGAAGCTACTCAATTACTTAATCAGAATTTCAAGCTTGGATTGAAAAACTGAGGTCCATAATTCACAAAGCTTGGTCTGCATAACCTAAAGAAAATAAAAGGTAATGCAATCTAATATGCGAGATGAAAGCATCTATTTTTCCATCCAACAACCGTGTCATTCACTGTTATTTCACCCCTATCTCAGCGCATTCTTCTTTCCTCACAATAACAAAATGAATGTCTATTGTGAGCTGAAGTAAATGGAATTACTGACTCACTGTCCCACAAGGGACTTAAATTCAAACGGACAAAGTTACTTGTCACAATGCTAATTTTAAACCCAAGCCACAAGGATATGTAAGATGGTCTGACCTGGATTTTCAAATGTTATACACCCAATTCTACAATGCACTTTGGAGCCCTAACCCTGAAACAACACAATACATAGGATATTAAGCTTTGGTTTTGCAATTTTAACTTCCAGCATTCTATTGCCAAGGAAGTGCTCACTTGATACTGCATTCGGTTGGCAAAAAGATGTCAGCAACTAGACATATATACCGGTTGTTAACGTATGTATGTCGTTGGTATTAACTTTTCTACGAACAATGCACAAAAACAGTGAAATCATTTATTGCAGACAAAACGATGCTAACCAACATGAAATCCAACTCACCTTGGCATCTTCAGCGGATGCAAACGTAGCATATCCAAATCCACGAGAACAACCAGTAGACCGGTCCTACACATGGAAACAAATGCAGTTACAAATGCTTGTATGGTTCTGAAATAACGTCGACAATGAATCCACAAAGTCATTCATCAATACAATTCAATTAGTACGAAATGTTTGAATATAAAACCATTCCATAATAATCACATAACCATCGGACTCTTCTCTAACAATGTTCATTTACAGGTCAATCCCTCTAATTTACAAACTCATAAGAATCACTATGTATATGATCTTGCACTGCACGACCGATAGTTATGTTTTATTCTTCACACTATCTACTATCTAAACAACAAAGGATTCAATATAAACCAACAAAGACATAATGTTGCATTATTAATCATAAACAACTTGAGCATTCATTCACTCAAGTCCCAAATCCTCAAACAAAATAATGAACCCAGAAATAAAAACGTTCACAAGAGAGACATTTCGACCTCTGAATCCAAACAAACAAAAATCAAATGCTATTCAATTGAGCTATCTGAGTTACTAAGCTAGTTCAATATCATAACAACCATCGACTCCAATAAGCGCGCTTTACACAATTAACCCAAACAGAAACCCAATCTACCCAAAACACTACACAGTTTTTCGAAGCACACAAGACCCAGATTAGCAATACCCAACACTTAATTGAAAAGTTTATGAAGGAGGAACCCTAAAATGAACAATACGTAGAATCAGACTCAGCAAATTGAAAACCCAATTCGATTCAACAATACTTACCCAACATTATACCTTTTCTCACCGCCGTGTAGTACTCGTTGGGCTCGCGGTGGATCAGATTCGAAAGCGTGGTCTCGGGGCGACTCAGGGCGGCTAGCATCGTCCTTTCCTCAGGCGGCACGCTTCAATCGAAGCTGGTTGGGGACGGCGAAAGGGCGAGCGGGATTGGATAACGGCTCGTAGCTGCGAATTGGGCAGGTGGAAGGACGTCGCTTCTCGGATCCAATGAGATGGATTGCTCTATGAAGGAGGACAGGAAGATTAGAATGTGGGGGTGAGAGGGTTTATGGATGATGAAGATGTGCCCGCAAACGATCAGGAGGTTTGGAATTTTGGATCTACGATTTAGGGTTTGGTTTGAAACTGGGAGAAGAAAAGGAAAAGTGTGATGGTAATGAAGGCTTAGAAAAACGAGAGAAATGGAGTGAAAAATAAGAAAAGGAGAGAGAGAGAAACAGGAAAAAAAATTGGACCGAAGCGGGAAACGCGGCCCTTTTTTTTCATTGGAAACAGAAATAATAAGAAAACTGTTGTAAAAGCATTAAGTAAAAATTTTGCCTATAAATCTTTTATAAAGGAGTGTTACAAAGATTTCAAAAACTGTGAACTTTCTAATACAACGGATTTCATCATACCCGTGTAAAACACTGCGCTATTGCCTTTTCTGGAGTCTTGGCCCCCTTTACAGAAGGTCAGTTTCTACCACATGGTTTAGCACCTCAAATATTCGCACTGCTGCTACCCCCTGATCAAAGTCATAAAACTGTTCAACCTGGAACTGTTTCACCCTCAATTCCGCCTGAAACATATCATTGTAAATGGTGACGGTTACCAACTACAGCCACCCAACATCATCCCGTAAACTTATTTGCAACTAGACATCGAAATCAAGGAACTACCCACTGCCGTAGGCAAGAACATGAAAGTACTCGAAACTGTTACTCATAAATCTCCACAGACAGCTCTCCCTGGCGATAGGTAAGAATTCGAACATCTTCCTCCAATGACGATCAGGCTGTAGAACTTGTCACCAAATATACTCATGAATATCTCCCATATCACAATACTTTGGGGTACTAATCTAGCATACTCAGCAACCAACAGGCGGCCTCCACAGAAAAGAAAGAGGGTACCACCTCTATCGTCGACCCTGACGTACAGTTCATAATCAACAGCACATCTTCCATTTGGTCCCGCCAGGACTCGACTACATCATCATCATTGAGACCACTCAGCTCCTAAGCCTCCAAGTCATGGGCTACCTTAGGCAGAGTGGGTCCCCCACCCTAGCCTAGGTTGATCTGTGGTTCCCTTTCCGCACTAACCTAAATCGTTTACTGCAGCAAAACTAGGGGGTTATTGGCACCTTGTGCCTCCCCTGTCCCACATGCACCACATGCACCCATTACACCACAATGACGAAGCGGCATAGCTCTAACGAAACCAAACACAGGAATCCAAGAATGACACTGAACGCTGGAATCAACAGGAAAATCGGAAACCTAGAGCTCTGATACCAACTGACACACCCCGCCCCAGAAAGTGGGGCCCGGGAGGTGCGGCCGTCACCCCCAAAGAGCGACGAAGCCTTTAAGCTCAAAAGAAACAACAAAAGATAAAACAACTGGATGTAACTCGACAACTCAACCGTAAACATAATATCAGAGCTTCTATACAGCGGAAGTGAAGAGTTTACACAAGTCTGAAATACACAAAAGACAAAGAGAATCCTACTCTTTGTAACACAGAATAGAGCTACACTGAACCTTGCCGCTCGTCTCGGTGGTGCTCAACAGTATTAGAACCCTGGGGGGCGCAAAAACAAGGGTGAGTGGACAGGGAAAATAAAGATCAGTGAAAAACGTTTACAAATCAATATAATAACCCCCATAGTTAAAACCAGTAGTGTAAACTTATATGCAGTAATAGTACAGTAGGGTATCACAATAGGCATACCTTGCATTCCAAAAATACAGTGTAAATCAACGGCCGTGATCTAATCCGACCTGGGGAATTTAACCACCAGTGACGGTGTGTAGGACAAGGGGAATTTAACCACCATGCCCGGATGTCAGGACAAGGGGAATTTAACCACCAATGCCCAGACATCGCATGCGTAGAACCCACTGGGAATTTAACCCACTGGATTCTCAGGTGTGCCATCAACTGTACTAATCATAATCACCATATGCATAAAATCCAGCAAAATCCATTTCATAATCATATATATATAAGCGAATATATATATAAATCATATCATGCTCAAAACACAATTAAAATCAAACCCGTCCACTCACAGTGATTCCGGGCGGTCCTCTTCATCCTCGTCTGCATGCTCGGTCCAATTATGCTATTCCCATGGAATTCGTTCAGCCTGAATGTCCCAACAACCACAATCAATAACCACAACCGAACTTAAATCCTAAAAACCCTAATTCCCTTATTTTGCTCAATTTCGGTCTGACCATATCTCATATGGCAAAACGAAGTTCGCCATTGGATCCGGAACGTCGAAACCCTTAAAATTGATCACCGGTCAAACTTGGTCAACTCCGGTCAACAGTCGGTCAACGCCGGTCTACGGCGTTGACTGACGGTCAACGTAGGGCTGACGTCAGCACCGGAGTGCTGATGTGGCGCTGACTTGACAGTGAGGTGGCAGCCGCGTGGCACTGAGGTGGCATCCACGTGGCGTTGATGTGGCATCCACGTGGCGCTGAGGTAGCGACCACGTGGCGCCGAGTCAGCGCTGACGTGGCATCCACGTCGTCACCGGTGGTGACGTCATCGCCGCCGCGCCGCCGCGCCGCCGCCGCCGTCGCCGGATTCTGCAAATATTCCGGCCAAAACCCCCATAGCTCAATCTCCTTCAATTCTCAACCAAATTCAGCAAATCTTATATGGAAATTCATCTACGCAACTCAAGCAGTTCATTGGGACCAATTTCGAAGCTTACCTCCGCCTGGTTTGGCCGGAATTAGGATCGGAAAGCTCGGCTTTCCGGCGAGCTTGTTGCCGGCGTTTTCTGCGGTCTCCAACGACGATACGAGGTGCTCTGGGTTCGTGGTGACGAGCTGATGAAGAATCCGGACTCCATTTTCTCGATTGGTGGTCGCCGGAAGGTCAACGCCGATGAGGAAGCTTTCGGCAACTTAGGTTTTGGGCGCGGGTTTGGCGGCCAAACCACAGCAATGGTTTTGGGGGTTTGGGTTCATGAAGTCGAGAGGGACTCAATTTTGGTGGTGGCGTGCCTAACCGGTCGCCGACGAAGGAAATTGGCGACGGGTTTGGCGTCGACATTTTTGAGTTTTCGGTTTGGGGAGGTTCGCGATTGTTCTGGGTTTCTCTTTGGAAAAGCTGAGTTGGGCCGCTAGTTTTCATGAAACCAGCATAACCAAAATCAACCCATCAGCCCATCCCTGCATGCCACGTGTCACTCTAACCTCACCACAAACATTTTTGGTCCGTAATGCGTTGGTTATAACTCGGAATCCAATTCCGTCTTTGGGGTCACACTCGTATCGTCGAGCTCTTCGCATCGAATCCAATATTGAATATGAAATTCCTTTCGGATCAAAAGTCAACTGTTTGACCATCAGGGGCATTTTGGTCAATTCACTGTTTTTTGGGGATTTTCTCGAAACGGGTCGTATCATTGTGAGAAAAGATATTTTTATATATAAGAGAGGAGGAAATGTGTTTGGTTTTTCTTTTTTCTGGTTTTTTGTTATTTTTGTTTTTTATTCGTTTTGTAGAATTAGAATTCGCAGTTTGTAATATGTTTTGTCTGTTCAGTTTGTTTCAACAATCATACAAGTGATATCTTAAGTTACAGCATGAATACGAGTTCCTACCTATTATATTTAATGGTTGAGATTTCATTCTATTTGGGCATCGAATTGTATTTTTCTATTTAGTTGGTGATAAACTAGTCCTTGGTCTTCTCAATAGCCAAGAGTCAATCCTTCTGGTTAGTATCATTTGAAAATTCTGAAGACTTCATTATGTAGAATAAGAAATAAACTGGTTTTTAAAGCACAAGATAAAATAAACCACCTTTGAGTCTTCAAGTACTCAACTTTTGTTCATCACTTACTTTTTCTAGGGATATGCCAACTGAAAGAATTGAAATTTACTTGTCGTCATCGTAACTTTTGTTCCCCGCATTTGAGATGACCTGTTAATATGCTTTAAGATTGTTATATCAAGGTTTTTTTTCTTTTTGTTAATCAAACTCCAGTTCATAGAGTAACTGGTTACGGGGCATTGAGAGGATCAATTGTTTCATTTAGGATCATCCTCATCTTTTCTAATTAACTTCTGCTAGTTTCGTTGTGAGCATGCCATGCATCCCAGCTACACTTTTTTTAATTGCACTACACTTATTAATGCAAACAGGGCGCTCCCTGGAAAGCTCTTGAGAAAGCAATGGGTAGTTTGAAGAAGGAAGAGTCAATAGAGGATTTATTGCGCCAGCAGATTGAAAAGAAAGAGTTCTACAAAGAGCAAGGTGGTGGTGGTCCTGGTGGTGGTGACGGCAAGGGCAGAGGCGGCGGTGGTGGTGATGGTGGATCAGAGGAAGAAGGCTTTGCAGGAATCATGGATGAAACACTGCAAGTGATTCTAGCCACCGCTGGATTTATTTTTCTGGTAAGAATCCCTTTCTCTCTACCTGCAAATATGTCTTTTCTTTTCTTTTTTGTTAATGACACTTGAGTTCTGTGCAAATTCTGTATCCACAGTGGACATATGCTAAGCTTGCTATGTTCTTATAATTGTTAGATAAAAGACAAAAAACATACAATGGACAAGCATCGCACGTAACAGAAACTCGCCTCAGCCAACCGTGAAGTATTGCTTTTCACTAATACTTAACTGGATTGCAGATGCTTAAATGAATATTAGCCCCTTTCAACTAAACATTCATTGATAATATAGGTTCACCTATGACTTTGGAGCTTTGTTAAAACGCTTGGTTCGGGTATTTCTTTCACTGTCTCGTTGGACAATCCTTGTGGCATAGATTGTTTTGGTAGTCTAATGCGAGCTTCGATCTTCCAGTTTTGTGTAAGGCCTAGCTGTGTCTGTGTGGGTGGTATAAGTGTTTTGGTGGAAGAAAGAAGAGGGTTATGGTGCAAGGAAGATGAGTTATGATGCACAATTTTGGGTGTTGAGGAAGGAAAGGAATAATAGGATTTGGAGATGGGGGAGCTAGGGGTGAGGAGGTAGATCACTTATGGAATAGGCTTCAAATTTTCAGTCTCTTCAGAGTTAAAAGATAATTCTCCTCAGGTTTTTATTTTTTGGAATGTTGTTGTGCAAAGCCTATCAACTTTAATATGTTGCCTTTGCAGTAATACCTATGATGATGGTTATCAATTGTATATCAGATAGCTCAATGGAAGAATTGTTACCCATGCTGTATTTTCTTTTTTGTAGTAAGAAAAGTCTTTATCTTTTGTCACAAGTAGCGCCCTTCCCCTCCTGTTATTATTGCTTGATATTCTTTATCCAATAATTGCTTGTATTTGAAACTCCAATGGTTTTGCTGCAGTATGTTTACATCATCAGTGGTGAGGAGTGGACTCGGCTAGCAAAGGACTACATCAAGTTTGTCTTTTCAGGGTCCAAGAGTATTCGTTTGAAGCGTGCCATGTACAAATGGGGAGCGTTCTACAAGAAGCTGACTGAGAAGAAAGAATATGATAACCTCTGGTTGGAAAAGGCCATACTCAATACCCCAACTTGGTACGATGCCCCCGGTGAAATCCCCCCCTTTTTTTTTTTTTTTTTTTTTTTGTTTTTTTCTCTTTTTCCCCCCCTCATTTTGTTTCCCTCTTCTTTTCTTTTTTTTTTGTCCCTTTCAATTTTTTTTTTTTTTGGGTACACGTTTTTAGTTTAAAAGTCTACCTTCTTTATTGCTGATATTTGACAGCTGAGCTTCTTACATGGTCGAGTTCTTGCTTTTACTTCCAAAAATGGCCTCTAGATTCACTAGGCCACAAAGTGGAATACATAACACCTCGTAGACAATGGATGTCGAAATACATGTTATGAGCTTCTGCCGAAGACCAATACATAACGTGATACCGATTTTCGTTATCTATATAGGCCCAAAACCGTTGTCGTTGAATGTCTAGAAAGAGGGAGACAACGGTTTTTTAAAAAACGTTAGTTGTAAAAACGCGGTAGTTACTGTGCACTTAAGAGTACAACAACGGAATTTGAAAAAATCGTTATTTGTTAAAAAACAGGCAGTTACTATGCACTTGGGGGAAACTAAAACACAGAATTCCCGCCGTATCCCTTTTAATTTTGAATGCCTCCCTCCCTTCATCAAAACCCTAATTTCTCTCTCTCTCTCTCTCTCTCTCTCTCCCGCATTTCCTTCTAGCAAACCTTAGTCTCCTCTCTCCAGCCATCGGTGCCTCCTTTCTCCAGATCTACAAACCTTAGCCTCCTCTCTCCAGCCATCGTCACCTCCTCTCTCCAAACATCATCAAGCCTCCGCTGTCACCTTTCTTCACCGAGTTGGCCACCACCGACGCCACCCGCGAGCCATGGCTTTCCTTCTTCCCTCCCGATACCGCCGTTCACCTCGTCGCCGGCAAGACACCTAGATCTTCTCTCTGTTCGTGATTCTTCACTTCGTGGTATTCGCAACGACCATGGTGGTCAACGACTGCTGGCGCAAGTCTCACGGCGACTTCGGGTTTGGTTTCAATCCTTGTCGGCGAACCACTCCTCAACCCTTCGGCTTCTACGTAAGCTTTTCTCTCTTCAAATCTTAATTGATGTTTGATTTCATGTGGGTTTGAGTTTTCTTGGTGAAATTTTGTGGGTTCTCACTATTTGGTGAAATATGCAAAATAATTTTAACCAGAAGATCGATTACGTGTTCAAGGTGGTGTTGATTGGCGACTCAGCGGTCGATAAATCTCAGCTCCTGGCTCGGTTTGCTCTTTATTGGCCTTGTGTATTTAGGTCATCTGCTCTTTATGCAGTACAGAACAAGATGTAAGCCTTGTTCTAGAGAATTTAATGATAGTTATAGTAATTATAAATGTTAATGAGAGTTTGATGACTTTGCAAGTTCTGATGTACTTCCAGGTTCAGCAAAACTATAGCCAATGAGGAGTTTGTATGGCCGAGATCAACCGCGTCCCCGGTAATTCCATTTTCTTTGCAAAGTTTCAATCTTGTTCAATTCTGGTTTGATTAGTTTTGCTTATTGGGTTTTTGGTTGTGTATTTAATTCAATTGGGTGGTCCAGCGGTGGGGGATATACGGTCAAGGTGTTTGAGATTAGCTGATAAGAGCACTTCTGAGGCTGTAGCAGTGCGTAGATTGCTTGGACATTGATTACTGCTCGATTCGCGGCAAGCTAAATCCGAATGGTAATGTTTTGCTACTGTTCTAGTGGTTTCGATTCGCGGCAAGCTAAATCCGAATGGTAATGTTTTGCTACTGTTCTAGTGGTTTTAGTAATATTTTATTGTCTCCTAAAGCAGTGTTCTTGCATTAGAAATGATGTTTTGCACTGCATTTGATGAAGTTTTGCAGTAATGCTTCAAGTGGTTTTATGTTGTTTGTAGGGTGTATGGACATTTCTTGTGGTTTTTGACAGTTTTAGGGTGATTTGTTATTGTATTGTCCTAAATTATTCTTATTTACTTCTTAGGTCTTGACGGGTATGAGATTGCTGAAGGGGAACATTCTCTATGGACAGGAGTATCAAAAACTTACAGGAAACCATTTGAGCTTTTTTGGCTTATTTTCAGAATCAAGTGAGTAATCTGAGACTAGTGCTATAATGCATCCTTTGGTGCTTCACCTTTACACATGTGTTATGATTTCGAATCCATTGAAATCTGAATTATTTGATGCCTTTTGCAAATGAAGATTCTCCAATGAGCTGATGAATCATTCTACTTCAGTAATGGCAGGTGTGATATACGATAGTCCACTTTCTTTACCTTTTGAAAGTTTTGGAAGCTGGACTACCGCAAAATTCTTCATACATAATAGGATTCAACAGTGTGATAATGCTATCTCTTTGCTAAAGCGATTTCATAATTTTTGCAGCGTTGGAAATTTCTTCTTTGCAGGAGCACGAGTATTTTTCCAGTCATTAGAAGTTGCAATCTTCTTGTTTTCTCGTGTGTAAGATATCCCTTCAGAAAGTCTGGTCCTCCTAGTAATCTCAACTACAGACTTGCATTAGGATGAGAATTATGGGTATGATAAGCATATAGTTTGTATTGTTTGGATATCCCGTCATCCATTCAAGTATCTAGTAATGTTTGCACTGTAGTGCTTACATTTGGTCATGCTGAAATCCTTTTGAGTCCTAGTTTTATTTTGTATGGGGTACTTCATGACTGCTTAAAGTGTTTGCTTTATTGCTGTTGAGTTTATTGGATTCACTATGAAACTTTGAATCTTTTGATTAGTATATTGGAGCTTTCTATTAAAAAAAAAAGGTATGATTCAAAAGCTAAGCGTGATCGCCAGCTCATTTTTTTTCGATTTTTCTACTGTGTTCATGCTTAGCTTCTTTGATCAAGTTCAATGTTGGCTCTGAGTTTTGATCTATGTTAAATTGTAAAACTTAGTGCCACCTCTGCAGAAAACTTTGTCTTGGAAGAGCATGCTTCAACTAGCATAAGTACAGAACTGAGTATGGTAATGTGGTCTTTGTAATATTTGTAACTTCCATTTCATATATACTTTTGAAGGTTTGCTATGAACCTGCTGATTACTATAGTAAGGGGGATAAGTAATTTAACTCACATGTTCCAGGATAAAGAAGCTAATTGACATTGAGGCATTAATTGACATTGAGGCATTGGGGCTTTCTCGGTTATCAGTAATTGTACTTGACATGCACCCAGATGTTAAGGGCTATTCCCTTCTTACGCTTCCGCAAGTCAGGTTGGATAATGAGTTATCTATTGCTAGCCATTTGCTTTGTCTCTTGGTTTTGGTGCTACTGCCTTGATCCTTTTTTTTCTCTAGGCTTACACAGTTTTCATTCAAATTTCTTTACAATCATAGTGCTTGGAATGTGTCATCGTTCAAAATTCATAGAGAAGCAGATTATGTTTTTTCGTGTCTTTTTCAAAGCGGTTATCTAATATTATCTCAAGGCAAGATAAACTTCTATCTAGTTGTTCTTTGTTCTGGGTTCTACATGTATAGAAAAATTTTCTCATGAGCAAACTGCAATACCTGTTATAGCAGGTCGAAAGTCAAATGTCGCAAGGCATTACAGGCTGGAACCAGCCACACCCTTGGGCAGAACTTTTCTCGTGCCTTTGACACACATGTAATTGATATGCTAGTGTGGTTTTATTCCAGATGCTTCAAGAAAACTAAGCATCATTTGTCATGTTCTATTTCTATCTAAGCCAATATGATCTCCAATTTTGGACTATAGTCTTCAACTTGTATCATTTCATTGGTATATTGGCTTATTTATATATCGTCCAATTTGTACAAACATGTGTGCTTGAACACTTTACAGATGAAAGTGAACAGAGGCAGCATGTGTGGTAGACTTCATGGGCTGTTAGTACGTGGTTTGTTGGCGGTATTATCAAGACCCATGGAGATGATACAGGCTTGATGCTTCTCCTGAAGATTGCACCTATACAGGTAAGCTACAGTCCAAGATCTGTTTTATTTTTATCATGCGAATACATGCTCGTAAAGTCGAGGTGTTTGCTGAAAAAGATGTAAGGGAGTATGTAGAAACCTGTTTATTAGCTTCGTTAAAGTCACAATCTATTGGCATTGATTATGTGCAACTTTTATATACTGCTACTTTGAGTGTTGATTGATGTTCAGCTTTTAGAACTCTATGAACTCGTTTCCGCATGCTTTATACTTGACTAACCACTTTTTCTTATGGCATGCGCTTATATTCTCTCTTTGGTCTTGGTTTGTTGAACATTTCAGTTTCCGTCCAAGAGTGATGGCTTAGCAGAACAATTGCTATCTTCATGTTGTGAGGTGAGTATAAGTGGATCAATTTCATTTTCTTTTCCTAAACGTGAAGCATGATTAATGCATATAGTATTATGGATATCTGTCTGTCTCTCTTTGACTCGCTCAATCACACACACATGTCGTACAAGTTCACTCTCACACCCAGTTTTTAATTTGCTGGAAAATTAAACCATAAGTCTACATTTGTTTACCAAATCTGCGCTCTACTGCAGATCCAATGCATTTGGTTTAACTTGGTTTATGAAACCATAAGTCTAGCTTTGTTTACCTATGTAACGTAAACTTGTAATCCGTGTAATGCAGGGGTTGTTGCATCTGCTGATGGGTCAGCATTAGTGAAGATTGGTTCCACGGTAATTGCTTATCTCTATTAGCCTTGTGAGAGTGTTATTATTTCAAGGTGAGATAAACTTCTATCTAGTTCTTTGTTCTGGGTTCTACATAAAGTTTCTTTTCGTGCTATATATATATATGTTGCTTATGAGATATACCATCATAAACCCAAATCTTTATATATGTTGCTTATGATTATACTCTTAATGTATTTTTTGAAAATTACAGTGGAAAAAGAAGAGTAGGTGCACATACACAGTGGGAAATTGATCAAGTTAGGAGCGAGTGGGCTGATTTTTACAGGACTTTGTTCAGCCATAGGCTTTGGTATGGCTATGTTAGTGTTTTTGGCATATTTTGGTGACAGTTGTTTTTGTGCTAAGTTTGGTGACCTGAACAATGGCTAACTTAGAGACCTTTGTAGTTTTTTGTTTGCCAAGTTTGTGAACTTAACAATAGTTGCATAGAGGCCTTGGTTATGTATAACTGTCCAAATGGTATGGTGATAATTCAATGTAAATATTGTTCAATGTATTGCTTTATTATGATTGGTGTGATGAAATCATTGGTATAAGACAGGTCTATTAGTTAAATGGTGTGGTGGATGCCTATTTTGTACCCATATAAATATCGCAGAATAAGATAACGGGATTCAAAGTAGAGGTACAGTTGTCTATTCCAACAATAGAAAACGATTTGCTGGCGAACACTGTTGTCTATTCCAACAAAAAATAACGATTTAATGAAGAACATGTTGTCTATTCCAACAATAGATAACGACTTACGGAAAACACGGTTGTTTATTCCAATAATAGATAACGATTTTACCAACATACTGTTATTTATTCCAATCATAGATCACAATTGACAACAAAAATCGTTATATAAAGTTATATTAAATAACAGTCCGGCCCAAAAACACCGTTGTTTATTCCAACAAAAGACAACGATTTTGAGTAAGCATATGTTGTCTATTGTATGTATAGACAACGCTCTATCATAAGGTACCGTTATCTATTTGATTAATAGATAACGGAATTTGTGTTATCTAAAATGACATGAATAGATAACATCCACTTAGATAACGGTTTGGCGAATGAATAGATAATGGTGTTCCACCGTTATGTATTCCACTTTGTGGCCTAGTGATTGCATATGTGCTATTATTTTTATTATAGATACAAGTAGCAGTTGAAATCAAAATGAACGGTTGATATACCTGGAATCAAAATGGAATGGTTGATACTTTAAATCAAAACGAACGGGTGATACCTCAAATCAAAAGTGGATTTCTCAAGTGAATTTCAACTGAATTTCCTTGGCTGCAAGCAACCATAGATGCAGAAAATTTAAGCTGCCAAACCTAAACCAAATTTCATGGCATCGCATTGGTGAAATTTTATTCTTGTATACCGTTGCTGGAGTTAAAAAGTTTTTGCCTTTTTTAAGTGTGAACACAAGTTTGTTGTTGGAAGAAGACCGAATGAACGCCTCACCACATGATAGTGAGTTTCAGTGATAGTTATCGTCTATAAGGTGCTGCCAGACCACCTAGTTATGTGTCATTGTCCATGCTAATTTGCCTTCAATTTTCTTATGATTGTTAGTGTCGTGTCATATGAACTAATAACCAGTTGTACACTATAATTAACCTGGAATCCGACTTGGTCATAGTAATTGAGTCACTCTATGTTAAGTTGACATTTGAAATCAGATTCATAAGCACATTGTCTTTCTTTAATATATATTATGCAACTGTGAAATGCTAAAAATATAAAATTAGTTCGTACTGCCTTAATTATGACTCTGGATTAAACTAATCCCCCTTTCAAGAACCAAAATTGTGATAGTCAGCAGTCATCTCATCTGTATGCTAGAGTCTAGTAAGCATAGAAAAAGACCAGCTAATTAAGAAAGACTCAGAGATGCAGTAGTTGGCACTATTAGAACTTAAGAAGGTTCCCCATTTCTACCTGTTGCTAAACTAGTTAAGAAAGACTTTTATGCATTGACCTCAATCTATAAAAGAAAGATTAACTTTACAATGCTATACGCTTGCAAAATTCCAGAGTACTTGCAAATCTTTTCATAATTTCCATCCAGCAATGAGGAAAGGCGGCAATCTCAGCAACTGCTTTCTCTTGCAGAAGATAACCATGATGAAATTTCTTGGTTTCACCAGAAGAAGTACCTCTGCTGCACATGTAATCGAAGCCTCTAGAGGTTTTCATGAAGTATGTGGCTCATCAAATGGGAGAGCGGCTTCACTGAAGGAAGAATTGGAGATTGACATTCCTGGAGAGAGTGGCTTTACCTGCATTTACAAGGTTCCTGATACCATGCGACAAGTGCAACGGAAGGCTTACGAACCCAGTATTGTCTCCATTGGTCCTTACCATCACGGAGAACCTAGTTTACAAGAAATGGACCAGATGAAGCGAATCTACTTTCAGCGCCTTTTCAAACCACATCCAGAAAAATTAGATCACGCAACGAGGGAACTCCAGAAATTGGAGAAGGATGCTCGAAGCTGCTACTCAGAAGAATCCCAGCTGTGCAGTGAGGAATTTGTCAAGATGATGCTCATGGATGGTTGCTTCATCATACAGTTGCTAAGAGACTCAATGCAGCACAACTTTGAGCACACACCTTCCATCATTAAAAGGTGGATGTTGCCAACTCTTCGTCAGGATTTAATCAAGCTTGAAAATCAGCTGCCACTGTTTGTTTTACGAAAATTATTTCAGCTGACAAGTAGCACTTCTCTTTCTACCGAGCAATCCCCATCTCTGGAATTGGAAGCGCTTGCCCTTCGCTTTTTTAACCCACTGCTGCAAGGACATCAACATTTGAACAAACCCTTGGAATATTTTACACCAAAACAATTGTGCGCAGATGCTGGCAATCATTTTCTTCATCTTCTCCACCAGAGGATCCGTCCAGATCATGAAAAGGGCTTTTCTACTCTTCCATGGCAGGAGCCCCGAGGGAAGCAAACCCAGTTGATCCTGTCCGTACAAGAGCTAAGGGAGGCTGGTGTCAAGCTCAAGACTGATACAAATCGCCAGCCTTTAGATATAAGTTTCAGAAGCACACTGAGGGGAAAGGTTCTGACAATTCCTCCTATACATATTGATGATCATAGAGGTACTTTATTTCGTAATCTGCTAGCATTTGAAAAATGTCACCGGTATTGCGATCAGGATGTTACAAGCTATTTGTTTTTTCTCGACGGTCTGATTAATTCATCCAAGGATGTCGGGCTTCTCCACTACAATGGGGTTCTTCAACATTCACTTGGTAGCAACAGAAGGGTGGCCAAACTTGTCAACAACCTCTGCAAGGAAGTTGGGCCAGATGCATCCTGGTCATACTTGTACAGGGCAGTTGGCGATGCCAACTTTTACTATGGTTCGAAATATGCAAAACTAAGAGCAGTAGTGGTTCACCACTATTTAAGTAGCTGGGTTGTGGGCATATCAACTCTGGGTGCATTTTTAGCTCTTTACCTCACTCTGATTCAGACTGGCTGTGCAGTTACGTCTGCCAAGAAAAAATTGGGACACAAGCCCAGCATCGGCTCCTTTCTCAAAGATTCTTTGTTTATAACATATTTACTAAGGATTATAAGATCCAATAATGATGTGGGAAATGAGGCCGTTCCTGGCATTACTAGCCAGGATGAAATCATACAAGTGATATCTTAAGTTACAGCATGAATACGAGTTCCTACCTATTATATTTAATGGTTGAAATTTCATTCTTTTTGGGTGGACAAGATTGATTTATACAACATATCAGGAAATTAATCCTCTTGATACTGAAGACATTCCATTTTTATATTTTTTCCAAACAAACAACTTGTAATTGTAAGAGAAAGATATCTCAAGTTTTTGCTTTTGCAATCCACTAAGTAATATGGATAGTTGAGAGAGCTAATATGATGATTAAAACAAGAAAGGCGTGGATAGAAACATATAGAAAAGAGCATCAGAAATCATGAATTCAGTAAGTCTGCTTTATGTCTTCAGTAAGTTACTTTAGGAAAAGTGGAGTCCATTGAAGATTAAAACATACTTAGAGATTGAAGTAACACTAATGCGGAGCAAATCCTTCGAGATTTCTTCCTAGATTCTAGGAAATTAGTTTATTGGTTTCTTAGGTTATTGGTTAGTTATAGTAAGAATTACATTGTTTTCCTGATTTCATGTACTGTAGGGATTAGGAGAGATTGTCCTTTGTTTATTAGGATTAGGTTTAGATTACTATAAATACCAGCTTTGTGTCATTTGTAAAAGTTAGAGTTATGAGTTGAGTTGAGTTTATGAATTGAGTTTATCTTTAAACCTGGTATTCTGTGTGAAACCAAACCCTAGACATTTTTAGTGAAGCCGACCCCTTGGCGTTATTAGCGAAGCCAAACCCTTTATTTTTTCTGTTTTTCTTATCGTTTGTTCTTTGTTACGCTTCCGCAAACAGCCCAATCTACCCACTAAACCCTTGTACTGTCCTGCATCAAACACAAAACTGAAAACTAATTAGAAGAAAGAAGATGATTTATAGGGAAAAACTGCATTGCAACAATAATAAACAATAAACACCAAGTAAATAACAAAATTTGGACCATCATCCATAGATACCTCCCCCGAAAAAAAAATCAATTAGAGCAAAAACAGTTTGCTGCATTATATTTATCACTTCTTTGAAGTGCAAATGTTCCAAAGCCATTTTCAAAAAGAGCGGAACCTAAGAAAATAGATTCAAGAAACCATTGAAAAAGTGTCTTTTAAAAGTAAGGAAGCTTTTATTATAATGGAAGAGGGTGTGTTGTTTCACTTTTTGTGAGTAATGGCGCAGGTCAATCTTAACTGCAGACATCCAACTCGGAGACATACACAAGGCAAAAATAGAAAACAAGAATTAATAAAGTACAATTAGAAAGCTTTGTTGCCTGGAGTGCACGGAAAGGACATTCTATCTCTGAGCTCAAACATAAGCTTTCCATATGTGCAGCATGGCATTCAGTCAAGAGTCGAATACTAGCAAGGGCAGCAGCACGATTTTTATCACCCCCTACGTGCACAACCCTCAGAAACGACTTCTTGTTGAATACACATCCAGGGAGCTCCACGAGAGAACTAGGTTCCTTTCTGCAGTAAGCATTTCGAATAGTAAATTAGGACTGCTCTTTCTTCAAAAGCAGCACAAATCGCCCACAGTGATAATAGCCAATACAAGCAGCTCAAACATGCATGAACAAACTGAACAGCAGCAAGCAATATGGGCAAACTCAGACCTTCACAAGCTAATAACACAGTCAGTTGCATAAAAAAGGAAAAATTGGGTTAATGCCAATTTCGTCCATGGGACCGAAGAATGAAACACGAGATTCTCAGACCCATTTCATCAAGCAGGTAGTGGGCATAGGGGCCATATGCTATTTTATTAACGAAGATGCACAAAGCACAAGCAAGAACAAACAAGCAAAACAGAACATGTTTTAAAGTCACAAGTCACCTTGACTAGAGCGAGAGGACCAGATGCAGAGTGTCATGCTAGTCTTCTACGTATGGTTCTCCAACATTATCGGATGTGGTCGGGGGAGGGACAACTGAGCTTCCGCGGTGAACTGAACCATATGTGATGAGTGACAGCGGAGGAAGACGCCTTGCCAAAATGGCCTCATAAGATTGGGTACTGTTTTACGTATGGTCACCGTTTTACGTTAGGTACAGCGTCTCATCTCCTAAAATACAACCAAAGTGTAAACTGTATCATCTCTTGAAGTCCAAGTACCTTTTGAAGCAAAAATCTTTGGTGGATGACCCATAATATTTTTAGTTATTAGATTCATACCCAAGTTCTTTTTTCTTGTGGAATAAAACCCTGCATTTAGTAGTTTTGCCACCGAAGATATAAACTAACCTATTTATTCAAACTATTTACATATATGTCATTCTTTTTTTTTCCACAAAAAGAAAATAATCCTGATATAATGATGGAAAGCGGGTGAATTTCTCTTCATCAGTTATAAATCCAAATTATGTCCATACTTAATGATGTTTTTGAATTTGAATTGAGATTATCCACCTAGACAATTTATTCTGGTTTATATTATATAAGTTATGTTGATTTTATTGTGTAAAAAATAATATTATATTACTTATAATAATTTCAGGTGGATATGTTTAGATGTTTTTCAATTTTAGATGGATACATTCAGATGTTTTGGGATATTTGGTGTGTTTTCCAATTTCAAGTGGATACGTTTAGGTGTTTGTTAACTTCAAGTTAGTACATTCAGGTGTTTTGGAATATTAGGTGGAATTCTTCAGATGGAGTCATTTCGTTGTCCTAGTTTGTTGGTTTAGTAATTGGTGGAATACTTCAGGTTTTCATAAGTTAATATTTCTAACCAATTCTACTAATAAATTTAACAGGGGAGTTTTAGGAAGATAAAGATATATATATATATATATATATATATATAAGTAGATGGGTTATTATCATGAATGGTGCCTGAACTTTCATTAACAGGACTTCATGGTGCCTGAACTTTAAAAGTGATCAATTTGGTGCCCAGGCTTTTAAAAACCGGACTTCATAGTGCCTGAACTTTAAAAGTGATCAATTTGGTACCCAAACTTTAAAAAAGAGGACTATGTGGTACCCAAACTTTCAAAAAGAGGACTATGTGGTATCTTAGTCAATTTTTTTAATCAAATTCCGTTAAAATGAAGGATAAAATGGTCTTTTAACATTAATTTTTATGTAAAATATTTTTTTTACCCCTCAACTTCTATAAATATGTTTTATGGTGTTTTGAAAAAATGAAAATGTCATATAGCTATTTTAGATAAATAAACAAATTGATTAATGAAAATATAGTTGAACGGTAGATTTTTTCTATCTCTTAATTTCTATTAGAAATAATTTTTAATGTTCGAGTATATTTTTATTTATCAATTTATCTATTATTTTTCAATAGTCATATGCATAAATGTTTTTTGAAACATCGTAAAACATATTTATATAGTGGTTGAGAAGTAAAAAAAAATTATTTTATGGTGTTTTGAAAAAATGAAAAATGTACATATAGCTATTTTAGAACAATTAATTAATTAATTAACGAAAATATACTTGAACGGTAGACTTTTTCTAGTACTCAATTTCTATTAGAAATCATTTTTAATGTTCGGATATATTTTTATTTATCAATTTATCTATTATTTTGCAATAGTTATATGCATAATTTTTTTTTGAAACATCATAAATCATATTTATATAGAGGTTGAGAGGTATAGTATTTTATATGAAAATTAATATAAAAAAAAAGTTTTTAAATATGATTTATGATGTTTCAAAAATACTATACCTCTCAACCTCTATACAAATATGATTTATGATATTTCAAAAAACACATTTATGCATATAACTATTGCAAAATAATAGATAAATTGATAAATAAAAATATACTCGAACATTAAAAATTATTTCTAATAGAAATTAAGAGATAGAAAAAATCTACCGTTCAACTATATTTTCATTAATCAATTTGTTTATTTATCTAAAATAGCTATATGACATTTTCATTTTTTTCAAAACACCATAAAACATATTTATAGAAGTTGAGAGGTAAAAAAAATATTTTACATAAAAATTAATGTTAAAAGACCATTTTATCCTTCATTTTAACGGAATTTGATTAAAAAAATTGACAAAGATACCACATAGTCCTCTTTTTGAAAGTTTGGGTACCACATAGTCCTCTTTTTTAAAGTCTGGGCACCAAATTGATCACTTTTAAAGTTCAGGCACTATGAAGTCCGGTTTTTAAAAGTCCTGGGTACCAAATTGATCACTTTTAAAGTTCAGGCACCATGAAGTCCTGTTAATGAAAGTTCAGGCACCATTCATGATAATAACCCTAAGTAGATTAATTGGATGTTTAGTCATGGGGCCTATTCAACAAAAAATATAAGGTGAGTTGCAATTGAAAGAAAATAATTTGTATGGGTATTTATCTCTTTTTTTGCAAAACATAACATTTTTTGCAGCAAAAGGTCACACTTTCAAAATTGGAGTTCCTAAATCTATTTTTATTTTTTATTTTTATCATAGGAATGCAACTTTCATTATAAGTTGATTGCCAAACTAAGGAGTACATGGAGAAAACAATACAAAGATAAGCGGGGGTCTTATTAAAAAAACATCAAAGTGTACGAGGGAAAAAATATCTGGTACTCCAACAATAAACAAAGAAAACAGGTAGATATGGATATATTGCTTGGTTCGAAACCCCATCATGTCTGCCTGCAGTATAGCCATCTGGAAATGAAAACAGTAACCTAGTCCCTCCTTACGACCCAACCATCAAAGGAAATTAGACCCTAACCCTCTATATCTATACCCCCTAAGCCTCCACAACTTCAAGAAGCTTTTAAGTAGAGTTGAAGGCTGAGATATCTTCCTCAACAAGAACCACGGTGGCCGGTTGGCTTTCCAAAACTCATGGTAGCCAGTTATCTTTGCATGTTGTGCTAGTGTTGGAGTTTTTAAACTGAATCGGTTGGTCTTCCTTTCTGTCTACAGTATCCCTTAATTAAGTACAATTTGAGAGGTCATCTAGTTGTTGAGACCCATTTTAAGCCTCAACTCAACATGCTTCCATTTGACTGCTCACAAATGCGGCGTCACCCCGTCGCTTATTATTATCTTCTGGAATGTGCATTTTGGTACTGAGATGGTAAAGATCTTATCGTATAAAAGAATTAAACCCATGAAGCCATTCCTTTCCACAGTGGCCTAAATCAAATTCAAAAGCCTCACTTCATTCTGAAATTTACCAAAATGTTGTGAATGAGCGCATTAGAATAGAACAAACTGAATACTCTTGGTACATAATAGTCCCAATCGCAAACCTAAAAAATTAGGCATCGTGATTGAGAATACCATTTCATCACGGAGTTTTTTTTATGATAAAATAGACGTTTTGAAGTACAATTGCATTCAAGTTGACAGAGTTCTATTTCTAAAAATATAAGGGTTAATTCCTCCAATAGTACCCAATGTTTAAAATCAGACACTTTGGTACTTAGTTTATATCTCTGGTTTGACACTTTAGTGCCCCTGTCCAATTTGTCGTTAAAATTGAGTATTACAGTCTTTTCAGATTAATTCATAAAATATAACTTATATAGTCCCAAATGTTTTTTAAAAAAATGGATAGAATAGTACCCAAATTATAACAAAACTGGACTACTTCTATTTCGAAAAAAAATAAAAAAATACTCATGTTTCGACAACACCAGGTACCTACTCCTGTTTTAATATTGCATTTCATTGTATGCATCATGAAAAAGCAATTAATTTTGATTCCAATTTAAATAAATTTGCAAAGACTTAAAAGATTAATTCGAGCATGATAATATATATTACTCTAAATTACCAAAGTACCCAATTTACTCGTTGGTGTACTTGGGAACTCAGAAAAAGGCTAAATTTTGAAATTACCATCTTGCCCATGCCCAGCCCTACTAAAAGACTATAAGACCCTCAATTTTAATGGCAAAATGCATAGATTAGGTACCAAAATGTCCGGTTTTAAACATTGGGTACCAAAGTGTCTTATTTACCAAATATTGGGTACCACTGAAGAAATTAACCCAAAATACAATGATTTCTAGAGGTGCATACAGGGTATTCCAGTGAATCCAATCCTATTAGTAATCTACTAATCTTAAGCACCAAAAGAGGCATAATTCATGTAATAGGTGACCTTAGATACATAACGCACAATGCCTTCTATTCAAATGTTAATTTTCTTAGGGTGAGAATTAAAACTTTTGATGAGAGACAGGAAATTGCTTGGCGAACAAGCTCAAGAGCAGACCGCAACATGCCTCTGGCTTGATAACAGTTAAAACAAGATAGCCATAACTGAATTATTAAACAAATAAATAAACAACCTCAACGTCTATGCTACGTAAACAAAAGCTACACTAGTTGTAAGTCGGTCGCCTTTATAAATAATTACACCCATTACAGATAATAAGCATGCCTCAGAAATTACACCTGCAACTCATTTTTGATGAAGATGCAAGATGATTTCTGCAGTTAAACTGTTGAACCTCCATCAATCATTGGCTGCAGGATCCTAATTGAGTTTCCATATTCGTAGAACTGCAAACATTCATTTCCACATCACTTCAACCATTTCGTCTCAACAACAAAAAATGTTCAACATCCAAAACATCAAGTAAAACATAAACTTGTACAAAAAACTGCATAAAGGACACCAATACAGAGTTCAGGATCAGGTTCAGCTTATATAGCCTTGTTGATCATAGGAGAAAGGTTTTAAGTTATGCAGAAAAAGGCTAATTTTTGTCCAGTTTGTTCCAACATTAGGCATCAATCAAGTCCATTTTTTTCAATCAGCCTTTGGTCAAAGTTTAAAGTTCAAACCAATTAAACCACAACATCCAAAATCACTACAAAAGGGCATCAGCTTTGGTCTCTATCAAAAGGGCTAGAAGATGTGTATGCCATTTAAAAATTCAACACTTTGATGATTTCTGGCCCTGGTAAAACATAAAAACTTTAAGTACTAGACTTAGAAAAGAAAACATGGATGCTCTCTTGGCTGAGATACACTGAACGAAGAAGAGAATAAATAATAGAGATTGTTTTCTTTCTCTCATTGATGTGGAAGGAAAACATATTTGGTAATTCTAATGTTAGTTGAGCAAGACAAAAAATCAATGTTTCACTGGCAAAATACCTCTTTCATGATCTCCTCGCATTTACAAGCTAATTCTCTTTGATGAGCTTCTCCAGATTCTTTTATTGACGCAGTCCTCGCAGTTATAGAATCCACCTACCAATGGAAAAGCTAAAAATCAAATTCATACTTTAGATTGAAAGAGACCGGGTTCCTCATTAGAATCAAAAACATGACGTACCTCTGCAACAGCAGATTCAACATCTTTTTGCCTTGCTTCCAGATCACGCCTCCTTGATTCCGCCTCCAGCTTCACAATATTCAATTCTTTATCAGCCTCCTCGCACTTCAGATCTTTTTCTTTTTCTAGCTGTCTTTTTAACTCATTCAACTGTTCCACTGAAGAAAAAGAAAAAGCTCAAAACTGTGTAGAACCACTAGCCACTTATCCCTTGCATTAAGACCTAATTAAGTATTCAGGAAAGTATGCAACAGAATATAGATTGAAATAGGTTCCATTTGAATGGAAAAATTTACAATGAGGTAGTGAAATTTAAGCTTTTGGTGTGAAGATCTGAATTAGACTTCGGCAGTTTAATCCATTCTGTTAATAAAATCAAGAATGGGGACTTGACACTTTTCCGTCAAGTATTTTAATCCCTCATCGTTTCAAGTAATCACATTTATTTGTGGATATTATTAACACTAACCAAGATCCGTCAATTTGCATCCTTCCATCCACATTGATCCTAAGAAATTACCTCTTCCCTCACGTTCTACTATCTTCGCCTGAAGTGACTTGCTTAAGACTTCATCCTCCCTTATTTTAGCTTTCACAGCCTTGAAGTCTTTGTCGACAGATTTAGCAGCATTGACCTAATAATAAAAAAGTGGTAAACTAATGAAACATGACATTACAGGCAAGGAACACTCAAACTGCAGAAATAAAAATGGCAGAAGTCAGGTAGAATTTATTTCTATCTTATTGCAGAAGATGCTACAAACTAAATCTGAACAACAAGGACATCACATCATAAAGACCATTTAAAGCATAGAGTCCTTTCGCCTATGCATACCTGCTCATGTATGGCCTGCATCTGGGTCAAGTGCTTTGACAATTTCTTTGAGACCTGAGGACAAGTACAGAAATAAGTGAAGAATGCTTTACAATGTTATATAAACTTAGGTGTATTTGTTCCTGATATGCACGTTCGTGTTGTTTTCCAATATATTACTGACACACATACATTCAGACACATCGCCCAGATATACAAGACTTTCATTCTATATTGCTTCCATCAACAACCTGAATGTTTAAATTGCAACTTGCCATCATCTATTTTTGGCAAACTGTATGAGGACATGCATCATATGTAGATGAAGACTTGGATTAATAGCATGCAATGTGTTGAATTGTGTGACTAGACTTTTTTTATTTTTGTTGTATGACGTGATGGATTGAGAGAGGACGCAGCCATGCATGCACTTTTAAATTATTGGAGCTATTAAACACCATGATGTATTATGGGTCTGCTTTGTGCAATGTAAAATTTTTTGCTCATTTGTTGAACTCCAAAACAATAGTCTTGTTTAAATGTCAGTAATCATTCTAACCACAAAAATATATAATGTTAGATAACAATTAAAAGAACAGCAAACCTCATGGCAGGGAATGCTTTTTGAATTTCATAATAGATTACCTTTGTATAAATCTCATCAACAGCAGTCTTCTCCTTAAAAGATTGCATTGCTGACCTTTCAGCATTCTGTGCCTCCTCTCGAACTGATTTCTTCTCTTCTAAAGCCCTCTTTAAGCAAAAAGAAAAAAAAAAGTTATTTATCTTCAAAAGATAGTCCTGCTACAGTACTGTATGGACCTGAACTTAGACTTAACAAAGTAATCTAGTGAACCCTGATATTTCAAATGAACAGGCCAACAGACTTAATCAGTTACTAATCTTTCTCTTCAAATTCTTCCATCCCCTATCATGTTCCTTACAACAGAGTGTCCTTATGGATTTCCAAAGGAAGACACTATTAACAAATAAAAAATAACAAATTACTTAGCTACAGAAAATATGCAGACAACTGGAATGTACTACCATTTAATGAATTTCTTTTTACTACTTATAACTGGGAAAGAAAGGGTACCTGCAGTTTATCTGGTGACTGAACAATTTTTGAACGCAAATTTGCATTTTCTTGGACACTTTGAACCAGAGAAAACTCAGCACTTGAAATCTGCATAAACACAATAAACAGAGATACAAACTGAATAATCCTTCTAAACAGACACTTTTAACGCATTCCTTTTAATCATACATTTTGTAGCACTCTTAATATCTATATTACCAACTTCTGATCAATTCAAATTCCAAACACTACCAATTATTCAAACTGAGGCAAATTTATATAAGCATGGTTTAGCATTCCTTTATGTATTCAATAGAATTTAGTAAAAATTAATATTCTTTGTGCCAGAGATCCATAATCTAACCTTTTCCTCCATATCCTCAGTCTTCTCTTTCAATTTTCCAAAAGAAGTTCTCAGTGACAATTGCTGATTGTTAAGACTTGCAATAGTTTGGCGCAACTCTTTGACTTTTGCATCTATCTCTTGAACAAGAGGTAACTCCTTTTCTCTTGCTTCATTGTAGTCCGTAATTTCTTTATTCAGCTACAGCACAAACGTCTATTGAAATTGATTCACATTAAACACTGAAATAAGAACTTTAGTATATCTTAAAGTTACCTGGTTAATCTTATGCTCCCACGCTGTGCGTTTCTCATCAATATCAGTTAATTGATCCACCAAGTTTGTAAGGAGATTCATTTTTGTGTCTCTGATATTGCGAACAAACAACTAACAGCATAAGATGCATAAGATGCAGAAGCTCTGATAAAACTCTTTGAAGTAAAACCACTGAACTTTTTCGAATCTAAAACATGTTCTCTTCTCCCTAAACTTCAAAATCGGAATTGGAGAGAGCTATGGTATATAGCCACATTTATATACAAACCTTTTCACTACAAACAAAACAACCAATGCTAAAGAAGCCCCAGCTATCACACAACAGCTAAAAACAATCAAAGAGCAGCTTTTCAATGCAGTGATATTGTGAAGAAATAATTCCTCCCAAAAGAAATTGAATCCAGAATAGTTTCCAAGACCTTACTTTATCCCATAAAACCTCTATACCATTTACTACAATCAAATTCTATCAGCATTTCCTACAAAAGGATGTATCCGGATTATAGAGTTATCATTAGTTCAAGGCATTTAGGAAAGTTGACCTGTGAAGAGAGTAATTGAGAATTGCACTAAGGAAGTATTCGGTTCGATCCGTCTCTGGTCGTATCATATCTTTCAGGGTAAAGGTATATCTCTTAGGCAACTTCAATAAGGCCACCACTTGCTTAATTCTGTTGTACAAGTTTGCGCTCCGAACCGAGTCGACGTGCAAATCCGGATTCTCAAAGTGCTCCAAGGCAGAAAAATCAACTTGCCCATACTCCTCCCTGCATAAATCAGAAACTCCCTCAAGGTCTGAAGCTCAGCAACATTAAAATTTAGTCTTAAATTCAGTAAAACAACCATCCTTTCCACACAAAAAAAAAAACAACAAAAAACCCAATAAAAATCAAACAAAAAGAAATCAACTTTACTCAAAATTAAGCATCTGGGTCCAAACCCATATCTTCAACCAACACAAAACCACTGGAAAACCACCAAATCAGAGCTAAAAAGTTACCGGTAACTCTATGAAATTGGAATTTAGGGTTTAAAGGAGAAGAGAAGATTACTCGCGGAGTAAGCCGAGCTCTTTGAGGATGCGGGCGTAGAGTTCGGCGACGAAGTCGGGGTTGGGGTTGACGAGATCATGGACGGAAATTTTAGCGATGTCGGCGTCGGCGAGGATAGTGACGATGTCGGCGCGAGAGAGCTTCGGGTACTCGAACGTCGACATTTCTTCTTCCCCCTTTGGGCGTTTCAGAAATTGGGAACGGTTTTGAGATGATTGGAGAATGAAATTCGAAATCGATTATTGCTGTGTGTTTGTGAATCGCTGGTGACAGAAAATGGGGGGAAATGGAAGTTCGAAAGAGAGTGGGTTTTTCCCGCTCCGTCGATGAACTTCCTTTTTGGAGAATCTTGGGTCGCGGTTGATTTTGAAGAAAAGTTAAATATATTCAAAATACAAATTTTAATAGGAACCAATTCTATGCAATTTAGTATAATCTTAGATCAAATTCAAATCACTCACTAACAATTTCAAGCAACTTGTGCGGTTTAATTTAACTTTCGTATACATTTTTCAAAGATGGGGAACAACTAAAGGTTTAGAGACGGTGTGAATATAGAATGGGGGTGATTACTTGTGGTGTGTGGGGCTTAAAAAAAACCCTACTATTAAGTAAAGTTGGAGTTCTTTATGAGAATGTATGGCAGTGTAATCATATATAATGAAAATATAACATTTACTGTGATAAAAAAAAATTTACATTATTTAGGAATCACGATTTTGAATATTTAAAAACCACGAAATGCACTATTATAAATAGTTCAGTCCGATATGTTGAAAAAATTTAAACTAAACCATACACCGAACGGTTTGGTTCAGCTAATGTTGCTACTTTTCAATGTGATTGCCCACCCCTAACTGAAATGGAGCTAATTATGTAAATTCAAAACCATATCACTACATTTCCACATTTACCATTATATCACAATCTACAATGTACACCGGAAATAACTCATATGCATCGCCTGTGGCCCGTGGCTAGTTTAACCAAAAGTTAATGCAAATATACTCTGATGCCCTCAAATGATGATTCTTCCCTAATCCTACTCACCCTTTCTCACCTTTCTGTTCCCTCTCTCAGGTTTTTCCCAACTTTTCACCTTCTTCACGAAGAGATGGAATGTGATCTTCGTGTTCTATAAAAACGCTGGATTTCGAGGACTTTTCTATAGATATGCAACAAGGAAAAGCAGAAAATGTACATCTTGAAAAAAAGTTTCATGTTGGCTCATTCAAATCATACTAATATTTCCAGCAGAACTAACATCCCGTCCTCACAGGGCATGTAAGCAAAAAACAAACCATTATGTGCCCAATCCCTATAGCCCAAAACAATTGGGGAAACATAAATTGAGGATGCTCCTCTTTTCCACTGTTGCTAAAATCCTAGACAGAAGTTTCTAAGAGACATATCCAGTTTAGCTCAGGGGCTGTACAGTAAACGAGACCTTTTCACACCCTCTTTGGCTTCTTGCCTTTCTTGTCTGCTTCTGCAGCCTTCTTCTTTTCCTTCCTCTCCCGCTTCTTTAGAGCCGTCATGTGAGCCTTTAGGACAGTTGCATACGAAGATTGAAAGCGCTGATGATCCTTCGGGCCAACCTTTACAAGAAAATTTCAGTTAAAGAATGTTAGCCAATGACACTAGCAAATAAACCCAAAATCAATAACTCTTGTGAAATCCAACCATAAAATCCAGCTAGGAAAGCTTAGTTCCTGTTCCACGAGAAGGATCTTTCAGTTTGCATCATCTATTATGGGTCAGGACTCAAAGAATTTTCCGTTCCTATTGAATTATTATTGTGATTGCATCCGTACAATAGTTTTTACAATTTATTTGAATCCTGTTAGAATCAGGACTCCACTAAGACAACTCTAGACAATAAGCAAACTAGCAGGACATCAGTGCTTAAAACAGTAAATAACAAGCCCAGCGCACAATCTTTCACAACAGTCCTATCCAACATTAAGAACAATTTCCCTACACAACGACCTAACTACATAATGCTTTAAATGACTACTAAATCCAAGACTCAGTGTGCACAAGCATACGGCATATTATTACGGGTGAACAATAGAAAACTAACAACCGCCCACAGCTCAGAACAAACACAGGCCGGAAAAATTAATATCTAACCGCTAGTGTCCCTGTCTTTGATTATATTTTGGTTATGTTTCATGAAATTACTTTACATAGTAACTTAAAGCACTAAAAGATGGATGATCAAGTAACATAGGTCAAGGAACAGAACTACATACTGAAGTAGCAATTGTCTTATTCCCCAATGTTGCACGAACAAGACATCTGTACTCAATCTCTTCACCAGCAGTTTTCAATTTATTGAACTGCACCTTTGACTTCAATGACGCTGAAATAACACAAGGTTTACAGACACATTAGACTAACAAAGAAAGAGTAAATTAAATGGACGCGCAGGAATAATTAAGGAAATCTAAGCACGTACATCGTTTCATTGTAACCCAAACAGAACCAGCCTCAATGCTTTTCTCAAACATGCTAGTAAGTTCATTAAGAAACGGATCTGGCTGCAGAAGAACCTAAAACCAGAAGAAAAGGCATTGTATCAGAATAGTCCTTGGTCAAAACAACAGGTAGAACAAAAGGCAAATTAATCAACAAAATAGCCATGGCATGAACATCATCTTGACCACTAGAGACTTGTGATCGATCACAAACTATGGTTTCAGCATATGGTCTGTTGACTCAGTCAAGATTTCCAACTTTCCAATTAAATTACAAACACAAAGTTCATAATAAGAATGAATCAACACAGTAACTAAACAGTGATAAAAGTACCAATTTACACATTCTTATTGATGCAATATCTCTCAACTCTTTGCATAATTTAAAAAAATTATGCACAAATTATTAATGCAATATTTCCTTCCTTCTCTCAACACCAACAATGAACTGCAAATGGGTCCCAATTATAAACCCGTAAAGCCGAACGCATACTTTACACTCAAGAATCATACTCCAATTGACTTATACGCAAAATACAACTCATGTACGGCATTCAGATATCTAAATGCGGGAAGTTTCGCGATCATAGTCAATTACGTTTCGTGATCAATGTAGGGTACCATGAATATCAAACCCATCTGTAAGCAGTGCTGTTCTATAATGGGCAATACTAAAACTTAATATTACTTACACAATTTCAACAAACCACACTCTTGACAACACTAATGCAAACCAAGTGAGCCTTTCAATTTCAATATGCCACCAACCAAACAAAGCACAAAAACTATAAAGAAAAGTGAAAGGCCGAACACAGACCGAAGTGATTTCGGAACACAGACCGAAATCGAAACGCAAAACAACTCAACTAACGAAACGAGGTTCAAACAAACAATTGAACGTTTCTAACTCCATTTATAGTCCGATTTCTACTCACCATTTAGGATGGCTTTCAAACTCCGGCGACGGTGGCAGTGAGATTAGCAGAGGAAAGGGGCGGCGGAAGGGGATCTGGACGGAGGAGGCCGAATGTTGGGCGATCTGGATGGATGCAGAGGAAATTTTGGAATGCGGAGAGGAGAAGAGATTAGATTAGGGGTTTATTTGGGCTTGGGCTTATAAGTTATTTGGGTTTAGTTAGGGCTTACACCACGCTCCAATTGACTAGATGAACCCTAATTCCCCCATAAAATACCAAATCGAATCAGATTATAGAGGAAAAAAAAGAGAAATCGAAGATACCATCTTGACAGAGGAGAGCTTGTTTCCTTCTTCTTCTTCTTCTTCTCCTGGGAATTTGACAAAAGCAGATCGACAAGCTCCGAGAATTTTAGGTTTTGTGGTCTGAGAGCGATGTTTACTTTACTCCGCAGACGGACGGGGCTGCTTATTATATACCCTACTTATTGAAGTGTCGAATTATCCGTTTTAGCCCCGCAAAGTCGGCGTTGTAAACGCAAAGCTATGCTCTATGCGATGGGCCAACTTTGATGGACTTTCTCTAATGGGCTACTTCTTGCTTTTTCCCACTGGGCCGGGCAATCAGCTCAATTGGTACGCTTGGAAGGTGTTTACTCCAAAATATCCAAAATACTTTTCACTTTGTGCAGATATGCCCTTGAAGAAATTGCATAGTACCTATGCAGTCCTCAGCAACGACATAATGTTGGGGGACAATCAATAGATAAGGCAATCTCACATAGTAAAACATAGAAAAATCAAATGAATCGAAAACATATTGACTTGAAGGGAAGATAGAGGCGTACATAAAAGCACTGTCCTTAAGATAGAAATTCGTCCTTACTTAGCGCTTGTAGCTCTAGGGCATTCATTTCATAGGATTTAATTATCTATTATCCTCGATTACAGCACCAAACGTTCCGGTGTTGGAACCGAGAATAATAGATAGTTGAATCCTATGAAATGAATGCCCTAGAGCTACAAGCAATAAGTAAGAGCGAAATTTGTCTTAAAGATATTGTATTTATACATGCCTCTACTTTCTATTTAAGTCAATATGTTTTCTATCTGTACTTGTTGATTTCATTGAATTCGTTTACTATACTTTAACTGTTATGAAATTACCTTTCTACTTTATTGTTCCCCAATAGTACGTGGTGGAAAAGGCTACTATGAAGCTGAACAATATAATTATACAAGTGTCAATTGATATTGGGGTCGAGAGAACTGAATCAGAGATATCTTCTATATTACATTTTTTTATCACACTCTCTTCTAGTTCGTAAATTCCGTGATAAATATCAAGGACTAACCTATTTAACAAAAAAATTCCTGAAAAATTGCACAAGTACTACCTCAACTTTTTCACTTTTGTTGCAGAACGGGTATGAAAGTAGTGCCAGTGGCGAAAGTAAATGAGACACAGAATTTAACGAGGTTCGGCAAGTGTGCCTAGTCCTCGGGGCGGTAGTACTGGTTTCTCTCATTATATGGAAATACTGGAAACGTATACAATATACATAGTATCTCACTATTCACTCCCCCTGGGATGAAGCTCGATTCCTCATAGATGGTTGATGGTGTTCATCTGGTGCATTGAAGGAAGAGGCATTGCCTCCTTTATATAGGCAAATGATCAAAGATAGGGGATCAAAAGGGATGATGTTGGTGTATGAGTGTGTAGCCACTCATGATTATTCTACAACACTCCCCCTTGGATGCACACGAATGCACATAAACGCTTCTAAATGCTCCCCCTGATGTGCATCACCGTAGCTCTTCAATTGACCTGGGAATGTTGAGGTTGAACCTAGCTGGATACTTGTCTCTCTCTCTCTGTCAGAAGGACAAGGACAAGGACTAGAAGAAGCCTGGTGGATTCCAGAAGGTCCAGCGCAGGCTTATGAGAACCGCCAAGATTGGAAGCATGATATGAGATACATTTGCTTCCAATCTCCTTGATATGAGATACCTTTTGCTTCTGGAAGGAATGACCGAAGTTGGCTATCGGACTATCGATCTCCAAAACATCGTGGTTTGACAGGAATTCATCCGGGAATGTGAAGGTCTTGCAAGGTAGCAGATGCTGCGGTGGAGTTTAGGGAATCCCCAAGTCAACTAATCTTCGGAGTATGATATGAGGTACTTTTGCTCCTTTAAACATATGAAAGGCAAATTGGCATGAAAGGCTGGATGAGTGATCATCTAAAGGAAATGGGAATGCTGAGAGACTCTTCTACCAAGTGCAGAATGGAGGATATATCATAGAGCAGCAGGAGAATAAATGGCTGAGATGCGTTTTTAATCATCTCAAGACAGGTAAGGCGCACTCCTTGGGATACGAGAACGCTTTGAAAATATCCTCGTGATTGATTCAACGTCTGTTGAAATTAGTCACTCTTGGAACACGTGCGGCCAATCATCTGAAATCTGATCCGAAGTTAATGGGATCTGATTTGCAATAAAGTAGATTTGCCTGTGATCTGAAAGAAGGAGACCCATTTTTCTCTACATATCCTCGGTGCAATTCATCTGTGGAAGTCACATCTTTGAAGACTTTCTCTTGCAAACTATCTCAGCTTTAGCCCTCCAATTTTCCTAGCATTTCATACCTTTCTTTCTTTCCAGTAATGGCTTCATCCTCCAATGTTTCTCCTGATTTGACTCTTGCTCCCCCTGGAGTTTCAACGCCAAGTGTTAAGATTTGGCATCCCACTTTTAATTCCAGCACAGGCCCGCTTCTGTTAAGGACTCAGGATGCGCAATGATGGTACTGCATCAATAGTGGCCTGCAACATCTCGACTCGGAGGATGAGATGTTGTTAGCGGGGCGTTCTGAAAAGAAGCCATGACACGTGCTATGGCTTCATGTGTCCAGAGTGCAACACAAGTGTCAAATCTGGCCAAACGACGGCGGCCCGAAACTATGAGCTAGACGTGCTCAAGAAGGATAACCAATCATTGAGAGAAGAGAACCGACGTCTGCATGCCATATGCACTCAGTACTAACAGAGATGAAGGACAAACTTCTGGCTGGAGTCCAGATCCTCTTTCTACCGCATAAGGATTCTTGATTGCATCCATTCTGGGATAATATCAATTCCAGGACTTTGTGAAAAACTTTATATTACAAGCTTTGTCGTATGCCTTGTAATCTTGTTTTTCTCATTTTCTTGTAAAAAGACCCACTTGTAACCGTCATGTTCACATTGGGCGGGTTTGACAGACTGGTCCGAATATATTACAAGAAATTCAAATTTGCCTGAATTGCATATTTCAAACATATCTTTGTATTTAGATCCCCATAGAGATATCTTGCAATCATATCCATAAGCTGCATATCAGTTTTTCGGAAACTACCAAACTGATTAGGTAGTGGAACGTAACAACGTCCATTACGAGAGAATACATCTCATCGTAATCAATGTAGGGCTAATGAGAGAAGCCTTTTGCCAGAAGGCGTGCCTTCGCACTGTTTCATTCTCATCATTATGCTTCCTTACGAAATTCCACATGTAATCTACAGGATTCACATTGGGTAGTATGGGAACTTCAGGCCCAAACACTTTTCGCTAAGGAGTCTAAATTGACCTGCATTGTTTCTTTCCATTTTCACCAATTAGTTCAACGTTGTGCTTAATCAACGAACGCGGTCGATATCGTCGCACTTTGTGATTCAGTGGCCACTGCATAAGCAAAGATATCATCGATGATTATCTCATTTCGATTCCACAAACTCATCCGGACCGAGATCTCCTTGATCCTCGGAAATTTGATTTGGGGTATCACCCTGGGACGTCTCCAGGACACTTCCATAATCCTGCGCAATTTATGAGTTGGATCGGTTGAGATAGCGATAGGATTCAATTGTGCCATAGTTCTCCTCTTCTGGGGAGTGAATCCATCAATCGGTCTGTCTCGCTTCTAGCTGAGGACAGAGTTTGGTTAGCGCCGATGTACCTCGTTCATCATGAACGGAACATCCTCCGGGATGTCTGTGTGTCCTACAGGACACCTTCATTAAGGCTTGTTTGCAGCTCGCATTTCTTATCATAGTGTGCGATGCGGGGATCAGATGAGACATAGTGGGTACAGCCACGCAATCGCGTCATTCTAGGAACATGACGTTCTTTTCTCCCCCTAACGGCGGGAATGCTCATCAAAGTGACTATTCGCAAATTTGCGAAAAAGAGATCGCCTGTCAATGGAAGGGAAATCATAACCAACAAAGATTCCAAATGAGGACCCATATTGGTACGTTGCGGCGGTGCAACTGGCACTAAACGCACACCCAACATTGCGTAGTACGGTGAATCATGTCGACCCAGTAACCAACTGTACGCTCAACATGAGTGGGTGGAGATGGGTCTCAGGCGGACCAATATAGCTGTATGCAGAATGCATAGTCCCATGCAGAAAACGGGAAACGTGTGATCATTATCAACTGTCTGACCCGGGTCTGCCCAGCCGGTCTAATCGTGTTTCTGCGAGATCATTTTGAGTATAAACATAGGGAATTAAATGTTTAATCTCAATCCTAAGGGACGTGCAATAATAATCGAAAGCCTTCATATAAACTTTCCGGCATTATCCAGTCTTCTAGACTACAACGGATAACTAGGGTGGTGAGCCCTCAATATGTGCCAGAAGTTTAGCAAATGCAACTTTTGATGTGGATAATAGACATGTGATCAACGAGTCACTACATCAACCAAAACCATAAAATCTTTATATGTCCGCGTATTGTTGAAATCGTCCACAAACTTTCCCCTTTTCAATATGTAACTGTTCAATCGAATATCCTTATAACTCAACAAAATTCTTCCGGAATGTGGTGAGTATAAGGCCTTTGTAAGTCTACATGGAGGTATGAAGTAAGTAATATATCTCCATTCAGGGAGAATATCATGCGCAGCCGCGCTATCATCTAAATATTAACTTCACATTCCTCAACATGGATTAATTGAATTGGTACATGATCAAGGAAACTTCTGGTTCCAACTATTCAATTAATTGATATTCAGAATAAAATCCGATAAGACTGGAACTTAAATCCGGATGAGATCAAAATCTGCCTCTCAATTAATCCCAATGACTTTCAGTTTGGATTTGATCAAGGAACTTCATGTCCGACATATTATATGACTAAGAACTTCGGGTCCAATCATATAATAAGGATCAAGGAACTTCAGGTCCGATCTCTTGCATGATATAAAATATCAAATATTTGCAAGACTTCGTTACTCATGATATTGCACTGCATATAATATAAAATGGGAATGGAAAACCACCATTATCCCACAATCAGAATTTAAATTCAGAAAGTAAATAGCAGAATTTAAATTGCTAAAAGAAATGGCATAATTTAAATTGCTGAAAGTAAATGACAGAATTTAAATTACTAAAGTAAATATGAGAGGCGGTACAACCGTCCAACATCCCACATTTGCAAATTTAAATTGCATAAAGTAAATATGGAGAGGCGGTACAACCGTCCAACATCCCACATTGCAGAATTTAAATTCATAAAGTAAATATGGAGAGGCGGTACAACCGCCAACATCCCACATTGGCGGAATTTAAATTGCAGAAAGAAATAGTTAGAAGTACTTTAGATGTTAGACAATATAGTAACTTCTTTTGAAACTTTGGTTTCATTCGAAACTCAGTTTTGATTTATTGTGAACTTCGGTTCACTATGCTGCCAGACAATATTAGTAACTTATATTTTATTGTTTTATAATTAACCACCTAGACTTTTATAAGTTGACAAAATACAATCTCTATTTGTTTTAACCTCAACTTGGAAGTAGGAACAAGGTTTCTCTGTTCCAGAAAATCTGTTCCAAATCTGTTGCATAGGAGAGTTTCAATATTATATTAATTTAAAAATTCAATTTAAAAAAAAAAAATAGCTATGCAACATATTTGGAACAGATTTTCTGGAACAGATAAACCTTGTTCATGTTAAACCCACCACATGAGGGCTACTATTTGACATTAAACCCATTGTGATGCCTTTTCCATCATCACCTTTCTCACCATCTACTCCCGATTTCCTTTCACCATCTAGATTGTCGCCTACCTATGGCCAGAATTGCTGTCAATCCCCTCCAATTGCTCGAAACAAGAGTCGTTCACCTTATCGACACGTAGATGTTGGCCAATGCCGGCGGAGATCCATACGATGGCGGATACGCGGCCGAGGACACCTAGATTGGTTGCGCTGCTCTAATCGATGTCTTCACCAGGATGTCGTTAAGAGTAGATGCATTCAGACGTATACAAAAGCATGAGGGATGACAGTGAGCTGGCATTGAAAATTCTCGTGTCCAAGTGCCGGAAGCCCATATCGCTGAAGATGGGTCAATTATGTGGGAGGACTGCTATGTACACCCAAGTTTTTTCTTTGAACACCTTTATTTCTTTGAACACTTATTTCTATTTTTAAAGATTCTTTGGACACCCAAATTTAATTTAATTTTCCACATACACCCTTATTGGACATATTTTCTTTAAACTCCCAAAATTAAATCACAATTAATTTATCATTATACACCCAAAATTAAACTCTCCAAATTTAGGGTTCCTGCGCCTAAATTTTAAAGCCTAATATCCATGGCGGAGAAGAAGACTAGGTTGGAGAATTTTCTTGAAAATGAAAAGTGAATGTACTGAAGTCATTTGGGTTGGTGAGCTTTGATCTACATTTTCTGAACTCTCTGCTTTCACTCTGCTTTTCATTCTTAATCGCATGTAGTTGTTATTTGACATCAAAGCTTGGGATAGACAACACCGTGTTCCCTAAGAAAAGAAGAACAATTCTTTTTGTATCCTATCATCTACAAGATTTTCAATTTTTTCAGTAGTCTTAACCTTGGTAAGATCCAGATATCTCTATATGCGTATGGATGTTCAATTTTTATATACAGTTTTTCTCACATGCTTGTTTAGCTTACAGTTCTTAAATCAAAACTTGTTTTATATACAACCCATACGCTAGAGACAATTGCAACCCCTATGTTAAAGAAATATGGAACATTCGGATAAGATAAAAACCTGCATATGACTAGCTTTGTGTTGTTTAATCGTGTGTAATGTTGTTGCCAGAGTTTAGAAAGATTGGATGGTATGAAATGATGGATAAAACATTGTTTCTTTTTTCTAAATGTATATAGGTGTATAAGAAATTACGTCCTTAGATGTAATTTAACACAAGGACATAAATGTAATTGCATCTATAAAAAAATTTAAAGGTGTTCAGAGAAACAATTTGAGTGTACATACCAGCCCTCTTATGTGGGATTTGCAAATTGCAACGCAATTGGATTGGAGCTCGACAAAATTGCGATGAGCTCGGGAGTAGAGTCGTTGTCAATTACGAACTCGACAAACTTGCCGGACATGGTGCTCATCGAGGTCGCGAGATCGCTAAATGATTTGACTCAGACAAAAAGTGTAGTATAACCTCAAACAGTGGCGCTTGTGTCTCTCAAGTTGTAGGTTTAACATCAACTTGGATGGAAAATATATGGAGGTGGTGTTTTGTCAACTTATAAGAGTCTATGTAGTTACTTGTACAAAAAATTAGTCTATGCGATAAATGCACAAAAGTGAAGAAGTTCAGATAGTACTTATGCAATTTTTCCAAAATTTCCAAAATAAAAAAGAAGCAGATATTCAAGAATAGTACCATTGTTTACAAGAACGTTACAAATTGTCAGCTAAACAATTTATACTATACTATAGACTAATATAACTAGCCATGTTGTCATATATCACAGTTTATTAACGAATCTGCCTAGTGGGAATTCTCAATCTCCTCGACTTATTTCAGGTCTTCAGTGCTCGAATATAGCAAGTTCATCACCTCGAACAATAGCTAAGGCCTGTGGAAAATTCGACGTATTAACATGTGAGAGAGATATCCTCTTCATATCTATATAACACGTACAGTTAAAATTAATTACCTTATTTATAGAAAGTTTGTGGTCCGCGTCAATTCTAAGGCAGTGCAATGCAGCATGAGCCATATTCCGGACCATCCTAGCATCTCCAGTAGTTTCCAACAATCTGCAGTCCATCAGTTCCCCAAACTGGCCATTTTCTAGAAGCGGCAATGCCTGTTCCCAAGAGAAATAGCACTCATCATGTTTCAAATTTCTACTTCAGATCTAAAAGAAAAGGACTAGTTTCCCAATATAACTTTCCTCAGTAATAGATCTAAGGAGGAAACTACTAGCCTACTTCAGAATTTATTGTCCAGTAGTGAGAAAGCAAGTTACAGAAACACAGTAGTAAACTATCTAAGTGGGCTACAGAAGAATTCATGGTTCCTGCAATAACTTTTATTTATGGAAACCAATTTTGGAGACGCACCAAATAAAATTGCAGTTAAAAGAAGCAATTTTGTCTAGGATTTCCCAGCACATGCAGGGAATCACCAACTTGGCAAAGAGATCTTACCCAATCAATCAAGGACTGGTTCTTCTCTTGGTCGTGAAAGCAACTTGCAGTCTTTCCAGTAATAAGCTCCAGTAGGAATTTCCCATAGTCACGTACGTCAACGAAAAGGTGCTCGTCTCTATCAAAATTTGGGTATCTTAAGAACATCACAAAAAGATTAGTGAGAGGTCCATAAGGCTGACATGGCCATCTTGCCAGCGGCCATATATAAGAATTGTGATGTATAGGAATCAAGTGTTTTACTTAATGCATACGGGTTAAACATTCTTTACAAGTCATTGGCATACAAACTGTTTATGTGGGATGTAATGCAAGACATAAGTACGAATTAATCTTACTCAGCTATCAAATCTTCGGTACGCTGGAAATCACGCTTGAGCCACTCAGCAGTTGTAAAGTTGCAAAGCTTGAATAACAGTGAAAACCAAATATTCAGGTGTTGGCAACAAATTAAGAAGAAGGAATATATTAAGGAACATTCTGTGTAGCAAGAAATTATATTGGCAATTGTTATTGCGTGTTAGTTTGATATGTGGTTGCTCTGAGATCATGTCCCAGAAACAAAACTGAGTTGGTATGAAATTTTGTCCAAAACACTAGCCTTCTACTGCACAAAATTTAGAATAGCAGTAAATTTAAAGTATAAGTAAATTGAGAAGCATGACGAGTGGGATGCTATGTCAACTGAATTGTAATTGTTGTGAAACCATAATTAAGCAACAAAGTTAAATTTGGTTTAAAAATATTTGGAACTTTGTTCTGGCTGCAATTTATTTGCATGGGAACATAAGTTATGCTTGTTTCTGGTCCCGTATGCATCTGAAGTATCCTAAAGTACTTACCATTGCAGAGTATCCATGGGAAAGAACAATGCTAACAGCAGAAACAGACTTGTGAACGATAGGTCCATCAACACATTCCTCATGGAGATAGCGCAAGCTTCCACCTATTTCGAGAGCAATAGACCACCTCACTCTCCACCCCAGTTTCTCAGCTAACTCATCACCTACAAACTAATAGAGCTCAGTTTGAACTTTCTTTTTTGTGCAAGAAAAAACTGAAATCAATGTGTCTGGAATGAACAGTGCAAGGAAAGAGCAATGAAGATTGGCGGAAGAGCACTGCAATATATTTTGGAAGCATAGTAGCAATTGAACATGTTTTGGAAGCATAGTAGCAATGGAACGAAGAAAACAGCAAAGTTAGGAATTTCATGGTTATCATGTCAGATATAGTGCTCATCGAGAGTTTGACTTAAGAACTACGGACTTGGACTGTGATAAGAATCATACAATAACAGGTGATAGTGAATAAGATGGGGTATGGGTTTACATGTTTGTTGAATTGATTTGTTCCACACAAGATAACTATTCCCAATTCTTAATCCCTATCAGTATGCAACTGTATGACCTACATGCCAAACCTTCAAGGTCAATTATCCCACGCCTTCAGTTTTATAGTTTCTCAGTAGTCTAATTTCTTACCCTCTAAAAATTCAAAACTAATATATATAACAAAGATATGCATGTGTTTTTGTGTGCGTTCAGTTTCTTAAAACAAAAACCAGCTCCAAAGTTCTTGCAAACTAAATCTTTCAAAACCAGGATATGCCTTAGTAAGAATCATGAGGAAATACTTATAGTTTAATTAAAGAATTAGTCATACTTACATTTAAGGTTATCTTCAACAGAACGCATACAGGGGAAGTCGAAAAGCAAGAATGCAGAAACTCCTGCGCTGCAGAATCCAACAAGGTTCAAGATATTTCGGTGGCATACCCGAGAATATATGTTCAGCATTGACCAGAACCCTTCACTGGTTTTTAGGAAAGACTTGACAAGGACAAGTGATTCCTGTAATATACCCTGATAGACTACTATGCCATCCACTACTCGTACAATACTGTCATCAGCGAAACCATTTGTTATGACTTCAAGTTCATTGTAAGCAAATGTTCGAGGGAAGCCACTTCTCCAAGACAGAGGATAGCAACAAGGACTTTGACGATGTGCTGCAGGCGCACATTTCTTTGTTAAATAATGAGCACTGAAAGCTTCACCGTGCTGTTCCTCATAATGCTTTGCAGGAGCTGAGTTGTTATTTGGTTCAGTATTCCTCGAGCAAATTTCTATCTGTGTGTTTGCTAGCAACAAGCTAGCTAATTCTTTTTCCTTTACTACAGCAATGTTGCATGTCACATGACCTCGTAGAAAAACTTTGGATTTCCTAAAGTGGCTGGCCACACAAATAAAGAAAATAAACATAATGAGAGAACGGAAAATGAGATAAACTACAAATTCAAAGCTAAACTCAAACCATATATATTGAAGACCGTAAGGTAGTAACATTAACAACTCAAATTTAAAGAAAGAGAGAGAGCCAGAGTAATTGAAAATAAAAACTCACACTCAAACGTGAATCTTAAGAATTTGATGATCACAAGTAGATTTTGCACTAACAACCAAAGTGATCATGCCGGAGGTGGTTTAAGAGAGATTTCATCTTCGAATTAAGTCTTCTGGATCACCTAACAATTCAAGTTTATAACTTCTGTTCTTACTCTGAATTTGGGTTTTAGATTACTTTGATCTTAATTACTATAACTGTATCATGGCATGGTAGTTATCTGTTACGCAATTTAGTGATTCCAGTTTCATTAATGCAAATGCTATTTCAGTTAAACGTAGATAAAATGAGCTAAATTTAAATTAGTAGTAACATTAATCTTAAAGCCATGCTCAATTTCGTTATATAATAGGAGGAAGTCAGGGAAACCATGAATCATAACATACCTATCTAACACAATCCAACGTGTATTAAGGTTTTGTGATTCACGCATTGCCAATGTTGCTGGACAATATCCTGCTGCTAGTTTAAACACCATCGTCACCTACACATGGACCACAAATATGTGAAACACAAGATCATAACATGGCCAAAATTGACATGTAAAACGAGAAAAAAAAGAAGATGCCAACCTCGTTCTTTCTGCATTGACGGTATAATGGTCGAAGGCTAGTCTGGTATTCGCCTCTCTTTCTCTCAAACTCTTGTTCCAGCTCAACAGGATCCACTTCCTCATGGTCAACAAATTCTAATCTCTCCCCTGCAAAAGACAGGTTGTGTTAAGACATATAACACAATAATGGGATACCATTTGCTTCCGAGTTAGCTTCTGCACCATCTTGTCATATTTTTAAGACAAACAAATTTCAGATTTCGGATTACAGGTTTGGTAATAGAAGACCATACTCCACAGGGATCTGAGCTTTATTCCAGCCATCCCTTCTCCCCAATCCAAATATCAAATTAAAATTATACAAACGGGCCCTTTAATGATCAGTTGACAATTCTATGAATAGAACATATAAACTCCCCTAAAAAACAGAGAAAAACTTTTATCTTATTAGCAAACACAAAATTTTCTGATCAAATTGCTGCTCAAAATGGGACTAGCAAATGAAAACAAAAGTATTTCAAGTTTTGAAAAGAACGCTTACATATTCCGGAGACGCCGAGGCCCATGAGCAACTTAGCAGGAAAGCATGAGTTCTTCTTGGCAACCTGATCATGGAGAACTCCCAAAACGAGGAAGACGTCTCGCCGACGGACAACATGCCCGAGGGCCCACTCCGCAGCCTCCACGCTTCCTTTGCTCCGATTCGCGTCCACCGCCACTATCACCGCCTCCCGCGGCGGTTCTACCGACTGCGAGTTCAAATCCGGCATGACTTGTGCTTTCAAGTGATGGCAAAAGGAGGGTGTTTGGTCTCCCTCTGCATCCTTTATTTGGTTTTGGGTTTCGTCCGACTTCCATAGCTGATTCCACCATCGACAAGACGAAAGCCTCGAACAAGAGTTGGGTGGTTAGTTATTATCGTTGGCAATGGAGGCTATTAGCTTTTTCTTCTTGTTTGCAAGGAAGGAAAAGGAAAACGACTGCTTTCGCGCCGTGTGGTTTTCTGGCTTTTGTGAGTTTTTACGTCATCTTTTCTTGAAAAAAAGACAGATAATTTTATGAAAACATGGACATTCGCATCATTGTCCAAGAAAAAAGAAAGACATTCGCATCATCGTCAGAACCTAAAACACAACCCGGGAGCAATTTGGGGCGATGTTTTTTTTCCAGTGTTATACACTTTTAAAACTTTTAAAACTAGTTACTTCTTATTCAAGCAAAAATACTTTAAAATCAATAAGAATGATTTAGGGTATATAACTAATTTTGGTTAATTCAAAGCAAAAGAACCTATGATGTGCTTCTTAGAAAATCAAAAGCGCTTTTTGACACTGAAACACCACATGCCAAACATACACCTAGATAATTTTGAACATAAATAAATTTTTTTTTTTTTTTTTTTTTTTTTTGTGTTTTGTTTTGTTTTTTTTTTTTTTTGTTTTTTTTTTTTTTTTTTTTTATTTTTTATTATTTTTTTTGGTGATTTTTTAATTTTTTTTTTTTTTTTAAACTTTATTTTTTTTTTATTAATTAAAAATAAATAAAAAAGAAAAAAGAAAAATTTGGACTCTATATACTAAACGTTGCCTTCCATTACCAATTTCTGAAGGTCACATGAGAAATTGATAATTGCGAATTGCTCTTAAAAGGAGAAAGACTTCCATGCACTTACTATTTATTTTTTGGGCCAATAAAATGTTGCCATATAAGCTTAAAGTGACATATGGAGATACTGGATTGGCCAAAAAATGAATAGTGAATGTATACAAGTATTTTTCCTTTAGAAGTTGATTATGTACATCTGACGTTGTGACTTGATTTGTAAGAAGACACAAGGCAAGAGAGAGGGACTGATTTGTAAGATCAGTGATCAAGTTGAGGAGTTTCGTATAGCTCAAGGAAAACCATGTAAAAAGCACTTCAAAGAATCAAACAATCATCACTGTAGATTTCTTTCTGTTTTGCTAATTTTCTAGAGTGCCAAAAATAGGGCTCTTTTGCCACGCAGTACTATTAGTGAGAGGATTATATCATTGGTTTAAGGGGCACTGGCTTGGATTGGCTTATGGTATTAGGATAATTCCTGAATTTTTGATTGAATTATTCAATCTCATCCCACATTTGGTGAGATTTGGAGCTGGACTAAAGTTCTTATTGTTCATGAAAACAAAAAAATTTCTTTTGTGCCCAATTAAGACACCACCACAACCCAGCTGCATCCACCACCATCACGCCGTGGCTGTGGTGGTCATTTCTATAACCCACAAATCAACAATAACCCACTACAATTACCAACAATTCTACCTTCAGCAATCTGCCCTCCAAACTCATCAGCGACTCCAAGTCCAAACTCATCGCGTCTGCTGCCTCTCCCAATCCCAAGATTTTTCACGAATCGATTATCACCGACCTGTGCCCCTTGGGTAAAGCATACAAAAACTTGGAGGTGTCACTAGAGACGATGCGCATGACGACGGACTGAGGGGAAGGAGACATGCTGACGAGGAAGCAGAAGAAGAAGATTGTGGCTTGGGATTCTTCGTCGAGTCACGATGACCTGGATTTGGAGAGGAGGCGGAGAGAAAAAGGGAGGAGGAGGACGGCGGCGGCCATGATGCTTATGGTGATCGGACGGGTTGCTAGAAGTGGGGGTGCGGCTAGGGTGACAAAGGGAGAGAGGGAGGAACGATAGTCCCTCAATAACTCAAGTAAATTGTCCTCGCTATTCAAGCCTCCATAAGTTTTGAAGACATGGGGCATATATAGCATATTTAATTAGTCCTTGCATACACGAAATATGAGATATAGTCCTCATTTTAAATTATCCAGTCCAATCCAATCCAGTCCAAGGACGTATTATTTTAGTGAGGCGTTTCGCCGGTGGTAAAATACACGGAGGAGAAACCAAAAAGACTCAGCTTCCGTCCTCCACCGTCATCTTTGTTCCCAGAGTAGACGTCAATGGGCACTCCTTACCCAAACCCGCATAGGCTGGATCGGCATCGGCGTCATGGGCGCTGCCATGGCCTCCCGCCTTCTCGCCGCCGGCTACTCCGTCACCGTCTACGCCCGCACTCCTTCCAAAGCCCAACCCCTCCAATCCCAAGGTGCCCACCTCGCCCATTCCCCATCCCAACTCGCCCAGCAAAGCGACGTCGTCTTCACCATGGTGGGGCACCCACCGGATGTTCGATCAAATGTCCTCGACCCCGAAACCGGCCTTCTCTCCGGCCTCCGCCCCAACTCCGTCGCCGTCGACATGACCAGCAGCCACCCCGCCCTTGCCCGCGACATCTTCACCGCCGCCCGCGCCAGAGACTGCTGGTCCGTCGACGCTCCCGTCTCCGGCGGCGATATCGGCGCCAGAGAAGGCAGGCTCGCGATTCTCGCCGGCGGTGATCGTTCCGTGGTGGAGTGGTTGTCCCCAGTTTTTGAGGTTTTGGGGAAAGTTACTTATATGGGCCCGGCGGGTTGTGGGCAGAGTTGCAAGATAGCCAACCAGATTGTTGTTGGTGGGAATTTGGTTGGGTTGAGTGAAGGGTTGGTGTTTGCGGGCCGGGCCGGGTTGGATGTGCGGCGGTTTATGGCGGCGGTGAGGGGCGGGGCGGCGGGGTCGATGGTGATGGAGTTGTTTGGGGAGAGGATGATAGAGAGGGAATTGAGGATTGGAGGGTTTGCTGAGTACATGGTGAAGGACTTGGGGATGGCGGTGGATGTTGTGGAGGATAGTGAGGACGGGCGGGTGGCGGTGTTGCCGGGTGCTGCATTGTGCAAGCAGTTGTTTTCGGGGATGGTGGCGAATGGGGACGGGAAGCTTGGGCCTCAAGGTCTTATCACGGCCATTGAGAGGCTCAATGGGAAGTCGTCAGATGAAAGGGTTACCTCGAGTTGAAAGGTGTGGTCAATGCTTATTATGAGTATTTTCATTTGTTGGTCATCCCTACTGTTATGAGTTACTACTTTGGTACTTCTGTTTTTCAAGTATGTTTTGTAAGCTTCATTGGAAAATCCAAGATGATATAGGAATTAGCAGACAGACTCAATAAGAAACTTTTCTTCTGATGGAAACTTACTAATGTTTACTCTGAATAGATTTATGATGGCTATGGGATGCATGTACTAAAATTGAAGTTTTGTTTGCAAGCTTTTAATTCTCATTCTATTTGCAACTCTAATGGGTCATTATAATGGAACCTTTCTACTATATATGCTGTTTCCAGGGTTTACCTTCTAAGTAGTATTTTGTTAGTCCGGAAAGAATCTAGAGATATTTGCTATACCTGCAATGCATGCATCTGGAAATCGATTCTCTACTCTTTTATTTTCATCTATACAAACGTAGAAGGCTAAGGAAGTTTGGAATGTTTTCCTTTTCTCTTCCAATTTTTATGTTGTCGGATTTCATGTTTTACGATGTGCAATTGTGCTGTCACTGGTACACATCTTTATCTTCTTTTTCATTTAACAAGTAGTGTGTGCTAGAATTGAACTCGAATTTCCATATTGGATAGCACTGAATTAAACATTCATTGCATTTTGGTCGTACAATAATGGGCGGATTTGAAATCAGGGTCTGGTAGGAAGAATAGTGGCCTAATAAGTGCGATGGTTTTACCTTATTGAGAATTGAGTTTCTAGGTCAAATATTTACTAGCTGTGGTCGTTGCTGCTGTTAGAATACGAAATGTGGAACAATAGGCTGATTTGAAATCAGGGCTGGCTTTAAGATTTTGAAGTCATATGTGGAATAATATCTGCGCTTGAAGAGACTGCTGAAGTTGTTTGTTGAAAAAAGTTAGTTTAGAAACAAGCAAACAAAAGTAGGTGTAAACAACACAAAACTAGGCAACGTAAGCTAATTAATCCACTGTATACATGTCTGTATACTAATTGTAAGAACAAGGGAAGTACTACCACTATTATTGCAGAGGCACACTACTTTCCATTGTAAGAGTTAGCACCCGTGTTCCCTTGCTTGTTCTTTAACACAACATTCATCACCTTATTACCATATATTTCTGAGTCAGACTGTTACACCGCTACATGAATTTACTAATCCTCTCATATTAGTTGCAACAGTACATCGAAGATATTTTTGCTTATCCAGATAGAATTTGTACTATAGCTTACAATTGGATTTAAAGTATAGTGTACCAGAGGATGGGCAGGTAACGGTGTTTCCTGGTGCTGCATTGTGCAAGTAGTTGTTTTCGGGGATGGTGGCGAAGAGGTATGGGAAGCTTGGGACTCAAGGTCTTATCACTGCCATAGAGAGGTCTGAGATAGTTCCTTCGAGCTGAAAGGTGTGGGTAGTAGTTATGATTCTATTTTTTTGTTCTCTGCAATTTCTACTGTATTGATTTAGAAGTATGGTACCTGCTTGCTATATTAGATTGGCTTATGTATCTCTGTGTACTTTGTATGTGAAATATGAAAAATGGTTTGTTGTACATTAATTCTGTTTATCGACATGATAATCAAACACGTTTGATGACTGATGATTATTCTGTTTCTCACCGTATGATTTTTAAAGTGAAATACTAATAGGTTAATTGGAAACTAGAAGATAATATTGAAATTAATAGACTCAGTAAAAGAATTGCCTTCTGATGGAAAATAGTGTAAACATACTAATGATCTCTCAAGAGATTTGTGATTTGCCGTTGGATGTTTGTTTTTCCTAAAATTGAAGTTCTGTTTGCAAGCTTTCGCATGTTTCAGGCAAGGCAACTCTAATGGGTTGTTATAATGGACCTTGTCTACTACATATGCTGTTTCCTAGGCTTAACATACAGAAAGTAGTGTCATAACTCACAATTCTGCCTTTCAGCTTAGATTACCTGATTAATTAGTGTCATCAGTTTCATCTTCTGGAGGCTATTAAAGATTTGGAATAAGCAGATTAATGTTTGCCGCAACCCCTACAAACTTGAGTTAAAAAATTGGAGAAAGTTATCGAAAGAATATTTGTAGGGTAGACTTGTACGTAACGAACTGTAGGTATAGTTTTGGTACCTGTAGAGGGTGCAAGGGAGAGTAGTTAGTCCTTATATTTCACATTTTCACTACTGCGGTTCTACCTATAGAAGTATATCCTCATTTCTGGTAATCGCATGTGCACGAATTACTATTTGTTGGTAGTTTTAGTTTTATATGGTGCATTCAAGTGCCTCCAGCTTGTGTCATTATTTGTGCTCTTCTCTGCTTTGATGATTTGATAGGCTGGAGTAATGGGGTTGGGGTAAGGGGTCCTCATTTATTATCAAAATGCCCCTATATTAAATCAAGAAGATGAAGTTCACTTTGGTGGTGTAATACTGGGAATTTGATGAAATAAATCCCATTAAATTAGTGATGAAACGAGGGAATTCATAATTGTACAATGATTTCACTAAACCCACAAGTGAATATTACTAATATTCTAGCAACTGAGCTGCGCACTTGATGAGTGCAAAATTTAAAAATGATAGGCGTGTTGTTTCTGATGGTGATATGGAGGAGTAGTTATCTGTTCAAGAAATACTCTATCAAAATAAATTTTGGAAATTCAACACAGAAAATTGAATGGGAAAAAAAAATGCAAATAAACTTAAAGCAAAACATCCTTTAGACCGTACACCGAAATTTTTCTGTCATGTTTACAAAGAAGATGGGATATTAGGAAAGGAATTTACTTACATGTCTAGAATCTAGTTGTCCTTGGTTTTCTTTTTTCGCTTTGAAATTGACTACGTACTGTATATGTCTTAGTTTGCGTTATAGAGAAGGCGAGATCAGAAGTTTGCCCTCCAAAGCCAGTTGTATTTAGCAGCATTGTGGAGTGTTTTTGGGGATAATAGCTCCTCATTATCATGTTCTAGGTGACAAACTTGGGGATCAGTAATCCCGGCGTGAGAACACAAGTAGAAGTCATTGTTCTTGGGGATGACTAACTCTGTTGTCAATGATCGCCCCAGGTGCAACATCACCGGTGTTGGTGTTATTTGTGTCGGTAAACTTGTATGATGATTCTTTTGGACAACAATCACCATGACCTTGGGAGACCAGCTCTAGTCTAGGATCTGCAGGCCTGAATGATCTGATCCAGTTCAAATTCATAGCTTGGTTGACTGTGATTCACTCACTCCATCCCTAAATATGATTTTCTCGATTGATACACCCATCCCTAAAATCAGAGTTGGAGACAGAAACCAAAGTTATAGAACAAGAACGCTCGACGATTATTTGTCAAAAAATACGCTTTGTGATGTACTGATCATCAATTCTTTTACTCTCAGGAGCAATGCATTGTGTTACCTTCTTTTAACAAAAGATGTGGTGGTTCATTGAGCTTCGACCTGACATCATTGAACATTTTGTCTACTCTGTCTTGAGCTGCTTCCCATTTTGCTGGAGCTCTGTTGGTTGATGTCGAAGCATGTTCGGTTGATTGAGCACCACCGTTGACAGATACGTTCTGCTGCAACTGCAAAGACGATATGATAGTCGTTTAAGATGATCTCTCGTCATGCATCGTTTTCTTGCAAGGCGACATGTTTGGGTATTTATTCAGAAAAATTTGTGGCTAAATCAAAATTGGTCCTACTCAGGGATAAAGAAAAATACCTTATCTGGTAAATCATTGATACAATAACTATGAAACATTTGTAGGTCAAGCTCTCCAACACCACCATCGTCGTCCTCTTCATCTTGCCCATCAGAGCCGCACAAGCCTTCACCATTATTTTTGTTCTCTCTTGGGGAACCCAAAAACCTAATAAAATTACCAGTGTCGACTTGCTTTATATGGATGAAAGGGGGCTTGTAGGTCAAGTGGAGGAATCAGGTTACAAATCAGATATGGTATGTTATATGCATGTTTGGTAAGTGTTTTGTTTTGCCACCTCGAAAATATTCTAGATATTTGCCATAGCTGCAGTGCATGCATCTGGAAATCGATGGTCTAGTCATTATGTTCATATATAGAAAAGTAGAAGGATTGGAAAGTTGGGACTGTTTCCGTTTTCTCTTCGTCCAATTTCGCGTTGTTGGGTTTCATGCTTTACGACGTAAAATTATGCTCGCACTGGTACATATCTTAGTCTTCTCTTTCATTCAACAACTACCGTATGTTATAACTGAGCTCGGAGTTGCACGTTGGATAGCACTATCAAACATTCATTTGATTTTAACGTTGGTCCTCCTATGCTTTGAAATATATGAAGGCCGTGGCGTAGGGCGGATTTGAAGTCAAGGTCTGGTATAAAGAAAATTGGACTAATATTGACAACGTTGTAAAGTGCTATATGTTGTTACCTTAATTGAAGAAGAGAAGTGTTTCCAGGTTCATTGCGTGCTTCGTGCCAAATAGGAAGCTTGAAAGCTATTGGTACTTGGATTTTGATATCAGATACTGAACAAGGAGAACCACTAGATCAAATATTAGCTTTTGTCCGTTTTCAATGTTTGGCTGATTCGAAATCAGGGGCTTTTGAGATTATAAAATCATGGGAATTTATATCCCCACCCAATAATTATCTCTCTACACCCATCAAACTCTTTAATTATGAATTTATTATATTATCCTAACATGTAATTACAGAAAAACCTGCCCACCTCAATTGATGTTGCAGACAGAACTCCCCAGACCTCCGCTGCCGCTTCACCAACGCCGACAACCACCACTCCATGGCTGCGGGGAAGTTTTTTTTCCTTCTCTTTCATCGAGCTTTCAATTTGATTTGTTTGTTTTGTTATATTCAAATCCGTTAATTGATTGTGGATGGAATCCGAACGCAACGATTTGACTGTTAGAAATCACAAATCTGCATTCAATTAGTCCTTTTTTTATCATATTTGCAAGAAATTGTAGGATTTTGATTTCCATGTTTTTTGATTCGCTTTGGTCTCTTGTGCATGCAAAAAACATCATCAAATCAAAGAGCTGACTCAGCCCCTTGAAACTCGCCCCCTTCTTCTCCTTCGTCTTTCGGCTCTGTCTTCTCTCTTCCCCAAAACTCTCATCTCTATTTCTACCAACTCATTCTTCTGCTTGTTCGTTGTCTCTCCGAATCGTACAGTTGCCATTGCCTTTGGGTTCGAGCTCACACTTTTAGAGCATCTCCACCCATGTTGGGTGGATTGCCTTAGGTCTAAGGGCAATTTGTAGGCCACCAAATTGACTTTGTTATTTCCACCCAGCAAAGTCAATTTGGAGGATCAATCCAAAAAATCAGAATTACAAAACAAACCCTCAAATTAGAATTACAAAACAAACCCAAAAAATAAAACAATTACAAACTGACTCCCCAAATCAACGGCCCAGATCTGCTCAGCAGATCAATCCAACGGCCCACAAAAACCCCCGGTGAGTGCGCTGACGTCAGCAGCACACTCACAATTTTTTAAAAGCAAAAAACTCAGCTCGGTAGCTTTTGCAGCTGTGTTGTCGAAGGTCCGCGGCCGAGTCCGCGATCTCGTCCTTAGGTGATCGCCGACATCGCCAGAGACGTCACCCCCAAACCCATCCGATTCCGTTGGCGATTTGGCACCGGTGGAGGTGGGTTTTGCTCCTTTCGTCCGATTCAGCATTCGATCGAGCGAATCGGACGTCCGATCCGGTGCGTGGTGGAGATGCTCTTACTTGGGAGCTGAATTGATTGACCGACCTACCGACCAACGCCATTTTTGACCAATCTCTGTTTCTGAATTTCTTCATTTGTTGGAGATTTACAGAAAATTTCCTAGCTTTCTTTGTTTCGTGGTGAGTTCTCATCTGGGTTGTCTTCATCTTCAAGATTCTTCATTGTTTTCTGCAAAAGATGGAAAATTTTATTTTTTTGGGCTTTGAAATTGACTTTATGTATCTTGGTTTTTGTTTTTTTTGCCGTATTGGGATCCAATGGAATTCATTTGTGTGTGTAGATTTGCCCATTAAGAAAGAATTAAACTTTTATGCAAGGGGCGGGGGAGCAGCGTAATCGTGTGGTGTTTGTCGGCGTCGGTGAAGCGGCAGAGGAGGTCTTCCGTTTGGGAGTTGTGGGTGGTGGTGAGGAGTAGACCCAACTAAAAAATTGGAGCTTTTCTCACAGCCACAAGATCAAATCTAACGATTGTTAGTGAATGAGGGTCTTTTAGGAATTAATATTGGGTGTAGTAAGAAATTTTGACTTTAGGAAAAAAAAAAAAGGTGGGTGTGTAGTGTATATTGGGTGTGGTGAGATAATTATTGGGTGGGGATATAAAAATATCTGCCTTTGATGAGGCTGTTGTTGAGAAAAAAGTTCAAACATTTACAAGCAATGTAACAAGCATCACTAAACCCCGAAGGGGTAAACCAAACAAATACTCATCACAATAACTGATTAAATGAGATCATACTCATCACAATAACTGATTAAATGAGTTAATTAGCACAATTTAATCATCGCTTTATTATATAGTATAAATTTAAGTCACACCGCACCATCACTTAATTTTATTTATTTTTTAAGGAAAACCAGAGAGTTCTTATTCACAATAAAATAGGAGAGTTACAATCCTCATATACCAGAGGGATTCTACTCCCAATTACAAGGGTTTGCTATAGTAAGAACCACTCTAGCCAATCCGCTAGCAACTAGATTTGCAGGTCCCCAAATATAAGATAACATCGGGTAAAGCTCCCAAAAGGCACCGAATATAAGACAAAGGACAATCCACCTTAGGGTAATTTTATTTACACTCCAAAAACTTATGAAACCACTCCATTATGAATGCACCCTTTTTGTCTTTTAAAATATCTAAATCCACCACCTAATGTACCTTAACTACCCTTATCTGTATGGCAAAAAAAAAAAAAAACTAGATGCATATCATGTACACCCCACTGCCCCGCACCAAAACACAGAGACAAGGTCGAAGACGAAGAGTTGGTTAATTAACTGGCAGAATTTTAAATTTGTATGATAACTAGAGTTTATGTTCTCTACGTTTATTATGTTGAAGAAGATGAAATTTGAACTAGATTTGATTTTTGATAATTTGGGGTGTATTCATAGAAATAGGTTTTCATTAAATAAGTTTCTTGTCCTTATTAGTCATTCTATATAAGTCAAATTATCTTTTAAGTTTAAAAATAAAAATGGGGTGATTTTATAAATTTATGGGGTGCAAATAAAATTTCCCTCCACCTTATTCCAAGTAAGGCTGGGCGTGGTGCGGTTTGGTGCGGTTTTGGGGTAAAACTGCAATCCACACCATTCTATGCGGTTTAACATAATCTCAAACCAAAGTCAAACCACATATTAGTAACTTCAAGTGGTGCGGTGAACCGCAATTAGCGGTTTGGTGCGGTTCGGTTTGACTTCATATGCATTTTCTAAAATTTATGAATGCTTACTTAATATAAGTAGATCAAAATTTATTTCAAGATCCATATTCATCATAAAATATTATTATTTTAAACATGACATATATTAATTAGAGTTGTGGGTTTCATTACTTGTGAAGGATGCATGGTAGCACAATAATAACTAATGAAAAGATGACATGTGTTAATTATTTAATATAATTAAACTATTTATTAATTTGGTGGTGCGGTGTGGTGAACCGCGGTTTTGATTATTTGGGAACCACAAGTTGCACCATTATAAGTGGTGCGGTTCGGTTTTGCAAGCCACATGTCTTCAAAAAAATATTTAAACCAAACCACACCGCACCAAATGGTTTGATTTGGTTTGGTTTGCGGTTTTTCAGTTTGGTTGCCCACCCCTAATTCCAAGTACCAGACAGATTTTTCACGTTTTGAACCAAAGGTAGGCACTTCGTTTCCAGGATAAGAGGAGACCGCCCATCACTAACCTAAACATAAGTGAGGGTTTGTCAAAGCATAAGCCTCATCCCAATTGGGAATATGTTTCAATGGTGCTCCAAAACCCTGCCACTAACACACACTGGCGGATGCACGTGAGGATCAGGAGGGGCACGTGCCCCCCCTCATATTTCTCCCACCTTTAATTAACCACTTCTTTTGGGCATTATTTGTAAAATACAAAGAGGAAAGGACCCCTCTGAAATTTTTTTTTCTTCTTTTACACTTCACCTTGACCACACACTCTATTTTTATATCAAAGGTGCCCCTGCTAGGTGAAATTCCTGCCTCCGCCACTGCTAACACACCCACATATTTCCATCTCGAATCCCAAAAGCAAGACCCCCCATATTTCCACCTAAATTATACACTCCAGACACATTTAATTTGAGGAAACCAGGAGATGGAGAAGACCATCGTGGCGGTGGTACAGGAAGTCTCTGTGTAGTACGAGTTTGGCGTCGTTGATAATCTAACGACCAAGTAGAGAGAGCCGAAGCCGTTGGTGTTGGATTCAGGCCTTCCCAACTCTTTCAAACGGCCCATAAAGCTCCAAATAAAGATGCACAAGCTCGGGAAGACAGAACCTTAAAAACATTGCTTGAGCCACGTGTGGGGAAGGAAGTGGTGCCGCATGCATAGGTAACAGTGGGGTTAACTCCATTGCTGCATAAAGCTGCAAGGTAAATGGACACTCCATCAACATACGAGATACCGTTTCCCAATGAGACGGGCACAATATATGACCATTACAGTAATTTTATTAATCTCCACATGTTAATCGCAACAGTACTACAAACAAAGATATTTTTTTGTTTGCATATTTGTATTCACCAGTAGATCCGTTTGTACTCACCAGTAGATCCGTTTAAGTGACCTAATTTGTCTACCTTAATAACTCCATAACAACTCCTTTTATAGTAACTTCTTTTCAAAAATCACACTTACAGACACTGTTTCGTGCCAATACAGAAACAGTTTGTACTAACACATAAACAGTTTGTGCTAACATAAAAACAATTCATGCCAATACAGAAATTGTTGTGACGGCACTGTTGGGTTTTAATAGTGGTATAAATGGGTTTTACAAAAACTCAATCAAAAGTGAAAACAAGTTGTGGGCATTGTAGATCTTGAAGAAACAAGAAGATTGACATCTCACTTGAAATTGGGGTGGCCGGATTTGACCACAATTAGTCAATTTCACCGAAAAATATCTAGAATGTTGCTATCTCGTTTTCCTTATATACTAGTTTTCAGGTTGCAATCTTAGTAGCAATAAAAAATGGAGATTGGTACGAGTTTAACGCCACCAACCTCGCATCAATTGCATTCACAATGAAAGAGTTACGATTAAAATAATTTTATGAGGAAAACAAGAGAGCAACGTAGTAAAGAAGGGAGGGCTGACGCAAGTGAGGGAATGAATGATTTTTGGCTAGTGTAATTAAAGCACATATTTTTGTATCCTTATATGAAATGATTTCAATTTCGTGTTTATAAAGGAAAGTGAAGTTTTACCGTGTCCTTAAAGGTACTTATATCTATTTTAACCCTTTTTATTTTGCAGAATATGTCACAAAAGATTACAATTAATAGTGGGTGAAAAGGGGTTTAAAATTTGCAAAAAAATTTAAAAAGTTGAAAAACACAATTTTGGCCTCGCATGTGATAGTCACGTGCCTAATTTGAACAGAAAATCTTACTTAGCTGATACTTAGGTGCAAATTGATAGTAGAAAGTTATCATGGAGATACAGCATGTACATTACAAGGATATGGAGAGTTAATTGACCATGATAATATGCATGGTGATCAAATATTATATCCATGCGTGGTCGTCGTCAACCATTGTTTAACTTTTAGGTGGTACAATACTTTAAGTTTTGACAAATGTTGTTTGTCAACTAGTAACTTTTCTTACTGGTCGTTGTCAAGTAATTATATGTTTACTCACCGCTCCATATGCACGAGAGGTATTCAGGAAATGGCGAGGAGAATAATATGCTAAAAAATGAAATGGTTGGTGGATCACTAAACAAAGAGGTTTACCAATTAATGCATTTTGGTGGTATGCAGAATTTTGTGACAGATGCTGCGTTTCAAGAAATCTCCACATGCTGCCGGGGGACCTGTCAAACACGCGTAGTCACCTTTTCATTATGTTTGGATATGGATCAATCGGATAAGCATATATAGTTGTTATTGTCAACCAATTATTTCCTAATCACCGCTATCAGGACCATATATAATTCACTAGCAAGGGACAATATAAAAGTTTTAGTATACTTTTGACATTTTTAGCAAGGAACATATCAACACGTAGATATACTATATTTGGAAATGATAGGAAACTGTCAATGCATATTAGCTACATTTCATTAATTAATTGAGTCGACTATTGTTCAAGGCAACTAGCAGTGGTGTATGCAAGTGCACGCGATCCAATTTCTTCCCATCGTCGTCAACTTTTTTCGAAAAAGACGGTTGTTTTGTAATGTTGCGGTGATGGGCGGTTATGGAGCACGTTGGATCTTGTTTTTTCTAATTAATAGATAGTAGAAAATTGTTGTTTTATTATTTGACCCTCATTCTTTTTTTAAAAAAAATTTTTTTTTTTTTTATTGTACAAATTTAAGGGCAGTTTTGAGATAGGAAATTGATTTTGACACACTATTTTTCCCTCACGGCATTCCGTTGGTCATTTTTTATCGTTGAATTGAGTGCTCAAAGAAGATTCAACAGTTAACATTAAACAAGGGTGTGCACAAGATCAAAAATGGTGTGTGAAAATCACTTCCCTTAATACGTTGAATGTTTCATCATTGTCTAACCATTAAAACCTTAATGTAAGATGCTTAATATATAAGATTTCACCATGCGTGGCGCCCTGTTTGATCCATGCAAACGAGGACACCCTAGGTAACTGACCAAGTATCCGGTTTTGTTTGGGTCACGTGCTTTTTAGATTAGTTTAGTTTCTAGTTTTGCACAATGCTCTGGCTACATACGATCATGTGCTAGGTTAGAATTTCTATTCTTGTTTGCACGACATTCAAGCTTCATACGGTTTAGGAGCTAGGTTAGCTTGGATTTCTGGCTTTCTAACTTTCTAGTTTAGTAGTGGGCTAGTTTGGGCAAAGTTCGGGTTCGTTCGAAATTGGTGCTAGGTAGTCTCAGCTTGTTCTTAGGTGCTAGATGCAATGCCAGTTCGGCTAATTTTAATAGCATCTAGCTCGAAAGAGTTTGCCAGGGGCAATCTAAATTTTTTCTGCCTGTTCTATATGTGCGGGGGGGAGTGGGGGGTTGTTTTCTTCTCCTGTTTTCAATAAAAAAAAAACTCTATTGTTACCATTTCAAAAAACAAAAAGTTTGAATAATTCACTTTGAAACTGACATTAAAAATATAACAAGTAAAATGTGCTATCAACAATTTGAATATTCACAAAAACCTATCGCTCTAGTTTAGGGGAAACACTTCCTTATACTAAATTTTTTTAAATCCCAATCATCAAGAAATCGACACGAGATGAACTTATGATAACTTTTACATAAGGAATGATTTTTAATTGATATGAGACACTTATGTAGTTAAAGACTAAATAAAGCGGCTACAAACAATACTAATAATTCCCTGATGAGTGATGGGCCCACTTTGTCGGATACAGCTGGAAGCGAGTAAACAAATCATTGGTTGGAAACTGACTAGTTTGGAAAACTACGTAGGATACATATAATAAATTTTGTCCAGAAAAAGCTATCCAAGAAATATCCATGGTTGACAAACGCAATATGATTATGCATGCATATAATGAAAACAAAAAAGGGCAGCTGGTAGCAATTACAGATAAATCATCATGCACATATATATACAAATGGCATGGCAGGGGAGGCCCATGTTTCAACCTACTTTGTTGACTGTCTGATAATTTCTCCGCGTTTGAAAAACTTGACCAGTTGACTTTCCACACTATAAATACTTATAGACGTCACTACGCCAGAAATGGCCTATTATAGCTCACCAAAAACGCTATTGTGGGACTTCTTGGCGGTCTGAGAAGCGCTGTATTTGCCGACGCTAAGAAAAGGGGGGGTCTATTATAGCGGTTTTGGAGTGCTATCGAAGGGAGACTCTACAGCGTCTATAGAACGCTATTGTATCATTTTCTATAGCTTTGTGTTAAAGCAGTGATTGCATCTCATTGCATAGTTGGGAAAGCTATTGTCTTCGTTTTACAAAGTCTGCAGAATGCTATAATTGTGACCTTCCCGAATTCAGAGCATTTTGGCTATGGGCTGTTCCCAGAAAGCTGAATACAGCAATAATGTTCGATTGCCATTACAGATAAAACTAAGCAGCCAACAACAAAACACAATCACAACTAAGCAGCCAACATTTTTCCAAAAAACATTCATTGCATTTATAAAACTACAACATCCACAGAAGTAGATGTAAAATGTATATTACAATAATAAACTGCATAACTAGAGTTCATTAACCTCTCAATACCCTTTCTACAACATCCCACAGCCAGCTCTCAGAAAACTGAATCAACCATAGTTCATATTCGAATGCCATTGTAGATAAAAACTGGCATATGTAACGGAGATGAGCTTCTGCCACTTACTTGACTATCGGGCTGAATAACTTTGTCTGCTGGCCATGCTATGGTCGTGCCAAGAGCATCTTCCATGCAAGTCATATCAGATGTTGGCCTCCATAGGCATGCTTCAGGACTTCTAACGGTGTCCACCCACATTCTAAAAGCATTTGGTCCAAGCTGGGTGTGGTGGACAAGTATGCTAGGATCTTTGGAAGACAACCTACCTTCAGCCACAACTTCTCCAGATCCTGTACAGTCCAGCAGCTTCCATTTCCCATTTGATCGAGCACTCACATTCTGCAAACCAGTTACAAAGAGTATATAAATATTGATTCATGTATAGGTTATCTGAGAGCATGAATTTCAAGCCACAAAATTTAGAGCCTAAGTACACAAAACTTGACAGCAAGACATAAAGGAACACAACACCTGAATTCTTACCACCAAGCGTAGCAAACACTTAATAAACAACATTCATATGCTAAAGTAAAAAACCTTAGCTTATGTAAAAAACCTTAGATAGCAGCTATATATATATATATATATATATATATATATATATATATATATATATATATATATTTGCGGCCTAACAGTCAATAAGATTAGTACTTAAATGCTGAATTGTCATTTAACTTACCGAAGTGGAAGATATATTGTCTGGAGACTTGTTGCTGCTGTTGATAAGCACTTTTGAAGCAGGCCATGCTACTGTCCTACCTATAGCATGTTCCATTTGAGACATATCAGTCGTTGGCCTCCACAAAAAAGCCTCAGGTTCTGTCGCAATATCCACCGACACTTTCATTGCATTTGGTCCCAGCGGGACATCATTAACCAGAGTTTTTGGATCTTTAGAGCACCAACGTCCTTCACCAACAACTATCTCTCCAGATTGAGACCAATCTAGCAGCTTACACTTATTGTCATTGCTAGTACTCACACTCTACAAGACAATGTCAACAGAAATTACTAACCAGAATGAAATACAAACTCAAATGAGACAAAAACAGCTTTTAAATGTGCTAGATACTGAAATAAATTTGCCTCACCAATGGACTTGATAATGCAGACACTTCACTTCCAATCTTTGTCACTTCAATTTTGTTCGCGGGCCAAGCAACCTCAGCATTAACAGCTTCTGCCATGCAACACATATCAGGAGTAGGCCTCCATAAATATGTATCAGGCTCTATCGCTGATTCTACGAATACTTTCACTGCATTCGGTCCAAGAGGAATGTTATTAACAAGCACTTTGGGATGAGATGATATGATTCGACCCACAGCAACTATGTCTTCTTGTCCATTCCAGTTTAGCATATTGCACCTGTTAGTTGTTTCACTTTGCATGCTCTAATGACAAACAAACAATATAAGTTATTGACAGTTTTGGAGTTTTTGCCATGATAAATACTAGTAAATGCAAGACCATGTTACCGTTGGGGTCTGAGCACTTCCCTCTGTTTCAGGCTGACCCTACAATACACAGAGTTTAAAAGATAAGTATTCCAGGAAGTCAAGAAAAATATGTACGTCAATCAAAATGGTGAAACTTGCCTGAGTCTTCAATAACGTATTCACTATATCGACCAACTTTTCTATCTTAGTTTGCAATTCCCCTTGTTGCTGTTCAAGTTGAATGACATGATTTTCTCTGGCTTGCAGGAAAGACAACTTAGTTAGTGTCATTCCCTTTCCCATTGCTCGAAGCCGCCCCTTACTATCTTTTCCAAGAACTTGACTAAGTGCATCTTCTGTCACACTTGTTGTAGACGATGTTGGTGTAACCTTGTCAATTTCTTCCAGCTTTGCCTACATTATACGAACGATATCATGCAAGTTGTTCAAATGGTGAAATTAACCCCAAGTTAAAAAATGAATCATATTACAGAAAAACAAAAATCAACACATAGTGGACGAAAGGTCTTACGATAGTATCCCCAACTTGAGTGTTCACAGGCGTACCATCTTTTCTTGTGCGCGATTTAATCCACACTTGTACTCGAGAAACAGATGCTGGATTTGCACTCTTTTTCTTCTACATAAAGCATCATGGCATTATCTCAGCTATATTAGCTAATCAGCCCCTATATTATTATTATTTCAGTGTCTTAAAACATATAACTCACCATCTCTTGAGTTAGTCGAACCATTCCTTTCCGACTAGTTGTGTGTGGGATCTGGTTTCTCCTCATTTTTTGAAACTTTTCCCTTTCAGCCTAAAGTAATAGTTCACATTCAGGCCTCTATTTGAATTATCGTAAAAAATAATGTGAATATTTCATATAAGCCTACAACAAATGTACACTTACCTTGAATGCTGCACTTGTCTTCTCCTTCACAAACTCCCTCCATTCTTGAATGGAGGCAACATTCGCAGGGCGAAGTTTAAGCCTCTCTAGGTGATTTGGTGCACTCAGAATTTTGCTGACCAATAATGACTTGGCAGTCCTAAATAGTGCACCCATCTGTCTAAATATGTACTCTTCTTGAAACCCTTGGTCCACCTTGTATCTTGCCTGCATATAATTACAAACCCAAGTTAAACTTATATGTATACATATATTCATATATATACAACTACAAGCCCAGGGAGCTTCATACATATTCATACCTGAATGCATTTCCATAGTACTTTCTTTTTGTCATCAGAAAGCTTCCTCCAATCTTTCAATGTTACCGGAACAATCTGTCGCACAAGAGGTCCTAAAAATGAAGATAAGCTAACAGAACCTTCTCCGTATGGTTCACCTGCAGCAGTCCACTGAACCTCAACACGATTGATAGGATCAGTAGCAATGGACTTCTTTTTGGTGGGGCCTCTAACTCGTTTGGAACCTGGTTGCGTTTGAGTCTCTTCATCTGCACTGGAGTTTCTTCTGGAATTTCTGTTTGTTGTGGGACTTGTTCATCTTCTGGCTCTTCATGTTCCTCAGCCTACTGGAGTTTCTTGTGGCTCTTCATAATTTGGGGCCTCTTGCTGTTTATTGGCAGGTTCTTCTGGCTCTTGAGTATCTGCAATCAAGGTATTAACTACAGAAGAGGCTGGTTAGAGTTCCTAACTTCAAAAATAGGTTCATATGCCTAGCTAATTTTCACAGAATGCCGATAAATTATATACCTTCGTTTACTAACTGATCTTGTTGAGAAGGTGGATCTTCTTGCCTAATTCGAAGTGATCGTCTAGGACCCGTTGTTGACTGCACACCTTCATTCCCAAGTGAATGATATAACCTCTTTCGAGCTTTTGTGGGTGAAGGCCTTTGAGATAATTCAGGTTCTCCTTCCTTGTTTTCCAACAGCTGCATCTGCTTTCTTCCTGGTATTTTTCTTGCAGGTTTCTTGCTTGAACCAACCATGCTTGCTAATGTGCACAACATCACAAAAGTCATAAATAAGAGATTATACAGTACAGTAAAGTCCATTAGCAAGGAAAACAAACACAGAAACAAGATTATAAGTCAATACTACATATTGATAGATGTAAAAAGCCAGACAACAATCAACACAGAAACAAGATTAAAAGTCAATATTTTAGATTGATAGACAAAAAAACAAGACGATAACCAACACAAACAGAAGATTATGCCAACATTCAAGTCTCATATATTCCTTCACAATCCTCCCTAACATATCTAATATCCTCGTCATTAGATTCCTCCTCAAAATCAATCTCAATCTCATCCAAAGTAGAATCCCCATCTGCAATTCCATCATGAATTTCCATATCTTGCAAGCCTCTTGGTGGAGCCTTTAATACGATATACCAACTCGATTTATCATCTTCTCTAGCATAAAAAACCTTCTTCGCTTGAGATGGTAGGATAAACGGATCTCCCGAACAACGATTCTGCCCTTGGTGTAGGTTAGCTAATGTAAACCTATCTTCAAATTTCACACCATTTCCAGCAGTTGCCCAATTGCACTTGAAAACTGGAACGTAATAGATGTGGTACTCTAGCAAGAGTATCTCAATTAAGACACCATAATATGTAACTTCATCAGCTCTATATGCATTATCCTTTCCGCTAGCTCTACACATGCTTGCCGCTTCTAAAGAAATACCACTGTTTTGAGTTTCCCTCTCAACCCCTTTTATGTGGAACCTCTCTTCATTGATCATATAGCCTGTATAAGACAGAGCATCTACTGTGGGACCATGTGCAATCCATTTTAACACTTCAGAATGGTTGGGATCAGGAGAGCCAGTGGAATCTGCATGAACAAGTTAAAAATTTCAAGTTAACCCAAAGTAACTACTGAGTCTAAAGTAGATATATTGCAAAGATTCACATAAAGATATCAGAATTTATTTGACCCATGAAGTACGACTAAAACAGGTCAAGACAATGATAACAATTATAACACCACTTCAGAATTTAAACAAGCTTACAGATAGATGAACACTTTATAAATCCTGAATCATCTTTTAGATGTCTATGTGTATCTATGTTTCAATGATAGAAGGCATACTACATGAATCACATCAATCTCAATAACCTGAAAAGTTTAGTTTGATAATATGCTATAACACCTCAAAACATGTAACTTCTGCATACTTTTGCACTCTTGAGAATCTAACTGTGCAGGACACATATACATACTGTCATTAGCAGTGAGTTGAAAAGGAGGGGATGAGACGTGACAAATTGCCTTTCCAGCAATGGGTAAAATTAAGGCTGACTAGAAAGAAAACAGTAACTAGAGAGCTAAAACAGTAAGCATTAGTCTTTTCTAGGTTTTCAACTTTCACTATGTAAATATCATACCTTCTCTTTTATCCACTCTCCAAATGTCTCTGTATGTCTCTTCCAAAGTAGTGTTATTTTGTTGAAAACTTGTACTCGATTGCCTTAATTCTTCCAAATGCAACCTATTCATATGACTATGTCAACAATTGGTAACGAGACAAACGCAGATACACAACAAGTTTAAACTACTGTTACTTACTTAAATAAGGCTAGTAACTAGAGAGAAAAAAGTACGATGTGCTAGTTCTTTATCTCTGTTACTCATAACAACTCTTGTTCCCTTAGATATTGGACGGCCTTCAAGAATAATTGCATTTTCTGAATCTTCTTTGGCAGCTCAGAGTGATGAACTTCGATTGATTGCTGCAAGAAATCACTACACAATTCCGTGCACTCTTCTGCAACTTCTCTTTCGGCAATGCACCCTTCCGGATATGCGTGGTTCTTTACATATCCTTTGAGTACTCTCATATGTCTGAAACATAAAATTAAAAAGCTTAAACCATGACATTGATCAGTAATACTAAGTTATGCATAACTGGAAATGGGACACATGCTACTAACCTTTCAAACGGATACATCCATCTAAAGTGGACTGGCCCACATAATCGTGCTTCTCGTCCCAAATGAAGAACTAAGTGAATCATAATGTGAAGAACGAAGGTGGAAAGTACCTCTCAAACATACATAAAGTTTCAACCACCTCACTTTCAAGAGCTAGCATCTGTTCTCTATCAATAACACGGGAGAGCTTTTTGAAGAACGAGACATCGCAATATTGCATTTCTTACACCCTTTGGAAGCAATCCCTTTAAAGCTACAGGTAATAACAGCTGCATTAGAACATGTAGATGGGACTAGACAGTGAGCTCATTCTTCCACCGATACACAATTTCCGATGTTTGAGCTATAACCATAAGGCAATTTGAGGTCAAACAACCGCTTGCAAAACAATTTCTTCTCAGCCTTTGATAATGTATATGGAGCTGAGGAAGATACTTCCTTTTTCCTCTATCTTCTGGATAAGTCTTTCCTAATGCCCATTTCTTGTAAATCCAGACGAGCATTCACTCCATCTTTAGATTTCCCACTATGTAATATTGTGCGATGATGCTTTCAATAACATTTTCTCTTATGCATGACATCCACATTATGCCGTAACGGCAAATCCTACAAAATGATTTAAAAAGAATTAGAATGTATCTTACATGCTTACAAAAAGTTTTGAAGGAACAAAATTATGATATAAGAAGACAAACCTGCCAATATGGTAAATCAAAAAATATCGAACGTTCTTCCACACTTCTATTCATCAGAGCCACGCTTTTCCTTTTGCCACCTTTTCCAAAGTCATTAACAAAATTGTTAAGATGTCGTATAATGCTTCTTCCAGTCATGATTCTAGGAGCACTTCCATGTTCTTCTTTGCCATCAAACCATGACTTTTTCCTTCTAAAAGAATGTACGGTGGAAGAAATTTCTATGGCCCATGTATAGAACTTTTGCTGAATCGTAGACTTATGGTGTGTACTTGGGCACACATAGGGCAGGCAGCTGCCCTTGGTCTTGCATCCAGCTAGATTTCCATAAGCCGGGAAATCATTTATAGTCCACAGCAACAATGCTCTTAGATGAAGGTCGTTTGCTAACCACATCATACATTTCACTCCAACATCCCACAGTTTTTGCAAGTCTTCAACAAGGGGCGCTAAATATACATCGATATATTTCCTGGTTGCTTCTTTCCTGGGATCAATAATGATAGCATAATATGTGTTCTCATGCATAACCATGGAGGAAAGTTGTATGTAACAAGAAGCACCGGCAACAACTATATGAAGAACTCAAATTGGAAAAAGGATTAAAGCCGTCCGTAGCAAGTCCGAGTCTAAGATTACGTGGACCGTGAAATGATGGCCATTTATCATCCACTATTTCCCATGATATGGAATCCACTGGATGTCGCATCTTCCCGTCATTGCTTTTATTGTTAAAATGCCATCTTAAATCTTCTGATATTTTTGGAGACCGAAACATCTTCTAAATCTTGGGATGATAGAAAGACTCAATAATTTTCAGGCCCATGTTTAGGCTCTTTTCGTCGTCATCTTCCATCTTGAAGAACCACATTTCGGACATGTCTCCAACCCCAAGTACTCCTTTTGAAGAGAACACAATCATTATAGGGTGACTTTTCATACCAATGTAAACATCTTCAGGAATTTTTTCATCAAGCTCAAAGATCTTGGAAGACATTGCTTGCTGGTAGCATGACATGTAGAATCTGTAAAAGTTGACAAAACTTGTACAGCACCATTACCACTTCAGCTTGTACAAGGTGACAATGGAGATAACTTGGTGATTGGTCAGTCACATATAATGAGCTTGTATCTGCCAAATGTCACCAAAACCATTGCACTGTTTCTCCAGTTGGCTCATAAAGTCTCATCATCAAAGTGGACCGCTTTATACAGGTTATATGCCTCACACATCTCGATATCTTCTACATCTTCATCTATACTTGCTTGTTCTTCATGATGATACCAATCTGTGTATGTTGGATCATTCCCTTTATCACAAGATGCTCATATACCTCATAACAGCGCTTGTAACTTAAATTTCGGAATCTTTGCATGGACACAGAATTGTGGATCCCAGAATTCTTCTCAGCTATTGTGGCAAATGCCATGCTCCTTGCATATACTCCTTTGATGTTCTATGTGTAAAATAACAAAGGAAAAAGAAACGCCCACTAAGACTACTACCTAAATTTACCTAGTCCAACATTAAAGATAGTATTATAAGTTGTAACCTGTTAAGATGACCCAATCTTTATCTATCACCATAAGTTCCTATAACATGAAGGCAAGCCATAATATATTCAGAAACTAAATGACTAAACATGAACCTACTCTTTATCTATCATCATAAGTTCATATAAGACCTACACAAATGCAAAGCACACAAACCTATGCATTATATCTAAGTATCTGAAAACCATATATAATGAACAACATTACTGCTAGAAAATTAAGCCGAACAACATTACTGCAAAACCAAATATTATGAATCCAAACCTCTATTCAGATATATTTGAATTTTTCAACCAAAAACAACAAACTTTAATATTATAAATAACATCAATAAGGAAAAATGGGAAACCGGTGGTAAAGTACGGAGAAAAAAAGCGAGAGGGCCAATAAGAGAAAGAAGAAGAGAAAAGAAAAGACAAATTAGAACTCAATAAGCAAAGAAAAGATACAAAAACTGAAATTAAACTACACAAATTTCAACAGTCAATGTCCCAATTTGAAACTTAGAAATACGAGAAGAATTAGAGGAAATGAAGTTCTACCCTAAATGATAGAAACCATGCTTCAAAACTTACTATGCTCTGGAACCCAAAAGAAACCCTAAATTGAAAATTGTGTACTTCAGCCCTAATCTAAACCCTAAATTGAAATTAAACCACCCCAACCTCAGACCACTATATATGAGAGAGAAGAGAGAGGGGTGGGTGGAGAGGGGAAGAGAAGACTGGTGAGAGCTTGGAGTTGGAGGAGGGTGGCGGAAGGGAGAGGGTGGCGAAGAAGAGGGTGTGGTAGAGACGGTAGAGCTGGAGTTGGTGAGCCGGGGGAGGAAGGAGAGCTAGGGTCGGAAGTTGGAGGCGAGTATGACTAAAAAATTTTCACCCCAAAAAACACATCCCGCCCGCGTCAACTTTAAAAAAAATCCCGGTGCCCCTTTTCCATCAAGCGTTTTAAGTTGATCCCGGTATTTTATGGCAGTTTGAAAAAAGTGCATAACTTGATGCTATAATAGGCCATCTTTGGCGTAGTGCGTTCTTTCACTTATAGCACATCTCAAAAGTATTCACAATCATATTCCAATCCTCTTCAAGCTGTGCCTTTAGCTACTTACTTTCAATTACATATCAATTTCGAAATTAATTCCCAAAAATGTATCCGAAGTGCTCTAGTTCTAGTGTTCTTTTGATGTACTTTGTGGTACTTCTTGCCTTGGCTACCACCTTAGTGACTGTGCAAGTGCAAGGCCAGGCAACCCGTGTCGGCTTCTACTTACGTACATGTCCTCGAGCTGAGTCCATTGTCAGGCAAACAGTTACAACTCATTTCAACTCCAATCCCGCCGTTGCTCCGGGGCTGTTGAGGATGCACTTTCACGACTGCTTCGTCCAAGGCTGCGATGCTTCCGTCCTTCTTAACGGGGCCAACTCCGAGAGAACCGCTGGACCAAACCGTGGTCTAAGGGGTTTCGAAGTCATTGATGATGCAAAGACTCAACTCGAAACTGTTTGTCCGGGAGTTGTGTCGTGTGCCGATATTCTTGCCCTCGCTGCTCGTGACTCCGTCGTCCTTGTAAGTTATTACCTTATATTATTCTTAGAAAATTAATAATGACATTACATATTACTCATTATGCACTTCATATTTATGTAAAATTTAAAAACAAAGTGAACTCCAGAAATATGGAGTGTCAATCATGTTTTAATTGCTTATTACATAATAAGAAAATATGTTGAATAGTTAACTTCCGTTAAACATTTATTGATCAAAACTAATTTCATATCTATGGTGTATAGACCAGGGGGTTCAGTTGGAGTGTGCCGACTGGAAGAAGAGACGGACGAGTTTCATTGGCGTCGGAAGTTTCCAATTTGCCAGGCTTTACCGACTCCATTGATGTGCAAAAGGCCAAATTCCAAGCTTTGGGCCTCAACACTCAAGATCTCGTCACTCTCGTTGGTAAGCATTAATTACATTAACTTCATTAATTATATGTGTGCGAACTTTGAGTTTGAAGCTGAACGAACTTATGTTTTTGTCACTATCTATCTATCTATAGGTGGGCACACTATTGGAACATCAGCTTGCCAGTTCTTCAGGTACAGACTATACAACTTTACAACAACCGGAAATGGCGCCGACACTACCATTAATCCTTCATTCCTTTCCGAACTGCAATCTCTTTGTCCTCCAAACGGCGACGCGTCCAGGCGAGTTGATCTCGATAGAGGCAGCGCGAGTCGATTCGATGCGACTTTCTTCTCAAACTTGCGGAGTGGTCAAGGGGTGCTTGAGTCGGACCAGAAGTTATGGACCGATGCTTCCACTAGAACTTTTGTTCAACGCTATTTGGGCTTCAGAGGCTTACTAGGATTGAGTTTCAATGTAGAATTTGGGAGGTCCATGGTCAAGATGAGTAACATTGGCATCAAATCGGCAACCAATGGTGAAATTCGTCGCGTTTGTTCTGTTATCAACTGACCATCGACCGAGAGATATCAAGTCTATTTTCTGTTCTTCTCTAATTCTGTTTCCAAAGGGAAATGTAATTCTTTGTTTCTAAAGAAAATAAGCCAATAAAATGTCATTTTAATCGAATGCAATGTATTCCAAATTAAGTTGAAGTGTACATATGCATATTGGTATTTAAGGAAAACGACAGTTGAATTTTGATATTGGTAATAACCCGAAAAAAGTGAACATGACACTGCCCGCAAATAAAAGGAAAGTAAACCCCTAATCCTAATACTCACATCGATATTAAGGCCTGAAATGAATAGATGAGGAGTCTTGGTGGACAAAGATGGAAATAGATGAGAACGAAGATCTTTATATGAACATACTGTATAAGGGAATAACGTCCATATAGTCATAAAATTTCTAGGTCCTAATTCTGACAAGTTATTGTCGTATTGCATATATTTTTGAAGTCTCGTTCTTATAAATATGCCTCTATACAGTCATAATTGTGAATACGACTAAAAAATATAGTACTTAAGTTTCTATCCATAGTTTTCCGGGATAACATTTGAATACTTAGAGTTGTTATCACAAATTTGAGTTTGCAAGTACGAAATAACAGGACAACATTTTAATCCTTAGAGTTGTTGTCACGATTTTGAGTTTGCATGTATGCAATAACAACACGAAAAAAGAAACAAAGAAAAGTCCATACAATTTAGTAAAGGTAAGCATATCTTTAGGAACAAGAAAAAAGTAAAAAAATAAAAAAAATTGGTTATTCCTCCATTAATGTAATGTAATCTCCATATAGTCTTAAGAATATACTAGTCTTAAGAATATATTGATCCCAACCTTATGATTATATAGAATTTTTAATTTTTTTTTTCCCTCTAAAATGGATAGAAGATGGTGGCTGCAATGAGGAGGGGTTGGCTGCGGTTTTGGTGGGATATTAGGTTAAATGTTATTTTGATAAGAACAATTATTTAAAATGCTGGAGTTAGCTGGGGGTTAACCATGAGATACTTGTCAGCTACTGAGGAGTGCAGTAATGTTTACCACCCTCAAAGGGAGGGGTGGCAAGCAAAATTTCTCCCATGCATACGTTATATATTGCACTTCTCTTCTGGGATGAAGATGAAGTTGGTCATGATCAGATAGCTGCTCTTCATGTGTCGGCATTGCCAAGGAGTTATACTCGAGATGTTAAAAGTTAATTAATGAAATTTTAACGCTTAGTATGAAATCAATTATAAATGGTTATTGTATATATCAGTGATTTGAAGACAGTATATGTCACGTGGTTGATGACCTTAACTTGTGATAACAATATGATAAGAATATTGTGACAATGAATGTGATGGGTCGTCGTATGCATTGGTAAAAGGATCAAGATCAAGTTCAATAACGATTTGCATAACGTCAGCGCAAATCGAACCCTTAATGCTAGCATACGTCATTGCGATCATCAAATTTAAGACAAAATTTTGTAAAATCTGTTGAATCACATAAGTGTTTCTAATTAACATGTCTGTTTTAGTAACAAGCTAACACAAAAATAGCTACAGAAAGATTGACATCTGGGCAGGCCCTGCATGCCCTTTGATAGATTAACCACAAGTATAAAGTCACTTTAAGGCTTTTCCCTATCTTGAACAGTTTTCTACATTTCTATATATAACACTTGTAATTCAATTTAATCGCCGATCACTATGTAAGCAGTGGACTTTGTACACTGATGACATGTAAACCGAACATTACTTATGGACCAAGTAATTGAGTTATAGTCCATATCTTGCTTATGATTAAGGTGTGTTTGATTAGGAATCTGAGTCAAAAACAAGATCACATTGTTATAGGGCCGGCCATTTGCCTAGTCCTATTAGGACTTACTTAAAGCACAAAGTTAGTCAATTAGGGCGTTATAGTCTTTGATGGGAGGACTATACTTGACCTAATTGACCACTATATATATGATGTTTAGGTCCCTATGCACTACACCGTTCTCAACATCTTTGCCCCATAGAGAAGAGAGCTTTAAGGTGATAGCTGTCATAGAAGATCTTTGCCAAATCACTCAATCATGACCGGCTCCAAAGATAATACATGGTTATGTATTTGTATGAACTATATTGTGTCTATGATCTTAAACGTGCTCAATGTTACAATGTGGTATTAGAGCCTAACGTTCAGTGAGACATAGATCAATTGTTAAATTTTTGGAAAACAAAATTCGGATTGTGTTCAATCAACACAAAGTTTTCAATTAGGGTTTATGTGATGTTTAAAACTTTGGTTAAAAGCTAAAACCCGTTTTAAAATCGTAATGGGTCGAATCTAACCCGAATACAGACACATGAGGATCCGTTTGGAAACATGCGGGTCACAATTACCCGACATGTGAGAAAACGTGTGTTTTAAAGGAATGAAGGCAACGATCATATTTTTTCTGGGCAAATTAAAATTGGGGCTTAGGGTTCTTACGTTTTTTCACTGAAAAATTGATTAAAATTGTTGATTAATTGTTCGAATTCGTTTGAGGTTTTCATTCGAAATTTCAAATTCGGTCTTGTGGTAACCTGTTTATAAGTTAATTCGCTTCCACTGTTGATAAAGATGCTTGCTTATGGACACCAGATAAGTTTTCGAAATCCTAAAGTTTAAGTATCAATCAAATTCATGTTTTAGACCATATAGAGCTGTTAGAACGTTCTTTCAGGGGGCGCGCATAGGTCTGAATCGGTTAATTTTAGTTCGGATGACCCTGAATGCATGTTGAACTATTTTTCTGGAAAATTGATGATTGATTGATATTTGTGATGTTATTCTAGCATGCTTTTTTGATGATTGTTTAAGTTTTGTTGATGTTTGTGTGTTAGAATACATTAGTGACGATTGTTATAATAACAAACCAAAAATCTCTCCCAAGTTATGTAAACCTGCATAATTTTATCTGTTGGTTTTGAGGCTGGTTCATGACCAAGAGCTTTGCTCGGTCATGAATGTGAGGATTCAGTCTCATTTTGGTTTATGGAATCAGTGAGGAGGTCTTTTGCAAAATTTTGCCTCAGCAAACGTCAAAAGGTTACTCCTGCTGGTTCATTAGGATTCAGAAACAAAAACCTATATTCACAACCCGTTGGTCATTTTGAACTTATCTCTACTATATGAGACTCATTGTGTCTTAGAATGGTTTTGTGAATAGCATATAATGATAATAGCTGGTGTGTGTTAAGATTTATTGTCTGATTTTCATATCTCTAGGTATGATCATACATGAATGCTGCATATCAGCTAGAGTTGGTTATATGAACTTAAAGGATATCATATTCTGTTGCGATATGTCTGATATGATAACTTATGCAGTATGGGGTCTATTTAAAAACAAAAGAAAACCAAATTTCGTTTGTGTGATGTTTGCTAGGTATACTGGTTTTTACACTTAAGCTCCCATTAAAAGTTTTGATAGTAAACTTAGCAAAACTTTCTTTCGTTTTCAGCTACCAACCAATGCTCCATAGTTCCCCTAAATGGTACAAACTTTAAGAAGTGGAAACGTGAGATAGAGTATGCCCTAGCTTTTGATGAGTTCGACATAGCCTTTAGTGAACCAAAACCTGCCAAACCTACTAAGGACAGCACAAAAGAGCAGAAGGATGAGTACAAAAAGTGGATGCACGCCAACAAGATGGCTCTTCTGTTCATGAAGAGCAAGATTGAAGACTCCATTGTAGATGGAATTGACCCTTCTTCCAGTGCAGTTGATTACATGGAGAATATCACAGAAAGATATGTGGAATCCCCAAATGGAAGGAGTGTGGAGCTGCTTGAGGAGATGATGGAGTTAGAATATGATGGAACTGGTGTGAGAGACTACATAATGAAGAAGTTAGATTATGTAGCCAAATTGAGGGATCTCAAGATGAGGTTAGATGACAAATTTGTTGTCTGCCACGTTTTGGGGAAGTTGCCACCAGCTTTCAGTAAACTGAAGTCCAATTATGTTGTTGTTGGAGAAAAATGGGATGTTAATCATCTCATTGCTACTGCTGTTGCTGAGGAAACCATTACAAAGAAGGAGGGCAAGATGACTGCTGCAACTACTCAAGTTAATTTGATGACCACTGCCAACAAACCACAGTTTAAAAAGCATGGGACTTCGAGCAAGGACAAGTTCAAGAAGAGTGACAAGCCGTTTGTTAAGAAAGACTTTAAGAAACAGAAGCCAAATCCCAACCCCAAACCACAGAACAAGGATAAGGAGAAGGATCCCAAATCTGATAGATGCTTCCACTGTCATAAGGTTGGACGTATTAAGAAGGATTGCAGACAGTTCAAAGAGTGGTTAGCTAAACGAGGTACTCCCATAGTTATCCCTATTATCCCTTACATTATTGAAGTAAATTTGGTAAAAATTTCACCAAATTCTTGGTGGTTGGATACTGAATCACCAATTCACATCATTAATACTTCACAGGAGTTGCTTGGAAGGTGAACACCAAGTAAGGAGGAGCAGAATGTAGCTACTGGGAATGGATCTAGAGTTGCAGTCAAAGCTATTGGACAAGTTATACTAGCTTTAGAAGTAGGCTTCAGTATTAAGTTGGATAATGTCTTTTGTATTCCCTCTATGAGGAGAAATTTGATTTCTATGTTAAGTTTGGTTCAAGATGACAATACTTTTACTGGTGATAAGTATTGTATGAAGATTTTCAATAAAAATTCCCAGCTTATTGCTACTGCAAATCTTATTCTTGGTCACTGGAAATTGAACTGCAGTTATTTTACAGAAGTGTTTGATGTTGAACTTGTGGGGAATAAAAGGGATAGGTTTGATGAAAACTCAGCTGACTTATGGCATAGGAGATTGGGGCATATATCTAAAGAACGTTTGCAGAAAATGGTCAAAGAAAACTGATAAATCATGAACTTGACTGCTCAAATTTATCAGAATGCAGAGAATGTGTTAAAGGAAAAATGACCAATAGTAGGAAAAAGGGGTATGTTCGAAGTTCAAACTTGCTTGAACTCATTCACACAGATATTTGTGGTCCATTTCAGACCAGAACTATCTGTGGAAACTACTACTTCATCACCTTCATCGATGATTTTTCCAGATAGTGCAGAATTTTCTGATTTATGAAAAATCTCAATCTCTAGAAACCTTTAAGATCTTTAAGGCAGAATCAGAGAAATACTTGGGGAAAATCATTAAAGTGGTGAGATTAGATAGAGGAGGAGAGTTTTATGGCAAGTATGAAGCTAGACAACACAAAGGACCATTTGCTCAGTTTCTTGAATCAGAAGGCATCACAAGGCAGTATACAACTCCAGGCACCCTTGAGCAAAATGGCGTTGCTGAAAGAAGAAATAGGACTTATTTGAACATGGTTAGGAGCATGAAGAGTACAACTAGCCTACCAAAGTTTCTGTGGGGGGGAAGCCTTAAAAACTGCTAACTATTTGACCAATAGGACTCCTAGTAAGTCAGTTAACAAAACCCCACATGAACTATGGTATGGAAAGCAGCCAAGTCTTGCACATTTGCATGTTTGGGGATGCAAAGCAGAAGCCAGGCCGTACAATCCTTTAGAGAAGAAGTTAGATGAGAAGACCGTGAGCTCTTACTTCATTGGTTATGCAGAAAACTCAAAAGGATATCGTTTTTACTGCCCTAACCATAGTCTGCGTATCATTGAGACCAATAAGGCTAAGTTCTTTCATGAAATGGTTCCCAATGGTCCTGCAGATGATTCAAATTACACTTTTGAAGAAAATCCTACTCTTTTAACCCCTGAAACCATTCCTGCAACAATATTCCTATTGCTTCAGTTGAAAATCCTACTTCTGCAACTACTCCTAATATACTTGATCACAGCTTGCATGATCAAGACAATCAAATCCAGCTCATGATGATCATGAACCTGATATTCGTGAAGATCTTCCTCTTCAACAAGACATTGTTGAAGAATCAACTCCTATTGAGCATCCCAGAAGATCCACTAGAACTCCAAAACCAAATCAGGATTTCCACTAGAACTCCAAAACCAAATCAGGATTTCCACTAGAACTCCAAAACCAAATCAGGATTCCATCTATACCTACTCAGTTGAAGCTGAATTTGATTGGGGGGGGGGGGGGGGGGGGGGGGGGGGGGTGGGGGGTGGAGTGGGGGGAGGAGATGATGATCCTGCAAGCTTCAATCAAGCAATGTCAAGCCACAACAGTCAATCATGGATGGAAGCCATGAATACTGAGATGAAGTCTATGGATGATAATCAAGTTTGGGAACTAACTGAGCCAAGTACGAACCAGAAGCCTATTGGATGCAAATGGGTGTTCAAAACCAAGAGTAATGCAGATGGTAGCATTGAAAGATACAAGGCTCGACTGGTTGCAAAAGGATTTACACAGAAAGAAGGCATTGACTACACTGAAACCTTCTCCCCAGGTATCCAGCAAAGATAGTTTCAGAATAGTCATGGCCCTTGTGGCTCACTTTGATTTGGAATTGCACCAAATGGATGTGAAGACAACATTCTTAAATGGAGATTTGGATGAGGATATCTACATGAAGCAACTTGAGGGTTTTGTACAACCAGGAAATGAGCATTTGGTGTGTAAGTTGAAGAAATCAATCTATGGTTTGAAACAAGCTTCAAGGCAGTGGTACTTGAAGTTTGAATCAGTCATCATCTCTGATGGTTTTAAGGCTAATATAGTGGATCAATGTGTTTATCAGAAGATGACAAAGGAGGGCTTTATATTTCTTGTGCTGTACGTTGATGATATATTGCCGGCAAGCAGCAGCATCAGTCTATTGCACAAAACCAAGCAGTTCTTGTTTAAGAACTTCGAAATGAAGGACATGGGGGAAGCAGCTTATGTACTTGGTTTGGAAATCATAAGGAACAGAAAGAGGAGACTACTTGGACTTTCACAGAAGAGTTACATTAATAAAGTACTGAAAAGGTTCGACATGATCAAGTGTAATCCAGGAGATGCTCCTATGTCAAAAGGTGACAAACTGAACAAAGACCAAGCTCCCAAAACTGATAAAGAAAGGCTGGATATGAAGGATTATCCATATGCTAGAATGATTGGAAGTATTATGTATGCTCAGGTCTGCACAAGGCCTGATTTAGCTTTTGCAGTTGGTATTCTATCTAGGTTTTAGTCAAACCCTGGTAAAGAACACTGGAATGCAGGGAAGAAAGTACTCAGATACATGAAGAAGACCAGAGATCACTTGCTGGTATATAGGAGAGTTGATAAACTTGAAGTTGTAGGCTATTCAGATGCTGGTTTAGCTGGTCAGTACCCTTCTACTGGCAAATCAGTATCTGGTTATGTTTTTATGTTAGCAGGAGGTGCTATCTCTTGGAAAAGCACCAAACAAACTCTCATATGCACTTCCACAATGCATTATGAGTATATAGCTATCTATGTGGGAACATGTCAAGCTGTCTGGCTCAGAAACTTTCTGATACAAACGTGCATTGTTGATTCCATTTCAAAACCTATTACCCTATATTGTGATACCTCAGCTGCCATATGCTTCACCAAGAATCACAAGATGACAGCTGATTCAAAGCATATTGATTTGAAGTATCTAAATGTCAGAGATAGAGTTAAAGAAGGACAAATCGACATTCTGCAGATTAGGACTCTAGATCAACTTGCAGATCCTTTTACTAAGGCTTTAGTACCAAAATAGTTTCAGAAGCATGTCACGAACATGAGATTATTGTCAGATTTTGATAGCTAGGTTCAATGGGAGGAACAGTGGGAGTTTTGGCTAGCTGACTTGTGTTTTACAGTTTTTATGTTTATGCAGATATGTTTTTGTTAAGTTTTTTCTTTTTTTCTTTTTTTTGTTTTTTTAAAATAAAACAAACAAAAAAAAAAAAACCCTAAACCATACCAAACATAAACCATAACTAACAACCCTACCAATAATACACAAAATATGTCTGATTAGCCTGCTTTTTTTTCGGCGCCGTTTTCCTCGCGGCCGGCCTGGGGTTTTTTGTCTGTTTTTTTTGTTTTTTCTTTTTTTGTTTTGGTTTTTGTGGCGTGGTGTTTTGGGGGGCCGGGGTGTTGGTTGGGAGGTGGAGAGGATATGAATGAGGGAGAGAGAGGAAATAAAAAAAAAAAATTTTATAAAAAAAAAATAAAGATAAAAAAAAGAAGGGGAGAGTGTAACACGGGAGATATTAAGAGAGAGAAAAAAATTCACAGGAGTTAAGGGGGGTGAGCAAAAAGGACTCTTGTTATGTTGAGTGGGAATTCTGCAGCTGCGCGTGCAAAACTCACATTCCAAATATATGTTTTCCAGTTGATCAATAAAACCATGGTATGAAGTTTTAAGTTCAAATACTTATTCATTTTATGTTAAAGTTCGATTTTAGCTTGTTGCAGCTTCATAAGTATGTTTGTTACTGTTGTGTTTATGAAATAGCTATTTATATGCAGATTGGATTTAATCCAAAGACTTATGTAATGATATCTTAATGCAATTATGTTGCTGCATTAAGATGATTGGACCGTGTACACATGAAACACTCATGTTATCAGATCATTCAAGTTTCAGTACACACCAAAGTCCTAATGTGTTTCTGAGTAGTTGTTCAATTGCTTCTGGTGATTCTGGATGGACTGCATTATGGCAATGCTACTCTTTCCTTTGTCTTGTTTCAAGTGGATGATTGCTTGGAACATGTAAATGTGATCAGAGATCAGGTTACTATTGCTAGCACTTATGTTTACTAGGTCAAGTGATGTTTGTGTTTACTGGATGAATCAGTGTTCAGTCCAAGTGGGAGAATGTAAGCAGTGGACTTTGTACACTGATGACATGTAAACCAAACATTACTTATGGACCAAGTAATTGAGTTATAGTCCATATCTTGCTTATGATTAAAGTGTGTTTGATTAGGAATCTAAGTCAAATACAAGATCACATTGTTATAGGGTCGGCCATTTGCCTAGTCCTATTAGGACTTACTTAAAGCACAAAGTTAGTCAATTAGGGCGTTATAGTCTTTTATGGGAGGACTATACTTGACCTAATTGACCACTATATATATGATGCTTAGGTCCCTATGCACTACACCGTTCTCAACATCTTTGCCCCATAGAGAAGAGAGCTTTAAGGTGATAGCTGTCATAGAAGATCTTTGCCAAATCACTCAATCATGACCGGCTCCAAAGGTAATACATGGTTATGTATTTGTATAAACTATATTGTATCTATGATCTTAAACGTGCTCAATGTTACACACTATTGACGAATTTCTTAACCAACATGAACATCGGCAAATATTTTATCTAAAAATACTAGTTGGTCTGCAGAGCTTTCTATACAACCTTATCGTTTCGATGATATACTAACAACATATATGTATCCATTTCATTAATTTATATGAACATATAACTTGATTTTAGCACTGCCGCTTTTGTGAAAATTCTAACCTCCAAGCACAGATTATTTTATTGTTTTGCCAATTTTTGTCGCTCGAAATGGATTATATTTGTGTTAGTTAATCCCCATACATATTTGCTTGAAAAATATCTAGGTCCTTAATTAACATTTGGTTAGGTTAGATGTGTTAGGCATTTTCTCCAATTTCTGTTCTATCAGCACGATGGTTTAGTCATGCTTTCCATATATGTACTTCAGTTGATTTTTGTTTACATGTCTTGTAAAACTTTAAAAGTTGAACACATCAATCTCTGCCTAAGGACTTTTTCAGATTCAACGAGACTGCTGCTGGGGACAAACTGGGTCTGGCAGCATCTGTTACCGTACACACTTGAGTCTTCCATTCATTGATCAAGTTATCCGAAAGAGAAGCAGCTGGAAACTTACTCGCTTGAAGAAGGCTTGGCCAACATAAAAGAAGTGGAGGACAACTTGTTTTTGTATATATAATGACCTCTCCCCCTTACTCATGAAGTTGAAATCTTTACATTGATTTTCTAAATAAATATTTTTATTTTTTTTCTTTTGTGATCTGGAAAACAAGAATTCTTCTAGTGTTAATTTACAACAATTTTGGAGCGCAGCATTGATAATTAGTTTAGTGAAACCCTTTAATACCTTTCATCTAGCGCTTGCCGAAAAACACTATATATTAGTATTATTCAAATAGAAGGATGAGTAGCAATACAATGTGTCACTATGTGAGAGTTCTTCAACTCAGCATTTGAATTCCGGATTGAGATATTGTCAACCTTTGAGAAACTTTGGAAGCCATTTGGCAGACAGTTTAGGAATGCGCTTGAGGTTGTCCTTGTAGTCAACGTAGTACAACCCGAATCTTACGGTGTAACCCTTTGCCAATTCAAAGTTATCCAACAGAGACCAGTGAATATATCCTTTAACATTCACCCCATTCCTTATTGCACTGTTGATCCAATACAAATGCCTAAGAATGAATTCAATTCTATGCTGATCGTTGAGTGCTTCATTCAGTCCACGTGTATCATTCCGTGCCTCGGTAACTCCATTTTCAGTGATGTAAATTTTTGGATTTTGGTAGTGTTTCTTCATGAAGACCAACACATTCTTCAGGCCTTGGGGAGAAACACAGATTGTAGGATTTCCATCAGCTTCAGGACCGATTAGATCACCATTTATATTTCGTTTCGACGATGCAGCTAAATGATCGTTGCGATAGGCTTTTGGCTTGCTTGCACTTTCTGGGTCGTTCTTACCATATCTTGACGAATAGTAGTTCACACCAATGAAATCAAAAGATCCTTTTACTAGTTTACTGTCTTTCTTGGTGAAAACAGGCAACCTTTCCTTGACCAAATTTCTCATGCTCCTTGGGTAGTGCCCGTATACTAATGGCTCCATGTACCACCCGAGGTTAAAGTCCATTATTCTTTTGGATGCAGCTATGTCTTCCGTGGAGTCTGAATAGGGCTCAACATATTGTGCTACAAGACATATTCCAATTTGCCCACCTTGTTTTGTCTGATACTTTTCTCTGTAAATCTTAACAGCGCTAGCGTGGGCAAGGAGAATGTTGTGACTCACAATGTAGGGTTCAGTGGCTGAGTTACCATCTGTACATTTCGATGTTGGACTGGACGGCACAGAACACCTGCCTGGTGCATGCATTCCAAGGTCGTAACCCATCAGGGCAACGATCCATGGCTCATTAATTGTAGTCCAAAATTTGACCCTGTCTCCGAATGCTTTAAAGCAAACTTCACTGTAGTCCTTGAAATCATCGACAAAAGATCGGTTCAAAAGGCCTCCATACTTGTCCTGCAATGCTTGTGGGGAGTCAAAGTGCATTAATGTTACCAATGGTGTAATGCCATTCTTGACTATCTCGTCAATGAGGCTGTTGTAGTGAGCAATGCCCTCTTGGTTAACTCCACCACTCAAAGTTCCATTTGGAAGAATCCTGGTCCAAGAGATGGAAATTCTGTAGAAATCAGCACCAAGATCCTTAACGAGCTTCACCTCTTCCTTGTATCGCTTGTATGAATCGACGGCAGTCACTATGTTTGAATGATCATCAATTTTCTCTGGGTATTTGTTGACAAAGTCGTCCCAAATACTTGGTCCTTTTCCTCCTAATGTTGATGATCCTTCAGTTTGGAACGAAGACGTAGAGACTCCAAATACAAAGTCACTAGGAAAGTCAGACCTTTTAATTTTCAATTCTTTGTGGTATGGCACAATATTCTTCGATTTCTGAAACTCAGCACTCACAAGAACTTGAGATGATAAGGCAATAAAAACACAAACCCATTGTAACATTCTTAGAGAACGTCGTGAAGGCGCCATAATAATCTCTTAATAAAAATCAAACAATATTGTTTTTAGTCAAGATTGGAGGAAAAACACCGAGTCTGATGATTTATTTTGGAGGCAAAGCCTGCATATATAGTCAATGAGACAAGAAACTAACTAATTAACAAGTAAAAACAAACTAACAAATATTGCCTTTCTTTCTGACCGAGAAGGTTCTTTAGTAAGTGTGCAATTTTTTATGGATCTCCGTTTTAGTAGGAATGTCTGCTACGTAGAGTTCAAGTTACGAAAAGCCATTGAACCCAATTTTCTGTTGAAGAATGTTCTTTTCCACCGTATAAAAATTTTACACGCACATTTTTCAATCTAAGAAGAATTATGAGCAACGAACTTGCTTTGCATATTTCCACCAACACCTTAACCACATGAAGCACAAATTTAAAACCCCGTAAAAAATGAAAACGAAATAAAACCCACATTAAGATTATAAAATGGTTTTGAAATCATTAATGAACAACTAGCTTTCGTCGTTGCTAATGTCGAAATCAACTCTGTTAAGCAGTTAGCACACTTATTTTTCCAGACATACAAACTTCTCAATCCAACAATCAAATGAGCATAGCAAATGTTTACAGAGTTCGTACGTCATGGCTAATTACAGTGGTGAGTTCCAGTTTTTAAACGCGGACCGGCGGAGGTTTGAATAATTAACAAACTCAAAAATATTGGGCTTAAAATGAATTAACAAACTCAAAAATATTGGGCTTAAAAATTACTCTTTAAAAGGTTGCCAGCTACCTAAATTTTTTAAAAGAAATTAAAAATGGGCCAGCTACCAGAGGTAAGAGAAGAGGAAAGATGGATCATCCAATAAGATTCGTGTATATAAAATGGCCCTGGTCTGCTTGTGAGTTTGAAATTTCCCGACAGCTGCAGTTTCTCTTTTTTATTTGTTTACTCACCGCTCCATACGTATGTACGAGAAAACGGGTCTTTCAGAAAACAACCAAATTGATTGGTGCGGATCACTAATGATGATCTTTACTAATTAATGCATTTTTGGTAGTATACAGAATTTTGATGTGGAGGCTGCTATCAAAGGAAATCTACACAGGCGCTGCGGCGGAGCTGTCAAAAGCGTCACCTTTTTTATTATTTGTAGATATCGGATAAGCATGTCCAGTCGTTATTGTCAACCAATGAATTACTAGCAAGGAACAACAAGTTTTACTACTCTTTAGCTACTGGCATTGTTAGGATAATTAAGGTAATTATAGGCTACGGTCCACAAGGTAAGCGTGGACATTTGTAACCATTTTTAAACCATTAGTAAGCAAGGAGTGCAAATAAAAAACCCCAAATAAGACATTTTAGTATTCAATGTTTAAAAGTTACATTTTGGTATCCATTTTATGTCAAAGTTAAACTCTTTAATATATCCGTTAGTTTTGATTGTTAGATGCTGATGTGGAATCCGTGGGTTCATAAATTTCAATTTTTCAAAATTTATTTATTCTTACCAAAAAAGAACTTGACATCCAAATCTTTAACGGATGAAATGTAAACTGTCAACCCTAACAAAAGCCTACAGATCTAGTCAAGGCGGCTACAAACTAGTACTAATAATTCCGTGATGAGTGATGGGTCCACTTTATCTTATATATCTGGCGGCGAGTCAAGAAATCATTGGTTAAAAACGACTAGGCCTAGGAAGGACCAACTAGATATGTCAATATTGACCAGGAAAACCCTATCTAAACAATATGCATGGTTGACAAAGGCCACGTGATTACGTATGTATACCAAAAAAAAAAAAAAACAAAAAAAAAACAAAAATCTGCAGCTGGTGGCAATCACGGAGACGTTAATTTACAAGTGGAAGGAACTGAGCTGAGAAGTTTCCACTTCTGGCTGGGCCCATTTTTCAACCCACTTCTTTGACCGTCTCCGCGTTTGAAAATTTTGACCACCAGCTGCTTCCCACACTATAAATACTTGCTTCACTTGTAGCACATCTCAAGTATTCACAATCATTCCAATCCTCTTCAAGCTGTGCCTTTAGGTACTTACTTTTCAACTACATATCAATTTGGAAATCAATTCCCAAAAATGTATCCGAAGTGCTCTAGTTCTAGTGTTCTTTTGATGTACTTTGTGGTAATTCTTGCCTTGGCTATCACCTTGGTGACTGTGCAAGTGCAAGGCCAGGCAACACGTGTCGGCTTCTACTCGAGCACATGTCCTCGAGCTGAGTCCATTGTCAAACAAACAGTTACGACTCATTTCAAGTCGAATCCTGCCATTGCTCCGGGGCTGTTGAGGATGCACTTTCACGATTGCTTCGTTCAAGGTTGCGATGCATCGGTCCTTCTTAACGGGGCCAACTCCGAGAGAACTGCCGGACCAAACCGCGGTCTAAGGGGTTTCGAAGTTATTGACGATGCAAAGACGCAGCTTGAAGCTGCTTGTCCTGGAGTTGTATCATGTGCCGATATTCTCGCCCTCGCTGCTCGTGACTCTGTCGTTCTCGTAAGTTATTACCTTATGTAATATTAATAGAAAATTAACTATGATGTTCCACATTTCCTATTATGCACTTTATTTGTATGCAAAATTTAAAAAGAAAGTGAACTGCACAATGAGAAATGTGAAGTGCCAATAATTTTTTTCATTTCTTATTACGGAATCAGAAAATATGGTATGTTGAATAGTTAAGTTCCCTTAAACTTTTGTTGATCAAACTAATTTCAAAACTATGATGTATAGACTAAAGGATTCAGTTGGAATGTGCCGACTGGAAGGAGAGACGGACGGGTTTCATTGGCGTCGGAGGCTTCGAATTTGCCCGGCTTTACGGACTCCATTGATGTGCAAAAGGCCAAATTCCTAACTTTGGGCCTCAATACTCAAGATCTCGTCACTCTTGTTGGTAAGCAATATTACATTAACAAAGTACTTACAGTTAAAGTATACAAATGATACACAGTACTAGCTAAGGTGTGGAAGATTCCAATCTTAATATCACAGATGCTTTTTATGATCTAAAATTTCATGTCTACATTAAGTGGTCAAGTTAGGGACAATAGCAGTGATGGTAGTAGTGGAAGCATGTTGGGCCACGCTTAACACTTATGGGACTTTGAGTTAGAACAAACTAATTGGGTAATTATTAATCATAGACATTTTTTTTTCTTGTCACTATATATATAGGTGGGCACACTATTGGAACATCAGCTTGCCAGTTCTTCAGGTACCGACTATACAACTTTACAACAACCGGAAATGGCGCCGACCCTACCATCAACCCTTCATTCCTTTCCCAACTACAATCTCTTTGTCCTCCAAACGGCGACACATCCAAGCGCGTTGATCTCGACATAGGCAGCGCGAGTCGGTTTGATACGACTTTCTTCACAAACTTGCAGAACGGTCGGGGGGTACTTGAGTCGGACCAGAAGTTATGGACCGATGCTTCCACGAGAAGTTTTGTTCAAAGATATTCGGGCTTGAGAGGCTTACCAGGATTGAGTTTCAACGTGGAGTTTGGGAGGTCCATGGTCAAGATGAGTAACATTGGCATCAAATCGGCAACCAACGGTGAAATTCGTCGTGTTTGTTCTGCAATCAACTGACGATCGATCGAGATAGGATATAGTCTGCTGGAAGTTTTATTTTATGTTCTGTTTTCCAAAGGGAAATGTACATTTTTTTTAAGAGACAAAGGGAAATGTACTTGTAAGCTCATTCTTTGTGGGTAGAAAATGAAAATTTTTACACCCCAAAAACTAATAAATATACCTCCCTTTTAATTTTTTTTTCTTTTCCAAACTTCCAATTTTACTCTTCAAAATGAAGAAAATATTTGGCAGTGATACTCATGCCTTCCACAACCATCACCGCGTCTAAGCTATACTCCACCACACCGACCCAAATCAACTCAATCCCTGAAAATCCTAGCCAAAAACTGCCAACATAAGATCCCCGAAATTATCACATCTTTTGTAATCCCCTATAGCCCACATTGGATACTAAAATTAGTTTGATTATAGGTTCAGAAAGAGGTTCTTGGGCAAAATTATTAAGGGTAAATGAGAGGGGAGAGAGATAGTGAGGATGATGGTGGTGGCTGACAGGTACGGGTTGGTGTGTAATGTTAACTTTTTTGTCATATATGTTTTATTCTGCGGGGAAAAAGTTGGTATTTAAAAAAAAAATTACGATGAGGTTAATTTATTATTTTATGGAGTGTAAACAAAAATTTATGTGGAAGTTTGTAATAGGTTAATTTACTATTCTGTGAGGCCAATATGCATTTCAAAGTTTGTAATAATTATAGTTTCGATTTTCCCTTTTTGTCAGTACATTACACGTAGAAAATAATTGTTTTAATAATTTTAATGATCGATTGAAGGGCCTCGTTAAAAGTCTTGGACACCTGGTTTGACCATAAAATTAGTACAGGGGATCCTCCATACGTAGTACTGCACCGTTTTTTTTATATATTCAGGAAGAGTTACTAACCATATATAACATTATAGATAAGAAGCACATGTTAGTCGGATTAATTACTTGAATAAATACAAAGAGCCCACAAAGAAGGTTGTGCACATCACTCCGTGAGAGTTCTTCAATTCAACATTTGAATTCCGGATTCAGATATTGTCAACCTTTGAGAAACTTAGGAAGCCATTTGGCAGACAGTTTAGGAATGCGCTTAAGGTTGTCCTTGTAATCAACGTAGTACAACCCGAATCTTACGGTGTAACCCTTTGCCAATTCAAAGTTGTCCAACAGAGACCAGTGAATATATCCTTTAACATTCACCCCATTCCTTATTGCATTGTTGATCCAATACAAATGCCTAAGAATGAATTCAATTCTATGTCGATCGTTGAGTGCTTCATTCAGTCCGCGCGTATCATTCCTTGCCTCGGTAACTCCATTTTCAGTGATATAAATTTTCGGATTTTGGTAGTGTTCCTTCATGAAGAGCAACACCTTCTCTAGCCCTTGGGGAGAAATGCAGATGGTAGGGTTTCCTTCAGCTTCAGGACCAATTAGTGTCCCGTTTATATTCACTTTCGAGGATGCAGCTAAGTGATCGTTGCGATAGGCTTTTGGCTTGCTTGCACTTTCTGGGTCGTTCTTACCATATCTGGAGGAGTAATAATTCACGCCAATGAAATCAAAAGATCCCTTTACCAGGTCACTCTCTGCCTTGGTGAAAACGGGCAACCTTTCTTTGACCAAATTGCTCATGCTCCTTGGGTAGTGCCCATATACTAATGGCTCCATGTACCACCCTAGATTAAAGTCCATTATTCTTTTGGATGCAGCTATGTCTTCAACGGAGTCTGAATAGGGCTCGACATATTGTGCTACAAGACATATTCCAATTTGCCCACCTTGCTTTCTCTGATATTTTTCTCTGTAGATCTTAACAGCGCTAGCGTGGGCAAGGAGAATGTTGTGACTCACACTGTAGGGTTCAGTGGCTGAGTTACCATCTGTACATTTCGATGTTGGACTGGACGGTACAGAACACCTGCCTGGTGCGTGCATTCCAAGGTCGTAACCCATTAGGGCGACGATCCATGGCTCGTTGATTGTGGTCCAAAATTTAACCCTATCTCCAAATGCTTTAAAGCAAACTTCACTGTAGTCCTTGAAATCTTCGACAAAAGATTGGTTCAAAAGGCCTCCATACCTGTCTTGTAAAACTTGGGGGGAGTCAAAGTGCATTAAGGTTACAAATGGTGTGATGCCATTCTTGACTATGTCGTCAATGAGGCTGTTGTAGTGATCAATGCCCTCCTGGTTTACTCCACCACTCAAAGTTCCATTTGGAAGAATCCTGGTCCAAGAGATGGAAATTCTGTAGAAATCAGCACCAAGATCCTTAACGAGCTTCACCTCTTCCTTGTATCGCTTATATGAATCGACGGCAGTCGCTATGTTTGAATGATCATCAATTTTCTCTGGGTATTTGTCGACAAAGTTGTCCCAAATACTTGGTCCTTTTCCTCCTAATGTCGATGATCCTTCAGTTTGGAATGAAGAAGTAGAGACTCCAAACACAAAGTCACTAGGAAAGTCAGACCTTTTAACTGTCAATTCTTTGCGGTACGGCACAATATTATTCAATTTCTGAAACTCAGCACTCACAAGAACTTGAGATGATAAGGCAATGAAAACACATATCCATTGTAAGATCCTAAGAAACCGTTGTGAAGACGCCATAATAATCTCTTAATATAAATAAAAAAATATTGTTTTTAGGGAAGATTAAAGAAAAAACACTGAGTTTGATGATTAATATTGAAGGCAAAGCCTACTTATATAGTCAATGAGACAAGAAACTAACTAATTAAACAAGTAAAAACAAACTAACAAATATTGCCTTTATTTCTGACCCAGAAAGTAAGTGTGAAATTTTTTATGGATCTCCGTCATTGTAGGAATGTCTGCTACGTAGAGTTCGAGTTACGAAAAACCATTGAACTTAATTTTCTGTTGAAGAATGTTCTTTTCCACAGTATAAAGATCTTACAGGTGTATCTTTCAATCTAAGAAGAATTATGAGCAACGAACTTTCTTTGCAAATTTCCACCAACACCTTAACCACATGAAGCACAAATTTAAAACCCCGTAAAAATTAAAAGAAAGAACAAGCCAACTGAATTAAAACCAAAGAATTGTACTACCAAAAAAATTAATCGGAAATGAATAGATAGACCTACTATCTTCGTGGCAATAATTTAGGTTTGTCATTCACGCAATTTCTCCATTCATACCCGAGGGGATTATTGGTATTGAATTGTTTTGGGGAGGAAGAGCAGTGAATTTTTGGAATGCTAGGTGTTTGTGAGCCAAGATATCAATGAACTTTCATGGGTTTCCATTAAAAGTTGTTACCTTTTACAAGTCGTCCTTGTTCAGGAAAGCAACATAAAGGGTAAAGAATTCAACTTAACATTGCACTAGAGTGGCATGCCTGAAATGGGCATGTCAATGCAGTTTCAAGGAATTGTAATAGCTAGTCAATTTTCATGTGAACTGACGAACTAGTTCATGAAGGTGGACTTACACTTGCCAGATCAATGAAATGGTACTGGTTTGAAGTAACTAACTTACCAGATCCAAAGTTTTGCATGATCCCTTTTTGGTTGGCATGATGCCACCCAATGAAATTTCTGCAAATATTAAGCAACTGACTTGTTTAAGAAGCAAGCAATTAAAGAACTGGTGATGCACAGTAAAAAGAGTCGATATGATCAAGAACTAGTTACATCAATGCATATAAGTCCTAACCACATATATACAAGTTCAAAGAATCGAAGGCCTTCCATGTTAAAAATTCGTTAACTGAAACAAAACAAAGGAAAAGCCAACTGCCAGACATGCAGGAACCAATTGAAAAGCATTCGTTTATGGCTGTTCATTCATAAAGTGTGAGATATAGTGGTTGTACTGCAAAAGATCCAATGGTGGGATGTCACACTGAATAATAAGCCCAAAGATGGAGTCACAACTCTGGTTGTACATAAGGGGCTCACACTGGATAAATTCAGAGAAGGAAAGAAAGTGTACGTAGTGCTAGTATTGCAAGCCATTATTCATATGGGAAATGATCATTAGTTTAAAGTGACCTGGAGAAAGAGTAAATGCATTGGGGTGTCCTTACAAGACGCAAACAGAGGTGGACAGCAGTATAGAATGATAAGAGTTATTAACTTGAGTAGAAAAAGGAAATTTAGGGAGAGCTAAATCAAATGTTCAGTTAATTAGGAGTAAACGGGGCATTATCGGTATAATGTATAGCACGAATAAGAGTACTCTCCACGAATAACCACAACTTAGCATCTAGATAGAAATTCTTAACAAGGGAGAATTAGGGCTCGAGGGACTAGACTCAACTCAGAAGAAGACATAGGCAGAATCTGAAAAACAGAACAAGAATACTCATTGACACCGATTTTGGTTAATACATTACGTGAGAGACAAGCTAGAGAAACAGGCTGAAGGGAGTGATTACAGGCTCGTATATTAATTTGTGTTGCTGCATTTCTCCGATCAAAAAGAAGCTTCTCATCAGCATCTCTTTCGTCCAAGGCCAAATAATTATTAATTTGCGAGGAATTGTCTAGCATTCGGGATTCGGGTGTTCTCGATTTGCACATATGGTTAGAAGCAACTTTTGAAGAGAGCATATTGCTAAATTCACATATATGTATAGTTTGTAAATGTACTGATAGGATTTCCGTTAGAAGTAATTGATCCCCTTGAAGAATAATCAAAGTTTCAAACCTTATGTTATCTAAATATATAGTGTTGTGCGGAAGCATTGACTGAATATGAGTTAAATTGTGATTGACAAAATAAATATGATAAGTGATAAGTTAACAAGTAGACAACAACAACATCAAGATTTATACTGGTTCGGTCTTGGTAACGAGCCTAATCTAGTTTGGAGATGACAAGTATTCTACAATAATCAACAAGAACACTCACAAACCCTTAAACCCCAAATAATCCAAGCTCACTCACTCAAGTTTTCAATGAAAAAGAAGAACAAATGAAGGTATCAACTTTCCTTCTGTTTCTCCTCACAATGCTTGCCGTGCTCACTCAAAAAGAAAGAAAAACTTTCTATCTTAAAGCAAACAAAAATGGGCAGCCTAAATCCTCAAATTCTTCACATTGCATTCATGCAACCTACTATACTATTGCAAATTGTTGCAAAAAAAAAAAAACATGCAGCAGCCACAAGTGTGCAAAACACTCTACCTCCACTTATACAAAAATGTAAACCAAGCTACTAACTAGCTTCCTATTTAGTTGGACAAATCAGCTCCTACTTTATGACATAACATCACAAGTTTTGGTTCAATTATGAGCCAAAATCAACATATAGTTCATATAATCACGGTGAATATTATGCAAGTGAATTTTGATGCGGGAAGCCCCTTAAAAAGTTCTCATGACAACGATTCTTAAAATATCAGCATTCACGGTCATTCATACAAAGTGTAATGTGCTTGGAGAAAACAATAATTGAAGCGCGTGCAAATGGACTGGTATTACATTGAAATTCATGTGTACGTGGTGGGACACCCGAATGCCAAAGACATTTGGGTACTAAATGACAAGAGTTACCAACATCCACTGGAGAATTGGTAAGGGTGATAACATATTCTTTTGGCAAGATAACTGGACTGGCTATGGAGCGTACACTTGGATTCCTTTATCCCAAGATATGCTCATGTAGATTGTGCGTGAGTTTTTAGGTAGTGAAGGATGGAAAATGGACTGGCTGCAGCAGATACTTCCTCCGCATGTGATTCAAAGGATTACTGCAATTCATGTCCAGAGCAATAGTGCCAGAGCTGACAGAGTTTATTGGAAGCTTTCTCGAAATGGTAAGTTTAGTGTTCAAAGTGCCTATCTTTCCCTTTTTCCTGACAACATTGATAGATGGAAATGGAATTTCTGTTGGCACCTCTGCATCCCCCTCAAGTTAAAGACTTTCTTGTGGCTGATTGGACATGATAGACTGCTCATTAATGAACATAGGGTGAGACGCCACTTAGATCTTAATTCAGCTTGTCCATGCTGTAAAAAACGGATGGAAACCAGGGAACATCTTCTTAGGGAATGTGAATGTGCATATGCAGTTTGGAGTAGCTTGCACTTGCCTCCTGAGAAAAGTTATTCATATTCTCTTCCTGTAGAAGATTGGTTGCAAAAGAATCTAAACAATTCCAGGCTTGTTATTTTTAACCTTCCCTAGAACCTTGTGTTTGTGGTGACCCTTTGGTTCATATGGAAGTGGAGATGTAAAATAGTGTTTCAAGGTCAGGTCTCTGGTATTGAGTAAGGACTGGAGATTATTAGATCTTATGCTCATGAGTGGTGGCATGCTAATCATACCACCACCTCGCTTAACCCTACCAAGACGTTGTTAATAAAATGGATCCTCCTGAGCAGGATTTGGTGAAAATTAATGTTGACGGAAGTGGCAGTGCTAATGGTTTGCACATTGGATCCGGAGGTCTCCTACGAAATCACCATGGTGAATGGCTAACTGGATTTGTGATGAATATTGGAATTGGAAGTGTTCTGGAAGCTGAGCTTTGGGGAGTTTTAATGGGTTTGACAGTTGCTTGGAATAGAGGATATAGAGTGGTTGTTCTGGAGTGTGATTCTTTAGCTGTTATTACCCTGCTTTCTAACTCTTTTTTTTTTTTGGTAAGCCCCTGCTTTCTAACTCTATTGATTTGGAGCATCCCCATCTTAATTTGATTCAAGAATGTAGAAATATTATGACTAGAGAGTGGACGTGCTCTATTCAACATATTTACCGAGAAGGAAACAATGTTGCAGACCATCTGGCTAACATTGCTCACAGTTTTGATCTGGGTGTCCATATTCTGCAAGACCTCCCTGAGTCCCGTATGTCTATTTTAACAGAGGATGTTATTGGGAAGACTCGCTTGCAGGTCTGTGGTAGATAGTATGTAGTTTTTTTATTTTGGGCCTTGTGCCCCCAGTCTACCAAAAAAAAAAAGCAAATGTGATTTTAGTCCTCAAGATTTAGAAACTTTTATGGCGTGTTTACTAACCTGGAATGGGAATGAAATTTGTAGGAGTCATTCCCACTCCTGGCAATTCCTGTGTTTACTAAAATTTGGTAATCAAATTTATGGTGAGACCCACCATAAAATTAGGAATGTGATTCCTGATTTTCAAGGAATGGGATTCCCTGGGCTTAGGTGGTATTGTGATTCCTGATTATTGATTCCACCAGGAATGAAAATTTTCTGCCTAAATTATCCTTCAAAATCTAATAACTCGTAAATAATTTCTGCATGGAGGCTTACTTGGGGATCCCAGCTTACGTGTGTGACGTTTACTAGTTTTCATGACTATATCAATGGTTCTTAGATGTTATGACTATTATATTGTAGCAAGTACTCCTCTATGGTGTTTATGACTTTTTGGTGAAGATTGGTAAGTTGAGGTTTATGCAAGTTAGAACTATTTTTAAATGGAGATTACAATTGTTTTGGTATGAAGTTTCGGGTAGAGAACATGATTAGTTTCTTATGGAGACTATGATCATAATTATGTTTCAACTACAATTTTCAGTATTACTTATACGTTTGGTGGCAGAAGATATTTGCAGTTGAAACTTTTTCACCTTTACGTTGAAAATACTAAAGGTTTATAGTAAGGGTATTTTAGTAATTTAATTTATTTTCATTCCGATTCATGAAAATTAGTAAACAGTTTAATGGCAATCAACTTAATTTTCACTCCGATTCTGGGTAATTAGTAAACCCTTCAATGGGAGTGCTTCACTCCGATTCCTGCTCATTCCGATTCATGTTCATTCCGACTCTTGCTCACTCCGATTCCGAGTTAGTAAACGTGCCATTAGTAAAGCCCTCATGTTTTAGTAAAGGCCCTAAACTTTGAATTAAACCCCCTTCCATTTAAACATGATTTCTTTTAAAATGATTATATTTTCTAGTAGAAATCTCTAATTTTTTCATACCTAATTTGCCCTTTCAAGTCATTCCGTGAGTGATTATTGATAGGATATAAATGTTGTTTATGATAGTTGACTTTTTCATGGTTATTGTGCAAGATGAATTGTTCTATATATATGGTTAAATACATTTTTAGTATGTTGTTCTTAATCTATATATCAAGTTAGATACATTTTTAGCATTTTTGTTCTTAATCTATATATCAGGTTAGATAAAATTTTAGTTTTGTTCTTAACCTATACGTTAGGTTTGATAAACTCTTAATTACTTGTTCTTAACCTATAGATCAGGTCAGATAAATTTTTAATATTTTCTTCTTCACCTATACATTAGGTTGGATGAATTTTTAATAATTAAAGCTTAACCTATATATTAGGTTAAATAAGTTTTTAGTAATTTTGTTCTTAATTCAGGTAAGATTTTCTCAACCTACGCATTAGGTACCAAAATTATTTGAAATATTTTGTTCTACATATTAGATAAGATAAATTTCTCAACCTACACAATAGGAGAGTTTGGTAAGTGAATTCTTAAGCTATACAACAAGATCAATAAAGGACACTTTTTCTCCCTATCAATTCTATCGAATTGGTCTGAAGAGGAATACCTCAACAGCAACATTGATCTGGAAATCATAAATCTTTAACATCCCTAACCATTTGGATTTAAATAACGCCTAATAGAGCTGCAACAAAGCATATTGGCTCATAAATATGTGGATTTTGGTCTGCAACCCGAAAGCACATTTGTACCTAACAATAAGGTACGAAAAGTCTGTTTGGCTTCTTCCATTTGGAAATTGGAAATAGAGTCCCCCCAACGCAAGTCCCCTGCCCCCCCCACCCCCCAAAACAAGAACTAAGCAGCTGTATACATCTTATTTATAGAGGAAGTTTGTCTTCATTATTTAGTCAATTTGAATTTCAAAAAAATTTGAAAAGAACTTGTGAAATGAATAGGTTTATTACGTCATTATGAAATGGTTTAAGGGTAGTGGTTGTAATTCTTTGAGAAAATGGTGGGCTTGAATTTCCTGTCATAGATAATTTGATTTTCTGTTAATGTTAATTGTAATGTATATTCATAATTTATATAAGAGGGCTGATCTCAAAAGTTGAGTTTAGCAATGGACTAATATCACAATGCCCAAAAAAAAAATGACAAGAGTTACCCATTTAGTCCTCAAATTGAATTTCTCTATACATATTGTACATGTCCAATTATGCTTGACATAGACCTTACCAAATTTGACGCGTGTTCACTAACCAATAATTGAATGGAAATATGTTTTACACCTTTTCGGGGAGGAACCTTTTAATGAAACAAGTTTGGTAAGAAAGAAGAGAAATAAAAGTCGTACTCCTATGATTATGATGCAGTAAGAGCAAGTCCACCCCTAATGTACCAATTGCCTTTGCCTTAAGGCAATTGGTACAAATTGCCCTAAGGTAATTTGGAGGGCAATCCAATTGTCTTAAGTTTCCACCCCACAAAGTTAATTTAGAGGGCAAGGAATTGCATTTCTCATTGTGTGTTAAAATTTTCCTTGTAACGTTTATTTTTTATTGTAATATATTAGAAATATTGTGGTATTTATAAAAAAAATAAAATTTATGGTACTTTTCTGAAATTGTTTTTAAAAAATAATTACAAAGCAACCCAAAAAAAATTACAAAATAGCCCCAAAATTTTAAAATGACCCCCAAATCAACGGCCCAGATCAAATGGAGTTTGAGTGCGCTGACTTCAGCAGTGCACTCAGAATTTTTTTTAAAAAAAAAAAGAAAAAAAAAGGAAAAACTATAGTGCGCTGACGTCAGCTCGGTTGATTTCTTCGCCGAAGGCAAAGGCGATTTCCGCCTTCGCCCTCGCCCGACCAGATGATCGACCCAGCCGATTTGGCTGTGCTGGAGGCCGCGCAACTCCGCCCGTGGTCGAAACCCCGATCGAGCTCGCGGTGGACTTGCTTCAATACGAGAAAACCGCAGCAAATGATGGGGCCCAATAGCAATGCCAGAAACTTAGAGTGGGTTTCCTTTTCGTTAGGGGTGGAAATGGGTTGAAATTCGACCCGTATTGCGAATAAATCGACCCAATTCATATTGATAATAACCCAACCAGACCCATAATTACTGGACCAGACTATATATGGGTTGGGTATTACACCCGACCCAACTATTATGAGTTGGGTATAGATCCGACCTATCAAACCCACCTTTTTTTGACGTTTTTTCCTAGTTTTAAATTATATATTTAATCGTGTACAATTGAGCTACTCATACAAAAAAATCAAATATTTCAAAATGCAACATAACAAATTTCAAGTTTAATTCAAACATTACAAACTAAACAAATTACAAGTTGTTATAATAGTTAAAAGAAGCCTCTTATAGCACACAAAAAAAGCCTCTATTAAAAGATATCATTAAAATATGAAATAATATTAGGGTAAATAAAAATTATTTTTTTAAAATTTAAATACTGACATCTTTCTAGTTATTCACATTCCTTGTACATTCCTTGCAATATTAGGGTAGAATATGCATTATATGTTATTAAAAAATAAAATTAAAAATATATATAATTCGATACTCGGTATACCATGGTATTGGGTATTCAATACCGTGTACCATACCAAATTTTTTGGTAAGGTAGTGTACCGTACCAAACAGTAATTATACCGAAATTGTACCGTACCAATCGATATGGTACAATATGCTACGGGAGGTATTTGGTACTTTATATTAAAATGCCACCCCTACATGTAACCAACTTTAGCAGAAATCAAGAGAAATCGACTAAGTAGAATAATTTGAGACTGCAAATTAAAGCATATAAACTTTAGTGAGACACATTCAAGTATAAGAGTGAGACATATCAGCGCAAGGGCCATACCTTCAAAAAGAAAGCCGATGTAAAGGGAGTCGTACCGTACACTACGCATCACCTTTTACGCAATAGAACGAATTCAAAAAGACTTGCATAAAGATGTGAACAACTGTGTTCCCATTTAAAAACTTGAGTTCTCCTCAAAAAACCCTAGCCGCTCTACTAAAAAGAATCCCCAAAAACCGCCGCCGGCCCCTTGACTTGCCTTCGGGTCGGCCGGCCACCGTTTTCCCCTTTTCCCCTCTCAAGCTCTGCCTTTCCCCCCTCTCCCCCCCTCCTCTCAAGATCCGCTTATACTCTTGCCGTCGAGAAGCTGCACCTGGCCTTCCACCTTCGCCTCCCTCAATGCCGCCGCCGTCTCCGCAGCCCCCTCCACCAGGAGGGGCTTCTCTCTGCCGTCGCTTTTTCGATGCTTGGTGTTTGTTGGAATAAAGGAGGATTGACTGATGTTTGTTTGTTTTGATTAGAGTTTTAAGTTTCAGAATAAAGAAAAATTGTTAGTTTGTTTTTAAGTTTATTGAGTCCGACGGGATGCATTTCATTTAGTGGCGGCTAGTGTAATTTGTGTTCTGGTTGTTTGATGGGTTCTGGGTCTCGATTTTGCCTTGCTTGGCCGGTTCTTTCAGGTTCAGATCTCACCCGATCTAATGGCCGCTTGTGCAGTGGGTGAGATCTAGTGGCGGCTTGTGCAGTTTCGGGTTTCCTTTCTGTCATGCTTGGCCGGTTTGTCTACTTAACCTGAGCGAGTGGCGGCTTGTGCAGTTGTCAGATTCAAATTTCTTGATCGGCTTCGGGATTCAGGCTCACAATGCTTGGCTGGTTTGTCTGTTCCATTTCGATCTAGTGGCGGCTGGTGCAGTTTTCAGATTCGGATTGCTTGATGCGCTTCGAGTTTTGATTCTGCCTAGCTTGGCTGGCATTGTCTGGGTGTTTTGTCCTTGTAAAAGTTGTAGTTAATCGGTCAAGTTGATATTTTCCGGTTATACTGATGTCTTCTTTAACGAGTTGGCTTGTTTCTGCTGCCTAGTTGCAGTGAAGTTATGGGTCCTGTAAAGAGTATAGACATTCCTTGTTTGGTCGATGTCTGATTTGTACTCCTTTATTTGATTTTACCAAACACTTTTATTATATATTTCTGTCGATAAAAAAAAAGGGACTTGCATAAAGATGACCCCAATCCCAAAAATAAATATTATAGGGAGTCGTACCAAAAAAAAGGGACTTGCATAAAGATGACCCCAATCCCAAAAATAAATATTATAGGGAGTCGTACCGTATATTCTAATGTCTGTCCTAATAAGTCACTGTAAAATATTTCGGAGTTGAGCAAGCGCACATGGCAGAAGCAGAGGCGGAGGCAAAGGGACCATTTTTTTTTTTGCTGAAAGGCAAAGGGACCATTGAGGAGCTGGCCCCCCTTAACTTTCAACAGGCAATAAAAAATTAGTATTGTGATAGTTAAAGTATTTAAAAAGTTCAATAATTCTCTTTTCTATATTATCTCTTAATGTTCTAATTAAAATATAATTCACTCTTTTTAATTCTGTTTCCTTCATAAATCCTAATTCAAAATTGAATCAATATAGTTCAACCAATTTAATTGATTAACACTTAAATTTTGCAAGTCTTTCTCTTTTTCTTTTCTCTTCGTGCTTTAGTGTTATGTTCATTCACCTAATTTCATTATTTGATTCATTTCTCCTTATATACGATTTGGGGGTATGTTGTGAAATTTAGTTCAATTGATAAATAAAGTATGCAACCATTTCAAAAAAGAAATGCAACAATTTCAGAAGATGAAATGTCATCGAGGAGTACTATCTAAATATATAGAAGACGTATCATTTTGAGTTAGTTTGAGATTATGCTCTGAATCTCCTTGTTATATTTGTATAAATATTTTGGTAACTTTCCTATTTAGTATGAATTCAATTTTTATTTTTATTTTTATTTATAAGAGTACCTTTGGAAAATAATTCCAGACTATGCTAAGGAGAACCATAAAATATGTAGAACAACGTATTTGTTTTATTAAAGGAGAGCAATGTTAGACGAAAAAATGACTCATTTGATGAGTTTAAAAATCCAAGTGACCCACCTTGCCAAAACACGTCCTTAACCCCCAACTTTCTCTATATAGGTGTACAGATTATACTGAAACTCCTGCTCCTATGTGCAGGAATTAATCAACAAAATTCGTAAGGTAATAATCTTTGTTGATGAATGAAATTTATCTGTCGAAGATTTTCATTAGGTATTGTTTTTCTAAGCATTTGCGTTTTATTATTGGTTATTGATTATGTTGATAATTTGAAGGAAATCAGGTTAAAATTGCAAAGTGCTGGATAAAATGGACCTCACACCCAAGTCAGCCCAGAAGTTGTTTGAGGGAGATGGTGGAGCATATTACCTTTGGTCAGGTGCAGATGTTCCAGTGCTGGCTGAGGCCAAGGTTGGTGCTGGCAAGCTTGTTCTTCAACCTCAGGGATTTGCTCTTCCCCACTATGCAGATTCTTCCAAGCTGGGATATGTTCTTCAAGGTAATTAATTGCAAATTACAGCCCTGCAAATTACTAAGACAATTACGAACGGTTATAAGTTCAATGACACATGGTCCATGACTTTTCCACACACAAAAAAAGAAAGAAGCAAATGGTCCATGAGGATGGTAAATCTGTACGGATTAGTCCTTAACTTGATTCTTGTCAAATGTCATCTCTAAGGTTGGATCATTGTGAGCTAGCTTCCCGCAAAATCTGAGTAGTTATCTAAACAAAGTCTGTTGATTGGGGAGGATAGAAGTTTGACCATTAATATTAGCACTAATAAATGAAAGTACAGGTGATGATGGATTAGTGGGGATGGTATTTCCCAACAGAAAAGAGGAGGTTTTGATCAAGCTCAAGAAAGGAGATGTGATTCCAATACCTCTTGGAGCAGTCTCATGGTGGTTCAACCAAGCAGACTCTGACCAGCTTGTCATTGTTTTCTTGGGCGAAACCACCACAGCTCACATTCCTGGTCAATTCACCTACTTCTTCATAGCAGGAACCCTCAGTTTACTCAGAGGTTTCTCAACTGAATTTATCAGTAAATTTTACAACATCACCAAAGATGAAGCAGATCAGATCACCAAAAACCAAACAGGGGTTTTGCTCATCAAGCTGGATCAAGCTCAAAAGACCAAACTGCCCAAGCCCAATGACCACTTGTCCCACAAACTTGTTCACAACATCAACAGCAGCACCACATTGATCACTGAGAAGGAGTTTCCTTTCCTTAAACAAGCAGGATTAAGCGCTAGTCACACGAAACTTGAACCGAATGGGGTTTCATCTCCAGCTTACACCACTGATTCCACAGTTCAAGTAATTTATGTTGTCCAAGGGGGAGGTCAAGTGCAAATTGTGGGGCTTAATGGTCAACTTGTCCTGGACACAGAAGTTACCGCTGGTCAATTATTTGTGGTGCCAAGATTTTTCATGGTGGCTAAAGTTGCAGGGGAAAACGGACTTGAGCTTTTGTCAATGATCACAAGCTCCCAGTAAGCAATACTTCAGATGATAAATTTGTGTGTTTTTGAGAACTTGTTTGCCTTTTTCTGAGTGCTAGCTTGTGCTTTACAATACTTTCAATAATTATGGTTGTTATTTTTACAGGCCTATGCTGGAAAACTTAGCTGGCTGGACATCAGCATTGGGAGCATTATCACCAGAGGTGCTACAAATAGCCCTCGATATAAGTCCAGAATTGCAGGCTCTTCTCCAGTCAAAGATGGGAAAGATCTGATCAATTAGTTCTTAAATACCTTTAACAGAATAAAATAAGTTTGTATGGATTTCTATCTTTGAATAAACTGTTTTTGTCATGTTATGCTTCATGCTTGTCTATCCGTTCATCAGAAAAAAAAAAAAAAAAAAAAAAACACAATTGATATTAGGGGTGTAGGCAATTAAACCAAAAAATCGCAAACCTAACAAATTACACCGTTTGGTGTGGTGTGGTTTAGTTTAATTTTTTTTTTTTGAACATGCGACTTGTAAAACCATACATCACCACTTATAATTGGTGCAACTCTTGGTTTCAAAATGTTGAAAATCGCAATTCACCGCATCGTACCGCAATATTAGTAAATAGTTTAATTTATATATCTTGGTAATTTATTTTGTATCTTGGTTGTGATAATTAAAAACCTTGAGACTATTACTTATGAGTCTAAAGTAATAAGTTTTGGTGATGAATTGTGATCTTGAAATATATTTTAAACTACTTATAATATGTATGAATTATAGAATTTGAAAAATGTGTACAAAGTCAAAACAAACCACACCAGATCGCTAATTGCAATTAGCCGCACTGCTTAAAATTGTTAGTAAGTGGTTTGATTTTGGTTTGAGATTTTTATAAACCGTATAAAACTATGTAATTTATGATTTTACCCTAAAACTGCACCAAATCACATCACGCACAACCCTAATTTATATTGTTCTAAAAATAGAATACAAACAGATCATGACAACGTTGGCAAGATCACAAGTAACCAGACCAACAAGATCGGCTAGCCCATTAGCACAAAACAGGAGTGAAAAGCTGAAAGCCCAAAGTTGCCCACCACTCTAAAATTGTGGTGGTGAGCTTGGCAATAGTGAAACACATCATGTATGGCGTCTTTTAAATGGTTTTTGTTGGGTTACTCCGTGGCAGTAGCACGTAAAGCTTCTAAATCATACGTACACGGATTAGTTCCACCTACATATATATTGAGTATGATATCCAGTCTATATATAATGTGTAGAAATGAAATTTCCATACTTCTTTCTTCGTTCATTCTCAAAAAAAACAAAGGGAAATTAACTTGCCATCCCTGATTACAACTTTTTTCTGATTAAAACTTTGTGATAGTTTAAAAATAGATTGAAGGACAAAATGTTTGTCCACAAAATGCCCGGACATCGAGTGCATAGAACCCCACTGGGAATTGAACCCACTGAGTTCTCAAGTGTGTGTATATATATATATATATATATATATATATATATATATAGAAAAGTATGAAGAGAACTCAGGAGAAGGATAAACCTCCTCTTATTGTACCCTCTATTTATAGTGTTAGATTTACAAGTAGAACCTCTCTAAGTAACCCCTGAAGGTAGATGGTCACCTAGTTATTTATACATTCATATCCTAGTTACTACACATTCATAATACAATTAACTAAGGAAAATGGACAGCCACCCATTATTACATTGATTTATAACACTCCCCCCTCTGAATGTGTAGAACTTAAGAAGTAGTCGCATCAAATCTTTGTAGGCAGTTGATGAAGTCACTGTAGTAGGCACTCAGGGGGTACGTATGTCCATAAGGGATCCATTCAGGGGTATGCTAACACTAAAACCTTGCCAAGGAAAACTCAATGGGGAAAAAGCCAAGGCGAAAGGAAAAGTGAGCATGCATATGTCGGTACTTAGCATCTACATGATGCAACAAGTATTCAGAGGTATGACCAACCCAACGCGGGTGCCTCATTAAAAACCTTGCCAGGCAACAAAACCCTGTGGGAAAAAGTTAACCTGTGCTAAGGGAAAAAGAGTACATTAAGGTCAAATGAGTATACTTTCGGATACTCCCCCTGAAGTCGACAAAGCTCCCCCTGAAGGATACATATGACTCCAAGAGGCAACCTCAATATGAAAGATCTTTGAGTTGACGCATCCCAATACGGTGAACTAGATTCTTGAATGTTTTTGTAGGAAGCGCCTTGGTTAACAAATCAGCCAGATTATCACTAGAACGAATTTGTTTGACTTCTACTTCGCTATTCCTCTCTCGAGCTCATGTGTATGGAAGAACTTTGGGGAAATGTGCTTAGTTCTATCACCTTTGATATAACCCCCTTTAATTTCGTGCAACACAAGCAGCATTGTCTTCAAACAATATTGTCGGACTATCTTTAATTGGGGTGAGCCCACATGTTACTTGGATATGATGGACCATGGATCTCAGCCATATGCACTCGCGGCTTGCTTCATGTAATGCTAAAATTTCAGAGTGATTTGAAGAGGTGGCAGCAATTGTTTGTTTTACAGATCTCCATGAAATAGCAGTGTTGCCACAAGTGAAAATATATCCCGTTTGTGATCGAGCTTTATGTGGATCCGATAAGTAACCGGCATCTGCATAGCCAATAATTTCAGGCTTTGACCCTTTTGGATAGAATAATCCCATATCGACTGTTCCACGGAGATATCGCATTACATGTTTAATGCCCACCCAATGTCGTCGAGTTGGTGCAGAGCTATACCTTGCCAATAAGTTGACAGAGAAAGCAATGTCTGGTCTTGTGGAATTTGCAAGGTACATCAAAGCTCCAATTGCACTTAAATAAGGTACTTCGGGACCAAGCAATTTCTCATTTTCCTCCTCCGAGGACGAAATGGATCCTTCTTCCACATCAAGTGATCGAACAACCATTGGGCTGCTTAAGGGATGCGCTTTGTCCATATAAAATCGTTTGAGGACTTTCTCGGTATAGGTAGATTGATGGACAAAAGTTCCATTTGGTAAATGCTCAATTTGCAAGCCGAGACAAAATTTTGTTTTTCCGAGATCTTTCCATCTCCAAACTCCCTCATAAGATAATGAGCTGCTTTCTTAATTTCCCCACTCCTGGAGTCCCAACCAGATTTAAATCATCAACACTAAACTGCGATTATAGCAAATCCGTTATTTGATCTTTTAACTGAAAACGCACGGACAAATGGGGTCATTAGTATATCCCTCCTTTAGGAGATATTGACTAAGCCGATTATACCACATGCGTCCGGATTGCTTTAATCCATATAAGGAGCGCTGTAACTTAATTGAATACAAGTTACGAGGTTTAGAATTAGTTGCTCGTGGGATTTCAATTCCCTCAGGAACCCGCATATATATGTCATTATCTAATGATCCATACAAATATGCAGTGACAACATCCATTAGGCGCATCTCAAGATTTTCCCTGTGACCGCCAAGCTAATTAGGAAACGAAATGTAATTCCATCCCATTACAGGGGAGTATGTTTCCTTGTAGTCAATTCCAGGTTTCCTGTGAAAAACCTTGTGCAACGAGTCGAGCTTTATATCTGGCTATCTCATTTTTCTCACTTTCCGTTTCCGTCACAAATACCCATTTGTATCCAATGGGTTTAACACCATTAGGCGTTTGGACTATTGGTCCAAAAACTTTTCGCTTTGTCAAGGAATTTAATTCTGCTTGGATCCGCTTCTTTCCATTTTGGCCAATCGTTTCTCCCAGTCGACATTGTTCCAACACTTTGGGGTTCAGGATCCTGATAATCTTTTTCAATATCATGAGCGATCATAAAAGCGAAGATATTATCAATAATGACTTTATTTCTATCCCAACTTTCTCCACTGACTTATGGAGATCTCCTCAGATGTATGAGCCTCTTCATGGGCTATTTCCCTCAACTTTCCAACTGATCAGTATTTGTTGTTTCTTTTGTAGATTCCCTCATGAGTGCTAGTATCTTGTGGCCTCTCTTTTCCGGGGAACGGTGTCCTTTGCACCAATAGGCCTACCACGCTTAAGTCGTGGCTTTGAATCATTTATACCCTGAGATTGTCCTGCAGGAATATCGACCCGGGCCGGGGCATTTGCAGCCGGAACATGTGACTTTGTCACTTTACTTGTATCAACAAATGCATCAGGCAATTTGTTTGCTATATTTTGCAAGTGAATGATCCTTTGAACTTCAAGTTCACATTGGTTATTGCGAGGATCAAGATGAGACAATGATGTGGCATGCCAATCAATTTCACGCCGTTCAATAGATATCGGCTTTTGTTCTCCCCATAATGGTGGGAAATTTGTCTCATCAAAATGGCAATCTGCAAAGCGGGCAGTAAATACATCACCTGTTAAAGGTTCAAGATATCTTATGATAGATGGAGAGTCAAAACCCACATAAATTCCAAGTCGTCGTTGTGGACCCATTTTCATTCTTCTGTGGGGGTGGAATAGGGGACATAAACAGCGCAACCAAAAATACGAAGATGAGAAATATTTGGTTCGTGCCCAAAAACAAGCTGCAAAGGCGAGTATTGGTGACAAGATGTGGGACGAAGACGAATTAAAGATGCAGCATGTAAGATAGCATGACCCCACGTAGATATAGGCAATTTGGATCTTAAAAGTAAAGGGCGAGCAATCAATTGGAGGCGCTTAATAAGTGATTCAGCTAGACCATTTTGAGTATGAGTGTGTGCAACTGAGTGTTCGACATCAATGCCTATGGACATGCAGTAATCATTAAAAACACGAGATGTAAATTTAGCAGCATTGTCAAGACGAATAGATTTAATGGGATGGTCTGGAAAATGTGCCCTTAATCTAATGATTTGAGCAAGTAGTCTAGCAAATGCAGTAGTGCGAGTAGACAATAGGCAAACATGAGACCAACGAGATGATGCATCTATTAGAACCCATGAAATATCGAAAGGGTCCACACGGAGGATGGATAGGTCCACAAATATCCCCTTGTATCCGTTGTAAGAATGTAGGGGATTCATTGACAACTTTAGTGGGTGACGGTCTTATGACCAATTTTCCTTGTGAGCAGGCGACGCACGGGTAATCACATGGCAAAAGTATATCTCCTGCCTTGTAATGGATGTCCATGTGATTTTTCAATAATATGACGCATTATTGCATGTCCCCGGATGACCGAGCCGATCATGCCAAAGCATGAAAGGCTTTGGATCAATGAATTTCTTAGTCACCAAATTTGCTTCTATTGTTTGTATAGTTGTGTAATACAAACCAGTGGAGAAAGTGGGAAGTTTTTCTAAAACGTGCTCTTTCCGCATGAAACAATAGAAGTGATGCAGAGATTACTCCATATTACCCATGTTCATTGTTTCAATGTGGTATCCATTCTTACGGATATCTTTGAAACTAAGTAGATTTCTTGTGGATCTACTGGAATAGAGAGCACTTTCAATGTGAATTTTAGTTCCATTGGGTAATAGGAGAGTGGCTTGTCCAGAGCCATCAATTAGAGTTGATGTCCCAGAAATGGTGTGGACATTAGCTTTTGCTAATTTGATATTCTAGAAATATTTTTGGTCTCGAAGTATCGTATGCGTCGTACCACTGTCTGCTAAGCATAGGTCTCCACCTTCTTTTTTAGGATTTTTCAAGCAATTGTTCTTCTCTATCCCTTTTGAAACAAATAAAATGCATTGGTAAATGGAAACAAAGAAAGACCAACACATAGTAATAAAGTTCTTTATTGAATGAAACCAAAATGACGAGTGCATGATCTCTTGAGAAACTAAAGACAAACTTAAAATTTCATGTCTTGACAAAGTCTAAGACAAACTTTATTCATAAACAAAATGCATATAGATAAACTAGAATAGTTTAGTCTTCAAGGTTCTCATCCTCCAACTGTGTAGCTTCGTGCCACCATAATGATCTGCACGGAAGTCTGAAGCATCCAAGTGGTTCACATCCACTTTTCCATTGAAGTCAACCGAATTGACCTCCTTGCCTTTTGCTTTTGATGCTTCATACCAGATCCAGCAAGGTGTTTGGCAGTACGGCAAACTCTAGCATAATGTCCCTTGATGCCGCATCGACTCGCAAGCCTCATCCCTCCCTTTTACCATGGGCTTGGTTTTCATAAGACTCATTCCGCTTCTTGCGATTTGGCGCAGACCTCCCTGTTGGAGGAGTTATGATCCTGACCACCACGATCTCTCTTGGTGTTTCGACCATTTTTGAGTTTGTTGTTGTTGCGATCCATTGCCATGTCCACGGTCACGATTATTATTTCTTCGATGCTTTGCAACATAATTGGCATTTGCCTCAGGAACATGCATGGAGCCAGATGGATGAGATTCATGATTTTTCATGAGCAGCTCATTGTTTTGCTCTGCAACCAGCAGGCATGAGATCAATTCAGAATATGTCTTGAATCTACGTTCCCGATATTGTTGTTGCAACACCATATTTGAAGCATGGAATGTTGAAAACGTCTTTTCCAACTTGTCTTCCCTCAGAAATTTTCTCTCCCACAGAGTTCCAATTGGGAAGTGATTTTGAACAATGCAGAGTTATACTCATTGACCGTTTTGAAATCTTGCAATCGCAGATGTATCCAGTCATGACGTGCTTTGGGAAGCAGGACTGACTGTTGGTGGCCAAATCTTTCTTTCCAGTCTTTTCCAAAGGACAGATGGATCCCTTCACAGTGAGGTACTCAGACTTAGCCTCATGTAAATGGTGGCGAAGAAGGAATTGTTTTGCTTGACGTAAAGATGTTGGCTTTTTTCCACAATGGTTCCTTCGAGTGTTTCTTGAAGGTGAGTTTCGGCATAAGAACCCACGACAAGTAATTTTCCAGTGATGGAGTGGCGTAAACTCCACATTTGCGATTTCGCCATTGTTGGAACTACAAAGGAAGGTGTAGTATCAAGATCAAGTATCTTTGGTTCTTGATCAATGAAAACCATAATCGAGCCTTAATATATAAATCGAGAATCAAGTATCTTTGGTTCTTGATCTCTATTGTGACATGATATAATATTGATGATATACAAATTATATGTATAAGCATGAAAATGACGAGCAATGGCATAGATGAATTCAATAATAGATGAAACTCATACACTATCTTATCCGATATGTACAGATCCAATAGAATATGATAAACACATAATCATATATATGAACTAAAGGACATATCTTATAGCTTAGAATAGCATATTATACATATAGGGAAATGTATAAGCTCTACGTGTAAAGCATATGAAAGAGATTGAAAGAAATAGGATAGGAACCATACCGAGAGCAACTGTGCTGATAACGTGATAGAAAAGTATGAAGAGAACTGAGGAGAAGGATAAACCTCCTCTTATTGTACCCTCTATTTATAGTGTTAGATTTACAAGTAGAACCTCTCTAAGTAACCCCTGAAGGTAGATGGACCTAGTTATTATACATTCATATCCTAGTTACTACACATTCATAATACAATTAACTAAGGAAAATGGACAGCCACCCATTATTACATTGATTTATAACAATATATATATATTATTGTTAGTACAGTTGCTGAGCAACCTTTTAAACCAAAACCCGTCCACTCACTGTTACACTCCGTCTCCAAAAAGTGGGCCCGAGATATACGGCCATCACCCGGAGGGTGACGAAGCCTATACCCGCACACACAGATGATAAAACCACGGAAATAAGATCATAAAAGATATAGATGAGCCCATAACAATCACCCAAAACAAACACAACATCATTAGAGCTTCTACGGCAAGAGAAAAGAATAGCGGAAATCACAGACAACCTGAACTGAACAGGAGACGTCCCTACATTCTCGGGACGGATGCAGAGCCATCGTACTGCCTCTCCTTGCGTCTTTGGTCAACTCAGCTACTAATCCTTGAGGGGGCGCAAAACCAAAAGGGTGAGTGGATGGAAAAATAAATAGTTTCGAAAACGTTTATGAAAATAATATGAATAACCCCCTGCTGTAAAAATATATTGTGCAGAAATACTGAAAATACGGTAAAATACTTGGGTCTACGCAGGTAGAGTGCACATAGCCTATCACACACGCTACCCTGGAACTGCGCAGGGGTCGTCAATTCGCTGCCCTGCCCAGGGGTCGTCAATTCGCTGCCCTGCCCAGGGGTCGTTGTACAACTGAATGAATATAACCCCCTGTACTCACCCTCACGTGTCACCCACTCTACCTTGGACCTGTGCAGGGGTCATCAATTCGCTGCCCTGCCCAAGGGTCGCGGCATCGGAATAAGCTAGCAAAAGGGAGGGGTCTTCGGTTCGGGTGACAAGTGTGAAAGATGTGTCCTACGGCCGTAGTCCGAGTGCTAAATCTGTAAAGTACTGTCTGATTCTAGATGCACTATTTACTGAACTGATAATCTGATATCTAAATATCTATATATATCTGTACAGTACTACTATGTACTGAACTTCAATGAAAACCAATAACTTTATGAAAACAAAACTCATCCACTCACAGTGATACTGGAAATCATCATTTGTTTGTATTGTTTGACTGGGGTGTCCCATTGGAACTCAGATACCTATAAAGTTTCCATAAATCATTCGTAAGAAAGTCTGTAATTAAATACCAACTTCAAAACTCTAATTTCCCATGTTTTGCTCAATCAGGGTTTAACCGTATCTCAGATGGCGAAACAGAGGTCGCCATCGGGTCCGGAAGGTCGTTTCCAATTGGAAATGTAGCTAGTTGACCTTGGTCAACGCTGATCAACGGTTGCTAATGTCAACATGTCGGTGCTCCTGTGGTACACACGTGGCGCACTCGTGATGCTAACGTGGAGCACTCGTGACGCTAACGTGGCACACTCGTGGTGCTAGCGTGGCATCCATGTGTCACTGATGTGTCGCTGGCGTGGCATGTTGGTGCTAACGTTAGCATCGCCGAAAGGTTCGGCTTCCGTCAACTCTTCGCCGGTGTCAATCAGCGTCGTTTCTGACGCTGAGGCTGGGTAAACCTTGATCGCCACAACGGGCTAAAGGCTATGCAGGTGGTGGAGCGTAGAGTGGCGGCCGGAGCTGTGAGATCGGCACTGATGACGGTAGCGGGGGCGTTTCCCATTTTGATCTCACCGTGGCTGTTCCACGCCATCGTCCGGGCTGCAAATGGGTGGTCCATAATAGCGATGGTGAGGGGAAGACGGCGCAGCAGCTAAGTGGGGCGATCCGAGGCCGGCGTATGGCGAATGGCGGCGAGGAGTTCGCGGGTTAGAAGTTTCCCGAAATGGAAACTTCTGGTGTTCGGGTTTTAAACCCGCACCACTGACTTCCAAAAATATCAGCCACCAAGCACTCCTAGCCTGCCACGTGGCAGGTTTCCACCACTTCTATAATCTGTTTTTCGTCCGTTAGGGCTTCGTTACAACTCAGAATTCGATTCCGTCTCCGCGTTCGTATTGTCAAGTTTTTCTCATCAAGTAGAATATTGGATATGTAATTTCTAACGGCCCAAAAGTCAATTGTTTGACCCACAGGGGCATTTTGGTCATTTCACAGAAAATCTCGGAACGGGTCGTAACACTCACAGTGACACCGGGCGATCACCGTTGTCCTCGTCTTAAAGCTTGGGATGATCATGTTGGTTCCTCGGGATTTGGTCACCTAGAAATCCCAATGGTTAACGGCTAATGAATGAAACGTAACAAATAACTGTAAAACCCTAATCCTCCTTATTTTGCCCAATTGGGGTATAACCGTATCTCGGATGGCGAAATGGGGTTCCCCATTTGATCCGGAATGTCGTTTCCACTAGGAAAAGTGGTCGGTCAACGGTTGGTCAATAGCGCTGACTAACGGTCAACGGTAGGGCTGACGTTAGTACTCTAGTGCTGACATGGTACTGATGTGGCGTCCACATGGAACTGACTCAGTGCTGACATGGCGCTGACGTATGCACTGTTAAAGTTAACGAAACACCGTTAACTTTAACGGCTGACTAACGGCGTCGTTTGCTGACGTCAGCACTACCACGCCGGTGACTTTTCCGGCCGAAACCCCTAAAACTTCAACTCCATTTCTCAACCAAATCAAACAAATTTTATGTCTAAATCTATCTACGGAAGCAAGGAATCCAAAAATCAAGTTTTCAAGACTCACTGTAGCTTGGTTTGGCCGGAATCGGCGTCGAAATCTCGGATTTCTGCCGACGTCATTGGAGCTTCATTGTCGGGTTTTCTCGCACGATCTTGGGTATATTGGAATCACAGGGACAATCTGATCATGTTTTTGGTGTTGGATTTTCCGATCCGTGGTTGGCGGTTCGTCGATGGTGGTGGAGGAGTCAGCGGGTTCGTCGGGGGTCTCGGGTTACCCTTTTTGGAAATCTGGGCTGGGCCACGGGTTTTATCAAACCGGCTGACCCAAAGTCAACCTGTTTGCCAATCCCTTCATGCCACGTGTCACTCTCATCCCCACCACAATCTTTTTTCGTCCGTAACGCATTCGTTACAACTCGAAATTCGATTCCGTCTTTGCGGACACGTTCATATCGACGAGCTCTTTGCATAGAGTCCAATATTGAATACATAGATTCTTACTGGTCATAAAGTCAACGTTTGACCTTCAGGGGCATTTTGATCATTTCCCAATTTTTGGGAAATTTTTCGGAACGGGTCGTAACATTAACGCTTCACGTGGGCACTCTGTTACAGTCTCCTATTCCTAAGGGGGTGATTGGGGTTATAGGGCAACCCATGAATCATGCCACCTATCCAACGAGGCAACCCAAGAGGTCTAAAATCCCGAATAAGGGTGGCCCACGTTGCTCTCCCACTTCTGGGAGGCAGCCCAAGAGGTCTAAAATCCATTTATGGGTGGCCCATGTTGCATTAAATCTCGCATGGTTTAGGCAACTCATGGATTATGGCACCTATCCAACAATGCAACCCAAGAAGGCAGTGGTATGTCCTGTTTGTGTCTGTTGAGGGGAGAACATCACGCTCTGCAGCTCCATCGGTCGCCACGTGCGCGCCGCAGTTCCCGCGCTTTCCGCCATGTAGCGCCTGTCACGTGCTCTCAATGTGTACCATCAAATAAACCAGCTTTCCTCTTTCGCAGGACTCGAGCTTTTCAGGTGGGATTGTAATAGAGATCTATATACATCTTCTGGGCAAGCTATGACGGATGCGTGGAGAATGGAATTGGCACATCCGATTGAGGTTGATGTGAGGAGAAGCAGCACTTAGTAAACGATTGTATGAATTCGGGAACCAGGGGAAACTCAGTTTTCGATAAATTGGGCCTTTTGAGATAACATAGAGAGTTGGTGACGTGGCATATCAGTTGGGTTTACTACCGGAGCTATCTTGGGTGCACAGGGTGTTTCATGTGTCGATGCTCCGAAGGTGGATATCAGATTCTTTCTATGTCTTGAAATCTCAACCATTTGGAGTGAGGAAAAAGGTGTTTTGAGTTGTGGAAGGGCCGAATTACTTGGTAGGTTTGAAAGATCTAGTCCTAGGCGACAGAACGTTCTAGTGGTGAAAGTCTTGTGCGACACCTACGGTGTTGAGGAAGCCACGTGGGAGATGGTGGAGTACATACGGAAGGAGTGTTCGCACATGTCCTACGTACGTACGTCCTCCCCTAGTTTATTTTTGAATTTCGAGGACGAAATTCTTATAAGGGGGGTAGATTGATACGACCCGTTCCGAAAATTTCCCAAAATGTATGAAATGACCAAAATGCCCTTGCTTGGTCAAACATTGACTTTTGAATAGTGATAGATGTTATTTTTAATATTGTACTCTTTGCGAAGAGCTCGACGACACAAACGCGTCTACGAAGACGAAATCGAATTCCGAGTTGTATCGAAGAAGTTACGGACGAAAAACGGAATTTTGGTGTAGAGAAGTGCCACGTGGCAGCTTCTGATTGGTCGGTTTGGGGAAGATATTTTGGGGTTGTTTTTAAACCCGGTTTAACCCCGAGTTTCCCAAAAGGGAAACCTGAGTTCGCAAGTCGCGTCCGAACAGTGAAAAACACGCCGAAAATGCTTCGCCGCCGTTGACCCTTCGCCGACGACGGATCGGGCCGACGACCGCCTGCATCTCCTTCCCCTCGCCGAGACGAAGCCGGAGCACCAAAGATCGGAGCCAGCAGCCGTCGGAATCGCCGGCAACGACGTCGACGGAATCCGCGAGCTTTCCGGCGAGATTCTGAGGCACAGGCCGTGGTAAGTTCTGAAACCTTGATTTTTGGATTCCTTGGATTCCGGTAGATGCGTTTTGACATAAAATTCGATGGATTTGGTTGAGAATTGAAGGTTTTAGGATTTTGGGGAAGCCCGGGGAAATCCCGGGTTCAGGATCCGCGGGCGCCTTGTTCGCGTCGCGACACGTGGATGACACGCGTGTGCCGCGTGGCGCCACGTCAGCGCCGCGTGTCACGCCACGTCAGCACCACGTGGCTGCCAGGTCATCGCCACGTCAGCACTGTGTCAGTGCCACGCCAGGACGTCCTCACGTCGCAGCCGTTGACCGGCGTTGACCACCGTTGACCGACCACTTTTCCGAGTGGAAACGACGTTCCGGATCCAATGGCGAACTCCGTTTTGCCATCCGAGATACGGTTATACCCCGATTGAGCAAAACAAGGAAAAGTAGGGTTTCTCGGTTATCCGTTAAGTTTCGGTTATTAACTTTGGATTATTGGGATTGTTAGGTGATCAGATTTCGAGGAATCAGCATAACCGAATCGTGCCTGGAGAGGAGGACGACGACAATCGCCCGGTGTCACTGTGAGTGGACGGGTTTGGTTTTAAATGTTGTTTGAGTGTGCTTTGTTTTCGTATATATATATATATTTGTATGTTTTTATGCTTATAAATTGGTTATGCTGCTGGTTGTTGTGACTACTGTTGGTAATTGTTGCTTGGTTGTTCCTAGGTAGTTGGTTTGCGATCAGTACTATTAGGGGCGCATTATATGGATCGGGTGGGTATGGCCCTCGTCCATTAAATCATGGATCGGGTGGGTATGGCCCTCGTCCATGAGAGATATATCTCGGTCGGGTGACATGGCCCTCGACCACACATTATATCATGGATCAGGTGGGTATGGCCCTCGTCCATGAGAGGTATATCTCGGTCGGGTGTTATGGCCCTCGACCACCTTACGTTGTAGTGTTGGGAATGTTTTGTGTGTATAGGTTGCTCGGATGTTAGTTACTGTACGTGTTGGCTGGATTGAGGTATGATATTATTATTATACTATCTGTTTTGACAGAGGGGGTTATTGGCATATCTGTTAAATGTTTTTCACTGACTTCTTTTTCCGTCCACTCACCCTTGGTTTTGCGCCCCCTCAGGATTTGATTCTGAAGTGCATTCACCGAGACGACTGAGACCTGCCGATAGCTCTACTTCCACCAACGAAGGGTAGGAGATCTTCGTTGTCTTTGTCAGGCAGGTTATGAGTTAAGCTGTACAGCTGTGTATTCCGCCCTTGGGGCAGTTGTAGTGTGTTGTTTCTCTTCCGCTGTAGATGCTCTGATATTAATTTGTATTCTTTTTTCTTCCTTTTTTTGTCGTTTTTATTTGTTTAAGGCTTCGTCACTCTTTGGGGGTGATGGCCGCACTCCCGGGCCCTACTTTTTGGGTTGGGGTGTGTCAATACCACAAGCCAACAACAACATCACCATTGGAGTCATCTCTCGAGGCCTCATACGAAACTTCTCTCGAGACCTTTCTCAAGACCTTTTTTTGAGACATCGTCCGTCTCCCATAAACAACTGCCTGTCATAACTTTTTGGAATTCTCATTGACCAGGTACACATAAAATAGTTTTGAGTATTGAACATAGTCCGTGCCTAATTCCCTCTGATGGTTAGGCCGTAAGGAGGTCGACTAGGTTCCTGTTTCTTCTCTTAATGGCTATGTAGTAGGGAGAGGAAGCCGGTTTCGGGCTATGTGATATGCTTGATCTACTTTTGTCCTAGTCCTCAAACACTTCAACTCATCATTAAGAAGTGAATTTGGCTTTTTACTTGCTCCTGGAGAGAAGACATGCAATGTCTCCTCCCTTGGACAACAAGAAGACAACACCTCGTCTCTAGTGGAGCTCTTAGTCAGCCAATCCTCAAACCAATACTTCTTCTCCTCAAGAGATAAGAACTCATTCTCCTACGAGGCCCTAGTCTCGAAGGCCAGCTTGGAGCAGAAGCCAAGAAAGGAAAAGGATTACATCTCCCTTTTGTTTCCTACATCAACTCAGGCAGATGTGGGGGCATTTGGGGAAGCCAAAATAATCCCGACCAATTAGAATGCGCCACGTGGATTCTAATCCAGAAAGGACGAGCATACCCTTGACGGAGATTACGAACGCTACATCGTCATCTCGGTCAAAGGGAGATCACGAGACCTCCATGAAGTTCATCTCTCCAGGTGGGACCTTCGGAGACCACCACATCTTGGGAAGTGATCTCGGAGATCAGACAGTCATTCAAGTGCATTAAATCTCATTTAATGCATTTAATGCTCATAATAAACCTGCCAAAGGAAGATCCTCCTACAACCACTATAAATAGTGGTCATCATTTGCCGTTCAAGGTTATCGCAAAATCCTCCAAAAACTCATAAGTTCCAAGAATATATTTCTGACTTAAGCATCAGAGGCCCTTTGGCAAACCCCTCACCGGGGTTAGTCAATTCCTTTGATGTTATTTTCTTTGTTTTGCAGGTTCGTTCGTCATTTAATAAGGCGGACAAAATTTGCACAAACAATCTTCTCTCTTCTTTGCGCATCACTGAACTTATTAATTCCATGGGGAAATTCTGAAATCCTTAGCCAAAACCAGGATCCGTGTCATAATCAGCATACCCAGTAACCAACTCCTCCCAATTGGATCAATCAATAACACCACCGCCACATGGGTCGGTCGGAACGATGCCTCCTTCTACCTGGAAACTCTCATCACCACCGTTGCCATCAGGACAAAGTTCTGACATTGTCTCCTCTTAAGATCCTCTACTTCTTCTGGTGGTTGAGTCTCTTGACAGTGCTCTGGTGGCGGCAATTTTGCATATCCATGTCAAGATTTCGACTCTAAGCATAACGTCAATATTTCTCGACCCAGAATATAATTGAAGTGAGGAATTGTGGATATGCAATGTAAATAAGAGAAAAATAAAGGCTACTTTTTGTGTAAATGAGAACTTTCATTTACCAAACACTTATTCACCATTTGGCTTTGAAAAAAAAAAACTTTTTTTCAAATAGAAGCCATACCAAACTAGTACTTAGTCATAATCTTTATCATCAGACTACTCCTCATAATCGTGTCTTATGTATTCTTCATCATCAGACAACTCTTCATCATCTTCATCATCTTGTCTTACATAATCTTCATCTTGAATATTTAGTTGTGGTACATCTAACGACGAAGATGGAATGTATTCATTCTCTTTAACATTCAAATTCTTATAAAACCCTCTTGGTGATGGTTGAATCACAACATACCAATTCAATGCATCATCATCTCTTGAGTAAAAAAACTTGTTTTTCTTGTGTAGCTAATATAAATGGATCATTCTGAAACTCACGTTGCCCTTGATGGAGGTTCACTAATGAAAGACTATCTTCTAACCGGATACCAGTTTTCATGCTTGTCCAATGACAATTAAAAATAGGAACCTTAAATTTCCAATAGTCTAGCATGATAATGTCAATTATATCACCATAGAACCATAATCCTCCACTTTTTTGCGAAGTGTCTCCCGATTTTGATATGCACATTGTATCAACTTCAAGGGAAACACCACTATTTCGTGAGCTGCTCTTAGCATACTTTGTGTGAAACCGATGTCTATTGACACAAAACCTGAATATGAGTTTCCATTTTTTCTAGGTCCAAATCCAAGCCATTTCATTGTATCTGATATATTGCTCTTATCACTCCTAGCTTTTCCCGCTAGCCAACCATTAAACGATTCCACATGTCTCTTTCTTAGAAGGGTTTCATTCTTCAAAAGATGTCTATCTGACCATTGAAGTTCATGCATATTCTGGTAGAAAGTAAATATATGTGGTAAAATTAGAGACTGCGTATTAATTATCATAATCAGTAAAAGTTACTAGCAAGAATTGTATTTACTCACTCTCGGTATGATTCAACTTCATGGATGTTCTCCAATACATATAGATGAGTAACCTCTAATATGGTAGAAGAAAATAGCTTCAACTTCCCCTGACCAATTGGTTTCCCATATGTTATTGTTTCATCTTCCACTACCCTTGACACATTGGTGTTCATATTACCTTGAGCAATTATTTCTGTTGGTTGTCTCATGTAGCCACCGTAGAATTTTGAAATCTCTAAAGCGAGAGATTTTGTTGTCATGCATCCTTCGGGGTTTGAATAGTTTTTTGTATATCGTTTAAGTACTCTCATATGCCTAAATCACAAGAGACAATGATAGAAAATTGTTAATTGTTATGCACAAAAATACAAAACCTTACAGTATAAATTAATTGTGACAAATTTCTTGAGTTACCTTTCAAATGGGAACATCCAATGAAACTGTATAAGGCCACCAATTCGAGCTTCTCATCCAAGGTGTATTATTAGGTGAAGACTAATATCAAAGAAAGATGACGGGAAAAACCTTTCGAACATAATGTCTCAGCGAATTCGTTCTCAAGTTGTTCCAACTTATTAATATCCAACACTTTTTGACATATGTCATTGATAAATGCACATAGCCTAAATATTGCAATTCTTGGCCCCTCCTTAAGAAGTCCTCTTCATAATAATGGCACTACATGTTGTGTCAAACATGATAATCATGAACTTGAGGCTTAGGATTTTGTAGTCTTGCAATGACACTCAACTGACAATGTTGGAGCTATAACTATATGGAAATCTTAAAGCTATGAGCCTCCCACAAAAACGTTTCTTCTCATCATTTGATAGAACAAATGGTGCTTTTGAACTAGTAGAACCAATCACGTCATTTTGTGGATTTAACATTTTTCTAATGCCCATTTTCTTCAAATCTTTACGACGCTTCAAGTTATCTTTTGTTTTTCCTTTCATATTCAAAAACGTTCCAATTAGGCTTTCGCAAGAATTCTTTTCAATGTGCATAGAGTCCAAATTGTTACGTAGTAATAACACCAATAAGTAATAAGAAAATACAAAATAAGGCACATGTATATTAATAAGAAGCAAATGCAAAATAAGGTGCATATATATCAAGAAGATACAAAATAAGGAAAAACGACGAACCTGCCAATATGGTAACTCAAAGAAAATTGATTTCTTCTTCCATGTTGCCAAAGGATCATCGTAAATCTCATTGTCATTGTTATCTTCTTCGTTTGCATCTTTATTTCTCTTCGTCTTCCTAGTTTGCTTCTTCTTTGCTTTTCCCACATTATCTTGAATAGTGTTGACTAACTCAGGAACTTCTGAACCAGTTAATACTCTAAGCTTTGGCCGATCTTCTTCCTTTCCATTAAACCAACATTTATTGAAGTAAAATTTATGATCGGATGCAAGAAACCGTTTGCTCCCCATATATGAATACTTTCCACAGTTGGACAATCAATTTGAACACATGTCAAACCCACATACAGGACATGTTTTTTTACCTTTTGTGGAATAGCTTGATAAATTTGCATAAGCAGGAAAATCATTTATCATCCACATCATTACAACTTTTAAGTTGAATGTTGATTTACTGAATGCATCATAGACACTCGCACCATTCCATAACTCCATCAAGTCATCTATAAGAGGTTCTATATATATGTGTGCTGTTGTAAGAAATGGCGTGTTGTGTGCTTCAGTTACCTTGCTGTAATCAAACCTTTGAAGTCAATGTGAGTACCAATGCCATTCATATCATATTTGTTTTTTGTATTTCAATATCTGCTATTGTTAGAAAAATTAATATATAATATTAATTTTCTATTAATTGAATGGAAATTAGAATGGAACCAATAGCTTGGTTTGAAAGTGAACTTGCCATGTGTCATGTTTTGCTATTGCAAGTAGAAACTGACTTCGAAAAGTATGAAGTTTCATACCAAAAGTTGCAATATAAAATGATGGTGGTTCTTTAACCAATACAATGTTTCAGTCCAAACGGGATTGTATCAAACAAAATAATGAAAGAAGGGTTGGTATTGGTTTTGACGCACAACGTACAGAAAGACATATTGTTTATGAAAAGGTGCAACCATTCGGGTTCTGCAATCAGTCATGACTCTTCTGTACAGATGCCTTAAACTCTGTTAATAGAGTTTGTCCCCTAAAAAAATCATTCATTCATAATTTTCCTATCTAGAATAGAGAACATTCATATTTAGATTTAGAGTCATTGAGAGTGAGAGATCAAACACTTTCTGGTTCGCCGTTCTTTGTGGATTGGAGTGCTACTTCCGCAAAGAGAAAGATCGTTGTATCCTGGGAGACATTCGCCAATTCAAACCTTGAGGCACCTGTGAGGGGTGATCTTGTCTTAAGGCTATAGAATCTAATTCTAGCCTCGATCTAGTCAGGTTCTTCTGTTCTTTGTTTTTGCTTTTACTGTTTCCAGTGCATATGTTATAACAATTTGTATTTGTTATATATGATTTCGATTTGTTATAGCAATTTATCTTTTTATATACCCAACAGCTATTACATCTCTGTTATCTCTTAATTATTTTGGTTATTTTGTTAAGCTTGCAAGTTTATTCTTTGTCTCAATCAACTCCAGTATATACAGTTAAGATATGTGTGCATAAGCATTTAAAACTTAAATTAAGACATATTAAGCAAGATTAACATATATATATATATATATATATATATATATATATATATATATATATAAGCGAGATTAATACTCATGGTAACCCTGAGACGGTTCTAGTATCAGGAATTAGTAATGTCAACATTAAATTTTCTGAGGCCATGCACATGAAAGGCGGAAGATTATATGAAACTAAAAGAGCTGGTCAGCTTTGTAGAGATTTTGCGTTCTACTTGTTCTGTTTTCATCTTTCAATTATTTTACTTCACAAAGTTTTGCTTTACTTTTATGTTCCTTGTTAAAAGCGAGTGCTTGCTCAGTGATGTATGTTCAAATACATCGTATGAGTCTATATTGGTGGAACCGGACTTTATCTGTTATGATCTGGCTATGGATCATGGCGTCAGTTTCTTTCATGCCAAATCGTTAATTATGCAAACATCAATTCCTCCAGCTCCAACATGTGTTGATTGGCTCAAACAATAGTGTCGCCATCGCTTTAATTTCATATAAAAAGGGACTTCTTTGGCATGCTAATGAGGGTTACAATCAAAGCGTGGATCGCATGGTTCCTATTACACAAGGTATACAACTATTGCTATAAGTCATTCATACACATAATTTCTTTTTTTCTTTACTTTTTTTTTTTTGTAGTTGTTGTTTTGCAGTGGATTTTGATTATAACAAAGTGCATCAGGCTTTTGAAGAGCACTATTCAAGGCTGATTTTGGATGCAAATGAAAAACGTGATACTTCTGGGGATTTGGTTGGCATTGAGATTAACGACGGTGCATTCTTTTCGCGAAAAGTTTGAAATTATTTCAGTCAGCGAGATCTATTATACAACTTTGAGGTTAAATGCTTCTATTACAGTTTTGTTTTTTGTGTGTGACTGTAACTACAATGTCATAAGTGCATATTTTGAAGCAGAACTTCCTAGGCTTGATGTGCTTGCAAGTTACCTTACTTCTAAAAATTGTATCACAATTGGTGATGTCGACAGTGGACTACAACTTCCTACTAAGATGGTGGATAACATTGTTTTGGATGCTGAAATTTTCACAATCTGCATTAGAGGGCCACTCCTAAACTTACTCTGCCTAAATTTGAGAAAAGATTTGCTCAACAAGAAAAAACAATGAATGCTGGTTTTGCAACTTTACAGGGCCTCCAAGAAGAAACTTCGAAAAAAACTTACATCCTTGCAAAACAGTCAACCAAATCGATCCATCGACAATCAAATAATAATACATCAACTTTCAAACAACTCTAAAACGAAAACTTATTATAAAAGCATACATATAAACTGAAACATAAGTCATTCATACACATGATTTCTTTTTTTCTTTACTTTTTTTTTTTTTTGTAGTTGTTGTTTTGCAGTGGATTTTGATTATAACAAAGTGCATCAGGCTTTTGAAGAGCACTATTCAAGGCTGATTTTGGATGCAAATGAAAAACGTGATACTTCTGGGGATTTGGTTGGCATTGAGATTAACGACGATGCATTCTTTTCGCGAAAAGTTTGAAATTATTTCAGTCAGCGAGATCTATTATACAACTTTGAGATTAAATGCTTCTATTACAGTTTTGTTTTTTGTGTGTGACTATAACTACAATGTCATAAGTGCATATTTTGAAGCAGAACTTCCTAGGCTTGATGTGCTTGCAAGTTATCTTACTTCTAAAAATTGTATCACAATTGGTGATGTCGACAGTGGACTACAACTTCCTACTAAGATGGTGGATAACATTGTTTTGGATGCTGAAATTTTCACAATCTGCATTAGAGGGCCACTCCTAAACTTACTCTGCCTAAATTTGAGAAAAGATTTGCTCAACAAGAAAAAACAATGAATGCTGGTTTTGCAACTTTGCAGGGCCTCCAAGAAGAAACTTCGAAAAAAACTTACATCCTTGCAAAACAGTCAACCAAATCGATCCATCGACAATCAAATAATAATACATCAACTTTCAAACAACTCTAAAACGAAAACTTATTATAAAAGCATACATATAAACTGAAACATAAGTCATTCATACACATGATTTCTTTTTTTCTTTACTTTTTTTTTTTTTGTAGTTGTTGTTTTGCAGTGGATTTTGATTATAACAAAGTGCATCAGGCTTTTGAAGAGCACTATTCAAGGCTGATTTTGGATACAAATGAAAAACGTGATACTTCTGGGGATTTGGTTGGCATTGAGATTAACGACGGTGCATTCTTTTCGCGAAAAGTTTGAAATTATTTCAGTCAGCGAGATCTATTATACAACTTTGAGGTTAAATGCTTCTATTACAGTTTTGTTTTTTGTGTGTGACTGTAACTACAATGTCATAAGTGCATATTTTGAAGCAGAACTTCCTAGGCTTGATGTGCTTGCAAGTTACCTTACTTCTAAAAATTGTATCACAATTGGTGATGTCGACAGTGGACTACAACTTCCTACTAAGATGGTGGATAACATTGTTTTGGATGCTGAAATTTTCACAATCTGCATTAGAGGGCCACTCCTAAACTTACTCTGCCTAAATTTGAGAAAAGATTTGCTCAACAAGAAAAAACAATGAATGCTGGTTTTGCAACTTTACAGGGCCTCCAAGAAGAAACTTCAAAAAAACTTACATCCTTGCAAAACAGTCAACCAAATCGATCCATCGACAATCAAATAATAATACATCAACTTTCAAACAACTCTAAAACGAAAACTTATTATAAAAGCATACATATAAACTGAAACATAAGTCATTCATACACATGATTTCTTTTTTTCTTTTTTACTTTTTTTTTTTTTTGTAGTTGTTGTTTTGCAGTGGATTTTGATTATAACAAAGTGCATCAGGCTTTTGAAGAGCACTATTCAAGGCTGATTTTGGATGCAAATGAAAAACGTGATACTTCTGGGGATTTGGTTGGCATTGAGATTAACGACGATGCATTCTTTTCGCGAAAAGTTTGAAATTATTTCAGTCAGCGAGATCTATTATACAACTTTGAGATTAAATGCTTCTATTACAGTTTTGTTTTTTGTGTGTGACTATAACTACAATGTCATAAGTGCATATTTTGAAGCAGAACTTCCTAGGCTTGATGTGCTTGCAAGTTACCTTACTTCTAAAAATTGTATCACAATTGGTGATGTCGACAGTGGACTACAACTTCCTACTAAGATGGTGGATAACATTGTTTTGGATGCTGAAATTTTCACAATCTGCATTAGAGGGCCACTCCTAAACTTACTCTGCCTAAATTTGAGAAAAGATTTGCTCAACAAGAAAAAACAATGAATGCTGGTTTTGCAACTTTGCAGGGCCTCCAAGAAGAAACTTCGAAAAAAACTTACATCCTTGCAAAACAGTCAACCAAATCGATCCATCGACAATCAAATAATAATACATCAACTTTCAAACAACTCTAAAACGAAAACTTATTATAAAAGCATACATATAAACTGAAACATAAGTCATTCATACACATGATTTCTTTTTTTCTTTACTTTTTTTTTTTTTTGTAGTTGTTGTTTTGCAGTGGATTTTGATTATAACAAAGTGCATCAGGCTTTTGAAGAGCACTATTCAAGGCTGATTTTGGATACAAATGAAAAACGTGATACTTCTGGGGATTTGGTTGGCATTGAGATTAACGACGGTGCATTCTTTTCGCGAAAAGTTTGAAATTATTTCAGTCAGCGAGATCTATTATACAACTTTGAGGTTAAATGCTTCTATTACAGTTTTGTTTTTTGTGTGTGACTGTAACTACAATGTCATAAGTGCATATTTTGAAGCAGAACTTCCTAGGCTTGATGTGCTTGCAAGTTACCTTACTTCTAAAAATTGTATCACAATTGGTGATGTCGACAGTGGACTACAACTTCCTACTAAGATGGTGGATAACATTGTTTTGGATGCTGAAATTTTCACAATCTGCATTAGAGGGCCACTCCTAAACTTACTCTGCCTAAATTTGAGAAAAGATTTGCTCAACAAGAAAAAACAATGAATGCTGGTTTTGCAACTTTACAGGGCCTCCAAGAAGAAACTTCGAAAAAAACTTACATCCTTGCAAAACAGTCAACCAAATCGATCCATCGACAATCAAATAATAATACATCAACTTTCAAACAACTCTAAAACGAAAACTTATTATAAAAGCATACATATAAACTGAAACATAAGTCATTCATACACATGATTTCTTTTTTTCTTTACTTTTTTTTTTTTTTGTAGTTGTTGTTTTGCAGTGGATTTTGATTATAACAAAGTGCATCAGGCTTTTGAAGAGCACTATTCAAGGCTGATTTTGGATGCAAATGAAAAACGTGATACTTCTGGGGATTTGGTTGGCATTGAGATTAACGACGATGCATTCTTTTCGCGAAAAGTTTGAAATTATTTCAGTCAGCGAGATCTATTATACAACTTTGAGATTAAATGCTTCTATTACAGTTTTGTTTTTTGTGTGTGACTATAACTACAATGTCATAAGTGCATATTTTGAAGCAGAACTTCCTAGGCTTGATGTGCTTGCAAGTTATCTTACTTCTAAAAATTGTATCACAATTGGTGATGTCGACAGTGGACTACAACTTCCTACTAAGATGGTGGATAACATTGTTTTGGATGCTGAAATTTTCACAATCTGCATTAGAGGGCCACTCCTAAACTTACTCTGCCTAAATTTGAGAAAAGATTTGCTCAACAAGAAAAAACAATGAATGCTGGTTTTGCAACTTTGCAGGGCCTCCAAGAAGAAACTTCGAAAAAAACTTACATCCTTGCAAAACAGTCAACCAAATCGATCCATCGACAATCAAATAATAATACATCAACTTTCAAACAACTCTAAAACGAAAACTTATTATAAAAGCATACATATAAACTGAAACATAAGTCATTCATACACATGATTTCTTTTTTTCTTTACTTTTTTTTTTTTGTAGTTGTTGTTTTGCAGTGGATTTTGATTATAACAAAGTGCATCAGGCTTTTGAAGAGCACTATTCAAGGCTGATTTTGGATGCAAATGAAAAACGTGATACTTCTGGGGATTTGGTTGGCATTGAGATTAACGACGGTGCATTCTTTTCGCGAAAAGTTTGAAATTATTTCAGTCAGCGAGATCTATTATACAACTTTGAGGTTAAATGCTTCTATTACAGTTTTGTTTTTTGTGTGTGACTATAACTACAATGTCATAAGTGCATATTTTGAAGCAGAACTTCCTAGACTTGATCTGCTTGCAAGTTACCTTACTTCTAAAAATTGTATCACAATTGGTGATGTCGACAGTGGACTACAACTTCCTACTAAGATGGTGGATAACATTGTTTTGGATGCTGAAATTTTCACAATCTGCATTAGAGGGCCACTCCTAAACTTACTCTGCCTAAATTTGAGAAAAGATTTGCTCAACAAGAAAAAACAATGAATGCTGGTTTTGCAACTTTGCAGGGCCTCCAAGAAGAAACTTCGAAAAAAACTTACATCCTTGCAAAACAGTCAACCAAATCGATCCATCGACAATCAAATAATAATACACCAACTTTCAAACAACTCTAAAACGAAAACTTATTATAAAAGCATACATATAAACTGAAACATAAGTCATTCATACACATGATTTCTTTTTTTCTTTACTTTTTTTTTTTGTAGTTGTTGTTTTGCAGTGGATTTTGATTATAACAAAGTGCATCAGGCTTTTGAAGAGCACTATTCAAGGCTGATTTTGGATGCAAATGAAAAACGTGATACTTCTGGGGATTTGGTTGGCATTGAGATTAACGACGATGCATTCTTTTCGCGAAAAGTTTGAAATTATTTCAGTCAGCGAGATCTATTATACAACTTTGAGATTAAATGCTTCTATTACAGTTTTGTTTTTTGTGTGTGACTATAACTACAATGTCATAAGTGCATATTTTGAAGCAGAACTTCCTAGGCTTGATGTGCTTGCAAGTTACCTTACTTCTAAAAATTGTATCACAATTGGTGATGTCGACAGTGGACTACAACTTCCTACTAAGATGGTGGATAACATTGTTTTGGATGCTGAAATTTTCACAATCTGCATTAGAGGGCCACTCCTAAACTTACTCTGCCTAAATTTGAGAAAAGATTTGCTCAACAAGAAAAAACAATGAATGCTGGTTTTGCAACTTTGCAGGGCCTCCAAGAAGAAACTTCGAAAAAAACTTACATCCTTGCAAAACAGTCAACCAAATCGATCCATCGACAATCAAATAATAATACATCAACTTTCAAACAACTCTAAAACGAAAACTTATTATAAAAGCATACATATAAACTGAAACATAAGTCATTCATACACATGATTTCTTTTTTTCTTTACTTTTTTTTTTTTGTAGTTGTTGTTTTGCAGTGGATTTTGATTATAACAAAGTGCATCAGGCTTTTGAAGAGCACTATTCAAGGCTGATTTTGGATACAAATGAAAAACGTGATACTTCTGGGGATTTGGTTGGCATTGAGATTAACGACGGTGCATTCTTTTCGCGAAAAGTTTGAAATTATTTCAATCAGCGAGATCTATTATACAACTTTGAGGTTAAATGCTTCTATTACAGTTTTGTTTTTTGTGTGTGACTATAACTACAATGTCATAAGTGCATATTTTGAAGCAGAACTTCCTAGGCTTGATGTGCTTGCAAGTTACCTTACTTCTAAAAATTGTATCACAATTGGTGATGTCGACAGTGGACTACAACTTCCTACTAAGATGGTGGATAACATTGTTTTGGATGCTGAAATTTTCACAATCTGCATTAGAGGGCCACTCCTAAACTTACTCTGCCTAAATTTGAGAAAAGATTTGCTCAACAAGAAAAAACAATGAATGCTGGTTTTGCAACTTTGCAGGGCCTCCAAGAAGAAACTTCAAAAAAAACTTACATCCTTGCAAAACAGTCAACCAAATCGATCCATCGACAATCAAATAATAATACATCAACTTTCAAACAACTGTAAAACGAAAACTTATTATAAAAGCATACATATAAACTGAAACATGCAAAGACAATCTAGTACAACTACTACAAAATAAAATTGTCAAGCATATATTACAACTAAAACAAACATAGAAATTGAAAGCTTAGGTTTCTGTCTCTTCTTGAAAGCCCTCCAAGGCACCTTCTATGTCCTGCTCAAATTCAACCTCTTCATCATCTTCTACTTCATCCGAAATAAAATGTTCTTCATGAAGTTCTCTTACTTGAAAATTCCTATTACTTCTTCTAGCGATATACATTTCTCCAACCATTCCTTCTTCCTCGCCATCTTCATCACCACCCTCTACAATCGATCATTGAGCGTTACAAGCTTTATTAGCAAGATGTATATCTCTTCCCATATTCTTTACCTTTTCCCTCTTGTCCTTCATCTTGGCATTAATTGGACATATACAAAATTGTTTAACCTTGTTGTATCTACTCTATTCTTTTTCTTTGTATATATCTCCTCAAATGTGCTCTAATTTCTCTCACACCCAGATAGACATGATGTTAATGAGATGATCCTCCTTGTCATTCTTTGCAATTTTTGTACATCATTTCCATAAGTGCCTCACCAACCAACTAAGAAAGCACAAGTTGAACCATATTAGTGTATATATATATATATATATATATATATATATATATATATATATATATATATATATATATAGAATTGTTGATAAAAAAAAATGTAAAGAGGCATACCCGGATCAAATGTGTCAATGGTTTTAGTGCATTCCATCTTGGCCGCCGATCTCCCAAAGCTACCTTCTTTATTCTTATATGTCAACGATTCATCATTCAATACTTCATTTTAAGCATCAAGATCGGGGAAAAATTTCTCAACACATTCAAGTAGCCCATCCATGACAATCGAATTGCTTTGTATCATTTCCTCTGTGTAAAAGTAAGAAGGATTCAATATGTATATTGTCAAATGTAATGGACGATCAAGTCTATCACAAGCTTTTGTTTCAATAATTTCAATGAAGGATCTCTTGATTCATCAATGCTTCTTTAGTCTCTTCCTTTGCTGTTAGAAGTTCTCCATACAAAAATCTCATTGATGGTTTTTTATCCCCATCAACAAGGCGAAGCATCCTAACTAAAAGAGCAAATACTTTCAAGCACAATCCTATCCCCGTCCAAAAACTCACATTCATAATGATTGAATAGGTCGCTCTCCCTTTTGTAGATTAGGAATGCTTGCATTTATCCCAATCACTGCTAGCAAACATAGTCCTCAACTCACTTTTCTTCTCTATTAAGCTTTGCAACGATAGAAAATAAGTTGCAAATCTTTTGACTTCTAGCCTTACTATGTTTCTTTTCTTCGTATACTTTCTCATCAATGCTAATGTTTTGTGATGTGCATAGATGAAGATAATGCATATCTTTGCCTTCTCATTCACTCCTTAAACTTATGTAGGATCCCTATGTTGACAGAAAAATAAATTCTGAAAACACAATTTCACCACCACTATGTAATTAATGGGGCTTTAAAATTTAGGTACGACCCATCCAAGGCATGTGCCTCTTAATTACAATCTCTTATTTCGAAAGAGAACACCCTTTGATTAAAATTGTCGTCGGAAGGTCCTCCACGCGAAATGATGGTTTTGAATTTGTTGTGACTGCACTCGAGAAGTGATCTCGAGTTGCCTACGTATCCATCGAAGAATCAAGTCACTCGTAGTTCAAGATTTTCGACAAGTGAAAGGCTATGTCGAAAACAGATTTGTGTTTGGGCCTGTGAAACAATTTGGATGACTGTTTAGGCTTTGAACGGTTTTTGGGTGAGGATTTGGATGAATTTGGTATGAACCAGGGATTCGATTTTGTGTTTGAATTTGGTGGTTGCATCTAGATAAATCTAGACTGCCTACGTACCCTTTGCAGGATCAAACCAACATAGCTCGGACTTTGGTGTTTGATTTTGACATGTCTTGATTGTTGGACTTTGTAGCATAGGTTGAAACTTGCTAGGTCCGTATTTGATTTGTTGAGTTGGATTTGGTAGCAGCAGTTGATACTTTGCTTGGTCCTTCTTTGAATTCTTTGTTGGCTTCTACTCGCTTGTCTCTTGTTTCGGTCTCGATACAAGTTGGCGACTTAGGAGTTTGTTGATGAAGCTTCATTTGAGTTTTTTTGATAGCTCAATGGGGGATCTTATCTCTGCGACATTCGATTTCTGTCACTCGATTGCTGGTTCCTTGGTCTCTTGTTTGTGACTTGATAAGGGGCAATTTGAAAAGCAACGGATTGGCAAAGTCATTAGTTCCACAGTGGCAAAATGGCGTGCAACTTTGTATCCTTTGCATAAAGTCATATTAACTTTCTCCCTTTTGCTTTCTGACTTGCATGCTTGGTGCAACCAAGTTTATTAATATTTGATTGTTTAATCCTTGGCATTTTGTGTGCTTTTGGATGTGGCCTTTGAAGTGAAACTTTGGTTGGAATTAATGCAGTGGCTCATTGACAATTTTCTATTATATCTGGACTTAGAGAACTGCACTAATCTTCAAGATCATATTGATGATAATGAGAGGGCCCACTAGCCCTGTTGAATCACCAAAATCACGCCAAGATCCACCGAATTCTTTGTTGTTGCCTTGGCTTGTTCGGGGCTGCTATCAGAATGCCTGCTTCGACAAAAATGCTCCTAGAGATCGGAGTCTCCTCTTGCAATTTTATCTTGTTTCCTATAGTGCTTCCAATTCCATCTCCTATTACACTTCTTTGTTGATAAGTGAAGATAACTGAGGCTGGGTTTATCTTCTTGCTAGTGATGGCAACGAGCTTCTCTTTATATAAGGAGCCATCAAACCTCCATCTGGGTGCGCAGTAGTCCTTAGAAGAACCAACTCCGAAATTCGTCCTGCTTTGTGAGTGATTAAATGAAACTCCAGCGGGCCTATCTGACTTTGATGTGGCTTGTAATGTGGGTTCATATAATTGTCTCCTTTCTTGTAGGTGAGTGGCGTTGCCAGTTTTGGTGGACAACGGTTTGGACCCGACAGCTTCGGTGGGCTGCAACTTCTTGCAAGCGACGGGTCTGGCAGGAAATTGATCCTCTGCAAGTAAATCGCTCTCCCTTCAGTTTATGCGTCTTCTGGGCATTCCCCATTTGTTTGAAAGCATCCTTTGTTTGAAATGGATCTCTCCTGCACGGCTTTGTCGATGCACGTATATAGTCTCCTCTTTGCTTCATTCTCTGACTTGGAGTTTGTTGCACTTTAAATGCTCCTCCTCTTCTTTGACAACGCATGCTTCATCCTCATCTGTTTTGGAAGCTTGCTATTTGTCTTTGTATGCTGCCTATGAAATGTCTTTGGTGCATGATTTTGGACTTAACTTTATTGACTTTGACTTGTTGATTAAAGCTTCAGAATTTTGGCTTATTGAACATCTTCTTCCGCTGCCTGTCCAATAGCTTTTGTCTTTGGTTCTTTAGCTTGACATTTGATACACCTTGGCTGCCTTGAAAACGTGCACCATCCTCTTGGGCCATGCCTTCACGTGATTTTGTTGGGGATGTGTTGTTTGGACTTGTCTGCACTTACTTTCCAGCATGTTGAATTTGGTCACCAACTCCCATGGCAAGGATAAGCAAATGTTTTGACTTCGTGTTTCTGCATGATCACCATTTTTGTGGAACAAGTACACTTCTTTCGTCTCGAGGAGCGTCGAAGAATGTATAAACCTCGCCTGATTTATTTCATTGGCCTTCTCCATATTGCATCCTGCAAAGAAAGTGATCTCTCTAACAAATGCTCTAGAGCATTTGAGCATTTGAGAGAGAAATAAAAAAAAAAAAAAGAACAAAACACAAGAAAAGATAACATGGCTCCATTTGATGCAGGGCAGGGCATGGAACCGATCATCACCTTGCTTCGAGAAAGATCAGGAACTTCGGTTCTCCTTCTATCTCGTCAGTGCTTCGCTGCTTCTAGTCTGCCTTGCTCTCTCGTGCTTTACTTCTAGCTCTTTTCTCCTCTAGTCTCTTCTCTCTTTTTTTTGTTCCTTTTCTTGTGAGCTTTGAGCCTCTATTTATAGGCAATATGTGAAGATAGCTGGCTAAGGATGAACTTTGATTTCAAATTTTGAAATCACAACTGATTGGGAATGATCTTGTTTTGTTTCGAATATCCGATGGATAATATCTCTGTATCCTAAATTTTTCTGTTTCTGGAGTGGATAGTTCTGACTTTGTCTTCATCTTTTACTCCATTTGAAATGAATTTGTTGTAACAAATGAATAAAATAGCGTAGTCACTAGATATTTCTATTCCTCTTTCCTTTTGATTAATAAATGGGCTTTTCCCCAAATTAGTAGCCCATGTGCCCACTTATGGGTCTGACCCATTTCTTTACTTAAATCAGACATGGGAACGAATCCATGTGTACATGCTGGCCCTTTTTGTTTTTTTGCATGTTTGCATGCAATTTTTTGTGTCCAACACCCTATTCCTTGAAGCATGAGGTTTAATGTGTGTGGCATATGAAGCCCAAAATATAAATGGTTTTTTCTCTTCCAATAATGTTCCCACCACCATACTGTTAGAAGCGTTGTCCATGACTACTTGAACTACTCTTTGTGGTCTAACTTCTTCAATGTACTTGTCGACATAGTGAAAGATATATGGCCAGGTGTGTGCTTCTTCGAAATCTTCCTTAGAAGAAAGGAAAATTGTACCTTTGTTAGAATTGACACATAGATTTATAATACTTCTCCTTTATCGATCTGACCAAGCATAGGTCATGATTGAGCAACTATTGTTTTCCCACTCTTTTTCGTGCTCCACAATAAACCCTTTAGTTCTCTCAACTTCCTCCTTCAATAGTGGCTCACTTAATTCATATTGGCTTGGAGACAACCCTTCCCATAAACACCAACCACTTCCACAAACTGTAAAAAGCTGTCCTTATCAATAGCATTGAAATGAACACCCGCTTCATACATCCATCTTGCCAAAAATCGATGCACATCATGTCTTCTATTCTTATCAATGGCATCTTGAATGTTTTGTTGCCGCATAGGCACACCCAATGAAGCTTGGGGATTGATAGACGATGTAAACTATCCATCAGCCCACGAAGGCATAGCATTTTCACTGACCCTCCAACATCAACATCTTTATAGTCTTCTTCGTAAATCGGAGTAATGTAAACTTCTTCTCTTTGCTTCAACTCGTGTCTAGTTTTCTCTTGTTTCTTGCTTTTTGCTTCTTTTATTGCCGCTTTGCATTTGGCTTTAGTCTCATCCGTACACTTTCTACATGAGGCTATATTTCCCATGATATTAGCTATGTTGCTTCACTTTAACTTATCTGTATTAGGGGTGCAAGTTGGATTGGAAATTCCAATCCGAACGGAAAAATTCCGATCCGATGCCAAAAAATTCCGAATCCGAAGAATTCCGAAAGAAGTTGGACGGAAATTGGAATGTGCCTTTTCAATCCGAAAGTTCCGACTTTCCGATCCGACTTATTTCCGAAGATTTCCGAACCTATTCCAATAAAAAAATAGAATGCATTTCATATGTTTTGTAATAATTTACTTATTGTATAGTTCATAATATATTTTAGAATAAATAATATTTACTTCAATTATGCTTATTCTTACTCGTAGACACATTTATTACTTACTTTAGACTATGTATTCATCTCGTAAGCGTACTTTGTATATTATTTTATCTTATTTCATCTTGAGAACCTAACAATTCCGAATTATTTCCGAAATTTCCGATATAATTCCGATCCGAAAAATTCCGAATTTTTTCCGATTTCCAAAGATTCCGAATTTGGAACTAAAATTTCATTCCGAACTTTTTTGGAACGGAAGTTGGAACCCTTATTTCCGATCCGATCCGTCCGAAAATCACCCCTAATCTGTATTCACAAAGTCCCACCTCACATCACTTGAATAACACTTCAATGAATTGTCTGAAGATGCTGTTAAATTAGATGCTCCACAGGATTCATTCACAGCCATTAGATGGCCTAAAAAATAATTGCAAATAATCAACCCAAATAATCAAATGCCAAACCAATTCGACAATCAACCATGAATGAGAAACAAAATAACCAAACTAACAAACGAACAACCAAGCTTGCAATACCAAATCAACGAACTAATCACAATCAATCGAAAATTCGTTGAAAGGCAAGACTTTAATTCTCTCAACAAAGTGAACATCAACATGCATACTTCACAATCGAAAATTCCAACTAAGATCTCATCAAAACATATGTACAAATACAACCAGAAAAATGATGCCCTGAACAATTTCAACTTTCCTAAATTTGCAATGCACAAATAACTACAGCACAAGGTACAAGTAAATTCAAAAGATGAGAACCAATAAATAACGGCAATTTAATTTAACTATCGTCCGAATTGCACCAAAATTCAATGCCCAGTTCGATCGATTCCCCAAAGCTTCAACCTGATCAGTTTGATCGATTCACCTAACCATGGGTTGATGCAGGTCGTCATAGGGATGCAGATTATCGCTGGGCTTTTGCGTTCACGGGGAGGCGGAATTGCGTTGGTTGGCCGGGTGGTGGCATCGGTTGTAGGAGGATGTCGCGGCTCAATTTTGTGACGACGGAAAATGGAGAAGATGGAGGAACAACTGATGAGATGTGGAACGGCTAATTTGGAAGAATGGCTAAAGGATTTTTGGGTATTAGGGTTTTTGGGTTGTAAATTAAAATGTTTGAGAAGGTTGAAATCGGAGAAAAAAAAAAACATTAACAATTATTGTAATACTTAGCATGTCCCAAATGAAAGTGATTTTGCGAAAGCTACTCCTAGCCTGCTTTCGATAGTCAGCTTTCATCGAAAGTGATTATACCCAAAAGTGATTTCGTTTGCATTTACCAAACATTATTTTTGGCCGTAAACTTCTGGAAAATCACTTTTGGGCCATAATCACTTTCGCGAAAGCAATGCCAACGGAGCCTAATTAAACTAGAGTAGCAACTCTGCAATACTGCATATTTGTGCTAATTACATATAACCAAGGGAGAACGTCAAAGGAAACCACAACAACAACAACAACAACATATTCAATCATCATCAATCATTGCATAAAAAAATACAAATGATCATCACCACAACTACATGTTCATGCTTCAGCTCATTAGGAAATGCACAATCTAATCACAACATCATACTATATCCTGTCTAATGGACAGTCTAAATCACAAATCCAACAATTTTACAAGGCCAAAGCCCTAAAAAAGAAGCCCGAAGGGAAACACCCACATAAGGGAAGGCAACACCCCTACTATGCGAAAGCAACACTACTACTAAAGCAATACACTCTAGTTCAAAGCACAGAGACAAATAGAAGCAATATGAATGAAATGTAAGGAGCATATTCGACATCAGATCAAGTTGAAGTTAGTGTTCAATACCATAGAAGCCTGTCTAAATTCACTCTGGAAAATACGATTATTTCTCTCTCTCCGAATGGAGTCGACAATACCAATTTCTTGATGGTAGCATTCATTCTCTTTCCCTTCCATTGGGAATAAAAAGAAGGAATAGACGAAGGCCAAGGAGGTTATTCTAGGTAACACCACACCAAAACAACATCGAACACCAAAATCCTTCAATAAAAGAACAATTGAAGAAAAGATGATCATAGGATAAAGTGACCAATGCAATCAAGGATGGATACGCGATTCCGGACAACTAGCCAAAGATAAAGTAAGCCTTCAGAAAATAACCCTTGAACCACACCAGCCTCATCCACGGAACAACCGGACCCCGACCAACAAGAGATTGCCATATAGAACAATTTGTAAAGGAACCACTAGCAACTGGAACACAAACAAATCCGACACATAAACCAGAAAGGCTCAGATGGAAGGGAATAACTTGAATAAGATGATGCACAGAAGGGCGACACTTCAAAAGTTTCCACCAATTTCAAAAGCACATCGAGGGCACTTTAAGAAACCAAAAACAATTATCTCCCTCATAATAGGGCTTAACCCAATTCACCAAGAGATTGACCCCGTCCCATAAAAAAGATTCAAAAAAATGGCTGGCTATCAAAGCCTCATTTTAGGAAATTAGTTACCGAATACCCATACCTCATTCCTCCTTAGGCAAACACACCTTAGACCACACCACCTATGTCGACAAAGGGCCTTCCAAAGAACTTAACCAAAGAAACTTGCACAGTCTTGCTTCAATCTCTCTAAGAACTTTTTTTGGGAGAAATAGGTGGGATGTCTAGTAAACTTGCAGGTTACAAAGGAACAATCTGCCACATAAGAAAAGAACATGGTTTCCCAACCACTTATCCAGGTTTCAACCTTTCCAATTGAAGGGGCACAATCAGTGAAAATCAACTTAATAGTGATAAGCGTGACTCCTAAGTAATGAACCGTCAAGATAGCTAAACTAAACCTAAATAAACCAACCAATCTTGCTGCATAATAGTTGCTCAACCCAGCGAAAAAATATTACTCTTTATTAACTTTTGAGAGTACGAGTTGAGACCATATCATCTTTACAAACTAAGATAAGACCATCAGCAAAGGAAAAATGAGAGAGCTTAACTTTCTCACTTCGCCAATGACAACTGAATGAGAGGGCCTTAGCAATACAATCATGTAACTTCCTAGAAGAAAAAAAAGTCCATTGCCACAACGAAGAGGTAAGGAAAGATGGGGTTCCCCACTACGCCAAAAAAGCGTTTATACGACAGAGATTTTACGACGGTTTTAATCAAATCCGTCGTCTAATTGAAAAGTCGAAAAAAGACGACAGAAATTGATAAAATCTGTCGTGGAATATCCACCGATAAAAACTAAGACGACAGTTTTAATTCAAAACTGTCGTGGGATTAACTTACTAAACAAATCGGTGAATGCCCTCCGTTCCCTTTTCTAAAACTAAACCCTATCTCTCCCGCATCTTTTTTGTATCCCTTCTATTTTCTCAGAACCTTCGGCACCTGCTCTTCGGCGCCAACCTTCAACCTTTCTCGCCCACCTTCAACCTTCTTCGCCTCCTCTTCAGTGCCCACCTTCAACCATAGCCACTACCTCGAACTGGCTATCTTCTCCGACGGCTTTGCGCGTCTTCGCCGTGAGCGCCTGCGATGAGTGGATCTCGTAGATTTACCTAGATGACGTTGATGGTTCGCCAGTCGGTATTGGCGTAGTAGTGAAGCTCCAGTGCTCTTCGGAACAAATCCTCGGAGATTATGAAGCGAGCAGTAGCTGAGAGCTCGACGAGCCGTTCACGAGCTCAGCGAGGACGAGTGGGCTTTAGATCTGAACAGGTTTTCGCTCAATCGATAGGTCAATTGATGAGCTCTTCAATCGCCAGACGTCTCTGTTTCAATCGTTTAAAATCAATTTTCAATCTCAATTCATTTTTCCTGAGTTCTTCAAAACCTAATTTCATAGTTTTTGTTATTGTTTCCCCGAATCAGTTTAGGGCTTGATTTTCTCCAACTCCCTTTGTAATTTTAGGTTTGGATGTAGTTTTTATTGAAATCTGTTCACTTTACTACTAATTTCTTACTAATAAGGCTCAAATTTGATTTCTTGTTTGTGTAGATGTGTAGAAACCTTAATGTTTTCGCGGTCTCCAATGAATGGGTTCTTGAGCTTGTTCAATACTCGCCGCAAGTTTGCTGAGTCTGATTCTACCAAGAAAACGCAGTTTGATATTTTACTATGAAAATTAATGGTTTATGTTGTGTTTTGAGCAAAGTTGGTGTTTGGGTTATATTGGTTTAAGATAAAACTGATTGCGCATCACAATTCTGTGTTTGACCTCTGCTGGATCAAGGTGTTTAACTTTGTAATTGAAATCCAAGTAATAGAGTAGAATTGAGGTTAAGATTGCAAAAGTTTATATCGTTGCTGGTACTGATGTTTGATTTTTGTGCAATATAAATGGTGCAAGATGATATTCAAATTGTAACAGTGGAATGGATGTAAGTGATTAAGTTCTTGTCCTGCATGTCCGTTATTGGGGTCTTGTGACATATTTCATTCGTGTAGGAAGTTTTTTGGATGATTAGCTTGTTTTTAATAAGATAAGATTAAGAAAATGATCACATGCTCTTAAGTGAGCTTCATACACTTGTTTGTTGCTTACGATATGCCACTTTTGATATGTGTGCTTAGGAGTTGTAAGAGTGTAGGGAAACTTAGTAATATGGTTGTGGCTTACTGGTTTTTTTCATATGCAAATTTCTTAGTGTTGCTTGATTGCAGGGGTCCCGTACCGTCAGAATGATTGAAATAGAAAGCATGTGGGTACTAAGATTCTTTGTTTTCATTGAATTTTTCAATGCAGAGATGATTTTTACTTCTTTTTATTTGTCTGATTCAATGCAATGTGTAACTGTTTTCCAGATTTGTTTCCTTTTCCTTGTTTATATTGTGGTTTATGCTTATTGTGATTTCCTGGTGCTGTTTGATGTGGTGGTTCACTTTTCTTTGTTAATATTTGTGAGTTGGGGGTTGTTCAGAGGGGGTTTAGTTCTCCTTCTAAAGTTGCCAGGACTTCTCCTTATTACGGCCCGTTGTCTTCCGCCGTCCACCATTACTCTGGTTCAGCTGCCAGCCTGCCACAAGGTCTGCGTTTTCCTTTCATTTTGCTCTGTTTCATGCATTTTAATTACTGTAGTTAGACATGTCTTTTAAAGGCATTTTATCTTGGTGAAATTTCTCTTTTCTACTTTCATGAATTGTCTTTGTTCGGATTGATCTTGGAAATGCACGTCTTTTTTCATTTCAATTGCCTTCTTGTCACTTGTGCAGGTGAAACTTTCACGGCTGGGCAGGCATGGAGTCATGGAATCCCCAAAGAGGAGAAAGCCAGAAGTCAAGTTTTGTTTTCTTGAAAATCGGTATTCAAACACCCTGTAAACTCTCTATACTTGTTCTTGGATGTCTGATATTATGCTTACTGTCTAGCATGTGGCTCATTAGTATGTGGCTCTTTTGACTCTACAATTTACACATTCAATGCACTTGGCTTCTGCAGTACTATTGTAGGTGATTTTGTTTATAATTATCTATCTATTTTTTTATGTATCTCATATATCTATGACATGATTTAGTTATCTCATATTATTGATGTTTTGGCCTTTGTAGTATAACTTTTGGTAAAAGAGGGGGGGGGGGGGGGGGGTATTATAAAAAGGGGGGGGGGGAGAGGGGGGGGGGGGGGGGGGAATTTGGAGGGATGTGTTATAAAAAGGATGTGTAATTTGGTGTAATTATTTGGATACTTGTAAATTGCAAATCATCAATTGGAAGTAATTTTTGATCCATTAAATTTCGGTTGATTAAAGTTGATAAAAATCCACCTTCCTAGCCTCCCATTTACGACAGTTTTAGACCCTATAGATGACAGTTTTAATAGTTTTTAACGACGGCAAAGTAGCTAACTCTGTCGTAATATCTAATCTTCAACGACATAAAAGTACTAAAACTGTCGTGGAAAATGTATAACGACGACAGAAATAAACTATTTATGTCGTTATATTACTACTTTTAACGACAGTTTTAGTAAATATCCGTCGTCTAATACTCTATAAGACGACGGAGAAACTCCGTCGTGGTATGAAGTTCAATAGACGTCAGGCTACAAGACGACGGTTTTTATATCCTATACGACGACGGATTTTCTCCGTCGTCTTAGGGCTTTTTTGGCGTAGTGCCCCTGCCTCAATTTCCTTATACAAGGGAAAAAAAACTCGTTAACTCTTCATAACTATAGAAAATCGGCAGGGGAGATGCAAATTCTAGGAGGGGGTGGGTAGGGGTGCCTCTTCATTGGAAGGTTGAGAGTGCCTTGATAAAAAAATCCCCACTTAAAGAATCATCAATCAACACAGCAAACAAATGTTCTTTCCTAACTGCCACCACCAACTCAGCCATCAAGCTCTTCATTCACCCAATCCAAGAGCCTCAGCCACCCCACTGATGGCAAGCCTCACTGATGGCAAGCCTCCTTCCCTCCGCAGCTGCCTTAAGAAATACAAAAATTTCAAAGGCCACACTCAATCATGTATCTGCAATCAAAATTTTGGGGAAGAATTGCGACCATGTTTGTTAATTAAAAATATATTTTTTGATAAACAAAATTGATTTTGTATTAAGTTTTCAAAATTTGAACCCCCCAAATTCTCTATGTCAACTTGAATAGTAGATCTTGGTTTTTGGAAAATTAACAATAAAAAAAGATGGCTTTTGAATGATTTTGGTATGGTCTAAAATGATGCTTATGCTCGAAGACAATAAAAGGTAAATTAACATTTTTTTCGAATGAGAAAGCCAAGCAATAAAGGTATAAAACACAAAAAAGGATGTTGTTTGCTGTACTAACACGGGATATAAGACCTGGACATGGGTCTTAGAAGTCATTTTATAAAAAGGGGTAGTATCATAATTAAATTTTTCATTAAAAGGGGGTGGAAATAACAGCTTATCATGCATTTTGAAAAAATGTCAAGGTAATTGGAATTTTAGAGAGGTTTTAGAGGACCAAGAATGATATCAATCAAGTTCAATATGCTACAAATTAAGAATTTGATTAGAAGCAAGAAACTTTAACAAGAGGTGAGTTTAAAATCAAATTCAATGTTGGGTAAAGGGTTCTTTTTGGACATAAAATGAGTTTAGTGATAAAATTCAAACTAATTAAAACATGTGATAAGTTTTTAAAGAAAATTGGATGTAAAAATCAAATTAATATGTGTGAATAAAATCACTTTATAGAACTCCACCTACGCCATTTGTATAAATTCTTCTTGCTATATTTGGATTTGAAAATATTAAAGCCTCAATTGCAAATCTCTTCCATCGCTTGGTGTCGGAGTCGTTCAACGTTGTGAGTGGGTTGATCTTAAGATTGACTTTTCAACAAAATCTTGGTATATGGTAAAAATTGGAAGTGGTGAATGAATTGCAACTACGTTGCCTATGCTGTGTTCTAAAGAGTTAGTTGCGATATTTTGATTTGTTTAAATGGTTCATCTCTTTATTATATATATATATATATATATATATATATATATATATATATATATATATATATATAGAGAGAGGATCAAGGGACACACTATTTTCAGAAACACCATTTCTTGGCCGTTGGATCGACAACTTTTTGTGGAACCCATTGATAATGGGTTCAATCCAACGGCCAAGAAAGGGTGTTTTGAAAATGGTGTTTCCAAAGCCCGTATTTTGCCTAACTTCCAGATGCTTTTATTGTGCCGTCAGATTTATCTGATGGGTTTAAGACAAAGCTGCAGTAAAACATTGCTACACCCAATAAAATCACACATGCCCACTATCAAATCACACATAGAACCAAATCGAAAAGCGAACCAAGAACCCAAAAGACGGTATGTTAAATGGGAGAAACACTTCCCAGAACTCAGTGTATATGACGTGTATCCACGTGTTTGTCCCCAGCCAACCAAACCATGACAAGTGGACAAAACAAGTTTCAACCAACCCCATTCTTCTTCCTCCAGTTTTCGCTTTCTTCTTCTTCCTCATTCATCCGCCGCACAAAGCCGACTCCGCGATGATACGACCCGTTTCGGAATTTTTCCCTAAATATTGTGAAATGACCAAAATGCCCCTACTTGGTCAACCAGTTGACTTTCGAACGATACGAAACTTCATATTCAATATTGGACTCTATGCGAAGAGCTCGAAGATACGAACGTGTCCGCGAAGACGGAATCGAATTCCGAGTTGTATCGAAGAAGTTATGGACGAAAAACGATTATGTGAAGATGTGGGTTGTGACACGTGGCAGGCCAGGATTGGCCAATGCCACAGTGTCAGCCAATTATTGGCCAGCACTGTGTTGGGCTTTAAAACCCAAAAGAAAACCCGTGGGCTTCCATTTTTCCGGAAACCCTAACCCGCAACCACACGCCGCCATCCTTCATCGTCGTTGACTCGCCGGCGGCCACGGATCGGAGAAACTGAACCCAAAAACAGCTTCCCCTCGCCGAGACGAAGCCGAAGCACCCCACATCGTCGACGGAAACCCACGGAATCGCCGGCAACAAGACGAACGGAATCCGCGAGCTTTCCGGGCGTGATTCCGGCCAGCACAGTGCGTGGTAAGCTCTGAAACCTTGATTTTTGGATTCCTGAGATTTCGTAGATGCGTTTTGACATAAAATTCGATGGATTTGGTTGAGAATTGAAGGTTTTAGGATTTTGGGGAAACCGGTCGGAAAATCCCCAGATTCCGGCCTGCGCGGCGGTGCTGACGTCAGCGACACGTGGTTGACACGCGTGTGCCGCGTGGTGTCACGTCAGCGCCATGTGTCACGCCACGTCAGCACCACGTGGCTGCCAGGTCATCGCCACATCAGCACTGTGTCAGTGCCACGTCAGCATGCTAGTGCTGACGTCAGCAGCCGTTGACCGGCGTTGACCACTGTTGACCGGCCACTTTTCCGAGTGGAAACGACGTTCCGGTCCAATGGCGAACTCCATTTTGCCATCTGAGTTACGGTTATACCCCAATTGAGCAAAATGTGGAGAATTAGGGTTTTATGATTATTCTTATTATTCTTTGTGGTAATCGTTATTTATTGGGATTGTTAGGTGATCGGTTCCCGAGGAATCAGCGTTACCGACCCGAGCCTATGGACGACGATGATGATCGCCCGGCCTATCTGTGAGTGGACGGGTTTTGGTTTTGATTGTTGTTTGAGCATGCTTTATATTTATGTTTACGTATCTTTATGCTTTGGTGAGTATCGTTTGTGTATGTTTATGTTATATGCATTTGTGATATGATGATGTGATCGTGGGATCCTTGTTGGTGTTGGTGAGTTTTTGGAGCATACTATGTCCGTATATGCATATAAGTTTGTTATGCTGGTTATGTGGGTTTATGTTGCGGGATATGCTGGTTGTTGTTGGTTAGCGTTGGTTAGGTTATGTGTTTTACCTGGTATGGTTAGTATGGTTTCCTCACCTTGTACATTGGTATTGCGAATACAGTCTCCTTGCCAATGTACTTACCCTTGCCAATTGGTATTGCGAATACAGTCTCCTTGCCAATTGGTAGTTTACTGTACATTGGTATTGTGAATACAGTCTCCTTGCCAATTGGTATTGCGAATATAGTCTCCTTGCCAATTGGTAGTATACTTTACATTGGTATTGTGAATACAGTCTCCTTGCCAATGTAAAGTGCATAAGTATGTGTGACTGTTTATCGTCGTTGTGAGTTTGGTTGTTGCTGCATGTTTGTTATGGTATAGTTGTATATTACTATTTTAATTGTGGGGGATTATTATTATGTTTTATAAACGTTTTACACTGACATTTATTTTCCCTGTCCACTCACCTTTGTTTTGCGCCCCCTCAGGACTTCAGACTGTTGAGCACCACCGAGAGGAGCGGCAGAAGTTAGTATAGCTCTGTTCTTGGTCACAAAGAGTGGGAGACTCTTTGCTATCCATCTTTTGACTGTAGTTGTCGTACGTAGCTGTATTGTGTTTTAATTCGCCTTCGGGCAAAACAGTTGTGTAGTTTGCTTCCGTTGTAGATGCTCTGATACATTGTTGTTATTTATTCCATTGGGCTTCGACCCAAGTCTTGCTTTTAGTTGGTTTTACCTTGTTTGGGTTGCCGTTATGTGTTAGTCCAGGCTTCGTCACCCGTCCGGTGATGGCCGCACTCCCAGGCCCCACTTTTCGGGGTGGGGCGTGTCACGCGATGTCTCCCGTCCTCGTGAACGAAATCTTCAAAAAGAACGGAGAAAATGACAGGGTGGCCAAGAGGACGGCGGCGCTCTCGGATAGCGAGCGGCTGCGGAGTCAGGTCTGAAATTCGTCCAACTTGACCACTGAAATTGGTCTTTCATGATTTACAGTTCTGTGCATTAAAAAACCTTTCAAGCGACGGCGGCGCTGGACAAGGTTAGTTTCGCTGTGCAGTTGACGACATTGGGGGGATATGTGGGGCCCGAGGGTTTTGAAAGTTTGGCTGTCGTGCTTCTCTCAGGAGTCCGCCGCCGCGTCAGCCGTTTTGTAGGACCGGTGCTAGAGCTCTTCCTCCCAAGAATGAGTTTTTGTGATTTTTTTGTGATTTTGTGGGTTTTTTGAAGTTGTTTTGGATGATAATTTCATGGGTTGTTCGGTTGGAACCGATTTGTGTGAAAGCTTACTGCTTTTTTTATTTTGGAGACCAAATTGAGTGTTTTTGTGTGTATTTTGATTCACTTTTGCTTAGTAATTAGTGTGTATAATGGAAATGAATAGCTCCGGAGCTGCTGTGGCTCTTAGAAATGCGAATGATGCAATTGGAGGTCGAAATCCAAGTCATCCCGGAAAACCCAGAGAGAAAGGAAATTTATGACAAACCCATTTCTCTTTTCTTCATCTGCTTTCTCTTCTGAGAGCTTCTTCAGCTTCTGAGGGTCCAAATGCAAAAATCCAAATGTGGGGGTTTGGGACCATGAAATCAAAAGGTGCTGACTTTTGGAGATTTTCAAAAAGTTGAGGCAAAATTGCTTTCTGGGTTCGATTCTGTAATCTGGAATATGATGATGGAAAGAAGAACGCAGCAACGAATCATCTGCAGGTCAACAAAGGTTGGAGCTTTTTTCTGAAGATTTCGTTCACGAGGACGGAGACATGACGGAGTTGGTCATGTGCGGCGGATGAATGAGGAGAAGAAGAAAGCGAAAACTGGAGGAAGAAGAATGAGTTTGGTTGAAATTTGTTTTGTCCACTTGTCATGGTTTGGTTGGCTGGGGACAAACACGTGGACACACGTCATATACACTGAGTCCAGGGAAGTGTTTCTCGTTAAATGGGCCGGTTTTATACAACCTGGATGGAGAAAGTAAAGACGGTGGTCCCCACAAACGGGTTCTTCACTCCAAAGCAACAGCAGGGCAGCAGAGCAGCAGACCACCGCCGCTTAAAACCTCAAAACCCTCCCAAAACAAAACAAAAAAAGAAAAAAAAGCAGCAGCCTCCATTTTTCCCCTCGCCGGCAAAACCCTATTTTAGATAAGCCGGAGAAGTCATGTCTCAGTCGCTGGAGCTGCTGCTGATACAGTTCCTGATGCCGGACAACGACGCCCGGCGGCAAGCAGAGGACCAGATTAAGCGGCTGGCCAAGGACCCCCAGGTGGTCCCCGCGCTCGTTCAGCACCTCCGCACCGCCAAAACCCCCAATGTCCGGCAATTGGCCGCCGTCCTCCTGAGGAAGAAGATCACCGGCCACTGGGCCAAGCTCTCTCCTCAGAATAAGCACCTCGTCAAGCAGTCCCTCATTGAGAGCATCACCATGGAGCACAGGTCCGATTGAACTTCATCTCAATTCCACTGATTTTTTTTTTGTCTAATTTACTTTGCTAATTGCCGTGGAAATTGAATTAGTCCGTTTATTGAAAGATATTGTGTTTGATGGTGTTCCTGCAGTCCTCCGGTGAGGCGAGCGAGTGCCAATGTGGTTAGCATCATTGCGAAATACGCAGTCCCTGCCGGTGAGTGGCCGGACTTGTTGCCTTTCCTGTTCCAATGTAGTCAGAGTGCACAGGAAGAACACAGAGAGGTAAATTTCCATTAATTGTAGAAAGAAACCCTTTCTGTTATTGTACTTTGTATATTGCTATAAATGATTGGTAGAAGTCAATTTTGTTACCGGGAAGATTCTCAGAGATGTTTAAATTCTAGAGAAATGGGCATATCAAATTAGTAGGTTAGGAGTTATCTGCCAGCGGGATTGACTGATGGGAACTGAGTGGGAATAGTTTGGTGCTTGCATTCAAAAATTACAGAGGAAGTAGTATTCGTTGCAGGGTGGTGGACATAGTACTTAGAAATCTACACTATTCAACAGTTCATGTGCAGTCTTGTATATTTTATACTGGTACTCAGTTCAGATTCATTAACTGACTTATATGGTTGGTTTCTTCTTTGGTTGGAATAAGGTGGCATTGATCCTTTTCAGTTCTTTGACTGAAACAATAGGGAATACATTTCGACCACATTTCGCAGATTTGCAAGCTCTTCTTCTGAAATGTCTGCAGGATGAAACAAGCACTCGTGTCAGAGTAGCTGCGCTCAAGTAAGGCTTATCATAACATTCGTCTATTTAAAGTTGTGTTTGCTGACTATTGATTAGCTTGTACTTGCTTATTGGAATTTTTCAACTATTATTCCAGGGCGGTGGGGTCTTTTCTAGAATGTATTCATGACGGGGATGAAGTGGTGAGTTTGTATTAATTCTGCCACTTTATGTTTGTATAGAAGTAAAGCATTATAAACAAACATTTCCTTTGACCAACACACATTATTGTGCTTCTGCTTCTGCTTCTACTGTACCTTTATAGTTGGGTAAGTTGGATAACTTAACATGATGTCACAATGTTACCATGAGTATGTATGATTTCCAAGCTAAATTCCGTGGATTTATCTGAAACGAACTAATGTAATAAGATTTATCAAGAGCTTCAAAATAAGATTCAGACTTTGACCAAGCTTAATAATTGTACTCGTTTGGCATTTTATTCTAAGAAACATGATCATTACCCCATTCCACATAAAGCATAGCAAAGATTTTTGTTTTTGGTGTTATTGGCATTTCCTTTCAAATATTTTTTATTGCATGTGAGCTGAGTTTTCCAGCTGCAACTCATCAATTTGCATTTTGGTATTTCTCTTATTCATACCAATTCAGGTCAAGTTTCGGGAATTCATTCCCAGCATCTTAAATGTATCAAGGCAGTGCCTTGCAGCTGGCGAGGAGGATGTTGCTATTATTGCTTTTGAAATATTTGACGAGTTAATTGAATCTCCCGCACCTCTTCTTGGAGAATCTGTTAAATCTATTGTGCAATTTTCTCTTGAAGTTTGCTCGAGTCCAAGTTTGGACTCTAATACGCGTCACCAGGTTAGTGAAAAACATCAGTAGTCTTCTTGTATTCTTTCTAGTTCTCTATTGCTTGTTGGGATCTAAATTTGTTGGGCTGTTATTTTTTAACTTACCTGCTCGAAAAAAATAACAGGCTTTCTTTCTGTCTCTTTTACTCTCTCGATGCTTCTCATCTTAGTTTGTCTCGTTGCTTTATCTCTCAGGCAATCCAGATAGTTTCATGGCTAGCAAAGTATAAATCCAATTCCCTCAAAAGGCATAAGCTGGTCATTCCTATTCTGCAAGTCATGTGCCCATTGCTTGCGGAATCAAATAGTGAAGATAAAGATGATGATCTTGCTCCGGATCGAGCTGCTGCAGAAGTTATTGACACTTTGGCTTTGAACATACCGAAGCATGTTTTCCACCCTGTTCTTGAATTTTCTTCTGTAAGCAGTCAGAATGCAAATCCAAAATATCGGGAAGCTTCTGTTACTGCTTTAGGTGTCGTTTCAGAGGGTTGTTTGGAGTTGACAAAAGATAAGTTGGATCCAGTTCTTCATATTGTTTTAGGCGCTTTGAGAGATCCTGAGGAAGTGGTCAGGGGGGCTGCCTCCTTTGCATTGGGTCAGTTTGCTGAGCATTTACAGCCTGAAATTGTTTCTCACTATCAAACTGTACTTCCCAGCATTTTAAATGCCCTTGAGGATACATCTGAGGAAGTAAAGGTATGCTTGGTAGATGGCAGGAAATTAGAAGATTGTTATAGATCAGTCATATGTTTGTGGATGTGTAAAACAGTCTGTATGTGCAGGAAAAGTCCTACTATGCTTTGGCAGCATTTTGTGAGAACATGGGTGAGGAAATTCTTCCTTTCCTTGATCCGTTAATGGGAAGACTACTGGGGGCCCTTCATAGCAGTCCTCGTAATTTGCAGGAGACATGCATGGTATGGAGGTTTCTTTGGGCTAAAGTTTTCAAATGATTTCCCTAAACATCTTGTAATTCCAAATGAATTCATTTATATTTTATTTGCGTCATATTGTAGTCTGCGATTGGTTCAGTTGCATCTGCCGCAGAGCAGGCATTTGTTCCGTATGCTGAAAGGGTTTTGGAGTTGATGAAAAGTTTCATGGTGCTTACTAATGATGTCGATCTGCGCTCACGAGCACGAGCTACTGAATTAGTTGGAATAGTTGCAATGTCTGTCGGGAGATCTAAGATGGAGCCAGTTTTACCTCCTTATATAGAAGCTGCAATTTCTGTAATTCCGTGTACTTTTCTCTTTCCTTATGATCCTTTTGTGTCAGTAGCGTTGATTAATATGTCTATCATATTGCAGGGTTTCGGATTGGATTTTAGTGAACTTCGAGAGTATACTCACGGGTTCTTCAGCAATGTGGCAGAAATTTTGGATGATGGCTTTATACAGGTTTGGAAGGCTTTAGATACATTACGCCAAGTGTAATTGTTCACTGGATGCCCGCATTCATGATACTTTTTTTTTCTTTGGAAAACAGTATCTCCCTCATGTTGTACCCCTGGCATTTTCTTCGTGCAATCTTGATGATGGATCTGCAATTAACATCGATGAGTCTGATGACGAGAATATTAATGGATTTGGTGGAGTTTCATCTGATGATGAAGCTCATGATGAGCCAAGAATGCGAAATATCAGCATAAGAACAGGAGTTTTAGATGAAAAGGCAGCTGCTACTCAAGCTCTTGGGTTATTTGCACTACATACGAAGACTGCATATGGACCGTATCCTTTAACATCTGATTTTGTTTCACTCTTTGGCTGGTTTTCTATTTTACGAAAATACAATCCTAGTGGCTGAAATACTATTTAGGATCTTTGACTTCTTTTAAGCTACTTGGAGGAGTCATTCAAGATTCTAGTGCGACACTGTGGGTATTTTCATGAAGATGTTCGACTACAGGCAATCATTTCTTTGAAAAGTGAGTTGCACGCTGTCTGTGTTTGCACATGCTAGGAGAGTGGCAATTATCTGCTTATGGCGTGAATTCTGTTCACTGTGCTTATGACGTGAAATCTAGCATGAGTATTTCAAAGCTCTTTTTTAGTTCATCTGAGGATGCATTCTTCAGCATGGAATCTGCTTATGTTTGATTAACAAATATTTTGATGGGTATATACATGGTAACATTGTCATATCTTTAACGGAGCAAATCATTTGACCAAAGAAACATACACTGTACACATTTATTGGAACAGTGTATATGTGTGCATATTCAAGATTGTATGTGTATAACTTTGATGTTGCCAGACTTTTTTCCCAATCTGAAGAAAAGACATAATTATTTTATAGTTCCATTGGTGGATTATTACGGTTCAGCAGTATAAACTGGTAACATGCTCATCAGTCATGGATTACTTTTACATGATCTTTGAAATTCAGATGGTGTTAGTACCAGTGTGTTGTGCCTTTTTCCCCTGTTTTGTGTAGATTTATGACATTTAATATTGCTTGTCCATAGTAACCCAAAAAGTAAGATATGCTGGCCATTGACAATCCATGTTTGGTTGATTTCAAATGCAGATGTTTTAACAGCAGCACAGGCAGTTTACCAGAATCATAATGTTAGTAGTCATCATCTCTCTTTGTCTCGTCCATAAATCTGTGTACTGTTAAAGTGCTTGTAGGTTCCTCCTCTTTGGTTAACCACCTCATAGTTATGCTACTAAAAGGTTAGGGATTTCTTATTTTGCAGGAAGGACAAGCAAGGGCTAAAGAAATTCTAGGTAAGATCATAATTTGAAGAGGGAAAATATTTGCACCTGTTGTTGTTCTTGTCTTCCTGTTTTCTGATCAAATAGTTATCATATGCAGATACGGTGATGAATATATATATTAAGACTCTGACCGAAGATGATGACAAGGAAGTTGTTGCTCAAGCTTCTATGAGCCTTGCAGACATCATCAAGGATTATGGATATATGGTCGTTGAGCCTTGTAAGTATGATAAAAAGTTAGGTGTTGTTTTACTAATTGAGCTAACTTTTAAATGCTGATGAAATCATGTCATATGGTATTAGATGTCCCTAGGCTTGTTGAGGCTACTCTGGTACTGTTACGGGAGGAATCAGCTTGTCAGCAGATACCATCAGATGATGAAATTGATGAAGATGATGTTACGCATGATGAAGAACTTATGGATGCAGTTTCTGACCTCCTTCCTGCTTTGGCTAAGTCAATGGGTCCTCATTTTGCACCTATTTTTGCTACGCTGTTCGAACCTTTGATGAAATTTGCGGTGCGTTTTCAACAATCATTATAACATGTTTAGTTACAAGACCTTAATGATAGTTTTGTATAGTACTTTTTTTTTTCTTTCCAAAATCTGATTATTTGTGTTTTCAGAAAGCTTCGCGTCCACTTCAAGACCGGACAATGGTTGTTGCCTGCCTTGCTGAAGTTGCTCAGGACATGGGTGCTCCAATTGCAGGATATATAGATGTAATGTTATCAATTTCTTTCTATATTTTTGTTTTAAAGAAAAATATGGAATGTTGAATAAGTTCTATAATACCGCTAATTTGTGAAAATTTGTATCTGGTTTCAGAGGGTGATGCCCTTGGTACTTAAAGAATTAGCATCATCAGATGCAACCAATAGGAGGAACGCTGCATTTTGTGTTGGAGAGTTGTGCAAAAATGGGGGTGAGGGGACGCTGAAGTATCCTTTATGTAAACATTTTTTTAATTCTGTTTCATTGCGCCTTAGTTTGCATCTATAATTTTCTTCACCTTTGGTGTTGTGGCTCTTGGGTGTTCTGATATTACATGCATGTGATAAATCCTTTTTTGAAGCTATGCTGTGTTTAGCAATTAGGTTAGTTTTGAAACATATTACTCGTAAACCTAGCTTTTGGCATCCACTTGTGTTCCCTTTACACAAATTTCAGATATTATGGTGACGTATTGCGTGGACTCTTCCCACTCTTTGGGGACTCTGAGCCAGATAATGCTGTCAGGGATAATGCAGCTGGTGCAGTGGCAAGAATGATAATGGTCCACCCTGAATCTATCCCATTGAATCAGGTAAATATCCGGGCAGCATTTTAAGACTTCGTATTACACCATCTTCAGTCCCTTTTTCTTTTCGCACGAAACTATATTAATGAACACGATTTCTGAGGCTTAATATTGCTTAGTTTGACTTATCTCCTACTTGACTTTTCAGGTACTTCCCGTTTTCTTGAAGGTTCTTCCATTGAAAGAAGATCATGAAGAATCCATGACTGTATATACTTGCGTCTCTACTCTTGTTCTATCATCTAATGCCCAGGTCAGTGCATTTTGCCCTGATTCATGTATGTATGTTGTTCACACGCTGAGGGCTCCCCATGTATTTTTAATTATAGAATATGAACCTTTTTTCCTTTTCCGTTCTGCCTCTATTCTTCATTTTTAGTTTCTACAATTGAAGTGATGATAAGTTTCTCACTCACTCTTTTTTTCCTTCGAAGCAGATTCTTTCTCTAGTGCCTGATTTGGTAAACGTATTTGCACAAGTTGTTGCATCACCAGTTGAAACTCCTGAAGTCAAAGCACAAATAGGCAGAGCTTTTTCTCACCTGATTTCACTCTATGGCCATCAAATGCAGCCCCTCTTGAGCAATCTTTCCCCTGCACATGCAAATGCTCTAGCTGCGTTTGCCCCAACAAGCTGATTCTTCTCGGGCCAGCGACTTGCCTTCTCATTGCAGGTTCTCCCGAAAGCTCTGTGACGGAGCCCCTGAATTGTGGGTTTTCTCCAATATTCTTTGTTTTTGTTGCTGAGATTCTTTTGCGATCCAAAGACCGCATTATGTCCCCCTGTTTTATGACTGGGATGGCTGGAGGACATCGTCCTGTAAGGTATGCATATGACCTATTGCGAGAAAGTCACCACTTGGGGGGCTAGCATAATATGATGCATAACTGAAAGTTAGCAAGGTTTCTTGATAATATAAACAGTGGAATCATTGGCAAGGTAATGTGAACCAACAAACTAAAAGTTAAATGGAATGATCGGTTGTGTGTGCATGCAGTCCTTAAACTTCTATTTTACATGGAAATAAGAGACTGAATTTACATCAGATTTGTGGAAGGCTGTAAATCCTATTTTGTTATTTTGCCATTTAGTACTGTTCCCATTTATCATTACTAATTTCATCCATTGCATCCAGAGTTTGTAAGTTGCATAAACTTTCTAAGCAGGTTTTGTTCATTGTTCCAGGTGATCCTCCTTCCAGTACAACCTCCATTTTTCAAGGCTGGAGATATTTATTTTTCTTCTTCCTTTCTTTCCTATTTCTGCTCCGTGGAATCTCGTCTGCTTTCATCGTCATGTGCATTCTTGGTTCTTTTTTTGCTAGTTCGTGTGTTGTTCCCTGTTTGTCTGAGTATTACGGTTGTGGTATATGGGTTTCTATAGGTAACCCTTCATAGAAGTAGTAAAGATGATGTATGCTAATATTTATGCTATGTACAACAGCTTTGTTGATAATTGTTTGCTTGCAGAATCGAATTAATAGGTTATTTGTTTGTTGGGATTATGTCTTACCTACCTACAAGGTTTGCTTGTACTTTTTATTAAGTAAATGCAGTCTTCCTCTTGCTTGATTAGTATTAATTTTTGGCTGGACATGGGCATGAGAAGTGTGAGATCTGGAGATATCAACCTGTATAAGCTCAGTTTCGCGGCACTGTTAAGTAAGAGATCAGTTCATTATTTGGTCATTAAACCAATAAATTAAGATCAAATTTAATGGAAAACAGGGTGATTCACTGACAATTGATGCAATTCTAGCACTACTAGTCAAGAAGAGAAACAAACATTAATCCAAGTTCTGCAGGGAGCGATAAATTAGTCAGAAGTTGTACAATATCTTATATAGTAGGTGTCATGAATTCATCCCTAAACGGTACATTTTGGTAGCTGAAAGGCAGTTCTTTGCTTTCGGGTGCTAGTCCTCTGATGTTTTCGGACTGCGAGATCCTTTTCTAGTGGTTGAGGCAAGTGTAGCTCTTTTAAGTTTTAAAGCAGTTGGCAAAGGCAATTCTTGAGTTTAATCTGGAAACTAGTACTTGTGCCCTAGAATGTCGGATCAATAAATATATCATGTAATGAGTGTTAGTTGTAACTAATCAAATCAAATGAACCCGTCGTTCTCCCTCAGACAATAAATAGCAAAGTTTGATTTATAAATTCCCACATAGTACATAAACTTGTATTTGTGGACTCAAATTGATAGTTTCTTAGATACGCTCATATTTACTAACTCAAAGTCAAAGTGAGCAGGAATCAAACTGAATAAAAATCGAAATGAGCAAGAATCAGATTGAAACACCCTTATTGAAATGTTTACTAATTGTCTAGAATTGAAGTAAAAGTTAAGTTGATTGTCAACAAACTTTTTACTAAATTTTGCAAATCAAAGTGGAATCAATTACATTACTAAAATGTCTTTGATACAAAATTTTTGCTTTTTTCAACATTAAACTTGTGGGGATAATTTAGGTATAAAAATTTCACTACTGGTGAAGTCAATATCCAGGATGCCTAATATCACCTCAACTTAGAAAGTCATTTTTTGGAAATCAGGGTTATAAATACTAATTTTATAGTGTGTTCTATCATAAATTTGATTTCTAAACTTTAATAAACATACAAATCATCCGTAGAAGAAACTCCCAATAGTTTGATGTCTAAACCTAATCAGTAAACACGTCGTTAGAGATCAACAACACAAACTGGCACGTTAAGCATCAAAATACGAACTTGTTTTCAACATTTGCCTACTATGTTGTTAGTCTCCCCAGGCATTTTAGAAGAGAAAATACCCCATACACAAAAAAGCACAAAAAGCGCAGCGCGGGTGTAAAACCGTCCTCTTCAAACAGAACCAAAAAGATTGGGTGGGGCTATCTCGCAGGCAAGACAAGTCAAAAAAGTCATACGCATAAATCAACAAATCTAGAGAGTTTTTTTTACTTTTACCCCAGAAGAATCCCAATCCGAAGCAGACCATAAACGCAATCAACAAGATGTATCCTCCGGAAGAGTAGAGAGAGTAAAAACAGAGAGAAGAGAAAGACAAGGCTCGGTCGGAAGAAGCGATGGATCCGGAGCAGACGTTCATCAGAGTGCAGGAGCGGTTCTCGCAGATCCTGACGCCGAAAGTGCGAGCTGCGTTGGAGTACATTTACCTCTTCATCGCCATCACCCTGTTCTGTATTCTCGTCGTTATGCACGCCAATTACGTTCAGCAGGTTTTTCCCTAGTTAGGGTTCTGTTAGGGTTTTGATCAATTGGATGAATTTCCCATTTTGTGATCCCTTGAATCTAACTCGTGTGTTTTCCTTGTACTGGAAAGCCTGGCTGCTCGAGTGAGCTCTCGGGCGTCGAAACCACAGAAGCGCAGATTATTCAAATTAAGGTATTTTGGGTTTAGTGCAAAAGATTAACTTTGTAGTTAAATTTCTTTTTGAAGAGTAAAATTTTGTTCTTGGATTGCATATTGTTGGCAACTTGAGTTTTGTTTCTGCTGCAGATAACTAGTGCAGGCCTGTGGTCGCGGAATGAGTCCGAGTTCAGCAATGAGATAGATGACGCCCCGGACACAGACATTCTAATGTATGAATTGGTATTTTCTATTTTGGATGGAGATCTATTCAAACAGTTGTCTTTTTCTGAAAATAATTGGTTGGTTTGGTGTGTTCTTGTGCTAGGAAGGGTGCATTGGCGTTGAAGACCGGTAGTGAAGTTCTGGATCATCAGGCAGATGGCTCTACCAATAGTGGAAACTCTATGCCGACAATTGATGATGCAGACATGAAAAATGAGAAGAAGGATCCACATAGTGGATCTCTCATATCCGTGAGAAGGACATTTAAAGCATCACTTGCCAATGCTTTCAAACTGTGGAAAATGCGCCCCCGTCTCTTCTCATACCTTCGGAAAAATGGAACACATATCATTGGAAGTTTGTGGGTGAGTAGATTGAGGCAAATTGATATAATTGTAAACATTTTTCATCCTACATACTCATTACCAAAATTATTGGGATTAACCAGTAAGCATATTTCATTTGCGCTTTTATCTTATTCTACTGTTATTGCTACCTGTACTCTCTAGTGCTAGGGTGGTCTATGAATCTGTGGATAAATGTAGATGTGAATGTTGTTGACATATATTAGGACATAGACAAATCTCCCTCCATCTTATTTTACCCATCCTTATTGTTTAAGGGGGTTGCAGAATAGATCACCTCCTTATGGACTATATAGGAAGCCGGAAAACAGGCCCTAATGGATGGACGGTGTTTTTAAAAATATGCGATTCATTTTGTGAAATCTAAGGCATAAAAAGATGGATCTCCAAATACATTAGAATTATAAACAGGGAGACAAATAACAAGAGACAGTTGATAGTTGATTTAGTCCATAAATCTTATCTGAATCAGATGACAATCTCAGATCGCCCTAGTCTTGGAGGAAGAAAAGAGTGTCCTTTCCCCTAGTCTTGGAGAAAGGTTTTGTTCCAATTTTCTCAAATTCATAGGTCTAATTGAGATATGAACTCTACTTCTGGAGGAAGGTTAATTAGAAACCTTTTCTTTTTAAAACATAACTCAAACTTGGGTCTCAATGGTGCTTTTTCCTGTAATTGTTGCATAGTTTTCTAGCTTTTATTTCTGCTTCCTTGGAGATATACATGAAGTTTTTTTTTTGGTATATACCTAATGCTCTTCATGGGTTGAGCACAACAAATTCATAATTGGTGCCTCAAATGATTTGAAATTTTTTTAGTCCAGCTTGTGTTTTTGATGCATAGACCAGATATCATAGATTTTCTAGTGGAGCACTGCATCTTTCCACATTCTGAACGAATATTTTATATGCACTGAATTATATTTACTGAGTTGCATCCAGTAACAAGCATGATTAAGGTTTCTAGAAAGGGGAATGTTGGGTGAATGCTATTTCGTACTTGGTATCAGATTATAAGAGCATGCTTGTGTGAAAATTTTCGAATTTCTTTTGTTGTAGTTTGAAGCTTTTTTGCTGAATCTTATTTGAAGTGCAGAACCTTGCAGGTATACATTTGAATCTTGATATTCCCAAGTGGTTGCGCATACTTCATTTGGACAGGCTTAACTTGTATGCAGGTTACTGCCTATCTTTTTACTTAGTCATCGCGTGTTATTATTTGGATTCTAAAGCCTAGGTCATGGAATACACATTTTTCTTTTATGTCAGAAAAATCCTGATGACCATCAGGAAAGATTATTTGGAAGATTGGTAGACCTACTAAAGTTGAAGGTTTTTCTTTGTTTGTGGCTCGTGGCAAATTTATATTTGCAGCATGCTCCCAACTCCACAAAACGGATCATGTGCTTAAGTATTAAATTAATGTGTGCAGTTTCCGTTTTAGTGTGAGTGTTTCTTTTCCATTGCTTCTTCACTTTTGAAACTTGGAGTTTGGTTCTATATGTTTCTCTATGGTGCCAAGAGTCTCTGTTACTATTGAGATTTTCACTGGGTGGGAAGCATAAAAAAAGAGGTCTGTCTTTGGTGTTATGCTTTATGGCCTTATTTGGACTCTGTGGATAGCGAGGCGCAGAAATAAATTTAAACAATAATCAAGAGGAGTTGACTTTTACTAGAACAGAATTTGGCCCCTTACCTTCTTTAGGGGCATTCCTTTTAGTGTTGTTCATTTGATTGGCAGGGGTTTTGTGCTGATTGTTTTTAGTGTTCTTAATAGGATTTTTTTTTAGGTAAACTGCTTTATTATGTATTTTTCGTAAGGTGCTGTTTCCTATATCAAAAAATAAAGGAGATGTTTCTAGTTATTGTTACCTTAAAACCGTTGTGATGAAGTTATATTAGCAATATTGAGTAATTTGGGTTGGACTGAATCATTTTGTTCAGTATCATCAGCTTTCTAACAGCCTTTCATGAATTTATGTGAGCTGAATGTCATTTTCATTGACAAATTCTTCCTCTACTGTCTCTCAGTTCAATGGCTTGAGAATAGAAGCAAAACTTTTGAACCTACTTATCTATACACTTTGGAGAAGGTAAATTTTCACGTGCCCAATTACTTCCAGTTTTATCTCTTGAGCTTTCTCCAAGTCGGACTGCATAGGTTAGGACTACATAAGCTTATGACAAATTATACAGACATAACTTGTAGCTTATTTTTTTTTATTATTTTGGCATTTTACAAGCTTCTTTGGCAGGGTTATTTCTTACTACCTGAAAGTGCCAGGGCTAAGCATAATATTCGTGCTGTAAACATTAGCATATCAGCTCGACATTCTTGTTTCGGGAACAGGTAATACTAATATATTTTGATGTCTGTAGTTACAATATCGCCTAAAACCCATACATTTGTAGAATTTTTGTTATTCATGATTCAAGTTGTATATTTCATGTTCGGAGTTAAGATGATCCCAAATTCCACAATTCAAATTTCATTAACCCAAATGCTTGCAGCCTGAAGACAAATCTTCATTTTCTGAAAATTGAACATCTTTCTCCTTCTCATACGCTGCGTGTAATCAGTTAGATAATTTGTTACTATTTCCTGATTTTTTTCAACAATCTAAGCAGTTTAAATACCTTAATCAATAGAGCTCAATAGTTCAGGAGTGTTATGAATATATTGTCGTGCCCTTACTTTTCAATATTTTCTTTTCCTCATAAAAACATAATTTGATACAAGATATAAATTATAATCATAGCTTATTTGGAATCTTGGATTTGTTATTTTGAATAGCTAATATTCTTATGGCACTTGTATGTAACTATGTGGTTTGACTGCTTTCTATTTGTGTACATAAAATACCAGGTGGCAGCAACTACTCATTAACAGATTTGTTGGATATGATACTATTTTGATAAATAGTTTACTGAGCTCTCCTGGACAAGGTAAATTACTTTTTCTATTTTCTTTTTCTCTTTGTATCTTTTATTGACCTTTGGAGGAGAGGATTTAATATCTTGTGAGGATATAGTATCTGGCTCCACCAGGTATAGAACAAGGACACAATGGATTGTTTCCAGATACAACCCATTTAGAAATAAAGGAAAATGGCCTCTTTACTATAGCCAAACTGATTTGACTGTTGCTTACGCCTACTCTCTTAAACAGTTGTGTTATAGTTATTAGTAATTTTAAAACTCTGAGCCAAGGCCAGATTTTCTCCCAATGCCAAAGAGGGCCTTCCTTTGATACTTGCTGCTGATTTTTGTAATTAAGCTGTTGTGCCTAAGCTTGTTATGACATTCAATGCAGGTTATCTTTATAATTTTCAAACAAAGGAGTTCTTTAATCTAAGTTATGCACAAGAACCGCCACAGGGTCCTGCAAGGTTTGGAGGTTTGTTGAGATATGCCTTCAATTTGCATTCTTATGCTGCTTTTTGTGCAATGTAGTTTCAGTATCTACTTCTACAATACCGTTATGCTCAAGTATTTTTGACGAGGTCCCTGGAAACTGGTCTTCCAATAATTTTAGATTAATTGGTAGGATTGGGTTAGATTTGTGAGTCATAGGAGTTACCAGATGACTTTGTTGGATCTGGAAGTGAAGAAGAGATTGTGGGACTTTGGTACGCTTAGCTAATGTAGCTCTGGAACAATTGCATTTTTTATTTCTTTCGTACGTTACTGTTGATTTTGGGACTTGATGATGGTTACCAGAGTCAAATTTTATAGAAGATGTATCTGTAGAACATGAGATGTGATACTTTACTATTTATTTTGGGTCAGGTGTCATACATTTTGACTTATGTTATACTTTTGACAAGAACTTATTATTATCTGGATCTTAGGGTAAAACAAACTCATTACTAGGAAGAGAGGGTCTTGAGACATGTAATACCTTTTTCTAATACATATGTATTGTTCACAAAATTTTTGGTTTCATTTGGTTTCCTTGCAGACTACCTTGTGACAAAGTGTGGGGTGCTGATGATGTCATTGTTTGTGTTCTTTACAACCACCATGTCTGTGTCATTCACATTGAGAGAGACGCAGACGCGCATGCTCAAGTTCACAGGTTTGTGTTATTTATGTTGTACTCACTATTTGCATTCATCAATATCTTCTTCAATCCCTGAATCCATAAATTGTCTGCTTTCATGCAGAACCAGGGTTTATTTCACCCTAACATTGTTTATTTTCTTTGCCTGGTCTACTGATTAGTATATCTGTATCATTTTTTTAATCAAGTGAGGTGGTGACATAATGATTTACATTCCCTGCTGTGTTATGCATCCTCCTTTCCCACCTTTATATGTGGGTGCTTACTTTTGTCACATTATTGCAGTGCAGCTTCAACACCATGCTCGTCATCAGCTTCCAACATTTCAGTTGATTTTTGTGCATGTAATTGAATCACTAGTCTTTGTCCCGGTAAGATTAGATCTTTGGGGTTTGCCATCGTACCAAATACATACTGAATTAAAGTTTTGGGGGCTTTTCTGAATTAACTTATGTTTATTTCCAAATGAGAAATTTTACTTCTGGGTCTTTCATCCCAAAACCATCTTTGATTCTGCAGATTATGATCGGTATATTATTTTTCCTCTTCGAGTTTTATGATGATCAACTATTGGCTTTTATGGTCCTGATACTTGTCTGGTTGAGTGAGCTATTCACGCTAATCAGGTTTCTCTCTCCCTCTCTCATTTTGACTATGTGAAAAATGATAGGTGCTGGAACACATACATGTAAAGGTTATATCTAATGTCAATATATGCATACGGGGGATTTTCAGGGTATTATGCTTCTTCAATCACTGAAAGATGTAATTAAGGCCACATTGTGGTCATAATACAAATCAGGTATTAGGTACAGATCTTGTTGTGAGTCGTAAGAAGCTATTAGGCTGACAGCTCCGGACTTAAATTGGAAAAGGTTTACCTCAAGGCAGTACTGAACAGTTTTGAGGCTGGGTTAGGTTGTAATTGACACTCTTGCTGGTGAAGCTTATGTCTAACCAGTCCAATGAGCTCTCCTGTAATTTCCCGAGTCATTGCGTTTGATGTTACTGTTAGGAGTGGGCTGATTTGGCCCAATGAATAGATCTAGGAACCTGATACAACAATGAATTTTTCCTGTTTTTAGGTGTACCCTGTTATTCCCACCTCTCTGATTTGCATAATGCTCTTCTCAGTTGATGCTCTTTCTTGCAGTGTCCGCACACCAATATCGATGAAGTTCTTTCCCCGCTTCTTTTTGCTCTACTTTCTGGTTTTCCACATCTATTTCTTTTCCTATGCTTATGGTACGTCTCTAATTCTTACTTACTGTTTGGTGGAAACTACTCTTTTGCTTCTAAAATGGGAACTCCAAACTGTTGCAGGTTTTTCTTATTTGGCTCTTTCTACAGCTGCAGCATTTATGCAGCATCTTATTCTATACTTCTGGAATCGTTTTGAGGTAAAACTTTCATGTTTTGGCCTTTCTTATTGTTTAGATGCAAATATCTTTTTATGACAGTTTTCTCTATTGCAAATCTGGTAGCGTCTTGTTAATCAATGGTAATCTTAGTTGGTTCGCAATTGCATCTTATACTTTAGGTTTTATGTCCTTTTCTCCCACTGGTGATTTGAAGTGCATGCTTAGATATGTTATTGGTGAAAAATGAGTGAGACCTAAATACTCATGTGGTTAGATGTTTTGCAGTCCTAGGGGTGCTATACTTTACAGGCCCTTTTACATTTTCTATGTTTTTCAAAGCCTTTGCATATACTCATGTGGTTAGATGTTTTGCAGTCCTAGGGGTGCTATACTTTACAGGCCCTTCTACATTTTCTATTTTGACTAAGGTATGTAGCTGCTACTTAATCAGTTATAATCTTGCTACATCCTCCAGATACCAACTCTACAAAGGTTTATCCAAAATCGACGATCACAGCTCCAGCAACACCCAGATTTCCACATTACTTCCTCAACGTTCCTTGCCTCGACTTTACATATCACAAGATTGAACACAAGAAATCCTGGTGTAGTTAATTCTGACTTGGCCTCTGGGCCCGGGCTACGATCTGGATCCACTCCAGCAGTGCCATCAAATGTCGCAGAGGTTCCTGGGCTTCAAGAACAGTCAGGTAATGACAACCCAGACAGGGTGGGAAACCCACTTAGGCTTCCAGGCGAAGCTGACATAGTTCAAGCAGAGAATGGTCCCAATCCGGGCGCTATGAACTCATTTAGTTCGCTTCTGTTATGGATCTTAGGAGGGGCTTCCTCTGAAGGCTTGAACTCCTTTCTTTCTATGTTCAGAGATGTGAGAGACCAAGGACAAGTTTATGCTGATACCGCTAGACAAGAAAATGCTGATATACAAAGATAGTACAGAAGTGTTGCGTTTGTGTTGTAAGGATGGAGGGAGGGCTTAGTTCTCCTTCCCATAGTTGTAGATCTTCATGTACGTGATGTTAATATAGAAAGGCATACACTCGATATACATGCTCATATAGGAATGATATATGCGGATATTTGTTGTCACATTCCCTGGTCGTATCCAAATTCTCCTAGTCGAGGTTCTTATCTGCATCTATACTATCTCTCCATCAGTCAAGCTCAGACCAATGGCAGACAATTGCGTAATAGTAGCATGAATTTTTCAAGTAGAGGAACGACTAATCAGCTATATCATTGGATTCATTTTTGCTCATCATTTTTTACACCATAAGATAAGTGATATATACGAATTCAAGAATTACACTTATCCAACAGTAAAGAAAGTTGTGATAATGTTAAGGGTACAAGTTGGATTGGAAATTCTAATTTTGAATAGAAAAATTTCAATCCCATGCTTGAATATTTCGAATCCGAAAAATTCCGAAAGAATTTGGATGGAAATTGGAACATAATTTTTCAATTCGGAAGTTCAGGCTTTCCGATCAGACTTATTTCCAAAGATTTCCGAACATTATTCCGATAAGAAAAATGGAATGCATTTCATACGTTTTATAGTAATTTACATATTATATAGTTTACAGTATAGTTTAGAATAAATCATATTTACCTCCATTTTGCACATTCTTATTCGATGATATATTTATTACTTACATATTCATCTCGTAAGCGTAGTTGATATATTATATTATCTTATTTCATGTTGAGAACCTAAAAGTTCCGAATTATTTCCGTAATTTCCGATATAATTCAAAAAAAATCTGAATTTTTTTGATTGCCAAAGATTCCCAATTTGGAAAGAAAATTTCATTCCGAATGTTTTATGCGTATCCGTATGGTTGAAGAGGGAGAATTAGAAGAGCACAAACTAACAGCACCTTTTACTCTATTCATGAATCTTTTGCATGGCATGACATTTTCCATAGTAGGGGCTCTTGCTTGCTAGGGGTTCGTACATCCACGATTAGTTACACTGCATGAAATGTCGGTACTTTGCTGAATACCAAATCGGTTTACACATTTAGGGTGCAATATGAGTCACCTTGAAATGTATGGCCATCGTAGTTTCTTTCTTTATTATTTCGGCCTTTAGTATTTGGGCCTTTAAACTGCTGCTGCAAATTTCAAAGGCCAACATTAAAATCAAACTTAAAAATCACGTACTAAAATAGTTCATCTGTAATTGCTAAAAATGGCTAAAAAAAACAAAAAAAAAAAATCAATAAGCATCCCCTATAAGATGTAAAAGCAACAATTCATCCAAAGTACGAAGACCCATTGAGTTTGAATCCTTAGTTGCTTCTCCAAGATTTTCCACCAAACTGTCTACATCATGAACTTGGCGTTTGGAGGCTACTGCTGATGGACTGGAAGAATGAACTCCATCATCTGATATCATAACTTCAGTTTCAACTGATTTGGTAATATATCTGTCCTCTTTGCAACATATAGGTTCCCGATCCAGTGATGGTGTTGGAGTTCCCATACAAAGATGAGTTTTTCAAACTCAGTGATCAGAAAGATGAGCATGTGCCAAATTTCTAGAGATTTCATATTTTGTACAAGACAAAGACCTACCAAGCCTCTCTTTCACTATAGGAGACAGGGCATCACAAGAGGTCAAGACATCAAGGGAACGGACAACTCCTTTCTTAACAAGTATATTAAAAGATGACGACACACCCTTGACTAGGATATCATAATGTGCCAAATCATAGTTGTCCACAAGAAGAAACAGAAATTCAAGAAGAGCATGAGTTACATCAACATATCTGGGTATAGAGTATACCATCAATAGCTTTGCAGGTTCAATATTCATAATGTTGTCTCTTTCCTCAAAGAAGAGCCAATCATACAGTAGAGCCACCTTCACAGTAGCTTCAACATACTTCTTCTTTGTGCAGGATTTCAACAGCCAACCTATGACAGCCCATCTTGGAATGACATCTGACTGAAGGATTTCATTTGGGGGGTGGTGTACACAGCATAGAAAACGAACGATGTCAATTATGAGAGTCTCCCGGCTTGGTTCATACAGAAACTTCTTGGCAAACCATGCCTGGTGGCGCTTCTGACTTCCCAACTTCACATGAGTGAGCAACAATCGCAACTGGACCTCCATTTTCATGTTAAAATAGTAAAAAAAAAATGACTAGCATTGTTGGAGATGCTCTAAGTGGCTGGTGGTACTAGAATAGAAAGTAGAAATTGAGTTCATTAAGGGCATTTTGGTAGTTTCGGCAGCAAAGCCCAAAGGGAAGAGATAAACCCTGGCCCCTTCTCGCCTCGCTCTCCAATTTCCGACTCCTAAGCCCCCTGAGAATTCCGGCCAGCTGCTCCGCCGTCAGCCGCCTCGCCGGCCTCCGTAGACAACCGCCGGACCCAGTGGAGATAAGGTTTTGGAGTCAGAATTTGTTCTAAACTTTTCGGCGTCTTTTCATACATGTGTGTGTGTGTTGGGTAAATGTCAGATGGCCTTGAGAGGTGTGTGGCAACTGCAGAAGCTGATATTCTGATTGGGGTGGAAGCAGCAGGGGCATCAGGTATTGCATTACTTCAAATCCACCACCACCAGTTTTTGCAAATCTTGCATTTCATGAGTAATTTATGCTGGAAAATCCAATGTATTTTATGTGATAATTTGCTACGATATCGCTTGCGATTGCATTTTGAGACAAACTAAAACACTTTATTTATTTATTTATTTATTTATCAGATGCAAATATGATTTAGCAAGCAGAGTTTGGTTTTCTAGTTTGCCTTTTCCTTGATAATATGGTTGTGATTTGCTTAGCCCCTATGTTTCGAGTGTATGCTACTAGTGCCACTCTGGATGCAGTTTTGAAATTGGACCATAGAGAGCTTAGTCTGTGTAACCTATAGCTTCACTCTTAAACGAAGTGAATTTTCGAGTGATGCCAGGGTGACCATTCACTAGAACCAGGATTTCTTCATGTTTCCCGGTTGCCGTTTAAACTGCCAGTGTGAATGGTTTAGAACACAGTTTATGCTTAATCCAAGCTTTGTGGCTTCTTATGTTTTGGCTATATATCTTAATTCATAAGTTGGTCAAATTATTAGAGATGCATGGAAGCATAAGTTGGTACTTTTATTAAGATTTGTATGTTTGTATAGAGACCAACCTGTTAATACTTTGCTTCTACTTAATCTGGTCACTTATCATGTGCTGGGAATGCTTCTTTTGACTGGAATGTTTAAGTTATAGGCATCCCAATCAAAGTCTGCAAGTTCCTATTAGTTTTTTGCTGGGTCAAATTGCGCAGAACAATGTTGGTTGCTGTCTTCTTTAGTAGAACTGAAGTTCTTGTTTTTGGTTCTGAGTTCTATCTCTTTATTGTCTCCTATAAACTTTGGGTATGGAAATCCATGAGGCATTGTTGATTTAGTTACTGGATAATCTGCGTCTTAAAAGCTTTAAGCCTTAAGTGCTTTATTAAATCATTAGAAAAATATATTTTTTAAATTATATGGTCTTTTTGCTTTCTTTGCATTTGGACTTTAAAATTCCTTTTTTTTCTTTGCAACAGGATATTCGGGATATTTGACTTGAATCCCCAACTTTCGATTGCCTGAAAAGGAGCAAGCAGGTGGGACGGTCAAGATGGCAAACAGTAAGTACGAGTATGTCAAGTCATACGAAGTTGAAGATGAGGTTTTCGTGCCCAATTTGATGGTTATCCGAATTGACGGCCGTGATTTTAGAAGGTGTCTTTATACCACGTCTAGTGTTTTTGCATTATGCCTTGCCTCACTCTGTGAGCGTGTGAGTTTTAACTTTGAGACCATAAGACAACCAAGTGACCTCTCATTTCGTGTTTTCAGGTTTTCGCAGGTTCATGAGTTTGAGAAACCAAATGATGAGGTAGCTTTGAATTTGATGAACTCGTGCGCTACTTGTGTTTCTGAGGTGTTTCCAGACATTGTGTTTTCATATGGCTTCTGTGACGAGTACAGGTTCTGCAACTAAACCTCAGCAATTACTCTTTCCTTAAAACCAAAGTGAAAGTTTCCCTCTTCATAGTGTTTGCACTTGGCTGTGTGAGAGCTTCCTTTTATTGTTCTTTGTGCACTTACAGCTTTGTATTCAAGAAGACGTCCAAGTTCCACCAGAGGCGTGCCAGCAAAGTAGAGTCCATTATTGTATCTTTCTTCACTTCGATCTATGTCATCAAATGGAGAGAATTTTTCCCAAAGAAGGAGTTAAGATATCCTCCTTCGTTTCATGCACGGTTTATACCTTGTGCCTCTTTTGACGTCCTCCAATCGTATCTCTTGTGGAGACAAAACAGTTGCCATACAAATAACCTGCATAGCACTTGCCTATGGGAGCTAATCAAATTTGGGAAGATTGAAAGCGAAGCAGTGGAGTTACTAAAGGGCACCAGTAAGGAAGATAAAAATGACCTTCTTTTTGAAAAGTTTGGCATCAACTACCAAAAATTGAATCCCATGTTCCGTCAAGGATCTTTCATTTTGAGAACTGAGGTAATTGATGATGTGAAGCACAATGACGGTGGTTCTCCTATCAAGCGACCTAGGAAAAGGTCAGAAATAGTCCATTCAAAGAATATAGCAGGGAGAGCCTTTTGGAACAATTACACAAGTGTTCTAAAGGAGCTTGGTGGTTGTACAATTGGCGAAAGTCTTCTGAAGAAGCTCATTTGTTATATAACAGACACAAGTTTTCTGAAGGAGCTTGGTTGTTATACAATGGACATTAATAAAGTTGAACCAGATTATGTGAGGTCCTTCCATTTTGAAAACAGATTGATACCATCAACTTGGGTTGTTATTAGAATTGACGGCTGCCATTTTCACAGGTTTACTGAAGTTCATGAATTTGTGAAGCCGAATGATGAGCAAGCTCTCAAACTTATGAATTCCTGTGCAACGGCTGTGGTAGCTGAGTTTGAAGACATTGTTTTCTCATTTGGTGTCAGTGACGAATATAGCTTCATTTTGAAGAAGAGTTCTCAGCTCTATCAAAGGCAAAAGAGTGAAATCATATCGGTCATTGTGTCATTCTTCACTTCTTCGTACGTGTTGAAATGGAAAGATTTCTTCCCTCAGAAAGAGTTGAGGTATCCTCCTCATTTTGATGGGCGTGCTGTTTGCTATCCTTCAAAGAAAATTGTTCGTGACTATCTGGCATGGAGGCAAGTTGATTGCCATATCAACAATCAATACAACACTTGTTTTTGGGAGCTTGTTTAATCAGGAAAAAACAAAAGTGAAGCTCAGAATTTTCTAAAGGGTACTCAAGCCAGAGATAAAGAGAAACTGCTCAAACAATTCGGTATTGACTACAACAAACTACCAGTCATGTTCCGCCATGGTTCTTCTGTTTTCAGGGACAAGGAAGACGAAGAATGTGTTATCGAACATTGTAATATAATTGAACCAAGCTTTTGGGCTGTGCACCCAACAATTCTTCATGGATAACTATAGGTGAACAAGATTTCAATGGATGTTGATTTTGAAGAGTAGCTGGCTGGAAGTGCTTGGGTGTGGAACATGTTGTTTGTGGCTGAACAAGTCTAGATATTGTTGGTTATGTGAACTTTTTCTTAGTTCAGTGTTATTCTATTTTTGCAGGCTTGCGTAGGTACGCTGAGCAACTAAAAGAAGTGGGCCCACCCAAGAGGCTTAGCTAACCCCAAGTTTTGCTTCTTCAACATAAAAGAAACTCTGCTATGAGGTGCTTGTCTGAGACATTTGTAAGTCTCAGTCGAATATGATTGCTAAGTTAAATTTCAATACCTGCTGATTCTCTCCCTGCACTACACATGGCTTTGAAACTAATTCAAAGTGCTCCACATGAAGCCGAAAACCCAACAGAGTTCTCTCTCAGGCAAGCCTTTGAGCTTCTTGAACCAAAACTAAGACCCCCATTATCATTAACAATTCCAAACCCAGAAGAGTACTTGTTGCTCAACAGAGCAATACTTTATGGGGTTTTATGTGAAAACCATGTTGGCAAAACGCATATGAAGCACTTACATGCTATTGTCAGTGATGGGTATGGCTTGTTTTTTAGTTTTCACATGGCAGTCATGAATGAATTGTACATTTAACTTTCTGGACCCAAGAAGTGCCAATTGATTTGGGTTGCTAGGGAGTTGATTGATGTTCTAGCAGTCGGCACGGATGGTTTGTTGATTTCTTTGTTGAGGCAAATTGTTGGTGGGGATTTTAGTGAAGAAAATTTGTGGCTGTGTTTTGAGATGGTTATCATCTTTTTGAACAAATGGGATAGTCTGCTGGAAGTAGAATCAATTATTTTGACGAGTGGGTTGTATACGTATCTTCGGTTATTAGCCGATCACTGTAGGTTGTTAATTAATCCAAAATTAGAGGCATTAAAGGAATTGGAGATTGAGTTTTGTATTAAAGTTTTGAAGGAGCAATTTCCTTTGTGTTTGAAGATTGGCAGGGATCTTGTCCGTCTCCTACAAGATTTGGTTTAGAGCTATATGGAAGGATTTGGTCTTGAACCAAGGCGAGCTTAAGAATCTAGGATTTCCCAGTATTTTACAGCTCTATAACACTAGGACTTCAAACCACTTTATGTTAGAATTACTCCAGAAATGGAGGTCCAGTTGCGATTGTTGCTCACTCATGTGAAGTTGGGAAGTCAGAAGCGCCACCAGGCATGGTTTGCCAAGAAGTTTCTGTATGAACCAAGCCGGGAGACTCTCATAATTGACATCGTTTGTTTTATATGCTGTGTACACCACCCCCCTAATGAAATCCTTCAGTCGGATGTCATTCCAAGATGGGCTATTATAGGTTGGCTGTTGAAATCTTGCGCAAAAAAGTATGTTGAAGCTAATGTGAAGCTGGCTCTACTGTGTGATTGGCTCTTCTTTGAGGAGGGAGACAACATTATGAATATTGAACCTGCAATGCTATTGATGATATACTCTATACCCAGATACATTGATGTAACTCATGCTCTTCTTGAATTTCTGTTTCTTCTTGTGGACAGCTATGATTTGGCACATTATGATATCCTAGTCAAAGGTGTGTCGTCATCTTTTAATATACTTGTTAAGAAAGGAGTTGTCCATTCCCTTGATGTCTTGACCTCTTGTGATGCCCTGTCTCCTATATTGAAAGAGCGGCTTGGGAGGTCTTTGTCTTGTACAAAATATGAAATCTTTAGAAATTTGGCACATGCTCATCTTTCTGATCACTTTCAAACTCATCTTGTATGGGAACTCCAACACCATCACTGGATCGGGAACCTATATGTTGCAAAGAGGACAGATGTATTACCAAATCAGCTCAAACTGAAGTTATGATATCAGATGATGGAGATCATTCTTGTAGTCCATCAGCAGTAGCCTCCAAATGCCAAGTTCATGATGTAGACAGTTTGGTGGAAAATCTTGGAGAATGAGGATCTTGCAGTAGCCTCCAAACATCAATGCTATTTGATAGTTTGGCTGCCTTTTCGGAAAAAGCAAACAACAAGAATGGGGATCTTGCAATTTATGATTCTGCAGGAATGATGATAAACCACTCTGCCGTTTTATGGTTACTGAATTATTTTAATGCACATGGAAATGGCACTGATATTTCTAGCAGCTTCTCCATAAACACTATGTGGCTAAATATGATGGTATTGTACTGCCTTATTGAGTGGAAGGTATGCTGTTGAAGCTACTATTTACATTATAAGATCAACTGTTTTGTCTCGAGTATTTGGCGTTTGTTAGGGCTTTCTCTCACAATGAAGGTCTTTTTGAAACCCACACGTTTGGTGCATGAATTTTGGATCTTGTGGAAGAACATAATTACTTGTGGTGACATTTTGGATCTACACATGCAATAAGCATAATTAGTTCCATACATAAAGCTTATCGTGTCTGCGATAATTGTTTTAATAAACTGAGGAAAGCTGCTTAAACTGATACTTCATCCCAGACTTCCGTGAGCAGAAGAGGAAGTATTAAACGGGGGTCAAATGATCCTAGTGAAAAAGATGATAAGTTGGACTCCAGATCTCGTGTGCAACTTGCTAGATTTTCTTCTATGGAATCTCTGAAGCAAGCAGAAACTCGCTCTTCAAAGAAAAATAAGAAACTGGAATTTAACAGCAGTCGAGTTTCACCTGTACCAAATGGAGGTTCTCAATGGGGAGCTCTTAACATTTCTAAATCGTTTAATCCAGTGTTTGGGTCATCCAAGAAGTTTTTCTCAGCTTCTGTTCCTGGATCAAGAATTGTTTCGCGAGCAACATCCCCAATATCAAGGCGCCCTAGCCCACCTCGTTCTACAACACCAACTCCAACTTTGGGAGGACTCACATCACCAAAGATTCTGGTAGATAATGCTAAAAGGACAAATGAAAGCCTTAGCCAGGAGGTTATCAAACTAAGATCACAGGTAACCCTACTTTTCTGAGGACTCTCATAGAGCTGCTTGTGAAAAGAAGAATTGTTTATTTGATATGTCTTTCTTTCTCCTTTCCTAAAATTTTATTGTGATGAAATAAATATTTCTATAAGATTACAGGTTTCCAAATGTACCAGTTGAACTAGCCATTGGAAGGAAGGAGCGTGATTTTGGGTACATTTATTTTTGAATTCATGGTACTCGTACTTAAATGCTTGCTAAAACTTGCCGTTTCTAACAAATTATGTCATTGTGTAATTTACAAAAAAATTTCTTGGGACATGATTTTATCATAATTACTAGCCGTGTAAACTCAATGGCCTTAAGTTGGTAAAGGTTGCTCATTCTACTTTGCTATTGAATGCTTTTCTATTCAGTTTAGGAGTACCGGACATTCTTTTTACACTGCAAGGTCTCCTTTGTTCTGCACTTTGCCAAACCTATTTACTAAATAAAGCGCATTCCTTTTGACAAAGAAACCAGAAACTATTTGGCAGACACCTTTTTTTTTATTTCTCTTCAATCTGTATAATTTTTCTGCTGATCCCTTGGCTTCATGGGCTCTTGCACTGCTGCATCTTCAATTGCTGTCATGGCCGCTTCCTCTTTGTGTGCTCTGGTTCCCAATATCCCTCTTCTTGTGACTGTCAAACTCAATGATGACAATTACCTATTGTGGCAACATCAGGTTGAGACTCTCACCTATGTCCTGTGGATTCTTCTCCCTTATTATGGTCTTTGGGTTCGCACTGAAAATGTTCCTGTTAGCATTCTCTCTGTTACCTTGTCAGTTCCCATCCTTGCTTCTGTTGTAGGATGCAAGACTGCTGCATCCATGTGGTCTGGCATCTCCAAGTATTTCACTCAAAAGTCTACAGAAAACTTATATCTCCTGCAGCGTAGTCTCAATGTGTTTTCGAGTAGTGTTCGATCAGTTTCAGCATTTCTTCAGGGTGCTAAATTTATTTTTTAGTAACTTGCCTGTGTTGGATGATTGTCACATATGTAGTAACATTTGAACACGAAGGTCAATAGTTTCTTTCAGGTCCTTCATAGGTCAGCTATGACATTCAGTTGGGCTTCACTCTATGGAAACTGAATTTCACACACATGTGGCATACCTAACTAACTTTTGTGATAATTATTTGTCATGCCTGAGTTGATTGGGATATTGAAATAGTTTGCACAAGTTAGCTAATTGTTATAATGCTTCTACTTTGTCATCAGAGGTGCTGTGGGGCTGTCCATGTGCTTCAACATCCTTTTACAATATTAAAATTCAAAATTCATATTAAACTTCCTTATTTTTCTGTGTGCATTGTGTCTGAGTTATTTCTTTTTTTAGGTTGAAGGGCTAACTCGGAAAGCTCATCTACAAGAAATTGAGCTGGAAAGCATATGTAAACAGCTGAAGGAAGCAATAGCAATTGCCAGTGCAGAGACTGCCAATGCAAAGCAGCAAAGGAAGTGATCCAGTCACTTACTGCCCAAGTAAGATGGCTGTTTACATACTTCGGTGCAATAGTCAGTGCTTCTTTTTTTTTTTTTACTACAGTTTGATTTATGTGTTCCATTTATGTGTTCCATTTGAACTGAGTTGCTTCTTGGTTACTATCTTGATGGAGATGAAATTTATATAAGAAGTCACCAAAAAAAACCCTTCAGAAGAGTCCATTATAGTAAATAACACTTGCACTCTAACAATCTAGAAGCAGCCCACTTTGAGTTTCCAAAGGACCAGAAATTACTAAATGGTACTAGAAACACATCAAAATTATAAACCACGCAAATTCCGTTTGATCTGTCTATTGTCACTCCTGCTCTCTTTTGCCAATTCTTTCTGATGGAGCATTTTGTGTTTTGATTATGGTGAGCAGTTGAAGGACATGGCTGAAAGGCTCCCTGTTGGAGCAGTGCGAAATATCAAATCACTCTCTCTTGCTTCTTCTTTAGCTTCTGATCCTTCAAATGAAGTTTCTAGTGCTTTAACTGACCAATTGAATGGTCAAGTAGCATCCCAAGAACCGGTTTCCAATGGATTAAACAGCCAGTTGCTTTCCAACGGGTCCAGCATCACCAGTAACCACAGTCCAGGTCAGAACAAACAAGGAAATCCAGATGTAGCTGCTAGAAACAGGAACAGAACAAAAGAAAGAGAATCTCTTCAGGAAACTGATTGGGTTGAGCAAGATGAGGCTGGTGTATATATTACGCTTACTTCCCTACCAGGAGGTGCCAAGGATCTCAAGCGAGTTCGCTTCAGGTACTGTAATTATGTACATAATAATTTGTGTGTTTGTGTGTGTTTCTCTGTCTTTTTCTCTTCGATAACGATAAGACTTGCTTGCGAGACTGGTAACATGACTATGAATCTGGGACCAGTTTCGAACAAGAGTCTAATGGTTCAAATTCATAGTGCTGAACCGTCTAGAAAGAGAATTCCCTCTCTACATACGAACATTATATTTATAAAGGCATAAAAAGAGAAATGGATATTTATTTGAGATGCATTATAGAAAGTTGCCAAACCACTGTTATACTTATTGATGATTCGAACTCTATATCATTTTCAGTCGGAAACGATTTAGTGAGAAACAGGCAGAGAAGTGGTGGGCAGAGAACCGGGCAAGAGTGTATGAACAATACAATGTGCGCATGGTAGACAAGTCTAGTGTAGGTGTTGGGAGTGAGGAGTTGGCTCACTGACATGTGAAAACAAAACAGTCATTTGTACATGAGATGGATCTCTTTCAACAGTCAAGCTTTCGGTTACGGAGGTTGCACTGGTAAACTAGGGTTGACATTCTTTCGTATAAAGGATTGAGAGAAGCAAGGTTTGGTATAGGAGGGAGATTTAGATGGGTTTGATTGCTTTTTTGAGTTTTCCATTTTTCTCTAATTTTTTTCTTTTACCTTGATTTTGTATTCCATTTTTCCCTGTTTTCCTGGTGTGGGGTTTTGAGGGTGAGAAGTGTAAATTCCTATTAGGTTGCTGGCTCTTATGGAAAGCAGCTGCCATGTAAATTTCATAAGCGAGCGCATCTGCAATATTTTTTCTTTTTTCTTGTTCTGCAGTGGCTTATAAATGTGTTCGGCAATGATATAAGCAGTAAGGTATGTTCCAAGGCAATATATTATCTTCATTAATCCAATATCTCCGGCATGAAATTTTGAGCAGAATCTCGTTAATCCTTTTTTTTTTGGTTCAGTCGGAAAATCTCTTTAATCCTAAGCTGGAAATATGTCTCACCTGGGATCGTTTTATCACTATTTATTTAGATGCTTTCTAATCGTAGGAATTCACAATTTTCCAGATCTGACTGGGGACTTCCTCTTGAATTTGTTTAATGCTTTTACGGAATCAGAAAAGAGTTTGATGAAGAATAATATCTTTTTATCCCGTAAAACGTTTCAATAATAATGCAAAATTGAAGCATAGTTGATCGGCACAGGTAAACACATCGATCAGCCTAATAGACGACTGACAGAAACAAGTAACAATTTATGAAATGAAAAAATTAAAATGTCATAGTCTATTTCAAAACAAGTTACTTCAAGTAGTTAAGGTTCAACTTCAAAACCAATTAGCAACGAAGAAAGAGTAATACAACTTCTTACTTTGACATTCTCAAAACTTCTAACATGTTTGATATTTATTGTTGGATTATCAATCTGGGCTAAACTTGTAACTTATGACTCTGCAGTCAAAACAATTTTCTTTCTTCCTACTTATGTCGTTACCTTTTTCTTCACTACAATTTGGATGCATGGAGGCCACAAAACAATTACATTTTACATCTCCTGGAAGAAACATCCATTAGTTCAAAGTCGCTGATGCAAAAGCAGCTTGGGAAACCCAAAAATGTTTTAAGAGAACATTAGCTCGCCTGTAATTGTTAAAGGATGATGTCTATTTCCTTGTTTTATACTTACAAATCTCTAATGAACCTGAACAAGTGACCAAAAAAAATGCCCAACTCCTCGTGTTAATCTCCAAGATTAGTTTTTTTATACTGCCTGAAAATACTCCTTTGTTTATAAGCATGGTGGATTAGCTCGGAGGCACCTTAACCAGCTCTTTCCCATATGATCATTACAGAGCTAACGGTAAAAGTCTTCTGTTAACTAGTTTTTGCATACCCTGCACTTTCTACAAGTAATGTGTGATAGTGACACGGTAGATAATGTCCACATTTGTGTCAAGATCATTGCACCTAAAGTATACAAATCTTTTACTAGAAGTTGCACACAGGTTTACATTGCACTTGATCATTAAATAAACAAGTGGATTTTATTAAAATCTGATGATTGAACAGTTAATCCACATATTTTCTGTGTAGCCATATTATCATAATAGCTGTTGATAATAAGTCTGGAAGGTAACGCTCTTAGCATTAGTTGCATCTGCTAAATTCTAGAGATTTTTGTCCATGATTTCATGAAACTGGGATAGAATCGCTACAGATGATTTAGTATGCTGGCCTTACAAAAAAATGAACCGATACTTGCAATTTATTTTGTGTTTAGATTCATAGTATAATCTCAAAGTCTAACACATGTCATTTGCAATATCTCCTATAGTGATTTTTTATCTCTCTGTGCAGGATCGGTGTATGGGACATGAGTTTTGCAGGTTTAAGAGAGTTTTGCAGTTTTAAGGTACACTTTCTGATCTCATGCTCTCATGCTGAACCTCAACCTGAGAGTTTGCTGTTGAAACAATTTTTTTCCTTCAGAACAGTCACTTTTTTCTCCACAACACATTCAATGGACGTCACCAAACTATTAAATGTCCTAAAAACATGCATTAGTTCAAAGTCACTGATGCAAGGAAAGCTCGTTCACTAGAAGGTGTTCATTCTTGGCGTACAAGACAACCCTGCCCTCACCAAGAACCTCATCAACTTTTACTTTTCTTGCCAATTATGCGACTCTGCAAAGCTTGTTTTCCAATCCATTGAAAACCCATCCAACATTTCCTTGTGGAATGCCCTCATAACAGCATACACTAAGAACTTTAGGTACAGCGAAGCTCTGGAGCTCTTTGAAAGTTTGTTGCGCTACCCATTTGTTGATGCAGATAGTTACACTTACCCAAGTGTTCTTAAGGCATGAGGTGAGTTGGGTAAAGTTGGTTTTGGAAAAATGATCCATACCCATTTGTTGAAAACTGGTTTCATGTCTGATATCGTGGTGGCCAGCAGTCTTGTGGGCATGTATGCAAAATGCAATGTGTTGGATTGTGCAGACCGGATGTTTGATGAAATGCCTGAGAGAGATGTGGCTTGTTGGAATACTGTGATTTCTTGTTATTACCAAGATGGGCAAGCTCGGAAGGCAATCAAATTCTTTGAGAAGATGAGGGATTCTGGCTTTACACCTAATTTAGTAACACGGACAATTGTGATTTCTTCGTGTGGAAGGCTTTTGGATTTGGAGAAAGGTATGAAGATTCACGAGGAGTTGATGAGAAATGGAATTGGTTTGGATTCATTTGTTGGTTCTGCTCTTGTGGAAATGTATGGCAAATGTGGATGTCTACATATGGCAAAAGAGGATTTTGAGCAAATCTCAAAAAGGAATGTCATTACATGGAATTCTATGATTGCAGCATACAGCGCAACAGGTGACAGTTTATCTTGTATCCAACTTCTTGGAAGGATGAATGATGAAAGAACTAATCCCACTTTAACTACTTTTAGCAGCATATTAATGGCCAGTTCAAGGTCAGGCCAACTACAACACGGGAAATTCATACATGCGTTCATGATTAGAAACAATATAGAAGCAGATATCTACATTTACAGCTCGCTTATTGATCTCTACTTCATATGTGGAAGTGTCTCATCAGCTAAATATGTGTTTGAAAAGGTACCTAAAACAAATGCAGTTGCTTGGAATGTTATGATTTCTGGACATGTGAAAGTGGGCAATTATTTTGGGGCTCTGGGCATATATGATGATATGAAAGAAGCTGGTGTAAGACCTAATGCCATCACACTAACTAGTATCTTATCGGCTTGCGCACAACTAGCAGCTCAGGAAAAGGGCAAGGAGATTCACAAAACTCTTTCTAATAGTGACCTTGAAACAAATGAAATAGTGATGGGAGCTCTCTTGGACATGTATGCTAAATGTGGTGCTATGGATGAAGCTCTTCATGTTTTTAACATATTACCAGATAGAGATCTTGTGTCATGGACCTCCATGATCACTGCTTACGGGGCTCATGGCAAGGCTTTAGAAGCTTTGAAGCTTTTTGGTGAAATGCAGCAATCCAATGCAAAGCCTGATGGTGTTACTCTTCTTGCAATTTTATCTGCTTGTAGCCATGCAAGACTACTTGACGAAGGTTGTTACTATTTCAATCAAATGATTACCACTTACATAATTTAAACCCAGAATAAAGCACTACTCTTGTTTGATGGATCTTCTTGGACGTGCTGGGAGGTAGAATGAAGCTTATGAAATTCTCCAAAGAACTCCAGAAATTAGGGAAGACATTGACTTGTTAAGCACACTATTTTTCGCATGTTGTTTGCATAGAGATCTAGACTTGGGTGTGAAAATAGCTCGGTTGCTAATTGAGAAGAATCCAGATGATTCTTCAGCTTATGCTATTTATCAAACATTTATGCTTCTGTCAAAAATGGGATAACGTACGGAGAGTCGGATTAAAGATGAAAGAATTGGGATTAAGGAAAAACCCAGGGTGTAGCTGGATCGAGCTTAACAATAGGATACAACCATTCTTTGTTGAAGACAAGTCCCACCCACAATCAGAAATGGTATATGGATGCCTTGCAACTCTTGGAAGTCACTTGGAGAGACACGAGCTGTTTTCAAAATGAAATATACATTATAGAAGCAATGATTCGTATCTGAGTTCTTGGCAGGAGCACCAATGTTCTTTACTAGAGAACTCAGGGAATACATGCACGAAAGCTTATTACTCCTCTTGTAGTAGACGTTGTACAAAGATTATATTATACTTGATCAATAAACAAGTGTCTTTTCTCAGCTCATCACTAGTATAGTCCTCTGGCACCATAATATTATAGGGGCTCTTGACTATAGTAGCCTCGAAGGTAAGGTTTCTAGAATTTTGTTTGCTCAATATGGGTTTAACGGTATCTCGGATGGCAAAACGGAGTTTGCCATTATATCCGGAACATCGAAAATCTAAAAATAGTCACCGGTCAACGGCTGCTGACGCCAGCAGGCCGGTGCTGATGTGGCGTTGATGTGGCACTGATGTCAGCGTCGGTGCCGCCGTACCGTCGCCAAAAACTGGGAGGCGACTCTCTGGTCGAATCCCAAAATTGCTAAAACCTTCATTTCTCAACCAATTTTCACGAATTTTATGCGTAAATCTATCTACGGAACGCGAGGAATCCAAGAATCAAGTTTTAGAACTCAGCGTCGCTTGTACTGGCCGAAAAAAAGGTCGGAAACATCCGGTTTCTGTCGAGGTTGTCACCGGCATTTTCTAGGGTCTCCGTCGACAATGGGAGGTGCTCCGAGATAGTGGAAGTGACGGGAACGTGTTTCTGGCTCCGATTTGCCGATCTGTGGTTGCCGAGGAGTCGACGGTGGTGAGAGCTTTCGGAGGCACGCGCGGATTGAGTTTCCCTACTGGGATACCCGGTTTTCAAAACCGGTTTTAACACCCCCAAAACAGTATACCCCCATTATTGGTCCAACTATTCCTTGACCAATCCCAGTGCGCCACGTGTCATGCACTCATCACTTTTATTTTGTTTTTCATCCGTAACGCGCTCGTTACAACTCGGAATTCGATTCTGTCTTCGCGGACGCATTTGTATCGTCGAGCGCTACACATAGAGTACTATATTGGTTAGAGGGTTTTCGTACTATTCAAAGTCAACTGTTGACCCACAAAGGGTATTTTGGTGATTTCACAACATTTCGGGGAAAAACAGGTCGTAACAACAGATTTCTCATATGATTCAGAATTACCTTTTTGTAGAACAAAAAAATCATCAAGACATTCAACAACTTATAAATTAACTAATTTTTTTCAAACTATATAATAAACCGGGAGAGAAAAACCGTTTGAAGGTCTTTTCAACAAAACTTTGGGAGCAGCCACCAAAACCATTTCAGAAATAGAAAGCTTTGTATATAATTCTTGGGTTAGGTTGCTGCACTCTTAAACCATTTCAGAAATAGAAAGCACTGTACATAATTCTTGGGTTAGATTACTGCACTCGTAAATCATTCCAGAAACAGCTACCTCCTTGCCCCTTTTGGTACTTATGTTTGAGGCAGAACTACATGACACACCCCACCCCAAAATGTGGGGCCCGAGAGGTGCGCTCATCACCCGGACGAGGTGACGAAGCTTTGACCAACAGAAACAGACAACAAACAACGAAAAGATGAAACAACAGACAAGTTGAGTCGAAGCCCGATTAATACAAACAATCACAATGTACCAGAGCGTCTAACATCGAAAGTAAGAAGTTACACAACAGTAGCCCGAAGGTGGAATAAAACAACAGACGAGGTACACAAGTCTGACAAACTGCAGACGACAAAGAGATTCCTACTCTTTGTAGACCGAACAGAGCTATCCTAAATCTTGCCGCTCGTCACGGTGGTGCTCAATAGTATCAGGTCCTGAGAGAGCGCAAAAACAAAGATGAGTGGATAAGGAAAAAAAATGTCAGTGTAAAACATTTGGCAATAACAATAATAAGCCCCTCGGTTAAAACCGATAGTATAAGACTATACTATAATGAGCATGCTTCAACAAGTATCGTAGTAAAACAATGTGGCAAACCTGCACTACATATTAATATAAATCTATGGCCGTAATCTAATTCTAGCAATGAGACTTTAACCCAATGCCAATGTGTCGGAACTACGGGACTTCATACCCGATCGGTTCCTTAGTGTCGGAACTACGGGACTTCATACCCGATCGGTTCCCTGGTGTGCCACTAACTAACAACAATAAAACAAATCCAGCAAAACCATTTCATAAGCATATACATATACAAGTATATAATAAAATCATAACATGCTCAAATACACTTTAAAACCAAACCCGCCCACTCACAGGGATATCAGGCGATCGTCGTCGTTGTCAACCGGGTCGGCTTGATGTCGTTGTTCCCTGGAAGTCTGTTTGTTCACTTAACCGTTCCAGTGAACGATCGTTAGACAACCGAACGTTTATCTAAAAACCTTAATTCTCCTTGTTTTGCTTTTATCAAAAGTATACAAAAATTGACCCCCAATTTCAAAAATATAACTTTTGTATAAAACTTTCAATTTTATACAACTTCTCACTTAAATTGACTTAACTACCCTTCTTTTAATTCAAAACAGCTTTTACTCTATATAAATTCTATTTTTGACATGATTTTTTTTTGCTGATCCTAGTAATGGAAACAGAGTATGGGTCATTGTTTAACCGTATCTCAGATGGCGAAACAGAGCTCCCCATTGGATCCGGAACGTTGTTTCCACTCAGAAAGTGGTCGGTCAACGACGTTGATCGGCGGTCCACGTTGACCTGACAGTCAACTAATGGCGCCGTTAACTTTAACCGTGGCTGACGGTCGGCGTATGCTGACTTCAGCGTCGCCGCGCCGTTGCCGGAATTTGGGAAAATTCCGACGACCATTCCCGATTTTTCCGGCAAGGTCTAAAATCCTCATTTCTTAACCAAATTCGACAAACTTTATATCAAAATCTATCTACGGACAACGAGGAATTCAAATCTACAACTTTTAGAACTCACTGGGGTCTAATTTGGTCAGAATCAAGCCGAAAACCTCGTGGATTCCGTTCGTCTCGTTGCCGCAAATTCCGAGGGTTTTAGCCGCCGATGTTGGGTGCTCTGGGTTCGTGGGGACGAGGCAAACGTGATTTTGGGCTCTGTTTTCCTGATCGGTGGCTAGCGTGAGGTCAACAGCTTCAAGGGCTTGTCGGTGGCGCGTGTGGATCAGGGAAACTCGGTTCTGTGAACCGGTTTAATATCCCAAAAACAGATTGGCCAATTACTGAGTGACATTGTGGCAACGGCCAATCAGGGCTCGCCACGTGTCAATTTGTCCACCCTTCACAAATCCGTTTTTTGTCCATAATGCGTTCGTTACAATTCGGAATCCAATTCATTCTTCACGCACACGTTCGTATCGTCAAGCCCTACGCATTGAGTACAATATTGGTTATTGGGTTAATTACTCCAATGGTACCCAGTGTTTGGCAAATAAGATACTTTTGTATCTAATGTTTAAAACCAGACATTGGGTACCATTGGAGGAATTAACCATATACTTCATTCATAAGTTGGTCAGATCGAAAACAAATTCAATTAAAAAATCGACAAAAAGGCCATAGAAAATAAACACACCTCTTTACAATGATTAGTGGCGAAATCGACTAAATATCTGATCTCTAAATAAGAATGAAAACTCTCTATCACTCTCTCTAGTCCGGCTCTCTATAGGACTTTAAAACCGGACTTGTGCCGGAATTCTAATTTCAACCAGTCAGATCAAAATTTTAGAAGCCCGGTTGAAGTTTGGATTTAAAGTCCTGCACGGAGAAAACTCGTCACTCTCTCTCTCTCGTCTTCCCAAATCCTCTACTTCTCTTCTCTTCCTCAAGCTTTTTCGTCGTCTCTTCCCATTTATTCCTTGTTTCTTTTTGTTTTCCTCGTTGATTTTGAGATCCGCCGACTCTTCAATTTCAAGAGGATAACAAAAAGAGCTAATGGAGCGCTCTTCGCCAAGGTCGCCAAAGGTCGACTCAGGAAGACGTGCACAGAGTCTATTTCTGGGTTGGTTTTCTGGGTTAGTGATGCTTACCAGTGACGGATTGCGTTTATTCAATTTATGCAAGAAAAGAATTCATAATAGTTAAGTTTACAGAAATTATTTGCCGAAATTATTATACATCAGTCCCAGTGCCTTTGTTTATGTTCATAGTTTTGATGGTTTCTTTCTAATAGGAAAATGACAAGAATTGTCTTTTTTGAATCTTCTGTTTGCTGATTAAATTGTTTCCTACTGCAGTTAACAAAACCCAGAATGGAATGAGACACAAGAATTCTTCTCATGGTCCAGTTTTCTCTGTTTAAGGTTGTTAGCTTTGATTTCCTCCGCAGTTGTCAGCAAGGATTTAACTTCCAGCACAAGCGTGGTCTTGTGAATGTGAAGTTGAAATGGGTGAAAGATAGGGCATTAGATGCTGTTGTGGCTGCTGAGAAGGATCTCAAAGCTGCCTGCATTCTGGTTTCCACTATCTATTCCTCTCCTCAGTGCTGCCTCCCCATATACCACCTCTCTTGTCATCGTGGACAACTCGACCTTCCCGATGATCTTAAGCTCTCTACTTTTATTAGGAGATACCCATCTGTGTTTGTAGAGTCGCCATGAATTTTGGGGCGGAGGAGCTCGCGTACCATGCTTTAGATTGACTCGTGAAGCCCTACAACTCCGCCATGAGGAGCTCAATGTCCTTCAGCAGAATCAGATGGATCTCATTAACAGGCTTCGAAAACTTCTCATGCTAACTAGGGGATGGACTCTTCCTCTGCAGACCCTTGACCAACTAAAATGGGACCTGGGTTTGCCATATGATTTCCAGCATTCTGTACTTCCACATCACCCTGACCTATTTTCTTTCGTTCCTCTCCCTGATAATCGTGTTGGCTTGAAGCTCGTATCCTGGGATGAGAACCTTGCCGTCTCTGAGTTGCAAAAGAATTCTGCCAGACAGCAGAATGAAGAAGATGTAAGAAGTGGGTGTTTAGCTTTTCCTGTCGGATTTACAAGGGGTTTTGGATTGAAGAGAAAATGCATGGAGTGGTTGAAAGAATGGCAGACCCTCCCTTACACCTCTCCATACTCTGATGCCTCCCACTTAGATCCTCGTACAGATGTCTCTGAGAAGAGGATTGTAGGGGTCTTCCACGAGCTTCTTCATTTGACTATACACAAGAAAACTGAGCGTAAGAATGTGAGCAACCTTCGTAAACCTTTGGCCCTGCCCCAGAAGTTCACTAAAGTGTTTGAGCGCCATCCAGGTATTTTCTACATTTCAAATAAATGTGCCACTCAAACTGTCATTCTAAAGGAAGCCTATGATCGTCACAAACTCCTGGGGAAACACCCTACAGTAGAACTGAGGGAAAAATTTGCAGGACTATTGAGAAAAGGGCTCCTGGATAGGAGCAAAGGTTTATATAAGAAGAGTAAGTGTGAAGGTGTACAAGTGGATCCCTATGTTGATGATATCACTAATAACCATTCCAGTTCTGAAGAGGAGTCAGAGAACAGTTTGTTTCATGAGCCTGACTTGAATGAACCACATGATCCTACAGTTCAGTTGTGAATAAGATTAGGGCCAGCGGCGATTAATCTCTTCTAGACACCATATCTTGGAACAGCATCATGACTGTCGTGATTATCATGAACGAGCTGAGGTGATTGGTATATGTGGATCCTGTGGTATAGCAATGCACAAAGAACATAATTGTGCAGTTGATTCGGTATTTGAATTATGGTCAAGTGGGTAATTGAGATTGAAGATCACCATTAAATTTCCTAGCCTTATGACCATCTCCAGCCAACAGAATGAAAAATTGCTATATCGAGCCGAGAGTGATTCTGTGAGGCAAAAACTATTGCCAATATTATAACTGTGAGCTCAGTGATGATCCAAATTGTAGCTGATATGAAAACTGGCTCCCAGAATCGCATCCTTGTAAGTAGCCCCTCATACAAAGTTACTTATCATGACATGTTTCACTTTGTTCCGGAACTTGTGTCTAAATGAAAATTACTGAACGACTGCAACCAGGATTGGTCCTCAACCAAGCGATCAACCAGGAAGATAGCTCCTCCAGTATTGCCTAATCATTTTGTATGTATGTATGTATGTATGTCTTCTTACATTTCAATCATTTTGCCGAAATAAATGAAATTTACACACCACCAGTATGGCATCCGAATGTTATTTATAACAATTTCTCAGTTTTGTCCAAAAAGACATGACCAATTCCTGACCTTCGTCTGAATTGCCAGTTTGAATATCTTCCGAAAGTTGCTTCAATGTGGGAATTTTAGTGGAAGAGTGATTCTTTTGTAGTCTAATTTAAGGTAGCGCAAGAAGCTCCAACACACATAAACCATTAGACTTGAGGAGCTGACGCAATTTCGAACTGATGTCTGGGTTTACATCTCATCCCCAACTGGAACAACACCATCTGGTCTCCGCCACCACATTCAATTAAGTCGTTCTTTGTAGACGAGTTGTTGGGAGTTCGAGGTCTTGGGCTTAGTAGACAAGTTGTCGAACTCCGAATTGGGCCCAAACTAAGTCTCATGAGATGAGCGGCAAAGGAAGAAAAATTGAAGGTTCATTAAGGGCATTTTGGTAGTTTCCGCAACACATTGCCGAAAGGTAATAGAAGAGATAAACCCTAGCCCCTCCTCACTCCTCGTTCATGCCTCTGTCCCCAAATTCCGATTTCGGATTCCTAAACCCCCCTGAGAATTCCGGGCAGCTACTCCGCCGTCGGCCACCACGCCGGCCTTCGTAGAAGACCACCGGACCCAGTGGAGATAAGGTTTTTGGGTCAAATTTTCGGCGTCTTTTCATAATGATCGAATTCTTTTCGATACAATCGTGATTTGATATATATAAATGTGGTAAATGTCAGATGGCCTTGAGAGGTGTGTGGCAGCTGCAGAAGCTGATAGTGAGCTATTCCGATTGGGGTGGAAGCAGCAGGGGCATCAGGTATTGCATTACTTCAAATCCACCACCACCAGTTTTTGCAAATCTTGCATTTCATGAGTAATTTATGCTGGAAAGTCTAATGTATTTGCTGTGATAATTTGCTACGATATCCTTTTCCTTGATGATATAGTTGTGATTTACTTAGCCCCTATGTTTCGAGTGTATGCTACTAGTGCCACTGTGGGTGCAGTTTTCACATTGGACCATAGAGAGCTTAGGCTGTGTAACCTTATAGCTTCACTCTTATACGAGGTGAATTTGGGAGTGATGCTAGGGTGACCATAGACTAAAAGCAGGGTTTCTTCATGTTTCCCGGGTGCCGTTTAAACTGCCAATGTGAATGGTTTAGAACACAGCTTATGCTTAATCCAAGCTTTGAGGTTTATTTTGGCTATATATTCATAAGTTGGTCAAATCATTATTGGTGCATGGAAGCATAAGCTGGTCCTTTGATTTAGATTTGTATGTTTGTATAGAGACCAACCTGTTAATACTTTTCTTCTACCTAATCTGGTTACTTTGACTGGAATGCTTAAGTTTTAGGCATCCCTATCAAAGTCTGCAAGTTTTATTAGTTTTTTGCTGTGCCAAATTGCGCAAAACAATGTTGGTTTCTGTCTTCTTTAGTAGAACTAAAGTTCTTGTTTTTGGTTCAGGATTCTATATCTTTAGTCTTTCATATAGAATTTGGGCATGGAAGTCCATAAGGCATTGTTGATTCAGTTGCTAGATAAGCTGCGTCTTAAAAGCTTTAAGCCTTAAGTTCTTTCTTAAATCATAAGAAAAAGATATTCTTGAAATTATATGGCCTTTTGTGCTGTATAACTGGTTTTTTTTATTTGGTTTGCACTCCTCTTTCATTTTATCCTAATCCCATTTATAGGACAGAACCTATCGAAAGACTATAGTGTGACTATAGAAAATCAACTTCGGGCCATCAGTGGGAGAGTGAACGGTTTTCATTTTGTTATTTTATGGGTAAATATGAGAATTTTTATTGTTTTGCACTTCCATTTTCAAGTATTTATATTTATTTCTTATATGGTAGATCATTTATGGAGTCATATCTACCAGCATTTAAGGAGAAGAATCCTCATCTAGAGGTGGTTACTGAACACATCCGTGGTCAGCATCCACATTTGAAGGGCTATTATAGTAAGACTCTCATTTTTACATCTCTTGCATGCACAGTACATGGATATTTGTACTTTTATAATTCATTCCATAAAGCCTGTTGTGAGAGTTGCTTTGTCAATACGCAGAGAACAAAATTGAAAAGGTGGTATGTGTGAGGAATATGGATCCGGAAGAGGTTCTTCAATGTGCAGCTAGGCTACGAAATTCACTGGGGAGAAAAGTGGTGAAGTTGAAGACTAGACATATAACCAAACATCCTAGCGTGCAAGGTACCTGGACAACAGATGTGAAATTTTGAGTCACAGGAAGCAATCACAAGCAGTTTTTTCTGGTGTGTTTCTATGCAGTTTAATTTGGCATGCTGAAATACAGCTCTGGGGATACTTAGTTTGATATAATTTAGCTTCTCTGTAAAAACTAGTTTGAATTGGTATTCTGTTCTGTCCTTTTATCATTTTCTGTACTATGAAAGTGGCATTATGTTCCTGGTCCAATAATTAAACCTCATGAAGATCACTCATTTCGAGCCTCTTGCAGCTGTTCTGAAAGCAGCGATGCATTGTTTTATTACATTATAGTTCTGCTTCCATTCTGATTCCTTGAGATTTTGTAAGCCAAATTGCATATCTTAGAGTGCAATTGGATACTGATGCAAAGAAGCCCCATCTTGGACTGATTTATGTTGTTTCAAGTCGATTTCTGATGCAAAGCTTCCCTGTGATGTTCAAACTCAGATCAAATTCCTAGCCACTAAAAGTGATTGCATCGAAAGGCTTAAAAATTGTCAAACTTGTGAGAAATGTCTCTAATTTCATTGGAATTGATACCATCAAAATGTTACAACTTATGAAACAAACCAGCATCACTGCTCCAGATCAGATATCCCTTTTCTTCATACAAAGCATGACAGAAGGCTCAACCTATAAAAAATCCCTGCGGGTAAGCATCACTCTTCTTTGAACTTGCAGAGAACTCAAATTATTTTGGAGAAAGGTATTAATTGCAAGCCTGACCACTCAACCTAGAAATCCACCTGTATTATGCGTTGAAATTGTTGGATGCATAAACAAATCACTTAGATTCTTGCTTTCAATCAAGCTTAGATTCTTGCTTTCAATCAAGCATCACTGGTTCCGTCACCTGCCTTTTTCTCCTTTTGCTTCTCCCTTTTCTTCTTATTTCGCAATGCATTCTTGCTTATTGTTCTGCATTAATGAACAAGCACTTTTGGTAAGAACTCTATGAAAATCCAAGCCATTCAGTAAACGGAAGGAAAGAGAAAGATTTGCATGTACTTACTCTGTAGGGCTCTCGCCAAACAGCTGCCACGACAAGATCAATGAAACCATTAGGACCACATTAAGCAATTTTAGGATAAAAAGTTCCGTAAAAGGATTTCCCAACATGATTTTCAATCTTTTACGGATTTCCCAACATGATTTTCAATCTTTATCAGTGCACAAATGATATGAAGAACCGAGTTAGAAAAACAGAAACCAATCATCTCATACCTGAGCCTGAACAGCAGCAGCAGCTTTAGCGTGTGGGGGGCGATATGCAGCAGGCTTTTGTGCAGGAGGGTTGCTGCTTGTAGCTTTCGCAGAGGTCTGAGAAACTTTTGATCTTTCTCCTGAAAGTTATACAAGTTTGCCAGTGAAACAAAAACTTACATGTAAAAACTCCAGATCCCCAATCAACTAAGTTAAAAATAAACACACGAACAACCTTGAGGTTTCGTTTCTACAACTTGTAATGATGCAATGGACTTCACAAGCTCGGAAATGTCACCGAACCTCTCCGCTTTGTCTGGTTTCCAATCAACCTGAATTATAGTTGGTGCCAGGAAACAATCAAATGTCAGGAAGCAGCACAAAAGAAAGGACCTATTTTTGGGCGGTTTGAGGGTCAAACCATCAAAACTGACCTGGTACAATTTATCAAACATCTTCTTGAAGAACAATGACCCATCGTAGTGGAAAATCTTAATCCTGGAAAACCGAAAGAAAGGAAATATGAAGTGGTTTACTGGTATAGAGCTTCACTGAACCAGACCATAAGACTATGCCCCATCCATTCCATATGAAACAACAAGCATACACCACCACCGTAGTATATGCAAGAAATGAGTAGCTATGCTCAGAATGACCTTGCTGTTTGCTCAGATGAAAAGCATCACGAAGAACAGAACTTTTGCCCATAAATAAAACAAACTTCTCTTAGAAACACAAAACTTAGAAGATTGATTATCAGTTAAGCAAGAGCAACGCACACCATGACACAAAAATACGAGATAAGAACACATGGTAAGTGTAGCTCTAGTTCAATTCATATACATAAAGCTTTTGCCAAAAAAACAATTCAATAGTACCAAATGGTAACCTACCCATTGTCAACTTGTAGTCTTGGAGCAGTTGTCGCAGTCATGAAATAGCGTCCGTCTGGAGACCATTCACTTGTAACAGACAATTCAGCCTTAGTCGTTGCTAGCTGTTTTTTTCTCTGTATAGTTCCAAAATGCCTGTCGTAAACAAAAGACAAAAGGACTTAAGAAACCAAAGTGCACGATCTTTATCATCTTTTGGAGGAAAGAATAAAGTTTTTCAGCATGGGACCATTAAAGCAGATGCATATGTGAAAACCAGTAAAAATTTTATGGTGGCAAAACTAGGCTATAAAAACATGCGAACTACAACTATCTTTTGTAGAAAACGTACACCGACAAAATTTGGAAGAGATTCATTAGTAGAATTTGAAGGTAGGAATAACAGTTAAATAAAAATAGGTGATCTAAAGTAATAACTTAAACAAATGCACAACTGATTAATTATTTGGAAGAAGGGAATCAAAAAAAGAGTTGCTTTCTTAAGAAAAACAAAGAGGCCATGGTAGAACCGACACACATCCGTGCTAACTTAATGACATACCATATCACCAGGTAAGTTACCGAAGCCAGCCACACACAGAACTGCAAACCCAATGATTAAGGCTACAAATGAAATAGATAACTTTTTTGTATCAGCTAATAAAACATTTGTGATACCCTATGATATCTTTTCAGCCCTGAAATTACTATTTTTCTCTGTGTCCACAAGTTACTGAACTTACTCTAAACTACCAGTTTTTTAATAAATGTCGACCACCTATGAAAAGCAGTCACTAACTAATTTGATAACTGGTTAAGGATACATTTTCCCATTGGATTCCATCGGATAGTATTGTAAGGGCCTGTTCCAAGCTCAAGAAGAGGATTGCACTTCTTGTCAAATATGGTTGTCTTCGAAGGCATAACTAGTGCAGTTTAAGGAACACAACTTCTGAACATTTGGCAAACAGATCATAATAAGCTGAAAACATATAAACAAAAGAATATGAAAATAAATCATATACATAGAAATGAGCATTGAGACCTGAATAGCACTAAAACGTTGTGCTATTGTGGTGATTACCAAGAACCCATACTGCTAGGATGCAATATTCTTACTAAAGCAATGTACCAGTGGAGAGTCCCACTCAAAAGATTGATTTTATTTTTCCCATGGGAATGATGGTAAAATATTCTGGCATTTCTCAAATTTGTAGATGTTTTGTTAATTCTAAACGCACATGCAGATACCTATACAAGAGACATGTACTATATTTCTTAACATGCACTTAAGGGTAGGGTCAATTTCATTATAACAATATGCATTTAAACATTCTGAGGGTCTGATAAATTTCCTGTACAGTTGTCTCTTAAAAGCTTCTAAAAGGAAAAAAGGATACAGCCATATACTACTGCAAATTCTGCTCCAGAATATGACCATTGAACATCATGAACAGGTCCGTCTTTACCTGCCAAATATTAAAGGACAGTTAAACTGCAGCCACTTAAACATTAAATTTTATGCACTAACTAATATTCAAGTGGGAACTTACGAAGAGGAACCAGTCCTTCATGGCTCCCATCTGTTGTCAAGTAGTTGAGCTTTGACTCCCCATAGTAACTCTGATTGGTTTTATCAACATCTGACTGGACTACAACTAAGAGCCCTGTTGAGCCATTATTCCAATTGAGTTGCACTGTTGAGCATCGGAAGAAACTCCTTCGAGCAACAGGTTGACTCTGTAAATCTTTTCCGCAAGCAAATATCTGGATACTAGCAGGAATCCCCTGCACAGACAGAAAACTTGGTGATTGACTACACAAAAAACTAAACAACAAAACAAGCAGGGAAATGCTGCCACAATCAAACTAGACATCACTTATATAGAAGTCACCACAATCAAAGCTACTTAACTAAAAGCATGAGTAGAGACCTTGGATTCCGGTACAAATGCTGCCACATGAGAGCCAGGTGCCTTAGAAAGCTCAAGTGCAGCCACTCCCGGTATCCTCAACCGCTTTATAATTCCTTTAGAGAAATCCCCACCATCAAAAAACTGTATCTCATTCGTTGCCAGCCGGCACGCAATGGCTTCATCAGAACTAAATCTAATCGACGGCCTGAAGAACATCGCATCATAAGTATTCACAAACAAAACACATTTCGCATAACAGCAATCAATCAAAGACACAACACATTGCAAAACAATGATAGGGTTACCATGTAGTTTTCGACATGCTCTTTTGGAACTGCTGATGAACCGCATCGCCGGTTTCGATGCTCCACAACACGACATTCTTGTCCTGTGGGGTTGAGTATTTCTGGAAAGTTTGCAGATAAGTCCCTCGAGGGGACAATGAAGCTGCAGAAGCATTGGCGATTTGGAAAGACCTCAGCTCCTTGTAGCTGCTGCAATCGTATATGCTAATCGCCGAGTCAGATTTCATCACCATCAACTTCGATCCGTCGTCACTGAATTTCGCACTGGAGCAGGAAATCTTCTCGAGCTTGATTCCGGGCTCACCGTTGCTAAATGGGGGCCCATTCCAGAGTGAAAGCCCTTCCGGTCCTCGAACCAAGATGTCCAGAGGTGGCCGGGCTGCTTCAGCGGCGGCCATGGCAAGCTGACGGAGGTGATTGGACAACTTAGGGTTTAGGGTTTAGGGTTTAAGCCTTTAATTGGATGCAATTCCCGGGAAATTTCCGGTCAGTAAGGTTCCGACGTCAGAGCTCCGGCAGGAATCGATGGGAATCGGAGAAGAGCCACTTTTGACTGAAAAGTGAGCTTTATTCGGGGCTCGTGGCGGTGGTGAGTTATCGGCAGTTATCGGAAACTGTATATACCTGTGCTGCTACAAAGAACAATGCTTATGTTGGGCCTAGATCCAATCGAGGCCCCACCCCGCGAGTTCAGAATACCCGTGTAATACCATACCCACATATACTCATACTAGTAAATTAAATGGGTATACCCCATACCCGTTAAAATATGTAATTTTAAGAAAATTTTTACTGAATTTTTATGTCTTTACTTTCCACTTTGTTCTATTTTTTTTTTCCTCTTTTGAAGCTTGTAAGAATTCTAATAATTTTTGTTAATAAATCATAAATATAAATAACAAAATGTCTGTTAATAACTTATGCTTCTCTCACTAGAGAGTCTGTGCATAATGGATAATATGTAAAGTGGCATGTTTCATCGTTAAAATAGAAAAATATTCATATTAAATCTCGCTTTCTTTTGACGTTCCAGTCATCCAAGAGAGTATCGATGCCCATATCCATATCTCCCTATAAAATAAATAAATAAATAAATAAATAAATAAATATATAACACTAATATTCATCAAATATAAATGAATTGAAAGTAAAAACAAATTAAAAACAAAAAACAACAACTTAAATAAATTTTACCTCATCTACAACATGTGCATCAAACAAGAAGCCTGATTCTCTCCTGAAGCTTGTAGTTCATTCCATAGCTAATCTCGAGCGCACATCAAAGCTTCTATAGTGTTTGAGTGAAGTCCGCTACAATGTGGGTTCACCACTTGGCCACCCGTACTAAATGTTGATTCTGAAGCAACAGTCGATATAGGAATCGCTAGAACATCCCGTGCAATATCATGCAAAATAGGATAATTAATCTCATTTGTCCTCCACCATAATAATATATCAAAATCATTGGTTCTAGGCAGCTTAGTCTCCTCCAAATACTTATCCAACTCTGACTTTCGTATGTCCTTATTTGTGGAAGAAATGAACTTATCAAATGGAGCCAAAGGATCATCTCCTAAGTCAGACAAATATGTAGGCATGACAGTCGACATCGAGGAACCGTCACTAGGTTTTGACCTCAACTCATAGTATTTGACCAAGGAATCAACCAACCTTCTAATTCTCTCAATTTCTCATCAAACTTCATTTCTGGACATGAGAGGAAAGTAATACTCAATTAGCTTCATTTTGTACCTTGGGTCCAAAACTGTTGCAACTACCATCATGCCATGAATTGACTTCCAATACTTCTCAAACTTGTTTGACATCTTCTCAACCATAACCTTCACTTTGTCCTGCTCAGACTGGAGCAATCCATTTAGCTCTAATCTAATTTCACAGACATTGGGAAAGTAAAGGTTGGCAGTTGGATACTTTGTTCCAGAAAAAGCTCAATGACCCTATAGAACATTTGCAACTTACTAGCTATCACATTTGTCAACTCCCAATCTTGCTCACTTGGAACCTTTTTATATGAAGCATCACGTTGCTTCAAATGAGGAAACACGTTTTATACATTAAAGCAACATTAAGCATCTGATATGTTGAATTTCACCGAGTCTTACAGTCAAGGATTGGCTTCCTAGAGCAATTTATCTTTAAGTTATGTGCAACTTTATAAAATTTCTCATCTCTTTTGGGGGTAGATGTCCAATAGGCAACACTATATCTAATCGTCTCAATACTATCAGCTATCACATCTAACCCATCTTTGACAATCAAATTTAAGATGAGTGCACAACACCTCATATAGAATAACTCTCCATTTACTAGGAGTGAATTGAAAGAAAGATTCTTCAAGATATCCTCAAGCATGGCATCATTTGTATTTTGTAGTGCAATTATGTACTGTTATGGAAGACATCTTACAGTCAATATCACACTCTTCTAAGCAATTCATCATAGTCCCAGCAAGAGTCTCGCGCGGTACGTGGACATGGAACATATACAAACCTAACAACAAAAATAACATTAAAATCAGAACAAAAATAACATTAGGTATTTATAAGAATACAATATAAATATATATAGCATTATCTTATAAGTAGACTCCTTAAGATCCATGTTTCATCAATAAAGTGTGCAGTACTTGCCATAAATCCTCCTTTTCTGGTTATTTGCTGTCCACATATCTGTAGTAGTTGCAAGTCTGCTCGTGTTTCTTTGCAATAACTTCTTTGTTTGCTCCTTCTCATATTCAAATATCTTGAGAATGTCTCTTTTGATAGTGTTTCTAGACACAACCTTGGACAATGGTTGTAGAGAGTTACAAAATCTCCTAAATCCAAAGTGATCCACTATTGCTAAAGGATACTCATGCAAAACAATCATGTTTGCTAGTTCCTTTCTAGAATTTTCCTCATCAAAATTATAATAACCTAGTTTTATAGATCCATCACCCCTCACACTAGGACTTTTAATTAGTACGCTCATATGATGCTTTATCGATTTTGTCTCATTCTTAACATTTCCTGATAGCTTTGTAAGGCAATGATTGCATACGGATTTCGATTCCCCCTAATGGTTTGCAAAGTACAATGTTGCCACATATGTGAGGTCAGTTTTTTTTTCTACCATCACGTCGGCCTTCGCTTGATGGAGCTTCTTCAAACTACATATAATATTCTTCTTCTTCAAATTGGTTTCCTTGAGTATCTATACTGTAAAATAATAATATAGAGTAGACCCAACATCAAATAATAGTGTACATTTCTTGAGTAGCAGGCTGAAATGAATAGAAATTCGGATGGAAAAAGCAACAAGTGGCAGGACTAGGAGGACCTACTGAGTATGAATTTTCGCCCAATCCGGCCCTTCTCTAGTACAATATGGGTTCATTTGTTACGTAGAACTAGCATGAACATAATTGTATTTTAAGCTTATTCCACATTGTACTAAAATGGTTTATGCCAAACTGATGTATGACTCATATTTGGTGCTGTATTGGGCTAAAAAGATGGATTGTCAAAATAGTGATTATCTATGTTTAGTGCTATATCAGACTAAAAGTAGTTACTACAATACATATAAATATTTGATGTGGTTTAAGAATTTTTCAACTTATCGCTGATACCAACTATATGAAATGAGAAAAAAAAAAAAAAAAAAGTCATATTACATAGGCACTTGCTACATATAATTCTTGACAAATATTGGTAACTTTAATTACCAACATATGTGATTTGAATTTACAAGTTCAATTATGTACATATATGCAAATAAATTTACCAATATCATGACTCGAATTTTCAAAAAAAAAAAAAAAAAAAAAAAAAGCATCAACTTCATCTAAAGCTAAGCCATGTCCAAATCATCTAAACCAAGCACTTGAGTCACAAACACCTTCTTGAGATCAGCATCACATGACTTGAACAAAGAAATGGTTTATGGTTTCTCCAAAATTTTGGTTAATGCTGCAAACTGATTCATAGGAGACATCCTCATTTCCTTGAGTTCTTTTGCATGCTTCATATTAAAAAAAAACACTTCATGATTTTTAGGTGTAGATCCTTCTCTCTATTCTGATAGATGATACCTTGTTCCTCTATATAATTAAAGAAATCCCTCATCATTAGTATAACCACCATCTACTTAACATCCAAAAAACAAGCTAAATTAAAACCTTAACAATCATCTGGTATGGAGACAAGATACAATACATATAAAGACAAGAATGATATCAGAAGTTGCAATACATAAGAGTACTATTGATAGCTTTAAAAGAAAGAGTCTGAGGTTAGATAGCCAAGACTCCAAGATTAGATAGCCAAGACTCCTAGGTTAGCTTTAAACCATGTATCTTGTCTTTGTTAGATTCATTTACTAGTCAATCAATGCCAGTTCTATTGTAATGCAATCAAGTCATGAGAATAATAAGACAAGATACATTGCTCCAACTTCAATCAGTTTTAGTCTGGATGATAGTACTATAAAAACAAGATATACCGACTCATATACTATTTTCCCAATATTATGTGCTCCTTCAAGTATGAAACAACATACATCGAATCAAACTTTTGATTAATAGGTGCCTCTTCAAGAACGAGAACATACACTAACTCAAATCATTTTCAATTTGAAAGAACAAGAAATTCAAGAATAGGTGTCTCTTCAAGATTGGTTGCATCATTTATATTCATTGAGATGCAGTTCATCTGTTAGGCTCCTGGACAGAATTATGTTCCATATATTCTTAAACTTCTTCTTTAATGGAGTTGAAATTGACTAGTCTAAATCTTGAATCTTTTCCAAAGAAGATCGCAACAAGAGGACCAAACAACGTGAACCAACTGCACCTCCTCTAATTTCCTAAATGAGATAGGATATGGATTTGCAAAAAACCAATATTTCAAAAACCTACAACTCTGAAACCCATAAGAACCCCAGATTTCAAAAACCTAATCACCACCAATTGCTGCCCTTATCCACCAAAAATGTATTTGAATCCACATTTCCATGATGGGCACCAATAATCAAAATCCATGATCAAAACATGGCAACTAAACAAATAACAAATCATAACCCAATATACAATCACGAATTAAGAAAGAGATAGCTAGCACCTTAAATGATAGTGAAATTTTATTCAGATAGTTGTTGAAGACAAAAGGAAAGTCACTGATGTCTAACTCGAAAGCTACATGACATATGACCCCATGAAGAGAATGGTTCCACCAATATGAACCTATATTGGTAGGATCTGTGCTCATGTGAGATGAGCATGCCTTGGAGATTGCTGGTATAGATACTATCACATACATGACTTCGAAATACTGTGGAAACAAAATAAAAAGCTCATTAATCACATTAGGCATTCCTTTTACTCACTAGCCATTTTTTTTTCGAATGTTCAACATGGTGCCTTATGGAATTATTCTAAAATGCAATAACATCAACAGTATGGCATTGAGTCACATTGCTATTGGAATATCCATATGCTCTTTCACTTTCTTGGCAACACTGTTCTGTTCTTGCACACTAGAGATTCCCAATGCTTGAATTCTTCTTGAATCTCCTTGGTAAAAATTTTAGAATTTGACAAACTTTGATTAGAGCCAGATGTTACTCTTTTGTCATCCCAAAGGTTGGATGATTCAGTAGCAAAAGGGGTCATAATCTGTAAGTTTAAACTTTACCTAATCTTTATCCCGAAATTTTTTAAGGAATTGTAGGTATTTTTTTTTTTTTTTATACTTGTACGCTTGTGCTTTTCTTCATCTGTTGCCTTTTTTTAATCCAACACCGAAGCAAACCGTTCCATTATAGTATGGAAGGTTCTCATATCCCGAACAATAAGGTTGCTTCCAGAAAGCTCTCAATGAAGAAGAAGTCTAACATTTGAGAAAAAAAAAATTCCATCTTCTAAATTCCCATGGGATAGGCCATCGTGGCTCAGGTGTTTAAGACATAGATACAACACTCTTATAATATCATGTAGTTAGGAGATTGTCCAATTTTAGTAAGTTGCATTACCATAAGCAATTAAATCCTTTTCAAGAAAAACCGACAAGTGTCCAAATTCATGTTGAACATTGCTTTCGGACAGAAGAATTGGGGCACTTGTCGGTCTTTCTTGAGAAGGAATCAATTGCTTTTGGCGACGCAACTTACCTGAATTGGACAATCTCCCGACTACATGATACTATAAGAGGGTTGGATCTATGTCTTCAACACCTGAGCCGCGAAAGCCTTTCCCATGGGAATTTAGAAGAGGATTTTTGTTTTTTTTTTTTTGTGTTTTTTTTTGGTTGCCTTCCATACTATAATGAAACGTTTTGCTTCGGTGATGAATTAAAAAAAGGCAACGGATGAAGAAAAGCACAAGCGTACATGTATAAAAAAAAAAAAAAATACCTACAATTCCTTAAAAAATTTCGAGATAAAGATTAGGTAAAGTTTAAACTTATAAATTATGGCTCCTTTTACTACTGAATCATCCAACCTTTGGAATGACAAAAGAGTAACAACTACACGTTTTGTGAGAAATTTGGGAAGGATAGTTGGGATCCACCTGGCTCTAATCAAAGTTTGTCAAGCTTTTTTGTCATGAGCCTCAAGGATGAATGTACGCGGCTTTCTCCCTCTTTGCATTGCTTCACATCGGAAAAAATTCTTTGCCCTACATTTTGGTTTTCCAACCCCAATACAAAGTCAAAAGTGACGGAACAAGCCCTAATGTTCTTGGTGGGTGATAGGCGACCGAGGGAGTAGACGAGGGGAAACCGAGTAAGGGATAGGTAACCCGAAATTAAGAGGATGTGTGGATGGTGGGAGTAGGGTATGGATCCTACGGAGCAACGATTTTTACATAACTTTGAAGAAAAGTGAAAATAGAGTGATGGTGGCTTTGGCGTTCAATGTTTTAAAACATTAAGGCGTAAGGCGAGGCTTAAGCCTCGACGCTTGAAGGCATAAGCCTTTCGGGAATTAGAAAGGCGTAAGTATAAAATATAATTTTAACAAAATATTATAGAAAAATATTATCCAATAATCTTCATATATAATAATTAGATCAAATTCATGTCATCAAACAAATAAAACAAATTTTAAACAACATAATACTTAAAAAAGTTCAAGAGAACATCACAATAAACTTCCCACTCTCTAATACCCATTAAAGTCTTCCTCATCATCGATAAAATCTCCATTTACTTCATCATCACCATCATTACCATCACCAAAATAGAAATTGCGAAGATCATTTAGAGCATCTCCAAGGGATGCTGTATAAGACTCTACAAACCCAATTTGCAGTGCCACGTCAGCAAAACAGCTCTCCAACGGATGCTGTAAATGACTCTGCAAATTATACATCGTCTCGTAAAATCTGTATATTTGTAGAGTCTATGAGATGCTGTATAAATGGAACCCACCTAATTTATTGAATAAAAAATATTGTTACTCACTTTTTATCATCTTAACTTAAAATTATACACTGTTTCTTCACTCTCATTTCTCTCTACTAAATTTTACACTAATACTTCACTTTCACTTAATTACACTCAACTCTTAACCACCAACAACCTCATTCATTATCAAGGGAGTAATTGTGAGTAATAAATGGTTAGTGGTTGAGAGTTGAAATCATTCTTATAAGTCGGTGTCAGTAAATCATATAGAGCCACAACAACATTGTATATCATAATACTCTGATTGGGTGGTGTGATTGGTGGAGTATGGATACAAAATTGATTAGAGGGGGTATGTATTGGTGAATGAATTTAAGTAGGAAAGATTATTTACCAAAATTTGAATTACTAGAGTAAATAACATATGGTAAAAAAGAGGGTAAATTATATAATAATATTTGCAGCAACTGTTTGCCTATTCCATTGTACTTCACTTAAACTAAAGCACTTAGCCTATTGTGTTCAAGCCTATTCCTCTTTTTTGTATGAATCTACAATGAACAATAAGAACACAAAACACATATTAGTTAACAAGCTTAAGAATTCAAATAATATAACGATCACAACTTGATGATAATTATTAATTACCATCTCAAAGGTGCTCCAATTCCTCTCACACCCCGTTGCACTACAAGTAAGGCCAAGAACTCGAAGAGAAAATTTCATCAACTTCGATGTTTGAGTCTCATAAGCTTCCCACCAATACACTACAAAAATACAAAAGAAAATTACTCTCTAATATTGAAGTATTGAAAAAATATAATTACTAATTAGAAGAATAATATTAATAATTTTTACCCGGAGATCGCATCTTTGTTGTCTCCCTAGCCATTTTGCATCCAAATCTACCAAGTCCACGATCATACTTATCCAATTGTACTTCCGCTAGAACACGGTCATTGCCTTGAAGCTTCCTATCCATGCACACCTCCAAACCATCTTTTACTTTAGGATCATTAGAAAAATTATCTTCATAACGAAATTGGGAGTTCAAATAATAACCGGCAGCATGCAAGGGTTGGTGAAGTTGCTCATTCCATCTATGATCTATTCTTTTTCAAATTGACATACACTTTTTCTCCACATTTCCATGATTCCTAGCAACCTTCTCCTTAGCAGCTACCATCAATTCATATATGTATTCCATTGCGAGTTTCACTTCCCCATCAACCTCTCTTAGGACACAAATAAGTGTATACACCGCTTTGATGCAATAGGCAATATGGGCCCAAAAGAATCCATCAAACAATATACATTTCCGAACGAATATACCATCTTGTTTCTTTGCAAATAGACCTTCATTCCATTCTTTGGATTGAAACATAGCACAAAGAGCTTCCTTTTGCTTATATATGCTTTGAAGAGTAAGAAAGAAAGTAGCAAACCTTGTTACGGCCGGACGAATAATCTCGCAATTTTTTATGTAGTTTCTCATCAAGGCAAGCACCCATGAATAATTATAAATAAACTTGACCACACTCTTTGTTTTTCGAAGTGTGTCTTCAAAGATTTTCAATTTGGCAATATCTTCTAGCATCAAATCCATGCAATGAGCAGCACATGGAGTCCACCACATTTTCTCTCTTACTTCCATTAGTTTCTTTCCCGCCCACTTATAATTGGAAACATTATCCGTAACTATTTGAACCACATGTTCCTCCCCAATTTCTTCAACAATGGCATCCAAGTAGTTGAACATTAATTTTCCATTTTTTATGGTTTCCGATGCATCGACCGACTTGAAAAACCAAGTACCCATAGGGCTATTTACAAGGAAATTTAGGATACACCTACTTCTTTGATCCGACCAACCATCCAACATAATCATGCATCCATACTTTTTCCAATCCTCTCTATAATTCTTCTCTAATTTTTTTAGATCATCAACTTCCTCCTTCAAAATCCAAGTCCGCAACTCATGGCTAGAAGGGGGCTTAAACCCGGGCCCAAAATTAGAGACTTTTTGCATCATCTAATACTATTATTTATTATGAAAGGAAACCCGTTTTTACTGTTCCAGATACTGTTCATGAACAGTACTCGCGTAGGAAGATGACCCATTTGCCCTTTCAGCTTTATAAACTTTAAAAAGTTTGATTAATACATGAGGGTAAATCGGTACATTACCATCCGGTACTGTTCAAGGCACTGTTTTACACTGTTTCGGTACTGTTTATGAACAGTACCGCCACTGTTCTCGCCTTTTTTTTTTCTTTTCCTTTCTATTAACTCTTCTACAACGTACAAAATACGGTTTCTTATTGCACCCGCATAGCGGGTGTGCTATTTTCTAGTACTTGAATAATAAGGATTGCTTGCTGCATTGAATGGTAATGCACTAATATAAAAAAATTTCCCAGCTTCTCGACACACCTCTTTTCTTTCCTATTTCTTCCATAGGGAATTTAATACATCTTGTCTTGCTTCCTTAGACATAAACTTATCAATAGGCCCTCTAGGCCTAGGCGGAAGCGTAGGACTATTAGACATAGTAAGTGGAGTTTGAGCACTCCCACTTCCACTCCCACCCCCACTCGCACTCCCACTTACAAAAGCTTCGGACTCTTCCTCGTTTTCCCTTCCCATTATCACATTGGCACACTTGCGCTTTTCCTCTTTGCGCTTTTGAAGAATAATAATGCATTCATTCTTCACATTTGGTGGAACACTTGGACAAGGTTTCATGCCCCGATGTGTTCCGGCCAAATGCTCTTTGAACCTTGCAATACCTCCAGTGCATTTTTTACTACAAAATCCGCATCTAAAATACTTATTTTGGGGTATATAGTCCTTAGTCCATTTCCAAGCAACATCTTTCCTACACCCACTTTGATTCTCACTCTCACTCTCACTCATGGTACCTTGCAAATCCAAATTTCAAACAATCAATTAAATAAACAAGAACATAGATAACAATTTAGCAAGAACAACAATCAAGAATTGGATATTATCAAAGATACAACCTTTTTTGAGATATGGCTTCATATGCAAAATGCACAAATTTCACGTCATTTTTGTATTGATTTTCATTTTCTTATGGATGTCAAATATCTTAAGAATGTGTCCCGAAAGAAGCTTCCTACAAGAACATAGCTTCACTACCAAGTACTAACTCAGCTAGACAGCGACATTTCATCAAATGTGTAGTGTAGGTATGTACAATCATCAAACATCAATTTACCACATTACAGTTGTCATGAAACGCTCTGCACCTCGCCCCAATAGAGCTGCCCATCACCACCCACAAAAGAAAATAAACAAAAATGACTATTTATCAACCAATGGTCGTGTTTCATCCCTCTGATTTCTTCTCTATTCCTCATTTGTTTCTTGTTCTTATTCAAATGCAATTTATAGTCATCAAGTTCAAACATCAATCAAGCATCATCAACCAACTATATATTAAGTTATTGATCATCAAATTCAAACATCAATCTACTACTCAACAATTTCGCTGATCAAAAATTTGTTAACACTACCAAACATAGAAGACATATGAGGAATTAAAGTGTACCTTCCAGCGAAGAAGAGAAGACAAATTTTCAGAAAACCCAGCTGTGTTATGTCTCCACTTTCTCTTCTAGCTCTGTCACCACCAATAGCCGCCTAGCCGTCACCCCCCTGCCGTCGTCGTCACCTCCTGCACCGCCTACAAGGTCGTCACCGCCGTTGTCGAAGATGGTGCTCACGAAGAGAGAGAGACACAGCGAGAAGAACAGGCCCTTTGGAGTCTGCTCTCGCTCGCACACGAAGAAAAGAAGAACTGCTTTGCTTTTAGGGTTTTGAAGCAAAAAAAAAAGACTCCGTTTTTTCCCTAAAATCGGAATTAAAAAAAACGCTTGAGGCACCAGAGGCGTGCGCCTTTAAGCCTTCGACAAACGCCTCAACACGCCTTACAGGATTTTGCGCCTTTTCTCTACGCCTCTCGGAAAATCTCGGACGCCTCGCCGTGAAGCGCGTCTCAAGGCGCGCCTGAGGTGAGTTTTTTAAAACACTGTTTCAAAGTAAAAAAAGGGTTTGAGTAGGCGAGAGCAGCATGAGGTGTAAACCAGTGAAGTACGATTAGATTGTGGACATTTCCAATTAGGGTTAGGGAAATGGAACTAGCTAATATATATCTGAAAGATTCATGCACTTATGTTGCTTTCTCCATTGAATTGAAGATGAATCCTTCACTTCTGTTGGTTAGCCAGTGAGAATTGGAGACCATTCCTTCACGTTTCTAGGTTACCCAGGCGAAATGGAGCATGGCTGAGCTAGCCGAAGGTCAAATTGGAGCCATGCCAATTAAGTTCAATTCAAGTTAGTGAGAGAAAACTTAGATGAGTTTGGGTTATGTGAGAGAGAATGAGATGAATGTGGAGGTCTTGTGGGGTGAGAATCTGTTTTGCTGAAAAATTTGGGGGGAGTCTGAAATTGTTAGTGGAAGGAATGTGAAAACACGAGGGAAGTGCAGTGGCGGATTTACCGGGGACCCCTGAGATTGAAAGAGATCCGGCAAAATTCCGATGAGATAAGCGCCTCCGTTCTTTCTGCGTTGCTGTGAGGAAGAAGACAGAGTGAAATGCACATTTTATTAAATAATTTCGGCTTGAAAGGAAATGGTGCCGTTTGGTTTAATGGTCAGCAGCTTCTTGAAAGGAAACAATGTCGTTTGGTTTCAATGGACAGCAGCTTCTTTGACACGTTCACTTAAAACAAAGAAAAAAGAAGGTCAGCAGCCCGCCTTGTCTCCTCTCAAATTCTCTTGCTCTTCCAAATTCTAATGACCCTAAATTCCCTAAATTCCCAAAACTCAACTCATAATCTCAACCCCTCAATCTTCAATTTGGCAATTCTCACTCATTTTCAGATTTGGTGTGGAAAGAGGATGTCGCCAAGTTAGTTTTCTTCCCCAATTTGGCAATCTTTTTCTTCAGGGTACTTATATTCCATTTCCATACGAAATTATTTAATGATTGGGTTGTTGTGTTCATTGGTAATTGATTAGTATTTTACTTGTTCTTTGATTAAATTGATGTGTAGACAATATTAAAGTATTTAATTTGGTTAGGTTGTTGTTTTGTTCATTATTTAGTAATATAGTTTTACTTGCTTCTTGATAAAATTGATGTGTAGACAATATGAAATTGTTTAAATGATTGGGTTGTTGTTGTGTTGAATATCTAGTAACATAGTTTTGTTTTGTTTCTTGATTAATTGATGTGTAGAATTATGTTACGGTACTTTAAGAAAGTTCGTAGAGAGGAACCTTCGAATAATCCGGATAGTACAAGTTCAAAAGAAAGTGGGTTAGATGAAGTTCTAGTTAATCTTGAGGCAGATCCTGGATTAAGAACTCCAATGACGGATTATAGTCCTACCATTCGCAATGAAATTCGTAGAGCATATATACTGAAAGGACCTTTTCAACCTAGAAAGCATAAATTCCCGATCACGGTTCAGACAGGGCAAATAGGAGTTTCAATGATAAATGGTTTTATGAGTTTGACTGGTTGGAGTATAGTATCTCTAAGGATGCCGAATTTTGTCTTCATTGCTATCTTTGCAAAGCAAATTCTCATCAAGATTGTTTCACTGAGGCGGGCTTTAAGAATTTTTAAAAAGCACATGAAAGACTTACCTTGCATGTTGGATCGGTTGGTAGTTCTCATAATCTTGCTAGAGAGTCTACTTATAATCTAATGCATCCAAAGACACATCTCGAAACAGTTGAGCTCAAGCAGTCAAAGCAACAAAGCACGATTTATCGTATTATGTTGACAGCCGCACTTGATTGTGTGAGATTTTTGTTTAATCAATGTCTTCCTTTTCGTGGTCACGATGAAAGTGTCACTTCAAGCAATAAGGGAAATTATTTAGAGCTCTTACAATTTCTTGGTGATCATGATGAGAAAGTTAGAGCCGTTATGTTGGATAATGCTCTAGGAAATCTCAAGTTAGCATCTCCTTCAATTCAGAAGGATCTTGTCCATGCTTGTGCTAGCGAAACCATGGAATCCATCTTGAAGGATATGAAAGATAAATTCTTCTCTATATTGGTAGATGAATCACGTGAAATTTCCATAAAGGAGCAAATGGTCATTGTGTTGTGTTATGTGGATGACAAAGAACAAGTAATTGAAAGGTTTGTAAGAGTGAAACATGCTACCGATACTACTTCAAATACCCTTATGGAAACGATTGTCTCATTCTTTACGCAACACTCTTTCAGCTTTTCCAAATTACGCGGACAAGGTTTTGATGGAGGCAGTAATATGAGTGGTAAATTCAATGGCCTTAAAACCCAAATTGAAAAAGAACAACCTTGTGCATTTATGTCCATTGTTTTGCACATCAACTTCAACTTGCTCTTATTGCTATTGCAAAGAAAGATGCCGATGTTGCCACTTTTTTTGAGGTGGCTAATAGTATGATAACCGTTATCGAATCATCTTGTAAGCGCCGTAATGTACTTAAAGATGAATTCCATAAAGAGCTTGCAAAAGTCTTTGAAGATGGATGTCTAGAATCGGGGCGAGGCTTGAATCAAGAGACTAATGTAAAACGTCCCAGTGATACACGTTGGAACTCACATTATGAATCATTGCTTAACACTATTTGCATGTACTCATCGATTGAGAAGGCACTTAAGATTATTATTGATGAGAAGGATGATCATTTGGGTGAGGCAAATAGGTCATTGAAAGAAATACAATCTGTTGAGTTTGTGTTTCACCTCTTTTTCATGAGATCTATACCCTAGTGACAAAAAAATTGTCAAAAACATTACAAAAGAAGGATCAAGATATTATGAATGCTATGAGTTTAGTCAAATCTTGCAAGCAAAAACTTCAAGACATGAGGACTAATGGGTTTGATGCTTTATTTGGTCAAGTGAAGTTTTTTTGTGAGGAACACGAGATTGATGTTCCGGACATGGATAAACCATATTTTGCTCAAGGAAAGTCAAAACACAAGGCTCAATCAATAACTATTCATCATCATTATTACGTGGAGGTGTTTGTGGCTGTACTTGATAAACAACTTATAGAATTAAATGAACGCTTCACTGAGGTAAATATGTGGTTATTATTTCTTTTGATAGAATGTAGTTACTTAGTTTTGTCACATCCCGGGATCGGCTCTGCCGTAGCACGATATTGTCCGCTTTAGGCACTCTCCTCTCTGCCCCTCCCTCACGGTTTTGTTTCTGGAACTCATGAGCACCTTCCCAGGAGGTCACCCCATCATGAGATTGCTCTAAGCCCAAACTCGCTTAACTACGGAGTTCCTATGACTCCGAAGCCGGTGAGCTCTCAAAAGGCATCGCACAAGATGGAGGTGGGCATGTGCATATAAGGCACATCACCCCCTCTCCGTTGGTTGATGTGGGATCTTACAATCCACCCCCCTTATGGGCCCGACGTCCTCGTGGCACACTCGCACCACACGGCAGAGTGGCTCTGATACCAAATTGTCCCATCGCGGGACCGGCTCCGCCGTAGCACGATATTATCCGCTTTGGGCACTCTCCTCTCTGGCCCTCATGGTTTTGTTTCTGGGAACTCACGAGCACCTTTCCAGGGGGTCACCCATCTTGAGATTGCTCTAAGCCCAAACTCACTTAACTACAGAGTTCCTATGACTCCGAAGCCGGTGAGCTCCCAAAAGACCTCGTACTAGATGTAGGTGGACATGTACATATAAGGCACATCACCCCCTCTCTGTTGGTCTCTATGTGGGATCTTACAAGTTTATAGATTTATATGTTTTGATTTTAGAGCAATATATAATAATTTAATTGGTATTGATTTTTGTTTGTTAGGTAAATACCGAGTTGCTTATTTGTATGGCATGCTTGAGCCCAAATGATCTATTTGTAGCTTTTGACAAACAAAAGCTACTTGATCTTACTCAATCTTATCATCATGATTTTTCAAGTCGAGATATTTTGGCTCTTCAAGATCAACTTGATGTTTATATCAATAACATGTGGTTAGATGTTGCTTTCTCTCAATTACAAGGGATTACTAGTCTTGCAAAACAATTGGTGGAAAGAGGGTTGCATAGGACATATAACTATGTTTACTTGCTTATTACATTGGCGTTAATTATTCCGGTTGCAACTGCATTATTAGAGAGAGCATTTTTGGCTATGAATATTTTAAAAAGTCCTCTGCGCAATAGAATGGGAGATGAGTGATTGAATGATAGCTTATTGGTTTACATTGAGAAAGATATTTTTACATGTATTGATAATGAAGCTATCATGCAACACTATCAGAGTATGAAAAAATATCGTAGACTGTTGGAAAAGTTGTAATCATATTATGAAGACATAAATTTTTGGGTTATGTATAAGTATTTTTCCGATTATTAAAAATTAAAATACTTTACATGCTGACGCCTCATGATTTTTGTTCTGGATCCGCTATTGGGAAAGTGTGAAAAATTAGGGTTGAAATAGTTTTTTGGCGCCGTGTCGTCTCGCCATTTCTACATGCATAAACAAGTGCGGAATGTCTTAAGTACAGTTCGAGTTCCTCCACATCGTTAGACTTAGAGGGCTCGATGCGCAAGTGTGTAAAGTTATTCGAAACTCCTCCCCGAACATCTTTGATTTGTTTGGAGTCTCCTCCCGAACCAATCACACGAACAAACAACTTCCAAGTTTTCAACAAGAAGATTCAGTACGAATTGCAATTTGCAAATTCGATTCATTTTTCCCTCCCTTTCATTTGTTCCCAACTCAATTCAAATAGTTCCCGTCCTTTTCGGCTTTTCGCCTTTCTCTGTAATTACATTGCACCCACTTCACAGTTCGCAGACAAGATAAGAGTTAACCGGAGAAGCCGAAGATGGCCTCCAAGTCCACACCTTTCTCTTCCACCAGATTCAACTCCACCGCCGCCGACAACGACGACGACGATTTTCAAATCCCTCTCACCCAAACATCCACAGCTCCGCCTCCGAAGCGACCCAAGAAGCCAAACCGCTCGAAATCGACCAACCCCGGTAAGGAAAACATTCCTCCCAATAGTTTCACCGCCAAAGACTCGATTTTGAATCAAACCCAGGGTTTTGATTCATTCGAAACTCCCATTTCCGAAGATTTCAGCTTGGATTCGATCCCTTCAAGCTTTGATTACAGCAGTAATGTGGATTGTTCTTCGGAGAAAGTGAAGGGAATGGTGAAATCGAAAGGGGGTTATCTGTGCAACTCAATAGAGGCTAAGCTGATCAGGCCTCGAGCTGATTGGGGAGGTGTTGGTTGTTCTGGTAATGGCGGAACTCCGAATGAGGAGTTTTCGGAGCTTGATGTGTTGCTCAAGCTGTGCTCTGGAGAAAGAGGGAGTGTTAGTGTTGGTGTAAGTGCTATGGAGGAAGGTGATGGGATTGTGGAGGACGAAAATGGAGGTGTGGTTCTGTGTCCTCTATGCGGGTTTGACATTTCGCATTTGAGCAACGAAGAACGACAAGTTCATAGCAATGATTGTCTTGACAATGGGGAAGTTCAAGCTCAAGATGTAAGTATGGGAGTTAAAAGCACTTGTAGTTCTTTTAGTTGTTTCGCATTTTGAGTGTTTGGTTTGAAGCAGGCTTGGTTTCCTGATGATCAAATGGGAGCTCAAGGAGAGATTGAAGCTCAAGATGTAAGTGAAAATGTTTGAAACGTTATAAAGATTTTACCTTTCCATTGTAAATGCTAATTGTAGTACTGTTTGGCGTTTCATTTTGAGCAGGCTCCACTTCCTGGTGACCAAAGGGGAGCTCAAGTTTCTGGGCAAGTTCTTATGTGGCTACGCAGCCTAGGGCTAGAAAAGTACGAGGATATCTTTGTTCGAGAAGAGATTGATTGGGACACTTTACAATGGCTTACAGAAGAGGTACCTTATTTTAGATATAGATCATGTCACTTGTGTCTTTCTTTGGAATGGAAATTGAATTTTCTATTTGATTGGTTGCCTTTGATTGTGAAGGATTTATTCGGCATAGGCATTACTGCACTTGGTCCACGCAAGAAGATTGTCCATGCACTTTCTCAACTTAGAGAAGGGAGTACTACTGGTGAAATTGAAGCACAGCCAAGAAAAAAGAGCACCAATGGCATTCAGACGCTCAGTGATGCTTTGGAAGGACCAGCTGATGATACTAGTAAAACAGCTGCTAACAAGTTGATTACAGATTACTTTCCAGGGTTTGCTACTGGTAGGAAGCGAGTTTGCACCACCTCTAGAGAACACCAGATAGTAGAAAAGCGTGGGTCTGGTTCTGGTCATAAACGTTATGCAGCAATGAATGATGCCACAAAGAGGAAACTCAGGGATATTCCCTCCTGGTGTTGCATACCAGGAACACCATTTCGAGTAGTAAGTGGCCTTGCAAAGTATTGTAAATGTTGCTGTTCTGGTGGATGAATAACATTTCACTTTTTTGACACTTCTCTAATAAGTGATGGTTCTTTGATTTAGGATAAGTTATGGTGCTTTCACTGTCTTTGTGCATAATCAGGAGGCTGCTATTGTTGCTAAGTTCATTCGTCTTAACATTTGCAGGATGCTTTCAAGTATCTTAGACGGGATTGTTCACATTGGTTTCTCACTCACTTTCATATGGATCGTAAGAATGCTTTCCATGTTTGGGTTAAATTTCATCTTGCCTGTTAGTCCGGAAATGTACCCCAGTTGGTGTGATGGAAACCACTACCTTGTGATTATTTTCAGTCCTTTGTGGGAAAGGCTGTTTGGTTTAATACGATTGTGCCTGTTGCTGCAGATTATCAAGGTCTAACGAAGTCCTTCTGTCATGGAAAGATTTATTGCTCATCCATCACAGCTAAGCTTGTAAATATGAAGATAGGCATTCCATGGGACAGTATAAAAGTGGTACCCCTGAACCAAAAGATTAATATTGCTGGCATTGATGTAACCTTCTTGGATGCAAACCACTGTCCTGGCTCCATAATTATACTTTTCGAGCCACCCAATGGTAAGGTAGGGTGTGGCCCAAACTCACTTCCTAACTTACTCCATCATATTCTGGTGTATTTCCTTTTCCTGTATTCTTTTTGGGGAATGAATCATGATCCTGTGTCTCTAGGCTGTTCTACATACAGGGGACTTTCGCTATAGTGAGGACGCAGCAAGCACATCCTTTTTGCAAACAAGTTCCATCTATACTCTCATCCTTGATACCACTTACTGTAACCCACAGGTGAGTCTGTCACATCAATTGTAGCATTAATTGAAAACAATTAGCTCCCAAATTCCCAAAATGGGAATATACAAGCTACTAAGCTAGTACATCTCTTCATATATACGCTATGCACACTAAACACTGGTCAGTCCACTGCAAGTTGATCATCCAATTTCAATTGTTCTATCTCAGCAGATAGTTAGTTTGTTGTTTATCATTCAAATGTACTGCATTGTACAAACCTAGAGACAAGTGAGTTGACTCATACTCATTTCATGATCTTTTGCAGTATGACTTTCCAAAGCAAGAGGCTGTAATACAGTTTGTCATTGATGCCATTCAAGCTGAAACTTTCAATCCTAAAACTCTGTTTCTGATTGGCAGCTACACTATTGGTAGAATATACTACTCATTTCATTTCTTGCTGCCTTCCTATTCCATAAATTTAATGGTTGACTTAGGATTTATGCTTTGTATATGTAACATCTTTGCTCATAGAAATTCCTCTAATTGTAATAATTCCAATTTATTGCTCTATAGTCTATATCATGAGATTAGTTTGCAAAGTGGTGATTAACTTTTTAATTCCAGTTCACTCATCTCTTTCTTTCCCCATCCATGTGTTTAATTTTCATTTTGCAAAAGGAAAGGAACGACTTTATTTGGAGGTTGCTCGTGTGCTCCGGAAGAAGATTTATGTCAATGCAGGAAAGCTGCATATTTTAAAATGTTTGGACTTCCCTGAGGAGGATATGCAATGGTTTACACTAAATGAACATGAAAGCCATATCCATGTGGTTCCTATGTGGACACTTGCAAGCTTCAAGCGACTGAAGCATGTAGCCACTCAATATGCGGTGACGGGTTACCACCCTTTTCATCAATATGTTTTTCATGTATTAGTAACATTTCAATAAACTTCCTGTGTAGAACAAATTACCTTTTCAATTCTCAAATTTCCGTCATTTATATCTCTGAGGAAGATGTGGGCAGAAGTTTAGGAATTACTACTATTTTGACTAATATCTTTGTGCTTAACTTTCAGAGTCGGTTTAGCCTTATCGTTGCGTTTTCTCCGACTGGTTGGACTTTCGGCAAAGGAAAGAAGAAGTCTCCAGGAAGAAGATCCCAGCAGGGTACCGTTATAAGGTGACATTTTCGACTCCATTAGAATATATTCCATTGCCATAGATATAACTTTCCCCAATTCATCCCCCAACGGAAAGATATTGTGTATCATCAATCCTACAATCCAATTTCGATTTTCTTGTCCAACACATAGGCTTGCAGCTATTGTGCATGTGAAATTGGCTTTTACCATTGAATCATGAATTGAATGCCTGTTTTGTAACCTGTGAGGACTTACTGATATAGTAAAGCATGTGACTAATAAGACATGTGTCTGATAAGAAATGATGTTTTCTTGGACCGCAGGTATGAGGTGCCATACAGCGAGCATTCCAGCTTTACAGAACTCAAGGAGTTTGTCAAGCTTGTATCTCCAGTAGAAATTATACCAAGTGTGAATAACCATGGAACAGATTCAGCCAAAGCTATGGTTTCTCTTCTGTCATCTTAATTTTTCTGCTTGAAAAACTTACAGTTTAGTAAGATCGAATCACAACTTGTGATCTCTATCTGTAACCAAACTTCTTTGATAATTGATTACATGATAGACTATGCAATCTCAACTAAGCACACTTTGCAAGTGGAGCGGAGTACTTATCTTAAATTCTTGTTTGACTTAGAATCAACTTGCAAGAGTAGTGTTTGTTTTGGTCTTCTAGAAATCGTTTTGAGGACTCAAGTTCAGCATTGATAACACTGTCTAGCTGACTTTGCTCAACTGACTACTACTCGTCCTAATCTTGAATAAACAAAGTCGTATCGTATGACAGTGGTCACATTGAAGAACAGTAATCACAGTATTGGGTCACATTTGCTTCTTAGAGATAAATCACAATTTAACACCCCACTTTTCTCTTTGAGAATAAGATAGGGAGGAATTACTCATGAACAGCAAGGATCCAACCAATTATGCACTCTTCATCTTTTGTGATGAAGTTCACATGAATCACGATAGAAATTGAGACGCATTACCAAAGAATTGATCAAGTATTATTGCCCCAATAAATGGGAAAGCAATGTGGTTATCCCATTCGATCAGCATCAAAATGTACGACTCCACATGAGGATAGTAAAGAAACCAAATGAACCTGGGTAAATAATATTAGGGGTGTGTATGGTAGGTATACCATACCAAACTCTCAATACCGTGTATCAACCGTACTAAGGGTATTTCTACAAAACGACTACCAATACCATACCAAAGTTTTGGTACGGTATGGTAGTGTTTGGTATTGGTACAATACCAAACTATCTACCTGTATATTTTACAAAATTAAATTCAAAGCCAATATTATCTATCCACCATATTCAATGTACTAAAACTTTCAAAGTGTATCATAGTTTTACAACCCAACATCTAAATAACAAATTACATAATTCAACTTCAAATTCAAATGCAATAATAATCCCAAATAAAATAAAAACACACTCATGATTTTTTGAACTAAAAAATTAGTAAGGACACCATATTCCAAGGCTCTATATATGCGGCGCGGCAGATGCATTTGAACTTTCAAGTTGGCTTGAAATTGCGGGTTGGCATGAAGAAAGTCTCATTGTTTGCAAAGCTACATATAAAAAGATATCATTAGAATATGAAATAATATTAGGGTAGGATAAAAACTATTCTTTTAAAATGTAAATACTTACATCTTTCTAATTCTTCACATTCCTTATACAATTCAAGCTCATCTTCTGCGAAGAAGGGAAAAAAAGTTAGATAAAAACAATATATGCATTATATATGTTATTAAAATATATATATAAAATTTGGTACTCGGTATACTATAGTATTGGGTATTCAATATCATGTACTGCACTAAAGTTTTCAGTATTGTAATTATACCGAAATTGTACCGTACCACTTAATATGGTATGGTATGATACGAAAGGTATTTGGTAATTGGTATTAAAATGCCACCCCTAATCTTGACCTTAATGCGCTTTTCTTTCTTGACCAAAATTCATAAACCACCCGTCAGATGCATCCAGCGGCCCCAGAATTCTTCTAACTGATAAAACCCACTGATGAGGGGCACACTTGGGTATAGATCATAAATATTTCGCACCGTTGGATCTATCAAACGGGCGATAAATGAAATGAACACTTGACGATCTCTCCCGACTTTTGTCCATTTCTTCTTCCGCTTCTCTCTCCTATCGATTCTGAGCCGAGAAAACCATGTGGAGGAACTCGCGGAGTTTCTCGTCGAAGATCCTGCAAACCACTAACCACCACCCGCTGAACCTGATCTCTTCCGCTCCCTCCTCCGCCGCACACGACGGCGTCCGGCCGCTGCTTCTCTGTCACTCCCTCTCCCAATCGCATCCCTACTCGCCGTCGCCTTCTTCGGCTGCCGATTCCCTCAAGCTAGGGCTTCACCGATCCGATAATGGGCTCCGAGCCCTTTCCGGCGTTGATCTCGCCTCTTTGGCTTCCAAAGCTTCGCACTTGGCGAGCCACTATGGCCGCTGCTATTGGGAGCTCTCCAAAGCTCGCCTCAGGTACATTGAATTCTCCCTTTCGTAGCTGTTCTTTACTCATACTCAATTTCAATTTTCCATGTAATAATTAAACTTATTGAGTCCTTGATAATTTTGTTTGTGGAGAATTTTTTGTTGTGATTATCTAGGTTTTGGAGTTAAACTTAAGAAGAAGAGAACGGTAGTAATGGTCATATTTACCGAAATCTTAACATTATTTTAGTTAGTCCATAGCGGTAGTTCTTGTTTATAGGTTTAGTTCTTGTTAAGAATGGCTTACGATTTTCGGTTGCATTTTAAATCCAGCATGCTAGTGGTTGCAACTTCTGGAACTGGGTTTGTGCTTGGAAGTGGCCAGGCCATAGATTTTCCTGGACTTTGTTGGACATGTGCTGGTACAATGATGGTTGCAGCATCTGCTAACTCCTTAAATCAGGTTTTTCTTTTGGATCCCGAAGAGTTTTTCCGTGCGCTCACATGCACATATGATATATATGGGTGTAACTTTTACATTTTTCTATTCTATATTTTTTTTTTCTTAGAGTGCAGTTTTTAGTGGTCTAATTTTATCCAGTAAGCTTGGATCTGTAAGATGCAAGTAGGAATGCAGCTTAGGCTGGGAATCTCATTATTTGATAACTAGAGTTTTATGTTGTTTATTTTGATGGTGCAATCTCTAAACTTCACTATGGAAAATGCTGGGGAGACTGTCTATTTTGTGCCACCTTTTAAACCATCTAATGTGGCAGGTGATTTGTAAAGCCATATCAATTAATGACTTTATCTCATTGGATGTTGGCTGTATGCATCACCTGCCGCATAAGATTGTCTGACCCTAGCATTACTCTTCCATTATTTGAGGCCCAGAGTTTAAACTGGAGCATTTCCCTTGTGCTAGTAAACCTTTTTTCAGCAGTTGGTCTCGAGTTCGTTTTGTTGTGGGAGTAGTTAGTGTGACACACTGCCTGCAGTATCTTAGAATGTCAATTAACTCTTTTACTGGATAAAGCATTACATTGAAAATTGTTTGGTTTTAGGTATTTGAGAAGTCTAATGATGCCAAAATGAATAGAACGAAGCAAAGACCACTACCATCAGGACGCATTACAATTCCTCATGCAGTCACTTGGGCAGCAACTGCTGGTCTAGCTGGCACTGCTTTGTTGGCAAGCAAGGTGACCAAATGAATTCACATTTGCTTCAATACAAGTACACTAAAATTCTGTTTACTCATGCAATGGTGCCAACTGTGAGTTTGGGGACTTATGTGCAACTTTAATGACAAGGCTGGTGCAGACTAATATGCTGGCAGCTGGTCTCGCGGCTTCCAATTTAGTACTCTATGCATTCATGTACACTCCGCTGAAGCAGATTCACCCAGTAAATACATGGGTTGGTGCTGTTGTTGGTGCTATTCCTCCTCTTCTAGGGTAACTCACCCACGCCACCCCACCCCCCCCCCCCCCCCCATTTTCTCTTTCTTCATTGGACTTATTAGAGTTAATTTATTTGCTTTGGCTATTAGCAAATTATGTTTTCTGTTAACTCATAGTTACCCCTATGTTCACTGTTGCAACACATTTTGGCTTCCCAAAAGCAATTAGGGTTTAAGTGGTAAACAAGTTTGGTTTTCAATATCTTTTGAAAAATATCTTCCTTTGTTTATGAAGTAGATGTACACATTTAGTTGCATGTCCCCAGAAGTTCTTCTATTTGGCCTGCCCATGACCATCCCTCGGTCAGAAATCTTTGTTAATCGGTGAACTTTACTTGTAGCAGTGAACTTACTTGTATTGTAGCTTTAACCTGTTTACCAGCACTGTAGATATGTCCGCTATCATTCTAGAATTTTCTCCTGTATTCTTAATCAAGTTTCCCATGTGGTGTTTTTATTTACTTTAATGAACTTCATATCTCCTGTAAACTTTTCATCTTCATTCTTAAAATCTGGGGGAATTAAAATTTTCTGAAAAATGAGTCATGCTCCTATAACCAACTTTGGAAGACTTCCATGTGGCATCCAATTATAAAAGGGAAAGATTACACATAGAACATGTTTCTCTCTATCATGCTGAGTTCTTTATTTGTACGTTTTCATGCTCATGCATGTTATGTTAGCACTAGTTGCATATGTCAATATTCTTGTTTGCACTTCTGGGGTGTAAATAAACCCTAGCTCCTCTTGCAGAACTGATGTTAATTGTGCTCAAGATATGGACATGCTTGCCCCCCGAGGATGCCATTTTTGTAGGAGAAGAAAAAAGAAAGCATTTTTTTTGTGTGAAAACCGTCTAGAAATACTGTAATTTTGATTGAGATCAATCTAACAGGCATTCTAAACCAGTTGAAATGGCTAATTTGCTAAAGCAAACTAACTATTCCTGCATGCTGCTGGCTCATGGTTTTTCTTTTGGCTTTCAGTTGGGCTTCAGCTTCAGGCCAGGTTTCCCTCAATGCGATGCTTCTCCCAGCTGCTCTATACTTTTGGCAAATACCTCATTTTATGGCCCTTGCATATCTGTGCCGTAATGACTATGCCGCTGGAGGGTATGCAGTTTCAGTTATTACGGTCTAACTTTAACCCTTTTGTCATCATTGAGATTTCAGAACAGTTTCTATTTCCTGCTATTGGTTCCATGATGTTGACCCTAAGAATAAAACAGTATCCAATGATGCCCCATGAGTTTAAGACACAAATAATTGATATCCGTATGTGCAGTTTTACCAAATCCCAAACAACTTTCAGAGTGAATGCATGAGTTATCTGTTCTGTTTTGTGCTCCAGTTTTTTCCCCTTTCAAATGATTACCAAAAGACTGGGAACTTGATACAGTTTTACCCAATCCCAAACAACTTTCAGAGTGAATGCATGAGTTATCTGTTTCTGTTTTGTGCTCCAGCTTTTTCCCCTTTCAAATGATTACCAAAAGGCTGGGAACTTGTAATCAAGTTGATCCTCTAGATAGACAGCCTCTGGGGATAGTGGGATCTTTGGCTCCTCTATGTCTAATCCTTTTTCTTTGTGGTATATTCAGGTTTAGGATGCTCTCCCTTGCTGATGCTTCTGGTCAGAGAATAGCTTCAGTTGCCTTAAGAAATTGCATATACCTGATCCCTCTGGGCTTCTTGGCCTATGATTGTAAGTCTAAATACTTGCAAATAGTACACTTACTTTTTCCAATATGGTTTCTATGAAAGTGCTATTTGTATTTCTGTCAGTACCTGTCTTCTTGTAAAGCTACTTTAGTGTATTTACTTTTGTTCTCCCTTGTCATCAATTTTGTTTCCTAGTGGATACAAATAAAATTTTTTTTTCTCTTGATTTAGGTGTGAACATTTAGCAACTAACACAGACTGAGACTCACATGCACATTTTGGCAACAGCACAAAATGTTATCTTATTGTTTTGTGAAATAGATTATATTACTTTCCAACTTTTACCCCGTATTGTGTTTGATATGGCTGTTTTCAGATTTAATTTTGATGCTATACCTATTTTGCACGTTCCGAAGTGTTACTCTTTGTGGTTGTAACAAGTTATATATCTGTTATTCATGAGACAGTTCTTGAATAACAGATATAACTTGTCAAATTTGTCACTGTTTCTCTTGTATATCCTGATTGACTTGTTATATTTTCACTCCCTACCTATTTCCAATTGTATGATTTGTTGGGAAAATTCTTGATCGTCACTTATACTTTGACAACTTATATCTGTTATTCATGGTTTTGATCAATATTATGTCACTGTTTCTCTTGTATATCCTTATTGATTTAGTATACTTTTACTCCTCCCGATTTGCAATTGTATGATACTCTGGGACAATTCTTGATCATCCTTGTACTTCTATAAGTGGTTGAATTATGGGACATGTGTCATCTGTATTATTATGCGATTCCTATTTGGTTGCACAAGGACTATAATATCCATGTGTGAAGTGTAGTCTTTGGTCAGTCAGGAGGAGTAATTTATTGTTGAGGGTTTTATCTCAATCCAACGATTTTATCGCTTTTTGTGCAGGGGGTATGACGTCTGGATGGTTTTGCCTTGAATCGACTCTTCTTACTCTGGCCATATCTGCAACAGCATTTTCATTCTATAAAGACCGTACAACACATAAAGCGAGGAAGATGTTTCATGCAAGCCTTCTTTATCTTCCTGTATTTATGTCGGGGATTATGTTTCACCGTCTCTCTGATAATCGACAGTGCCTTGCTGAGGAGAATTCAGATACCCTTGAGCACTCATTGTCTTCACAAGATCAGAATGTCAACCGGAAGAACCGGGTAAAGGACTCCACAGTTGGCACACAAGTGCGGCCGCCTGTATCATATGCCTCTATTGCACCATTTCCTTTCCTCCCTGTTCCTTCATACGTCTCTTCATAATATGGCTTTTGATCCCTGGTTTTGTACAATGAAATTTTGAAATCTGCCAATAAAGTATTTTTGTTCAAAATCCAACAGTAATTATTCTCCTGGTTAAGGCCTGTATTTTGTTGCATTTTTTTTTTTTTCTTCAAATGTTTTTTCACTTCGAAAATGTAGGTACTGAGTGAGCAATATAAAGCGGCCATCTATTCACAATTACACACAAGCAGTTTCAAATTGTTATCATCTTATTGTTAACAACACACTGTTAGTATCATTTGCTATTAAGAGTTTTCTACTGACCCAAACAAGTAGGTGTGTGTATAATGGCAGTTTCCGAATTTCAGTTACAAACGTCCTGGCCAAGTCAGCTTGAGATTGTTGTGTGATTCCATTCCATTCCCCAATTTCATGAAGCCAAATAGAGTTCGGTATATTCGTCGGTTTTGTACGTGAGTTGCTCGACTCTTCTTAATGGTAACTATTTCATCAGATCGTGAAGTAGGTGTTGTACACATACATAATATTGATAACTTAAATCTACGACCCCAACTTGAGCCATTTTGGTGTCTCCAAGACTTGCAACAATATAAAATTGGGAGAAGAACTCAGATGAGCAATTAATTGATACAAGACCCAAGACTCCGCAGGTGAAATGTAGAAAAGTAAAATGCACAGAACGCTGTCCTTTTGAAAAAATTCATAAGCAAGAGGCGGTGGAGTTTGAAAATATTTGAAATTAATCTCCAAAGGCAAAAATAAATAAATAATATAACAGCAATAGTTATCAAATTCTACGCGTATAAAAGACGCCATAAGTGAATGCTGCGGAGTCATTTCATCTGATTACTCTCATTTTCTCCTCTGCAACAAAAGCTACGCTCCTCCGCATATGAAACCCTACTTTTTCTATACATTTTCGATCTATTCCATTCAAGTTTCTCTACTCTTTCGATCGATTCCTACAAAAATAACCCATTCGGATTTGAATGACCCATCAGATTTTCGATCGACAAAACCCCAATTCCAGTTGTCATCTGAAACCCTAATTCACCAAAACATGCAATAATGTAGAATTCGGACAAGAGTACGCACCAAATAAGACAAACCAAAAACCAATTCGTCAAATGGAGTCCAACCCACAAGAGAAGGCAACTAAACAACTATATAAGAGCAAAGAAGCCGAGGTTAAAATGGATCACATAGTGGTAGTGTTGTCCTTTTGGAAGACTCATTAAACAAGAGGCAGTGGAGTTTGAAAATATTTGAAAAGTCATTTTTCAAAAGTAAAAATAAAAAATTAATTAAAGAAACAGATATTTTTTTCCCCAACGGTCGTCTAATACTCCGCTTATAAAAGACGCCAGAAGTAGAAGCAGCGGAGCACTTCGTCTAATTTTTCTCCTCTGCTACAAATCCATCGCTCCTCTGCATCTGAAACCCTAATTCCCAATTCAGTTTCCGTACATTTTCGATCTCTACTTTTTTCCATTGATTCCTTTAGTAAACCCATTTGGATTCTCAACCGGAACCCTAATTACCGATCAGATTTTCAATCGATCCGTCAAGAGACCCAATTCCGATTATCTGAAACCCTAATTACCGATCGAATTTCCATCGATTCCGTCAAAATTTCTACAGTTTCGGTGAAATTGAAGAAACCCAGATTAGGGTTTCATCTTTCCCTGTTAATCCTTCTATTGGGTTCTGATTCTCATCTGAAATTAGAGTTTTCAATAGTGTGGATCGATTTCGGTGAAACCCAGATTAGGGTTGGAGGAGATTTCGTTGAATTGGGTCTAAGAATTGAAGGGCGTCGCTAATGGCGCCCTGGGATTCCGTTGATCTTCCGGTGGGCTTCAAGTTCCATCCGACCGAATCCGATCTCTTGGGCTATTACCTACACAACAAGGCCCACGGCGTACCATTCAAAGACGAGGTTTTGATGCCGAATTTCAATCTCTATGGCGATACGGAGCCGTGGGTTGTTTGGGACAGGTTTGGCGGAGACAGTCTCGAAGAGGGTGAAGATTTGTACTTCTTCACCACTCTCAAGGCCACCGGCATCCGTGTCTCTCGCAAGGCCGGCGGCGATGGTGGCGGCTGGCATGGTGAGAACAAAGCTTCTCTGGTTGTTGATCGAAAGAACAAAAACAAAGTTTTGGGGTCGTGTAAAAGGTTCCATTACAAGAACCTTAAATCGAATCAAAATGGGTGTTGGATCATGCTTGAATACACTCTTCAAGCCTATCCGACGCTGCCCAATTCACCATCGAATTCGGATGATGGTAAAATTGTAATATGCCGGATTCGAAAGAACGACCGGAAAAGAAAGTTTGATGATGGGATTGGGGAGGCCAAAATTCCAGAAAAATCAAAACCTAAGACTCAAAAGAAAAGAAAGGCTAATGTTGTTGACTCCCCTAACCCTGATGTTGTTGACCATCATGAGCAGCTGCCAACAACTTTCTGCCCACAGTCTCCACCTGAATTTGAAGGTGGTGATGATGATGATGATGCCATCATGGTTCATGATCATAATAACAACAGAATGACCCCAGAATGTGATCATGGTGCTTATGCTGCTGCTGCTGATTTTGATCAACTACACCAGGTCCAGGAGCTGCCAACTGTTTTCTGCCCTCAGTCTCCACCAGAAATTGAAGGGGGTGATCATGATTATGCCATGGTCCAAGATCACTCCTTCATTCATTATCATGATAACAGCGGAATCAACCAAGTGTGTGATGATGATAATTGGAATACTACTACTACAAAAGCCTTCGAAGACAGTAATACAATCGAGAATCGGGCAGCTGCATGTCCAATTGGTGGTGAATGTGTTCAAAGTGTCCAAGTGCCTATCTGCCGCAACCAAGAGGAGTATGTTGTTGAGCTCAATGATCAGGTCACCGATCAACCACCAGCTGCATTATATCCTGGACATTACTTTGACTTAGATGCTTTAGATGTTGCTGTGGTTGAGGGTGACGCTGTCCAGACCAGAGATTGGGCTTTTTTTCATGGTCGTGATTGCAACCATGAAATCACCCCATTATTTCCACAACAGACCCTGCTGAGATTGAGTGAAGACAGCATTGATGGTGTTGCTACTGCGGCTGAAAGCTCCATTGACAACAATTTTTTCGGAATTGATTTTGCTGCTCAAGACCAGACTGATGGTGCATTTGGTGTGCAAAATGCTCAACACGATGACTTCAACTTTGATGACTACTTGCAATTCGATGAAGTTGATCTTGTGCAGCCTTCAATCTTCCCAGACTGATGTATAGCCTTCATTCTTTATCAAGCAATTCAAAGCTAACAGCAACTACGTACATTAATTTCATTTAAACATATTCTATTTTCCACTATGGTCATAATCCATTGGCCAACTGATGTAAACTGCTGCTGTCAAGCCAGCTTTTGTATACGAATTTGGTAATGAAATATCAATTTTGGTATCCAATTCTTTGTCTTAATAGTTTGTTCTAATTTGTTTTCTTCCTCGAATCTTTATGTTGCTACACCAACTATAAATGTAATTAGATATTTGTTAACAATTTGAAATGAGAAACAGTGCTTACGGAAGTTTCTTAGTTTATACCAACTAGTTAAGAATAATGATATGTTATCTGTACCACTCATTGTGGGTGATAACCAATACCTCTAGCTTTGTCATGGTTGTGCATGTGCTTAATTAATTGATAATCATTTATATACGGCTCATATTCTCAAGTTTTTGTTGTGTAAAATTTCTCCATATTCGATCATCTGGTCCTTGTAGTCACCCCTGTACAAAAAATGGGGTTCCAAAGTTTTAGCAATTTAGTAAAAGATGTCAGTGACAGAAGCTTTCCCAAGTGTTCTACTAGCAGAAGAGGTCTGAAGATGCAGCATGAATAGCCAATACTACTGTTGTGGTTGCATTTCTTTTTCGCTTCTTGGTGTGCCTTATAATCTTTCATAAAAGACTTTGTTCTTTTTACTTTTTCTAAATCTGATTTTTTTTCATTTAAAACTCATTCCACATACCATTTGCACTCTTCACATACATATAAAATCACATATATATATATATATATATATATATATATATATATATATATATATATATATATATATATGATGAAACAAGGAATGGTGAAGAACATACTGCATAATGTTCAGCTAACTGATATAGAATCTTAATATTGTTCTCAGCCAAGGTCATCCTTGAACTTGCACAATCTCAATCATCTTATCCAAACTGCGTGCTATTCCTAATATTAGGGCTAAATTTGGTGTGCAGAGTTGATGCTTTTTCCGTTCTGACTACAAGAGGTTGTGAAGATAATTGGAGTATTACAACTACAATGTGAATGCCTAAACCCTAAGTGAATACAACGTTGATGGTGTTGCTACTGCTGCAGTAAGCCCCACTGACAACAATATTCTGGGAATTGATTTTGCTGCTGAGGACCAGTCTGATGGGGAATTTGGTGTGCAAAATGCTCAACACGATGACCTCAACTTTGATGACTACTTGCAATTTGATGAAGTTGATCTTGTGGAGCCTTCAACCTTCCCAGACTGATGCAGCCTTCATTCTTTCCTAAATTACTGAGTACTTTCTTCTCCAGGAAATTAAAATTAACGGCAACTACATACATTAATTTCATTTAAACATATTGTATCTTTCCACTATGGTCATAATCGATTGGCCAACTGATTGTAAACTGCTGCTGTCAGGCCAGCTTTTGTATACGAATTTGGTAATGAAATATCAATTTTGGTATGAAATATCGTTTGTTCTAATTTGTTTTCTTCCTCGCATCTTTCCATCACTACAAGTACTATATATACTAAACGCGAGTTAACGAGCTACTTGCAAGGTATAATATCTTTTTTGCCCTCTATAAACCGCGAGGTGCTGCGGAGGGGATGTTTTGACTATCACAAAGTGCAAGGGGATGTTAGGCGTAACTTGAGCACAATAAAACACATACAATTTCTTGGAAGGACCAAAAGAGGCATCAATTAAAAGAACTGAAGAAAGGTATCAATCATATCGTACAATGTACATGTATGCAATTCAAAACTAAAGACGAGAATAGTTTCAAGAGTATGTAGTTGGTCTCAAAAATGTATTTCGCTTCAGATAATTTATATGCCTCCATCCCAGAATATTTCTACTCATGACTCAACATTTATTATCTGTAATAGAGTTCTACTCTTACAGCTTCAAGATTACTTAGAACTAGGATTCAGCTGATGATGTTGCATCATCTTTGTGCTTAACCATACCAGAATCCACAAGAATGGGAATCTCCGCAGCAAGCCATGGTGCAAGCCCCAAACAGAGTGCATGCGCTATGCCAAATCTCGGACTACATAAGATAAGAACAATCATATGAGCTAATAGCTGATAACTCCAAAAAAGTATATGAAAGAAATAAGTTAAAAATTATGCCATTTGTTACGTTTACTTTGATGCTTTCCAGAAGTGACTAAAGGAACACTGAGAATTTCATGGTAGAAGGAAAGTAAATTAAAGCAGGCTGCCCAACATTATAGAACTTTTGCATTTCATGGTATCAACTACAATGTGAATGCCACGAAATGCAAAAGTTCTATAATGTTGGTCACCTACTTCAATTTACTTCACTTCTACATTCCAGAAAACAAATGTTTTTCTTCCACAAAAAAAAGTTGTTATGATCTTTTTTTTTGTATATGAAAGTAAATTTCCTTTCAGGGAAAAAAAGAGTTTCTAATCTAAATTCTTAAAATTCTTTCAACAATAGAAGACTAACCTATTGAACTATTCAAATTATGCATTCTTAATTTCTGTTTCGAGGAAAAACAATCAACCAATACAAATTTTGAAGTTCCATTAGTATATTATGTCATATCTTCCCAAACTAGATAGTAGAAAAGTATACAATCTCCAAAACCACAAGTGTAGGATTCGTGTGTAACAAACCAGGTCACAATAGCTCAACATACAAATAATTGGAGATAAGAAAAGAGCAGAATTACCAGTTCTTGGCCCAAAGCGGCTTGAAATGCACTGTCAAGCAGATCTTCCCCCCTCTATACATCTGAAACAATCCAAAATCCCCCAGAAATTGAAGATATCAAATTAGTTTCGAGAAAATTATACAAAAAAAAGAAAAAAAAGAAGAGGAAAGCTGAAATTGGGAAACTCAGAAAAAGAAAAAAAAAAAAAAAGGACCGACCTTTTGGGTCTTGCCGTCGAGCTCAGGCAGCTCGAGCTCCGGCGCGGTGGCGGGATAGGTGATTGGGATGTCGAACTGGAGATCGAACTCATACTTGAGGAGGTTGTGGACGTACCAGCACTTGCCGGTCCAACGCGTCCCCTCGGGATTGGCGGCGGAGATGCGGAACCAATCGTTGTCGTTGGACTTGTTCATCTGGGTGTAGGCTATCAGAGACTTGTACTCCTCCTTGAGCCGCTGCGTCCACGCTGCCCCATCTCTAGGGCCGGCCTTGGTGGCTAGCAGTGGGATCTGGGTCAGCGTCGACTTCGTGTTCGGGTCCCAACCCTCCATTTTTGGTTCTTCTCACAAGCAAATACCCAAACCCCCAAATTGAATGAGAATTAAATTCGATTCAGTCTACTAGTGCGTTGATATTAGGAGTGGGTTCGGTTCGGTTTGGTTCGGATATTATACCGAACATGATAAAGATAAATCATATATCAACCAAATATAGACATATTTACAAAATTCATACCATTACGGTATTAAATTTTCGGTTTGGTATTGGTATGGTTTGGTATCCGTACAAACTAAATTTCTAGGCAAGAATATTTATATATTTCACACAATCAAAACTTTAACATCCATAATTTCAATTTGCCATGTTTAAGTTTAACATCCATAATTTCTAGGAGATGATTGGCTAGATTCCACCATTGTCCTAAATCATACAAACAACACAACCATATATAATTAACTCACCAACACAAGATTTAACAATAGACCATTTTACAAGGGCCAAAAATCCATTAACAAAAACCCATTAATCTTTGATCATCTGTAACTACATTATGTGCACTAGGGAAAATGGTCTCTATTTATAACAAAAACCCTTTAATCTTTGATCATCTGTAACTAATTATACAAATCAAACGAACAAAATAGCAAAAACCCAAAAAAATCATCCATCAAGAAGAACAAGATTCAATCATTTCAACACAAGAAAGACCTCAAGGAAGACATAAAGACTGTACTTGTACCTTCAAAGTTCAATTTGAATCAATCAACCTTCGGGTCCTTTCTTTATGTGATTTCCTGGAAAAATTAGTTCAATTCGAATCAATCAACTTTCGTATCAATTTCGACATTACTACATTGTCTCAAATGTACCCAATTATCAAAAAAAAAAAAAACCCAATTCAAAAGGATGACATAAACACCGTACTTGTACCTTCAAAGAGTTTCTATCCGACGTTGATTTGGGAGCAGATGACCTCAGTGGCGGCCTTGAGATTAAGAACCAGTTTGGCGTCGCGGGTGGGCGGGTCGTGGATTCAGAGGAGGACAGCCTTCTTGGTGTTGCCGGAGAGCTCGGAGGAAGAGACGAAGAAGTTTGTGCCCGTCGAAGAGCGCGAAGAGTGCGAAGAGAGAAATAGACGAAGAAGCCGAGACGATTGTGTTTTGGCGATCTGAAGAGATGAAGATGCGAACAAGTTCTGTTTGGCCAAGAGACCAAGACGCGAAGGAAATTGATTAGCTTTTAGGGCAAGTTTACTAATTCAGAATCGGAATGGACAGAAATCGGAATCAGTCATTCCATTCCAGTGTTTACTAACTGTCCGAAATCATTGTTCGGAATTAGAATTAGTGTAATTTGATTACCAAAATACCCTTTCGCAAAGATAAAATATTATTAAGATAAATTCAATTTTGATATATAATAAAACACTATTAAGCTTTATTCTACATTATTATTTTTAACTATCTCTACATTATTATTTTTAACTTCCTCTAATTTGCAAGAAAAGCACAGAAGAGTTTTGAAGAAGCTTGAAGAAGAAGAGCTTGAAGCGGCTTCAAGAACAGAAGGCAGGGGGTGTGCCGTTGGAAGAGGCAGGAGGAAATAGGGTTTTGTAATTGTGTGGTTTTTTGATTATTTCAACAAAAATGCGAGGGTAAGTTTGGAAATATTAAACTCATTCTCATTCCTCTCATGGCGTGTTTACTAACTTGGAATGGGAATGAAATTTGTGGGAGTCATTCCCACTCCTGGCAATTCCTGTATTTACTAAAATTTGGTAATCAAATTTATGGTGGGACCCACCACAAAATCAGGAATGGGATTCCCTCGGTTTAGGTGGTATTGTGATTCCTGATTATTGATTCCATCAGGAATGAAAATTTTCTGCCTAAATTATCCTTCAAAATCTAATAACTCGTAAATAATTTCTGCAGGGAGGCTTACTTGGGGGTCCCGGCTTACGTGTGTGACGTTTACTAGTTTTCATGACTATATCAATGGTTCTTGGATGTTATGACTATTATATTGCAGCAAGTACTCCTCTATGGTGTTTATGACTTTTTGGTGAAGATTGGTAAGTTGAGGTTTACGCAAGTTAGAACTATTTTTAAATGGAGATTACAATTGTTTTGGTATGAAGTTTCGGGTAGAGAACATGATTAGTTTCTTATGGAGACTATGATCATAATTATGTTTCAACTACAATTCTCAGTATTACTTATACGTTTGGTGGCAGAAGATATTTGCAGTTGAAACTTTTTCACCTTTACGTTGAAAATACTAAAGGTTTATATTAAGGGTATTTTAGTAATTTAATTTACTTTCATTCTGATTCATGAAAATTAGTAAACAGTTTACTGGCAATCAACTTAATTTTCACTCCGATTCTGGGTAATTAGTAAACCCTTCAATGGGAGTGCTTCACTCCGATTCTTGCTCATTCCGATTCCTGCTCATTCCGATTCATGTTCATTCCGACTCTTGCTCACTCCGATTCCGAGTTAGTAAACGTGCCATCAATCTAATACCCTATACTCCATCCGGATTCAATTTGGGCCAAAGTTGGGAATGGGAATGCTGTGTGTGTGTGTGTGTGTGTGTTTTTTTTTTTCTAGTGGGATCCGCATCAATTTTCATTCCCAGTGCAAGTAAACACCGGAATGGGAATCGTTTTCATTCCATTCTGATTCCCCCATTCTCATTCCGGTGAAATAAACGTGTCATTAGTGTTATAAAAAAATTGCATATATATCCTTGGTAAAATTACATATGTACCTCAGCATTTGCCTCTACTTCGCACAATGTCTCTCTTTTTTTTGGTTCCGCTTTATTATCTAGAAGATATAGAATGGAGAGACACTAAAGAACGGACCGACTGCAGTGCCTTAGCTTAGGCCGCGTTTGGTATCGTTTTCCTGGCCGCGTTTTCGTTTTCCCACCCGTAAAAATAACAAAAACGCGTTTGGTGGTGCGGAGTGAAAACAGCCGCGGAAAATGGTGGAAATGCCTCACTGTTTCATTTCTGCAATTTTACACAAGAAACGCGAAAACGTCAAATTGACGTTTTCACTCAAATTCAAGCCGCTCGGAACGACGACGATGACCCTCGACGCTCGGAACCCAGACGAGCCGCGACGAATGACGACGATGACCTGTGACGCTCGGAACCCAGATGCCGACTCGCGACGAACCTAGACGAGCCGTGACGAACCTGCGACGACCCAGACGACCATGAACCCGCGACGAACCCGCAACGACCCAGACGATGATGACCCCACCGACGACGACGAACCTACCGGCCACGACAGCGACGACGACTACGAACCTACCGACCTCGACAGCAACGACGATGGCGACAGCTTCCTCGACGAACTCGAGGGTTTTTTAAGATTTAGATTTGGGTTCGGCAGATTTGGGTTTGGCAGATATAGTGAGGTTTGGCAAATTTAATTGGGGTTTGAAGAACCCAGAAAAAAAAATTGATATGGATTGAGTTTTGCAAGGACAGATTGGAAGAGGAGAAGAGTACTGTTTGCGGAAATGCCAAATTTACTATTCTATTTTCCTTTCCTAAGTGCAAACTGCGAAAATGCCCTGAGAAAACGATACCAGACGGCCCCTTAGATTTTTCAAGAGGCCGTTTCTGTGACTCGAACCCTGGACACCCAGAATGCCCAACGAGGGACAAGCCAGTTGCGCCAAGGCCCCTCCTTAGAAGCCACGTGATCCCCAAACACACGGGTAAAAAAGAAAGGGGAATAGAGTACAACTATGCTTTCACCTTAACTGATAGTTAACAAATATTATCTGGTAGAGAGAGTGAACACAGAAACAGAGGCATCCAGAATCGAAAGAATCCAAGAAATGGCAACGATGGCCGGTGATGTTGTGCTTCTCAATCCAAATCTGTGGCGTCGCTTCCCTTTTCTCCATCACAACAGCTGCGGGCTTCCCTTGACTCGGACCAAGTCGACGAAGCAGCAGCTCAAACTTTCTTCCAAAACGACCAGGAATGCCGTCGTTTCCGCCTCGGCCTTGCCTTTCGACCTCTCCCCGCCTCCCATCGACCACGACCTTGTCGTAAGTGTTTTGTTTTTGTAGAGAATTGGGACTGTAAGCTCAAGATTTATATGATTTTGTTGACAAACGGAGCCGAATTGGTCGCAGGACACTGTGGTGGCAACTCAAGGGGCAAAGGTTTCCGATGATGGGATTGTCGAAACATTCGACAACGATGACCAAGCGTTAGATGCAGTGGATAATGGTGTTGTGGTGCGTATTCAGTTGCACCTGTTTGTTTAGTACTAGGTTTCAGCTTTTTGGTCTGTTCTATTTTATGACTTTTCATTCAACCTGAGAAATGACCATCTTGAGAGATGTGATGTTCTCTAGAAAGTTTGAGTTGGAGTTGTTGGTTCATTTTATCTGTGAAAATGGGATTAATGTTATGAAATATAGAGGAAAGTTTGTCTCTTTCCTTAGGGTGATTGCCATGGGTTTCTTGCTGGAAGCATCAAGTGCAGTCAGTGAATGCATGAGATTAAATGAAAGTCCCTAATCTGGACATGGTCAAGGCATATGTATTCTTTGACTTGAGGTTTTCTCAACTTCATTTCAAAATAACGGGATACCGAAAAATTATGTTTTCAGGCATATTATTATATACGGTGAAGGCATATTTTCAGGCGGCAACGTTGTATGTTTATCTATACCATAAAGGTTATAGCTTTTTTATTGTTAAGAGTTGGATGATCAAATGCTCTGTCTGTACGATATAGTTTGTTTATGCCAACCCTCTGTGATCCATTCTCAGTAGTAATATGGTTATGATATGAAGAAATGATAGTTGGTCATGATTGGTTAACTGCTTAAGCTTACCTCATGTCTGGCTCTTATATAATTTAGCCACTTAGTGGTTTTGGATTCATCTGTAATTTTGAGCATGCATCCATTGTTTTTTTGACCTGATTTTAGCCTTTTGAATGCTTCTAATGCATCAGGTCGTGGACCTTTCACAGTTTGGACGGATAAGAGGTATATTTTCTTTTCCTTCGGCTGTCCATCTTTATAAATATCAAATTATTTTCACAGGTTCTATAGTCCAGTAGTGATTAGTCTTGCGCAGCTCAGAGAGTATAGTGACCAATCTTTAGAGTCATGAGTTCCTGTTTTTCATTGATAAGGTTACATTTCCATAAGGAATTGGGAGGTTGCCGTATCTTTGACTTCCCTTAAGTGGGTTGCCATCTTCCTCCCCAAGAAATTGAGGAATTGTCTTGTATCTCCCAGTCAGAATGTTTTTAGATACTATCACAAGATATCAATCATGTCATGGATTATCTTTTTTCTTGGGAAACTGAATACTTTTATAAATGGAGAACTGTGAGGTCATATCAAAGTGACGCCCTAAGCCTAGCCTTATCCCATAGTATTACGGTAAACAGCCCGTGATTATACTAGGAATTGTTATGGTACGCTGTGGATAAATGATCCAGCTTGGCCCCAAGGGAAATTGTTCAAGGAAGTGCAAACTCAGGGTGAATGTTGATGTCAAAGTCGAACCATTCTGTGTTGGAGTGCTAGTCTCGAACTAATGGCATTCTAGTCAAGCACGTTACCCTCTCATGTAGAGATGTTGAGTAACCTTGGCCCCTGCTGTAGGACAGTAAGTTGTTTGCCCTGATGTCCATGAAGCTCAACAGTCACAAGCCAAATAGCTCCTACCAAGTCAATTTGGGTCTTTCTCAGTTTGTTCAGCTTTGATATTGCCTAGTGACCCTACAGGTAGCACTACTAGAAATCTAATTGTGTAGGTATCTTCCGCTTGTACTAGTATTTTATGTGCAGGCTTATTTTGGTTATAACAATTTTCATGTGGTATTTAGCTGAAAAAATTTTTCTATTTGTATTTAATTCAAGTTAACATCAAAGTTGGGATTGGGTATTGACAGAAGCTTCAATGCATTTTTCCTTGTGCATATGAATATGCGGGATGAAGTCAGCGGAGAAGATCGTATCCAGTTTCTTCACAACCAAACCACTGCAAATTTTGAGTGCCTCCAAGAAGGACAGGTATATTTGGTCTGATGTAATCAGAAGTTGGTTGCATATTTTCAATTAACACGAGTTAAAGTAATTTAATTTCTATATGGATACAACCATACAGGCTTGAGTAATAGGATTTCTGATTGACATCCATAGGGATGTGACACCGTTTTTGTTACGCCAACTGCTCGGACCATAGATATTGCACATGCGTGGATCATGGTAATTTTTTGTTTTCTCATAATTATTGCCTGGTTGTTGATTTCCATTAAATAATTATCGTATGCTTATGCCATAAATGCAATTTCTTTTTGTGCTCCCAGAAAAATGCAGTAATGCTGGTGGTCTCAGCTGTGACTTCCACAAGCATCTGTCAAATGCTGGACAAGTATGTGCATCTGCTTTCAATTTTTTTGTGTTGTTTGTGAAGAAAATTGGACTGTATCATCCTGGAGACCAGCACTTAATTACTAAATTCTAATGTTGCTCAAATTGCAGAAAAGAAGAAAAAAGAAAAGAAATTTGTGTAGGAGTTACATTAGCTTTGCACTTTTGTCAATGATCTAATTGTGTCTGGCTTGGAGTTTTATTCCATACCATTGAAGTACATCACAGATTCACAGTATATTTAAATTTCTTCAAATTTTAACCGAGTCAAAGGAATCTAAACAAGCAGATGGGTATATCACAGTTTTAGCTCTAACAGAGGTAATCGAACTGGTTTCTAACAGGAATGCGGTAAAGCCGCTACTTTTGAGAACTATCTAACCTGTTCTATTCAGTAGCATTATTGATAAAGGCATTGTTGACTTGCATTGGCGGTAGTGGAATTTCTTATCAATTGCAACATTTCTTTCATTGAGACTTGAATGATAACGAGATTGGGGAACTGGGAAGTTTCTAGACTGGTAAAAGTTATGGGGGAGCCACAAGATGTTCTATTGTTAGAATTAAATTTTGGATAAGTTCTATGTGATGAAACTTATGAACAAGTTCCGTGTGATTAATCTTCCAGGTAATAAATCTTATGAGTAAGAGTACTGCACTATTTTATAGGTACATATTCTTCAATGACAAGGTAGAGATTCAAGACATCACTAAGAAAACTTCCTTCTTTGTTTTGGTTGGACCTAAAAGCAACCAGGTAAAGGAGATTTTTGACTTTTGTAACTGGTTTCGGTGTTTCACATTGCTTTTCAGTTACCTGAATATTAATATTGGTTTATCATGGAATGGGAACAGCTGATGGAGGAGTTAAACCTAGGTGATCTTGTTGGAAAACCATATGGCACACATCAGCATTATAGTGTAAGCATCACTGCTATATAGGATTGCATTGTACTTATTGCTTTATCATCTTCCAGAACAATGACAAGATAAATTAATGTTAATAATCTTATTAAGATGAATTTAATAAATATTACTTTTCAGGTGAATGGGATGCCTATAACTGTCGGTGTGGGAAATGTCATTTCTGAAGAAGGTTTTTCACTTTTGATGTCACCAGCTGCTGCTGGATCTGTCTGGAAAACTATTCTGTCACAGGGTGCAATCCCTATGGGCTCTAATGCATGGGAAAAATTGAGAATTTTCCAAGGTAAAGGATTTTTTATTATTTGGACATAGGCACTTTACCCCCTTTATATGGTAAATGCTTGACCACTTACCAGTAGCCGAAAAGTCACCAATTTGTCTCCAAGTCAAAACTTTCAATTTGATCCACTACATACACCAATTCATAACAAATAGCTACTGGCTCCTGAACTGAATGGAGAAAGTACTCTGTTACCTAGGAGCTAAGCATGTCATCGCAGTCAGTACTTTTGCTGACAATTATCATATCTTTTCTATACTATGTGTTATTTCCTTGGCTGCTGGTTGACTTTTCCGTGACAATCTAACGTACAAAGTTCCACAATACTTGGATTTCAGTGGGAAATCTTTTATGTTTACTTCTATTCATAATGATTGGAACTTTAAATTGGATGAGTTCATGTCTGTGATTTCTATAAATAGGCTCGGAATGGACAAAATGTTTATAGTTTGGGTGGCACAAAAAATGTGCTACTAGAAAATAAAGCATTATCATGGTAGAGACTAGCTAATTGGAGACAGAAGTATGTGATCAAAGGTTCTTGAATCTGCAGTCTTCTGTAACCTTTTAAAGGTCAGTTTTCTGTGATTTCCATTTCTAATACCGACCTAGCGTTAACTTTTTTCAGGAAGGCCAGCTCCTCAGAAGGAGCTTGGTAATGAATATAATGTCTTGGAGGCTGGTCTCTGGAATTCGATCTCTTTGAACAAAGGTGGCATACTCCTTTGGATGAGATTCTTTGATTAAGAATAAAAAATAACTGGGATATAATTCTAGGCTTTTGCAGGGTGCTACAAAGGGCAGGAGACGATAGCTAGACTCATAACATATGATGGAGTCAAGCAGAAACTTTGGGGCATCAGTCTAACAGCACCTGCAGATGTTGGCAGCATCATTACAGTTGGTGGGAAAAAGGTAGTAGTTGTTTCATTCTTCAATTTATTTATAAAAAAAATTTAGAATTTTATAACATAAAGAAATTGATAATAAGTGAAAATTAACCTGAGTGCGTTATGCATGAGATGGGTAAATGAAAGACTTACAAATTACAATTCTGCATGTGAGATCTTTTTTGTTATTATGGTTTTTTTCGTAAATGTGAAGAAAGCTGACTGGAGGTAGTGCCTAAATAAATTTGAGGAAAATTTTAACGCAGACCTTCAAGATTTCTTTATATAGAATGCTCTAGAATTTATTTCCTCCCCTGGAAATTATCACCAGTATTTGATGTCGATGGTTTGCATTTATAAAGAAACAAAAAGTGTCATGACAGCTTGTGAAATTTTCACAGGTTGGAAAGCTGACAAGTTGCACATCTGGAAGGAAGGAATTTCAGTATTTTGGTTTGGGATATATCAAGAGGCAAACTGTTTCAGAGGGAGACATTGTAACCGTTGGAGATGCTGTTAGAGGAACAGTGGTGGAAGTACCTTTTCTTGCTGGGCAACACCCACCACCGAGAAGCTCAAGTTCTTGAGGTGCATTAAAATTTTCGATTATGAATTTCAGGCACAAATGTACTTTTACTTGTTTCCTATTGTTCTTAACCGATACAAAACAGAGTGTTCTAGCATTATGGAAGTGACAGTTATGGAGCTATTGTGAAATGACTTCAAATTATACTGTGTTAGTTGATGCAAATACTTGCTTTGCTTTAACTTCCGATTGGCTAGAGTAGTGCGGCCAGAAACTCTACAGCAGTTTTATTTTAAACCATATCAATTTAATCTGTCGTACGGCATTCACACAAACATGAAGTTCCTCATTTGTCACAAACATTTCTAGGTTTTTAGAGAAATAGGATCCTTCTTTGCTACTTAATATTGTGCTTGCAACCCAAAGAAAACAAATATGTTTACGATTCTTGTGGTTAGAATACAGAACATTTGGGGTCTGTGATTTCGTGCATAGAGCATATACCGGGAGTAAAAGCACAATAAGCATAGAAAGCGTATGGAAAGGATGACAACTTCTTTATAGGATAAAAAAAGAAGCGAATGGAGGAAAGTTTGCTAAGCTTCACATGAGTACATTACAAACTATCTCTAGTGCAAAATTTATGTCTAGGCACTATTGTATGGTGACTATATATGTAGAGCTATATACTGGTGCAGATGCAATACATTTCAAAATTTGACTACTGTGAGTATTTTCTTCTTCCCCAGAGTACAGATACAAAGAGTACAATGCTAACAGGTTCCTCATAAGTCATAAGTCCTAACCAGAAGTTTGATTTTTAATCATAAGAACAGTCTTGTAGAATGGTAACAGCTTCTGCTCGTCGCTCATCACTCAATTGCGTTGGAAAATTTATAAGACATGTGATCCGTAGGTCACCTCTCTTGTTCGGTTCTTTTAGCTTTGGCATGCCTTGTCCTTGGATGATCTTTTCATAGCCGTGATATATGATTTCGTCAAATGACAATTTCATTTTCTCACCTCCTAGCAGAGGAACTGGAAAGGAGCAGCCTCCCAGTGCATCCACCAGAGGAATCTCAACAGCGATTTCCAAGTCGTCCCTGCCTGATCTTTTAAATAAAGGATGCCTCTTTTCATCTATCAAGAAGATTATATCCGCTGGGAGGTACCCCGGTTTCTCATCACCTTTTCCTTCAAACGTGATCTTTGTTCCTTTCCTCCATCCTGGCTGCACATTTATCTTCAGTACTTCGTCTTCTTGGAGTATAAACCTGTTGTCACAACGACCACATTTGTATATGTAAGAGATGTGGTCAGCCACTTTGTTAGAATATTTTTAGTACAAGTGATTTCATTCCAGACTGAGTAAGTAACAAACCCGGCTTTGTTGATGACATCTCTTGTAATCTTGATCTTCTTTACGCATCCGTGGCACAACTCCTCAAGTGTGAATGCAAGCTTCTTCTCAAGTGGAGGAGGTTTCTTTCTTGCAGTTGTCCGAGAGAACACAATAGGAGTCGTGCTCCTCCTGCTCATACTTCTCGATAGAGACGTGGCAGAAATATCCGGTTGATCAGAGGTGCTTGGTGTTCTACTGGTTCTAGGTGATTGAGCAGTGGGTGACGGAACCTGTGATGGAGAGGCAGGCGTTGGAGAGGCAGGCATTGGAGAGGCAGGCGCTGAAATGGCGGTGGGCACTGGCGAGGCAGGTGATGGAGAGGGTATTTCAGTGTCGGATGGTCGCCTCCGGCTCATATTTCTTGATATAGGGGAAGGGATTTCGGTCTCTGAGGTGCTCCTTCGGCTCGTATTTCTTGCTACTGAGGCAGAGATTTCAGCCTCTAGGTTGTTCCTTCTACTCATGTCTCTTGTTAACGACCCTCCTGTGGGAGTGGTGCTCCGGCTTGCAGTCCTTGAAAAGGTCCTTGGTGTCGGCGTTTTACATCTTCTACTTGCCGTCCTTGAAAAGCTTCGCCGCGAGAAGAAGTTATCGTCAATACTTCGCTGGGCATCGAAACTGCCTACCGGTGTTGTTGGGTGACTAATTATGAATTCCTCCTCCTGCTTTTACAGCATCATCATCAGGATCACGTTAGACATATAGAATGAGATCAGGAATAGCATAGAAAATCTTTCAAGATTTCACGATCAATTCGAATTTCATACATACTCATTGAAATTCCCACATCGAAATTACCTATAGATAGATCATTTATGGATAGGAATTTGACCCAGTTCTTCTAAAGAATGGAAGATATTCATTAGTTTAGTTTTCCCATATTCGGGGGAAATGTAGCTTCTTCAAGCACATGTTCATATGATAAAGGATCTAATTACTGTTTGTATGAGATCATATACATGAATTTATGTTACCTTGCCGCTTTCATCATTGTCCGTAAACTTGGATTCTCCATTCTTGTGATGGCCATGGGGGGACAATTTCATAACAAAGGACTTGTATCCTTTACAAATATTGGAAATTCCGAGCATACTGTAGAGATCGGACGTCGATGCTGATCATGAATGATCCCCCATAAATGGGAGGGCCGGCGGAGGGAGGAGGTGGGAGGTCGATATCGGAAGAAAATGGCGGGGGGAAGCCAAAGATGAAGAAGCGTGTCTTTAGGAGGCAAAATGTTTGTTACTGTTTCTGTGACATGCATGAGTAGAGGTCGGGTCATTTTTATGAATTTAAGTTTATTAGTTTTACACTAAAATAGTTACTATTTTTAGGTTCATTGCACAGCGAAACCTAACTGCTTGATGTACAGCCTCTCTCAGTGAATCAATCCCGATCTAAAGATATATCTCACAGTGCATATATCATCTTTAGTTTGGATAAAGCCAATAAGTTAGCAATGCAATAACAGATACCTTGTGCGTCGTGTAAATTGTCTAATCTTACAAGAAACTATCCACATACTTGGTTGCTATTTCCTTTAATGAAACTATCATGCTTGATTTAAAAAAAATTTATCTATCCATTTAGCTTAACAAATACCTTTTCATCTTGTTTATGCTAAAACTACTATTGCAGGCCGTCGTACTTTGTGGAATGATCTTCTTATTGTTAAACAACAGTTTGTTTCGGGCCCTTGGTTAGTTTGTGGGGATTTTAATGCAGTTTTAGGGGCTCATGAAAAGAAAGGTGGTGCTCCTTTGGCTCGTCGTTCTTGTGAAGAGTTCCAAGCTATGTCAGATGGTTGTGGTTTATTTCATGTTGATACAATGGGCTCTAAATTTACATGGGTTCGTCGTCGTGCTATGCGTGGTAATTTAGAGCTCCGTCTTGATCTTTGTCTTGTTAATTTGGATTGGAAAGATGCATGGGGTCAATTTGGGTGTCGTACTTTGCCAAGGCTACAATCTGATCATAAGCCAATTCTCATGTTTTTTTCAAACATTCCTAATAATGGGCATAGTATTTTTCGGTTCCAGAAAATGTGGCTTCAACATGCTGACTTCCTTGATTTGGTTCGGAGTGCATGGGAGGGCACTCCCTCTATTTATTGTCCTTTGTTGTCCCTACAACATAAGTTGCGGGTTTTGCGCAAGATTCTTCGGAATTGGAATTGGGAGATTTTTTGTGACATCCACAAAAAGGTTAATAGCCAGCTAACAGATTTGGAGGGCTTGCAGAATCATATTTCTCTCACTGGTGGATGTGACCAGGATTTTGTAAAAGAAAAGGAGTTACAGGATGCAGTTTCTGATTCTCTAAGGCGTCAAGAAATTCTTTGGAAAGAGAAGTCCAGAATTAAGTGGTTACAAGAAGGGGATCGTAATACTTCTTTTTTTCATGCCATGTGTCAAGTAAGAAAGGGTCGTGCAACAATTCCCATGCTTAAGGATGGAAGTCACATTTATGATAGCCCTTCTTCTCTTGAAAACCATATTCTTGATTATTATCAAACACTTTTTGCAGCTCAGTCTGATTGTCATGATACTGGTTTAGTTGATTGGGTTATTCCTTCTCTTGTAATCGAGGAGGAAAATATTTCTCTTACTGGTGTCCCTTCTGCAGATGAGGTTTTATTGGCGGTTAAGTCTATGGATCTTGATAGCGCTCCAGGCCCTGATGGTTTCAGTGGACAATTCTTTCTCTCTTGTTGGGGAATTGTAGGAGACGCCGTGGTTCTCGCTGTGCAGCATTTTTTCCGGTTTGGCTCTTTACCTGCAACTTTTAACTCTAGCTTGATCATACTTATTCCTAAAGTTGAAAATGCAGATTCTATTGCTAAGTTTAGGTCTATTGCTTTGGCAAATTTTGCATTCAAAATCATTCCCAAGATTCTTTCCATGAGGCTTGCTAGCATTGCGGCTCGTATTATTTCTCCTCAGCAACATGGGTTTGTCTCTGGCCGTGTTATTGCAGACTGCATTCTGTTAACTTCAGAGAGTTTCAATTTGTTGGATTCTAAAAGTCGCGGTGGTAATCTTGCTATCAAGGTTGATATTACTAAGGCATTTGATACTCTTTCTTGGGATTTTCTGCTTCGAGTTCTGAAAGCTTTCGGATTTTCTCCTCTATTTGTTGGTTGGGTAAAATCTATTCTAGCTTCTGCTCGGCTTTCTCTCTTGGTTAATGGCACGACAGTTGGTTATTTTCCTTGTGGCAGAGGGGGTTCGTTAGGGTGATCCTTTATCTCCTCTTCTTTTTTTCTTGGCAGAGGATGCTTTGAGTAGAGGTATTACTGATTTAGTGCACCATGGAAGGATGCAACTTGTTTCATCTCCACGTGGGACTATTGCACCCTCACATGTGCTTTTTGCTGATGATGTTATTATCTTTTGTCGTGGGGATAAGCGCTCTTTGGCTTCTGTGCTGAATTTTCTTGATGAATATGGTAATAACTCAGGACAGATTATCAATAAGACTAAGTCACAAATTTTCCTTGGCAAACACCTTATGCCTCGCAGTACTGTCATTGTCTCTCGCCTAGGTATATCTTTGGGATCAGCTCCGTTTACATATTTGGGTGTTCCAATTTTCAAAGGTCGACCTCGTTCTTCTTATTTTCAACCTATTGCTGACAAGGTTCGTATGAGTTTCTCGAGCTGGATTGGGTCTCTTTTGTCTATGTCTGGGAGGTTGCAGCTCATTAAAATAGTTATTTCTAGTATGCTTATTCACAGCTTTCAAGTTTATGAGTGGCCTGTCAATTTGCTTCGCAGAATAGAGACTTGGTGTCGTAACTTTCTTTGGTCAGGTTCGATCGATAAAAGAGAGGTGCCCCTAGTTGCCTGGAAGGATTGTTGTATTCCTATGGAGGAGGGAGGCCTTGGTTTAAAAAGGCTTGTTCTTCTTAATCGTTCATTTATCCTGAAAAAAGGTTGGGAGGTTTATTCATCAACTTCAGCTGGTTGTTCTGTTTTACGTAGTCGATTTTGGCGTAATGGTAACTTGCGCACGTCTTATGCTTGTTCCTCGATTTGGCCAGGAATCAAGCGTTTTTGGAGCAACATTGTTACAAATGGCCGTTGGCTTATAGGTAACGGGAATGCTATTTCCTTTTGGAAAGATAATTTTTTGGGGCAACCACTGATGAACTTATTTGGCCTAAATAATGTTCTTGGTGAGCAGCTAGTGGGCAGGTAGCAGATTTTCTCAGGGATCATGCATGGGATTTTCCTGATCTTCTTCATTTCCATTTTCCGACTATATGCGACTTCATTGCTAGTACCCCTTTGTCTCTTGATCATGCTCGTAAAGATCAATTAATTTGGTCACCCTCTTCTTCTGGAGTTCTCACTGCTAAAGAGGCTTACAATTTTTTAAGGGAGCATTTCCCGAATTTGGATTGGTGTAAACTGATTTGGTCTAAGTTCATCATCCCCCGTATGTCTTTATTGGCTTGGAAGGTTTTGAAGGGTCGGATTTTATGTGAGTCTTTCTTGCAGCGTAGGGGCATCTCACTTGCCTCGTTTTGTTGCCTTTGTCATCACAATGAGGAGACTCTAGACCATGTGTTTTTGTTTTGCTCATTTGCTTCTTCTATTTGGGCTCGTATGTGGAAATTCTTTGATCTTCATATGCCTCTCCCTAATTCTATTTTGACCCTTTTTAAGAAGGGTCTTATGACAAGACGAAGTCAACAGATTCATGATCTCTGGGTTTCTTGCTGTTGTACCACACTGTGGTTCATATGGCATTCTCGGAACAAAACTCGTTTTGATGGAGTTGTGATTCATGTCAACCAAGTTTGTGATTTGATTATGAGCCATGTTCGTGATTCTAGTCGCCTTGCCTCTGGTTGTATGTTTAATACTGTGCAGGAGCTTTGCATTTTGAAGAATTTTGATGTTTGTTGTCGTCCTCGCAAGCCTCCCAGAATGATTGAAGTACATTGGCATCCCCCTCCTTTTGGTTTCATCAAGGTTAATACTGATGGTGCTTCGAAGAGTTCCACTTGTAAAGGTGGGTTTGGAGGTGTCTTTCGGGATTATAAGTGAATAGTTCTTGGAGCTTTTTCATCCAACTTGGATATCCCAAGTTCAGTGGCAGCTGAGGTCATGGCAGTGATTCAAGCGATTGAGTTAGCTTGGGTTAGGGATTGGAAGCATATTTGGTTAGAGGTTGACTCCTCTCTGGTTCTTGATTTTATCCACTCTCCTCATCTTGTGCCATGGCAATTTCGGGTGGAGTGGAAAAATTGTCTGTTTCGTATCTCACAAATGCAGTTTCAGTCTTCTCATATTTTTCGCAAGGGTAATCAGGTTGCCGATGCTTTGGCAAATTTTGGGATTTCTTCTTCAGGCTTTACTTGGTGGGACTCTACTCCACCTTTTGCTCTTTCTCCTTCTGTTCGTGATTTGAAGGGTTTCCCCGGTTACCGTTTTGCTTGACTTTGGAGATTTTGTCAGGCTTGCAGTGCTGCTTTCTAGTTGGTTAGCATTTTAGTGGATTGGATATTGATCTTGGTCTGGGCTTAATTCCCTCTGATGGTTAGGCCGTAAAGAGGTCGACTAGGTTCCCGTCTTCTTTTCTTGATGGTTTTGCCGTAGGGAAAGGAACGGGTTTCGGACTAAGTAATATATTCAAGTCTACTTTTCTTAAATGTTTTTATTGAATCTAGGTGTACCTGACACTCTTTTCCTCGTACATTGTGAGGTTTTTAATGAGGCCCAAGGATGTTGTGTTCTAGTTGCTTTCCCAGTACTCCTTTTGTTTGGCTGTTTGTCAAACTTCTTTATTCAATAATTACATTTAAAAATTAAGTAGGGGTGGGATAGAGCCGGTTCGGGTCTTGGGAGGGATTGAAAAAAACCCAACTAAGGTCGGGGCTTGGCATTTGGGGACCGTTGACACCTCCATGAGCATCACGTTTCGGGTTTTGAGGCCGGACCAAATATTTTACTGTTCAGGTCGAGTTTGCAAAATAAAACTAGCTCATTACGGTTTTTGAGCCGGATTTCGGGTCGGGTTTTCCCACCTTTAGTGTTCTGCTTGTTTGATGTACTTTATTATTATATTTTTCATTACGTACCAAATATCATCTGGTCGTTGAAATAAAGGAAAGATAGTAAAGAAAAGGATACAAACACGTGGTACGATTAAGTTCGGACCCAAAAAAAATAAAATAAAAATAGAAATGCACCAATTGATTGGTAGCTTTGGTAGCTTTGTGTGTCCATGAAGAGAGAGCGTTGATGATGTTAGTGATAATATGATTCATGAACCATGACGTGGACTATAAAATCTGCCTAGTCAAGCGGCAGACTTTTCTCAGTCCTGCTTAAGCGTCCTGCATAGCCGGCAACCCCGCCTACTCCACGCGCATGCGCAGGGATTGCAAACTTATGAACAGACTAGCTAGTTGCAACTTGCAAGTGAAGACAGAAGTGAAGTCATCTATATGTCATCTAGTTTGAACAGACTAGCTAGTTGCTCCAATATTTCATTTGTCATTCGAAAATGAATAGTGGCTCTGGTGGTGTTTTACTATTTTCTTTTCATACATTGCATTTGAAAATTGATTTTAATTCTCCGAAATTTGAATTTATAATAATAAAAATCAAACTAAAAATGTTCAGTATACTATGTAAATTCTTAATCCAAAATTGTACATAATAATTTACAAATTATTGTTCTAGTGGTATTTATTTTTTACGATACGAAAAATATGTATTAAGCTTCGATTCCACAACTCCAAACTCAAGGCATGTTGTGATTTTCGATCCAATGGCCCTCAACTGACATTCTTGAGTGTTTACAAACATATTTAAGGTAGGAAGCATTTCTTTAAAGTATCAGAATCTAGCCTCTTAAAAAATGGAGAACAAAACAAAACAAAACATCAAGAGAGAGAGAGTAATGGCCACGCGGCATCCCCTTTGTTTGTTTGTTCCTGACATCCTGTGGCACCACCAACCCCAGCACAGCAGCCAGAAAAGGAGAAGAAGAAGAAGAAGAAGATGATGATTGGGGAAGTTTGACCAAAAAGCTCATACTGAAACATGTTTTTTCTTTGTTCTCTCCAAAACTTATCACAACCCAACTAACAAACCCAATAATATCCAAATTCAAGCACAACCCACAAATTTAGGAGTGATGATGAAACCAACAATTGGGTTGTCTTGGGTGTTTATCTTTCTACTTTCTATCAGCACCCTGTCTCCTTCACCTCCAACAGCAGCTGCAGCACCAGCGCCACCACCCACAACCACCAACGCAACATCACCATCAGCAGCAACAGCATGCCCCGTGGATCTCAGTTATGTCCTAAGAATCCCCTTCAACTCCTCCTCTTGCAAAGGCTTCCAACCCCCACCCAAGACCTCTCAAGTGGACACCAGCAAGATCCCCTGCTGCCAAACCCTTCTCTCCCTCTTTGGTATTGCCTTAGCCCAACACCTCAAGGAAACCTCCTTCTTCCAACTCCCCAACTTGCCCACCTCCCGTTCTTGCCTCCAAAGCTTCCAATCCAAGCTCACCTCCATTTCCTTCCCTTCCAATCTGGTCAACTATTGCTTTGACCCTCAGCAGTTTGTCATCACACCAAACATTTGTGCCCATATCCAGTCTTCCAAAGATTGGGTCTCCACGCTGGGCCCCTCCACTCCCCTTGATTCTGCGTGCCGGCCGGACCTTACTGATCTCTCCCACTGCGGCGCTTGCGTCGAAGCCGGCTTCGGCCTTCAGACAAAGCTGCTTTCGGTTGATGGTAACTCCTCTCACAGTAAAGACTGTTGGTACTTTACTATTCTTTATGCTGCTGGTATTGTCAATGAGTTTGGGCCTGAGAGTAATAGTGCTGTGTCCTGTATATTTGGGTTGTCGCCGGATGATAATGCCGGCTCGCCGAAAAAGAGCAATGCCGCTCTTGTTTTCGGCCTGACTGGTGCCGGCGTTGCGGTGTTTGTCATGTCTAGTTTGTTGGGATTGTACTTTTGGTATGATAGGAAGTGGAGGAAGAGAAGGGTGGAAAGGTCTCGGATGGAACCCGGTTTTGATTTGGATGAACGAGAGTCTAGGATTAGAGTGAGGCCCAACACGGGTTCGATTTGGTTTAAGATTCAGGACCTTGAGAAGGCAACTAATAACTTTTCTCAGAAGAATTTTATCGGCCGAGGTGGGTTTGGTCTTGTTTACAAGGGTGTTTTGCAGGATGGGACTACGGTGGCTGTAAAGAAAGTTATAGAATCTGATTTCCAAGGGGATGCGGAATTCTGCAATGAGGTTGAAATTATTAGCAATTTGAAGCACCGGAATCTTGTCCCGCTTAGAGGCTGTTGTGTGGTTGAAGGGGAGGACAATTACGAGGAGAGAGGAAGTCATAGGTACCTTGTCTACGATTACATGCCAAATGGGAATTTAGATGACCATCTGTTTCTTTCTGTGTCTAGTAATAATTCTCTATCTAGTACGAAGAGTGGAATTCAAAGGATGCCCTTGACTTGGCCTCAAAGAAAGAGCGTAATCTTGGATGTCGCCAAGGGGTTAGCTTATTTGCATTATGGAGTGAAGCCTGCAATATATCACAGAGATATTAAGGCGACAAACATACTGCTAGATGCGGATATGAGAGCAAGAGTTGCAGATTTTGGGCTGGCCAAACAGAACATGGAAGGCCAGTCTCATCTCACTACGCGAGTGGCAGGGACTCACGGCTACTTGGCCCCTGAATATGCACTTTATGGACAGCTGACTGAAAAGAGCGATGTTTATAGCTTCGGAGTGGTTGTTTTGGAGATTATGTGTGGGAGAAAAGCTCTTGATTTGTCTTCCTTGGAATCCCACCAAGCTTTTCTGATCACAGACTGGGCTTGGTCATTAGTGAAATCTGGAAATGTTGAGCAGGCTTTAGACTTTTCGTTGCTGAAAGATGGGGATGGTGTGAGTTCAAATCCAAAGAGCATAATGGAGAGATATTTGCTCGTTGGGATTCTATGTGCTCATGTAATGGTAGCTCTACGGCCTACGATTTTGGATGCGCTGAAAATGTTGGAAGGAGATATTGAGGTGCCACCAATTCCAGATAGGCCAATGCCTCTTGGTCACCCTTCCTTTAATGGGAACGGTAACGGTAATACTTTCAGCATTTCACCAGCTTTGAGCGGGCCAAAATTACATACCGGAGACATGCTCAGGTAATGAAGAAAGAAATTTGTGATTTTATAGTTTCTGCATTGCCTTAAAGGATGTAAAGAGTGACAAGCCATGTTCATGGGCGAAACTCTGTGGATTGATTCAAGGTATGTGGTTGATAATATTGTAAATACGTATATACCAGATACAGGCCATATTATGACCACAAAATATCCGAGGTCAGAAATTAAGCCGGCTAGTGTAGGACAGATTTCAATGTGTTTTGTTAAGCTGCAACTTCTCGTGGTTTTGTTATGTTTACCAAAATGTGGATTGAGGCTGGACATTATAAATAGCCAATGACGATGTAGATAACGATATAAACAAAGAAGTACATTATGTATTTGAATTGGACTAGCTACTTAAGTAGAACACATTGACTCAATGAAAAGTTCCTATTTTTACTAATTCCATACCACCAGTAGTGAACTTGTCTACTTGCAAATATTCTGGAAATGAACTGAGAAATAAAATGTGGATTTTAGGCTTTAACTGTACTTTCTTTCAAAGTGTAGAAATGTAAGGCCTTAGATTCCTATTTCCCTGTGGCTGTTTGTCTTGCTTAACCAAGTTACAATTACATGACAAGATTTTCATAGTTTTGGTGTATCATAGAACTATTTATCTGTTAATTGAATTAGCATCATTGATACCTATGCACACTACAGGTTTCTCCGAGAGTGAAGCACTTCCTGGGGATTGAGTCAGTACTTTGAAGATCAGTCCTGCTTACCTGAGTGACTGAAAATAAGCAACTGTGAGCACCTACAGCTGTCAGAACAATCTAGTAGCAGTTGGAGCTACTGGATTTATCTGACAACTGCCATTAGATAGGCGCTGGCAGTTTCTTATTTTCAGTCCCTCAGGTGAGCGGGACTGCTTGGAATTTAAGTTTCTGAACCTTTGCTGAATAACATAGATTTTATTGAAATCTAGATCAACATTGCCTAGTAACATATCTATAAGGTTTGTAACCGTTGATAGCAAATGAAAAATGGGTTTGTGGTTTAGTATTTCTTGCATGTTTCTCCGTTCTACCATGTATGTCTTTCCTTTTTTTTCCATTTTATTCTCTTAGGAGCACATATGAAGCAAAGAAAAGAAGAGTAAATCTAGCCAAGGGGAAGATTATGAGTCTTCTATGATCCATAACACGTCATGTGTAACAAGGACTATAAAGTGGCAAACAGTGTGACTGAAATTGAATGTGTTGGTTCTTTATCATGTAAAAGGGAAAGTTATCAACTCATTCAATGAATTAGATAGCAAGGGAATGAGAATGACTCATTTTTACATTCCCAGTATAGGTTAATAAGCATATGACACTAAGTACAAAGTAAGTACTGCATACATACAAATTATGGGAGAAAATCGTGAATAGTCAATATAAAAATGTGTCATTTATTTTTATCTCCAAAAGCAAAACTTGGTTATGCATGTACAAATTATTATTGCAACCTGGTGAACATGCATTGTGAATAAAAGAGCTTTTGTCCAGTCAAGTGGAGGAAGTTTGATGTATGTGTACATTTCCTGGCTAAATATGTCTGGAAAGGAGTTCAAGTTCTGTTATGGTTCTATGGTGAAGGAAGCTTGAGTATCTTCTCACGGGGGAAATGACTTGCAGATTAAAAAAAGAGAACCAAACTAACTGATATGAACCGAACTCGGTAATATCTGCATAACGGATGTATGCCCATTTTCTACGACAAACTTTTGGTCAAATTGCAATAAATAGCTCTCCAAATCGACACCGGTATACTTGATGAAGTATTTGACAAATTTTCTTTCCACCGGATGGTTCGGTAGAAAATTTTACCGGATTTGAATTTATAGTCGTTGGATCAAAATTGTCATTTTGATCTAACGGCCGTGAAGTCAAGTCCAGTAGAATTTTCTACCGGATAGTCTAGTGGAGAAAAAGACTAAATAGTAAATACTATCGGATCATCCAGCAGAGAGAAAGACTGAATATTTGACTATCTTATTTTCTTTCCAAATGGACTCATTTGCTTGTTACCAAATCAAAAAGGTAAAATTCCAAAGAATTGGTTGCAGGTTCATGAATGTTAAGGGGTGGATCCATGTATAATTGCTAGAGCATATTTCTAAACTTCACCAATTGTCAATATATAGGACGAGCATGCTTCCAATTAGCCGTCCGCCAGATACTGTGAAATACAAACATTTGTTTGGAATACAATACAATAGCAATATCCATGTTCCCAAACCCAATTGCCACTCTTTTGCTTTCTCTTGTTATCTTTGCTCATTGCATTGGTAAAACTTCTAATCTATTTGATTGCCTTTAGATTAATTATTGTGTGGGTAAACACATGGCCAGGAGGGAGAGGGTTACGCTGTTTTATTCAAGTTCATTTTCCTACACTTGGTTTAATATTTTTGTGTTTCTGGACATGATATAGAAGGATGGATTAACAGCCTGATCAGACCAACTATTGAGTCCCATGTGCAATAGTCGTTTCTTTGTCCAAAACACAGAGAACTGAACTTCATTGATTTAACTACTTTTTGTTTTAAATATTGTGTGTAGACATGAAAGGAGGTGTTCGTGAGGCTCCAAGTGCAAGCCTTGGTGGTGATTGCCCATTTCCAGGTCCATGAAAACCAAGGAAGATTGTATTCAACCTTGTAAATCCTTCTTGGGTCATTCTCCAACAACTGTTGTCTGCCTTCCTGATCAATGTGGAGATTTCGGCTGTTGCATTTGTGTGCGATAATTTCTTTCGAGAATGACAATGTATGAACAAAAGTTGTTTTTTGGAAGCTCACAGTTCATATGGACTTGTAATAACAAAATGCCCACTTCACATTGTTCCAAAAAATGTTATTGACACTCCAAAATATCCTCATTCTATCATGTCTTAAAAAACATCTTGCTCTTGAACACAGGCTAGTGAATGCCAATGATTTCTACACTCTTATTCTAGCTTTTGTACTCTTCATTTTACTTCATAAAAAAGAGTCATTTTTAGCATTTATGCTCGTGTTTTCAACATGAATCCGCCGAACGCAGTTTTAACCCTTTCCGCCGAACACAGTTTTAACCCTTTTTAGGATGTGAAAATGCAAATGTCCCCTCTAAAACGTAAACGACCACCACCTAAAGGTTCAATCCGGAATGCAGATTGTAAAAAGTGGGGTCCCAACTATGGCTACCGGCTACCATAAGGTAAAGTTGGTGTAGGTCTTCCCTGCCATTCAACTCAACAAAATAGGTTTAGGATCTTTTTCTAAAATTTCAGACTTGACACATGAAGAAAGTTGGGTTACATCTCTGCACGTAGAGCTCTACGAGTGGTCTATTTAAGTTGTTGAAGACAGTTGCTTTGTCTACTAGAGACGCCGCGAGTTGTGGAGGGGATGATTTGGTTTAAAGGTTTCTTAGAAGAAAGACAGGATATTTTTTGCTCACCACACACTTATTAACCATTGGATAAGCAAAAGTCAACTTGATTTTTTGAGATTTGAGCTTAAAAAAGAGTGGATAGGTATACGGTAAGCTTACCACACAGATTTGTGGTGAGAAAAAACGCTCTCAAGGAAGAAAAGTGGGGTGATGGAGGGAACCCTGTCCCCTTAGAAAAAAAAATGATGTCCAAGTATTCAGAGAAAAACAAAGCAAACATCTTCTGTGCAGAGAATATAGCCTTCACATTGTTCGATTTAACGATCCAGCTGTGGGATTGTGAATCTTTCCCGACACTCCATTACCACATCCAAAATCGTCTGAAGTACAAACGCTCTAAATCCATCAAAATCTAACAGTTGGCCCAGTGCAAGGAAAAATATGGATTTTGATAAAGTAAAGGAGAGCTTTCGTTTATATTGTCACCGAATTTAGGGTGTTCGCAAAATCTTTTGTATCGTTGGTAAAATTAGCTCTAAGATATCTTTCTTCTAGTCCATGGCCTAAAAAATGGCGCATATACGGCTAACTGATAATAAGTCTCGACGAGTCTCAGCAGCTAATCAAAAGTGAAAAATAGCCTGCAGATCTTTTCATGCATCATATCCTCTTTTTGCTGGCCTAAAAGCTGAGCCATGCCCATATCCTCTTCTTGCTGGCCTAAAAGCTAAGCCGAAATTCCTATATTAGGAAACCACTCTTTCTGAGGGCTATCTCCTTAAGGTCAAATTGTATGAAAATTGCCACCCCCAGATCTTTTAGAATAACTCTCTACTTGAACCATAGTACATGTTATATTATATTCACAACTCTGCTTTAGATTCAAGGTCCTCCAGAGTGTCCACCACTGATTTCTCTAATTGATTAGGAGGTGGTGAAGGATCTGGGATGTCCAGTTCCTCACCTAAGATTTTTGCAGTAAATCGTCTTGCCTCCAAATCAAGATCTGGCCACTCAGAAACTATTCTTCTAGCTCCCTGCAAGACTCAGTCAAATTCAGGAAACATGACCACATAAAACAAAAAAGTATAGGGTGATATGGAGCTACTACTAAATAAGAAAATAACGCAAGCTAAAACATAGATCTACCTGAAGCTTGGGTTCCTTTGTCATTGGGTTGTTGCAAAGATCAATAGTTTTTGCTTTTGATTTTGTGGCATTACCGCACCACGACTCACACCACAGCCATTCTTGCGGTAACGAAAATATGGGTACTGTATGTTGAGCATAGTTCGGAAGATCCTGAAACATGAATGGTAGCATTTAGCACCATGAAATATTCTGTTTTATTTTCTTTCTGCACAGAGATCAGACTTCGCTAATAGAGCAAAGGGGAGAAAAGGGAAATGAGTACATTTACTCAAGTGTTTGGTGGTTATTTTGTTAGAATACAAAGATTCAAACTCACTTTATTCAAATGCAAAAAAAAAAATAGAATAACGTTCGGATAAACACATGCAGGATGACATTGATATTAGTTTGAGTGCACCCTTTTGAGTGCACCCTGACTGGAAGAGTAAATAGGTGACTATGCAACCAAAAGAAATTTGAATCATGAGCTCAACTACATGCCTGATCCAAATTAGATAGACTGTTGGGGTCCTTGCTAAGAGTCTCATAGAACACTCTGAGATTATCTCCTGCTGCTGTCTCCCGAAATTTCTTCAGATCAACAACATACAAAGCACTGCACAAAAAACATGTCAACTCCAGATATTTTTCTTTATTGTCAGGATCTAAAACAATCTCTGGCTCAAATCCTAATAGTTTTAAGCTTTTGGGAAATCACGATTAACCATTAAAGGTTATCATGGTGTCAGATAGAGGACAACAGATTCTAAGTTCGAATCCTATATTTACTGACCTTATGTGGTAGGACCTCCCGCGTAAGTGTTCTTTCCAGAAACCCTGACCCAAAAGAATTAACACATCATTCCATAATACTCTTTTTAACTTCTACCAATATGGGGACCAATTTTTTATTTTTTATAAAGAAATATAGCTATCGAAAAGAAAAAGCAAAATGGTCATTATTGGTAATTACTTGTCTCCAAAATCGATATCCATCCATATCCTTGTTGTTGTCACAAAATGGAGTATATGCAAGAGGTCTTCCTTTTATATCCATGTCATAGAGTTCTCCCATGTCTGCCCTAACTATCTGGTCAGCATCAACAAAAATGACCTGCAGATAGTGGCACAAATTGTATATGACAAAACTATAAGCAAATACACATAATAAAGCATTAAGGTAGCTACTCAATCTTATGAACTATTAGATGCGCCACTACCTTTTCCAAAGAGAGGGGGAAGATAACATCGAGGAACAATATTTTATAGGCCCAAATAATCCGTTGCTTTTCTTTCTGCTTGTGCAACCATGTGGGCCACTTGTAGGTGACTAGTTCATACTCAAAACCATATTCTTGAGCCATAAGTGGAATGACATCCTGCAAAAACGAATGACAAAGCATCCATGTTAAGCATGAATGACAAAGCATCCATGTAAAGCAGTTTCATTTGTTCCACGTAAGTAAAACAAAACCTCAAAAGTTTACAACTGAAAAGTTTATAACCTTGAACTGAGGAGAGAGATAGTTCTTTATGAACCAAAACTTGACTGGACGATGGGTGTTCTTCAAGACACTTAAAATCATGATTTTCAGAAAACGCTCATATCTGCCAAAAAAACAGCACAAGCCATAAAACAAAAGTTATACCATTACCATGATGTTGATTGCTCTTATTATCACTATCATCACTATGATCCCTACTGAATTTACTCTATTGTTATTGATTACATAAATCCAGTTTCAGAATGAAAAATTATTTGAATATGCTGCTAAGAGGCTGGAGCGTTGCCTAAGTTCTATGTGCACAACAAATCTAAAACATAAAGGCATTGGCTATAGTTATTTCGTTTATTAGCTTGCATGTAAGGAACCAATTTCAATGGGGTCTGTTACAACATCTGCCAAATATTCATAACCTTTCAGGCACACTTGATTTCTACCCTGCAGCTTATGAAAAGTGTGAGTCAAGTACTATTCCTCACCTCACATGACTCATTATAACATTTAAATCATTCAGAGATATAAAAACTGAACATTCTACTTTCCAAATTTACATCACAACATTCAAATTTTAAATTAAAAAGTTGATAAACAGAAGAATCATACAGAAGCCACCAATGAATCAACTATATTCATAACACAAGACTGTAAAAGGAAGTATAAGGTAGAGAAGAGATCAAATCAAGATATAAGAAAGACTTACAGGTGTCCTGAAGCAATAGAAAAAATGTTAATGGTTTTTCCATGTCGTCCGCCCTTTCCTTGCTCCTGAGGAGGAATAATTGCAAGATCAGCATTAAGCGCAACCAGATTAGAAAACGCATTTATCATACACAACCAGAATCTAATTGGAACTCCTGTAATGTTTAAATAATGTAAGGTTTTCCAAATCCCAGTAACTAAAGTATGAAAATTGAAATACATGGTAGCATAGATTGAATTCATCAGGAACACTATTGGATGAGTAACTTACAAAATACACAGCTTAGAATCTCCAACACAATGTCATAATGGGAAAGTAAATAGTACAACCAGGTTGAGTAGAACTTCTTGGGAAGTGTTTTAGAAAACAAAGGCATCCTAGTAAGGTGGAAGATGTGGGTCAAATGTTGTTTATGATTGGAGAATAACTCTATAACACTACATGGTGTTCCAGCAGGAAATGTACACCATTAGAGGATATTTTTTCTGGTGGTCAATGTCATAGGTAGATAAGCAGATAGCCCAACTGGGCAAGGAAGAATAAGTTTATAGAGGGGATGGTTCTCAGAATGACGAGGTGGAAATTCCTATTTGCAGTGCATGAATGGCACCGAACAAAAATGGCTCGCAATGTATTTGGATTATCATGAATAATAAAGATGAATAGAGAGTTTGAGGATCTTCTGAGATTATATGGAGGGGTAGTAGCACACAATCTTTCTGAGAAAGGTAACGTTTGGCTTGTCACTCTATTGTTGGATCACAGACCAGTTGTAGAATGAGTTTCCATAATGCCTTTATTTACATCCAAACCAGAGCACCAAACTAATGCTTTCCAATTATTATAATTCACTATTCGTGGTAACTATCTCAATACATTAAGTGTAACACGTGACCAATATCTACCTGTACAATCAAATGCTACCTTCTGTGAAGCCCATGGGAAGTTATATATTTCAAGAACATAACTACAACTTTTTATTTATTGCTAGGAGATGAGCTTTTAACCTTTTGTTGTCTTTTCAATTTTAAAATCATATTTAATACATTAATGTACTATCAGCTTATCGTTTGTTATAGCTTCCCGTTGCAATTATTCAAAAAATGAAACTACGAGCCTCACCACTGCAGTACTTTCAGCCTTCTTCGATTGCTCACTGCCACCAATAATACCAGAAGCCCATTTTAAAAAGTTGGAGTTCCAGCTACTTCCCTGCAACAATAGTAAACAAGAAAAAGACAAGAATAAAAAGGGCATCGAAATGTTATTTGATCCTTTCAAAGGCAGGAATAGGACAATATTTCAAAGGTACTAACTGCCAGCACATACCTCCTTGTTATCCCGTGGATCGTCTTCTCCATCAGAAACCAGCAATTTCTCATGCTCCTTTCCCTTTTTCTTTGCTACTTCTAAGTGGACTACTTTTCCACGCAAATCATTTATGGTGATCCGCTTGGATAATGATTTGCTTCCACTTCCATCGACATTCTCTTTTAGAACATAAAGTTCAGAACTTCTACCTGGAGCAAGTTGCAAGTACCAAACCCCAGGAGAGACTTTCATTTGCCAATAACCCAGATTAGCCATCACAAGAGTATCAGCCAAGTGGGGTGAACTCTTAGTACCAATAATTAACTGAAGGCCTCGAGGAGGATCATGATCTTTCTCAGAACAATGACCTGGTTAAGATGGCTCAACAGTAGTTAAAATATAGTAGGTAAACATTGCCTCACCCTTAACAAGGTAGTACTGAGTGAAAACAATCTAAAGAAAGAACAATCATACCTGTAAGAACAAGAGCTTCAAGTTCAAATACAGCTTGTAATGTCCGTGTCTCACCAAGATTCTCAAGCAAAATGTTGTCCAAGTCATGGCTGTAAATAAATTAGAAAGAAAATTCAGTGAATGGAATGCATAAAAATTGAGTCAATTCGTAAATTCTCTGCATCTTGTCCTGACAGGTATGATAGTATGATAAAAATCAAGATATCTTGTGGCCATCATGAAATTTACACTGCAACAACCGGCTCAACTAGCCATGGATCAGGAACATCAAGATTCATCGTAAGAGTTTTGGACAGTGGCATGTTCGCAAAAAAGGCTTTAGGCCCATTTATTGTGTAGTCAGTGCTGCTGAAGTCATCCTGCAAATAAGGCAAAACTACGAGTCTAAGACAGCAGCCCTCATTCCAATGCAAAGAACAGTTTTGGGCTTTTAAAAATCAAATGTTAACATACCGCGGTTGGAACTACGTATCTGTAGTAATTCTTCAGAGGAAGATCAACCAGAGAACTCTGCCAAGAAATCAATTGTTAACAAGTACTGTAGCTAGAGAACTCTGTAGAAAGTACTGTAGCCAATTTACAGTACTGTACTGGCAACACCAAAGAAAGAAACATTTACACCTAAGTATATTATAATATACTTTCACAGTAGCCAATTAACTCCAAAGTAACTTTAGTCCCTATTGGGGTTACCCGGGGAACAAATATTTGTGGATCACAAACATTATTGTCAACACAGACTTAGTTACATGTTTAAAAACAGCAACCTGTGGCTTATGAAATCAGGCCGACACTCAAAAGACAGAGACACAAAACAAAAACTCTAATATATGTCAAAGTTTAGCACTATTTCAATTCTTTCTCTTCCATAATATAATGATTTAATACCTCCTTTTAACTACTGTAACTTCAACTATATTCAGAACAAACTGATGTTATGTTTATAGAATTATTTATCAAAGATGGTCAAAACGGATTAGTTATTATTATTAATGTCAAATTATAATTTACTGACAGTACCACGCCAACGGTGAGAAGAATAAATTTGGTGATGGGGGGATGTGCTATGATAGTTCGCTACCTAGTAAATTATATGCTGATGCATATTTGAAAACTCCTTCATAGTTTGTCACATATATAAAGTAAACAAAACTGACTGAAACATTATCTTACCAATGGATTTAGTACAATCCTCATGCTAGGTCGAGTATATTTCCATAGGACTCGAAGAATTGATGATAGCTTTTGTGCAAATGGACTTAAAGGATCAATAACTGCGTCTATATGAATACATGCATTTTCATCATTCAAAACAATGGCACTGCACAAGATAAAAAGGAGTGTAAGATATAGTGGAACAATAAAATTACACAATCTAAAATGTTCTAGGCCCCAAAATGTCAACAAAATTTCCATTACAGACCATGCAGATGCTCTTCTCTTAACCATGACTTCAATTTTTTAGAAGTTTTACTATTGTACACAACAGAAAGTTACAAATATGGGAAATTACAAAAGAAGCCTCATTCCAATTCGGTTTTCACTAAATTTTCAATTCCCTACTTTTAAGAGGTTAGGATTGCTTCTCTGAAACCAAAAGATTTTGCAGCAACAACGTACAAGGTACAAGTTTATGACGTATGCAGCAAAAAATCATAACAGACCAGTAAAGTTGAACCTTGTCCCTACATGATCAATTCGATCACGCATAACCTATTTCAGTGTTCATTCTTTGAGATTTTTCTAGCTTTTTGTTCTAGTTGCTTTTTTTTTTGTTATGTTCAAGCTTTTTCTCTTTTTGTCAAACTCACTTATTTCATATTATGCAGGTGAATTGCTACCACAGATCACTCCAATCCTTGTCGTTTATATTCAAATATCAAAATTGTTTATAGCGTATCATGAAGCTAAATTACATGAGCTACCTTGTTGTGACTGTACCTTGCATATAAAAAAACCACTCAAACCAATTTTCCAGTTACCTATATTGTGCATTTAGAACCTCAAAGCGTGCACTTTCAGAACTTCGATCCCGCATAGCCATTGAAGATGATACGAACATGATAGCATCACTAATGAATTTGCTGCAATCACCATTTAAAAACTCATGATTAGTTTCTACTTAAGAAAGAGATCTTGAAAGTTTCAAGAAAGACAATTCTAGTGACGAAACAATATTGAAACCAGATAGGCGCTAATGCTGTGTTTGAAAATGAATGTCCAAATCCCTGGAACATGGATATACAGAGATATTCACGCATTTATATTAAGAACCATTTGCTGCAAGCAAAAGATATTTGATTACAAGGATTGAAACTTTGAAGAAACTATCGGAGATGTTAAAAAAGTGATTGATTATCAATTAAGAATTAGTATCAGTGATAGGAATAGGATGACTATGGATGTGGACTTAAATCGATAGTCCAGATCTAAAGAAAGATCAGCAGGAGTATCAGTAAAGATCACATCATGTTTGGGAAAACGTCATAAACCACCCAAAATATAATAGTGCTTCATTATCAACATAATCAGTCGCCCCTCGAGACGCCAATCATATATGGAAATATATTTGGACCAGATCTTCCAAATATTTGGAATTTCGAGAAAATAAGGAGCTTGATTATGAGGACTTAAGGAACATCCACAGACTGCATGCAACAATACTCCACAATAAGAACTGGGCCATAGAGACAAAGTGTGAATATGGCACGCATTTAACTGAAACATTCAAAATCACTTAATAAAAGGAAGAACAAAAGCAATTTGTACACATTTTTTTTCCACCAAGGAACATATAAAGCATGTCTTGGAATATCAGACAATTGGCCTATCCTAACAGCTTAAGCTTTTCAGAGCACCAGCAAACCAACAGTTTTCATCCTACGCAAGAAATCAGAAGCTGAAAGCCAATTTATTTCTCTAGCAATCAACAGCTAGTTTATGTTCACATAGAAGATAAAAGGAAACTTCTTTTGTTTAGAAGAATGATACCAAAAATTGCTCAGGAATCTCAAATATACAGAGGATGATGCAGAAAACAGATGTCTAATTATCTAGGTGGTTTCCGTAGTTAGGACAAAACCCTGAAGCTGTTTAGGCTGTCAGTAGTCAGTAGAGCAAACTGTACAGCTAAAGTTCTAATACTAGCAAACCTTGTTAGGGTGTTGGGGTCCACATCCTCCCACTTCACTTCTTCAATAATTTCCACAATGTGCTTTATTTTCTTTGCATATTCCAGGGACTCTAGAAGACGTAAATCATGGCTCAAGAATGTGCTCTCATCATTTACTTGTGTCACCTATCAGACAACAGCATTTCAGTAACATGGCCACAGATCATTACACGAACAGAATCTGAGAAATTGGTCTCTATCTTATTCAATCAAAAATAATGTTTAATATTGATAGGACTTCCTTGCAACTAAGTACAATGTTGAGGCATACCCTTCCATTAGTAATGACTGCATTGCTGTCAGATTCAATGCCAAGTTGCCTATCCAATAATTGTGCAACCTGAAAGCATCATTAAACAACTGGCGTTGGAGCATTCTCACAGTATATTGCCAATAGTCTGAACAAAGACAAAAAGTGATTTCTTTGCAAGGCCAAACAAGAATTGCCATAACCATTATCACAAAACTATTGCAATGAGCTATAGCAAAACACTATTATCAGTACCGTAGACATTTGATAAAGTAGTTTACTTTACATGCACTAGAATTCAAAGATAAAAACCTAAAACGCAGAGATAAATACCTTATTCATATATTTTCTCATATTTTCAGCAGAAAATTCTGAAAGAGCAGATCTGTAGGTCTTTGCCGATAACCCGTGAACCTCAGCCAACTCACATACTTTATCTATAAATGTTTGAGCGCTCTTAGCAGGTTCAGATGATGTAATCAAATAATTATGCTCGTACCATGAGCAAATCTGACCGAGGAAGTGCAACACCTTATTCTTATGACTGCACAAGAAGACCAAGAAACACTAACATGACGTTCTTATTCATTGATATAAAACTCATTAAACTCGGATAAACATGCCAACCTATATGAGGATGCAGTTATCTGAAACATTTTGACAAAAAGAAGACTTGAAGCATCAGCATCATGATTGACACTGAACAGAACACCTATTCGAGCAACTTTAGACCCTTCAGCCTGAAGTAAAATTAAAATAGATCAATTAAACATAAAGCATTAACAATTATTATGGCGTCGATGAACATATTTAACATGAAGAGTTGACAACAAAATCACAATGTTAATGTGAAGAATGAGTGTTATTATCACAGTCCATAGCCTAACCAGATAGTTTAAGCCCTCACGTAGCAGCTTCACCCCTTTCTTTGAAATGGCATTAACAGCTAAAAGATGAGTCACAGGCTTCACATCATCCGTAGCTGGGTGATATCAAATAAGCCACCATTTAGGATTAACAGACTAAAATATTGTACGCCTGAATTAAAGGTTTCTACTAAAACAGCTTACTCTCGTGCGAATGCAAATAATTAATCTCTCTTAAGACACCTTCCCCTCCAAGAACAGATGTATACAGAGAAATGAACCTTGGTTTCCCACCAGCAATGATCTACAAAAACACACTACAAGTTAAACCATCGACATGTATAGACCGTAATCACTATTACTACTGCATTCTAAATTTTGCATAGAACTATTTTAAATGCTTTACCTGTGGATTATAGCGAGTGGTACCACTTTCAACTAGAAACTTAGCAAGTACATCTGTACGAGAACTTATATGCCCATAGTAAACTTGTTCCTGTATTCTGGGCAGCTCATCATTCATAGAGTTTACAAGAGCCTCCTGATCAATGTAAACGAAAAAGAATTTATTATAACATCTAGGAGAAGACAATTTATATTAAGAATGATGCCATATTGTAGCTGAATAGGCATAAGTACAAAGCAATTACTAAAGAAAATGTACAAAACTGAAACTGGCAGGCCGAGACAAAATCTAATGTCAAAGGTATGTGCAGGAATTACAAATTTTGAGGCATATTGCATGCCGAGATTGTGCCTTCTAAAGCGAACTCAGGAAATGATATTCCACATCAAGAGAGGTCCAAGGATTACAGAATTTTGAAAACGGAGATGTATAAATTTAACATGTCAAAGAGTCTAACAAGATAATTCAGAAACCCAAATAGCATTAAAGTTCAATAAAAGCCACATCAGGGAGTTAATGTCTTGCTGTATTTCTAGGAACTTTAGGCTCTGCAACCGTTTCTGGGAGTACACGTGAATCCACGTTGGAAGGACATTATACTAAAGTTGTCCATTTAGGACTTCGATATTGTTTTATTCCGTTCATCGTATCGGAGGCTATGTTCCTTTTTGCTATTTTTTCGGGCTTCTTCTAGTCGTACTGACAGATGATAGATCTTTCCTCTTATGACACCCCATCATTGTAACCGAAATTGGATAACGTGCATTCTACTTAACCACAGCAGCAAAATACTTGTTTCTGAAGATTTATGCAAAGACAAAAAATGGAAAAATAAAAAAAACCAATACCTCATTAGAATCCACCACAAGCCCATTCATCAATAGGCAACACTGCAGCTTAGCCAAACCCAGCTTAAAGACAAACATGGAACTTTCTTGAGAATGTTCCTTGAATGTTTTCTCCTTCTCCAACTTCAGTAGTAAATCTTGAGGTGGAGATTTTGCCTTGGGCCTGCAAAAAGAGAGTGACAACATATTTCAACTAACCTAGATATTCTAGGAATATGTATGTTTGTCTGACAGAAAATCCCCATGGACATGCTTGCAATGGTAAATATACAGATACTTACAATACAGTTTCTACAAATGCTCCTTCCACATGGTGTATTTCAAGGGCATCATCAGCAAAACCATCAGGATCTATCCGCAATTTATTTATCTATTTGTGTCCAGAATCAAAGAAAATAATCTTGTAAGAACATGAAGCATTATCTTACAAGTCAAGTACAGAATGAAATAATAAAACTGCATATCCAGAGGCGACATTAGGCAATTAGATGGCAAGAGAATACGGATGCCATTTAAAAACATTGGAATTATAACAGAAATCAATAAACAAAATGAGAATGTTTGTATCCCAGTTATCTATTTGAATGAGTATTTGTTTTGAAACGAAGGTGCATGCACATTAATATGGAAAATTCTTATTTAGTAACAAAGAGAAAATGTCATTGTGTCCCTTTTCTGAGGATGTATGCTAAGTCCGTCTCTTGTGATAAATCTAAAAAACAAACAAATGGGAGTAGAGAAATAAAATATAAAATAAATGAATCACACCAAGACAGGATTGCATTGTGCTTAACGAGTATCAGGTGCTCTAAAATATAGTCAATGAGTAGCACAGGAATATAGTTAGGAGCGATTAAGAAACTACGTACACAGCACAAACATGTGAACATAAGCACTGCAATGAGATAAGACAAAAGATTTATTCATAAAGTAATCATTTTATCTCAATTTTGATAGAAATTAGTGCATCACTGTTTATCATTATGGACATTAAGACAACAAAAGAATGGCATAAGAACTTACATTGCTCAAAAACTGGAAAGCTGTTTGAATTCCATGATTCTCCTTGATATAAATGAAGAGACGTATAATCTGGAAAAGAAAAGACAAAAAAGAATGCTCCTTTTAATTCAGTGGCCTCAGCAAGAAAACCATTTCAAAAACTTTGATTTAAGTGACATAAGGAAGGTGGCTAATTTGAGCATTGAACTCATTATGCATAAAAGAATGGCAAAACAAAGAAAGCTAGATAAGAAATTACCAAGCTAGACAGATCCTCCTCCATTTGACTGTCATCTTCACCACCACTAGCTTCAATCTGATTGATGAACTTCGAAGAATATAATATGACCCCAAATCTCATAGGAAAGTTGTTCTCATACAAAGACATCATCATGTCAATGGCCTACAAGATTTACCAATGAAATAGCAGCCGATAAGGGTAACCAGAAAAATAATAAGACGCAAGAACCCCACTTATCACTTGGAAGAGAGACATAAAACTTACCTCTAGACCACAAGCAGTTGCAGGGTCAATAACAGAAACTGCATAGAAGAGGTTTTTACGGATATAACGTAGTTGTCCAGGGAAAACTGGCATCAATATCTACGCCAAATAAACATAAAAATCACATTTCTACAAAATCATGGACATATGAAGCAACCAAAAGCTAAGAGACTGATAGAGACACTTAAACAAGTATATCCACCTCATTTAGATTACTTCTCCAGCTTCTGTACATAGCATCTTCTTCCAAGTTATTTAGATAATGAACATGGTCTGAACGAAAATCTACTCGGAGCATATTAGATTCTGGAGGAGGTACTGTTGATAGGAGTTTCCGTGCAGTGCTCTGAGGAATCTGTCATAGTTGATAGTAACAATCAGTTCAAAACCTTTGGTATAACCTACTCAATAAAACTGTTCAAAACACTTATATATCAAATTTCAAAGTAAGCCTACAGGGCTAGGCCCAGAAGCATAATCATCTAAGAGTCAGATAGGCAAAGATCTTAGACCAAGCTCAACCCATTAAAACTCCTAATTCAAAATGCGAAAGAATTAGCCCATAGATTGGATGATCTGGCAGACCAGAATAAGTTTTTTTGGACATAAAGAAGTACCCAAAAAAAAAATTACGAATAGCATGCCAACCCAAGGATCCCAAATACTATGCTTTTAACTGATTGAAGTAGAAGATTAATAGCAGTGCCTAGTGATATCATGAACTAGGATCACCTCTCAAACACAATTCTGATCTAGACAGGGCTCGCTTAAAGCAAAACATTCCCGTCCACCCTCTCCTCCCACCCCACCACAAAAAAAAACACACACACACACACCCACCCCACAATAATAAAAAATAATGCTTCGGATGAGCATTTCTTGTGATGGGATTGTACAGATCAATGAGCAACTTGACAAAATATTAGGCTATAGTGTACTCTATTCCAGAAAATCATAGCAAAGATTGAACACCAATTCACCTTCAACTTTGAAAACTGATCGGCCAATGCTAAATCCTGATGTACCAAATCAACCAACCTATATCAATGTAAAAGCAATGCTGTCAGATGTTAAACAATCAAGCGTTTCCAAATATAAACAAAAATGTGCCACAAAGATGCATGCCTTTCTTAAGATTTCGGACAGTTTGTAGGTAGAGAATTTGTAATTAAGTTACACTGAAGTAGTCCAATTTAACAGAAAATAATCAGGTAAGAAACTTGCATCAAATAGCCTTGAGAAGCCAAGACGCAAGACTGCACAATATATACTACTTTACCATCTCATTAACTAATACTGCACCTCAAGTTCCCCTATCATGCATTAAAGGGCCTTGAGAAGCCAAGTCAAATATACTCCAAAAACGTATCCATAGGGCAAAGTCAGAGCTAAGATTTTACATTAATTTGAATACAAGAATAATTTAAGCCTTGAAGTCTATCTTCAAATGGGTTAGCGTCATATTTGAGAAAATAACAGATGTTCTTCCAATTTCATTAGGGCTCTGAGATCAGTTTCTGTAATTGACCGCCAAGTAGAGATAGTAATACATCATATTAGTAAACTATTTCATATAAGATTTAAAAACACTTATATATCAATTTGCCTCCTGCCACTCTATTTCAGTCTCAGTTTGCCTCCTGTAACTCCAGTTGTCTCAATTTGCCTCCTACCACTCTACTTCAGTCTCAGTTTACCTCCTGTAACTCCAGTTGTCTCAATTTGCCTCCTGCCACTCTATTTCAGTCTCAATTTGCCTCCTACCACTCTATTTCAGTCTCAATTTGCCTCCTGCAACCCAAATTTGTTAAGTCATAATTAACTACTGTCAAGGCAAACTGAGATTGAAATAAAGTGGTAGGAGGCAAATTGAGACAACTGGAGTTGCAGGAGGCAAACTGAGCTGAAGTAGAGTGGCAGGAGGCAAATTGAGACAACTGGAGTTTACAGGAGGCAAACTGAGACAGAAGTAGAGTGTCAGGAGGCAAATTGATAAATAAGTGATTTAAAAACCATCTGTAACCTTCCTCAAGCTACTATTCCAAAGCAATTACAGAAACAAAAAGATTCTACAGATCAAAAATAAATATTTCCAGTCCAAAAGAAGTCTTATGCATCAAAAGAGGTAAAAACAGACACATGCATCAGTCCCGTGTGATTAATACAAACAGTGAGAAATGTTCAAGGTCATTAATGTGAAAAGATGAAAGGAATATACCCGATAACCAAAATAAAAAATAAAAAATTAGATGAAAGAAATTTAGTAAGAGCAAAAGCATTACAGATAAAGGTCAATATCTTCAATATTGAGTAAAGCACCATTCAGAGCCATTAAGGACTTGCCAGGTGGGATCATTCTCTGGTTTGCACTTATCTCATCTTTAACTGAATCATTAAGCTGCAAAGTAAACGAACTGATGAAAGTCGCAAAACAAAATATTAATTCTAAAAATAGCTTTCCACAATAGTACTAAGAAACAATAATCTTAGAAAAAATGAAACTTTAAACTCAATAATTTACCTTCATGCGGGATAAGGAAGATACGATGCTAGGAAAATTTTGATTAATTTCCTGCATTGCCTGCAATGGATCAGAGGCATGTACTATCCTTTGTGCAGTTTGATGTCCTAAATCTGTTCAACAGAGTTCCATTTAGCATATGGTAGTAAAAATTAAAATACAGGGGAAAGCCACAATATGCAGATACCTTTCAGCTCCCAAATATCAAGTGTATCAGATGTTGTTGATGACAAAAGATAATCCCTGAATGACATTATTTCTGACGTGAGTTCAGGTTTCCGTTCCTGCAAGTGGATGAAGAAGAATAATGTAATCTTTAACCATGACTAGCTGGAAGTTCAGGACTTTAAAGTAATCAAATCTCCACCCCACAATAATTTCATACAAGTTAAAAAATTATCAGAACTGGAACTGTTAATAACAACAAATTATCAGGGCGAGCACTCAGAGTGAGTGAGAAGCATAAAGTCCACTCGACACAATATCAACACCTACAGATGGAGTGCATTCCATAACCTCTTCAAATTGGTTGATGATCTACATATGACAATGTCACCATCTTTGAGAATTCTATTACATTTGAGCACACTACAATATTTTGCTCAATTATAAATAACTGTTCATTCCCTTAATGTTGCCGAAAGCTTAGCAGGGTCCAGTAGCCTTTGCCACTCATCTTGCTCATAACATTTTTTAGCTTAGCTATGTACAGATGGTAGATGTTAGTCATAACTATCCCTAAATAATAGCATGCAATTAGGATGTTAAGAATACCGTTTATGCAAATAAACATACATTAAAATCATAAACACACCCTCCGGTTGTACAAACGTATAATCGTATATAACCTATAATATTATCCCCAACTTAAATTCATTCTCAGCCTCAAAAATCCTATGTTCATGATCAGGTCTATATTATCTCTAATATGAACGTAGCCAGCAAAAAAAAGAATGAGAAGCAACTGAGATAAACGGCAGATATTATTATGTTCCCTTTTGCTATTTATTCGATATTTTCAGGTTCATATCAAAGGGGAAAAGAAGCCCTTCCAAATTTTTCTGCAGTATACAGACTCGGGAAGTTTCTAAGGAATAATTAAGATGGGTTCATGTAAAACTAGTTGTTTCTATTAAACTTTCAGAGTTTCCAATCCACAAATACTAACATATCCTAAGTAGACAAAGAAAGGGAGAATGCACATCATATGTTTTAAGAAACAGAGCTACGGCAACTTATGCTAGTATGTTAAGGACTACAAACCAGAATTTTGGAGAATATGAACCCTCTGACTTCTTGGCTGAGATCTTCAATCCTAGGATCTTCTAAAGTGACACCTGCAACATAAACCTGACACTCCTGAGGAAATTTCTTTGAGAAAATAATCCAAGGAATAAAATGCATCACACGAATTTGCAATTTTCTACCCCTAGACCGGAGTTTTCGTAAATAGTGTCATGTCTATTGAACTTCTATCGCTCAATAAGGATGCAGAGTCTGCTGACTACATTGAAGACATTGTCAAGAATTCAAGCTACATCGTGAATCAATCTTTCGGATGTACAAAAAAACAGTATATGAACTGAAACTATCGCTACATCCCATGAAGAAGGTCAACAAAAACAATCAAGTCAAACAGAAACTGAATGGGAATAGTTTCAGAAATAATTTCAGTAACTAAGGAGCATACAAATATTAAAAAGTACAAATGCATGAACAAATTATATGAAGTTATTAGAGACGAATAATAACTGAAAGTTGCAATAGAGAAAACCTTTAATAGCCCCAGCTTCCCAGAGAGAATACAAAATGCTAATTTTTAAAGATTGAGCACAGTAGGAGCAATTGAGCAACCTAGCCTTGATTATGCTAACCTTTCTTTACAGTACTGTCATCCATAGCCTTATATTCCATATTCTTCAAAGCAAGTTCTACTCCATAACCACCTAAGTGTAGTGAATCACTTGCTCCAACAGCACCACAACGCCCAACCTCCACATCACAGCCAGAGGGTAGCACTTGTCTAACAACGTACTTAATCTTTCCCTGGAAGTTTTTGGGCCAATGTATTACCAATATTTGCATAGAATAAACATGAACATACAGGAACAAAGAAAGGTATGAACAATGTGAATAAAATTATGCATATAATACTCCACTAGTACATATCAAAATATAAATATAGCATTTGGAAGACAGACCTAGTACACGCTGATAAACATAACAGCATCCTGATAATTAGGAAACTTCAGTGGCACATCATGCTTGAAGAAATTACTAAGAATTTTGTAGAAAATAAACTACAAGAAAAGAACACAAGCAGACAAGTCAATCATCTACCTCATGTTGACTAACCTGTACCTAGGCATTAGGCTTTCAAAGAGTGTCCCTACAATTAACATTTGGTAAGGATATTCCATCATTTAGAGGCATGGTACCAACATGACCCACAAATACCCTACATCGTCAATGGCAAGGAGTACGGCTGGGACATGGGTCGAGTCAACCCATAATTGACCCACAACCAACCCATTTTTTCTAGATGGGTTTAACCCATCTACCGACCCATAGTCGATGGGTCGGGTGCAGGTAGGTTGATATTATTAATGGGTCGGGTGCGGGCCGGTTGTAGCTATAAATGGGTCAAACCCATCTTTTAAGGGCATTTTGGTAATTATTCACTAAAGTTACTGTTTTGTATATGCTTTTACTTCATCAACATATGGAGTTGCCGTGCTCCATATTTTTTTTTCCGTCATCAGATCAGCATATGCACTCTCCCTGCCCCTCTCCCTCTCTCCATTTTGTCTTGTTTCATTTACAAAATTGATCATTCTCCATCATTTATTGTCCAATTTAGGCAAGATCAGAGGCCATGAATTCGTCTCAATGAACTCTTTCCACTAACATCAATCTCAGCTCATGAAATAGATGGTACAAGTAGATCGCACCTCACCAATTTTGACGTTTTCTGGCGTACTCGGTCAATTTTTGGCGACCTCATTTATTTTCCGGTGATACCCCAAGATATAAAGTTGTTTAACTTGCTTAAGTTGTTATGGGCTTTCATTTACATATGATACCACTTGTTTTAGTTGAACTTTGTTAAAAATCATGTAAACTACCATTGAAGAACACTGTTTTTCGGGAACAATCAACTTGAGCAATTTAAGGGCAATGCTCTGTTCACTTGTTTCTGTCCATAAGAATTGTTGTAAATATTTATTATGTGAATGTTTAATTTTAACCTTGTTTAACACTTCTTGATTTTTTATTCATTTGGATTTGTAGAGAAGATAGCAATGCAAATTAATCCTCGAGTTCCATCAACATCAATGTTTCCCGGGAATTCAACAAGTGGTGATCACCTTGAAGTGAGCCAAGGGACCATCTCTTCCTTCCAAGGTTCCACTAATGCACAAGCAAGGAGGCTTCTTTTAACTATTATAACAAATTGAAATTTGTTTAGTTTGTAATTTAATATTTCGTGTTTGAATTGAACTTGAAATTTGGTATGTTGCAATTTGAAATATTTGATATTTTATTTGGTATGAGCAACTCAATTGTATCGAAAAAGTAGTCAAACGACTAAATACATGATTTAAAACTAAGAAAAAAAAGTCGAAGAAAGATGGGTTGGATGGGTTGGGTCTATAATCCACCCATAATAGTTAGGTCGGGTGCAGTTACTAACCCATATATAGTCAGGTCCGTTAATTATGGGTCGGGTTGGGTTATTATCAATATGGGTTGGGTCGGTTAATTGGCAACACGGTCGGGTTTCAACCCATTCCCAGCCCTAGCAAGGAGTACTTCTCTTTGGGAGAAGGAAAACTTCATTCACTGATTCCATGTATAATGCCTAATGGCTCTACCCCCTGTACTGGAAGGGTTTTAAATCTGGCATATAATTTAGATCACAAACGAAATTCCAAGTCCAAACACCGCTACATGCTATTATAAGCCTCTAATTCAGAACACTAGTTAGTAAGTAAGCACCACATATGTTGCTATGCAACCTAAAACCTTGGTACACCCTAGTAACGGAATCCCCAACCGCACACCTTCCCTGATACCCATCTCTAAACTTTTAATACAAATACAATAATACTGAATTGCAAACCGAGAAAAATCTGACCAATTTTGAATAACTCAGAAAGTCCGTTTATGGTCGTCCTTATGGGCATCGACTTCTTCTGAGTTCAAAAATTTATCGTTTTCATTAGTTTGGCTTGACTGGAAAGCTGCTATTAGCTAGTCTATGAGGGAGGATATGGTGTTTGGTGGTTGTTCTGCTTGTGTTAAGTGGTGGTGTGTGTTTCCAGTTTTTAATGTGGACTCCTTGTTCACTCTTGTAATTTTATTGTTATTTGCAATAAAATTCCGTATCTTTTCCAAAAAAAAAAAAAATGGACAAGAGAATATGAAGATTACAACAAAAGGGTTCACCTCTTTTGCAGCTTCAACTAAGGTAGCATGGAACTCCCTAAAGCAATCAGTTCCAAGAGCTCCATAGAGCACAGCAACCGGACTTCCAACAAATGAATCGAAATGGATGTGATCGAATTCAAAAAGTTCAGGCTGCTGAAATGAATCTCCAGAACTGAAAACCAAGAAGAAAAAAGTAAAGTAAGACTCTGAACCCAATGAAATTTTTTTCAGAGAGAGAACAAGGGACAATAAAAGAGTGGTTCTTACACATCCCGTGGACCGTGAAGCCAAACGTTCAAGTCTGCAGCATCAAAGAACAGTGCAGCTCCAGTATCCACCCAACAACATTTCCCATTAGGGCTTTTCGGGTTTAGCCCCACAGTCAAGGAATCTGACCTTTTAACTTTTCCATGCTCATCTGTTTCTGAAATTCCACCAGCATTGCTTGAACTACTATCATCAACGGGAGGAAAAGAGGACAGAGACTCCTCAGCTAGTTGCCTATAAAGCACCAATTTCGGAGACGCGGATCTCAGCATAAGAGAGAATTCAAACAGAGATGCCAATGGATCACTTAAAATAGAGAGACCATGTTTCACAATCCTTTTTAGGCAATCTTTAGCACTATGAGACTCAGCATCGTCCTTCTCACTCCGATGCCAGACGTCAATAAATTCCCAGAAATAGTCTTTCTGCTCTTTAGCTAGTAATTCACTGTATAACACACAAAAATTGAAGCTCATAACACTAGCTTTAGAAACGCACAACATAAAGAATTAAACTTTACTAGAATAACAAATGCAGAAAGAACCCAATTCAAAATTCAGAAGAAACTTACGAAAAACAAACTAACAGATATAAAAAAGAAATCAAATTCAAAACTATATCAAAATACAGAATTTTGGAAACAAGGCAACGTACCCAGCTTCGAGGAGCAATGGAGTACCCGACCACTTGGACCGGACCGCAGCTTGAACGTTCTTGGGTCTTCGATTCTGAGCTGAAACTGATCCGATTGCGTTCGGGCCCAACAAACAAACCAATATGATCGCAGCGCAAAACGCAGATTTCAAACGGACCCCCATAATGAAGCGCAACTGGTTCTACTTATTCAGAGGCATTCGACTGCAAATCGATCGACCATCGACAAATCACACAGCGGAGCTCAGATGGGATTTTAAAATCTTTCGATTTTGTGCGGTTTAGGTTTCTGGGCTGGGAGCGAAGCGAAGACTGATGAGGAAGACGACTGTGAGAGTGAGAGGAGACTCGGGGTCAAGGAGAGTGAGGAAATGTAAGGGTAGTTTGGTAAGCCTGCAACAAGTTTGCGAACAGCAGAGCGAAACTGAACCGAACACCTCGGTTTTTTTTTTTGGTCAAATGAACCGAACACCTCGGTTTGGACAATATGAAAACACAAATTCAATATATATATACAAGCTCTCAGTTGGAAATTCCGCTTTTAGCCTTTGGAAATGTTTGTCATAACAGTGAAAAGACGCTGTTTGTCCTTCCACTTCAGCTCAAGAGGAAATTTCTGATTTAGCCTTTGCAAACGTTTTGTGATTGGTTGCAATAATAGTGAAAAGACTTTGTTTGCCCTTCCACGCCAGTTGGTGTAAGTCTTTATTCTCCTTTGACGATCTGGCTATATTTTGGTCACCAGTCTGTGGAAAGGCAGTGGTTTATGTTGACGTTTTCCTCCTCTCTCAACCCGAAGCATCCACTGTTTTGCTTTCTATGTGGCTTAATTTAGGTCATTGATTTTGGAAGCCTATAGCAATCCAGCAAATCCATTCATTCATTTCATTGAGGACTATAGAGCTATGTTCTATTTTTCTTTTTTACTTTTCTTTTCTGACAGATTTTCATTTGTTGTTATTGAGTGCGGGTTTGTTGTTTCGTTTGATATATTTTGTTTCTCCCTTGCAATGAAATTTTTTTAGTTTTCAAGATGTAAATTGGTTTCCCTGTTTTCAGTTGTGCATTGATTTAAGATTGGTTTTTGTTATAGTTTCTTTGGTTTTTGTTATAGGTTTCTTTCTCGAGCAATTATACAAGCAAATGTCATTATCCCGTGGTGGTGTTTCACTGTTTGGTAATCGAAGTTGCAGGTTGGCAATGAGGGAGTATTTTCAAATTATTCCCTCTACTTAATAATCAGCACAAACAAAATCACACCAAAGATCAAAACCTAAATATGCCAGGGGTTGAGGGTGGGTTATGGCGTTCATCCCTTATGTGTGGTTTTTTACTGTCCACCTTTTCAACTGTCGCTCTCTCTGTTGTTGTCATCCTCTACCTTTTCAACTGTCGCTCTCTTCCGTTCTCGATCTTCCCTCAATCCACTTCTTCCTTATCTAATTGTCATCTTCTGTTGCTGTTTGATTTGTTTTTGAGATGCCTCCGGATGCACGAAACCTGGGTTAGTAGAGGATATTATCGCCGCCGCTAATGGGACCACTCGAATTTCTACATACTCGAATTTTTTTTGTATGGGTTTAATTGGATTTTGATTGTTTTGTTTTATTCTAGGTTTGTGGATTCACTTGCATTTTCCTGTCACTTTTGTTCAATCCGCTGTGTTTTTTAAATTGAGGTGTTTGTTATGGCTTTGGTTGGTCTATTTTGTTCATTTGAAACTGTCTCTACCTACCATACACTACCCAGCATGCACTGCCTTTTGCCACCGTTTCATGACCCACTCCTCATTCTCCCCTCTTTTGCGAGGGCCCATCGCCTTCTCTATCGACCGCCTTAAATTGCTTCATGGGTCAGTGCCGCTTTTGTTCCTTTTTGTGGCAGATCTTCGAGAAACTGAGTATTGGCAACTGTGTTTCGTGATGGCCTCCGAAGGTTGTGTCTTTTGGCACCATGCCATCAGATAAGTTCTTTCTCCCTTCTCTGCGTATTTCTTTTTGCATTACCTTTTCCTTCTTCTTCACTGTCAACTCTTCCTTAGCCGATTCTCCAGTTGGGTCTTTCGATTTTCCCCGTTTGGTTTTCCTTTCTCTCAATTTGCTTAGTAAGCTCCTTTATTGGTGTTTTGTAGCTCCGTTTTCAACCTTTGGTTGTTCGTAATTTCCCTCTCAAGTTGAGTTGTTATATTCATTAGCTACTGTTGTTTTCCAAATTTCTCTATCCCTAGGAAAACACTTTAGGGCCCGTTTGGCATCCTCTTATTAAAAAGAGCTTTTACCTTCTAGTGCTTTGGTTGTATAGGTATTCTGTTCAAAGTGCTTTCACTAATAAGTAGTTGGTCGTTTGACATTCATTAATAAAAGTGCTTTTTAAATCGTTTGGCTGACAAAATCAAAAAGTGTTTTTGTACATTTAACATATAAATTATTTCTTAATGTATTTAATAATCTTATAAATTCATTAAACAACATTAATAATGAACAAAAATCATCATCTAATTGTAAAAAAGTGCAATCAACTTGGAACAAGATGCTTCCAAGTTTGTGTTATTAGAAAACAGAAACACTAAAAATGAACTGTAGTGCAAACAAATATTAATGAGACATAAGAAGATTAGCAATTCTCTCTCGCTCGTCATCCATGACTTGTCCATGGTTTGAACTTTGTTGTTCAATAGCATCTTCCTCTTCAATGTCTTCCTCATGGCCCGAAGGAAGTAGCTCATCATCATTGTCATAAGGCTGGAAAGTTGGATCAGTATTAGAATGAATTTGTATGAAGTTGTGGAGAGCCATTGAAGCAACAACAATCTTTACTTGCTTTTCCAAAGGAAAATTATGCATTTGACGTAATATGCTCCAACGATTTTTCCAAACACCAAAAGTCCTTTCAATCGTACATCGTAGTGATGAATGCCTATGATTGAATATTTCTTTTTTTCCACTTGGTTGACTTCCTCGTCGAAAATCAGGAAGATGATAACGCTCACCCCTATAAGGTCCCATATATCCTTTCATTTGAGGATAACCAGAATCAACAAGATAATATTTACCTATCAAAATACGATAGCACCAACATAAGTATCTTCATGAATATAATTAGAAACTAGAAATTAAATTAAATTCAACATACTTAGTACTAACCATTTGGTGGATGAGGGAATCGTAACTCTGGTCTGCTTAAAGCTGCAGTGAATATACGTGAGTCGTGAGCAGCACCCTTCCATCCAGCCCATGCAAATGTGAAACACATATTAAAGTCACATACAGCCATGACATTCTGAGTAGCAATGCCCTTTCTACCAATATAAGGTATTTGCCTTTCGGCAGACACCACTACTGGTACATGCGTTCCATCAATTGCCCCAATGCAATTATTAAAATATGGCCAATATCGATCATCATTCTTAATTTTATCTGGTACCCTTCGAAACTCCGGATCATGTGGGCGTATAATATCACCAGCCATCCGACAAACACAATCTAATATTATGTCAAACCACCTTGAGACAGTCTCACCTGAGTGTTGGAATGTCTCTTGATTCATCCTATTAGTGTTCCCATGGCCCAATACAAGGAGAAACATTGCTAGCGCCTCTTGCAATGATATATCTCCACCTGGTAAACTGTATTCATTCTTAAGAGTCTCCAACAATTGGTTGAATACATGTTTTTGCATTCTGAATTGTTCGTGGCACCTTATGTCATGACCATTCAAAACTTCCATCATCCAAATGTACCCTGTACGCGAAGAAGTCCTGCATGGCTCTTTATCGATAAATGACATGTAATCAGACACAATTGCTACTGCTGCACATCCTACAGATAATAAAAATTCTTCTTCACTGTCATCTGTGTTGAAGTGTGTGTACTGCTACCACTATTGCTGCTAGAACTCATATCTGTAAACATTGAAAAAAATATAACCAAAATGAAATTTTCATTAATATTCAAAAATAATAACCACATGATAATAACGAGATTAAATACTGATAGTCAAATCATTAAACAACACCAAAATCATCACACATCAAACTTTCTTGTTCTTAAGCCACAAAAGTTGTCGATTAGATTGCTTTAATGCAACAAACATCTCCCTATTTTTCTTTTCGGTTAAGATATCTGCAGCTTTTAAAAAGAGTCCATCATCATCCTTAATTTCAGGCATCCTCTCAACTACTTCCATTACTTCCTCAATGCTACAACCAGGTTTATCTTTGCTGTTAGAAGTTGTGCCTCGGTTTTGTACAGCAATTAAGAGTTCATCTAATTTATCCTTCACTTGAAGTCCAAGTCCAGATCTTTTCCTTTTTGGTCCTCTGTTTTGTGTGGAAGGTTGAGTAGAAATGCTAGCTATATTCTCAATTCCACTATCATCATCAAAATCGTCTTCACCACCTTGTGGATCCTTGTCTTTTTGTCCTGTCCTTCGGATGACATCCTGATCTTTTTGTCCTAACCTTGCTAAAGCTGAGTCCAAATCTTGTACCATAACTTGTGAAGGTGCCCAAGCACTCTCACCAGTAACAGCATTATCCTTAAACAAAATATCAAGTAAATCAACGTTTTGCAATCCTTTTGTTCGAAAAGGCTTAACAGCAGCATTCGCCTGCAATTGCAAAAGCTTATATTTATTATCCGAAACCAAAATAAAATATTAAACAATGCAATATTGTAACCATATAAAATAACAAGTAAATGAAGATCACCTTAATTTTTGTTTCCCACCATTCATTGCTAGCATCGATAGTATTCTTCACAGGATCCCACCCTAAGCCCGTCTCCTTTCCAATCAAAGTTGTCCACAATTGCCAATCTTTCTTCAACGAAGTCCATTTATTCTTTAGTTGCTTTTGATTCCACGTTTTTTGAGTAAACTTATTAAATTTTTCAATGACATTTCTCCATCCAGACCTACTCAAATGACCACCTTGTGTATTTCCAGCTATGACCTCAGAAACACATATCCTTACATATGCTTCAACATAGGTTGGATTCCACTCTGCCTTTTCTTTTTTTATATTTTGATCAGCACATGCATCTTGGGATAGATTATCAATGTTCGCAGACATTTATCTATGAAAAATGCAATAAGAAAACATATCATGGTCATTAGAAAACATAGCTCACATTTGTAGAACATGAGTGTACTCGTTCATCATGTGCTTCATCAATAAATATACAATAGCATAATTGGAAATATAGGAAACGAAATTATGCATTAAAGTATACATACAACACAATCTAAAATGAAGCAAGGATCACTGTATTGTGCATGAAACATTTACCGATAATAGGAGGTTGTCTTTCTGAAAAACACAGCAACTGTATAGAAGTACGAGAGATAAACTTTGTGAAATGGAAGTATTGATTCAATGAACTGACAGATGTTTTTAAATGAAGCTTCCAAACAAACTCAACAGAAATCAGAGGAAGAGATAAATTCCTGACTGAAGCATCTCCTAAACCCTCGGCATCTAATAACGGCTGGATATGAAATGATAATCTTCAATATTTCAACCATATATCTGAACTGAAAATCTTATAATTCCCAACAATATGTATCAGTTAACACATCTCCTAAACCCATGGGATTCTTATCCACCGTATAACCGATTCGGTATTCCTACAGATTACAAATCTAAACTTCAATTAAGAGGTGCATAACGAATTCCCTCAAAGTAGCGGAATTCTGAAGCCAACCCAGCAAGGAATCGTTGTTAGCTATATTCAAAACCAAGCAACAAATCCACTCATAATTTCAGTCAGACATTTGATCGAGCAGCTGGCGTGCAGCTCGCAAGACAAAAAACCAAGCTCTCGACCAGAACAACACCAATCCCAGAACGATTCAACCAGCACATAATCTCCACCCTGATCGATCTAACCAAGACAACAACACCAATAAACAAATTAATCAGAGCCCAATTCGCAAACCTGCAAGTAGTTCCGTTTCAGCCGCCAGTTTCCCATCTTCCGGGTCGTCATCGCCAGTTTCCCATCTTTCGGGTCGTCGTCGCTGTTGGCGTGGAACATCGGTAAGGTCTGGAGGTATACCGGCTGTTTGGGTACGCTCCATTCGATGAGGGAATCGACAGTGATGGTGAAGATTCCCCTGTGGCAGTGGACCGCACCTTTCGGCGATGACGTGGTTCCCGATGTGTACTTCAAGGTCATCGGGTTCCACTCGCTGATCGGTAGGACCCAATTGAAGTCCTGATCGCCTCTCTCCACCAGGTCCTCGTATTTGCAGATGAAGGATTGATCACCCGGAGATGGCGGTGGTGGTGCGTCCGCATTTTGGGGGCGGAGTCGAGGGTTTTGCAAAAACGCCGAGGGTTCCATCAGGATTCCTCTTCGTCTTCTCCGAATTCGCAAACCTGCAATTGAAACCGACAGCCATGGACGACGACTAGCTCGGAGGAAGAAGAGAATGAGAACGGCAAGCAGAGGAAAGAGGCGATGGTGATTTTAGGGGTATTATTGGATTTAAGAATCCTAATACGGATATTTTGGGAAACAAAAAAATTTCATTAAAAGGACTCAAGGTGCTTCCCGTGTCTTTTCTTGAAAGTGGTTTGGGAAGAAAGCACCTCCTTGGTGCTTCTATTCAAAACACTTTTAACTGCTTCCATTTTTAAGTAAAAGAACTTTATAGTGTTCTGCCAAACATGTTAAATTTTCAGTAAAAGCACTTTCATCTATGTGAAACCACTTTTATCTTTAAAAAAGCAGATGCCAAACAGGCCCTTAGTTACTAGAAAATGTTATTTTATTTACGGAATTCTGTGTATTTGACAGGTTCACTGCATAATGAGTGTAATCCCACTACAGAAGCTCAAGCCTCATGAAGATGGAAGACAGATCATTGTGCATGCCTGCCTTCTTTGGAGGCCCAAAAAATTTCAGACAAACCGTGAATATCAAGGCCTTGAAGCTATATTCGTTGATGCACAGGTTAGTACACAAGTATTGATGTCCCTATTCTTTCTAACATAGTAATACATAAGATTAATACAGAACATTAAGAAAGAAACAAAAGATATCTGAATGGGGACAGTACGTTTTGTTGCAAAGTTTAAGAAGTCCAAGCTATATCACCATGACAAATTATCACAAAGTATTATAAAGCATACATCTTTTGTAAGCCAAAGCTAGAATTGAAAAGACCATCAATGCCATAGAAGTTGTATGCAACATAGCGGGAAACACACATCTATTAGAACGTTTGTTGGCTATAGTGTGAAACTCTGTGATTATGTAAATGTGGGCAGCTTGCAGATGTTGAACCATATGAGAGTAGTCTACTTCTTTTGCAGTGGCCTGGATAGCATCATTCTATAATCTATAACAGAAGATGCATGTCAGAAAGTATACAATATAAAGATAAGGATAAGTAAATAGAAAATTGAATGACACATGCATTTATTTTTATTACTCATGAAAGAAAAGATTATAGTTAGGAAAAATAGGGGGAAGAATATTTGTTAACTGACCTATGGATATAACTTGAAGGCCTTAATAATTATGGTCGGTTTGGAATTTTTGTGGCCTCCAAAGACAGCAGACACGCACGATGATTTGTCTTCCATCTTTATGGGGCCTGAGTTTCTGTAGTGGGATAGCACGCATTATGCAATGAACCTGTTAGATACACAGAATTCAGTAAGTAAAATACCATATTCTAGTAAGTAAAGTGGTTCCATAGTGATAGAGAAATCCAAAAAACAACATTACACAATAAATATGACAACTACACCTGACAGGAAAAATTGTAATACATCTTTATACACTATATTTTTAGTGTATATATTTGGAAGCTCATCATTATTGAGGATAATGATCTTCAAACCCTCTCGTGATGTAACTCTAGACAGAGCAACATATAATTGACCATGAGTGAAAACTGGTTGAGAAAGGTATAAACCAACATGCTGTAATGATTGACCCTGACTCTTATTTATGGTCATGGCATAGCAAGGCCTAATAGGAAATTGTCTTCTTTTTAAGGTGAATGGTCATTTATGTTCCGTTGCTGAAAGTACAATTCTAGGTATAAAGACCTTTTCACCTATATTGGAACATGTCAATACTTGAGCCTCAATAACTCTATTTGTCATTTGAGTAACAACTAATCTGGTTCCATTGCATAAACCTAATGATTGATTTAGATTTCGCAACAAAATAATAGGCATGCCTAATTTTAAAGTTCAAGAATGCGTTGGTAATCCTTTAAATTCAAGTTGGTTGAGGAATTCAGTAGGATACATCAAGTTGACATTCTCTTCATCAATAGAAGTTGTGCACAGAGAATCTGAACTTAAATAAATATGCTTTTTCCCAGGCAGCAAATCAATTATATAATCATTAATCTCTGAAACAATATTATTTCTAGGAGCAATAATAGCATGTTCTCTTAAGTAAACAGAATTCATGTAATTGTCAGAGAAATTTGGGTACACTTTTTCAAAAAGAAATTGGATAGGGTTTGTGTACTGGTCTAAAAGTAAATCTTTAGGAATTTGTATCCAAGAAGCCTCTTCATCAGTAGAATACGCTATATCTAGAAGTTCACCATTACCTACTTGCAAAATCCATTTACCAAAACTATGTAATTTTTGTTTGGCATCCAAGGTCAAATTTGGCTTAGAAAGTCGCATATTTTCTTTCAAAGAAAAAAAAAATAGTGAAAATAGGCCATAAGTAAGAGGTATTGAGGGAAGTGTTTATAATATCTTCTCGTGTACCTCCTGGAATGACAGGTAAAATTTGTCTAAAATCTCCTCCAAGCAAAAATGGTTTTCCACCAAATGGTCTGTAAGAACTGAAGTTAGTGACAGATGACAAAATATCACATAAAGTTTTGTGAACATTTATACGCAGGCTTCAACCAAATCAATAAACGACAATGAGGTAAACCTCTCTTTTGAAATTCAATCGTACAACCATCTGGGGTAAACAGCCAAGAGAAATAGAAATAAAATTAGTAATTTGCTGTATATGTAAGAAGGGGAAAAAAACCACAAAACAAATAAAAAAAACAGAAAAGAAACTAAACCTAAGAAAAATAGGAGTCGAACAAAATTTAAAAATTTTACCTGCTTTAACTTCTCCAAATGGTTTTCCAGATTTGATATAGTTAATAAGGTCATCAAGTTTTAATTTGAACACTCTAGAAACTATATTAGGTCTATCCTCAGATTTATATCCAGGAGTTCGATGAAGTTCTCTTGTAATTTCAGGTCATTTAACATTTGAAGTAAAAGTTATAAAAAGATCTGGAGTACCAAAATGCCTACATATTGCTATTGCATCCTGATAATTATTGAACATATATCTAGCTCCTCCAATAAATGAAGCAGGCAATATAATTTTTTGGCCCACATTATTGGCAGCAATATCTCCTTTGGAGAGTGCATCACATATACCTTTATATACATCACTCCTTAAGTCATGCTGATTTTGTCTAATATAATCTAGCCTGCTTTCTTCAACTGTTGCATAACAATCCACTAAAAATTGCTGAAAGAGACGGCCTTCTTTTAAGAGAGTGCTCAAAAAAGGTTGTCTTTGTTGAAGCTGATAAGCAATATAAGAACACATAGAAATAGTTTCTCGCTTAGGCAAAGAACCCCTATATTGAGGATTGCATTTTAAATTAAGAGAAAAACCATCTTCACCATAGGGAAATAAAATAGGATACTGTAAAGCCATAAATTTTGGATGCAGTTTATTAACACGATGTAAAGTTCTACTCTGGCTTTCTACAATTATGTCTCGGTTGGAATCATGTAACCCTATATCGTCTACAATCAAACCACCAATCTGATTAGTTGTAGGCTCTTCATATTGCTTACTATCAGTGGGACGCCTACCTAGTAATTTTAAACGCACAGAACAAAGTGAAAGTGCTTCAAATCTATCCCTAATACTTCTAAATACCTTTGTTAGTTCATTTGAAGCATCAAACATTTGTATCAGCTGCTGCACAATATTTTCATCAAGCATTTCATTAGTCTGGGTAGTATTGACAGCATGTAAACGATTGTGCACTTCATTCTGAGTGTCATATACATAAAGTTGAGCAAATTTGGGCTGTCACCATCAGGAGGAAGTAAAGATCCTACCAAATGATAGAGTTGGCCACTAATTTTAAAAATATATGGGCTGGAACTGTTGTTGATAGTATGGTCAATTTTTGCGCCAATCGAAGTAAATGCAAACATATAATTATAAACACGAATATTTTCACGAAAACCAAACTGGTATGGCCATTTTGTGGATTCAGCAAATAACTTAAAGGGGAAGGAGCAGGTTTAGGAAGAGGGAATTTGAGTTTTCCTTGTTGACAACAGACAGTGTATATAGGCTCTTTGTTAGAGGTTCTTTTACAAATTGCCTCTGCCAACCAAAACTGAGCCCCACAATATATACATTTGTAATTCTTATCGCCCAAATCTACATACTCCTCTATTGTTTTCTCTACAAAAACAGCAGGTACAAAGCACACAATAACCATAATCAGTTTTCAATAATAGTAAAATATAGGGCAATCTATTATACTGGACATTATGGTAAACTACATTTCAATCATAGAAGGATAAATAGCAACACAAAAAAAAAAAATGAAGACGTACTCAGTCTTTTCATTTGAGTAGCCATTGGACCCTGAACATTAGTAAGCGAAGATGATGGTTCACTATCCAGGGAAAATTGTCTGGGGTGATGCCTACTTACAGACATTCTTAGTATTGTGCTGTCAATGAGAACAGTAAAAATAATCAAACAATACGCAATATTTAACAAATTGAATGTATAACATACACATACAAATTAAACAATCGCATTGCAAGCCATAGGTATAATAAAGCATGACCCCAAAAAGTAGTTGAATAGCAAAGAAATATATGAAACTGCTACAACCAACAGTAATAAAGTTATAAGATCTATAAAGTAACAACTAACCTGAACTAAAACGACAAACAACAAGCAATCAGCAAGGTTTGTGCGTGAAAGCGTACATGAAAAATAGCCAATCAATTAAACAATTACAAACAAATATATAAAGAAAGCAAATACAAATACAATACCTAATCCGCTTATTTGGAAAATAGCAATATCATGTAAGCACGGATATTCCAATTCCAGTCGAAAGTAAAAGAAAATTACAAAACTAATAAACTTTCTATAAAGCTATGAACAACTAAACTTTTAAGTTGTATATCAGATAAATTTAGCTACTCCTAGTTGATGCAGCATCATTTCTTCCATTATAAGATCAACACAATCATGATACACTCATTCAGTATTCTGTTGACACCATTTAAATACTCAACTCAACCCTAATAATCAGCTAAGCTAATTACTAAATGTACCTGCTTAGAAAAATTGTGAAGCTGCTGTTTTGACAGGTTCACTGCATAATGAGTGTAATCCCACTACAGAAGCTCAAGCCTCATGAATAACTGCCTACAATTTTCCCTTTCATTACCTTTTTTTTGTGTATGTTGTTTTCATATGTAACAAATACTTATCTATTGTGGAGACAAAGGGGATAAAACGGCCCCGGGCCCATCAGAAAATTCTCTTCCTAGGATGATCTAGCGAAGGGAATTCATTGCTGCTGCTCAAATGCTCTCTCCGAAGGGAGTTTCCACAACTAGGTTGAAGCCGAATCTCAAGCAAGAGATAGAGAAAGCTAAGGAGGAATTTGACAGATACAACAAGATGAACACTTTTAGGCTTGCAATGGAGGATATCATTCATTTTATGAATGAAACGTACCCGATCGTGGGTAGCCTCGATGAGTGGAAAAAGCTTCAAGTACTACGAACAGCAGCTGCTTTCTAGGACCACCAAGTTAGAAATCGTTGGGCCGGGTGACTTACACAATCGATCCCGAGAATCTCACTGATGATGAAGTTGAAGTGATCAAAAGCCAAGCGGAAAAGTTGGGCCTCACATATGTCCCATTAGACCCGGTGAAGGAGCTGGAATATAGCCACTGGAGGTTAGGCACATTCTTTGACAACGTCTGTTTTTTCTTTCTTCTTCTCATTATTGATACTCTTATTTGATAGATGCATCTGAATAATCTGTTAGTTAAGTGTCTTTAAACCCCATTTTCCGGGAAATATCGGAAACCAATGCAATTAGTTTATACACTATTCAAACAATATATTGGCCAATAGTATGTATCGTAGAACCAAATAGACATAAATGATTGGGGATTCAATGGATGTGTTACTTTAAATTCAAAACTACAGTGCGCATATTTTTATGTTTTTTTACATATATATGTCAGGTGTTACAAAAATATTGACACTCTGTTTATACTATTCATAAATTTTTCTTGTAGGCCTGGAATGTGGGAACATATTCTGAACTATTGAAGTCTCTTTCCGATGGAATCTGAAGCAGGTTGTGAGGATGTGATTCGCCAGTCATGGAATCCAGTTCAGTTGATGTAGTTCTTGTTTCATTTAGAGAACTCTTATTTTAAGTTCAGTTGATGCAGTTTTTTTTTTTAAGTATTATGTCATGAGTTGTAATATAATCGTATTGTTGAAACATATTTCGACTGGGTAAATATTAGAATTAGATGGTGGCTGTGACTGTCAAGCATAATAAAACCAAATCGAAATATGTTTCAACAATACGATTATATTACAACCCATGACATAATACTTAAAAAAAAACTGCATCAATTGAACTTAAAATAAGAGTGCTCTAAATGAAACAAGAACTGCATCAACTGAACTGGATTCCATGACTGGCGAATCACATCCTCACAACCTGCTTCAGATTCCATCGGAAAGAGACTTCAATAGACTTCAATAGTTCAGCATATGTTCCCACATTCCTAATTTGTAGGGCACGATATCGATTTTGCAGATATGTGCATTTTTACACGATATCGATTTTCCCTTCTACAACCATCTTCATTTCTTCTCTTCGTATGGTTTGTGACTTGCCAAATTTCACTCCTTCTCAACCTAAATTCAAACCGCAACTGCTCTATTAATTTGGCTTCCTATCCATGTGTCATATTCATATTCCAGAACCTTTGTATCTTGCTAAATCTTAAGTTCTGTAACTCTACATTGGTTAAGAGCATCTCCACCGGTTGGCATATCGGACGGGCAATCCGTCGATTGCCCGCCTAATTGGTGAAACCCACCTCCACCGGTGCCAAATCGGACGAGGAATCAGACGCGTTCAAGTTCGCAGTTGCGGGCGATGTCGATCGCCGCCCTCGAACGAGGTCTTCGGACTCGCCCTCGACCGCCGACAACCCACCTGCAAAAGCTGACGACTCGCCCTCGTCCTTTCTCTCTCTATCTCGTCTTTCTCTCCACTGCGAAATCAAAGAGAGCAAAGCAGCCATGGAAGCAACACCATTGGCCTCTCCTCCTCCCTTCATCGCTCACCGCCAATCACCAATTCACCCATTCACCGGCGACAACCAACCAAATTACCGAAGTTGACTCCGCCGCTCCGGCTCGGAAACCTCAAAACGTCGGCAAATTGGATTACGGGTAATAAATAATAACCTCGCAAAACCTTTGAATTTCTCGTTTTTTTTGTCAAGCTTAATTTTGTTTCTAGGTCACAGATGCGACCATTATCGAGGACGATGCAAGATTCGAGCTCCTTGATGCGACCAGGTGTTCCCCTGCAGCCATTGCCACAACGACGCCACCGTAACAAATTTTAGTCTCAACCTCTAATTTCATTGCTGTCTTGTCCTTCTTTTTGTTAATTTTTTGTACACATTTTTTGATTTGACTAGCTAATTGACTGTTTTCGGTGCTCGTTTCTTGCTCGATTTTGTAATTTAATGGTTTTCGTGTTCGATTGTATCATTAGACTAGTTAATTTACTGTTTGATTGTTGAGTAGCTCTCCTGGTTTCTTTGATGTAGCGTCGATTTCGGGCTTTGATTAGTTAGGTGGATTGTTGGAAATGATTGTGTTAGTTGGTAGTTTTAAGTGATTGTTTGATTAGTTAGTTGAGTGTTTGAAATGATTGTTGTGGTGTTTGGTTACTAAATTGACAGCTGAGATGGCGAGGAGGCAGGCTTTGTTCCCCGGAGATTCGGAGTTCCAGCAGCTGCTTCACATTTTCAGGTGTTTGTTTTTGTGTTCCGGCTCAGTTTTCGCAGTTCGGTTTGTATTCATTTTAATGGGAATGTGATGAAGGAAGATAAAAAATCTTACTTGGAAGTGTTGCTATGTGTGCAGGTTGCTAGGTACACCAACAGACAAGCAGTGGCCGAGAGTGAGTGCAGGTTACTTGGAAAATAAAATATCACTTTGTTTTGTTCTTGTGCATTGTCCATCATGTATGTTTCTTGTAATACTTTCTGTTTTGTTTCAAGAACGTGGCGGTTCAAGGTTAATATTCATTTCTCAACATTGGTTTGAATCTATTGGTGTCATTGGCTGTCTGGTCCATATGCCTAATCAATAAAATTTAGTAATTTTTAAATCAAATTGCCCTCCAAATTGACTTTGTTGGGTGGAGACAACAAGGGCAATTTGATTGTCCTCCAAATTGCCCTAGGGCAATTTGTGCAAATTGCCATTAGTCTAAGGCAATCCACCCAACATGGGTGGAGATGCTCTAACATTGAATTACTAAACCACAACTCCAACATTTGCTAATTAACATATTCAGCCGAATATATGTGTTCTACCACCGTTGTTTGTAGTATACATTTTCTCCATCATTTTAAATAATTCCTGCATGCTATATATATGACACTTTCCATCATTTTCAATCTTAGGTTATCTCAATTGGCCTTCACCATTATTGACCGGAAAAAACAAAAACTTCAGGATTTGCTGCTTAGCACATCCACAAGAATCTGTGTGTTCTGCTGATGTTATTTGTATTATGCATTTTCTTCATCAGTTTACATGATACGCTTTTTTCATATGCATGACCCAAACCTGTATGCTATATTATGAATTGTGCATTAATTTATGGTGTGGCTCAATTGGTAGCATTATTATATGTTCACACATTAGGTCACAGTTTTTTATTTTTTATTTTATATGTTTTATATTAAGCCTATTTATTGGCATAACCTCAAAAATCGATTACAATCATACCTGAGTAAACTGAGCTATATAGTTGTTACCCAAATATGTACCTTCATAACCGCTGTAATAGCTACTTTAATCTAGAATATTTAGTGATCTGACTCAGCTAATTCTATTTTCTAATCTCAATGCTTATGTTTAAAAGCCTGCTATGTGTACAAAGGCCTCTCATTAATATATATGAAAGTTAAGTTGCTATACACATGCTATTTTTCTACAGCACATCTGCAGTTCAACAATCGACAGAAGAAGAGGCTCTAGAAGTGGCAATGTAATATTATACTAAGTACCAAACAAACAAGCTTCACTATGAAATTCGTAAAACATTGACTGGTTTGTTGTTCTGTATTAATCTTATGTATTACTGTGTTTTCCTACAGGCCTAGCTTATTTGAAAAGATATCCAAAGAACCCAGTAGGATATTTGTATCTTAGACTTATTGTAAGATTGGCTATCCTTGTAACAAAAAAAAAACATTGTAATATCATTCACATGCTCAATCTAGGTTTTAGAGTTTAGCGTTAGGCTTAGAGATAAGTGGTTGAAGTGAAGAACAAGAAATAAAGAAATATTCAGATGCACTGCGACCAATTCAGCACCTCATGTCATTTGCATATACATAAAGTTTTCTTAACTTAGGTTTAAAGTGAGAAAAATGTGTTCTTCATTAAAAACTCAGTTTTAGCATATTCGGTGTCTAGTCACCCTAGATCCCGTTGGTTCTATGTCAGTGAAAGTGATTGGTCACTTGACAGAGCACGCTTTTACCCGGTTTAGACAGGTCATGTCTTTATCCGGCTGAAGCATGCTTTTAACCGCTGTGTAGTCAAATGCATCCCACTGTCTCGATTCTGCCTAGGTTAAAATTGCTTAAGAAAATCTCAGCCGCTCCTCTTGTGAGATCTGAGCCGCCCCTTTCATATTCATTTTGGCTATAAATACCAAACCCTTTCTGCCACTTTCTTTTGGGGTTTTTGCATAAAGTTTTTCAAATATTCATCTTTCAAAAACTCTCTTATCTTGCTGCCTCCTTGTTCGGAATCATATCTTACATCGTTGTGAGCTTTCATTCATGTTAAGTTTCTACAAGGATTCATAAGATGGCATGCACATGAATTTCTCCTAAGTTTCGGTTCTTCTCAAAATCATATCTTTGAAGGAAACCTTGAAGAAGTTCTCATCTTCACCGTTTCAACTTCCTTGTTTTCAAAACTCATTTAGTTTAGAAGTTGAAATAGTGGTCTTTGATCTTGTCTCCCATGTTCACACATTAATTGAGACAAGGTTGATATTTAGGAGTCTTTTGACTTCATGTTTTTCTGCCCAGTTTTGTAACTATTGCATAAGAACACTCAGTTGTCCAGCGGTTTTACTGAAGCTCCTTAGCTCTCTGTAACTCTGCTGGTGACTAGTCACATATAATCACAGCTTATACATTTGGTGCCGCTGACCAGACATACGTGTGTATTCTCTGGAAAGTGAATGACCAGTCATCTGTACCACTGGAGGTGAAGCGATTGAAGAAGAAGCCGCACGAGGAATTGCTGCATCTAAGACTAGGTACATTAGATGTTGAGCATTGTATAAACCTTGTATTGGGCATCTTTTTGCCGTTTCATAGTGGAAGGCCGATCTTCTGATAGACCCCCGGTTTTTTACCCTTTGGGGTTTTTCCGGGTACCAAAACATTGTGTTCATCTCTGTGATTTGTTAACAAGCTGACTAGTCATAAAATCGGAATTAATTATGCACCAACTTAACTTACAATGCAATCCGGACAAACTGTGTGACTGATCATCAAAATAACTGTTGCATTAGAACCGCTGGAATTGACTAGGCTGTAGTTGTGGATAGCCCGCAGAGTTCATCTTCACTGAATCTGTTTTGGAAACCTAAGTTGGCATAACATTCGAATGTGTTTTGAACAACTTCACAAGCATACACAAACTGTTAATTAAAGGACTGGTCACATATTTCAGTATGGAAACTAAGTGACTGGTCACGTTGTTCAGTACAGAAACAAAGGTTTAAGTTCATTACTTTAGGTGACTAGTCACCTAAGTAATCTGTTGTGTGAATTGTTTGTACTTGCCGTGACTTAATTGAAAATTACCCCCCTCATTGCCAACCTGCAAACCCCCCGAAGCCAGCGCTTCTCCTACCTAAAACACTTTCTTTGTATAAAAACCACTACTTTAATGTACTTTATATAGCATTGTAATATATTAAATTGTATAAGATGTGGTGTAACTTATGTAATGTTATATAGCCTATGTATCATTTGTATCATAACGGATAATTTTTTTGGCTATACTATGAATAATGATACAAACTACTGCATAATTTCCTTCCGAAAATGGCTCGCAGCAACACGCAGGCACTTCTTGGGTTGGAAATTCCCTTTCTAGCCACCTTAAATTCCCTGTGATTGGCTCCCAGCACAGTGGAAGGGCAGTTTTGTCCCTCCCCTAAAAAATTTCCCTCTTGCCTTCTTCCAGCATTTTCGTGTGCATCTGCTCATAGTCGGTTGGCACCGCTTGACCGCCTTCTTTGCCCAATTGTAATCCGCCGCGATCTCTACTTCATTCTCATCTTCCCTTACTTCTTGCTTGCTTTCCAGGAAATCGAGGAACTGTGAAGCGGTTGCGTGTATTAGTTGCAGCTTAATTTGGGCCGTCCTTTTTGCTGTGCTGTGCTGTGCTTATTCACTAAATCCGACCTTTCATTCCATTGCTTATCCGTCAGCTACGTTCTCTTTTCCTGTTAGTTCTTTTTTGGGTTTTCTGTCATCTGTTCGTATTGTTTGTGTGTTTGTTGTTTCCACTGGTATGTTTTGTTAGTCTCCTTCCATAAAGTTTTCTTTGTTATGTTTGTACAAAGAAAACTTGGCAAGTCACAAACCCATATGCATCGTGGGATGACCAGTCACTTGTTGTGATGAACCTGACAGTTTTCTTTGGATTGCTTTTATCTTAATAGATGTTACGTGATGAGTTACTTGACAAACTTTAACTTGTGTATGCTTGTGAAGTGTCCAACAACATTCAAATGATATGCCAACTTAGGTCCTCAACAGATTCAGTGAAGATTGAGATCTGAGAGCTATCCACAACTACAACTTATTTAATCCAGCGTTTCTAATGCAGTAATTATGATGACCAATTTGGGAATTGTTGATATGTAGGGAAAGTTGTTTTGTCAAGCACGTATGCAACGTGCTGTTATGTGAATTTGGATCTGCCAGAATTTGAGCTTTATAAGATGAGCTTGATATCATTATAGATTTATTTTCCCCCAAGTCTATATTTGTTTTGACACATAGCATAAACCTTATTTCCATATATGAAACCCTAATTTCCCTGCAGCGTTCCAGATATGCCCTCCACTTTGAAACTGCACCCACCGTTAGCAAAAACCACATCTGGCCAGCAGCTTATAGAAAATGCTACCAGATTTTCTGTGGCAGATTTGAATGTTTTAGAGCCTGACACAGCAAAGGTGCCACTATTGTCTTAAGCAATAGCTGCATATGTTTACATCATGTCCTCTTTCTTCAAAATGTTGTCTATCATTGTACCAATATATTGCATCAGTTTCTCGAAATTGAGTATACTTTAGGTACTCTTACAACACTATGCTCCATAAACAGTAAATAGCATTTGAAAATTTTCTACCAATACTTCTGCTACCGAATGTGAAAACTCAATAATCTGTTGACCATATTTTAACATACCGCTAGAAAAGGATTATTGTGCATTATTTAATAAGTTGGTCATTCTCTGATAGTTACATATACTTTCTCACCAACTATTATCAACGACAATCAATTGTGCCTATTATTTACAATGTAAATGACAGAAATACATGCTCTCTCTCTAAACCAATGATAATTACTTCTTGTAATCCTTTGTCGAGCAGAAATCAAGAGTTTTGTGAACCAACCTTGGTGGTACGAGACCTGTCCTATGTGCTACAAACAGCTGCAGAATCTTTCTAACCCTCTATCGCTTTGTCCAAAAGGTGGCGAAATTATTGCTGCTCTAGTTCCTTGGTAATGCAATCCCTATCCAAATAATTAATTTTGTTCTTATATTCATTTTGTTTACATCTCTGCTTAATTCTTGATGCATCCTCTCAACTTAAAATATAGGTTCAAGGCAGCTGTTATGTTAGAAGACAAGACAGACGAAACAAAGGCAATGGCCATTGGAAAAACTGTTGAACGCGTTTTTGGTGTCTCTTGATCCGATTTAGTTATGAAACAAGGCTACAAAGATAAGAATAAAATTCATCCACCTCTTCTGCAGGCCTTGCATCAAGAAAAGCTATTCCACTTTCGATTTGGACAAGTGAAGGCAAATTTTAACCGGCCTGATTATCTAATCCAGGCACGCTTGATGACAGCCACCCATTTGCACATACTTCTCCAAATCTACCAAAACCACCCTCACCAGCAGCTCTGCTCAAGTGCAGCACCTCTGAGGCTAAAGAACCCTCAACCTGCACAGAAACTACAGGAAGTCAACCAGCAAAAAGACAACTTATGTTCCCCTCTTCACAACAAGAAAAGAAAATCAAAAGGTTACAATTTGGTATACAAACTTGCATTGTGGAATATACAGTAATGTTTTACTCATGATTATCTAACTTTTTCCCTTTTGATCTCTTCAACAACTTTGATATAAAACAAGTGGACAACAACTTGAAACGAGTATTCCGCCATCAGTTGCAGAAGAAAGTGCAGGAGAGTCTGATGACATTTTGATGGCGTCTTATACAAGAAAAGCATCTGTAGAAAATGGGAAGGATGATATTTCCCAGGAAAAAATTTTGTACGGTTATTCCATTACTTAATATTTACATTGCCATTCAACTACAGTTTTTGGCTCCTGCATTTATCAATTGTTCTTATTAGTACTGCTTAGCCTTGATTGAATTGACATCTATATTTACAATGGTTTCCAATCTTCCCCACAAATATATCTTCAAAATGTGTATTGGCAACTACTTGCTACCTTCAAATTCAGTTGCTTATCTATAAACTCTCATTCATAGTGATTGTATCAATACTTTTTGAATGCAGTATTGCTTCCTGCTCAGTCTTCCCCATTTCCTAATGGAAATTCATTACACCTTTTACCAACACAATATTTGATAACCTACTGATTACTCTCTTACTGCACATTTGTAGTCATTTGTGACCATTACTGTCTCACTTTTGAGATCTCCATGTGTTTTCTCTTTCATCTTCTTTATCCCCCCCCTTTTTTTTTTCTTTTTTGTTTTTCTGTATATCTCAATTTACAAAAAGTTTACTGCATATTTGACCTAAGTCTTACCACCCTGTGTCGAATAGGGGTGGGAAATTATTCCCGAATCCCGCATCCCGATCCCGATCCCGATCCCGACAATCCCGATCCCGGTAATCCCGATCCTGACTAGTCGGGATACTGTCCTGATCCCGACTAAGTCGGGACGGAATCGGGATTTTTTTTGAAAAAAGTCGGGATCCCGACATCCCGACATTATATATATATATATATATATATATATATATATATATATATATATATATATATATATTATTATTATTTTTTTTTTAATTATTATCTAACCCTAAACGCATCTCTCTCACTACTCTTTCATTCAATCAGCCGCCCAGACTCGCATCTTCTTCCTTCTCCGGATTCCATCTCCGCCACTCTGCAAATCGGCCTCCATCTCGGCCTTCTCCCCGCCTCCATCTCTGCCTCCTCCCTTCTCACCGACCCCTTCTTTTAGCCTCCGCAATTCTCACTGTTTCTGTGCAGCGAACGCACTTCGAAAGTCGCGGCAAAGAACCTGTCATTTGGGTGAGTTTTATTGTGAATGAATTTGATTGTTAATGTTACAAACCTGTCATTCCTTGATATGTGCGTTATGACCCAGTATGCTCCCCCACCTAATTTTGCCAAACTACATTATCAATCCAAGTTGATCTGAGTTGGTAAATATATAAAGATATCCTTTCATTTTCATTTAATTTCTTTTGTGAATGAATTTGATTTGAGTTGTGGTTCGGCTTTTCTAATGGATACTTTAAAAACTGATTCAATTTTGGCCTTTTAGAATCCGTCGTGCAAATTCTGTGGATGATGTTTGGGGATTACTTCGGGTGTTTGTTGTTGTGCTGAATTATGAGATTCGTCGGATTGAGGCTCGGTTGCTGAGGTTGGCAGCAAAGGTCAGCATTCCCTGTTTTAATTTATTTTCAGTTTTCGTAATTCTTGCACTTCAAGAATTCTTGCGCATTCGAGTCAAAATTGAGAAGTGGGGGTTGATTGGATTTATATATGAGATTGTAGCATTTATATTTATGGGTATGTGAAGCTTTATTACATTTATTCTTGCATTGCCGTGGCTGCTGGGTTTAAAAATTAAAATTAGATTTCTCTTGTCTTGTAGTATTCAATGGAGTCTACCTATTTTGATGATAGTGCTTCAACTCATGATGTTGTTGAATACGCTAATGACGATGATGTATATGCTGATAATGTTGATGAGTATGTCTATAATGATAATGCCCATCAAGATCATTTTGGCCATATTGATGGTGAAACTGAAAATTATTTTGATGATGAAGTTGAAACTCAAGAGCAAAATGTGGGGGGACAAGGTGATGAAGAACCCGAAGAAAGACCGATTAAGAAGCCAAAAAATAGTAGATTGAAGTCTGTGGTGTGGCAACATTTTGATAGAGAAATGTGGACTGATCAAGACAATGTAGACCACATAGTTGCAATATGCAAATATTGTGGTAAACGTGTTTCAGCTCATCCCAAGAGAGATGGAAATAAGGGAGCTACGAATCACATGAACTCTTGTATGGAAAGCCCTCTTTGGAAGAATAAGGATGTGAGTCAACCAACATTAACAAATGAATCCATGGGTGCCGCTTTGGTCCCACATTCGTTCAATCAAAAAAGGCATGAAATGAAGTGTGCTATGTTCATTATTAAGGATGAGCAACCTTTTAGAGCCATTGAAGGAGAAGGATTGAGGGAGTTACTACTAGATCTTCAACCTAGGTTCAAGATACCATGTAGAAAGAAGATAGCTAGTATGGTGTGGGACTTATTCATGGTTGAGAAAACCAAGATTTTTTTTTGGTCAAGTTAGAAAACCAAGATTAAGAGTGCACTAAACGGGAGGAGAATAAGTATCACAACCGATACTTGGACATCCATTCAAAACATAAACTACATGGTAATCACCGCTCATTTCTTGGATGATGATTGGAAGATCCACAAGAGGATTATAAACTTTACCAAAATCACAAGTCATTCGGGGGAAGATATTGGAAAGGTCTTAGAAGGATGTCTAACTTTGACCGGTGATGAAGGGTGGGAGGTAGACAAAATTTTTTGTATTACCGTTGATAATGCTAGTGCCAACAAGGTGGCAATTACTTACATGGCCAATAGACTCAAGAATTTGGGAACTCTAATGTTTGATGGGGTGTATTTGCATTTGAGATGTGCATGTCATATACTTAATTTGATTTTTGGGGATGGCTTGAAGGAACTTCAAAAATCAATTGAAGGCATACGGAATTGTGTGAAGTACCTTCATTCTTCACCGCAAAGGTTGGAAAAATTTAGGACGGTTTGCATATTGGAGAGAATAGATAAAATGTCAAATGTTCCCTATGATGTGGCTACAAGATGGAATTCAACCTACAAGATGCTTGAGAGTGCATACAAGTTTAAGAAGGTGTTTGCTAGGTTGGGGCAAGAAGAAGCAACTTTCAATGACTATTTTAATGAGCTAGTTTGGAAAGATGATAAAAAGGAGAAGGAGAAAAGAGTTGGACCACCGGTTGAAGAAGATTGGGAACAAGCACTTGCTTTTACACATTTTCTAAAGAACTTCTATGATACTACTTTGGTGCTTAGTGCAAGCAAATGGTGTACCTCAAGTTTGATTTTGAAAGAAATGTTTGCGGTGGAAAGGGCAATTTTCTACAAGAAGGAAGATTCATTTAATCCTATTTTGCAAAAGGTGGCAACTAGTATGGGTCTTAAATTTGACAAGTATTGGGGAAGTTTTGATAGAGTGAATAGACTTGTCTATGTTGCTACCCTTGACCCAAGATTTAAGCTCCAACTCTTGAGGAAGCAACACAATATTATTGAAACAAGCAATGATGTTATTGAATATATGGTGAGTGAAGTGAAAAAATGCTTGAATTATTTGTATAGTGAGTACAAAGGAGCTAGTCCAATGGATGGTGCACAAGAAAATGATTTGGTCATGGGCAATGTTGATGAAGATGATGAAGATGATATTTTAGACCAACTTGAGAGAGAAAGGGCGGAAAAATCTTTGAATGAGATATCAAATGAAGTTGATTCTTTTCTCGCCGATCTTTTTGAAAATGCTAAGAACTCGGCATTCAATCTCTTGGAGTGGTGGAAGGTAAATGGACATAGATATCCAATATTGTCCAAGATTGCTAAGGATGTATTTGCAATCCCATCTTCCACCGTTGCTAGTGAAAATGCATTTAGTCTTGGTAGGAGGGTTGTGGATCCGTTTAGAGCATCATTGACTCCGAGAATGGTTGAGGCACTAGTGTGTACTAGTGATTGGCTAAGGGCGGAAGCATTTTCATTTTACAAGGAACCAACGGATGATGAAATTGAATTTTATAAGGAGCTTGAAGAAATTGAATAAAGTAAGATGCTTTAATTTATTATAGTTTTTATGTTATTAACTTATTGTAGTTTTGTGTTATTAAACTTAAGTTGATATTCATTAATTATTTTGTTTGAGAAATGTTATAATGTTTGATCCGTGTGAATTATTATTTTTTTATGTAGATTGGCAACAACTTCAAATGGGTCCTCCTGCTCCTCTTCAAGTGCCTCCTATTTTTCCTCCTACTAGGACCCCATCATCTCAATCTAGTTCGGCTTCAATAAATTCAAGTGTTGGTGCTTCTAGTTCTGGAGTTCAAGGTAGGGGTAGAAGTCAAGTTGCTCCTAGGACAAGAGGTCGAGGTGTTCCTAGGCCAAGAGGTCGGGGTGCTTCTATGCCAGGAGGTCGAGGTGCTTGTACATCTAATGGTCGAGTTGCTCCTATGTCTAGAGGTCGAGGTAGAATCTAGAAGTGCTCTTCTACTTGTTGAACCAAACAATGACATTGCATTTTACATGAGTGATATGTAATTCTGACTTAATCTTTCAAGTTCGGAGTTGTATGCTTTATTTTTAAGTTTGGATTTGTAAGTTGTTCTATTCTTATCTTTAGATTTATGACAATTAAGTTCAAGTTATTGTATTCCTATGTTATTATGCTTCATTTTCATAATGTATGAGTTGTACTTGTTGATTCACATTAACAATGTATGCACAAAAAAAAAAGTATAAAATTTCATATTATATTTGAGATTTCATTATCGGGATTTATCGGGTTCCCCGATCGGGATCCCGACTTAATCGGGATTTTATTGTCGGGATCCCGACTTAATCGGGACGGGATTCGGGATCATTTTTAGCCACTAATCGGGATCGGGACGGGATCGGGATTTTGGTAATCGGGATCGGGATGATCCCGATCCCACCCCTAGTGTCGAAGTCCTTGCTAACGAGATCTGAATGCTGCTACCCTTGCTTCAGTCACTACTAACAATGTCTCCTACAAACCCTGCTTTCCTCAGTTTTTTGTTCTCTTCAAAGTCGTTACTAACGATAACTCATATTCAACCGTTATTCATTTAGGTTACAAACAAATATCAGTTTTCAATAGGCATTTGACTACATTACGTTGAGCATTCGTTGCTTACAACATCTCATATTAAACTGCTATCATTTAAATTGTACATCAACATTGTTTGAAAACCGCCATTTCATTCCAGCGACTCTTTAAGCTGTATACAAACTATTCTATATAAATAAACATATATCACTACTTCCTGACTCAATTGCCTGTTTTCCATGTATTTGCTATTCATCTTCTCCAACAAGTGAAAAACACAGTGAAACAAGTGAGGCTCTCTAGCTGCAGAAGAACGCACTCAGGAAATTGATGATGTTTTAATCCTTTCATATCAAAGAAGATCTACTCCAGAAGTTGAAAGGTCTGGCGTCTCCCACAACTAGACTCCATATGTGTACTTCATAAACTTAGAACTAATTTGCCTTCTCATCTCGTTTATTTCTTTGTCTTCTGCATATATGAATTCCTGCTATGGATATTGTTTGGTTTTCATATACAGTTGCTTAAAATACTTCTTTCCTTTTACCAGCAACAAATACAGTTCATTGTTATTTATGGATAAGATTTATCCTTTACGTATCCAACTGTCACCTCTTACATATCTTCCTTTAACACATCTGTTCACTCTCTTTTTTTGCCATTTTGCCATTGTCTCTTTTTTTTTTTTACAATAACTTTTCTGTTTGTGATCTATTAATACGTTCCATCTGCTTTTTTAATCTACATATTCTATACACTAACACTGCTTTCACGTTGCATACAAATTTTCCAGCAAATTAAAGACTATCAAGAAGGAGCCTCTGTAAGTGAAATCAGTTCTTAGACGGCCCTGTCGAGCACCTAACACTTATACTCATAGGCAAGGTTTCAAAAAGCGCTAGGCGGGGCCTAGGCGGCAAGTAAGAGCCTAGCGCCTAGAGGATTAATCGGGGCCTAGGCGGGGCCTAGGCGAATTGAGAATTTTATGTTAAATATCATATCATACATGTAAATTAGCCTATGTAAAATCAAAATATTTACTTATATAATTGTCTTCGAAAGCAAAAATATTATTGATTCAAACTCAAACATACACTAAGTACAAGTATTGAACAAGTAGATTTCTAAAAGAACAAATAAAAGATGACAAATTCGTGTGGTTGGAGTTGAATGAGATAAACCCATGCAAAACAAAAGCAAAAGATAATGGTGGTCCGCGTGGTATGGTAGGGCTTGAGACAAACCCATTAAAAACAAAGCTAACAGACAATAAACTTAACTTATTATAAACCAAATCAAAAGCAAAACTTTATCTTTCCTCTCCCTCTCTCCTCTGCTTCGTTTTTCACAAAGAACACCGACCCAAGTTCATGTTTCACACAGGCATGAACAAACTGAGCTTAATCACCCCGTAAACAATAGAAGGCGCAGATCAGGTGGGTGGATTGCGGCACCGACGTTGAGGAGGGTGGTGGCGGCGGAGAGTTCTTTTTGTTCTTTGGTATTAATTGTTTAACAGAGAATAAATTGTTCTGTGGGATCCCTTGTTTGTTTTTTTTTTTTTTTTTTTTTTTTTGATTTGAAGTGAGAAAGAGTTATGATGGTTGGTAAATGGAAGGTTTTTGTGCGTGGAAAACTATAAGATGGCTCCAATTAATATGACAGATTGAAAAACCCAAGTATTTTTTGCTCCCTAGCCGTCCGCCTAGCCTCCGCCTAGTCCGCCCAGCGCCGCCTGGGCGCCGCCTCAATACCTCCACGCCTTTTGCTCCCGATTTCAAAGAAATCGAGTCGGTTGGTCTCCGCCCAACGCCTAGGCGCCGCCTAGGCGGCCGCCTAGAGCGCTTTTTGAAACACTGCTCATAGGGGCTTTAACATTGTACAAACAATTTGGGTACCAAAACTGCTACATTTTTGTAAATAATGTATGTCTGTTTCAAAAGGTGCTTGCAGTGTTAACATATAGTTAGTATGTTAACATAAGCCCTTTCTTCCCCTTGAATAATTTTTTGCTACAATCTGCTACCTGCCTTGTTACACCCGTCCCAAAAAGGTGGGCCCGGGATGTACGGCCGTCACCCGGAGGGTGACGTAGCCTAAACTCGCACACAAGACAACAAGACAAGGAGATAGAATCACAAGAGACACAACTAGGCCCATAGCATACATTCAACAGTATCAGAGCATCTACGATAAACAACAATATAATACAGGAGTACACGAACGGAAGCAAGTGAATACAACTCAAACTAAACATAGATAAGTCCCTACTCTCTCGGAATGGATGTAGAGCCTGCAAACTGCCTCTTCTAGCGTCACTGGTCAGCTCAGCTATTCCCTGAGAGGGCACAAAACCAAGGGTGAGTGGATGGAAAAAAAAAAAAGTAGTTTTGAAAACGTTGTTTAAAACATAATCTACATAACCCCCTGCTGTGAAAACATAAAATGTACTGAACATACTATACTACTCAGACTGCGCAGGTCGAGTGCACGTAGCATATCACACCCAGTGCCCTGAAGCGATGCAGGGCACCGCTAGTACAACTGAACATATAAACCCCTATGTACTCACCCTCACATGTTACCCACAACGCCCTGGAATGTGCAGGGGTCACTAGCACCAGAATAAATAAAGCTAGCAAATAGATTCTTCGGTGCGGGCAACACTATGGAAGCTGTGTCCTACGGCCGTAGTCCGAGTACTAAAAGTGTACGTGTGATTCTAGGTGCACAAGGATACTAGGCTATTGAAAAACTGATATTTATATCCATAACTACTATATATAATAACAATTGCGATAAAAGCAAGATCAATTGAAAACAAAACCCATCCACTCACAGTGAATCAGGGATGTTAGTTCGATCGCCTATACTGCCTCATTGTGGCGACTAAGTGGAGCTCGAGTACCTAATCAATTTCCAAAATCAACTGTCATACAAAAAATCGTATTGAATAACAACCTTTAGAACCCTAATTTCCCTTGTTTTGCTCAAGAGGGGTTTAACCGTATCTCAGATGGCGAAACGGAGCTCGCCATTAGATCCGGAACGTCGAAATGCTTCAAAAAAGTGGTTGGTTGACCATGGTCAACGTCATCAGCACCGTGGCATTGACGTGGCACTAACGTCAGCCAGCGCCGCCTTACCGTCATCAAAATTTTCCAGATTCTGGCGACACTATTCCGGCCGACCCCAATATTTCCAAAATCCTCATTTCTCAACCATTTTCAATGATCCATATGTCAAAATTCTTCTATGGAACGCAAGGAATCCAAAAATCAAGTTTTCAGGACTTACTTCGGGCTGTGCTGGCCGGAAAAACTGTCGAAAAATCCATTTTTTCTGTCGGGGTCGTCACCGGTGTTCCCCGCTGTTTCTAGGGTCGATATTAGGTGTTTCAGACTCGTGGCGTCGAGCTAGACCTGATGACAATGGCGGATTCCTCGATCGGTGGCCGGCCTGAGAGAGGCGGTATTGAGGAGGCTGGCGGCTTAAGGGAAACCTGAACCAGTTTTGGGGTTTAAAACCACCTAAAAATATCTTCCCCAACCGACCACCCAGAATCTGACATGTGGCACATTCCATCCACACCACCAAATAATTTTTTGTCCGTAACAACTTCGATACAAATCGAAATCCAATTCCGTCTTACAGTCGAGCCCTACGCATAGAGTACAATATCAAAAATATAATCCATTACTATTCAAAAGTCAGCGTTTGACCACAAGGGTATTTTGGTCATTTTTTGAGTAAATTCCGGGATGTGTCGTAACATGCCTCCTCTGTTGTTACTGCTTATAGAGGAATACAATAGTTGTTATTATCTGTTGTTGTTATCTGCTGTTACTTCTTATAGAAAGGGAGTTAGCCTGGAAGACATTCATCTTACAACAGGCCTTGCATTTCTTCTGGGAAGTGAGGCTGCAACATATCTACTAAACCTAAGTCTACTTCGGAGGTTGTTGGTTAGAGTGATCCAACTGCGACCTTAAACTTCCTGGCTATATTAGCCTGTGGAAATTCTTTACTCGAACGGACCAAAACAATTCGTCTTTGTAAGGACTGATTGTTGCGTTCGAGAGTAAATTGCTTCTATGTTCTTTGTAACACTTTCATACTTTCCACGGTTGGACGTGGACCACTATAATCAACAACTTCTGAGGTACACATGGGTTTCTCCTATGCAACTTCATCGTGCTCACTTACGGAGATGGCCATAGTATTGTCATCAGCTTCATTGGTTGTTACAAATTGATTCCATAGAATTGACTACATTTTCCACATCTGAGTACCAAGCGAGAAGGAGCAATCATGTATGAAGGATGGTTTTATATTCTGCCTTTTAAACAAATAGTAGAATTGATTACATTTTATAGTTAGTACATGAAGTCTGTGTACATATTCAAAGCGCACTGGTTTTCTTCTTATGAACAACAGTATCTACAATTTCTTTTCTCTTTTCATTTGCTCACAGCTCATTTGTATTGAAAATTGAACACATACATATTTCCTAACATTTACATATAGCATGTGTACATTTAAAAATTGGTAAATGTTCCAAAAATCTCCCATTCCAAAGACGCCGTCATCTCCCTAGGACCCGCCGGTCTCCGCCAGGCTCTACCTCCCCAAATCCGCTGCCGTCGACACCGCCACCAATTCTGTACCACTCAACTACCTCAAATCCCGAAGCCAACCTCGTCGCCGTCTCCGTTTCGATCTCGTCCGCAACCCTCCGCTCAATCAGGTATTTCTTCGTCCCTTTCGTTCCCTTGAATTGTGGGGTTTCGTTTTAAATTTCTCGTTCTATTCATCCATGGCTGCTCGAGTTCATGATTTTCAAATCTAGGGTTTGTTTCGTATTGAGTGTATTGGGTAATATATAAAAAGTTGAATCTTAATGAAGTTATATGCTGGAACATCCTGAATATCTGGTTGTTATACGCTTTTGTTCAGCTTGGTTTGTTGTGGTTTATGTTCTGCTTCGCTAACTAGATAACATCGGTGTGACATACTAATGCTGGAAGAATGTCCTATGTTTTGTCAACTGGATAGAGAGCTTTGGGGGTTAAGCTAGTTGTGTTCTTGTAAAGTAGAATTCTGAGGTCAAAATCTAGGGCCTTTTCAAGTTCTGAATTTCTATGCTGGGTATCTATTTGTGTGGGTAGTATGTATTACACTACTTTCATCTGATTGTTCCTGAATGTTTGATATGCTTGGTTTAGATGCAACCTTTGAAAATCCAATTTCTAGGCAAGATCTGAGATCAGCAGCTCGTAAACAAATTGGTGATACAGGGTTGCTGGATCACTTACTGAAGCACATGGATGGTAAAGTAGCACCAGGTGCTAATGAGCGGTTTCGTCTGTGGTTCAGCCGCAATGGAGTAATGGAGGTGTCTTATGAGAATGCAACCAAGAAAAACGAACTAGTCAATTGCAATGTGGATTTACTTCAGGCCAATGCCAACTCCAACCACAAAAGAAGAAGAAAAGTTCCTACATGCGATGGCCAACGGGTTGTTTCTCCGTATTTTCAGAATCAAGGAGGAGATGGAGAAAAGATCTCTGCCAACAAATCAGACATCAATAATGTAGTAGCTGAAGCTGGAAAAGCTTTTGAAAATCAAACTAAGAAGAAGAAGAAGAAGAGAAGGGAAATGAACTATAATTTGGATTTACTTGAGGCCAATGTCCATGTGAATGCCAGTTCTGACCATCGAAGCACCAGAAAAGGAATTATACGTGATGGGCAGCGGGTTGTCTCTCCATATTTTCAAAATCCAGGGGGAGATGGAAAAAAGGGTAATACTTTCCCAACTTCTGCAAAAGATGCTGACCCTATGAATGTAGTGGACAAAATAGAAACAGACGGAGCTTCTGATGAAAATAGAACTCTGGCAAAGAAGAAAAGGGATGCTGGGTGCAACGTGGATTCACTTGAGGCTGATGCCAGTACCCACAAAAGAAGAAAAAAAGTCCCTGTAGGCGTTGGACAGAATGTTTCTCCGTGTTTTGAGAATACAAGGGGAGAGAGAAATAACGACATATTGAATCTTGATGATGTGCCTGCACAATTTGCAAACAATGGTAATCTTAGCATATATCTTATTGGCAAACATAAAAAGATATCCAAAAAGTTGAAAACTTGTTTGCAAATTAGTAGTGTGAGGAAAAAAGAGGCGGAAGAAGAAAAAGAGGAGAAGCAGTATCAGATGGAGGATTTGCCATTGAATAATTTCATTGATTCTCCCATGCTAGTTAGGGACATAGGCAGAAATTCAATCGAGCGTGAGAGTATGCCAAGCACCTGCAGTATGGTTGCAGAGAGAGTGAGTCAGAATAGCATGGAGAATGGGAAGATTTCTTCAAAGAGGAGGAAGAAAAATAAAAATCATCATAGCACAGCATGTGTGGAAATCCAAAAGGTTTCCCCTTACTTTCAAGCATCAGAAATGCAAGAAGTTTTGGTAAATGGAGACAATGAAACAAATGCTAAGCCACCTAAACGGTGTTCAAAAACTAGTTCCACGTCTCTGAAGATCTCTCCCTACTTTCAGAAAGAATCTAAGAAAATTAAAACAAAGCGTAAGAAATCTCCAGGAAAATGGACTACTCTTTCTGCATCTCAGAAGAAAGATGAAGCGTACCAAAGAAAATGTCCAGATAACATATGGATTCCTCCTCATTCTGAATATGGCCTCATCCAAGAGGACCATTTTCGTGATCCTTGGCGAGTATTGGTGATATGCATGCTCCTTAATCAGACAACAGGATTGCAGGTCTTGTTTATTGTTATACTTTTCACTTGACTTTTTGACTATTTATCTTTTTGTTTCTACACTAGATCTTGATACTGTATATCTTTAAAAGTAAAAACATATAGTGAGAGTAGGGGTTTACTGAGTAGTTGAAATAAGTCACTAATCAATAATGTAATTGCCGAATTTAAGATACTTTGGTTTAAATATTCAATTTAAAGATTAGCCTTAGAAGGTACAAAACACTCGTGCTTTACTAATCGTAGCTAATCCATTTAGAGATAGATTCCACTTCTGAATATCCAGCTGATTTAGAAGACAATAGTTTGGATAATTTACCATAAATTCCCCATACATCTAATTGAAGCATTTATTTATCTAGTTTTTCAATTTTTTAATGTTAGCACCATTAGTCTTAGGCCAATTTCTGTCGCATCATTCAGTTGAGTGCACGACTTCTTTTTGTGAGCGACACTAGTTTTCGGTAGGACGAATAGGGGTAAGGTGTTTGCCTCTAACGAGAAGATGCGGGACCTCTGCATTCAATGTGTTTGGTAGCAATTTTAACACTTCAATATTATATTAAGGTGGCTGCTGTGTAAATTTTTAATGAATTGACCATGCATGGTATTTGAATTTTGCATTCTAGGTTCTCATATTCAGTACAATATAATTACATTAGAGATATGTTAAATGTACCGCTGTAGATTACACTGGAAATAACTAATTTAAGTTATGTTTTGTCAAGAAACAAAACCTAGTATAAGTTATGTTGTTGTTCTGTGTTTCACTTTTTACTTAATATGCTTTGTCCGTGGTTTGTTTTATGGAATCCTTGATCCTTGGAAAGAAAAGATTTTGACTTCTGAGATTTCTCAAAGTGATTATTGATGAAAGATTTGTACATTGAATAATACCTTCTGTTACTGTGAGTATGTCGTAATAACTTAACAGATTATATGCAGGCAAGAAGAGTTATCTCAGATCTCTTTAATTTGTGTCCCACTGCAAAGTCTGCTACTGAGGCTGCCACAGAGGATATAGAAAACACTATAAAAACTCTTGGTCTACACAAGAAGAGGGCAGAGATGATACAGCGTTTGTCTCGGGAGTATTTGGAGGACAGCTGGAGCCATGTAACTCAGTTGCATGGTGTTGGCAAGTAAGTTAAGCTAATTTACTTTGTTCTTATTTTATTATATATTCTTATTTTTTCTCTTCATTCTTCTGGTTTATTGGCAATGATTAGAGTCTTTGAGAATGACTACATGGTTGGCAAATGTACATGTCAAAATAAAACCATGACCTGCCCAGTCTGCATAAAGGGTTTCTGATATTTCTACACATGACATTAAAAGCATTTGTTATCTTTCTTATATTACCAAGATGCAGCAATTGAACTGTTCAAGATCAAGTCCATGTTTCCATGGATCACACTGCCTCATTCTGAGGAATGAGAAAATTACTATGATGAAAATTATGTGCCAAAGCATGAAATGTTCATTTGCTCATCCATGGTTGAGTTTTTTTTGGTCCAAACTAATGATCTTCCCCAACCTGCGTAGGTTCCTATTTAGACCCCCACCAATTACATATAAGTTATTTAATTGTCTTGACAGAAGCTAATGCATATGCAATATGTTTCAATAGGTATGCAGCTGATGCATATGCAATATTTTGCACTGGGAAGTGGGACCGAGTGAAACCTACAGACCACATGCTAAAGCTTTACTGGGAATTACTTGGCCGAATTGTATTGTAAGCGGCAGTTTGTTTTGGCTTTTAGTCTTGTAGAGTTCTTTTGTTACTTGCAGATCCTATCTTTTTGATAACTTATGAATTTTAGGGACCTTTAGTAAAAATAGGGCATGCTCTTGTAAATCTATAACAGTTTTCTTTAGTTTATTAGCAGCTTAAGATTTCAGCTTGAATCTTTACGTTCTTTATCTTGGGTTGTCTTTGGTTGGTCAATAGCTTGATTCTTTAGTTTATTTTTAATTTCATTGATGGAGAATCTTTAGTTATTTCATAAATTCTCGGTTGTGAGAAGAGACGAAAGAGGGGACATTATGTCCAGTAGAGTGGATGAATTGGAAAGGGATCTAATGGATTTGTGGAATATGTTTTGCACAAGTGTTGAGATAAAATAGAAAATGAAACCATCATGATGGTTTCATAATTGGGTCATAAACTGAACTTGCAAAGGTGCCTTGATGGAAAAAGTCGATTAATAGTCAATGCGATTGACTTGTTAGCAGTCACAAATTTCCTGGTATTTTCCTGAAAGGGTTAAGTGTCATGTGGTTGTCCCTCCCAAAAATGGGGAAATTTTTTCGAAATGTTACTAAAGAAACAAAGGCAATTCTGGAAGTTAGTTTTATGTGCCCTCACTGGCTTCTGAGTGTACGCCACCAAGTCACGCCTTCATTTTTGGTACTCCTACCTACGTAGCTATCACCTAAAATCTCTTAACTAATTTCTTTCTTCAATATATGTAAATTTCTCCATTGTTTCTTAGTTTTCTTTCCTAACCCCCATTTCTGATCCCCGACATCATCAAAATTTTCGGGCATAGAGATATCAGAGTTAGCCACAAGCGCTGGCTGCAATGTACCCTTGACTACATTTTTCCAAACAGACACCACCACGTTTCGAGAAGTAGTGCAGTGTTTAACAGCCGGCATCCTGGACAACAAGTACTGCAAGTAAAGATGACCAACACAAACACCCTGGATTTGTTCCCGAATCTTCCAAATCTCGTGGTTTTATGGGTAATTTCAATTTTTTGTGTGTTTGATTTATGAACTTTTCATTGATTTTTGTTTTTGTCTTCTCGTTTCCTGCATGCTTACTTTCTCGTTGTTGCAGGTTCAATTTTGGGTTTTCTCTAGCAACCTTCTTAGCAATCAGAAGGTCTATTTTGTATCCTTCCTTTCATTTTCGTCTCATATATTGTTTTTAAACACTCAAATTTCGCTTTGTGTTATCTCTGATCTGGTTTTTCTTTTGATTTGTTTGGGTGACTAGGTTTGCTAATTTATAGTTGAATAGGAGGAAAAAGGCACCAGAAAAGCTATACTAGGTTTGTTTTCGTTTATTTATTTATTTTTTTTACTACTATAGCTTTTTCTTTTTTTGAAATGGTGACTACTTTACAATCTTCGCATCACGAGTGTAATTTGGTTTAAGGGTTGTAGATATGAGGGCTGAAGCAGGAGATGGATCAGTGGCTGATGGAAGCAGCAAGGGGAATCAATGGATGGTATACCTCGGTACATTTGTTGCAGTTTGCTGTTCTTATAAATTCGGGTGCTGTGTAAGTGCTTGTTACGCATTTAGTTTGATTTCCTTACTGATACAGGAGAGTACTTGTATGATTTTTGAGACAGGAAAGTTATTGCACTCTTCTATGACTCAAGCATTTTTTGAGACCACAAAAGGCATATAAGCATCTTGTAGACGAAGAAGCAGAGGTATATACCGCACTAAGAAAAGGTCAGTTTGATATTTTTTTAATGAGTGGTTCAAAGAGAGCAACCTGCGGTGATCTAAGTTCTAATAAGATTGTTCTGGTGCTATATTGCAGAACATGATTTATTTTCAAATTTGGTATGCGTTACTTGTTTGATTTACAGGATACGCATACTGTGAAGGGCAATGACTTGATCAAAACTTGGCTAATATATATTATGTCCATTACTATCATGCCAATTGTTCTTTGTTCTTAGGAGTCATGAATACAGTAGACTATCATCGGCTTCACTTTCTTTTCAGTCTTTTTTATAAACTCTGGAGAAAGCTAATATATATGGTGGAATTGTAAATTTGGGACACCCATCAGAATCAGTGGAGCTCGGATGGTGGTCATTTTTTATTGGTTACCCCCATCTTTGTTCCTTATGCTTAAATTCTTGTGCCTAAACTTTTAATTACTGATACTATTTTGGTACATGTAGCACGCCTGATTTGATGTAGATTGTGAAGTAAAATATTTGGTGGTTAAGGATATTAGAGAAAATTGAGAGTAAAGTTCTGGAAATGTTCAGATTTATATTCATGTCTATACTATATGTAATTAAGCTCTAAGTTGTGCAAACTAGCAGTATCTAACAAACTAAAGTAGCTTAGACATTTTGTGCGGGGCACTTCGGCAGCATCTTGGCCTCATTGTGTTTTGGTTCATTCAAGTTATAACATATAATTTGTTTTGGTTCATTCAAGTTATAACATATAATTTAAACATAACATATAATTTAAACATGTGATGAAGGAGCTCAGTCAAAAACATTTGGGCACAATGGTGCCTTTGGAAGTATATATATTTCATATGGAGAAGCTCACAGCCAAGGGATGCATTCATCCTTATTTGCAAGTACAGGAGACATGAAGGAGAAGGCTCACATGCAAAATGAGGGAATTTGGTATTTGTGGAGGTTTTTGTTGGTTAGGATCATTTGCATTTCTATAACTTTTGTAATGCATTTGTTGGAAGAAATTATGTATATTTTTGTTATGTATTTTTGGGCAGTGTGTTGAACAAAGTTATTGTATCAATACAAATACAAATATGTATCAATATGAATACAAATATGAATACATACAAATACAAATACGCAAAAGTCAATGATAATTTCCACAAAGTCAATGAAATGAAATGAAGTAATTAGAGAAAACTTGTGGTTACTTCCACTATTCCACTACAGAATTAGAACTAAAATTGTCGTTAAAGATATATTCAGATAACACGAATAACTAAAACTATCATAAAATGGTATATCACATGACACAATTAAGTATTTTTAACGATAGTTTTAACTAGGGCTGGGCTCGGTCCGGGTCAGTCGAGAGTGACCTCAAACCCAACTCCCGGACCGGACTCTTGGGTAGTGGAAATCTCAAACCCATAACCAGTACCGGGTACTCGGGAACCTGCATTCGTATCGTCGAGCCCTTCGCATAGAGTACCATATTGGTTACGCAAAATAATACTGTTCAAAAGTCAACATTTGACCATTTAGGGACATTTTGGTCATTTCAATGTTTTTCGGAGATTTTTCGCAACGAGTTGTAACAAAAATGGTAAGGAAACAAGTATAGTTGGTGATTGGTAGATACCCTTGGACTCGAACTATAGATCGCAAGCATCTGCTTTGATAATGCAAAACTGGAAGGTATGTCATCTAATTACTGATACGGGAGGTTGGAATGACGAGCTTCTTGATTATTTCTTTAGTATCGATGAGGTTACTCCTATCCATTTGGTTGTTCCAAGCCTAAGCCATGGTGATACTTTAAGCTGGTTTTTCGATTAAAAAAAAGGTTGTTATATGTTAAGTCAGGCTATAGAGTGGCTCTTAGCCTTGATGAGAACATGCATGAGTTGGGAAGTTCCTCTTCCACGACAGAAACGAATGCATTTTGGAGGAAGATTTGGAAGTCTTTAGCACCACCTAAGGCATGACTTTTCCTATGGAGAGCCTATCAAGATGTGTTGCCCTTGAAGGTAAATTTAGCTCAAAGAAAGTTGGATATTGTTCCCCTTTGTCACAGGTGCCACAAACGTCCATAAAGTACAATTCATGCTCTTTGGGAGTGCAAGAGAAGTCGCGAGTTTTGGAAGCTTACGGAATTCATAAGCTTTCTGGAGGAGGACTGATACAGCTTTGAGGCATTGGTAGATCACATTCAGGAACATAGTAATGTGAAAGTCATGGGAAAGTTTGCAACTTTCAGTAGTGTTCTTTGGTATGAGAGAAGGCGTCCAAGAGGTATTTAGAATTTGAAAGAGCTAACACAGGACCGTCTCCGAGACCTAGTGTGGCGCCGGAGGTTTGGAAACCACCAAAATGTGGACATTTAAAACTTCACGTCAACGGGGCAGTAGACATTGATAGAGCTCGAAGTGGGTTCGGTGCAGTCTTATGCGATGATGTCGCTACGTTGTTGTGGGCTCAAATGGAACCAGGGCCCCCGAAGTGTATGGCCTTCGTAAGTGAGCTTCTAAGTCTTAAAATGGGGTTGATGTCTTGCTTGTATCAGTGTACAAGGCCAAATGAGGTAATAACCGATTGGGTTGGTGTTGAGCAATGCATATATCTAGATTGTGTGGAGTGGCACCCTTATGTTGCAATTGTTCTGGAAATCAAAAACTAGTGTCAGGCTCTTGGAGTGGATCGAATTGTGAAGCAGCATCGCTCCACCAATATGATGGCTCATTGGCTAGCTCATGAAGCAGCATCAAGTTAAAGTGGTCAGGTTTGGGAGGATTAAGGTCCACCGTGGCTCAAAGATTTGATTCACAAGGAGATGGGCGTCTAGTGGGTAGTGCTTTATGATTTAATTTGGGCCTAATTCCCTCTGATGGTTAGGCCGTAAGGAGGTCGACTAGGTTCTCTTTCATCTTCCCGATGGCTATGCCGTAGGGAAGAGGTGCGGGTTTCAGATTTAGTATTTTACACTGCCTACTCATTATCTTTTGTTTGAATGCTTGTTTTAGTATTAGGAGTATTGGACACTCTTTTCCTTGCTTATTGTGAGGTTTTTAACGAGGCCCCGGTCTTTTAGATCTATATGACTTCTTGTACTCCTTTGTTTGGCACAATGAAAAACCTTTAATCTTAATAATATGCATTCTTCTGATAAAAAAAAAACAATTTTACATCGAGTCATATTAATGTGTTGTCTACTTACTGCTATACAACTATTTGTATTTGTTCTCATTTATTTCTTTATGCAAAACATTTATAAGTTGTCATTATAGATGTAATAGCTACTCATGCTTTCATACTTTCACATTCACTCAAATTAATATGCTCAAAATGAATTTGTGAGTAGTAATATTGAAGAAATACATAGAATAGTCTATTGTGTGCAAATTATGTTCTGATAATGAATTCTACTAAATTAACATATTCTTGCTTCAGTTCCTTCATAGGGCAACACCAGTCGAGAAAACATCGAAGGAAGAACTACCAAGAAGAGGCAGTCCATGCATCTAAATCAATCTCGGGAAAAACTTTCCCTTTAGCATAACTTTCAATTTACAAGAAACATTTTTTTGCTACTATATGATGCTCATTAACAGCAACAACATTGTAATATATTAAACACCTTGTATCATAACAAACGAAAATTTTTGCTATACCATAAATGATGTTAAATAGATTTCACATAATCATAACCCGCAGCAGCCCGCGGGCACCCCTGCTAGTTCTAAAGTGAACTATTAGCTCAATCATTCCCAACCTTAGCAAATCACCATATATGCCGCTTTACTCATCTCCAAAGAGTAAGATTGAATATCCAGCATCAGCTACTTTTTCATCCTTGGCGGGCTTATCACTGACTTGAGCGAGAAGAGTTTAGTTAAGTTCTCTACTCCCACCCCAACAATCTCTAGGCTGCGTTTGGTTCATGGAAAATGATTGATGGGAATAGAATTAATGAGCAAAAGAGATGGAATAGGATTGATGGAAATATGATTACTGGAAATATAGGTGGGAATGGGAATGACAAAATCCATTTTGTTGTTTGGTTATGTTTTATGGGGATAGGAAAATAGATGAGAATTTATGTTATAAAAAAGTATGTATTAATTTTATCATTATATTCTTACTTTTTCTTAATAGTAGATGATTTAGACACTATTTTGATAAAATTGTTCCACTTTCATGGGCTCATGAATCACAAATCCAGAGGGGAGATGAGATTGTGATTCCCTCAATTCTTTTTCCAAGGAATGGGACCCATTCCCATGTTCCTAAATATATGTCCCTAAACAGGGAATGAGAATAGCTTTCTCATTTTCACCCCCAATTCCCCCCAATCAAATATGCAGTTGTGGGTTTCGGTGGTGGGAATTAGAAAAGAGACATAATTCCGGTGTTAGGCAACCTGGAATTGGGAATTGGTTTTCGTGGGCCTGAGAAAAAAAGAAGGGCTTAGCAATCCTATCCCATAGCCTCCATGGGTTTGTGATTCTCATTCCCACAAAATTGGGGTTGTTTTATCATTTGGTCCTCAAAAGTACTTCCTTTTAAGCAAAATGAGGGATATAGTGGTAAGATTAACTTATTTTATTTTTAATTCAACACAAATTCTCATCTATATTCTCATTCTCATCCAATATAACCTAATAAATAAATTAAATTTCTTATTTCTGTTCCCACCCTAATTCCAATAATCATACTTCCATCAATCCTTTTTCACAAACCAACCTAGTGTATCGTCATCCCTAGATGACCCAACTTGGCTCATATTCCGTATCCATTCGGTGAACTGTTGCTTTGAACTTGTAAAATGCAGATTGAAAACTGTTTCTGCGTTGCTGCTCAAAATTTTCTCTGAAAACTGTTTTTGCGTTGCTGCTCAAAATTTTCTCATACCTTGTTACTTCAATCGCCAACTCTTGCAAATCAGGAAACTCCATGTTTCCAAACATTTTTTGCAGATGTCACCTACGAGCCTCCTCGACCATGTTAATAAAATATATGTCCATACTTTTACATGTGCAGTTTTCTTAGCACGTCATATTATACATACCATATCGAACATCTTATTTTATTGTTTATGTATTTTATGGTTGAATTTTCAACCTTTCTCTTGACAAAAATATACCGAATATAATAATACATGTTGAGTCAATGCGGGACCTTAAAGCAGGTGAGTATATGTCCATCTGGTATTTTACTAACAAGATTGACAATAGGTATTTAATGAGGGCTATCAGCAACGCCAAAAGGCGAGTGCAAAGGTTCACATCTCCAACAAAACTGCCGGTCCTGCAAAAACCCATCTTCCACCGCAGAAGGGCGGGTCGTCACTGTTCACGGCAGGCGGGGCGGAGGTGCGGGTTCTCGCCCCATCACTGTTCTGGGCGGGCGGTGGTGCAGCTGACGTCAGCTATGAATAATTAAATGTTTTTTTGGCTGGCCGAGGAAGCGAAAGGCGAGTGACGGGCGAGCGATGGCGACCACGAGCATTGGCGACCGCGAGCGATGATGACGACCGTGAGCGATGGGTGACGGGGTGAGTGACGGGCGAGCGTTGGCGACCGCGAGCAATGGCGACTGCGAGCGATGATGGCGACCGCGAGTGACGAGCGACGGCGAGCGATGGGCCACCGACGGTGACAGTGACTGCGACGGGCCAGCGACAACGGCGAGCGCTGATGTTGTCGATGAGTTGACAATACAGGCGAGCGTTTTGGGCCCTCGATTTGGGAATCCAACGGCCCAATTTTTTTAAAAACAAATTTATGTGAAAAAATGAGAAAAATTTCTGAAAAAATGCAAAAAATTAGGAAAATGCGAAAAAAATTCAGAAAATTATGAACAATGTAAAAAAAAAATGTAATATTTTGCTTGAGCTTTTAAATAAAATTTGTTGTATTAATATTAGTACCTAAGTACCAAAATTTAGGACTATTTGTGGATAAAAAACATACCCAAAAAATGTGAAAAAATTCTGAATTATTTTTAATAAATACCTAATTATGATCGACATGTATTACAAATAAAAACAGTTCAACATCATATCGGTTGAAATTTTATTGATGTTGGTCAACACTTGCCCCTTGCCCTTGCCCTTGTTGGGGTGGAACAAAAACTAAGAGCATTTCCACCCATGCAGGCCCAGGCGCAGGCACGAAGTGGGTTGTTGCCCTCCTCAGGCGAGCAGGCGATGAATAGTGATCGGGCAAGCCTTCCGTCAAAAAAACAGCGCACACCCATGTAGGCGTAGGCGCAGGCAATAACTTTTTTTAATTTTTTTTTTTCAAAAACATGTATAAAAATTATCACCAATATTATATTCAAGTAATTTACACATAAATTTTATTCATACAAATTTTATTCGTACAACTATTTTATTCATACATGAATAAAACAAATTTTATTTAAATTTGAAATTTAACATTACATACTAATAAAATAAAATATGAATATTACATGCTAATAAAATAAAATAAAAACATTATCAAATTAAATCACTCTTCAGGAGGAAACCAAGCGGAAGCCTCAGCCTCTTGGGCATCCTTAAAAAGCCTCCGTGTACGAGTAATTTCTTGTCTTTCCTCCGCCCAATATTGTTTTGAATTTGGAGTCATATAACTGCAATCCATTGACATAACTTTATATTCAGTTTCCTGTTGCAGTAACTCATTTTCTCTTGCTCGTTCTGCTTGTCGGACCTCTTCCCTTCTTCTTGCTTCTTCAACACGAAGTGCGGAATTCCTCGCAAATTCTTCGCACAATGCTTTGGTCATACTGGGTTGCTGATTCCTTGCTTTTTTTGCAGCCTTTCTTCCTGTAGGACGAGTCTCTGAACTAGGTGTTGCAACAGTGTCAACATCATCGGATAAATTCACTTCCATTGGGGTTCCTCCCGATGACGCTCCCATTGATGAACCTTCACCTGTGAAAGCATATGAAGAAGGGGTTGGGTCCGGTATGCGGACTTGTACATACCGCTGACAATCCTTGACAATGTCCCAACCGCCCCATTGTCCGAAACTAGCCCCTTTCATTTCAGATTGATACCACAGTTGCGCATGTCTTATCTATTAAAATTATCATCAAAATTATTAAAATTATATACCAAAATATAATGTTAAAAAAAACAAAATTTCTGAAATGTTTACCTCGTCATCCAAAGCATAGCCGCTCCCGGTATTTTGCGCTCCTTTGTTCAATGCATCCCTCCATGTTTTGAATTCTTTGTTCAAATTCCTCCAGTGACTTTGTAGAGCTCCTTCATTTCGAACCGTACCGGGCATATGAGCAATATAGTGTTGGGTAATTTTTTTCCACATTTGGGGTGCACGCATTTCAGTACCGGTGATCGGGCAATGACATACAAATTTCCAAGATTTGCACAACTGGATAACTTCTGCTTCAATCCATACACTGCCCGGGATTGCTGCATTAGCTCTGGAGGAAAGAGACATTTTGATTGGAAAAAGATGAGGAAATTTTGTATGCAAATTGACAAAGAAAGTAGCAAAATGGTGTGTAATCATGGAGTGGAAATTTAATTTGGTGTATGAGAAATTATATGAAGGATTGTATTTATAGGGAAAAAAATTTTTAAAAAAAATAAAATAAAATAAAATTTTCAAACGGTCAGTACACGTGGCAGCATCTGGACCGTTGATTGCCAACGGCTATATTGGCGGACGCACCAGATGCTGCCATGTGGCAGTCAGCAAACTCAAAAAAAAATAGCCGTTAGGCTTTTTTTGGTGTTCGGCAAGTGGCTGCCGAACACAAACCTCAGAGCATTTCCCCCGTTCGGACGCCACTACCGAACAACCCTCAGCCCTTCTTCCACGCTCCCCCACGCGCGCATGTAATACACGCGCCCGAATAAAAAAAAAAGGTGGGCGCGATCCCACATCAGCTGGGGCCCACACCCCTCACCGACCGCGGTCGCGGGCACGAGCGACGCTCGCCGGCCCGCCGCCGCTCGCCCTCTCTCGTTTTCGCCGGTGTGGCGTGAGCAGTGCCACCCACGGTCGAGCGAGCGCCTCCGCCTGCTGCCTCGACCGTGCGGTGGAAATGCTCTAAAAGGCAAGGGCAATTCGGGTGGGGCCCACATGAATAGTATCTGCATTTGGGGCAAAACCCTTGCCCCTGCCTCTTGGGGTGCAAATGCTAGGGGAGCATTTTTGCTCGCAAGCCCTGCCACTTGTCCCCAAAGTTGAACCCCGTAACTCAGTATTTACCTCGATTCCCTAAAAGGGGGTGGTTTTGCTTTGGTAATATTGATAAATAAATTGGTAATGTTGCAAACAAATATTATTGCAATAATAATATCAAAACCAACAAACTAAAGTCAAAAGGACATGTAATTCAAAAGCAACATAAGCTTGCATGACAGCAGCCTAATAATAATATTAAGTTGTGGAGGAGAGTATAATATAAGTGCAACACAAGACTAGTTTCAAAGGCGCTGCTATTCCCTCCTGAAGAGGCCGTCTGCAGCAGATTTCACAAAATATTCCACTTTCTCTCCATTGCTATGCATATATCACGCAGGCAAAGAATAGCACTTAGCGGATACTGTGACACTGCGAGCAGAAAAACAGATAAGTCAACAAATAAGATTGCAAATCAAAATTAATAGAGAGCTGCCTTCGCCAAAAAAGTACTTAAACTGAAACAAAAATAGTGAAGAGGAAAGCAATATGAACTGTGATGGCATACTAGTGGACTATGGCAGTGCACAAGCTACAAGATCATAGACTCCGAAATTGATTTTCAATACTAGTTGGTCATTTGTATTTTTAACGTTACTTGTACTTGCAATCTAGGGGAAATTATATCCCCAAGAAAACACTGACTGCCCAGAAATACTTACTAGTCACACACTTCCAAAACAATAAAAAGAGTAGAAAGACAGCGGATTTTCCAAATCAAGGTGAAAAACACCAACAAAATCCCCTGGATAACTTGTCTAACTAAAACAAAACAGTCTGATACATTATGAAAATTTAAAACAAACAGAAATTAAAAGTACTCTCTTTCGCAACATATGAGGACCTTCACACTCTACAATCAGTATGCAGCATACATTACTTAATATTCATTTCAGGTACTATAAATATTCAGTTCAGGTACTATACCGTTGTTAGTGGAAAATTATATAGTAATTTAACATATTAATATCCTTTTAAAAACAAGAAAAAAGTGTGACCAAATTAAGTTAGAAGAGGCATCACCTGATATAAAATCATCCCCATTCTTAGTGGAAAATTATATAGTAATTTAACAGACTAATACCCTTTAAAAAACGAAAAAGAAGTGTGGCCAAAATAAGTTAGAAGAGGCATCACCTGATATAAGATCATCCACATTCTTGCTATCAATCGTCCCATGAACCATGGCACCAACCTGACGGTCAAGTTAATGAACAAAAATAATGACGCATACACCATATGACCTGATACTAATCTGTAAGGAAAACACATACTGGGAAACTCTCTAATGCTGAAACATACCACGAAAACAAGGTGGGCAGTGTTTCCGACCGCATGCACGTACTCCCGTATGTGAACCGCCTTCTGCGCACTGCAGGAAAGGCCTGAAGTGACAACACTTACACAGTTAAAGCATTTATGAAATAAAAAACAAAACCTGCGAATTATTGAATGCTTACCTATCTTAAGGGAATTGGCAGGTAAATACTGAATTATAGGGTTCTTAACAACTCGCAAGAGTACATCTCGTCTTTTCCCCTTGGCTTTGATGCGGAAATTTTGCAATAACTCCGCTGAAATCATTGTTTATAACATGGAAGACAAAAGTATAAGGGAACACAATATCGAACAAAAGAACAAGCAACGGTAGTGTCGTCTGATAGCAAAGAAATACTAACACATCATATCACAGAACTTGTCCAAAGATTCTGGTAAACAAACACGTGGATCAACTTTAATGAGAACCCCTTCATCGGTTTGAACATACACAGCATGTAGTCTGCCAGCCATACAAAGTCGACTACTCATGATTTCAAGAAGCGCCTGAGCACAGAAGATTAGGAAACAGATTTAATTGAGACAAAAAGGTAGTGTTTGCATAATAGAATCGTGGCTATACAAAGTGCAAAGAACAATGCTCAATGATAATTATCAGTCATCATTATCTGCTCAATAATGTCAATACGCACCTCATGAACAATGTCGGGTCTGTATTTATACGGATCCAAATTCTTCTTCCGTAGGAAATCAGCATGCAGTTCAGGATTCAAAATCCGATATCTCTGCAAGAAAGAAAATATACCGCAGCTAAAAGAAAATATACCGCAGCTAAAAGAAAATATACCGCAGCTAAAAGAAAATATACCGCAGCTAAAAGAAAATATACCGCAGTTAAAAGAAAGTATACCGCAGCTAAAACCATTTAAACGGAATAAGGACAGAGACATGAGATATGACCCAGGTTGGTTCAATGTTGCAAATGTTGTTTACCTTCCCAACAAAAGCCAGCGCCAAAGAAGCCCCTTCAAGAACAAAAGTAACTCCCTGGTTCTGGTTCGTGTTCTGATTGGTGGAAGGAGCTAGTGGAATCCCAACAAGCTGGTCAGTAGAATCTTCATTATTCGTTTTGTCGTTCTCTGTAGATTCCAAGGTCCCGCCTTCTTCTTCTCTGAGCCTTTTCATATCTCTTTTCAAACAAAACCCAGCTTCGACACCAACCAGAAAATTGAGGGGTTTGAATTTCGATAGAGCTGTGGTGATGGAAAGGATTTCTGGGTTGCGGCTCTTTTGGTTTTAGATGGAGACGAAGCTGGCGATTTGTGAGGACCAATGAAGACGGCGATTTCTGGGTTTCGGCGAGTTGAGTGCTTGGGTTTTCGGCCCATAGAAAAAGGGCCTATTGTGTTTTCGTTTTCCTTGATGTATTTAAGGACTCAGTTTTCCTTTCCTTTTTATGCACACACAAACTCCGACCAGCAAGCGGAGGAAGAACAAACGGCAGGCTGCGTCGGCGCTAGGTGATATGGAACAGAATCTAACGGAAGATGATGTCAGGGCCAGCGTGAAGGGCGGGCCAATATTCATTATAGAAAACGCTTCTTTGTCGAGGGCTCTGGTGCGAAAGGTACGAATATTTCAGATTGCGTTACGAGCTGTGTGGTGTGCTCTTGTTGGGAAGTTGTTAGTTTTGATTCGTAGGCTGTTTTTTTACTTTCAGAGGTGGAAGATTCTGGATGCAGAGGAAGACGCCGATTACATTGTCAAAGGCGACAAGAAGTTATCGGATTTTAGGCCTCGAAAGCTCTACGAGGTTATTTGTTCTTCATCCACATCTACCACAATCTTGTTTAGATGAAAAGTTGTACTTAATTTTCTATTTCAATTTCGAAGTAATACTTTCAACTGAAATAGTGGTACAAGATCTTGAATTTATCAGAAAATTGATGCAGTTTGATTCCTTAACAAATCTAGAAGAAACTGGATGCTATATAGCACCCAATTTTTCCGGCCCTTAGAATTCGATATGAGGATTTTTGTAACTTTTGCATAAACTAGTTAGCGAAAGAGTAGTTAAGTTGATCTGCTTGCCCCTGAATGATCTGACTGAATAGGAAAACGTGAATTCATTGGTCCTTTCCATATGAAATCATGCCAGAAGTTAAGAAATCTATGTCCATTAGTGACTCTGTGCAGTAGGCAATGCGCAGAGACATACAGCTGCACTAATGTATAGGCGGCTACAACTATACTTTAAGCTTTTTACATTCCAATGTAAGTCTTTAATGATGAGTAAGAAAGTGCCTAATCGTGTGCTATTTCATGTGATAATTGCACGTTGGGATAAAAGTAGGTGTGTTCTAGTATGATTGATTGATGCACTATGTGCCAGGAGGGAGGGAAGGAGGTGATGGCGCAGGAAAAACAGAAAGTTCTTAAACATACAGTTCTTGCATTGTTTGACTCAAGAAGTTAATAGTTGTTTACAATTTAGTTTCATACACCGCATGCTGTTAGATGGTCATCACAGTCTTAGCAGTATATCCTTTTTATCAACAAGTTTTGTATATTGTGGTTCTTTATGTCTTTAATTTTATAATTTGTGACTGTAAGTGCATCAACCATGCAGGCGCTTCGTGCTATTTTCGATAGCAAACTGAATAAAGCTGGCATGGTAGGAGCTGTATATGTGAAAACAGATAAAGGGATTCTATTTGAAGTTAAACCGCACGTTCGCATACCAAGGACTTATAAGAGATTCTGTGGAGTGATTTGTATGTTAGCTTATGCTCATGTTTTTCATATATTTCTATATGCGACTCTGTCTCTTCCTAAAATTTCCATGTAAAATATTCATAACTTTGTCTTTCGTGCATTATCTACAGTGGAGTTGCTAGAAAAGAAATATATACGGACCAAAGAGACAAATGAAACTCTGATGCGTGTCATTAAAGAACCCATTAACCAACTTATACCTGCCAACTCTCGTGTAGTAGGTGAGCATTATGTTTCTCTATCTAACATTCTGAAATTATTAACTATGACTAATGCTTGGCTGTGTTGTGTTTGCAGGGCTCTCGCATGGTACAGAACATTTGGTTGATATCAATGATTATGTCAACTCTGTCAGTGATAATCTGAATCTTGTTTTTGTGGTATGTTTAAGATTCTTGAATTCAATTCTTAAGTTTCCTTCTCTATTTTTCTAAATTTGAATCACCATGAGAACTTCTTATTTGTGTTCAGGTGGGTGCAATGGTACATCAAAAAACCAATAAGGAGTATGTAGAGGATGTGCTATCAGGTAAGTTATACTCTAGCTGTGAAATGAAGTAGTAGACTGATGTAGGACAGTCGGGAACTTGGGATTTATGGGAGATTTGTAAAATTGCGGAAGCAAAAATCTGTGTGTGTAATAGGGGTTTGGCTCCACACAGAATGCCAAGGATTGGCGGCTTCACTAAGAATACCAAAGTCTGAGAAAACTCAAAGTCTTATTGCTTGAAAACTGAAAGTTACATAGAAATTAGGTTAGCTTTTATATAGACTATCATTAGGGACCTAGGGATAAATTCCTTCCTCAAGTACTTAAGAGAATCCTTGATTTCTTGATACCCTAGTACTTAAGAGAATCCTTGATTTCTTGATACCCTTAGTGCAAGCTTTCCTTGTGAATATCAAACTTTCTAAACTTTTTTGGTTAGACTTTTACAAGGAAAATTTGGTCTTGCCCGTTTTTCTCTGTCAAATCATCTAATGCAGGATCTATTTAGAACATATTTGGTACCTACTCTTTGAGGTAGTGCCTATGTGAATAAATAAGTACATGAAAAGAGTTTAAAATTTGATTGTGGAATTGAAAATAATCAATTGAAAAGTAAAAAATACATATTGAAGAAAAACTAGCAGATCTCTTTCCCTCCTGGACCCTACTATTCTCCTCTTCTATGTCATTTCTGCATTCATCTCGCTTTGTCTCTCCTCCCCCTACCCCCACCCCCCCTTTTTCTTTCTTATCCGAGATGCAGGCCCCCCTCCCTAATACCACCTCCCTTCATGGAATAGCCCAATTTCCTTCCTCTTTCTCCTGAGTGATTTGGGTATCAGAGAGTGTGGTGGTTGCTAATATGGGTGCGTGTTGGGGGCATTTTGTTACTTTTTATCTTCAATGCTCTCTTTTTTTTAAAGTTACACATCTGATTCTTGAAGCAATGCAAAAAGATTTTTGGTATCTTAAAGCAATGCAAAAAAATTTACTGTTTGACAAAGTATGGGATGGGGTTCATATTCTGTTCTAGATTTTATTGTACAATCCAAGAATGGAAATTTGAATAGCAGAGTTTATTTTTAGCTTATTCAAGAGAATGCACACCTTTTACGTTCTTTGTACATGGTTAATGAAAAAACAGCTGGGCTGTTTTTGTTTCTTTGTACAATAATGTTTTTTTTTTGCTGTGTTTTGGAATTTCTGTCGGAAAGTAGACTAAAATCAAATGCGTACTAAACTTCTGTGATAATAAGTCACACCCAAATTGTTTCTCATTCCTTTTTCTTCTTTCCAATACCTTTTGTTTTACATACTTGAACTTGGAAAGTTAATATTGAAATGCTGAACCTTGCATAACTTTTCTCTGCAGTTTCAAATTATCGATTGAGCGCCAAAAGCTGCATAGGGTTGATTTGCGAGTCACTGGAGTATAAATGGAAGATCTTCTGAATCACATGGATTCAATTTCTTTATGGTATGCAGACACATTAAGATATCTTGATCTCTCTTACTGAAATGAAATTTGTTAATGGTATGCAGACATATTAATGACAGTGAACAGTGATTTATAAAATGGAATTTGTTATTGGAGAAAACTCGTTACTTACTGAATGAATATTTATCTTTACTGTAATTAATCATTTATTGAGTAAAAATGTGCTTTCTCTTAGTAAGCTTTATGGTTATTCTGTGATTAGTCTTAAACAGTACTGTTTATTGTGATGAAGGAGTATAAACCTTCTCGGTCATTTGTCCATTTATTAGATTGACTTTTAGGAGAAATATTAACGTGATCAAATAAAGTGAAAATACAATAGATCATCCCACTTTAGGAAAAGACTTTTAGGCCCTGTCGGTGTATTCAAATTGGTTTATACTGACTTTTGTTAAGTGCTCATAATTTTGATGGGTCTTGCAAAGCTTATATATTGTTTACACTGCACATAGGCTGATATAGCGTTTATGCTCTGCACATTTTCAAGTAATGCACTTTTTCAAAATTATAAGTTAAATTTGTGCTAGACTCCCACATAGGCTGATATCATAATATTTACATTTAACGACTGAATCCTTCATTTGCTTTTTAATTTCTAATTTTGTAAGATCTTAATGGCGTTGAGGATTTTGGTTTACTAACATTTTTTCTGTGTGGAAACCAAATCCAAGAATAACATAACTCCACTCTTAACATCATTAGGTCTCACCTTTAAGAACAACTTTGGGGCCTATCTATTTTACTCTTATTACTTTCTTTTGTCAGTTTATCTGGTTTAGTTCTTCTTTGTATCTCTTTCTCTATGCAAGTTTTGTCTGTATGTTGTGTTTTTCCTTGATAAAATGTTGTGGAAGCAGAAACACGGGTGATTTTTATGAACTTATGCTATGCTTGGTTAAAGGGTTTGATTAAAGGATTTGGTTAAAGGATTCCTGTGAATTTGCTTACTTGTATGTTTGATGTCTGATGTATTACAGTGCTACAAAAAAAGAACTAAATAGTTTATGATTTTATTCAAAAGTTGTACATATCAGATTCCATGTTCTTTTTCCTTTGTGGCTTTATTCTTCTATTAGTTGCTTTGAACATTTGAAATTTATATACGAAAATATGATGTTTACAATCTTTTATTACTAATCTGCGGATGTATATTTATGCAGGGGTGAAAGGATTATTCCAAAACGAATCAAATTCCTCTTGACGATGATTCGATTTTATGAACTTAAGCTTATTGATCAGGGCTTCACAAACGTCGAGATTGCCCAAAAGCTCGATGAAACGAGGAAGACTCTCCAGGCCTCCGCTGCCTCGACCAAGACCAGTGGGCTCGACGCTATTGTGGTTTCCGATAAGAAGTTTTGCATACTCTTTTTTGGTTGAAAGTTTTTTATTTCGGTCAAATTGATTACATATTAAGAAGTTGTGTGTGGATATTCATCTAGTTTACTGGTCAATAGAAATGTGATTGCATATTTGATTAGAAATTTTTTTGTTTCCAAAAAGTTGGACACTAAAATGTGAATGTTTGGTGGGCTGTTGAATGTTGGATTAAGATTGTTTTTGTTAAGGTTTCGGATAGGCTATTTACCAAAATTTCCTATCTTGTCAAAACAAAAATTAGGCCAGCCTTATCAGTTAATTGAATGGCCCCACTTGATCTATAATTTGATGCTGCCGAGTGCTATTGTTTGCCTGTGTGATGTATGTCTAGAAATGGAGAGAAAGTGGAATATTTTGTGAATCTGCAGAGACTAGAGTAGTGATCGTGGATAGAGTTGGACAATTGCCAACAACAGCTCAACCGAGCCAAATTTTTGGGTGTGAAAAGAGGAGGGCGACAGTGAAAGGAACCTCGTGGCCAACTAATGATGTTCATCATCACGCACAGAATCTTGAGTGACAATGGCACTTGCATTACAATATGCTAGCTTTTGAAGAGGAGAGATGCTTAAACTTTTGGTCCACAATAATCTTCAGGGCATCTCTTTTTGTTAGGACTTTTTTCGTCGCAAATACATTTCAAGTTTATTGATTGATACGTAACACACTAAAAAGACCTCACGGCCCTCCTCCAAATATAAATACATATCACAAAAACATAGAAACAATATAAGAACATATAGATGGACCTAATAGTTGGCATTTACCCAACGAAAGAACAACTATGAATCGGTGGCATCGCATGAAAGAGACAGAGAAAAGAAATTGGCCATAACATCAATGTAGAACGTACACTTGTGGTGAAGCTAAACACAAGGCCAAAAATTGTAGAGCATCTATGCCCCACATATCTGAAGAGCTTGCTCAGGTGACATTGCATTCCGCACCTATTAATTCTCTTCACACTAACTAGCTAGCTAGCTTTTGTAATACTTGGTTTGATTGATAGGACCCCCCACACCAACTCTCCAATCCCCACATCCACAACAATTTCATCTTCATCAGATGGCACTAACTGAACATTGAACGTACAGTCCACTTTTTATCACGCCTTCAAAAATCACCTCCACCCTCTCTTTTTCTCTCCACTTGAAAATGAACTCATGACTTCATTCAGAGTTCTAGGAATGTTCAATGGAATTGAAGTTTAGTCTGTACTAAGTTCACCGCTCTGATAAAATGAGGAAGCTTTGCAGGTGGAAAAGCCAAAATGATCATACCAAGCAGCTCGAACAACAACGACAACAACCTGCTGTGTATTCGGATCTCAATCTAAGGAACATTTCTAAACTCATCATTCCTCCTTTGGGTGCTTCAAGCTACAACCAAACTCCAATTCAGTCAAATGGCTGGATTGTCTCGCCCATGGATTCAAGATACAGGTACGTAGAAGTACTTAAAGCTACAAGAAAACTATTAATTAAAGACCCAAGAAGTAAATATATGTATGCAGGTGTTGGGAGGCGTTCATGGTGCTTTTGGTGGCATACTCTGCATGGGTTTATCCCTTTGAGGTTGCATTCCTTTACTCTTCAACAAGCAGGCGGCCTCTGTACATTGCGGACAACGTCGTCGATTTCTTTTTCGCAGCGGATATCACCTTGACATTCTTCGTCGCCTATCTTGATCCAAAAACTCAGTTACTTGTTTATGACTCAAAAAAAATCGCTATAAGGTCAGTTTTTCATTTTATATCTAAGGTACGTTTGGTTTCTTTACATCATCACTAGCTAAAGGCAAACAACTATTTAACATAATTCAAGAAGAGATATTGAGAGTTTAAGAATTTAAATCGGAAACTTCTTAATATTGAAATTAGAAACAATATTAAGCTAACAACTATAAGTTGATAACCTCTTGGGCTGCCTTAAACTGTTGTCCTTCGAATTAAGAAGAAAGTGATCAAACATAATTTTAATTTTTAAGTTTTTTCAAAGCAACATTAGTAGCGCGCTATATGCCGTTGGGTTTGTGGCTTCTCTGTTGCGGCCTTTCTATTAATTTGATGTTTCAGTATTTTTGTTGTCATTTGATGAGAACGTACCATGATTGTAGCCGTTTATTTTATAAATTATCTAGTAAAGATCATCTCTAAAAAAAAAAAAAATTTGAATCTAAAAATTGTTTGCTTACCTAACTAGGTAAAACAAATGAACAGCCTAATTACGTGACTAAACAAACTGTCTATATAACTAACTGTCTATATGCTTGGTATATGTTTTACACAGTTAAGTGAGCAAACAATTTCATATTCGATTCATTTTTTGTGAAAATGATCTTTATTAAATAATTTCTAAAATGAACAATTTCAATCATTGTACGTTACAGTCAAACAAAGATAAAAATAACCTCAACACCAAATCAATAGATAGCCTTGATCCGTATTTGAAAGCTATTGTTCACTTCTGTTGTAAGTTCGGTGCCCCCACCACGTGCCTAAATTATTCTATACTTTTTATTATAATGCCATTTGACTCCATTGGTGCTCTATGCATTCCTGGGTTCGAATAAATTCATCATTGCTTCCGCGCACTATTAAAAGGATGGAGAGAAGACCACCAAAAACTCACAATATTGTCCAAAAAATTTCCCCAATGTCGATTCCTCCCACCATGTTGTAAATAGATGGAAAGAACCAAACCGTTTAGATGGAAAGTTTATCTTATAATATAAAAACAGTTGTTTACATTGTGAATTGAACCTGTATCTAGTTTACTTATACTAATTACTCTATCTACTCTTACCACTAAGCTGACCCTAACAAAGAAAAATGACAAATTAAGTTGCTATTGTGCTGCGTAGTAGAAATTATAAGATAAAGATAATTTGTTAATCAGGTACCTTTCAACATGGTTTTTGATGGATGTGGCATCAACTCTGCCATTCGAAGCACTAGGCAAAAACAAATTGGGTGTCTCTTACTCTCTTTTGGGATTGCTCAGATTTTGGCGACTGAGACGAGCAAAACAACTATTCACAAGGTTGGCATGTAATTTTGAGCTGCTTGTTTTTTCCTACATAGAGCCTCAAATAATTCTAACATAACATTTGTGAATTATGCTTTCTTTGACAGGCTTGAGAAGGACATCAGGTTCAGCTATTTCTGGGTCAGATGCGCTAGGCTTTTATCGGTAACTCGAATCTAATTGTCACCTGATCCTTTGTCACCTTGGTGGAAAATAAGGCATATTTAGAAGTGATTCTGCAATGATTGAAATCATATTTGACAGAAAAATGTGCTCTCTTTAGGTAACACTTTTTTCAGTACATTGTGCTGGGTGCCTATACTACCTGCTAGCAGACCGTTACCCACAACAAGGCAGGACATGGATTGGAGCTGTGATTCCGAACTTCAGAGAGACGAGCCTCTGGATCCGATATATATCGTCCTTGTACTGGTCTATCTCCACCATGACAACTGTCGGTTATGGAGACCTCCACGCTGTTAACACCATGGAAATGATCTTCATAATTTTTTACATGCTCTTTAACCTTTGCCTCACTGCTTACTTGATCGGCAACATGACAAACTTAGTTGTTGAAGGCACTCGCCGTACCATGGAATTTGTAAGTAATGTTAGAGATAATCTTTCAATTTGATTCATGATTATTATATATAGCAAGAAATTTGATATGATTAGGGGTGTATATATGGTACAGAGAAACAGCATTGAAGCAGCATCAAATTTCGTGTGCCGCAATAACTTGCCTCCAAGGTTGAAAGACCAAATATTGGCTTACATTTGCTTGAGATTCAAGGCTGAGAGCCTGAACCAGCAGCAAATTGTTGAGCAGCTACCGAAATCCATTTGCACAAGCATCTGCCAACATCTGTTTTTGCCAACCGTGAAGGAAGTCTATCTATTCCGTGGTGTTTCAAGGGAATTACTTCTACTTCTGGTATGGAAACACACTTTCTCACCTTCATTTCTAAGGAATTCAATATCGACATAGCTATACAAAGTAAAGCAAACGAATAATTACTTCTTCGCGAAGTAAAAACTATTTTCCTGAGGGTTAGAGTGAACAATTTTCCTGCGAAAATTTTCAAAATCTTTTGTCTTTTGAGACCATATAATAGCATTGATTTCCAGGTTGCAAACATGAAGGCAGAGTACATACCACCTAGAGAAGATGTTATATTGCAAAATGAAGCGCCAGATGATATTTATATCATCGTTTCTGGGGAAGTGGAGATAATTGATTCTGAGATGGAGAAAGAAATGGTTGTTGGTATAATTGACTCTGAGATGGAGAAAGAAATGGTTGTTGGTACTTTGCAATCTAGAGACATGTTTGGAGAAGCCGGTGCACTTTGTTGTAGAGAGGTTGGAGCACTTTGTTGCAGACCTCAAAGCTTTACGTATCGTACCAAGACATTGTCACAACTCTTGAGACTGAAAACCAATGCTCTGGTAGAAGCAATGCAGAGAAAACCTGAAGACAAAGAAAAAATGCTTCACAACTTCAAGCAGGTGGGTTGACATGGAACCAAAGTCAAATCTAATTTTGTAAAAATAGTGATTCTGAACTTAACTAATTCTTTAACTTTGGAGTGTCAATATAACAGCTCCAAAATAGTCATCCTGTATTCTAGTGTTTCTTTACTTGTATGCTGGTTGGCGTGCAAGATGGCTATGCGGGGGAGTACCAATAACAACTTCCAATAATGGTATGTGATCTTTTGTGTTGCAGCATCACAAAAAGCTTAGGGATATGGGAATTGGAGAAATAATGGTCGAAAGTGGAGAAGAAGAAATTAGTGGCCCGAAATTGGCATATAACTTGTTGACTGTTGCCAGCAAAGGCAATGCTGCTTTGCTTGATGAGCTTCTCAAAGCGAAGTTGGATCCTGACATTGGGGACTCTCAAGGAAGAACTCCTTTGGTATGCCTTTCTAGCCTCAATTGTTTTATATTAATTCTTTTTTAAAGAACATACAGGAAAGAAGGAAATATTCAGAGTTTATTTTAATTAATTGAACCAGCACATAGCAGCATCAAATGGGCATGAAGAATGCGTACTCGTACTACTCAAGTATGCTTGTAACCTACATGTCAGGGGTAAGCAATTTGCCACTTTTCAGCTTCTAATTAACCCCCTAACAACCATGAATCATTTTGCTATTTTTCTGTTTTCAAACTGATCACTCTTCAACCATACATACACGACAGACATCAATGGTAACACAGCTTTATGGGATGCTATCGCGTCGAAGCACCATTCCATATTCCAAATCCTCTACCACTACTACTCCATTTCTGATCCATACACTGCGGGTGATCTCCTATGCACAGCTGCCAAAAGAAATAATCTACCGGTGATGGAGGAACTCTTGAAGCATGAATTAAATGTGGACTCGAAGAATCATCTTGGACAAACAGCAGTGCAAATAGCCATGGAAGAAAACAATGGAGATATGGTGAATTTGCTTGTGATGAATGGGGCAGATGTCACTAGTGCACATAGCTGTATATTTCCTCCACAAACTTTGAACGAAATGCTGCAAAAACGAGAGGTTGGATACCGAATTACAGTGCCAGACACTACACTAAATGAAGTGCTTCTCATGAAGAATGGTGGAGACAAAACTTGTGGTTGGAGCGAACCCAATGGACTAAATTTTCCAAGAGTTAGCATATACAGAGGTCATCCTACACTGAGGAGAAAGACAGGCTGCACAGAAGCTGGGAAGCTAATAAGATTGCCTGATTCACTCGAAGAGCTCAAAAAGATTGCAGGTACTTTTTTAGTTCCATACCTATATAGTAATCTTTTCTTCCATCTTTTTTTTTTTTTTTTAATCAAAGGAAAGCGCTTTATTTAAACATCAAGGATGACATCTTGCCAAGTATAGGAGTACAAGGATTACATTTGAATAGCAAACACAAGGGCTCGATAAAAAAACCTCAAACATAGGAGGAAAAGAGACTCCTATAAAGATAAATAAATCGGCTATCTCTATGAGTTTAGTATAAAATTGTACCATGGTAGCTATCATCATGTACAGATTGATATGGGAGCTTAGAGACTGTTGGTTACAGAAATTCCATACTTTTGGAAAATGTAGTATGAAATGCTAATGTCTTTCATCATCCTAAACAGGTGAAAAGTTTGGATTTGGTTCGGGAAATGTGTTGGTAACTGATGAAGGAGGAGCAGAAATCGACTGTATCGAAGTGATTAGAGATAACGACAAGCTTTTTCTAGTTGAAGATCCGGAGTCTATCGAGTGGTGATAAATCCTCAATTTATTGTAGAAAAAGCATTAAACAACCTAGATAGAAAAAACAAATGTATGATAATTAACTTTGGTAATTTGTACAGAAGCAGCTTTCAGTCAACGCAGATGTTTGTGCACAAATGAACATGGACTTGTGGACAACATAAAAGCAATTAGCAACTCAACCGCCCCTTGGTTTTCTTGATGAGAAATGTCGTGGTAAGGGCTTATTGTAAGGGTAAAGGGAAAAATCACTTTTAAATACAAATTAATAATGAAACTGAGCGATTTGAATGCTGTGATTGAATTTGGGAGGTGTATTACATGTATACAACCCCAAATCACGGACTCATGTCCTCTTTCGGGAGACTAAACTCAACAAGTAAAACGAGAAGTTTTGAGTTCAATAATCCGATAGAAAATAGAGAGACCGTGGTTTGGGGTTGCTTACACGTAAAACAGTCGTCACAATCGATCACAACCCTCAGATTGTTCAATTTCATTATCAATTTGTATTTAGTGTTAAATTCCTTTATATAAACCTTTACAATAAGCTTGTATCACAGCTTTTGTGTTTCCTAATACATACCTTCAAATTATCACTGCTATGCAGTGAAAGTAGTGATTAGTAAAGCACTTTAACGACAAATTAGTGGAAATTGGCTCGTCTTCTCTTTCTAACGGTTAAAAAAGCTGATGAAATGAAATCAGTACATCGGCTATGTAACGAAAATGCTTGGAACTAGTCCGAATACAAACAACTATTTAGCCCATCTCGCCAGCCCAATGTATTATGGGCTCCAAATAAAAAGGTTTGGGCCATTACAAGTTCATCTGTTGGGTGAACTCAGACAAGTGCTGGGTTTGAATAGAGAAACTCTGAACTAAAACCCTAAACCCTGCAGCATCATCTTGTTTCTCTTTTCCGGTCGAGGCCATTTTTTCATTCGAAAGCTTGAAAAGCTGCGAGCGCAACTCCATCCAGGTACTGTCTTAGCGCCGCCGTCAGCTGCCCGTTATCTTTGACGGCGAACCCAGCCGCAGTTGCATCCTCTCCGTCAATTTCATACGAGAGATAGAGGATGAGGAAGAAGGTGGACGAACGCATCAGAACCCTAATCAGCAATGGCGTCAAAAACCGGCACCGCTCAATGTTCTTCATCGTCGGCGATAAGTCGCGCGACCAGGTACTCTCACTCTCTCAATTTCGAGTGTGATTTTGGGAGAAATTTTTCGAAAAATTAAGTTAAGTTATGGGTAATAATGTGTAGTTTGACATGGCTTTCAGATTGTGAATCTTCATTATATGCTAAGCAACGAAGTGAAGAAATCACGGCCTACTGTGTTGTGGTGCTACAAGGACAAGCTTGAGCTCAGCAGGTTCAGTTTCTTTTTTTCGTCATTTTTCGTTGAGGTGAGAGTGCCTGCACCACCATTTTCAGTCTGTAATGTGACTTACTTTGATGCAGTCACAAGAAGAAACGTGCAAAGCAGGTGAAAAAGCTTATGCAGAGGGGGCTGCTCGATCCCGAGAAGGTTGATCCTTTCTCACTTTTTGTTGAAAGTGGGGGATTGACTTATTGCTTATACAAGGATTCGGAGAGGATTCTTGGTAATACCTTCGGAATGTGTATACTTCAGGTAATTTATTTCATACCTAAATATTCTAGTCTAGTTGACCCTTCAGTATACAATCTGTCCCTAATTTTTCAAGGCTAAGTTTGTTTTTATTCTTCGTTAAGGATTTTGAGGCCTTGACTCCAAATCTACTGGCAAGGACCATAGAGACGGTTGAGGGTGGTGGAATAATCGTATTGTTGCTTCGTTCTCTATCCTCACTCACCAACCTATACACCATGGTTATGGTATGAAGATAAATCTCTTTATCTTAGACACTGCTATTTATTTGCCCAGCATGCTTATGCTATTACACTATGTTTGATCTTAAAAAACCACCCTTTTTGAAGTTGCTTTTCTTTGACTTTATGTGGCTGGCTAGAAGAAGATTGTTGGTAGATTAACTGAAATACATGACTTTCCTTAAGAAAATTATAATGGATCCATCGGTTTTTATGGGGCCAAAGTGGACTAGTTTTCACCCTACATATCCTAGGGTTTCACATCATTTTGTTTGACCTGAAATACTCTTTTACTCAAGTTAGTTTCTAGAGTTACTATGCTATTGCTTGATTTACATACAGGTGTGATCTTTACACTTACTGTGCATTTTGGGTCTTGGACTAAACTTTCGCTTTTAATGATATCATGTTTTACTTGCAAATCTTACAGTATGTTACACCTGATCTACCAACTTCTCTCAAATTCAAAAATATCTTCATATCCGGGCGTTTTGATTTCAGGATGTGCATGATAGGTTTCGAACTGAATCGCATTCTAAACCCACTGGACGCTTTAATGAGCGATTCTTATTATCAATTGCGTCATGCAAAGCTTGTGTTGTCATGGATGATGAGCTGAATATTTTACCGATTTCGTCCCATATGAGGTCAATTACTCCTGTTCCAGTTAAAGAGGTAACCTTTTGACATCTTAACTTTTTGGTAGAAAGGATTACTGATAAATGTTGGCATGGTGTACTATGCTTTTCTTTATTTTGGTGTTAACTTATTGCAAAACTGGTGAAATTATGTTTTTCCTGCATAGGTGTATACCTAATGGTGTTCTTTACTTATCATTTTTCGGATAGTTTGTCAAAGTTGGTGCTATGGTATTGGTTAGGTGTACTATGCTTTTCTTTATTTTGGTGTTAACTTATTGCAAAACTGGTGAAATAATGTTTTTCCTGCATAGGTGTATACCTAATGGTGTTCTTTACTTATCATTTGTTGGATAGTTTGTCAAAGTTGGTGCTATGGTATTGGTTAGATTCCTATTTAAAATAAAAAAGCTATTGGTCGTTGATTCTTTGTCTAATTTTTTTGTTTTTTGTTGTGATCATGATTGAAGGACTCTGAAGGGATATTAGAGTCAGAAAGGGAATTGAAGGATTTAAAAGAACAACTGAGTGATGCCTTCCCTGTCGGCCCTTTAATAAAGAAATGTTGTACGTTGGACCAGGTAGGCATCGTTCCTTTGATTTGAATAGTTCCAAATTCTCCATCACCTGCTTGACTAGTATGACTCATAGTTTAAGTTGGTGAATACTTGATCAGGGAAATTCTGTTGCTACATTTCTGGATACAATTTTGGACAAGACACTCCGAAGTACTGTTGCATTGTTAGCTGCTCGTGGCCGTGGTAAATCGGCTGCACTTGGTTTGGCAATTGCCGGAGCTATTGCTGCAGGGTAGTGTTTCTTTCACTATTGCAATCGTTTGTTTTGTGTATGTCTAGTTGTGTACACTCACATGCATGTACCAGGTTTTTGCAATTGAGGCTGATTGATAGCTTTTCCCAGGTATTCAAATATCTTTGTAACTGCACCGAGTCCTGAGAACTTGAAAACCTTGTTCGAATTTGTTTGCAAGGGCTTCGATACACTGGAATATAAGGTGTGCACGCTATGTTCCTCTGTTGCTGTTTCTGATATATTCGATTGCAGTCTTCACAAATGCAATTCTTAAAAGAAACTGGAATTTCCTTTATGATAAAAAGCAAGATGTGTTACATTGCCAATAAGTCAATGCGTTTTTATGCCTTCTTGCTACATTTAACCCCCCAAATAATATAGAATGATTAAAGAATAAGATCATCTTTTCCGAAACATACAGAACCCATGACATGTGTGAGAACTACCAAAAGATGGTAATTCCGAGGAACTATGTAGGTGGACTAGATTTCTTAGGTATGTTTTACGGACAAAATATAATGAATAATGAATGATGAATTTTGTAAAAAGTAGAGTGATGGTGGTGTTTAGTCTGAACGGTCTATTGGCTTTTGCACTGAAATTGTTTAGTTAATGGTAGTGTTTTTCATTTCTCGATCGTGTTGAGTTGTTCAGTAGTTTTATTGAGCTTACTATGGTAGTATATGTTTTCAGGAACATATAGATTATGACGTACAGAAAAGTACAGACCCTTTTTTGAAGAAAGCAACTGTACAGATCAATATATACAAGCAGCACAGGCAAACAATTCAGGTAACATGATAAGGGTACTTTGTTTTATTTGTAAACAATGTGTGAGTATATTGTGGGTGTGTGAACATTTCTGCAATCTTTGGAGTCTATCTAAACATAGTTTCATGCAATAACTCCTTAACATGCATATTAGCAGTCGTTGTAACAGAACTACTGGATGAATTTTTATTCTGTGTTGTAAGGAGCCTGTACTTTAGTTGGTTAAGATCATTATCCCTAATCCAAGTCTAGGTTCAAATCTCCCTCCCCAAGAGCGCTTGTATCAAACAAGAAAGAATTCTGAATTCGTGTCCATATTCAATCCAATTAATGAATAATGATTTATATTTTAAACGTATTGGGTATGCTAGTTGAGAAATATATATAATCTATTCATAATACCAATGCATGTGAGCTATGCTTCTAAAACTGGAAGGTATACATTTAACTACTTCATAGTACCAATGCAAGTAAAACTTTCATTCAGCCAGCATGTTCCTGAAAAGGGAGCCTTTTTGGTTAACCTAAGGTAGTTTCCTGGTGGTTACCTGCATTTGGTATGATAGGTGTTGAACATTATACCTCTTGTAGCCCAATAAATGAAAGTTTGTGCATACGGATTGCTTATGAGGCTGACTGTTTTTGTTAGTATATACGGCCACATGAGCATGAAAAGCTTTCCCAAGTTGAACTTTTGGTTATTGATGAAGCAGCAGCAATACCACTACCAGTGGTGAAGTCTTTGCTTGGTCCTTATCTGGTCTTTCTTTCGTCCACTGTTAACGGGTAAGAGTTGTCTATGTTCTTCATTCTATTGTGTGTTCTTGTGTTGGTTTTAGATGGTTTCAAGAAATACTTCACTTTCGATGTAGTATTTCCACGTTTCATTTACTCATTCTTGATGTTATTTTCCAACTTACGAGGTCAACTATGAACACTATGTAAATACTAAAGCCCTTTTTTTTATACTGAAAGCTATGAAGGTACTGGTCGGTCTCTATCCCTCAAACTTCTACAACAATTGGAAGAGCAAAGCCAAATGTCTGCTAAAGGCCCTATATCTGGTATGCTTATTCTTCCCCCGTATTTTGACCTTAGATTAAATGTTAATCCTCAATTCCTAACTTGCACAAAATTAGAACTAACTGTAAGGGTTTTTTTTTGTTGCGTGAGTTCTAGAAAATAGAATCTACAGGGTATGAAACTAATGTTTATATTTTCCCATCTCCTGTATTTCTTGGTCAACTTACCCTTTACAAACTGGGTTTTGTACTTTTCTTTTCTATTTTTGGGTCATGCTCCAGGATTGCTGTCCTCTTAAATTGTGCACATCTCATATGGATATAACATAACATCTAGTTTTTTTTGTTTTTTTCCTGGCTTCTTTCCTGAATATAACTACCCTCCTATGCGAAACTTGTGTGGGATGTGTTTTCCGTTGTTCAATGTTATCTTACTATAAGTTTTTGTAGCCTCTTTCTTTTTGGTTCTCTTCTTTCTTCTCTGTTAAATTTTAAAAGTCCTTTGGACTGGTGGGACGAAGGTGGATCCGATTTTCAATATCCTTTGAAACATTGCTAATGGGAATATACAAAGTGAACTGAACTCTCTCAGCTCCTTGGTTAACTTGAAACATCTAACTTGTTTTTTTTTTCTTTGGTCAATGATTTCTAGTTTGTTTTTACTCTGCACAATTGGTAACATTTTTGTTTTTAGAATATTAGTATCGTTGAAAGCTGGAAGCTGGAAGCGAAATCCAGTTTTTGAACTGTTTTGTCATATTGCGACATAATTTTCTGAATTCGTTTGATTGTAGGTCGAATTTTCAAAAAGATAGAATTGAAAGAATCTATTAGATATGCTTCTGGCGATCCAATTGAATCCTGGCTTAATGGTTTACTCTGCTTGGATATTACAAATTACATCCCTAAGCTTAGCAGGTAAAACAACTCTGCTCTTCGGAACTCAACATGACGAAAGCTCCTTTACATTCATTATCGTCATTAATTAACTCTCTCTCCTTTTGGTCACCAGCTTACCCCCACCTTCCGAGTGTGATCTGTACTATGTTAACCGCGATACTCTTTTTTCATATCATAAAGACAGCGAGGTGTTCTTACAGGTAAGTACATATGAATGTCATGTTTACCATTATATAACAGTTTCATATGAATATTCTTACATATTTAAACACTTACAGAGAATGATGGCCCTCTATGTTGCCTCTCACTACAAAAATTCCCCAAATGATTTGCAACTAATGGCTGATGCTCCAGCTCATCACTTGTTTGTACTACTTGGTATATATATATTTTTTTCCTTTTAACTGGTTTTGCTTTCTTTGCTGCTGTTGGATGGACTTTATTGTACTTTTCATGTGCAGGTCCTGTAGATGAGTCAAAAAATCAGCTTCCTGATATTTTGTGTGTCATTCAGGTTTGCATCTGTCGTTCTTTAGTAGCGTAATTATTATTTTTCAGTGCTTTTACTTGTTCTGATTTCTTTCTGTATCCTAATGTGAAATGACAATAAGGACACAGTATTTAATCCATGTACTTCACCCTCTTTCTCAATTATCTGGCTAGATTGGAAGTAGCGATTTGTTAAATCTGCTTTTTGGTGTCTTTTTGGTTCAACAGATCCTCTGTTTCCTTTTTTTTTTTTGGTTTATGACCAATTTTTCTGCTATTTATTTTGTTGTCTATAGGATCAAATTTTATCTTTTACAGAAAGAGAAGCAAAAACTCGTTATGATGCTGTTCGGTCAGTTGAAAATAGATATCTTTCCCAGCGCAGGGTAGTTGATACTCAATCCTAAATGCCTATTTATAGGCCGGGTTATACATGTGAATTTAAAAGTTTTAGTTACTCTTTTGGCTTAGGCAGCAATTGTGATCTTCAAATTATTTTCCTTGTAAATATTGTTAAAATTAGTGATGGAAATAATGGATGTCAAATTTAAAGGGTTTGCTTTGGGAATTTAATGCAATCATATGAGGAATTGAGTTAATTTGACATTTGATTCGGAATTTGTGTTCACTTATTAGTTAAGATATCTTATATTAAGATTTGGACTTATAAAATAATGAAGGCTTAGTCTCCTCGTTAGTGTCTCAATGTTTGTTTTTTTTCCCTGATATCACGTGCATATTTCACTTGAAAGAATTCTTAATTATCCATAGATAAAGAAGGCTCAATTGTTTGATGGTCTACATTTTATTTGCCATCCTTTTGTTCATAGGTCTGCCTCGAGGGACAGATTTCTCGTGCATCTGCTATCAAAAGTTTAAGTGATGGTCATCAGCCCTTTGGTGACCAGATACCATGGAAATTCTGTGAACAATTTCAGGATACTGTTTTTCCCAGTCTGTCAGGTGCTCGGATTGTACGGATTGCTACCCATCCAAATGCTATGAAGGTAGATCATATTTCATGGATTCCAAACCAGGGGGGTTTGTTTTTGAAATGGTAATTTACTCTTCTTGGTTTACTGTTTATCGTTGCAGATTGGATATGGGTCACAAGCAGTGGAGCTATTGACAAGGTATATTCCTCTTTCAATTATGTCTACCTTAGGATATTGGAAATTTCCTCAAGCAATTGAAATTGTTGAAGAGAATAACTACAAAGAAACTTAACGAGTGAAAGAAAATGGTTGAGACATTCTGCAGCTCTTGTTGGGGACAAGAATGCATGGTGGAGATATTCATTATTGACATAAAATTGTTTCTGTGAGAAACTTTCATCAAATTGTTTCTTTGGCATGCTGGTGCTTATTTATGCATTTATATAAATAATGCGAGCAATTATGGTTTATTTCTCCTCAGGTACTACGAAGGACAGTTTGCTCCCATTTCTGAGATGGATGTTGAAGACGTTGAGGCGCCGCCCATCAGAGTTATAGAAGCTGCCGAGAAGGTTTATACAATCACTAAGCTTAGTTTTGTGTAGATGGGAGTCTTCTATGCATTATTAAGCTAATATTGGATATGGTTATCTAAGTTATGTTTGGTGCTAAATGCAATATATATCTTTCAAAGTATGGTCAAACTTGGGTTTGGTGATTTTGTGGTTTGAATATAGAAGTCTGCATAAACTGTTGCTGATTATTGATTCTCGCTTAATGTTGAGCAAAACAAAATTGCACCAATCACTCCATGGCTTCGAAAGTATACGATATATTGGTTTATTTGTTTGGTATTAATCAGCTTGCCACCTGTACTAGCTTCATCCTCTATTTATTGTTTTCACCTGTAGGTGTCATTGCTGGAAGAAACTATAAAACCAAGAACTGACCTTCCTCATTTGCTTGTTCATCTCCGTGAAAGGCGACCAGAGAAGCTCCATTATATTGGTGTCTCCTTTGGGCTTACCTTGGACCTTTTCCGCTTTTGGTGGAAACATAAATTTGCTCCATTCTATATTGGACATATTCCAGTTAAGATGGACTATTCCTCCCAAAGTGAATTTCTTGAATATTATAGTTTGTTGTTGTGTGATTGATTAAATAGTAATTTGACAGTTTTCTTTTCAATGGATTAGAGTTCTGTCACTGGTGAGCATACATGTATGGTTGTGAAAGCTCTGAAGAATGATGAACTTGAATCTAGTGATTTCCGTCCATTTTACCTAGGTGGGCAAATATTTTCTCAGAACAACCTATGGCTTTACTCGACTTTTATGCGGGTTTATGTATTTTCAGTTCACAGCTGAATAACTGGTTTGCTAACTCAGATTTCAGGCGAAGATTTTTGAAACTATTGGATCAGAGTTTTAGTACAATGGATTACAGGCTCGCTATGAGGTATTACTAAATACTTACTTATAATAAATGTTTATTGTTCAAGTGCTCATACTATTATCATCTTTCAGCATCTTGGATCCTAAGATCAATTTCACGGAGCAACAACCCAACATGCCTGCTGCAGATGGATTCTTAAGGTCAATCAAAGATCTATTGTCACCTTATGATATGAAGCGATTAGAAGCTTATACCAGCAATCTTGCTGACTTTCATATGGTAAGCTCTCTGAACACTCATTTATGGCCACTTCTTAGTGCCATGTACTGTTTTTGGAGATTCTTTCTGTTGGGCATATTGAGTCCATGCTAGCATTTTAAAGATAAAAAAAACTTATCTTAACCTTAAAAAGCAAATCCATTTTTCTTTACGATGGAATCCTTGTATTAAATTGTCAGTGTGACAATCTGATTGTGGCACGAATTGCTTTTGCATTTTTTTAATATTTGCTAGTACTTGCTGGCTGAACAGATTGGGTTAATTATAGTCCCGGAGTATTCTTGCCTTATCTACCCTGTGCATATGTTTAACTTGTGTTTTCGGTGGTTTACAGATTCTGGATCTTGTTCCAACCCTTTCACATCTCTACTTTCAAGAGAAACTGCCAGTGACTTTGTCATATGCCCAGGCTTCCATATTGCTCTGCATTGGCTTACAAAAACGAGATATAACCTACATTGAGGTTCGTTCTATACCTAATGCACACACTTATGGTCCTTGACACTATTTCCAATCATATACATGTGAGCATGCACAAACTCACAAACATTTGTCAGCTAAACATGATGATTTGTAGGCCACGTCCACCCCCAAAAGCAATAAGAATAGAGTTGTTTGGTAAATATCCAAGCACATAGTTCATTCATCTTACATTTTCCTGGCTTTAGCTTCCAACACGTATTTTGATCTGTTGTCTGTGGTATTAATGTCTACTTTGTATGCTGTTCTGCTTGTTGCTTGTGTTTGAGTTTACGGCTTACATAAGGGAGCTCCATTTAGTTATGCAAAAGCTAAATACTTGTGTTATCATTTCATTTATGCACAATCACGTTTTTACAGGGGCTGATGAAATTGGAAAGGCAGCAAATATTGTCTCTGTTTATAAAAGCTATGAAGAAGTTTCACAAATATCTGTACGGCATTGCATCAGAGGAGATTGAGTCAAGCTTGCCTAGACGGAAAGTACCTCCCATTGAACCTCATCAAATCTCTGTGGATGATGATCTTAATAATGCTGCAAGGCAAGTTGAGGAGCAGACGAGATCCAACACAGAGGAGTTAGATCCTGAATTGCTTGAAAAGTACGGAATTGGGGACAGCGCAGAATTAGAGAATGCATTACATAATGGTGTAAAGTTACCGGCTGGTGGTATTCTTAGTGTGAAATCAAGTAGAACTAAGATGGAGAAGGGAAAAGAGAGAGAGAGTCATAAGCGGCGTAAAGATGAGCATGGCTCCAACTCAAAGTCCAGCAAAAAGAAGAAATCTTCAAAATAGTGACGAGTCATATACTACGAAAGGTTTCAATGTTTTCAGGACTGACCACATCACATTATGACTTCTTTTGCGTTGGGTACGAAGTCTTTATAAACATCCTTGTCACAGCATAGGAATGTAGGTGTATGTTTTTTACTATTATTTATTCATGTCAGATTCTTCCGGTGCACCTGAGCTGTTTCGTAATCAAAAAAACCATTCTTATATAATCAGTCTAGCAAGTGCATTGTTAGTGATAATTTTGAATTTCCTCTGTGGTTGTCTTTTTGAGTAAAAATTGGTGGTCACTGTGTCCTTTGCTTCACGTACAGTAGCACCCTTTTGACAGTTTGCGCATGATATACTAGGGCTATGAATACATTAGGAATAATCTTCACATTATAATTGTCACGCAACTTGACAATACGAATGTAAGACGAAATCAAATATTCTCAAGCACGTTTAAAACTTCTTGGCTTGAAGCTTTTGGTATTCCCGTTCCAAGGGATAGAAATCGTAATAGTCTAGGAAAGAAGTAAATTTCAATTTTTGGCCTGGTCCTAACATTAATGTTACCCTTTTCTCCCAAAAAAAAAAAGAAGAAAGAAAAGAAAAGAAAAGCAAGAGAAGAGAAGAAAGACTACATATAACTTATATATAAGAACGTGATGCAAAACGTTTGCAATATGAAACCCTATGTCTTATTCTTTCAGTTCAAAGAGATTGAGCTATCAACTGTTATCCTTGGGTGATTGCTCAGTCTCTTCCATATCAGTAGTCTCGATCGAGTCTTCTTTACAACCTCTATAGACAGGGTTATTGATCTTCTGTTGCCAATGGGGAATGATCATGATCAAAATTGGTTCTTGTATGTGCAGATGCAGTTCTTGTATGTGCAGATGCAGGGTGGTTGGATAGATCATAAAGGTCGTGGATAAGGATTATTGCGTCTAAACATTAGCAAGCTCCATGAGTATGGTTGCTCTTCGACATCTCCCAAGCATAAGACGAGATCCGAATTTAAACTCGTGCATAATCACCGTTCTCCCGATGGAATAAGATTATTCCCTTTTGGAATGAGATATATGGTTATGGATTCCAAATTACATACTGTGGGCGGCACGTGGCGAAACCCCAATGGGCCTAATTCCAATTTATGTGATGCTATTAGCACTAGGGTTAGGGCTACATGGGCCAACCTTGATGCCTATTACTTTGATGCTGAAAATACCGATGATGACGACGATGTTATTAATACTGTGTCGCCATTCATCCGCGGCAGTTGGAGTCGTATGTTAATTCCTAGGTTGCTTGGGACCAAAGTCAATCCAATTGTGGTCACCATTGAGGGCCGAATCTATGTTCTGACCACCCATTGGTTTTATTCTGTTCGACCAGCTCCTTTCGAGGTTTATGATCCTTTGTCCCGGTTATGGAAAGTTCTCCCAAATCCTCCACCACTCAATAATTTATATTGTGCACCTAATTACTCTACTTATGGTCACAAGCTCATTGTTTCCAGACATTTCTTTTGCTACACTTTCGACATGCATAAAGAGAGATGGGCGGATGCAAAGGACACCCTCAAATGCGCAATCGAAAAATCGGCCCAGTTTCAGGACTTTCTGATTGCCACGGGTGCTAGAGTTGGAAAGGCTCTTCAAATGTTTAGTGGTTCAAATGATGAGCTTGTCGCTTGTCGCTTGGGTCTGAATGGTATCCTCATGCCGTATCGGGTGCTGGACGAGCTGGGAATGATATTTGATCCTCCTTTGCGATATGCGGAAAGCATCATCACCCAATTTGGCGACAATGGTTCCCTCATGTGCGTACTCTATTGTGGCCACAATAGTTCGCATAAGTGGTGCGCGTGTGGCGCTATTTCAACTTCTAGTGACGGTCCATGCAAATGGCAATAGAGTCCTCAACGTCGATCTCAAGGCCGCCGAAGTTTACTATTATGACAATGTTGGATCGAATTCCACCATTTTCTCAGCTTTCACCAAGTAAATTACTTTCGATCCATCGCCCCTCTTGATTTATTAGTTTAACGTACCTTATACGAAAATTCTTATTCTGAAATGATAGTTGTTACTGTTGAATTCTAATGGTGTTTGTTTCTTTTCTCTACAGTTTCCAAGACCCGACAAGACGAACTATATATGATGATAGTATGGCTCGAAGGGAAAACCGTAGTACTGATGATGATGATATTAGTGATGATTTTGAGTTCGAAAAAGAAATATCAACTTATGTTAGGGGTCATGGAGGAGCGTGACGATGATTTTGCATTCGAATACAAAGAGACAACTTATGTTCAAGAACTTGGACATGAGTTTATGGAGCAGCTGGACAGGAGTAAGCTCAAACAATACAAGATTTGAGTAATATTGTAATGCAAATCGAACTTCCAATTTCGTGCTCGCTTGAGATGGAGGTTTCTCTTGTAACCATATTTGTAACCATATCTTATAATTTTATTAAAACAGCATATCTATAAGACTAAAAAAATGTCTTTAAGCTTTCTTGCTATGTTTTTTAGTCACAAATTATTGGGAAATTATCTAACGCGAATGTTGTGGTCAGGGATCAATAAACACGCCTATTAAACGGGATAACTTGAACCATTGATCTTCATCTCAACGGCTGAAGAAAAAAAGATGGCACGAACTTCAAACTTGTGATTCTCTACATCTCCCTTCACTCCATCTCCTTCTCCGTTCACTCCATCTCCTTCTCCATTCGCTCCGTCTCCTTCTCGGCGTGAAAATCGGCTACACCATCTCGGCTTGGGGTGGCTTGTGTTACGTCCAACAGCGGGATTGAGTGACGCCGTCATCAGTATCTCTTCTTCAACACGAAAATGAAGGTGAGCCCAAATATCACAAACCATAGAATTTAATTAGTTGGGGTACATATGAATCGGAAATGGGTTGTGAATTCTCTGGGTAAAAAATGTATTTGATTGGATTTGAGGTGTGAATTTGCTGTTATTATTGGAAATCATAATAAGGTTTGCCGTACGTTATGATATTTTCTTCTTGAACCATGTATCTTTGTGGTTATGTACTTGTGTTTTGAGCAGAATAGTTGAATTCTTAAGACTAATTTAGTTTTAGAAATTGGTACTAGGAGAGTTGAAGTTGGCTGGTTTGAATTAAGATTTCTGTCATGTTTTTAGTACTTGGTATTGTCAGATATATTTGTATGTGAGTCTTTCCAACTCATATTCTATAGTGTTGATTCAAGTATGCAAATTGGGGTAGTATTATGATTAACAATAATTGAAGTTGAATGGATTTACGTTGATTAAGTCTAAATGGAAAACCGGTGAATGTGTCTTAGCACATGTTCGATAGTGATGAAAAGCTGCAAAGGCCGTTTACCATTGTGATAGGAAGTGGTAACTGCTTCTCTTATAAAGCGCAAATCAAGATCCCCATTCTCTCAACACTCGTTTCAAATTGGTGCTTGGCTTATTGCGAGCCTTCAAGTTCTGGTTGATGAGAAAGGAAGATCTGATCAGCATGAAATTGCAGGCAACGGTTAGTCTTTGTTTCTTTCCTCTGCAAACAATCGCAACTCTGTACTTCATCTGCAGAATTGCAAACATGTTATATAGTTAGCAACCCAATCGATTCCTAGTTATATGAACGGAAACTATTCCAGTTACATTTCTTAATTCCAATTCGCATAACAAATTGTTGAAAAGAACTATACTAGGTAAAATTGTGTATACACAGAAGTCTTATTACTGTCTTATGACCTTCATTGATCCTTTTATGACCGTCGTATGACTGTCACATAACTTATTTTATTAACTTAGTTTATATTATCACTATTCTATTTATCTATTACTGACTTATGATTATCACATTTTCTTGTTATGATGTGAGACTTCACTCTCAGCAATATCTTTCCAAAAACGGCGGACAGTTCTGTAAGGAATATGTGACTGTTCATTGAGGAATAGGTGGCTGGTCGTTAAATAACAATGGATCTTCGTAATAGGTATCCTCCTGCAACCTAAGCCTACTAAAATCCTTTAGAATCAAGACAACCAAAACAATAGGAAAGTTAGATGTAAGTTCAATGGATCTAAGAATAAGAGAATATACCATCGACATTTCATTCCAGGTATCTCCCAAACCATCATCTTCTTCAGATATCTCCCAAATTATATAAGTCATGTCAATAGGGGCATTTGGTTCAACAATCTTTTTTGGAGAGGAACAAAATGAAGCATGAGTTGCCTAATTAGAAGGAAAGTGACTGTAATCCATGACTTGCGTGAGATGACCAACAAGGGCAATCTCATCATCTTCATTATTATAGAGGAGATTCCTTAGATGAATCTTCCTGACTTGTGGGACAATCAACAGAAATGTGGACTAAATCCTACCCTCATGTGAAACATGAGATTGATAAGTTGAAGAAGTCCGCGTGGAATTTCATTAGCTAAGTTCTGCTTGGGACTGAACTGTTTCTCTAGGATCCAAAATTAACTTTGGGCATAGTGGGCCTTAAGATTCTTTAAACGTCCCAACATCAATTTCATCGGAAATGGGACCCCCGACATGGACAATATCGGCGACATTTGGGGGGCCGATTTCAGTCAATATGCCGGTGCAATCGACCTTTATCCTTCAGTCTCTTCCAATAGTTTACTTGCAGTCTCATAAGACTGAATTTGCACTATTTAGTACTTTATGCGACATGTTTTGCCACTCTTTGATTGCGTTCTTCTTCGTGGAAACCTCCTAGGGAACACCCTTAAGATTCTTTGAACAACCGTGAGTTCAAATTTGCCTAGCTCATCGGAATGGTGAATTCTCCTCGATAAAAATCAGAGCCCAATTCCCATATAGCTTGTTCATGAGATATGACTTAGTTTTGTTCACAAAGATTATGAGAAGCAGCAGATGCATATGACTCACATATGAATTGTATTATGGCCATAATATAAGCCTACTTTTTGTTTGATATGAGTATGACCTGTATATGACCTTTTTATAACCCACCTATGAACTTCAAATGACCAGGCATATGATAGGCATGAGAATGCAAACTTCATCTCTTTCCATGATAGACCCTTAACCAACCAGTCCCTAGACCTGCTTTAAGTATGTCTAAAGCCCTGCTCTAAGCCAATATGCAGGTTGGCAATGAGGGGGGTAATTTTTAATTAAGTCACGGCACGTACAATCAATTCACACAAAAGATCACTTTCAGGTGACCAGTCACCTAAAGTGATGAACCTGATACTTGTTTCAATACTTGAATCATGTGACCAGTCACGTAGTTTCCAAACTCAAGTATCTGACTAGTCACTTAGATTACAGATTGTGTATGCTTGTGAATTTGTTCAACCACACGCGAATGCTATGCCAACTTAGGTCCCCAAACAGATTCAGTGAAGATGAAATCTGCGGGCTATCCACAACTACAACCTATTCAAATCCAGCGGTTCTAATGCAACAGTTTATAGGATGACCAGTCACACAGATTTGTCCATATTGCATGTTAAGTTAGGTTGGTGCATAATTAAATCTGATTTTATAATTAGCCAAGTGATTAACAAATCAAAGAGATGGACACGATGTTTTGGTACCCGGAAAAACCCCAAAAGGGTAAAAAAAACCGGGGGTCTATCAGAAGACCGGCCTTCCACTATGAAACGGCAAAAAGATGCCCAATACAAGGTTCAGACAATGCTCAATATCTAATGTACCTAGTCTTAGATGCAGCAGTCCCTCGTGCGGCTTCTTCTTCAATCACTTCATGTCCAGTGGTTCAGATGACTGGTCATTCACTTCCCAGAGAATACACACGTATGTCTGGTCAGCGGCACCAAATGTGTAAGCTATGAATATATGTGACTAGTCACCAGCAGAGTTACAGAGAGCAATAATACTTCAGTAAGTCTGCTGGACAACCGAGTGTGTTTCCTGCAACAGTCACAAAACTGGGCAGAAAAACACGAAGTCAAATGACTCCTAAATAAACTCAACCTTGTCTTATAAAATGCATGAACATGAAAGACAAGATTGCACACAACTATTTTGGACTTCTAACTATATGAGTTTGAAAATCATGGAAGCCAAAACAGTGAAGATAAGAACTTCTTCAAAGTTTCCTTCAATATGAGTTTATATGAAAACCGAAACTTAGTGAAGAAAATTCAAAACGCATGCCATCCTCAATATCTTACAAGCTTCTATATAAGTGAACTAAAAGCACTCAAGAAGACAAGATAGAATCGGAGAGGAAAAATGGCAGCACACTTGAGAGGTTTTTGAAAATGATATGAAGTTTTAGAACATAAAAACCCTAATGAGGTGAGAGAGGAGGTTTAGGCTTTATAGAGATGAAGATATGGCATGGACGGACCAGATTAATTCATACAAGGAACTTGAATGGACAAGATTAATTCAAACTAATGAAGCATAGCTAAATCCGAGATAGTGGGATGTAGTTGTCTACCCAACGGTTAAAAGCATGCTTGACCGGACAACAACAGGATCTGTCAAAACTAGTCAAAACCGAGATAGTGGGGTGTAGCTGACTATCCACCAGTTAAACAGATGTTCAGTCAACCCGGATAATAACATGACCTTTTAAAACCGGATAAAACAGTGATCTGTCAAGCAACTGATCACCAGTCGCTGTCAGGAACTGAGCTGTCAAAAGCAAAGCTTAAGGTGACCAGTCACCAAACATATGAAAACTTAGTTTTTTATGAAGAACACATTTTTCTCAATTTTAAACCTAAGTTTATGAAAACCTTATGCATATGCAAATGATGCCAAAAGCTGAATTAATCACAGTGCAACTGAACATGTCTTCATTTCTTGATCTTCACTTCAATCACCTATCACTAAACTTCATCCTAACCTTCTAAAACCTAAATTGAGCATGTGAATGATTTTACAATGTTTTTGTTACAAGGATAGCCAATATTACATTAAGTCTAAGATACAAATATCCTACAATCTCCCCCTTTGGCTTTCCTTGACAAAAACAACCCGATATGCTCACATCTCTCACGCTCACCAAGAATTGACTAGCAGTGACTAGTCACACAAATGTACCTGCAAGAGACACATGTATATCCATGCATATGTGACTAGTCATCAAATGACTGTGACCAGTCAATGAATGTTCCTGCAATTGAAACTCAAGAAATATGTATATATGTATGCATTTTCTCCCCTAAGTACCATAACATGATATCCACAATTAAGAGAGTTAGCCAGATAAAAAATAGCAATCATGAACATGGCAATTTTTATACTCCCCCTAACTCCAAACTTACTCCCCCTTTTTGTCATGGGAAGACAAAGGATTAGCACAAACGGAAGCTTTAGACATGGTAAATACGGAGAGATGAATAAACAAACTATGCAGAAACAGAACAATGAAGAAAGCAGTGTAGTAAGAACATGACTAGTCAACAAAAACTAAGAAACTCATACATGACTAGTCAAATGAAATCAAGGTAAACATGCATGACTTAAGGAATAAGGGAAACTTAAACCATGTAGTAATTAAAGAAACTGAAAGCATAGCACCACAACCATAACACAAACACACAGAAAGCCTCAATGTCCGAGAGGGCATATTATGTTACCACCTGAGAAATACAACATGACAGACTAGACATACCACTAAACCATTGTTCAGAATGACTAGTCAAAAATATCAGCAAGCAGAAACAGGCCATAAAACACCACGTTCAACAACAATGCACAGAGCAGAGAATCAATCTCGAGGCAAGTCAGATGACTAACCATATCAATCAACACATGACAGCAACCACTATCACAATTCTTCTTAACTAATCCAATCAAGACATGATACAACCATCACAATTTACCATAAGACGAATTTAGATCACATCTGAAGCATAAGAAGAACTAGTCATACACAAAGATCACTTATCATTCAAGATCAGCACGTGATGGTTCTAGTGTAAACAGAAATTAATCACTACAGACACAGATATGACTGATCACAGAAATATAATAGGATTTAAGTAGCAGACCAATCAACACACCAATCATCAAGAACTTCCCCTAATTACATTACTCGCATCAAGCATGATTAGGCATACACATCAACAAAGATAGAAGGGGTCATGCAATCAAGTTTTCAAAGCACACTACATCAGCAAACACTCCTAGACAAGGACTAGGTGCAAGACATTATCAATGATCGAATGATGTATATGTTGAGGTCACATAACCAAGATTTGAAAAGCATACCATGACGACCAGTACTCCCCCTAAATCAAATACTCCAAGAAGGGTGACTAGGTACAAGAGGCAATGAATGATTAGAGAAGATAGACACATGACATAGTCAACCACTTGACACTGTGTCACACACATGACTAGTCAAAAAGTACACAGTTCATGAAACTGAAAAATCATTCAAGCAAAACAGATATCATGCACAACAACTACTCCTCCTAAGTAAGATATATCAGAGAATATAGAACAGGGAAAGCGACATGAAGATCAAAAGACAATGGGTCTTAAATACCAAGATTGGTGACAAGTCAACAAAGAATCGTTTGTACATGAAGAATTGGAATACACATGGCACATGATCAGACAGCCATACTGTTTCCATTGCAAACATGACTGGACATCAAGTTATAACATGCCGAGAGTCACAATAGCTAAACATCACACAAAGATATGAAGACCCACTAACATATTTGATATTTCGAAACAAACACATTAATGATCAATATTTACTCACCGGTCAACAACTAAACATCACCAATTAGTATGACTTGTCCTAGTTAATGCTTGAACAAATATGATGCAAACATAAATAAACTAAGTAAAATGCATGAATTGTATTTTTGTATTCAAACTGATTTTCTCATTCATTTTGACACTTTCAATGACATATTCAAGAGATAAAAAAGATTCAATGACTAAGTCAAACAACATATTTGGGAAGGGGATGACTAGTCATATTGAGTGTACATTACAAAGAAAACAGATTACTATTTGAAGACTCACTATTTCATGCACCCACAACATCTTAAGACTTTCAAACAAGTGATAACTTGCACAATTATATTTTTTTGAGTGTAGATCAATCATATCGATTTGAAGTAGTGGTGCAACATTGGCACATCTTTTCTTTGACTCAAGCCCAAAACCCTAATCTTTTGATTTTATTTTTCTTTTGAGTTAGGGCCTTATTGTCCTTCTCGTTTTCATTTTCGAGGAAAATCTCCATTTTTATTTTTAACTACACATCTTTAGAAAAATCAAGAGTCAACATGATTAATCATCATCAAGTAGTAAGGGAATTAGACAAGTGTTGAAAACAAATTTAAATCAACCAACTTTAGAATATGCACTCTTTACTTCTTGATCAAGAGACGGGATTATGACCATTTGACTCAATCTAGGGCTTCAATTATATCTAACAAATATCCAATTGATAGTATCAACACAAAGAAAAACCAGTTTGAGAGGTGTTTTTCAATTTAGAGATGATGCATGATATGCAGGAATTGAAAAATACACAAGCATTAACTGTGACTAGTCACACTAGTCAATAGAGCAGATTCCAAGACTTTTGCGAAGACCAGTCAGGACCTGATCCTCCAAAGGTTTTGTTAGAATATCAGCAAGCTGTTTTTCCGAGGGCACAAATTTAAGCATTAATGTCTTTGACTCAACGAGATCTCTAATGAAGTGGTGCCTAATATCAATGTGTTTAGTCCTAGAATGTTGCACTGGGTTCTCCGAGATGCATATGGCACTCGTGTTATCACAGTATATGAGGAACTGGTCCTGAACTATGCCATAGTCACTGAGCATTTGCTTCATCCAAAGCAACTGCGTGCAGCAACTACCTACCGCTATGTACTCAGCCTCTGCAGTGGACAATGAGACCGAATTTTGCTTCTTACTATACCAAGAAACCATGTTGTTTCCTAGATAGAAGACACCACCAGAGGTACTTTTCCGGTCATCACTACATCCTGCCCAGTCAGCATCACTAAACCCAACAAGATTGGTATTAGTATCAAATGTATACCAAATACCATAAGACAACGTCCCACTAACGTACTTAATGACCCTTTTTACAGCATGAAGATGTGATTCTCTAGGATCGCTTTGAAATCGAGCACAAACTCCAACAGAGAAGGAGATGTCTGGTCTACTTGCAGTAAGATATAGCAGGCTGCCTATCATACTTCTGTAGAGTGTCTGGTCAACACTCTTTCCTGTTTTATCACTAGACAACTTGGTGGATTTGCTCATGGGGGTTCTAGAGGGTTTGGCAGAGGAAAATCCAAATTTGCTAACAAGGTTTGCAGCATACTTGGATTGAGAAATGAAGAGACCAGTCTCTTCTTGCCTAACTTGCAAACCAAGAAAATAATTCAATTCACCAATGAGACTCATCTCAAATTCACTAGTCATAATCTTTATGAACTGTTGAACTTGGGATTCGGACGTGGAACCAACAACAATGTCATCAACATAAATCTGAGCAACCACAACATCACTTTTGGTCCGCTTAATGAACAAAGTCTTGTCGACTGATCCACGTGTATAGCCATTCGACAGAAGGTGACTAGACAACCTATCATACCAAGCTCTAGGAGCTTGCTTCAAACCATACAAAGCCTTTTTCAACTTATACACACCATTGGGCATATGAGGATCCTCAAAGCCTTTTGGTTGTTCAACAAACACATCCTCATTCAAGTATCCATTGAGAAATGCCGTTTTGACATCCATTTGATACAATTTGAATTTAAGATGACAAGCAATAGCACACAACAAACGGACTGACTCAAGTCTAGCTACAGGGGCAAAAGTTTCCTCAAAATCGATGCCTTCGACTTGAGAATATCCCTGAGCAACAAGCCTAGCCTTGTTCCTCACTATGTGACCAGTCTCATCACTCTTATTCTTAAAGATCCACTTTGTTCCTATGACATTTGAGGTGACCGGTCTCTTGACCAATGTCCAGACTTGATTTCTCTCAAACTGATTCAGCTCTTCTTGCATGGCAAGCACCCATTCCTCATGGATGAGAGCCTCTTTGATGTTCTTGGGTTCTACTGTGCAGACATAACACACATGTGCTACTTCACTTTGGATCTGACTTCCAGTCCTCACACCTTCCTTTGCTGACCCAATTATGTTCTGTTCAGGGTGTCTAGACACTACCCAATTTGGCTTTTTCTTTGGTGGTTGACTAGACACATCTGAACCTTCAGAATCAGAACCGGATGACTGGTCATCTTGTTCTGTCTGAGTCTCACTAGAAGACTCAGTGACCTTTTCCGGAAACAAACCATCCTCATCTAAGGCTTGATCAACTGACGCATCAAGGTCGTCAATTGTGACATTTATGGACTCCATGATGGTATTGGTTCTAAGATTGAAAACTCTATAGGCTCGACTGGTCGTGGAGTACCCAAGAAAAATGCCTTCATCACTCTTGGGATCAAACTTGGCAAGGTGTTCCCTATCTCTCAATATGTAACAAGTACTGCCAAAGACTCTTAGGTGACTGATCATTGGTTTCTTCCCTTTCCAGATCTCATAGGGAGTCTGGTATGTGCCTGGTCTCAAGTAGACTCGATTGGAAATATAGCAAGCAGTATTAATGGCCTCGGCCCACAGATTTTTAGCCAGATTTTTGCTATTGAGCATCACTCTAGCCATTTCAATCAAGACTCTATTTTTCCTCTCAACAACTCCATTTTGTTGAGGGGTAATTGGAGCCGAAAACTCATGCTTTATGCCCATGCTGGCACAGAACTCAGCAAACAAGGAATTCTCAAACTCAGTGCCATGATCAGTCCTAATTCTGACAACAGAGGGGTGACTAGTCACCGCCTCATTCTGAATTTGCTTGAACACCGTCACAAAATTTTGAAAAGCATCAGACTTTTCTCTCAAGAAAGACACCCAAGTATACCTACTGAAATCATCAACAATCACAAGAATGTATTTCTTACCACCAACAGACACGGTTTGAACTGGACCTACAAGATCCATGTGAACGAGTTCAAGGGGGTGACTAGTCCCAACATCCTTGACTCTCTTGTGTGCGACACGTGACTGTTTGCCTAGCTGACATGGACCACAGATGTGCTTAGATGGCTTCTCTAGCTTTGGAATACCTCTAACAAGTTGCTTTTTGGCCAAGGTGTACAAATCATTAAAATTCATATGTCCTAACCGTTGGTGCCATAAAGCAGTGGTCTTATCGGTCACAGAGTGACAGGTCACCTTGGTAGCCAAGGTTTGGCTATCAAGAGTATAGCAATTGTCATTTGATCTGCCTGTCCTGACTAGATCCTGACCCTTGCTATCAATGATCCTACAACCTTTTGTTGACATGCAGACTTCCTCAGCCCACTGATCACACAGGTGTGATACACTGATTAGGTTGGACTTAAGGCCTTCTACGTACCTTACATTTTCAAGGACTGGTAGACCCGGAAGTTTAACACTACCTTGACCAGTCATCTTAGCAGTTTCACCACCTCCAAATTCAACACAACCACCATCAAAATTCTTAAAATTTACAAAGACAGATTTGTCACCAGACATGTGTTTGGAACAGCCACTGTCAATGTACCAACGAGTTGGATCACGCACATTCAAAACAGACAATGCAACAAGACAGGTTTCATTTTTCTTTACCCACTTCTTTTGAGAACTTCTAGGTGATGGGGAAGATGACTCAACAAGTTTTGCTATTTTGGTTACTTCAACTAGCAGTGAGTCAACCTGTTCTCTGAGTGAATTATTATGACCAGTCAGACTTTTCTTTTTCAACTCATGACACTTGGGCCTAATGTGACCAGTCATCCCACAGTGATGACAAGTGGGCACAAACCTGGATCTTTTGGGAGCAGTGGTACTGGGGAAAACTTGATGACTCTTTTTAACCATGCTAACTCTAGGTTCGGGAGGACGAGTGGTGACCAGTGACTTCGGTGAGTGTGGTTCACTAGCTTTGACAAACCTAGGTCGTGAAGTTGAAGCTGACGACTCACTAGCATTAAACCCTAATCCAGTTTTATCAAGATAACTTTTCCCAACATTAAGCATTTTATCAATCTTTGCATAACCAAGTGACAAGTCATTTACTTTTTCTTGCAGTGATTTATTGTGACCAGTCAAGTATTTATTAGATTGCTTGAGAGACTCAATTTCTTCTTTCAACTTAAGACTGTTGCTATGCATGAGATTAATGTCATTTTCAGAAATGCACAGTTGATGTCTAAGATCAAGATTTTCCTTTTTGACTTTTTCAAACTCAACACCCATATGTGAGTGCAAGACTTTAACCTTAGACTTAGATGACTGGTCATCTACACTCTCCCTTTCTTTACGCGGATGACCGGTCTCGTAATCCTGTAAAGCGAGACAGAGTGCAGACTTTTCCAATTCCAACTCATTACAACGCTTTTTCAGCTCAATGCTATCAGCCTTGATCACACAAGATTCATCAAATAAGGCATCATACCTTTCACACATCTTTTCATAAGTCTGATTCTCTGGAGAGAGTCATAATCATGAAAAACAGGACAATACATCTCAGGTGACTGGTCATCATCAGTCATGTGCTGTGAACCCGACTCGGATTCTTCACCCACTGAGTTGTGATCAGACAATTTAACAACAAGGGCAATCTCATCATCTTCATTATCTGAAGAAGAGTTAGAGTGAAGTGATTCCTCATCCTCACTATCACTCCAAGATGCTTGCAAGGCCTTATCCTTGCCTTTGTATGACTTCTTCCTATTGTTAGCACAATCAACAGAAATGTGACCAATCCCACCACATGTGAAACATTTGACCGGACCCTTCTTGAACCTGTTATCTCTAGACCCTGAGTTCTTTTCAAATTTATTTTCATTAGTCATTTCAGCTTGAGGTTTGAACTTTGACTCTCTAGGATAACTTGTACTACCTTTGTGATCCTTTCTATCCCTTAAGATTCTTCTAAACCTTTTAACAAACAGTGCCAAATCATTATCAACAGAGGATGACTGGTCAGATTTGGAACACTTGGGTTCAGGGTGATCAGTCACACTCTGTAGTGCAACACCTTTATCCTTTTTGTGCATACTCTCTTCCAATTTTAATTCCAGCTCATAAGTCTTTAATTTACCAACCAGTTTAGGAAGCTTTATGTCCGACATGTTTTGACACTCTTTGATTGCGGTCTTCTTCGGGAAAACCTCCTAGGTAACACCCTTAAGATTTTTTGAACAACCGTGAGTTCTGATATTGGTGACCCTAGACTCATCGCAGAATTTGTGACATTCTCAACTCTAAGATAAAAATCAGAGAAGCTCTCTGAATCGGTCATTCTAAGCTCCTCAAACTCGGAGAGGACCATTTCAAGTTTTAAATCCCGGACCTGGTCATCACCCTCATGAATGACACGCAATCTATCCCAAGCTTCCCTAGCTGTTGTACAGTGCTGAATATGTGAATATTGTGCACTGGATACAGCAACAGCTATGGCGTTCCTAGCCTTTTTGTTTGCATTAGACGCATTGACTTGGACCTGTGTCCAGTCATCTCTTGGAATATTCACTCTCTCACCGTCAACAATTCTAAACGGAGGACGCCATTCAACAGACAAATACTGGAAAGCAAATTCATCATAAGCATCAAGAAAAATCTCAAATTTATCACGCCAAGCAGCATAGTTTGTGCCATCGAAGTAGGGAGGTGAATTCACTGAACCGGCTACTCGATCTCTTTCCATGACTAGACCCTTAACCAACCAGTCCCTAGACCTGCTTTAAGTATGTCTAAAGCCCTGCTCTGATGCCAATTGCAGGTTGGCAATGAGGGGGGTAATTTTTAATTAAGTCACGGCACGTACAATCAATTCACACAAAAGATCACTTTCAGGTGACCAGTCACCTAAAGTGATGAACCTGATACTTGTTTCAATACTTGAATCATGTGACCAGTCACGTAGTTTCCAAACTCAAGTATCTGACTAGTCACTTAGATTACAGATTGTGTATGCTTGTGAATTTGTTCAACCACACGCGAATGCTATGCCAACTTAGGTCCCAAAACAGATTCAGTGAAGATGAAATCTGCGGGCTATCCACAACTACAACCTATTCAAATCCAGCGGTTCTAATGCAACAGTTTATAGGATGACCAGTCACACAGATTTGTCCATATTGCATGTTAAGTTAGGTTGGTGCATAATTAAATCTGATTTTATAATTAGCCAAGTGATTAACAAATCAAAGAGATGGACACGATGTTTTGGTACCCGGAAAAACCCCAAAAGGGTAAAAAAAACCGGGGGTCTATCAGAAGACCGGCCTTCCACTATGAAACGGCAAAAAGATGCCCAATACAAGGTTCAGACAATGCTCAATATCTAATGTACCTAGTCTTAGATGCAGCAGTCCCTCGTGCGGCTTCTTCTTCAATCACTTCATGTCCAGTGGTTCAGATGACTGGTCATTCACTTCCCAGAGAATACACACGTATGTCTGGTCAGCGGCACCAAATGTGTAAGCTATGAATATATGTGACTAGTCACCAGCAGAGTTACAGAGAGCAATAATACTTCAGTAAGTCTGCTGGACAACCGAGTGTGTTTCCTGCAACAGTCACAAAACTGGGCAGAAAAACACGAAGTCAAATGACTCCTAAATAAACTCAACCTTGTCTTATAAAATGCATGAACATGAAAGACAAGATTGCACACAACTATTTTGGACTTCTAACTATATGAGTTTGAAAATCATGGAAGCCAAAACAGTGAAGATAAGAACTTCTTCAAAGTTTCCTTCAATATGAGTTTATATGAAAACCGAAACTTAGTGAAGAAAATTCAAAACGCATGCCATCCTCAATATCTTACAAGCTTCTATATAAGTGAACTAAAAGCACTCAAGAAGACAAGATAGAATCGGAGAGGAAAAATGGCAGCACACTTGAGAGGTTTTTGAAAATGATATGAAGTTTTAGAACATAAAAACCCTAATGAGGTGAGAGAGGAGGTTTAGGCTTTATAGAGATGAAGATATGGCATGGACGGACCAGATTAATTCATACAAGGAACTTGAATGGACAAGATTAATTCAAACTAATGAAGCATAGCTAAATCCGAGATAGTGGGATGTAGTTGTCTACCCAACGGTTAAAAGCATGCTTGACCGGACAACAACAGGATCTGTCAAAACTAGTCAAAACCGAGATAGTGGGGTGTAGCTGACTATCCACCAGTTAAACAGATGTTCAGTCAACCCGGATAATAACATGACCTTTTAAAACCGGATAAAACAGTGATCTGTCAAGCAACTGATCACCAGTCGCTGTAAGGAATGAGCTGTCAAAAGCAAAGCTTAAGGTGACCAGTCACCAAACATATGAAAACTTAGTTTTTTATGAAGAACACATTTTTCTCAATTTTAAACCTAAGTTTATGAAAACCTTATGCATATGCAAATGATGCCAAAAGCTGAATTAATCACAGTGCAACTGAACATGTCTTCATTTCTTGATCTTCACTTCAATCACCTATCACTAAACTTCATCCTAACCTTCTAAAACCTAAATTGAGCATGTGAATGATTTTACAATGTTTTTGTTACAAGGATAGCCAATATTACATTAAGTCTAAGATACAAATATCCTACAACATACAACTCTGAGGACTAGAAATTCTCCCTTTTTTGAGATTCTTCTTTTCCTCTTTCGATAGAACTGACAGGCGGTGTTGCAGATATGATTCTTCTAATGGAATATGAGCAAAAAAACATTTTTATGACATGTTTAGATGTATTGAAGTGCAATTAAGGTCCTCCAAATTATGTGCTATCAGATTTACTTTTACTGGAAGATGAGAATCTTGAGTAAAAGCTGGGAACTTCAATAATAAAATGATAGTAACTGCCAAGTAGGTGGCAGTGGTCTTTTGTTTGGATCTGTCTCAACTTTAATCATTGATGGCCGAATATGGATTGTTTGTGGTGGCAGCTGAGTGTTGCGTAATGAATAACTTGCTGTCCTCTAAAGAACATCTTCATGTCATTTACTGAACACATGACTGTTATTTAAGGATTACCTAACTCTTTGTTATAGTCCCAGTTTATATCATCTAATTTTGATTAACCTGCTTAAGACTGCTATGACAATTTACTCGGTGTATGGCTGGTATAACATAATTGTTCTTTAAGGAGTCATAGAGTATGCTTCAAAGAATAGTTGACTACGCTTTAAAGAGCAGCTGTATGTTCTTTAAGAAATACATACCTGGTCTTTAAGCAATAGCCAAATGATCTGTAAAGAACACCTTAGTTTTCTGCAAAGGCTACAGGCGCAGGGGGAAGGAGGGAACAAAATGCCGATGGTATATTCTCCAAATCTTAGAATCTGACTTATCCTATTCTTAAAATCCATTTAATCTACATCTTTCTTATTCTTAGAATGTAATTTCTGCTCACTATCCAAGTAATTATGTGGATGGCCATGAAGATGATAACGAAGAAATCAAATCCCTTTGGTCGGACTCATTTTCATCAGCACCTCGCATCGAACTCCAGCGAGGGGTACCCGGCCGGCCACCGGATGGCCCGGCCCCACCAAAGTTGGCCCCTCTTCATTCTAGACCTACCTCGACCAACCCCGACCGGCAATTTCATCGGAAATGGGACTGGCGAGTGTGGAGAATATCGGCGACATTTGGAGACCAATTCCGGAAATATTCCGGTCGCCTTTGTTAGACCCCAGATTATCAAACCAGAGAAGTGAAGAGCTTTATAGCTCGATCGGTTACAAGCCAACCGATCCATTCTGTTACAAGCAGTTTGCCTACCACATGTCAAGCTATTATTTGACTAAATCTAATAGAAAATTACTCACTTAACAGAATCCTAACAGCCTTCGCCACTTTGTATGTCCCAATCGGTTTCTTGGGTCTCCTAGATGAATTTACACTATTCAATTGATCGAAATGGTGGCCTATTATTGAGCCGTTGTGTTTTGTGGAAACTCGACGGGAAATTCCCAGAACTCGACAAATTTCATCGACGGCAATTCCAATACCCTAAACCCTGAACCCTAAACCCTAAACCCTAAACCCTAAAACGTAAACCCTAAAGAATATTCAACTATTCTTTAAAGAACACTCTATGACTCCTTAAAGAACAATCAGATCTTCTTTCAAGAGAAATCATCTCTATTTGAGATTACAGTAAGTGGTCTTCATATTTTTGTGTAGTGTTTGGTTGGTGTAGACTTCCATAATGAGCGTTACATTTTCGAAAAGGTGTTTAGTTTCATGAACGGTTTTCTCTAGAGTAAACTGTTTCCCATGCTTTCCAGTTTACTGCCACGGTACTCTAGACATAGACCAACATACTCTTTCATGGCTCATGGCAGCTTTTCTGATAAGAGTTTTAATGGGTATTTAGGCTAAGGGTTTGGGCTTCTTTCACATTCATCTTCTGCTTGCGGCTCCCTTGTTTCTGCCCAATTCTCCAAACTTCTGAAATTCCTGAAATCTTAGAAACTCACAAACACCAAAGCCCTTTCTCTCTTCACCATCACCATGATTCTTGCACTGATCATTGCACACTTGGTGCACATCCGATTTGGATCAGATTCTGATGATGAGCCCCAAGTTGTTGTGACTGAACCTGTTCAGGAACTGCAAATGGATTTCACGTTTGAATCCTTTGTCGAACCCATTAACGACATCAACGAACCACCAGAAGAGTTCTCTACACGTCCCTCATTTGTTCAGACCAATCCATCTTCTCCTCCGAAGAAAAGCGGCAGACGCTTGAAGTCCTTGGCTCCATCGCGAAATCCAGAGGATCCACTTCCCAATCCTCGTCTAGTCAATACCGATTTGTGGATGAAGAGGCAAAGAGATACTACAATCAAGTCTCCACAAGGATGATTATGACCGAACGAGGGTACCCTGTTCTAAACTTCTCTTCTAAGCTGGTCGAAAATCCTTAGGGTTGGGTTGGGTTCAAGATGTATCTTTAGGAGCATGAATTTTGAAAATTTGGTGGCAGGGTTCTCGAGTTCTTTTAGGTTCAATGTGTCTGTGGCCTGTCAATTCTATGCTAATTTCTCTGTTTTGGAAGAATTCGAATTTGGTGCGGATGTTGTGGTTAGAGATACCTTGGTTAAGTTGAGTCCCGCTATCATCTATGAATACTTCTCACTGCCCAGTCCTTCAAGTCACGGTGCATATGATACTTTTCTTGACGAGTCAAGTAGGTACTTCATGCATGACTTCTCAGTGTTGGCCTTTCGTGACTCAGAATTGGTGTTAGCCCATGGTACAAAGCAGCCGTCTAGGTATCATTTATCCCCAAGTTTCTGATATTTGTTGCATTTCATCCAAACCAATCTTATTCCAACCGAAGATGCAGCCAATGTTACCCTAGAAACCTATCTTATTGTATCATAGTTTTCCTGTTCCAATTGGTCACCTCATATATGATGCAATCGCGTCTAAGACTAGGAACTTTGGGAAAATGGAAGGGTCACATGGTTCTGTTGTGTTTCCTTGTATGATCCATCATCTCTGTGAGGAGGCTGGTGTTGATATGTCTGGTCCTGAGGATGTGTTCCAGGCTCCTACCGGTTCTATGACTAAGGATCTTGTGCGCAAAAGCGAGAAAGCAGTTGAGACTTCTAGGAAGTCTAAGCTGAATATGGGACCAGTCAACGAAGCATCACTGTCTGCGACTGTAGAAGCTGCTGTCAAGGAAGCCACATCAAAGCTTCTTGAAGCTTTTGGTGTGAAGAAGAAGAAGTCAAAGACCTCACCTGAGAAGGCCACTGATCAAGAGTGATCATGTGTTAATGTATTGCCGTGTATTATGTGTTTGTTGTGTTAGTTGGTTGCTTGTTTATTTTCATGTCTAGTCTTGTTGAACAATAATTATGATCGGTTCTTGCTGGTTGTAACTTAATTAGCCCTCGTGGACATTGGGGTTATTATGTGCTTTATTTAAGTGTTTTTATGGTTTCAGTATCCACAAGTTATTGCATGGTTATGCTCTTTCTGTTCATTGGTTAAAAGTGTTGCTCAATTTTTCACTTGACTAGTCATGCATGTCTTACACAGCTTTCTTAATTTTCCATGATTGATTAAGGGGGAGTTTCTGTTCCTTTATTATGTGTTTGCATAGTTTGTGTGTCTTTCTCCCTGTTTAGCATGTCTACGCCTCATATTTATGATATTCTTATGCTTCCGTTGGCGCTTGAACTTTATCTTCCCATGACAAAGAGGGGGGGGTAAAAAGTTAGGGGGAGAAAATTGTCATGCTCATGTTTCTTATATGCTCTTGCTAATTCTTTCTGCTATGCCTCATATTTGGTACACACGATCGGATACAACTAAGGGGGAGAAAGTGTTTAGAGATATACATGTTACTTGAGTTTCCGTGCAGGTACATTTGGTGACTAGTCACAGTCTAGTCAATTTTTGGTGAGTGTGAGAGACGTGAGCATATTGGGTAGTTTTGGCCAAGGAAAGCCAAAGGGGGAGATTGTAGAATATATGTAAAATTGGCTATCCTTGTAAAAAAACTTTGTAAAATCATTCACAACCTCAATTTAGGTTTTTAGCACGTAGTTCTAGACTTAGTGATTTGATGATTGGGTTGAAGATCAAGATATGAAGGCATGATGATCAGATGTGTTCTCAGATTTCAATAGCATTTAACATCATTTGCATATGCATAAATTTTGATAATTTAGGACTATTTTCGAGAAAAACGTGTTCTTCATAAAAACTGCAGTTTTCATGTACTCGGTGACTGGTCACCTTAATTCCGCATGCAGTTCACTTTCCTGACAGCAATCGCCGATCAGTTCTTTGACTGAACATGCTTTTATCCGATTTGACTGAGCATTCTTTTATCCGATGGATAGTCAGCAGCACCCCACTATCTCGAATTTGCCTAGGTTTCATTTTATTGAGAAAATCTCGACCGTCCAAATCTCATCCTCTCATCCTATAAATTCTAAACTTCTTCCGCCACTTTCATTAGGGTTTTTGCATATTCAAATTATCATTTCATCTTTCAAAAACCTCTCATACTTTGCTACCTTCCTCCTTTGGTTCTATATCTTGAATTCTTGAGTGCTTTCAATTTGATAGAGTTTCTTACAAGAATTCTTAGGATGACATTCGTTTGAATTTCTTCTAAAGTTTCGGTTTTTCAAAACTCATAATTGAAGCAAACTTTGAAGAAATTCTCATCTTCACTGTTTCAACTTCCGATTTTCTAAACTCATATAATTAGAAGTTGAAATAGTAGTGTGCAATCTTGTCTTCCATGTTCACGCATTTTTCAAGACAAGGTTGAGTTGTAGGAGTCTCTTGACTTCGGGTTCTCTGCTCGGTTTTGTAACTGCAGCAGAGTATACCTAGTTGTCCAGCGGTTTTACAGAAGCTTTGTAGCTCTCAGTAACTCTGCTGGTGACTAGTCATAAAGTTTTTACAGCATATACATTTGGTGCCACTGACCAGAAATACGTGTGTATTATCTGGAAAGTGATTGACCAGTCACTGGAACCACTAGACGTGAAGTGAAGAAAAAGAAGCCGCACAAGGGACTGCTGCATCTAAGTTAAGTATATAGATATTGAGCTTGTATGAACCTTGTATTGGGCATCTTTTGCCATTTCATAGTGGAAGGTCGATCTTCTGATAGACCCCCGATTTTTTTACCCTTTTGGGGTTTTTCCGGGTACCAAAATCTGTGTCCATTTATGTGCTTTGTTAACCAATTGACTAAACTTAAAATCAAACTTAATTATGCACCAACTTAACTTGAAATGCAATCTAGAGAAAACTGCGTGACTGGTCATCTTAAACTATTGCATTAGAACCGCTGGATTTAATAGGTTGTAGTTGTGGATAGCTCGTAGTTTTCAATCTCACTGAATCTGTTGTGGACCTAAGTTGGCATTGGATCCGAATGTGTTTGAACAATACACAAGCATACACGATCTACTAAGTATAAGGAACTGGTCACATAACTTATGTTGAAGATAATACCAAGTATAAACAAACTGTCAAGTTCATCACAACAAGTGACTGGTCATCTGTGCGATCTGTTTTTAGAAAATTGTTTGTGTTGTCTTGACTTATTTGAAAATACCCCCCCTCATTGCCAACCTGCAGGGCGTAATAGGCATCTGAGGTGACAATACCCATTTTCGGACATCAAAATCCTTTCTGAAAGGGCCAAATCCCATTTTTGGATGCCCAAATTTCATTTAAGATGGCGAAATGCCATTTTCAGAAGAAAGATTTCGAATCGGAAGGCAAATTGCTCAGAATTTTGCCCTTCTTCCGAAGATGTTGTTGGTCCAGATGGCGCAGCATTTTCGGTAGTGCTGCTGCTGCTGCCTCTGTGCAGTTAACATGCAAACTGCAGAATCTATTTTCAGATAGCGAAATCTATTTTAAGGGAGCAGATTCTACTTGCAGCAGGCGCCATCCATTTTAAGAGGGCGTAATAGGCCTCTGAGATGTAAAACCTAATTTCGGACATCAAAATCCTTTCTAAAAGGGCCAAATCCCATTTTCAGATGCCCAAATTTCATTTAAGATGGCGAAATGCCACTTTCAGAAGAAAGATTCCGAATCGGAAGGCAAATGGCTCAGAATTGGGCCATTTTCCGAAGATGTTGTTGGTCCAGATGGCGCAGTATGTTCGGTAGTGGGTTTAAGTGATTTTCGTGTCCACCTCAACAAAAGTTGGGCCTAAAGATGTTATTTAGTAAACCTTGAGTAGTTGAAGATGACCCAAAGACAAAGCATATGAAATCAAGCATAGGAAATCAGAAGGTACATAAAAAAAATAATTAACTTGAGGATGGTGTTGTGTGTTCGGAAGGTGGTTTAGAATACAGATCATCTCACTTTCCACTGAGGGTGTTTGGGGGGGGGAGTTTGAGTAAAGATCATCTCACCTTTTCTTTGAAGGAGATGACATTCCTGCAGAAAAACTGAGTGCAATTGATGCATGGAAACACAGTGAGTTTTTATGCTGGAATTACATACTAAATAGCCTTGATGATACACTTTATGATGTGTGCAGATCTTATAATACTGCAAAGGATCTCTGGGATTCACTGGAGATGAAGTATAAGATTGAAGATGCTGGTTCAAAGAAGTTCATTTTGGAATATTTCTAAAGTACCAAATGGTGGACTCGAACAAAGTTGTCCACCAAGTAGAAGAATTGCATATTCTTATCCATGAACTTGCTGCATAAAGGATAGCTTTGCCATCACGATTCTCGGTCGGATCTGTGATAGAGAAATTGCCTCCATCTTGAAATGATTTCAAGATACATCTCATCTCAAGCATAAGTAGACTGATATGTCAATGGAGGATATGGTTCTCAAATTAAGGGTGCAAGAAGATCACCGCAAGAGTGAGGGACTAAATGCTTCAGAATTCGAAGCTAAGGCCAATATCATTGAGGGTGGATAGACGTCCAAGGATAAGCCTAAAAATCAGAAGAACAAAGGGAACAAAAACAAAGGCAAAGGTCCTACCGTTCTAGCTCCAAAAGGGAAGAATTTCAATGCCATTAAGGGTGCTTGTTGGGTGTGTGGAAAAACAGAACACAAAGCACAAGATTGCTGCCACAAGAGGGCAAATCCTACTCCTAACAACAACAACAACCAAGCCAATATTATTGAAGACTTTGTTGGCGTTATCTCTGAAGTCAAATATGGTGACTGATAGCATGGATTGATGGATAGATACAAGTGCAACAAGGCACATATGTGGAAACAAAAATATGTTCATGACTTACACTCCTAACATTGGAGATGAGAAAATGTTCATGGGCAATGCATCTATTGCTAATGTTGCTGGAAAGGAAAAAGTGGTTATGAAATTCACATCAGGAAAGGAACTTGCTCTTATGGATGTTCTGCATGTTCCTGCAATTACTAAAAACCTTGTGTCTGGTCATGGGGGTTTGGGTGGGGGGGGTTTTTTTTTTTTTTTTTTTTGTTGTGTCTTTTTTTTTAAAGGGGGGGGGGGGGTGGGGGGGGGGTGGTGGTGGGGGGGGGGTTTTTTTTTTTTTTTTTTTTTTTTTTTTTTTTTTTTTTTTGTTTTTGTTTTTTCTTTTTTTTTTTTTGTTTTTTTTTTTTAATTTTTTTATTTTTTTTTTGTGGTGGGTTTTTTTGGGGTGTGGTGTTGTGTTGTGTTGAATATATTTAATAAATGTAAATGTGGTGTGGATAAAAGGTTTTTTGGGAGGCCCATATATTTGTGTTTTTAAAATAAAAAAAATATTTGGGGGTTATAAATATAAATTTGGGGGGGTTTTTATAAACCCCCAGTATTGGGGGAAAAAATTTCTACATTTCTTTTCTAGGTTCCCCACCAGAATAAGTGCAATACATGACAGGCGAAATACACAGATTTTGTTATTTCTATCGTATGAATGAGTTATGCAACAGATTTTATTAAATCTGTTGTAAAATGGTGTAAAAGACAACAGATAAAACTCAGCGTAGTTTAAAACTGTTGTGTTTTGAACTTAAATGAGGAGGCGCTGAAATCCCCCCTTTTGCGACAAAGCCAAACTTGAAAAAACAGGAAAACCTATCTTTCAATTTTTCTCTCTTCCTCTTTCGCGACCTTCATCGTCTCTCTCCAGTCCAGACCACCCCTCTGTTGCAGGGCCCGACCTTCATCGCAACCATCGGCACCACCACTGCCTCAGTCTCATTCTTCCTCTCCTTTATGCCTCTCCTTCTTCCCTTCCTCCGTTTCCTAAATTCGATTTTGATATTTAGGGTTTACTCTTGTAAATTCGATTTTCAAATTTAGGGTTTGTCTCTCTTAGAGCCGATTTCATTCTTTGTGATTCGTTATCTCTCGAGTTCGTCCACGCCGATCGCAATCCGAAACCCTAGATTCCTAATTTCCGATTCCAATTCGACATCTCTGGTTCGATTTTTATTCTAATCGCGAGGAGCTGACACCGCCGCAGTAAGCGATTTGAACCTCGTGCTCGTCATCGTCTTCATTATCCTCTGCAGCATCATCTTCGTCTTCAATGTCTACCTCCTCGTTAATTACCAAGCACCCAGACGACACGAACCAGGCATACTTGCCCAAATTTCTCATTATCTTCTTTCGTGAGCGCTAGAGCGCTAGGAATTCGTTAGGTTGTTGCTCCTACTTCCATCAAAGTAATGTCTTTCTCTATTTTACTTTTTTCTGAATCATTCTTATACGAATGTATTTAGTGTTTGATTCAGTTTCTCCTTTTTTTAGGATTTATCATGGATATTTGGGTCATTTGATTTTAGGGTTTATTTTTGTGCTGCCATCAATTTTCTTGTAGTTCAGGGTTATATTGATTTCGATCTTGAGCTTCTTATTTGGATTGTTTTGTTGTTGATTTCATTTGGATTTTTTCAAATGAATAGTTATGCAGTGGATTCTCAAGCCGCTTAATGTTAAATGGGTTTCTCTTTAATCTCATTTGGATTTTCAAATTGCTAAGTAAAAGGCTCAAAGTGTTTATTCTCTATAAGCATCGCCGGTTCATGAGTTTATTCCTGTTGTAGCTCTTTATCCTGATTTTACCCTAGGTTTGAGACTGATAGTGATTGTTGTTATAGGAGATTGAAGGCTTTGACTGTGGCAGCGGGCAAATTCTTCTTCAAGGTAATTGTCTCAATCCGTTAAATCTCTGTCGCTGCTTGGTTGATTTCTGATGATTACTTTCACTAGTAGAAAAAATCCAATATATTCAAGGCCTTGGTGAAGTGTCCCCTAAGGCTCACCATATATATTCTTAACACTCCTCTGCCACTCATCTTTAGTCTCACTTTGCCTCCTGTAGGTTAAAATGACTCACTTTGCCCTTTGCTACTCACTCCGTTATCTCAATTTACCCTCTCAAGCCAAAATCCATTAAATTCACTGTTAAAATGCCACATGTCGCTATTTTATTGGCATATAAATAGGTACTCCCCCTGTAAAAAAAATGTAGGGGAACATCACTTAAAGAAATTTTCAAACCCAATTTCGCTGTCCGGCTCAACGTTATTTACTGCTCCTCCTCCGCCTCCGCATCCCGACTCCGGCGAAGCCAACAATGACAACCCATGGGGAGTTTCGGTGGGAATCGGACTAGGGAGCTGTTGGAGTTGGAGGCTAATCTGCTTGACGCGGCGTTTGAATCTGAGGATGACGTTGTCGTTGTCGTTGGCGTCGTCGCTGGAGCTTTGGGGCGAGGAGCCGGGTCGGGTTAAGGTTTTCGTGGGTTGTGATGATGGGTTTGGTGAGGGTGGTTTTTTGCTCTGAAAATTTGACAGTGGGGGTTGGGGGTCATCTTTCGCCGTCTCTACTCTCTACAGCCGAACACACCTCAACCCACCAGCATCCGTTACAATTGGTTGCTTCACACTGAGGTTTGTTCTTTTATCCCAGCATCCGTTACAATTTCTTTCACCAGATAAGGATAAACACTGAGGTATGTACTTAATCCAGGTTTGACATCTTGTTTTGGTTGCAATCTCTTTCTTAGAACTAGAAAGATTTCATAAGTTACTTAAAGTTCAAGTAGCAGTCCAAATTTTACAAGCACCAGAGACTTGTAATGTTTTGCTTAGTTGTTTGGTAAGCAGGCAACACAGAGAGTGCTGCAGTAGCAGTGATTCTGCCTCCTCCATCAAAATGGTTTTCTGCTTCTCTCACTTCTTGTGTTTAATAGTTTGATTGCTTTCAGTTTCTGAAATTGATAGTAATGGAATGTTAGATGCTACTTGGATATGTATGTAGATGCATCAGATATATCTATTACATGCATTCAGAACAATGGCACATAATGATTTCCCATTCTTAGTTAATCCATTGCTTCATCTTTTGCAATATAGATGAGGAGGCCTTGCAGGAAGTCTGAGAGGATCATAACCGAGGATCGGCGAAGGCACAGAATGATTTCAGTGATATATTTAATTGTACTATGTGATGTATCTTCCCTATAAACTCTCTAATGTGATTATCATGGCATAATGTTACCTTATTGAACAATTTGTAAAGTTTAATGATCAATGAAAAGTAATTTTTTCATGTATTGAGAGCTGTTTATTTGAAGTCAACAAAGTCAAGTTAAAAAGTCAACTCAAAATTCATCACAAACTGTTGTGGAACAAAAGGCAACACAACATAAACAATAAGAATCTGTTGTGCAAATAAGTTGAGAACAACATAAACAATGGAAAAACTGTTGTAAAATGGACTATAAGACAACATAAACAATAAGAATTTGTTGTCTTGTAGTCCATTTTACAACAGTTTTGGTTGTTTTCTGTTGTGTGAATCATTGTTAGACGACGGAGAATGTCTGTCGTCTGAATGTGTTCAATACTCGACAGACGATTTAACAACAGAAGACCTCCTACTTCGCACGATAGATAATATCCGTTGTAAAACGCCAATTTTGTGGTAGTGATGATAGCATTATATATTGTCATGTATATTTGCTACATAGCAAAGATGAATCTTTGAATATGTTTCAGACATATAAAGCTGAAGTGGAAAACCAGTTAAGCAAGAAGATCAAAATTCTGCGATCTGATAGAGGAGGAGAATATGAATCCAATGCCTTTGCAAAATTTTCTGCTTCTCATGGAATTATACATCAAACGACATCAACTTATACACCTCAACAAAATGGGGAAGCAAAGCGTAAGAATATAACGTTGAAGAACATGATTAATTCCATACTTAACAGTTCATGCTTACCACTTAACATGTGGGGTGAAGCCCTACTTACTGCCAACACCATCTTGAATAGAATCCCACCAAAGAAGTGTGATCAATCTTCATTTGAAAAATGGAACAAAAGACCACCAACTTATAAAATCCTGAAAGTGTGGGGTTACCTAGCAATGGTTCAAGTTCCCTTACCAAAGAGAGTTAAACTTGGACCTAAAACTATTGATTGTATGTTTATTGGATATGCCAATAATAGTGCAACACACCTATTCTTAGTTGTTAAATCTGGAATTTCATATATCCAAGTGAATACTATCATTGAGTCTAATAATGCTGAATGGTTCGAGCATATATTCCCTTACAAGGATAGACACAATGAAAATAAAAGAAAGGTACATGATCACAGTCATGTAGATAGCACTGATGGTGCTTCATCATCTGGTGTTCAAGACGAGGACTTGGAACCAAATGAAACTACACCATGTGTCCAAGAGAAAGAAACAGAACCGGGAAGAGGGAAAAGAATCAAGGTTGCAAAAGACTTTGGACCTAAATTTTTGACCTTTCTTACAGAAGCCGAGCCACAAACATACAAAGAGGCTATCACTTCATCTGAATCAATGTACTGGAAAGGAGCAATAAATAGCGAAGTTGAATCCATTTTGCAAAACCATACGTGGGAACTAGTAGATTTACCACCTGGTTGGGAACTAGTAGATTTATCACCTGGTTGCAAACCGATTGGTTACAATTGGATTTTCAAAAAGAACTTGAAGCCTGATGGTATAATTGATAAGTACAAAGGTCGCGTAGTAGCGAAAGGTTACCGTCAAAAACAAGGGCTAGGTTTCTTTGATACATACTCACTAGTCACTAGAATTACATCTATTAGGATGCTAATTGCTATTGCAACTATATACAATCTGGAAATTCACCAAATGGATGTAAAAACCGCATTTTTAAATGGTGAGTTAGATGAAGAAATTTATATAGAACAACCAGAAGGTTTTGTGGCAAAGGGGCAAGAGAAGGTGTGTAAACTTGTAAAGTCACTTTATGGAGTTAAACAAGCACATAAGCAATGGCATGAAAAGTTTGATCATACAATGTTATCACATGGATTTCGAATCAATGAATGTGATAAATGCATATGCCTTAAGAAATTTGACAATGGTATTTGTGTCATTGTATGTTTATATGTTGACGATATGCTCATCATGGAACCAAACTTAGATGTCATAAATTCCACAAAGAAAATATTGAATTCAACCTTTGATAAGAAGGACATGGGAAAGGCTGATGTCATTTTAGGAATTCGAATTCAAAAAGGGAGTAATGGTTATATACTTAGCTAATCCCACTATGTGGAAACGGTTGTTCAGAAATTTGGACATTTTGATAGCGATCAGGCTGATACTCCTTTTGATTCTAGCTCTGAGTTAAGGAAAAACAGTGGAGATAGTGTGTCTCAATTAGAATACTCACATATCATTGGAACACTACAATACATTACGAATTGTACTAGACTGGATATCGCTTACTCGGTGAATAGTTGGCAAGGTACACATGCAATCCATCAAAGGCTCATTGGGAAGCTTTGGTTAGAGTATTGAGATACTTAAAACATACAGTGAACTATGAATTACATTATACAAGATATCCTTTAATATATAGTGATGCTAATTGGATTGCAAACGATACAGAAAAAGCCACAAGTGGTTATTTTTTCACACATGGAGGGAGTGCAATATCGTGGAAATCGCAAAAGCAAAAGTGTGTAGCACATTTCAACAATGGAATCAGAGTTCATAGCCTTAGATAAGACTTTTGAAGAAGCGGAATGGCTTAAGAATTTTTTGGAGGATATTCCATTATGGCCTCAAGTTGTGACAGCCATATGTGTGCATTGTAACTGCATGGCAGCTATTGGAAGAGCAAAAAGCCATATGCATAACGGGAAGTCATGGCACATAAGACGTCGACATAACACTATAAAACACATGCTCTCGAATGGCGTTATTTCCATTGATTTTGTCAAATCAAAGGAGAATATTGCAGACCAACTTACAAAGGGTGTACCAAAGGAGAAAGTGTTATATTTATCGAAGGGAATGGGCTTAAAGCCAATACAATGAGTAACTTGGCGGAAATCTAACCTAGCAAATCGGTAATCCAAGTCTAGGTTCAATATGGAAAACTAGTCGAGTGAAATTCAAAGAATAGAGCATACAATGCTGCTCATTCCTATGATAAGGAAAGTATGCTACGTGTGATGATAAGGATGAATGTTTAATCATTCCCAATGACACTTATAAAAGAAATGATAGAATAGTGTTGGATATTCAGAATCATAGTGTCATCTATATAGGAGAAATGTAGGGTCGCATTCGTGAGAATGAGATGGCTAAATTCTCTCAAGCTCCTATGAATCTAGGATTGTTCAAGACCAAAATGAACACAACCGTATGCATCGAAAGGTGTTCAAATTCGATATGTGTAATACTTATTGTCTAGGTTTACTAAACATGGTGAACAGTTCAATGCCTCCTATACACACTGATTCACTGGTAAATCCGATAAGTACTTACTAAGGAAGGTTCAAGTCCAAAAGACACTACCCATGATGCATATCAAATCTAAGTTTTTCTCCAGACTGATTCAAACACCATGCTGACTCTATTTGCTATACAAATGTGGGGTATTGTTGGAGTTTGTATAGAAATAGAGTAAGCAATCCCACATTGGAAGATAAAGAGGAAATTGAATTGAATGGTTTATGAGTGTTCACATGTAAAATAAACAAAGCCAATTATTTAGGCTTTGGCAAGCATGAGATCGGGCTAGGTGGCAAGCATGAGATCATGCTAGCTTATGAGCCTAAGGTTCGGGCTGACATGCATGCTCCTTAGCATATGATGGCAAAGCTAATTAACTTAGCTCATTGATCGGACTACCTACATGCTTAATGATCGGGCTGCCTACATACCTACATGATCGGGCTGCGTGACTTGATACGCTAGCTAATTGGGTTGACTTAAGAACCGTTAATTTTTGGTCAGCCAACACATCTATTGGTTTCGGGTGTGATCAAGAGTTGTGTCTGATCAACACAACTGCTGCCAACGGATAAGGACAACACTTCGTTCTCTATATATAAAAGAGTAAATTGTTAGTTTGAAAATATAAGATTGTCCCTCTAATCTTTTATAAACTTTATGAAAGAAGAGACACTTAGTAAATTCGCCAGGGCTAAGAATCGAATGCTAGATTCTTAGTTACAGATTGTTGAATCCTGATGGCAGACGCTTAACAAACTACAGTAACGAGTACGGGCGAATTTCTGCTATAGGACATAGCGTTCACGCTAGCCTCAATCTCTGATCAAGTCAACTTTCTTGAACCTCTTATTTACATATTTGTTTATGTATTTTACATAATTCATTAGTCTGTTGTACTTTTGATTATTTGTTTAATCTAGTATTGCATAAGATCCAAACAACATGGTCAAAATCATGAATGGTGTATAAGATTCAAACAACATGGTCAAAATCAACCAAAGAATTAAAAAAATAATAACAAAAAAAGCTGCTTACCTAATGACCCAGTAAGAGTCCCAATAGTAGACCTCCCTATACGATAAACAAATATGGCTTTCATTTTAGATTCAAAAATGGTTGTTGGGGATATACAAAATTTTGGGGCTCTCTACAATCGGTGGTCGATGACCGCCTTTACTGTCTTTGCTAAAGTCCGCCCCTGCACTTTTCGGGTCAAATTCATCCACAGTGAATGCACCTGCAGAACCCAAGCCCTCACTTCCGGGTTCTTCACCTTCTCCAAGAATCCCTCCAGCTCGGGAACGTAATCCTCTGGCTCGGCCAGTACCATATCTTCCCCTGGAACTTCAAAGTACTCTGTTATGAGGTGTTTCAAGTCTTGGGGCGATACGGTGCCGTTTGGTGATTTTGAGAGCTGATCGAAAGCGTGCTGGGTTTCGGGTAGTGGGGACTTGAGTGACAAGTCGACGTACTCTTTGGCGTCGAATTCGGATTTGCCGAAGGTGGTGAAAGCAGCCTCTTGGAGGCGGTCGAAGAAGGAGAGCAATGAGGTTGTGGGTTTGAACGGGGTGCAATCGGAGGCTTTAATGACTGCCGTCATGGTGGCCAGTAAGAGAGAGAGGATTAGAGATGAAAGGAATGGGACTGAAGGGTTGTTTTTATGGTTGGGGAAGAGAGGCATCCACCACTATTGGAGAGAAACAGAGGTTGAACGGAGGAGGAGGAGGATAAATAGCATGGAGGCGTACAAGGACAGCAAGATGAAAACAAGAGAAAGTAGTCTTCGGGGAAGTGTGATTCAAGGACAGCAAGATGAAAACAAGAGAAAGTAGTTCTTGGTTTGGGGTACGGTCAGTTCACCGGGAGGATCGCCCTTCCAATTCGGGAAGAATGATTCAAGGACAGAAGATGAAAACAAGAGAAAGTAGTCTTTGGGGAAGAGTAATTTGCAGTACTTTTGACCTTTCTTCTCTAATCTTCTCTCTTTTACTGACCATCATGACCACTGCCACTAAAGCCTCCAATTGCGGTCCGGTGAACCCACGGCCCCATTGCTCTCCACGACCCCATTGCTCTCCCTGCTCGACCGCCTCCAGGAAACCGCTCTCACCACCTTCGCAAAATCCAACTTCGACCCCAAATTCTACGTCGACTTGTCACTCAAGTCCGCACTACCCAAAACCCAACACACTTTCGATCAGCTCCCAAGATCACCGAACGGCACCGTATCGTCCCACGACTTGAAACTTTTTGTTACAGAGTACTTTGAGGGTCCAGGGGAAAATATGGTGCTGGCCGAGCCAGAGGATTACGTCCCCGAGCCTGAGGGGTTCTTGGAGAAGGTGAAGAACCCGGAAGTAAGGGCTTGGGCTCTGCAGATGCATTCGCTGTGGAAGAATTTGAACTCACTCAGCTCCTTGTTAAGTTGAAACGTCTAGTTTGTTTTTTTTCTTTGGTCAATGATTCTAGTTTGTTTTTACTCTGCACAATTGGTAACGTTTTTGTTTCTATAATATTAGTATTGTTGAAAGCTGGAAGCGAAATCCAGTTTTGGAACTGTTTTGTCATATTTCAACATAATTTTCTGAATTCGTTTGATTGTAGGTCGACTTTTCAAAAAGATAGAATTGAAAGAATCTATTAGATATGCTTCTGGCGATCCAATTGAATCCTGGCTTAATGGTTTACTCTGCTTGGATATTACAAATTACATCCCTAAGCTTAGCAGGTAAAAACAACTCTGCTCTTCGGAACTCAACATGATGAAACCTCCTTTACATTCATTATCTTCATTAATTTACTCTCCTTTTGGTCACCAGCTTACCCCCGCCTTCCGAGTGTGATCTGTACTATGTGAACCGCGATACACTTTTTTCATATCATAAAGACAGCGAGGTGTTCTTACAGGTAAGTACATATGAATGTCATGTTTACCATTAATTATGTAACAGTTTCATATGAATATTCTTACATATTTTAACTAAGGAACAAAATTTCCATCGAAACATCGAAATTTCCATCGAAATTTCCATAATTTTCGAGGTTCAAAACTATCGAAATTTACCGAAATTTACCGAAATTTATCGAAATTTACCGAAATTTCCATCGAAATTTCCATAATTTTGACTATCGAAATTTCCATCGAAACCGAAATTTTAATCCTTGATTTTAACACACTTACAGAGAATGATGGCCCTCTATGTTGCCTGCCTCTCACTACAAAAATTCCCCAAATGATTTGCAACTAATGGCTGATGCTCCAGCTCATCACTTGTTTGAACTACTCGGTATATTTTTTTTATCCTTTTAACTGGTTTTGCTTTGTTTGCTGCTGTCGGATGGACTTTATTCTACTTTGCATGTGCAGGTCCTGTAGATGAGTCAAAAAATCAGCTTCCTGATATTTTGTGTGTCATTCAGGTTTGCATCTGTTGTTCTTTAGTAGCGTAATTATTATTTTTCAGTGTTTTTACTTGTTCTGATTTCTTTCTGTATCCTAATGTGAAATGACAATAAGGACACAGTATTTAATCCATGTACTTCACCCTCTTTCTCAATTATCTGGCAAGTGGCGCTTTGTTAAATCTGCTTTTTGGTGTCTTTTTGGTTCAGCAGATCCTCTGTTTCCTTTCTTTTTAGTTTGGTTTATGACCACTTTTTCTGCTCTTTATTTTGTTGTCTATAGGATCAAATTTTATCTTTTACAGAAACATAAGCAAAAACTCGTTATGATTATGTTCGGTCAGTTGAAAATAGATCTCTTTCTCGGAGCCAAACTAGGGGGTTTGTTATTGAAATGGTAATTTACTCTTCTTAGTTTACTGTTTATCGTTGCAGATTGGATATGGGTCACAAGCAGTGGAGCTATTGACAAGGTATATTCCTCTTTCAATTATGTCTACCTTAGGATACTGGAAATTTCCTCAAGCAATTGAAATTGTCGAAGAGAATAACTACAAAGAAACTTAACTAAGAGTGTAAGAAAATGGTGAGACATTCCACAGCTCTTGTTGGCGACAAGAATGCATGGTGTAGTATGGGAGATATTCATTATTGACATAAAAGTGTTTCTGTGAGAAACTTTCATCTAATTGTTTATCTGGCATGCTGGTGCTTATTTATGCTTTATATAAATAATGCGAGCAATTATGGTTTATTTCTCCTAGGTATTATGAAGGACAGTTTGCTCCCATTTCTGAGGTGCTTATTTATGCTTTATATAAATAATGCGAGCAATTATGGTTTATTTCTCCTAGGTATTATGAAGGACAGTTTGCTCCCATTTCTGAGATGGATGTTGAACACGTTGAGGTGCCGCCCACAGAGTTATAGAAGCCGCCGAGAAGGTTTATACAATCTCTTAGCTTAGTTTTGTTTAAATGGGAGTCTTCTATGCATTATTAAGCTAATATTGGATATGGTTATCTAAGTTATCTTTGGTGCTAAATGCAATATATATCTTCAAAGTATGGTCAAACTCGGGTTTGGTGATTTTGTGGTTTGAATATAGGAGTCTGCATAAACTGTTGCTGATTATTAATTCTCGCTTAATGTTGAGCAAAACAAAATTGCACTAATCACTCCATGGCTTTGAAAGTGTATAAGATGTATTGGTTTATTTGTTTGGTATTAATCAGCTTGCCACCTGTACTAGCTTCATCCTCATTTTATTGGTATTAAATTAAAAAAAACTGATATTAACCTTAAAAAGAAAATCCATTTTTCTTTACGATGGAATCCTTGTATTAAATTGTCAATCTGTTTGTGGCAGGAATTGCGTTTGCATTTTTTTAATATTTGCTAATACTTGCTGGCTGAACAGATTGGGTTAATTATATAGTCCCGGCGTATTCTTGTCTTATCTGTTAGGAGACAGCAATCAGTATGATAAAGAATAAGACTTTGATATCTATGTCAGCAGATACGTACAACAACTCAAAGTGGTTTGATGTGAAAGAACAAGCAATAGTTACAGTATAAAACCTACTACACATCAAATATCTATTACACAAAGATTAAAGAAACCAATCTGTACAAGTACTCTTAAAAACAAAGTCAAAGAGAGTAGTGTAGAGAACTGACACGATTTAAAGCAATAGAGGCTTGCAAGGTTTCAATGTCCTTATAGACAGAATTTCGCCTCTACTTGTGTGCTTGTAGTTCGTTACGCGCTGTCCACCAGGATTACTCTATCGAATTTAAGTTCCTTGCACCAGAAACTTGAATCTAGCGAACTCAAAGTGTTTCTCTCCAAATAATATAGTAAAAGGCTTTTGAAGAAAGGGAAGTATGTTGAATCTTTGGTTGAAATCTTGATTGTAGTTTTTGACTTAACCGTAGTCTAACATTTATAGACTAGGGGACAACTCTTCAACACAACCGTCCAAGGCAGTTGTATTTTTTGACCATTGGTTGTATCCTTTGAATTCAAAAGGTAAGTTTTGAATTCATAATTAATCAATGCCACATGAACATCCGGATGCCACCTTTGGTAAAACGTAACTGATCTATGAGAGCCCAAAGCTCTTATCTTATGTCCAAGTCATCAAGCCAATCAAAACAGAAGAGGTCTACACCACAAATCAATATATTTTTCATTCAAACTCTAACAATACCCAACATTTGAATCGAAAAATATAATTCATGATTTTGAAAATAGATATATAATAGTACTGGAGAAATTACATGATTCAATACGTATTCGGAGAGGTGTCTTTTGGACTTGAACCTTCCTTAGTGTAAACTTGTCGGATCTACTTGGTGACGCAGTGAATATCGTATCTTGAACTGTTCACTGTTTATAGTAAACCGAGACAACAAGCTTTCACACGTATATCCTCTTAACACTTATATTGTTCTTACGGTTATGTTCTTTTTGGTCCTGAACAAAATCCCAGATTCATGGGAGCTGTAGAGAATTAGGCCATGTAATTCTCACAAATGCGACCCCACATTTACTCCCATATAGGTGACACTAATTAAGAATACTCTACCAATATTCCTCTCAAACTGAGATATTAATATCATTAAATTTTCATATCCTCATACATCAGTAGACAACACACGTGTATGTCACCATAGGAATGAAGTGTTGTGTGTTCAGCAACTTGAACCAATCCCAATTAGTTTGCCTATTGAACCTAGGCCATGGGGTCCCCAATGAACAAAATTTCGGTTTCGATGGAAATTTCGGTAGTCAAAATTTATGGAAATTTCGGTTAAAATTTCGGTAAATTTCGGTTTGAAAAATAAAGACGAAAAACATATTAGAAACCCTATAAAGTAATATTTCTACTTTCTCTAGGCTTTAAAAGCAACAGATAATGCAATTTAACATTTAAGCTATATAGCATTATCCATATGAATTAACTTTTATATACATAAGGGAGAAGAATTCGTGTTTTGTATTCCAATAAGCTATCAATCAGCACAATATCTTAAGGTAAGGCTCATGAAACATACATTAACCATACATTAATATTACAATATAATATAAGAGTTTTAAGGAATATAATGCATCATAATTACACACACATATTATTCAAATACATAAAACACCAAAAGAATTATTGAAGGCATGCACCACCAAAAGAATTATTGAAGGCATGCACCGTTCAATGTAAGCAAGTCAAAAAAGAATAGATTGTGAAAGAACCATTACTGAAGGCAAGAAATAAAACACCAAAAGAAAGTTATTATTGAAGGCAAGAAAAAAAAACACCAAAAAAAAGCTATTGAAGGTACCAAAGGAAAGTAAGGAAACACCAAAAAAAAAACGTTGTTTAATGCACAATAAGAAAGTTGTGGAAAGATTTAAGGAGCATTATTGAAGGTAAGCAAGAAAACTCCAAAATAAAGTTGATGACCGAAATTTTACCGAAAGTTGCCGAAATTTCCATCGAAATTTTGGTAATTTCAGAAAATTTCCGCTTAAAAGGCTCGAAATTTACCGAAATTTACCGAAACTATCAAAATTGCCGAAATTTCGGTATTTTTCCGTTGATATTGAGACGTACCCCGATTCAACTTTCAGGACTCCAAAAATACCGAAATTTCGGTATTTCAGTCGAAATTTAGTTCCTTGGGGGTCCCCAATTAGCTAGGTTAGGCTTCCACCAGGATGGTTCATTTCATTGGCCGTAGCCCCATTACCCTTGATGAAAATTTAACTTGCTCTCTAGGCACTTTTTTTGTAAAAGGATCCGCAATGTTTTCTTTTGACTTGGCATAGTCAATGAAAATTATTCTATTAGAGATCAATTGCTTTATTGTATTATGCCTGCGTCTTATATGTCTAGACTTGCCATTGTACACTTTGTTTTTAGCTCGAGCTATGGCAGCCATACAATCACAGTAAACACATATGGCCGTTACAGGCTTAGGCCATTTTAGAATGTCCTCTAAGAAGTTTCGAAGCCATTCGGCTTCTTCGACAGTCTTGTCTAAGGCAATAAACTCTGCATCCATTGTTGATCGTGAGATACATGTTTGCTTAGAGGATTTCCACGAAATTGCTCCTCCACCTAATGTGAAGACATAACCACCAGTTGACTTCGAATCAGAGTTTGTAGCAATCCAATTCGCATCACTAAATCCTTCTAACACTGGCGGATAGTTGGTATAGTGCAAGCCATTATTTATTGTACCTTTTAGATACTGTAGCACTCTTACTAGGTCCCCCCAATGTTCTCTTCCAGGATTACTAGTGTATCTACTAAGCCTACTTATAGAATAGGCTATATCAGGCTTTGTATTGTTCATTACATACATCAAGCTCCCAATAATTTGAGAGTACTGTAATTGAGATACACAATCACCATTATTCCTCTTTAGTTTGCAGGTCATGTCAAAAGGTGTTGCCGATGGACTACTTTCAAAGTGTCCAAATTTTTTTAATACTTGCTCAATGTAATGAGATTGGGATAGAATGTAACCTCCAGGAGTTCTTGTAATTTTGATTCCAAGTATAACATCTGCTATACCTAAATCCTTCATGTCAAAACATGAATTCAACATCTTTTTGGTTGAATTAATTACATCCTTGTTTGTTCCCATGATGAGCATATCATCCACGTATAAACATACAATAACACGTGAGTTTGTATTCCCTTTGAAATACACACATTTATCACATTCATTTATTTTAAAACCATGTGTGAACATTGTATGATCAAACTTCTCATGCCATTGCTTAGGGGCTTGCTTTAGTCTATACAAAGACTTAACAAGTTTGCAAACTTTCTTTTCTTGGCCTTTAACGATAAACCCTTCCGGTTGTTCCATATATATTTCCTCGTCCAACTCACCATTTAAGAGCGCCGTCTTAACATCCATTTGATGGATTTCCATGTCATAAATGGATGCTATGGCGATTAACATCCATATGGATGTGATTCTAGAAACTGGAGAGTATGTACCAAAGAAATCTAAGCCTTGTTTTTGTCGATACCCTTTAGAAACCAATCGTGCTTTATATTTGTCTATGCTACCATCTGGCTTTAGTTTCCTTTTGAATATCCACTTATAGCCAATTGGTTTATTACCAGGTGGTAAGTCAACCAATTCCCAAGTATTATTTTGTAGAATTGATTCTACTTCGCTTTTTAATGCCTCCTTCCAAAAAGGAGCTTCAAGAGTGGATACTGCCTCTTTGTAAGTTTGAGGTTCTGCCTCAGACAATAATGCCAAGAAATCTGGTCCAAAATCTTTTGGAACTCTTGCCCTCTTACTTCTTCTTGGTTCAAAGTCTTCTTCTTGAACCCTTGAAGAGGTGGCATGGTCGTTTCCTCTATTGTCCATTGTTCTTTTATTAGAACTAGACGTGCCAATTTTATAAGGAAAAGTATCCTCAAAAAATTCAGCAGCAACAGATTCTAATATAGTATTCACATGTATATTAGAAATTTCAGATTTATATACTAAGAAACGAAAAGCTGCATTATTGGATGCATTACCTAAGTAAACACAGTCAATGGTCTTTGGTCCTAGTTTGACACGCTTTGGCAAAGGAATTTGCACTTTGGCTAGGCAATCCCACACTTTTAGTGTCTTATAAGTTGGCAATCTTCCCTTCCAAATTTCGTAAGGAGACTTATAAGTTTTCTTATGAGGAATTCTATTAAGAATTCTGTTTGCAGTAAGTAAGGCTTCACCCCACAAATTGTGGGGAAGCCCCGAACTGTTTAACATTGAGTTAATCATGTCCTTGAAGGTTCGATTCTTCCGTTCGGCTACACCATTTTGTTGAGGTGTATAGGGTGCAGTAGTTTGATGAATTATACCATTTTCTGTACAAAAATCTGCAAAGGCAGAGGACTCATATTCCCCTCCTCTATCCGAACGAAGGACTTTGATCTTCTTGTTAAGTTGATTTTCAACTTCAGCTTTGTATGTCTTAAACATATCCAAAGCTTCCTCTTTACTTTGGATCAAGTAAACGTAACAGAACTTACTGCAATCATCTATAAAACTTATATAATAATTTTTGCCTCCACGAGTTGGAGTTGATTTGAAATCACACAAGTCTGTGTGAATCAAACCCAACAACTCAGTTGACTTTTCTTGCACAGATTTGAAGCTTTGTCTTGCAAACTTTGATTCTGTACACACTTCACATTTATAATCTTTCTTTATGTCAAACTTTGGTAAAAGACCTAAAGAAGCCATTCTATGCAAATAACGATAATTAACATGTCCCAATCTAGCATGCCATAAATTTGAACAATCAACCATATAAGCAGAAGACATACTTTTATTAATATTAATAACATCAGCAATTATATTGAGTTTGAACAATCCGTTAGCAAGATATCCCTTCCCAACAAACATTCCCCCTTTAGTGAGAATAAACTTGTCTGACTCAAAGACCATTTTAAAGCCTTTGTTGCTCAGCATTGGACCTGAAACCAAATTCTTACGAATCTCTGGAACATGCAACACATCTTGGAGGGTCACTTCCTTTCCAGATGTAAACTTCAGAACCACATCTCCTTTCCCTGCAACTGTAGAAGCAGAAGCATTGCCCATGTATAGCTTCTCTCCATTGTTAATCTCTTAGTAGGCAGAAAAGAGACTTCTATCACCACAAATGTGCTTGGTGGCCCCTGTGTTCATCAACCATTATGTGGAGTCTGCAACCACCGTATTGACTTCAGAGATAACCATACCAACCAGATTTTCCTCTGTCACATTGACTTGGTGGTTTCTGGTACTGTTGTTAGGATTTGCGGCAGCATTGTAGTCCCTCTTGAAGCGACAGTATTGCCCTTTGTGTCCAAGTTTTCCACAAACCCAGCAGGACCCCTTGATATTTTGGTTCTTGAAACTCATCCCTTTAGGACCAGAAACTTTGGTGATTTTGCCCTTCTTTTTGTTGGAATGGAACTTCTGCTTTGATGTTGTTCCCTCAACAATGTGTGCTTTGGCTTCCATGGATGAAACTGCACCATTTTTCTCATTCTTTCTATTGTCTTCTTCAATACGAAGCCTCACGACCAGATCTTCCATTGTCATCTCCTTGCGCTTGTGCTTTAGATAACTCTTGAAATCCTTCCATGATGGTGGTATTTTTTCAATCACTGCAGCCACTTGGAATGACTCACTCACAGACATTCCTTATGCATGAATCTCATGGATAAGTTTCTAAAGTTCATCAACTTGATTGACAACGGTTTTGGAATCAAACATCTTGAAGTCAAGAAACTTGCCAAAGACAAATTTCTTAGAACCGGCATCTTCTGTTTTGTATTTTTTTCTCCAATGATTTCCACAACTCTTTGGCAGAATTGCACACAACATAGACATCATACAGAGAGTCATCTAGTGCATTTAAGATATAATTTCTGCAAAGAAAATCATTATGCTTCCATGCTTCAGAAACCATAAAGCCTTTATGGTTTCTAAAGCAGTAGCATCACCTTCTGCCTTGGCACCATTCACATCACTTGATTGCTCCATAACAGTATGTTCTGTCTATAATTGTTAGGAGATAGCACTCAGTATGATAAAGAATAAGACTTTGATATCTATGTCAACAGATATGTACAACAACTCAAAGTGGTTTGATGTGAAAGAACAAGCAATAGTTACAGTATAAAACCTACTACACATCAAATATCTATTACACAAAAACTAAAGAAACCAATCTGTACAAGTACTCTTAAAAACAAAGTCAAAGAGAGTAGTGTAGAGAACTGACACGATTTAAAGCAATAGAGGCTTGCAAGGTTGCAATGTCCTTATAGACAGAATTTCGCCTCTACTTGTGTGCTTGTAGTTCGTTAGGCGTTGTCCACCAGGATTACTCTATCAAATTCAAGTTCCTAGCACCAGATACTTGAATCTAGCGAACTCAAAGTGTTTCTCTCCAAATAATATAGTAAAAGGCTTTTGAAGAAAGGGAAGTATGTTGAATGTTCGGTTGAAATCTTGATTGTAGTTTTTGACTTACCCGTAGTCTAACATTTATAGACTAGGGGACAACTCTTCAACACAACCGTCCAAGGCAGTTGTATTCTTTGACCATTGGTTGTATCCTTTGAATTCCAAAGGTAAGTTTCGAATTCATAATTAATCAATGCCACATGAACATCCGGATGCCACCTTTGGTAAAACGTAACTGATCTATGAGAGCCCAAAGCTCTTATCTTATGTCCAAGTCATCAAGCCAATCAAAACAGAAGAGGTCTGCACCACAAATCAATATATTTTCATTCAAACTCCAACATTACTACCCTGTGCATATGTTTAACTTGTGTTTTCGGTGGTTTACAGATTCTGGATCTTGTTCCAACCCTTTCACATCTCTACTTTCAAGAGAAACTGCCAGTGACTTTGTCATATGCCCAGGCTTCCATATTGCTCTGCATTGGCTTACAAAAACGAGATATCTCCTACATTGAGGTTCGTTCTATACTTGATGCACTTATGGTCCTTGACTCTGTTTCTAATCATATACATGTGAGCATGCACAAACTCACAAACATGTGTCAGCTAAACATGATGATTTGTAGGCCACGTCCATCCCCAAAAGCAATAAGAATAGAGTTGTTTGATAAATATCCAAGCACATAGTTCATTCATCTTACATTTTCCTGGCTTTGGCTTCCAACGGTATTTTGATCTGTTGTCTGTGGTATTATTAACGTCTTCTTTGTATGCTGTTCTGCTTGTTGCTTGTGTTTGAGTTTACGGCTTACATAAGGGAGCTCCATTTAGTTTTGCAAAAGCTAAATATTTGTGTTATCATTTGTCATTTATACACAATCACGTTTTTACAGGGGCTGATGAAATTGGAAAGGCAACAAATATTGTCTCTGTTTATAAAAGCTATGAAGAAGTTTCACAAATATCTGTACAGCATTGCATCAGAGGAGATTGAGTCAAGCTTGCCTAGACGGAAAGTACCTCCCATTGAACCTCATCAAATCCCTGTGGATGATGATCTTAATAATGCTGCAAGGCAAGTTGAGGAGCAGACGAGATCCAACACAGAGGAGTTAGATCCTGAATTGCTTGAAAAGTACGGAATTGGGGACAGCGCAGAATTAGAGAATGCTGTTATTCTGAAAACGCGGAAAAACCTAGAACCATAAACACTTTGCTAAAACCCAGTTACTAACCTCCTGCCATAGCCTCTTGATTCTTCAGGTATGTTAATTGAACTTGCTTCTCTGTCAATTAAACTCCTTGGCTTTCTTCTGTGCTAATCGGATTGCTCGATTGATAATCTTCTGACCTCTCCAAATCTTTCTGTAAGCAGAGCTACTAATGGAAATAGCTGGGTGTTTTGCGACGACAAATTTGTGAGGCCAGGGACTTCAATTTATAGATGCGGATCCTAATTCACCAGGTAATCAACCCATCAGTGATACCCAATAGAATTCTGTATAGGATTGCGATTTCGTTATGTAGTTAGAACTTGAATTTGAACTCCAATTGGAATTGCATAAATCCTTGCTCGGTTTGGATAATTAAACCTTTAAGTGATTTCCTAGCTAAAACCAATTTGGTTTTCACTCATACTTTCTGGAATCATCACATTCGATTTCCATATTTTAATCTGTCATTGAGTTCTTTAGTTTAGTTAATGTTTCTGAATTGAATCGCCTTATTTTGCTAACAAATGCATTACATAATGGTGTAAAGTTACCGGCTGGTGGTATTCTTAGTGTGAAATCAAGTAGAACTAAGATGGAGAAGGGAAAACAGAGAGACAGTCATAAGCGGCGTAAAGATGAGCAAAAAGAAGAAATCTTCAAAATAGTGACGAGTCATATGCTACGAAAGGTTTCAATGTTTTCAGGACTGACCACATCACATTATGACTTCTTTTGCATTGGATACGAAGTCTTTATAAACATCCTTGTCACAGCATAGGAATGTACGTGTATTATCATTGCTATTATTTATTCATGTCAGATTCTTCTGGTACAGTACACGGTACACCTGAGTAGTTTTTTTTTTTTTTTTTTGAGACAACACCTGAGTAGTTTCGAAATCAAAAAAACCATTGTTATATAATCAGTCTAGCAAGTGCATTAGTAATAATTTTTAATTTCCTCTGTAGTTGTGTTTCTTTTTGAGTAAAAATCGGAGGTCACTGTGTCCTTTTGCTTCACGTACAGTAGCACCCTTTTGACAGTGTTGCCATCTTTTCTTGTTGCACTGTAGTACTCTTTGAAAGTGCCATGCCCAAAAAAGTTATTTTCATCTCTCTATTCTACAGTTTGCGCATGATATACTAGGGCTATGTATACATTAGGAATAATCTTCACATTATAATTCTCACGCAACTTGACAATGCGAATGTAAGACGAAATCAAATATTCTCAAGCACATTTCAAACTCCTTGGCTTCAAGCTTTTGGTATTCCCGCACCAAGAGATGGAAATTGTAATAGTCTAGGAAAGAAACAAATTCCCTTATGGAAAGGGAAGCATACTATAGGAGTAAATCAATTTTTGGCCTGGTCCTAAACATTAATGTCACCTTTTTCTCCAGAAAAAGAAAGAAAGAGAAAGACTACATATAGCTTATATGTAAGAACGTGATGCAAAACGTTTGCAATATGAAACCCTTATCCTTGGGTGATTGCTCAGTCTCTTCTATATCAGTAGTCTCGATAGAGTCTTCCAGGATATAAACTCGATCGGAGACGATTTTCCAATGGGGAATGATCATGATCAGAATTGGTTCTTGTATGTGCAGTGCAGATGCGGGGTGGTTGGATACAGGGCCGGCCCTGAGATTTTGGGGGCCCAAGACGGACCTCCAAAAGGAGGCCTAGAGGAGGTATTTGACCCCATCAGCATTATGTGACCCTAATTAATCCTTAAATTTTATTTTTTAGCGTAAAAACGTAATTTAATGAAGTTAGACAACTCTTGTATGTTTTCTAATCCTACAAATGTAACCCATTAGATTATGTAAAAGGTGAGTGGGGAGAAAATTGATTAAAGAAGGAAGAAAAAAAAAATTTGGCTGCAAGCATAATAGGAGTTGTAATGAAAAAAATACAAACAAACAAAAAGATGGTATATTGTGGTCCTAGTGGGGGTCGAACCTGCGAACACCCAAATGGATGCGCACGGGAGAGCCACTTGGACTGTGAGGTATTTCATGTATGAAGACAACATGTTTTGTATATATTGACAGTTTAAATTTCTGTGTATAACCTCAAAGGGGAAAAAAAAAATTTGAGGCCCTCTCCGATCGGGAGGCCCAAGACGGCCATCTCACCGAGCTGTGGTCAGGGCCGGCCCTGGTTGGATAGCTCAAAAAGGTCGTAGAGAAGGATTATTGCGTCTAAACATCAGCAAGCTCCTTGAATATGGTTGCTCTTCGACATCTCCCAAGCATAAGACGAGACCCGAATTTAAACTTGTGCATAATCACCGTTCTCCCGATGGAATAAGAGTATTCCCTTTTGGAATGAAATATATGGTTATGGATTCCAAATTACATATTGTGGGCGGCACGTGGCGGAACCCTAATGGGCCTAATTCCAATTTATGTGATGCTATTAGCACTAGGGTTAGGGCTACATGGGCCAACCTTGATGCCTATTACTTTGATGCTGAAAATACCGATGATGACGACGATGTTATTGATACTGTGTCGCCATTCATCCGCGGCAGTTGGAGTCGTATGTTAATTCCTAGGTTGCTTGGGACCAAAGTCGATCCAATTGTGGTCACCATTGAGGGCCGAATCTATGTTCTGACCACCCATTGGTTTTATTCTAGTCGACCAGCTCCTTTCGAGGTTTATGATCCATTGTCCCGGTTATGGAAAGCTCTCCCAAATCCTCCACCACTCAATAATTTATATTGCGCACCTGAATACTCTACTTATGGTCACAAGCTCATTGTTTCCGGACATTCCTTTTGCTACACTTTCGACACGCGTAGAGAGAAGTGGGCGGATGCAAAGGACATCCTCAACTGCACAATCGATAAATCAGCCCAGTTTCAGGACTTTCTGATTGCCACAGGTGTTAGAGTTGGAAAGGCTCTTCAAGTGTTTAGTGATTCAAATGATGAGCTTGTCGCTTGTCGGTTGAGTTTGAATGGTAACCCCATGCCGTATCGGGTGCTGGACAAGCTGGGAATGATATTCGATCCTCCTTTGCGATATGCGGAAAGCATCATCACCCAATTTGGCGACGATGGTTCCCTCATGTGCTTACTCTATTGTGAAGAATAGTTCCCATAAGTGGTGTGCGCATGTGGCACTATTTCAACTTCTGGTGACGGTCCATGCAAATGGCAATAGAGTCCTCAACGTCGATCTCAAGGCCGCCGAAGTTTACTATTTTGACAATGTTGGATCGAATCCCACCATTTTCTCAGCTTTCACCAAGTAAATTACTTTCGATCCATTGCCCCTCTTGATTTATTAGTTTAACGTACATTATACGAAAATTCTTATTCTGAAATGACAGTTGATATTGTTGAATTCTAATGGTGTTTGTTTCTTTTCTCTACAGTTTCCAAGACCCGACAAGACGAACTATATATGATGATATATGGCTCGAAGGGAAAAAAGTTGTATTGATGATGATATTAGTGATGATTTTGAGTTCGAAAACGAATTATCAACTTATGTTAGGGATTGGTTCATGGAGCAGCGTGACGATGATTCTGAATTCGAATACGAAGAGACAACCTATGTTCAAGAACTTGCATATGAGTTTATGGAGCAGTTGGACAGGAGTAAGCTCAAACAATACAAGATTTGAGTAATATTGTAATGCAAATCGAACTTCCAATTTCGTGCTCGCTTGAGACGGAGGTTCCATATCTTATAATTTTATTAAAACAGCATATCGATTAGACTAAAAAAATGTCTTTCAGCTTGCTTGCTATGTTTTTAAGTCATAAATTAATGGGAAATTATTTAAAATGTCAATCTGGAATTGGATCGCGTACATTACAAGGCCCAAAACTGGTCCAACAGAGGAAACTGAGGAAGGAGAGTCCAAGTCCAACACAACTCCCAAACTCTCCATGCTTGTCAGATTCAATTCACCATTCTTTTTCCTAAAGAGTAATTTGTGGCCACCATTCTATATTAAATAGTCAACACATCCACTCTGCCCTTTTCAAGAGTAAATTCCGCGGGTCCCGCTCGATTATGACTGGAATCCAATGGCTTGAACTACATGAAGATTCGAAATCCTGTATGGAGCACGCCTAGTGGATATGATATGACACGTGCAAAGGAATGAGCACACTTCCTTTATCAATCTGATTGACCTCTGGTCTGCACTATCATTTATTATAAATCGGTTTAATGATGACAGAGCTTCCTAATCAATTTTTTCACTAGACCAATATCGCCGGTAGTAGTTAGAGAAAGCAGCAGAAGTGCAAATTTTCCAATCGAATGGCAATTGTTGATTTTCGTGGCGTAGGATTCAGCCACCACCTGTCTTCTTTAGAAATGAGGCCCACCGCTATTCGGCTGCGTAATGGTCCAGTCCATTCAGTACAACTTTCTAGGGCTGCAATTTGGTTTTGTGGCTGATTCGTAATCGAATGCATCTGTACTTCCATTGATAAAATCGAAAATTATATAAATACCATGTGAATTTTTTCACTTTTGTATATTTATTTGTCACTTAGATTAATTTTACTTTTTTTACAATTAATCACCTATATACTTACAAGTTGACAAAGCATCACCTCCATCTATTTTTCATCTTAGTTGATGTTAAACCTACCACTTGAGAGATACAAGCGCAATTGTTAGAGGTTACACTATTGGAGCTTTCATGCTCTCCGTCTGAGCCAAATCATTCAGCAATCTCGCGATCTTGATGAATCTCGTGTTCGTCAAGTCCTTTGAGTTCTTAATTGACAACGCTATAGTCCCGAGCACATCGCAATTCCGTCAAGCTCTGATCCAATTGCATTGCAATTTGTAAATCCCATAAAATTGGCTCATCTTGAGCGATCTGAGCTTCCGGCACTTGGACCCGAGAACTTCCAACGACAGCCAATGACCCTCACGTTTTTGTAGACGTTTGGAACCATCTTCTTCAGCAACGGCAGCTCGGTGAAGAAATTGATTAGAGCCATGCGACCAATCTGGGCATCCTCGATGGTGTATCTGCTGTCGTTCGCATCGTCATTGGCATTGGCTAATGATGACATATCAATCAGGCAAACGACTTTCAACTCCGAGCAATTAGAGGAGATCGACAGCAATTCTGGACATAAGTGAACGATGATTTGATAGTGAAGGGAGATCATGAGTAGACAGTGAGGGAGATGATGACGGAAATGGCCTCGCGGTGAGTTTGATGTCAAATAGTGGCCCTCAAGTGGTGCGTTTAACATTCATGTTGACGTTAAAATAAATGGAGGTGATTTTTATGAACTTATAAGAGTTGGTTAATTCAAAAAATATTTAGTTTAATTGGTAAATGCACAAAAATGACAAAGTTGAAATGATATTTATGTATGCAATTGTTCCTTCATACAAATTATTAAGTTTAGGTTCTTATTTTTAACGTTGCCACTACAAATGGAGCAAATGCCGATGCGAGTATGGACAAAATGGGGACAAATGCTTAGCAAGTCTACGCGTTGCTTAACAATGGGATAGGAAAATTGAAGATCTTGATGATCACGCAAAAGAGCCTTGATATCGTCATCTATACAGAAAGCAAAACGAATTCCCATGGAGTTTAAGTTTAGCATCTTCTAGACAAATAGGGAAGAGCCTTGATGATGACGTAATAGACGAAAATAAAGGCTTTTTTAAATTTACGAAAAAGACTTCTCTCCATTTTGAGAGAATCTTCCTTTAAAAAATGGGAAATAATATTATGACCCATATGAATATAAAAATGAAAAATGTAGGGTAAAATCAGTTTTGGTGATGAAAGAGATTGATGGGCAAGAAGGTGAAGGAGAAAGCGAATAGGCAGGACATATGCAACTCGCACGAACTCTTCAAGAGACTAGCCAAATGTTTAATTTTGATTATTTTAGTCCAAATTCACTTTTTCTTATTTCAACATACTAGTTAAATTATACGTTAAGTTGGTTTTATGAACATAACTAGCATATAGAGAATTAAGCAAAAATTAAATATAAAAAATTAATTAAAAAACTCTATTCTTTCTCGATATGTGTAAGTTGAAGAAAAAAAACACTGTGTAAATTTAGGAAAAAAATAGAAAAGTATTTTCATTTTAGTTAAAATAACTAATGTTACTATATATATTTCAACTAATTAACCAAAATAATTTCAATTTATTATAAATTAAAATAATTAAAATTAGACTAACATAGTTGAAAATGCTCTTATAAGAGCAAATCCAATGAGAGGATGCAAACTAGCCAGAATGTCAAATTTGCACCCTTAAAACTAAATTTCTACTCCAATAAATCGGAAAAATGAAATGTAAATTATTTATCTGGTCAGAAAATGTTAAAAAAACACACAAATATGGATTTTTTTTTTTTTTACATCTCCAAAGTGAGCCCATTATTGTTAAAGTATACTTTATTTAATATATTTGTATTCAATTGAGAAGTCTTCGTGTTGCATCCCTTTTTTTTTTAAAAAAAAAATATATATATATATATATATATATAATATTTTATAACTTTTTAACTAGAGTAATTAATTTTATATTTTAAAATATTTTATTAAAATGCTACTAAATTTATTAAATTTATATTTACATTCTCAATTTTACATATTTTTTATTGGAGTTGCTCATACACGAGGCTATTGCTATTGTAGCACTCGGAAAACAAGGGAAAGTGAAGTCTGATTTTGAATTGGGTCAGTGATGTGCCAAACGACTTTTGTAAAAGTCACGACACACGGTCAATCGACACGTGCTGTTTGCCTTGTTACTTTGGTTCCACTACAACCCACCCGTTTTCCCTGTTACTGTGGCCTCCACTCACAAAATGAATACACGAACTCCCTACACTAGAGCAATGAGAAAGTGATCTTCCTACGCAGAAAATCAAGTTAATTACAAGTAATTTGCTTTTTTAATAAATGTGATATTCCGAGCGATAAAATTCAAGCTCTGTATTTGTGACCGAATGCAGTAGAATTATATATATATGTACACATGTTTACATATATATATATATATATGCATAATATTTTAACACACACTTTTGTATATATTAATCGATATTTTAATTGTAGTAGCATATAAAATTAAATTTTTTGAAAAAAATTACAAAAATATCTTTACTTAAAAATAATTTACTTTAGATTTAAAGTATAAATAAAAATTACATGTTTCAACTTCTTGAATAGATTTAACCTTGGGTATATTCAAATAACTACTTAAATATATAAATACTTAAATATGCAAATACCCTATACTATTTATTTTTTGTTCCACTTTGCCTCCTATAAACTAAAATGATTCACTTTATCTTTGTCACTTAAGTAAGTTTCTCAATTACCTACCCATCAGAATTATGTGGTGATTGGATTGCCATGTGGCTATAAACTGCCACGTATCAAAAGTTTATTAGTTTTGTTATAAAGGTGGGTCTTGCACGTAATTTCAATCCCTAACACTATTGGCACCAAGATGTCAACCAAATTTTTTTTTACCAACACATGTGGCACTTGACATGTCAATCTTTGTAACATGCCATCTCATAATTTTAATTAGTAGAATTATTTAATTTTATTTTCCATATTTGATGAATTCAATGACAAAAACTAAAATCATAAACCCTAGCCAACGCCTCCATCTTCCCAACTCTTTCATGTCCTTTGTTCATCCCAGATTGCTCAATGACCTCCCTTCTTCCATAATCGACCCAAGCAATACTCAATTTAAAGGACCAGCAATGTAGTCTTCGAACTAGAAGTGGTGGCGGATTGAATCAACTCTTCAACTCTTCTAACATCACTCTTAAACTCAAAGGACCAGCAATCAAGTTTCATCAGTTGATGAGTTTATGAGTTAGATTTAAATTAAAGATTCACAGAAATGGTGCCGCCATAGTATGTCGAGACCATCGCCACGGTTTTGGCAGCGGCAGTTTCCACGACTAGTGGATTAGAAGAAAATCTTGAAATTCTTAGGGATTTTTTTCATCTATGGTTAAGGTTGAATTAATCATATAAGGAAATTCAAATTAAGTAGTTCTACTATAATTAAAATTATGAGATGGCATGTTACAAGGATTGACATGTCAAATGCCACATGTGTTGGTATAAAAAATTTGGTCAACATCTTGGTGCCAATAGTGTTATTGTTGCAATTAGGTCGTTGCCCGTGAGCTCTGGCTTCTTCTGCTCCTCCTTGGGCACTTTGCCGTTAGCACCCCGTTCTCTGTTGCCGCCTTCACCTGATCGGTTTTTGCATTCTCTGGAGGCCCGAACCACTGTAGAAACTTCTTGCTGCTCTCCTTGTTGATAGTATCTTAATTACCTCATCATCTTCATTGGTTCCACTTACCTGCATTTTTTATGGCATTAGCAAGTGCTTTGGCCTCAAATTTTGCAGTGTCTTCTTTGACCTTTGATCCTTCATGCCTATAGGCACTTACAAGTGCAACCAAGAGCTGCACAAAGCAAAAATCATTAGGAAGAAAGCAAAATACCAGTTAAACACCTTCACATATTTATTTCCTATATCAGATGTGCAGTTCGGAAAGGGATGTAATGCACTATTGCACTCCATCACTTTAGGAAGTGTGAAAACTAGGTGAATGCGGCGATCGAGAATGGGGTGCTGACCGTGACGGTGCCCAAGGAGGAGCAGTAGATGCCAGAGCTCACGGCCAACACCCCCAATTGAAATTACATGTGGGGTCCACTTTTGTAATCACACCAATACACTTTGACATGTGGAAGTTTATAGTCACGTGGCAATCCCAATCAGCACAAAACTAACGGAATGCGGATGAGGAGGTACCATGAGACACCAACTTAAGTAGCAGAAAGCAAATATGATTTGTTGCGTCAGTTGCCTTATCTATCATGAATGCTAGTAGAAAGTAAAATGAACTATTTTAATTTACAAAATGTAAAATGAGACAAATAATAAGTGGCAGAGAATATTTACATATTTAAGTGATATATGAATATTATACCGGTACATTATAACAATCATGACTTTGGATAAAGAATGACTTGGAATCAAAGTTTAGGGAATCAAGTAAAGGCATGCATTCATGTCGTCTGCACGTTTACAAATTTAGTAGACAATTACAAGAAAAGGGGATCAGTGTAGGTTTAGATTGTCAGGGATATCGTAGTCCCAGTTATAATCTTTGACTTTGATTAGTATTAGAAAAATAACCACAAGGATGCAACTATTCACGTTTGACCACATACAATTTTCCTGATGTATAAATTCGTAGCCATGAAGAGAGAAAAAAATATTATTCTAGTCACCACTATGGCACCATAGTGCATGTGTCGTGTATGCCTATGTGGATACTAGAAAATAGCACACCCGCTATGCGGGTGCAATAAGAAACTGTATTTTGTACGTTGTAGAAGAGTTAATAGAATTTAAAAAAAAAAAAAAAAAAAAAAAGCGAGAACATTGTCGGTACTGTTCATAAACAGTACCGAAACAGTGGAAAACAGTACTTGAACAGTACCGGATGGTAATCTACCGATTTACCCTCATGTATTAATCAAATTTTTTAAAGTTTCTAAAATTGAAAGGGCAAATGGGTCATCTTCCTACGCGAGTACTGTTCATGAACAGTATCTGGAACAGTAAAAATGAGTTTCCTTAAATAATAGTATAGATATATAGGATGTCTGCCTTCCAAAGATTTATATGGGTATAATTATGTCTCTAGGTCACATGATTGCGGTAGCATGATATGCGCCACATTGGTCTCCTCTTTGGGTGATGGGTATCGATTTTCTTTGATGACTTCAGATTCAAAGTGATACTAAAAGTCAGAATTTTAAAAGTTAGAATTTTAGACCTCCGTATGATCTACCACTAACAATATTGATATTTATTCTTAATTTAACCACTTACAAGGTATAAGATTTTATAATGTAAAAAATTTCGCGGGCATTAGGGATAGAACCATCCACATATAAATGCATATATTTTTTTTTTCTTATTTCTCCAATGTGTATTCTTCAACACTATGAGTTTTCCACAAAGAATTCAAATTCGAACTCCTATCAGATTTCAACTCCAATGTAAATTCCCATGCCAGATTCAAGCCCAACAGGCTCAAGAGGCGTCGCAAGAATAACTCACTTTGATACCAAGTCAAACCTTTAAGTCCTAGTGTGACCTACCACTAACACCACCGATATTATCTACACCTCAGCCATCTAAAATGTATGTGGTTTATGCCATAAAAGACATTGATGATATTAAAAGTAGAACCATCCACATATTAATTATATATTATTTTCTTATTTCTCTGATATGCGCACTGAAGATGTGCAGGAAATGATGTGCATTCAAGTACAAATCCTTTTGGTCGAAGTATTGCCTTTTGCTTGTTTTTGGTGTCAAAACTAAAGGGAAGCATTGTGCCTTGCAGTCAACAATTGCATCCGTTTGATCGGTAAAGCGACTTTGCTAGAAAGGAAAATGAGACGATCAAAGGAAGAGCGGTAGTAATTGATATTATTAATGAAGGCATTTTAACAAAGTAACTTGTTATACATTATTAATTATTGTCATCGTTGAACTTGTAAGAGCAAGTCCACCGCGAGCTCGATTAGTGGGCTCAATTGGTGTTTTCGATTGTGGGCGGAGTCGCGCGGCCTCCAGCGCAGCCAAATCGGCTGGGTCGATCAGCCGGTCGGGCGGGGGCGAAGGCAGAAATCGCCTTTGCCTTCGGCGGAGAAATCAACAGAGCTAACGTTCGCACTATCGTTTTTGCTTTTTTTAAAAAAAAAATTCTGAGTGCGCTGCTGACTTCAGCGCACTCAACTGCGGGTTGATCTGGACCGTTGATTTGGGGGTCATTTTGTAATTGTTTTCTTTTTTGGGTTTGTTTTGTAATTTTGATTTGAGGGTCATTTTATATTTTGGGGCTATTTTGTAATTATTTTTTGGGGTTGCTTTGTAATTATTTTTTTAAAAAAATTTCAGAAAAGTACCCTAAATTTTATTTTTTCCTATAAATACTACAATATTTCTAATATATTACAATAAAAAAAATAAACATTACAAGGAAAAATTAAACACACAATGAGAAATGCAATTCCTTACCCTCCAAATTGACTTTGTGGGGTGGAGGCCCCTAAGACAATTGGATTGCCCTCCAAATGGCCTTAGGGCAATTGGTACAAATGGGTGGACTTGCCCTAACGATTAATAAGTCAGTTGTTCACTCACTTCTTAATACAAACAATTTTTAATTTTCTCCATGATGAACTAGCTAACTATTTAATTTTACAATTTTTCACTTTACTAGAAGAAGTCATGTATAGAAGTGACTTGATTCAATGAATTGATTTTGGCGACTAGGTTCAATGAATCTACGTAATATAATATTATTGTTTATTTTTTTGTCGGAATTATAATATTATTGTTTAGGCTTAATACCTCAAATGACACCTGTAACTCACTTTTAGTCACATTTAACACCCCTAACTTCAATTTGACATATTTTGACACTTCAAACTCAAGTTTTGTTCACAGTTGCCCATTCCGTTAATTTTTCTGTTAATATGCTGATGTGGCATTGTAGTGGGTCCCACCTACTGATGTGGATTGCCACAAGTTAAAATAAGCTGCCACGTCATCATCTTCTTCCTCCCACCCCTCACGGCAAATTCGTCTTCTCCTTCTGACCCACCGCGCGCATCTTCGCCCTCGTCACCTCCTCCGACTTCGTCGTCACCAAGTGGGTCAAGCGGGTCCTGAAGCACGGCGCCGTCGCCAAGACCCCAATCCTCAGCCCCTTTGTCGCCGGTTCGTTGAGGTCGACGGCGTTTCGGATCCCGATTGATCTTTGGAACCCAACAACAAGACCCACAGCGACAATCTTGGCTCGTCGATCCGGAACAAAGTAGAGTAACAAAGTACAGATTTTACACTATCACCAAGAAACCAATAAACACAAATTGTACATAAATTCACGACAATCAAAAACGAAAATCGACAAAAATGGCCACAAATAAACCAAAACCACAAAGAGGAGGACAACATACAGCTTCTTTGACGAACACAGAGGAAGCTGCACCACGCCACTTAGGATCCGAATCCGGAAATATTTGCCCGATATCAGGAATCCCCAAAGCCCCCAATATCGCATCCACCACACAATGAAGCAACACATCCCCAGCCAAAAAAATAAAAACCCGAAAATTGAACAAATTCAAAAATTGAGAATTGTGAAATTACAAGAAAAACCAGAAGGTTTTGGAGAATTACCATCGGAATGAGCTTCGCAGCCCCTATCGTGAGGTATCAAAGGGTACCCGAGCTCCAACCGGTGCAGGTCGAACCCGTGCTCGACACGGAAAGGCAAGAGCTTCGCGGGAGGCGCCGGGGCTGGGAATTGGTCAACCTCGAAGGCCGTGCTCGCGGTGGCGCATACGACTGTTCCGTGCGGCGATCTGGCAGTGGTTCAGAGAGATGGAGAAGACGAGCGTTGAAGTTGCAGGCGAGGAGGACAGTGATGCAGGTTACAATCGGGATCCGAAACGCCGTCGACCTCAACGAACCGGCGACGAAGGGGCTGAGGATTGGGGTCTAGGCGACGACGTCGTGCTTCAGGACCCGCTTGACCCACTTGGTGACGACGAAGTCGGAGGAGGTGACGAGGGCGAAGATGCGAGCGGTGGGTCAGAAGAAGAAGACGAATTTGCCGTGAGGGGTGGGAGGAAGAAGATGATGACGTGGCAGCTTATTTTAACTTGTGGCAATCCACATCAGTAGGTGGGACCCACTACAATGCCACATCAGCATATTAACAGAAAAATTAACGGAATGGGCAACTGTGAACAAAACTTGAGTTTGAGGTGTCAAAATATGTCAAATTGAAGTTAGGGGTGTTAAATGTGACTAAAAGTGAGTTACAGGTGTCATTTGAGGTAATAAGCCTATTGTTTACCCTCAGTTGGTTCCTATTTATGGAAACCTGGCCAGAATGGAAAATTCATGAAAAAGTTTAATCTGTTTTTAACTTACTAATTTCATCCATCATGTAAATCAGAAACTGTGGTTATTTAACACTGGCCTAGTATTTGTACCATATAATGGCGGCCCCAGAATCGCCCAACATGAACAAGGTATTTTGCAATACAGAGGTGAAACTACCAATACAGAGGTGAAACTACCGTACAAAGCTTCGCATGTTGCGCATGACTTTTGCGTCATGATGTTATTTTTTTTCTTTTTTTTTTATCAAAAGGAATGCGCTTTAATTAATAGTTTGGTTTGGCATTATGCCAAACAAAGGAGTACACGAAGTACAATGGAAAATTAAGCTCCAGGGGCCTCGTTAAAAACCTCACAGAATATGAGGAAAAAAGAGTGCCCGATACTCCTACAATAAACAAAAGCATTCAAAGACAAAGAGATATGGATATATCGTCTGATTCGAAACCCGCCCCTTCTCCCTACGGCAAAGCCATCAGGAGACGGGAACGGGAACCTAGTCGATCTCCTTACGGCCTAACCATCAGAGGGAATTAGGCCCGAACCAAACAATATACTCATTATCTACAATGATGTTATTTTTTTTCGAATTCTCAATTTCCAAATAAATTACTTTTATTAATAACTTTTCGCCTACTAGATGTATTTAAGCATATGTCACAATATTATCTATTGTAAGAGAATATGTCTTATTTATGGTGTTTTCTATTTTAGAGCATTTTTATCCAACACTTTATGAAGCTTTTTTCATTAGCCTAAAACTTTTTTGCATTAAAGGTTAGTGGATCTTGATTTTCTTGAAATTGCATTGTTTTATATGATTTTTCGATCCATTAAGGTAATTGTCAACTTTTGGTATTTGTTTTATAATTTCGCAATAGACTTATCCATTTTCTTCTTAATCATTTACCCCATACATATCTCATGTCAGAAACATGCAAAAATCAATTATTTCAACTCGAAATTGAAAAAAAGAACAAATAAACATGCGAACATATCTTACGTATGTGAATGAAAGTCACGATCCTAGTTATTTGTTTTTGAGGTGATCCAAGTTCCAACCATATTCCATTTGTGGAACAATATATATATAGTACCCATAACAAAAAAAAAAAAACAATATATATAGTACTTTACAATATGGCTTTATTTTTTCTTTCTTTCGCTATCTGTTGTGGTGGGGAAACGAAAAGGAGAAGTATCCGATTTGGAGTTTCCTACCTGTATTGCTTGTATGCTAATGCCTTCCATACTATTTAATTAGGACCACAAAATATATTTACTATGCATTACGTACAACTATAGCTATAGGGCGACGAAATTAGGTCTATCATATGCTTGCGCTTGCACCACACAAAAAGATTGTGCTTTGCTTTAAGAGGAGCCAAACCTGTGGGGCATAAAAAAAGTCCACAATGTATATGAAGCTGCATGATCAACGTGCATAACGTAAAACTTTTTAATTCAAACATAAGGAACATAAAAAAACTAAAACTAGTCATTCTACATATATCACGTAGTACAAATTTGAATTATTTTGTTGTTCAAAGTATAGATAAATCAAACACTCTTAATTGTATTTTAAACTACAGTATTTTTTTCATTACACAAGCACATTATTAAAATTCTTTTTATTTTTATTTTTATTTTTTTACGGATGCAAATTTCATAAAAATAGGGCAAGAAAGGCGGAGAAACCTTCAACAAGGAGAAGAGAACAACAACACAGCAAAGACAGGTCTGAAGCAAAGAAAAGAAAAATTTAAACATATCCTTCGTATAATCGTCTTAAAACTTCAGAAAAACAGCAACTTAGCATAATCATCCTTTAACTAAAGAAACTGCATTCTCCACAATCCTTTTCCTTGGGATGAAAGTGATCATCTCTAATTTAAAATTACGATGGAAGGGGCTCAACTCGGACCTCTGAGGGATGATAACACATTGTGGTCCTCTATCAAACCTGATTAATTAGGCCGTGCACGTGGTCCATACCGATTTGGCAATTAAAATTTAAAAACCAAAAGAAAAGAATATCAAAATAGCGCCGTTTGGGGACATAGGTGACGTGGCAAAGACCCGGAGAGTTCGGGATAAGCAAATTACAACGCACACACATTCATTCTTTCTTTTACGCCTTTTCCATCTCACCAACATTTAAATATAAAATCAAACCCAAACCAAACCCCCAAAAGCCCAAATTTCAACAAAACTCAAAGCTTCGAATTTCAAATTGAAAAAGAGAGAGCTGCGAGTGGTCGCGACCTTTCCTTTTTCTTCTTCTTCTTCTTCTTCACTTTCCAAATTCAATTCGTACTTCCGATCAACACAAATTTCACACCGAACGACGTCGTGGTGATCATCAACTCGACCGAGAGATGCCGGGCTGGGTAGCCATGGATTTTCCGGCCGACGAAACGGCGGCGCTGTCCTCGTCTCCAAGACTTCCGAGAAGGCTGCGGCGGAGGCTGAGCCTCGCCGACGGCAACAAGACGCCCAACACCGCCGAGCAAATCGAAGCCAAGCTCCGACTCGCCGATCGTCGCCGACAGGTCTTTCATTTCTTTTGATTTACTTCTTCAGTTTTAAATTTTCACCGGAAAAGTTTTAATCTTTACTTGGGTTGTCTTTCTTCTTTCTTGAATTTGGGATTTTTCTGTTTGGTCACTGAGAAAATTTGATGTTACTTTGGTTCGTCGGTTCGTCGGTTTTGTGTATGTGAAAAGTGAACGGCTGCACTGAGTCGTGTAATTCTATATTAAGGATCCGCCACTTGCCTTCAATTTTTGAGTTCTGATCGGAATTGGAAGAAATATGCAAACTTTTTTTGTGTTAGAAGAAAAATGCAAACTTTAAAACTCATTTTGCGAATTGATTTGAGTTTTTCCTTGGACTTTTCCTTCCGTTTTGTAATTTCGTGATTATTGGTTTCTGATCGGAATTAGAAATAATACAAACTTCGAAATTTTATTTGCGAATTGATTTGTGTTCTTCTTCTTTGGACTTTTCGTTCTGTTCTTATCATTATTATTCCTTTGTTTCCAAGCGTGTTGTGTTTGCTTGAGTTAGGTAGGGGTCCCTTAAAATCTGAGTTTTTTTTTTCTTTCTTTTCACCAGTCTTCTTTTGTTTATAATTATTGTTCTTTTTCCCGATTGGTAAAGTTTGGTAGTGATAATTTCATCTTTGGTTTACTGGTAATTTTTTTTTTTGGGGAAAATGACCTGATTTGATGTCCACAATGTGATATGTCGAATTTTATCAATGTGTGATTACAGGAACACTATGAGATGTTGTCAAACAAGGCACGGGCAAAGCCGAGAAGTCCCTCTCGATCATCATCTCAAGAGGAAGACCTTGGTCAGCGCCTTGAAGCCAAGCTCCAAGCTGCTGAGAAGAAAAGGTAAAACTTCAATTTGTATTTGATTTTAAGAAGTTCACCCTTCGGTAATGTTTGTTGGCTTGTAATGATGCTTAGTTCTACTGTCCGATGTATTGAATGGTCCCTGTTATTTTCTGAGGGATTTCGACGTTAAGGGACTCATTAAAGATAATTAATTGATGTATTTGTTAAGTCCACTATGTCGCACTCTTTGTTAAGTGCTGGCTAACTTTCTTCTTGCCCATTCTTGCTGAACATCTTGATTGAAATCTTCTTTCTGAATCTTACTATAGAGCGCACACGGGACTCTTTGGTAGGAACATAGCATATATGGTGTCCTTTTTCTCAACTGCTTTTAGTCCTAAACAGATAGATGTGTTCTTTTTAAAGTTGGTCTCTCTAAAAATTTTGACAGAAAACATTTTGTGTAGCCTACTAAACGACTGGGACCAATATTAGAGACTCTGTCAGTCTGCCATGAACTCGATGTGATTAATTTTGAGTAATCTGTTGCTTACTTTTCAATCAACAGGTTGAGCATTCTGGAAAACTCTCAAATGCGCTTAGCTAAGTTGGATGAGTTGCGGCAAGCAGCTAAAAGTGGGGTCGAAATGCGTTTTGAGAAGGAACGCCAAAAGCTTGGCTCAAAAGTGGCATCTCGTTTTCAGCAGGCAGAGGCCAACAGAATGCTTATGCTCAAGGCATATAGACAAAGAAGGGCCACATTAAAGGAGAGGTCATCTCAGTCCTTATTGCGCAAGATGGCTTGGGAAAAGAAGTATAAGGAGCGTGTACGTGCTGCAATTAACCAAAAACGCGTAGCCGCTGAAAAAAAGCGATTGGCATTCCTGGAAGCAGAGAAGAAAAAGGCACGTGCAAGGATGTTGCAAGTGCAAACGGTGGCTAAGTCTGTCTCTCATCAACGTGAGATTGAAAGGAGAGAAAAGAGGGATCAGTTAGAAGACCGGTTGCAAAGGGTATGTATTTTATTTGAAATTCAATATGCACCACTTACTTGCCAGTTACCTGGTGGCTGCTTGTGGTTGTTCCACTGTTCATTTCTGGACTTTAATTTGTCTTGTTTATTTCTAGGCAAGGAAGCAAAGAACTGAATATCTAAGGCAAAGAGGAAAGCTGCAGAATTCTTTTCAAGTGAGTTGGAACAGGATGCACAAGGAAGCTGATCTACTTTCCCGAAAGTTAGCAAGGTAGATGTCCTTGGAAATTTTGAGATTTGGAGAGTTTTCCCTATTTTTTTATGCCCTCATCAGTCATGGTGTAATCTTTAGCTTCATTGGGAATTTGTTACTTCCTAGTAACATTTGTACCTTGGTAAATGCGAAGATATTATTGTGTTTTGTGGTTGGCAATATGTTATGATTGATCATGCTCTGTACCCAAGTTTTGGTGGCGGCAAAAATCAGATTTATTTTCATATGGATATATGCTGTTTAAATTTTTTTTTTTAGTAACTAAAAGAGTGCCAATTTTCAATAGGTGTTGGAGGCGTTTCCATAGACTGAGGAGAACTACTTTTACCTTGGCAAAAGAGTACTATACCTTGAAAATTAATGAGGAGTCTGTCAAGTTGATGCCGTTTGAGCAGCTTGCAATTCGTATTGAATCTATTGAGACCCTTAAAACTGTGAAAGCTCTTCTTGATCGACTTGAGAACCGGTTAAAGGTTTCCAGGGCTGTTGCCTCTATAAGTTATCCTTCCAGTTTTGATAACATAGATCACCTTCTGAAGCGAGTTGCTTCTCCAAAAAGGAGAACTACGCCAAGAACGTCTCTCAGGAGCAGAGAGGCTAAGAGGGCATCTTCCATCAGAGACTCAGCTCGAAGTTCTGTTAAATTATCAAGGTACCCGGTAAGAGTGGCTCTTTGTGCTTACATGATATTGGGTCATCCAGATGCGGTTTTCAGTGGTAGAGGAGAGCGAGAAATCTCACTTGCCAATGCTGCAGAAGCATTTGTTAGAGAATTTGAGTTGTTACTAAAGGTTATACTGGAGGGCCCCATACACAGTTCCGATGAAGAGTCAGACTCAGCACTGCCCAAACATTTGACCTTCAGATCTCAGCTTGGAACTTTTGATAAAGCATGGTGTTCTTACTTGAATTGCTTTGTGGGGTGGAAGGTTAAGGATGCTCAGTTGTTAGTGGAAGATTTAGTGAGTGCAGCGTGCCATTTAGAGCTCTCTATGATTCACAAATGTAAGATAACTGCGGAAGGAGAGAGTGGTGATCTTACTCATGATATGAAGGCTATTCAGAAACAGGTACTATGATAGCCCCTACAGCTGTACACTTGTCCTATAGGGCATTTTTTTTGTTTCCTGTGCTGAGACCATCCCCGGCCTCCTTCCTTTCCTCCCTGTCTTCCTCTTACATCTATACAGACTCTGGACAACTGCCTATTCTCTTTCTATTCTGTTTTTTATTGCTTGCTTTGTAAATTCTCGTGTTTTCAGTATGTTTTGAGAAATTAGTGCGTAGATTTGGAAGATTAAAATGTGAAATTTATAATCTGAAGCACATGCTTGTTGAATGTCATTGTTTCAAGGTTAAGCAACGATCTACTTGTATATTGCTTCAGTAAAAAGGAACAAGCTGGATGTAGACTAGTTTTGCAAATCTACCTTATTGGAATTGATATATATATATATATATCAATATCAATATCAATATATATTTTAAAAAATAAAAAACTTAGCTGTAGTTCTATGTTCACTTGGCTGACATTTATTTTCGCTTGGCTTAGGTTAGAGAAGACCAAAAGCTACTAAGTGAAAAGGTGCAACACCTAAGTGGCGATGAAGGGCTTGAGCGTATGAAATCTGCTTTATCTGAATCGCGGTTAAAATACTTTGAAGCACAGGAAAACGGAAGCCCATCAAGGTTGCAGACCACACACATCATTTCTCCAAACCTGACTGGTTCAACTTCAACACTTGGTGCTTCGTCTCCTATCTCAGATAAGAGAAGTACACCAAGTCGTGTCGTTCGAACCTTATTTAGGGAAGATGATACTATTCATCAAAAAGAAGCAATGCCATCCGCTCCAAGCACTCCTGTGGATAAGCAGCATGAATCTTCTTCCCAAAAGTTGATCACAGAGAATGAACTAATTGTGAATGAGTTTCTCCATGAGCAGAAGCAGGCGTTGAGCGATATATTTAAAGTTACTGGAGATGATCTAAATAGTGTCCAGGTCAGTACATTTCATACTTGTGAATAGTGTCAGTGGCTTGGTGCAAAAATGTTGATCTCATTGCTCCAGGTGTAAACAAACTCATAAGTGATGGTCTTTCGTCTACTTTATGCTAGTGACCACAAATACTGAGTTCTTGATGCTACCAAATATTTGAACTGGCAATTTACTTTGGTATTTTCATGATGAGCTAGGAGTTAAAATTCTCATAGTTTCTTTTCCTATATTTTCCAGTCAAATATAAGACAGACAGTGGAGAAGGCCTTTTGGGATGGTATAATTGAATCTGTAGAAAATGAGCAGCCCAACTATGACAGGATTATTGAACTCTTGAGGGAGGTCAGGGATGAAATCTGTGAGATGGCTCCGCAGAGCTGGAAAGAAGAGATTGTTGAAGCTATTGATGTGGATATTTTCTCTCAGGTAGCAGCAGCACCTTTGGTTGTCATTGCGAACAGCAATTTTTTAAAGCATTGTGCAAAGTACTAACTTCTTTTAATTTTCCGCAGGTGCTAAAATCTGGTAACCTGGACATTGATTACCTGGGAAACATCCTGGACTTTTCATTGGTCACCTTGCGAAAGCTCTCCGCGCCAGCAAATGATGATGTGATGATGGCCACACACCAGGGTTTGAGGAAAGAACTAGATGAGATATGTCAAACCAAGGAGGAGTCCAACTGCTCAAGTGTCATGGCAATGATCAAGGGACTGCGTTTTGTCCTCGAGCAGATTCAGGTATGTCTGCATGCTTCCTCTCCTTGGTTTTTGTTGTACATCTGAAAAGCTTTACTTGATCTTTGCATCTCGTTGGAGTTGTTTGTATTTTTCTTTTTCTGGTATTTGTGAATCTCTCTAGTAAACCCCTTCTGTTATACATGGTTCATGGAGTTGAGTGCATGGATAACAAAAAATATCAGTGTTTCCAGATGTCATCTTATGTATGATCTTTGCAACAGGTTCTTAAACAGGAGATCAGCAAAGCACGGATAAGAATTATGGAACCGTTGTTAAAGGGGCCTACAGGTGTGCAGTACCTTAGAAGTGCTTTTTCCAAGCGCCATGGATCTCCCACTGATGCCGATACCTCACTACCATTGACGGTCCGGTGGCTTTCATCTGTGCGCACCTGCAAAGATCAGGAGTGGCAAGAGCATACGCTTTCTAGCTCAGCTTTAATTAGCAGTGATAATCCCTCTCAAGGTTTTCTTCCTTCCACCATCCTTAGAAGTGGTGGAAGCTTCCTGGTGAAACAGAATGTGAACTCTTCTTCTACTTCTGCGACGAATAGCGCAGGTTTGTGTGCTGAGATTACGTACTAATTTTCTCCTTTTAAGAGAAGTTATTAATTTCCTAGGTAAGACTGTGCATGTCTTTGTTAACATGTGATGTGTTTCGGACCAGGTGATCAACCAGAATGTAAGGGAGAAAAAGTTGATTTGTTGGTGAGGCTCGGTTTGTTGAAGCTGGTAAGTGGTGTATCTGGTCTGACAGAAGAGGCTCTGCCTGAAACTTTCAAGCTTAACCTTTCTAGGCTGAGGACCGTTCAGGCTCAAATTCAGAAAATTATTGTTACCTCCGTAAGGTGAGTGAACTTAACCCCCTCTCTCTTGCCCATGGAAAGATTGGAGTACTATGCTGATTGTCAAAGTTCATGGATGATGCTGAATATATCAAAGTAGAAGTTTTCCCTAGGTTATATGATGGTATTTTTCATGTTACTGAAAAATAGTGGGTGGAAGTATTACCAGTTAGATTCCATCAATATCCACAAAAGAAGAAACAGTACTCAATGTGTTTTACACTATTCTTCCAATAATAGCCGACGGTAACCTTATTTTGTGGAAAAATTCTGGATCTTTGTGCATAAAAGTATTGTTTCTAAAAAATTAAAACCATTTGCTGGCCTTAGTTTTGAAACTTGGGTTTGCTAGAGAGGCCTTGCATTGTATGTTATTCTCCAAGCTCAATTTTTTTTTTAAAAAAAAAATTCTTATGAATCTTGCAAATGCAGCATTCTTATTTGCCGGCAAACCCTTCTAAGCGAGAGGGTAATAACAAGTGCTACAGACAAGGAGAGCATCGTATCAAAATGCATTGAGCGACTTTTGGGGGTCTTGGACAGTGTAGAGGATGCAGGCATGCAAGAAATTGTCGAATCAATCAGTGAATTCTCGATCGATGGCAATGAAGTTGTAGACACTGAGCAGCTCCGGTCAAGGAAGGCAGTGATCGCCAGGATGTTAGGAAGGAGCTTGCAAGCTGGGGATCCCGTATTTGAAAGGGTTTCCCGTGCTGTTTATTTGGCTGCAAGAGGAGTTGTTCTTGGCGGTAGTGGACCCCTTGGAAGAAAGATGGCAGAGACCGCTCTCCGGCAAGTTGGAGCTGTTGCGATGACTGATAGTGTGGTGGAAGCCGCTGAAGTTTTAGTGGTGGCAGCAACCATATCGGTTAGTGTTCATGGACCTTGGTATATATATCTGACCGATAGCATGTGATATAGGTTTGTTAAATATGGCTGGTACAGAAGAAATAATACACACGTGTATATATGGTAGAGTGTGGTGTTTAAAGTTAGTTCTAGGTGTATGTAGAGATGTGCAGATGTAAGGTATGATGGGATCCTTTATTGATTCTTTTATGTAATAAATCAAGATGTAAATATGTTCTACACTGGATTTAAGGTGTTCAATTGATTTGATTCATCTTACTTGATTTATCTTCGTCGGCTTACAATTCTTCAGACCAATACACAAGCTCTTGTTTGTTAAGGTGAAAAGGCTAGTACCCGGAAACCCCTCAACGCAATCAGAATATAGACGAAGATGAACCTTGATCTAGATGGGGAGACCTATTCCTACACCAATTAAGAGAACCCAAATAGCTGAGAGATAAAAGCAGTGGGAGTTGAATGATACAGCTGAGACACGTGCCTTGGAATAACCTGTTATTACCAGAGATAAACATTCAGAAATTTTCATAGAAAAGCCATATTGTTTACACTGCAGGTTATACGTATTTGAAAACAGTTGCCAAATATTAAGCACAACCCTCTGATAGAACCAAAGCCTCATACTCTAAATGAAAGCCCTGAGAACCTAAAGTGCTCGAGCAAACATGTGTATCTACAAGCACTTGGAAACGGTTCCTAAATTTTAAGTACAACTCCTGATAGAACCAAATGAAAGCTACAAAAAACCTGGGAACCTAACCTGCTCGAACAAACATGTGTATCTACAGGCATATGAATTTTTATTCATCAGTTGAAGCAACATTAGATTTTTGAGTTGAACAACATTGGCTAATCCTAATTAGAATGAAGCAATAACTTACTTTCGAATCCGCTAGTATACCCAGCCCTGCAATTAAGTATAAAACTTTTCCAATCTTCAAAACTTTGAAACAGAAAACAGCCTAGCAAGCCAACTACCATACCAAATGGGAGAAATAAAAATATACAATCCAAAGCCCATATATTATTCTCCATATCTACTTTGCCTTTATATTTGTTATTTCCACATTTTTTTTCTGTATTTACTGAAATCTTGACCATCACAATGATCTAGCGGATTAGAATTGTGATTCAACAAACTCCAACTTAACAACGTTAAGTGTTATACACAATTGAAATTAAAAAGAAAAAGAAAAAAGAAGCCAACACCCGGTATTAGTTGCCAACCACCCCCTTAATCTTGACAGATACCTCAATCATCTCCATTAGTCTAGTTAGTGAAAAATGGAATGAGTATAATATGTTAAACATACCTACGTATATTGTGTGGTAAATTTCTTCATATAATACTAAGAAATATTCGTTTATTTATAATATATTAATTATTTTTCATTAAATTCTCGACAGATACCTTAATCGTCTCCATTAGTCTAGTTAGTAAAAAATGGAATGAGTATCATATGTTAAACATACATACGTATATTGTGTGGTAAATTTCTTCAAATAATACTAAGAAATATTCGGTTATTTATAATATATTAATTATTTTTCATTAAATTCTCGACAGATACCTTAATCATCTCCATTAGTCTAGTTAGTAAAAAATGGAATGAGTATAATATGTTAAACATACATACGTATATTGTGTGGTAAATTTCTTCAAATAATACTAAGAAATATTCGGTTATTTATAATATATTAATTATTTTTCATTAAATTTTTTGTTGTAATTTAATAGTAGGTGAAAAAATAGATAAAATACTTGAATAATATGTATATTATTATCAAATTTCGCATGAAAAATAACATCTAAGATCAAACATCTATCTTTAGTGGCACAACTCACAACTAAGATTAATTTAACCATTGTTTTAGTATCAATGGTTAAATTAATACTTGAATAATACGAAATTAATTTCACGGGAAATTAATTAAAATAAGATGGAGGATTGATGCGATAAATTTCTTCACTTGAATAATACATGTATCATAATTTAACCATTGTTTTTCCTGATTGCTCTGCAGTGGCACAACTCACAACTAAGATCAAATCAAACATCTATCTTCAGTTTTACACAAAAAGGTAACATTGGCACCAATAATCTCTTATTGTTCCATGCTGTTGTTTACATATGTAAAATATTGTTCTTCATTCTATTTTTCCATGTAATTGATTAGTAGTTTGACTCTTTTATGTTCCTTGTGCCCAAGTCACATGACCAAATAGAAAACCAATGCAAGAAAATTGTTTCTTCTGTTATTTAAGTCTCTTTCTCTTTGTTCTTCTTTGTTGTTCTTTTTCTTTGGACCCTCCTTAATTGTTGGCCAAGCTTGGTTTAGGTGAGTGCACACAATAATTTAATAAACAACCACCCACCATTGAAAAAAGAAGAATGAGCTTCGACGCGGATTCATTGGTCCGCATGCTTCATTCCTGCAACACCCACCATTCCATATACTTGGGAAAACAGCTCCACCTCAGTTTTCTCAAAAGAGGTCTCGTCAGCTCTGCTCTTACACTCGGAAACCGTCTTCTGCAAATGTACGTGAAATGCGGTACCATGAACGATGCACTGAAGTTGTTCGACGATATGCCCCACAGAAACTGTTTCTCCTGGAACACATTGATTGAAGGCTACATAAAATCTGGGGACCAAGAAAAGTCTTTACAGATGTTTGACGCGATGACCCAAAAGGATGATTTCACGTGGAACTTGGTCGTCTCCGGGTTTGCAAAGACGGGGAACTTAGAAATTGCTCGTAGTTTGTTTGACGGAATGCCTAGGAGAAATTGGGTTGCTTGGAATTCTATGATTCATGGGTATGCCAAGAAGGGGCGTTCTAGAGATGCTATACTGCTTTTCAAGGATTTGAGTTCGGAACGGTTGGAATTGTCACATGAATATAAGTTCGTGTTGTCGACTGTTATTCGCGCTTGTGCTGATTTACTTGCGCTGGGTTGTGGCAAGCAAATCCATGCACGCATTTTCGTTGATGAAGTGGAATTTGACTCGGTTTTGGCTAGTTCGTTGGTTAACATGTACGGCAAGTGCAGAGATTTGGATAGTGCAAGCCACATTATGAGTATGATGAAGGATCCGGATGACTACTCTCTCTCAGCGTTGATTTCAGGGTACGGAAATTGTGGTAGGATGAATGATGCAAGAAGAGTTTTCGATACCAGAAGTACTCCAGATATCGCATTGTGGAATTCATTGATTTCTGGATATGTTAACAATAATGAAATCGTTGGAGCAATAGCTGTGTTCAACGAAATGCTAAGTAATGGGGTTTATGGAAATTCGTTTACGCTGGCTAGTGTTTTGAGTGGTATTAGTCTCTTGGGTATCCTTAAACATGCCGAACAAATGCACACGCATGCCCAGAAAGTTGGACTGGTTGGCGATGTAATTGTTGTCAGTGCTATTCTCGATGCATACTCCAAGTGCGGAAGTCCAAATGATGCATGCAGATTGTTTAGCGAGCTCAAAGTCTTTGACACAGTATTGCTTAATGCCATGATCACTTTGTATTCAAATTGTGGGAGAGTCGAAGAAGCCAAACAGATTTTCAAGGAAATGCCAAGTAGAAGCTTGATATCATGGAATTCAATGATTGTAGGGCTTAGTCAAAATGGTTGTCCGGTCGAAGCATTGGATATCTTCAGGCAGATGAACAAACTAGACTTGAGAACAGACCAGTTTAGCCTGGCTGGTGTGCTCAGTTCATGTGCCAGCATATCCTCGCTTGAATATGGTGAGCAGGTTTTTGCCAGAACTACCATAATTGGGCTTGATTGTGATGAAATTGTTTGTAGCTCGCTTGTTGATTTCTATTGCAAGTGTGGTTTTGTTACTAGCGGCCAAAAATTGTTTGACAGAATGATGAAGACTAATGAAGTTGCTTGGAATTCTATGTTGATCGGTTATGCTACAAATGGTCATGGAATTGAAGCGCTGGCTCTATTCGATGAAATGAGGCTTGCTGGTGTGAAACCTAATGGAATTACATTTACAGGGGTTTTGTCTGCCTGTGATCATTGTGGACTTGTTGAAGAGGGAAATAAATGGTTTTATAAGATGAAACAAGACTATTATATCGATCCGGGCATTGAACACTACTCTTGCATGATTGACCTCTTCGCCCGAGCTGGTTGCCCTGAGGAAGCAATGAATCTAGTTGAAGCGATGCCTTTTAAGTCAGATGTAAGCATATTGTCATCGGTTTTAAGAGGTTGTGTGGCTCATGGACACAAGGATCTGGGGGAAAAAGTGGCAAAGCAAATCATTGAGCTGGATTCTGAGAACTCAGGTGCCTATGTTCAGTTGTCTAACATATTTGCAGACATAAAAGAGTGGGAAGGATCTGCCCAGGTTAGACATGTTATGAGAACTATGAGGGTGCCAAAGAATCCTGGTCGCAGCTGGTCGGATTATTGAACAAGACTGTTATGCAAAGATAAATCCTGGAACTCTCAAGCCTTCAGGTGAGATTACACATTGGAATGTAACTTTGGACTAGTCAACGTGTGAATAGATGTCAAAGGCTGAATGTAATGTGAAATATGATCGGAGCATCAGGTGACAGTACGCAGATGAGGTTCATTGAGACATGGATAGGCCACTGCTCCAACAGAGGGTACAAAGGTGGCAGATGAGGTTCATTGAGACATGGATAGGCCACTGCTCCAACAGAGGGTACAAAGGAAACTGATACCTTGAGACATGGATAGGCCACTGCTCAAACAGAGGGTAAGAAGGAAACTGATACCCGAGTAGAAGGAAAAGATGGCTTGCAGAATCACAGTTGAACACAACCTCTAGTCCGGGGAAGACATGACAAGTATTAAAGTAGATACATATTCTGGGCTATTGATACATTCCTAAAACAACATTGTCAATCTAACGTTTGGCAACTTGATAAATATAATTTAAGTGAACACCCACAATTGTGATTGGCTGCCGATATAGAATGCTTCATGAAAGAAAGAACATCAGCCACTAACATTGAAACAAAGAATCAGTCCTAAGCCCATTACTCTTCAAATTTCGCGCATATTGTTGTTATATTATTAAAGTTATGTGCATCTGATATTAACAAGTTGAGTAGAAGTTCAAGCATTGTGGATTTTTCTTTCAGTTTGTTCACATTTTGATTGAATGAGAAGGTCTCAAAAAGATGTTTAGGGTCAAATATAAATTTCAAGTAGTCAGTGTTCACTTAACATGGTGAAAAAAACACTCCGTCATCTTGTTATGAGCCTCTGCATTTTGCAGCCATCTGCAGCATATTATATTATACGTTCTAAATAAATGAATCGAGGCAAATACAAAACGACAACCTAGCCTATCTAAACCACAAGGAAAGCAAGATAAATAGTAAATAGTCAGAACGAAAAACACAACTCGCACTCCAAATAGCCCTAATATAGGAATAGCACGCAGTGATAAGAGATTGAGATGGCAAGTTCAAGGAGACCTTGGCTGAGAACAATATAAGATTCTATATAGTTAGCTGAACATTACTCAGTATGTCTCACCATCCTAGACATATATATACAGGGGTGTGTGTGTGATTTATATATATGTGAAGAGTGAAATTTGGAATCAAAAACTTATGAAGGAATCAAATACCAGATTTCATCTTGCAACAGATTATTCATGCTGCATCTTCTGACCTCTTCTGCTAGTACAACACATGGGAAAGCTTCTGTCACTGTCACTGACATCTTTTACGAAATTGCTAAAAGTTTGGAACCCCATTTTTTGTACAGGGGTGACTACAAGGACCAGATGATCGCATATGGAGAAATTTTACACAACAAAAAATTGAGAATCTGAGCCGTATATAAATGATTATCAATTAATTAAGCACATATACAACCATGAAAAAGCTAGGGTGGTCCAGATACCATTATTCTTAACTAGTTGGTATAAACTAAGAAACTTCCATAAGCACTGTTTCTCATATCAAATTGTTAACAAATCTCTAATTACATTTATAGTTGGTGTAGCAACATAAAGATTCGAGGAAGAAACCAAATTAGAACAAACTATTAAGACAAATAATTGGATACCAAAATTGATATTTCATTACCAAATTCGTATACAAAAGCTGGCTTGACAGCAGCAGTTTACAATCAGTTGGCCGATCGATTATGACCATAGTGGAAAGATACAATATGTTTAAATGAAATTAATGTACGTAGTTGCCGTCAGCTTTAAATTGCTTGATAAAGAATGAAGGCTACATCAGTCTGGGAAGATTGAAGGCTGCACAAGATCAACTTCATCGAATTGCAGGTAGTCATCAAAGTTGAAGTCATCGTGTTGAGCATTTTGCACACCAAATGCACCATCAGTCTGGTCTTCAGCAGCAAAATCAATTCCGAAAACATTGTTGTCAATGGAGCTTTCAGCAGCAGTAGCAACACCATCAATGTTGTGTACACTCAATCTCAGCAGGGTCTGTTGTGGAAATAATGGGGTGATTTCATTGTTGCAATCACGACCATGAACAAGAGCCCAATCTCTGGCCCGGGCAACATCACCCTCGACCACAGCAGCATCTAAAGCATCTAAGTCTAAGTAATGAGAACCAGGATATGATGCAGCTGGTGGTTGATCGGTGACCTGATCATTGAGCTCAACAACATACTCCTCCTGGTTGCAGCAGATAGGCACTTGGACACTTTGAACACATTCACCACCAATTGGATATGCAGCTGCCCGATTCTCGGTTGTATTACTGTCTTCGAAGGCTTTCGTAGTAGTAGTATTCCAATTATCATCATCACACACTTGGTTGATTCCGCTGTTATCATGATAATGAATGAAGGAGTGATCTTGGACAATGGCATAATCATAATCATGTTCAATTTCTGGTGGAGACTGAGGGCAGAAAGCAGTTGGCAGCTCCTGGACCTGGTGTAGTCGATCAAAATCAGCAGCAACAGCATAAGCATCATGATGATCAGGGACTTGAACAACCTTATCACATTCTGGGGTCATTCTGTTGTTATTATGATCATGGACCATGATGGCATCATCATCATCATCACCACCTTCAAATTCTGGTGGAGACTGTGGGCAGAAAGTTGTTGGCAGCTGCTCATGATGGTCAACAACCTCAGGGGAGTCAACAACATTAGCCTTTCTTTTCTTTTGAGTCTTAGGTTTTGATTTTTCTGGAATTTTGGCCTCCCCAATCCCATCATCAAACTTTCTTTTCCGGTCGTTCTTTCGAATCCGGCATATTACAATTTTACCATCATCCGAATTCGATGGTGAATTGGGCAGCGTCGGATAGGCTTGAAGAGTGTATTCAAGCATGATCCAACACCCATTTTGATTCGATTTAAGGTTCTTGTAATGGAACCTTTTACACGACCCCAAAACTTTGTTTTTGTTCTTTCGATCAACAACCAGAGAAGCTTTGTTCTCACCATGCCAGCCGCCACCATCGCCGCCGGCCTTGCGAGAGACACGGCTGCCGGTGGCCTTGAGAGTGGTGAAGAAGTACAAATCTTCACCCTCTTCGAGGCTGTCTCCGCCAAACCTGTCCCAAACAACCCACGGCTCTGTATCGCCATAGAGATTGAAATCCGGCATCAAAACCTCGTCTTTGAATGGTACGCCGTGGGCCTTGTTGTGTAGGTAATAGCCCAAGAGATCGGATTCGGTCGGATGGAACTTGAAGCCCACCGGAAGATCAACGGAATCCCAGGGCGCCATTAGCGACGCCCTTCAATTCTTCGACCCAATTCAACGAAATTTCCTCCAACCCTAATCTGGGTTTCACCGAAATCGATCCACACTATTGAAAACTCTAATTTCAGATGAGAATCAGAACCCAATAGAGCGATTAACAGGGAAAGATGAAACCCTAATCTAGGTTTCTTCAATTTCACCGAAACTGTAGAAATTTTGACGGAATCGATTGAAATACGATCGGTAATTAGGGTTTCAGATAATCGGAATTGGGTCTCTTGAAGGATCGATTGAAAATCTGATCGGTAATTAGGGTTTCGGTTGAGAATCCAAATGGGTTTACTAAAGGAATCAATGGAAAAAGTAGGGATCGAAAATGTATGGAAACTGAATTGGGAATTAGGGTTTCAGATGCAGAGGAGCGATGGATTTGTAGCAGAGGAGAAAAATTAGACGAAGTGCTCCGCTACGTTTACGTCTGGCGTCTTTTATAAGCTGAGTATTAGACGACCGTTGGGGAAAAAAAATATCTGTTTCTTTAATTAATTTTTTATTTTTACTTTTGAAAAATGAATTTTCAAATATTTCAAACCCCGCCGCCTCTTGTTTAACTAGTCTTCCAAAAGGACAACAACGCCACTCTGTGATGCATTTTAACCGCGCCTTCTTTGCTCTTATATAGTTGTTTAGTTGCCTTCTCTTGTGGGTTGGACTCCATTTGACGAATTGGTTTTTGGTTTGTCTTATTTGGTGCGTACTCTTGTCCAAATTCTACATTAATGCAAGTTTTTGGTCATGTCATGCACTAGTTATGAAGTTGTCCTCAATATTAATAAATCCTCATAAGATTCTGTAATATTCATCTTCGTCATGCTATTATTTGAGGTTTTATTGCATGCTATCTTGAGGTCTTTATTGGCTTGCAATATTGAAATTTGACTCGTTGTAACTCAACTTTGGTATATGAAGTCCCTAGTGCTAACAGAAGAAATGGCACATGACATGATAGGGCGCAGTGGTGCTCGACGATTCATACAGTCGACCGCACCTAGTGGGAAAAGGCTTGTTGTTGTCGTTGTTGTTGTAACTCAACTTTGATATCTTTGTTAAAGGATCATCAGCAAGTGGATTGGATGACTAATATACTGAATAAAATGTTGAATGCAGTATTTCCATCGAGATAACATGTCCTCTACAGAGATACTCACAATTGAGCTTGCCAAAGTTAGAAATGAGTTTAAAATGTCAGAGTCGGATTGTGGTTTTGTGTGAGTTCAAGGTATATTCGCTTCTGATCGTACAATAGTCCATCTGTATTTTTGGTATGTACTTTATCAGTAATTTTTTAAGGGTGCAGAAATATAATTCCACTTTCCATATGGTTTTTTCATTGATTGCCAAACAGTCTTTTGATCCCGTTTGATCCTTAAGAGGGCTCTTCTAACTGCTTTTATTATATTTTCAAAAGTTTAGGTTCGGTATTATATTTTTCCTATTTTATATACTTCAATCTTAGTAGACGATAAGACAAGGTGAGAAAGTTTGTACTATGCAGATGAATGTTTCACAAACGTATAGTGGCCATTTGCAGTGAAAAATTGTTGAGCTAATACCTTGTAGAAGTGTTTTCTAGGCAACCTTTAAACGTAGATGCTAGTCATCAATGTAGCTGACTAAATATAGAAAAACAGAGAGATTAGATGGTTTTGGGTCCTATAATGGTGTTTGAAGTTTGCAGTATTTACAGATGTTCCAAAGGTTCTAGCCAGTGTGTGGAGAGCTGTTTGGTAAACTAAGTGCTGCATAATTTGGTTTTTGCTATTATGATGGTCCTCATTCTTCAATTTTTTAAGGTTCATTTGGTTGTAATTGGCTAAGTGATGGTATCAGCCAAGGGTGCAGTAGTACAAAGATTGGTTGGTGGATTTGCTCCATGCCATGCATGAAATATAAAGTAGATGTTTTTCAATGACAGGGGCACCTCTATAATCCTTTTCAATCCTTTTTGGTCTTTTAAAACAAGCTTAGGTAGTGCTTCTATAGGTGTTGACATATATTGATTGAACTTGACCTTTGATTTTTGTTCTCAATGGCACTGGATCATAAAAATAAAAAATAATAAAAATAAGAAACATGAGAAAGGAGAAAATAAGTTAATTGTAGTTCAAAAGAATAGAATGATCATTGAGGGCATGTTTACTTCACCGGAATGGGAATGGAGGAATGAGAATGGAATTGAAACGATTCCCATTCCGGTGTTTACTTACACAAGGAATGAAAATTGTTGTGGGTCCCACCAGAAAAAACCATTCCCATTCCCCACTTTTTGGCCAAATTTCAAACCGGATGGGGAGATGGTATTGCTCAAAAGGAATGGGAATGAATTTGTCATTTACAAACTTACCCTCCCATTTTTTATGAAATAACCAAAAAACCACAAAAAATTACAAAACCCTATCCTCCATTCATCTTCCAGCCGCACTTTTGTTCTTCAAGCTCTTCTTCTTCAAGAATCTTCTGTGTTTTTTCTTGCAAATTAGAGGTAAATTCATTTCTTGGTGTCTTTCTTCTTGAAAATCAGAGGTTTAATTTCCGGGACACTTATCCATTTTACCAGGGTACTTATCCATTTTACCAGGGCACTTCCCATTTTAACGGGGCAATTCCCCCAATTACCGGGACACTTCCGAAACTACGGTGTTTCATTATGCCCTTCTTTTTTCTTCTTTCAATTCATTGATTATCATGCTCAATTCATTCTATATCGAATCGGTTTTCGCAATTTGGTGCTCCATTTTGTTTGGTTATTGCTCGAAATTTCCTGTAACATTGAGTGGATTTCTCCGGCTCTAGGATGTGATTCATCTTCTACCAGAAACTCGTGAATCATTCCATCAACTTCAATACAACTGCCTCCCGGGTCTTTCCTGATGTCCCTATCTTTGATCAGCAATCTAACCTTTGCAATTGCCTCCCAATTTCCTAACGAGGCATACATGTTTGAGAGAGCAACATAGGATCCAATATCATTTTCCCTTTTCCTGGAAAAGCAAAAGAAGCTTACATTGTAGTGATGGAAATCCCTCTCCGACACCTCACGGCCTTCGACGACTCCAGTGGCACAGTCATCGTCATCTTCTGCTCCATCTCGCCGATGAGCGCAGCCTCTGCGGGCGGCGGGAGAGCGGCGGAACTCGAGGATGCCTGAGCCGGTGCCGGCTGACGCGGTGGAGTGACAGGAGTCTGGATCGGCACCTTCTGACGTGGCAGCTCGGTAGGAGTCGGAGTGGGAGCGGAACAGCCGGATCGACCAGCGCCACGGCCGCCGCCGCCACCCCCGCGGCGAGGGAACGCGGGGAAGTCGGAGGAGGAGCAGGACCGGTCGGAGGAGGATTGACGGCCTCGGCCTCCGCACTGAGACATGGTGGCGGTTAGACGCTTCGGTTTTAGAGAGTTTTGGGGGCGGGTTATGTGTAATTGGGTTATTTAGGTGAATATAATAAGCGAATTAAAACTTGACATCTGTTATTTAGGACTAAATAGTTAAGTTTAAAATGTAATGAGTTTTTTTGGGTATTATGCTATTAAAATGGGATTAAATGGTAATATTATCAAAATCGAATTTATCTTAACAGTATTTCATCTTTACAAAAGGGTATTTTGGTAATTAAATTACACTAATTCTGATTCCGGACATGTAGTAAACGCTGGAATGGAATGACTGATTCCGATTCCGACCCATTCCGATTCCTGCCCATTCCGATTCCTGCTCATTCCAATTCCGAGTTAGTAAACGTGCCCTGATAGTTCAAATGACACACCCCGCCCCAGAAAGTGGGGCCTGGGAGATGCGGCCATCACCCCCAAAGAGTGACGAAGCCTAAACCCAAAGAAAACGACAAAACACCAAACTAAAACGATAACAAGGAAGCAAAGTTACATCAAACTTAATGTACCAGAGCGTCTACAGCAGAAGTAACAAGTTTACACAACAGTAGCCCTGAAGGCGGAAACTACACATCACTTCCACATACAAGAGTCTCAACCACAATAGACGAAGACAAAGAGGCTAGTACTCTTTGTGACACAACCCAAGCTATCCTGAAATCCGCCGCTCGTCTCAGTGGTGCTCACAGTATTAGGTCCTGAGGGGGTGCAAAACAAGGGTGAGTGGACAGAGAAAATAAAGATCAGTGCAAAACATTTACAAAGAACATAATAACCCCCACAGTTAAAAAACAGTAATATACACTTTTACTAGAATGGCATGCAATAATAGTACGGCAGGGAAAACACAATAAGCAGGCATGTGCATTCCAATCATATTAATCTACGGCCGTGATCTAATCCAACCTGGGGAATTCAACTACCAGTGACGGTAAGCGGGACATAGGGGAATTTAACCTCCGATGCCCACACATCGAATGCGGGGAACCCACTGGGAATAAGTATCCCAATAACCGTACTAACAATGACTACAACATGCATAACATCCAACAACTTATCATTTACCAATATATAAATAAATATATTATAGCATGCTCAAGTGTATTTAAAACTGAAACCCGTCCACTCACAGAAAGGCCGAAGGATCCTCCTCGCCGTCGTCCATAGGCGCGGGTCGGGTACGCTGATCCCTCTGATACTGCTCACCTAATTAATCCAACAGATCACAATTTAATAATGACAATCAACTTGAACTGTAAAAACTCTAATTCTTCTTGTTCCGCTCAAATGGGGTTTAACCGTAACTCGAATGGTGAAATGGAGCTCGCCATCGAGTCCGGAATGTCGTTTCCACTAGGAAAAGTGGCCGGTTAATGGTTGCTTGACGTCAGCACGCCGGTGCTGACGTGGTGCCCAGTGGCACCCACGTGGCGCTGATGTGTCACCCACGCGGCGCTGATGTGTCAGCCACGCGGCACTGACGTGTCAGCCACGCGGCGCTGATGTGTTAGCCACGCGGCGCTGACGTGCCATCCACGTGGCGTCGGTGTGGCAGATGACGTCAGCACCACCGTGCTGTAACACCGCCGCTGTGGCAGCGTCGGCGCCGGAAAACTCATCGGAATCTGGAAATTTCCAGACTACGGCAAGTTCATCCGCGCCGCCGCGTCGCCGCCACTACAATCGCTGGAAAACCCCTAGATTCCGACGACTAACCCCGATTTTCCGGCGAGCTGCAAATTACTCAAATCTCAACCAAACTCGACATGCAATATATGGAAATTCCTCTACAGACCACTAGGATTCCAAATATCATACTTACAACACTCGCCGAGGTCGGGTTTCGCTGGAAAAAGCACCGGAAAAGCTTAGACTTCGTCGAGCTTATCGTCGGCGATTCTGAGGGTCTCCGCAGATGGGGTTCAGGGTTTTGAGATCGCCTCGACGTGGGGAAGCTGATTTCGACCTTCTTTTTCCTCAATTGTGATCGGTGTGAGGTCGCCGGTGTTGAGGTGAGTAGTGTCCGTTTTCTGTTCGTGCTCGTCGACGGCCTTTCACGCCGGTTCTGAGGCTGGGACTTCGTGGGTGTGCTGCTGAAGGTGAGGCGAGTCCAATACAAGTGGTCAGAGAGCCGATCAGAGGCCGACGGTGGTGAATCGCCGATGAAACTGAGTCGACTCGGCGTTTGGCGAGTTGGGTACACGCGGTTTGGTTTCTTGTTTTCTGTTTTGTTTTCCCCTTCTTTTCTTACAACCAAGGTTCAAAATTTCGACCGAAACACCGAAATTTCGGTAATTTTGGAGCACCGAAATTTGAATCGGGGTACATCTCAATATGATCAGAAAAGACCGAAATTTCGCCGAAATTTCGGTAATTTCGGTTTCGATTTTGGAAATATGTTGGAAATTTCGGTGAAATTTCAGTACAATTTCAGTGAAACTTTGATGTAGGCTTTGGTGAAGATGTTTTATTTACATAGCTTCTCTCTACCACCTCCACCATCAATTATCAAGCTAACAAACAAACAATAGGCTTCTTACTTTATGCTTTACTTCTCTCTACCTTCATCATCTATCATACAAACAAACAATAGGCTTTGTACTTTATGATTTACTTCTCCCTACCACCTCCACTTCTCCGTCAATTATCAAGCTCAAAACAATAGGTATGCTTTACATAGATAGATCTTTTGGCTTTCTTACATGCATGTTGAATATCACATTCACTCCGCCTGCTCCCAAATGTCATGGGAGCAATATTACCAGTTCCAAGATAATATGTCAAGAAGTAAAGATGAGCCTCATCGTAATAGTTTTATAGTATGTGTAATTCTGATGTATTATATTCCTTACAACTCTTATGATATATTGTAATGTCAATGTAATGATTATTGTATGTTTCACGAGACTCACCTTAAGTATTCCACAATAACATTTAAGATATTATGTTAATTGACAGCTTAGTGGAATGCAAAACACGCATTCTTCTCCCTTATGTATATAAAAGTTAATCCATATGGACAATGTTGCATAGCTTAAGTGTTAAATTGCATTATTTGTTGATTTTAGAGCCTATAGAAAGTAAAGATATTAATTTATAGGTGTTCTAGCATGTTTTTTCGTCTTTTTAGTTTTTTTTTTACCGAAATTTCCATCGAAATCGAAACTTTTTCCGAAATTTCTATAAATTTTGGCAACCGAAATTTCAGCCGAAACCGAAACTTTAAACCTTGCTTACAACTGAAACACACTGTTTTAATAGCCCAAGTGATGACAAAATAACTCAATAACACCAATGAGCCAATCCTTGCACGCCACCTGTCTCCCAAACATCCCACTTAAATTCCATCTTTGATCCGTAACGCCCTCATTTAAGCTCGTAATCCAATTCCGTCTTCGAAGGTACGTTCGTAATGTTGAGGCCTACGTAAGGAGTACAATATTGATTAGAAAATTTCCAACTCTTCAAAGTCGATCATTGTCCCACAAGGGTATTTTAGTCATTTCGCAATGTTTTGGGAAATTTTGAAACGGGTCGCATCATCAAAAGATAGAAGTTAATTGTACTTTTCCCATTAATAGTTTCCCTTTCGAATGGTTGCTTTAATGATTTACTAACCATTGTTTTGTTTGTCATGATTGCTCTGCAGTGGCACAACTCACAACTAAGATCAAACATCTATTTTCAGTTTTACATAAAAAGGTAACATTGGCACCAATAATCTCTTAATGTTCCATGCTGTTGTTTTCATATATAAAATATTGTTCTTCATTGTATTTTTCCATGTAATTGATTAGTATTTGACTCTTTCATATTCCTTGTGCACAAGTCACATGATCCAGTTAGACTTGTGGGTATTGAGATAGCTTTGTGAAGTTTCAATAGTTAAGAGGATAGGTTCATTTGTATGCAAGAGTGGATCAATACCTTGTGGCTTTTCCTAGCTGTTAATCTGAAAGGTTAATCTTGAAAATAAGCGTTGTCACTAGTTGTGTGCTTCATTGAGTTGCTGGCTTATTTGAGCTTGCACTTCATAATTAATTTTCATGTTTACCAAAAGCCAGACTGTTCTTTTAAAGTTTGCCCTGTGTAATCCCAATTTGAGAGATCCTATATACTCACATTCGTAAATACATATCTAACACTAAACCTGGATACATGCCACCCACCCTTCATTGTTATAGCTTTTAAGGTTCTCCTGCTATTGTCAGCATTAATTTTTTTCTCTCTTCATTTCTGCTATAATGTAATGGTAAACTTTAAACCACACTGGCGCAAATATGCTCGGGCTTACGTGCTGCTTATGGTTTGTGAGTGATTGCATGTATCTGGAATCTAAGGCCGGCCTTGAAAGTACTAAGTGAATGAGCCAGCAGGTTTTTCCTTAATGAAATACTAAAAGCTATATTCTAGTGTCCGATTTAAGGATATGATACGTGAAATTTCATAAAGTTAGTTTTACATATAGGCTATGAAGACTTGCTTCACTTTTATGTGCTAAGTTGTGACTGGTTAAGCATTTGTCGATAACATGGGTAGATTCACACGTCTAAAATCTTTAAATTGGCGCTATATTCAAGGCTACTTTTTCTGATTGCTTTTATTTAAGTTAGGGGTTCATGACACTCTTTTCCTCGTATCCTGCGAGGTTTTTAAGGAGGCCCATGGTTGTTGTTCTTTAGTTGATTTCCTTCGTACTCCTTTTGTTTTGACGATTTGTCAAACTTAAAATATATATATATATATAGGTCTTCGATACATTTTATTTTTAAAATGTATCGGTACATTTTTTTTTCTATTATATCATGGTTTATTTATAACCGTAGATTTAATATCAATCATACCTAATATTGATCATTGATTTAATAGTAATAACCTTCCCTAGAAGATTTTGCCTAATTTCTTTCCCAGTTGAAATAGAATTTGGGGCATCCGAGTTGAAATCGAACTCAGCATTGTTTGAATTAGGTGCAGTCGCCATTGTTTGAATTAGATAGTGATCATAAACTCAGCCGTCGCCATTGTTTGAATTTGGTGTAGTCGTCATCATCATCATGAATTTGGTGGTTGTCGTCATCGTCGACATATGCCAATAGCCACTCATCTTCCTCATCCGCAAACCCTAGTTGCCCACTCATCTCTTGAATTTGGTGTGTTATGCTTTAGCTTTGCGATTTGGCAAGCAGCTTCATCTCTTGAATTCATTGTCGTCATTGTCCTGGACATTTTGGTAGGCTCGTCTTCTTCATCGTTGTGGTTCAATTTACCTTTTCCCTATATTTACGAAATCGATTCATAGAAGATTTTGAATGTATGTTAGCTGTTCACCGAAGGATTTTCATATTTCCCAATTCTCTCTATCGTAGATTCGTTGTAGTATTGGTGGAGCAATGCCTTTTTTTTTTTTTTTCGTTTGGGATGTTGTTCATACGCAGATATAGCTGCCTCTCGTATGTTATAACTAGAATAATATTGTTATATCCGTAATACATTTGTTATGTTTTGTTGTTCGTATCTTAATAGTTTTGTTATATCCGAAATACTATTGTCACGAAACTTGTGTAACTGTACTTCCATATTAACCTGTATGTTTTGTCCCTCGTTGTGAAAATAGGCTGGGCACTAGTTGCATGCGATGATGTCAATTTGTGAACGAAGTACGGACATCACCACAGGCAATGGGAGGAGAAAAGTGGGGAGGGGGGCTTATCCAAATTTTTTGTAAGTGATTTGTTCAATGTGGTTTAGAAACCGTTGTTCATACTAGATCAAGTGATCCCGAACTTTGTTGTGTTTCAGCAAAGTCAGTTGTTCTGTATAAAACATCATTAATTGTTTAATTCCTGAACCTTGGGTTGTAAACCAGTACCTTGGCATGGTTAATCCTCTTTATACGCTATTCAAGCCTCACTTTGTAAATCCTAACTCATGCGTTGTAATTTATAAAGTTTATATTGTAATAGTAATAGGAAACCATGAGATTTTAATAGATTGCCTTGACATTGTAACTGTAGAAAACATCATTAATTGTTTAATTCCTTAACCTTGGGTTGTAAACCAGTACCTTGGTGTGGTAAATCCTCTTTATACTCTATTCAAACCTCACTTTGTAAATCCTAACCCATGCGTTGTAATTTATAAAGTTTATGTTGTAATAGTAATAGGAAACCATGAGATTTTAATAGATTGCCTTGACATTGTAACTGTAGAAAACATCATTAATTGTTTAATTCCTTAACCTTGGGTTGTAAACCAGTACCTTGGCGTGGTAAATCCTCTTTATACTCTATTCAAACCTGACTTTGTAAATCCTAACCCATGCGTTGTAATTTATAAAGTTTATGTTGTAATAGTAATAGGAAACCATGAGATTGTAATAGAATGCCTTGACATTGTAACTGTAGAAAAACATCATTAATTCTTTAATTCTTTAACCTTGGGTTGTAAACCAGTACCTTGGCGTGGTAAATCCTCTGTATACTCTATTCGAGCCTCACTTTGTAAATCATAGCCCATGCGTTGTAATTTATAAAGTTTATGTTGTAATGAGACATATTATAATAGAGAACCATGGGAATATAATAGTTTCCCTTGACATAGTAACGGTAGGAAACTCCATTAATTGTTTAATTTCCTAACCATGGGTTGTAAACCATTAGCTTGGCATTGTAAATCCTTTTTAAACTCCATTCGAACCTCTCTTTGTAAACTCTAACCCACGCGCTGTAATTTGTAAAGTTTATATTGTAATGAGACATATTGTAATAGAGAACCATGAGAATATAATAGTTTCCCTTGACATAGTAACGGTAGGAAACTCCATTAATTGTTTAATTTCCTAACCATGGGTTGTAAACCATTAGCTTGGCATTGTAAATCCTTTTTAAACTCCATTCGAACCTCTCTTTGTAAACTCTAACCCACGCGCTGTAATTTGTAAAGTTTATATTGTAATGAGACATATTGTAATAGAGAACCATGAGAATATAATAGTTTCCCTTGACATAGTAACGGTAGGAAACTCCATTAATTGTTTAATTTCCTAACCATGGGTTGTAAACCATTAGCTTGGCATTGTAAATCCTTTTTAAACTCCATTCGAACCTCACTTTGTAAACTCTAACCCATGCACTGTAATTTGTAATGTTTATATTGTAATGAGACATATTGTAATAGAGAACTATGAGAATATAATAGTTTCCCTTGACATAGTAATGGTATGAAGCTCCATTAATTGTTTAATTTCCTAACCATGGGTTGTAAACCATTAGCTTGGCATTATAAATCCTTTTTAAACTCCATTCGAACCTCACTTTGTATGATCAATGAAGGGCGCCTCGCATCTTCGATCAATGAAGGGGTGAACTCCATATTCCCTTAATGTGGGCGCCTCCCATCTTCGAAACTCCATTTCCTTGATGTGGGCGCCTCCTATCTTCGATCACTGAAGTGGTTAAATCAAGTTCGTTGTCTGATTCCTCTCCTTCAAGTTTTATGTCGGAGAGATCGGCGAGGATATCCGTAACGAGGGCCATGAAACTTGAGGTGGAGACTGGTAAACAGGAATATGGGGGTGATCGCTGATCGAAGGATTTTCTAGGGTTCAGCGGCTAGGGTTTTGGGGGAGATTAGGTTTCTCGTACTCCACGAGTCTTGGATTGGGGATACTAAAGAGATTATGGTTCAAATGCAAATGAAAGGAGAATTGTTTTGCTTTTCTTTTTCCCTTTTTTGGTTTTCTCCTTCACCGCTTCTAATGTAAATTTTTGTGTAATGGTCCATATCCACATGTTACTAACCATCATAAGTGCGAAAAGGGCCAACAATGAAGGCCATTTATTGAAAAAGTAATATATGTAGATATGCCGGGAATATATATCAATTGCAGTTATGCTATAGCTAAGTTTAAGCGCTACAACAATTAACATGGTTGGTACACCATATTGAGGAAAAAAAAAAAAAGAGTAACAAAACGTCTAGTTGGCTAATACGTCTACTTCATCTGGTGTCTCAAACTTCAAATCAGCTTACGCTTCCTTTTCCTAATGGCAACAGCGTGTGCATTTGGCTGAGTGGACTCGTTTGCTGGCTCAATGGACCCGCTTGCCGGCTCAGTTGACTCGTTTGATCTTGCTCTATTGGGCATCAATCGTCTCCAACTTTCTTTTTCATCATCTGAGAATGCAACAACCCCACCACTGGATAAACAAATATTACATATAATATCACGATCTATAAATGATGAAAGCATTAAAGGGAATAATACTTCTCAGTCTTTGCCATTGAAGTTGAAGACAAATGCTGAGTTTGAAACCTTTCCTGAGGCAATTGCCTCTGCCGAAGGAGCATTCCTTGGCACTGTGAAACAACCGATAATAGATTATTTGATGTGTATGACAAAATAGTCAAATATACAACGCAAGTACATAACATATTTCTTACACACTAGGTGATGCCCTTCATTGTCAACTAGTATCTCAACCCGACCAGTGTGTACTAGATGGGAAAGAGCCAGTGAATTCTAAATGGTTTGGCCAAAATCAATTGCAGGTATGTGACTTCAAAGCAAGCCCTACAATTAACCCCAAAATTAAAACCAAAAACAAACCCCCAATGTCCCAATAAACCAAATTCCGCGTTTCCCCAAACATGCAAGACCATGTTTCTAAAATTACCCAAAATCAATGGACAGTGATGCCTTGAAAACTTCGCCTAAGTTAACCCCAAATTAGAATCCGACAATAAGCCCTAATGTTCCCAAAAACCAAATTTTCCGTTGTCACAACCGTGCAAGACCATACCTAGGTAAAATTCACCAATCGAACAACAAAATCGGCTACTAGTATTGAACCATACCAGGGTAAAATTCGGAGGTTGATGCAGCCATATATGTCTTTAAGAACCGTCGAAGAACTATTGAATGAGGATGATTTTTCACAGAAAATCCACGAATAGAGCGGAATGGACGCCGTGCTTTGGCCGATCTCGAGATGGACTTCACAGCAGAAAAGACGGATGGATGATGAAGAGGATGACGGTGAGGTTTCAAGAGAGCTTCGGTTAAGAGACCTCTCGGTTTCAATTATATGTTTTTTGGTAATTGTGACCCGCTTTTCAATTACCATTCAAGAGGACATAAGTCTATTAAAGAAAGAATCCTAGTGGGATACGAATGACTCGAGAATCCCTCCAATCAATCATTGTAAATAATAAATTTTTTGTTTCTGTAGGAGTCTTCATCATTTACATATTAATATAACACAATGTCAATAGTTGTAGCATCCTCTTTAACTATTACAAAGTCTAAGTTTGGACTACAATGAAAACTTGCACATATAACACTGACTGGTCTTACCTTTTCAATGGATGATAGTTTCCATTAAGCACAATGACAAGACTAAATGGTATTTGACTCACATGTACAATTGCTTCCGTTGGGAATTGCAGATAGTAGTGCTTACATGACTCCAAAACAATGCGAATGTGATCAACTTGAATATCAATAACTTACATTACTGCAATGTTACATGATTACCTTCTAATAGTACTTGTGATGACCCGTATTTTAAATTAGTCGTTTTAGTTACTTATTTTCCGTAACTAGTTTTGTATCTATTTCTTTTTTTCTTGTTTATAAATTTTCTATTTACTATTTATAAATTACTTATACTTATATAAATATCTTCTTTTGTATTTACTATTTTACCTTGTTACTAACTTAGATTGGCTTCAGATCATTCCTATCTTTTATTATTTGACTTCATGCCTACACCTAGCACGGCTGCGAGATCTCCACGGCTGCCATCCTCTTCTTGTTAATATCTTAGTTAGATAGCTATTGAACCCAATTTTATCTAGCTTTTACTTTGTCTCCAAGTTTCCATTTACTTTGTCCTTAAGTCTTTCCCACTGCTTCACTTCTTTCATAGTTTAAATAGGTGGCTTTTGTTTGTTGTGTTGGTTGTTGTGGAGAGGAAGTTGTAGCCGAGAGAAAGAGAAATAAAGAAGACAAAAAATGAGAGAAACAAAGAGTGGTCAGAGTGAAACAGTGAGGAAAGAGAAGGAGAAAGAAAGAAAGGAAAAAGAAAGAGAAGAGAGGAGAGCAACGGCAGGAAAGAAAAGAAGAGGAAAATAGAAACCAAGGGAAGGAAAGAAAGGAAAAAGAAAAGGAAGAGAGGAAGGAAATGGTTGGACTTCAAGATAGGGGGATTTGTATTGGGGTTTTAGATTATGTTGGCTTATTGATTTCATATGTTGATTTATTGTTTCATTGATGGTTATAATTGTTTGGTTGCTTGAGTGGTTATTTGATATTAATTGGTTATATGGATGGATTCATTATTGTTATGAATTTGGTTATTGATTCATGTGATGTAATCGCTCATGTAACATGATACCATTGGCATTTCATACATCATGTTAATCATGGGATTTGAGTGAGTGGTGAAAGGGAAAAGTGTGTTAGATTAGTAGAATGATCTTTTGTTGAGTTTGAATTTAACTTTTAGAAGGTACCAGGATCGAAGGTATGTCCAGAGTGCATTTTGAGTTTCCGGACTGGCGACGAAAATTTAAATAAGAGAACTAACAAAAGACAGGGGGTTTACTTTATGAGTTTAAGTTCACATAACATAGGGTTTCGGTTGTCCGAGCATGGTATGTGACATGCTGGGAGGACTTGATATGTTATGTGGATGGAGAGAATTGAGGAAGGTCAGCATTGCATTCATGCATGATCATCGTGCCATAACTGTTTTATGTGTTGTATTGGTTTTAGTTATCTGTTTATCTCTGTGGACTGTTTTCTCCCTACTGAGCTCCGGCAGGCTCACCCCTACAACTTTGTGCCGCAGGTTTGGGAATAGAGATGGAGTAGAGGAGAAGATAGGAAATTTTCCCTTGTTTTCGTGTAATTTGTAAACTCTTGGACTAATTTTCAATTAATGAAATTGTTATGGTTTTCGATCCGATTTTTCGATTTATTTATTTTAAATTTCAACTATTCGCGTCCTCGAATCCGCTGTTTCTTCCAGCCCCTGGTCCGGGGCGTGACTGGTTTTTTTTGGGGTGTGTTTTTTTATGTTCTCCTCTTGGTGGTTATTTTTGTTTTTTTCCTATATATTTTTTTTGTGGTTTTTATATATTTGTCCCATATAGGTGTGAGGGGGAGTTTTTTTTCTGTGTACGATTTTTTCTTTTTTTTATAAAAAAATTTTTCTTATTTATGTTATATTATTTTTTGGGGTTAGGGGGGGAGTCTGAGGAAGGGGGGAAAGATTTAGCTATAACACGTATGTTATACTATTATAATAGAATATTGTAATATAAAGTCTTGTGTGGTATTTACCATAGAAATGTTACAACATTTAAATTCACGTTATAAATAATTTTTTGTCAGGTGTTGTATAAGCATGGTCATACTATTTGTGCTCTGCAGGGCTGTCCCTATCTATTTTGGGGCCCAAACCCAAAAAAAATTTGGGGCCATTTGGAAGTAGATTTTCATACATAAGGGTAAGAAATATTGGGCTTCTATACATATATAAGACCAAACACTCCCAAAACTCTTTTGGGAGCCCTTTCCACATGGGGCCAAACTCCTGGGAGTTGGCTGCCCAAGGGGAGGGCCGGCCCTGTGCATAAGTATTATCATGATATTGGGCTTCAATCAATTATACAATTGCTTGGGTTCTATGCAAAAATACTCAATTTCCAACGGGATATCGAAGGATGAGAAAGTAATATATAAAAGCAGCAATTTGTTATAACAATAATGTGGCCATTGTACTATCATTTTTGATGGTACAACGTCATAGATTTCACTACAGTGAATACATGAAAATATAACAATGATTGATTATGATCTACTCGTCCCTTGTACTATCGCTTTAATTCATCACCTGACACCAACACCAAAAACCCCTTCTCGTTTGATGACATATGAGCAAGATGAAGGGGGCAAAGGAGGGGCAAAAACATTTGAAGCATACGAGACCTGTCCACCATTGATGCTGAAGCACCATTGTAAACGAGCCCTGTTTGAAACCGCATTTTACTAATTCTGTAGGGCTCATACCAATCATCGTTTTCTCCAGAAAAACCATAAATCTCCTCTGCATTTGAAATATCTTCAAAATTAGGATGTTTTTGGTATGGGAACCACCTAACTGAATACAAATACAAAAAAACGACTTGGTTAGATTCAATATAACACTAATCAATATGATATAACTAAGATACGATATACACAGAAAAATTTAAATGTTATAACACAATATGTTAGTTGTAGCAGACGACAATACATAATCTAAACCCTACAGTCTTGATATTGTTATATTTTCCTCTTCGTTAGTAGTGAAACATGTACGTACGAATGGTTGTCACCGTCTTCATATTCTGCAAAGTTTTCCTCGTCATTTAGGTTCTGTCCCCAACCCTGTTCATAGTCATTCTCTAAGGGTTGGTCATGATAGCTCTCTCCAGAATTAGATAAGCGACAAGGGCTGTCCTCCACAGCACTCTCCGCATGATTAAAGTCGGTGTAGTCACCGGAATTTGAGACATCGTCAGACAGGAAAGGCTCCCCACTATTCTCCAATTCGTCGAAGCCGTACCAATCTTTACTATTAGCCATGGTGGAATACAAACCGTAATAAGCATTTAGGCAAAATTCAATTGTTGAACATTGTGAGAATACAAGAACAATGGAGAGGAGAAGCAATGGTATGTTGTTAGCGGCAACCCTAGCTAATAAACATGCATAAAAAAGATACTAGAAATCCAAGGGTTACAATAATTTACTAACTTGATCAATGGTGTGATTAGTTCAAACCCAATGAATGGTTAAGATATATTAGGAGTTAAATCTGCAGTCTAAAATATTCAGCACATTTATTATAAATAAAATGTATCAGTGCATTTTATTTAGAAAATGCACTGAAGAATTTTCCTATATATATATATATAGATAAAAAAAAATAGCCATAAGTTTAGTACTCTAATGACTTTGTATGCTTATTTTCTGTAGGATAAGCATTCTCTAAAGGGTCTTCAAGCAATGGTGCAGAGGAGGAAGAAGTTGTTGAAGTATCTTCGAAAAATTGACTGGGATTCTCACCATGCCAGCCGCCACCATTGCCGCCGGCCTTGCGAGAGACACGGCTGCCGGTGGTCTTGAGAGTGGTGAAGAAGTACAAATCTTCACCCTCGTCGAGACTGTCTCCGCGAAACCTGTCCCAAAGAACCCACGGCTCCGTATCGCCATAGAGATTGAAATTCGGCATCAAAACCTCGTCTTTGAATGGTACGCCATGGGCCTTGTTGTGTAGGTAATAGCCCAAGAGATCGTATTCGGTCGGATGGAACTTGAAGCCCACTGGAAGATCAATGGAATCCCAGGGCGCCATTAGCGACGCCCTTCAATTCTTAGACCCAATTCAACGAAATTTCCTCCAACCCTATTCTGGGTTTCACCGAAATCGATCCACACTATTGAAAACTCTAATTTCCGATGAGAATCAGAACCCAATAGAAGGATTAACAGGGAATGATGAAACCCTAATATGGGTTTCTTCAATTTCACGGAGACTGTAGAAATTTTGACGGAATCGATTGAAATTTGATTGGTAATTAGGGTTCCAGATAATCGGAATTGGGTATCTTGGCGAATCGATTGAAAATCTGATCGGTAATTAGGGTTTCAGATGAGAATCCAAATGGGTTTAATACAGGAATCAATGGAAAAAGTAGAGATCGAAAATGTATGGAAATTGAATTGGGAATTAGGGTTTCAGATGCAGAGGAGCAAAAGAAAACGAAGTGCTCCGCTGCTTCTACTTCGGGCGTCTTATATAAGCGGAGTATTAGACGAATTCGGAGGAAGAAGCACAACAATGGATGCCACAACAAAACAACGAGAGAAGGAAACAAATAGAAATGTCTCTTAAATCCAATAATTAACAAAGAGTTGACAAAAAAACTTACTAAAAAGAGGCAAATCAGTTATAAAGGGTAACATGGTAATAATATGGAATATGATTATTTGACATGTGAAACTGTTTAGGGTAAGAATAGTGATGTGGACAAGCATTTTGTCCTGCAATCTATTTTTAAACTATCACAAAGTTTTAATCAGAAAAAAGTTGTAATGAGGGATTGCAAGTTAATTTTCCCTTTTTTTTTTAGAATGAACGAAGAAAGAAGTATGGAAATTTCATTTCTACACATTATATATAGACTGGATATCATACTCAATATATGTAGGTGGAACTAATCCGTGTACGTATGATTTAGTAGGGATGACAAAAATCTCCACGGATATGGGTACCCGTGGGTATTCGCCCCTAATTGAGCGGGTATGGAGGAGGTAAATGGGGATGGAGGCAGGTATGGAGATTTTTAAAATCCCCATGATGGGTATGGGGCGAGTATGGTATTACTAGTCCCCAACCCGAACCAACCTGATTATATATATTATTAATGTATATATCTCATTAATTAATATAATTTTATAACTTTTAGAAAAAACTCAAAATCACCCCAACTTAAATGAAGATTTTAAGGGTTCCATTTCGAAACTATAACCCTAACAATATAAAAAATTTGCAAACATGTTTGTGAGTCCTTTGTACCGGTCTTGTTACTCCATTTTTCTTTTTAAAATATGCAAATATGAAGATGAATAAAAATATTTAATAGATTATGATTATTTATGAAATTTTATTATTAATATTGTCCATATTTTTTCTATACATAGTGGGTATGGAGGCGGGTATGGAGATAGTAACCTCCATGGAGACAGGTATGAGGATATCCGATTAAAAATTAACGGGTATGCATGCGGATATGAAGGTGATCACAAATGGAGATGGGTATGAAGATAGTACTCCCCTGACCCGACCCGACCCGACCCATTGCCATCCCCTATGATTTAGAAGGTTTACATGCTACTACCACGGGGTAACCCAACAAAAACCAATTAAAAGACGCCATACATGAGGTGTTTCACCATTACCAAGCTCACCACCACATTTTAAGAGTAGTGGGCAACTTTGGGCTTTCAGCTTTTCGTGTTTTGTGTTAATGAGCTAGCCGATCTTGTTGGTCTGGTTACTTGTGATCTTGCCAATGTTGTCATGATCTGTTTGTATTCTATTTTTAGAACAATATAAATTAGGGTTGCGTGCGATGCAGTTTGGTGCCGTTTTGGGGTAAAATCGCAAATTTCACAGTTTTATACGGTTTAGAAAAATCTCAAATCAAAGTCAAACCATTTACTAGCAATTTCAAGCGGTGCGGCTAATTGCAATTAGCGATTTGGTATGGTTTGATTTGACTTTTGTATACATTTTTCAAATTCTATAATTCATACATATTATAAGTAGTTCAAAATATATTTCAAGATCAAAATTCATCACCAAAACTTATTACTTTAAACTCATAAGTAACAGTCTCAGGATTTTTAATTATCACAACCAAGATACAAAATAAATTACCAAGATAGTTAAATTAAACTATCTACTAATATTGTGGTACGATGCAGTGAACTGCGATTTTCAATATTTTAGAACCATGAGTTGCACCAATTATTAAGTGGTGATGTATGGTTTTACAAGCCACATGTTCAAAAAGAAAAAATTAAACTAAACCACACCGCACCAAACGGTGTAATTTGGTTAGGTTTGCAGTTTTTCGGTTTAATTGCCCACCTCTAGTATAAATTGTTTTTTTTCTGAACGGATAGACAAACATGAAACATAACATGACAAAAACAATTTATTCAAAGATAGAAATCCATACAAACGCTTTTATAATATTTCTGTTGATCAAGAAATCCATACAAACTTATTTGATTCTGTTAAAGGTATTTAAGAACTAATTGATCAGATCTTTCCCATCTTTGACTGGAGAAGAGCCTGCAATACTGGACTTATATCGAGGGCTATTTGTAGCACCTCTGGTGATAATGCTCCCAATGCTGATGTCCTGCCAGCTAAGTTTTCCAGCACAGGCCTGTAAAAATAAGAACCATAATTGTTGAAAGTATTGTAAAGCACAAGCTAGCACACAGAAAAAGGCAAACAAGTTCTCAAAAACACATAAATTTATCATTTGAAGTATTGCTTACTGGGAGCTTGTGATCATTGACAAAAGCTCAAGTCCGTTTTCCCCTGCAACTTTAGCCACCATAAAAAATCTTGGCACCACAAATAATTGACCAGCGGTAACTTCTGTGTCCAGGACAAGTTGACCATTAAGCCCCACAATTTGCACTTGACCTCTCCCTTGGACAACATAAATTACTTGAACTGTGGAATCAGTGGTGTAAGCTGGAGATGAAACCCCATTCGGTTCAAGTTTCATGTGACTAGCGCTTAATCCTGCTTGTTTAAGGAAAGGAAACTCCTTCTCAGTGATCAATGCGGTGCTGCTGTTGATGTTGTGAACAAGTTTGTGGGACAAGTGGTCATTGGGCTTGGGCAGTTTGATCTTTTGAGCTTGATCCAGCTTGATGAGCAAAACCCCTGTTTGGTTTTTGGTGATCTGATCTGCTTCATCTTTGGTGATGTTGTAAAATTTACTGACAAATTCAGTTGAGAAACCTCTGAGTAAACTGAGGGTTCCCTCTATGAAGAAGTAGGTGAATTGACCAGGAATGTGAGCTGTGGTGGTTTCACCCAACAGAACAACGACAAGCTGGTCAGAGTCTGCTTGGTTGAACCACCATGAGACTGCTCCAAGAGGTATTGGAATCACATCTCCTTTCTTGAGCTTGATGACAACCTCCTCTTTTCTGTTGGGAAATACCATCCCCACTAATCCATCATCACCTGTACATTCATTTATTAGTGCTAAAATTAATGGTCAACAGACTTTGTTTAGATAACTACTCAGATTTTGTGGGAAGCTAGCTCACAGTGATCCAACCTTAGAGATGACATTTGACAAGAAGCAAGTTAAAGACTAATCCGTACAGATTTACTAATCCCATGGACCGTTTGCTCTTCTTTTTTTTTGTATGTGTGGAAAAGTCATGGACCATTTGTCAGTAAACCTATAACCGTAACTGTCGTAATAGTTTGCAGGGCTGTAATTTGCAATTAATTACCTTGAAGAACGTATCCCAGCTTGGAAGAATCTGAATAGTGGGGAAGAGCAAATCCCTGAGGTTGAAGAACAAGCTTGCCAGCACCAACCTTGGCCTCAGCCAGCACTGGAACATCTGCACCTGGCCAAAGGTAATATGCTCCACCATCTCCCTCGAACAACTTCTGGGCTGACTTGGGTGTGAGGTCCATTTTATCCAGCACTTTGCAATTTTAACCTGATTTCCTTCAAATTATCAACATAATCAATAACCAAATGATAAAACGCAAATGCTTAGAAAAACAATACCTGATGAAAATCTTCGATAGATTAATTTCCTTCATCAACAAAGATTATTACCTTACGAATTTAGTTGATTAATTCCTGCACATAGGAGCAGGAGTTTCAGTATAATATGTGGACCTATATAGAGAAAGTTGGGGGTTGGCAAGGTGGGTCACTTGGATTTATAACTCATCAAAATGATGAGTCATTTTTTCGTTTTAACATTGCTCTCGTTTAATAAAACAAATACACTGTTCTGCATATTTTTTGGTGATCTAGCTTGGACTAGGACACTAGAAAATATGGCTTATTAGAGACTTGTATTGCTTAATTTTCAAATAAACGTGACATATACATATCGCTTGCTGTGACGTTGGGTTATTATCATGAATGATGCCTGAATTTTCATTAACAGGACTTCATAGTGCCTGAACTTTAAAAGTGATCAATTTGGTACCTACACTTTCAAAAATCGGACTTTAAATTGCCTGAACTTTAAAAGTGATCAATTTGGTACCCAGACTTTCAAAAAGAGGACTATGTGTTAACTCCTTCAATTTTTTGTCAAAATTCCGTTAAAATGAGAGATAAAATGGTCTTTTGACATTAATTTTCATGTAAAATACTATTTTTTACCTCTCAACCTCTATATAAATGTGTATTATAGTGTTTCAAAAAATATATATGCATATAGATATTGCAAAACAATAGATAAATTGATAAATAAAAATATACTCGAACATAAAATAATATTTCTAACATAAATTGAGTAATAGAAAAAATCTACCGTTCGAGTATATTTTTGTTAATCAATTTATTTATTATTCGAAAATAGCTATATGCACATTTTAATTTTTTCGAAACACCATAATACATATTTATATAGAGGTTGAGAGGTAAAAAATAGCATTTTGCATGAAAAGTAATATCAAAAGACCATTTTATCCCTCATTTTAATGGAATTTTGATTAAAAAAATTGACTGAGGTACTACATAGTCCTCTTTTTTAAAGTCTAGGTACCAAATTGATCACTTTTAAAGTTCAGGCACCATGAAGTCCGGTCAAGGAAAGTTCAGGCACCATTCATGATAATTACCCTTTTAAATTTGAGAACTATCTGCTGGTATCCTCGTACGAAAAGGAAACCCACTCTAAGTTTCTGGCATTGCTATTGGGCCCCATCATTTGCTGCGGTTTTTTCGTACTAATAACGCCACTCATGCCAAGTCGTTATTAAGTTGGTAACATACTGCATCATAATCATACGAGTACGACTTTTATTTCTCTTCTTTCTTACCAAACTTGTTTCATTAAAAGGTTCCTCCCCGAAAAGGTGTAAAACATATTTTCATTCAATTATTGGTTAGTGAACAGGCGTCAGATTTGGTAAGGTCTATGTCAAGCAGAATTGGACATGTAGTACATGTACAATACGCATAGAGAAATTCAATTATTTGAGGACGTATTACATGCACAATATGCATAGAGAAATTCAATTATATGTCTTTGGCATTCGGGTGTGGCCACGGACAAAATCTGTGGCTATGAAGGTTTTATCCGTGCCTAAACGCAAATTAGCCACGGATATCCGTGCCTAATCTCCAATAGGCACGCTACACCCATCCGTGGCTTACTCGCCGTCCGTGTTGCTCATTAGGCACCACGTTAGTGAACCGTGGGTATAGTATGGCCACGGATGACTTAACCGTGGCTAGGAAGGAAATTTATTTTAAGTATATAGCCACGGTGGTGGATCCGTGGCTAAAGAATTTATGGGGCAAAAAAAATATATGCAGAATTAAAATTTCTCATTGAACCAAAAAAATTAAAGATTAAGAGCAAGATCAAAACTACTCACTTGAATTCACAAATGGACCATACAAGCCTTGAATGTTATATCAAAGGCATTCAAAATACACAATGAGATCAGTACCAATAAGCTCTATTCCTAAAGCATTCTCTAGTGTTACCGTAATGAAACTTGACGGAACCGAAAATCAAGCTTTCTATACAGAAATGACCAGCTTCACTCAAGCCTTTATTTAATCGAAGTGCACAGCATGACAGAAGTGTGTCATATAGGCAAAGAATGCAATCGATTCTGGACACCATGCATACCATTCTTAGTGACAAATCGGTGTACCTACAAAAGTTTTAAAAGGGTAAGACAAAGAGGCTATAACTTGTAAGCGGGAGTTGAAACAGAAAGCAAGCCAGGTAGTAATCAATCTTACATGGCCTATACTTGCAGAAGACAAAGGGTCATAATCAAAACTGATAAGCTTTGTTGATCATACTCATCATCTTTACAAAGAGCACGTTTGTGTGTGACTCGAAGATAGTAAAATATGATTTCAGACATAATATATAACGAGCACAGCCAACGATGCACTTGGACCATAGAGACTCAAATAAATCAAACCAAACAACAAATAGAACATAACCAATACCTGGATGGAGGTTAGTATAGCTGCAACATCATAGATAGTACTCCACTGGTTCTGTAGGATGTCCAAGCAAATGCTTCCATCTGCATAAACTGAAATGAGGCAAAGCACATGCAAAACTTAAAACTTGCAACAGCTGGAATATTTCAAAGTAATTGCATTTCGTGAGTTGTTATAACACAAGCACAAGTACGTGAACTAAATACACTGTGAAAGCAGCAAACAAACAAGCTGTGAAAGTAAAGCTTTATTGCCTCACTCAACATTCACTCAACCCCACAAAAATGGTAATTAACACAAACTCATAGTCCATTTAAATCCTCCTGTCCACAAAAAAGTAATCCATCTCCTACATTTTCACCAAAATCCAAACGAAACCCATGAGTGAAAACGAAGAACCCACCTCGATCTGGCCGTTGGCGGCAGCGATATGAACAGCAGGGTGGCGATCATACACACTAGAGTGGCGGAGGAGCGCCGACTCGGTCAAGCAGAGCCTTCACGGTGTTCAATTCGCCCAATTGTACGGCTTTGAAGAGGCCGTGCTCGTCACTCACCAATTGGAGCTCTGCTATTTGTGTTTGTCGCGGCTGCTTGATGAAGGAAAGAAGAGCCTTCATCGTTGCTCTTTCGATTCGGTGACCGGGTTTCGGAGCGCAGGGGCGCTGGAGAAAAATTGGTCACGACGATGACGAAGGCGAGGTTAAGGTTTGGAATAGGGGTGGGATCGGGATGATCCGATCCTCGATCCCGATTATGAAAATCCCGATCTTGTCCCGATCCCGATTAGAGGCTAAAAATAATCCCGAATTCTATCACATTAGTTGAGAGTTCGGACAATAAAATCCCGCATTAAGTCGGGTTTGTGCGAAACCCGATAAATCGGACAATTGGGTTTTAAGGATAATATGAAATTTTAAACTTTTTTGTGTGCATAAATTTATAATGTAACTGAACAAGTACAACTATACATGATGAAAATAAAACATACTAACATAGGAATACAATAACTTGAGGGTGTGTGTGGCTTCTTCTATTATCATGAAGGCCATGTGGCCATGAAGGTGTGGGTTGGCGTGGGGAGAGAGGGAGAAAACCGAAAAAAGAAACAAAAAGTAGAGAATACGTAGAACTTGGAAGAAAATGGTTGAACTGTTCAGAGCCCGAAAAGACCACTTTACGTTGTTCAAATCAAAAAATTTTCTTCTCGAAAGTTGTTCATTAGCTCGATTCCTATAACATACCAAAAAATCAGATTAATCAGATCACTGTAGCTACTTCAGTTAGGGTAAGAATTAAAACATTAATAAAAATAATTAAATAATATATAGTTGTTGGGATGTCGGGATCCCGACTTTTTTCAAAAAAAATCTCGATCCCGTCCTGATTCAGTCGGGATCGGGACAAAATCCCGACTAGTCGGGATCGGGATTTTCCGGATCGGGATCGGGACGCGGGATTCGGGATTTTTTCCCACCCCTAGTTTGGATTTCGCGAAAAAAGTCACACCAGGGAAATAGATAAGATGATTGTAGAAAAAAAAAAGGGGAGAGGGGGGGGGGGGGGGAAAGGGGAGGGGAGAGGGTAGGCATGGGATGGTTTTTTTTTTTGGTTTGTTACAGTGAGTTGAGAAATTTTTGGTTGTAAAAACACAAATTTTTATATAATATTTGTTTTGACGCAGCGGAACAATATAGCAATAGCCTTAGGGATCCACACGTTCACCCTAATGAAGAATAAACTCTGGAATCCACCAGAAACCTGAAATCCATCAGCAGTTAAGAGAAAAACTCTCAAGAAGAATAATTTGATTGATTGATAAAACTCCCCCTTAAAGGTAGCGTTTAGAGTGCCTTTTATACATGACAAAATCCTAGCTAAAAAGGGAAACAAATATTAAAGGAAGATAGAATCACAATCCTACCAAAACTAGAAAAGTAAATAAACTGCGGAATTGTCTAGAAACGAGGGATTTCGGCTATAAATCGCTAGGGCTCATTGTTTTACAATGAGTCTTGTAGATCTCGTCGTTTCCCTTGAAATCAACATATTATGGGCCTAAATTCGACAATTCAGTCCAAAGTTACAATGTTCCAGCCGAACCCGAAATATCCAATAAATCTAACGCTTGTCCTTTCCTGCGGCAAGAAACCTTCCTATACTTGAATTCCCAATTCTCAATTCACTTTTCTTGGCATTCCGAAGTCTTCGTCTTCGGACCTTCCTTTTGAGTATTTTACCCATTCTTCGTCCTACATCAGTCTCCTCCACTTGTAAAGAACTCGACCTCAAGTTCACCTTGAATGGAACTAGGACATAATCTTGTATCCTTGGACCTGTAGACTCGTAATACTTAGAAGGTATGATCAAGGATCCAACACCATAAACTAATTTTGAATAAGCAACTGTGTAATCATCTTCCAAAGTACGCTCTCCTCGATCATTCGCACAAATATCTTCAATCTTGGTCTTTGGTGGCCACAGCAAAGTAGCTGCACCTCCAGCCACCTCAACCATACATGTACTAAGATCATGAGCACAACGTTCCTCTTCTATTAGAATTGAGTTCTCATTGGCCAAATTGATATTTGTTTCCACAATCTCTTCCTCTCTTCCTTGATTCACTGTAATTGAAGGTAGAACAAGATCAATACCATCCATGATTTCTTCTTCATCATTCGTTTGGTCCACCACAGTTGTAGGTGAATCAATATCTATTGCTTCTACTGGGATATGAGTCTCAACAAGGGATTGAAATTCCTTTTCTTCAATTTTCTCCATTGTATTTTCTTGGCACATCGGATCTTCAATGGATTTGGTCTCAAAAACTTTTCTTCTGAAACTAGTCCTTGAAACATACAATTCGTAATCCCATGGAAACAAAAGCTTTACCAATGTTCGCTTCATATAGCTCCAAGTTCAGATAGGATTCTTACCTTCTTGTTTTCTAGATTTATCCATCTGAACCCAACAAGTAGCAGCATAACCCTTCAAACGCAAGCTAATTGCTTTCACCATCTGCTCCTCTGAAATAGATATTGGTTTGAAGAAATTCTCTACATCTTTGACCCAATCAAGAAAGTCTTCAATGTTGCCACTAGTTCTGAAAAAGGGAATCTCCAATGAACTAATAATTCGTATAGGTTGACTAATAATTCGTATAGGTTGACTTGGGGCAAATCCTCCAGGCTTCTTAGGTCGCCCATTGTTGTTGTTGCCTTCGTTGTTGATGTTCAACGCCGATTTCCAGCCAAAGTTTCAAGGCGGCGCATTCGTTCATCATACTTAATCCTGGAAGTTGGTTCCCCACCAGGTTGGGTCCTATTATTCCCATGATCTCCTACCATCGAGCCAAGGAAAACCTGCTCTGATGCCAATTGACGCAGCGGAACAATATAGCAATAGCCTTAGGGATCCACATGTTCACCCTAATGAAGAATAAACTCTGGAATCCACCAGAAACCTGAAATCCATCAGAAATTAAGAGAAAAACTCTCAAGAAGAATAATTTTATTGATTGATAAAACTCCCCCTAAAGGTAGCGATGTGCCTTTTATACATGACAAAACCCTAGCTAAAAAGGGAAACAAATAGAAAAGGAAGATAGAATCACAATCCTACCAAAACTAGAAAAGTAAATAAACTGCGGAATTGGGATTTCGGTTATAAACCGTCAGGGCTCATTGTATCACAATGAGTCTTGTAGATCTCGTCGTTTCCCTTGAAATCAACATATTATGGGCTTAAATTCGACAATTCAGTCCAAAGTTACAATGTTCCAGCCGAATCCGACATATCCAAAAAATCTGACGCTTGTCCTTTCCTGCGGCAAGAAACCTTCCTATACTTGAATTCCAAATTCTCAATTCACTTTTCTTGGCATTCCGAAATCTTCGTCTTCGGACCTTCCTTTTGAGTATTTTACCCATTCTTCGTCCTACATCAGTCTCCTCCACTTGTAAAGAACTCGACCTCGAGTTCATCTTGAATGGAACTAGGATATAATCTTGTATCCTTGGACCTACAGACTCGTAATACTTAGAAGGTATGATCAAGGATCCAACACCATAAACTAATTTTGAATAAGCAACTGTGTAATCATCTTCCAAAGTACGCTCTCCTCGATCATTCGCACAAATATCTTCAATCTTGGTCTTTGGTGGCCACAGCAAAGTAGCTGCACCTCCAGCCACCTCAATCATACATGTACTAAGATCATGAGCACAACGTTCCTCTTCTATTAGAATTGAGTTCTCATTGGCCAAATTGATATTTGTTTCCACAATCTCTTCCTCTCTTCCTTGATTCACTGTAATTGAAGGTAGAACAAGATCAATACCATCCATGATTTCTTCTTCATCATTCGTTTGGCCCACCACAGTTGTAGGTGAATCAATATCTATTGCTTCTACTGGGATATGAGTCTCAACAAGGGATTGAAATTCCTTTTCTTCAATTTTCTCCCTTGTATTTTCTTGGCACATCGGATCTTCAATGGATTTGGTCTCAAAAACTTTTCTTCTGAAACTAGTCCTTGAAACATACAATTCGTAATCCCATGGAAACAAAAGCTTTACCAATGTTCACTTCATATAGCTCCAAGTTCGGATAGGATTCTTACCTTCGTGTTTTCTAGATTTATGCATCTGAACCCAACAAGTAGCAGCATAACCCTTCAAACGCAAGCTAATTGCTTTCACCATCTGCTCCTCTGAAATAGATATTGGTTTGAAGAAATTCTCTACATCTTTGACCCAATCAAGAAAGTCTTCAATGTTGCCACTAGTTCTGAAAGAGGGAATCTCCAATGAACTAATAATTCGTATAGGCTGACTTGGGGCAAATACTCCAAGCTTCTTAGGTCGCCCACTGTTGTTGTTGCCTTCGTTGTTGATGTTCAACGCCCGATTTCCAGCTAAAGTTTCAAGGCGGCGCATTCGTTCATCATACTTAATCCTGGAAGTTGGTTCCCCACCAGGTTGGGTCCTATTATTCCCATGATCTCCTGCCATCGAGCTAAGGCAAACCTGCTCTGATGCCATTTGGCCCCGCGGCGCAATGTTGCAATAGCCTTACGGGCCCCCCACTCTCCCCCATGAAGAAGAATAACTTCTAGCCCCCCCCGCCCCCTGGATCCCCTCCACTATTAAGAAAAAAAATCACTAGAAAAAAAATTTTTTTTTTTGATAAATAACCCCCCAAAGGTAGGGAGGTGCCTTTTTTACATGCAAAAACCCTCCCTAAAAAGGGAAACTAATAGAAAAGGAAGATAGTGTTGTGAATTTGTGCGGAAGCTAATCAAATACCAATAACGAATTCAACGAAGACAAAATACGAATAGCCAACAAAACAAACAAAGAACAAAAGATTTAACGTGGTTCGGCGAAAGCCTAATCCACGGGCGAAAACGACGAGGATCTTCACTAAACAAAAGAAGATTACAAACAGATTTTACACCCCTTAACAATATGCATCACATAGTCAGCATATTATATAGGCATAACCAAACTCCTAATCCCATTAGAATAAGTCACCCAAATCCTAATAAGACAGGACAAACCCTAACCTTCTACACCAAGGAAAAGAACAAACCAATTACTACCCAAAATAGGACTTAGATGAAACTTTCCCAATTCCTAATTTTGAGCCGTAATTCAACAATCTCCACCTCGGCGAGAAATTAGCAAATCTTCATAATCTCCACAAACGAAACTCCATCGAGCTTCCAAAATAGTGAAACCTCCTCGAACGTCTTCTCCACCGAAACAAATCTGAATCCAAATGCGCTACTCTGATACCGCATACCAAATAACAAACACGAACCAAATCCAAGCAGAACTCGAACTTGCAAACAGGAACAAACTTGATCTGAACAAATCCAAACGAAGAACCTAAATTCTTCAACAAAGATCAAACAAAAAACCTGTCGAACAAACGAAGACACCAAACACACACCAAACGCTTGATAGATATCAAGCTCCACCTGCTTCTGTAACACCTACAGAAGTTCAGAACAAAAGTCTCCAACAGCTACGGAAGCGGAGGCCTTATCCTCCGACTTGAGCTTCCCTTTGAGTTTTGGGCAAACAGCTTTCCAATGTCCTTCCTCTTTACAGTAGTGACATGTGTTGTCCTCAGACTTGGACTTGGACTTCTTCTTCCCATGAACCACTAGGCAGTCAGATTTCATTACAGAAGACCTTTTTGTCAACTCTTTAGAGTTCAAAGCAGCTTTAACATCTTTCACTGTAAGAGAATCTCTTCCATGTAGCATGACATCCAAAAAATTCTCATACGAAGACGATAAAGAGCACAACAGAATCATAGCCAGATCCTCATCATCCATCTTAGTACCCATATTTTTCAAACCCATAAGAACTTTATTGAACTCATCAAGATGATTTTGGATAGGCGTATCTTCAGACATACGAAGGGTGTACAAACGTTGCTTTGCATACAACCGATTTGCAAGAGATTTGGTCATATACAAACTCTCCAATTTAAGCCACAAGCCAGCTGCCGTAGTCTCCTCGGATACCTCAAGAATAACCTCATCAGATAGCGCTAAGATTATTGCACCATAAGCCCGTTCCAAGAGGTCTTCTTTAACAGCATCAGACATATCTTCTGGTAACTGTTTCTTGCCATATAGAGCCTTCAACAGGCCTTGTTGAACTAGCGAGGCTCGCATCTTTATGGACCAAAGGCCAAAGTCATTACTCTTGTTGAACTTTTCAATCTCATATCTTGTCGACGTTGCAGACTTCATGATGAACTGGCAATCAAAAAATCCCAAGCCGGAACCTAAGCTCTTGATACCACTTGTTGTGAATTTGTGCGGAAGCTAATCAAATACCAATAACGAATTCAACGAAGACAAAATACGAATAGCCAACAAAACAAACAAAGAACAAAAGATTTAACGTGGTTCGGCGAAAGCCTAATCCACGGGCGAAAACGACGAGGATCTTCACTAAACAAAAGAAGATTACAAACAGATTTTACACCCCTTAACAATATGCATCACATAGTCAGCATATTATATAGGCATAACCAAACTCCTAATCCCATTAGAATAAGTCACCCAAATCCTAATAAGACAGGACAAACCCTAACCTTCTACACCAAGGAAAAGAACAAACCAATTACTACCCAAAATAGGACTTAGATGAAACTTTCCCAATTCCTAATTTTGAGCCGTAGGGTATTCAACCAAAGATAGAATAATAACACTACAAAAAAAATAAAAAAAAAAATGGTATGGTTGGTTGGGCTTTGGGGGTGGGCGTCTTGTTTTTTGTTTTGTCGGTCTTGTTGTTCTTCCTCTCCCCTTTAATTATAATATTTTTGGGCTCGGTTTTTCATTTTTATTTTAAAATTTAGTTTGGTGGTCCCGACCTAGCAATTTATATATTATCGTCTGTCTTTTTTCTTCCTCGGAAGAAACCTCCTTTTCTTTTTTTTCCCATTCTTTTTTCTCTTTTCTTGGGTTTCCGTTGTCTTCGTCTTTCGGCCTTCCCTTTGAGTATTTTACCCATTCTTCGTCCTACATCATGTTCAGCCACAGTTTTGGTGGAAAGTGTGGCAAAATTTGAATTTCCCACATGTTAGGGTGTGGGTAAGAGCTTATACCCACACTTACAAGGGAAATGTGCCTAATTGAAAACAAAGAGGCACCAAATTAGTGGTGCCGAAGTTTTGGTGGCTATTGTGCAAATTTCTTGTAGTGACGTACACATAAATTTTAATGTAATACCAGTATCAAAGTCAAGGCATAGCATAGATCAATTTGCACGCGCTTCAATTATTGTTTTCTCCAAGCACATCACACTTTGTATGAATAATGCAGATAATTTAAGAATCGTTGTCATGCGAACTTTTTAAGGGGCATCCCACATCAAAATTCACTTGCATAGTATTCACCGTGATTACATAAACTATATGTTGATTTTGGCTCATAATTGAACCAAAACTTGTGATGTTATGCCAGAAAGTAGCAGCTGATTTTGTACAACTAAATAGGAATAGGAAGCTAGTTATTAGCTTGGTTTACATTTTTGTATAAGTGGAGGTAGAGTGTTTTGCACACTTGTGGCTGCTGCATGTTTTCTTTGCAACAATTTGCAATAGTATAGTATTAGTAGGTTGCATGAATGCAATGTGAAGACTTTGAAGACTTGGCTGCTCATTTTTGTTTGCTTTAAGATAGAAAGTTTCTCTTTCTTCTTGAGTGAGCACACCAAGCATTGTGAGGAGAGACAGAAGGAAAGTTGATACCTTCATTTGTTCTTCTTTTTCATTGAAAACTTGAGTGAGTGAGCGTGGGTTATTTGGGGTTAAGGGTTTGTGAGTGCTCTTATTGATTATTCTAGAATACTCGTCATCTCCAAATTAGATTAGGCTTGTTATCAAGACCGAACCAGTATAAATCTTGACAGAGCCGTGGCTGACCATGTTCCGGTCGACCTTCAAGAACCGGGCCCCCACTTAAAAGGGGGCCTCTCAAAATTTATTTTCTTTTGTTTTTTTCTTTTATTACTCAAATTCACATGTATTTAATTTAAGAAAAAAAAATGTTTAGCTATTTATAACTACTCTCGCTTTTGTTGGTGTCTATTGATTCAAATTTCAAGGTCAGGTTTGTAGCTTTAATAAATTAGCTTAGTCGAATGTTGAAATATTTGTTGGTTTTCCTGTACATTAGTAGGATGTTAAAAAATTTAACTTTGTTGCTTTGTGATCTTTTTGTTTTGTTTTGCTATCAATACTTTATCTTAGATTCAATCGTCTTTTATGAAGTTTGTTATACGTTGTTAATTTGTCGTTTCCTTTTTGTTAATTAGTAGTTGTTTTAGTCTTTTTGAAGATCAGTTGAAGGGCCCTGGTAAAATTTTTGAACCAGGCCCCCAAATTCTCAGCCACGGCTCTGAATCTTGTTGTTGTTGTTGTTTGCTTGTTAACTTTATCACTTATCATATTTTTGTTGTCAATCACAATCTAGCAAATATTCGGTTAATGCTTCCGCACAACACTATATTTAGATAACATAAGGTTATAAGGTAGGAAACTTTGATTCTTCTTCAAGGGGATCAATTGCTGAACTTACTTCTAACGGAAATCCTATCAGTACATTTACAATTTATACATATATGTGAATTTAGCAATATGCTCTCTTCAAAAGTTGCTTCTAATCATATGTGCAATTCAAGAACACCAGAATCCTGAATGCTAGACAATTCCTCGCAAATTAATAATTATTTGGCCTCGGACGAAAGAGATGCTGATGAGAAGCCACTATGCCAATTTCATATATAAATGACGTTGTATGGATGACGGTCCCAAAAGAAACCGTCGTCCAAGAAAAATAGACGACGGTTATTCCAGAAACCGTCATGTAAAGGGGCTCTGAAAAATTCAAAAAACGCAGGTTGCAACAGTAGACAACGGTTTATAAGAAACCATCATCGAAATGACCAAAATAGACGACGGTTTACATACAACAGTCATCCGACGCGAAGAGATAGACGACGGTTTTTAAAAACTGTCATCAAAGCAAATAAGCAGACGACGGTTTTTCCAAAACTGTCATCTATGTGAACCCGCGAATCTAGAAACGCGCGCGTGCAGCAACTTATCCCTCCAAAAACAAAATCCCTAAAAATCCCAATTTTTCTCTAAGTCCCAATTTTTCTCTGAATGTTCGCTTAACTCCCAGAAACCCCGACCCCATCGAAATCCTTTGTATCATTCACCATTCAAATCAAAATTGAACCCCCAGTTCATTTTTCCTTCTCCTAGATTTCCCAATTCGTTCATTCTCGATAAGATTTTTTCAGAGCCGCCACCAGATTCAGTTCGCCTCACCCTTCAATTTCGAGTGGGCCGCCGCAACCTTCATTGCGAGCTGGTCTCCTTGACCTTCACCGCTTAGTGGGTTGGCCTCAATTTTAATCGGCGGTATGTTACTAAATTCAAAAATTATTGTTGGTTAATGAATTCGACCATTCGGAAAAGATGGGTTTGGGTTTTATGGATAAGATGGGTTTGGGTTTGGGTTTTAGGGATGAGATGTTACAGAATTCATCTGTTGTGACCATATTGGTTGTGTGTAAGCATGTGTTTGTATGCCTGCTGTTGGTATGGTCGAATTTCAAGCATCTTTCAGTAATGCAAGTGTGAAGCATTTGATTTTCTTTGTCTATTGCTCGTTATGCTTGATATTTGGTGGTTAATTGGAGGAGAAGAATATGTTGAACTGATTTTCAATAATAAAACCATTACCTAGCTTTGATTTGGATAAAGTTGTGATGTGCTTATTAATCATGGGAACTTGGAAGATAAGATTTGTGATGAAAATGCTTTGCGATTCCGAATTGTTTTCGAAATGATTTTGATGTTTCATTGGTATATCACGAAGTATGGACTTTATTTTCTGGGTTTTAGAATCATAAAGTATAAATGTACTTAGGTGAATTACAGATTGACTATGGCTGCTAGGACATCCTGAGGATTATTTTAATGGTGCTTGTGATTTTGACTAGATTACCTTTATGTGATTGCTGAAGGTGCTCTCAAGTGTGAGGCTGAGAAGACTGATGATACCCATGCTGCTACTGCTTACACGAAGGTATAATTACATATTTTTTCGATTTCTATATCTTATCATGTGTTTGGTTGTTTGTTTTACTAATGTGGTATAATAATAGTTATGTGTTGTGATACAAAACCCAATTTACTAATGTGGTATATTGTACCAGTTTGAACTGATTTACTTCCTTCTATTATTATGCTTTCAGGGAGTTGACATATGTGAGCCTCTAACTGAAGAGTGTTGTATCTTATCAGCTTTTGAGGTATGTCACATTCTGTTGTTCTTTTTGTAGTAGCTTGTGATTTAGGTGACTATCTGAAGCATGTATTTGGGACTATTTCATTCTGAACTTGGCTTCATTGTTGAAGATACATTTAGTTAGGCCAGCAATGATGTTATAGATATTAGTGAAGTTGGAAGATATTACCTTAGAACTCACGCTAGCAGTGATGTTATACATATATATTAGAGATTGAACTACATTTAGTTATTGTTTTGCCAATTAATTGAATGTTATGTTTTGTTTTCTTGTCTTTGTGTTTTTGGAATGAGAAAGATGGATACTACTTGGTATTTTGCTGATAGAAGAACTGAAGAATACAAATCAGGGGTCACTACGTTTTTGGAAATAGCTATAGAGAATGCTAGCAATCCTAATCACATCAGTTGTCCTTGTATGAAGTGTCTGAATATCAAATCCCTTTATCCCGTTGTTATAAAAGAGCATCTGTTTTTCAATGGCATTGACAAAACATATACCCGCTGGATTTGGCATGGTGAACCACCTATCTCAGCCGCTAGTTATTGTCCAAATGTAGATAGAGGGCACGATTTTCAGTCGGTCGATATGGAAGACATCGAGTTAGATGACTTCGACTTTGAGTCCAAAGAGTTTTTGAGGGTCATTGAGGATGGTGATAAGCCATTGTACCCGGGATGTACAACTAGAACTAAACTAGGTACATTAGTCAAATTGTACAATTTGAAAGCTAAGCATGGAATGACAGACGCTTGCTTCAATGACTTACTATTGGAGCTTTCAACCATACTTCCTGAAGAGAATGAGATACCTTCATCGATGTATGAAGCAAAAAAGATACTGCATGCATTAGGATTGCAATATGAAAAGATACATGCATGTCCCAATGACTGTATCTTATACCGAAAGGAGTATGAGCATGCAGTCCAATGTCCAACATGTTGTTTGCCACGGTGGAAGGTGGGGAAACATGACAAAAAAATTAGGAAAGGAGTGCCTGCGAAGGTGTTGTGGTACTTTCCACTTATCCCTAGGTTTAGAAGATGGTTCCAGTCATCTAATACTGCTAGGGATTTGATTTGGCATTCAAAAAGAAAAGTCGTTGAGGGTCAAATGCGACATCCAGCGGATTCACCAGCATGGAAGATGCTTGACACGAAATGGCCAGAGTTTGGTGAAGATCCTCGAAATATGAGACTTGGTCTTTCAGCCGATGGTTTCAATCCACATGGAGCTATGAGCAGTAAACACACGTGTTGGCAGGTTATTCTTGTCTGTTACAACCTTCCACCATACTTGTGTTTTAAAAAGAAGTTCATGATGTTAACTTTGTTAATATCAGGTCCAAAGCAACCGGGAAACGATATTGACGTGTATCTAGCCCCTTTGATCGATGATTTGAAGCTGCTATGGAATGGAGTTTCTGGGGTTTATGATGCACACAAGGGCGAGCACTTCACTCTAAGGGCTGCACTCATGTGGACCATCAATGACTTCCCAGCATATGGGAATTTATCAGGCTGCGTGGTGAAGGGGTATAATGCATGCCCAATATGTGGAGCTAATATAAAACCAACATGGTTAAACAATGGTGGAAAATGTGCATACATTGGTTACTGCAAGTACCTGCCTCGCTTTCATCCTTATAGAAGACAGAAAACTGCATTCAATGGACATAAAGAGGATGACTCTGCTCCGATTCCTTTAAATGGAGAGCAAGTATTTGAAAAGGTCAAGTGTATCAGCTGCACATTCGGAAAGAAAGTTCGGCAACCAAAATTTGATGAAGGGAATCGACCTTGTTGGAAAAAGAAGCCCATATTCTTTGATCTTGAATATTGGAAATTTCAACCCATTAGACATATGCTTGATGTAATGCATATTGAGAAGAACTCATTAGAAAGTATTATCGGTACATTATTGAATATTCCTAGAAAAACAAAAGATGGCCATGCAACTCGCTTGGATATGTTGGCCATGGGGATAACAAAGTTGAAAGCTCCAGAAGAGGAAGGGAAAAAGGCACGATTATCACCAGCTTGCTGGAATCTCTTAAAGGAGGAGAAGCAAACTCTTTGTAGTTCACTTTATCAAATGAAGGTTCCCGAAGGCTATTCATCTAATGTGCGAAGTCTTGTAAACATGGATGAACTAAAACTCTAAGCCCTAAAGTCACATGACTGCCATACATTGATGCAACAGCTGCTGCCAATTGCCATACGGGGATGTTTAGAAGATTCAGTGAGGAATGCTATCATTCGGTTTTGTTACTTCTTCAATTCATTGTGCACAAAAACCGTGGATGTTTCGAGCCTAGCAACTATGCAAGAGGAGTTAGTAGTAACACTTTGCTTGTTGGAGAAGTATTTTCCTCCATCTTTCTTCGATATCATGATACACTTAACTGTGCATCTTATTAGAGAAGTTGAATTATGTGGTCCGGTTTGATTTAGATGGATGTATCCCTTTGAAAGATATATGAAATTTTTGAAAGGCTATGTAAATATTACTGTCCATCCAGAAGGCTGCATGATTGAGTGCTATTTGGGGGAAGAAGGTGTCGAGATATATGCTGAACACTTTGACAATGTGAAGACTGTTGAGATTCGTTCAAGTCTGGATCCCATTCTACCAAGGGAGTGTAGGCCTTTATCAGGTGCTACTATATTGACTTTTGACCGTAAAGAATTGAACAAGGCACATCTGTACGTACTAGAGCAAGAAGTCGATGTGGATCCCTATATCACGTAAGCTGCCTTTCACTTATTGTGCAGTTTTTTCATTTGTTTATGGATCACTATGTGTTTATGTGCCTTCATTGAAATATGTAGGGAGCATATGGAGTTTCTAAAGAATGCTCATCCTAGGCACAAAAAAGGTGCAGCATGGCTCCAAGAGCAACACCATAAGAGTTTTATTGATTGGTTTCGTGAGAAGGTAAGCATGAATATATGGAGTTCTGTATAATTTTTTGCTTACATTCAGAATTCTACACTAAATAACACTTGTGCTTTTAATGGCATATTTCACAGGTGGGGTTTGAGCTAAGCTTGGATGCTTCTAGTGTATTAGAGACTGTAAAATGGCTAGCATATGGTCCTCGCATGGAAGTACCAACATATAAGGGTTACAAGATTAATGGTGTCACTTTTAACACAATAAGTCAGGATGATATGCGAGCCGTTCAAAACAGCGGAGTTCACTTGGTGGCAGATGCAATGCAGGTTTCAAAAGTTGGAAAGGATAAGGCACCGATCACTACTAATATGGGGTTTTATGGTGTTATTCAAGAAATATGGGAGCTTGACTATTGCAAGTTCAGTAGGACATTGTTTAAGTGTCAGTGGGTTAACAACAAAAATGGTATTATGGTGGATGAATTTGGGGTTACCTTTGTGGATCTTAGTAAGGTAGGCCACAAAGAAGAACCGTTTGTTTTAGGAAGGCAAGTTGAGCAAATCTTCTATTACCAGGATCCTTCGAATCCTTGTTGGTCAGCTGTATTACACATGCCAGATAGGTTTTACTACGACGATGACTTACAAGACACTGTTATTGATCGTCGTGCATACTGCAAAAGCATGCCACCAATTAAGAACTTCGATGAGGCTGAGAAAAGCTACCACAAACCGGGGAATGAACATTTTTTGGTTGATAAATGCTAGGGTTTCAATGTATTAAGTACTTGTAAACTTCTTCTTTTTTTTTAAATAGATGGATTTGATTGAAGTTTGATTCCTTCAAGTCTGCTTTTTGATTGAAGTTTGATTGAAGTTTGATACATGTACTTCTGTTTGACATATATAAATGCTAGTGTTCAGTCTTGTTGTGCTTATTATGATAGGTGCTACATGTATCATCCGTTTTTGTTTTTGGGTACATGTATCATCCGTTTTTGTTTTTGGTACTTCGTTTGTTGGTCGGTTGATTGTAAGATGGATTTAATTTGGAGAATTCATACTAATCTGTGTTTGTTAATGCAGGGAGTATGGCGCCATTAAAAACAAGACCAGGAGTATCTTGTTCATCAAAAGCATCAAAGAAATTTGAGAAGAAGAAATGTGACAGCAAGGTGGATGTGGAACCTAGTGTAGACCAGGTTGAGGAAGTGGTGAGTAACAAGAAAAGGAAGGTTAAAGGCACTATCACCATGGAACACCTTCAGAAGAGGAAATTCACCAGTGAGAAGATGGCAATCCAGTATAATAGCAAGGGGCAAATGTATGGTCAAGCAAATACATACATGCAGTCTTTTATCGGGAATCTCATTAAAAGGATTCCGATTACTTACACGAATTGGGTGGGTGATGGGTTGAGCACTGCAAAAATTGTTCCAGAATCTACAAAGGCAAAGATTTGGGAATAAGTGGAGGTAATTTTCAGGAAACTATGTAGGAAAGCAATATTTTTTATCAAAATTTTATAGTGTATTAATCAACTATCTGTTAAATATGCAGGGCTTATTTGAGGTGGGTCGGGGTGGCAGAAAAGCTGTGCTTACTTCAACTGCAGAAAAATTTCAGAACTTCCAGTATCGGTTGACACGTGACTTCATTGTCTCATTCAAGGATGATCCCCAAGCATTAGCTAAGCCACCAACTCTGTATAGTTATATCACTGAAGAACATTGGCATGAGTTTGTGAGATCAAGGTTAGATGACAAATGGAAGAAAGAACACATTGTACAATCTAATAGACGGGCAAAAAATCAATATGACCATCGTTTATCTCGGAATGGATATGCTGGGCTGGAGCAAGACCTGGTACAGATTGCAAACTATAGTTAGTGTAATGTTATTTTACCTACATAAATGTTTGTTTATACAAACTGTTTTGTTTAATGTTATTACTTTTTTACTTGAGAAGTTAAAGGAGATGCCTGGCGAATCCGAAGTTAGTAGGGCCGTGCTTTGGACGAAAGCAAGGGAAGACAAAAAGGGAAACATTCCGAACCCCAAAGTGGCAGAGAAGGCAAAATTGATTGTAAGTTTCTTTGATGTTGTGTTAGACTTTACATTCTTATACCATATAATCTGTAAGTAACATCAATTGCTCTGATTTTTGTAAGTTTGATTTCTCTAAATCAGATTTCTCTACTTCTACATCCATTGGTCTCATGTACACACTTTGTTAACTATTTGAATGAAAATAGGAGGAAATAAATCAACAAATAGAGGAGGGTGGTGTAATTTTTGAAGGAACTAATGATGTGCTAACAATGGCGTTGGGTATGCCAGAACACAATGGAAGGGTTAGGGGTGTAGGCAGTAGGGTAAACCCAAGCATTTACTTTAACTTCCCAAAAAATAAGAGAGATAATGTGAAGGAGTTAGTTAAACAGTTAGGAGAAGCATATGAGGCAAAAACACAAGAGCTTTTGGAAAGGCAAAATATGTTGTGGGAAGCAAGGTTCAAGGCTTTTGCATGCTCAGTTTCTGGAGCTAAGGCACCTAGTACAACCCCTTCTGAAAAAGCAAGTTATAATGAGGAGTATGAACCTCCAACTGATCAGAAAATGGAGCCCAAAAATGATGTGCAGATTGAGTTAGTTGAAGAAATTAATGAAGCTGCTATGTACAAGGTTAGTTAAACCTGTTTCATGTGTATAGTTTGATATAATTAATCTGATAAGTGTGCTTGAATTATACTAATTGTTTTTCTGTTTAGGGTATTTAGTCAAAATACCCCCTTAACTTGTAGGTCACTTTCAATTCGCCCCCTTAACTTATACCTTGGAAAATTAACTCCTGTAACTTGTGTTTTTGACCAATTTTCCCAATTCTGTCTAATTTAACTAAGGGGCACAAATTTGGCCGTTATGTAGAGCACATTTTTGTCCAAAGTCGTCTTCTTCTCTTCTTTGTTCTGGCCATCAAACCGAGGGGTTTTATTTGACGAATAGGGGAATATGCCCAGCTTGCTTACACAATGAAATAAATCCAGCACGATCTAATATCATTCTACCTCAAAACTCTTCGAATCAAACATCCAAACAAAGTCTTTTTTTTAAAACGAACATCCAAACAAGTCAAACATGGTGTTTTGATTGGCCCCATCAACAATTACCAGCCGAAATCAATTTGGGTGAAAGGAAAAAATGGGGTTAAATTGGGTTTGTCGACCCAATTGATGGAAGCTTTGGGTTATCTACTTTGCATTCTATTCTAATTGGTTTGAATTGTTTTTCATTCTGTTGAATATGAGTTCATAATAGCTTGCTAGTTTCTGTATTGGTTTGAACCATGAATATGCAAAGTTTATGGCAGCGATTGCGGAGCGGCAAAGCGATGCAGGTCTGCTGCGATGGGAGCACGTGTCGATATAGACGACGTGAAAGGTGTGACTACAAAGCGAAAGGAGATGGAGCTCGTCGCACTCGCATGACTCGAACTTCGAGATGAAGACGGCACAATCGACGACGAGGGTGATGGTGGAGGAGCGACAGGTGATGGCAGAGTAAGTAGAGCGGTAGGGCGGTGGCGGAGGCGGAGGCCTCCTAATTTACACGGTGAGTGGAGATATGGCGGAGGAAGGGGCGAGTTGGCGGAAGTAGCGGCGGTTGAGGTGGTGGAAGAAGGAGGCAGGGGAGGATCGCGACGGCGACTATGATGGTGAAGAGCAGGAGGATTATCCAGAGACCTTAGTTTTATGGAAATTGACTAAAAATCCCCAACGTGCAGGTCCAGTAAGACTCTTTGACAGTCAAATGGATGTTTAATGGTTAATTTAGATGGAAAGGGGGCAAATTGGCTAAAAATACAAGTTAAAGGGAGTAATTCTCTAATGTGCAAGTTAAGGGAGCAAATTAAAAGTGACCTACAAGTTAAGGGGGCAAATTGACTAATTACCCTTCTGTTTATAACTTATGTACAATGTAGGGGGAAAAATGTGGTCTAGCTATAGAGTGTGCAAGTCAGATTGTTGGTCACGGTCATATCATCAAATATGATGCTTCTAAGGTGCACGGTTCTTGTGGGAGATGCTATACCAGAGAAAGGCTTATTTCTTGTGGGAGATGCTAAAGATGCTGTTATTCCTTGGCCAAAGGATCTTGTTATATTATCTTCAACAGTGGTAATCAACTCACTTTCACCTTGTTATGTTTCATTCTAATTCTACATAATAGACTAGTAAATGTGTTCCATTTTACCAAATGCTGGATAATGTCAGCCGAAGAAACAATGTGTGAACGATCACCGAGTTACATAGCTGGAAAAGAAAGACGCTAGTCTTTCAAAGATGTCAGGTCACTACGCCAAAAACGCCCTATAATGGCATCAGCTTATGACACTTTTTTCAAAATGCTATAAAGTGTGACACATTCAACATAAAAAGACATTGTAAATGAAAAAGGGAATACGGGCGGATACTTTTTGGGTGAAAATTAGGGTGAAAATTTTGTAAGTCTTCCACTCCACCAAAAGTCTCCCAATTTCTACTCCCAACTTTAAACTCTCGCCTCTCTCTCTCTCTCTCTCTCTCTCTCTCTCTCTCTCTCTCTCTCTCTCTCTCTCTCTCTCTATCACAAAATTGGGCTTAGTATAATTGGCAGCTTCCGACGCGGCAATCGAAACCCTAAGGAGCAGAGGATGGTGCTTCGGCGACCTGGACCAAGTAAAAGCGTGGTCTCGATCCACTCCGCCTTGGTTGAGGACACGCGTACGGTCATGAACTCAGTGGAGACGGAGTTCACCAACATAGAGCTCAAGTCCATTTACCCGACCCGATTACGCTCCATAAATCATCCCATCTTCTCCGTCCGAAAGTTCTCTAGGCAAAGAATTAATCTTAACAACCTCATTCTAGGTAACTTCACAAACCCTAATTTCTCTCAATTTTCTCGACATTCATTAGCCTTGGCTGCAAAATCCAGCAGATTGAACTAGTTTTCGATTTCTAGGGTTTTAATCCCGAACCGTAGAATTTTGATCCTATTCAACTTTTTTCGGCCTGACTTCAGCGGTCTTGAAACAGCTACGCCTCTGTGTGGGCCCAGCGATGGGTTTCTCGACGCCTTTCGGGCTCCGCCCTCTTTCGAAGTTCCGATTATGAATGATGTGAGTTTTTGATTTGCTGTTTTTGCCGCTTCTTTTGCCTCTATTTTGGTCGCATTTGGCTGATTGGTGAGTTTTTGTCGCTGTTCAGTTTGATGGGTTCCACAAAGAAGCAATCCAGATGGTGTGTAGATTCATTTGATTGTGAACTTCAATTTACACTAAGCTATGTTGTGGAATTTGATTAATTTAATTGGGCCGTTAATTTTTATGTTAATTTGCAGCTTATATTTCCCTATTTGGATTTGCATATAAAGTATTATGATTTGGGGATTTTGAATCGTGATGCTACCGATGATAGAGTTATGGTAGAGAGTGCTGAAGCCACTCTCAAGGGAGTAACTTGCTTTCAAAATGGATTATTGAATTTCATTGCTATTAGAATAAATCGATATATTCATCTTTGTTGTGTTTTGGTTTGAAATTTTATGCCCTGCAGGTACAGTGTTGCTGTGAAATGAGCGACGATAACTCCTGGTTAGTTGCTTGCTTCATTTTGTTTTTGGTTTTTGTATCAGTCGCAATGAGGATCTTTAATCTTTCTTAGGGATGTTCAAACTTATGGAAGGCTAGCTCTAGTTAATTTGTGCATAGATATCTACTTTTACCATTTAACCTTATTGGGTTTGCTCCTATTTGATCATTGCAATGTCTTTGCTCGGTTTGCACACAAATGAAAAGCTAAATGCGGTTGAGAATTTGGTGATGATTCTTTGCACTATAGCAGCTTGTTTTCAGATTAAATCTAATAAGCTTTTGATCTATGAAAATTGTTGGTAGTCTTTCAGTTGGACTTTGATTTGTATTTTGAAAATGTAGGGACGATTTCAACAAGTTAGAGATTGGACAAACAATTTACTTATGAGATCAGTTATGGAAGCTTATATGTACTAACTAATGAATGCTTGGATTTTCCATCAGACTTTATAGAGTCTTAGACCTGCTCAGATGGGTTTGCACATTTTTTTATTTGATTATTTATTTCTATTTTTTTGAAGCCTCATGTTGATCTTCTTGAGCCCGTATCACATTTCCTAGAAGCTGCGTGGGAAAGTTTGGCTCCAGAGAATGATATGGTTTCTAATATGCATAGGGCCACTAACCTCTTCTTTGTGCTACTAACTGAAATGTCTATTTCTCCACATTCTATTTTCTAAACCAAAATTTGATAGAGGATAACAAGTTCTATCAAGAGAATGGATAATTGCGAACTATTGGTGTTGATGTGCAGGAGTCGAGTTAGACAATCAAGATAGGAGTGTCACCAGGTCTGACTTGTACTTTAAGGAGCTCTTTCGTCAGTGTGGATCTCATCTTTACAAATCAAAGGTTAGATGTAATATTATGTGTTATGTGCTATTAGCTATAGAATGTGATCTGTAGTTTTCTGTTTTTCCATTGCTGATAACTCATTAGTTTTTGAGGGAGATGGTTTAAGATTCTCTTCAAACAGGCTTCTAACTAGTAGATCCTTTCACCATGAGAAAGTGAGATTGTTTTGCGAAAGAGGTCAAAGATTTTTGAGATTGTAGCAGCACGTGATATTGTATTTGCCCTTGCACAATGTGGTGTTTGAAGTGCTTGGCTGGTGGTTCATGTGAATAGGCGTTGTGTGCTTAGAATTTGTGTGGTATTCTGATTTGTATGGTTCATGTTTTGGTCATATACTTTTCTGAAATTTTATTGCTTGCCTACATCTTATATGAACTTATGTTGATAGATAAAGATTGGGTTCATCTTAACAGGTAATAAAACCTATAATGACTAAGTTAAATATTCGAAATTAAACCACTCTTTGTGGATTCTGTTTTGCAATTGTTGGTATGCATTTGGATTTGAGCAAAAACTCTGCTCTAATTAACTCTGTTTATATGCACTCTTTTAACGCTGTTTGATGTGATTTCAAAATTGGAAATTTGCAGGGCTTTTGTAGTTCATTTGGGAGTCTGCTGCAATTTAGACTCTTTTGAGCTAACCCTCAAAAATGTCACAGGAACCTGTAAAGCCTGCCCCTTTATTCTAGGTATTTTTTTTGTTTTTATCTCAAGCTTAGAAACTCAAATAAGCAACTGAACTATAGGCTCGCCCTTTGCAGTACTGTTTCAGATTATACATGTAAGTTAGAATTCATGGAGTTTTCCAATTTTTTCTGGAAATATGAGATGGTTTTTCAAGAAACTGGTTGTCTATTCATGTTTGTTTTCTTGTTTTGTTTTCGGATTTGGTTATTTGTGAGTAGGAAATGAATGTTGTGAAACATTGGCATACTATGGGATGAGCTCCAATCTGGTGATTTATTTCAAGACAGCTAGACTAGACAAGTGTTGTTGCTGCTAAAAATAACTCAAACTGGAGTGGAACATGTTACCTCACAGCATGGTCATCGGACAAAGTCATTTAGGCCGAATAGTCAAGTAAGTGGCAACAAAATATCTTGGTTACATATGCGAGTTTTTATATGCAATGACATTCTGAGAGCTAGCGAGATTTGTTGTAGAAGGATATTGGTTTTCTTTAATGGGAGCGTTAATTTTAGTGTATGCGGATGCTGTAGTATTATGAGAGGTTAATAAACTCTAGTTATGCAACTTATTATTGTAAGATACAGTTTACATCAACTTCTGTGGATGTTGTAGTTTTATAAATGCAATGAAATCTTTTGGAAAACTGTTGGCTGCTTAGTTGTGAATGTGTTCTGTTGTTGGCTGCAATGGCATTCGAATATGAATTATGCTGTATTCAGTTTTCTGGGAACTGCCCAGTGTAAAAATGCTCTGAATTATGGAAGGTCGAACTATAGCATTTTGCAGACTTTGTAAAACCAATACAATAGCTTTCCCAAGTATGCAATGAGATGCAATCACGGCATTACCACAAAGCTATAGAAAATGATACAATAGTGTTCTATAGACGCTATAGATGTGACTTTTTATAGCACTACAAAAACGCTATAATAGAACCCCACTTTTCTTAGCGTGGGCAAATACAGCGTTCCTTTAAACGCCAAGAGATCTCACAATAGCATTTTTGGTGGGCTATAATAGGCCATTACTGCCGTAGTGGGTTCTTTGACATCTTTGAAGATGCTAGGTGCATTTGCATCTACTCAAATGGCACCAGATTACATCTCATTCCAAATAGAAGATACCGTATTTGGATATGAGCGTAAGGGATTTGTACTGCAATCTGATATTGTTAGGGTTCGAAACCTGGATGAGGTCACCACAAGTATCATTGTAGTGTACATAAGGTAAGTTATGAAGACACCCAGTGTTATACCATATTATTCAGGATGATACTCGACTGATCTAATAAATGATTTTAACTAATTAGGTATTTGTATGGTGTGCTGGAACAATCCAAAATGTTAGATATGGTAAAGTTTGCCGATCCCGATAAACTTGGTGGAGTAGGTTGTGGATCAACCACTATTCAGTCCCGTACAATTGCAGCAGCTCTGAAAGGTTCTTCTCATGGTCAGCTGTGTTTATTGCCTCAAAACTCAGGGTAAGTACTTACATTCCAATTTGATATGAGTTTTTTGTCAGTTGATTAGGTGACATCTTATTAAGCACATGCATGTCATACTAGGACAGCGATCATTGGACCTTGACTGTGATCAATTTTGACAAAGAGATTGTGCATTTCATGGAACCCTTGAATCATCAAATGGCTAAGGAGGAGTGGATATCAGTTGTGGACAAGATTTATATTCACAATTTATTTAGAATCCAAAACGATGTATTTAGGAATGTCAGGTGTTTCTGTAAGCCTTGGCCTGTTTTGAGTAATATTTGAGCTGTTCCTTTGTCGTGAATAGTGGGATCAAAATGACCAAGACAGAAAGAAAGTTTTCGACTAAAAAGGTTGTCTGGAAATGTTGTGATGTATGCTGGTAATAGTTGCATGTTTAGTTAGTTAGTTATATTTCTGGTTTGTTGGATTAACATATATATATGGTATGATTTAGGGTATTCCTCTACAACCAGATGGCAAGCAATGTGGTTATTTTGTGATGAAGTATATGAAGGAAATCATAGCTGACAAAGAACTCAATTTCGAGTCCAAGGTAACATGGTTTTGCTTGTTATATATTTCTGTAACATGTTGGTTAGGTTGGATCCGTACAAAATGCGCCTATTATATTGAACCAAGAATTGCAGTTAGTATTCTGATTCATTGGACTACTCTAGTTGACTGCACTAGTTTTTATCATGTCATAATAGACTGTTGAAGAAATATTTCATATATATCATATAAGTGTTATTTTAGCATAGTTGCTCTAATTGACTTGGTACACTTGTGCTTTTCTTTCTGGACTTTTTGGGTTTTTAAATTATATTCCTTCATTCCTGTGTAGCTACATTTACATTGGCAAATTTGTGGAATGTATACTAACTATAGGGAATCAAGCTGTAGAATGTAGCCATTTCTATATTATACTCTGTGAATTCGAACTTCTTGGAATATCACTTAAGCAGTGGTTTATGTATCCATCTTCTTGTCTTCTTGTCTTCTTGGCTAGTGGGAAAAGCTTTCAAATCAGCAATATACACAAGAGGACATTGATGAAGTTCGGGAAGAATGGGCGAAATTTGTGGCGCCTTTTTATGTGAAGTAGGCAGATTAACTTTTTGGAGAAGAGAGGGGGGGGAGATTTTTTTTTTCCAGAAAATAGGGGGGGGAGATTTTTAAATGCGCGCGCCGGGGGGTGTTTTATATATTTTGGGGGATTTATAAAAATTGAAAGTTTGATAGGCTACCAAGTGAATGCACGTATATTTTTGGAAACTTGTTCAAGAATTGGTGTTTAACTTATGATATATGTTTAGTTTGTGAAATCTGTTGTAGAATATTGTATCAAGTGTGGATGCACACTCATCCTACACTCTTCTTAAATGGATGAATATTGTATCAAGTGTGGATGCACACTCATCCTACACTCTTCCTAAATGGATGAACAATCATCCACCATCCAAGCTTGTCCCATCTCCTTCCTTTGCCTATATAAGAAGAAGGAAGCCCCCTTATTCTACACACCAGATGAACAACCCTTCTCCCGTAGAGAATAGTATAGTAGCCTATGGGTATAAGCCAGGGGGAGTGAAGTGAGGATACTCTGTATTGTATACATTTCCAGTATTTCCATATAATGAGAGAAACCAGTACTACCGCCCCGAGGACTAGGCACACTTGCCGAACCTCGTTAAATTCTGTGTCTTATTTACTTTCTGTCACTGCACTACTTTCATAGCCATTCTGCAACACGTTATCAGCACGAGCTGCTCTGTCAGTGGTGGACACAGATAAAGGAATAATGCTTGGGATTTGTCTTTTACTTTTGGTTTACACCTATCTCTCTGGCCTAACTTCTCCCACTAATGTTTTCTCTAATATTTTGCTTCTCACAAATGCGAGGCAGAAAAACTAATCTTGCAGAAAGCGCAAAGGAAACCAGCAGAGCCAAAGCAAATCCGATCGGTTTCAAAAACTCGAACCCATCATGATCCGACGGCGATGAATCTAAATTTGATCTTGTGTTAAGTTGTTTGCTTTCTTTTGTTTATGGATAAACCAGTGATGGACCGGTTTGTCCCACTCCATTTTGCAGGTAAAGAGTCGCCGATGGATTAAGGCATCAAAACAATCCTCCTTTTTCTTCTTGACTGCCTTTCCCTGTATTCTTGTGGTTGTGGTTGAGCGGTTGACAAAACTTCATAAGCTCAGGGGATTGAAAGGTAGTAAGGTGGCTGTGATATTTGGAGGTGTTGTCGAACACCTTCATCGCCTGTTTTTGGGCTGAATTTCTTTGTCTTGGGTCGATGCTTTTCAAGCCCAATTGCTATTGAAATTGGACCAAAAACAATTGCTATAGCCCAGGAGGCTATCCAACATGTTTAAAGAGTCCAGCAGACTCAAGACCTTTTATTTGGTCCCTTTTTCAGGCATATACATGTACTTGTTGGAATATGCAATTTCGATTGAACCTGAAGATCATCACATATATTGAACTCGAAGTTTCAAGCTTAATTAAACTTAGAAACCCGAAGTTTCTAACTTTGAAGTTTATTTCAATTAAATGCAAAGTGAACCCGAAGTTCACAATAGACCTCGAACCCGAAGTTTCGAGCATACCCAAAACTTTTGTTTGGACTGTGGACTTTTTAGCCACAGTATTATTTCAAGTGAAATTATAATCGAACTTGAAGTTACTGATATTGTATTGGCACGTACAGTGAACCCGATGTTCACAACATATCTCGAACCTGAAGTTTCGAATGAAACCTTGAGTTTCAAAACCAGAAGCTACTGCTATTAAACTGACAATTTTAACTTTGTGGGTTAATGGTACGGATATCCCTCCATCCCATATTTACTTTCAGCAATTTAAATTCCGCTATTTACTTTCAGCAATTTAAATTCCTCTATTTAATTTCTGCAATTTAAATTCTGCAAATGTGGGACGTTGGACGGTTGTACCGCCTCTCCATATTTAATTTAAGCAATTTAAATTCTGCTATTTACTTTCAGCAATTTAAATTATGCCATTTACTTTCGGCAATTTAAATTCTGTCATTTAATTTCAGTAATTTGAATTCTGGTTGTGGGATGATGGTACGGTTTTACCAGTTCCCATTTGATATTGTATGCCAGTGCAATATCATAAGTAACAAAGTCTTGCAAATATTTGATATTTTATATCATGCAAGGGATCGGACCTAAAGATCCTTGATCTTTGTTATATGATTGGACCTGAAGTTCCTTAATCATCATTATATGATCAGACATGATGTTCCCTGATCAAATCCAGACTGAAAGTCATTGGGATTAATTGAGAGGCAGATTTTGCTCTCATCCGAATTTAAGTTTTAGTCTTATCCGGATTTTGTTCTCGAATATCAATTAATTGAATCAGTTGGAACCAGAAGTTTCCTTGATCATGTACCAATTCAATTAATCCATGTTGAGGAATGTGAAGTTAATCATTTAGATGATAGCGCGGCTGCGCATGATATTCTCCCTGAATGGAGATATATTACTTACTTCATACCTCCATGTAGACTTACAAAGGCCTTATACTCACCACATTCCGGAAGAATTTTGTTGAGTTATAAGGATATTCGATTGAACAGTTACCATATTGAAAAGGGGAAAGTTTGTGGACGATTTCCAACCAATACGCGGACCATATAAAGATTTTATGGTTTTGGTTGATGTAGTGACTCGTTGATCACATGTCTATTGTCCACATCAAAAGTTGCATTTGCTAAACTTCTAGCACATATTAAGGGCTCACCACCCTAGTTATCTGTTATAGTCTAGAAGACTGGATAATGCCAGAAAGTTTATATCGAAGGCTTTCGATTATTATTGCACGTCCCTTAGGATTGAGATTAAACATTTAATTCCCTATGTTCATACTCAAAATGATCTCGCAGAAACACGGATTAGACCGGCTGGGCAGACCCGGGTCAGACCAGTTGATAATGATCACAACGTTTCCCGTTTTCTGCATAGGACTATGCAATTCTGCATGCAGCTATATTGGTCCGCCTGAGACCCATCTCCACCCACTCATGTTGAGCGTTACTGGGTACGGACATGATTCACCGTACTTACGCAATGTTGGGTGTGCAGTTTATGTGCCAGTTGCGCCGCCGTAACGTACCAATATGGGTCCTCAATTTGGAAATCTTTGTTGGTTATGATTTCCCTTCCATTGACAGGCGATCTCTTTTTCGCAAAATTTGCGAATAGTCACTTTGATGAGACAATATTCCCGCCGTTAGGGGGAGAAAAGAACGTCAACGTTCCTGAAGAACGACGTGAATTGACGTGGATGTACCCACTATGTCTCATCTTGATCCTTGCATCGCACAATATGATAAGCAAGTGCGACATATTCTAGATCTTCAGAGTGTTGTGTAAATAAGCCAGACACCCTCTATGATCTAACTAAAGTGACGAGATCACATATACCAGCTGCAAACAAGCCTGTAATGAAGGTGTCCTGTAGGACACACAAGACATCCCGGTAGGATGTCCCGTTCATGATGAACGAGGTACATCAGCGGCTAGCCAATACTCTGTCCTCGGCTAGAAGCGAGACAGACACGGTTCGATGGATTCACTCCCTAGAAGAGGAGAACTATGGCACAATTGAATCCTATCGCTATCTCAACCGATCCAACTCATAAATTGCGCAGGATTATGGAAGTATCCTGGGAGACGTCCCAGGGTGATACCCCAAATCCAAATTCCCGAGGATCAAGAGATCTCGGTCCGGATGAGTTTGTTGAATCGAAATGAGATAATCATCGATGATATCTTTGCTTATGCAGTGGCCACTGAATCACAAAGTGCGACGATATCGAACCGCGTTCCGTTGATTAAGCACAACGTTGAACTAATTGGTGAAAATGGAAAGAAACAATGCAGGTCAATTTAGACTCCTTAGCGAAAAGTGTTTGGGCCTGAAGTTCCCATACTACCCAATGTGAATCCTGTAGATTACATGTGGGATTTCGTAAGGAAGCATAATGATGAGAATGAAATAGTGTAAAGACACGCCTTCTGGCAAAAGGCTTCTCTCATTAGCCCTGACATTGATTACGATGAGATGTATTCTCTCGTAATGAACGTTGTTACGTTCCACTACCTAATCAGTTTGGTAGTTTCCGAAAAACTGAATATGCAATATCTCTATGGGGATCTAAATACAGAGATATGTTTGAAATATGCAATTCAGGCAAATTTGAATTTCTTGTAATATATTCGGACCAGTCTGTCAAACCCCGCCCAATGTGAACCATGACGGTTACAAGTGGGTCTTTTTACAAGAAAATGAGAAAAACAAGATTACAAGGCATGCGGCAAAGCTTGTAATATAAAGTTTTTCACAAAGTCCTGGAATTGATATTATCGCAGAATGGATGCAATCAAGAATCCTTATGCGGTAGAACAGAGGATCTGGACTCCAGCCAGTCAAGTTTGTCCTTCATCTCTGTTGAGTACCGATTGCATATGGCATGCAAGCGTCGGTTCTCTTCTCTCAATGATTGGTTATCCTTCTTGAGCATGTCTAGCTCATAGTTTCGGGCCACCAGTCGTTTGGCCAGATTTGACACTTCTGCTGCACTCTTGACACATGAAGCCATAGCACGTGTCATGGCTTCTTTGTCAGAACACCCCGCTAACAACATCTCGTCCTCTGGAGTCGAGATATTCCAGGCCACTATTGATGCAGTACCATCATTGCGCATTACTGAGTCCCTAACAGTAAGCGGGCCTGTGCTGGAATTAAAAGTGGGATGCCAAATCTTAACACTTGGCGTTGAAACTCCAGGGGGAGCAAGAGTCAAATCGGGAGAAACATTGGAGGAGGAAGCCATTACTGGAAAGAAAGAAAGGTATGAAATGCTAGGAAAATTGGAGGGCTAAAGCTGAGATAGTTTGCAAGAGAAAGTATTCAAAGATGTGACTTCCACAGATGAATTGCACCGAGGATATGTAGAGAAAAATGGATCTTCTCTTTTTCGAGACCCGACAGGTGAACCTACTTTATTGAAGATCATATCCCATTAACTTCGGATCTGATTTCAGATGATTGGCCGCACGTGTTCCAAGGGTGACTAATTTCAACAAACGTTGAATCACTCACGAGATATTTTCAAGCGTTCTCGGATCCCAAGGAGTGCGCCTTATCTGTCTTGAGATAACTAGAAAACGCATCTCAGCCATTTATTCTCCTGCTGCTTGTATATATCCTCAGCATTCTGCACTTGGTAGAAGAAGTCTCTCAGCATTCCCAATTTCCTTTAGATGATCACTCATCAGCCTTTCATGCGCAATTTGCCTTTCATATGTTTAAAGGAGCAAAAGTACCTCATATCATACTCCGAAGATTAGTTGACTTGGAGATTCCCTAAAAATCCACTGCAGCATCTGTCTAACCTTGCGAGTCCTTCTTAGGAATTGAACTCATCCCGGTCTAATTGCAGTATTTGAGTTTTTCATGTCAAACCAACTGCTTTGGAGGTCGATAGTTCGGACGACCAACTTCAGACATTCCTTCGAGGAGCAAAGGTATCTCATATCATGGAGGTTGGGAGCAAGGGCATCTCATGGCATGCTCCCAATCTCAGAAGTATCTCCTGGCTTGCACTGGATCCTATTGATTCCATCAGGTTTCTTCTTGCCCTTTAACCAGAAGGAGAGTCAAAGGTCCAGATGCGACTCAACTTCAACATTCTTCCTGAATCACTTGCAGAGCGGTTACAACATGATCCTGCGATGCGTGAGGAGGAAGATGATAAGCTAAGGAACCTGAAGGAAGAGTGGTGCAATCAAGTATTTGGGTGTCTCACTACAGTCTTGAAAGAAATCAATGAGTACAATCCAAGGCGGCGCATTCAGAAATATTCAGAAGTATTCATGTGGATTCGTGAGCATCCAAGGGGGAGTGTTGTAGAATATTGTATCAAGTGTGGATGCACACTCATCCTACACTCTTCTTAAATGGATGAATATTGTATCAAGCGTGGATGCACACTCATCCTCCACTCTTCCTAAGTGGATGAACAATCATCCACCATCCAAGCTTGTCCTGACACGCCCCGACCCGAAAAGTGGGGCCCGGGAGTGCGGCCATCACCCCTAAAGGGTGACGAAGCCTAAAACAACCAAAAACGACAGGAGGACTCCCACTCCTCGTGACCCATGACAGAGCTACCCTGACTCCTGCCGCTCGTCTCTGTGGTGCTCAACAGTAACAAGACCTGAGGGGGCGTAAAAACAAGGGTGAGTGGACAGGGAAAATAAATGTCAGTGTAAAACGTTTATAAAACATAGTAATAATCCCCCACAGTTAAAAACCAGTAGTAAACAACTATACCATAACAAACATGCAGCAACAACCAAACTCACAACGACGATAAACAATCACATACTTATGCACTTTACATTGGCAAGGAGACTGTATTCACAATACCAATGTAAAGTATACTACCAATTGGCAAGGAGACTGTATTCACAATACCAATTGGCAAGGGTAAGTACATTGGCAAGGAGACTGTATTCACAATACCAATGTACGGTATACTACCAATTGGCAAGGAGACTGTATTCACAATACCAATTGGCAAGGGTAAGAGCACATTGGTAAGGAGACTGTATTCACAATACCAATGTACAGGGTGAGGAAACCATACTAACCATACCAGGTAAAACACATACCCTAACCAACAATAACCAGCAACAACTAGCATTTCCAGCATAACAACCTCATATGCATATACGTATAACACATGCTCCATAAACCATATAGTAGCAACCAACCAACAAATCCCCATTTCACACATACATAAATATATATACTCAAACATGCTCAAAAGATACCCAAAACCATATGCCAACAACCAACCAACATATCACCAAAGCATACAGATACGTAAACATATATATAAAGCATAATCAACAATACTTTAAAACAAAAACCCGTCCACTCACAGTGATACCGAGCGATCGTAGTCATCGTCGTCCGTAGGTTCGAGTCGGTAGCACTGATTCCTCGAAAACTGATCACCTACAATCCCAATATCATAATAATTAATAAACGAAACCGAATAAATAACCGTGAAACCCTAATTCTCCATGTTTCACTCAATTGGGGTACAACCGTATCTCGGTTGGCAAAACGGAGTTCGCCATTGGATCCGGAACGTCGTTTCCACTCGGAAAAGTGGTCGGTCAAACTTGGTCAACGCCGGTCAACGGTCAGTCAACGCCGGTCAACGGTGTTGACCAACCGGTCAACGGCAGCCACGTCAGCACCGGCGTGCTGACGTGGCACTGACACAGTGCTGACATGGCACTGACACATGCTGACGTGGCGCTGAGGTGGAAGCCACGCGGCATCCACATGGCAGCTGACGTCATCATCGGTGATGACGTCATCACCGCCTGGCCGGCGCCGGAAAACTCATCGGAATCTGGAGAATTCCAGATTCCGCGAGTTCATCCCCTCCGCCGTGCCGGCCGCCGCTACATCGCGGAAAACTTGGAATTTTCCGCAACTATTCATCCGATTTCAAAACTCTCTAACTTCCTCAATTCTCAACCAAATCAAACGATCTTTATATGGAAATTCATCTACGGAAGCCAAGGAATCCAAAAATCCAACTTTCATGACTCACCTCGCACTGTGCTGGCCGGAAAATCGATCGGAAGATCCGATTTTCCGTCGGCTTCGTTGCCGGCGATTTCGACGGCTTCTGACTCCGATCCTTGGTGCTCCGAGTTCGTCTCGGCGAGGGGAAGACGGATCCAAGCTTCTTTTCTCCGATCTGTGGCCGGATGGTGGACGATGGTGGCGGTTTGCGTCGGCGGTTTGGGTTTCCGTTTTTGGGAAACCCACGGGTTTGGTCCGGGTTTTATAACCCAGAACAGTAACCGCCAATAATGGGCCGACACTGTGGCATTGGCCAATCCTGGCCTGCCACGTGTCACAATCCACTACCTCACAAAACCGTTTTACGTCCGTAACTCCTTTGATACAACTCGGAATTCGATTCCGTCTTCGCGGACGCGTTCGTATAGTCGAGCTCTTCGCATAGAGTCCAATATTGGATATATAAATCCCTACTGTTCACAAAGTCAATGTTTGACCAATCAAGGGCATTTTGGTCATTTCACTCCAATATGGGAAATTTTCGGAATGGGTCGTATCAATCTACCCCACTTATAAGAATTTCGTCCTCGAAATTCAAAACAAACCAGTGGAGAGAGTACGTACGTAGAACAAGTGCAGGTACACTTTCTGTATGTACTCCTCCGTATTCCACGTGGCTCCCTCAACACCGTGGGTATTGCACAAAACTTCCACCAATCTGTTTCGTCACCTCATAAGACCCAAAACATCGTGGGCTGAGCCTCCCCCGATACACCAAGATGCTAACAGGACACCTCGCATCAGTTGATGTAACAGCCCACACCTCACAACCAAGAGCACAACTTCCAATAATACCCAACGAACAGCTCTCCCTGATGGAAGGTAAGAAACTCGAACATCTTCCTTCATAGACACTCAGGGGCTGCATAACTTGTCACCAATGACGCACACGAATAATCCCCATGTCACACTACTTTTGGAATAGTATTCCAGCACACTCAGCCACCAGCCAACGGCATTCACAGAAAAGGAAGAGGATGCCATCCCCATCATCAACTCTGGTGGATGGTTCAAAATAAACAACACATTTTCCATCTTGTCCCACCAGGACACGGCTGCATCATCACCACTGAGGCCATAGGCCACCTCAGGCAGAGTCCCCCACCCTAACCATGGTTGGTCTATACAGCGTTCTCTATCGCAGCACAACGCTAACTACACCAAAATATTGCTGCTAGACTGGGGGGGTTATCGGCACCACGTGCCTCCCCTGTACCACATGCACCCCTTGCACCACGTTGACGAGACGGCATAGCTCTGTCAGGACTAGACACGCAAGTCTAAGAATGACACTGACCAACAAACTTCCCTAGACAATCGTAAACCTAGCGCTCTGATACCAATTGACACGCCCCGACCCGAAAAGTGGGGCCCGGGAGTGCGGCCATCACCCCTAAAGGGTGACGAAGCCTAAAACAACCAAAAACGACAGGAGGACTCCCACTCCTCGTGACCCATGACAGAGCTACCCTGACTCCTGCCGCTCGTCTCTGTGGTGCTCAACAGTAACAAGACCTGAGGGGGCGTAAAAACAAGGGTGAGTGGACAGGGAAAATAAATGTCAGTGTAAAACGTTTATAAAACATAGTAATAATCCCCCACAGTTAAAAACCAGTAGTAAACAACTATACCATAACAAACATGCAGCAACAACCAAACTCACAACGACGATAAACAATCACATACTTATGCACTTTACATTGGCAAGGAGACTGTATTCACAATACCAATGTAAAGTATACTACCAATTGGCAAGGAGACTGTATTCACAATACCAATTGGCAAGGGTAAGTACATTGGCAAGGAGACTGTATTCACAATACCAATGTACGGTATACTACCAATTGGCAAGGAGACTGTATTCACAATACCAATTGGCAAGGGTAAGAGCACATTGGTAAGGAGACTGTATTCACAATACCAATGTACAGGGTGAGGAAACCATACTAACCATACCAGGTAAAACACATACCCTAACCAACAATAACCAGCAACAACTAGCATTTCCAGCATAACAACCTCATATGCATATACGTATAACACATGCTCCATAAACCATATAGTAGCAACCAACCAACAAATCCCCATTTCACACATACATAAATATATATACTCAAACATGCTCAAAAGATACCCAAAACCATATGCCAACAACCAACCAACATATCACCAAAGCATACAGATACGTAAACATATATATAAAGCATAATCAACAATACTTTAAAACAAAAACCCGTCCACTCAAGTGATACCGAGCGATCGTAGTCATCGTCGTCCGTAGGTTCGAGTCGGTAGCACTGATTCCTCGAAAACTGATCACCTACAATCCCAATATCATAATAATTAATAAACGAAACCGAATAAATAACCGTGAAACCCTAATTCTCCATGTTTCACTCAATTGGGGTACAACCGTATCTCGGTTGGCAAAACGGAGTTCGCCATTGGATCCGGAACGTCGTTTCCACTCGGAAAAGTGGTCGGTCAAACTTGGTCAACGCCGGTCAACGGTCAGTCAACGCCGGTCAACGGTGTTGACCAACCGGTCAACGGCAGCCACGTCAGCACCGGCGTGCTGACGTGGCACTGACACAGTGCTGACATGGCACTGACACATGCTGACGTGGCGCTGAGGTGGCAGCCACGCGGCATCCACATGGCAGCTGACGTCATCATCGGTGATGACGTCATCACCGCCTGGCCGGCGCCGGAAAACTCATCGGAATCTGGAGAATTCCAGATTCCGGCGAGTTCATCCCCTCCGCCGTGCCGGGCGCCGCTACAGTCGCGGAAACTGGGAATTTTCCGGCAACTATTCATCCGATTTCAAAACTCTCTAACTTCCTCAATTCTCAACCAAATCAAACGATCTTTATATGGAAATTCATCTACGGAAGCCAAGGAATCCAAAAATCCAACTTTCATGACTCACCTCGCACTGTGCTGGCCGGAAAATCGATCGGAAGATCCGATTTTCCGTCGGCTTCGTTGCCGGCGATTTCGACGGCTTCTGACTCCGATCCTTGGTGCTCCGAGTTCGTCTCGGCGAGGGGAAGACGGATCCAAGCTTCTTTTCTCCGATCTGTGGCCGGATGGTGGACGATGGTGGCGGTTTGCGTCGGCGGTTTGGGTTTCCGTTTTTGGGAAACCCACGGGTTTGGTCCGGGTTTTATAACCCCAGAACAGTAACCGCCAATAATGGGCCGACACTGTGGCATTGGCCAATCCTGGCCTGCCACGTGTCACAATCCACTACCTCACAAAACCGTTTTACGTCCGTAACTCCTTTGATACAACTCGGAATTCGATTCCGTCTTCGCGGACGCGTTCGTATAGTCGAGCTCTTCGCATAGAGTCCAATATTGGATATATAAATCCCTACTGTTCACAAAGTCAATGTTTGACCAATCAAGGGCATTTTGGTCATTTCACTCCAATATGGGAAATTTTCGGAATGGGTCGTATCATGTCCCATCTCCTTCCTTTGCCTATATAAGAAGAAGGAAGCCCCCTTATTCTACACACCAGATGAACAACCCTTCTCCCGTAGAGAATAGTATAGTAGCCTATGGGTATAAGCCAGGGGGAGTGAAGTGAGGATACACTGTATTGTATACATTTCCAGTATTTCCATATAATGAGAGAAACCAGTACTACCGCCCCGAGGACTAGGCACACTTGCCGAACCTAGTTAAATTCTGTGTCTTATTTACTTTCTGTCACTGCACTACTTTCATAGCCATTCTGCAACAAAATCAATGTAGTTTGGATAGTGTATATGAACCAATTTTTCAGGGGTACCAAAAATGGCAGAAACCCAAAATTATGCTCTTTTTTTTTCCAAAAAAGAGGAATGGATGACGGTTTTAATACAAAAACGTCATTCCAACCAAGGTTTAAAATTTCAATCGAAATCGCGAAATTTCGGTCGAAATTTCTGATTTTTGTGAGTACCGAAATAAAAAAGGGGGTACATCTCAATATTACCGGAAAAACACCGAGATTTCGCCGAAATTTCGAAGATTTCGATGATTTCGGTTAAGCTTCGATGAAATTTCGGTACTTTTCAACTAATTTCAGTGAAAATTGTTGATAATTGGAAGAAATTGTCGATGAAGTCGATGAAGTCGGCGAAGTCTGGGTATCTGGGGAGGAAGAAAGATAGTTTTGTAAATTATTCAAAGTCTTGGTTATTTTGGTCATTTTGTAATGTGATGGATGATAGTGGCTGCGCGTGCCTAAATGATGATTCTTAAACTAATTTTTTTATAAAAGAACAAAAAAGAAAGTGTTTAATTGGTTTGGTTTTTATGGTAGTATCAAGAAATAAAGTTTATGGTAGTATCAAGAAATAAAGTTTGATTTCCTCCTTATTATATTATACATGAATAACTGTATAAGAATGTCTATTAATTAAATTACTCTAGAGAAGTTGAAAAAAATAGAAATTACTCTAGATAAGAAAAATAAGGTTGTATTTATACTTTTATTTTTTATTATTAAGTTTAATAGCATGCAAAATGCCAATTTTTATAGGTTTTCGAGCATACAGAAGATTGAGGTATATCTTATTTGTTAATTAGGTACATAACTAGATGATTTTAGAGCCTATAGAAAGTTGAGATATTAATTTATGAGATTTTTAACAATTTTTTGTATTTTAATTTTTTTACCGAAATTTCCACCGAAATCGAAACTATTCCTGAAATTTCCATAAATTTTGGCGACCGAAATTTCAATCGAAACCGAAACTTTGAACCTTGATTCCAACAGATGACGATTAAGATAAAAATCCGTCATCTATCAATGAAACAACCGTTGGGAAAAAAAATATCTGTTTTTTTATTAATTTTTTATTTTTACTTTTGGAAAATGTGTTTCAAATATTTTCAAACTCCACCGCCTTTTGTTTACGAGTTTTTCGAAAGGACAACATCAGTCTGTTCATTTTACCTGCGGCTTATTTTCTCTTATATGATTGTTTAGTTGCCTTCTCTTGTCCGAATTCTATATTATTGCATGTTTTGGTGACACCAAATTGGCTCAAATTCGCACATGCGGTCTTAGGATTGGGGCTGTGGGTTTGAGTATGTTGATTCCATTGGGTTTATTGAATTGAAAGTTTTGATTTTTGGGTTTGTGGGTTCCACAGGATTGTCGGCGCAATTCGTCTGACAAAATCCGAATTCAGCTGCTGGGACAATGTTGTTTGTGTGTAGATACACAACGTACTTGTAAGCACATGTTTGTATGCCTGGTGTTGATTTGGTTGAATTTCAAGCATCTTTTAGTAATGCAAAAACAAAAGTAAACCTTATTTCAGTCCTCAGTTTTGTTCATCCAAAGATTGTTTTGTCTGCTTCAAGTGTGAAGCATTTGATTTTCTTTGCCTATTGCTGTTGATATTTCATTGGCAGTCTAGAAGAACAAGAAGCTTCTTGTGCTCGATGTTGGGTGGTTAATTGGAGGAGGAGAAGGATACTTTCTTGACGCGCTCAATTTCTGCTTGACGTTGATTTAGAATGTGTTATTTACTTTACCAGATGAGATTACTGGCTACACTAAGCTGAAAATTTTTTTTCTTTGCAACAAACACACAATGCAATTTTCAGCTTCTCTTTTCTGTTTTACCATCGTGGTATACTTGAAACAGAAGAAATTTGCAGGATCAACACTTTGATGGATTGATTTTGAAACGAATGGCACAGTGTGAGGCGGTGCAGCCGGTGCGCGTAAGTGGTTTTTATGACCCTTTCTAGAGGTTTTTTTTTATAGAGGCAAGGGAATTTTTCAGAAACGCTAAAGTAAAGTAGGGCTTTTCCTCTGAGTGTGGTTACTGTATACAGAATGTAGTTGTTTCATACATAACCTATCCAAGATTAGGGAAATGGTGGGAAATCAAAAGAAACCACTGTTAAGTTGTTATTTATGCAGGTTTACTTGAGAGGTTATTTGGAGGCAGAGGTCAAGGGCATATTTTAATAAAATGTGCCTCAAATCAAATAGAAGAAAACGGAATTTTATCAACAGTTTTTTTTTTTTTCTTTTCTTTTTTAAGAAATTTTTTTCGATAGTAAGGGTAACAAAACACCCATACTTGGCCTTGAGAGTTGATCGGTATTTCAAGAATTGATTGAATATAGGGAGAGTTAAGCAGCCCATTCATATCAGGAACCCCTCACTCAAAACTGTGGTTCTTTTTGTAAAAGGTTTTAGAACTATAATCATCTTGTAATTTCCTGTTTTTTACTGTCAGTAATTGTTTGATGGATTTTCATCTAGTTGGTTTTCTTCGCCAAAACATGATTCAAATGCTCATTTTAGTTGCTATTTCAATGGTGAACCTGCATGTTCTTTGTCTTTACTAAATCGTGTTTCCAGAATCAATTTCCTTTATGCACCAGTTGTGATGTCCTCAATATTAATAAATCCTCATAAGATTCTGTAATATTCATCTTCGTCATGCTATTACTTGAGGTTTTATTGCATGCTATCTTGAGGTCTCTATTGGCTTGCAATATTGAAATTTTACTCGTTGTAACTCAACTTTGATATGGAATCCCTAGAGCTAACAGAAGAAATGACACATGACATGACAGGGCGCAGTGGCGCTCGAGGATTCATACAGCCGACCCCACCTAGTGGGAAAAGGCTTGTTGTTGTTGTTGTAACTCAACTTTGATATCTTTGTTAAAGGATCATCATGCAAGTGGATTGGATGACTAATATATTGAATAAAATGTTGAATGCAGTATTTCCATCGAGATAACATGTCCTCTACAGAGATACTCAAAACTGAGCTTGCCAAAGTTAGAAATGCGTTTAAAATGTCAGAGTCGGATTGTGGTTCTGCGTGAGTTCAATGTATATTCGCTTCTGATCGTACAATGGTCTATCAGTATTTTTGGCATGTACTTTCTCAGTAATTTTTGAAGGGTGCAGAAATATAATTCCACTTTCTATATGGTTCTTTCAATTTGATTGCCAAACAGTCTTTTGATCCCGTTTGATCCTTAAGAGGGCTCTTCTAACTGCTTTTATTATACTTTCAAAAGTTCAGGTTCGGTATTATATTTTTCCTGTTTTATATACTTCAATCTTAGTAGATGATAAGACAAGGTGAGAGTTGGGTCTGGCTAGGGTTTTCTGAGGTTTTTGCGATCAGCTGCCCCGGCGAGTCGAGTTTTTTGCCGCGATTTCCGATCCACGCGGGTTGGGGTGGGTATTGAGGGTGAAACACGTGAGATTGTGTGGGAGTCTTGGTGGGTGTTGATCAGCAGGAGGATACGGGGAGTTGGGTGTTCGGGGGGTTTTGTTTTGCGGCGGCCTGTCTTGCATTGGTTCGGTGTGCGTGCTGGAGGCTACGGGGTTGGTGCTGAGCTAACGTTATGGACTATTTGGCGACGGGGTTTCACGCAAAGCTTCGCCTCACTGAAAGGGAGAAATCGGGGGTGCAAATTGCTGAGGAAGAATGCGCCGAAGGTTTTGATGGAAGCCACGTCCTGCTGGCTCGCGTCCGTACTTGCAAAAAGGTGAATCGAGAGGCCTTCTTGAGTGTGTTTCGGGGACTTTGGGCAGGTGCTGATGGCGTAACCATTCGTGCGGTCGGGGAACGGCGTTTTCTATCGGTGTTTCAGACGGAGCATGATATGGCTAGGATCCTTGATATGGAACCGTGGGCTTTTCGCGGGATCTAGTGGTCTTATCGACGGTGGCACGGGGACAATTGCAGAGGGAAGAAGATCAGTGGGTAAGCAAATTTTGGGTGCAAATCCATGGGATACCCATACTATCCATGGCTCCCCGTGTGGTGCACAAAATAGGTGCTGTAATTGGCGAGGTCCAGGAGCCGGATAAGAACCGTGAGAACGAGTGCTGGGGAAGTTTTGGCAGAGTCCGGTCCGAGTTGATGTTGCTCAGCTCCTCATGCGAGGAACCTTTGTGGATTTCCCGAGGGAAGGAAAACGCTGGGTGGATTTCCGCTATGAATTTCTCCCGGCTTATTGCTTGATCTGTGGATGTTTAGGGCACCCTACTAGGGACTGTGAGACAAGGATTAAGTCGGAGATGAAAGCAGATGGTGCTCTTGGAGAGATTTTGATAGCTCATCCGTACCGGCGGTTGGATGCGGAGGAAGATTTGTTTGGGAAGAAACTGAAGTCGTTCTTTCAGCGCTCTCAGTCTTCGACATCAGGAGCTCGGAAGAGTGGTTCGCAACCTAGCCGGCATGGTGGGGCAGAAACACAGGGGGATACCCCCACAGGAAGTGAGAACTCTAGGGAATCGGTCTCATCTCCTGTTAAGACTAAACGAGAATCCACTAGGTTGGCTGAGAAAATAAGGGCAGAGAGAGAGGAGGCTCGGCGGAAAACGATGTTTCTGGAGAAGGCGTGGGATGCTGGTTTGATTGGAAAAGGGGGTGTGATCAACGCCAATGTGGGGCTGGAGGAGGAGTTTTCCCCGGTTACGTTGGAGTCACTAGGCGGACATGAGCATGATGCGCCTGAGGAGTTTGCTTGCGGAACAAGGAAGGAGAAACATGTGACTTCGCGGGTGGTCCCGACCACTTCAGTGAACAGTGATCCTTTTGGTCTGATGCCAAACATTCGGGGATTGACTGACTGAGAGAATGGAGGTGTTTCAAGGGGTTTAACGTCCGCATTTTCTCATGGGGATAAGCGGCCTAGAGTTCTAGAAGAAGAGCAGGGCTCGTCCGACTTGGGTGATCTAGGGGACGGGCAGAGGTTAGAGGAGGAGGAGGAGGTGAGCGCTCTTGTGAAGCGGAGACGGGTAAGTTTGGAATTGACTGCTGTTAGGGTGGAGGCGACCGGCCCAAATCGGTCCCCACGGGATCAATGAGGATTCTCGCGTGGAATTGTCAAGGGATAGGGAGCCCCTTGACAATTCCTGCACTCGAGGAGCAGGTTAGGCTCCAAGTTCCTGACGTAGTGATCCTGGTGGAAACGAAGAATCATAGTTATCGCTACGCATATCTGAAAGGTCGGCTTGGTATGGAGGGGATGTTCCTGGTAGAGCCTCGAGGCCTCAGTGGAGGTATTTGTGTGTTCTGGCAGGATACAAGGTATGTGGAGGTTGGTGGTTTCTGTAACTTTTTTGTTGAGATGGTGGTGTATGATGCTCTTAAGAAGTGTCGGTGGAAATTATATGCTATATATGCTAGCACAGATGCCGATGTCCGTGAGGAGCAATGGCGAGTGTTATGTAACCGACTGAAAGGGAGCCCCCTCCCTTATCTTCTGTTGGGTGACTTTAATGACATCCTACATGCTAGTGAAAAGGAGGGAGGTATAGAGCGATCGGAAGGGAGTATGCAGTGTTTCCGAAATTTCGTGATGGAAGGAGACCTTCTGGATCTCGGGTTCTGTGGTTACCCTTTCACTTGGTCTAATAGGCGCGAGAACATGCTGATTCTAGAGCGGCTCGATAGGGGGCTTGCATCAGAAACATGGGTGCTCACATATGACAGAGCGCGCCTAGAACATGTGGTAGTTGAAGGGTCTAATCATTCCATGCTTTCCCTCAGCATGGATATCCCAATACGACGGCGGAGGAAGCGCTTTATTTTCGATCCGAGATGGGGCTTTGAAGAGGGGTGTCGAGACATTGTGAGGGACAGGTGGGCCAGGGGGTTTGTTGGCTCCCGTTCGTTCCAGGTGTGTAAGAAGTTGGAATGGGTTCGAAAAGGCCTAGTGGATTGGAGGCGAACGAATAATCGGAATTCTAATAGTAGGATGGTGGAGTTGCGTAATGAGATTAGACAGGCACTTCAGGCCCCTGCTTTGGATGCAGAGTATGTTCACAGGAGGGAGGCGGAGCTCGAGCAAACCATTCGGGACGAAGAGCTGTACTGGAAGCATAAGTCCCGCATTCACTGGTTAAAGGAAGGGGATAAGAATACCATATACTTCCATGGGAAAACGGTCTAGAGGCGACGAGCAAACAGGATACTTGGTTTGGAGGATGAGGGGGGGGTCTGGTGCAGTAATCCGCAGGATCTGTTACGGATCCCAGTGCGCTACTTTTCAGGCCTGTTTACGTCGTCTTGGCCAGGCTCCTGTGAGGAAGTATCTGCTTGTTTGGTTCCAAAGGTCACTGAGGATGATAACCTTGGACTATGTGCCGCTGTAACCATGGAGGAAGTGCGATGTGCTCTTTTCCAGATTGGATCGACGAAGGCCCCAGGGCCTGATGGGTTTACCAGTGGTTTCTTTCAACATTATTGGACAACTGTGGGGAAGGAGATAGTGGATATGGTGCAAGGCTTTTGGATGACAGGTAATATGCTCCATCAACTGAACCATACACATATTGTGCTGATTCCAAAGATATTGAACCCCTGTAAAATGTCAAATTTACGTCCAATTTCCCTTTGTAATGTGGTGTATAAGGTTATCTCGAAGGTCCTTACTAACAGGTTGAAAGTAGTTATGCCTTTGGTGATTAGTGAGACTCAATCAGCCTTTGTGGCTGATAGACAGATTGTGGATAATATACTTATAGTGCATGAAATACTCCATTCTCTTAAACAGCAGAACAGGCGGCACCCTGAGTTGGCAATAAAGCTTGATATGGCTAAAGCATATGACCGGGTGGAGTGGCCTTTTGTTATTGCAGTCATGCGCAGGTTGGGCTTTGCAAAGGTTTTTTGTGACAGGATTTATGCCTGTATGTCCACAGTTTCTTACAGTGTTGTCGTCAATGGGGAGTTGACTGAACGGTTCATGCCAACCAGAGGCTTACGCCAAGGGGACCCGCTATCTCCCTTCCTGTTCCTACTATGTGCAGAGGGGCTTTCTGCTTTACTTCGGCGACAGTAAAGCCTGGGTTTACTGCATGGAGTGAGATTAGTCCCGAAGGGTATCAGCATATCGCACCTTTTCTTTGCTGATGACTCGGTCTTACTGTGTCGGGCATCCAGGGCTGAAGCGGAGCTCTTAATGGAGGTGTTGGAGAGGTACGGAGCAGTATCAGGGCAACTGGTGAACTATAATAAGAGCTCTGTGCTTTTTAGTGCTAACTGTGATGCAGATATTCGGAGTCAGATCTTAGCAATTCTTCCTATCGCACAAACTGAGGACTTCAGTAAGTATTTAGGGCTGCAATCCAATTTTGGGGCCTCCAAACGGGCAATCTTTGAGGCAATCCGGGAAAAGGTCGGAGGCAGAATCCAAGGGTGGGCTGAGCAACTCTTATCGAAGGGTGGCAAGGATGTGGTATTGCGGTCAGTAACAATGGCAATGCCTAATTTTGCAATGTCATGCTTTCGGATTCCCATGTATGTGTTTAAGGAGATTCAACGTATGTTCAGAACCTTTTGGTGGAGTGGCCGAAATGGTAAGGGTGGCATCCCATATGTTGCATGGCAGAAGATAACGAAACCGAAGGGAGCTAGTGGGCTGGGTTTTCGTGACCTAGCTGCTTTTAATCAGGCTCTTTTGGCTAAGATTGGATGGAGAATCATTAATTCCCCAAACTCCCTACTGGCTCGGGTGTTAAAGTCGAAATACTTTCCGCGGAAATCCTTTCTGGATGCTGGGAGAGGATGGAATACTTCATGGGGGTGGAAGGGAATAATGGAAGGTCGTGAGGTGCTGCGAAGGGGGGTTCGTTGGAGGGTTGGAGATGGACGGTGTATTCGCACTCGACGGGACTCTTGGATCCCACTTGGTGAGGGTTACCGTATGTCGGGGGCTCATAGAAAATTACCACGCCATGTGCATGGTCTGATTGATCCGGGAACTCGGACATGGCGGCGGGAGTTGGTGGACGAAGTGTTTGCCCCGAATGAAGCAGCTGCAATCAAATCTATCCCCCTAAGTCGGTTTGGCTTGCCTGACCGGTTGGTTTGGGATCATTCTCGCAATGGGGCATACATAGTAAAGTCCGGTTACTATGTGGCAAGTGCAATTAGGGAGCCAGTGGGAGCAGCGAATGCGCTGGGACCACCACAGAATACTTGGGATATGATTTGGAAGCTTGAAGTTCCGAGCAAGATCAAGATATTTTTATGGCAAGCGCTACATGAGTCGGTTGGTGTGAGAGCGGTGTTGCGGCATCGCCAGATGCAGGTCCCTTTGGAGTGTCCGGCATGTGGACAGGAGGTAGAGACCCAATTCCATATGTTGTTTGGGTGTGAGAGTGCTAGACAGTTTTGGGAAGATTGGATGCCGGGTGTGATGGGGGGTCTCGTACATGATAGCCCGTTTCACAGAGTCCTGGAAACCGTGTTGAATCGGCGGCCTCTGGATACTACTGCTGCTGATTTTCGACAACGGTTGGCTATAGGCTTGTGGCAGCTTTGGAAGTGGAGGAATTCCCGGGTTTTTGATGAACGACATATCCCGCTGCCTGTCAAATTAGAGAGGACCAGGTCGTTTCTGAAGGATATCCGCGAGGCCAATGCTTGTACACTTCGAGCATCACATGGTGTACAGAGCAGGTCCCGAGAGGCTGGGAGAAGGTGGTGTAAACCACCATATGGGGTGCTTAAAGTAAATGTGGATGGCGCCTGGGATGAACGAAGTGGACGCGGGGGGTTTGGTTGGGTGGTCCGGGACTTCACAGGAGACTTAAAGCTTTGTGGCGGGTTTGGTGGCGACTATTTCCAGTCGGCATTGGTGGTGGAGGCCGAAGCTCTGCGTGCAGCACTCCAAGTTTGCAAAGATCAACGCTTTGGGGCTGTGGTGATTGATAGTGATTCCCAATTGTTGGTTGATATGGTGAATGGTAAGCTAGATGTTATGGTTGAAATTGATTGTTTAGTGCATGATATTCGATTGTTATTAAGGGAACTCGGTTCTGTTTCCGTGTGTTTTGCCCCTAGGTCTTGTAATGTGGCGGCACATACCGTCGCGGCTTTTGTAGCTAGGCAGGGAGGTAGTTTTGTTTGGGACTCGATTGGGCCCCATTGGTTGTTTCATATCTTGGCTGCTGAAGCCAATGTTTCCATTCGACTTTAGTTGAAATAAAAGTTTCTCTCTTGGCAAAAAAAAAAGATAAGACAAGGTGAGAAAGTTTGTACTATGCAGATGAATGTTTCACAAACGTATAGTGGCCATTTGCAGTGAAAAATTGTTGAGCTAATTACCTTACAGAAGTGTTTTCTAGGCAACCTTTAAACGTAGATGCTAGTCATCAATGTAGCTGACTAAATATAGAAAACAGAGAGATTAGATGGTTTTGGGTCCTATAATGGTGTTCGAAGTTTGCAGTATTTAAAGATGTTCCAAAGGTTCTAGCCAGTTTGTGGAGAGCTGTTTGGCAAACTAAGTGCTGCATAAATTGGTTTCTGATATTCTGCAAACCAGTGACAAAGTGATGGTCCTCATTCTTCAATTTTTTAAGGTTCATTTGGTTGTAATTGGCTAAGTGATGGTATCAGCCAAGGATGCAGTAGTACAAATATTGTTTGGTGGATTTACTCCATGCATGAAATATAAAGTAGATGTTTTTCAATGACAGGGGCACCTCTATAATCCTTTTCAAACCTTTTTGGTCTTTTAAAACAATCTTAGGTAGTACTTCTATAGGTGTTGACATATATTGATTGAACTTGACCTTTGGTTTTTGTTCTCAATGGCACTAGATCATAAAAATAAAAAATAAAAATAAAAAAAAACATGAGAAAGGAGAAAATAAGTTAATTGTAGTTCGAAAGATAGTTCAAAAGAATAGAATGATAGAAGTTATTTGTACTTTTCCCATTAATAGTTTCCCTTTCGAATGATTGCTTTAAAGATTTACTAACCATTGTTTGTCATGATTGCTCTGCAGTGGCACAACTCACAACTAAGATCAAACATCTATTTTCAGTTTTACATAAAAAGGTAACATTGGCACCAATAATCTCTTACTGTTCCATGTAATAAAGCAAGATGTAAATATGTTCTAGACTGGATTTACGTTGTTCAATTGATTTGATTCATCTTACTTGATTCATCTAGCTCACATTTTTTCAGACCAATACACATCTCGTCACAAAACCTCAATAGGACTCCCATGCCCAACAAGGCAACAGATAACTATATTGACAAAAAGAAATGACAACATCAAGGTGACGAGAATATTTCATACGACTACACTAAGCAAAAGATGGTGTATTTATGAGACTACACTAACACTACACTATATGAAGGAAACCAAGCTGCTCGAATAAGTGGCACTCAACATGGATCGGTTTACTAATGAATTATGTGTCTTGCACATGGTTCTTCAAAAATATAAACCCTTAGATCAATCTGTTTATGGATGGGGCATTGTGATATTAGATCAAATGACACCATGCCATATATACTAATTGGCATCCCGCTGTATGGAAATTGGATTATCAATGTATTATTCGCTATTGAAATGCAATTACCGACTACGAATTGGCAATTGATTATTGTACATGCAATCTCGGTTTTCCTTCCTTTATTTATAATTTGCAACATTAACTTTGTTCATTCATTTATCCTCTAAACCGGTTTTCCTACCTATATTTATAGTTTGCGACACTAACTTTGTCCATTCTCTGTAGGATATTTGTATTGTAGAATACTTTGTAAATTGGCTAATCCTTGTACAAAAACTTTGTATTTTATCACAAGCTCAGTTAGTTTCTTTTTAGGACTTAGTTCTAGAATTGAAGACATGATGATAGCATTTGAAGCTTGAAGATTGAAGACCTCAGATTCATCACACACTCATTCATCAATTTAATTTGCATTCACATAGATTGTGTAGGTGTTTTTAGTTTGGCTGAAATCTTTACAAAACTGCAGTCTGTGAACCGAGATTACCAGTCATCTTATTCCTGCACGTGAAACTTTCAAAAGTGACTTTCTTTTTAAAAGCAATTTTGTCTTTTTCTGCTGGCTCATGTGCAAACAGCTGGAATCCACTTTCAAATCTGCCAAAGGTTAGTTTAATGCTTGTTTAAAGTTGGCTCATTGTGGTTCACCCATTTCCTATTCCTTTAGCCTATTTAAACAAAACCTCACCACACAATTCATTAGGGTTTTGAACTTAACTTTCTCATTCTTCAAACTCTCATTTTGTAGCAGCCCTCTCTTGTTTCCTCTTCATTTTCTTGAGTGCTTAGTTCACTCATATAGAAAAGCTTTTAGGACTTGAGGGTTGCATATGAATTGAACCTTATTTTTCTTAATTTGGTTTCAATTCTTATAGAGGGTTTTAGGGTTTACAACTTCATTTCATCTTTTCAAAATCCTCTCATTGTGCAGCCGCCCCTTATGGTTTCTACCTTGAGTTATTGAAAAACTTTCATCTTCATAAAATCTTTGCAAGAACTCTTTAGGTACGGCATGCTATAGAATCTTGTTCTAAAGTTTTGATTTCTCTTTGAGATTATATTGAAGAAAACTTTGAAGGAGTTCTTATCTTCATTGTTTTGGCTTCCATGATTTTCAAACTCATATAGTTAGAAGTCCAAAATAATTGTGTACAATCTTGTCTTTCAATTTCATTCAATTTACAAGACAATGTTGAGTTTTTAGAAGTTCAAGATAATTGAGTGCAAACTGGTCTTTCATGTTCATACATGTTATAAGACAAGGTTGAGTCTTTTTTTTTGTGTTCTTGACTTCGGCATTTTCTGCACAGTTTTGGTTACTATATCAAAGTGCACTCAGTTGTCCAGCGGCCCTTGCTGAAGCTCCGTAGCTCTCTGCAACTCTACTAGTGACTGGTCATATAGTCATTTCTGCACAGTCTTCGGTTACTGTAGCAGAGTGCACCTAATTGTCCAGCGGTCCTTGCTGAAGTTTCATAGCTCTCTGCAACTCTGCTGGTGACTAGTCATATAGTCTTTCACAATATTTTCATTTGGTGCCACTAGACAGAAATACCTATGTATTGTCTGTGTAGTGATTGACCAGTCATCTGAACCACTGGACGTGAAGTGATCGAGAAGAAGTCGCACGAGGAACAGCTGCATCTAAAGATTAGGTACATTTAGATATTGAGCTTGTGTGAACCTTGTATTGGGCATCTTTTGCCATTTCATAGTGGAAGGCCAGTCTTCTGATAGACCCCCGGTTTTTTACCCTTTTGGGGTTTTTCCGGGTACCAAAATCTGTGTCCATTTATCTGTTTTGTTAACCATTTGACTGATTTTGGTACCCGGAAAACGCATGACTGGACAAAATCGCATGACTGGTCATCTATAACTGCTGCATTAGAACCACTTGATGTAATAGGTTGTAGTTGTGGATAGCTCACAGTTTCAATCTCACTGAATTTGTTGAAGACCTAAGTTGGCATAGCATTCGAATGTGTTTGAACATTTCACAAGTATACACAAGTAGTTAAGGTTAACTACGAGTTGAAACAAACTGTCAGGTTCATCACATCAGGTGACTGGTCATCTGTGTGATCTGTTTGAGAAAATTGTTTGTGTTGTTATGACTAATTTGAAATTACCCCCCTCATTGCCAACTTGCATTCTCTTATCTTCTAAAACGTTGTAGGTAGAGCCGTGGCTGACCGAGTTCCAGTATGCCATCAAGAACAGGGACCCCATTTCAAGGGGGCCCCTCGAAATTTTTTTTCTTTTATTATTTATTACATGTATTTAATTCAAGCAAAAAAACATTTAGCTATTTATCACTGCTCTCACTTTTGTGAATATCCATTGATTCAAATTTCACGGTTAACTTTGTAACTTTAAAAAATTATCATAGTCGAATGTTGAAATCTTTGTTGATTTTCCAATACATTATAATAGGATTTTGAAAGTTTTAACTTTGTTACTTTGTTATCTTTTTATTTCATTTTGCTATCAATAGTTTATTGTGAATTCAATCATCTGTTCTAAAGTTTGTTATACGTTGTTACTTTGTCGTTTACTTTTTTGTTAGTAAATTCATCTTAACAGAAAATGGGCAAAAATTCCCAAAAAATTAGTTGGAGGGGGCACATGGGATACAAATAAAGTTGCAGAGGGCAAATTGCCTCTCAAAGTAAGTTACAGGAGGCAAAAAGGGTAATAAGTGAAAAAAAAAAAAAAAAAAAAACTCTGATTATTCTCTTGTTTGGACTTGATAAGCATTGCTGCGGTGCAGCGGTGGGTAGGTGGTTTTTTTTAATCCAAAAAAGAATGCGCTTTAACTGATAAACAAGTTTGGCATTGTGCCAATTGAAAGAGTGCAAGAGAAGTCACATGAGAGTTATTTCCACATTTTTTTTCCTGTATTTACTTCAATCTTGACCATCACAATGATCTAGCAGATTAGAAATGTGATTCAACAAACTCCCAACTTAACAACGTTAAGTGTTATACACAATTGAAATTAAAAAAAAATGAAAAATTGAAGCCAACACCCAGTATTAGCTGCCAACCGCCCCCTTAACCTCGGCAGACACCTTAATCTCCTCAACTACCCTAGTTAGTAAAATACGGAATTGGTATAATACGTTAAATGTGCATACGTATATTATTCGGTAAATTTCTTCAAATAATATGGTGAAAAATTCGGCTATTTATAATATATTTTTTTAATATACATGAAAAAAAGATAAAATACAAATAAAATACACAAATAGTTGGCTTTCGAATGCTTGCTTTGATGATTTACTAACCATTGTTTCTCCTGATTGCTCTGTAGTGGCACAACTCACAACTAAGACCAAACATCTATCTTTAGTTTTACACAAAAAAGTAACATTGGCACCTATGATGCACGAATACGGGATACGGACATGACACGACACGACACGACACGACACGGGAATTCGGAAAATTCTCCAAAACTAAGATAGAGATACGAGTTGGACACTGCAATTAAAATGATAATATAAATATTTATAGTAATATTAAAAGGAAAATATATTGTTTCAATAAAACTTGAGAATACCATCCTGAAACTTGAGAATGCCATCCCAACATGAGGAAGCAGCCGAGAAAAGTAGCAGGCAGCTGCTTTAAAGAATCCCATAATTGCATTTGGACCCCCAATAAATTTTCATTTTATACCCCAAAACTTATAAATTATCAAAATTTGACCCCAAAGTGTCTTTGACTTTGTCTTGACCGTGTTCTTAGCCGTGTCCTAGGATTTTCTTGCCGTATCTGACAGTCAAAGTCAACAGACACGGCCAGAATACGTATCCAAGTCGTGTCCATGCGTGTCCAAGGCTGTCGTGTCCGAATCCCTGTCGGACATGGTAAATTCCCAAAAATAGGCATATCCGTGTCTCCTAGATTGGCACCAATAAACTTTTAATGTTCCATGCTTTTGTTTTCAGATTTAAAATAGGGGGCTGTTATTTCCACCCACCAACACTCTTTCCCCACCCCTCCATTTTAAAATTAATTCCAATTGAAAATCTAATATTATGTAAAATTACTAAACAGCCCAATGATTAAAAGCACCATTGAATGATGCTGGGTAAGGACAAGCCGCTTCTGCCACTCTTCCGCCACCAATCTCCAAGCCCATGAAATTGGGATCACCTCGCCGACCACGACTCTGCGCTTGCGCTTGCACCGGCACTCCGCCAAATGTGAGCTTCACTTCAACACTCATTAGCTTAAACCGCGAACTAATTTTACAAGATTTGTGAAATAATCAACTTGATTTTGTCATTATTTGCAGGGAATTTAGAGGTATTTCACCCAAAAGAAAGTTCCAACTTTTATCCAACCGATCGAAAAACCCAAATGGAATTCCAAAGGTAAGAATTTTTCGGGCAAAATTGATTTTAAATTTTCTGGGGAAATATGTTTGTTTGGGCTGATATTTGAAATGGTTTTTATTGTAATTGTAGATTCGAAGCAAATCATTGCGGCCAAGGAGGCATCTTGAAGATGAGCAGAAGAGGGTTTTGGAGTTCTGCAAGGCTTGCATAGAGCAAGAGAAGGCTGGGAGCTTGTATGCGGGTGTTCAGGTACCGGAAAATCGTTGTCGATTGAGAAACCAAAGCTTTAATTGAAATGGTGATGTAGACGTATAATGTTGCGAACCTTCAATTGAAGTGGTGTCACTCGAATTTGGGATGATGTTCATTGTTCATACCATACCCGGATCGGCCACACGTCATCCAGAAGAAGAAGATACTGGGACCACTCCCCCCTTCCGGGACCACACTTCCCGGAAGCCTACCCTCCGGGGTCACTTGTCCCGGAGGCCTATCCTCCCGGGAGCACACCTCCAGGACCAACATGCTACTTCCTCCAGAAAGCAAGCGTGAAGTCCATCTGGCCCCAAACAAAGACCACTTGGGCCCAAACAAAGGCCCCCAGAGGCCCAACTAGTCTCCTAAAGGCCTGACTAGGCCTCCAAGAGGCTCAGTAGGGGTACCTAGGGGACAACCTAACCCACTTGGAACCCTAGGTTTCCCCTCACTATAAATACCTCACTTCCACAAGCGAAAGTAAGTTCATTCTCCCCCACAAAACTCTTACTTGCCTCCAAGACTCTCCTTCCTTTTCTCTCTCAGCTTAAGCTTCAGAGGGTCTTAGGCCGGCACCCCACCGGTGCCCCGAGCTATACTTTCCTTCCTGTGCAGGTACCTCCGTCCCCGGAACTACCTTCCGGGCCCACCCGGAAGCTAGCATCCGGAGCTAGCCTCCTAGCTCCCTGACACACACCTATTCGACCCGGACCCTTGACATTGATCCCATTTTTTGCATCAACATTCATGTTGTCCAGCGATGAATATGATGAAGTGTTACCCAGCGAGAAAGTCGCGGATGCGGTGAAAGGTTGGAGGCGGCAGCGGCTTGTCCTTACCCAGCGTGATTCAATGGTGCTTTTAATTATTGGGTTGTTTAGTAATTTCACATAATATTAGATTTTCAATTGGAATTCATTTTAAAATGGGGGGTGGGGAAAGAGGATTGGTGGGTGGAAATAACAGTCCCCTTAAAATATTGTTCTTCATTTTATTTTTCCATGTAATTGATTAGTAGTTTGACTCTTTCATGTTCCTTGTGCCCAAGTCACAAGACCAAATAGAAAACCAATGCAAGAAAATTGTTTCTTCTGTTATTAAGTTTCTTTCTCTTTGTTCTTCTTTATTGTTCTCTTTCTTTGGACCCTCCTTAATTAGCTGTTTGGTTTTGGTGAGTGCACACATTAATTTAAGGGTTAACTACATATAAGCACACAAACTATGGGTCAATTTCAAGTTAGTACCTAAACTTGTAAAACTCTACAAACACATATTCAAACTTTACAAAACTTTACAAATTAAGTCCTCCGTTAGTAAATCCGTGAAAACTGTCGTTAATTGGTGACTGGCTATGCCCAGTTGGCAATTTCTTGCTGACGTGAGCTTTTGACTGACCCTAAAGTTTCATTTTCCTGCCCCTTTATGATTTAGCCCCCACAATGAAATGTAGCTCCTTTATATTTGTTATCAAGCCTTGTTTCCAAAATTAAATAACACAATATACACAGCAGATATGCATCTTAAAGACCAATTTTGATCATTAGTGCAACTAACACAACCTAATTTCATTACTACACAAAAAGAGTTCCATACATAACTCAAAATGGCTCCATCAATGGCCACTTAATGAGTTTCATACACAACTCAAAAAGATAATCACATAAGATAATTCATCACATATCACATAACCAAAATAGACATGTTCAGAATACCATTGTACCACAAATACTAACCTTTCCCCAAAAAGTTGTGGCGTAGAACATTGCTCACAATAATCACTTCCCATCATCTCCAGTGGTTGCCTTTGGAGCAGGGAAATGAAGCTTTGGGGTCAGTCAAAAGCCCATGTCAACAAGAAATTGCCAACTGGGCATAGCCAGTCAGCAATTAAAAGCAGTTTTGACGGATTTACTAACGGAGGACTTAATTTGTAATATTTTGTAAAATTTGGATATGTATTTGTAGAGTTTTATAAGTTTTGGTACCAACTTGAAATTGACCTTATAGTTTATGTGCTTATATGTAATTAACGCTTAATTTAATAAACAACCACCCACCATTGAAAAAAGAAGAATGAGCTTCGACGCGTATTCATTGGTCCGCATGCTTCATTCCTGCAACACCCACCATTCCATATACTTGGGAAAACAGCTCCACCTCAGTTTTCTCAAAAGAGGTCTCGTCAGCTCTGCTCTTACACTCGGAAACCGTCTTCTGCAAATGTACGTGAAATGCGGTACCATGAACGATGCACTGAAGTTGTTCGACGATATGCCCCACAGAAACTGTTTCTCCTGGAACACATTGATTGAAGGCTACATAAAATCTGGGGACCAAGAAAAGTCTTTACAGATGTTTGGCGCGATGACCCAAAAGGATGATTTCACGTGGAACTTGGTCGTCTCCGGGTTTGCAAAGACAGGGAACTTAGAAATTGCTCGTAGTTTGTTTGACGGAATGCCTAGGAGAAATTGGGTTGCTTGGAATTCTATGATTCATGGGTATGCCAAGAAGGGGCGTTCTAGAGATGCTATACTGCTTTTCAAGGATTTGAGTTCGGAACGGTTGGAATTGTCACATGAATATAAGTTCGTGTTGTCGACTGTTATTCGCGCTTGTGCTGATTTACTTGCGCTGGGTTGTGGCAAGCAAATCCATGCACGCATTTTCGTTGATGAAGTGGAATTTGACTCGGTTTTGGCTAGTTCGTTGGTTAACATGTACGGCAAGTGCAGAGATTTGGATAGTGCAAGCCACATTATGAGTATGATGAAGGATCCGGATGACTACTCTCTCTCAGCGTTGATTTCAGGGTACGGAAATTGTGGTAGGATGAATGATGCAAGAAGAGTTTTCGATACCAGAAGTACTCCAGATATCGCATTGTGGAATTCATTGATTTCTGGATATGTTAACAATAATGAAATCGTTGGAGCAATAGCTGTGTTCAACGAAATGCTAAGTAATGGGGTTTATGGAAATTCGTTTACGCTGGCTAGTGTTTTGAGTGGTATTAGTCTCTTGGGTATCCTTAAACATGCCGAACAAATGCACACGCATGCCCAGAAAGTTGGACTGGTTGGCGATGTAATTGTTGTCAGTGCTATTCTCGATGCATACTCCAAGTGCGGAAGTCCAAATGATGCATGCAGATTGTTTAGCGAGCTCAAAGTCTTTGACACAGTATTGCTTAATGCCATGATCACTTTGTATTCAAATTGTGGGAGAGTCGAAGAAGCCAAACAGATTTTCAAGGAAATGCCAAGTAGAAGCTTGATATCATGGAATTCAATGATTGTAGGGCTTAGTCAAAATGGTTGTCCGGTCGAAGCATTGGATATCTTCAGGCAGATGAACAAACTAGACTTGAGGACAGACCAGTTTAGCCTGGCTAGTGTGCTCAGTTCATGTGCCAGCATATCCTCGCTTGAATATGGTGAGCAGGTTTTTGCCAGAACTACCATAATTGGGCTTGATTGTGATGAAATTGTTTGTAGCTCGCTTGTTGATTTCTATTGCAAGTGTGGTTTTGTTACTAGCGGCCAAAAATTGTTTGACAGAATGATGAAGACTAATGAAGTTGCTTGGAATTCTATGTTGATCGGTTATGCTACAAATGGTCATGGAATTGAAGCGCTGGCTCTATTCGATGAAATGAGGCTTGCTGGTGTGAAACCTAATGGAATTACATTTACAGGGGTTTTGTCTGCCTGTGATCATTGTGGACTTGTTGAAGAGGGAAATAAATGGTTTTATAAGATGAAACAAGACTATTATATCGATCCGGGCATTGAACACTACTCTTGCATGATTGACCTCTTCGCCCGAGCTGGTTGCCCTGAGGAAGCAATGAATCTAGTTGAAGCGATGCCTTTTAAGTCGGATGTAAGCATATTGTCATCGGTTTTAAGAGGTTGTGTGGCTCATGGACACAAGGATCTGGGGGAAAAAGTGGCAAAGCAAATCATTGAGCTGGATTCTGAGAACTCAGGTGCCTATGTTCAGTTGTCTAACATATTTGCAGACATAAAAGAGTGGGAAGGATCTGCCCAGGTTAGGCATGTTATGAGAACTATGAGGGTGCCAAAGAATCCTGGTCGCACCTGGTCGGATTATTGAACAAGACTGTTATGCAAAGATAAATCCTGGAACTCTCAAGCCTTCAGGTGAGATTACACATTGGAATGTAACTTTGGACTAGTCAACGTGTGAATAGATGTCAAAGGCTGAATGTAATGTGAAATATGATCGGAGCATCAGGTGACAGTACGCAGATGAGGTTCATTGAGACATGGATAGGCCACTGCTCCAACAGAGGGTACAAAGGTGGCAGATGAGGTTCATTGAGACATGGATAGGCCACTGCTCCAACAGAGGGTACAAAGGAAACTGATACCTTGAGACATGGATAGGCCACTGCTCAAACAGAGGGTAAGAAGGAAACTGATACCCGAGTAGAAGGAAAAGATGGCTTGCAGAATCACAGTTGAACACAACCTCTAGTCCGGGGAAGACATGACAAGTATTAAAGTAGATACATATTCTGGGCTATTGATACATTCCTAAAACAACATTGTCAATCTAACGTTTGGCAACTTGATAAATATAATTTAAGTGAACACCCACAATTGTGATTGGCTGCCGATATAGAATGCTTCATGAAAGAAAGAACATCAGCCACTAACATTGAAACAAAGAATCAGTCCTAAGCCCATTACTCTTCAAATTTCGCGCATATTGTTGTTATATTATTAAAGTTATGTGCATCTGATATTAACAAGTTGAGTAGAAGTTCAAGCATTGTGGATTTTTCTTTCAGTTTGTTCACATTTTGATTGAATGAGAAGGTCTCAAAAAGATGTTTAGGGTCAAATATAAATTTCAAGTAGTCAGTATTCACTTAACATGGTGAAAAAAACACTCCGTCATCTTGTTATGAGCCTCTGCATTTTGCAGCCATCTGCAGCATATTATATTATACGTTCTAAATAAATGAATCAAAAACGAAGGAATCAAATACCAGATTTCATCTTGCAACAGATTATTCATGCTGCATCTTCTGACCTCTTCTGCTAGTACAACACATGGGAAAGCTTCTGTCACTGTCACTGACATCTTTTACGAAATTGCTAAAAGTTTGGAACCCCATTTTTTGTACAGGGGTGACTACAAGGACCAGATGATCGCATATGGAGAAATTTTACACAACAAAAAATTGAGAATCTGAGCCGTATATAAATGATTATCAATTAATTAAGCACATACACAACCATGAAAAAGCTAGGGTGGTCCAGATACCATTATTCTTAACTAGTTGGTATAAACTAAGAAACTTCCATAAGCACTGTTTCTCATATCAAATTGTTAACAAATCTCTAATTACATTTATAGTTGGCGTAGCAACATAAAGATTCGAGGAAGAAACCAAATTAGAACAAACTATTAAGACAAATAATTGGATACCAAAATTGATATTTCATTACCAAATTCGTATACAAAAGCTGGCTTGACAGCAGCAGTTTACAATCAGTTGGCCAATCGATTATGACCATAGTGGAAAGATACATGTTTAAATGAAATTAATGTACGTAGTTGCCGTCAGCTTTAAATTGCTTGATAAAGAATGAAGCCTACATCAGTCTGGGAAGATTGAAGGCTGCACAAGATCAACTTCATCGAATTGCAGGTAGTCATCAAAGTTGAAGTCATCGTGTTGAGCATTTTGCACACCAAATGCACCATCAGTCTGGTCTTCAGCAGCAAAATCAATTCCCAAAAAATTGTTGTCAATGGAGCTTTTAGCAGTAGTAGCAACACCATCAATGCTGTGTTCACTCAATTTGAGCAGGGTCTGTTGTGGAAATAATGGGGTGATTTCATTGTTGCCATCACGACCATGGACAAGAGCCCAATCACTGGCCCGGGCAACATCACCCTCAACCACAGCAGCATCTAAAGCATCTAAGTCCAAGTAATGAGAACCAGGATATGATGCAGCTGGTGGTTGATCGGTGACCTGATCATTGAGCTCAACAACATACTCCTCCTGGTTGCAGCAGATAGGCACTTGGACACTTTGAACACATTCACCACCAATTGGATATGCAGCTGCCCAATTCTCGATTGTATTACTGTCTTCGAAGGCTTTTGTAGTAGTAGTATTCCAATTATCATCACACACTTGGTTGATTCCGCTGTTATCATGATCATGAATGGAGGAGTAATCTTGGACCATGGCATAATCATGATCACCACCTTCAATTTCTGGTGGAGACTGAGGGCAGAAAACAGTTGGCAGCTCCTGGACCTGGTGTAGTTGATCAAAATCAGCAGCAGCAGCATAAGCACCATGATCACATTCTGGGGTCATTCTGTTGTTATTATGATCATGAACCATGATGGCATCATCATCATCACCACCACCTTCAAATTCAGGTGGAGACTGTGGGCAGAAAGTTGTTGGCAGCTGCTCATGATGGTCAACAACATCAGGGTTAGGGGAGTCAACAACATTAGCCTTTCTTTTCTTTTGAGTCTTAGGTTTTGATTTTTCTGGAATTTTGGCCTCCCCAATCCCATCATCAAACTTTCTTTTCCGGTCGTTCTTTCGAATCCGGCATATTACAATTTTACCATCATCCGAGTTTGATGGTGAATTGGGCAGCGTCGGATAGGCTTGAAGAGTGTATTCAAGCATGATCCAACACCCATTTTGATTCGATTTAAGGTTCTTGTAATGGAACCTTTTACACGACCCCAAAACTTTGTTTTTGTTTTTTCGATCGACAACCAGAGAAGCTTTGTTCTCACCATGCCAGCCGCCACCATCGCCGCCGGCCTTGCGAGAGACACGGCTGCCGGTGGCCTTGAGAGTGGTGAAGAAGTACAAATCTTCACCCTCTTCGAGACTGTCTCCGCCAAACCTGTCCCAAACAACCCACGGCTCCGTATCGCCATAGAGATTGAAATTCGGCATCAAAACCTCGTCTTTGAATGGTACGCCGTGGGCCTTGTTGTGTAGGTAGTGGCCCAAGAGATCGGATTCGGTCGGATGGAATTTGAAGCCCACCGGAAGATCAACGGAATTCCAGGGCGCCATTAGCGACGCCCTTCAATTCTTGGACCCAATTCAACGAAATCTCCTCCAACCCTAATCTGGGTTTCAACGAAATCGATCCACACTATTGAAAACTCTAATTTCAGATGAGAATCAGAACCCAATAGAAGGATTAGCAAGGAAAGATGAAACCCTAATCTGGAATCAATGGAAAAAGTAGAGATTGAAAATGTACGGAAACTGAATTGGGAATTAGGGTTTGTAGCAGAGGAGAAAAATTAGACGAAGTGCTCCGCTGCTTCTACTTCTGGCGTCTTTTATAAGCGTAGTATTAGACGACCGTTGGGGAAAAAAAATATCTGTTTCTTTAATTAATTTTTTATTTTTATTTTTGAAAAATGGCTTTTCAAATATTTTCAAACCCCACCGCGTCTTGTTTAACGAGTCTTCCAAAAGGACAACAACGCCACTATGTGATGCATTTTAACCGCGGCTTCTTTGCTCTTATATAGTTGTTTAGTTGCCTTATCTTGTGGGTTGGACTCCATTTGACGAATTGGTTTTTGGTCTGTCTTATTTGGTGCGTACTCTTTTCCAAATTCTACATTAATGCAAGTTTTTGGTCATGTCATGCACTAGTTATGAAGTTGTCCTCAATATTAATAAATCCTCATAAGATTCTGTAATATTCATCTTCGTCATGCTATTATTTGAGGTTTTATTGCATGCTATCTTGAGGTCTTTATTGGCTTGCAATATTGAAATTTGACTCGTTGTAACTCAACTTTGGTATATGGAGTCCCTAGTGCTAACAGAAGAAATGGCACATGACATAATAAGGCGCAGTAGTGCTAGACGATTCATACAGTCGACCCCACCTAGTGGGAAAAGGCTTGTTGTTGTCGTTGTTGTTGTAACGCAACTTTGATATCTTTGTTAAAGGATCATCAGCAAGTGGATTGGATGACTAATATATTAAATAAAATGTTGAATGCAGTATTTTCATCGAGATAACATGTCCTCTACAGAGATACTCAAAATTGAGCTTGCCAAAGTTAGAAATGAGTTTAAAATGTCAGAGTCGGATTGTGGTTTTGTGTGAGTTCAAGGTATATTCGCTTCTGATCGTACAATAGTCCATCTGTATTTTTGGTATGTACTTTATCAGTAATTTTTTAAGGGTGCAGAAATATAATTCCACTTTCCATATGGTTTTTTCATTGATTGCCAAACAGTCTTTTGATCCCGTTTGATCCTTAAGAGGGCTCTTCTAACTGCTTTTATTATATTTTCAAAAGTTTAGGTTCGGTATTATATTTTTCCTGTTTTATATACTTCAATCTTAGTAGACGATAAGACAAGGTGAGAAAGTTTGTACTATGCAGATGAATGTTTCACAAACGTATAGTGGCCATTTGCAGTGAAAAATTGTTGAGCTAATTACCTTGTAGAAGTGTTTTCTAGGCAACCTTTAAACGTAGATGCTAGTCATCAATGTAGCTGACTAAATATAGAAAAATAGAGAGATTAGATGGTTTTGGGTCCTATAATGGTGTTTGAAGTTTGCAGTATTTACAGATGTTCCAAAGGTTCTAGCCAGTGTGTGGAGAGCTTTTTGGTAAACTAAGTGCTGCATAATTTGGTTTTTGCTATTATGATGGTCCTCATTCTTCAATTTTTTAAGGTTCATTTGGTTGTAATTGGCTAAGTGATGGTATCAGCCAAGGGTGCAGTAGTACAAAGATTGGTTGGTGGATTTGCTCCATACCACGCATGAAATATAAAGTAGATGTTTTTCAATGACAGGGGCACCTCTATAATCCTTTTCAATCCTTTTTGGTCTTTTAAAACAATCTTAGGTAGTGCTTCTATAGGTGTTGACATATATTGATTGAACTTGACCTTTGATTTTGTTCTCAATGGCAAAAGAAGGGGGGGGCTCCGAAAAAGGGGAGGGGGGGGGGGGGGGGGGAACTCCTAGTAAGTGTCAAAAGAATAGAATGATCATTGAGGGCATGTTTACTTCACCGGAATAGGAATGGAGGAATGAGAATGGAATTGAAACGATTCCCATTCCGGTGTTTACTTACACAAGGAATGAAAATTGTTGTGGGTCCCACCAGAAAAAACCATTCTCATTCCCCACTTTTTGGCCAAATTTCAAACCGGATGGGGAAATGGTATTGCTCAAAAAGGAATGGGAATGAGTTTGTCATTTAAAAACTTACCCTCCCATTTTTTATGAAATAACCAAAAACCACGAAAAATTACAAAACCCTATCCTCCATTCATCTTCCAGCCGCACTTTTGTTCTTCAAGCTCTTCTTCTTCAAGAATCTTCCGTGCTTTTTCTTGCAAATTAGAGGTAAATTCATTTCTTGTTGTCTTTCTTCTTTAAAATCAAAGGTTTAATTTCCGGGACACTTATCCATTTTACCGAGGCACTTATCCATTTTACCATGGCATTTATGCATTTTACCAGGGCACTTCCCATTTTACCGGGGCAATTCCCCCAATTACCGGGACACTTTCGAAACTACGGTGTTTCATTATGCCCTTCTTTTTTCTTCTTTCAATTCATTGATTATCATGCTCAATTCATTCTATATCGAATCGGTTTTCGCAATTTGGTGCTCAATTTTGTTTGGTTATTGCTCGAAATTTCCTGTAACATTGAGTGGATTTCTCCGGCTCTAGGATGTGATTCATCTTCTACCAGAAACTCGTGAATCACTCCATCAACTTCAATACAAATGCCTCCCGGGTCTTTCCTGATGTCCCTATCTTTCATCAGCAATCTAACCTTTGCAACTGCCTCCCAATTTCCTAACAAGGCATACGTGTTTGAGAGAGCAACATAGGATCCAATATCATTTTCCCTTTTCCTATAAAAGCAAAAGAAGGCTTACATCGTAGTGATGGAGATCCCTCTCCGACACCTCACGGCCTTCGACGACGCCGGTGGCGTAGTCATCGTCATCTTCTGCTCCATCTCGCCGATGAGCGCAGCCTCCACGGGCGGCGGGAGAGCGGCGGAGCTCGAGGATGCCTGAGCCGGCTCCGACTGACCCGGCGGAGCGACAGGAGTCTGGATCGGCGCCTTCTGACGTGGCGGCTCGGCAGGAGTCGGAGTGGGAGCGGAACAACCGGATCGACCAGCGCCACGACCGTCACCCCCGCGGCGAGGGAACGAGGGGAAGTCGGAGGAGGAGTAGGACCGGTCGGAGGAGGATTGACGGCCTCGGCCTCCGCACTGAGACATGGTGGCGGTTAGACGCTCCAGTTTTAGAGAGTTTTGGGGGCGCGTTATGTGTAATTGGGTTATTTAGGTGAATATAATAAGCGAATTAAAACTTGACATATGTTATTTAGGACTAAATAGTTAAGTTTAAAATGTAATGAGTTTTTTGGGTATTATGCTATTAAAATAGGATTAAATGGTAATATTATCAAAATGAAATTTATCTTAACAGTATTTCATCTTTACAAAAGGGTATTTTGGTAATCAAATTACATTAATTCTGATTCCGGAGAATGATTCCGGACAGTTAGTAAACGCTGGAATGGAATGACTGATTCCAATTCTGACCCATTCCGATTCCTGCCCATTCCCCTCTTTTTTCCTATTCTGGTGGAGGAGAGCGCGTGGGTCGTTATGATGAAACCGCCCCCCCCGAGGGGGGGGGGGGGGGGGGGGGGCCCCCCCCCCCACCGGGGCGGGGGGGCCCACCCCCAGAAAAAGACAAAAAACAAAACAAAAAAGAGAGAAAGGGGGAGAAGTGTCACCTAATTTTTTGTGCAAGGAGGGTCTCCGCAGAAGTAACAAGTTTACACAACGTGCTGCCCGAAGGCGGAAACTACACAACACTTCCACATACAAGAGTCTCAACCACAGTAGACGAAGACAAAGAGGCTAGTACTCTTTGTGACACAACCCAAGCTATCCTGAAATCCGCCGCTCGTCTCAGTGGTGCTCAATAGTATCTGGTCCTGAGGGGGTGCAAAACAAGGGTGAGTGGATAGGGAAAATAAAGATCAGTGTAAAACATTTACAAAGAACATAATAACCCCCACAGTTAAAACCAGTAATATACACTTTTACTAGAATGGCATGCAATAATAGTACGGCAGGGAAATCACAATAAGCAGGCATGTGCATTCCAATCATATTAATCTACGGCCGTGATCTAATCCGTCAAGGGGAATCTAACCCAATGACGGTAAGTGGGACATAGGGGAATTTAACCTCCGATGCCCACACATCGAATGCGGGGAACCCACTGGGAATTCAACCCAGGAGTCCCAAAGTATGCCAAGAACCGTACTAACAATGACTACAACATGCATAACATCCAACAACATACCATTTACCAATATATAAATAAATATATTATAGAATGCTCAAGTGTATTTAAAACCGAAACCCATCCACTCACAGAAAGGCCGAACGATCCTCCTCCTCGTCGCCCGTAGGCGCGGGTCGGTTACACTGATCCCTCTGATACTGCTCACCTAATTAATCCAACAGATCACAATTTAATAATGACAATCAACTTGAACTGTAAAACCCTAATTCTCCTTGTTTTGCTCAATTGGGGTTTAACCGTATCTCGGATGGCGAAACGGAGTTCGCCATCGAATCCGGAACGTCGTTTCCACTCGGAAAAGTGGTCGGTCAATGCCGGTCAACGGTTGTAGACGTGGTCCATGCACACCACGTGCGCTGATGTGGCATCCACGCGGCGCTGACGTGGTGTCCACGGTCGATGTGGTGTCCACGCGGCGCTGACTTGGTGATCCACGTGGCGTCGATGTGTGTCCAGCATGACGTCAACACCGATGTGCGGTAACCCCTCCGCCGCGTCGGCGTCGCCGTACCGGTGCCAGAAAACTCATCGGAACCTGGAAATTTCCAGATTCCGGCAAGTTCATTCGCGCTGCCGCCCCAACAGTCGCCGGAAAATCCCCAGATTCCGGCGACTAACCCCGATTTTCCGGCGAGCTCCAAATCACACAAATCTCAACCAAACTCGACATGCAATATATGGAAATTCATCTACAGATCACCAGGATTCCAAATATCATACTTACAACACTCACCGAGGTCGGGTTTCGCCGGAAAAAGCGCCAGAAAAGCTTGGACTCCGTCGAGCTTATCGCCGGCGATTCTGAGGGTCTCCGCAGATGGGGTTCAGGGTTTTGAGATCGCCTCGACGTGGGGAAGCTGATTTCGCCCTTCTTTTTCTCTCTTTTGTTCCGTGTGGGGTCGCCGGTGTTGAGGTGAGCAGCGTCCGTTTTCTGTTCGTGCTCATCAACGGCTTTCCACGCCGGTTCTGAGGCTGGGACTTCGTGGGTGTGCTGCTGAAGGTGAGGCGAGTCCAATACAAGTGGTCAGAGAGCCGATCAGAGGCCGGCGGTGGTGAATCGCCGATGAAATTGAGTCGACTCGGCGTTTGGCGAGTTGGGTACACGCGGTTTGGTTTCTTGTTTTCTGTTTTGTTTTGCCCTTCTTTCCTTACAACCAAGGTTCAAAATTTCGACCGAAACACCAAAATTTCGGTCGAAATTTCGGTAATTTTGGAGCACCGAAATTTGAATCGGGGTACATCTCAATATCATCAGAAAAGACCGAAATTTCGCCGAAATTTCGGTAATTTCGGTTTCGATTTCGGTGAAATTTCGGAAATATGTTGGAAATTTCGGTACAATTTCAGTGAAACTTTGATGTAGGCTTTGGTGAAGATGTTTTATTTACATAGCTTCTCTCTACCAACTCCACCATCAATTATCAAGCTAACAAACAAACAATAGGCTTCTTACTTTATGCTTTACTTCTCTCTACCTTCATCATCTATCATACAAACAAACAATAGGCTTCTTACTTTATGCTTTACTTCTCCCTACCACCTCCACTCCTCCGTCAATTATCAAGCTCAAAACAATAGGTATGCTTTACATAGATAGATCTTTTGGCTTTCTTACATGCATGTTGAATATTACATGCACTCCGCCTGCTACCAAATGTCATGGGAGCAATATTACCAGTTCCAAGATAATATATCAAGAAGTAAAGATGAGCCTCATCGTAATAGTTTTATAGTATGTGTAATTCTGATGTATTATATTCCTTACAACTCTTATGATATATTGTAATGTCAATGTAATGATTATTGTATGTTTCACGAGACTCACCTTAAGTATTCCACAACAACATTTAAAATATTATGTTAATTGACAGCTTAGTGGAATGCAAAACACGCATTCTTCTCCCTTATGTATATAAAAGTTAATCCATATGGATAATGTTGCATAGCTTAAGTGTTAAATTGCATTATTTGTTGATTTTAGAGCCTATAGAAAGTAGAGATATTAATTTATAGGTGTTCTAGCATGTTTTTTCGTCTTTTTTTTTTTTTTTTTTTTACCGAAATTTCCATCGAAATCGAAACTTTTTCTGAAATTTCCATAAATTTTGGCAACCGAAATTTCAACAGAAACCGAAACTTTGAACCTTGCTTACAACTGAAACACACTGTTTTAATAGCCCAAGTGATGACAAAATAACTCAATAACACCAATGAGCCAATCCTTGCACGCCACCTGTCTCCCAAACATCCCACTTAAATTCCATCTTTGATCCGTAAGGCCCTCATTTAAGCTCGTAATCCAATTCCGTCTTCAAAGGTATGTTCGTAACGTCGAGGCCTACGTAAGGAGTACAATATTGATTAGAAAATTTCCAACTCTTCAAAGTCGACAATTGTCCCACAAGGGTAATTTGGTCATTTCACAATGTTTTGGGAAATTTTGAAACGGGTCGTATCATCAAAAGATAGAAGTTAATTGTACTTTTCCCATTAATAGTTTCCCTTTCGAATGCTTGCTTTAATGATTTACTAACCATTGTTTTGTTTGTCATGATTGCTCTGCAGTGGCACAACTCACAACTAAGATCAAACATCTATTTTCAGTTTTACATAAAAAGGTAACATTGGCACCAATAATCTCTTACTGTTCCATGTTGTTGTTTTCATATATAAAATATTGTTCTTCATTGTATTTTTCCATGTAATTGATTAGTATTTGACTCTTTCATGTTCCTTGTGCACAAGTCACATGATCCAGTTAGACTTGTGGGTATTGAGATAGCTTTGTGAAGTTTCAATAGTTAAGAGGATAGGTTCATTTGTATGCAAGAGTGGATCAATACCTTGTGGCTTTTCCTAGCTGTTAATTTGAAAGGTTAATCTTGAAAATAAGCGTTGACACTAGTTGTGTGCCTCATTGAGTTGCTGGCTTATTTGAGCTTGCACTTCATAATTTTCATGTTTACCAAAAGCCAGACTGTTCTTTTAAAGTTTGTCCTGTGTAATCCCAATTTGAGAGATCCTATATACTCACATTCGTAAATACATATCTAACACTAAACCTGGATACATGCCACCCACCCTTCATTGTTATAGCTTTTAAGGTTCTCCTGCTATTGTCAGCATTAATTTTTTTCTCTCTTCATTTCTGCTATAATGTAATGGTAAACTTTAAACCACACTGGCGCAAATATGCTCGGGCTTACGTGCTGCTTATGGTTTGTGAGTGATTGCATGTATCTGGAATCTAAGGCCGGCCTTGAAAGTACTAAGTGAATGAGCCAGCAGGTTTTTCCTTAATGAAATACTAAAAGCTATATTCTAGTGTCCGATTTAAGGATATGATACGTGGAATTTCATAAAGTTAGTTTTATATAGGCTATGAAGACTTGCTTCACTTTTATGTGCTAAGTTGTGACTGGTTAAGCATTTGTCGATAACATGGGTAGATTCACACGTCTAAAATCTTTAAATTGGCGCTGTACTCATATCTACAGGGAGGGGAATCAGGCTGCTGATGCCCTTGCCAAATTTGGCGCTTCTCATAGTGCTTACTTTTGGTGGTCTGATATGCCTGCCTTTGTTCGTCCTGCTTGCACTCAAGATTCTACTGCCTTTCCACGGTATCGATTTTGGTAGCTTCCAATGTGATCTATTATTGTTTGATCTTGTCGTAGATTGAATATAGAGCTCTGTCTGGGCCTAATTCTCTCTAATGGTTAGGCCGTAAGGAAGTCGACTAGGTTCCCGTTTACTTTTCTTGATGGCTTTGCCGTACGGAAAGGTAGCGGGTTTCGGACTAAGCACTATATTCAAGGCTACTTTTTTTGATTGCTTTTATTTAAGTTAAGGGTTCATGACACTCTTTTCCTCGTATACTGTGAGGTTTTTAAGGAGGCCCATGGTTGTTGTTCTTTAGTTGATTTCCTTCGTACTCCTTTTGTTTTGACGATTTGTCAAACTTAAAATATATATATATATATAGGGTTAGGATCATGGGACACACTATTTTGACACATCAACCCAAACATCCTTTCTTGTTCGTTGGATCAGATCCATATTGCAAAATCAACGGACAAGAAAGGATGTTTGGGTTGGTGTGTCAAAATAGTGTGTTCCATGATCCGGACCCATATATATATATATATATAAATAGCCATAAGTTTAGTACTCTAATGACTTTGTATGCTTATTTTCTGTAGGATAAGCATTCTCTAAAGGGTCTTCAAGCAATGGTGCAGAGGAGGAAGAAGTTATTGAAGTATCTTCGAAAAATTGATTGGGATTCTCACCATGCTAGCCGCCACCATCGCCGCCGGCCTTGCGAGAGACACGGCTGCCGGTGTTCTTGAGAGTGGTGAAGAAGTACAAATCTTCACCCTCGTCGAGACTGTCTCCGCCAAACCTGTCCCAAAGAACCCACGGCTCCGTATCACCATAGAGATTGAAATTCGGCATCAAAACCTCGTCTTTGAATGGTACACCGTGGGCCTTGTTGTGTAGGTAATAGCCCAAGAGATCGGATTCGGTCGGATGGAACTTGAAGCCCACTGGAAGATCAATGGAATCCCAGGGCGCCATTAGCGACGCCCTTCAATTCTTAGACCCAATTCAACGAAATTTCCTCCAACCCTATTCTGGGTTTCACCGAAATCGATCCACACTATTGAAAACTCTAATTTCAGATGAGAATCAGAACCCAATAGAAGGATTAGCAAGGAAAGATGAAACCCTAATCTTGGTTTCTTCAATTTCACGGAGACTGTAGAAATTTTGACGGAATCGATTGAAATTCGATCGGTAATTAGGGTTCCAGATAATCGGAATTGGATATCTTGACGAATCGATTGAAAATCTGATCGGTAATTAGGGTTTCGAATGAGAATCCAAATGGGTTTAATACAGGAATCAATGGAAAAAGTAGAGATCGAAAATGTACGGAAATTGAATTGGGAATTAGGGTTTCAGATGCAGAGGAGCAAAAGAAAACGAAGTGCTCCGCTGCTTCTACTTCTGGATTCTTATATAAGCGGAGTATTAGACGAATTCGGAGGAAGAAGCACAACAATGGATGCCACAACAAAACAACGAGAGAAGGAAACAAATAGAAATGTCTCTTAAATCCAATAATTAACAAAGAGTTGACAAAAAAACTTACTAAAAAGAGGAAAATCAGTTATAAAGGGTAACATGGTAATGATATGGAATATGATAATTTGACATGTGAAACTGTTTAGGGTAAGAATAGTGATGTGGACAAGCATTTTGTCCTTCAATCTATTTTTAAACTATCACAAAGTTTTAATCAGAAAAAAGTTGTAATGAGGGATTGCAAGTTAATTTTCCCTTCTTTTTTTTTTTAGAATGAACGAAGAAAGAAGTATGGAAATTTCATTTCTACACATTATATATAGACTGGATATCATACTCAATATATGTAGGTGGAACTAATCCGTGTATGTATGATTTAGTAGGGATGACAAAAATCTCCACGGATATGGGTACCCGTGGGTATTTGCCCCTAATTGAGCGGGTATGGAGGAGGTAAATGGGGATGGAGGCGGGTATGGAGATTTTTAAAATCCCCATGATGGGTATGGGGCGAGTATGGTATTACTAGTCCCCAACCCGAACCGACCCGATTATATATATTATTAATGTACTAGCCTCACCGCACACGCTTACGCGTGTGCGAGAGGCTTTTTTTGCATCACGGGCGGTTCGCGCCACATCACAGGTATTTTGCGCCACATTTCAACGCTCTTGGCATTCGTTACGCGTGTGCGGTGAGGCTAGTTTAAGCATAAAAAGGAAAGGTTTATTATCTTTAACAATTGGGCATTATCAAGAATTTGATTTCCATTAAATTACAAAACCTTGGTCATGAAATTTCTCGACTTTGTTGAAGATAACCCCAAAATTGGATCATCCCTTATTTTCTGCAGCAGAAGAAATCCAACAAATAGACCAAATTAAATGAATTGAGAACCTAAAATTGAGTGGAACAGGAGGCAAGAATTGGAAACACCAACGAAAGCAAAACAACAAAGAAATAGATATTCATGAATCTCGAAATGAGGAGTTTTACCAAAAATGTGACAGTGGTGAATTTCTTCTCCGCCCCTTCTCTGCACCAAGAACCCTGAAACATCGGAATCACATAAAATGCACAATATTGAAACAGCACAGCCAAACCAATTGGAAAAGGAGAAAAAAGACAGAGAATTGAAACCTGAAGTGAGCCAAATCAGACGCGAGTGGGGAAAGAGTGGGCGAGAGCGTCGCCGAAGACGTGGTGGGAGCCGCGGGCCCGATCCCGATCCCGAAATGTATACCGGGATGAAAAAGAAGTTAGTGAAATACTGAAATTGAAATTAGGGAGATACCTTGTAGTGATCGAAGGAGTTGTCGGTCGCTGAGTTTAATCAACCGCCATTAAACCCTAGCGCCGCCGTCTGCACCATCTCTCCTCTCTTTAACCGCCGAGAAATTGAAGAATCACCACCTTTCGATCTCCCACCTCTGCCGTCGACTCGCCGGTCTACTCTGCCTCCTGCCTCACCTCCCGATCGTCGGCGGCTTCTGGGTGAACTTTTCGACGGCCATGATCGCCTCTGACATCACTCGAGTGGCTGCCTCCGATTTCAAAACTCGTAATTTTTGAACAAATCGAAACACAAAAACCCGATTTCCTTACTGCCTGACCCATTTTCTATCAGGAATTCGAAAACGGAGAAATCTAGATGGAGGAAGAGGCGTGAGGCGTGAGGCGCTAGGCGTTTGGCATTTGTTGTGTGGGAGCGGGAGGAATGGAGGAGAGATATGTTCAGCGTTTGTGTGTGGAAGGCGGCACGAATAAAGGAGAAGAAGGATGTGTGCGGCACATGGACTGTTTTGCCCCCATTTTCCCATCAACTGCCACTCACATAGTTCTTTGCATTGAAGGGCAATTCCGAGTTTACATTAAATTTAACCATTTCAACCGTTTTCACCCCATCTGCTTTATTAATATAGATATTTATTTATTTTATTATTATATTTTTTTTAATTTAAAAAAAAAAAACACTCGCTCAAGTGTAGATTTTGGTTTTTGTTTTTCTTTTTTATTATATTATTTTTATAATTTTATATATTTTTTTGTTTTTTTTTTTTTTGTTTTTGTTGTTTTTTTTTTTTTTTTTTTTTTTTTTTTTTTTTTATATGAATATAAAAAATTTTTTTATTTTTTTTTTTTTTTTTTTTTTTTTTTTTTTTTTTTTTTTTTTTTTTTTTTTTTTTATAGGGTGTGGGGGGGGGGGTGGGGGGGGGGAGCCCCCTGGGAAAGGGTGTGGGGATACCCGATTAAAAATTAACGGGTATGCATGCGGATATGGAGGTGATCACAAATGGAGATGGGTATGGAGATAGTACTCCCTGACCCGACCCGACCCATTGCCATCCCCTATGATTTAGAAGGTTTACATGCTACTACCACGGGGTAACCCAACAAAAACCAATTAAAAGACGCCATACATGAGGTGTTTCACCACTACCAAGCTCACCACCACATTTTAAGAGTAGTGGGCAACTTTGGGCTTTCAGCTTTTCGTGTTTTGTGTTAATGGGCTAGCCGATCTTGTTGGTCTGGTTACTTGTGATCTTGCCAATGTTGTCATGATCTGTTTGTATTCTATTTTTAGAACAATATAAATTAGGGTTGCGTGCGATGCAGTTTGGTGCCGTTTTGGGGTAAAATCGCAAATTTCACAGTTTTATACGGTTTAGAAAAATCTCAAATCAAAGTCAAACCATTTACTAGCAATTTCAAGTGGTGCGGCTAATTGCAATTAGCGATTTGGTGTGGTTTGGTTTGACTTTTGTATACATTTTTCAAATTCTATAATTCATACATATTATAAGTAGTTCAAAATATATTTCAAGATCAAAATTCATCACCAAAACTTATTACTTTAAACTCATAAGTAATAGTCTCGGGATTTTTAATTATCACAACCAAGATACAAAATAAATTACCAAGATATATAAATTAAACTATTTACTAATATTGTGGTACGATGCGGTGAACTGCGATTTTCAACATTTTAGAACCATGAGTTGCACCAACGATTAAGTGGTGATGTATGGTTTTACAAGCCACATGTTCAAAAAGAAAAAATTAAACTAAACCACACCGCACCAAACGGTGTAATTTGGTTAGGTTTGCAGTTTTTCGGTTTAATTGCCCACCTCTAGTATAAATTGTTTTTTTTTCTGAACGGATAGACAAACATGAAGCATAACATGACAAAAACAATTTATTCAAAGATAGAAATCCATACAAACGCTTTTATAATATTTCTGTTGATCAAGAAATCCATACAAACTTATTTGATTCTGTTAAAGGTATTTAAGAACTAATTGATCAGATCTTTCCCATCTTTGACTGGAGAAGAGCCTGCAATACTGGACTTATATCGAGGGCTATTTGTAGCACCTCTGGTGATAATGCTCCCAATGCTGATGTCCTGCCAGCTAAGTTTTCCAGCACAGGCCTGTAAAAATAACAACCATAATTGTTGAAAGTATTGTAAAGCACAAGCTAGCACACAGAAAAAGGCAAACAAGTTCTCAAAAACACATAAATTTATCATTTGAAGTATTGCTTACTGGGAGCTTGTGATCATTGACAAAAGCTCAAGTCCGTTTTCCCCTGCAACTTTAGCCACCATAAAAAATCTTGGCACCACAAATAATTGACCAGCGGTAACTTCTGTGTCCAGGACAAGTTGACCATTAAGCCCCACAATTTGCACTTGACCTCTCCCTTGGACAACATAAATTACTTGAACTGTGGAATCAGTGGTGTAAGATGGAGATGAAACCCCATTCGGTTCAAGTTTCATGTGACTAGCGCTTAATCCTGCTTGTTTAAGGAAAGGAAACTCCTTCTCAGTGATCAATGCGGTGCTGCTGTTGATGTTGTGAACAAGTTTGTGGGACAAGTGGTCATTGGGCTTGGGCAGTTTGATCTTTTGAGCTTGATCCAGCTTGATGAGCAAAACCCCTGTTTGGTTTTTGGTGATCTGATCTGCTTCATCTTTGGTGATGTTGTAAAATTTACTGACAAATTCAGTTGAGAAACCTCTGAGTAAACTGAGGGTTCCCTCTATGAAGAAGTAGGTGAATTGACCAGGAATGTGAGCTGTGGTGGTTTCACCCAACAAAACAACGACAAGCTGGTCAGAGTCTGCTTGGTTGAACCACCATGAGACTGCTCCAAGAGGTACTGGAATCACATCTCCTTTCTTGAGCTTGATGACAACCTCCTCTTTTCTGTTGGGAAATACCATCCCCACTAATCCATCATCACCTGTACATTCATTTATTAGTGCTAAAATTAATGGTCAACAGACTTTGTTTAGATAACTACTCAGATTTTGTGGGAAGCTAGCTCACAGTGATCCAACCTTATAGATGACATTTGACAAGAAGCAAGTTAAAGACTAATCCGTACAGATTTACTAATCCCATGGACCATTTGCTCTTCTTTTTTTTTTGTATGTGTGGAAAAGTCATGGACCATTTGTCAGTAAACCTATAACCGTAACTGTCGTAATAGTTTGCAGGGCTGTAATTTGCAATTAATTACCTTGAAGAACGTATCCCAGCTTGGAAGAATCTGAATAGTGGGGAAGAGCAAATCCCTGAGGTTGAAGAACAAGCTTGCCAGCACCAACCTTGGCCTCAGCCAGCACTGGAACATCTGCACCTGGCCAAAGGTAATATGCTCCACCATCTCCCTCGAACAACTTCTGGGCTGACTTGGGTGTGAGGTCCATTTTATCCAGCACTTTGCAATTTTAACCTGATTTCCTTCAAATTATCAACATAATCAATAACCAAATAATAAAACGCAAATGCTTAGAAAAACAATACCTGATGAAAATCTTCGATAGATAAATTTCCTTCGTCAACAAAGATTATTACCTTACGAATTTAGTTGATTAATTCCTGCACATAGGAGCAGGAGTTTCAGTATAATATGTGCACCTATATAGAGAAAGTTGGGGGTTGGCAAGGTGGGTCACTTGGATTTATAACTCATCAAAATGATGAGTCATTTTTTCGTTTTAACATTGCTCTCGTTTAATAAAACAAATACATTGTTCTGCATATTTTTTGGTGATCTAGCTTGGACTAGGACACTAGAAAATATGGCTTATTAGAGACTTGTATTGCTTAATTTTCAAATAAACGTGACATATACATATTGCTTGCCGTGACGTTGGGTTATTATCATGAATGGTGCCTGAATTTTCACTAACAGGACTTCATAGTGCCTGAAATTTAAAAGTGATCAATTTGGTACCTAGACTTTTAAAAATCGGACTTCATATTGCCTGAACTTTAATAGTGATCAATTTGGTACCCAGACTTTCAAAAAGAGCACTATGTGTTACCTCCTTCAATTTTTTGTCAAAATTTCGTTAAAAATGAGAGATAAAATGGTCTTTTGACATTAATTTTCATGTAAAATACTATTTTTTACCTCTCAACCTCTATATAAATGTGTATTATAGTGTTTCAAAAAATATATATGCATATAGATATTGCAAAACAATAGATAAATTGATAAATAAAAATATACTCGAACATAAAAAAATATTTCTAACATAAATTGAGTAATAGAAAAAATCTACCGTTCGAGTATATTTTTGTTAATCAATTTATTTATTATTCGAAAATAGCTATATGCACATTTTAATTTTTTCGAAACACCATAGTACACATTTATATAGAGGTTGAGAGGTAAAAAATTGTATTTTGCATGAAAAGTAATATCAAAAAACCATTTTATCCCTCATTTTAATGGAATTTTGATTAAAAAAAATTGACTGAGGTACTACATAGTCCTTTTTTTTAAAGTCTGGGTACCAAATTGATTACTTTTAAAGTTTAGGCACTATAAAGTCCTGTTTTTTAAAGTCTGGGTACCAAATTGATCACTTTTAAAGTTCAGGTACCATGAAGTCCGGTCAAGGAAAGTTCAGGCACCATTCATAATAATTACCCTTTTAAATTTGAGAACTATCTGCTGGTATCCTCGTACGAAAAGGAAACCCACTCTAAGTTTCTGGCATTGCTATTGGGCCCCATCATTTGCTGCCGTTTTTTCGTACTAATAACGCCACTCATGCCAAGTCGTTATTAAGTTGGTAACATACTGCATCATAATCATACGAGTACGACTTTTATTTCTCTTCTTTCTTACCAAACTTGTTTCATTAAAAGGTTCCTCCCCGAAAAGGTGTAAAACATATTTTCATTCAATTATTGGTTAGTGAACAGGCGTCAGATTTGGTAAGGTCTATGTCAAGCAGAATTGGACATGTAGTACATGTACAATACGCATAGAGAAATTCAATTATTTGAGGACGTATTACATGCACAATATGCATAGAGAAATTCAATTATATGTCTTTGGCATTCGGGTGTGGCCACGGACAAAATCTGTGGCTATGAAGGTTTTATCCGTGCCTAAACGCAAATTAGCCACGGATATCCGTGCCTAATCTCCAATAGGCACGCTACACCCATCCGTGGCTTACTCGCTGTCCGTGTTGCTCATTAGACACCCCGTTAGTGATAGGGGTGGAATTTTTGTACCGAATAACGAATACCAACCGTACCATACCGTACCATTACCCATTGGTACACTACCATTCGGTACAGTTACTATTCGGTACGGTACACTACCACTACCGAAAACTTTGGTACGGTATTGGTATTGAAAATCCAATACCATGGTATACCGAATAGTGTATATGCATATTATATTTAATTTTTTTAATAATATTTATAAGGTTTTATCCCCTTTTTTTCTCTTCTTCAAGAATGGAGCACAATCAAAGCTTCTTCCCGTCCACGAGTTCTCTTTCCAAACCTCACGATGGTGGTAAATTGATTGGGGCTATGCTTGGTAAATTATTCTGGAGCTGTGCTTGGTAAATTATTGAGATAGATGGTTGTTGGTGGTAAATTGATTATATATGGTTGTGTTGTTTGTTTGATTGGTAAACTATGATAATATTGGCTTTCAATTTACTTTTGTACATTGAATTTTAATACATTAAACATGGTAGATTCTTAATATTGGCTTTAAATTTAATGTTGTAAAATATATAGATACATAGTTTGGTATTGTACCAATACCGAACACTACCGTACCGTACCATACCGTACCAAAACTTTGGTATGGTATTGGTAGCCATTTTATAGAAACATCCTTAGTTTGGTTGGTACACGGTATTGGGGGTTTGGTACGGTATACCTACCATTCCCACCCCTAGTTAGTGAACTGTGAGTATAGTATGGCCACGGATGACCCAACCGTGGCTAGGAAGGAAATTTATTTTAAGTATATAGCCACGGTGGTGGATCCGTGGCTAAAGAATTTATGGGGCAAAAAAAATATATGCAGAATTAAAATTTCTCATTGAACCAAAAAAATTAAAAATTAAGAGCAAGATCAAAACTACTCACTTTATTTCACAACTACTCACTTGAATTCACAAATGGACCATACAAGCCTTGAATGTTATATCAAAGGCATTCAAAATACACAATGAGATCAGTACCAATAAGCTCTATTCCTAAAGCATTCTCTAGTGTTACCGTAATGAAACTTGACGGAACCGAAAATCAAGCTTTCTATACAGAAATGAGCAGCTTCACTCAAGCCTTTATTTAATCGAAGCGCACAACATGACAGAAGTGTGTCATATAGGCAAAGAATGCAATCGATTCTGGACACCATGCATACCATCCTTAGTGACAAATCGGTGTACCTACAAAAGTTTTAAAAGGGTAAGACAAAGAGGCTATAACTTGTAAGCGGGAGTTGAAACAGAAAGCAAGCCAGGTAGTAATCAATCTTACATGGCCTATACTTGCAGAAGACAAAGGGTCATAATCAAAACTAATAAGCTTTGTTGATCATACTCATCATCTTTACAAAGAGCACGTTTGTGTGTGACTCGAAGATAGTAAAATATGATTTCAGACATAATATATAACGAGCACAGCCAACGATGCACTTGGACCATAGAGACTCAAATAAATCAAACCAAACAACAAATAGAACATAACCAATACCTGGATGGAGGTTAGTATAGCTGCAACATCATAGATAGTACTCCACTGGTTCTGTAGGATGTCCAAGCAAATGCTTCCATCTGCATAAACTGAAATGAGGCAAAGCACATGCAAAACTTAAAACTTGCAACAGCTGGAATATTTCAAAGTAATTGCATTTCGTGAGTTGTTATAACACAAGCACAAGTACGTGAACTAAATATACTGTGAAAGCAGCAAACAAACAAGCTGTGAAAGTAAAGCTTTATTGCCTCACTCAACATTCACTCAACCCCACAAAAATGGTAATTAACACAAACTCATAGTCCATTTAAATCCTCCTGTCCACAAAAAAGTAAGGCTTTTTTGCACCAGAGGTCCCTGTGCTGTGTCACTTGTCTAGCTTTAGTCCCTGTGCTCTAGTGTGTCTCACCAGAGGTCCCTGTGCTCTGTCACATGTTTAACTTTAGTCCCTGTGCTCTAATATGTCTCACCAGAAGTCCCTATGCTCTGTCACTATCTCACTACAGGTCCCTGTGCTCTGTCACTGTTTCACCAGAAGTCCCTGTGCTCCAGGGACCTCTAGTGAGACAGTGACAGAGCACAGGGACCTCTAGTGAGACACATTAGAGCACAGGGGCCTCTGGTGAGAACACACTAGAGCACAGGGACCTCTGGTGAGACACACTAGAGCACAGGGGCTAAAGATAGACATTTGATAGAGCACAGGGACTATAGCTACAAAAAAGCCAAAAAAAGTAATCCATCTCCTACATTTTCACCAAAATCCAAACGAAACCCATGAGTGAAAACGAAGAACCCACCTCGATCTGGCCGTTGGCGGCAACGATATGAACAGCAGGGTGGCGATCATACACACTAGAGTGGCGGAGGAGCGCCGACTCGGTCAAGCAGAGCCTTCACGGTGTTCAATTCGCCCAATTGTACGGCTTTGAAGAGGCCGTGCTCGTCACTCACCAATTGGAGCTCTGCTATTTGTGTTTGTCGTGGCTGCTTGATGAAGGAAAGAAGAGCCTTCATCGTTGCTCTTTCGATTCGGTGACCGGGTTTTGGAGCGCAGGGGCGCTGGAGAAAAATTGGTCACGACGATGACGAAGGCGAGGTTAGGGTTTGGATTAGGGGTGGGATCGGGATGATCCCGATCCAGATCCCGATTACGAAAATCCCGATCCTGTCCCTATCCCGATTAGACGCTAAAAATAATCCCGAATTTCATCTCGATTGAGTCGAGATCCCAACAATAAAATCCCGATTAAGTCGGGATCCCGATCGGGAAACCCGATAAATCCCGACAATTGAATCTCAAGTATAACATGAAATTTTAAATTTTTTGTGTGCATAAATATATAATGTAAACTAACAAGTACAACTTATACATGATGAAAATAAAACATACTAACATAGTAATACAATAACTTGAGGGTGTGTGTGGCTTCTTCTATTATCATGAAGGCCATGTGGCCATGAAGGTGTGTGTTGGCGTGGGGAGAGAGGGAGAAAACCGAAAAAAGAAACAAAAAGTAGAGAATACGTAGAACTTGGAAGAAAATGGTTGAACTGTTCAGAGCCCGAGAAGACCACTTTAAGTTGTTCAAATAAAGAAAATTTCTTCTCGAAAGTTGTTCATTAGCTCAATTCCTATAACATACCGAAAAATCAGATTAATCAGATCACTGTAGCTACTTCAGTTAGGGTAAGAATTAAAACATTAATAAAAATAATTAAATAATATATAGTTGTTGGGATGTCGGGATCCCGACTTTTTTCAAAAAAAATCCCGATCCCGTCCTGATTCAGTCGGGATCGGGACAAAATCCCGACTAGTTGGGATCGGGATTGGGACGCGGGATTCGGGATTTTTTCCCACCCCTAGTTTGGATTTCGCGAAAAAAGTCACACCAGGGAAAGAGATAAGATGAGTTTTAGAAAAAAAAAAAAAAAAACAGAGATAAGAGGAGAGAGAGAAACGTGTCAGGGAAACGAGCGTCTTGGCAAGGTATTATTATTTTGTTTTGTTAGCCACAATTAGAAGAAATCTGTGGCTACAACAACACAAATTCTAATATAATATTTGTTCTGACGCAGCGGAACAATATAGCAATAGCCTTAGGGATCCACACGTTCACCCTAATGAAGAATAAACTCTGGAATCCACCAGAAACCTGAAATCCATCAGCAATTAAGAGAAAAACTCTCAAGAAGAATAATTTTATTGATTGATAAAACTCCCCCTAAAGGTAGCGATGTGCCTTTTATACATGACAAAACCCTAGCTAAAAAGGGAAACAAATAGAAAAGGAAGATAGAATCACAATCCTACCAAAACTAGAAAAGTAAATAAACTGCGGAATTGGGATTTTGGCTATAAACCGTCAGGGCTCATTGTTTCACAATGAGTCTTGTAGATCTCGTCGTTTCCCTTGAAATCAACATATTATGGGCTTAAATTCGACAATTCAGTCCAAAGTTACAATGTTCCAGCCGAACCCGAAATATCCAATAAATCTGACGCTTGTCCTTTCCTGCAGCAAGAAACCTTCCTATAGTTGAATTCCCAATTCTCAATTCACTTTTCTTGGCATTCCGAAGTCTTCGTCTTCGGACCTTCCTTTTGAGTATTTTACCCATTCTTCGTCCTACATCAGTCTCCTCCACTTGTAAAGAACTCGACCTCGAGTTCACCTTGAATGGAACTAGGACATGTTGATGCCCAAAAATGGCTCGGGTCAACGGTCAATGAAAGTGGAGGAATCCTTGTTCGGATTGGAGTGTATGTTTCCGGGAGCTGAGAGGCTAGCTCCGGATGGTGGCTTCCGGGAGGGCCCGGAAGGTGCTTGTCCGGAAAGGTGTGTCCAGATGAGGAGAGATGTCTTCTGTCTTGACCCGACCTGGGACGGAAAGCTGACTCCGGGGAAGGACTCCGGGGAACCTGCACACAAAGAGAGGTAAGCTCGGAAGGGCACCGGTGTGGTACCGGCCTAGATCCTCCGATGCTTAAGTCAGCCGGGAAGAAGGGGATCTCTACAGTAGAGAGGATTTTAGAGAGAGTGAAGAGTGACCTTTCTTGGAACCCTCGACCCTTTGGAGGGTGAGGGGTATTTATAGAGGAGGGCGATGGCGCCCTTGTAATTAGTGGCAATGTAGGGTGGGTTCCCCACATTGCCCCCCTTCTTGGAGGCTTGTGGAAGCCATGTGTCACCAAGGTATTGGTTGCCTTGGTGGGCTTTGTTTGGAGTAGCATATGGGCCTTGGTCGGCCTGAAGGTGAGCCTCTGGAATGGCACTCCCGGGAGGCAGGTCTCCAGGAGTACAGTTCCCGGGAGGGTAGGCTTCCGGACGGGCTTCCGGGAAGTGTATTCCCGGAAGGTGAGAGTTGTCTAAAAGTCTTCCTTCTCCAGGTGACATGTGACCGGTCGGGTATGGTATCAACAGGACATAATCTTGTATCCTTGGACCTGTAGACTCGTAATACTTAGAAGGTATGATCAAGGATCCAACACCATAAACTAATTTCGAATAAGCAACTGTGCAATCATCTTCCAAAGTACGCTCTCCTCGATCATTCGCACAAATATCTTCAATCTTGGTCTTTGGTGGCCACAGCAAAGTAGCTGCACCTCCAGCCACCTCAACCATACATGTACTAAGATCATGAGCACAACGTTCCTCTTCTATTAGGATTGAGTTCTCATTGGCCAAATTGATATTTGTTTCCACATTCTCTTCCTCTCTTCCTTGATTCACTGTAATTGAAGGTAGAACAAGATCAATACCATCCATGATTTCTTCTTCATCATTCGTTTGGCCCACCACAGTTGTAGGTGAATCAATATCTATTGCTTCTACTGGGATATGAGTCTCAACAAGGGATTGAAATTCCTTTTCTTCAATTTTCTCCCTTGTATTTTCTTGGCACATCGGATCTTCAATGGATTTGGTCTCAAAAACTTTTCTTCTGAAACTAGTCCTTGAAACATACAATTCGTAATCCCATGGAAACAAAAGCTTTACCAATGTTCGCTTCATATAGCTCCAAGTTCGGATAGGATTCTTACCTTCGTGTTTTCTAGATTTATGCATCTGAACCCAACAAGTGGCAGCATAACCCTTCAAACGCAAGCTAATTGCTTTCACCATCTGCTCCTCTGAAATAGATATTGGTTTGAAGAAATTCTCTACATCTTTGACCCAATCAAGAAAGTCTTCAATGTTGCCACTAGTTCTGAAAGAGGGAATCTCCAATGAACTAATAATTCGTATAGGCTGACTTGGGGCAAATCCTCCAGGCTTCTTAGGTCGCCCACTGTTGTTGTTGCCTTCGTTGTTGATGTTCAACGCCCGATTTCCAGCTAAAGTTTCAAGGCGGCGCATTCGTTCATCATACTTAATCCTGGAAGTTGGTTCCCCACCAGGTTGGGTCCTATTATTCCCATGATCTCCTGCCATCGAGCCAAGGCAAACCTGCTCTGATGCCAATTGACGCAGCGGAACAATATAGCAATAGCCTTAGGGATCCACACATTCACCCTAATGAAGAATAAACTCTGGAATCCACCAGAAACCTGAAATCCATCAGCAATTAAGAGAAAAACTCTCAAGAAGAATAATTTTATTGATTGATAAAACTCCCCCTAAAGGTAGCATTGTGCCTTTTATACATGACAAAACCCTAGCTAAAAAGGGAAACAAATAGAAAAGGAAGATAGAATCACAATCCTACCAAAATTAGAAAAGTAAATAAACTGCGGAATTGATCTAGTAAACGAGGGATTTCGGCTATAAACCGTCAGGGCTCATTGTTTTACAATGATCTTGTAGATCTCGTCGTTTCCCTTGAAATCAACATATTATGGGCCTAAATTCGACAATTCAGCCAAAGTTACAATGTTCCAGCCGAACCCGAAATATCCAATAAATCTGACGCTTGTCCTTTCCTGCGGCAAGAAACCTTCCTATACTTGAATTCCCAATTCTCAATTCACTTCTCTTGGCATTCAGAAGTCTTCGTCTTCGGACCTTCCTTTTGAGTATTTTACCCATTCTTCGTCCTACATCATGTTTAGCCACAGTTTTGGTGGAAAAGTGTGGCAAAATTTGAATTTCCCACATGTTAGAGTGTGGGTAAGAGCTTATACCCACACTTACAAGTGAAATGTGCCTAATTGAAAACAAAGAAGCACCAAACTTAGTGGTGCCTAAGTTTTGGTGGCTATTGTGCAAATTTCTTGTAGTGACGTACACATAAATTTTAATGTAATACCAATATCAAAGTCAAGGCATAGCATAGATCAATTTGCACGCGCTTCAATTATTGTTTTCTCCAAGCACATCACACTTTGTATGAATAATGCTGATATTTTAAGAATCGTTGTCATGCAAACTTTTTAAGGGGCATCCCACATCAAAATTCACTTGCATAATATTCACCGTGATTACATGAACTATATGTTGATTTTGGCTCATAATTGAACCAAAACTTGTGATGTTATGCCAGAAAGTAGCAGCTGATTTTGTACAACTAAATAGGAATAGGAAGCTAGTTATTAGCTTGGTTTACATTTTTGTATAAGTGGAGGTAGAGTGTTTTGCACACTTGTGGCTGCTGCATGTTTTCTTTGCAACAATTTGCAATAGTATAGTATTAGTAGGTTGCATGAATGCAATGTGAAGACTTTGAAGACTTGGCTGCTCATTTTTGTTTGCTTTAAGATAGAAAGTTTCTCTTTCTTCTTGAGTGAGCACGCCAAGCATTGTGAGGAGAGACAGAAGGAAAGTTGATACCTTCATTTGTTCTTCTTTTTCATTGAAAACTTGAGTGAGTGAGCGTGGGTTATTTGGGGTTAAGGGTTTGTGAGTGTTCTTATTGATTATTCTAGAATACTCGTCATCTCCAAATTAGATTAGGCTCGTTATCAAGACTGAACCAGTATAAATCTTGAAAGAGCGGTGGCTGACCATGTTCCGGTCGGCCTTCAAGAACCGGGCCCCCACTTAAAAGGGAGCCTCTCAAAATTTATTTTCTTTTGTTTTTTTCTTTTATTACTCAAATTCACATGTATTTAATTTAAGAAAAAATAATGTTTAGCTATTTATAACTACTCTCGCTTTTGTTGGTGTCCATTGATTCAAATTTCAAGGTTAGGTTTGTAGCTTTAATAAATTAGCTTAGTCGAATGTTGAAATATTTGTTGGTTTTCCAGTACATTAGTAGGATGTTAAAAAATTTAACTTTGTTGCTCTGTGATCTTTTTGTTTTGTTTTGCTATCAATACTTTATCTTAGATTCAATCGTCTTTTATGAAGTTTGTTATACGTTGTTAATTTGTTGTTTACCTTTTTGTTAATTAGTAGTTGTTTTAGTCTTTTTGAAGATCAGTTGAAGGGCCCTGGTAAAATTTTTGAACCAGGCCCCCAAATTCTCAGCCACGGCTCTGAATCCTGATGTTGTTGTTGTTTGCTTGTTAACTTTATCACTTATCATATTTTCGTTGTCAATCACAATCTAGCAAATATTCGGTTAATGCTTCCGCACAACACTATATTTAGATAACAGGGGATCAATTGCTGAATTTACTTCTAACGGAAATCCTATCAGTACATTTACAATTTATACATATATGTGAATTTAGCAATATGCTCTCTTCAAAAGTTGCTTCTAATCATATGTGCAATTCGAGAACACCCGAATCCCGAATGCTAGACAATTCCTCGCAAATTAATAATTATTTGGCCTCGGACGAAAGAGATGCTGATGAGAAGCCACTATGCCAATTTCATATATAGATGACGCTGTATGGATGACGGTCCCAAAAGAAACCGTCATCCAAGAAAAATAGACGACGGTTATTCTAGAAACCGTCATGTAAAGGGGCTCTGAAAAATTCAAAAAACGCAGGTTGCAACAGTAGACAACAGTTTATAAGAAACCATCATCTAAATGACCAAAATAGACGACGGTTTACATACAATAGTCATCCGACGCGAAGAGATAGACGACGGTTTTTAAAAACTGTCATCAAAGCAAATAAGCAGATGACGGTTTTTCCAAAACTGTCATCTATGTGAACCCGCGAATCTAGAAACGCGCGCGCGCGGCAACTTATTCCTCCAAAAACAAAATCCCTAAAATCCCAATTTTTCTCTAAGTCCCAATTTTTCTCTGAATGTTCGCTTAACTCCCAGAAACCCCGACCCCGTCGAAATCCTTTGTATCATTCACCATTCAAATCAAAATTGAACCCCCAATTCATTTTTCCTTCTCCTAGATTTCCCAATTCGTTCATTCTCGATAAGATTTTTTCAGAGCCGCCACCAGATTCAGTTCGCCTCACCCTTCAATTCCGAGTGGGCAGCCGCAACCTTCATTGCGAGCTAGTCTCCTTGACCTTCACCGCTGAGTGGGTTGGCCTCAATTTTAATCGGCGGTATGTTACTGAATTCAAAAATGATTGTTGGTTAATGAATTCGACCATTCGGAAAAGATGAGTTTGGGTTTTATGGATAAGATGGGTTTGGGTTTGGGTTTTAGGGATAAGACGTTACAGAATTCATCTGTTGTGACCATATTGGTTGTTTGTAAGCATGTGTTTGTATGCCTGCTGTTGGTATGGTCGAATTTCAAGAATCTTTCAGTAATGCAAGTGTGAAGCATTTGATTTTCTTTGTCTATTGCTCGTTGTGCTTGATGTTTGGTGGTTAATTGGAGGAGAAGAATATGTTGAACTGATTTTCAATAATAAAACCATTACCTAGCTTTGATTTGGATAAAGTTGTGATGTGTTTATTAATCATGGGAACTCGGAAGATAAGATTTGTGATGAAAATGCTTTGCGATTCCGAATTGTTTTCAAAATGATTTTGATGTTTCATTGGTATATCACGAAGTATGGACTTTATTTTCTGGGTTTTAGAATCATAAAGTATAAATGTACTTAGGTGAATTACAGATTGACTATGGCTGCTAGGACATCCTGAGGATTATTTTAATGGTGCTTGTGATTTTGACCAGATTACCTTTATGTGATTGCTGAAGGTGCTCTCAAGTTTGAGGCTGAGAAGACTGATGATACCCATGCTGCTACTGCTTACACGAAGGTATAATTACATATTTTTTCGATTTCTATATCTTATCATGTGTTTGGTTGTTTGTTTTACTAATGTGGTATAATGATAGTTATGTGTTGTGATACAAAACCCAATTTACTAATGTGGTATATTGTACCAGTTTGAACTGATTTACTTCCTTCTATTATTATTCTTTCAGGGAGTTGACATATGTGAGCCTCTAACTGAAGAGTGTTGTATCTTATCAGCTTTTGAGGTATTTCACATTCTGTTGTTCTTTTTGTAGTAGCTTGTGATTTAGGTGACTATCTGAAGCATGTATTTGGGACTATTTCATTCTGAACTTGGCTTCATTGTTGAAGATACATTTAGTTATGCCAGCAATGATGTTATAGATATTAGTGAAGTTGGAAGATATTACCTTAGAACTCACGCTAGCAGTGATGTTATACATATATATTAGAGATTGAACTACATTTAGTTATTGTTTTGCCAATTAATTGAATGTTATGTTTTGTTTTCTTGTCTTTGTGTTTTTGGAATGAGAAAGATGGATACTGCTTGGTATTTTGCTAATAGAAGAACTGAAGAATACAAATCAGGGGTCACTACGTTTTTGAAAATAGCTATAGAGAATGCTAGCAATCTGAATCACATCAGTTGTCCTTGTATGAAGTGTCTGAATATCAAATCCCTTTATCCCGTTGTTATAAAAGAGCATCTATTTTTCAATGGCATTGACAAAACATATACCCGCTGGATTTGGCATGGTGAACCACCTATCTCAGCTGCTAGTCATTGTCCAAATGTAGATAGAGGGCACGATTTTCAGTCGGTCAATATGGAAGACATCGAGTTAGATGACTTCGACTTTGAGTCCAAAGAGTTTTTTAGGGTCATTGAGGATGGTGATAAGCCATTGTACCCGGGATGTACAACTAGAACTAAACTAGGTACATTAGTCAAATTGTACAATTTGAAAGCTAAGCATGGAATGACAGACGCTTGCTTCAATGACTTACTATAGTAGCTTTCAATTATACTTCCTGAAGAGAATGAGATACCTTCATCGATGTATGAAGCAAAAAAGATACTGCATGCATTAGGATTGCAATATGAAAAGATACATGCATGTCCCAATGACTGTATCTTATACCGAAAGGAGTATGAGCATTCAGTCCAATGTCCAACATGTTGTTTGCCACGGTGGAAGGTGGGGAAACATGACAAAAAAATTAGGAAAGGAGTGCCTGCGAAGGTGTTGTGGTACTTTCCAGTTATCCATAGGTTTAGAAGATGGTTCCAGTCATCTAATACTGCTAGGGATTTGATTTGGCATTCAAAAAGAAAAGTCGTTGAGGGTCAAATGCGACATCCAGCGGATTCACCAGCATGGAAGATGCTTGACACGAAATGGCCAGAGTTTGGTGAAGATCCTCGAAATATGAGACTTGGTCTTTCAGCCGATGGTTTCAATCCACATGGAGCTATGAGCAGTAAACACACGTGTTGGCCGGTTATTCTTGTCTGTTACAACCTTCCACCATACTTGTGTTTTAAAAAGAAGTTCATGATGTTAACTTTGTTAATATCAGGTCCAAAGCAACCGGGAAACGATATTGACGTGTATCTAGCCCCTTTGATCGATGATTTGAAGCTACTATGGAATGGAGTTTCTGGGGTTTATGATGCACACAAGGGCGAGCACTTCACTCTAAGGGATGCACTCATGTGGACCATCAATGACTTCCCAGCATATGGGAATTTATCAGGCTGCGTGGTGAAGGGGTATAATGCATGCCCAATATGTGGAGCTGATACAAAACCAACATGGTTAAACAATGGTGGAAAATGTGCATACATTGGTTACTGCAAGTACCTGCCTCGCTTTCATCCTTATAGTAGACAGAAAACTGGATTCAATGGACATAAAGAGGATGACTCTGCTCCGATTCCTTTAAATGGAGAGCAAGTATTTGAAAAGGTCAAGTGTATCAGCTGTACATTCGGAAAGAAAGTTCGGCAACTAAAATTTGATGAAGGGAATTGACCTTGTTGGAAAAAGAAGCCCATATTCTTTGATCTTGAATATTGGAAATTTCAACCCGTTAGACATATGCTTGATGTAATGCATATTGAGAAGAACTCATTAGAAAGTATTATCGGTACATTATTGAATATTCCTGGAAAAACAAAAGATGGCCATGCAGCTCGCTTGAATATGTTGGCCATGGGGATAACAAAGTTGAAAGCTCCAGAAGAGGAAGGGAAAAAGGCACGATTATCACCAGCTTGCTGGAATCTCTTAAAGGAGGAGAAGCAAACTCTTTGTAGTTCACTTTATCAAATGAAGGTTCCCGAAGGCTATTCATCTAATGTGCGAAGTCATGTAAACATGGATGAACTAAAACTCTAAGCCCTAAAGTCACATGACTGCCATACATTGATGCAACAGCTGCTGCCAATTGCCATACGGGGATGTTTAGAAGATTCAGTGAGGAATGCTATCATTCGGTTTTGTTACTTCTTCAATTCATTGTGCACAAAAACCGTGGATGTTTCGAGCCTAGCAACTATGCAAGAGGAGTTAGTAGTAACACTTTGCTTGTTGGAGAAGTATTTTCCTCCATCTTTCTTCGATATCATGATACACTTAACTGTGCATCTTATTAGAGAAGTTGAATTATGTGGTCCAGTTTGATTTAGATGGATGTATCCCTTTGAAAGATATATGAAAGTTTTGAAAGGCTATGTAAATATTACTGTCCATCCAGAAGGCTGCATGATTGAGTGCTATTTGGGGGAAGAAGGTGTCGAGATATATGCTGAACACTTTGACAAAGTGAAGACTGTTGGGATTCGTTCAAGTCTGGATCCCATTCTACCAAGGGAGTGTAGGCCTTTATCAGGTGCTACTATATTGACTTTTGACCGTAAAGAATTGAACAAGGCACATCTGTACGTACTAGAGCAAGAAGTCGATGTGGATCCCTATATCACGTAAGCTGCCTTTCACTTATTGTGCAGTTTTTTCATTTGTTTATGGATCACTATGTGTTTTTGTGCTCATCCTAGGCACAAAAAAGATGTAGCATGGCTCCAAGAGCAACACCATAAGAGTTTTATTGATTGGTTTCGTGAGAAGGTAAGCATGAATATATGGAGTTTTGTATAATTTTTTGCTTACATTCAGAATTCTACACTAAATAACACTTGTGCTTTTAATGGCATATTTCACAGGTGGGGTTTGAGCTAAGCTTGGATGCTTCTAGTGTATTAGAGACTGTAAAATGGCTAGCATATGGTCCTCGCATGGAAGTACCAACATATAAGGGTTACAAGATTAATGGTGTCACTTTTAACACAATAAGTCAGGATGATATGCGAGCCGTTCAAAACAGCGGAGTTCACTTGGTGGCAGATGCAATGCAGGTTTCAAAAGTTGGAAAGGATAAGGCACCGATCACTACTAATATGGGGTTTTATGGTGTTATTCAAGAAATATGGGAGCTTGACTATTGCAAGTTCAGTAGGACATTGTTTAAGTGTCAGTGGGTTAACAACAAAAATGGTATTATGGTGGATGAATTTGGGGTTACCGTTGTGGATCTTAGTAAGGTAGGCCACAAAGAAGAACCGTTTGTTTTAGGAAGGCAAGTTGAGCAAATCTTCTATTACCAGGATCCTTCAAATCCTTGTTGGTCAGCTGTATTACACATGCAAGATAGGTTTTACTACGACAATGACTTACAAGACACTGTTATTGATCATCGTGCATACTGCAAAAGCATGCCACCAATTAAGAACTTCGATGAGGCTGAGAAAAGCTACCACAAACCGGGGAATGAACATTTTTTGGTTGATAAATGCTAGGGTTTCAATGTATTAAGTACTTGTAAACTTCTTCTTTTTTTAAATAGATGGATTTGATTGAAGTTTGATTCCTTCAAGTCTGTTTTTTGATTGAAGTTTGATACATGTACTTCTGTTTGACATATATAAATGCTAGTGTTCAGTCTTGTTGTGCTTATTATGATAGGTGCTACATGTATCATCCGTTTTTGTTTTTGGTACTTCGTTTGTTGGTCGGTTGATTGTAAGATGGACTTAATTTGGAGAATTCATACTAATCTGTGTTTGTTAATGCAGGGAGTATGGCGCCATTAAAAACAAGACCAGGAGTATCTTGTTCATCAAAAGCATCAAAGAAATCTGAGAAGAAGAAATGTGACAGCAAGGTGGATGTGGAACCTAGTGTAGACCAGGTTGAGGAAGTGGTGAGTAACAAGAAAAAGAAGGTTAAAGGCACTATCACCATGGAACACCTTCAGAAGAGGAAATTCACCAGTGAGAAGATGGCAATCCAGTATAATAGCAAGGGGCAAATGTATGGTCAAGCAAATACATACATGCAGTCTTTTATCGGGAATCTCATTAAAAGGATTCTGATTACTTACACGAATTGGGTGAGTGATGGGTTGAGCACTGCAAAAAATGTTCCAGAATCTACAAAGGCAAAGATTTGGGAATGAGTGGAGGTAATTTTCAGGAAACTATGTAGGAAAGCAATATTTTTTATCAAAATTTTATAGTGTATTAATCAACTATCTGTTAAATATGCAGGGCTTATTTGAGGTGGGTCGGGGTGGCAGAAAAGCTGTCCTTACTTCAGCTGCAGAAAAATTTCAGAACTTCCAGTATCGGTTGACACGTGACTTCATTGTCCCATTCAAGGATGATCCCCAAGCATTAGCTAAGCCACCAGCTCTGTATAGTTATATCACTGAAGAACATTGGCATGAGTTTGTGAGATCAAGGTTAGATGACAAATGGAAGCAAGAACACATTGTACAATCTAATAGACGGGCAAAAAATCAATATGACCATCGTTTATCTCGGAAGGGATATGCTGGGCTGGAGCAAGACCTGGTACAGATTGCAAACTATAGTTAGTGTAATGTTATTTTACCTACATAAATGTTTGTTTATACAAACTGTTTTGTTTAATGTTAGTACTTTTTTACTTGAGAAGTTAAAGGAGATGCATGGCGAATCCGAAGTTAGTAGGGCCGTGCTTTGGACGAAAGCAAGGGAAGACAAAAAGGGAAACATTCTGAACCCCAAAGTGGCAGAGAAGGCAAAATTGATTGTAAGTTTCTTTGATGTTGTGTTGGACTTTACATTCTTATACCATATAATCTGTAAGTAACATCAATTGCTCTGATTTCTGTAAGTTTGATTTCTCTAAATCAGACTTCTCTACTTCTACATCCATTGGTCTCATGTACACACTTTGTTAACTATTTGAATGAAAATAGGAGGAAATAAATCAACAAATAGAGGAGGGTGGTGTAATTTCTGAAGGAACTAATGATGTGCTAACAATGGCGTTGGGTATGCCATAACACAATGGAAGGGCTAGGGGTGTAGGCAGTAGGGTAAACCCAAGCATTTACTTTAACTTCCCAAAAAATAAGAGAGATAATGTGAAGGAGTTAGTTAAACAGTAAGGAGAAGCATATGAGGCAAAAACACAAGAGCTTTTGGAAAGGCAAAATATGTTGTGGGAAGCAAGGTTCAAGGCTTTTGCATGCTCAGTTTCTGGAGCTAAGGCACCTAGTACAACCCCTTCTGAAAAAGCAAGTTATAATGAGGAGTATGAACCTCCAACTGATTAGAAAATAGAGCCCAAAAATGATGTGCAGATTGAGTTAGTTGAAGAAATTAATGAAGCTGCTATGTACAAGGTTAGTTAAACCTGTTTCATGTGTATAGTTTGATATAATTAATCTGATAAGTGTGCTTCAATTATACTAATTGTTTTTCCGTTTAGGGTATTTAGTCAAAATACCCCCTTAACTTGTAGGTCACTTTCAATTCGCCCCCTTAACTTATGCCTTGGAAAATTAACTCCTTTAACTTGTGTTTTTGACCAATTTTCCCAATTCTGTCTAATTTAACTAAGGGGCACAAATTTGGCCGTTATGTAGAGCGCATTTTTGTCCAAAGTCGTCTTCTTCTCTTCTTTGTTGTCGCCGTCAAACCGAGGGGTTTTATTTGACGAATAGGGGAATATGTCCAGCTTGCTTACACAATGAAATAAATCCAGCACGATCTAATATCATTCTACCTCAAAACTCTTCGAATCAAACATCCAAACAAGTCAAACATGGTGTTTTGATTGGCCCCATCAACAATTACCAGCTGAAATCAATTTGGGTGAAAGGAAAAAATGGGGTTAAATTGGGTTTGTCGACCCAATTGATGGAAGCTTTGGGTTATCTACTTTGCATTCTATTCTAATTGGTTTGAATTGTTTTTCATTCTGTTGCATATGGGTTCATAATAGCTTGCTAGTTTCTGTATTGGTTTGAACCATGAATATGCAAAGTTTATGGCGGCGATTGCGGAGCGGCAGAGCGGTGCAGGTCTGCTGCGATGGGAGCACGTGTCGATACAGACGACGTGAAAGGTGTGACTACAAAGCGAAAGGAGATGGAGCTTGTCGCACTTGCATGACTCGAACTTCGAGATGAAGACGGCACAATCGACGACGAGGGTGATGGTGGAGGAGCGGCAGGTGATGGCAGAGTAAGTAGAGCGGCAGGGCGGTGGCGGAGGCGGAGGCCTCCTAATTTACACGGCGAGTGGAGATACGGCAGAGGAAGGGGCGAGTTGGCGGAACTAGCGGCGGTTGAGGTGGTGGAAGAAGGAGGCAGGGGAGGATCGAGACGGCGACTATGATGGTGAGGAGCAGGAGGATTATCCAGAGACCTTAGTTTTATGGAAATTGACTAAAAATCCCCAACGTGCAGGTCCAGTAAGACTCTTTGGCAGTCAAATGGATGTTTAATGGTTAATTTAGATGGAAAGGGGGCAAATTGGCTAAAAATACTAGTTAAAGGGAGTAATTCTCTAATGTGAAAGTTAAGGGAGCAAATTAAAAGTGACCTACAAGTTAAGGGGGCAAATTGACTAATTACCCTTCTGTTTATAACTTATGTACAATGTAGGGGGAAAAATGTGGTCTAGCTATAGAGTGTGCAGGTCAGATTGTTGCTCACGGTCATATCATCAAATATGATGCTTCTAAGGTGCACGGTTCTTTGTCTTTGAAAGATGATCATTTGCAAGTGGTGATAGATAATATACTTGATGAATGGGCCAAGCTACCTAATCCTATACCAGAGAAAGGCTTATTTCTTGGGGGAGATGCTAAAGATGCTGTTATTCCTTGGCCAAAGGATCTTGTTATATTATCTTCAACAGTGGTAATCAACTCACTTTCACCTTGTTATGTTTCATTCTAATTCTACATAATAGACTAGTAAATGTGTTCCATTTTGCCAAATGCTGGATAATGTCAGCCGAAGAAACAATGTGTGAACGATCACCGAGTTACATAGCTGGAAAAGAAAGACGCTAGTCTTTCAAAGATGCCAGGTCACTACGCCAAAAACACCCTATAATAGCATCAACTTATGACATTTTTTTCAAAATGCTATAAAATGTGCCACATTCAACATAAAAAAACATTGTAAATGAAAAAGGGGATACGGGCGGATACTTTTTGGGTGAAAATTAGGGTGAACATTTTGTAAGTCTTCCACTCCGCCAAAACTCTCCCAATTTCTACTCCCAACTTTAAACTCTCGCCTCTCTCTCTCTCTCTCTCTCTCTCTCTCTCTCTCTCTCTCTCTCTCTCTCTCTCTCTCTCTCTCTTATCACAAAATTGGGCTTAGTATAATTGGCAGCTTCCGACGCGGCAATCGAAACCCTAAGGAGCAGAGGATGGTGCTTCGGCAACCTGGACCAAGTAAAAGCGTGGTCTCGATCCACTCCGCCTTGGTTGAGGACACGCGTACGGTCATGAACTCAGTGGAGACGGAGTTCACCAACATAGAGCTCAAGTCCATTTGCGCCCAGTCCTTACCCGACCCCATTACGTTCCATAAATCATCCCATCTTCTCCGTCCGAAAGTTCTCCAGGCAAAGAATTAATCTTAACAACCTCATTCTAGGTAACTTCACAAACCTAATTTCTCTCAGTTTTCTCGACATTCATTAGCCTTGGCTGCAAAATCCAGCAGATTGAACTAGTTTTCGATTTCTAGGGTTTTAATCCCGAACCGTAGAATTTTGATCCTATTCAACTTTTTTCGGTGAAAACTTTGATTCTCGGAGTATTCGAACAATCATGAGGCCTGACTTCAGCGGTCTTGAAACAGCTACGCCTCTGTGTGGGCCCAGCGATGGGTTTCTCGACGCCTTTCGGGCTCCGCCCTCTTTTGAAGTTCCGATTATGAATGATGTGAGTTTTTGATTTGCTGTTTTTGCCGCTTCTTTTGCCTCTATTTTGGTCGCATTTGGCTGATTGGTGAGTTTTTGTCGCTGTTCAGTATGATGGGTTCCACAAAGAAGCAATCCAGATGGTGTGTAGATTCATTTGATTGTGAACTTCAATTTACACTAAGCTATGTTGTGGAATTTGATTAATTTAATTGGGACGTTAATTTTTACGTTAATTTGCAGCTTATATTTCCCTATTTGGATTTGCATATAAAGTATTATGATTTGGGGATTTTGAATCGTGATGCTACCGATGATAGAGTTATGGTAGAGAGTGCTGAAGCCACTCTCAAGGGAGTAACTTGCTTTCAAAATGGATTATTGAATTTCATTGCTGTTAGAATAAATCGATATATTCATCTTTGTTGTGTTTTGGTTTGAAATTTTATGCCCTGCAGGTACAATGTTGCTGTGAAATGAGCCACGATAACTCCTGGTTAGTTGCTTGCTTCATTTTGTTTTTGGTTTTTGTATCAGTCGCAATGAGGATCTTTAATCTTTCTTAGGGATGTTCAAACTTATGGAAGGCTAGCTCTAGTTAATTTGTGCATAGATATCTACTTTTACCATTTAACCTTATTGGGTTTGCTCCTATTTGATCATTGCAATGTCTTTGCTCGGTCTGCACACAAATGAAAAGCTAAATGCGGTTGAGAATTTGGTGATGATTCTTTGCACTATAGCAGCTTGTTTTCAGATTAAATCTAATAAGCTTTTGATCTATGAAAATTGTTGGTAGTCTTTGAGTTGGACTTTGATTTGTATTTTGAAAATGCAGGGACGATTTCAACAAGTTAGAGATTGGACAAACAATTTACTTATGAGATCAGTTATGGAAGCTTATATGTACTAACTAATGAATGCTTGGATTTTCCATCAGACTTTATAGAGTCTTAGACCTGCTCAGATGGGTTTGCACATTTTTTTATTTGATTATTTATTTCTATTTTTTTGAAGCCTCATGTTGATCTTCTTGAGCCCGTATCACATTTCCTAGAAGCTGCGTGGAAAATTTGGCTCCAGAGAATGATATGGTTTCTAATATGCATAGGGCCACTAACCTCTTCTTTGTGCTACTAACTGAAATGTCTATTTCTCCACATTCTATTTTCTAAACCAAAATTTGATAGAGGATAACAAGTTCTATCAAGAGAATGGATAATTGCGAACTAATGGTGTTGATGTGCAGGAGTCGAGTTAGACAATCAAGATAGGAGTGTCACCAGGTCTGACTTGTACTTTAAGGAGCTCTTTCGTCAGTGTGGATCTCATCTTTACAAATCAAAGGTTAGATGTAATATTATGTGTTATGTGCTATTAGCTATAGAATGTGATCTGTAGTTTTCTGTTTTTCCATTGCTGATAACTCATTAGTTTTTGAGGGAGATGGTTTAAGATTCTCTTCAAACAGGCTTCTAACTAGTAGATCCTTTCACCATGAGAAAGTGAGATTGTTTTGCGAAAGAGGTCAAAGATTTTTGAGATTGTAGCAGCACGTGATATTGTATTTGCCCTTGCACAATGTGGTGTTTGAAGTGCTTGGCTGGTGGTTCATGTGAATAGGCGTTGTGTGCTTAGAATTTGTGTGGTATTCTAATTTGTACGGTTCATGTTTTGGTCATATACTTTTCTGAAATTTTATTGCTTGCCTACATCTTATATGAACTTATGTTGATAGATAAAGATTGGGTTCATCTTAACAGGTAATAAAACCTATAATGACTAAGTTAAATATTCGAAATTAAACCACTCTTTGTGGATTCTGTTTTGCAATTGTTGGTATGCATTTGGATTTGAGCAAAAACTCTGCTCTAATTAACTCTGTTTATATGCACTCTTTTAACTCTGTTTGATGTGATTTCAAAATTGGAAATTTGCAGGGCTTTTGTAGTTGATTTGGGAGTCTGCTGCAATTTAGACTCTTTTGAGCTAACCCTCAAAAATGTCACAGGAACCTGTAAAGCCTGCCCCTTTATTCTAGGTATTTTTTTTGTTTTTATCTCAAGCTTAGAAACTCAAATAAGCAACTGAACTATAGGCTCGCCCTTTGCAGTACTGTTTCAGATTATACATGTAAGTTAGAATTCATGGAGTTTTCCAACTTTTTCTGGAAATATGAGATGGTTTTTCAAGAAACTGGTTATTCTAGGTATTTTTTTTGTTTTTATCTCAAGCTTAGAAACTCAAATAAGCAACTGAACTATAGGCTCGCCCTTTGCAGTACTGTTTCAGATTATACATGTAAGTTAGAATTCATGGAGTTTTCCAATTTTTTCTGGAAATATGAGATGGTTTTTCAAGAAACTGGTTGTCTATTCATGTTTGTTTTCTTGTTTTGTTTTCGGATTTGGTTATTTGTGAGTAGGAAATGAATGTTGTGAAACATTGGCATACTATGGGATGAGCTCCAATCTGGTGATTTATTTCAAGACAGCTAGCCTAGACAAGTGTTGTTGCTGCTAAAAATAACTCAAACTGGAGTTGAACATGTTACCTCATAGCATGGTCATCGGACAAAGTTATTTAGGCCGAATAGTCAAGTAAGTGGCAACAAAATATCTTGGTTACATATGCGAGTTTTTATATGCAATGACATTCTAAGAGCTAGCGAGATTTGTTGTAGAAGGATATTGTTTTTCTTTAATGGGAGCGTTAATTTTAGTGTATGCGGATGCTGTAGTATTATGAGAGGTTAATAAACTCTAGTTATGCAACTTATTATTGTAAGATACAGTTTACATCAACTTCTGTGGATGTTGTAGTTTTATAAATGCAATGAAATCTTTTGGAAAACTGTTGGCTGCTTAGTTGTGAATGTGTTCTGTTGTTGGCTGCAATGGCATTCGAATATGAATTATGTTGTATTCAGTTTTCTGGGAACTGCCCATTGTAAAAATGCTCTGAATTATGGAATGTCAAATTATAGCATTTTGCAGACTTTGTAAAATCAATACAATAGCTTTCCCAAGTATGCAATGAGATGCAATCACGGCATTACCACAAAGCTATAGAAAATGATACAATAGCGTTCTATAGACGCTATAGATGTGACTTTTTATAGCACTACAAAAACACTATAATAGAACCCCACTTTTCTTAGCGTGGGCAAATACAGCGTTCCTTTAAACGCCAAGAGATCTCACAATAGCGTTTTTGGTGGGCTATAATAGGCCATTTCTGCCGTAGTGGGTTCTTTGACATCTTTGAAGATGCTAGGTGCATTTGCATCTACTCAAATGGCACCAGATTACATCTCATTCCAAATAGAAGATACTGTATTTGGATATGAGCGTAAGGGATTTGTACTGCAATATGATATTGTTAGGGTTCGAAACCTGGATGAGGTCACCACAAGTATCATTGTAGTGTACATAAGGTAAGTTATGAAGACACCCAGTGTTATACCATATTATTCAGGATGATACTCGACTGATCTAATAAATGATTTTAACTAATTAGGTATTTGTATGGTGTGCTGGAACAATCCAAAATGTTAGATATGGTAAAGTTTTCTGATCCCGATAAACTTGGAGTAGGTTGTGGATCAACCACTATTCAGTCCCGTACAATTGCAGCAGCTCTGAAAGGTTCGTCTCCTGGTCAGCTGTGTTTATTGCCTCAAAACTCAGGGTAAGTACTTACATTCCAATGTGATATGAGTTTTTTGTCAGTTGATTAGGTGACATCTTATTAAGCACATGCATGTCATACTTGGACAGCGATCATTGGACCTTGACTATGATCAATTTTGACAAAGAGATTGTGCATTTCATGGAACCCTTGAATCATCAAATGGCTAAGGAGGAGTGGATATCAGTTGTGGACAAGATTTATATTCACAATTTATTTAGAATCCAAAACGATGTATTTAGGAATGTCATGTGTTTCTGTAAGCCTTGGCCTGTTTTGAGTAATATTTGAGCTGTTCCTTTGTCGTGAATAGTGGGATCAAAATGGCCAAGACAAAAAGAAAGTTTTCGACTAAAAAGGTTGTCTGGAAATGTTGTGAGGTATGATGGTAATAGTTGCATGTTTAGTTAGTTAGTTATATTTCTGGTTTGTTGGATTAACATATATATATGGTATGATTTAGGGTATTCCTCTACAACCAGATGGCAAGCAATGTGGTTATTTTGTCATGAAGTATATGAAGGAAATCATAGCTGACAAAGAACTCAATTTCGAGTCCAAGGTAACGTGGTTTTGCTTGTTATATATTTCTGTAACATGTTGGTTAGGTTGGATCCGTACAAAATGCGCTTATTATATTGAACCAAGAATTGCAGTTAGTATTCTGATTCATTGGACTACTCTAGTTGACTGCACTAGTTTTTATCATGTCATAATAGACTGTTGAAGAAATATTTCATATATATCATATAAGTGTTATTTTAGCATAGTTGCTCTAATTGACTTGGTAAACTTGTGCTTTTCTTTCTGGACTTTTTGGGTTTTTAGATTATATTCCTTCATTCTTGTGTAGCTACATTTACATATATGTCAAACATTAGTGAAATCATACTTTCCATGGCAAATTTGTGGAATGTATACTAACTATAGGGAATCAAGCTGTAGAATGTAGCCATTTCTATATTATACTCTGTGAATTCGAACTTCTTGGAATATCACTTAAGCAGTGGTTTATGTATCCATCTTCTTGTCTTCTTGGCTAGTGGGAAAAGCTTTCAAATCAGCAATATACACAAGAGGACATTGATGAAGTTCGGGAAGAATGGGCGAAATTTGTGGTGCCTTTTTATGTGAAGTAGGCAGATTAACTTTTTGGAGAAGATAGGTGACTAAAATTTACTTTTTGCAGAACATAGGTGACTGGAATTTGTAAATGCATGCCAATGGTAGTATTGTATATAGCTTGGGAACTATATAAGAAGAGAGTTGCTATGTACACTCAAAAAATTTCTCTGGACACTTTCAATTTTTTTTTATAAGATGCAATTACATATATACCCATGTAATAAATTACACTTAGGGACATATCAATTTTTCCTCCTCTGTTTTCACACACACTGCAAATTCAAAAGCACAAACACAAAATTAAGCAGTTTTTACTTAAAAGTAAATTTTTAGATTTTTCACAGGTTTGAATCATGGAGTCTCAGATTGCTCATTCCGATTATCATGATCAAGAGCAGAACCACCGATCCGGTGGTACTACACACCAAGGTAAAAAAGTCAACAAGTTTATTTTACTTTATCCACATGATGATCATGATCACTTTGTTTTTGTTAATTTTACTTTTGTTTATGATTTTTTATCTAGTAATTAATCTGATTGTTCATGTGAATATTTGGGTTAAGGTGAAGAAGTCGATGTTGACGAAGGTGAAGGAGAAGGCGAAGAGGATGACAAAATCACTGAAAAAGCATGGCCATGGCCAGGAACATGATCAGGACGATGAGAAGGCGATGAGGACGAAGACCCCGAGTTGCATAGCCCCACATGTAATTTTTTTTTTTTTTTTAGTTTCTTCTTCATAATTAGTATAGAAATATTATAAATTTATGCCTGCAGAACTACACAATCGATAACGTATTCATTTCTGTCACATTACTTAGTGATGTTCAAACTAAGATCTGTCAATAAGATCGAATGATTTTTCCTTAATACTATACCATAGATATATTGATAAAATTTAATTTTGAGTGCCCAAAGAAAATTGATGAGTGTTCAAGAATATTTATACAATAAACTAATGAAAGGGTATATGTGGAAAATTTTAATCAAATCTGAGTGTCCAAAGAAACTTTATAAATTGGTATGAGTGTAAAGAGAAATATGAGTGTCCAGAGAAAATTTTTGAGTGTACATAGCAGCTCTCTATAAGAATTGAAAGTTTGATAGGCTACCAAGTGAATGCATGTATATTTTTGGAAACTTGTTCAAGAATTGGTGTTTAACTTATGATATATGTTTAGTTTGTGAAATCAATGTAGTTTGGATACTGTATATGAACCAATTTTTTAGGGGTACCAAAAATGGCAGAAACCCAAAATTATGCTCTTTTTTTTTTCCAAAAAAGAGGAATGGATGACGGTTTTAATACAAAAACATCATTCCAACCAAGGTTTAAAATTTCGACCGAAATCCCGAAATTTCAGTCGAAATTTCTGATTTTTGTGAGTACCGAAATAAAAAAGGGGGTACATCTCAATATTACCGGAAAAACACCGAGATTTCGCAGAAATTTCGAAGATTTCGATGATTTCGGTTAAGTTTCGATGAAATTTTGGTACTTTTGAACTAATTTCAGTGAAAATTGTTGATAATTGGAAGAAATTGTCAATGAAGTCGATGAAGTCGATGAAGTCGGCGAAGTCTGGGTATCTGAGGAGGAAGAAAGATAGTTTTGTAAATTATTCAAAGTCTTGGTTATTTTGGTCATTTTGTAATGTGATGGATGATAGTGGCTGCGCGTGCCCAAATGATGATTCTTAAACTAATTTTTTATAAAAGAACAAAAAAGAAAGTGTTTAATTGGTTTGGTTTTTATGGTAGTATCAAGAAATAAAGTTTATGGTAGTATCAAGAAATAAAGTTTGATTTCCTCTTTATTATATTATACATGAATAACTGTATAAGAATGTCTATTAATTAAATTACTCTAGAGAAGTTGAAAAAAATAGAAATTACTCTAGATAAGAAAAATAAGGTTGTATTTATACTTTTATTTTTTATTATTAAGTTTAATAGCATGCAAAATGCCAATTTTTATAGGTTTTCGAGCATACAGAAGATTGAGGTATATCCTATTTGTTAATTGGGTACATAACTAGATGATTTTAGAGCCTATAGAAAGTTGAGATATTAATTTATGAGATTTTTAACAATTTTTTGTATTTTAATTTTTTTACCGAAATCGAAACTATTCCCGAAATTTCCATAAATTTTGGCTACCGAAATTTCAATCGAAACCGAAACTTTGAACCTTGATTCCAACAGATGACGATTAAGATAAAAATCCGTCATCTATCAATGAAACAACCGTTGGGAAAAAAAAAAAATATCTGTTTTTTTATTAATTTTTTATTTTTACTTTTGGAAAATGTGTTTCAAATATTTTCAAACTCCACCGCCTTTTGTTTACGAGTTTTTCGAAAGGACAACATCAGTCTGTTCATTTTACCTGCGGCTTATTTTCTCTTATATGATTGTTTAGTTGCCTTCTCTTGTCCGAATTCTATATTATTGCATGTTTTGGTGACACCAAATTGGCTCAAATTCGCACATGCGGTCTTAGGATTGGGGCTGTGGGTTTGAGTATGTTGATTCCATTGGGTTTATTGAATTGAAAGTTTTGATTTTTTTTGGTTTTGGGGTTTGTGGGTTGTCGGCGCCTTTCGTCTGAAAAAATTTTAATTCCGGTGCTGTGACAATGTTGTTTGTGTGTAGATACACAACGTACTTGTAAGCAGCGGCGGAGCCAAGAAGGAACCAGGGAGTGGCTAGGCCCCCACTGGATTTTCAACTAAAAAAAATATGTAGTATATATTGTACATAAATTCAAGAAATTTTCCTTCAATATAACCCCCTCAAATTCCCCCACCACCCCACCCAAACAAATGGACACATCCACTCTTTCTCTCATCTCCCTCTTCCTCTCTTATTTCTACTCCAAGTCAATTTATTAAGAATTTAAGGTTTGTGAATCTTTCTCTTCTATTGTAATTTTTTGCTTAGTATTTGAGGATTATGCGCTTTCACCTAATAGTCTATATTTTTAATTTTCAAATGCTTTATTTTCGAATGAACTAAGGAGTTAGGAAACGCTTATTCAAGGACCCTAGAGAAAATTTTTTGATTACGCTACGGCATTGTATAAGTACCCCCCTGAAAAAAAATCTTGGCTCCGCCACTGCTTGTAGGATGATCTTTTTTTTGTGTGTTTTTTTTTTTTGTTTTTTTTTGTTGTTTTTTTGTAAAATATAAAAAAAAAAAAATCTTTTTTGTTTTTTTTTTTTTTTTTTATTTTTTTTTTTTTTGTTTGTTTTTTGGTGTGTATTTTGTTTTTTTTTTTTTTTTTTTTTTTTTTTTTTTTTTGTGTGTAGAGGAAAAAAAGTAGTCTCGTGGTGTGTGTGGTGGGGGGGGGGGGGGGGGGGGGGGGGGGTTGTCTTGTCGCGCTCCTTTTTTTCTTTGTTTTGTTTTTTTGTGTGTTGTTTTTTTTTTTAGATGAGTTTATTGGCTACACTAAGCTGAAAATTTGTTTTCTTTGCAACAAACACACAATGCAATTTTCAGCTTCTCTTTTCTGTTTTACCATCGTGTTATACTTGAAACAGAAGAAATTTGCAGGATCAACACTTTGATGGATTGATTTTGAAACGAATGGCACAGTGTGTGAGGCGGTGCAGCCGGTGCGTAAGTGGTTTTTATGACCCTTTCTAGAGGTTTTTTTTTATAGAGGCAAGGGAATTTTCAGAAACGCTAAAGTAGGGCTTTTCCTCTGAGTGTGGTTACTGTATACAGAATATAGTTGTTTCATACATAACCTATCCAAGATTAGGGAAATGGTGGGAAATCAAAAGAAACCACTGTTAAGTTGTTACTTATGCAGGTTTACTTGAGAGGTTATTTGGAGGCAGAGGTCAAGGGCATATTTTAATAAAATGTGCCTCAAATCAAATAGAAGAAAACGGAATTTTATCAACAGTTTTCTTTTTTTTTTCTTTTCTTTTTTAAGAAATTTTTTTCGATAGTAAGGGTAACAAAACACCCATACTCGGCCTTGAGAGTTGATCGGTATTTCAAGAATTGATTGAATATAGGGAGAGTTAAGCAGCCCATTCATATCAGGAACCCCTCACTCAAAACTGTGGTTCTTTTTGTAAAAGGTTTTAGAACTATAATCATCTTGTAATTTCCTGTTTTTTACTGTCAATAATTGTTTGATGGATTTTCATCCAGTTGGTTTTCTTCGCCAAAACATAATTCAAATGCTCATTTTAGTTGCTATTTCAATGGTGAACCTGCATGTTCTTTGTCTTTACTAAATCGTGTTTCCAGAATCAATTTCCTTTATGCACCAGTTGTGATGTTGTCCTCAATATTAATAAATCCTCATAAGATTCTGTAATATTCATCTTCGTCATGCTATTACTTGAGGTTTTATTGCATGCTATCTTGAGGTCTTTATTGGCTTGCAATATTGAAATTTTACTCGTTGTAACTCAACTTTGATATGCAATCCCTAGAGCTAACAGAAGAAATGACACATGACATGACAGGGCGAAGTGGCGCTCGAGGATACATACAGCCGACCCTACCTAGTGGGAAAAGGCTTGTTGTTGTTGTTGTAACTCAACTTTGATATCTTTGTTAAAGGATCATCATGCAAGTGGATTGGATGACTAATATATTGAATAAAATGTTGAATGCAGTATTTCCATCGGGATAACATGTCCTCTACAGAGATACTCAAAACTGAGCTTGCCAAAGTTAGAAATGCGTTTAAAATGTCAGAGTCGGATTGTGGTTTTGCGTGAGTTCAATGTATATTCGCTTCTGATCGTACAATGGTCTATCAGTATTTTTGGCATGTACTTTCTCAGTAATTTTTGAAGGGTGCAGAAATATAATTCCACTTTCTATATGGTTCTTTCATTGATTGCCAAATAGTCTTTTGATCCCGTTTAATCCTTAAAAGGGCTCTTCTAACTGCTTTTATTATACTTTCAAAAGTTCAGGTTCAGTATTATATTTTTCCTGTTTTATATACTTCAATCTTAGTAGATGATAAGACAAGGTGAGAAAGTTTGTACTATGCAGATGAATGTTTCACAAACGTATAGTGGCCATTTGCAGTGAAAAATTGTTGAGCTAATTACCTTACAGAAGTGTTTTCTAGGCAACCTTTAAACGTAGATGCTAGTCATCAATGTAGCTGACTAAATATAGAAAACAGAGAGATTAGATGGTTTTGGGTCCTATAATGGTGTTCGAAGTTTGCAGTATTTAAAGATGTTCCAAAGGTTCTAGCCAGTTTGTGGAGAGCTGTTTGGCAAACCAAGTGCTGCATAAATTGGTTTCTGCTATTCTGCAAACCAGTGACAAAGTGATGGTCCTCATTCTTCAATTTTTTAAGGTTCATTTGGTTGTAATTGGCTAAGTGATGGTATCAGCCAAGGATGCAGTAGTACAAATATTGTTTGGTGGATTTGCTCCATGCATGAAATATAAAGTAGATGTTTTTCAATGACAGGGGCACCTCTATAATCCTTTTCAAACCTTTTTGGTCTTTTAAAACAATCTTAGGTAGTACTTCTATAGGTGTTGACATATATTGATTGAACTTGACCTTTGGTTTTTGTTCTCAATGGCACTAGATCATAAAAATAAAAATAAAAAAAAAACATGAGAAAGGAGAAAATAAGTTAATTGTAGTTCGAAAGATAGTTCAAAAGAATAGAATGATAGAAGTTATTTGTACTTTTCCCATTAATAGTTTCCCTTTCGAATGATTGCTTTAAAGATTTACTAACTATTGTTTGTCATGATTGCTCTGCAGTGGCACAACTCACAACTAAGATCAAACATCTATTTTCAGTTTTACATAAAAAGGTAACATTGGCACCAATAATCTCTTACTGTTCCATGTAATAAAGCAAGATGTAAATATGTTCTAGACTGGATTTACGTTGTTCAATTGATTTGATTCATCTTACTTGATTCATCTAGCTCACATTTTTTCAAACCAATACACATCTCGTCACAAAACCTCAATAGGACTCCCATGCCCAACAAGGCAACAGATAACTATATTGACCAAAAAGAATGACAACATCAAGGTGACGAGAATATTTCATACGACTACACTAAGCAAAAGATGGTGTATTTATGAGACAACACTAACACTACACTATATGAAGGAAACCAAGCTGCTCGAATTAGTGGCACTCAACATGGATCGGTTTACTAATGAATTATGTGTCTTGCACATGGTTCTTCAAAAATATAAACCCTTAGATCAATCTGTTTATGGATGGGGCATTGTGATATTAGATCAAATGACACCATGCCATATATACTAATTGGCATCCCGCTGTATGGAAATTGGATTATCAATGTATTATTCGCTATTGAAATGCAAGTACCGACTACGAATTGGCAATTGATTATTGTACATGCAATCTCGGTTTTCCTTCCTTTATTTATAATTTGCAACATTAACTTTGTTCATTCATTTATCCTCTAAACCGGTTTTCCTACCTATATTTATAGTTTGCGACACTAACTTTGTCCATTCTCTGTAGGATATTTGTATTGTAGAATACTTTGTAAATTGGCTAATCCTTGTACAAAAACTTTGTATTTTATCACAAGCTTAGTTAGTTTCTTTTTAGGACTTAGTTCTAGAATTGAAGACATGATGATAGCATTTGAAGCTTGAAGATTGAAGACCTCAGATCCATCACACACTCATTCATCAATTTAATTTGCATTCACATAGATTGTGTAGGTGTTTTTAGTTTGGCTGAAATCTTTACAAAACTGCAGTCTGTGAACCGAGATGACCAGTCATCTTATTCCTGCACGTGAAACTTTCAAAAGTGACTTTCTTTTTAAAAGCAATTTTGTCTTTTTCTGCTGGCTCATGTGCAAACAGCTGGAATCCACTTCCAAATCTGCCAAAGGTTAGTTTAATGCTTGTTTAAAGTTGGCTCATTGTGGTTCACCCATTTCCTATCCCTTTAGCCTATTTAAACAAAACCTCACCACACAATTCATTAGAGTTTTGAACTTAACTTTCTCATTCTTCAAACTCTCATTTTGTAGCAGCCCTCTCTTGTTTCCTCTTCATTTTCTTGAGTGCTTAGTTCACTCGTATAGAAAAGCTTTTAGGACTTGAGGGTTGCATATGAATTGAACCTTATTGTTCTTAATTTGGTTTCAATTCTTATAGAGGGTTTTAGGGTTTACAACTTCAGTTCATCTTTTCAAAATCCTCTCATTGTATGGTTTCTACCTTGAGTTCTTGAAAAACTTTCATCTTCATAAAATCTTTGCAAGAACTCTTTAGGTACGGCATGCTATAGAATCTTCTTCTAAAGTTTTGATTTCTCTTTGAGATTATATTGAAGAAAACTTTGAAGGAGTTCTTATCTTCATTGTTTTGGCTTCCATGATTTTCAAACTCATATAGTTAGAAGTCCAAAATAATTGTGTGCAATCTTGTCTTTCAATTTCATTCAATTTACAAGACAAGGTTGAGTTTTTAGAAGTTAAAGATAATTGAGTGCAAACTGGTCTTTCATGTTCATACATGTTATAAGACAAGGTTGAGTCTTTTTTTTTGTGTTCTTGACTTCGGCATTTTCTGCACAGTTTCGGTTACTGTATCAGAGTGCACTCAGTTGTCCAGCGGCCCTTGCTGAAGCTCCGTAGCTCTTTGCAACTCTACTAGTGACTGGTCATATAGTCATTTCTGTACGGTCTTCGGTTACTGTAGCAGAGTGCACCTAGTTGTCCAGCGGTCCTTGCTGAAGCTTCATAGCTCTCTGCAACTCTGCTGGTGACTAGTCATATAGTCTTTCACAATATTTTCATTTGGTGCCACTAGGCAGAAATACCTATGTATTGTCTGTGTAGTGATTGACCAGTCATCTGAACCACTGGACGTGAAGTGATCGAGAAGAAGCCGCACGAGGAACAGCTGCATCTAAAGATTAGGTACATTTAGATATTGAGCTTGTGTGAACCTTGTATTGGGCATCTTTTGCAATTTCATAGTGGAAGGCCAATCTTCTGATAGACCCTGGGTTTTTTACCCTTTTGGGGTTTTTCCGGGTACCAAAATCTGTGTCCATTTATCTGTTTTGTTAACCATTTGACTGAACTTAAAACCGGAAATGCAATCTGGACAAAATCGCATGACTGGTCATCTATAACTGCTGCATTAGAACCACTTGATGTAATAGGTTGTAGTTGTGGATAGCTCACAGTTTCAATCTCACTGAATTTGTTGAAGACCTAAGTTGGCATAGCATTCGAATGTGTTTGAACATTTCACAAGTATACACAAGTAGTTAAGGTTAACTACGAGTTGAAACAAACTATCAGGTTCATCACATCCTGAAATCATAACTCTTTAATAGGCACCGCCATCAGGTGGCTGGTCATCTGTGTGATCTGTTTGAGAAAATTGTTTGTGTTGTTGTGACTAATTTGAAATTACCCCCCTCATTGCCAACTTGCATTCTCTTATCTTCTAAAACGTTGTAGGTAGAGCCGTGGCTGACCGAGTTCCAGTATGCCATCGAGAACAGGGACCCCATTTCAAGGGGGCCCCTCGAAATTTTTTTTCTTTTATTATTTATTACATGTATTTAATTCAAGCAAAAAAACATTTAGCTATTTATAACTGCTCTCACTTTTGTTGATATCCATTGATTCAAATTTCACGGTTAACTTTGTAACTTTAAAAAATTATCATAGTCGAATGTTGAAATCTTTGTTGATTTTCCAATACATTATAATAGGATTTTGAAAGTTTTAACTTTGTTACTTTGTTATCTTTTTATTTCATTTTGCTATCAATAGTTTATTGTGAATTCAATCATCTATTCTAAAGTTTGTTATACGTTGTTACTTTGTCGTTTACTTTTTTGTTAGTAAATTCATCTTAACAGAAAATGGGCAAAAATTCCCAAAAAATGAGTTGGAGGGGGCACATGGGATACAAACAAAGTTGCAGGGGGCAAATTGCCTCTCAAAGTAAGTTACAGGAGGCAAAAAGGATAATAAGTGAAAAAAAAAAAAAAAAAAACTCTGATTATTCTCTTGTTTGGACTTGATAAGCATTGCTGCGGTGCAGCGGTGGGTAGGTGGTTTTTTTTAATCCAAAAAAGAATGCGCTTTAACTGATAAACAAGTTTGGCATTGTGCCAATTGAAAGAGTGCAAGAGAAGTCACATGAGAGTTATTTCCACATTTTTTTTCCTGTGATCATCACAATGATCTAGCAGATTAGAAATGTGATTCAACAAACTCCCAACTTAACAACGTTAAGTGTTATACACAATTGAAATTAAAAAAAAAATGAAAAATTGAAGCCAACACCCAGTATTAGCTGCCAACCGACCCCTTAACCTCGGCAAACACCTTAATCTCCTCAACTACCCTAGTTAGTAAAATACGGAATTGGTATAATACGTTAAATGTGCATACGTATATTATTCGGTAAATTTCTTCAAATAATATGGTGAAAAATTCGGCTATTTATAATATATTTATTATTTTTAATTATATTTTTTATTATAATATATTTTTTTAATATACATGAAAAAAAGATAAAATACAAATAAAATACACAAATAGTTGGCTTTCGAATGCTTGCTTTGATGATTTACTAACCATTGTTTCTCCTGATTGCTCTGTAGTGGCACAACTCACAACTAAGACCAAACATCTATCTTTAGTTTTACACAAAAAAGTAACATTGGCACCTATGATGCACGAATACAGGATACAGACATGACACGACATGACACGACACGGGGATTCGGAAAATTCTCCAAAATTAAGATAGAGATACGAGTTGGACACTGCAATTAAAATGATAATATAAATATTTATAGTAATATTAAAAGGAAAATACATTGTTTCAATAAAACTTGAGAATACCATCCTGAAACTTGAGAATGCCATCCCAACATGAGGAAGCAGCCGAGAAAAGTAGCAGGCAGCTGCTTTAAAGAATCCCATAATTGCATTTGGACCCCCAATAAATTTTCATTTCATACCCCAAAACTTATAAATTATCAAAATTTGACCCCAAAGTGTCTTTCACTAGGCCAAAGAACCCCTTTAATAACACCGGCCTGATAACGATTTAGATGAAAACCGTTGCAGGATGTGAAAAAGGTACAAAGGACAACGAATTGAGCTCTTTCCGTTGTCTACAGAGGCCCAGAACCGTTGTCTGCAGTAATACTAAATATCAGAGATAACGGTTTTTTAAATTACCGTTATGATGTGAAAACGCGGTGGTTACTGTGCACTAAAGGGAAACCAAAACACAAAATTCCCACTGCGTCCCTTTTAATTTTTGAACAAGTCCTTTCTGTTGGAGATTTCAAGAATATATATATATGTGGTACCTATAAAATAGACGTGCTGCAATTGAATGAAAAGTTGGGTCCTTATTCAACCAATACATTGGTTCAGAGTAAGTTGCATCTCTAAACCAAGAGGTACAACAGTTGGGCAAACAACACATCATTTCAAGCAATAGATGTCACCGTTGGTTTGCAATTGGTTGATTAACTTGTGTGACTTTTGCTTGTGCCTTTTCATTCAAGTTGAAGAGGTGCATACGGATCTATAAATAGTTTAGATGTCCTGCACATTTGATTATCTTATTAGAAACCAGAAGACCAAGTCTCCAATTTCTTTTCTCCTACAATCACACAATTTCCTTATAGAAAGTTCTAAGGGACTCTTCGAATTTTGCTATTCGCAGTGTCCGACTTTGTTGTATCCTGGAAGTGATTTGCCAAGAACCCGATAGCAAACTCCTTTGAGTGGGGGCAAATAACACTTTAAGAGGGGGTGTGTGGGGGGGGGGGAGAAAGGGGGTTGAGAATTGGGTGGTGTGTTTTCTTGCGGTCCTGCTTTCTCTTTCCTTTTCTTGTCCCTTTCTTCTTCTCTGGGTTCCTTTTTTTGTTTTTTTATTTTTTTTACTTTACCTTCGTTAACAAAAACGGGATTTTTCCCTTTCTTTCGGTGTAGTTTTTTTCTTTTGTTTTTTTTTCTTTTTTGTTTTTTTTTTTTTTTTCCTTCTTTCCCGCGTCTGATTTTTTGCTTTCGTCTTTTTTTTCTTCTTTTATATTTCTTTTGTTCTCCATTGCAAAATTTGCAATGGAGAACAAATCTGACGTGGCTATGAAGGTTATCAATCAAGATGTCTACAAGCTAGACAAATTTGATGGAACAAACTTCACTCGTTGGAAGGACAAAATGCGCTTCTTGCTTACTGTTCTCAATGTAGTGTATGTATTAGATCCAAAACTGGAACCTATTGCCGAACCAAGCGACAAAGACACAGAGAAGATAGTTGCAGACCGCAAGAAACGACTCAAGTCGTACCTCAAAGTCATTGTTCTCCATACTTTCATATCCTACTCAACACTTTCAATCTCAAAACCCTATCTTCTCTTTCTCTCCCCCATCTCTTTTCCTTAGCTTCCATCTTTTCTGCGACCTCACGGCCTCCTATCCGACGTCTCCTCTCCGCCCCCACTTTCAACCTTCGTCAGCCTTCTTTTCGAATCCTTTCTCTTGATACTTCGACCATAGCCACTACCTCGAGAACTCTTCCGATTCATTATTCCTCTTTCCTAACCCTAATTTTCGTTTTTTGAATTTGAATTTCGGGAAACCAAATTCGATTTTGGGATTTGTAGATTTGGTTGCTTACTCGATGCTCAGTTCTCCGATGGCTTAGTGTGTCTTCACGGTGAGGTTGCCGCTGAAGAGGGTTATTGGATCGCGTTAGATCCGTGGGAAAATGGGGTCGGTGAGCTTGTATTGGTCAGCGGTTGCCGGAGTTTCAGTTCGCCATGACCATTGTGCGCATATTAGCACTCACCCACGTTCTGTGGTTTGATAAGTGCCCTCACCGTTCTCGCCCCTATATCTGTAAGCTAAGCTTCTCATTTCATGTTGGGTTCTGTTTGGTTAACGAAATTGGTGTTTTGTAAGACTTAAGATTTTTTTTTTTTTGTAGAGTTTATTTTGCTTTGGAAGTGAAATGGGGTTTGTGATTTTTATGGGTTGTTTTGGTTTCGCAGAAAGGGAGGATTGATGAAGGGGTAAATTTGCAGTGTTCATACCATGGGTGGTCATTTGATGGATGTGGATCTTGCAGTGAAATGGGGCTTGTGTTATGGTCCTGAAGCTCGTGCTGTTAAGTCCCCGAGGGCTTGCCCTACGAGGTACCCGACTCTGGTATCTCAAGGACTGCTCTTTATTTGGCCGGATGAGAGAGCCTGGGAAAGAGCTAATGCCAGTTTAGCAGGAGAAAGAACAAGAGAGTTGTCGCAAAACGCAAACTAAAATGGCGGAAGCGAAAGAGTCAACGTTGAGTCCTCTGACCCAAGCTGACTCCGAAGACGACCCCAAGTCTCCGCCAAGCTCCCCCGGCTCCTCCATTCGCAAGGTCCGTCCGCTACCGTCACTTCAGTATACAACTCTCCTTATTTAGTTGTTAATTTCAATCAAAATCATAAGCTTGATGTACTGCTCTGATCTCTTAAGTGCTCTTCATTTTTGTGTTTTAACTGTTGAATGCTCAATCTTTTCTAATTAGCAGCTTTTGGAGCTTCTTAGTTAGACCAATAAAGTTGTTGGTGATAAAGAATTAAGGCATCTGTTCATGCATGTATCATTTATTTCCTTCTTGAATTAAGGCATCAAGTAGTTCTAAACAAATATGATACTTGTGCAAATTGCCTAGGTTCCGCTGGGATGTAATCTGGCTTCCATTTGGACATCTGAGGTATGTGAAAATGTGAATCATGACCATAAGTCATCCTTGTATTGTATTGCCAGTGCTTGTTCAGGAAAAGGAAATTGTTATTGTTACTTTATAGAAGCGCGAATCGTGGTCTTTGCTTTATATGGTTACTTCTGTTAATGTGCATAGTAATATAGCTTTGGCTGTTTGATTTTGCAGGCTTCCCGAATGTAATTTGGCGATGAGTGCAGTGTTTTCATAGAAGACCACATAAAGACTTGATTAGAAGTTTTTGGGTGTGTGTTTCTGTTTCATTTGTCCAGGTGCCACTAGAAGTTTTTAGTGCAGTTCAAACGATGATAAAACTTATACACACCCAAGTTAGGTACTTTACTGTGAGCTATATTTTCAGGGATGACCTTTTACATGAACCCTGCTGATCTCTTTTGGTAATACAGTATCTTATTTCCCTGCTTGTTAAGTACAGAGACTTTTGATAAAGTTCTGAGCAACTTTTTCTATCCTTCAATAATGGATTAATATTGTCAATTAATGTGGGTTTCAACATGGTCAATTGTTACAACTTGTGATTAATTTGAAATATGTGTGCTTTATTAACTACTTCTAAGTTCATAACATTAGTTAAAGAATAACTACTCCTAAGCATGATTACTGTGATGACTGCAGAGGTTCAAGGTCATAATGAGAACGATTCAAGGGTCCCTTATTGTTTCTTCCTTCATCAACATCTTGATTGGATTCAGTAGGGCATGGGGGAACTTTACAAAGTATGTAATAACAATCTTGAGTGCTATGACTTTAAGGCTAAACCTGAAGTTCTATGAGGTCTTCATTGCCCTTATTTTCTAACTATTATGGCTTTTGTTGTCTTCTGATTATTTAGTCCCGTCATCATTGTGCCTGTGGTTTGTGTGGTTGGTCTAGGTAATTTTTCAAGAGGCTTTCCTGAGGTAATGTCTTGATAAGATGCTGCACTACTTTCGTAGCTTTCATAAGGCTATTTCCAGAACCTTGATCTCACTCTCTTTTGTTCTACATCGCTTGTAAACTGCATGCAGATTGGCCAGGCTTTGCTGATTCTTGTAGTCATTTCCCAACAGGTAATAAAGTTATCCAATCTTCCACTTTTTGTTCTTAGATTATACTTCCTTAGTTTAACAAGACTATTGGTTAGACAGTATCTGAAGCGCGTTCTTCCTAGAGCCCATAATATGTTTTCAGACTTTAACCCTCTCTTGTGAAATATTCGTGGATAGATCATCTGGTTTGATCTTTTCTTTCTCGGATCACATTCCTCACTGCTTTCTTCTTTTCTACTTTCTTTTTGTTCAAGTTTTTAGTAAGAATGCTTCTCCCTAGTTATATCTTTTATGGTCAATTAGTGAGGGTAATATCCATTTGAGAATGGGCAGAGTTGGTGTAACTATGGTATTGGGTTTTTAATGTGTGTGTACACAGTTTAAGATGAGTCTTATAAAGGGATTACAGTTTTTGGGTTTAAGTAACTCATGAGTGGGGTTTTGATGAATGATTGTAAGATAGGGGTAAAATATTCTTAGTAATTTCATCCTATATATGATGAGCATTTCTAATTAAAGGTTAGTGAGAGGGAGACTTCATTTTTTCAGTTATGCTGGCTTGTACCTTGGCCTACATTAGGTGCAAAAGCTTGTTGGCACCTCATTAGGATAGTTTTGCTGCTAATTAGGCTTATACGCTTGCTGCTTATGTCCAATTAAGAGTTACTGGTTTTGTTTTGCTAATTTCAGTGGGAAAAGAAGAACGCTATATGCACGTGGCTGCATATAGATGAAGTAAGAAGCGAATGGGCAAACTTTCTGCAAAACTTTGTTGAACCTTAGTTTGAAATTTGTGGTATGTTAGTGAGCCTAGACTCTGGCAGTTTTTGCATATTTTCATTGCCCAAGTTCTTGGTGTCTTAAGTTTAGAATTTTTTTTTTTCATATTTTGGTAACTAGCTTAGTTGACTGCCAATGGAGATGGTTTTTTGTATATTGGTATAATTGCTTAGTTGACTGCGAAGGGTGTATTGAATGTTTTATATAGTTGAATGTAATTGAATGTTTTATTTATGATATTTTGATTTCAAGATGAATTGAATGGAGTGAATAGAATGATTGAAATGATTCAAGTGGTTTATTTCCAGTACACAGGGGTTCCCAAATTGGTGCCAATATGCCCAAAAAATTGTCCCATAATAAGATAACGGACTTTCAAATAGTACAAACTGTTGTCTATATATCCAGGAAATTGTCCCAAAATTATCTTAGATAACGGACTTCAACCGTTGTCTATGTGTTATATACCGTTGTCTACGGGTTTGTAGATTAACGGTTCAGTAATTATGACCGTTGTCTATTCCTACATTAGACAATGGTTTTCTTGTAACAAGCGTTGTCTAATGTATGATTAGACAACGGTTTTAGGTGTTGTTAAAAGGGGTAGGAATAGATAACAGTCACTTAGACAACGGTATGGCGAAGGAATAGATAACGGATAATATCCGTTATTAAAGGGGTATTTTGTACTAGTGTTTGACTTTGTCTTGACCGTGTTCTTAGCCGTGTCCTAGGATTGTCTTGCCGTATCTGACAGTCAAAGTCAACAGACACGGCCAGAATACGTATCCAAGTCGTGTCCATGCGTGTCCAAGGCTGTCGTGTCCGAATCCCTGTCGGACATGGTAAATTCTCAAAAATAGGCATATCCGTGTCTCCTAGATTGGCACCAATAAACTTTTAATGTTCCATGCTTTTGTTTTCAGATTTAAAATAGGGGGCTATTATTTCCACCCACCAACACTCTTTCCCCACCCCCCATTTTAAAATTAATTCCAATTGAAAATCTAATATTATGTAAAATTACTAAACAGCCCAATGATTAAAAGCACCATTGAATGATGATGGGTAAGGACAAGCCGCTTCTGCCACTCTTCCGCCACCAATCTCCAAGCCCATGAAATTGGGATCGCCTCGCCGACCACGACTCTGCGCTTGCGCTTGCACCGGCACTCCGCCAAATGTGAGCTTCACTTCAACACTCATTAGCTTAAACCGCAAACTAATTTTACAAGATTTGTGAAATAATCAACTTGATTTTGTCATTATTTGCAGGGAATTTAGAGGTACTTCACCCAAAAGAAAGTTCCAACTTTTATCCAACCGATCGAAAAACCCAAATGGAATTCCAAAGGTAAGAATTTTTCGGGCAAAATTGATTTTAAATTTTCTGGGGAAATATGTTTGTTTGGGCTGATATTTGAAATGGTTTTGATTGTAATTGTAGATTTGAAGCAAATCAGTGCGGCCAAGGAGGCATCTTGAAGATGAGCAGAAGAGGGTTTTGGAGTTCTGAAAGGCTTGCATAGAGCAAGAGAAGGCTGGGAGCTTGTATGCGGGTGTTCAGGTACCGGAAAATCATTGTCGATTGAGAAACCGAACCTTTAATTGAAATGGTGATGTAGACGTATAATGTTGCGAACCTTCAATTGAAGTGGTGTCACTCGAATTTGGGATGGTGTTCATTGTTCATACCATACACGGATCGGCCACACGTCATCCAGAAGAAGAAGCTACTGGGACCACTCCCCCCTTCCGGGACCACACTTCCCGGAAGCCTACCCTCCGGGGTCACTTGTCCCAGAGGCCTATCCTCCCGGGAGCGCACCTCCAGGACCAACGTGCTACTTCCTCCAGACAGCAAGCGTGAAGTCCATCTGGCCCCAAACAAAGACCACTTGGGCCCAGAAAAAGGCCCCCAGAGGCCCAACTAGTCTCCTAGAGGCCTGACTAGGCCTCCAAGTGGCTCAGTAGGGGTACCTAGGGGACAACCTAACCCACTTGGAACCCTAAGTTTCCCCTCACTATAAATACCTCACTTCCACAAGTGAAAGTAAGTTCATTCTCCCCCACAAAACTCTTACTTGCCTCCAAGACTCTCCTTCCTTTTCTCTCTCAGCTGACTTAAGCTTCGGAGGGTCTTAGGCCGGCACCCCACCGGTGCCCCGAGCTATACTTTCCTTCCTGTGCAGGTACCTCCGTCCCTAACTACCTTCCGGGCCCACCCGGAAGCCAGCATCCGGAGCTAGCCTCCTAGCTCCCTGACACACACCTATTCGACCCGGACCCTTGACATTGATCCCATTTTTTGCATCAACATTCATGTTGTCCGGCGATGAATATGATGAAGTGTTACCCAGCGAGAAAGTTGCGGATGCGGTGAAAGGTTGGAGGCAGCAGCGGCTTGTCCTTACCCAGCGTGATTCAATGCTGCTTTTAATTATTCGGCTGTTTAGTAATTTCACATAATATTAGATTTTCAATTGGAATTCATTTTAAAATGGGGGGTGGGGAAAGAGGATTGGTGGGTGGAAATAACAGTCCCCTTAAAATATTGTTCTTCATTTTATTTTTCCATGTAATTGATTAGTAGTTTGACTCTTTCATGTTCCTTGTGCCCAAGTCACAAGACCAAATAGAAAACCAATGCAAGAAAATTGTTTCTTCTGTTATTAAGTTTCTTTCTCTTTGTTCTTCTTTATTGTTCTCTTTCTTTGGACCCTCCTTAATTAGCTGTTTGGTTTAGGTGAGTGCACACATTAATTTAAGGGTAAACTACATATAAGCACACAAACTATGGGTCAATTTCAAGTTGGTACCTAAACTTGTAAAACTCTACAAACACATATTCAAACTTTACAAAACTTTACAAATTAAGTCCTCCGTTAGTAAATCCGTGAAAACTGTTGTTAATTGCTGACAGGCTATGCCCAGTTGGCAATTTCTTGCTGACGTGAGCTTTTGACTGACCCTAAAGTTTCATTTTCCTGCCCCTTTATGATTTAGCCCCACAATGAAATATAGCTCCTTTATGTTTGTTATCAAGCCTTGTTTCCAAAATTAAATAACACAATATACACAGCAGATATCCATCTTAAAGACCAATTTTGATCATTAGTGCAACTAACACAACCTGATTTCATTACTACACAAAAAGAGTTTCATACATAACTCAAATGGCTCCATCAATGGCCACTTAATGAGTTTCATACACAACTCAAAAAGATAATCACATAAGATAATTCATCACATATCACATAACTAAAATAGACATGTTCAGAATACCATTGTACCACGAATACTAATCTTTCCCCAAAAAGTTGTGGCGTAGAACATTGCTCACAATAATCACTTCCCACCATCTCCAGTGGTTGCCTTTGGAGCAGGGAAATGAAGCTTTGGGGTCAGTCAAAAACCCATGTCAACAAGAAATTGCCAACTGAGCATAGCCAGCCAGGATTAAATGCAGTTTTGACCCATTTACTAAATTGCTAGATTTAATTTGTTAAATTTTGTAAAATTTGGATATGTATTTGTAGAGTTTTACAAGTTTTGGTACCAACTTGAAATTGACCTTATAGTTTATATGCTTATATGTAGTTAACCCTTAATTTAATAAACAACCACCCACCATTGAAAAAAGAAGAATGAGCTTCGACGCGGATTCATTGGTCCGCATGCTTCATTCCTGCAACACCCACCATTCCATATACTTGGGAAAACAGCTCCACCTCAGTTTTCTCAAAAGAGGTCTCGTCAGCTCTGCTCTTACACTCGGAAACCGTCTTCTGCAAATGTACGTGAAATGCGGTACCATGAACGATGCACTGAAGTTGTTCGACGATATGCCCCACAGAAACTGTTTCTCCTGGAACACATTGATTGAAGGCTACATAAAATCTGGGGACCAAGAAAAGTCTTTACAGATGTTTGGCGCGATGACCCAAAAGGATGATTTCACGTGGAACTTGGTCGTCTCCGGGTTTGCAAAGACGGGGAACTTAGAAATTGCTCGTAGTTTGTTTGACGGAATGCCTAGGAGAAATTGGGTTGCTTGGAATTCTATGATTCATGGGTATGCCAAGAAGGGGCGTTCTAGAGATGCTATACTGCTTTTCAAGGATTTGAGTTCGGAACGGTTGGAATTGTCACATGAATATAAGTTCGTGTTGTCGACTGTTATTCGCGCTTGTGCTGATTTACTTGCGCTGGGTTGTGGCAAGCAAATCCATGCACGCATTTTCGTTGATGAAGTGGAATTTGACTCGGTTTTGGCTAGTTCGTTGGTTAACATGTACGGCAAGTGCAGAGATTTGGATAGTGCAAGCCACATTATGAGTATGATGAAGGATCCGGATGACTACTCTCTCTCAGCGTTGATTTCAGGGTACGGAAATTGTGGTAGGATGAATGATGCAAGAAGAGTTTTCGATACCAGAAGTACTCCAGATATCGCATTGTGCAATTCATTGATTTCTGGATATGTTATCAATAATGAAATCGTTGGAGCAATAGCTGTGTTCAACGAAATGCTAAGTAATGGGGTTTATGGAAATTCGTTTACGCTGGCTAGTGTTTTGAGTGGTATTAGTCTGTTGGGTATCCTTAAACATGCCGAACAAATGCACACGCATGCCCAGAAAGTTGGATTGGTTGGCGATGTAATTGTTGTCAGTGCTATTCTCGATGCATACTCCAAGTGCGGAAGTCCAAATGATGCATGCAGATTGTTTAGCGAGCTCAAAGTCTTTGACACAGTATTGCTTAATGCCATGATCACTATGTATTCAAATTGTGGGAGAGTCGAAGAAGCCAAACAGATTTTCAAGGAAATGCCAAGTAGAAGCTTGATATCATGGAATTCAATGATTGTAGGGCTTAGTCAAAATGGTTGTCCGGTCGAAGCATTGGATATCTTCAGGCAGATGAACAAACTAGACTTGAGGACAGACCAGTTTAGCCTGGCTAGTGTGCTCAGTTCATGTGCCAGCATATCCTCGCTTGAATATGGTGAGCAGGTTTTTGCCAGAACTACGATAATTGGGCTTGATTGTGATGAAATTATTTGTAGCTCGCTTGTTGATTTCTATTGCAAGTGTGGTTTTGTTACTAGCGGCCGAAAATTGTTTGACAGAATGATGAAGACTAATGAAGTTGCTTGGAATTCTATGTTGATCGGTTATGCTACAAATGGTCATGGAATTGAAGCGCTGGCTCTATTCGATGAAATGAGGCTTGCTGGTGTGAAACCTAATGTAATTACATTTACAGGGGTTTTGTCCGCCTGTGATCATTGTGGACTTGTTGAAGAGGGAAATAAATGGTTTTATAAGATGAAACAAGACTATTATATCGATCCGGGCATTGAACACTACTCTTGCATGATTGACCTCTTCGCCCGAGCTGGTTGCCCTGAGGAAGCAATGAATCTAGTTGAAGCGATGCCTTTTAAGTCAGATGTAAGCATATTGTCATCGGTTTTAAGAGGTTGTGTGGCTCATGGACACAAGGATCTGGGGACAAAAGTGGCAAAGCAAATCATTGAGCTGGATTCTGAGAACTCAGGTGCCTATGTTCAGTTGTCTAACATATTTGCAGACATAAAAGAGTGGGAAGGATCTGCCCAGGTTAGGCATGTTATGAGAACTATGAGGGTGCCAAAGAATCCTGGTCGCAGCTGGTCGGATTATTGAACAAGACTGTTATGCAAAGATAAATCCTGGAACTCTCAAGCCTTCAGGTGAGATTACACATTGGAATGTAACTTTGGACTAGTCAACGTGTGAATAGATGTCAAAGGCTGAATGTAATGTGAAATATGATCGGAGCATCAGGTGACAGTACGCAGATGAGGTTCATTGAGACATGGATAGGCCACTGCTCCAACAGAGGGTACAAAGGTGGCAGATGAGGTTCATTGAGACATGGATAGGCCACTGCTCCAACAGAGGGTACAAATGAAACTGATACCTTGAGACATGGATAGGCCACTGCTCAAACAGAGGGTAAGAAGGAAACTGATACCCGAGTAGAAGGAAAAGATGGCTTGCAGAATCACAGTTGAACACAACCTCTAGTCCGGGGAAGACATGACAAGTATTAAAGTAGATACATATTCTGGGCTATTGATACATTCCTAAAACAACCTTGTCAATCTAACGTTTGGCAACTTGATAAATATAATTTAAGTGAACAGCCACAGTTGTGATTGGCTGCCGATATAGAATGCTTCATGAAAGAAAGAACATCAGCCACTAACATTGAAACAAAGAATCAGTGCTAAGCCCATTACTCTTCAAATTTCGCGCATATTGTTGTTATATTATTAAAGTTATGTGCATCTGATATTAACAAGTTGAGTAGAAGTTCAAGCATTGTGGATTTTTCTTTCAGTTTGTTCACATTTTGATCGAATGAGAAGGTCTCAAAAAGATGTTTAGGGTCAAATATAAATTTCAAGTAGTCAGTATTCACTTAACATGGCGAAAAAAACACTCCGTCATCTTGTTATGAGCCTCTGCATTTTGCAGCCATTTGCAGCATATTATATTATACGTTCTAAATAAATGAATCAAAAACGAAGGAATCAAATACCAGATTTAATCTTGGATTTCTAACCTTAGGCCTTATCTAAACCACAATGGAAAGCAAGTATATGAATAGTAAATAGTCAGAACTGAAAAATCATCAACTCTGCACTCCAAATTTAGCCCTAATATTAGGAATAGCACGCAGTTTGGATAAGATGATTGAGATTGTGCAAGTTCAAGGATGACCTTGGCTGAGAACAATATTAAGATTCTATATCAGTTAGCTGAACATTACTCAGTATGTTCTTCACCATTCCTAGTACATATATATACATGTGTGTGTGTGTGTGTGATTTTATATATATGTGAAGAGTGAAAATTGTACCTGGAATGAGTTTTAATGAAAAAATCAGACTTAGAAAAAGTAAAAAGAACAAAAGTCTTTTATGAGAGACAGGTTATAAGGCACACCAAGAAGCGAAAAAGAAATGCAACCACAACAATAGTATTGGTTATTCATGCTGCATCTTCTGACCTCTTCTGCTAGTAGAACACATGGGAAAGCTTCTGTCAGTGTCACTGTCACTGACATCTTTTACTAAATTGCTAAAACTTTGGAAACCCATTTTTTGTACAGGGGTGACTACAAGGACCAGATGATCGAATATGGAGAAATTTTACACAACAAAAAATTGAGAATCTGAGCCGTATATAAATGATTATCAATTAATTAAGCACATACACAACCATGAAAAAGCTAGAGTGGTCCAGATACCATTATTCTTAACTAGTTGGTATAAACTAAGAAACTTCCATAAGCACTGTTTCTCATTTCAAATTGTTAACAAATCTCTAATTACATTTATAGTTGGTGTAGCAACATAAAGATTCGAGGAAGAAACCAAATTAGAACAAACTATTAAGACAAATAATTGGATACCAAAATTTATATTTCATTACCAAATTCGTATACAAAAGCTGGCTTGACAGCAGCAGTTTACAATCAGTTGGCCAATCGATTATGACCATAGTGGAAAGATACAATATGTTTAAATGAAATTAATGTACGTAGTTGCCGTCAGCTTTAAATTGCTTGATAAAGAATGAAGGCTACATCAGTCTGGGAAGATTGAAGGCTGCACAAGATCAACTTCATCGAATTGCAGGTAGTCATCAAAGTTGAAGTCATCGTGTTGAGCATTTTGCACACCAAATGCACCATCAGTCTGGTCTTCAGCAGCAAAATCAATTCCGAAAACATTGTTGTCAATGGAGCTTTCAGCAGCAGTAGCAACACCATCAATGCTGTGTTCACTCAATCTCAGCAGGGTCTGTTGTGGAAATAATGGGGTGATTTCATTGTTGCAATCACGACCATGAACAAGAGCCCAATCTCTGGCCCGGGCAACATCACCCTCGACCACAGCAGCATCTAAAGCATCTAAGTCCAAGTAATGAGAACCAGGATATGATGCAGCTGGTGGTTGATCGGTGACCTGATCATTGAGCTCAACAACATACTCCTCTTGGTTGCAGCAGATAGGCACTTGGACACTTTGAACACATTCACCACCAATTGGATATGCAGCTGCCCGATTCTCGGTTGTATTACTGTCTTCGAAGGCTTTCGTAGTAGTAGTATTCCAATTATCATCATCACACACTTGGTTGATTCCGCTGTTATCATGATAATGAATGAAGGAGTAATCTTGGACAATGGCATAATCATGATCCCCACCTTCAGTTTCTGGTGGAGACTGAGGGCAGAAAGCAGTTGGCAGCTCCTGGACCTGGTGTAGTCGATCAAAATCAGCAGCAGCAGCATAAGCACCATGATCACATTCTGGGGTCATTCTGTTGTTATTATGATCATGAACCATGATGGCATCATCATCATCATCACCACCTTCAAATTCAGGTGGAGACTGTGGGCAGAAAGTTGTTGGCAGCTGCTCATGATGGTCAACAACCTCAGGGGAGTCAACAACATTAGCCTTTCTTTTCTTTTGAGTCTTAGGTTTTGATTTTTCTGGAATTTTGGCCTCCCCAATCCCATCATCAAACTTTCTTTTCCGGTCGTTCTTTCGAATCCGGCATATTACAATTTTACCATCATCCGAATTCGATGGTGAATTGGGCAGCGTCGGATAGGCTTGAAGAGTGTATTCAAGCATGATCCAACACCCATTTTGATTCGATTTAAGGTTCTTGTAATGGAACCTTTTACACGACCCCAAAACTTTGTTTTTGTTCTTTCGATCAACAACCAGAGAAGCTTTGTTCTCACCATGCCAGCCGCCACCATCGCCGCCGGCCTTGCGAGAGACACGGCTGCCGGTGGCCTTGAGAGTGGTGAAGAAGTACAAATCTTCACCCTCTTCGAGGCTGTCTCCGCCAAACCTGTCCCAAACAACCCACGGCTCTGTATCGCCATAGAGATTGAAATCCGGCATCAAAACCTCGTCTTTGAATGGTACGCCGTGGGCCTTGTTGTGTAGGTAATAGCCCAAGAGATCGGATTCGGTCGGATGGAACTTGAAGCCCACCGGAAGATCAACGGAATCCCAGGGCGCCATTAGCGACGCCCTTCAATTCTTCGACCCAATTCAACGAAATTTCCTCCAACCCTAATCTGGGTTTCACCGAAATCGATCCACACTATTGAAAACTCTAATTTCAGATGAGAATCAGAACCCAATAGAAGGATTAACAGGGAAAGATGAAACCCTAATCTAGGTTTCTTCAATTTCACTGAAACTGTAGAAATTTTGACGGAATCGATGGAAATTCGATCGGTAATTAGGGTTTCAGATAATCGGAATTGGGTCTCTTGACGGATCGATTGAAAATCTGATCGATAATTAGGGTTTCGGTTGAGAATCCAAATGGGCTTACTAAAGGAATCAATGAAAAAAAGTAGAGATCGAAAATGTATGGAAACTGAATTGGGAATTAGGGTTTCAGATGCAGAGGAGCGATGGATTTTAGCAGAGGAGAAAAATTAGACGAAGTGCTCCGTTGCTTCTACTTCTGGCGTCTTTTATAAGCGGAGTATTAGACTACCGTTGGGGAAAAAAATATCTGTTTCTTTAATTAATTTTTTATTTTTACTTTTGAAAAATGACTTTCAAATATTTCAAACCCAACCGTCTCTTGTTTAACAAGTCTTCCAAAAAGGACAACAATGCCACTATCTGATGCATTTTAACCGCGGCTTCTTTGCTCTTATATAGTTGTTTAGTTGCCTTCTCTTGTGGGTTGGACTCCATTTGACGAATTGGTTTTTGGTTTGTCTTATTTGTTGCGTACTCTTGTCCGAATTTTACATTATTGCATGTTTTGGTGAATTAGGGTTTCAAATGACAGCTGGAATTGGGGTTCTTGACGGTATCGATCGAAAATCTGATGGGTCATTCAAATCCGAATGGGTTATTTTTGTAGGAATCGATCGAAAGAGTAGAGAAACTTGAATGGAATAGATCGAAAATGTATAGAAAAATTAGGGCTTCATATGCGGAGGAGCGAAGCTTTTGTTGCAGAGGAGAAAATGAGAGTAATAAGACGAAATGACTCCGCAACAGTCACTTATGGCGTCTTTTATACGCGTAGAATTTGATGACTGTTGCTGTTATTTTATTTATTTATTTTTACCTTTGGAGATTAATTTCAAATATTTTCAAACTCCACCGCCTCTTGCTTACGGATATTTTTTTCAAAAGGAGAGCATTCTGTGCATTTTACTTTTCTAAATTTCACCTGCGGAGTCTTGGGTCTTGTATCAATTAATTGCTCATCTGAGTTCTTCTCCCAATTTTATATTGTTGCAAGTCTTGGAGACACCAAAATGGCCCAAGTTGGGGTCGTAGATTTAAGTTATCAATCTTATGTATGTGTAGGTAGAACACCTAATTCACGATCTGGTGAAATGGTCACCACTTTCAAGGCTAAGAGTTGAGCAACTCAGGTTAAAAATCGATGAATACGCTGAACTCTATTTGGGCAACGGAATCACACAATGATCTCAAGCTAACTTGGCAGGGAGTCTCGAAAGGACGTTTGAACTAAAATTCGGAAACCGCTATTATACACACACACACACCTACTTCCTTGGGTCAGTAGGAAACTCTCAATAGTAAATGATACTAACAGTGTGTTGATAACAATACGATGGCCGCTTTATTCATATACTTCAAGATTAATCCTTTCCCCGGTTCCTCCGGTTGACATTTTGATCTTGTGGAGACAACGAATTGTTGATTATCAGAGAGACGGTGAAACATAATCCCTTACATCAAAATACAGGAAAATAAAGAAGGCTGGCATGAAACATCTTCCTCACTTTATGTGTGGTACGGTCTTTATAGAACGAAAATGCTTTTGCAGTCAAGGCCAGAGTAAAAGGTAGATTCAAGACAAAACAATCCACAATCAACTCGATCAAATAAAGAAACTCAACTGAACCCAAGATGAAGGGATGAATGATTACATAAGAGCAAACCTTTGTATTGTGTTATGTGGATTATGACAGGAAATACCCGTCCACCAAAATCACCTGTACATGGTCTTCATGCTGGAATACGATGCCCAATACTGGCAATCTTATAATGTTCTACCCATAACAAGATACATAATTGGAGATAAAACAGTGGGAGACAACAATACCGTACAAGCAAACGCAAGTATAAGAGATGCTCCACCTCGATGCTGCATCATGCATCATGGGGCTACTATAACTACTAACAAACAAGAACAGTTGTGCCGGGAGGTGCCCCTAATTATCTTGATACCATCCAGAACTCAGGTGGTCAATCCTCTCTCATCATAAACTCGTATAGCAAATATATTACAGCACTAACTTAGATTTGCAAAAAGAAAAAATTGGCAAAGAAATGCTTTTATGGACTTTAAAATCACAGGAACAAGATTTAATCTCATTCGAATTTCACAAACATGGAAAAAATTTCTAATGTTATCCAGTACACCAGGCCGTTGCTTGAAAATTTTCTCAGCTGCTATCAATTGGCGGCAGTATCCTCGGAAGCACTCTCCTCTCCTCCTGTAGTTACACCAACTTCAGCTGGCCTAACAACTCGATCATAAAGCGTGTATCCCGGCTGCAGTGCAAGAGAATGAAAGTATTATTTATGTGAATTAAGGACTAGTCACATACATGCAAATTTATACAACACTTTTCGATTCGTCAAATTGTCATATAATTCAAAACGCAAAGAAAGGGCCACTGGGTATTGTTCTTGCAAACATACAAAGAAAACACTAAAAGGAAACCTGTGCAAGAATTCGTGTGCAGAAGTATTTACAAAAGCTCCTGCTTACTATGTTTTCTCCTCTGAAGTATTTAGTTTATAAGAACGAAACAGGAGAGCTTATTCAATTCCAAAACTTCTTTGTTAGAAGGCAAAAAATTTTAAAACATTTCACATTAATAATATGCCAAAATGCCAATTTGACCCTGAGGCTCTAGTATCAATGCTAGCAAATGTCTTTCTCATCCAAAATAAATGCAAACAATAATCATCTGTTTTTCTTTTCATACCTTGAGAACCACAGCAATAGTGCCAGGAGGCTTGGAAGCGTCAGGTAAATTGAATACTGCATTATGCTTGTTTGGGTCAAATGCTTCATTTGTAGGATCAAATTTTTCTATTCCGTGCTTTCTAAATACCTGAAAGCAAAGGTATTTATACGTTATATCAATGCAGTCAATTTCCGCTGTGCTGCCAAAACCATCACGCAGTACACAAAAAGTTGCAAAATGGCATATGAAACAGAAATTACAACTTGTGTAAATAAGCCTGATTGGCACAGTATATTGAAGCGTGTGGTAATTTTTAGCTAAGAAAATGAAAAAACGTTAGGCGAACAGTTTCTGCATCCAAAAGCTTTAAAAAAAGTTATCTCAGCTTTAAAACAGCCACCCTAATCAGGAATGATTTGTGGTACTATAATAAGTGATGAAAAAACTGTACCTCTATGAGTTGCTTCTCGGTCATTTCAACACCTTCCAGGAGTGTTTTCAGAAGTGGTAAAGCTCCACCAGAGTCCTTAGACTCATCAATTTTTGAGAAACTGTCTTTGGCAACTGAAGAAGCTCGGCCCAAATTGTCTGCAACATCTAGTAAACCCTTTGCAAAACTCTGCAACGTATTAATAAACAGTTTTAAGACTAACTAATCATAAGAACAGAGAAAACATACAAAAGAAAGCAATTTTGAACGAAGAATGAGGTTAACAAAGAGGAAAATAGCAAGTTCCTGAGGACAGGAAGATGATGTCGCAAATAATCAGGACCTGTATGGCAAATTTTTTGGAATTCTCTGCTTCGCGCCTAGTTCTTTCCATGACATTCTCCATCTCTGCATAAGTTCGGAGGACTTTATCTTGCATATTCTTGAGTTCTTCATGTTTCTCTTTCAGAAGATCTTCCTTCTCAGCCACAAGCTTCACCATATCATCCATACTTAAGTCACTATCACTATCACCCTCCGAATCTGAATCAGAAAATGCAGTTCGTTTAGTAACTCCTCTCCTCCTTTTGACAGACGGAGTATGGGCAGACTGGGAATCTGAAGTATAACCTGATTCTTTCATTGGATCAGCCACTTTTGCATCCCCATCAGAAACTTTAGCATCTCCACTTGATTTTTCTGGCTCTCCATTTGTAGGAGAAGGCTGTGGCGATGCTGATGAAGAGAACCCAAATAGCTGAGAGATAAAAGCAGTGGGAGTTGAATGATGCAGTTGAGACACGTGCCTTGGAATAACCTGTTATTACCAGAGATAAACATTCAGAAATTTTCATAGAAAAGCCATATGGTTTACACTGCAGGTTATACGTATTTGAAAACAGTTCCTAAATTTTAAGGACAACCCCTGATAGAACCAAAGCCTCATATTCGATTGAAAGCCCTGAGAACCTAACCTGCTCGAGCATGTCTATCTACAAGCACTTGAAAAGGGTTCCTAAATTTTAAGTACAACACCTGATAGAACCAAATGAAAGCTAAAAAACCCTGAGAACCTAATCTGCTCGAACAAACATGTGTATCTACAGGCATATAAATTCTTATTCATCATTTGAAGCAAAATTAGATTTTTGAGTTGAACAACATTGGCTAATCCTAATTAGAATGAAGCACTAACTTAATTACTTTCAAACCCGCTAGTATACCCAGCCCTGCAATTAAGTATAAAACTTTTCCAATCTTCAAAACTTTTGAAACAGAAAACAGCCTAGCAAGCCAATCACCATACCAAATGGGAGAAATAAAAAACCTATACAATCCAAAACCCATATATTATTCTCCATATCTACTTCTACGCAACCAAATGCTTAATAAACACACAAAACCTCAAATTCCATAGCCAAGAGCAACCAATACAGTAAAAACAGCGATTAATCAACCACACAGCCCCAATTTGCAGCAGGCCCTAAAACCCTAGCAAAACCCTGATGGAAAAAAAAAAAAAAAAACCAACGAAGTAAAAGGAAATTTCACACAACTTATAGGAGAAATCGTGGATCTGATTGGAGAGAATTGGCAAGTGATGATTCTGGGGAGCAGCAGTGCAGAGGATTGAGCCCCTCGGGATGGTCCTTGAGGCGCGAGCTAAAACCCTAGAGACGAACATGGTCGAGAGGTGGATTGCAGGGGCAAAATGGGAATGAAGAATTGGGTTTGGAGACTGGATCAGAACCCTAAATAAACCCTTCTGCTCAGGAGGAGAGATGAAAGTGAGACACAAATCTGTGCTTGGGGAGAAAGAAAAACAGGGGGGGCACTTCGGTTCTGCTTAGGTTGCTGCCGGTGGTTTATTATTTAGATGACGATAACGCCCTTGTGGATTGGGAATTGTGTGGCAGTCCTCGGGAGGGTATTTTCGTCAGTACAGCCATTCTGAAGGGTTTTCCATTTTTGGGTTTAGAAGCCTCCAGAACCTCTTTCGCAAGTGGTTTAATTTGGGTGCCACGACACGACATTTTTTATAACCACATAGTTCATCCATGCATACGGATCCACATTGATTGTACTTTCACCTCCAAAGATCAATCTTTGAATTTTTGACTCCCAACGATATTCTAATCTAATCTTAAATTAAAAAATATATATTGATTAAATTTAGGTGCAAAGGATAAAGCTTGTCTACTCTAAATAGAGTAGAAGCTCATACTCTAAATACTCTCTATTTATTTGATTCTCCCAATTTTAAAATATTATACTATGATCGGAATCATTCATTTTATAAACTATCTAGTAAAGATCATTTCCTCAAAAAATTAATCAAATCGGAAATCGTTTGGTTATTTAACTATACCAAAATATATAGATAGCTCGTTTAGTCATGTAATTGTACCGTTCAATTGTTTTACGCAGCTAGATTAGTTATCTCCGATTTAATTGATTTTTTGAGGAAATTTCTTACTAAATAAATTACAAAATAAATAATTTCGATCATGATGTAACATCGTAAGATGGAAGAAACTAAAAAAATTAAAGTAGACAAGTTTTATCCAGGTGCAAAAGGAGTTGCACACTTATTATATTGGTTGGCTATACACCATTGCATAATTTCATAGACTAAGGTAAAGCAAATTCTACTTTCTTGCCCCACAATTGTGTTAATGAATCTATGAGAACAGATTTGGTCCATCATCTGTTAACCAAGTACTATCTTGTTTCAGTGCATTTTCAATTGCTATGAGAACCTAAGCAAATATAAGTGTGTAATTACGATAACAACAACAACAAAGTTATCCGTGGTAGGCTCATGAGTCAGGACCAATCTGCGATTCCTGTCAAACAAACATGAGATAAGAGATTAAATAGATCCGAACTACTATCAAAGATCAATCCCGAACCAGCCACTTGCTCTAATCCTCTGAGCTACCTCAACAAACTTGGCAAAGACATACACTGGTAGAGAGGATTACTTCCCTGGACAACTAATTTTGAACAAATGTTTGATCAATGTTGTTTTCTCAACTGAGCAAAATCCACTTAATGAGCAATACAGATCCATGTACTTTGCATTTTTAATGTAAACTTGGAACGTATTTCAAAATATCCAGTCAAACTTCTACAAGCAATTATCAAAAATATAAGAAAAAAATCATACAGTGAGTGAGAGAGAGTTGCTAAGAACCGGGGCAGATGGCCAAATGGTAAAAGTGCGCCTACTCTAGCTCTTTAAGTAAACAAAAACATCGGGGACCTCCCAGGTTCGAAATGCGATGCCGCTGTGAATTTGTCTAACTCTGTCCAGAGATTGGGTGAAATTCCCCATAGCCTCAGCCCGACCGCAGCTCACCGCCTGTTGGCCCCTTCCTTTAGGGAGATGGTAAGGTACAACCATGACAAACACTATTCCACCATGTGCAAAACAAATAGGGTTATTATCATGAATGGTGCCTGAACTTTCATTAACAGGACTTATGCCATGCCTAACTTTAAAAGTGATCAATTTGGTACCCAAACTTTTAAAAACCGGACTTCATAGTGCCTGAACTTTAAAAGTGATCAATTTGGTACCCAGACTTTAAAAAAAAGAACTATGTGGTACCTAGACTTTCAAAAAGAGGACTATGTGGTATCTTAGTCAATTTTTTTAATCAAATTCCGTTAAAATGAAGGATAAAATGATCTTTTAACATTGATTTTTATATAAAATATTTTTTTTACCTCTCAACTTCTATAAATATGTTTTATGGTGTTTTGAAAAAAAAATGAAAATGTCATATAGCTATTTTAGATAAATAAACAAATTGATTAATGAAAATATAGTTGAACGGTAGATTTTTTCTATCTCTTAATTTCTATTAGAAATAATTTTTAATGTTCGAATATATTTTTATTTATCAATTTATCTATTACTTTTCAATAGTCATATGCATAAATGTTTTTTGAAACACCGTAAAACATATTTATATAGTGGTTGAGAAGTAAAAAAAAAAACTATTTTATGGTGTTTTGAAAAAATGAAAAATGTGCATATAACTATTTTAGAACAATTAATTAATTAATTAACGAAAATATACTTGAACGGTATACTTTTTCTAGTACTCAATTTCTATTAGAAATCATTTTTAATGTTCGGATATATTTTTATTTATCTATTATTTTGCAATAGTTATATGCATAATTTTTTTTTGAAACATCATAAATCATATTTATATAGAGGTTGAGAGGTATAGTATTTTACATGAAAATAAATATAAAAAAGGGTTTTTAAATATGATTTATGAGGTTTCAAAAATGCTATGCCTCTCAACCTCTATACAAATATGATTTATGATGTTTCAAAAAAAACATTTATGCATATAACTATTGCAAAATAATAGATAAATTGATGAATAAAAATATACCTGAACATTAAAAATTATTTCTAATAGAAATTAAGTGATAGAAAAAATCTACCGTTCAACTATATTTTCATTAATCAATTTATTTATTGTCCTAATTTTGGGCCTTTCGATACAATCAAATAGAAAGCCCCAAGGGCGCCATATTCTAGGAGCCCAAACTATGTGATTGAATAAATCCTCCTCTATCCGTTGCGGGTCGAGGACTCCTTCCCCTTCTTCAAACTCAAACTCCGATTCGTATTGTTCATAGAGAAATCTCTGATCAACGATAGAACAAGATCCATTTTGCATCATATCTAAGGGATTCCTTGGTTCGGGCCGAAGAAGCAATGTCACTCGATCATTATCAAACTGACTGCAATCTTTTTCTGTCCGTGAGGATCCCACCGGAGCGCCTTCTACTTCTAATAGGCCATGAACTAGATCAGAATCATTCTCAACGAGTCCATAAGAAGTGATCCCATTTTTTTATTTCTTTTTTTTCCTTTGTGCTCCCCCCCCTAACACAACCGCGCGCGTGTAAGGGGGGCGCTCCCCCTCTCTGCTCTATCCCCCTTGTGATACATATTTTATCATGTAGATAATTTCTTGTCAAGTTGATTTTTCCTTCCTCCGAGGTTTTTTTTTTTTCCTCCGTTTGATTGGTATTGCTTATTAAGTTTGTGTTATCTCTTATTGAATTTTTCTTACCAAAGTGACACCAAGCTTTTTGACTAAAGAGTGAGCTGCTTGTTATTGCTTCTGTTGCGCTTGCTTAATTGATCTGAATAGTGCAGTTGTTTTCTCATAATCTCTCTTTAGTGCATTACTACGGTTTTATTCTTGCTTTTCTCTCCATCAATGTTGAAGAGTACGATTTTCGGTCAACATGATGAAGGTTGAACTTTTAACTATGTCAAAATATATAGATGTACATTGGTCATGTAATTGTGTTCAATTGTTTTACACAATTGGATAATTGAACGACCTCATATTTAATTAATTTTTTAAGAAAATAATCTTTACTAGATAAGTTTGAAGAAGAATGATTTCGACCATGGTATAACATCATAAGACATAAAGAATTCAAAAAATAGAGTAGGAGTTGTTACTCTTTTTACAGTATGTAAGCTTTGTCCATAGATATCAGAGCAAAATTGGAACAAAAGGGGATCATCCTTGCTTTTCTGTCTCGTTAAATATTTATCCTTACGCAGAAAACAGTAGAAACCGAAAAGTGGCGTGATAGGATAAATTTTCTTTCAGGCTCAATGAAAATAAAATAAAAATTAAGCATCTAACAATGTATGAGTGTCTGAGAGTCTCAGGCGTCCCCTGATTTCATAATGAGACATACCACCAGGCAGAAACCTCAGGTGTCCCCTAATATCTGTACTAGAACCTTATTTTTCTTGCCTGCAGATAAAAGGAGCAGTTTCCCATCCACAATATCTCCAGGATCAATTCTCTTATTTTCACTATCAACTCTCGAGTTGTTTAAGTACAGCCCTCCTTGCTTCAACAGACGTCGAGCAGCAGATTTACTGTCAAGCAAACCAGATGACACAGAAAGATCAACAAGCGAGAGATCAAGGACCTGATCATAACGCAAAGAGCAGGAAGGCACATCCTCAGAAATGGCTTGAATGCTTTTCCAATCCAATTTAGTGTCGGCACCAGGCCTCAATGCTTCAGTTGCTTTCAAAGCCTCATCAAGACCCTCTTGACCATGCACAAAACGGGTGACCTCCTCAGCAAGCCTGCGCTGAGCTGCGTTGGGCAAGTATCCAGGTTTCTTCATCTCGCTCTCCAACTGTTTGATGTCATCCATGTCCATGAAAGTTAGAATCTTGAGAAATCTGACCACATCAGCATCCGGAACAGAGAACAAATACTGATAGAACTTGTAAGGAGACAGCATGGCAGGGGAAAGCCAAATAGCGCCATCTTCAGACTTTCCAAATTTGGTTCCATCACTCTTCAACAGAAGAGGAAATGTCAAGCCATAAGCAGCGGCATCAGTACGAAGAATCTTTCTGATGAGTTCAGTCCCTGCAGTTATATTTCCCCATTGATCGCTACCCCCAATCTGAACACTAACCCCTTCATTTCTAAAGAGGTAGAGAAAATCATAGCCCTGCAACAACTGGTAAGTGAACTCAGTGTAGCTCATCCCTTGTTCTGACTCCAACCTTTTCTTCACACTTTCCTTGGCGATCATGCTTCCCACTCTCGCATATCGACCCACATCTTTCAGAAATTCTAACAAGCGAACCTCTTTCCACCAATCATAGTTGTTCAAGATAGAAATCTCACCCAAAATTCTGGTAACCGTATTGGTAACACCTGAAGTGTTTTGGGACAGAGTGTCCAGGTCGAGCTCAGGCCTTTCCAAGCTTTTTCCAGAAGGGTCTCCGACACGGGCAGTGGCGCCACCAATCAAAGCGACAGGTCGATGACCGCATTTCTTGAACCAAGAAAGGACAATGATGCCAAGAAGATTACCCAAGTGCAACGATTCAGCAGTTGGATCAAACCCACAATAGACTTTGAGAGGAGGAAGGTTGGGGTCTGAGCATGCTTGCCTTAGATGCTCACTGGTTAGGGATTCTAGCAACCCTCTCTCCTCAAGAATTTCAACCACATTTAGACGTGCAGATGAGGACTGCAAACACTTGACGGTGGAGAGAAGGAATGGGTTCCTCAAGTTGTTACGGTGAAGGGTGGGTAACCTAGCGGGAGGAAAGATAGAAGGAAAGTATAATGGTAGGCTATGGTAGTGGTGGGAGATGAGAAAGGCCCTTGAAGTGGCGGCAGCAGCCAGTCTCATATTCTGAGTCTGGTAATCAACAAAACTTCCTGCAAGATAAAAAGGGACTTTCAGTAAGCCAATAAATCTTTGCTTATATATAGACAGCATCAACAGCACTCAAAAGACTGAATTTACAAACTAACCAAACCCAAAAAACCAAATACACAATAACAACAAAAATGAATCATCCTCCTCAGTGTCTTGAAATGGTAGTGCCCTAGTTATCTAAAAAGACTTTTCTGAAAAGCAATCCTAACAACATCGGACATAATAATCAATAATGGTCCATCAACCAAATCCAACCTCAATAGAAGTTTCAGTGGGTGAGAGGACTAATAGTTGATAATATTTAATTTAATCTGACAAAACCACAAAGTTAGAAAACCAAAAATGCAGCAAAGCAAGTAGTTTTTACACCCAAGAGAGTTGAATTTTCACCAAAAAGCACAAATGGAATGATTGAATGTATACGTTAGTGGAGATTTCCCAACCTTCAGAGTGAGTGTAAATGTAGCAGGCTAATTGACCTCTTTAAACCTCAACCCAGCAACCCTTCAATCTGCAAAGAAACAAATATTAGAAAATGGTAAGTATTGGGTTGTCCTCTATGAACTTGACTTTCCCTGAACACAACCCATCAAATTCGGAGTATCATACAATGAAAACCCAATCAGACGGATTGGAGAAGAGCTGGAGTTGGAAAGTGATACAATGAACAATTGAAAATGAAAAAGGATGGGAGAAAGAGCCCCATACTATACATACCTATGCATAATGTGCATTCTTCTTCTCCAGGGGTTGGTACAAAGTTGAAAAATTTGCAGGATTGTGTGATGAAAATGGGTTTTGATTTTCTCGGCCATGGCTGCTCTGGGGTTAAGGTTTTGACGATAGATTGTTTTGACCAAGAGTACTGCTAGCACCATTTAATTTTCATTTTCTTGTCTTTAATGATGCAATATTTGGTACACACGGGTTGAGCAAATGTTGTCAGGTTTTATCATCTTAAACCCAGAAATAGACCAACCTATCACCTAGAAACAATCAAAATCTAAACCTTTACTACACAAGGGATACAAAAATAAATCATGCCAAGATCACCTTAATCCAGAAAACAAATGAAACACATATGAAGCTGAGCTGAGAACCAGCAATTCATCTCTACACAATAACAAAAACCACCAAGTTTTGCACCTTTTCAACCCAAAACTCCACATAAAAGCAAAGCATCACACAAATTAAGCTTAACCCAGAAAACAAACAATGAAAATATCAGCTTTTTTTATTTCCAAACACATAATTTCATTCCCCAGCCCAATATTTTAATCACCCAACACCTAATTTCAATTCCCAAACCATGAAAAACATACGAAATGCAGGAGAAATCAAAGATTAGATGCTTACTTACCAAGAACCAAGTTGGAGGCGGAAGGAGGGCGGGGCGGGGCGGGGGCGGAGTCAGGTGAAGGGCGGAAGTAGATGGGATTGGAGCACCGGAGGATGGTGGGGGGCGACGCGGACGTTGGTTTTCTGGCGGCGGTGAGTTTTTCTCGTCGGATTCTGGCGGCGGAGTAGACTGCGTGGTGTGAAGAAGAAGAGAAGACTGAGAAGGTCGAATGAAGGAATGAAGGAGGAGAGACTTACGTCACTTACCAGCACAGACAGGAGAATGGGTGGGGTTATCCCTTTTATCTCGGGGCCAATCACTTGTTGACACGTGGCAAAAGAGGGGTTTTTCCTGGGTTCACTGCGGATTCAAAACCAGTCCATAATTTTGCCTTGACGAGGAAGGAGAGAGACCCTCGCCGGCGACGATGACGACGGCTAAAAGAGAGAGAGAATTCTTGCAATTTTACATTCACGGCTTTAAGTTTTGGTGTGAAATTAGAGAAACAGAATTCTTGGTGACGGTAAAAGTGTTCAATATTGACCAAACTGAAGCTCTGAATTGCACGGTGCTTACAACTTGAAATTATCACGAAATACTTTTCATTGGGCATATATTTGAATATGTTTTAAGGGCCACGGGGGTTAGGGGATTGGGGGGGAATTAATTGAATTGCATTTGCATTAGGTTAAACTCATTAGGTAGATGATTTAGTGTTCGTATTATACAGTGGAGACGATTGACAACATTGCTTTGCCTTTTGTAGTTGAACCAATTTTGTAATGCTAGTCTAGAAATTAGACTAATTGCTAGTCTAGAAATCTGCTTGTCTGTACTCTTGGTTTCTTTTTCCGTGACGGGCTAAAAATGTTTCTTGGTGGAAATTATAGCTTCTTCCCTAAAATTATAGCAATGTAAATTGTCTTATGTGGGCAATATAATGGTTAGTCTTGATTATCTGTGTTGCAAATAGTGGCAATTCTGCAACTACTGCAGGATTGCATTCCCTTTGATTTAGTATGGTTTTTTTTACTCCTAATTAATCCTAGAGTTAATTGCATTTAGATAATGCTTACAACTGAAACTTATCAAAGTACAGCAAAGTACAGTAACAATTGAATGTAACGGTATTTTGCTGCTTGTTAAATTGAGCTTCCACATGTATCTGTTTTTTTTTTTTCAACTGCCCATTTCATTTTTTGATGTGAAATTCATGCATTTGTGGTCAAAATTGGAATTGGTTTCGGTTTGCAGAGGTCCATTGAAATTGAACTGGATATAATGTTTATTCTGTTTTTGCAGCTGCCCACCTTTTGTGTTTAAGTGAAAGTTGTGTTTTTTCTAGGGGTGGGATCGGGCCGAGCGGGGGCGGGTTTTTGCTGGGATCGGAAAAAGCCAGATAGGGATCAGGCTCTGGATTTTTGGGACCGTTTGCGAGGGCCCAATGTAATCGGGCTAGGCCTGGTTTTTATACCCTCGAGTTCGGGTTGGGTCGGGCAAAGCCTGATTAGGCAGATCTGAGGTGAGTCGCTCAACCTCATCGGCGAACACCGCCATTTCGCCAGCAAGAGACGAGAGATGCAGCCGAGGGATTGAAATCAATCAATGAACAATCCATCAACAATCCTCAGCTGCATCTCTCGTCTCTCACCGGCCGTCGATCTGCACCATCGTCAAACTGCACATCGTTGTTGGCTCGTCGCTCCTCGCTGGTCGTCGATCCCCACTACTCATCGTTGCTCGCAGATCTCGTCGTTGACTTTCGAATCTCACAAATCGGGTTTGTATTTGGGGTTGAGGGCTACGCAGATCGAGACATGAATGACGAGTTGTGGCCTATAGAAGAAAAACGATCTCTACCGTCGACTATGGTGGCTTCCACGGAGCTTCCATTTCAATTTAGCTTCGGCTCGGTGAAGGTTGAGCAGCGGAAAATGAAAATGTAAAGATGGAAAATCGGGTTTGTGTTTGGGGCTGAGGGTTTCTTTGGGTAGGATAGGGTGTGTGTGTTTTATTTTCAATTATGTGTAACTATATTTGTCATCCAATCAGTATGGGACATGTGTACAAATATATATATATATATATATATATATATATATATATATATATATATATATATATATATATATATATATATTAATAAAATTATAAATATCCGGGTTTTACCGATAAGCCGGGTTCTGCAAAATCAGGCCTGTTTTTTGGTCCGAATTTCACGGGCCGAGCTTTTCATCATTCGGACAGGGCTTATAAAATGGGACCGGCCCATTACATTTTTTCGGGTCGGGCTCGGGCCAGGCTCCGGGTTTTGGGCCGGGTTTTCCCACTCTTTGTTTTTTCGTCGACCAATTGGTGCTGATTTAGCTGCCACACTTCTTGTTGTAGTACTAGAATTTTGACCCATTTCTTCGTTCAGTATTGAACTTTAATTATAGTTGAAATACTGAAATGACGTACAAGTTAATGTTCAGACATGAAAATTGAGTAAAATTTTGATCTATTTGTGTTATTTATGGAGTTCGTTCTGGGTTTTTGGGTTTGGATTGCCTTTTTGAGCTTGTGGGTTTGTTCAAGTAGCTACCTTTTTTATGAAATTATTGACTTTGTTTTTGAATTTTTTTGTTGTGGATGTCTAGTAGTAGTTTTGTTACTTTCTCATCTGACTTTGTATGTTTTGTCCATGTGATGGACTTCAAGAACGTTCAATCTCTTGAAATACATGGTGGTGTCAAATTATCTAGTCTGTCTAACATGACTTTACTCAGTTGATCCAGTTAAGGCCAAAGGTTAGCCAAAGGACTCTGAAATTGGTGGAGGCCATATCCAAGCATGCTGCCTGGTTCATCTGCTAGCGCTATTCTTCCTCATATTATTGCCAATACTTGATTGGAAATTATTGTCAATTAGGAACGTGAAAGAACAATCTTGACGTTGTGTTTTCGAACTACATTTATTCAATCTTGAAGCCATAATTTTTTTGTTCCCGTTTCATTTTCAGATGCAAGTAGATGTGAGGTTCAATTTGTATTCAATTGTTACATGTATATAAGAATTAGCACATTTCGCCAAAATAAGAATTGAAAAACGCCTTGTGTGAAAGGTTGATAGCATAAGTTTCTGAACTTGAGTGACCAACCTGACAACGATCAGTGCACCAAGTTCATTAGATTGACCCTAATGTTCTAAAAACGCTAGGCTGTAGTTAGGCAGAAATGAGGAAACTAGTGCCTAGACGCCTAGACGGGGATTAATAGGTACCTGGGTGTTTTTACTTTTTCTTATTATTATAATATATGTTAATACCCAAAACTTATTTATTGTAAGTAAAAAATTGATAAGGATGTAGATATTTAACTATCTCTACTATTGTCTCTACTATTATTAAAGAAACAAGGGAATTTGGCAGTTACCGAACAAACAGTGAAAATTGGCAGTTATCAAAGTTAACCAAAATACCTCTGCATAACAAAAAAACTAAATCAAAACCAAGTTATTCTTACATTTAATGGAATAATGCGGCAAGGGTAATTTAGTCACACAGAAAATGCTTCAAAATCAATGGACAAAAGATGGGTAATTTAGTCTCACTCTTGCATTATCAACGTTTGATTTGTCCATATTTATCTATACCCTAAATTCATGTTACTTAAAAGATGGTGTTCAAATTTTGGCGTGAAATGTCAGCGCACAACGCCTGTATTAAAAAAAGAGTCTCTCGCGTTTGCGTTTGCGTTTGCGTTAGCGAACTCAGAGAGGCTAGTAAGTTGTACAAAAGGAGGAATAAAAACATTAAAGACTAAATGGTGCTTTGCACCTATTCATCTTCTACATCGCAAGATTCTGCAATTCGTGCCGCGCCGCGACCATTCTCAACAAATTACTCTATGTCTCTCAATTTTCACCCGATTTTCAGGTAAATTCCTGCCGGACCATTTTTGGGCGATCTTAGACAAATCAAGGCGTTAACCCGTCACCCAGCGCCTAGGCGGCAGCCTAGAGCGCCTTTTAGAATATATATTAAAGCAAATTTGCCAAGTTTGTTTAATAGAAGCTTCCGAACAGCCTGAAGCTGCAACATCTCCACCATGCAGGGCAACAACTGAAGATCAATGCAGAACAATGACCATTGTTTGTAGTTGGAATTTGGGGGGTTTGCCAAGGGATGAAGACGGCACCAGAGATTGGAATAGTCAACGATATGTCACAAATGGCCCTCAAAGATCTGAAATTGGGCTGTTCATTCTAGCCTATTGAAGGAGACAGAGAGAAACAGAGATGGAGAAGACGTTGATCGTGCGAGAGCGTAAAAGAAGAGAGAGAAGTCGATCACATGCTACACACGTGGACACAAAAAAAAATGACCGGATGACTTATTTAATCCTTTTCCACATTTATTTTTCTACTTTTGAGGCATGAATAGCAAACGGATTTTACACCCGCACTGAACCCAAGAAAAACTAGGGGTGGGCACGGGACAGGATGGGACGGGATGACCTTCATCCCGTCCAGTGGCGGATCCAGGAATTCTTGAGCAAGGGGGCGGAAATTTGAAGACGAAATGTCTATAAAACAATAGTACTAATGTCAAACTTTATATAGAATACAAACATTACAAATTTAAAATAATATTACACAAGTTTTTCACTACACGGTTTCATATTATGAAAACTTCGCATAATAGATTCGTTACTAATAGAAGAAAAAATGTCTCTCTCAATATAAACCACCAAGCTATCACTTAACCATTGATTCCCCATCCGATTGCGCAATGGGGTCTTAACAATATTCATTGCATAAAATGCTCGCTCCACTGAAGCAATTGCCTAAATAAGAATGTAAAGAAACAAAACCCAATTCATAAGCCATTTCGCATCTCAAGAATTGAATTAAGAAACAAAACAAATTGGGAGGGCTTACCTTGACAGAAGAGAACGGTTGGCCTGGCGAGAGCGACGACAATGGGAGACGGAAGGATGAGATGACAACTCTACGCCAACGCCCGCTCCAAAATCCAAACACGCCGCCACTGCCCAGAAGCAAATACGCACAGTAGAAGCTCCAAATACGCGCAACAGCTTCAAATAAGCCACTGCCCAACCCAATGCAAAACGACGCCGCTACCCCAAATACAAAACGACGCCGTTTTTTGTTTGCGGAAGCGTCTTCTTCTTCCTCGCCCAACCGAGAATTGCATACCAGCTCCACCAATCCGCGCTTCTTCCGCGCTTTCCGCGCCGCGTCAGAGGGGCAGAGCTGCTCCCAGTAGAGATATTTGACATCGACCAGAGGTGCGGAGGCGTACCTCCGCTCTCACGTGGATCCGCCACTGATCCCGTCCCAGTCCCGATTATTTGAAACGGGACGGGACGGGACGGGATAAACGTTTTTAAGAATTAGTCCTGTCCCGTCCCGTCCCGAATTTAATCGGGACGGGTTCGGGACGGGACGGGATTACCCTATAAAAATTGTATCAACTTCAAACTAAACAAGCTAACCCAAATATGATAAATCAAAATCTATCTAAATATGCTAAGAGCACTTCACCAAAAGAAACCAAAAACAGATTGTACACAAATAAAAAACTGGGCGTCGACCGTTTTTGTAAAATTCACCAAAATTCAACCCCTCATTAGATGGAGTCGAAAATTTGCAGATCATAAGTAAATATGTGAAACTGACTCCTTCCAAAATTCAAGTAAAACGGAGTTCAAATGACATGTTCACCCAAAGAAACCAAAAACAGGTTATTACACAAATAAAAAACTGGGCGTCCACCGTTTTTGTAAAATTCACCAAAATTCAACCCCTCATGAGATGGAGTCGAAAATTTGCAGATCATAAGTAAACATGTGAAACTGAATCCTTCCGAAATCTCAAGTAAAACGGAGTTCAAATGATATGTTCACCAAAAGAAACCAAAAACAGATTATTACATAAATAAAAAACTGGGCGTCGACCGTTTTTGTAAAATTCATCAAAATTCAACCCCTCATGAGATGGAGTTGAAAATTTGCAGATCATAAGTAAACATGTGAAACTGACTCCTTCCAAAATCTCAAGGAAAACGGAGTTCAAATGATATGTACAATCTTACATGTGATGAGGTACATATTTTTTTAGTATACACTTGTTTTTGAGCCAATAAAATGGTGACACTTAAGGGGTTTTTATTATCTATTTATTTAATACCATGCATATTATATGGGACGGGACGGGATTTCGGGATAGAAATTTCTCATCCCGTCCCGTCCCGAAAAAATTAAATCGGGACGGGACGGGACGGGATAAGCTAATTTTGAAATTAATCCCGAACGGGACGGGATAATTCGGGACGGGATTCGGGACGGGAATTCGGGATACGAGATTTTCGGGATATTTTGCCCACCCCTAAGAAAAACTAGCAAAAGAGAGGTATATTAGCAGGATTCCACGATCTTTTTTTTTTTTATTTTTTTTTTTTATCAAAATTGTTCCCGATATCCCGATCCTTAACTTTCGGAACAAGATGCAAATTCCGATTTTTCAAGACGGGATGACATTGGGATGAGATTTAGAGATGGGAATAAAAAAATCCAGCACTAATATTAAGGGCTCCTAACCCCATTTCTAAGCATAAATAACTACAAAAAATTGAAAATTTCATTCAACCGAAATGTTTAAATCCTAGTTGGAACTTGGAATAACATCACTGTCATACGTGGCTTGGTTGACGCCATAATTGACAGCAATGGAAAAACGTCATTTTTTAGGGGCCTTCCTCTTGATTGGTGCTTTTATGTCTTTGTGCACATTTCAAGACATAAACAACAATAAAATAATATTAACATTTAACATTTCCGTTAGGTGATAAAATGTGAGGAAATGTTATATTGCCAAGTCATCAATTAATTTGAATTTGACATTGTACAAGAGACATTTTCATTGGAGATGCTCTAAATTATCATTTTGGACCCTAGTCCTTCAACACGTAATCGTGTCCTTGAATTCAACTCAAGTACACCTACAAGCACGATTAAGAACCAAATTTCCACATTTCAGAGTAAACTGAGGATAATAAAATTAAATTAAGGGGCTAATTAGTTGAAAAGGGGTTCAAAGCCAGGTGTCACTAACCCACGGAGGGAATAGACAGGGGTGCAGGTGGTCCGTATCGTTTTCTCTCTGAAAAAGAAGCGCCAATCAAATCAAATCATAATTTCGCAAATTACTTGAAAATCCGAAACAAAAAAATAATCCCGCCACTTCATTCATAGGCCGCGCTACTCCCTAAAACCTCTTCTTCTTCTTCAACTCACTCTACAATCCACCACCCAACTCGCCTGACCGTAAAATCCACTCCGGCGATAGAAGCTGCCGGAATCGGATTCATTTTCTAGGGTTTCCCAACTCGCCCCCACACCCCCCAAAATCTAATTTTTTTTTTCCATCATTTTGATTCTAGGGCTTCTTCTTCACCAGGCCGCGGCGATTCGGCGGCCCAATTTCAATTCGAAGGTATCAACTTTCGCCCTCGCCAAAGCTCCACTGAAATTCAAAATTCATTGTATATCTGCTGCATTTTCGATTGCTTTTGAGCTCCTTTTTTGTTTTTCTTCTTTAATTAAAGCACATTCATTCAGATGAAATACTAACGAGGTTCTTGGGGTAGAAGATTTCGGGTTTGAAGACGCGGATTTGAGCCCGAATTTGCGAATATGCTGACCAATAAGTAGGGGTTCACGTATGAGGCAAGGGTAAGATTAACAGATTGTAGCTTTTTGATGCATTATGTTGCAATTACTTTCTTTGTTACTTGTAATCAGTGCTTTTGGGTTTGTGGGTGTGTTTGCAGTGGAGCTGGATTGGGGGAAGGTTCCAGCTCCGCCGGAACGCCATTCAAAGCTATGTTGGCGGAGCATGTCAAAGCACTTGATCATTTCTCGAGCCCAAATAATTATTTGAGCTCACATTTCATTTTCTCCTCATCAACACAAAGACCTGGTGCTGAAGAGGCATTGGCCATCAGGTACTGTATGTCATGTTAGACGTGTTGTTCCTTCTTTCTTTGGAAGTTGGTAGCTTAGGTTTTCAGCTGTCTCATTCCAACTCTAGCATTACTAGTTGTTTGGGGACAAATTGACATCTATTTTAGAATTGGGTTATTGCAAAGTCTTTAGGTTTTGAGTTGGCTCAGGCATTTTAGAAACGTTGCAGGATTTCTAGTTTGTGTCAGATTATTTGCTCTTTTCCCCATTCATCTTTGTGATATTTATAATAAAGTTCGTTTAACAATGCCATTACTTGAATTACTGATATTGGATATTCCTTACTCTTGGTCTTACCTTTAGCTCTTAGATATAAGTTTTGAGGAATATCAGTTATGATGTTATAACTATGGTTCTGTTTATGATTTTTAGCTCGATGTCTCGTCCAATTCAGAATACTGAAAGTTTACAGAGTGCAGAAGTTCAGAAGGTAAACATATTGGGAATCCTATTTTCATTTGGACTTAGTTTTTAGGCATTCTATCATACTCTGTTGTAGCTTGCTCCACATTAACTTTAATTTGCGTATGATAGATGTGGGGACTTTGTACCCATTTTCTGATTTGGAAAGACTCTGAATGGTAAAATTTTGGCAGGCTTGGCATGTGCTTTCCAATCTTCAGATTTCTTCTAGGAACTACACAAGGCCTGGAAAAACTGTTCCGGTAAACGATGCTAGGGCTGAGTCTTGTCAGAATGTTGGAAGAACTGCTTTTGTAAGCCCAATCGACAATGGTAATAGCTGTGCACGTATGCAAACACCTCAATACATCAATGGAACCAATTCCAGACCTGGTGAATCTGCATCCTGCATGGGAAATCAGTTTCCTTCAAATAATGTTAATGTTGCAGATTTAGGAAAAAGTCTTGGGCGGCAAAGTCAGGTCAGAGCATCGATGTTCAACAATCCCCCTCACATACCAGGTGGATGTGGATCATTGAGCAATAACAGTGCCAGCCAAGCAAAACAATCTGCGAAAGTTTTGGTTAATGACATGGATGACGATGAAGATGATGAATTTCTAGAGGTAATTCATATACTATTTTAGAACTGTGGACTAAATGGTTCCTATTTAATCCATCCATTGGCGTGAAAATTGTTGAAATTGGGCCTCTTTTGTTAAAGGCATAAAACTTACTAATGTGGGTTTATGGATCTAGTTATGCATCATATTCAATACTCACTTAAGTTTTATTAATAAATTCAGATTCCGGTTCAGTATCATTCCGTAAATTTATGTGCATTATATGTTCTAAGTCTTGTGTAAGTGTTGACTTTGTTGGATTTGTCAATCTCATCCTTTACTCTGGTTGCAGAATATTGATGTTGACCAAATAGTTGAACAGTACCAATCAAGTTGCACACCTCAACCATCAGTTTCTAAGCTCCCACCCATTACTCCATCTTTAGATAAAGATGAGATCGTGAGACAAGAGGTTACTAGTTTGCCACCAGACTTGTGCTCAAATTGCAGTCATGGTGTTAAGGTATAGATATTTATAAATTTGGCTTTTTGGTTGCTCCACCTAATTATACCACCAACATGATGTGCCTAATTCCTAAATGTAATACAGATAGGACTTTGCCCAGAAGCTGCAAGTCATTTGCAGGAAATGAAGGACATGTTAATTACCATATCAAATGAACTGCTTGACGATGTTAATGACCTCAGTCCAGCACGTATGGGGAAGCTTCGCCAAGATAGGTTTGTTTACCATCCTCCTTTTTTTTTTTTTTTTTTTTTTCATTTTTGGCTTCTCTCTGAAGGAATATTAAATTCTGGATCTCTAGAACTTGTGCAGTATGGCCCAAACACTTCGTAATCTTAATTTTGGTATTGTGTTCTCACATGCATCATTATTTTTGTTATATTTTACAAAGAGAAACAACACTGCATTTCTGTTGTTAGGTTACAGCTTAATAAGCAGATACAGCAACTTGAGAGATATCTTGGTTCAAACGCATTGGAAGAGGAAAGACGGAAGTCACATTTTTCTGCATCTACAGCAACTCCCCGGCCTTTCCAGTATGAAACACCTCAAACAGCTACATTCAGGAATGATCCCATGCGATTTGATTCACAGGATCATCTACATAACGAGCTAGGAGGGTATGAAAATTGGAATTCATCGTCAATTTCATTCTCTTCTGTTGATAGATCTGGTTTTCCTTCTTGTCCTGTCGAGAGGGAACCATTTATCCCAAAGCTTGTTGAAGTCAACTACATTGAAGGGTCTAATGACAAAAAGTGGAGCAGTGATCACTTCCCATGGACCAAAAAGTTGGAGGTGCTCATCTCAGTTGTATTCACATTTTGTACGTTGCCTAACCTGTCAATGCAGTACCTCTGACTGCTGCTACTTTCAGGCCAATAACAGGAGAGTGTTTGGAAACCACTCTTTCCGCCTCAACCAAAGAGAGGTCATCAATGCTACAATGAGTGGCTGTGATGTTTTTGTTCTTATGCCGACTGGAGGGGGTAAGAGCTTGACTTATCAGGTACAGTAATTTTTTTCTCGAAGCCCTTTATGAGTTGCCTCTTTCCATTCGAGTTCTTCCATGCTGTTCACTAGGGACTGTTTTGCTTATTTCTGTTGTTTGTTCCTCTCATGTTTGTCAACTTATTTGTGTGGCCTTGCTTAGTTGCTGGTCCTGTTTCTTGGCCACAAGTTCTTCAGGTCTTGTTCAGCCAACAATATAGAGTCAAGTGACTTTCATCTTCATTTCTTGGCCATAAGTTCTTCAGGTCTTGTTCAGCCAACAATATAGAGTCAAGTGACTTTCATCTCCATTAGCACTTCTTGCTAAAATTTTCCTTCGTTACTGGATAGTAGACATCGAGCAGATTATACTAAGGCTAATCTTTGTAAGCGGGACGGGAAAAATCTAGTTCAACCGGACTGTAGTATTCCGTCATGTAGTGGCTTGTAATGTATTATCTAATGTTGCCAGATTTTTGGTACTGTATAGAATTGTGTCAGTCGATAAGTTCGGGTCTGTTGGAATATATTATTCTCTAGCTAAAGAGACTTTAATTAAAAGCATATGCTATGTTATATGGTTTAAAAAAGTAAAAAAGATTATACTCCCCAGACTTATCAGAATAAAATATGAACTCCAGGACGCGAGTCGCTGCCAGGTAAAAGGAAAGATATCCTAGAAAATCATCTACACTATTACTCAAGAAAACTCTTTCTGTCAGCCAGAATGTCAATTTGGTCCGAGTCACTGCAATTTATTATTTTGTCATATGTTAAGTGTATTAAAGATGGTAACTGATTAATTATATCTGTTAATCAAAATAATACAACAGAACTCCAAACAATGAAGTTGGACTATTGAGTCCAATCCACTGTCTTGTACAGCATACCTAGCATGCCCAGAAGGATTTAAATTTTGGTTTCTGAATCTTGCAGCTCCCTGCTCTAATTTGTCCAGGCATAACGTTGGTAATTTCTCCCCTTGTGTCACTTATTCAAGATCAAATAATGCATTTATTGCAGGTAATGTCTCATTCAAGAGTTTGATTTTGGTAATTTTACTTCCTATATACTAACAATATGCACTTCTGCCCTCCCGTTTGGCGCCATCTGCTAGGCAAACATTCCTGCTGCGTATCTAAGTGCCAGTATGGAGTGGACTGAACAGCAGGAGATCCTTAGAGAACTTAGTTCTGAATATTGTAAATACAAGTTGCTATATGTCACTCCAGAGAAAGTTGCCAAGTGAGAATTTGTCATCTACAATGATTATATGCCTGCAAACACTATTAGTTCATATGCTTTTTGTTACCTCAGCAACACTGTGTTTGTTGGTATCACTATATAACAAGCACATTTTCTATATACCTACTGAATTAGTAATTTGAGTAATTGTTCTATGCTAACTTGGGGCACTAAAAGTATCTGTTTTTTTTTGTGCGGCCCAAAATAGAGTCATCCATCAATTAATTTTGTATTTGAAACCTATGGTAATCCAGGAGAGGCCAAATATAACCTTCCAGGTGGGAGGGTTTTACTGGCCTTGTGGACTGTGCTGCTATTCAGGTGTATTTGGTGATTTTTTTTCTAATTCTTGGCCATTCTTTTGTTAGTTAATCTTTTGGCTTAGAAGTTGCATGTTAGGCCTTTTTTTCCCAATTGCACTATGCTTCCCCTGCTCATGTCTCTTTTCTTTCCCTTAGTGAAGGAAGAAAGGTAATTATGGACTTAGCCAGCTTAGCCAGGGCACCACTTGATTATGATAGTGGCTACTGTGAGGAAAATTAAACTAGAAGTGCGGTAAACTGAGCTTTATCAGCACATATCCTGAATTCTAGTTAATTCACTAAGTTAATGTAAATGCACAGATTGTGAGTGTTGTGAAAGAGAGTTTTTGTCAACTATGAATGTGATAGTTACTGTTTCAGCTGACAATCTGTTCCTCATAATATTATGTCCTAGGATGTTGGTCACAGTTCCCATCCACATCCCATCTTGTGTTGTGTGCCAACCTTTAATTATTTTATTATCACCCAACCTTGACTCTTGAATTAATCCTCTTACGTACTTTTTAAATCTAAATCTCTGTGAAGAAATGGTAAAAAAGAAAAAAGTGAGCAAGAACTTTAGATCCTTGTATTAGCGAACACTACATTGTTTTATTTTAATAGCTTGAATTTTGTGACATTCTTAGTTTATTTCCTCTGGGTTCTGACATGGATACCTAGTCCTAGCACAACTTTTGATGCAATATCAAATTGGAACACGTTGTGAGCAACCGATCTTTCTTGTCTGCAGAAGCGATTCTCTTTTGCGGAAGCTGGAGAGCTTAAATACTCGTCAATTGCTTGCTAGGATAGTTATTGATGAAGCTCATTGTGTGAGTCAGTGGGGTCATGATTTCAGACCAGATTATCAGGTAATAACTTCTACCAATTCTCAAGTTCATGACAATAGAAGTTATCTTTTTTGATTGATTTTCATCTAAGGCCTAGCTCTTTTTGAAATTTTCCAGGCTCTTGGTATCTTGAAACAGAAGTTCCCAAATACTCCGGTGTTAGCTTTAACAGCTACTGCAACAGCTAGTGTAAAAGAGGATGTTGTGCAAGCTCTTGGTCTTGTTAACTGCATTGTTTTTCGACAAAGTTTTAATCGGCCAAATATATGGCAAGTGTTTTGCAAAGAGAATTTTTTTTGCATGTTGAAGTCATAACATTCTCCAAACTGTCAATCAAACTGGAAGTGACATTGAATTTTGCTCATGCAGGTATCACGTTCTCCCTAAGACTAAAAAGTGTCTAGATGACATTGACAAGTTCATCAAAGAAAACTACTATGATGAAAGTGGAATAATATATTGTCTCTCAAGAATGGACTGCGAAAAAGTTGCTGAAAGATTACAGGTTTGACTTTATTATGATCTCATCGTAACTGAATGGAATTTTTCTCCTCTTCCAATCTTATAGATTTTTGCTTCTCTATAATATGTTAAACATCTTGTGTTGTTGCTGAACTAGTTACATCTTTTCGATTCTTGAAAAAGAAGGTACAGTTTGCTGATTGTTCATTTGTCCTCTAAAATTACTTTTGTTCATTGGGAAAAAGAGTTTCACCTGAAAGCCAGGAGTTTGGTAATAAATAATAATAGAACCCTCAAAACAGTAGTTTATTTACAACTGTATGGTCATGTTAACATTCCAATTTAAACTAAGCACATAACACACAATACTTTTCCCTCTGCCCCTTAACTATTTAAAAAAATTATTTTTGTCAATTGTTCTTTCATGTATTAAATTCCGTTTGAAACTGTGCATGCTTTTCAGGAATGTGGACATAAAGCAGCGTTTTACCATGGTAGTATGGATCCTTCTCAGCGTACCTTCATCCAGAACCAGTGGAGTAAAGATGAAATCAACATTATCTGTGCTACAGTGGCATTTGGAATGGGTACATTAGTTTTTTGTTGAATGTTGCCTTCATTGAATTTGTTACCGTTGCCAACATATGAACATGAATTCAGGTATCAACAAGCCAGATGTCCGCTTTGTAATACATCATTCTCTGCCAAAGTCTATTGAAGGCTACCATCAGGTATCGGATTGTACCAAGTTACTTATTTGAGGTTGCAAAATCAAGATATATTGATTTTTTGGAGTTTAACTTATGATTCTGGTTCTTAAGAGCTTATCTTGGTAATCATTTATGAAGTTTGAATTGATTTGCTTTGTCATTATGTTTCAGGAGTGCGGTCGAGCTGGTAGAGATGGTCAACCTTCATCCTGTGTATTATATTACAGCTACAGTGACTATGTACGTCTTGAGAGTAAAACTAATGTTTACTTAATTGTTGTTTGTTCTATAATTTAAACTAGTATTCATAGGAATGCGAATGGCCTCATGGTGAAATGACATGTGCTCATATGAGGTGGAGGGTGGCATGGCCAGTTCACGGCTTGTTTGGGTGCTTTAGTTTTAAGAATAATGTTAAATAAAAAGCGGAAGAGTTTGAATTTGGATGTTTGAGTACGCTAACTTACGTGCTTTTATTCTTATGGATTCTCTGTTAGCTCATCTTTACAGTTCTTTTGCAGATACGAGTGAAGCATATGATTAGCCAAGGAGTTATTGAACAAAACCAGGGGACATCTGGATACAATCGTATGAATACAGCTAATTCTGGGAGACTACTGGAAACAAATACTGAAAATCTTTTGCGCATGGTACTAGATTGAGGCTTAATGTGCAGTTTTTGAGGGTTCTATTATTACCAAACTTGCGTGTTATATTACTTGTCTACTAAACTAACAACTGGAATCCTTTCAGGTCAGCTATTGTGAAAACAATGTTGATTGTCGGAGATTTCTACAGCTTATTCATTTTGGAGAAAAATTCGATTGTGCAGCCTGCAAAAAGACATGTGATAATTGCTTGCAGACAAAAAGCTTCATTGAGAAGGATGTCACTGAGACCGCAAAGCAATTGGTTTGAAACTTTTATAATCTATTCAAGTTTATATTGATGACTGGCATTTCCTTACAATATATTGGAAGTCTTGCATTGTGCGGGAAGTCACTTCTGCGACATTTGGTGGTCAGGTTCAACTGGTGAGGTTAACAAGGCAGCAGTTTTCATCATCTCATATTTTAGAAGTCTACAGGGGCTCGTTAAGCCAATTTGTATGTTTTCACTTTTATGCACGTACTGTTATTTCTACTTCCTCTTTTGTTGTTTTTCTTGCTTTTATAACTTATATCTGTAATTTTAGGTCAAGAAACACGGGCATCAGAGTTTGAGCCTGCATGGAGTTGGAAAACATCTAGCTAAAGGTGAAGCTTCTCGTGTATTACGTCATCTAGTTACCGAAGACCTTCTTGCGGAGGAAGTAAAGAAAAGTGATCTTTATGGATCTGTATCGTCAATACTAAAGGTACTTCTAATTCCTTCATATCATTGAAGCTGGGTATTTTATAAGATTCTTGTGCTTGAAACGAGCAAACTCAAGACATTTCCATGGGCATTATTGTTTTCTTTGTATCGTAAATACATGTGGCATTTCATATTGTTTTCAGGTGAATGAGTTCAAAGCTTGCGAACTTTTTTCTGGCATGAAGAGAATTCTCTTAAGGTCAGGCCTTTTATTCTTGGAAATGCTTCTTTTAACAAGTGTATAAGTTTATGCATGTCTGTCTAAGTCTGAGTATCTATTGATTCTTTTGCTCAGCTGAAGGAACGGAATAATGTAGGTCTACACTGACATCTTGATTATATTGTAGATTCCCATCCTCTGAAAAAGCTTCTAAACAGAAGAACTCTGAAGTGATATCAGCTAAGGGCTCACTGACAGCTGGGAAGGAAAGTCTTCCTCACACAGGCCCTGAACAACACAAGTCCAACGGAGATACGGTATGTTCACGGATACATGGAATATAGATGCATATATGTATGGATATAATATATACGTTAAATCTCTCGTGTATGAGTGCCTTAAGTGATCAGAGCAACCATAATGTTTTCTTTTATTTTGATTCTTTTCAGTTTCTTTTTCCGGGTAATAACTGATCTTGTGAATATACAGCTAAAGTTTACAGACATGCCCAAAACAGAACGACTATTAAAAAAACTGAATCAGGGTTTAACTAGAGTTACATAATCAAAACAGGTGCATACATGTTATGCACTTATGTATGTAGGTGCACGTAGATAGGTATATTATATCATACGTACGTATATGCATATGCATATTTATTTCTTCCTCATATTATATTCTGCTTGATGAAACTTCTGACTACCTTGACCCATACATAGGCCTTAATTGATTAGCTAATTTATTTAAATTGCATTGCAGGATCTGTTTACCAGATTATTTGCTTCCTTGAAAACACTTCGAACTAAAATCATTAGAGAATCTAGTGATGCAGTCATGGCACACCACATATTCGGGTGAGATTTTTACTCATTTACATTTTTATCTTTATCCTTAAAGAACGAATCCCCTCGGTGCCAGTTTATTTTCTAGGAAGACAAAGGGAAGCAATTTTGAAAAGTTTCTGCTTTTTTGAAGTTGGAATTTTTCTCCATGTTGTCGTTATAGATGTGTGTAAGTGATTTCAACTTTTAGATGATACGTCCTGATAAGTTGGTGCATTTCTTGTTGAGTTAGGAATGCTACTCTGAAAGCCATAAGCATCAAAATTCCAAGGACGACGGAGGGACTCCTTGAGATAAATGGCATTAGCAAGTAAGTTCTATGGGAAGGCTACATATATACTGGTTATCCAACAAACAATATGCTGACCACTTTGGGTTTCAATTCAGGAATAAGGTGACCAAGTACGGGGACCGGATACTTGAAACGATTGAATCTACCATAAAGGAATACTACAACACAGATAAAAAGAGCGGCGGCAGCAACGACAGTAGTGAAACAAAGAGGAAGAGAGATGGTAGCAAAGATCAAAAAGAAAACTTAGAGGATGACGAGTTCACCAAAAGCACAGCCCGGTCGAAGAAAAGAGCACCAAAGAGACCGAACGGTAATATTGAGACCTATAAGTTATGAGGAGCCAGATTACAGCCAAATCTTAGACGATGATCTAGACATTTATGGCTATAATTTTGAAGTGACTGCTGCAAATGTGAAGAAGGATCAGAATGTTGGTGGAAGAGTACTGCCGCAATGGTCAACGCCGGGAAATGGCCGAAAATTGTAATTGTACTATTTCATCTCAACACATCTAATGTACCATATTCTTTTGGGCAATAGCTGTTATAACTTGCTGTTGGCAAGTTTGTTCTTGTAATTTCATTAACTTAGTATTAGACGGGGACTTCTAACTGGTCTTGTAGCCAGTTTGAAATTCACCATTTGATCATCAAATGTAAATTGTTCGCATCAGAATCTGACACATTGTTCACGGAGACAAATAACACTAGTTTGTAACCTAGTTAGTAAAATACGGAATGAGTATAGTGCATTAAACATACAGTCAAAATTTGGCAATTTATAATATATTAATTTTTTTTATTATTTATATTTTTTAATAATACAGTAAAAACATAAATAAAATATGTAAATAATACATGTATATGATTACTTCAAAAATATATGTATATTATTTGGCAAAAAAATGTCAATATGCATATGATATGTGAATAACACATCTGAGATAAAAAAATATATATTTTTACCATATCTTTAAAATAATTTAAATACAAATTATATTTTCATAAAAAAAATACAAATTATATATATTTTTTAAATTCGTATATATATATATATATATATAAATAATCCGTGAATTAACTAGCTCTAAATAACGCAATTGAAATACTTTTTTATTCGGTTCAATCTTTGGTTTCGAATCTTCATCCTGGTTTTCAACTCAAGTCAGTCTACAGTCTACCCATCATGGCAGCATGCGAAGCTCAAATTCTGTCCACTTGTTCTTTTCCATTCGGCCTCTCCTTCAACAAGGTAAGCTCGCCTCGTCGCTTTTTCTATTCACTGTTTGGTTGCCGAGAAAACCAGGGAGAGTGACCCATTATGAAAATATAAGAGCAGAGAAAGAAATCAATCTTGAATTTCCTCACCCAATTTTCTGCTAGATCCCCCCGTACCATTCGGCTCTCTCGGATGACGAGATTACAATGTTGGAAATTGGCGGAAGAGTCAAATTTTGACTCCATAATAAATAAAAAACATATCTTGGTTAAGTTTGATTACAGGTCTCCATTTGTTTATTCAATTTCATTTTTGTTATTAAACAAAGAATTTTATCCAATTTTGAATTGAGTTTTGTATTAAAATGAAGTCTTGTTATCCCAGGTTTTAAGTTTTCAGTGCAATTTACAAGAATGAATCAAAAATAAAAATCGGGAATAAGAATCGGATAGCCAAATTCCTTTGTATCCAATTTCTACTTTTTAAGAGATTTTTTATTTCCAAATTAGAATGAGCCCGCTAAATTTTGATTTTCAAGTGTTTTAGTAAGCAAGGAATATTCTTATTCAATCCATCCATTTTCCTAAACATGCCCCCAATGTTTACCAGGGTGTTCCAGAAGGATTCAGGCAATCGAAGTGTTTGAGCTTGTTGTGGGTGAGTTCGAGAATCAACCGAAACAAGCAAACGAGAATTTTCATGAAGATGGAGGGAAATGGAATGAAGATTCCACATGTACTGAGTGTTGCTGGCTCTGATTCGGGCGCTGGTGCTGGAATACAAGCTGATCTCAAGGCCTGTGCTGCCTCTGGAGTGTACTGCTCTACCGTCATAACTGCTGTCACTGCACAGAACACTGTTGGCGTTCAGGTTGCTGTTCAATATTGATTTTCATGACTTCTGCTTTGTTTGGTTTCTGAGGAAGCACTTAAGATGGAAAAAAGACAGTATTTCTAATGGTGCTTGTTGGCCTTTCTATTTTCTGTTGTTTAATTGCTAGGGTGTAAACATCGTACCTGAGGATTTTGTCGCAGAGCAGTTGAAGTCTGTGCTATCTGATATGCATGTTGATGTGGTAGGTCAAATTTTTTGGGACTGCTATATTTTCTACATTCACCTGGTTTTACATGTTGGTCATTTTGCTAATTCTGGTTCGAATCCCTTTGGTATCACAGAAATACTAGCTATAAGCAATTGATAAATTGAACCATTTTTACTGTCGAATTACCATGCTCATGATATATCATTTCCTAGGTGAAAACTGGGATGTTACCTTCTAATGGCATAGTGAAGATTCTTCATCAACATCTAAGGGAGTATCCTGTTCGAGGTATGCTGTCCTATTAAAAATTGTGGACATGTTTTCCTAATGTCTCATGAGTAGCATTTGTAATGGATTGTTATAATTATTGAAGGCAGCTTTAGTGGTTGACCCTGTTATGGTGTCGACAAGTGGAGATGTATTGGCTGGTCCTTCTATTGTAGCTGGGTTCAGGTATCTCAATCTTTTGTGCACCATTAGTAACTGCATTTGTGACAATTCTATTGACGTTAACTTTTCCAAACAAGCATTCCTTTCAATTTAGTTGTCTACCTCACTCACTATTGGAAAGTTCTTTACTTTATGCGTGCTCTTTGAAAGAACATGAATGCCTGCGGACTTCTTGCATTCTTGAATTTCTGCTTTACCCTTATGCCTTGTTTCTAAGCCAATTGTCATTTGAGTCTGATATAACAGTGATTCTTTTTAATAATAATTATAGTTAACTTGTTCATGCCTGCAGAGATGAGCTTCTTCCTATGGCTGACATAGTAACTCCAAACTTAAAAGAAGCATCTGTTTTACTGGATGGTATGGAGATAAAAACAGTTTCTGACATGCGTTCTGCTGCAAAATTGTTACATGCTATGGGGCCACGGTTAGTTATTGAAACATACTTAAGATCATCATTTCTCTCTTAAATCAGATGATTTGAAAACCCTTGTTTCTTGTATCGTTTGCTGTTATTAGTCGTTTTGTCAATGTTAGTCAACTTTTATTTTTATCATGAGTTTTAGTCAACTTTTGGATCATAAGTTTTGGCAGTAAAAGTTAATACATTGGGAGTAATGTGGAAACCAAAAGAGACAGGAGTTTTGGACATGAGTTTAGTTTTACAAAATACTTTATACTGAATGTACAGGAAACCTTTTTGGACTTGTGGAAAATATTTGGAACTGGAGTTCATTTGCTCAGTGAGTGGATTGCCTTGTTTATGGCACATTTCTGGTATCAAGATTTCCTGATCTTGAACTACGAGTGTTCCTATAGACTTATTTGATGGGCATAGTCTTTGAACATTGTACGAGTAGTCTTTGATTTCCAAAAGAACAGTCTCTCAAACTGTTCACATATTACAGCAAGGAAATTTGACGTATTTTGCAATGCCTCTGCCATTTCAATGTCATGTAACCTAGTTGAATTTAAGTGTTAGTTATGGGGAATACTGAATTCAGCCTTTCTAGTTGAGGGTATAAATATGGGGAGAAAATTGACTGTTCTTGGGTAGAAAGCTCAATATCAGAATGTCCCTCATGTAAGTTAATATTGGAATATTTATAGCAATCTGTCAGTTACAGAAGATCAACTCACCCCCCTTACCATTGGGATAACTTGGTTTAGCTTCATTAATGCACCATTTTGATTTGATTGACTGAATGAAGTGTGATGGTAGGAAAAATTTGAAATAAGATTTAATCTGCTTTGAGTTGAAAAGTAGTCTTTAAATATTAAAACAAATCTCTGCTTTGCTTTCCAGAAATGTTCTTGTTAAAGGCGGTGACCTGCCTGATTCATTGGACGCTATTGATGTCTTCTTTGATGGTAAGCTCATTTCCTCTGAAAGCTTTAGCAATGATTATATTATTATTATTATTTCTTCTACTTGATGTATTTGTAAAGATGGAAAAGTCAACCTTTGGAATTGATCGTTGCAGGCGAGCACTTATCTGAGCTGCGTTCATCACGCATAAAAACTCATAATACCCATGGTACCGGCTGCACTTTGGCATCATGTATTGCAGCTGAGCTGGCAAAAGGTTCTTCAATCCTCGAATCTGTTAAGGTACTACTACATATGTACTTCTTATATATTAAGTGATACAGGGAGAGTCAATACAGAATGTCTTTGTCTCTCTTACTTGAGTGCATATTCTGAAATAGTCATCTGGAAGAATAGCAGAAGAGAGTTACGGGGTTGGTATGCTGGTACAGACAAATATAAGTTCCCCTTTAGAATCCAAAGGCAATGCCTTAGATTTTGATGACATTCTTTACCAAATATATCGTTGATAAAGATATGTTACCTTCTTCATCTTTAGTTGTCTAGCTTAACTGCTTAAGACAAGTATGCCTGTTTCCAAATAGCATAGATAGATTGTTTCATAGATGAGAATAGAAGTTTGTAATTCCTCTTCACTGTGTACAGGTTGTACAGAATGTGGGGAATTGAACCAATAAAGCTTAGTGTCCACTCTAATACAATAAATTCAATGGGCTGAAGGTTATCCCTTGTCAGGGTTTGGTTTATATTGCTAACTTTTCCGTCTTAAATTTTTACACTGCTGAAGCTAGTCAACTAATCATATAACTTTCGAACTATGTGTCCCATACCTCCTCTCCCTCCTTCCCCACCTCTTCCTTTCTCATTCCAAAAGGCTTCGTTTTTATGCTAGTTCAGTAACACTTTTTGTTTCCATTTATCTCATGGCATACTCTGAATGCGATTTCTTTCTCTCATACAAGCTCGTCCGCGCTCCCACATGAACACACACTCACCACCTGGATTTGTCATCTCATTTTATCTTTATTTATGTAGGTAGCTAAAGTCTTTGTTGAGACTGCCTTGGATTACAGCAAAGATATTTTCATTGGAAATGGTCCCCAGGGCCCCTTCGATCACCTAATGAAGCTTAAGAGTAACGTTCACAATTCTGGTAGACGAGTCAGATTCAATCCAAGCGATTTGTTCTTGTATGCTGTTACAGATTCACGCATGAATAGAAAGTGGAACCATTCTATCTTGGATGCTGTTAAAGCTGCAGTAGAGGGTGGTGCGACCATTGTCCAACTGAGGTTTGTTACTCATGATAAGCTCATTAGAGTTCTTATAAATTGGGTTTAGGGAATCTCTCCTAAATGATAATGAATCAAAACCCCAGGACTCTCTATATTTCTGAAAGGTGGTGTACATGTTACTAGCCTCGTAGTTCTTGTTCAGAGTAAGAGGTTGGTTTCAACTTACAAATCTGAAACTTTAGCAAGTAATGTGTGACAAAAAACCTATATGTCCATTGTTGCGCCTTAGAAAAAGAGAAGCTTGTGAGGCTTAAGTCTCAAAAAATTTGTACAACGAAACGTGCAAAGCTGTAGGCTACTAGAGCATTTCACACCTCAGAGGTGATCAAGTTGAAAACTGCTTGGAAATGTGATCAAGTTGACTGTCACCAAGCTCCGGCCATCTCTGCTATTATTATTTTTCTCAGAATAATTTCCAGACCAGCCAACACCTATTAGGGAATCTCTCCTAAAAGTTCTGCCTTTGGTTTTTCATTTGACATTAATAGCTTTTAATTGCTTTGCAGGGAAAAGGACATTGAAACAGGAGATTTTCTCGAAGCAGCCAAATCATGTTTCCAAATATGCCGTGCCCATGGAGTTCCATTACTAATAAATGATCGTATTGATGTTGCAATGGCTTGTGATGCTGATGGTGTACATATTGGCCAGTCCGACATACCAGCCCATGTTGCACGTGCTCTCCTTGGGCCTGAAAAGATAATTGGAGTGTCTTGCAAGACACCAGAGCAGGCAGAGCAAGCATGGGTTTCCGGTGCTGATTACATTGGTTGTGGTGGTGTATATCCAACCAATACAAAGGAAAACAATCTAACTGTTGGGTTGGACGGGCTGAAAACTGTTTGTTTGGCCTCTAAATTACCTGTGGTTGCAATTGGCGGGATCAATCTTTCAAATGCACGTCCAGTGATGGAAATGGGTGTACCAAACCTGAAAGGTGTTGCAGTTGTGTCTGCATTATTTGATAGGGCATGTGTGTTGACAGAAACTCGGAAGTTGCATGCCCTGCTAATGGAGGCAACAGCAGCTGTGAAGTGACGCATACTCGGATAAGGCTTTCTTGTTAAATGGTTACCGGTGAACTCCTGTTCATTTTTTGTTGAGTTCATCACATCTAAGGTTATGGCACGCTTCTGTACCTGCACATGTTGCTTGCTCAGTATGGACGCTTGTTTTCTCAGTATGGGTCCCTATATAAGTTTGCTTTGCCCAGTATGGACTGTTTTTTTTTGGTAATATGTGTAGGTGTTCTGTAGTGCTGCAATCTGATCTACTGCTCTTAATTTATTCATCGCATAGGTCACCATGTGCTTGGCTTCTGACTTGAATTGGTTGACTGAAATCTTCAATTATTGGCGCACACAGTTACTAGATTTAGATCTATCTTGACCCCATTTTGAGTGGATGTGAGAATATTTATGAGTCACTTTTCTTGACCCTTCAACTTTGCCTTTGACTGTATTCAAACTTGAGATGTACCCTTGCTCCCATCTTATCTCTCAAGCCAAAACTGAAACACTTTCCTGACGATAGATAACTCCAACAATGAGATCTGGGATGTCACAAGAAAGCCAAATTTGTTGCAAACATTGGGAGACATTAGATTCAGAAAGCATTTGAAATACAGCTAGATGCCCTGCATTTGTAATCATTTCAAATACTCAGTTTCTGACTATTTGCTTATTGTAGATCTTTGGGTACCCGAATCGTACTAGACTTAACAAACAATTCAGCCTCATAATGTCATCTTAAAGCCCAAAAATTGAACTCACTCGGTCAATACAGGGCGAGGGTAAAGTCTAAACAAGCTAAAGAAAGCGAGGATACAATTACATATGAGGTTGCAGGAGAAATTAATTTCATTCATTGGCCAGGAATTATCCGTGTACTGAGGGTTTGAGCACCCAGGGGACATTCCTCAATTTTTCGGGTTTAAGAATCTGTAACTGAGGGCCAAAATTTGCAAATAATAATAATTAATTGGCATTCGTAGATCATTATCAAGCAAAGATTTTCAATTTGAAAGTTCAACAGTGGATGCCATTGACTCATCCCCAAGCAAGTTTATGCTTATCAACATCTTTGCTTATTAACGTTGTCAAAGCATCACTAGACTTTTCCATAAAGAGTTAAATCTAGCAAGACAAAAACGTCAATTACACGACCGAAGAAATCAGACCCAAACAAGTAACTTAACAGATAGGGTAAAGAAATATATAACAAGCCTGTTATTTAACTCATGTTCTAACTGAACAAACCTCCATACATACCATACCCCTTAAGGGGGTAATGTCTCCTTTATGAGTACCACTTGGTACTTTAATGGAACAATACAACATGATGTTTTTACAGTTTCCCCCTTCGAACCTCCCGTCTCCCTTGATATGGAAAAGAAAGAAAAACAACTCAAACCCACAAGCTTAAACTACAAATTCTAATAGGTCAAGTCTTAGTTCAAACTAATGTCCCTTAGAACCACACTATAATTTACAAAAGTTTGTTTATTCAAACACCATCGCCTATGGAAAAAAAAAAAAAAACCAACTGTTTATACAAACATGACAGCATTCTCAACTTCGCAGATAGAAACCAAACTTCTTGGGTTCTCTGGTATTCGGGGAGAAACCCGTCCTCAACTGACTCGCACTTCTCCACTTGCATGTATTTCTTTGACTGTCTTGTCATACTCGTCTTCATCTTCTTCACCACTTGCATCTACCTCTTCCTTTGAATCACCGTCTTCTTCTCCCCAGCCAAAGCCTGCAAGTGATCTGGATACAGGAGGAGGGTTTTTGGCTTCTTCCACTATCTTCATGATGTCCTCGACAGTTTGGAGGGAAAAGGTGGGATTTTCTTTTCTATAGTAGATGGTTTGAGCTGCTTCTGTAAGCTCTCTTGGCAAGTTCTTCAAAAACCAAGGATGGTTCTTGATTTCTTTAATGGTGATTCTCTGAAACACGAATGAAGCTAGATGAGCACACCGTGAAAGAGCATCAAAAAACAGAGGGGTTGTACACAGAATAGATATTTCCGTACTTAACTAATAGGTGAAAGAGCATCAAAGCACAACCAAATAGATATTTCCATACTTTTATAATTCATTTCCTTTAATTTAGGGGGTACAGGTTAACGCAAGAAATTGGCCACATAAAAATGAAATCAATTGTAAAGAAAAATATAAGACAGGCTTATATGAACACATCAATCCTCTTCTTAAGCGTTATTAATTAAAAGGAGATGCAGCATTTACTTTCAAGGTACCATTATGGGCAAGTTGCTATTCCAAAGCCCAGCAGGCGAAAGATTGTAAGGTAGCACTTGATTTTGTGAAAGAAACCTAGGAACAAGAACACTAAACTTTTTCTTAAAACGTCAATGTTTACATTATACACCTAGCAGAGCAATATAATCTGTTTTAGAAGCCTATATATGCACATCAAGTTGATCTTATTCTGTCTTCACAAGCTAACAAGTCAGTTCTCCATTCTACAAAGTTCAGCAGTATAGATTGTTTTTGTTCAAGTAATAAAATATCATAAAGTGCCTAGGCAGCAACACTGTATACATACCCTTGCTGGGTTAGCAACAAAGATGCGCGAGAGCAGATGCCTACAATCTTGAGATATGTGAACATAGTCTGGGATCTTGTACTGAACAGCCATGATTTTCTGCATGATAAGAAAGAAAAAGAATTATACTGTTAAAACGAAAAGAACAAAGGTGAATAATTAATCTTGAAACAGACTGAATAAGAGATAAAATTACATTAATGGTTTTCCTGAAATTCTTTGGATCTTCTTGGTCTTCAAAAGGATATGCTCCCACCAACATAACATACAGGGTCACCCCACATGACCACACATCTGCCAACTGGATAAAACAGAAATCAAAATCAGACATTAGAAGATAATGATGTTTAACAATTTATAAGTGAAATTTTTATTTAACTTTCGACCACGACGAAGTTATTAACAACTGTGCAAAACATTATTTCACGGCCTTCTCTTTGCTGGGAGAAGTAAGAGCTTAACAGCTTTGGTTTCCTGGGTGTTATGCAAATGAAGCAAGCAACTGAACACAAAAAATATCCTATGTGATACAGAATGACCATGGACTTGGAAATTTCCATTATTGAGAATAAAAAGAAAAAGAAAAAGAAAAAGAAAAAGAAAAAAAAATCTAAATAGATAACCATTTAACCACTGCAGAAATCACACATCTAAAACAGACAGAAAAGTGACTTTATGCTGGTAGGTTACACTGTTCCATCATACTGCAGATCATATTCTATCACGCTAGAACTAACATGGAATTGTATACATGGATGCAGGATCCGACAAAACCAAAAAAAAGGGCTTTTAGAAGAGAAAAATGTAGATGAACAGTTCAGTGTCATCCTGCACATTCAGAACGGAGACTATAGGCAAGGGTCATCCCACGCATTGAGAGAGGAAACCATAAGCAAACATATTGGAGAGATATGATTCAAACTGAGAAAGCGAAGATGCAAAAAGAAATTTATCTATGTCAACCAATTTGCTTATATAAGTCCATGGGACAACAAGTCTGTTTCGTCACACTCGTCATCAGCTCTCAGCAAGAGTTAAAGGTGGTAAACCAGATATCTCTTTAACTGAAAATTGGTGAGGGAAATTAATTTTCCTCACTGTTGCTTCCCTTTATAATCATTGGCCTTTTTACTACTAGTTAAGCTAGAATTAGTATATTATCTATCATGCTTTTATTTGGTGTCATAGTAAACCAGCTAGCAGGCTTGGCTTCTATGTGCACTATAATGTAATAACCAAGGACGCAATAGAATTTCCACTCATCTTTAAACCTAAAAAAACACAAAAACCCAGTGAACTGGCTGTTAGGGCAATATACAAAATTATCTTTGAAACTGTGGTCCATCAATTATCACAGAAGTAAATGACAACATAAAAATACTTAAACTACCTTGCCATCATACTCTCTTCGCGAAAGAACCTCAGGTGCAATATATGCTGGAGTGCCAACAGTTGATTTAGGCCTTGAATGCAGCAAGGATGACTACATAAATAAAGCTGATCAGAGTATAGAAGATTAATATTCACTGCTTGAAACATAAAAGCCTCTGACAGTATGTTCATTGTAGAATTAAACCTTAGAATAACCAAAATCGCAAATTTTCAGGCGTGGGGCTGCGCTCCCATCCAGCAAGGTATTTTCCAGCTTCAAATCTCGGTGGCATATTTGCTGAACAACAAAGGGACAAATGAGATCAAAGGTAAAGAAAACAAGAAGATAAAGTACCACCACTCACAACTCATAGTTTCTATCTTACCAGAGAATGACAGTAGCTAACTCCCGAGATAAGCTGCTGGAAAAAATATCTAGCCTGCAAACAAATCAAACAAACATAAGCTGGCTGAATCAATTACCAAGTAATAAACATAGTCAAACTGACTTTATAAGCTATCATTCTCTTCATCGTTTCGAGCATTTTATCAATATTCAATGATTGCATGATATTCAAAGATATCCCATGACATGGTTACAAATATTTCGAAACTTGGAGCTTCCTATGAATGAAAAGGCGGTGATCAAACCTCATCTTCACTGAACCTCCCAGCATTGCAAATTCTCTCAAAGAGCTCTCCACCTGCCGCATACTCCATCACAATAGCCAGATGTGTGGGAGTTAAAACTACCTGAAACTCCAAACCCCCATCATATTAGACAAGCTAAACTCATAAATTCATCTTCCACAATGAAAGCAGACCGCTATCCACCAACACGCACCTCCTTGAACCGAATAATGTTCGGATGACGGAGTGATCTGTGGTTTATGATTTCCCTCGCCACATTCTCATCAATCTGCAAGCAACCCATAACTTCAGCATTTAATCACGACCCACAAACATATACATCTATCCATATATATATTTCTTATAGATTCTAGCTTTCTAGAGTACCAACTTCAGAATTAAAGAGGTGGGTTTTCTTATTTGAGGTTTATAACTCTAATCAAAGGATTAAAACCACCCCTAAACGCAAAAGCTAAGAAAATATATAGATAGAGATGAAATTACGAATAGAAAAAAGGAAAAGGAAGGACCTTGATGCCGCGGTCGATGTATTTCATGGCGACGAGCTCTTTGGTCTCCTTGTTCCTCATAAGCCTCGCCACTCCGAAATTTCCAGATCCAATATCCTTCACAAGCTCGTACTTTTCCATCTTGTATGCTTTATTTTCTTCTAGTTTCGTTTATCTGAGGTACTCGAATGGAGCTGCACACCTCGGAAAGCTTGAAAGGTTCGAGCTTTCAATTCATGGATCTCCGGAAAGGAGCAATCGAAATCGAAATCAGGGAGAGAAAAAGAGATGGTGGTGGATTGGAGAGGAAGGGAGTTATGGGATGGTTTTGGTGGATTTGAAGATTTGGGGATTTAATTACGAGTGTTGGGGGGAGGTTGCATGTGGTGAAGATTGAAAGAAAAGGTTTTTCTATTTGTAGATTTGGGGGTGGAGCTCCGAGCTAAGTGAGGGATCCAAGATGGAGAGAGATTGGGATTTCAAAGGGAAAGCAAAGAATCGCAAAAAGGTTTTAAAAATATAAAATCACTAGCGGTGCTTGCTTGCTTGATATACACGAGTGATTAGAGTCAGTCAAACGACATCATAAAATCCCTCAACTCAAACCATCGTTTTCAAGTCCATTCTTTTTGAAAAACCCTGAAATTCCATGCAAAACTCACAAAAATCACCCCAGTCGTTGGCCAGGTTGTTAACTTAGGCGTTAAAAGTTGACGTGATATGTTCCTTAAATTAGGAGTGGTCCTCAAACCATATGTAGTTTCTTCATTCGTCATTCATTTAAATTAGGATTGGTCCTCAAACCATATGTAATTTCTTCATTCGTCATTCATTCCTCCTCCCACACAACTCCATTGGATGTCTTTCTTTCCGCTATGAAACAATTACATCTCTTCTTTCTTTCCAACAAATAAATTGATGGTTGGTACTAAAAGGGTTAGCTTAAAAATATTAACTTGATTGAGGTTAATCCAACCACAAGCAAGTACTCGGACTTCTTTTATCTCGAGCATCAATCAATAATCTTACTGAGTATTAAAGGGAATCAACAAACTGTTTGATACTCTCAATGCTCCTTAATTAAATAGTTCGGTGTATGCTTGTGATAGTGTCGGAATATCAACATAGATGGTATGCAACAACCTATGCTTTCAATGGAAGTGATACCTTAAGTTTTCCACAACTAGAATGAAATGCACAACCCATTGAATCCAGCCACATATATAGACAATTCACTATGCAAATGCAGATCAATCACACAGTTACCATATTTATTAAAGTTGTCCGGTTTTAACATATTATTTAACTCACTTTTTCAACCATTAGATAGTGTTTCATTCATGGATTGAGAACATAGTTACCATATTTATTAAAGTTGTCAGGTTGGGTCTGTTCATGGGACATACTATTTAACATACTATTTAACACACTTTTTCATCCATTAGATGGTGTTTCATTCAAGGATTGAGATTCATCTAACTTCATTTTAAAAATACAATTTTCTTTTACCTCTTTAATTTCTTTATTAAAGATAAAAGAACACTTATTCCATAACATTGTTTTTAGAACTGGGTATTGAAGGGTAGTAATAGTTGGGTTCTTTGAATTGGGTAGTATACTCTCATTGACTGGACTTTGGTGAAATTAGGATTGAAGGTTTGGGTTTTGGTTTTCGATGAAGAACAATGGGAGGCTTGCGTTAGGTAAAATCCAGCAATCCCAAATTCTTAAACATAAGGGATTTCCCAATTCTCCTCTTTGTCTTCTTCAAATTAGAAAACCGTAGGATTTAGTTATCAATCTTATCTATTTAGGCATGAACCAGACGAGGATTATGATCAAAGGAGGTGTTTGGAAGAACATCAAATATGATATTTTCAAGGCGGCGGTCATGAAATACGACAAAAACTACCAGGGTCGACTCTCTCGCTCTCGATTAAAAAATCGGCTAATTTAAGGCTTGGTGGCTAGAAAGAAAAAGATTGGTATGTGAGAGAAAAGAAATTGAGCAAGAAAGATGAACAATGGAGACTACAGGTAGAACAAGAAGAGGAGCCTAAAATAATTATCTTATTAAATGAAAAAAAAAATTCTCCAAAAAAATTAGGATGAATTTTAGCTCTTGAATGAAACATCATCCAATGGATGAGATAGTGTGTCTAAATAGTGTGTCCCGTAAATCGCACCATGTTAGATTATGCTTTGAAAAGAGTAATATTAAGTGAACTTAAAGTAGTAAAACACAAAGACAAGTGACACATAGATTTGATACCCGAATTAACCCTAAAAGGAGAAAAAAAAAATTGGGGGTCTATCAAAAGACTAGCCTTTCACTATAAAAATGGCAGAAAAAGCCTCAATACAAGAATAAAACAATGTTGTGAGGAAAGTGAGGACAAATGTAACTAGAAGGCTGCGCATAGAGAGTTTTTACAAGATGAAAAGATTTGTGAACTTGCAGCTTTAACAAAGACTCACAAAACCCAGAAACCACTGAAAAGTGCTCTAAGGAAAGTGAGGACAGATCTAACTGGAAAGATGTGCACTGAGAGTTTTTGAAAGATGAAAACTTAAACTTAAAAACCCTATTTGCAAAAGAGAAATGAAAATCTATAAATAAATGCGTGCAATGGGAATTAATGGTTGATTTTCCATAAGACACATATTGAGCAATCCTAAGGTGAAAATTCTCCTAACGATTAACATCATGGTAGTTGGAATTTTCAAAAGAAAAAGACAAGAACAAGTCAGCAAAGAGAATAATTGAATTGGAATTTTCTTAGAATCCTGATAAACAAGTTGACTAGTTATGCAATGCACAAGGTTCTTTTTCATAAAAATGACATTCTAACTAACTCTACTACATGGAAATTATGCAACAATGATGCACGATGAACAATTTATTGTTGTGTAGACATTTGCCTCTTCAATCTTCAAACTGCATTCTCTTGAATCTTGTTTATTAAGTGTAACCTATATGAGCTTGAATGAGGTACATCATGTTTTTAACAAGGATGTCAATTTGAAGATAATTCGGACATGAATATCTTTACCTGATAGAACAAATTCAAGAAATAGCGGAGAAAATAAGGAAGCAAAGAAAAAAATTTCATTCAAAGGTTATAAGAGGGGGAATGTGTTATATGTACACAATGGGGAAAGTAAAAAACTAAAATAAATGTAAAACCGTATTATATCGATAAGACAGAGGATGTTACATAGGTAGGAAAAAACGTCTGGCCCATCATAACATGCTTCTTAATGAAATTCATGCAATTAAATTAAAGATAAAAAACTACAAGTTTGAAGAACTTGCCAAAATTAGCACAAAACATTCACTACGATCTTCTATAGAAGTTCGGAAAAAGTGATGTCCAAACTAATTTTTGAACATAACACTCCCGCAGTTGGCAAGGTGATGTCATACGAGTGAGTTCCATTTTGTAGATCAATATATGAATAACATAAGTGTGTTGCCAAAGCAGTTTACTAATAGTTGTTAAAGGAATTATTAGAGGAAAATTCTCTTACATGTACTGAATTCATACTAGTGTGTGAATTGTGCTATAGGAATCAAACTTAGATAACCCGAGTTCCATATATGAGCATCAAATTTGGATAATCGTGGAAAACCAAAGTATGAAAATTTCTGTCATATGGTTCGACATCATCCAATTAAAGTATATTAATTTGTCACATACTTGAGAAAGATGTTGAATTTGAGAACTTGTTTGATCTTTGAAAAGTTGATTTTAAAATAGGAACCAGAGAAGTTAGAAAGATACACAAATTTCTCTTCTTTATCTTTTCCTTATGTTAATTTGGGCAACTTAGAGAGTTAGCATTGTCTTGTTTCATTCCTTAAACCCTATTTTCTTGTTCTTATTAATCAATTACATAAAATGACCAATTAGTGAGAAGCACATAAAGGTCCAATGATGTCTTCATTCGTACGCCCATGGGGACATGGAGCTGTTAGGCCCCTTGACCCTCGATCGTTAAATCAATGCTGAAGTCATTCTGCTAAACATGTTTCAATAATGAAACTTCCCCCAGCTCACCTACAAAAACTTCATTATGACTTATTCTTCCTTATCAAAGACTATTCACGTTATCACTATTCAAATCTGATTCATGCATACATATGTAATGGAAATAGAAAACACTAGAAACATTTCCAATTATTGAGTCAATAGTGTCAAACAAAATCTATACTATTACTTATGCAAAGAAGACCTTTTTTTTTTTTTTTTTTTTTTAATCATGAATTACAGACTGCTTATATTTCCAAATTTGCATAACATGGGAAGCACTCAATAGGAACTACAAGAAATTGGAACAAAAAAGGCCTCACCATAAAACCTAATTACATAACTACGTAGTATTTGTCCCTCACCTACTTGTTGTGGAATCCAACCCCTCTTCAAACCTGGATAAGTCTGAATTGCGATCAGAGCCCTACGCTTCACCTCCCTCCTCAAATGCTTGAGACATCGCTGAGACATATTAACCCTGGCCTCCAAGTCACAATAATATGCAATATAGTGAAGAATACCAACATCCATTACAGTTTTAATCTCCACAAAGCCAAAGTTGCATAGCCACATGGAGTAATGGCAGATCCAAGACTTGAGATCATCATCAACATCAGTAGGAACTGCACGCTTGTCATCCTAAGTCTTTCCATCCTTTAGCACATCATGAAATAAACTTCTCAACTTCTCCATTAACCCATCGACTGTAAGGTGCATTGACGCATCTAGCCTTCAACATATAGTCTGATTCATAAAACTAAAGTAATAAATGAGAACAAATAAGTCATCTTTAAATTTAAGTAAAGAGAGTTTGACAAAAAAATGCATATGCACTTAGTACATATGACAGTACAGCTTATGTGTAGATACATATAAACTACTTCTTCTTTTCTTTTTTGTAAATTATAGACCCTATGTGTAGGTAGACTATTGGCATATAACAACCATCATATGACCTAAATTTAATCCTCTAATTCAATCATCCATTATGTTGGTTTATTCGGTTCTTTGGATAAATTTCTAGCCTCTTTAATTTCTAATATTTCTTTCTGCCTAACCTTTTTTTTTTTTTATATAAATTTACTCAATCTTATCTATTAATTAATTTATATGTTTGTAGATAGGACACATGGCGCATGAAGCAAATCATGTTGTTGGACTGTCAAAATGTAATAATGAGCATATAAACAACCTCATTGCTTGGGCACCGAGCGAGCTGTTTGGAGGGCTATTGAGGGCATGGGCCTCGAGTTTTTGATGCCACGAGAGGACGTTTCAGGTTTTATGTTTAAAGTATAGCATAGTTCTAAGTTATTAGATGCTATTATTAGGCAAGCTTGCCAATTAGTGGCAGACCAGTTGTTGGTTATGAGAGGAGAGATGACACCACTATATAAGTGATGGATGTATAATAATTTTTTTCTACTTCTTTGCCCGGTATAATTTGTTAAGAGTGGCATATGTTCTTTCTGGCTTCGGATCAAATGTATTAGCTCAAATATTTAGGAATGTCTCGCAGAACTCATGCACTAAATAGGAAACCTGAAAAATCAACAAACAAAAAATTAAAAGGGAGAATGGGAAATAAACCCAAAATTTCTTCAGTTATTTGATACACACCCATGCATATTTTTATTGTAGTATTATACCCATACAATAAGTGTCTTGCCACATGGGATGCACAACTAACCTAATAATTCATAAGATTTACATGTATGCCACTTTGTGTTTCCTTCCGTCAACCACCTCAGGTTTCTTCTTATTCAGCCCCACTTTGTTTTCCTTCCGTATTAACATCAGGTTTCTTCTTAATTCAGCCGTTAGGAATCAAAGCTTGATGGCAAGCATTCAAGGCTGTAGGTTTCTTCATCTTGATCCGTTACAATCCAAAATACATCCCAAAATTTATGATGTTTTTTGAATTTGAATTGTATCAAACCTTGCCTTACAAATCAATAATTCAAAGGTCTGCAGAGAAAACTCTTCATCCGCTTGCACGAGTCTGAAGATTTTTGAGGTATGGAAGTAGTGATTTTCCGTATTTCAGCTATCAATTATCTCCCAAACACCAATCTAAGTGTAGTTGAACTTTCGTTTAGCTGAAATTGGTATGTTCTTGACAATGCCCATAAGGTGTTTGTAAGAATGCTTGAATGAGTATATCGTATATGGAGGGTGTTTTTGTGTATGCATTTGCTTGATTTAGTCTTGATATGAGGGCCGTATGTGTTTGGAACCATTCCATACCTATGGTTCAGGTTTCTTGGAGTATTCATGTGTCTTGGGAGTGTACAATTATGTGGTTAGATGTAGGTTATTATGTGGTTCTGATGTAGGTTTCTGAACAAGCCGAAAAGTAAGCCTTGATTACTTATCAAACTACCCGTTGGCAAGAGGGAATGAAAATAATTACTTTAGTCTCAACAGAATCATCAGAACTTGCTAGGACCCTTGATACATATTAATTTGTCCTGAAATCAGCTTGCTATTGTTACTATTTTATTTGTTGTTGAATGAAAAGATTTTTCTTTTTAAGAAATAACAATTGATTCAGATGTTCCTTGTTTTATAATCTCTCTTTGCTATTTATCTCATACGAGTATCATTTGTATGCACTTGGTGTATCTTTTGCTTCCGTATTAGATGGTTAGTTAGCATTGGTGGTTGTAATTGCAGGTGTCTTGGAGTATTTAGGTGACTTGGGAGTATACAATTAGGTGGTTAGATGTTTAGTTGATATCAACTTGTGGAATATTTCTTGTTTTCATAGGTTATTTGTGTTAAACATCTAAATGTAACTTTGATGTTCACTTCTTTTTAAATCCCACAGGTACGGAATGGCACGCAAGAAGAGAAGTGATTATTCAGGTTTACAATATCGATCGAACCTCGGTACTTTTGCTGAAACATACCCCAAGTTTGAAAAATATATCAAACCTAAGCACCTTGAACTACTTCAGAGAACCCCATTTTGGAGATTGTTCAGTGTGTACAGAGAAGGGTTTATCACTTGTCAGTTTTGGAAAAATGACTGGGATGTCGTCACAATCATTGAAACTTTCAATAAGGAAGGCAGATACTTTGACATCGGGGGTAACAAGTTGAAGATAACACCTGCAGATATTGTTGCAATTTTTGGATTACCTGAAGGTGGGGAAGCAATCGAGTTTGAGAACCGAATATCGAAACCTTTTACACCATTTGTCAGAAGGAATTTCAAGGATGTGGAAAAACTAACCAAGAAAGTTATTGAAAGTACAATGATTGAGAAATATCTTCTTTCCGTGCATATTTGCTGTTAGGTGATTACTGTTACCTGAGTATATGTTTATAATTAATGCAAATTTTCATTAATTTTTGACAGAAATATCTTCTTTCCGTGCATATTTGCTGGGCAGAAAACCATTTACAGAGAAGGGTTCTGTTTTCCGGTGCATTTTCATTGAAAGGTTTTGAACAAGTTTTGGGGCACTTTTGTGTATCATCACTTCTTCTTTTAGTTGGTTACTGGAAACAACTTGCTTATATTCTCGTAAAACTTGCCTTTGTCAATAAGGATCAACAATGACAAATTTCCTTTCTTTTCCTGTTTCAATTTCATTAATGCAAATTTCATAGGGATTAGGTGATTACTGTCACCAGAGATTACATTCAAGGTGGATGCACCTTTTATTGTTATTAGTGGTCAATGCTCTTGTTTTAGAAAATAATTGAATGCACGGTTTTGAATGCCTAGGTTCCTACAATTCTCTCCCTATGTAATCAAAGTTTGTAATCAAAAGGGGTATTTCAGGAACCAAAAAATTACAGAAGCTCTAAAAATAGTAATTTGATGATGTGGATCCTAATCATGGGTCTTCTTCAACAAAAAAAATTGCCATGGGTTTAATGTTAGAAAGAAAAAAAAACATGGGTCTTTGTCCAATTTTCCCAAATTAAAATCCGAATCTATCTATTTTGATATCAATAAAACTTAAAACAATCCCCGGCAACGACGCCAAAAACTTGTTGTACAATTTCGCAAGCGTACTAATCGAACAAATATAATAAGATATCGTTCCCGCGAAAATTGTTTAACCTATTAATTACCGAATGGTTGGTACTAAAGGGGTTAGCTTAAAAATATTAACTTGACTGAGGTTAATCCAGCCACAAGCAAGTACTCGGACTTCTTTTATCTCGAGCATCAATCAATAATCTTACTGAGTATTGAAGGGAATCAACAAACTGTTTAATACTCTCAATGCTCTTTAATTAAAATGTTCGGTGTATGCTTGTGATAGTGTCGGCATATCAACACAGATGGTATGCAACAACCTATGCTTTCAATGGAAGTGAATACCTTAAGTTATCCACTACTATAATGAAATGCACAATCCATTGAATCCAGCCACATATATAGACTAATTCACTATGCAAATGCAGATCAATCACACAGTAACCATATTTATTAAAGTTGTCAGGTTGGGTCTGTTCATGAGACACACTATTTAAATATATTATTTAACACACTTTTTCATCCATTAGATGCTGTTTCATTCAAGGATTGAGAACACAGTTACCATATTCATTAAAGTTGTCAGGTTGGGTCTGTTCATGGGACATACTATTTGAACATACTATTTAACACACTTTTTCATACATTAGATCATTAGATGGTGTTTCATTCAAGGATTGAGATTCATCGAACTTCATTTTTAAAATACAATTTTTTTTCCTGTTTAATTTCTTTATTAAAGATAAAAATACACATATTCCATAACAATTTTTTTTTTTTTTTTTAAGAACTGGGTATTGAAGGGTAGTAATAGTTAGGTTCTTTGAATTGGGTATTATACTCTCATTGACTGGACTTTGGTGAAATTAGGATTGAAGGTTTGGGTTTTTGTTTGTCGACGAAGAACAATGGGAGGCGCGCGTTAGGTTTCAATAAAATCCAGCAATCCCAAATTCTTAAACATAAGGGATTTCCCAATTCTCCTCTTTTTCTTCTTCAAATCAGAAACCGTAGGATTTAGTTATCAATCTTATCTATTTAGGCATGAACCAGAAGAGGATTATGATCAAATGAGGTGTTTGGAAGAACATCAAATAGGCGGCGGTCATGAAATACGACAAAAACTACCAGGGGCAAATCTCTCGCTCCCGATTAAAAAATCGGCTAATCTAAGGCTTGGTGGCTAGAGAGAAAAAGATTGGTATGTGAGAGAAAAGAAATTGAGCAAGAAAGATGAACAATGGAGACTACATGTAGAACAAGAAGAGGAACCTAAAATAATTATCTTATTAAATGAAAAAAAAAATTCTCCAAAAAAATTAGGATGAATTTTAGCTCTTGAATGAAACACCATCCAATGGATGAGATAGTGTGTCCCGTAAATCACACCATGTTAGGTTATGCTTTGAAAAGAGTAATATTAAGTGAACTTAAAGTAGTAAAACACAAAGACAGGTGACACATACATTTGATACCCGAATTCACCTTAAAAGGAGGAAAAAAAAATAAAATTTGGGGGTCTATCAAAAGACTAGCCTTTCATTATAAAAATGGCAGAAAAAGCCTCAATACAAGAATAAAACAATGTTGTGAGGAAAGTGAGGACAAATGTAACTAGAAGGCTGCGCATAGAGAGTTTTTACAAGATGAAAAGATTTGTGAACTTGCAGCTTTAACAAAGACTCATAAAACCTAGAAACCACTAAAAAGTGCTCTGAGGAAAGTGAGGACAGATCTAACTGGAAAGATGTGCACTGAGAGTTTTTGAAAGATGAAAACTTAAACTTAAAAACCTTATTTGCAAAAGAGAAATGAAAATCTATAAATAAATGTGTGCAATGGGAATTAATGGTTGATTTTCCATAAGACACATATTGAGCAATGCTAAGGTGAAAATTCTCCTAAAGATTAACATCACGGTAGTTGGAATTTCCAAAGGAAAAAGACAAGAACAAGTCAGCAAAGAGAATAATTGAACTGGAATTTTCTTAGAATCCTGATAAACAAGTTGACTAGTTATGCAATGCACAAGGTTCTTTTGCATAAAAATGACACTCTAACTAACTCTACTACATGGAAATTATGCAACAATGATGCACGAAGAACAATTTATTGTTGTGTAGACTGAGGGGTGTGACCCACGTCATCGTCGGCCTCAACCACGATCTCCTCCTCCTCCTCTGTTAGGTTGACATGGTCTCCAAACTTTGCCACCAAGTCCTCCCTACCTAACAGAAAGCTCTTTAGCCACACGAACACTACTTCAATCCACTTGATCCCAAAACCCCACATACACACCCAAATGCTAGTTTGTTATCCAGTGTGATCAAACAAAACTCAACTCCGCCTCTTCAATCTTCAAACTTCATTCTCTTGAATCTTGTTTATTAAGTGTAACCTATATGAGCTTGAATGAGGTACATCATGTTTTTAACAAGGATGTCAATTTGAAGATAATTCGGACATGAATATCTTTACCTGATAGAACAAATTCAAGAAATATCGGAGAAAATAAGGAAGCAAAGAAAAAAATTTCATTCAAAGGTTATAAGACGGGGAATGTGTTATATGTACACAATGGGGAAAGTAAAAAACTAAAATAAATATAAAACCGTATTATATCGATAAGACAAAGGATGTTACATAGGTAGGAAAAAAAGTCTGACCCATCATAACATGCTTCTTAATAAAATTCATGCAATTAAATTAAAGTAAAAAAACTACAAGTTTGAAGAATTTGCCAAAATTAGCACAAAACATTCACTAAGATCTAGTATAGAAGTTCGGAAAAAGTGATGTCCAAACTAATTTTTGAACATAACACTCCCGCAGTTGGCAAGGTGATGTCATACGAGTGAGTTCCATTTTGTAGACCAATATATGAATAACATAAGTGTGTTGCCAAAGCAGTTTACTAATAGTTGTTGAAGGAATTATTAGAGGAAAATTCTCTTACATGTACTGAATTCATACTAGTGTGTGAATTGTGCTATAGCAATCAAACTTAGATAACCCGAGTTCCATATATGAGCATCAAATTTGGATAATCGTGGAAAACCAAAGTATGAAAATTTCTTTCATATGGTTCGACATCCTCCAATTAAAGTATATTATTTATATTTTGTCCCATACTTGAGAAAGATGTTGAAGTTGAGAACTTGTTTGATCTTTGAAAAGTTGATTTTAAAATAGGAACCTGAGAAGTTAGAAAGATACACAAATTTCTCTTCTTTATCTTTTCCTTATGTTAATTTGGGCAACTTAGAGAGTTAGCATTGTCTTGTTTCATTCCTTAAACCCTATTTTCTTGTTCTTATTAATCAATTACATAAAATGACCATTTAGTGAGAAGCACATAAAGGTCCAATGATGTCTTCATTCGTACGCCCATGGGGACGTAGAGCTGTTAGGCCCCTTGACCCTCAATTGTTAAATCAATTCTGAAGTCATTCTGCCAAACTTGTTTCAATAATGAAACTTCCCCCAGCTCACCTATAAAAACTTTATTATGACTTATTCTTCCTTATCAAAGACTATTCATGTTATCACTAATCCAATCTGATTCATGCATACATATGTAATGGAAATAGGAAACACTAGAAACATCTCCAATTATTGAGTCAATAGTGTCAAACAAAATCTATACTATTACTTATGCAAAGAAGACCCTTTTTTTTTAATCATGAATTACAGACTGCTTATATTAAGAAGACCCTTTTTTTTTTAATCATGAATTACAGACTGCTTATATTTCCAAATTTGCATAACATGGGAAGCACTCAATAGGAACTACAAGAAATTGGAACAAAAAAGGCCTCACCATAAAACCTAATTACATAACTACGTAGTACTTTTCCCTCACCTACTTGTTGTGGAATCCATCCCCTCTTCAAACCTGGATAAGTCTGAATTGCGATCAAAGCCCTACGCTTCACCTCCCTCCTCAAATGCTTGGGACATCGCTGAGACATATTAACCCTGGCCTCCAAGTCACAATAATATGCAATATAGTGAAGAATACCAACATCCATTAAAGTTTTAATCTCCACAAAGCCAAAGTTGCCTAGCCACATGGATTAATGGCAGATCCAAGACTTGAGATCATCATCAACATCAGTTGGAAGTGCACCTTTGTCATCCCAAGTCTTTCCATCCTTTAGCACATCATGAAATAAACTTCTCAACTTCTCCATTAACCCATCGACTGTAAGGTGCGTTGACGCATCTAGCCTTCAACATATAGTCTGATTCATAAAACTAAAGTAATAAATGAGGACAAATAAGTCATCTTTAAATTTAAATAAAGAGAGTTTGGCAAAAAATGCATATGCACTTAGTATATATGACAGTACAGCTTATGTGTAGATACATATAAACTACTTCTTCTTTTCTTTTTTGTAAATTATAGACCCTATGTGTAGGTAGACTATTGGCATATAACAACCGTCATATGACCTAAATTTAATCCTCTAATTCAATCATCCATTATGTTGGCTTATTCGGTTCTTTGAATAAATTTCTAGCCTCTTTAATTTCTAATATTTCTTTCTGCCTAGCCTTTTTTTTTTTTTTTTTTTTATAAATTTACTCAATGTTATCTATTAATTAATTTATATGTTTGTAGATAGGACACATGGCGCATGAAGCAAATCATGTTGTTGGACTGTCAAAATGTAATGAGCATATAAACAACCTCATTGCTTGGGCACCGAGCGAGCTGTTTGGAGGGCTATTGAAGGCATGGGCCTCAAGTTTTTGATGCCACGAGAGGGCGTTTCAGGTTTTATGTTTAAAGTATAGCAAAGTTCTAAGTTATTAGATGCTATTATTAGGCAAGTTTGCCAATTAGTGGTAGACCAGTTGTTGGTTATGAGAGGAGAGATGACACCACTATATAAGTGATGGATGTATAATGACTTCTTTCTACTTCTTTGCCCGGTATAATTTGTTAAGAGTGGCATATGTTCTTTCTGGCTTCGGATCAAAAGTATTAGCTCAAATATTTAGGAATGTCTCCCAGAACTCATGCACTAAGTAGGAAACCTGAAAAATCAACAAACAAAAAATTAAAATCCGAATCTATCTATTTTGATGTCAATAAAACTTAAAACAATCCCCGGTAACGACGCCAAAAACTTGTTGTACAATTTCGCAAGCGTACTAATCGAACAAATATAATAAGATATCGTTCCCACGAAGATTGTTTAACCTGTTAATTACCGAATGGTTGGTACTAAAGGGGTTAGCTTAAAAATATTAACTTGATTAAGGTTAATCCAGCCACAAGCAAGTACTCGGACTTCTTTTATCTCAAGCATCAATCAATAATCTTACTGAGTATTGAAGGGAATCAACAAACTATTTAATACTCTCAATGCTCTTTAATTAAAAAGTTCAGTGTATGCTTGTGACAGTGTCGGCATATCAACACAGATGGTATGCAACAACCTATGCTTTCAATGGAAGTGAATACCTTAAGTTATCCACTACTATAATGAAATGCACAATCCATTGAATCCAGCCACATATATAGACTAATTCACTATGCAAATGCAGATCAATCACACAGTTACCATATTTATTAAAGTTGTCAGGTTGGGTCTGTTCATGAGACACACTATTTAAATATATTATTTAACACACTTTTTCATCCATTAGATGCTGTTTCATTCAAGGATTGAGAACACAGTTACCATATTCATTAAAGTTGTCAGGTTGGGTCTGTTCATGGGACATACTATTTGAACATACTATTTAACACACTTTTTCATACATTAGATCATTAGGTGATGTTTCATTCAAGGATTGAGATTCATCTAACTTCATTTTTAAAATACAATTTTTTTTCCTGTTTAATTTCTTTATTAAAGATAAAAATACACGTATTCCATAACAATTTATTTTTTTAGAACTGGTTATTGAAGAGTAGTAATAGTTAGGTTCTTTGAATTGGGTATTATACTCTCATTGACTGGACTTTGGTGAAATTAGGATTGAAGGTTTGGGTTTTTGTTTGTCGACGAAGAACAATGGGAGGCGCGCATTAGGTTTCAATAAAATCCAGCAATCCCAAATTCTTAAACATAAGAGATTTCCCAATTCTCCTCTTTTTCTTCTTCAAATCAGAAACCGTAGGATTTAGTTATCAATCTTATCTATTTAGGCATGAACCAGAAGAGGATTATGATCAAATGAGGTGTTTGGAAGAACATCAAATATGATATTTTCAAGGCGGCGGTTATGAAATACGACAAAAACTACCTGGGGCGAATTTCTCGCTCCCGATTAAAAAATCGGCTAACTTAAGGCTTGGTGGCTAGAGAGAAAAAGATTGGTATGTGAGAGAAAAGAAATTGAGTAAGAAAGATGAACAATGGAGACTACGAGTAGAACAAGAAGAGGAACTTAAAATAATTATCTTATTAAATGAAAAATATTTTTTTTTATCTCTAAAAAAATTAGGATGAATCTTAGCTCTTGAATGAAACACCATCCAATGGATGAAAAAGTGTGTTTGAATAGTGTTTCCTGTATATCACATCATGTAAACCCACGGCAAAAGACTAGCCTTCCACTATAAAAATGACAAAAAAAGCCTCTATACAAGAATAATGACAAGCTCAATTCTAATATATTTATACTAAAGCAGCTTGTCTCGTGCACGGCTTCTTCTCCTTCACTTCTATCTCCAACGGATCCTCAAACTTGGTTCATTATTGATTAGCAAATACACAAGTAAACCTAACCAATGGCACCAATATAAAAAATTATAATGATAAGGTGACTCAGACAATATGGCCAATAGCTACAAGCAATACTAGAATGATGGTTGATGGTTATTCACAAATTACACTCAAATTGAACTTTCACTACAGCCAAAGCTAGTAGGATATCAATTTGCATACACTGATCTCTATTTTGAGTGAATGAAGTATGCGATGGAACTTAGAAACAATTTAAAGCATAATCCAATGAAAAACCCAATTTACAAGCTTAGTGATTTTTTAAACCACAATTGCAATCTGATTTGTGAACTTGCAGCTTTAACAGCTCAGTTTTTGCAATTAGTCATTTCTATATTCCTAATAATTATAGCATTTGTCAGCTAATATTATTTTGTCCATCTCTATATTTTCTACTGAGTATAGATAACAATAAATCAATCCAGAAAAGTTCAATTCACCAAGTGAAAAAAAGTGAATAACTATTTCTTAATAAATCACAATCAATTCATGTGATACATACACTTAATCCACGCCTATTGGCATCTTCGCCTAATAGAAAATTAAAACATAATATAGAAGGAGAGTTTGTATATGTATATATCTATATTATCCCATACCAAGAACGAACCCCAACATACAGGAAAACATTAGCCTAACAAAAATTGTGTGCATCCATCATGGCTGCATTTTCCCCCTTTTCGACTAAGAATCAGTGCCCTTGTTTGTTTACGGTAATGAAAATTTGTCGAAATTCTTGAGTTCACGACATCCACCTTCGGCCACTTTCATAATTATAGCCACCTCTTGGCTCTGCCTTTGTACGATAAACCAAGTGAAAAATTGTTGCAACATACAAAAGTCATCAATAATTCAAATGTCATGCAAAAAGACCAAATATAAAGACACGAGGAACCATTATCACATCAATTATTATCATTTTTTTATATCATGATTAAGAAAATAATACCGTATACTCAAAAGAGAAAGTAGTAACTTTCCATGTGTTCCTAGATCTTTTCCAGGCCCAGCCCGCACATGATGATATGTTCCAAGATCTATTCAGGCCCATCGCAGAAGCCTGCATGACATGCCATTTTTGGAGGGCTCATCATTGGCATATAAATGAGAAATGACCTAGCACCTCAGATTAAAGAGAGAAAATTGCTGCCGCTTGTGCCACTCCGATAGATTAAGGGGAGAATTGTTGTCGTCTTTGCCACTCCGATTCATGATAGACTTGTTTGGTGGCCAGTTCTTTGGTGAGTTCCAAGGAGGTCCCTAGGGAGGCCAGTTCTTCAGTGAGTTCCAGGGAGGCCTCCAGGAAGGGCAGTTCTTTGGAGGCGGTGGTCCTTTCGGTGAGTTCCAAGGAGGCCCCTAGGGAGGCCAGTTCTTGGGAGATGGGGCTAATGATGATGTTCAGGTTGAGGATGCTCCAGACCTAGACCCGACGTTGGTATTGACTATGCTTCAGTCACTTGAAAAGACAAGAGAAGAGTATCACCAAGCACATGGGGAGACGCCCAAGGAAGAGTGTTGGTGCTGCCTTCAGATCATACGAGAGAGAACTTCAGCGGCTGGAGGAATTTGCAATGTCCCGTGCAGACTCCCTCGCAAGTGCAACTGTGTCTCTGGTGCAAAATAACAATGATGTTGACCTTGTGTCATCGTACATTGCAAAAGGGAAAAATTTGTGTGTTACATTGGAGAGTTGGAATGGGAGAAATGTTAAAGAGTAGGCTAATATTGTCAGGAAGAAGTTGAAGTTGAAGTTGAAGGCTTAGTGTCTCTTTACCTACTCGCCAGGTAGAATATTCCATATTATTCATCTTAATAATGCAAAAATGGCATACAATAGTATCCAACTCTTTAGAGTAATTACATGCCCCTCTATACTCGGGAAATCCCAATAGCCGATCCTCTCCCAAACTATATTTCAAATAGTAAATGATCACGGCTGCCGAAGAGCCGATTTTCTATAGGAGAGGGGATTATACAATCCAGGGTAAGGCAACATGTCAGATGAAGTTTTGTAGTTCAACTATAGTTAACCAAAAATGACAATGATTACCAAGATCTCACTATGAGATGGTAGGCACCTACCAAAGCCAAGAACAGGCTTGAACATGTTCTCATCTTATAATATAAGTAGGAGATGAACCAACTGATGAATGTATATACTCATTGTCTTTCGGTTCTTTTTGGTTTACTTCTTGCGGGACAACCTTTTCCGTTGCGCAGGTTACAATGATATACTATACCCCTGCACGCCGAATACTACTTTTTAATGGGCGTGGTAGTGGTGACCGTAGTTAGCTCTTTTCGAAGATAGATAGGGCCTTACTTTATTATAGGTTCAATTGGATGCTAGACAGACAGATATGGCACCTTGCCCTTCTGATTTGCTGCGGAGCAGCTCTGAGGAACTTAGTTTGGAGCTTTATTTGGCTTAAACCCTCTACGAGGCTTTCGTTGTACTTCAAACTTTGACAAAGCATTGTCATTTTCTGGAAGAAAAAAAAAAAAAAAAAAAGAAGGAAAATTTGTATCCTACCATTTTTTTCATCTTTGTTCAAGAGTAATGCTACTCATGCATTGCATATGCTAAAGTCATATGCTAAAGGCTAGTTAGTTATCCTCGGTGTGAGGAACTTTTTTTTTTCCCTACTTGGTCTAGCTGGCTAGCTCTAATTGAGATGATAGTTGTCCAAGTGCTGGATAGATAGCGGAGATCAATTGTGAAAACGCTTTACTCCTATTATACATTGTACTTTTGCTTTCATCAATATACCTTCCACTTTTTATATGGAGACGATATTGCATGCAGACGGCATCATCAGACACAGGTTGAGGTGAAAACTATATAAAGATGACATCATTGAACAATGGAACTAGAGTAGTCGGTTCTTGAGCTGGACCTTCAATAGAGCCTCAAGCAATTCACCATCATCAGCTAGAGTTTCTGTATTGAGGTTAAGTTCTTCAGGATCCAAAGGTGGATTTCTCAGTGGTGAATTTGGGCTCAATGTGGAGTGGAGAAAGGTAATCACAGCGGAATCAAACGGCTCAGACGGTTGAGATTTTGAAACTTGGTTTGTGCACTTTTTTAATTATTATTAACTTAACTCTTTCCTTCTTTTGTTTTGTCAATTTCTGTTTGTAACTTTGACGTATCATGGTTGGGTGTCTTTGGTATTTAATTTAATAAAGGATATTTTGGGAGTTTTGAGAATTACCAATTGTAATCTATGCGCTCTTAATGTTAAAATAAAGCCATAGAGTTAGAATGCCCATATTAGAGATCTTGAAGTCCAATGGTTGTGTATAAAAGAGACTCAAAACCACGTATGCGTATTCGTACATATAACTCTTAACTCTAGCTCGAGTTAAGAACGAACCCGATTTCAAAGAAAAGAATCACTAAGAACGTACTCGCACTAATAACGTGTTATGATAACAAAGTACATGGACAACAGACGTGTCATTTGTTGATGCAGTGCAATCGGTTGGGGGCCCCAATATTTTTTTATGATTTGAATTTAATATTTATAATATCTTCAAGTAAAAAAAATTCAAGTGAAGCCAGTGTTGGCATTGTCACAAATTATTATTAAGTTTGTTTATTTTGTTGTTTAGGACTACGACTCTAACAATAGAATAACAGAGAAAATGGAGCATGTCTTAAGCCATATTTATATAAAGGGCAAATTACAATTATGGATCATGTGATTTTGGTCAAATTTCATATGATACTTGTATTTTTATCTTCCATTTCAGTACCATATACTTTCAAATCCTTGCAATTGTGTTCCACTATTTATAGAATCATCAATTTTCAGTTATTCAATGATGATGTGGATTTTGTGAATTTGATTAGCTGGTATTTGGATAAATACGTTGTGTATTTGAAGCAAAAACGACGGTACCGAAAGTTCCAAATGATGCATTCATTATTGGTTCAAAGCTACTCGATGTATTTATATCACACCACAAACGATAGGGAAGAGTGAATATGTGGGCCCCACAGATCCATGCCATCAATAAACAACCAAAAATTGATGATTCCATAAATGGTGGAACACAAGTGGAAGAATTTGAAAGTACATGGTACTGAAATGCAAGAAAAAAAAAGACAGATATCATATTAAAATTTGACTTAAATCACATGATACGTACTTATAATGTGCTCTTATGTAAATTACATGGGAAGAGTAAATGGTAACATACATGAGTGCATTGGTTCAAGACTTTTTGACAGTATAAAGTCTTATAAAATCCTAAGAATTTAATGGAACTGTTAATGACTTTGCAATGAACTTTTAACAATGAAGACTTTTTAATTAGGATTTTTGAGAAGTTTCTCACATTATTTGTAAGATTTCAAAGGACTTTCTAAGGATAAAAAACACACGTGTTCTTCTGCAATAAGCCAATGACAAAAGTGGAGAAGCTCCAAACCCTGCAAACCCACGACGGAGCTATGGTGGTTCGTCGCCGTAGCCGCCTCCATAAAGCTTATTCTGATCCCAGCCTACAAAAGCATAGACTTTTGTAGTCCACCGGCACTGGGTCGCCATAACCCACTCTTTACCTCTTTCCCAATGATACTTGGACAAGACCAGCCCATGGACCCTCGACTACCCTCTGTTCTTCGCCTACTTGGAGCGCTTCCTCTCGATTTTCGCCAATCTGATTGACCCACAAATCGTTCATCTCAAAAACTGCTTGAATTATGCTTCAAGCTCAGTGCTTTATTTCTAGAGGATCTCGGTTATATTGGACGATTAACAATGAAGTCTACCCACCTCGCCGAAAGCGGATACTAGCACAGAGAGTTAGAAGGTTGATAATTTGTGTTTGGCGTTTGGTTCTTATAGTAGTGGTTTGGGATTGAGTTTGGTTCTTATGGTAGCGGTTTGGGATTGAATTTGGATTCAATTCAAGAAATGAGAAAAAAAGAATGTGGTGGATATGTGGAGAAATCAAGCACGGGTAACAATGAGAACATGAAATTGAAGAAATCAAGCACGGGCAATAGTGAGAAGATGAAATTGGAGAGTGAAGTAGAGTGTAATGTGGGTCTTGAATGTGGAGTCATTCATAGAGGTTTAGCTCCAAATCTGAGTTGGATTTCATTGAATAGTGATTAGGTTTGGTGATGGGCGGCAGCGGAGACGATGACACAGATGGGGAAAAAAACCAATTGAAAAGTCTACCAATGAATATTGAAAAGTATGAGGGGGGAGGGTGGGATTTTTTATGGGTGTGAACTATACAATTTTCCCTAAAAAGTTCCAAACAATTCATCCTTCAATGAAATTCTTCAAAAATTGAATACATGTGGATTGTATGTAATTTATTTAAAGAATTCATTGAATGCCTCTAGACTTTTAAAGATTACAAAAAAGTACTTAAAAATCTTAATTGAATACCTTGAGACTTTTTAATTCTCCAAAAATCCTTTAAAATCTCAATCCAATACACTCCTGGTTAGTTTCCCAAACCGACTAGATCGGGGCTTAGACCTAAACCAAACAGCCTGACAGCCTAGATGGAGTACTCATGGGCTGCGAATGTCTACGTACGAATTACACCCATAACAATAATAGAACCCAAAAGTATAGTCCAAAGCCCGAAGCCCAAAAACTGAATTAAAATCATTTAAAAAGATGCAGTGTGGTGCCAATTAGAGAGAAGATAGAAGAAAAAGAGAGAATTGGAAGATGCGTTCCGAAGTCGCGAGTGTCTCTCTATTTGTGAAGACTTTTTGAAGTAATTGAGAGAGAAGAGTGGCCTCCTCCTCTGCCTCGTTCTGCCTCTGCCGTCCAGATCCCACCCTCGCCGGCGATCGCCATGTTCTCCGCCGTCCGATCTCTCTCCCGCCTCCTCTTCGCCATCCTCCTCCTCCTCGCCCCCGCGTTTGCCTCCGAGTCAGATCACAAGGTAAAATCCACCCCCGCGTGTTCTTCCATTGCGTTGCCGGAACCCTAACATTTGGATCTGCTCGTTTGTGGTTTCAATTTTGGGTCTCTGATTCAGATCTGTAATCTGTACGGCTTGGATTTTGTGTTGTAGACTGGCGCGGTGGCTTTGTTAGGGTTAGATCTCAACTGGGTTTTTGTTTATTAGTTGTCTTGTTTCTATTTCGGACTCGTTCGTGTGAACACAAGAGCTTATTATAGTGGTGATATTGAGACTTGCAATGTAGACCTGACTGGCTATAGGGTTGTGGTATACTGGTAATGGGTCTAATGCCTCCTCATGCGATGGAATTCGTGTTGTTAGGGGCCTGCATTTGAGTAGATTTAGGCATTGGCCGACTGTACATTAGCTTCTCTTTAAGTAGTTTCGGTATAATAGTGTGATCGGCTTCGAACCTGTTTTGCATGGAGCTGGATCAAATTTGGTTTGTATGGTTCTGGAGTACTCCTGAGCTTCCAAGATCCGACCTTTGAAAAAGCTCGTGTGCCGTAGAGAGATTCAACCAGTTTAAGATTTTTCAGTGGTAAAAGATTTGCTGACCACTGGCTGTACATTGATTTCTAAGTCTTATTTCCTGTGTATCAGGATTATATTCCCTTGCCTGGATGGTAAATGAGAAATGTTCGGGGTTCAATGAATGATTTAGAAGATGATAAGATCCATAGATTAGGTTTCAGCCTCATGCATGCCAATAAGTTAACTAGCTTAGTGTTACGTAGGTGATTAGCATTGGACTTAGATTAAATGTAGCATATACATAGCTGGTTGCCTTGTTTTGTAGATGCAAGAAACACTGCATAGAAGCTGATCGTTATTATCTTTGCTCGTCAACCATCATTTCACATACTTTTTCCTGCTGTCATCTAATTATTAAACAGTGTACACACCCTTTTCTTGACTTGGTTCAAGCTCACACTGTTTCATGCAGTGCTTTGATACTAGGTCTCTGACTTAGTCATGCTTATTGAATATTGATCTGTGTAAGATATGATTGTTGTAAAGGATACCTAAGCTGTGTACATTGGAGTGACATATGAGCTTATTATTATTTTTTTTTCTTGTCCCAAGTATGGGAATGCTGGGACTTGCTGACAAATGCTCTAATCTCCCTTGTTTTCTTCTGCAGTATCAAACAGACGAAACTGTCAACCTTTGGGTAAACAAAGTTGGGCCATACAATAATCCACAAGAAACGTACAATTACTACAGTCTTCCTTTCTGTCGGGCATCAGAAAATCCTGCTCACAAATGGGGCGGCCTTGGTGAAGTCCTTGGTGGAAATGAACTCATTGATAGCCAGATTGAAATAAAGTTTCAAAGTATGTGATTGCTCGTTCTATTTGTATACTAATATATGTTGCCAGGTTGTCGATGATTAATTACAGCTGGATTATTTTCTCATGCAGAAAATGTGGATAGGGCCACCATTTGCCAACTTGAACTAGATGATCAAAAGGTTAAACAGTTCAAGGATGCAATCGAGAATAGTTACTGGTTTGAGTTTTTCATGGGTATGTTCTGCATTAAACTCTTGTTATAATATGTTTTCAACCTGAATTTGGTTATTGGTTTAGATTGAGGGCTTGATGGAATTTATTTTCAGTAATTTCTTATACTCGCACTTCTTTGGCATCCTGGAGGGGAATGTTTAATGCTGTAATTTGGAATAGCGAATGGCTTGCACTTCCCTTTGATAGAGTTTATTGCACTGTTTGATAAACCATTCTTTGGAAATTGTGGAAATGTGGAAAAGGTAGCACTGTATATGTATCTAGCCCAGAAGAAAAGCAAATCCTTAAACTCAAGCTTGTGTTTAGATTGCGATATACATCATGCAATAATTAGAATTGAGTACATTTGTGTTTGGATGACGATCTATGCCTCATGATGTGATGCCATGGAGATATAATCCCATTTATAATTTTTGTCAACTGTAAGGTCCACATTTCAGGAACGGTGCAATGTCAGTGGATACTTAGAAAATGCTTAAAACTTATATGAAAGAAATAGAACTTAAAAACAAAGTTAGCACCATTTTTTCAGGCTTAAAGCTCCTTTTTCTGCAGACATTTACATTTTTAAGAAATCAGATTTTTGGTTGTGAGTAGACAACTGAATGGCTTACTTTTGACTCTTCTGAAGGAAACGAAAAAATTGGGACCCCCTCTAAAGTAGGGACCCTCTTTTGGCTGTGTATACTAGTGATTGCCTGTTACTTGAATGGTTGAAACCTGTTAATTTAATGTAACAAGACTATGCTGCCTGCGAATCTAGATCTTTGTAAGGATCTACTGCAAGGGGTTATTTTTTCTATATTACGTGGTTATTTTGTCTCTATTTGATGTCATTTCCACTGATCCTGTGTTTTGTACCTTTAACATGTTTTCTCCCTTGGACTTCGCTGTGGTGGATATGAGTTCAGATGAACTGCCTTTATGGGGTACGCATTATACTCTTTCTTTTCAATTTGAGTTTTTGTATATGTTACCCTCTGATTTAGTTGCCTTCATCTTCTCATGATGTCTTAGGTTTCGTGGGTGAGTTGCACCAGGACAAGAACAGTGAAAATGGAAAGCATGTCCTTTACACGCATAAGAATATTATTGTTAAATACAATAAAGATCAGGTTTGCAGTCCTCGATATCTGAGGTAGTTTTATTCTAGGATCTGTCATTTTTACTATAGCTGAGTTTACAATTTTGTAGATAATTCATGTCAATCTCACTCAAGAAAGTCCAAAGCCTCTAGAAGCTGGGAAAAAGTTAGACCTGACATACTCTGTCAAATGGATTCCAACCACTGTCACCTTTGCACGTCGGTTTGATGTCTACTTGGACTACCCTTTTTTTGAGCACCAAGTAAGAACTGACTCTAATTAATTGTTGACCTGCTTATACTGCAAGTGGTTTTCTTTGTGTTATGTTATTGATTTGTATGTGCACCTTGCGATTTGCAGATACATTGGTTCTCGATTTTTAACTCATTCATGATGGTTATTTTCCTCACTGGTTTGGTGTCAATGATATTGATGCGGACTCTTAGGAATGACTATGCAAAATATGCTCGGGAAGATGATGATCTGGAGACTCTGGTAGGGATTTTTTGACTTTTGTATGTAATCATCTTATTCTTATAGATTGTTTTCTCATTTTTCTTATTTTGCATAGAGTGCAATATAATATATACTAATTATCCACTTGTGGTGACAATTTCGATAACGTCTTTTGTAGGAAAGGGATGTCAGTGAAGAGTCTGGTTGGAAACTTGTCCATGGAGATGTTTTTCGGCCATCTCGAAATTTGGTTATTCTTTCAGCTGTTGTTGGCACAGGCGCTCAGCTGGCGTTACTTGTTCTCCTCGTCATCCTACTGGCAATTGTTGGGATGTTGTATGTCGGGTATGTTGAAAGCTTGCTATGGGATGTTATTTTTGGGTTAATCTCTCATGTCATTCCTGATTTTGTCATGATTTTCTAAATATGCATGGTTAAATCATAAACTGTCAAGCGGTGCACATGTTTATATTTGTAAGTTATGTCAAGCCCAGCAATCCATTGAAATGCATATGAAGGTCCCTAACTTATCATATCATCTCATTTTTGTCATGTTCATCAATTCATTATTCATGGGAGCAATTGTTAGAACTTTTATACAGTAATATGTTATGTCTTACATCATTTTTTTATTTGCTGGATCAGGAGAGGGGCAATTGTTACAACTTTCATAGTGTGTTACGCCCTCACCTCTTTCATCTCTGGTTATGTAAGTGGAGGGATGTATTCACGGAATGGGGGTACGTATTTCTATAATTAGTGCTTGTAATTCTTTTTAAGAGATTTAATAAATCACCTGAACTTTTGTTTGGATATATATGAGCTTGTGTATGGGTATACATTTCTGAAGTATTACTTGTCCTGTCAGGTAAAAACTGGATAAAGTCAATGATTCTCACTGCATCTCTATTTCCATTTATGTGCTTCGGAATTGGATTCGTCTTGAACACCATTGCTATCTTCTATGGGTCTTTAGCAGCTATTCCTTTTGGCACAATGGTGGTTGTTTTTGTCATTTGGGGTTTCATATCTTTCCCTTTAGCACTTCTTGGTACAGTAGTGGGAAGGAACTGGAGTGGTGCTCCTAATAATCCTTGTCGTGTGAAAACCATTCCTCGTCCTATTCCAGAGAAGAAATGGTATTTAACCCCATCTGTAGTCTCAATGATGGGCGGACTTCTGCCCTTTGGAAGCATATTTATCGAAATGTATTTCGTCTTCACATCCTTCTGGAATTACAAGGTGAAATTTCTATATTATATACTGTTGGTTTGATAATACTATATTCGCTAGTAATAAAGATTTGAGGGAAGAATAATGATAATGCAGTGCATGCTAAACTGTAGAACTACAGATTAAAGTTGGTCAAGTCCTTTAACGAAATACAGCTTGTAGATATTGCAAAAGTCAGTATAATTGTGAACATGAATGTAAAGGATGAGGATATCTTGTTTGTTTTCCGAATGTGGAGTTCTGCATACCTTGGAGTATATCAGAAAGCTTACAATTTATTGTGGAGATGTTCATGATATGGGTTAACACAGTGATGAACATGATTAATGACTTTTTTATTGCTCTTTGTGGCTAACAGGTGTACTATGTGTATGGCTTTATGCTGCTTGTTTTTCTGATTCTTATCATAGTCACTGTATGTGTGACAATTGTGGGGACATACTTCTTGCTTAATGCCGAGAACTACCACTGGCAATGGACCTCTTTCTTTTCTGCTGCATCAACAGCTGTTTATGTGTACTTGTATTCAATATATTACTACTACGCGAAGACCAAGATGTCGGGTTTCTTCCAGACTAGCTTCTATTTTGGATACACTTTGATGTTTTGCCTTGGCTTAGGAATCCTCTGTGGTGAGTTCCTCTTTTGCTTTAACATTTGGTATAATGCATCATCTCTTGTTGATTCTTGTTTCTGCTTCATGGATTTTGAGATGTCAAAAATAAAAAAGTCAGTCAAGCAGCTAGAATGTGGGGGCTCATTTTTTGACTGCTGCATTTAAAAGGGCACAGCTATTTTTAGTGCTGCAGTTCTCATGCCTTTTCTGGAATTTCTTTTCGTTTTTTATTTTGGTATAAAATATAAATCTGGGATGAGTTGAATCATGTGTGAATATATGCTTCGATGAAGGTGGGATTCATTGGATATTTGCCACAAGCACCTGCACAGTTTATTTGTGCTTTACTTATTTGGTTATTGTATAAAACTTGAGTGCCATGTTTTCCCATGTGTTTCATTTCTTCCCCTTTGTATGTGTAGGAGCTGTTGGATATCTGGGTTCTAATTTGTTTGTGAGGAGGATCTACAGAAACATCAAGTGCGACTAGAATTTCTTCTTCCCTAAGTACATCAGTCGTTGTGGCGATACATTCTGGTAGGAAGCTACATGTTCAGGGATGGGGATCCAGTAACCTCTGCAGAATGAAATCACAGGGTTTGAGGATAGGGATGTATTCTTTCTGTGGACTTGGTAAAGCCCTGAGATTTTTTTTGTTTTCCCCGGCTGTAAGTGAAAGCCTTAATTTTAGATTGCAGAGATTGTTTGATAATCTAAGAAAGTTAGCATATGTCAAACACTTGTTATATTATTACCTTATTTTCGAATTTTTACGAATAGGTGCCCCATTCTCTGTCTGTGTACGTTGTTGGGATGGATGGAAAGAGGGGAAAGGACTTTCTGAAATGAACGCTTGCTTCTGAGTCATGTAACAGATTTGTGAATTTTGATTCCATCTGTACCCTGCATATGTAAGTATCATTGTCCGGAACCGCACATTGTGAGGCTCGTATTTTTCCCATTCTTGTAATTTGGTTTCGATGCACACAAGTCGATCAATGTTTCCGATTTTTTCAACTGTTGGTCGATATAAATTTGATCAATGTCTCCACCAAAAGCAAGAGATGACAGCACTATGTCCTGTACATGCTAAAGTAATAACCCTTGGATTAAATTACGACAGCCACTGCTAATTCTGTGGATGCAATTTGTAGCTGTTGGTAGAAGCTTTTGTCAGATGTGATTTATGTGGTCATCATAATCTTCAGTTATTCTGCCCTTGTTTAGCTGTCTCATAGGTAACTGTTAACTTGTTACCCACTGATAATTTTCGATAACCAATCGTCCTTGGACAAGCGACATTTTGGATGGGGTGGGGTGGGGTGGGGTGGGACCAAAGTAAATCTGAGACTTTGAGTTACATGTTTATAATTAATTGAACTACAAATTTTGTTTTGGGTAATTGTTTTAAGGGTCTCTCAATTCGTCTGTATTTGATTTGTGTGCATTATTCTTTCTTTTATCATTTTGGCTGTGTTCCTTTTTGCCTACCAGACAGACTAGTCCACCAAATAAAACCAAGAACCTCGTCCAGAGGATTGTGCTCGCCACAGTCAGTCACTCACCAAATGGTCCTGTGGTGATAATATAGAGATAGAGTTAGCCACAATAAGTTGCCACTTGGCAGATAGGGTTCGTGCCACTTCATCCTTCTCTCATTTGTGGCCACTCTATTTCCACAGGGCAACCCCATTATCAACACTACTAAGCCTTTGCCCCTCTCTTTAGCTTCAAAACACAAACCAAACTTCCCAGTGGTAGTAGCAGCAAAAAATGGCAACCACAGCAGCTCTCTCCGGCACCATGGTCAGCACCTCCTTCATCCGCGGACAGCCGATGACTAGCCTTAGGGTCGCTCCCAATGTTGGTCAGGCGCTGTTCGGGTTGAAGGCCAACCGTGGAGGCCGTGTGGCAATGGCTTACAAGGTGAAGCTGATCACACCTGACGGGCCACAGGAGTTTGAGTGCCCGGGGGACGTGTACATTCTTGACGCGGCCGAGGAGGCCGGCATTGACCTGCCCTACTCTTGCAGGGCTGGCTCTTGCTCTTCATGTGCTGGCAAAGTTGTGGCAGGGTCTCTGGACCAGTCAGATCAGAGCTTTCTTGATGATGACCAGATTAACGGTGGATGGGCTCTCACATGTGTTGCTTTTCCCCAATCTGATGTTACCATTGAGACCCACAAGGAAGAGGAGCTCACTGGTTAACTTCATCAAGTGCGGTTATTGCTTGAGTCGTCTCTGTTATCGATCATGTTTTGATGGCTTAGTTTGTTTCAGGATAATATTGTCATGTTCCTAATTGAATGAGTTGCTTTATGTTTTTGTACTCTCATCTGTGGTATGGAATCATTGTAGCTTGCAAAACCTTATATGAAATTTCTCTTAAATGCTATCTCTCTCTTATATTTGTGGATAGAAAACTCGGAGACCTGAGATTTTGGTGTTGATGCTCTTTACCGAGTGAGCTCCAATCCCCTTGCTAAACTATTTCTCTATTTCATCATTTAGACTCATCTCATGGTAAGGAAGACACATAGTACATAGTAACACAACACAAAGGTACCCCTAGGGAAGGGTATGCCTTAAAATCCAGAAGTAACTGAGAGTGGGCATGAATTGGCCATTGCTTAACAAAATATACATGAAGCGTTTAGCTGTGATTCTAAACAGAACGCCTAATTAGTAGATTCGACTCAGCAGCTCTCTAATCTAGCTAATCATCTGAGATATTTCTATTTCACCATGGCAAGAAACAAGTGAAGCCTCAACTGGTTAGGTTGTCAAATAGTACTTTGAGCTCTTGAAAGGGAAGTCAAGATCTTATGTTTTCTGAAACAACTCTAGCAGAGTAGCCACTCTTTCGTCCACTCTGTCGCCTTCATCGTTTTCATCACTGTTGGTTGGGGGTTGTGATGCACTCATTCCTAGTGATTCAGATAAGTACTCTTCCACTCGGAATGAGTATTCATGTTGAGGAGGTTCAGAAGTCCCAAGCAGAGCCTGAGGCTGTTCTCTCGGGGCTATGGTTACTTGATGTAAGGAGTCCAAGGATGAACTCCGAGATAAAGTACCGGATGCAACTGTTATCTCATCCCTTTCATCAATAGTTGTATCAAGTGAACAAACTGATCTTGTGGCATGTGAGTGCACAGAGTCACGTTTCGACCTCTCCTTTACTCTCTTGCACCAACTATGAAGGGAATCTCTCACACTCTCAGCAACCAGAGCTTTCTTCCATCGGGATCCCATCTGTGAATGAAATATTAGAATAGGTCTTTTGTTGGAGTTGCAAAAAACTTCTCATCTTGTGACACCTAAAATAGGAAACCCCGTTCACTTGTGCATCAAGCACCATAGTGATTCAGTCCTAGTGCAGAATTGTACATGTACATATTTCATTTCGAAAAAGTTAACATGATGCCATTGTGTTTTATTGAGTTTAAGCAAACCTGTGTAACAATCACGTTGAGAGGCACTGTGCTGTAGCTACACCAAAACTGAACAAGAACTCTGCAATTACCGAATAATGAACATTAATATGGTAAGATGGCTATTACTGGTCCAACTAATCCGTAGTTAAACTTTAGGACTGATTACTAGGCTACAGTTTAACATCAGCAAGAGAAGTGGCATGAGTTGTAATGTCACAGTAGATAGCTAAGAAGGGAACATACCCAGAGGTCAAACGAATAACTATCATCAGGTGGTTTTTCATGAAGCATGATCTCTCCTTCAGCCCCCACTGCGCATACAATGAGAAAAACTCAATACAATCTTTATGATTGGAAAAGAAAACATACAACTATAACAATGTCTTTATGGCACTTGCCTTCCAATTTCTATTTCATATAAAAGGGTGATGCTACTGGCACTCCAAAAAAGTCATTGTGCACTCCATCCATGTATAAAAAAATAAAGAAAGAAATGGAGTGCACAATGACCTTTTTATAGTGCAAATAACATTTCCCAAAAAAAAAAAAAAGCTTTAAGCATTATTAGGTTGTCTAGTGTCGTTTATAAACATCTTAAAATGCATGTATTATTTTCTATGTAAACACTCCTTAAGAAGATCTCCTTGTTTTCAGGACATGTATAACAATTAAGTAAATATTTCCAATAACAAGGAAGAAAAATTTGTAAAACTGCATCCCATCCAGACAAGTTATTTATTGTTTAATGAGAGTAGTGTCTTACCAAGGACCACAGAAATGTTGCCATTTCAAAGGCATTCTGCAATGCAAAAGGAAGTCAGTCAGGATTGATATCATGAAGAGAGTGTAATGAGGATCAACATCACGAAGAGACTACTCAAGATCATAAAATGATAAACAAGGAATATAGTCTCAATTGCAAATAGTCATAACCTGAAATATGATGAACTGTATCAACCGTAGTAGTATCATTGGTTTTCCAAACCAAAACAAATCGTCCCGTGGCTTTACTTGAGTCCCAGTAGTTGGCCCTGTTTGTTCCACAATTTCCAGCGCTAAGGAAGAGACCACATGCTGGAGCTTTGTTCCAACCAGCATGACAAGCTTTGACATGCAAAAGTAAAGATAATATCCATCAGCAAGAAAAATGAGAAGGAAAACTGTTGCATATGGGTGCTTTAGTTCAAAATTCCAGTAAGTTATAACATATATACTTACAATGGCAGGGATGAAAGAAAGCCAGAAGTAGATATTCAGACCTGCAGAAATATGCTAGGAAATAAGGCGTCATACATACATATATAGTAAATCTATCTGCATTCTGAACTACAAGAAATTACCATGAATATTTACGAAGATGCACACTATGGCATAACCCCAAAGTGGCCAGCTGCAAAATAGAAAGTTAATTTAGAAACGTACTTCCTCGCCTTAAGATAATTAAGAACTGCTCAAGAAATCAAATACATTTGAAATTGAATAAGTGCAGATTTTGGAACGTATTTCCGCCATGGAACACTTAAAAATGTTGAAAAAGCCCCTTCCTAGTTTTAAATTTTCTGACGAGGAAAAGGCCACTGATTTAACTTTTGGTCTCCTGGTCGTAGAGAGACTGTCCTACACTTAGAGCATCTCCAAAAGAGTTTATAAATTTCACTCTACAAATTCACATTTGTAGACCTATGTGGCAATTTGTTAATTGAAATTTGTAAAGTCTAAAATTTCATCTCCAACAAACTCCACAAAATGATGTTGCTTCATCTTCATTTAAATCTTCAAGTTGATCTCAACCTTCCATTTAATTATAGACCCACTTTTAATAATAAAAAATATTTGTGGACTACTCCACAAAGTTGCAAGTTTGAAGAGTAGTCCACAAATTTTTGAATTTGAAGAGTGAATTTGTGGAGTCTATTGGAGATCAATTTTACACTTTTTGCTTATGTTGCTCTACAAATTGGGCCCCAATTTAGTTTTGAAGAGTCTTTTGAAGATGCTCTTAACCCGACCCTTACATCCAACATATAGTGCTTGAAAATCATGTTTATGCAGATGTACACTACTATAAATATTGAGGTTCCATGACAAGGCATAATGCGAAACCAAAAGGGTAAAATCACCTACAGTAATGTTCTGGGCCAAGTGCAAATATGATGCTGTGTGTTAGATGAATATTACACACTTCTATAAGTAAATGTCCTATGATATTAACAGCAGATATGAATATATATATACACTATAGCAGGTTGACAGCAAAAAATAGATGTCATATTCTTTTCTCTATTTTTTTTTTTCTCCTTTCTCCTGAAAGGTAAGAAATTCACTCAATTGCAAAGCATGGCAACTCAGATACATAACAAGAACAAAACTAAAGTTAAGTTCACCTGAGAGACCAAAATAAGGTAGTGTTGTATGAAGTTACATAGAAACAAAGTGCATACCTAATACCCAGAATACCCTGGAATTCATCTTCCATACTCCGTACCATATATTTATGAAAGTTATAAGAAAGTGGAAGTTTGTGTTTCTGCATATTATCAATAGAAACAAAATGCAATCCAAATCAGTACAATATTCCACTTAACATAAATGCACAGGTGAATTACAATATACGAAGATGAAGATATTGAATCCGTTAGCTTTGGTAAATAAGTTCAAGAAGAAACCAACATGCAGGGCATCAATAATAAAATACCCACACTGATGAAGCCCAAACGCAGAGCCAAGTAATCAGATCTCTGTACAGAACTCCTAAATTGTCGTAGAAAGCAGAGCTGCAGCATTACGACACAAATTAATGTCACATTACAGACATTTAAAAGCTCAATATATTCAAGTTTTATCCAAAAAATTGGAGATATTGGAACACTAAGAACAAAAAGCAGTAAGATTTCTGATTCATCTTGTCTTTATATTGGGACATTTTGACTGGAAATGTGTATGAAATTTATAACAGTTGTCTGATTCAAAATTATTGGTAGGAAAATGATCTACAAGGAAACATGTTTTATTTTTGGAAAATGGCAAGTGTTCATTTTATCAGGCTATTCATCTTTGTCAAATTGTAAGAAGTTGAATATCAGACAATAAATTTATCATGATATTCAATAAATTTATCACTATTAGATTTAGACTATTTATCACTTTTATATTCAACTGGAAGCACCCAGATCAATAGGGAGGGAACTTGATTAATATATAAATTAACAAGGGCTGAAAAATATACCATCCAAACAAGAATCCGGTTCCTGCTCCATGGATGAGACGTGTGATGGAAAATAAACGTAGATTGCCGCCTCATCACCTTATTTTTCTTTGCTATAGAATAAACAAAGATAACAATGTACTTCAAAGACATGCAAGATTAGGATAATCAAGAAAGCCGCAGAGAGGCACTCAATGTCATTAGCAGGAGATGCAAAATACATAAAATCAAGCATCTTTGCATTACTCAGCTTCCAGACTCGAATACTAATGTGCTTCCACTACAGTTAGTGTACTTTGTTCTTGACAAGGAACCAACTATTCTTCCCCATGCTTATCCCCCAATAGTCTCAAAGTAGGGGTTTTTACCAAAAGGCACTAACAAATATCTAGTTTTCAGCCTAAAAAACTACATCCTAGCCTTTCTTGTGTTCAAAATAACTTCTATTGTCTCAATTTTATAGCCAATTTATTGGTTTAGACTGATGAAAGGAAGCCCAGGTCTGCTGTACACTTGTACTAGAAATATATCCCTCCACATAGAGAAGTTATCTGTAATTGATTGGTAGCATGGGTCATGGGACAGTCACAATACTAATTTGCTATCTCAGAATGTTGTAAGTTCACAAGCATCAAGTTATTCAATTTCATTGACTATTTTCTTCAATAGAAATACAACATGTACTTAATGGAAGGTGTCATACAGCATTGAGTCTGACATGTTAGGCTATTGCATTATTTTCAACAGTAGAAAAATGTTAAAGGCCTTCAGTTTGAAATCAATCAGATCCATAATTTTCCTGTAGTTGCTAAGTGATTGCTGAACAAAACCTGGAGGCAACTTAACCATTTTATCTTTTGTTTTCAATGTGTACCTTGCAAGTTTGCATCAGCCATTAAACCAGCTTGATTTTCCCATTTCCTCCAGCTGTAAATCTGTAAACATGTGCAGTAAGTCACAATTGTAGCTGCAATTGCCATGATACTCATTCTAGTTTACCATATCAGGATACCAGAATACTAAATGTGCATGTCTAGCCAACCCTTTATAAAGCTCCCTGAGAGTGAGTCTACTTATCAAGTAAAGAAGTGCTTATTTCTTAATTGTAAATGTAAACCCTCAGTAAGCATCAAGAATATCAAGATCGCACCTTGCTCATAGCCAATGCTACAGCTAAACAACTATACAACACATGGGTGATCCCTAGAACAAACAAGAACCGGTGCAGCTGCTCCAGTCCTTCATATGAAACGAATGGTTCTCGGCCCTGCAATAACAATTACAATTCATAAGGTGAATACAACCACAAATCTTCTCAAAATTCAAGCTTGGAAATCAGTTTACCTCACCGCATTGATGATTAATAAAAGTATTTAATCCTCTTGGGATTTCAGTCTTGTTAGGAGAAGAAGTACTTTCAAGAATGACATTCTCCTTGGTGCCGAAATCTTCCTCAGAACAGATGTAAAATTGACTAGTGAATAGAGAAGAATTTACACAAATCTCAGAGATTCCCCTTGCCGATTGTGCCAACAACAGAGATATTAGGCCAAGCAGCATCAGCTCTGCCGGAAAAACCAAAAAGTTCAATTAGAAATGGAAAACAATCGCAAACTAAACCCACATTGTTACATGTAATGCTGCTAGAAGCCTTTTTCCGGGTCCGGGGTCACTGTGTTCTTACAAGTTAGAAGCCTACCACTCTAGAATCAAATACAAAATCAAAATCAAGCTCAGAGCTGAAAACCCATCTCTGAAACACTATTAGCAGCCGGCATTTTCTTCTACTTCTAAATTCCATACTCAACTCACCTTCTTTAATCTTCTCCAGAGAAGCAAACAGCGCTTTCCTCCTAGTCTTCTTTAACCACTGCACACAATCAAGACCAAATTCTTTCAAGAACATCGAACATCCCAAATTTATAGATTCCCAAATATATGGGGCCCCTTGGAATAACAGCCATAGTTCAGAAACCCAACATAATTTATTTTGCTACATATTTTGTTTTGAAAACATAATTATTCAGTTCTCACATTTTTTTCCCAGCAACAAAAAAAAAGCAGCACTAGAAATAAGTTCACTTTTATCTCAAAGTTTTCCCAGCAACCAAATGCACCTTATTTTCTCATCAACCAAACAGGCAAAACACAACTGAAGAGTACCACTCATCCTGTCTGACCTTTCCAAATCTGTAAATCGACCTCTCAACCAGAAGGCACACAAAGACCATAACCGTCACAACTGAAGCAACCGAATAGGTTGGCGTCTCGGCCAACGACCTTTGCTGCTGTATCACCACCTCCATTAATTCCACGATTCAGCACTAAACCATCAAGTCCAAAACACCCTCAAAGCTTTTAACTTTCCTGCTTGGAAAAGCTGGAAACTTTCTCGAGAAAATGGAACTTTCTCAAGAAACGAAAGCAACCCATGTGGAAAAAAAAAAGTACAGATAATGGGAAAGATCCAGGAAATGGGGAAGATCAAGGGAAGAGACCACGTTGTTAAGTAATAATAAATTAATGTTAAGTGAGGTGTATGTGGTGGGGGTTTGAATAATTGAATCATAATTGTGCTGGTAGGATCTTTATAACAACAAGCCCACCTTCCATTGCTTTGGAATTGCTGCTGCTTTCTCGATAGACTATCTATCACAATGCATGGAGCTGCGAGTTCAACCTACAACTCACATGGAGAGCACTAGCGTGTCCCTCCATACAATTTCAAAGATCTAACGGTCTTTTTTAGGTTTATCTGTAGTAATACTCCTGAAATTGAAATTTTGTCTCAATTTTCTTTTTGAAATTCAAAATAGATCACTTTGGCCCTTAAAACTCACTTCCGTCACCTATGGTGTCCCTTGTAAGTTATTACCCCTTATGACTCGTTTGGTTCACAGAATTGGGGGTTGGGGGGAATAAGAGAGTTTAGGATTCCCATGAATGAGGAAATCCTATCCCATTTTTTGGATGAAAATATCCTCATAAAATCTAAAAATTACACATATTGTCATTTAGACATTTTTCAATTTAAAATAATAACAAGGGTATTATTGAAAATATTAATAAATAATTATTCCCATTACTTGATGCACCAAACATGAGAATGGAAAAAATTGTTTTTCCCCAAGCATGATTACTTGATCTATCCAAACATGGGAAAGAAATCTTGAATTTCATTCCTCGGGAAAATGCATAGGAATCTTATTCCCAGGAATATGATTCCATGAATCAAACGAGCCCTTAAGTTGCAAATATTTATTTAGAGGAATGTCTACTGAAACTATCAAATTGTCTCATTTTTCTCCCTAAAACTCACAAATGGTCTAATTTTCCCTAGCAAGATCTCGGGTGAGCTGTTGCAACCAATCCATTTCAATGCAGGTACTTAATTTTCAATATGAGTTGAGTTGGATAATTGACAACACGGGTCGGTTTTCAACCCATTTCCAGTGTATCCGTCAAAATTAAACGAACTAGAAGCCGATCGAGGGAAATTCAACTAGGCCCAAAGGTGATACGGACAAGAGAAGCCCAATAAGGGAAAGTGAGCGACGACCCGACCCGACATTGAAATGGGCGCTTTCTTCTCTAAAAGACAAAGCCTAAAACCCTAGCAAAATCTCTAAACTTGAGCTCTCCACCTTCACCGGCAGAAACCATCAGCCATGGCGCTCAGCTCTCTCCGCCTCCGGCGAACCCTAAGCGGCCTCACAACACCTCCAACGTTCCCTTTCCGCAACCTCCGCGCTCTCGACTCCGCGCTCTTCTTCCTCTCCGCCGCTCTCGGCGCAATCATCCCCTGCGTCGCACCAGCAACCCTGGTCCCTCCTCCGCCAATCACGGGGCTTCAGGTCTTCGTCGCCGTCGTCCTATTCCGCACGAGCGCCTTCGTACGGCGGCAACAAGAACGACGAGATTGGCCCTGATACGATTCTGTTCGAAGGGTGCGATTACAACCACTGGCTCATCGTCATGGATTTCCCGAAAGAGAACCCGCCTTCGCGGGAGGAGATGATCAGAACTTACGAGGAAACCGCCGCTAAAGGCTTGAACATCAGGTTATACACAAGCCCTCTCTCTATATATATACATATGTACACTTGTGTTTGGTTGCTGAGAAAATTTGATTTGACATTTCATTTTGTAATTAGGGTTTGTGTTTCGAATTTGACATATGGAACTTGGTGCTTTTTCGATATTCAAAAGTAAATTCGTCTGTGATAATTTCGAGTGTGAGCGTTGTGTTTAAGACACCAATTGAAAGTTGTTTGTAGCCTGCTCAAATATTTCTCAACAATCAACTATAGCTGTTCTTTTGTAACAAAACAAGCGAAAATGCACTGGTGAAATAGTTCTCGGTCTTCATGGCTAGAGTATAGAGTTCCTCTCCTAATAGACTGTATGTTCTGGGGCCTATTATCACATCGAGATGACCAAAAGATATCGTGGAGTTTTTGTTATTTGGTCAAACAAGTATGACTTTGATTAGGGATTGTACAAGCTACAAAGTGCGGAAATCCTTACAAATGAGGTCCTTGGTTGTTCAATTGCTGGATTGTTTCCAACTTAAAAGAAAGAACAAAGTACTACAGTCTCATGATGATAAACAACTCCAGTGATTTTATGACATCAGTTCTTTTCTGTCCGCCAATTACTTTCGCTGCTTTGTATTGATCATCAATCATTTTCTGGATGCAGTTTTGTTACTGCTTCTTGTTAGTGGGACATCTCTCTCTAGTTCTTTTCTGTGTCTTAGGAATATTGTCTCATCATAAGTATTTGCTATTGATTCAGCGTCGAAGAGGCGAAAAAGAAGATATATGCTTGTAGTACTACAACATATACAGGCTTTCAGGTTTTGATGTCTGAGGCAGAGTCAGAAAAGTTCAACGGTAAATTTTGATAGTATTTAATATAACCACAGAAAATGACTTTCCTGAATCCTGATGCTAACTTATATTAAACAGATGTACCTGGAGTTATTTTTGTGCTGCCAGATTCCTACATCGATCCAACTAACAAGGAGTACGGAGGTAAGAAATTCTTCTACTTGAATGCTTGTTCGTTGAGAATGATGAGTTGCAGAACAATGAGCTGGTTCGTCTATATCTTGTCGTTCAGTTTTCAATCTAAAGTTGTTCTGTATAAATAATAGGAGACAAATACATTAACGGTGAAATCATACCAAGACCGCCCCCTGTTCAGTATGGCCGACAGAGACCAAGATATAATGATCCTAACAGATACGACCGACAGGGCCCTAGGCAAGGTCCTGGGAACTATGGGCCCTCGCAGAATTATCAACAACCAAATTCTATCCCACCAAGACAAGGAGAGAACAGAGGTCCTATACCAGGGAGAGACACGCAGGGGAATTATTATCCTCAAGAACAAAGGAACTTACCACAAGGAGGTCAGAGGAATTATGCCCCTCCTGGCCAGGGGGAATTCAGGAGAGATGAAAGGAATTATGGTCCCCCACACACTCAAACTCCTGGGCCAGGTTTGGGTGGAAATCAGGAACAGGGCGCATCTCAATCTTTGGGGCAGGGACCAACCACTACAGCTTATGGGCATCAACCCAGAGCCTATGGGCAAGGACCGAGCTCTGGACCATATGGGCAAGGACCGTACTCTGGAGCGTATGGGCAAGGGCCGAGCTCTGGAGCCTATGGGCAAGGGCCGAGCTCTGGAGCCTATGGGCAAGGACCGAGCTCTGGAGCCTATGGGCAAGGACCGAGCTCTGGAGCCTATGGGCAAGGACCGAGCTCTGGGCCGTATGTGCACGGACCAAATTCTGGAAATTATGGTCCAGGACCGAACACTGGAATGCAAGGGCAAGGGCCTAATTCTGGAACTCTTAGCCAAGGACCGAGTTCTTTTGGCCAAGGCTCCGAGTTCTGGAGCTTTTGAACAAGGACCGAGTTCTGGAGCATATGGCCAAGGACCTAATTCTGCAGCTTATGGCCAAGGACCGAATTCTACAACTTATGGCCAAGGACCAAGTGCTGCAGCTTATGGCCAAGGACCAAGTTCTGCAGCTTATGGCCAACAAGGGGAGCAGAGGAACATTCAAGGTGACCAAAGTGACCATGCACCCATAGGACAGACGAGGATTGGCCAAGTAAGATATGCACTGTTTAGTTATCGAGATGTATTTTTTGACTTGTAGAGTTTCATTATAGTTTCAAGTTGCTCATGGTGGTTGGTTTTTGCAGGGGAGATACTAGTGGCATGCCACTCAAGACAATGCAGGAAAGGATGTAAGGAGGACTTTTTAATCTTTTGTTTCTCGTGTTTGATCTGGTGAGGGACCTTCTAAAGCTTTCCATGGTAAATAATCTATCAAATTTCCCGTGTGCATCCTTGTTAGTAGTGAAATCAGAACTTTTAGGTTTCTTCCTTTGTTTCAAGAACTTGAACTTGCTCGTAATGAAGTATACTCGTTGGCTAAGATATGAATGTGTTGTGCCTATGCTTTTCTGAGAAATGGCTTCTGTTGCTCAAATTTGCTGCTAGATGTCTTTTCTACACCTTATACTTTTACCTTGTACCCCTACAATACAACCTCAACCTTATACTTTCTTTAGATGTTACTCAATCGTTTCATTCCAGAACACCTTTTTAACGTTGGAGTACTGGTTTATGCTTTTAACTTGATTCCAGTATGGCAGTAACTATTTTAATTATCAAATCGATGACGTTTCAAATAGTATTTTGGCAATGATGATTGAGAAGATACTCTTACATTCAAAAGGTCATATCCGACACAATAACATCAACAATGGACACCACCTTCTAAGACCATCTCCTACACTGAAGAAAACATTCCTTTGCACTAAATTCTGGTGAGGGATGCTTGTATGTCACGCCCCACTTAAAAGATTAAATTTATACATTGGGTGTTATAATTGCTATAAATTTCTACGCTTGTAAAATACGGGTTTGCCTTCTTCCTTGGAGGAGATGCTAGTTCTGGTCATGCCTGTCCACGCCAAATGATGTTGAGACTATTATTTGGTTAGATATGCATGACCTGATTTGTTTCAAGGATATCCTCCTGGTTTTCTCTTGAATATGATGTTCTTTAACAACTAACTACGTATTTTCTGCTCGTAAAGACAGTGAAATTATATTTGGAAATTTGCACTTGCAATGCGTATAGGGCATTTTAGTCCCGATCTTCACCAAACAAACTAAACAATCGTAGGCCTGAAAAACGTCAAGAAGAAAAGCTTTCGCAAAATGGAGGCGAAGAAACAAAATAAGGGTCAAAGTGAGGCGATCTCCCAAGCGAGAGAGGTTGAAGTCGGAAAGAGTATCCGCAACAAAGTTGTTCCCGCTGTAGAAATGCAAACATTTCGAAAATCTAACACGAGCCAAAGGATGATCACAGACATCGGCATGTAGGAGCAGAACCAAAGAAACTGTAAGAAGTGTCTCAATTCCTAACCTCCCAAGTCCAAGCTAGCTGGCAACTCACAAAGAGCCCCCAAACTTGAGCATCAAGGATTTCTTCCGTAGGAAAATTTGCAACGTGGATGTATCAGCCACAGCAAGAAGCTACAAGTTAGACTTGCACTGGTTTTTGTCCATCGTGGTTGGTACTTTACACAAACATATATCATACACCCGAGTGCCATTAATGGTAAAATAATGGTACTAAATGACGTCTCTAAGTTGAGTATATTATACATCCTAGGTCAACTGATTTTACCATTTGAGTGCAACTTGTAATTCACTTTTCCCGCTCAGTTGTGAGACTAGCCAGAGAGAAATTACGATGGAGTACAATTCCTGCTAGATGTGCAATCTCTCTCTATCATACCAGAATCTATAATTCCTGCGGGTTTGGTGGTCATCAAAGAGAAGGTGGGATAATGAATGGTTTATTCCACCCGATTCTAGCACCCAAAAAACAATTCTACTGCTGCATTTGTACCAACCAAAGTGGGGAAAAAATTGATACATCAAGTTTTAACAATCTCAATGTGAAACAAGAACACTCGAGTCGAGAGAAAGACCCAACCCCTCTTGGCCATTTATAATACACAAGCAGCCCCTCCCCATACCCAACACATTCTCAATTATATTTTTTAACCATTTTATCTAAACTTTGTCAGCTCTCCATTCTTACACCTGGCGTAGTGGATAGTCCTGCCCAGCGTATCCATCTCATCCACTGCGGCACCATCTGATTCCGATCACAATTTTAGGAAACATAATATCAAGCTCCCATTGCATTACTTAGCTCGAGGGTCATTTTTATGTTCATAGCTGCTAATTCAGCAGCTAAATATTTGAAGACATAGGGCATTGCAACGGTCCCGATCCCTTTACTCGTCTTGCAAGCGCAGCAGGTCACCTTCTTGGGAGGTCTTACAGGAGGTAGTCCCTTGGCCCCACCCCCACGTTCAATCCGTTTTTGTGGCTTGATCACGGAAGTCGTTAAGATGCTTCCACATATGGAACATACATCAGCTATGTGATAATCAGAACATGTATGAAGCCTGTCGTGCAACAGATATGCTGCCCCATGAGCAAGCAAGGAGTCCCGCTCCATTTCACCAAAACGTACACCACCGCCACGTTTGCGACCTTTGATTGGCTGGCGAGTGACCTGGTCGACAATTCCAGTGGAGCGCACCTGCATGCCAAATTGACTGGTGTCTAGCACAACAATAAACAAAATATAGCAAAATCACACAGGGGAAATCTTAAGATTCTTGGAAAAGTTTACCTGAAATTTGTCGGAAACCATATGTCGCAGTCGTTGATAATAAACAGGACCAATAAAAATTTCACACGTGAGTTCTCTTCCATTAACCCCGCTGTACAATACCTCTACACCATGGTAGTTGAACCCTTTAACCTTTAGCATTTCACCAAGTTCATCAACAAGGGAATTTGATTTTGATTCAAATGGTGTTGCGTCAACATACTTTCCATGTAAGCTACCTCCCTGTGGCAAGAAACATCCAGGCAATCTTCAATAGTGTGTCACACAACGGAAAATAATTCACTAACTTAACAATAAAAAGAGCCATAAAGATGAATTGTGTAAATGTACCACGACAAACCTATGTCCCAGATCAATTCCGAGAAGCAGGAAGGCCCAATTATGGATTAGTAAACTCCAAAACCCAAAATTACCAAGTAATAATGCTAATTTTCGTGAAAGACTAAATTTCTGAGGTCTATATTGAACATTTCGAAATCCTAACAAGCTTTTCTCAAACATTGCACAAATTTGTTACTTCTACAATAGTACTCTGGGGCCACAGAACAGAAACATATGTGCCTTTTCCGAGAGCACACAGGATGCATATTTTTAGTGAACTGTTCTCTTATCTTACAAACGAATTTCTTCAGGTGGTAGTTTACCTTTGCAGCAACTGATTCCAAGAGCATTGCGATTGTCATCCTTGAAGGAAATGCGTGTGGATTGATGATGAGATCTGGACGCATTCCGGTAACCCCAGAAAATGGCATATCGATATCTGGCCACAACTGAGAGCAAACACCTTTTTGTCCATGTCGGCTGCTAAATTTATCACCAATGATGGGGTTTCTAGTATGTCGGAAGCGTATGTTTGCCTGCAACACAACAACTACATACTAAGGAAAACCAAGCAGTAAAATCATATGCAATTAAGTCACCTATAATTTATTAATAACCATGGCAAAATCCACATAACCGTACTTAACAGTGGGATGTTCACGTCCTCTGCTCACTAACATTCAGAAAACACTAGGAAAACAATTGGGAGAAATATAAATCTTTCAATCTTTCCATCAAATCAATCGAGAATTTGTAGCAAATTATCTCAGAGCACGTGCAGCTATTTAGTATTTACGATGACACTAAACAAAGCTGAAAGATTGACTGTATACTGTAGAGAGTAAAAGTCTTTCCTCCATAAATACAACAACTCGGGGGCTGGGGGTAAACAACTTAAATCAACTTTTTCCAACTTGCATGGGCTGGATACTACAGTAGTCTAGGAGAAAGCCGAAAGTTGAACTGCCATCTAACCACAAACACAGCAGTTACCTTAATATTGCGAATTAAGGAACAATAACAAAGGTTGTTCTCTTACCTTCTGAAGGGGCTTCTTCCCATCAAGAGCAACATAGTCAACGATAGCAGGGTCTGTACCTTTTCGTCGGATGGGTTTAGGCGTATGCATTGTCTCATTTGAAAAACTATAGTATTCTTCATTTGGTTTAATTGTCTGAAATATAACATAGAAAGCATTAAACAGATAAATGCACAAGCATAAAATATATCTATATTTATATTCGATTTCTGTTTTAACTCTAAAATTTTGGGATTAAATTATGAAATATTACATTTTAACCCTCCCGGTTCTGAGCTCCACTGAAAATCAGAAAGAGCAAGTCGAAAGATAGAAGAATTTACTCATTGTGTCCAGTTTTTCCTAATTCTAAGGTTCAATATAATACGGAACAAGAAAATTAAGGCAGAAAATAAAAATGCAGAAATAAAAGCTAACCTGCCCAACATAAGGAAGACCATCCAGATCGATCAAAGGATGTGTATTGGTCTTACTTTTCCTGAAAAATGTCGGGGCTCTATCTGACCTGTTCTTTGGATCAGACAAGTCGATTGTCTCTGTCTGCCAAAAACGAACATTAAGTAACCATTATGCTTCAGCATATCCATTGATTGGCTTTCAAGAGAAAGCTAAATGTCTAATAACTGCAATTTTAATTAGGTTCGAAAGGTATACTAAAGCATGATCGTTTTCTGCATTCATGCAATTGTACCATGAAAACTCTTGACATTACAATAAAGAAGCAGACTCCACAAAGAACGATTTTTCAGAACTTTGTCTGCGCCCAGCATGATAGTATTTTACTTTGAAAACAACTACATTAAGCGATATCTCACGGCATAGAGTAAATTAAATTTATAAAAAAAAAATTCGGCAATACATAAAAGTGGAATCTCTGACCCCGTAAAAGCTTTTAAAAAAATAGGACACCGATTAGAAAGATAATAATATTTCATTTTTATCCAAAAAAGAAACTAGAGTGGAATGAGCAGAAGAAACACCAGTAAAAATTAATAAAAAGCAAAGCATATTCAACAATCATATGATTCATATATGCCAAGTTCATGTACCTGTACGGGATTTTCTAAATTATATTAGGCGGCAGCTAAAGTGACAAGAAAAAAACTACTTATACAAACATCATGCAGCCTTGCAAGAACAAACCTGATATATTAGACCATGAAACATTCCACGATCTACAGATGACTTGTTCAGAATCATGGCATCCTCCATATCATACCTAGATGTCAAAAGAAGAAAACAAAAGATGAACAAATGTTACGAACGAAAGAAACATCTATATAAAGCTGCACATGTCTATATTTCTTACCCAGTATATGACAACACAGCAACAATTGCATTTGTGCCCGTCGGATATTCATCAATGCAATACTTCTTATATGCACTTGTGCGTACAATAGGAGATTGAGGAGTCTGAGAAAGTCTCAGTTTTTAGTTTAACAATGAACAGTGAGGACAATAAATCATTAAGACAACAAAAGGATAATAGCTATAAAGTAGTGCACGCTGCCAACATAAAGAAGAGACTTTGTCACTCTACAGCAATACTGAGCCACATTCATGGCACAAGATTGAAAGAATAACATATTTTAAACACATGTTGTGTCGCCAAATTGAAAATAATAAAGCCACGCTTCATTGTCGCACTCCAAAAATAGTCAATCTGCAGTTTAAGGTAGACATTCTTCACTCCCTTTATCCATTTAATTATTTGCTATACAATGATGGAGAGGACGATGGCCATCTTGGAGTGCTGAAAACAGCTCCCAATAAAAAGAGAACTACTTGGCCGCATCAGTGCTAAGAAAGAAACATCTAGGGAACAAAACCCCTTGCAAATGGTATCCATAACCTTCAGAGATATCTCAATTCACTAGTACTTGAAAGCGTTAAATTTTTATTAGTCCCTGCTGTTTGTTAACTGAGAATAGGTTTTTTCATTAAATTTTAAAAACAATAAAAAGAACCACACTGGATGGCGTGGTTAGGCATGGATCAAATTGACCATTCGTGTAAAACACATGGACCAGAAAGGTTTTGACCCTAGTTCAAAAGTGGTAACTGCTTTCTCATTAGTAAACCACTCTAGGGGAAGCGTTTCATTAAGTATTTCCTTGACCCTCTATTTGTGGTAGTGGTTCCAGTCCATCCTTTCTAAGGTGGCACCATCCTTGATTATCTAAGCCGTAATTTACACTTTAATTTACAAGCCAGTTGAATTATCTTAAATAGCTAAGAAAGCCAGAGATCAGACCTGAAGGTGGTACATCTTTTGATCTGCACGATTGCAGAGCGCTTGTAAAGAGAATGCCATTGTTTGTTTTGCCATCTACAATTCAATAAGAAACAAACTGTAATAAACTGAACCTGATGCAGATACCGAAATAGGAAAAATCATAATACAACATAGAGCTTCTCCTGAGCAATGACCAAGGACACAGAGAAGGGTTAAACAATAAGGACCTGGCACTGATACATGTTTCGTGGGCTCTGATTATGGTCTGACCAGGGTGTAAGATTAGCAACAACACTGAGCATTCCAGTTGGATGAATTTCTTCATGAGTTGCAGGGAAACCATCTTTCCTTCCACCATCTCCCCCATCAGGACATCTTATTTCCATGAAGACCTAATGGAGCAAATAGAATCTGTTAGTCAGACGACTTGTACACTGGCTGGAACAAGCACCTGATGATTTAAGCAGAAAACCAAAAAAGATAATTCTTAGTAAGGAAGGAAATGTACCCAGAAAAAAAAAAAAAATACCTGTTCAAAGGGCCCAATAAGTTCAATATTTTGATCTTCAACAGAAGGAATTGAAATGTTCTTAACTGGCCGAACAAACCTAGAAGGAGAGGTGAAAAGGTAGAGACCAGGATATGCACCACCCAGGCTTAGAGGAACATATCCCACTTCCAGATCATCGGGAACCTGAGAAACATCACTTCAGCAATAGATAGGATTGAAAATATAATGAATGACTAGCCCCCGAAAGAGAGTAAACATAATAAAAATATAAGGGCAGGAAAAAAACCTCTGGAGCAGCTGACACTTTAAGTTTCCTCAAATGAGCCACGACTTTCTCAATTTCATTGGAATATATATGACCAACAACACACCCATCTAAAAGAACGGACAGGGCTGCAGGGCAACCAGCTTGATCAAGCCTTGGCAATGTAGTTCTCATTCCAACGCTAGTCAAAACAAGGAAAATAGACTTTCGGATCTGCGAGAAATCCCTAATATTTCCTTGCGCATCAAAATAGGATGTAATTCCTGTTGGAATTAAGATGGAGATGGAATTAGTCATTGGCTATCACACATATAGGATGAGGTGGAAAATATTACATTTCATTTGAAAATCCCCAAATTCATTTCTCTCTCTTTTGTAAGATTGATATGAATTCTTTTGGCAGGTCGATTAGCTAAAACAAAAAAAGACATTTATTGATGAAAATTTGAATGCAACCAACTTCACTTCTCAAGAATATCAACTAGCATCCATCTGATAAATTTTCATAATTTAAATACACTTATCAAAGGAAAGACATATCCCAGAAAAATAAATACTCACTACAAGTGCAAGTCATATGGTTCAACAAGCCGCATGGCTCTCCATCAGGTGTATGCACAGGGCAGAGGAAGCCCCAAGATCTGGAAATTACAAAAAATTAAGCATGTGATCAAAACTAAGGAATCAACATATAAGATTCTGAACAACCAGGCAAAAAAATACATACTCAGGTAGCAACTTCCGCACGCTTGTGGTGCGACTGCCAGCAAATGAAGCCCCTCGATGAACCGCACGAAAATGAGATAAAAAACGTAAATGATTAAGCCTCTCTGCCTGAACTGTGAAGCCTGCCCTCTGAGAAACAAATTGTGTAACAAATAAAGAGATATGATTATACAAAAAGATTCAGACAAGAATACATAGAGGTATGATTATATAGATTTGAGAACAAGTACCATAAACGAGTATGCAAAACAAAATTATAAAACATATATGCAAAAAGATTCAGATTATACAAAGTTCACTGATAGATTAGTAGTCTGCTTGTATACTCCACAATAATAAAATTTCAAAACTGGCATCTACATAAAGGTCTAGACAACGAACTAAAATCCGAATGATTTCATGAGCTTCTGATATTGAATATCATGTAGAATCCTCAGAACCAATGAATTGTATTGGGATCCAAACATTTCATGAATGCAGGATATGGGTATTTCATCCATGTGTATCTACTTTCTAAACCCATTTAGTAATTTGTTCTCAGTTCATGGTTCTATCATTTACTGTTTCATTCCCCTAAAAGAGAGAAAACTTCAACCTAGAATTCCAAAGATTTTTCTCAACTGAGATAGTAGATCCTAAAGTATACCCCTGTGACTTAACTATCTGGATGGACATAGAGAGGTACAAAGCAATAATAAAAAATAATAATTGCATTAAAACTAGGATAAAATTTTGTATTCTAGTGAGAGAAATTTCATAAAAGTAATCGGAAAGAGGGCCACAGTAAGATGAATTCAATGAAGTTGATGAGCTTAACAATAATGACTAAAGTGTTCCAAGACAACCTAGTTGCTGTTGATGCTTTTGCAGTTGCTAGATTCACAAAAGAAAAAGATGAAGGAAATGAACTTCACAGCTCTGGGACAGATTTAAGGAAAAATTTATACGCTGTTGCTCTTTGTTAACCACAGAATTTTACATAATTCAGATGCAATTTGCATACTAGCTCTTTTCCTTTCACTTAATTTTCTTTCACCAACGGTGTTTGATAACAAAATGGGAGAGGGAAACAATTGAAGATTAGGTACAAACTTAAACATGGATAGGAAAGATGTAATGTAAATGGCAAAGCATATGTTTAAAAATCCAAAAAGCCACATGACTTGTTAAACTTGTACTCAAGAATTTGAACATTCAAGGAGCTAAGAATGAAAGATTCGAACACATTGCTCATATTGCAGTTACTTAAGGAAGGTTTCAAACAAAGCCATGGTCATTACAGACTCAACCCAAGGTTGTCCTCTGTTGATTTACACAGTTTATCATTTTCTATAGGAAGGTTTTCAGTCCAGTGATATGCAATCAATGGTGGTCAGAGCAGCAGCAAGACTATTCCCAACCAGCAAAGACCATCATGTCTTATAGTCAAAGCAAGCCTCAACCCAGGAAGCTGCACCCTGGCACATTGGTAGTGCAAAGTCACTCTTTTCACAAGTGACATACCTCAGAATTAAAACAGAGCCTCAATACCATACAGATCTAGCCTGGATTCTATGAGCTTCGCCACCACAAATGAATGCCCTTAGCACAAAACATTCTGTACAAGGCCCAACTATGAATAGATAAGGCAAATCCAAATGGAGCATACACTTATTTCTAGTATTGACTTTTGGGAAATTTTATCCACACCCATCCATCTTATTTCTACACCCACCATTCAATATAGCATCAAATTCCTATTAAGGACTAAAAAACATTTAAGTTAAAGTGAATATTTTAAACTCCGCAAGTCCAACCCTAGATCTGCGCCGCCGTGCCAGTCATGAAAGAGAATGGCTCAAATCTAGGAGTCTGTTTTCTATTGCTTTTACTTAATCAAGAGACTTCATCAGGAGGATGGCTAATTAGGAGACTAGTAGGGGGATGTAGTCTGTCTCTCACTTTTCTGGTCATTAAAACAAAAAATCATAGAAAGATTAATGGTCACTGTAGCCCCTCCCGAATTCCAGTTTTATAATAACATGATACAATTCTTAAAAATGAATTAAAAAACTAAATAGACCACGATCTTGTAAAATCTTTGGTATCAAGCTCTTTTCATGTGATACAAGTTTAAAACCTACATGGTTCAAGAGATACAAGAATTATGTCTGTGTCCAACATACATTTACAACTTATGTCAAATAGAACTTGATGAACCACCAATGGCTCATAACTTCGGTCAATATGAGAAAAGATTGGAATTCATTAAGCACACAATTTTTTACAAGGAAAAATTAGTATAAGCGACAGGCACATACCTGCTGCAAATCTAGACCTGATTGAGTAGCGAGCCTTCCAGTTTTCAACATATTTTCAATTGCTAAACTTATGTTCTTTGCAGGATTCTTATTCATAACCTTCTTTACATTAGTTACTGCAATATGGAAATGGAAATACATGAGAGAATTCCATGCATAAATTTATAGATGATACACAGATAACAGAATAAATCACCATCAATTGTAAGTTCCGTAACATGGACAGCTGAAAAAGCAACGGAACAAGACCAATAATTTCAGAAAAAATTTGACTATACTTTTATACTAGAAGAAAGAGAACACATACACTGGCTATAATCGATATTCTTGTTGTTGTTGTTGATCGCATCTTGAAGAAGTCGTTTGGTCTTTTGCAACCAATCTTCTAGTTTTTCCTAGAAACCATGAAAAAACAGTAATTGAACACAATCCTGAACCAAGCACAGCCAACTGTAATCTATCGATAATCAGGTATTTAGTATAGAAAGGAAATATTTGAAATTCTGGATTAAATACAGTAATTCCGCATTGAAGAATAAACTGTCCACAAGCAAATATTTGTTTTTTTATTTTTTTATTTTTTTGCACATAAACAGGTATTTTAATCGGTAGCTCTCCCTAAATTCAACTGAGGCTTTTTGAGACAAAAACCCACATGACGGCGCCATGGGTCTGAACCCATCCTTAGATGGACCCAGGTTGCAATTCACTCCTCTAGGGTGGTTAGGTGCAATTCACTCCTCTAGGGATGCCATAAAGGATGTAGGCCAGAAAAAATAGGATGACGATGTCACTAAATCCAAAGCAAAATATTTGCTAAGCAGTTAATCTTCTTTTTATGGCAACGGGGCTAGAAAGCCTACTTCTATTCATAGATATACGAACTTTCGTAGCGTGTATTTGTACAATCTAGCTATCCGATTTCAAAGAATAGGTTACAAGTCATTTATTCTCAGCTTCGCTATGCGGCCATGAACCCAAAGAAGCAGTGGGATCCAAAGAAAACTATGAATCCAAACTAGCTTACTAAAAAATAAAAAGATATTTTGAAAATCAATTTGTCTAAATCTGCAGATATCAAATGTGGCAGAGTCAGGTTTGAATAGTTTGATCATGGCTCCCTCAAGTATCTTTCACTCCCAACTACAATTTATTTAGTAGGAAATGCATTAGCGTTGTCCATGAATATATTTTGACCTAATAATTAACCACTCAAATGGTACATAATAGATCCTATACAATATGTTACTCTCCTAAATACATAAATATCTTAAACATTTATTCTGTAAAAATCACATGCAGAAACCATTGGCATCAGGGTGCACACACCAGGCATATAAATAATTATGCTTAATGATTGCTACTCAGTAAATTGCCACTACTCCACGCAAAACATTAACCAATAAAAATGGCATTTCAAGATTCTACCTTGAGGTATATGGAAATCAAGTGACCGGGAAGTAAAACTTCATGATTTTGCAAGGCATCTGGGTTGTCAGGAGCAGAAGTCTGATCCGCAAGTGAAAAAAGTTTCTGCACCATAAATCTAAAGACAAACTGTGAGAAATGATGCTAACAACACACACGCACACAAAGGAGAGATAGAAGCTAACATGAGCAGATTGAATTTATCAAAAGTGTTGTCGAGGTGAACAAATATGTAGTCATTTAGAATAGCATCTCCAACCTACAAATGAAAACAACTGGCACGAATAAGGACCCTAAAACCCATCGTAAGGACAAAAGAGACAAATCATATTTTGCAGAATGTGACTTACTACAGAAGGACTTTCATTCTCCAGTCCTCCACCCATAAGAATTTGGAAGTGTTGTCCTGTTATGATAAAAGGACTCAATGAAAAACCCATACTAATCAAATCTGAAAGACCAAGATAAGATAATAGTAAGTACCAATGTGCGCGAGACACTGTGGTTGAGTAAAAAGTCCCAACGCTCTCACTTCATCAAGAATAATGTGTGCCCTCTCACCAACAAGCTGAGTGCCAACGGCACCTTTTCCTTTCCCATATTTCTCCGCATAGCCACATGTCAAACTCGTATAAATTTCAAGATCAGTAGTTGGAATGAGAGCCTGTTAACAAAAGTCCAGAAAAATAAGCATAAGGATATCTACCATACCAGAGCAACTAAATAAACAAAGTGGACACATCGAATAAAGCCAGAAAAGATAAAATCAAGACTTTCAAATGAACTATGTTCTCATATAAAGCGAAGGACCACATTTCAGGACCCAGCCAGAGCGCAATATAGTTTCATCAACATATAGGTGTGATTCTGAATAGTTTCTTAAAAGGAAAAAACCCATAGATACGTCAGAAATATTATCATCAAAACCACCTTCAAGACAAGCCCGACAGGAAGCATGTACTCCCTCCCTTGTATCCTGCAAATTATCCAACGCATGAATATATATGGTTTAGTTGCATATTAGAATAGTAAACCCAAATTCTTTAATAGGTCACTCATAGACCACTTACCAAAACCCAAGTCTTGCGCTTCCATTAATAAGGTAGTACAGTTTGACAGTTACTGAAGACTGATCTTCTCTTACACATCTGGAATAGCAGTAAAAGGAGAATCAAAACCAAACTAAACAATTACACTTCTTTTAGCGAATACGCAACAACTGAAATCATTATTCCTCATAACTAATGGGGGCAATGGACCGGGTATTAAAATAGAGAAAGAAATTACAATGGCAAGCAAGATGTACCATGAACACTCAACTAAAAGAGCAACCACAACAAACCAACTGGAAGCAAAATAAGAGAATATGACTAATTAAAAATACAATCTAAATAAATAATATGAAATAATTCCAATTAGAGTCTAATTATATTTTTAAAAAATTCTGAATTTAATATAATTTTCTAAATTTTCTTTACGACAATATCTGTTAAACTATGTACTCGCATGTACAGCAACACAAACTGCCACACCATGAAAAGTCACCCAACTATTTAAATTGAATACAAATCCCCAATCTAAATAAAACTGTATTATTTTCCATAAGGGGCTGGTGCTCTTGATACTTATTAATACAATCTCTTAAAAGACTCTGAAAAACTTGATTATAAAACAAACAAACAAACACAAATGGAAGTTAGCGAGAGAATCGAACCTTATTACAACTGCTTTATTACTATATCCTTCCTTTCGATCACGAAATGAATTTCTCAGCATACTCATTGGCTGGAAGACAACAGGAAGATTCAATTAAATTAGTTATTACCATTCATCCAAAACTACTTTGATGTACAAATATCCTGATCTTCAACTATAGGGAATAGCATCTACTAGTAAAATGACTAGCCCAGCAAGATACTTGCCAATTTCCTATCATAACTTTTCCATTTTCTCAAGTGGTGATTGATTGTTGGATACACACTGAGTAAGCGTTCTCCTTCCCATACCCCCGGGACCCAGATTAACCCAATAATCCTCCTATAATCAAGAAAAGATGACACTTTGGCTACAAGGATCATGATATGTTACAATAATTTCTGTATTAGATAAGATGAAAAGGCTCTCTTACATAATTCCGCTTTTGTGATATGACAAGCCGAACAACTCTCTCAAGCCCATTCAAGATGAAGTAACTAAAAGACAACAAAAGAAAATTTAGAAAGAAGAGAATATGGAGAGAAAAGAAAATTGAAAACGGATAGTACCACAGCTAGTAAAGACATCTCACAATATGACATGATAAGAAAAGGCGTAATCAAGATACTTACCCACCCATTTCTGATGCCTCTTCTTTGCAAGAAACTAACTTCTGGGGATTAGCACCTCTTAAGTGGCAAAGCTTTGACTGCAATTTACTAACAATGATCAATTGCCATCCATCAAGAGCAAGAAAAATATGGAAGAGCCCACACAAATTTCAGCTAGCATGTTTTGATGAGTGAATCCAAAAGGAAACCAGATTTGCAATCTTTCTCTTATTTTCTCTCCTTATATCACTAGACCTGCCCCTTCAAAAATACACATATATTTCTATACGTAAAAATTAGACGAGATTCAACCACATAAGCACACCATACAGGCTTATTGTGAGGGGCAAGATAAGCCAAAAGACCTAAAAGGTTACTCGCAGCTGATGCACTGTATGAACACTAGTGCCTTAAAAAAAAAAGGACTAAACTACACAGAGCGATGGATAACAAATATATTCTAGGTCAAATGATAAGAAAAACCTTATAAATGCATAAATGACTTAATTTGTTTTTCAATTGGAATAAAACATAGTAAAGTAGTAAATTCCAGGAAGTTTTAACATGGACTTCACCGAAAACCAACTAAAAAACATTTATATAGAAAGGAAGGCAAGCCCTTTTCAAATATAGTCAAAGTCTTAAGTAACTGGTGTACATTTGTTTAAGGAGATGTACAAGTAGTGAGGTGGTCTTGACAGCATATGATAAGATTATTGCTAAAGCAAAAAATGTTTCAATTCAAGGGCATGCACTCATGAAGATCAATACTTGCACCCATCAACTGGTCACAAATGTATAAACGTTCAGATAAAGTTAAGTGTCAAAGAAAACAGAATACCTACCATTAGCATAATGGGAAGCTGGCCAAAATTGAACTTCTCTCTGATAATAGCTCCACCGTTGTTATATTGAAAGCAAACATCTGCCATGAACTTCCCTGTGTAGGAAAGTTTGGCCTGCCTACACTGTAAACACATAACCAACCCATTAATGCCTATACCCTACAGAATCACGCATCCATAGTATTTCAATTCCTGTGACACAGCAACTTGAGTTTTCGACACTTACTTCAAAAGGAAGCAGGGATGCTTGCGACGTTTTCGACTCTTGCTTTTGAGGCTTGTATAACTCCGGCTCACCAAATGATAGTAAGATATATTACAAGTCAAGAATAAACGCAGTCGATAACACTTGTCATTTCAACCAATTCAATCCAAAATATCAAGATAAATGAGCTCAAAAAAAGAAAGGATATTTGCGAGGCTGTTTCCGGTTGAGGGGTCGTAGACTTCGACGGGCTTGATTTTCTCGAGCAGAGTCTTGAGGCCGGCAGTGACCAAGTGGTCGAACGACTCAATGTGGTGCCTGTAGAGCTCGCGCACCTCCGCGAATTCGTCCGCCGGCGACGGCGGCTTGCCCAACATCTTGTTCAGCTTTTCTTCTCTCTCCGACGACATTCGGAGTCTGAGGTGCGCTGTTCAGTGGAGAAGTGAACGGAGAAGAAGGGGTTTGTTTCGGTTTGGTTTGGTTTGGTTCGTTTAAAGCCCTTTCGGTGTTCCTTGCAGAGGTTTCAGGGTTTAGTTAGGGTTTTATTGGTTTTTTCTTTCTGTTTTTTCTTTTCTTTTTATTTTGGAGGGTTTTGGAGCTTGGCCGATATATTGGGCCTTTTGTTTTAAGCCCACTGAGTTGGCGGTTTGTTAACTTTCATTTTCGAAGCGATTCATCGGCCAATTTATCCATGTTTGTATACGCCAAAAAATAGTGCTCGGAAAACTCTCCGATTTTCCGCCGGACACAAAAAATTAAAGAACAAAATGTTCCAAACTAAGAAAACTGGGATGTCGATTTAAATATAGGATTGCAAAGTTTGGTTTGTGCACTCCAATAGTAGGTTTATCGTACTAAAATAGGACTGCTAACTTGACTAAAACCAGAGTCTCATAATAAAAGGTTCTTACTAGAAACTTTCACACTTGCTAAACGGGACTACGTACCAAAGAACAACAATATGCATGAAATATATACAACCAATGAAATCTCAGGACTTGCGAGAAAGTGCTGTCATTGTAGCAGTGTGTTCTGTCACTATAAATTTTGAAAAAAATTGGATCTTGTTGCATGCTCTTTGGTAAGCAATTAATATTTTGCTAGTGCAACCTAGCCTTATTCTGTTGCTTTCTGCTGAACTTATTTATCATTAAATAGAGTTTGAGCATGACAAAGTGGGTTCAACTAAACTGGGAGTTATATAATTGTTGCTCTGCCATGTCTTTTGGTGCCGCGCTTCGTTACTTGTCTGCTATAAGTTATAACCATTAACTTAATATTTATTAAGATATTTTTGATTTATAGCATTCCCTAATTAAGTACATCATGTGTAGAAGCATGAGAAAAGTCACCTTGTGAGCAGGGTGGAGATTTTTGTGTCTGAACCTCAACCAGTTATACATATTGCAGAGTATGAGGTAAACATCTTGTTTCATGCATTTCGTAGTTCTAGCTACCGCAATTATCACTAGTTAATCAACTGACGGGCCTGCAAGTTTTTCCATCAATTACTTTATGACTTTGAAATTTCACATGCTTCACTGGAATTAGTAAGGATTTGAGACAATTTTCTTATTGTGAGGGTTTGTTATCAATATAAGGGTAATATACAAAGGAAAAAAAAATTGCAGTGGGGGCTCCACACAAGTTCCCCACTAGTCAGAGCTCTTTTGGAGCATTTCCACCCATGAGGCAAGGGGCAAGAGCAAGAGAATAGTCCCAAAATGTAGGTACTATTCACGTATGACCCACCATAATAGTAACTGCCCTTCATTTTTTGTTCCACCGCAAAAGAGCAAGGGCAAGGGGCGATTACTATTCACAAAACTCATTTTTAGTTTTTTTATGAACTAAGATAGTTTGCACCGACAAAATAGTTTTTTTTTAAAGAAAGAATTTGTGATGATTTTGATGTGGGAAGTGTAAAAATTGGATTGGGTATTTATAAGATGAAATTAATTTTCTACCTGGAATATTTATAGCCGTTGGATGTAAAATGTACTCCCCAGATTTTGCCACGTGACGCTAACGTCAGCTTGCTTGAAGGCAAGGAGGTAGGCAAGTTTCTGCCTTTTACCTCGCCTCTTGCCTCTCCCATTTTTACAGTAAAGACAACTTTTTAGTAAGGGTGGAAACCTCTTTTTTGGCAAAGGCAAGATTTTCCCATTGGTTTTGCCCTTACCTCTTGCCTTTGCCACAAGGGTGGAAATGCTCTTAGGTATCAAAGTGAACATATTTTTCTAATATCATGATTTTTATCCCTTCCTGCATTATAGAAGTAAGGAAAGGAAGGAACTAAGTTATAGGATTTCTATGTAGCTACTTTACATAATTGGTATTCTCTAGGCCGCTGGCTCGTCCATTCATCTTGTTCTAATGAATCACTTGCAATCAACCAAATAACCTTGAGTGGATGCCACTGCCTTATTTGACGTAAAAAGGAGAATGAATGCATTTCATCGCCTGGACCAGCAAATGACTCTAAAATTAAAAAATCTTGGTCGCATTAGTTACTAGCGGTGGGCAAAAGTCCCGAAACCCTTGGACCGTCCGGGACCGTTCCTGAACTGTTCTGAAAATATACTAGACCGTTTTGACAAGTGGTTTTCGTCCTGAACCGATCCCGGACCGGTTGGAAATAGGACAGTAGCAGTTCTCCCCAACACTGTCCTATCCCATCCCATTTGTCCCGTTACTGTAGTAGCAGATCAAAAAAATATGTTGTGCCTTGGCCTCAAAACTCAAAGCTCAAAGCCCTTTTCATAACAAAAAAAAAGCCCAAACCCCCAAAAGCTCTACATCTCTCTTCTTCTTATTCTGACCTCGTTCTCTTTTTTCGTTTGATTCTCTCTGCAATTGCAACTAGAGAAAGAAGGAAGGCTAGAAAGAAAGCCTCAAGCGCCGCTCGTTCATCGCCAATCTTCTCCTCCGTGCCTCCATCTCTCATTCCTTGCCAGCTCTTTGTTGCCGAACCAGCCCACCGGTCGTCGCGTCCTCGTTCTACTTGACCACTTCACCGTCAACTGATCCCATTGGTCCTTCTTCAAGTCCCTCTAATCTCGAGGCAATTGACTCGATTTCAAGCTCGTCGACGATCCTAAGATCTCCTTGCAGAGATCCGGCCATCACAACTACGACGACTTGGTTCTCTTTTTTCTTTAGTATGATCTAGAAATTTTAGGTCTTTTGTGTTTGCAATTTCGAATGGGTTGTAGATTGTCTGAATTTGAATTGAATAATGGAAATGTTTGGGTCTTTTATCTAGGTTGGAGTGGTGGGTCTCCGGCGAAGATGGAGAATCAGGATGTTCCGGACTATCCTAGAACCGTCCCGGTTCCGACTGAGACGAGACCAAGCGGGATGAGGCTATATCCTGGACTGATCTCGGACTGCTTCACCCAATCGGGAATGGGATGGGGACAATCCCATCCCGGACCATTCTGGACTATGCCCAGCCCTATCAATTACGTTAACACGTTGTCCCCTCGACTTTTTAAAACCTGTTACTGGCACGACAATGGTGGCCTCTTCTACCACAACTGATCGCACTATGCCTTATTGTGATCATTATATCTCATAGGTATAGTTTGAAGTCATGTTGTTGGAGAACTTTTCCCAAGTTATCCAAGGACTTGTAGAATTACCATTGACTTGGTTTGTGGATATCTTACTCTTATTTGCTGAAGCTTTTCCAAAACAAAGCTTGTTTGTTCTAACAACCAGATTTCGACTATGCCGAATAGATTTTTATGGCTAGATACATTGAGCAGAAGACAAAGTCAAGAAGCCATGTAGATCTTCAGGACGATGTTTTAAGAGTGAGAGGTGAAAAGAATAAGACTGAAATCGACCAATAGAAGGGGAAAATTTCAACCCAATTTTATGGAATGCAATAAAAATTGATTATAAATCTCTTATCTCTTCCTTGTATATTGATTGAGAATTGGATAGTTAGTTCCTTACACTTGCCATATTAAGGTCGAAAAATTCTTGTTCAAGATTTGATTTCAAACGTAAGAACATCGTTCCAACAAGTGCATTTTGACTATGATGTTGATGTGGTTTTAATGGATAACATAATGAGGACCTAGTTTCATCAAAATGGTTTGGTAGTCAAATTTCTTGAATCATGATGAGTAGCTCGGGATGTGTCCAGAGAAGTTGATCGAGACCGATACTGCCATCAACAATAACTTGGCTCTTCGAAATGCAAGTGGGGCGGTAATACATGGACAAGGATCGTTTGAGCCTATAAAAAATTAATTGAAATTAAAGTAAAACCAAGTAAACTGTAATTTTTTTAAAAAAAATAATTAAAATTAAAGCAAGATTACATTCTATGGAATGCAATAAAAATTGATTTCTCTTCCCTCTCTTTTGTAGCTATTTTTCTTTGACCACATCCTCTGTCTTCTAATTTTTTTTTATGGGATAGAAATTGAGTGCATGCTTTAAGTTTGTTTATAAAGTTCTCTCTAATGGTTGAGTAGACAAATATAGTGTAGGCAATCAAGACATGTGTTATGCCACCACCTTAGAAAATTTTGCACTATATCATATTAGAACAAACCAATTGACTTTTCGATTTGCCATTTTTTTGATTTTGTGAAGTCTAATAATCTACGGCTTATTAATGCAAAAGATGATTGAACAAACCAAAAACATGTTTGAAATTTAATGCTTGAGGGCCTTAAAAACTTGTTTTCTCTTTCAATTTGCGGATGGCTTGTTTGGGAGCATAATAAAAGGCTATCCAATAATTTTATTCATCATGATCACATAAATAAATTTAAGTAGGCATTAGCTAGGACATGCTTAAATCAATTTGGCTTCTAAAGGATTGATGAGTCTGTGTAGGGCCCTTAATCGACTTCATACTTGTTTCACAATTTGGGCCTCCAAGGACTTTACAAGATTTGTTGATGATAGGAAAAATGGATACAAGCTAAAAACTGAATGAAGATCGAATGAGCCAACTTAACTCCATCTTTCTGCCCATCCCAGTTATGTAAATTCAATTTTTGTTTCAATCGCAAAAAATTAAATTGTTGTTTCAATCGCAAAAAATTAAAGTGTGCTTCACTTATAATCTAAAGAAGATTATTTAAGGGATATTTCGATGAAAAATCTCATGCAGCTTGAGAATGAACATCCATATACAATTTTTGGATGTAAATTGTATGTCCTCGATTATTTACCAAAAAAAAAGAAACAAATTTAACTTTAACTCAAGTTGTGGTCATTATGAAGGTTGCATGTGACATATACTTTGGTGGAGGGGTAACTCAACAAAATACGCACACGAATTACAAGCCAAATATTGATCATCCTTACTGATTAATTAAGTAACAAGCCCTACTACCCAAAAAGAATCAACATCCTAAAAAAAACTAACTACCATAAGTACGAACAAGCCTCATTGATCACCGCTAAAATTCTCCTCCATATTTAATGTAAGATCCCACATCTTTCACAATTTTTATTAGAATTGAAGTGAGAGTATAAGGATCAAAATGGATTGTCAATATTCCTGCTGCTTGTTTGCTAAATAGACATGTCAAGAGGAGGCTAGACTAGCAGAGAAGCTGACTAAATTTCGAAAAGAGGATTGTAATATTTGTTGTCATTCACTGCTTGCCAACATCAGTGTGATCACTCAATGTGGGCACGCCTACTAGCGGCAGTCCATCTGTATAGCAATAAAGATGAAACCAGATTTATGGAGGCAGCAGCCACAATGTCTTCAAAAGGCTATATTTTGGCAAAACTTCAGAGAATAATGCTGAGATACACGCAGACCAAGTTAGTCATCTTTTCTCAATTCTACAAATCCTTGGAGAAAGTGGTTTCAGAACTGTAACCTTACAAGCATGGATGACCAAAAGGCAAAATCGTGCCATCTTGACCATATTTTCAGCTGTGAGCGAAGAGGCGAGATAACAATAGGGTTTTAAAAAGGCGAAGGGAAAGCGTATTAACCTGGCTATTGCGACAAGGGTTTACTTTCGAGAGACCTTTATTGTTCGCAGTGATAAATGATATTCAGCCTTCTTGGTACATCAAATAGGGTAGCCACAACTAATCAGAGAGCTTTGGTTGATTGCAAGCGATACTTTAGAATAACATGAATGGTTGAAGGTGTAACAAGATTTCCCAAGTACAGCAACTCGTAGTCATGATATGTATAGACTTAGTTCCTCTTCCCCACTTCTGAAATATAGACATAGACCTAGCAGAAAAGGCCCTAGACTAGTCATTTTGAATTTTTTTTTTTTTTCATTTTTCATTGTTTTGTGTAGCCAATATTAGGTTTGTGGTGTTTCTGAATCAGCCTGGCACTGTGCTATCTAATGGTATTGGACATTTCATGAGTCTTGATCATATTTGGCTATAGGATTCATGTGACTCCAGGTTCTCATGTGCTTCTTTAACGTGTGTATGTATATATATATATATATATATGTCTTAGGTCTGCACTGTTACATATTTACATGATTAAGACAACCACATGCATTTAGAGTTTCAGTTGTCAACATGCTTTCATAAGTTCAAAGTCTGTATTGCAACTTGTTGAGGAGATCACATTCATGTGATTCATGCTTGTCAGTAGCCTTCATAGGCTGCGGCAACTTTCTCATTGGTTCAAGTTGTATTTCACTTGGTTTATTGCGTGTGTGTTTGGGTTAACTTGTTTTATCATTACTGAAGCAATAGCCGCAACCTAAAGACTATACTTTGACCCTTAAGTAACTTGAGTGTAGCTGTCAGAATAATCAATGTATAATCAGTCACCTTTTGCACTATAGCAGCCCATATCTCTTTGATACCCACAATAATATTTGACTTACCATAATTTAGGATCGAGCATGTTTATTGAGGAGAAATATATCCATACTGTCTTTTTTCTCCTCCACATATTGCTGCCCATCCTTTGTGTATAAACACTTAGTTTCCCACGCTTTTTCATTTAGGATTTTTATGTGCAAAATATCTCATACTTTGAAAAGTCCTCTAGTGGTTTCTCTCGGCTTTCTCTTCACTAGATTGGGGAAATACTTTGAGCAATTTAATCTCATTGGTCTTCAAACTTTAAATTTTACCTTTGGAGATTGATTTGGTCTTTTTGTGTTTTCTACTCTTGCTTTGTTTTTCAAACACTTTCAATCAAAACATTTTTTATTTTTGTGCAACATGAGTTCATGCATGCTTCTGCATCCATGTAAGCAAAGGTTGAGTGTTGTACATTCACGACTTTAAATTCAGTTTATGTTAGTTCTATAGCTATCTGAAAACAAGTGATTAGTCACAATCATCATTGCATTCATCTCGGTGCCGCTGCAAGCAATGGTTGAGACATTTGCTTGCACATGATTGACCACACTATATCCCTTGGCAAAGAAGTACAGACAAAGGAGCTGAACGAGGGCAAGCTGCATCTAAAAGTAGTTTAGCTGTCGAACTTGTGTGTAACTATATATTGAGCACCTTGGTACCACTTTAGCCCCATGCGTGGGTCTTACGGATTCCAACTTCTTTCAAACTATGGAGGTAGACAAAAATACTTAACAATGGAAGCCGAGGGCAGAGGACACTGACTGGTGCATCTCTTGAGCAGGACAATTGTGCGCAAGCACATCCCAATAATCTTTGGACACGCAAGTACTTTTTTTTTTTGTTCTCTTCACGATCATGTGCGTGGGATTTGAGGGGATTCTAACTCCTTTTGAAACAATGGCTTCGTTTATTCTTTTTTGTTCTGAGAACAACCATGTCACACTATGCCAATAATCGTTATAGACGACACTGAAAAAACGACACTCTTTTAAATTTCCGTCGTTAAAAAACTTTAGACGACAGTTTGGTTCCAAAATGTCGTCTAATACCCCCAAATCAGCTGGATGTATAAAATGATAATGAGATAGACGACAATTTAGTTACAAAAGTGCCATCTATCACTACGTCTGATAGCTTATGATTTAACACATAAAATTTGCTTGTTATATTTTACGACAGTTTTAATACTAAATGTGTCGTTTATTACACTTAAAAAAAAGTGGCAAATTTCCCCCGTTTCTATTTTGGTTGACTTGGCTTTGACTCACTCTTTTTGACTAGAAATCTCTTATTTCCTTTCGACACTTCCAAACCCGCATGAAAACACTGACAAAGAACTCAAGCCAGAGAGAACGTATTTCAACCCCAAAACCACCACACAAAAATCCAATTTCACAATCGCTTACTTGAGAGCTTCCGCTTCACACACGTTTCACAATTCATGGCGGCCACGAGCGCCTCCTCCTTCACTCCCCACTCCGCCGTCCCCGAACTTTCTAGAAACCCTAGAACTACCGTCTGAATCCCCCCCGGCGGCAACTACCCGACGACCTGCGACGACATCGCCGCCAGCCCATACTGCGTCAACGTCGGCCCCATTGAGACCGCCAGCAAAGAAACCCTCGAAGCCCGCTACCGTCAAGTGATGGCCTCATCCCGTAAGTCAATTCTCGATCCCCAATTTCAGGTTTTAGGTTTAGGGTTAGGGTTTTGTTTTTGTGAAATTTTCTCGGTTGATTCGCTGACCATGTGAAATTGATTGTCAATTGCACAAGGCAAGAGCGTTTGGAGTTCATGTAAGACTTCGGTTTGTCCGTTGGTCAAATTTTACGGTTTCCTTGGTTTTATCGCGATATCTCATCTGGGTTTTGTCCCAAAAGCAATTGTGTGTAAACGGGTGTTTGGTTTTCTCAGTTCGATTGTCATTGTGGAAGAAGCCTGTTGTGCAGAACCGTTTGTTCACTGCTGTGTTGGTCGGAGCATTTGCGCATGGCATTTATCTGGGGTATCCTTGTACTTTGTAATGTGGTCCAATTTTGATTGTGAGTTGTCTTTATAATTGCTAGATTTGAATCGGTTTCGAATTTGATTAGAACTTTGAACTGAAATTTATAGATTTTGGTATTTCGTGGCACAATTTTGGGATGTTTGGGATATGCTTTTGCAATGAGTAGAGGTAGAATGTGAAATGCTACTGGATGCGTATGTTCAAAACAAACTAGAGATATTGGGTAATGGAATTTGTATTGTTAATGTGAAGATAATGGCTAGAGATGATTCTCTAATTTTGGAAATTGAAACAAGAAAAAAAAAAGGGGGCGTAGATAATTAATGGGTATTTGATAAAGACATTGCAAATGAAAGAGTGATATTTGATAAAGGAGCAGTGCAGGTCAACTACAAGAGCTTAGATAATTTGGCTAGTCTTTGGTGTGAGTGGGCAGAAATGGAATTGAGGAATAAGAATTTCAAAAGAGCTTTGGAACTGATGAGGCGCGCCACTGCAGAGCCATCGGTGGAGGCTAAACGGAGAGGTAAGGATGATTCTTCTTCAATTTGCTGGATTGTTGAGTCTGTTTACTTGACTGGTCTGCGCTTATATTTGAACATTATATTGTGGTGTGAGTTGGAAATTTTGGTAAAACCTTTAGTGAGTTGTCTTCATACTTCTGTTTTCATATAGATCTCAAACATTGATATAATTCGTGATATATCTTCAAACTAGAATCCTGCGGATAATTTAATACCTAATTGCATCTATAACTTTGGAATCAGATATTTTCTTTTAAATTTTATTATTTCTTTGAACAGAAAAGTAAGCTGAATAACCTGTTTAAATGCCATGTTTGGAGCTATAACTATTTTTCAACTGTTAACTCGTGCGCTTGCAGTGGCTGCTGATGGGTATCAACCGGTTCAGATGAAACTGCATAAATCCTTGAGAATCTGGATATTTTATGTGGACTTGGAGGAGAGCCTGGGTACATTAGAGTCTACTCGGGCTGTTTATGAGAGGATATTGGATTTGAAAATAGCCACACCACAAATAATAATCAATTATGCATTGCTTCTGGGGGTACAGCATTCCTCTCATTTCTCTTTCTTGGAATTTTGCTTTTAATTATCTTGAGTTGGAGTTTTCACTAAACATCCTAAGTTGACTGTACAGGAGCATAAATACTTTGAAGATGCGTTCAAGGTGTATAAGAAAGGAACTAAAATATTCAAGTATCCCCATGTCAGAGACATATGGGTTACATATCTTACTAAGTTTGTGAAGAGATATGGGAAGAGAGAGCTGGAGCATGCAAGACAGCTATTTGAGGGTGCTATTCAAGCGGTAAGAACATTATCAGTCACTTAAGACTTTAGGTATTTAATTTAGTTTGGTGTTTAAAAGTAGAAGTTTACTTCTCGACAATGAGCTGCCTGTTCAATATTTTTATCTACATTGAACATTCCTCATCTGAATTTGTCACTTGGTCTAGTTAGTGATTCCATTCTTATCTGGTTAGCAATCATGAGGTTGGTTATTGAGATTCTATCTGTTTATATCATTCTTGTATCCAACTGTTCAGTGCTTAATGTGAAATTTGACTAGCTACTGAGGTCTAAGTACTAATCAGGGTTGCAATTAGTTTTTTAACATCTCAATGTGATTTGCTTTTCATTTGCAATCAAATGGGGCTGAACGCTGCTTACTTCTACGTCCAATCACTATCTTGGTCCCTTAACATAATCATGTGTGTAATCTGTCAAGGGATGAATGGGATACCCTGGATATTATAAGCCAAGGCTTGTTTGAAGTATGTAAGGACCTTAGGTTCTTTTTCTATTTGCATGCATTCAATTGTGAGTAATGGTGGTAGGTCTTGGAACTTCATGGATAGGTTGTTTGCGTATGTAAGGACCGTCCTTTTGCATATTCCTTTAAGTTGCTGATTATGACAAAGTAGGAGATGTCTTGCGTATACGTGGAAAGAATATCCTGGAGAATGATCATGTGAAGGTAACTGTGGCCTTAAATTGAACATAAAATGAAGGAATTGGAAATTTAAGTGTGCTGCTTTAACCTTCTCTTCTTCTCATTGCAGATAGGAGCATTTCATACTTTGGAACTTGAGCTGCAGCAACCATTTGTGTTGAGAAAGGTATGCTTTTTCTTTAGTATATTTAAATTAACAAATAATGTGTTCTCATCAACTTACAGTAGGAATGCTGGAATTGTCATATATTTATGATGATTAGCCTTTTCCTTTCCCTATTGCATTGTTTGTGCTCACAATTGTGAATTCATAAAGAAAAAAAAGAGGAACAGAGAGAGAGAAATTTTCTTTTGAATTTGTTTGAAGTTGCTTTGGTTTTGTGTTCGTTGGAGTCATTGCTGATAAGATGTTGTGACCTTATTTTATTCATCATGTTGAGGTGTGGTGGTCTTACTTCATTCAAGGTCGGCGATGCAGGTCATAGAAGGACGCATATCATTTAGCATCAAACTGATTGGCCCCACTAACTGATTTACTCTTCTAAGATCTAAGGTGAACAAATACTTTTGACCTCAATCTGTTCGGTTTTGTAGCTCATAATCAACACTGGGCCATTGAAAGCACCATATATGTCTCAGCTAATAGAGCAGACAATATCTGAAAGTACAAAATTCATAAAGAGAGGTCATTTTATATCAAATTTCATAACGCCTTTAATTGAACTTGTGGTACATCTTGTTCCTTGTTTGTAATCTGTGGTATTTAAACTGTTTTCCTGTCATGACAGTCCTAGGAACTCATTTGTAGATGCACTTGGGTTGCTTCCGCTTAATTTCATTCAACTGAGGATGGTGTCTTACTGTTAAAATCTTTTGGTGTGAACTGATTTTATGCTTAGTGTGTAATTCGTTCACTTCTTTTTGACAGGATGGACATGATGCTGATGACTCAAAACAAAGCACTGCAGACTTGACAACTTTTGTGAGTTCTTGTTCAACTATTCTTTTTCACTTCATGTTAAAGTAATTTTTAAGCTTTCATGTGGCCGTAGGGATGAGTATTAAGCATATTAAGGTTGATGAGTATGTGGCACTAAGGATGTCTAATGTATTTGTCCGGAGAAACAACAAGTTCTTGTAAATTGTATAATAATGTTGGGCATCCTAACCTCTCAAAATAATATAAGCTTGTCAATTTGTTAAGTCTTGATAATTTTTTTTTGTTTGCTAATAGTTGGAAATCCTAATTTCTCCGTATCCTCACCATCATCGTTTATATGTTTATTTATCATCTCTTACTTTCGTTATCACAGGCTTGTGTTTAGAATATATTTTTTTCCCTATCCTTCATTTCATTAATGACTCAATGTGAATATTTTGATATTCATATGCTACATAAATTGATACTTATTTTTTGCAGGAATGTACCTCTTATTTCTGTTTTTATAAAACCGAAGAGAATGATACTTATTTTTTGCAGGAATGAAGCTCATGAAGGAGTTGAATGAAGCTCATGGAGGAGATGATGCTTGCTCCCGATTTGCAGCTGGATCAATAATATGAGCTTTTGGGGTATGTTTGCAGGAAGTTTTAGAGAATTAGGATAGAGTACTAATTTTTTGGGATAGTAAATTTGCTGCTTGGTTGGTATATTATGTTAGCAGAAATATATGTATTACAGATATCGTCTTTTGATACCGAATTTTTGGGATAGTTGTTTAGTTTATTGATCAAATGTTGGCAGCACCACATGTAGTACAATTATGGGGTAGTTGCTGCTTGGTTGGTTGATTGCTGGCAGCAGTACCATATATGTAGTACAATGGTCTTTTGGTATCAATTTTTTGAATACAATCACCTTTTAATGTCTCTTAATATTATATGTAGTGCATTTGATTTGTTGATGATGGTTTAGTTATAGTGAACATGATTTCTATCATATTTTGTATATAAAAATAGTAGGAAATTTGCAAAATTGTGCCCACAAAAAGGCTAAAACAATGAGGGACGGTATTTTCCGGATCCCCCCTATCAATTTGAAGACGACGGAAAATAGAAAAATAGCGTCGTCTAATGCCATAATAGACGATACTTTTTAGAATAAAATGTTGTCTATACACAAAAACAAATGTCGTCTATTGACTACATAAACGACATTCATTATTCTGAAAATGCCATAAAAGACGACGAAAAACATAAAAATAGCGTCATCTAATACCATAATAGACGATACTCTTTACAATAAAAATGTCGTCTATACACAAAAACAAATGTCGTTTATTGCCAACATAAACGACACTCATTATTTCGAAAACGTCGTCTATGACTATAATAGACGACACTCAAGCTCAAATTCAACAATTTTGGCTTCGTCAGACGACACTCTTATTTAAAAAAACGTCGTCTCATTATAATATAGACGACGGCTAATAGAATGTCGTCTATTAATTTGTAATAGACGACACGGCCATTTACGACGGTTTTTGCAATATATGGACGACGGTTTTTAGCCGTCGTCTATAACGTTTATTGGCATATTGTCAGTATCTCCGTATGAATTCAAACTTTTTTTGTTGTTATAAATAACAGTTTTGTCTATGATATGGCACAGAGTGGGTAATATGCATTGTTATTGTCCATGAGTTAGTGGTATTTTGGTACAATACTTTTATATGATTTCAATTATCTCTCTATCATTCTCTTATGACCTCATTATAGTTAGCCTTTTAATTATATCTTCAATCAGAACATAGGAAAACAAAATTAATAAGGAAGTGAACATTAAAAAAATGCAAGTCTTTTTTTCCAAGGGACTGTGGGGATACCACGCGGTGTGTATGTTCATTTAATATTGGTCCCTATTTATACAACTGACATAGAAAAAGTAAATCTAACATAGCTAATTGCTCTTCAATCATTCAACGATATTGTCATCCATTGATTGCTCAAATCACCTATAATCTATATGAGAAGCAACTCTATCACGAGATTGATTTAGGGCATCCATCATACACATCACTTTATCATGCATATTTGAAGAAATGGCTCAAATGATTGATGCTTATTACTATGAAGTGTTAACATATATAGATGCCCACGACATTATCAGTATGGCCATATGTAGATTCCTACAATTGCAAGTGTTAAGTACAAAGAATTTATCCAAACTAAATTGGAAAGCTAAGTGTAATCCGTAGGAGTGGTGAAAGTGGATGAGGGGAACTCCAAGAGTTTGCTAACAATATTTTGTGGATGACAAGGTCTATATGGGCATCCACAATGAGCCAACATCATTGGCAACCATTTGTTGTTATTAGCTTTTACAATGGAATTCACATTTATAAGCATCACACTCATGATGCTAATATGTGAAATTCAAAAATAAATCTCACTATTATGACTCTCAAATTTTCAAATACATACAATAAAGGACCTAAAAGGTAGAAACAAAGGAAGGTGGGCTGAGATATGGGTCAGGTCAACCCATAATTGACCCACAACCAACCCATTTTTTTTAGACAAGTTTAACCCATCCACCGACCCATAGTCGATGGATCGGGTGCGGGTCAGTTGAATTTATTAATGGGTTGGGTGAGGGTCGGTTGTAGTTATAAATAGGTCAAACTCATCTTACCCATCTTTTAAGGGCAGTTTGGTTATTATTCACTAAAGTTACTATTTTGTATATGTTTTTACTTCATCAACATATGGACTTGCCGTGCTCCATATTTTTTTTTCTTCATCAGATCAGCATATCCGCTCTCTCTGCCTCTCTCCTTCTCTCCATTTTGTCCTTTTTCATTTACAAAATTGATCATTCACCACCATCTCTTGTCCTATTTAGGCAAGATCAGAGGCCATAAAGTCGTCTCAATGAACTCTTTCCACTGACACCAATCTCAGCTCATGATATCAACGGTAAAAGAAGATCGCACCACCAATTTTGATGTTATCCGGCGTACTCTGTCAATTTTTGGTGACCTCACTTATTTTCCGGTGATACCCCAAGGTATAAAGTTACTTAACTTGCTTAACTTGTTATGAGCTTTCAGTTACATATGGCACTACTTGTTTTTGGTTGAACTTTGTTAAAATCATGTAAACTACCTTGAAGAACATTGTTTTGCGGGAACAATCAACTTGAGCAATTTAAGGAGAATTCTCTATTCACTTGTTTCTGTCCATAAGAATTGTTGAGAATCAAAGCATAACTATCAATTTCATATTGCCTTGCATAGAACTCTAGATGAGTGTGACCTTTTTTCTTGTTCAAGCTTTCATATGTATATTTTTGAAATAAAGATGAATCTAATTAGTTATATAACTAAATCTTTGCTTTGTATATTCATGATTCCATCACATACTTTAAATATTATTTGTGATTATGTTTATATATATATATATATATATATATATATTTATATATATATATGTCAGTCATTTGGTGAACCATATCAATGGGTCCAAAGTGGAGGCAAAGGGGGTTTTGAAGTGTCCCTCTCCCCATATATTATAAGCATGGTGGAGGGAAGCATCGACATTGTCCCAACGTCCACCGTCTCAACGTAATAGTGCTATTGCTAGAACTGCACCTCTTTCTTCGATACAAACAACGGTCTTGAAGCCCTTTAAACTCGGCAAGAAGACATCTGAAATGTGGAAACACTTTGAGTACAAGATGAATGAGGATGGTAGTTATTATCTTCCATCCATTGCGGTTTGCAAACATTGCAAGAAGCAGTATTTATGTGATTTAGTTAGCAGCAATGAGCAATGCTTGATTTCTCTAGTTGGGAAGAACAAGGACCCCTCAAATAGTTTGATTTCAAACTCCAAAGGTGAGCTCCTTCCTTGGAAATTTGATAAGGATGTTTCAAGTAAAAAGTTGATGGAGATGATAATCTTAGATGAGCATCCATTCAATATGGTGGAAAATCGGGTTTTGAGCTTATCGCTATTCCTTAAACCCTCACTTTTTAATACCTTGTCGCAAAACGGTTGTCATAGATGTCATGAAATTCTTTCTTGAGGAGAAGGCAAAACTTAAAGTTGTTTTGAGTGGGGGTACAAGAGTGTCTCTCACTACAGACACATGGATCTCCAATCAAAACATTAACTATATGGTAGCAACCACACATTTTATAGATGATGATTGGAGTTTGCACAAAATGAGTATCTCCTTTATTCAAATTGCTAACCCCACATTTCACTATGACACTTGATAATGCTTCGGCCAAGGACAAGGCTCTTGACACATTTAAGGGGACACTTTTAAGAAGCAATGCGCGTGTATAATGAAAAGTATTTGCACATGAGGTATTGTCATATTCAAAATTTAATTGTCCAAGATGGGATGATTACCTTGAAAGTAATTGGCGGTTAGATGGCTTGGATCATCACCCCAACGATTGGAGAAATTTAGAGAGGTTGCGTCTAGACTAGACCTAGAAGGGAAACCTATTGTGTGTCTTGATGTGTGTACTAGATGGAACTCAATGTATCTTATGTTGAATAATTCCTTGAAGTTTAGAGATGTATTTGATATGCAAGACTACTTTAAGGAGCAGGCGAACACAAGGTTCCTGAAAAAGTTGGATTAGAATAATGCTAAACAATTTATCTCTTTTTTGAAAGTGTTTTATGATGCCACCATCCAACTTAGTGCTTCAAAAAGACCCGCTTCACACATAGTTTTCGATAAATAGTTGAAGATTCAAGTGTTGTTAGATAAGGCTATGAAGAAGCCAAGTGATGGTGCCTTTCATAAAGTGGCGGCAAGCGCATGATTATCAAGTTTAAAAAATTTTGGGGGAAGTGGGAGAATGTCAACTACTTTCTTTATCTTGCGATTGTCCTTGATACAAAGTCGAAGTTGCCATATGTGGAGTTTAATCTTATCGATGTAGGCATGGATAAATATTTGATTCAAAAGTTACATAGGGACGTGAAGAACTTGCTTTTGGATTTGTTTAAAGAGTATGTGGAGTTGATGCCTAGGAAAAATGCTACAAGTGATGCGTATGGTGATGATGAGGATGATGATGAAATGGATCTTGAAAAGAATGAGGATGATAGTAGTGAAGATGAAGTTGAGAGTGATAATTGTGAAAGATATCGTCAATCTTTAAAGGAAAATGAAGTTGTTTCCTTAAGTGATGAGGTTGATAGATACTTGCAAGAGCGTACCATAAAACTAGGTAAGAAGTCTAACCTTTTGCAAATTTGGCAAATGAAGTCGTTAAAATTTCCAATTTTGAGTAGGATTAAAATGACATATTTGCAATGCCGGTTTCAAGTGTGGCTTCTGAATGTGCATTTAGTTTGGGATCAAGGATTGTAGATCCTTTTCGAAGTTGCTTGACTCCTAAGATGGTTGAGGCTTTAATATGCACAAATGATTGGCTCAAAGCGGATGGATTTAGCTTTTACAAGAAGCCAACCAAAGAGGAATTGGATCTTTATTCTACCTTGGAGGACATTGAGAATGGTAAGTCTTTTACATTTTATTGTATATGTATTATGTGAATGTCTAATTTTAACCGTGTTTAACACTTTTAGATTTGTTATTCATTTGGATTTGTAGAGATGATAACAATGCAAATTAATCCTCAAGTTCCATCAACATCAATGTTTCCCCAGAATTCAACAAGTGGTGATCACCTTGAAGTGAGCCAAGGGACCACCTCCTCCTTCCAAGGTTCCACTAATGCATAAGCAAGCTACCTCCTTTTGCTTTGAAGTTCAAAGAGGCTTCTTTTAACTATTATAACATCTTATAATTTGTTTAGTTTGTAATTTGGTATTTTGTGTTTGAATTGAACTTAAAATTTGGTATGTTGCATTTTGAAATATTTGATATTTTATTTGGTATGAGCAACTCAATTGTATCGAAAAAGTGGTCAAACAACTAAATACATGATTTAAACCTAAGAAAAAAAAAGTCGAAAAAAAATGGGTTGGATGGGTCGGGTCTATAATCGATCCATAATAGTTGGGCCGAGTGTAGTAACCAAAACATGTATAGTCGGATTCATTAATTATGGGTGGGGTTGGGTTACTATCAATATGGGTTGAGTCAGGTTAATTGGCAATATGGGTCAAATTTCAACCCATTCCCAGCCCTTCGGATACATATACCCCTTTCCATAAAAAAAAATAAAAAGATAAATATCCAAGGATTTCTATTCTCTCCCCATTCCGTAAAGTGTAAATAATCTTGAAAAAGTAGATTGGAGCTAGATATGACAAAAATTTCCACGAATATGGATACCCGTGGGTATTCGCCCCTAATGGAGCGGGTATGGAGGAGCTAAATGGGAATGGAGATTTTAAAAATCTCCATGATGGGTATGGGGCGGGTATGGTATTACTAGTCCCCAACCCGAACCTGACCCGATTATATATATAATATTAATATATATCTAATTAATTAATATAATTATATAACTTTTAGAAAAACTCAAAATCACCCCAACTTAAATGAAGGTTTTAGGGGTTCCATTTTGAAACTATAACCCTAACAATATAAAAAATTTGCAAACATGTTTGTGAGTCCTTTTTACGGGTCTTGCTACTTTTTTTAAAAAATAAAAATATGCAAATATGAAGATGAATAAAAATATTTAATAAATTATGATTATTTATGGAATTTTATTATTAATATACGGAGTGGGTATGGAGATAGTAACCTCCATGGAGACTAGTATGGGGATACCCGATTAAAAATTAATGCATATAGATGCAGGTATGGAGATGAAAATCACAAATGAGGATGAGTATGGAGATAGTACTCCCCTGACCCGACCCGACCCATTGCTATCCCTAATAATTGGAGCTTCAAATTTTTTAGTGAAGTTACTGTATTTTCGGTTGGGGGATGCACGTGGACATGCTTAGAAAGTGTGTTCACTCTAAGGGGGCCGCTCGGGGGGGGGGGGGGGGGCGGCCGTGTTTCCTGGGGCCCCCGGTCCCCCCTTCGTGGAGTGCTCTACACGCCTTCACGTGGCAGTCATTTATGTCAGCCATCACTGCTCTTTTGTTAAGTCAAATTACTCCCATTAAAAAATTTAAAACAATTCCACACCACCCAAACTTTTTTTGCTTTCCCTCCACATATGCCCACATTTACTTTTTTGTCCTCAGTAATGTTATCTATTAAATTTCTTCTTCATTTTTTTTGTTTTGTCTTGTAAATTATGGGAGAAAATGAAAAAGTGGGTGATGGCCTAGGCAAGAAAACACGGCCATTAAAACCCAAAACACAGCCACTGCAGGCGAAAGAGGCAGAAATAGAAGGAAAATTATTTTTCTTCGAGAAAAAAGAAAGTACCTAATGTATGATACAAAATAGAAGTAAAACGTATTTGATGGTGCTATAACCAACATTGCTCACAAAATCATATCATCCATAACTATTTCACAGTACAAAAAGAAAGTACATGACTAGAACCACCATCAAATAAGTATCCAATCTCTTTCTTTGTTTTGTTTCCACCTCAGATACTATATACATGAATATTACAAACAAGATCAAAAGTCTCTAAACTAGCATTTCATATAATACATTTATAAATACAGAAGTAGAAGACTAAACCCAAATCTTCAAAGGTACTTTTTCAAAAATGTTAGTACCACAGATTGTAAGTTGCTATGTATATAGTCACCTGTAACTTAATTGATAAAATTAAGAATGAGAAAAGCATTCATTTGAACCTATATATATATATACCGTTTTCTAGCTGCTGTGTTGGTGTTGATTGAATGGAATTGCCATAATTTTCTAATGTCAACGGGGCCTATGGTATAAGAAAAAAACCCTTTTCTGACCCTTTGGTATACTCTGTACGGTGGTATATTTGCTCTTCGCCATCTTCATCCATCGCTCTAGTATGTACTTAGTTGGGATCTGAAAGCATCCTAGGGATTGCAGTACGGCAAGAGCATGTCTACAAAGAAATCCACTATATTCAAAAATATGGCAATAGCAATAAATCATTTGTACTTGCATCCCTATGTACTAAGAACTCATACTTTTTTTCCAAGTCGTTAACTCTGAAAGGTTTTATCCCACCGTCTTCATTCTCTTTCTGTACATAATGTTTATACCATACCCCACATCCGCCACATGGCATGCCAACTGAGCAGATCATACCCCACACTAGCCACATGGAATGCCAACCAAGCATTCATGTGGACAATTCAACAGTTTCCATGAGCACACTTTACGAGGCACGTGGGTTCCACATAAAACATCATACGACATAACGGGCAAGTCCTGCACAATCACCTTGAGGCAACCTTCATACAAACCCGTTAACCCGCTTTATACAATGAGAATCGAAGTTCATGTAACGTCCCAAAGTATCGGCAAATCACTTGGCAAAATACACTAGTCCCACATCGGAGTGAGACCAAGTAAGGTCTACTACCTCTTCTATAAAAGGAGAACACCTCCGAAGGTAAAGGGTTCCAATTTCACTATTCAGATTACCCTACATTACTATTTACCACTCTGAAACTGCTGTCAATCATACTGACTTAAGAATCGGAGCCCCCTTGGGCCAGTACCACACCGGTACTCCAATACTTATCCTTGGTTTTCTTGTAGATTGTACCAGGCAACCGTAGCCTCCTTGCTGAAACCTCACTGCCGTAGCTTCCCTGAAGCCACCTCAGTTGCACCACGTGGAAGCGGGGGCTTCCACATCCTCGTAATTATCCCACACGTGTTGATCCCCAGTTTTGACATCAACACATAACAACCTCCAACTCCGAAGGCTTCCTCCCTAAACATCTTAAAAATTTCATGGGTGTAAACTTTGACAATTGTCTTTCAAAAGGTGATGGAGACTTCACAACATGTTCTTTCTCCCATGTTCTGAAATCTGCTTGAGCTTCTCTTCTTTGCATATCTCTGAAAGCCACATCACCTTGTTCAACAAACTCTTTCAAAGAAGTCTTTTTGTGCACATATTTATCAAAAAAAGAGTTAATACTTTCAGAGCGTTGAGTAGTAGACATGCCAGCAAAAAAAGTGTTTCTCATGTATGTGGGCACCCAATAGAAACGAGCTTCAAACAGGGACTTAAGCCATTCATATGCATCCCCATCAAGCTGAAATCTTTCAATAATATCCCATCACCTTCTCTCATAATCTTCACTGGTCCATGAATTGTAAATACAATGGTCAATATGCCCATGAAATCTCCATGTTTCTTAATTATATGGCCAAGTTTTTCAGGGACTTTACTTAATATATGCCATAAACAAAAACGATTTCGAGAATTTGGAAATACCTCGGCAATGGCAACCTTCATGGCTTTGTCTTGGTCAGTTAGTATAGCATTTGGAGGAATTCCACCCGTTGCTCTAAGCCATGTTTTCATTAACGAAACAAAAGTCGATGTAGTCTCATCTGCAAGCAAAGCACATCCAAGTAGTGTTGATTGAAAATGACTATTCACACCAACAAACGGAGCAAATGGCATCTTGTATTTATTTGTGATATACGTAGTATCAAATGAAACTACATCCCCAAACGTCTTGTAATCTTCACGCCCTTTTGCATCAACCCAAAAAAATTTCTCAAACGTTGATTTTCATCCAAATCCATTGCATAAAAGAAATTGGGGTCTCTTGCATTTGCATGAAATGCTCCAGTAAAATGATTTTGCCTCTGCGTGTAAATCGAATTCCATACCGATGTAAGGATCCGGCAATTCTTCCTTTTTATCAATAAGGTTTTCCTCATGTGTTAAATTTTCATCAACACATACAACGTCCTCCTCATTTTCATCAATAAATTCATCAACCTCCTCATCACAGTCTTCAATTGGTAAGTTTAGATCAATATTTAGGCTCATTGTTCAACCTATATTAAAGATAATATGAACAAATAAAAAAAATTGAAGATAATGAGGAAAAAAGAGTAATAATGGTATATCAACAACTAAAAGAGAACAAAATCATCTCAAGTTCATTTTGGTTAAATATCAATACACATCATTTTTCCAAAATTCCAAGTTTAGGATGAAGAGAAAACAAAGAATACAAATAATATATATTTTGTATCATTTAATTTAACAGAAGAAAAAAATATCCAAATTACCTCCATGCTACAACTCTTTTGCACGCCACCATAGATGATATGAATTACCTCTTTCGCATGCGGTGGCTCTGTTCTTGCCTAGGCCATCTCCATCATTTACAAGACAAAACGAAAAAATGAAGAGGAAATTTAATATATAATATTATTGAGAGCAAAAGAGTAAATGTGGGTATATGTGAAGGGAAAGAAAAAAATAGAGCAGTGATGGTTGACATAAAGGAGTGCCACGTGGAGGCTTCTTTAGAGTGAACACACTTTCTACGCGTGTCCACATAGCATCCTCCTTTTCTGTTTGAATAGAAGACCGTTTTGTGTGGGAATGAGAGGCAGAGCCAATGAGAGCTATGGCTTCCATATATCTCCCGCCAATATCGCTTTAGTTTCTTTCGCTCTCTCCATTCCGTCCTGGTGGTGTTGCCCACCTGATCGATCCCTTGTGTTTCTCTCACATTCGCCAAACCCAAAAAAAAGTGAAAAGAAATATTACCCTTCTTTTTCAGGTGAGACTACACTCGACTTTTGATATTTTCTGATGGGTACATTTTGCTATGATGAATTTGCCATATTTTCTTCTGAATGCTTGATTGTACTCTTCATTGGGTTTTTTTTTTTGGGTTTTTTTTTAAAGCATTTGAGGATTCAATGCACCATAAGTGGTAAATGGTTTTTATTTTTCTGAGTTCTGTTTTTCATGTGCTTGATTTTGATAGGTGAAGTGTTATTTTCTGAAATGCTTGACTCCAGATTCTGTAACGAAATTCAGAAATGGAAAAACTGGAAACTCTTTCCCTGAAAGAATTTCCAAGATCTTAAACAAATGAAAAGAACAGAACAATTTCAAATGTTTGCAGTCATGCTATTAAATTTGAAAGTATAAACTTGCAACTGATTCTAGAAGTTACTTAAGCATATGATAATTTCTTCCAAGGATTGGTTATGAGCAGAATAGCCTGATTAACATCTTGCTTAAATAGTATCGTACCAGGAGTTTTCAGGCGTACCTATGTTGCCTCACTTTAGATCAAGCACTTATGTACCTACCTGCGTCGATTTGAAGGAAAGCTTGATGAAATGGGACTTGGTGTTTATAATATATTGGAACTTTTTCTATATAGACATGTTATGCATTAGGTGATGGAGACCATCTCCTCATAAGCTTTTTAATGCTCTTAAAGGCAATTGTTTCAGTACAGTACCTGTTTTAGAATTGAACCCATAGAGCATGGCTGAATGTTAATACTATATGAACAGTGGACTGTGTGGTTCTACCAAATGTTGTTAAATTTATTTTCATTTATTTTCATCAGTCACAAGTAGATCCTGAAGTATTGAGTAGCCAACCAACTAAGGAAGACTTTTCATGTTTAATAAAAGGAAGTTGAAGTTCATATATATTATTGCACTGTCATGTTAATAGTCTTGAAATCTTTGAATTTTGAAATTTGAGATGTCCTGCTTTCTGCTGGTCATTTCTGGAGATCAGTCGGGTAACATCTGTTGCACGTGTAGTTGTCGGTATGGTATTTATTTATTGATAGTTTTCAGAAGTTCATATGTGTGTGCAATATTCTTGTGCTGCAAAATGTTTGACTGGTCTAATTTAGCTCTCATTGTGACGCATCATCAGGGAACATTCTTAAATCAGTTGAGCAAAATCTGCTGCCTCCAAGAGGTGATACCAAATGAATTTGTAGAGGAGGCAATCATGCTTCAAATTGCCTAACTGCTTGATGATGATGATGATGATGATGATGATGATGATGATGATGTGATTATAATACAGGAGTTTTAACTGAGGTGTACGTGCTTTTTGTCCAGATACGTGTCGTACTTGAGTGCTAGCAGTTCTGTTGTACTCAGGGAGGAAGAGTTCTCTATTGGTTGTTCTCACTATGACGACATAATCATAGATTCTAATTGAATAATTAATGGGCTATATTTGTCATTGCGAGATGAATGCAATTTAGACAAGTATACAGAATTTAGTATTTTCAAGTCAAGCTGACAAGATGGGTCAGGACGATAGTGATTGTCAGGATGGAAATGCGGTTGGGTGTTCTAATGAACATTTTATCTTGCATGGTGACCTGGATTTGTGGATTATAGAAGCTAAATCTCTTCCAAATATGGACTTAGCTTCAGAAAGAATGAGAAAGTGTTTCACCATGTTTGGGACCTGCTCCGCACCTTTTGGGAATAGACCAACTAAAACAGCTTCAGGTAGACATTCTATGATTACAAGTGATCCTTATGTATCTGTTTGCCTAGCAGGGGCTACGGTAGCTCAAACCAGAGTAATTTCAAACTGTGAGAATCCTTCATGGGAAGAGCATTTTCTTGTACCTGTTGCTCATCCTGTTGCGAAGGTTGAGTTTCATGTTAAAGATAATGATGTTCTTGGAGCTGAACTTATTGGAGTAGTAGAGATATCTGTCGAAAAAATCATTTCAGGAGATGCAATTAATGATTGGTTTCCCATCATGGGCAACCATGGGAACTGTTTAAAGCCTTTTCCTGAATTACATATTTCTCTTCAGTTTAAGCCAGTTCAAGGTAACCCTATATATAAGAATGGTGTCGGTGTTGGACCTGAATATAAAGGAGTTCCTAACACATATTTTCCTCTTCGCAAAGGAGGTAGTGTCACTTTATACCAAGATGCTCATGTACCTCATGGAATGCTACCAGACATTGTACTAGATGGAGGGAAAATCTTCCAACAAAGAAAATGCTGGGAAGATATATGCCATGCCATTTTGGAAGCTCAGCACCTTATCTATATTATAGGCTGGTCTGTCTACCACCGTGTTAAGCTTGTTCGGGAGCCAACAAAGCCGCTACCTTCCGGAGGAGAGCTGGCTCTTGGGGAGTTGTTGAAATACAAGTCACAAGAAGGAATTCGCGTTGTTATGCTGATTTGGGATGATAAAACGTCACATGACAAATTCCTGTTGAAAACAGTAAGTCCATGACACCTGAAAGTTACAAATATCACATCTTTAAAATTGGTTTCTTTTTCTAAATTTGAAAAAGGATCATACCCTGGCTTTGATTTCAAATTATTAAAGTAATGGATATACCAAAAAAAAAACCTTTAACAAGCTTCTGGGTGGCATTTTCTCGTTTAGCATCAACGACTAATTTTTCTGTTAAGAGTTTGAGAGAAAAGTATGGTAATATGTCTCATACCGGCTGCTTTGACATGAACTTTTGTACTATTCAAATAAGGCACATGAGATAGGCTGCTAAAGTCAAATAGAAGGTTATTAAGTGTCATTTTTTGGATGAAATTTCATGGTGCAATTGGGTCATTAGTTACGAGTGGATGCATAATGAGTTATATACAAGTTTCTGTCAGACAATTTGGGAGAGTTCTGCATGCATTCCTAATCTTCATCTTAAAATCCATTTATCTGAGGCTAGCTTGAATGCAGGACGGTGTGATGCAGACCCATGACGAGGAAACCAAAAAGTTTTTCAGACATTCGAGTGTCCACTGTGTTCTTTCTCCTCGTTATGCAAGCAATAAGCTTAGCATTTTCAAGCAACAGGTGTGAAACATCTGTATTTTAGATCTAAACCCATGGTGTTACTGCGAGTTTTATAGATCCCCTTTACTTATGTTGCTCATTGAAACGGATTCCTCTAGTTCAGGTGGTGGGAACCCTTTTTACGCATCATCAGAAGTGTGTGCTTCTTGACACAGCTTCTGGGAATAATCGCAAATTAACTGCTTTCATCGGTGGTCTAGATTTGTGTGACGGCAGATATGACACTCCCGAACACAGACTCTTTAAGGATGTTGACACAACCTTTCAAAATGATATTCATAATCCTACCTTTCCTGTAAGTGCTTATAGTAACTCTATACAACTCTCTGCATTGTTGATGTTGATGCATGGAAGATATGCTTTTTCTTTTCTTCTCTTTCTCATGAATGTTATGTCTACCATAACTTTAAAATTTGAAAGGGGACCTGTTTACACTTACTACAGTTTTAGAGTGCTGAAATTAGCCCTATTAAATGATCAGATTTATTCCTTTACGATTATGTTTCAAACAAAAATAATGTTTTTGCCTTACTGGATGCTATGCATGATTTATTTGTTTTGTCCATTTGATGCTTGGATTGTACTATTAGATTCTGAAGGATATTCATGCATAATGTATAGTGGAAATATTTCGCTACTACTAATGTTGGCTTTTATTTGCATCTCTTAGGTTGTCTGTCTCTTTAGTGGTCTTTCTTTTGTTGAAAGAAAACACTAACCAGTAGATTTTTGCAATTTCAAATGTCTTGCTTTGACAGTTTAATATATTGTAACATGTACAGCCTAACGACCATGGCCCAAGACAGCCATGGCATGATTTACACTGCAAAATTGAGGGTCCTGCTGCATATGATATACTGACAAATTTTGAACAAAGATGGAGGAAAGCTAAAAAGCGTGACTTCAAGCTAAAAAAGGTCACTAATAGGCACGATGACGCCTTGATAAGGCTGGATCGTGTTTCCTGGATAGTCTTTCCATCTGCTGGTCATGATGGAGATCAAAAAGTACGTGTTAGCAGTGAAGAAGATCATGAGAACTGGCATGTTCAGGTAGGAAGGAAATGTTTTACTTAGAGCTTAATGGTACAAATGATTTCAGTGAAAAGTTTATAGTTTATGGTTAGTTTTGACTCTTGTTTGATAGGTATTTAGGTCTATTGATTCAGGATCAGTGAAAGGGTTTCCAAAGGGTGTCCAGGATGCTGAATCTCAGGTAACAAATAGATTTACATAATAATTCATATGTATTTTTATATTTAAAATGGATATGTATATCTTATTGAGGTTTTTTAATTTCTTTTTACCCAAGATTATGGAAACAACTATTTTCCTGGTTAGCTAGTTCCTACCACAATATTTTTCTTTAATCGTAAACAGACAAGTCAAGTTTTGTTTTTGAGCATGTTGTGTGCTCTTATATTAGTAATTCTATTAATTCATCTAATTTGACAAACGAAAAGAATGAACTCTTTTAATCTGATCTTCTCTTCTTGCAGAATCTTATCTGTGGAAAGAACTTGAAAATAGATAAGAGCATTCATACTGCATATATTAAAGCTATAAGATCGGCACAACGCTTTGTATACATAGAGAATCAGTATTTCGTTGGATCTTCATATTACTGGCCAACGTACAAAAATGCAGGTTAGTTTACTATGGATTCCCGCATGCTTACACATTTCTCCTTTCTAGTTTGCATTATATACAGTGTTATATACTGCCAATCTATACTGAATAACCAATCAGGTCTGGTTGGAGATTTCTGAACCTTTAATTACTATATTTGTCCTTTATTCAAATGGTTTAACAACATAATCTACACTTAAAGTTCATGGTTTACATTTTTTTTGGTCTTTATTGTAAGATTCATTTTTCGTACGCCCTTCAATTTGTGCATGATTGAAAATCTAAATACCTTCTTTTGTTGAAGATACATTATTCAGATATGCACAGCATCATTTATTGCACAGAATGATGTACAGATTTACTTTCTCTTTGGTTTTTTTGCATTATCAACCCTTTATGACATATGTTTTGAGATTTCACTTTTGTAGGCGCTGACAACTTAATCCCAATGGAATTGGCCCTAAAAATTGCGAGCAAAATCAAAGCAAAGGAGCGTTTCTCTGTGTATATAGTAATACCTCTGTGGCCAGAGGGTGTCCCTACTACCTCGGCTGTTCAGGAAATTTTATATTGGCAGGTCAGACTATTCATTCATTTTTAACACTACAGAGAGCTCTTTGATAATCTTTACATCATGATCTCTAAACGTACATGACAAAGCCTTACCCAGACTTTCTTGAACGTGTCAATTAGAATGCAATGATTGCTCGAACTTGGTTATTATTTCACCTTTATGGTCGGTAATTTGTGTCGATTAGAAAGGGTATGGGTCACCTGCCTATTTGTTTGACAAATGTAGAGATGACTAAGATTCTTATTTCGAATTCGGCAATATAAGAAACTCCCTAGCCAACACTAAAGTTAGTTCTTGTGCCAAAGAAAAACAACTTGAGTCAGTTCAGTTCAGACAAGAATACAATACAACAGAAAACTACATAGCTGCAAAATGCCCACATATCCTTGTTCTTGTCACTTTCAATAATGTGAAAGTATCACCAAAGCTTCAGTACAAGAGAAGCAGCTTCCCCTTCTCCTCCCCACATCGATCATCAAACCACCGGCTGAATCTTCAAACCAAATAATAGCCCCAGCTGCAGAACAAATTAGAGAACACACCCCCAGCTGAACAGTTAAGGCTTTTACCAAGCCATGGGAATCATGACTTCTTTTTTTATTATTGTTCTTGTCCGCTTATCTTTCCATTTATTTTCTTCAGTTGTATTTGAAGTTTATGAATCTTTGCATCTTCATCTTGTTGTGGTGGTGTTCAGATGACGGGCTATCATGCTAACTACATATTTTTATTTCATAATTTAATTCTAGATCGATATGTATTATCTCAGGCACAGACAATGGGTATGATGTACCAAGTTGTTACCAATGCCCTTGAAGATGCAGGCCTTTTTGATCAGTATCATCCACAAGACTATTTGAACTTTTACTGCCTTGGTAAGCGTGAAGCTCCATCGTCAAGAAGTTTACCCCAATATCAACAGACAACCGATAATCGTGGACTGGTATAACTATCTTTCCATTCTGGTAAACTGGTAGTAAATTTTCTATTTCTGTCCAAGTGCATCGATACCTTATGTTGCTCTAACATCAAACTCCAAGACATTTAATGTGCTTTTTTTCCCTCTTGAAAACAGTTATTAGCTCAGAAGTTCCGTCGGTTTATGATTTATGTTCATGCCAAAGGGATGATAGTTGATGATGAGTATGTGATCATGGGGTCTGCAAATATTAACCAGAGATCCATGGACGGTTCAAGAGACACAGAAATTGCTATGGGTGCTTACCAACCTCATCATTCATGGGCAGCGGAAAAGAATCTTCATCCCCACGGCCAGGTTTTAAAACCTTTAGTTTCTCATGCAGTATATTTCCACAATGCATGATTATTTAAATATTCATCAAAACTGACATAAATTAAAATTTAAAGTAAGTTCATTATTATCATCGGTACCAAGTTTATACTTTCCAGATGAGTCACTCAACAGCAAGATAGTATTGTAGCTGCTTAAGTAACTGGATAGAAACTGATCTGACCCAAAAGCGACAGTTTTCCTGAACTTTTTCATAGGTTACAATGCACTTTTTTTCTCATCAATCGTTCCTTGGACATTTACAATGTGGATGCAGGTATATGGCTATAGGATGTCTCTTTGGGCAGAGCACCTTGGTGGAATTGAGGATACTTATCAAGATCCGGAGACACTTGACTGCGTTAAGCATGTTTGTAATATCGCCAAACACAACTGGAAAGCGTTTGTGTCCGAAGAGCATAAGGAGATGAAGGGACACTTGATGCAGTACCCACTTCAGATTGGCAGAGATGGACGAGTCAGTTCATTGCCCGGGCATGAATCATTTCCTGATGTTGGTGGTAAAATACTCGGAGCACCCACCAATCTTCCTGATGCTCTAACAACATGATCAGTTAACAAGAACTTGGGAATGAAGGCAACCACATGTCATTTTGAACAAAAATTGTTCAAATACTCAAGAATCATGTAGGGAAGAGGAGGCTGCAGTTTGATGTTTAGTGTGATTACAGTCTAGTGATGTACAGTGCGGTTAGTTTCACAGGGAACATTTAGTGTCCGTATAAATTTTGACTGTTTCAATTGCTCATGCCTCTATTGTCAAATACCAATGCAGCTGTCATGAAGTTTATTCAGCAAACTTGCCTTGTATTTCGCAGTACTGCCATTGAGTTGAAGAATGTAAATGTCCATATCTCACCTAAGAAAGTGATAATGGTTCGCCATTTTGTCAGATCAACGACTGTAGAAGTACTGAGTTTCTGAAAACAGAGACTGAATGAAAATGATAATTTCATGATAGTTATACACACTCCAGTCAGAAGGGATTGAAGAAAGTTGAAACCCTAGCATTTTGCATTATAGGTGAGCTGTTAGCACTAATTGCTTTGTCCAATGATTTATTTACATATGTCATGCTATCACCCTTTACAAACAAGTTATTTTCATGAAACACTGAGAATATGAATTTGTAACACATACCACCAATTCGATGCTGTTTGCTAAATTATTCGACCTTGTAAAGAAGATAGATTAGATTATCAAGCATGCCAATAACCGGGTGACGAAAGGAGGAACATATTTTCTCCTGCTTTCAAAACACAATATAAGTTTACTGTTTCTCCTCCTTATCATCTGACCGCATAGCGCAGTGGATTAGCGCGTCTGACTTCGGATCAGAAGGTCGTGGGTTCGACTCCCACTGTGGTCGAAATTCTTTTTAACTTTTTTTATATTATTTTTGGGAAATCCTACAGATTCAGATTGAACTCGCACGGTTCGAGAGCTCACTAACTTCAATTTTAGGGTTTTAGCCCGCGCTCTCTGTCTCTGCAATCTCACAAATCTTAGGGTTCTTTTGCGTGCTTTGATTTTCCCATTTCAACTCAAGACTCAAGGTAAGAAGTCGACCACTGTTATCTGTCATTTAAATTGAGCTCTCCAGGGTTTTATATGATGCCGGATTTCACTTTGTGTATTGAATTTTTAGATAATTGGTTCATTTCAAGTGTAAAAATCATTGGGCTTGACAAGCGTATGTGTAGATAGATACTCATTGTAGTTTCGATTTCAAGTTTTAATTTTTCGGTTTGATTGAAGGCTTATTACGACATTGAGGGTGAAAAATGGCTTCCATGGGACAGCCACCGGCACCTCTGAAGCGGCGGGAGGCGCCAGCATCTGCGTCGAGAGAAGGCGATAAGCTCATTGTGACTCCTTTAGGGGCTGGCAATGAAGTTGGCCGCTCTTGTGTGCACATGACCTTCAAGGGAAAAACTGTTTTGGTATTGCCATTAACACTCAATATGCATTGTTGGTTCTGTCTTTTTTTTTTTTCTTTCTTTCTTTCTTTTAATTATTGCATCTATATATATTTTTTGTATTACCTGCCTGCACTGATTTTAGTTTTTGTCTTGTTTCTTGCTTTTTGCGACTGTGGGGTGCCTTCCCCTGAACGACAGTTTGATTGTGGAATTCATCCCGCTTATTCCGGCATGGCTGCTTTGCCGTATTTTGATGAGATTGACCCTTCCGCAATCGATGTCCTTCTCATCACTCAGTATGTTTCATTCATCATATATGGTTTAGTTTATTCCCTTTTCTTCTCCTGCCAATCTAGTATTTCATGGGTCAATTTTTCTAGAAATTGGTAGTTTCAATTGATGTAATACAGTGAGCAGCTCTGTTAAGTGTTTTACTCTGGTTCACTGGAGCTTACTGCATCTTTCTTTCTTGCTTTCTTTCCTAGAGTTAGAAAATAAATTCTAAAAGGAAAACTATTTGCATGGGCTCAATGCACTGGGGGATTTTCTAGCCCCCTCCCTCCTTACTCCTCAGATTTACATATTTACATGAAAATAGGAATAGAATTGAAGTGTATCAGCAGTCCACAGAATATATGAGAAACCACAAACAAATAAACGAGATATTATCCTACCAAGCAGAAAAAGTAGCAGGAGTAGGAAACTAAAGAGGTGTTCTACCCTCAGTTCTGCCATGCTGTTCTTGCATGCACCTTTCTGAGGATCATCAGAGGTTTCGTTGGCAACATAGTGTATAGACTTGTCTGTCTTTCACCTTTTCTGCCATTACATGCAAAGATGTCTTAATCTTCTGTTAATTCCTGTTTTGGACTCTTTATTTGATTGGACTGAAATTAGGTCGTACTTTTTGGTTGCAGCTTTCACTTGGATCATGCTGCATCCCTACCTTACTTTCTTGAGAAGGTATATAAGTTCAGAATGAATTCATAGTTTGTTTGAATGTCTTCCAGGGTACTAATAACTCCGTAATTTTGATAGACCACATTCAAAGGCCGAGTCTTTATGACTTATGCAACAAAAGCCATCTACAAGTTGCTATTGACGGATTATGTAAAAGTGAGCAAAGTTTCAGTTGAAGACATGTTGTTTAATGAGCAGGACATAAATGCGTCAATGGATAAAATAGAGGTTAGTTATTTTTACGTAACCTAAATATATGTCCAATCCAAACCTGTTCTCCATCCCAAATGAACTAACCTTTACACTTATTTGTATTGAACTTGAGTTGTTTTTGAGGATGTCCAAATATTCACTTCTAGAACTGTTAGTTGTTTCTGTGTTTCATGATGAATGTAATCCTTTTGACCAAGGTTCTCAGGTTTTTTTTTCTAGAAAAAAAATTGTATTTCTAATCATTGGAGTCAGATGTTGTCAGTCCACGGTGATTGAATTGATTAGTTTTTCAGTCTGTTGCAGGGCAGTTGGTGATGTTAATACTTTCAGTTCATAAAGTAGTTGGTGATTGATGAACTGTCAATCCTTACCACCTTTACTTCACTATACATTGATCTCTATTCAGTGCAATCGTCCTACTGTTGGATCCTTAATTCCCCAAACCCTGCAAAATTTCTTATCGCTATTGGCTAACAGTGTGGTAATTTCAGGTTATTGATTTCCATCAAACAGTGGAGGTTGCAGGCATTCGATTTTGGTGCTACACTGCCGGTCATGTCCTTGGTGCTGCTATGTTTATGGTTGATATTGCCGGTGTTAGAGTCCTCTACACTGGAGATTACTCACGTGAAGAAGACCGGCATCTTCGTGCTGCTGAGACCCCCCAGTTCTCCCCTGATGTATGCATTATTGAATCCACATATGGTGTCCAGCACCATCAACCTCGTCTGACTCGAGAGAAGAGGTTCACTGATGTTATCCGAACAACCATCTCTCAAGGGGGTCGTGTCTTAATTCCTGTATTTGCACTAGGCCGGGCCCAAGAACTTCTGCTGATCCTTGATGAGTATTGGGCAAAACATCCGGAGCTCCAAAATATTCCCATTTATTATGCTTCCCCGCTTGCAAAAAGATGCTTGTCTGTTTACGAGACATACACCCTTTCCATGAATGATAGAATCCGAAATGCGAAGTCAAACCCCTTCATCTTCACGTACATATCACCACTAAAGAGCATCGAGGATTTCAAAGATGTAGGCCCGTCAGTTGTTATGGCAAGCCCTGGTGGTCTTCAGAGTGGACTGTCAAGGCAGCTCTTTGATATGTGGTGCTCTGATAAGAAAAATGCATGTGTTATTCCAGGTTATGTTGTTGAAGGGACACTAGCCAAAACAATCATCAATGAACCAAAAGAGGTAACCCTGATGAATGGGCTCACTGCTCCTCTCAACATGTCGGTCCATTATATTTCATTCTCTGCTCATGCAGATTCTGTTCAGACAAGTGCATTTTTGGAAGAGCTGAGGCCCCCTAATATTATCCTTGTTCATGGAGAAAGTAATGAGATGGGAAGGCTCAAACAGAAGCTCATGACCCAGTTTGCTGATCGCAACACCCAAATCCTCACTCCTAGGAATTGTCAATCTGTTGAAATGTATTTTAACTCGCAGAAAATGGCAAAAGCGATTGGAAAGCTTGCTGAGAAGACTCCTGAAGTTGGTGAGAGAGTCAGTGGTTTACTGGTGAAAAAAGGCTTCAGTTATCAAATAATGGCTTCCGACGATCTTCATGTCTTCTCACAGCTGTGCACAGCAAATGTCACTCAACGGATTACTATCCCATATGCTAGTGGGTTGGCTGTGGTAAAGCACCGGCTTAAGCAAATATATGAGAGTGTAGAGTCTTCAGTCGATGAGGAATCTGGAGTGCCAACATTGCGAATCCATGATAGGGTGACGCTGAAGCAGGATACGGATAAACACATGTCACTGCATTGGGCGTCCGATCCTATAAGTGACATGGTGTCAGACTCCATCGTGGCTCTAATTTTGAATATCAACCGTGAAGTCCCCAAGGTAGTAGTTGATTTAGGGGACATAAAAACTGAGGAAGAAAATGGGAAGAAAGCGGAAAAGGTTATCCATGCACTTCTGGTATCACTCTTTGGGGATGTGAAGCCTGGAGAAGATGGCAAACTAGTGATTAGTGTTGATGGAAATGTGGCAAAACTTGATAAACAGAGTGGGGATGTTGAGAGTGAACATGAAGGTCTCAAGGAAAGAGTAAAAACTGCATTTCGTCGAATCCAATGTGCAGTGAAGCCAATCCCACTCTCTGCTACTTAGCTGCAGTGCTACTCTTTGTTTCTGTATTTTGACTTGAGGTACTTCGAATCTTGTAAGCTATAGAGATAAACACTGAACTGTAACAGAAGTTTCTGAGCTTGTACTTTTGTAGCAACTAGCAACTGACAACTAGCAAATGGAAAATGCAGTTATCATTTCCTTCCTTTGATCATCGATGTGTGCTGATCTGATTCGGACAATTTTTCTCTACTTTAAGTTTTGTGTTATGTTTTAAAATGATGCGCTTTCAAATGCAAATTTCTAGGATCCTTGTTTACCTCTCGGCCGAAGCCAATCCACCTCTTTTTTTGCATCTGACCGCATAGCGTAGTGGATTAGAGCATCTTACGTTGGATCAGATATATTTAACCTTGTTTTATTATTTTTGGAAGATACAGTAAAACCTCCATATATATATTATACCTTATAATGGAATCCAAATAACTTTCATATAATCATAAAATTTTTTTCACATGGTGTGTCAAAATAGTGTGTCCATGATCATTCCCTATATATATATATATATATATATATATATATACACTTATAAGGAATCGAATAACTTTCATATAATTATAAAATTTTTCAGTCCCAACTCGGGACCAGTTATATTTTGGAATAACCTCTACATTGTCATATTTCACGTATTTTTGGAGTTACGTTCCTAGAAATTTGCTTCTATATAGTCATAATTACAATAAGATAAAAAATATAATACATAATATTACAGTAAAAATATAAGATGAAGTTCAATATCTATCGATTGTTGTATGAGATCATAGATCGTTTGGGTGGCATGGCTGCTTTCTAGGAAGATAAGTGAAAAAAACTCGATACTAATTGATGTCAAGTAATATAATCAAGATTTACTTCCGCAATAGGACAAAAAAACTCATATAATGTAGGTTAAGTAAGAAAATACTTTGAAAAAAGAAATTAAGTAAAAAATTAATTTTAATACTTCTCTTAAAGAATAACTTCCTTATGGTCATAAAAAAACTCATCTTAGCACACGCTTCCGCATGTGCCAATATGCATTTATATTATATAGTGGTTTATGAAATTGAATGTTCAAATAAAAAAGATGAAAATGCCCTCGCTTGAAAATAACTTACTTTTAATTTATTAAGCAAATAAATGAAAATCACTTGTTTCAACTGTTGGATACCTTTAACCTTAAATATACCCAAGTATTTGCTTAAATATATAAATGACCCAAATCTCATGATTATACAGGGGGGTTTTACTCTATTAACATAAATCTTTCGGATTGAACTGGCACTGTTAACACACCCCGAGACCGAGAGCTCGCTAACTTCATTTTTGGGGTTTTACGCGCGCTTTCTGTCTCTGCAATCTCAGAAATCTTAGGGTTCTTCTGCGTGTTTAGCTTTTCGCATTCCAAGCCAATACTTTATGTAAGAAATCGACCACTGGCTCTTCTGAGTTTTCTTTCGTTACTGTTGTTATCTTTTCTTCAAATCGAGCTCTCTAGGGTTTTGTATGATGCCGGATTTCACTTTGTGTATTATATTGTTGGATAGATACTCATTGTAGTTTCGATTTCAAGGTTTAATTTGTTTCGGTTTGGTCGAAGGCTTATCCACCATATTGAGGGTTGAAAAATGGCTTCCATGGGGCAGCCACCGGCACCTCTGAAGCGGCGGGAGGCGCCGGCGTCTGCGTCGAGAGAAGGCGATAAGCTCATTGTGACTCCTTTAGGGGCTGGCAATGAAGTTGGCCGCTCTTGTGTGCACATGACCTTCAAGGGAAAAACTGTTTTGGTATTGCCATTAACACTCAATGTGCATTGTTGGTTCTGTTTTTTTTTTTCCTTTCTTTTAAGTATTGAAACTATATATTTTTTTTGTATTAGCTGCCTGCATTGGTTTTAGTTTTTGTCTTGTTTCTTGCTTTTTGTGATTGTGGGGTGCCTTCCCCTGAATGACAGTTCGATTGTGGAATTCACCCGGCTTATTCCGGCATGGCTGCTTTGCCGTATTTTGATGAGATTGACCCTTCCGCAATCGATGTACTTCTCATTACTCAGTATGTTTCTTTCTTCATATTTACTTTAGTATTATTCCCTTTGCTTTTACTGCCAATCTTGTATTTCATGGGTCAATTTGTCATGAAATTGGTCATTCCAATTGATGTAATACACTGATCAGCTCCATTAAGTTCTGGTTCAGTGGAGCTCACTGCATCTTCTTTCCCTCTTTCTGTCTTTCCTGGAGTTAGAAAATAAATTCTAATAGGAAAACTGTTTGTATGGGATCAATGAATTGGGGGATGTTCCAGTCCCCCTACCTCCTTAATTCTCAGATTTACATGAAAATATAGAAGACAAAAGATACTAATGGTAAATGAGGACTACAATTGAAGCGGATCAGCAGTCCACAGAATATATGAGAAACCACAAACAAATAAACAAGATATTATCCTACCAAGCAGAAAAAGTTGCAAAAGCCTCCAAACAACAGGATTATGAAACTAAAGAGGTGTTCTACCCTCAGTTCTACCATGCTATTCTTGACAATTATTCCCATGTTGTTTGGTGCACCATTTTGGGGATCATCAGAGATTTCGTTGGCAACATAGTGTATAGACGTGTCTGTCTTTCACCTTTTTCTGCCGTTACATGCAAAGATGTCTTAATCTCCTGTTAATTCCTATTTTGGACTCTTTATTTGATTGGACTGAAATTAGGTCGTACTTTTTGGTTGCAGCTTTCACTTGGATCATGCTGCATCCCTACCTTACTTTCTTCAGAAGGTATATAAGTTTTAAATGAATTCATCGTTTGTTTGAATGTTTTCCAGGGTATTAGTAACTTCATAATTTTGATAGACCACATTCAAAGGCCGAGTCTTTATGACTTATGCAACGAAATCCATCTACAAGTTGCTATTGACGGATTATGTAAAAGTGAGCAAAGTTTCAGTTGAAGACATGTTGTTTAATGAGCAGGACATAAATGCGTCAATGGATAAAATAGAGGTTAGTCATTTTTATGTAACCTAAATATATGTCCAATCCAAACCTGTTCTCTATCCCAAATGAACTAACCTTTACACTTTTTTGTATTGAACTTGAGTTGCTTTTGAGGATGCCCAAAATTTCACTTCTAGAACTGTTAGTTGTTTCTGTGTTTCATGATGAATGTAATCCGTTTGACCAAGGTTCTCAGGTTTTTTTCCTAGAAAAAAAATTGTATTTCTAATCACTGGAGTCAGATGTTGTCAGTTGACTGTGATTGGATTGATTAATTTTTCAGTCTGTTGCAGGGCAGTTGGTGATGTTAGTACTTTTAGTTCATAAAATAGTTGGTGATTGATGAACTGTCAATCCTTACCACCTTTACTTCACTATACATTGATCTCTATTCAGTGCACTCATCCTACTGTTGGATCCTTAATCCCCCAAACCCAGCAAAATTTCTTATGGCTATTGGCTAACAGTGGTAATTGCAGGTTATTGATTTCCATCAAACAGTGGAGGTTGCGGGCATTCGTTTTTGGTGCTATACTGCCGGTCATGTCCTTGGTGCTGCTATGTTTATGGTTGATATTGCTGGTGTTAGAGTCCTCTACACAGGAGATTACTCACGTGAAGAAGACCGGCATCTTCGTGCTGCTGAGACCCCTCAGTTCTCCCCTGATGTATGCATTATTGAATCCACATATGGTGTCCAGCGCCATCAACCTCGTCTGACTCGAGAGAAGCGGTTCACTGATGTTATCCAAACAACCATCTCTCAAGGGGGTCGTGTCTTAATTCCTGTATATGCACTAGGCCGGGCCCAAGAACTTCTCCTGATCCTTGATGAGTATTGGGCAAAACATCCGGAGCTCCAAAATATTCCCATTTATTATGCTTCCCCGCTTGCAAAAAGATGCTTGTCTGTATACGAGACATACACCCTTTCCATGAATGATAGAATCCGAAATGCAAAGTCAAACCCCTTCATCTTCACGTACATATCACCACTAAAGTGCATCGAGGATTTGATAGATGTAGGCCCGTCGGTGGTTATGGCAAGCCCTGGTAGTCTTCAGAGTGGACTGTCAAGGCAGCTCTTTGATATGTGGTGCTCTGATAAGAAAAATGCATGTGTTATTCCAGGTTATGTTGTTGAAGGGACACTGGCCAAAACAATCATCAATGAACCAAAAGAGGTAACCCTAATGAATGGGCTCACTGCTCCTCTCAACATGTCTGTCCATTATATTTCATTCTCTGCTCATGCAGATTCTGTTCAGACAAGTGAATTTTTGGAAGAGCTGAGGCCCCCTTATATAATACTTGTTCATGGACAAGGTAATGAGATGGAAAGGCTCAAACAGAAGCTCATGACCCAGTTTGCTGATCGCAACACCCAAATCCTCACTCCAAGGAATTGTCAATCTGTTGAAATGCATTTTAACTCGCAGAAAATGGCAAAAGCTATTGGAAGGCTTGCTGAGAAAACCCCTGAGGTTGGTGAAAGAGTCAGTGGTTTACTGGTGAAAAAAGGCTTCAGTTATCAAATAATGGCTTCCGACGATCTTCATGTCTTCTCACAGCTGTGCACAGCAAATGTCACTCAACGGATTACTATCCCGTATGCTAGTGGGTTGGCTGTGGTAAAGCACCGGCTTAAGAAAATATATGAGAGTGTAGAGTCTTCAGTCGATGAGGAATCTGGAGTGCCAACATTGCGAATCCATGATAGGGTGACGCTGAAGCAGGATACAGATAAACACATGTCACTGCATTGGGCGTCAGATCCTATAAGTGACATGGTGTCAGACTCCATCGTGGCTCTAATTTTGAATATCAACCGTGAAGTCCCCAAGGTAGTTGTTGATGCAGAGGACATAGAAACTGAGGAAGAGAATGGGAAGAAGGCGGAAAAGGTCATTCATGCACTTCTGGTATCACGCTTTGGGGATGTGAAGCCTGGGGAAGATGGCAAACTCTTGATTAGTGTTGATGGAAATGTGGCAAAACTTGATAAACAGAGTGGGGATGTTGAGAGTGAACATGAAGGTCTCAAGGAAACAGTAAAAACAGCATTTACTCGAATCCAATGTGCAGTGAAGCCAATCCCACTCTCTGCGACTTAGCTGCAGTGCTTCTCTTTGTTTCTGTATTTTGACTCGAGTTACTTCGAATCTTGTAAGCTATATAGATAAACAGTGAACTGTAACAGAAGTTTCTGAGGTTGTACTTTAGTAGCAACTGGCAACTGGAAAATGCAGTTATCATTTCCTTAGATCATTGACGATCTTAATCGTACCAGTTTTCTCTACTTATGTTTTGTGTTATGTTTTCAAGTGCAAATTTCTAGGATCCATGTGTTTATATTTATATCGAACAATGTGAAAAGATGAGCTATTTCAGACGAGAAATAAAGTTGAACCTATTCATTAGTGCAGCAGACTAAGCTTTGGTTTATCAATGGATTTCCAAATTTTACTGATTGAATAGCCACGATAGGTTCCATGAAATAACTCTGTAAATCCTAATCATCGACTCCTGATATGCATCACTAACAACACCAGTCATAGTTAGGTTAGCATGAAAATAATTCAAGGCTTGTGTTTTACTTCAACTTCACGAGCTATTTCATCTAATCATGGAGATATTTTGTCTTCTTTTCGACCTAGATTTAATGTTGAGGTGATGCCGAGTTTTAATAATGTTTATATTTGCTTAATGAGTTTTAATAGTGTTTATATATTGCTTCATCAAGCAAGTGCAACTTCACGTAGGCAGAGCTGCCATAGCTGCTGCGTCACTGTCACCAGCAACCCCAGAATTTTTTTGACCAAACTTGATAGAAGCGTGATAATTACCTCATAAGTAACGAATTACGTCATATCAGGTATACTTTGGAGAACATTTTAGCAGCATAAAACGGAATGACAATTATAATACTGGTAGAAGAATCGGCAAGTAACGATTTCAGTTCTCTACAAGTTTTCTCATCCAATACTTTGTTGTTGAACATAACGTTATTTGCGCAATTTGTTACAAAGAAAGAAAGCACAGGTTTCCCATTGTACTTCAGTTTTGTTCCTTCGATAGCAAACGTGGTGAACATATTCATCTATATAACATTTACACGATTGAAATTGATTTCCTTTCTGTGAGGCTCCTAAATACAACACAATTCCAATACAAGGGAAGTTACTGACAAAATAATAAATAAATCAGAAGAGTTCCATTTCCACAATCGAATTTGAACACGAATAATATCAACCATCTTCCACAATTTGACACCAAAATCGTTGTCATCTCCGACCCCTCCAGTACTCCTAAACATTATTGTAAACACAAACCAAATGCAATAGAATATTAGGTAAAGTATGACACCCGGATTTACAATATATTACAGCAATCATCAAGCAAAGATATGTTTCAAGGCATGTGGAGCACAAATTTTAGATCTAGATATAGTCGATAAGTGAGCAAGTACCAAATAACTAAAGTCCAGCAAATTCTTATGTGCCATTCTTCAAAACATAGGTTACTTTCAACAAATACTTGAATATATCAGATGTCTCTGGTTCTACCAAATTGAATACAGTAGAAAGAAAACATAAATAGATTTATAATTTATGTTAACCAGCACAAGTTTGACAAAGAAAGACAGGAAAAATGCCACAATTAGCAGTAACTTCAACAGCAACAACACCAAACACCTATTTTATTCATAATCCATATATCAAAGTACAACAAAACTGAGCAAGCTGTACAATAAAGTACAAGTAAAGTACAAGTAGACGTAACTAGACACAGCTTATAAACTATCAAACCCAGTTCCATGTAATATCAGTAAGAAGAATACAGAACATCTCACAGCCCAGCAGTGACAATTTTAGAAGCCGCCCTCCAATCTGCATGAATAAGAAAAAGGTAGTTCAAAAATGATGGACTCTATCCCCTAATTTCTCCACTTCCTCCCCCCATAGTCTTCAAAGATCCTCTTACTTAGTCCCATGCCCACACGAAAGCCATCAGACAGAACTTTCCCAAGCCATTTGATCATTTAGCCCTCTTCCAAAAGAAAAGTTCCTCTTAACAAACAGAAAGTGTACCATTCAGGAATCTCACATGCTGCATTAACTTCAATAAACAATCCGAGCCGTAGCTTTAGAGTAAAATGATGGTGAAGAAACAAATAGACCTCACTAAAAGCTACCCCTCTTCTACACATGATGCACCACCATGGGGATAGACTCATGATATGCCTCCTCGTAGTCTTTGGGGCAGTGTCATAACAGCAAACTTTGAAAGAGAAAAATTCAAAGCCTAATTAAAAAAAAATACAGGCTATGGTTATGCAGAATGAAATAGATGCATTGTTTCAATAGAAATTCAGGGAAATGCATCTTAAAGATTTACTCAGAAGAACCACAACCCTCGCATATGAAAGACAAGCCTATACATAGACTTAAAAAGAGAATATATATATAAATGAATAAATGAAAGAATCTAAGTTTATCATAACAGATCTCAAGGAATATAATGAACTAAAAGAATCAAACTATAAAAGAAGAAAGCTCTCAAACATCAGATACAATTATTGAAATCATGTGTCCTCTACACATAACTTCATTCTCTTACGTTTCATAAATTCTCACCGAACATGCTAACTACAATCCCAAAATTAGGGCTTCAGTTTATTCACATACCTTTGAGTACCAGGTTCCAAAAGAGCACTGCAACCTAACTCATGCTTGGTGAGACTCTGCTCTTTCTCTTTACATTGATAGGTTACTTATATATGCCCAAAGGATGACAAGACAGGCTGAAGGCAATCAAGAGTCTGATCTGGAAGCATTGAATGATGAGAGGAGACCTGCAGTGTGGGAAGGTAGAATGTCGCCAAATGTTGACATGGATCTATCTTTGAAAATTCCCACTTGCCCATCTGTGAGCATGGATCCCAGTTTTAATGTGCCCTCTCCAAATCTAGTGATCCCAGCCTGAAAATTTCAAGGAATATCCATATCACAACCTGGCTATCCAATGCCAACAAAAATGATAACCAAAACAATCTATCCTTATTTTTCTGTACTGTAGACAAGGAAATCAGAAATCTTGTACTGTAAGACAGCTAAACACCCATTACTGAATGAGAAAATCAGAGGAATGGCGAGTGCAAGGTATTGTCAAGAAAAGAAAAGGTCATGTGTGCCTGTTTGCATCGGGTTATCCTAGCATAAAAGATTTTGCCAAGTCTAATCGTCTCATTTACATTTGCATGTCCAAGAACATAGATATTGCTATTCCAACTTGCCAAAAAGGAATTTTAGAATGCAAATATGCAAAAAGGAGAAGTTCCAAAAAAAAAAAAAAAAACACCCTAAAGAGATAGAAAGTCTCGCCTCCAGGAAAGATTTGAAGATTGGTGCTGCAACCCCAAAACTCGAATTATCATCCAAATCAAGGTTATTATCTCCATTTGTATAAACTTTCCACGTATTTTTTGAAGAAATATCACCTGGAGATGTTGGAATGGATGTCTTAGCTGTGCCTCTTGAGGACAATGCTGGAGCACTGGAACAAGAAGGAGTCGTCAAAAGTTAGAACCCATTATTGATGGTTGATACTGTTTCGCAATAATTACTTTTGGCCAGATTAAAAGTGGAAAACACAAATAAAAACAGTCATATGTAACGCATCTACCGGTGCAGCCCAATTTATACAGTTCAGGTATATGAAATAAGAACAGACTCAAAAACCGTACCACATGTGCCTGTGCAGACCATGTAATGTATAGTGTACTAACTAACAAAGTAGAAAATAATTTCAAATTATAAGAAACACTAACCTGATGGGAAGGTATTTGAAGCGAGGAACTGAAGAACATCTCATAATATTGGACTCTGAATTAGTAGGAAGTTTTTGAACAGTATCTGTATACAGGCGATTAAGTTGCACAAAGAATCCAAACAGGACAGCATGCCGTAGGTATGTCTGCTTCTCATTTTTCCAGAGATATGGCTCATACCTTAAATAAGATATAGTAAGAGAATGGTTATACAAACTGATTAAAACCAAGGATATAAGCAAATTGGTATATAAGGAGCCTATATGTAATTTTGTTTCCTTTCAAAAGCCTGGCTTGGTAATCTATAAACTTTTGATGCCATTATTCCTAGTCTTGTTCTTAAAGGTGAGATCGAGGAAAGGATCCGGGTAACTGTACATTCATAATATCAGTACATCATTATCAAGGTACAATAAAGATACTAGCTACTTTTTTTTTTCTTGTTAAGAGTATGATAGAGATATTAGATTGTCATTTCAAGGATTCAATAAGATGCTTCTTTGTATATAAAAGCCACATTTTTAGAAACTTCAAAACCTCATTAATCCAATCGACACCTGAGTTAATTAAAGAACAATTAAACAACAAGTACTGCAATCCACACCAAAAGATAAGCATACCGATAATTGAAATTTATCACTTTTCAAAAGAAATAGGCGACCAGCTTGACGCATAGTTTTAAACATGTTTACGAAAAACAAATGCATGTCATTGACAATTAATCAAAACCTAGTACCAAGGTAAGCATGACTTTTATGTAGTAGTAAGACCTTGTTAAGCACTGGTCCATTGGTTGGATTTATACCCCATAAAATGCAATGTCCTAACTTGCCGTACTTTTTCCAGTTATAACGAATTCTATAAGTTTCCCTTGTGCCTTAAACAGTAGGTCTTGCCATCACGATAGAAACAAATGCTTGCTAACCAAGAGAGAAACCTGGAAACTACTAAATATTCATGTTCCTCTAAGGCAACCAGTATAGACAACCCTTTTAAGGAAAAGAATGTAGGTGAAACTAGAAAGATCCATGGAAGGAGACCGCCATCTCATATCCAAGTTTTTTACGGTTAAGGTTAAAATTGTTTACATTTCCAAACTTTGTATTAAATACTCTATTCACAGAAATGAATAAACTTACGTAAGCCAGTCTATGGGATCCAATCTTTGAGAGAGGCGATTTATCAACCCATCCACGCACTCTCTAGTAACCGACTTCATGTGGCTTTGGTCCTGCTTCCGTCTGAAAGAACTTTTTGCCTTTAAATTTATAGATGGCTCCTCACTCATATTAGAATCACCACCAGAGAGGACATCAACAACAAATCTCAAATCTAACAAAACTTGCAATACTCCTTTATCTGACACTTGAGATCCCCCCGTCTCTACCGTAGAAAGAAAGTCCCCATAAATACCAATGACCTGACATCATTAAAAAAAACAGGAAAATAGTTGATAGTAGAAATCGCAGCACTTTAACGAAACAGCATGAAAATTTCTCGATATTTAAAATGAGCACACACAAAAGGCAAATGTAGTATTTTGTTTCCAAAGTTAAAACTACAATGTAATGTTTATTACAGACTCAATCCCTATGTTATGTCTCTAGACTTCATTTCTAAACTTAAAAATACAATGTAATATTTTGCAGTAATGAGATGTTAGAAATTGCATACGCATTCTTCAGAAATGATTACTCAGAACTCAAAGAATGCACATTGTCATTACAGTGTATGGAATTATCGAATCTCAAATTTAAAGTTAATAAGCACACAGTTATAATCTGTAATCACTCCACACACAAAGGGCTTTCATTTTACAATTTGCAAGTTTTGGATGTGAGTTGTAATACAAGGCTATGAATGGAAAAGTCATGCGCTACCAAGTAGAGCATAAAATTCCTATTTCCATTCACAACAGCCTCAGTCACCAAAGTGCCCTTGGAGTTTTGGACATTCCATTTTCATCAAATGACCTTAATAAGAGTGCACAGTCAGCTTTAACCATTAGTTCAGTTTTTTAATTTATTAACCACCTTTTTAGTTGTCAGCACTCATTTATTGTGTTCCTTGAAGAAAGAAGACAAGGTACAAAACTGAAAAGAAAAAAGTCACGCCAACCATATATCCGAACTTTTTCCTCTGCATATTGCATCTTTCGTCGTTAACCACCTAGATAAATTCTCACATAGGAAAAGATACAAATGTTATATGTCTTTATATACCTATATACAACCTCAGTTTTCAGCTTTTTTTGTTTTTCTTTTATACTAACAATCTGAATAACTGATGTGAAGAAAATTAATGAAGAAAAGAGGAGCGGAAATTCCAAAAAGGGTAAAACAAGCTCACTCCAATAAAAATCATCTTTGAGATTGCAAGATAAGAAGATATTGTTCAAGCTAATAAATAGTAAAAATCGCAGAAAGGTATACAGAAGAGTACACATAGAAGTAAGAATAACATAATTGATGGCAAATGACTATGTGGTCTAGTGGCATGTGGAGTTTAACATCTATTGAAGCTTGACTGGGTGGGATTCGATATGGCATTTCAGCTAGTAACACGAAGTAATTTATCTACTCATTGGCAAAAAGAACTCACAGATCTGATGAGTACAGAAAAAATAAAATAAAGTCAGATAGTAAGCTGAATGCCCATACCTTTTCCAACAATCTTAATGCAAACTTTTGCAGAATTATTTTGTCAAGGACATGACCTCCAATTCCATGAACTTCTTCACATACACGAAATAAAAAGGAGACGACGTAAAGAGAAGGCATGGATGGGAGCCATATTTTCATGTCTGATTGATTATCATCAGACTGCTCCTGCTTAACTACTGTCTCTTCCCAACCCTGCCAGAAAATAAAGAATTAGAATAGGTTACTTGCATTGCAATCAACACCATACTCAGCATGCCACAAACAGTGCAGTATAATAGACCATCCACTCAAGCATAAACAGAAGAGAGCACTTCAATGTCTTAGTAAGCCGATGGTTGACCACCAGGAAAACTAGTGAAATATGCACTTACACATGGTATTATCATGTTAAGCCAAGCCCTGACTTTCCTGTAAGCCAATTTTAGTTCATAAAATCTGGTTCATTGAAAATCACATCATTAGGCATACAGTGTAGTCATAGACAACTCTATTTCAAAGAGAATAATTCTTCACCTATTCAGACAGACTCAGTAGTTATAATAATTAAGATCTGCTTGGAGTATCAAGATTAGTGTTAATGTCTCTGTATTGCAGGTTTTCTTGTGCGGAAAGCAACAAGATTTCAGCAGATGGTGGACTAGTTTGTATAGATTTAGATTATAGGCTTTGTGTATGTATGTATTTGAGATTTGATGTATTGAAGGAGATAACAATGGTGGATTGAATGTTGTACGGATAGAGAGAGAAATAAGCAAAGATGTAAACTTTTCTGAGATTGAATGAAAAGGATATTTTCTCATTACTTGCAAAATGGTCCAGTACAACTATTATACTCTCCTAACTATACTGTACGTTTTGATTCACGCATTCTGCATTTTACAAGAGTATTGGATCTGCTGCATTGCAGTCCATTACATAATCAAATCCTACACTAGTCACGTGGACAGTGAATGCATCATTTTCCAGCTCAGCTTCAGTCTTCATTCTTTATTGTTCTTGTCTTCATGAGCCAATTCAGAAGCTTCAACCTTCAACACTCCCCTTAAGATGCTGAATTGGTTAAACTCCTAGCTTCTCCCTTAAGTAACTAAACCTCTCTTTTCCTAAAGGCTTAGTAAATATATCAGCAACTTGCTCATCAGTAGGACAGTATACCAAATCAACTATACCATCTTGTAGAGCTTCTTTAATGAAATCATACCTCCTATTGATATGCTTTGTCTTCTGGTGGAAGACAGGGTTCTTTGTGATTGCTATAGCTGAGGTATTATCCACCTGCATAGGTGTTGCCTCAGCTTGCATTTCCCCGAAATCCTCCAGCACAAACCTCAGCCATATGGCTTGTGCAATAGCTTCTGAGGCGCTTATGTACTCAGCCTCAGCAGTAGACAAGGCAACACACTGCTACTTCACTGAAGCCCAAGAAAAGACTCCACTACCAAAAGTAAAAGCATATCCTGAAGTGCTTTTCATATCTTCTTGAGATCCACTCCAGTCACAGTAGCCAATGAGTACACTTCTTTTGCCTTTTACATACTCCAAACCATACTCCAATGTGCCTTTCACATATCTCAGCACTTTTCTAGCTGTTCTCAGATGCTTTTGAGTAGGTCCATGCATGAACCTTGCTAGCAAGCTAGCAACATGCATTATGTCTGGTCTGGTAGCAGTTAAATAAAGCAGGCTTCCCACGATTTTCCTATATTCTTCCTCCTTTGCAGCACCACTCCCATCCTCTTTGCTGAGTTTCTCAGTAGCTGCCAAAGGTGTCACTGTAGGTTTGCATTCCCTCAAACCAAACTTCTACAGTAGAGTTTCTGCATATTTATTCTGGTGGATAAAAATGCTGCAATCTGTTTGAATAATCCCCATTCCCAGAAAATGGTAGAGTAGGCCTAGGTTAGTCATCTCATATCTGTGCATCATATCTGACTTGAACTCCTCAATCAGATCCTCATCACTCCCAGTATAAATAATGTCATCCACATAGATGGACACAATCAATAAACCATCTCCCCTTCCTTGTTATAGAGTGTAGCCTCACTTTGACTCTTCTTGAAACCACACTTGCTGAAATATCCATCAATCTCACTGTACTAGGCCCTTGGAGCCTGTTTCAACCCATATAGAGCTTTGTGAAGCCTGTACACCTTGTCTTCACTGTTCTTCACTTCAAAACCCTCAGGTTGTTCAACATAGACTTCTTCTTCTAGCACTCCATTGAGAAATGCTGACTTCACATCCAGCTGATACAGTTTCCACTTCTTCTGTGCTGCAAGTGCTATCAAGGTTCTAATTGTATCCAATCTTGCTACAGGGGCAAACGTTTCATTGTAATCCACACCAGGCTTCTGAGCATAACCCTTAGCCACCAACCTAGCCTTATTCTTCTGAATAGAGCCATCCAAGTTGAGTTTAGTCTTGTAAACCCACTTCACTCCAATAATTGGTTTACCAGTTGGTCTATTCACCAATTCCCAGGTGTTATTCTTCTCTATCATACTCAACTCATCCTCCATAGTGAAAGTTGTTGCGTTTTACTCAAGTGCAAGTAATCGCAAGTAGTATCAACTCGGAAGTCCAAGTATCGTATCCACAAGGAGCAGATTCAAAAAGTTTGAACACAAAGAAAAGGGTTAAACGTACCAAAATATAAGAGTTGTTTTTATGAATTTGATGAGACAGATCAAATGTAAAAAGAAAGTATCAATGAGAAAAATGCTAGGGCATCAAGGTTCAATTCTTTAAGCAAGTAGTGTCATGTTCTTCAACCTAATTATAACTCAATTAAAATTTACATAAAGAAACTTTAATCGGAAGATAGTGAAGTTAAAACCAATTCTAATTTCCAAATATCATCTTTTATCAATGAATGTTCATCACATGATAGTACACAATTCAATTCTCTAATCATGAAAGAATACTAAGTCAATTCTTAACAATGAGAAAAACTTGATTGAACTCATGAAAAGCAAAAGAACTTAACCTTATGTTTGGATGAGGAAATTTTTAATTACTAGGAATTGTAAATTGATGGGATTTAAATTTCTATCAATTAAAATTCTGTCAATTGTGAATTCACTTGTTTGGATGAGGAAATTTCTAATTTCTAAGAATTTGCAAAATGACAGAAATTGTAAATTCAATTGTTTGGATACATTTGAGTTTTTGAGAAATTCAACATTATTTTAAATCCAACAAAATTTCAACTCAACAAATAAAATATGATTCCAATCAAGGATCAATGATGCCTCGCTGTACTTGATAATCATGAAACATCTTCAATGCTAATTCGTCCCGAAAATTTGTCCATTGACCAGTAGCTTGAATACATGTAATTCTTTCTTGCGAATTACTTGCACTTGCCTCCATAGTTGACTGACTTGCTATCTCATTGTCCACAGAAGCTAGGAATCGCAACTCTTGATCTTCTAAAGCATGATCATTAACTTGCTCTGTATGAAATTATGCAATATAAAACATGCATTTATGATTCTCACTTGTGTTTTGATGTCAAAAAATGAAGGTGTGCGCAATATACTCCATCTCTTTTTCAGTAGGCCAAACGCCCTTTCAATCGCGTTCCTGGCAACTGAATGACGAAGATTATACAACTCTTTGTGATTTTCAGGTCGATTGTTCCCACTCCATTCACTTAAGTGATATCTAGTTCCTCGATATGGTGCTAAGAAACCTGGTCCATTTGTATAACCCGCATCCACGAGAAAATACTTATCTACAAAAGAAATTTGCAAACAAGAGTTAGAATGTGTAATCTTACATGTTTTTTATTTGAAAATAATATTACATGTTACCTTTTGGAACATTGAACTGGTTGTTCCTATGTATAGCGTCTCGCAGAACACGTGCATCAGATGCAGAGCCTTCCCATCCAGGTAAGACATAGATAATCTTACATTTTTCATAGTACCATTGCACTACCATCATGATAAAGGACATGAACGTAGCCACAATAATTTTCCTTCGTTTCCTATTTTTCTCTTCATCTATAGCACGCTTCCGTTTTAATCTCGTTAACATGGTATCAAAAGTAATAGTATCCATCCTGTTGTTAGCACAATTACAAAGACACCACCAATACATTGAATCACATGGTTTGTTGTTTGTAAACTTTACTTTTAAAACTATTCTAAGCAATAATGGTAAAAAAACAATACTAAGCAATTCAGCAATAATAGTAAAAAAGAAAGTAATGGAAACAAGAAAGATTAATGATGCACATATACAATGCCAAACAATTCACTGTACCACTGTACCACCGTCCCACTTTTCTTCATCTTTTTGTCTTTGTCTTTTGTCCATATAAATTATACTAAATTAAGCATCATCATCATCCCCAACCCCCAGCACACCCCCCAGCACACGAATTCAACCCAGAAAAAAAAAACAAAGTCCTTTGTCTGTCGCCCACCGTCCTGCCCCGAACCTATTCTTCTATCCATAGCCCACAAAATCAAAATTCATCACAACAAATCTACAGAGAACCCGCCCCCGACAAACTGATTCTTCTATCCATAACCCAGAAAATCAAAATTCATCACAACAAATCTACAGAGATCTAGCGAAAAGCATGAAGATCAAATAGAAAATTGCAGATAGTTTGAAGTCTAACCTTGAATGTGATGTTCAGAGGCAACGATTTTCTATCTCAATACGAATCGGATTGCAAACTGACTGAAAGAGGGACGGTGGGCACTTCACATCAACGACTCTACGTTTCCCTTTCCCTGTATCCCATCTCTGCGTGAAGACTCCCAACTCGAAAATTAATAGATGGATTTTGGAGCGGTCTTACAAGTTTTGGCGGGCTTGAAATCTGCCGCTCGAAAAAGAGTTTTTCCTCCTTTTGGCGGAATTTGAAAGTCGGGAAATTGGCTCTCCAATTTCTCCGATTTTTCCGGTAATGAAATCCCAAATTTCCCTCCCTCCTCATCCAAACACAGCAATTTCCAATTCCCCCGCCTCAATTTCTCACTTTTAGTTAATTCCCGGGAATTAACTCTTGATCCAAACACAGCATAACATTAATTAGATTAAAAGAACAAATAACATTGAACATCAAAGATATAAGAAATTATCAATTCATACCAAGACTTGGATTGAAGAACACTTCACAAACTTACACAAAGAACATTCCCTTTAGCCCTAGCTAGAGTTTTAGCAACAAAACATAATGTAAAAAGCTTACAAATAATCAAAATTCAAGTAAAGCCAAGATGATCCATGAGATGAGTGGACTCCTCCTTTTATAATGTAGTCTTTGGTTGAGAGTAATCTTGTGGAGTAGTGGGCATTGATCATCAAAGTAATGGCAATTAGTGGGTAATGTAAATTGATGGAAAATGAAGTGTAGTAATTGGAATTCATGGTGGCGATGGAGTGGGGAGAAGGAGGCATCTTCTTCTTTAATTCAGAATTGATGGTGGAGTTAAAATGGAATGGAAATGGGTCTTGGGATGCTCACGGCTGAAACTCTCCACTTCTCCTCCTTTTCACATATTTCTTTGTTTGGTTTAATTAAGTAATTAAACCACCAACACATCATTTCACTTTGAGCTGAACAGTTTTGGGCCGAAGATACCCTTGGACTTGCATATTTTTGGGCCTTTTTACTTCTCCTCTTGAAGCCTTTTCATCCATCATTTACTACAAAATGCAAATATACAAAATAAGTGCCCAATCAAATATAAGAATTCCTTAACTCTAATTATGAGCATGAAATGCAAACACTACAAGAAACCAATACAATTAAGCTCATACAACACCTAAAACTCTCCAAAAGAATAGTAAAAATATGCACTTTGAGACTCTCATCACAACCCCCAACTAGCTTATTGCTAGTCTCTAGCAATTGAAGCGACTAAAAGGGAAAGACAAACAAAGAGCAGAAAAAGAAAACTGAAATATGAAAAGAAAGATAAAACCACTTCCGCAGGACTCTCGATTGCATTGAGCGTATGCAACAAACCTTTAAACCCCTAGGTGGCCCATAGAGGACGAGTATAGTCTCGTGAGGGCTTCCAGTGACGATACCCACAAACATCATGAAATGAGGCAAGCACAACCTGTATGGTCTAAGAACTAAAATATCCAGCAGCCAATCGTCATCAACAAAAGAGAAAATAACTCAACGAAAATTCTCAACTCATAAACAATGTTAAGACAGAGAGTTTACGCATAAACATGACCAAAATGAAAGAGTATAACAACACATTTGGTTCACAAGCCTTACTAGCAAGATCGCATAGACCTTATAGCAAGTCTAGTTATGAATATTGCCAAAATCAATACTAAGCAAATGCAAGCCAGTCCAGCATGTTTCAAATCAGTTTAACCCTTATCTCACAAGATATACGCTCAAATTTTCACTCAAGTGTTTAAGGTTATGTTCACTCTGAAAAGATCATTACATGAGTATCTACCATATGCTTGCATATTGACCAATTTCCACAAATTAAGATGCATCCTTCTCAGATCAAATAGGTCTTTCATTTGGTTGTAACGAGGTTTAGGTCAAAGGTTAACAGAACAAAAGGGTAAGGAAATAAAGAAGATTCACTGGTTTGGATAGAGTACAATAAGGAAGTAAAGGCACACAAGGAATAAGAACTTAAGCACTGAAATTCAACCAAAATAGTATATCTCCTTCAAACTCCATGAACCAACGTTTTTGGCTTCTTTTTTCTTTTTTTTTTCTTTTTTTTTTTCAACACTTTATTCTTCTCTTTTTTTTTTCTTTTTTTTTTTCTGCTTTTCTATACAACAACAACATTTTTTTTTTTTCAACCACCAATTGACTCATAAGTTCTCCCCCAAAATTGAATAATTCAAACACAAAACCATAAGAACAAAAGTACTCTACCAGTGAATTGGGCAAGATAAAGTGTTTAAGCTTTCATGGTAAGTCATATAGTGGTTTCATGAAAGAAAAAGGCTTATTGAGGCTCAAGAGGGTTCACTAAGAGATAAATTTATATAGGAACAGGCTTATATGGCAATGGTGATCAAGTTCTAATGCCTATTATCATTTCTAAGAAGCATACTTTAACATATTGTTCTAAAAGGTCTCAAGCAAGTTCTAGAGATGGACAACATGTAAGATCACACACATGAATAAAACGAGTATGAAAGATGCATACACTTTATAAATATAGGCTCAAAATCTCACATAGGTGCGGGTTTAATCATTTTAGCATGCTGGACATTTTCACATTCACTTTTTCTCAACAAAGGCTACTGTATTCAAGTTCAGATATGCCACGTTAAGTATATGATATCAAGCAAGTAAGTTGGAACTTCACATATCATCACACTTTCTCATTCCAATCAAGCCAACTATCAACTCTCAATCTTAAAGTTATTCATGAGATATCAAATAATCAGAGTTCATTGCACTCAAGTTGACGACTCTAGGCATGCGGATCATAAAAACATGAAAACACCACAATTGACTAACCTCATTAATAAGAACCGAAACATACTTTTTTTTTTCTTTTTTTTTAATTATTATTATTTTTTTTGTTTTACTTAACAGACAAAAAAAGGCAGAAAAAGGAATAACAAAAAAAACAAAATAAAATGCTACACGCTACGAGAAACAACCAACTAAACACATCCACCACCCCCAACTTAAAATTGACATTGTCCTCAATGTATATGTAAGTGCAAAGATTAAGTAAGCGGATATGAAAAGAATGTATGTGATAAGCACCAAAACTGAAATTTGAAGCTACGACTAATCAAAACACACCAAAAAGAAATAAAAAACAAAACTGAAATTTGAAAGGGAAAAAAAACAGAAAGGTAAGAAAAGCTTCTCTGTTTTTGCAGATTATGGTGTTTGAAGCATGATCCATTGACTGCTTGATGTTGCAACTAGCACCAGGTTGATTCCAGGTGAATATTCGATGAAAATGCAACTGTACTTGTCCCTTGGAACCCCCAAAATCAGCCATCATGACTTCCAGGTTGAAACACCATTAGTGTACCACCAAATATAAGCTCTAACGTTACCTATAAACACCAAAAACAAGAAAAACCAAAGCAGTAGAAAAAGACAAAAAGAAACAAAAATTAAACAAAACTAACACAAGAAAAGGAAATACCAAACAAGTGAAGTTCTTTCAACCTTGGTAGACGGGATTAGTCAGGGTAGTTGACTCGTCTTCAGGAACGCATCTTCCCAAATAAGGTTTAAGTCGCTGACCATTAACCTTAAACACATTTCCATTCTTGGGATCCTCAACTTCAATAGTGCCATATGGAAAAACTTTCTTAATAATGAAAGGACCTGACCATTTAGTTCTCAATTTTCCAGGAAACAAATGAAGTCTAGAATTGTACAAAAGAACAAGTTGAGAGGGCTCAAAACTTTTTCTTAAAATATTTTTATCATGAAAAACTTTAGCACGTTCTTTGTAAATTCTAGTGTTCTCATATGCATCATTCCTTATTTCCTCAAGTTCATTTAATTGGAGCTTTCTCAGTTCACCAGCATCTCCAAGGCTAAAGTTAAACATTTTGATTGCCCAGATAGCCTTATGTTCAATTTCAACGGGTAAATGACAAGGCTTACCATAGACTAACCTGTATGGAGACATACCCAAAGGGGATTTGTAAGCTGTACGGTATGCCCATAATGCATCAGTTAGTCTCAAGGACCAATCTTTCCGATTCGGGTTCACCGTCTTTTCTAAAATCTGCTTGATCTCTCTATTTGCAAGCTCGGCTTGTCCATTTGTCTGTGGATGGTACGGAGTGGAAACTTTGTGGCTAATTCCATATTTCTTCATCAATGCTTCAAATGGTCGGTTGCAAAAATGAGACCCTCCATCACTGATTATCGCTCTAGGAGTACCAAACCTGGACAACACATTCTCTTTCAAAAATTTCAAAACAATTTTGTGATCATTCTTTCGACATGGTATAGCCTCAATCCATTTTGACACATAATCCACCGCAACCAAAATATATAAGTAACCAAAAGATGGAGGAAAAGGACCCATGAAATCAATACCCCAACAATCAAATAATTCAATGACTAAAATTGGGTTAAGAGGCATCATATTCCTACGAGTAACTTTTCCCAACCTTTGGCAACTTGGACAAGTTTTACAAAATTCATACACATCTTTATGTAATTTAGGCCAATAAAAACCACATTGAAGAATCTTTGCAGATGTCTTTTTAGAAGAAAAGTGTCCACCACATGCCTCAGAATGACAAAAAGAAATAACACTAGCAATCTCATTATCAGGAACACATCTACGGATTACCTGATCTGGGCAATATTTGAAGAGATATGGATCATCCCAAAAGAAATTTCTCACCTCTACCATAAATTTCTTTTTCTCTTGTGATGTATAATGAGATGGAATCATGCCTGTCACAAGATAATTCACAATATTAGCGAACCATGGCATTTTCGAAACACTAAACAAATTTTCATCAGGAAATGAGTCATTTATAGGCAAAGGTTTAGAAGACTCTTCAAAATTTATTCTTGAAAGATGGTCAACAACAACGTTCTCCACTCCTTTCTTGTCTTTGATTGTAAGATCAAACTCTTGGAGAAGCAAAATCCATCTAATTAACACTTATTAGCCCAATTGCCCCCTGCAACTCATTTTGGGAAACCTTTTGCCCCTTGCAACTCCATTTGTATCCCATATGCCCCCTACAACTCATATTTTGGGACATTTTGCCCCATTTTCTGTTAAAGTTAACGGATTGCTGATGTGGCTATCCACATCAGCCAATGTGGGTCCCACATAGGTACACAAGAGCAAAAAAAATACTTTAAAATTTTTTTTACAATTTTTTTCTGGCCCTTTTTTTTTTGTTCTTATTACTCTCCTTTTCTTCCTCTGCAACAAACCGATCCGCATCTCTTTCGATCGATTCCTGCAATAGAACCCATTCGGATTCGATGTACCCATCATAATTACGATCGATTCCGTGAAGAAACCCAATTCCAATTCTCATCTGAAACCCCAATTTACCGATCAAAATTTTGTTCGCTCGATTCCGTCGAGATTTCCGGTGAACAAACAAACAAGCAAACAAACGAATCCCACCTGCAAAAGAAGCACATAAATGGATAGCGGTGTCGCCGGAGGCAGCGAGGGCAGCGGAGCTGCCTTAACCTTCACCGACGAGTACCTCTCCGAAATCGCCTCCGATGCAAATCTCAAGCCGGATCGGTTTTACAACTTCGCGATTCTCTGCCGGAAAGGGCGCGGCTCTTCGACGACGGGCTTTACAGAGCCGTCGATGTCTATCTCAAGGTCTCTATATATATACACAATCCGATTGAAATTCGAAAATTCGAATTCGATTATGAGAAATTTAAGATTGAAAATTGATTTTTTTATTTTTGTGAAATTCGAATTGGCAGGCTGGAACCGGAGCGCGAGAAGATCTGCGGGATTTTGGATTACCAGAAGCTGACGCTGGAGGCTTGTACGCACGCGTCGCAGAACGAGCGGCTGCCGCTGCGCGCGGTGGTGCAGGTCTTGTTCTTCGAGCAGCTTCAGCTCCGCCATGCCATCGCAGGGACCCTTGTCGCCGCCGCGCCGGACTCCACTCGGCCGTCGGTTCTGCGGCGCGAACATGAGGATGCGGAGGAGAGGGAGGAAGAAGAGGAAGCGGGGGGGGGGGGCCCCCCCGGCCGCGGGGGCGACAAGAAGAAGGGAGAATAAAAAAAAAAAAAAAAAAGAGGGAAAAAAAAAAAAAAAAAAAAAAAAAAAAAATTTTTTTTTTTGTTTTTGTATTTGTGGGGGCCCCATTGGCTGGTGTGGGTAGCCACCCCAGCAATCCGTTAACTTTAACAGAAAATGGGGCAAAATGTCCCAAAATATGAGTTGTAGGGGGCATATGGGATACAAATGGAGTTGCAAGGGGCAAAAGGTTTCCCAAAATGAGTTGCAGGGGGCAATTGGGCTAATAAGTGTCTAATTAACCTTGCCTTGGCTTCCTTCTTAGCGAGCAAATACTTCAATGCCGAATGATCTGTGAAAACAACAATTGGTGAGCCCAAAATATATGATCTGAATTTTTCCAATGCAAATACTACTGCAAGCAATTCTTTTTCAGTTGTAGTGTAATTCTTTTGTGCACTATTTAAAGTTTTGCTAGCATAATAAATCACAACATGTTTGTTCTCCCTTCTTTGGCCTAACACCGCACCAATGGCACCATCACTCGCATCACACATGATTTCGAAAGGTATAGACCAATCTGGGGGCTGCATGATTGGTGCAGATGTGAGCTTTTGTCTCAATTTCTCGAAAGCTTCTTGACACACTGGATTCCATTCGAATTTTGCATCTTTCTCCAACAGATTGTTTAATGGTCTTGCAATGACACTAAAACTTTGAATAAACCTCCTGTAGAAACCTGCATGTCCCAAAAAAGATCTAACATCTTTAATATTCATAGGAATAGGCAAATTAGAAATTAAATCGATTTTGGATTTATCAACTTCAATTCCTCTTTGAGAAACAACATGACCAAGAACTATGCCGGATGTGACCATGAATTGGCATTTCTCCCAATTGAGCACCAAGTTTTTCTCCTTACACCTGATAAGAACACTCTCCAAGTTAGATAAACAATTAGAAAATGAATCGCCAAAGACAGAAATATCATCCATGAATACTTCTAAAATTTTCTCAACCATGTCACTAAAAATGCTAAGCATGCAACGTTGAAATGTAGCAGGTGCATTACAAAGACCAAATGGCATTTTTCGAAAGGCAAAAGTTCCAAATGGACAAGTAAAAGTTGTTTTCTCTTGGTCTTCTAATGAAATTTCAATTTGGTAATATCCGGAATACCCATCAAGAAAACAATAACACATGTGCCCTGCAACTCTTTCTAAAATCTGATCAAGAAATGGTAAGGGAAAATGATCCTTTCGTGTTACTGAATTCAATTTTCTGTAATCTATACACATGCGCCATCCAGTAGTAACCCTAGATGGTACCATTTCACCATTCTCATTCTCAACAACTGTCACTCCTGATTTCTTCGGAACAACCTGTGTAGGACTCACCCAATCACTGTTAGAAATTGGATATATGATACCAGCATCATAGAGTTTAAGAACTTCCTTTTTAACAACTTCTTTCATGGTAGGGTTAAGTCTACGTTGAGCTTGTCTAACAGGTTTAGCTTTTTCCTCAAGAAAAATTCTATGATTACAAACCAATGGGCTAAATCCCTTAATATCAGACAAAGTCCAGCCAATAGCATCTTTATGCTCTCTCAAAACATTAAGTAACATACCTTCTTGGTGAGATTCAAGTTTAGAAGAGATTACCACAGGATATGTCTCATTATCACCCAAGAAAACATACTTAAGTCCAGCGGGAAGAGGCTTCAATTCACACTTTGGAGCTTCTTTGACTAGTGCTTGTGAGCTTGCTATAATGGGCAACTCCTCGAACTTTGGTACCCAGCCATTCGACTCCTCAACCTGTGCAGAATCCAACAAAGAACAGATTTGTTTAATTTCTGAATTTAGTTCAAAATTACAATCCATATTTATCAAACAATTTTGCAAAGGATCTGAATAACAAGAACAATTAAAGTAATCCTGAACAATTGTGCTAATCATGTAGATAGCTTCACAATTTTCATTGCTTCTTGGCTGCTTGCAAAGATTGAATATGTTGACCTCCAATGTCATGTTTCCAAATGATAATTGCATAAGCCCACTCCTGCAATTTATGTTGGCATTAGAAGTAGCAAGAAAGGCCCACCAAGAATAACTGGAATTTGAGAACTATAATCACCAACTGGTTGAGTATCCAAAACAATAAAATCAACAGGATAATAGAATTTGTCTACCTGCACCAACACATCCTCCAACATACCTCTTGGAATTTTAACTGAGCGGTCAGCTAATTGTAATGTCACAGAGGTGGGTTTTAATTCACCAAGACCCAATTGCACATAAACAGAGTAAGGCAACAAATTCACACTAGCACCCAAATCCAACAAAGCTTGTTCAATTATGAAATTTCCTATGATGCATGAAATCGTAGGACAACCTGGATCTTTGTATTTGAGTGGAGTGTTTGCTTGAAGAATAGCACTTACATTTTCAGTTAAATATGCAATCTTTTCAACATGATGCTTCCTCTTAACAGTACATAAATCCTTAAAAAATTTTGCATATGAGGGGATTTGCTTGATGGCATCTAAAAGAGGAATATTGATTTTAACTTGTTTGAACACCTCTAAAATTTCTGAAGTCTGATTCTTTTTTGAAGACTTAAGTGCTTGTGGGAATGGTATAGGAAATGGACACTTCAAAATTTCTACATCATCATTTTCATTGCCTTTATTTTCTGATTTCTCTTTTTCAATTTCTTTCTCTTTTTCAGAATCATCTTGCCCAATTATTTTTCCACTACGAAGCGTAGTAATGGCCTTAACATGCTCATGTGTGTTATTCAGAGAAGATGACGAAGTACTTACCTGCTCATGAGGATTGGGTTGAGCTTGAGAAGGAAGCTTACCCTTTTCTTGGATTGACAACGTAGAAGTAAGTTTAGATAGAGTGGTCTTGATCTCACCAATGTCCTGGGCATTTCTCTGATTTGTGACAGTTTGGGCTTGCATGAATTGCTTTAGAACATCTTCCAAACTTGATGATGAAGATGAAGATGATTGTCCTTCCATCTGTGGAGAATAAGAGGAAAAGTTAGTCCTTCTTTGATAAGAACTATCATTAGGATTATTTCTCCAACTAAAATTTGGATGATTTTTCCATTGTGAATTATAACTTTCAGAAAAAGGAGATTGCTTTTTAAATTGGTTTATAGAATTTGCTTGATCATGCAACATCTCTTTAAAAGCTGGGATTGTTGGACAATCTTTTGTTGCATGTCCCATGACCTCACAAACTCCACAAACCTCATAATGATCTTGACTAACAACTTGAGGAAATTTGGATTTAAGAGTTTCAACTTCCCTAGCCATTGTCGCCAATTGAGCTTTCAAATTGTCTTCTTCCTTGAGATGATAAATACCGCCACTAGAAATGTTTGACTTGGCCTTGTGAGAACTGGTTTCAACGGTGTTGAGAGTAGTCCAAATCTGAGACTTCTCTGCAAGTTCATCAAGAAAATCAAAAGCATCATCAGGATCTTTATGCATAAAATTCCCGTTACACATCATCTCAATGAATTGTCTATCTTTTGGGAGTAAACCATCATAAAAATAACTTACAACCCTCCAGCGTTCAAAACCATGGTGCGGACAAGACAACAACAAATCCTTAAATCTTTCCCAAGCTTGAGGTAAAGACTCAGTTTCTTTTTGAGAAAATGTGGTCATTTGTCGTTTCAAAGAATTAGTCTTTTGAATTGGGAAAAATTTCTTGAAAAATTCAGTTTGCATTTCCAACCATGATTGAATTGACCTTGACCTTAATGAATACAACCATGTTTTTGCTTTTTCTTTCAATGAAAATGGGAAAAGCTTAAGCAAAACCATGTCAGCATCACACCCTTGTGTAGGAAAAGTATAACAAACTTCCTCAAACTCACGCATATGCGAATATGGATTTTCGGATTCCATTCCATGAAATTTAGGCAAAAGTTGTATCATTCCCGGTTTAAAATCAAAATTTCGACCATTAGCAGGATAAACAATGCAAGATGGAATACTAGTACGAGCAGGATGCAAATAATCATGCAATGTTCGAATAGGTGGATTCTCATCATTATGAACACTATTATTATCTTCATCATTATTGTTGTTCACGTCAGCCATTTGTGAAGATTCGGTTTCAACTTGAGGTCTCTTTGCAAATCTACCAAACCGATCACGATATCTTTTTTTTTTTTTTTTAAATTTTTTTTTTTTTTTGTTCATAAAAAAAAAAAAAATAAAAAAAAATATAATACTATTTTTTTATTTTTTTTTTTTTTTTTTTTTTTATAATAAATAAAAAAAAAAAAAAAATAATAAAAAAATAAAAATAAAAAAAAAAATATATAAAATTAATTATATTTTATTAAAATATAAATATTTTTTTTTTTTTTTCTTTCTAATATTGTTTTTTTCTATAAATATATGTAACCATACCCAAACCGTCCACATGTCATCCTAGCAAGAGGCCACCAAGGCTTCCACAAGCCTCCAAGGAAGGGCAATGTGGGGAGCTCACCCCACATTACCCACATATTACAAGAAGGTCCAAACCCTTCCCTATAAATACTTGTCAACCCTCACAAGTCAAAGGTATCATTTACTACACTCACCAAATACTCTCTACTTGCCTTAAAGGCTCAGCCTCCTCTTAGCGTTGACTTAATCATCGGAGGGTCTTAGGCCGGCACCCCACCGGTGCTCCTTCGTTACTTCTCTGTGCAGGTACGCAGCCGATCCGGGAAGACATCCACCTGGCCGGGACAGGACCATCCGAGAACTCCTTCATCCGGCCAAGTCCCTCCGTGGCTGAACCTCCCCTTCCCGGACAGGAACCGTCCATCATCACCCGGAGCTAGCCTCCTAGCTCCCCGACACCGCAAGACCGACCGAATTCACCCCTTCACATTGACCGTTGACCTGAACCATTTTCAGACATCAACAGTTTGGCGCCGTCTGTGGGAATCGACCGAATTCCTACGTGCTTTATCACTAAGCGAAGAACAACCCATGTCTTCCCATCACCGCGAGGAGGAACCGGAGGATGGCGTTACGCGTCCCTGACATCACCGCTCGGACACGGCCGGTGCCCCTGAGGAGCCACCTCCCCAGCCCGACCCGCAAAAGAAGGCCAAGAGGGCCAGCAAGGATGAGCTCGCCAAGCGCCTTAAGGCGATGGAGGCAAGGGCCAATGCTTTGGAGGCCGAGAACAGCCGGATCCAAGCTTTGGAGGAGGACAACCGCCGGCTCCAATCCCGGAGTGCCGTCCTCAGTGAGCACTACCAAACAATGACGCAAAGGCTGCTGGAGGCCAACGTCAACATCGGCCATCTCCAAGAGCAGTGCGGTCGGGAGCTGAATGACGTTTTCGATTCCCAACTGCACACCCCGGATGTCGCTCCCACGGCCACTCAACCTCCACCGCCGGCCAAAGGAAAGCAGCCTGCGACCTCTCGCACGCCTACCACAACCCGGACAATCCTGTCTGGTAACTCCGGCCCCTCTCGGCCGGCCAAATCCGGCCCATCTCCCCCTGCCAACTCCCGAGTCTTCATCGGCCGAAACAATGGAGTGGCAAAAGCCTACAGTGAGGCTCGGGACCTCATCAATGATAAACGGGAGCAGATGGCCACCGAGGTGGTCACCCATAACATCAATCCGGCCGGCATGGGACCTCCTCCACTACCAACTCCGATCCATATAGCCTCGATAGTCACTCTCCCCGAGGAAACAGCCGAATCCAGTCATAGGGCACGCCCCAGCCGAACCGCGGCCCTCGCTACCGGCCATGCATCTCTACCCGCTCGGCAACCCCGAGGAAAAGCCGTGGTCGCACAAGAGGCGACAAGCGACCAGAGCATGATCCAGCAATTCTTGGACCAAGGCGAAGAGCTTGTCAAAGATAGGGCGAAGGAGCGCCAAGAGAGGACCGGACGGCCAGCAGCCACTCCTACCCGGGAAGGACCCTTCACCGACCGGGTCATCGCCTGTACGCCTGAGCTCGCCGAGATCGACTCCCGTTCGATCCGGATCGCCCTCTACGGCGGCGGCCCGGGAGAGTGTCCCAACGCCCACATGAATAGCTTCAAGTCTAACATGTTCCACAAGAACATCTCCGACCAAGCTCAATGCCTCTACTTCCCGAGCACACTCACGGGCGCAGCCCTCAACTGGTTCTTCCGCCTGCCGGCGGACAGCATAGACGACATGGCCAAAATGGAGGCCGCCTTCATCGAGCAACACCAAAGCCAAAGCTCCACTTTCTACTCATGTGAGGATCTCTACGCCATCATACAGGGCGAGAACGAGAAGCTATGGAAGTACGTGGCCCGATTCAGCCACGAATACGCCAAATGCCCTCGGACGGACGACCGGACGGCCGTGAATGCCTTCAAATCCGGGCTCCGCCCCTGCCAACTCCTATACCAACTCAACTTGGGGACGGACTTGACCTACTCCGAGTTAATGAAGGCGGCCAACGTCCACGCCCGAGCCGAACATCTGACAGAACTCAATCCGCGGCACGCGGCAGAGGCCAACCTCCGGGCATCCACTCCTCAGCCAGCCCCCACGCCCAACTACAGCCAGGTGCCGGCTCCAGCCGCCCACTACCCTCCGGCTCCGGCCCGGACATCAACGGCATACAATCAGCCGGCCCCGAAGCAAAACCCCTTTTCCTCGAACAAGAGGAAGGACGGCGCCCACCCAGTCTTCGGCAACCGCGACAAACGGAACCGGGGAGGCGGCCAACAAGTGTATCAGGCCTACCAAGCACGCAACCCGCTCCCCCCTGCCCCCGAGCAGCCGAGAAGGAACGATCGGGATCGGAGCCCCGGCAAGCAATATGCCCCCAAGTACTAGCAACACACCCCCCTTATCACCACCTACGAGGCCCACCTCCCGGTCATCGTAAATCTCCTCCCGGCACCACCACCATGGAGAACAGCGGGGAAGGCCGTTCAAAACCCCGGCGGCATCTTCTGCCAGTACCACCAAGCAACCACCCACGGCACCGAAGAGTGCCGGGTCCTCAAGGATCGTGTCGAGGACCTCGTCCAGGCCGGCCGGATAAACGACTTCCTCAGGGACAACAACCCCCCCAGCAGCAACTACGGCAGATCAACACCATCAGTGGCGGCACCACCCTGGCCGGCGACTCCAACCGAGCCCGAAAAGAGCACGCCCGAGCTTGCTATCCCGAGCAAGAGGTTTTGGCCCTCAACTATCGGGCCGAGAAGGTCCCCAAGACAGGATGGGGCTCCATCACCTTCTACGAGGACGAGGAGGAAGGCATCCTATACCCCCATGACGACCCGATCGTCATCCGGGCAGAAATCGCACACTACGACGTAGGGCGCATCATGATCGACACAGGCAGCTCGGTCAACATCATATTCCTGGAGGCCTTCCGATCCCTCAACATGGCCGACTGCTACATGGACCGCACCCGCACCCCTCTCGTCAGCTTTTCCAGGGACTGCATCCAGCCAATCGGCAGCGTCTACTTGCCCATCACCTTGAGCGCGGCCCCGCTGCGGACTCGCAAGGTAGTCACCTTCATGGTCGTCGACTGCCCGACGGCCTATAACGTCATCCTCGGGCGACTCGCCCTCAATCAGATGAAGGCCATCCCATCCTCCCACCTCCTTCTGGTCAAGTTCCCGACCCCCCACGGAATCGGTAGCGTTCGGGGCGATCAGCGGGCGGCGAGAGGATGCTACTCGGTAGTAGTGCGGCACGGCGGCAAGGGCACCACAGCCCTACCTCCTAAGGAGTCTTGCGCCATCACCACTACAAGCTCCGCGAAGGCACCTGCCCCAGACAGTTGCCCAGATGACCCGCGAGGCGAGGCCTCCACCTCCCAGGTCAAGCCCGCCGGGAACCTAGAGATGGTCTGCGTCTCAGAGGAACACCCCGACCGGCAAGTGAAGATCGGCGCGGAGCTCCCTCCTAACATCCGGGCTTCACTCATCAAATTCCTCCGCGACAACGCCGAGGTCTTTGCCTGGTCATACGCTGACATGCCGGGCATCTCCACCGACGTCATCTCCCACAAGCGGCGCAAGTTCGACGGCGAGCGATACGAGGCCATCCAAATGGAAGTGGAGAAGCTTTCCTCCATTGGCTTCATCCGGGAAGTGGAGTACCCGACCTGGGTCGCCAACCCCGTGGTCGTGCCAAAGTCGGGCGGGAAGTGGCGCATGTGCGTGGACTACACCAACCTGAACCAGGCAAGCCCCAAGGACAGCTTCCCATTGCCCCATATCGATCAACTCATCGACGCCACAGCTGGCCATGAACTCTTAAGCTTCATGGACGCCTACTCGGGCTACAACCAAATCTTCATGCACCCGGCCGACCAAGCGCACATAGCCTTCGTCACCGACCGGGGACTGTACTGCTACAAGGTCATGCCCTTCGGCCTCAAAAACGCCGGAGCAACCTACCAGCGTCTCGTAAACTCCGTCTTTTCCGACCTCATCGGCAAAAGCATGGAAGTTTACGTGGACGACATGCTGGTCAAGAGCAAGGCGTCCAGCGCACATGTGGACGACCTGTCGGCCATGTTCGCCAAACTCAAGCACTACAACATGCGGCTCAACCCCGCCAAATGTGCCTTTGGCGTTGGGTCCGGAAAATTTCTGGGCTTCATGATCAGCCAGCGAGGTATCGAGGTCAACCCCGAGAAAATCAAGGCTCTCGTCGATATGGAAACCCCCAAGACTCAAAAGGACGTGATGAGCCTCAATGGCCGGGTAGCCGCTCTCTCCCGTTTCATCTCGAAAGCCACCGACCGTTGTGCGCCTTTCTTCAAAGTCCTCAAGGACGGCCAAAAACTCGTCGACTGGACCCCGGAGTGCGACCAAGCCTTCGGCCAGCAGAAGGAGTATATGAGCAAGGCCCCGATCCTCGCCAAACCCGAGCATGGAGACGTACTGACTCTGTACCTCTCCGTGTCCGGAACGGCCGTCTCGTCCGTCCTCATCAAGGAAGTGGACAAGGTAGAGCACCCGGTGTACTACACCAGCAAATCCATGACTGGCCCGGAAACTCGGTATCCGGACATCGAAAAGCTTGCCCTCGCCCTCATATGTTCCGCCCGGAAATTGCGTTCTTACTTCCAGGCCCACGCTATCCTGGTCCTCACAAGCCAACCGCTCAGGCAAGTGCTCCAAAAGCATGAGACGTCAGGCCGGCTTATCAAATGGGCCATTGAACTCAGCGAGTTTGATATCACCTTCAAACCTCGCACGTTCGAGAAGGGCCAGGCAATCGCCAACTTTATTGCGGAGTTCACCTGCCCCGCAGCGACTGATGCCGGCGGATCGAACCCCGCCACGGCCACTACCATTGAAAATCCGGCAACTCACAACCCCGACGGAATGGGTTGGAAATTGTACGTGGATGGATCGGCCAACTCTAAGGGATGCTGCGCGGGGATAGTACTGATTTCACCCGACAAGGATGTCATCGAGTACTCTCTCCGGTTTGCTTTCCCGGCCTCCAACAACGTGGCCGAGTACAAGGCTCTCCTCGCCGGCCTCCGACTTGCCAAAGAAGTCGGCGCGGATAACCTCCTCATTTTCAGCGACTCTCAACTGGTAGTCAACCAGGTCACCGAGAACTTCGCTGCCAAGGATAGCTCCATGGCCTCCTACATGGCGCAGGTCACATACCATTTGAGCCAGCTCAAGCGCTTCGAGATCAAGCAGATCCCCCGATCCGAGAACAGCCATGCGGATGCTCTCTCTCGGCTCGCTTCGGCCATCTTCGAACCAGCCAAGAGAAGTATCCCGGTCGAAACCTTGGCCAAGCCAAGCACACTCGCCCTCGGTGTGATGCAGGTCGAGCCGGACACCAGCTGGATGGCACCTATCCGGGCTTTCCTAACAGACGGGAAGCTCCCGGATGACTCCCTCGAAGCCCGGCGACTCCAACGTCGAGCAACGAGGTATACCATAATCCAAGGGAAGCTCTACAAAAGAGGTTTCTCGGAACCATGCCTCCGGTGTTTAACCCCGACTGAGGGCTCCAAGGTCATCCGGGAGATCCACGAGGGCATTTGCGGCAATCATTCCGGCGCTAGAGCGTTGGCCCACAAAATAATCCGACAAGGATACTACTGGCCAACACTAAACGCTGACGCCCATGCCTTCGTCCAGAAGTGCGAAAAGTGCCAGCTCTTCGCCACCATCCCCCATTTGCCGGCTGAACCCCTTACCCCGATCGTCAGCCCTTGGTCCTTCGTCCAATGGGGACTCGACCTGATCGGCCCAATGCCTGCCGGGAAGGGCCAAGTCAGGTTCGCTGTTGTGGCCGTTGACTATTTCACCAAATGGGTGGAAGCCGAGGCATTGGCCACCATCACCGCGGCCAAAATCAAAAGCTTTGTCTGGAGGCACATTGTCTGCCGATTCGGCATCCCGAACTCGATCATCACCAACAACGGCCCCCAGTTCGACTGCAAGATATTCCAAACCTTCTGCCAAACCTTCGGAGTCAACCTCTGCTTCTTGTCCCCGGCACATCCCCAGTCTAACGGCCAAGTCGAAGCGATCAACAAGATCGTCAAGCGGACACTAAAAACCAAACTTGACAACGCCAAGGGATGCTGGCCGGACCTACTCCATGAGGTCCTCTGGTCTTACCGGGGCTCCCCGGTGCCCCCCCCGGCGCCTCCGGGGGGGGGGGGGGGGGGCCGCGGGGCCCTCGGCCCCCCCCCCCGGGGCCCCTTTGAGGTCGGGGGCAAAGAGGGGACTGGCTTCCTTGATTTTCGGGGGGAACAAGGGAGGGGCCCGCCCCCGCGCCTTTTTTCACAGCGTTTTGCCGGTCCCGCCGGGGTGCGCAACCGAACTTAAATCGGGGGCTGGTGGGGGGGGGGTGGAAGCCAAAATAATCCCGGCCAGTTAGAACGCGCCACGTGGATTCTAGTCCCGAAAGGACGAGCATACCCTTGACGGAGATTATGAGCTGCTAAGCCGTCATCTCGGTCAAAGGGGAGATCACGAGACCTCCACGAAGTTCGTCTCCTCTCCAGGAGGGCCCCTCGGAGACCACCACATCTCGGGAAGTGATCTCGGAGATCGGACAACCGTTCAAGTGCATTAAATCTCATTTAATGCTCATATTAAACCTGCCAAAGGAAGATCCTCCTACAACCACTATAAATAGTGGTCATCATTTGCCATTCAAGGTAATCACAAAATCCTCCACAAACTCCTAAGTTCCACGAATATAATTCTGACTTAGGCATCGGAGGCCCTTTGGCAAACCCCCCACCGGGGTTAGTCAATTCCTTTGATGTTATTTTCTTTGTTTTGCAGGTTCGTTCGTCATTCAACAAGGTGGACGAAATTTGTACAAACAAATTGGTGCTTTCATTGAGAGCTTGAGTTATACTCAAGTTTCTCTCCACATCTGAGTATTGAAAGCAATACTCGATCTACATCTACATTCAAGCAACATCTTTGGATCTACCATTGTTTAAGGTTTGTCCTTGAACAGACATGGTGGACACGAGAAGAACGAGGAGCAGGAAGATGGGTGGCCACACCTCAAGGAGCACGATAGTTGCGGTGCCCCAAGCCTGAGACGTGTCATACACTGCGAGCTTGGATTCATACCTTATCGCCAATCCTCGAGTGACCCCAACCACGACGCTACCAACAATTCAAGTCTCTGATGGCTCGAGACTAGCGGCCCAAACAGTCACCAAAGGTGTAGTGGGGCCTAATCGCACTCCTCCAAGCAAAGTAGCTGCTCCTATAGGAGGCCATCTTACCCCAGTCGTCTCGGCGGGGCGGGCAAGCAAAGTAGCTGCTCCTAGGGGGGGCCCTTCCCCCCCCCCCCCCCCTCCCGCGTTGCTGCGGGCCCCTCTTTCCCCCTTCCCCTCCGCGGCCCCGACGGTGAGACCAAGCAAAGTAGCTGCTCCTATAGGAGGCCATCTTACCCCGGTCGTCTCAGCGACTGCGACGGTGAGACCAAGCGACAAAGCTGCTCCTATGGGAGGCCATCTTGCCCCAGTCGTCTCAGCGACTGTGACGGTCAGACCAAGTAACGTAGTTGCTCCTATAGGAGACCATCCTACCCCAGTCATCTCAGTGACTGCGATGGTGGGACAAACAATTGAGAGGAAACTCAACTCTCTTCCAAGTTCAGGCAAGACAACATCTCCTACAGGAGGTTGTCCTACCCTAGTCGTCTCGGCAACTGCGACGGTGGGACTTACTATTAAGAAGGTGCTCAAGGCCTAGTCTCGGTGTTTAGGGCCTAGACATGGAGCTCAAGGCCTAGTCTAGGAGATCAAACCCTAGTCTCGAAGCCTAAAAATTCAATCTCGGGAAGTGAGGAGACGAAGGCTCAAACGTCCCCGACCCACATCGAGAGGAGAGGAGATGTAAGTGTTCCCTCAAGAAAGGTAGCTGCTCCCATAGGAGGCCATCTTACCCCAGTCGTCTTACGGGCCCCAGGAGACGGTGGGACAAAGCAAGATAACGGCTCTTACTGGAATCAATCCTACCCCAATCATTTCAATGATTGGAACGATAGGACCCACTATTGAGGAGAAGCTAAAGGCCTAATCGCGAGCTGAAAGGCATAATCTCAGAGTTCAAAGCTTAGTCTCGAAGCTTAAAAATCCAATCTCGGGAAGCGAGGTGACAAGGGCTCAAACGTCCCAAACCCACATCAAGAGGAGAGGAGACGTAAGCGCTCCCCAAAGCAAGGTAGCTGCTCCTATAGGAGGTCATCCTACCCCAGTCGTCTCAACGACTGCGACGGTAGGACCAAACAAGATAGCGGCTCTCACTGGAATTCATCCTACCCTAGTCATTTCGACGATTGAGATGGTGGAACCTACTATAAGGAAAGAGCTGAAGGCCTAGTCTCAAGCTGAAAGGCCTAATCTCAGAGTCCAGGTTTGGTCTCGTAGCTCAAAGGCCTAGTCTCAAAGCTTAGAGGCCTAGTCTCAAAGCTTAGAGGCTTTGTCTCGAGCTCATGGCCTAGTCTCGAGCTCATGGCCTAGTCTTGATGCTCAGGACATGTTCGCGGAGCTTAGAGCTTAGTCTAAGTGCTCAAAACCTAGTCTTGGGAGGTGAGGAGACGAGAGCTGAAAGCTCCCAAACCCGCATCAAGAGGAGAGAAGACATAAGTGCTTCCTAAAGCAAGATAGCTGCTCTTACTGGAAGCCATTCTACCCTAGTCGTTTCGGCGACTAAGAAGGTGAGACTTACCATTAAGAAGGACTTAAAGGCTTAATCTCAGAGCTCTAAGGCCTAGTCTCGAGCTCATAGCCTAGTCTCGATGCTCAAGGCATGTTCGCAGAGCTCAGAGCTTAGTCACAGTACTCAAAACCTAGTCTCGAGGGGTGAAGAGATGAGAGCTCCAGTGACCCTAACCCGCATCAGGAGATGTGGGAATATGATCTCTAACCTTCCTAACTTGCTATTAGAGGTGGTGAGACGAAGGCTTTAACCTTCAAGCCCCACACTAGGAGATGAAGAGACACATTGCAGAGACTATCAAGCAACACCTTGGCTAGCCCTCTCTAGGAGTAGGTTAGATCAGGGCCTAAACTCTTGAAGATCATGGATGCAGTGCGAGATCATCGGGTATGGTCCCAACCTTAGCTTTTTGTCCAGTGGCAACCCACGTTGTCCATTCAACTCGACGACCACTACCCGATGGCAGAGCACACCATGGAATCTGTCACATGGTGGCCAAATAGAGCTTCAACCATGGCCAGTGATGCAATCCATCAAGACCGGCGATCCAAACTACATCTCGAGGTGTAGTATGAGATATGAGCCCAGCACTCCAAGAACAGTCGCTGGTCCCATAGGAGACCATCATACCTCAGTCTCTTCGACAGCTGCGACTGTGGAACGAAATAAAGTAGTTGCTCCTAACGGAGGCCATCTTGCCCCAGTTGCCTCAGCGACTGCGACGGTGGGAGCGAATATCGAGGGGAGGACTTGATCTTCTCCAAGACCTGACGGGCAAGTCCCACTGGGGCCAAGCTTGATAGGTCCATCCGGACCAAGTGTCCATGAAGAACATGCCCGCCAAATTGAGGACCTAACGACGGCTCTTAGCCAACAAACCTTGGTTGGCTAACCAACAAAGGAGGCTGGTGAACCAATCACCGAATTGACCAAATTTGATTCAGAATGCGACTGCGAGATCTCCTAATCAGGAGACCAATAAAGATCAGATGTCCTTCTGACAAGTGGAAGGGAAGAACCTGGCAATTGATCTCTATGCAAGGAGCGTAACACAATCAAGAATGCACTCCAGGCTAGGCCCACACCTAAGCATACGGTCCCGATTGGGTCTATCCACGAGTATCCATTCAAGACTCGGTCCCCAAAAGGACATACCCTCAGGTCAGGAGTCACGGCCAAAGGAGGCGCCTGTTCATGCCTTGGATCACACGTCTCAATCCATTCAAGACTTGGTCCCTTGGGGGATTCCCAAGGACCTAGTCACATTCGGAGATCGGGATCACCCCTTCCAAACAACCACTTTGAAGCCAACTCCTCTAATCCCCTCATTCCCAGAGGGGAGAGGAGACCACAACGCCTGCAGCGACATGCCAAGCTTCAAGTTGTACATCACTGGAGGCGAAGGAGGCCAAGACCTCTACAAGTTGAGGATATCGAGCAGTTACTGGCTCGACGCCTTAGAGATCTCCGACCACAAGGAGACCTGGAATATGCCCTCCGAAGACAGGTGGCAGTGAACAATGACTCACCGTTCACCGATGAGATCAAACGAGCAAGTCTCCACAACAGAAGACCACCATGAATAAAGTGTTCACCTCTCCGTGGACCCTCATCCTAGAGCGTCACCTCAAAACATGTGGCATTTGCATGTTGACGGGTCATCCAACCAAAAAGGAGTGGGGGCATGTCTTGTCCAAGTATAAAGCAATCCATCGCACTTGGCTTCAAGGCTTCCAAAGACAAGGCAAAGTATAAAGCACTTGGATGTACAAGATAGATGCTTAGGCCTCCACCAAGCATCCAAAAATTAAGCTTCATATCCCCAGCCAAAGCAGGGAGCTAATCAAGGTGGATCAAGCCATGAATCACAATTCATGGGGACTAGACCGCTAAGAAGAAAGAATTCATCTCTTTTTTCTTAGCCAAGGAGAAGGTGATGAAGAAATCCAACCCAAAATATCGGCCACAACAATGGGGTCAAGAAGACAACTCTCATCTCCTCCCCACTATTGAGGAGGAGATGTGGAGTCCTGTAGAAGATGTGATGCGTATCCCCCTCGATCCTAATCGATCAGAGTGGCAAGCTCAAATCAGATCTCAGATTTTCCCGAGAGAACGAGATGAGTTCACCACTTTTCTCCGATATAATAGAGACCCTGGAATGCCTATAATGTGAGAAAGTGTTACGTATTGCACATCAAGAAAGATCAATCCGAAGGGAAATTATGTTCCTAGAATTGAGGGCTATGTTCAAAGCCTTATCCATTGTATATCGTACTTTGTCTCGAGAAACATCTATTATGAAGTTTTCAATAAAAGTATGGAATTTTTCCACATATCTCCACTATCAACAAGATGCAACTCTTGACAATCATATGAGACAAAGGGAGTGACTCGGAGACGTCTGAGCACTCCACTTATCTCTGCTCTCAGCTGGAGACGTCTGGCTGAGAAGCGAGATCTCAAGTCTTCAAAAAGACATCTAAAAAAACCCATCTACGGGTGGCCCAAGTTGCATTAATCTCGTTGGACTAGGCAACCCATGAATCATGGCCCCTATCCAACGAGGCAAAGCAAGAGGTCTAAAAAACCCATCTAAGGGTGGCCCTTGGTGCTCTCACTCTTCTGGGAGACAACCTAAGAGGTCTAAAAACCTATCTATGGGTGGCCCAAGTTGCATTAATCTCGTTGGACTAGGCAACCCATGATCTATGGCCCCTATCCAACGAGGCAACGCAAGAGGTCTAATACCCATCCATAGGTGGCCCAAGTTGCATCAATCTCGTTGGACTAGGCAACCCATGAATCATGGCCCCTATCCAACGAGGCAACGCAAGAGGTCTAAAAAACCCATCTAAGGGTGGCCCTTGGTGCTCTCACTCTTCTGGGAGACAACCCAAAAGGTCTAAAAACCTATCTATAGGTGGCCCAAGTTGCATTAATCTCGTTGAACTAGACAACCCATGATCCAAGACCCCTATCCAATGAGGCAACGCAAGAGGTCTAAAAAACCCATCTAAGGGTGGCCCTTGGTGCTCTCACTCTTCTGGGAGACAACCTAAGAGGTCTAAAAACCTATCTATGGGTGACCCAAGTTGCATTAATCTCGTTGGGCTAGGCAACCCATGATCCATGGCCCCTATCCAACGAGGCAACGCAAGAGATCTAAAACCCATTCATAGGTGGCCCAAGTTGCATCAATCTCGTTGGACTAGGCAACCCATGAATCATGGCCCCTATCCAACGAGGCAACGCAAGAGGTCTAAAAAACCCATCTAAGGGTGGCCCTTGGTGCTCTCACTCTTTTGGGAGACAACCCAAGAGGTCTAAAAACTCATCTATGGGTGGCCCAAGTTGCATTAATCTCATTGGACTAGGCAACCCATGATTCATGGCCCCTATCCAATGAGGCAACGTAAGAGGTCTAAAACCCATCTACAAGTGGCCCAAGTTGCATTAATCTCGTTGGACTAGGCAACCCATGAATCATGGCTCCTATCCAACGAGGCAACGCAAGAGGTCTAAAAACCCATCTAAGGGTGGCCCACGCTGCTCTCTCTTTTCTGGGAGACAGCCAAGAGGTCTAAAGCCCTTTTTAACAAGGCAATACATGAAGATTACCTTTGCAAAAGTAATTCACCTTAAAGAGGAAGGCAAGTGACACTCTCAGCTGATCTCGATCTAGTAAAATGTCATGAGATGAAGGCCATGTCTTCACTAATTCAAGACAGGAAGGCCAAACAAATTCAAAAGGAAAGGCTGCCAGGAATATAAAGCAAAAAGAGGCAACTTGCTCTCATTTCTTCTCGGCCTTCAACCTATTGACTTCGTCTCTGGAAGCCTCCAACTCCGAGAGCACATTCACTTGAAGGGTTACGAGGGTCGAACGAACTCCACACAACTCAGACTCTAGTTTGATTACAAGATCTTCAAATTACATGAGCTTATGATCCATTTTTAACAAGATTCCTTCTCCTCAACAAGCTCCTCTTTTATTAAAGTAAGATCAGAGACCACCCTCAAATACTTCTCTTCAGAAAGAACAAGAGTAGATTTCATGTCCAAGTTCTCATCTTCCCATCGCTTCAGTTGATGAGAAGTGGGGGCATGGAAGAGAGATGAATCACTTAACTATTTCTCTTAACTTTCTTGTTTTCAAAGGAGTCAACACAAATCACTACACCCCCTAAGGTGCTCTCAGAAAGATCATTCAAGTCGACATCAACAAAGAAGTTGCCAATATCATGTCTCATTCATTGCAGCACCAAGATCAAGAGGAATCCCTCAAGCTCTTCCAAAGGTTTACTTGACAATTCTCTAGTAGCCTACACAGACAAAACCATAACTTCCACGCCATCACTATTAAATGAAGTTGGCAAAGGAACTTCCATGCCATCGCTATTAAATGAAGTTGGCAAAGTAGGAGCAAGCAGAAGATCCACTGCTGCATCAACATTAAAGCTCCTTGAGACCTCTCTCGAGACCTTCTTGAGACCTCTCTCGAGACCTTCCCCGAGACCTCCTTCGAGATCTTATTCGAGACCTCCCCCGAGACCTCCTTCGAGATCTCAGTGGAGACCTTTCCCGAGACGTCTCTCGAGATCTCTCGAGATCAAACCCATCTTCTTCAAAGGACCACACCTCAAAACGCTTCAGCTGATTCACTCGTTCACTAAGCAGCGCATTCGGCTGTTTACCTGTGGTACGTTTCCCCCTAGACGACTTGAGGATTACACTTCATCTCCCATATAACTATCTTCATGTCTTGGCCTCTTCTCTTTGGAGACCAAGAGATTGCTCTCGGCCTCAGCTCGTCTTCTCTTCGATCTGCCGGAGACCTCGGATAGAGAATCAACATCAATCACATTGGGAGGGCAAAGAGATAACCCATCAGTCCTCACTCTCCATGGACTCAACAACCATCTCCATTCCGTGTACTCACCCGGAAGACCAACTATTAGCTTGATTTTGTTCATATCCGGCTTTGTAGTGACCCCTTTGAAAAACCGTTTCAAATCAACAAAATAGAAGCTTTTACAAGACGAGCGGTCCAAGGCCATCAATATGGCTTGAAGATCTCGTAGCGTGAAGTTGAGTAACCAACGAGATCTCAAGCCTAGAAATCAAGATCTATCAACTTGAAGACCCGCAGTGTGAAGTATAGTAACCAACGGGATCTCATATTGATATCAAATTTAGACAAGTCTAGACCTTTGATTTTGAAAGGAATCAGCACGAGACTCACCCTGAAGCTCCCTAGCATCCTTTACACCGCTCTCAAACCTCCAAAAAGATGAAGTTCAGAATCTCAAACCTCCTAGAAGATGAAGATCAGACTCTCATACCTCCAAGAAAGAAGATTGGACTCTCAAATCTCCTAAAAGATGAAGATTAAGACTCTCGTACCTCCAAGAAAGAAGATTAGACTCTCAGACCTTCAAGAAGATGGAGATCAGACTCAAACCTCCAGGCAAAAAGATACATTGAATTTCATCCATTTAAGTCAGCTCAGTATCAGTAATGAAGCTCTCTATTTCAACTCTCCCGTGTTAAGGGGGGCACCATCACATTTCTCCAAATACTCAATGGAAGGCTTACCAATCAGCTTCTCAGTAGACACCTCAGTATCAAGACCTGCATCAGTACACAACCCTTCATATACTGGGGGCAATAGAGGAGCAAACCACAAGCCAACAACAACATCACCATTGAAGTCATCTCTCGAGACCTCTCTCGAGACCACTCTCGTCGAGACCTTTCTCAAGACCTTTTTTGAGACCTTGTCCATCTTCCATAAACAACTGCCCATCATAACTTTTTGGAATTCTCATTGACCAGGTACATGTAAAATATTTTTGAGTATTAAACATAGTCTGGACCTAATTCCCTCTGATGGTCAGGCCGTAAGGAGGTCGACTAGGTTCCTGTTTCTTCTCCTGATGGCTACGCCGTAGGGAGATGAAGCCGGTTTCGGACTATGTGATATGCTTAATCTACTTTTGTCCGAGTCCTCAAACACTTCAACTCATCATGAAGAAGTGAATTTGGCTTTTTACTTGCTCCGATGAGAAGACATGCAACGTCCTTCCCTCAGACAACAAGAAGACAACACCTCATCTCCAAAGGAGCTCTCAGTCAGCCAATCCTCAGATCACTACCTCTTCTCCTCGGGAGATAAGAACTCATTCTCCTACAAGGCCATACTCTCAACGCCAGCTTGGAGCAGAAGCCAAGAAAGGAAAAGGACTACATCTCCCTTTTGTTTCCTACATCAACTCAGGCAGATGTGGGGGCATTTGTGGAAGCCAAAATAATCCCGGCCAGTTAGAACGCGCCACGTGGATTCTAGTCCCGAAAGGACGAGCATACCCTTGACGGAGATTATGAGCTGCTAAGCCATCATCTCGGTCAAAGGGGAGATCACGAGACCTCCACGAAGTTCGTCTCCTCTCCAGGAGGGCCCCTCGGAGACCACCACATCTCGGGAAGTGATCTCGGAGATCGGACAACCGTTCAAGTGCATTAAATCTCATTTAATGCTCATATTAAACCTGCCAAAGGAAGATCCTCCTACAACCACTATAAATAGTGGTCATCATTTGCCATTCAAGGTAATCACAAAATCCTCCACAAACTCCTAAGTTCCACGAATATAATTCTGACTTAGGCATCGGAGGCCCTTTGGCAAACCCCCCACCGGGGTTAGTCAATTCCTTTGATGTTATTTTCTTTGTTTTGCAGGTTCGTTCGTCATTCAACAAGGTGGAAGAAATTTGTACAAACAGGTCGGGGCGCGGGGGGGGCCGACCCCCAACGGAAGCCGGCGCGGCGCGCCCCCCCCCGCCTTGGGGGGGCCCCCCCGAGACGCCCCCCGCCTCCCCCCGGGGGGGTTTTTTGGGCTCTGGGGGGGGGGGTTCCGGTCCGCCGGAGTAAGGAGTCCGAGGTGAACGTCGCCGTCCGCGGGCCGGACGTTGATCTCATCAACGACATACTTCTCGGTTTCCGGTCTCCCGGCGACGCCTTCACGGTCGGCTCGCGGATCGGCGATGTGCGGCCGGATATGGCCATCCCCATGTTAAAAGAACAAATAACATTGAACATCAAAGATATAAGAAATTATCAATTCATACCAAGACTTGGATTGAAGAACACTTCACAAACTTACACAAAGAACATTCCCTTTAGCCCTAGCTAGAGTTTTAGCAACAAAACATAATGTAAAAAGCTTACAAATAATCAAAATTCAAGTAAAGCCAAGATGATCCATGAGATGAGTGGACTCCTCCTTTTATAATGTAGTCTTTGGTTGAGAGTAATCTTGTGGAGTAGTGGGCATTGATCATCAAAGTAATGGCAATTAGTGGGTAATGTAAATTGATGGAAAATGAAGTGTAGTAATTGAAATTCATGGTGGCGATGGAGTGGGGAGAAGGAGGCATCTTCTTCTTTAATTCAGAATTGATGGTGGAGTTAAAATGGAATGGAAATGGGTCTTGGGATGCTCACGGCTGAAACTTTCCACTTCTCCTCCTTTTCACATATTTCTTTGTTTGGTTTAATTAAGTAATTAAACCACCAACACATCATTTCACTTTGAGCTGAACAGTTTTGGACCGAAGATACCCTTGGACTTGCATATTTTTGGGCCTTTTTACTTCTCCTCTTGAAGCCTTTTCATCCATCATTTACTACAAAATGCAAATATACAAAATAAGTGCCCAATCAAATATAAGAATTCCTTAACTCTAATTATGAGCATGAAATGCAAACACTACAAGAAACCAATACAGTTAAGCTCATACAACACCTAAAACTCTCCAAAAGAATAGTAAAAATATGCACTTTGAGACTCTCATCACATAGCTTTTATCCAAGACTTATCCTGAGCTACATCTACAAATTTCTCAGGCTCGATGACACAGAGATTGCATTTTGCTATGATCTCATTTATGTTTCCCCATCTCAGTGGGGTGTCATCATAGGTCTCAGAGAGCCTTATGCCTCCTGAACTGCTAGAACCTGGTGTATGCTCACTTACCAAATGTCTGGTAGCCCTCTCCAAACTTCCAGAACCTATAGTAGGGCTATCAGCATCTGATACAGCTGGTGTAGCAGGTTTTGGACCATTTTCAGCTTCCAAAACTTCTACATACTCCTTAAACTGCTGTTGCTCAGAATTTGATTCCCAATCCCATTTGGCCTCCTCATCAAACACAACATCTCGAGATAAAGTCAATGCATTGGTAGCAGGATCAAATACCCTGTACCCTTTCTCACAGGTACCATATCCCACAAACACTCTTCTAGAGCTCTTAGCATCCAACTTTTGTCTCTGCTCACTAGGTGTATGCACATAACAGATTGAACCAAATACTCTGAGGTGTGCTATACCTGGTTTCCTGCCACTGAAAGCTTCAAATGGTGTTGTGTCACTGAGTGCACTAGTAGGACACCTGTTGAGTAGATACACTGCAGTGTGGACTGCTTCTGCCCAGAGAAAATAAGGGATTTCCTTATCATGCAGCATGGCTTTTGCCATTTCCACAACCGTTCTATTCTTTCTTTCCACTACCCCATTTTGCTGAGGTGTGTAGGCCACACTTAGCTGCCTTTGAATACCTTCTGCTTCACACAGATTCAAGAACTCAGTAGATAGGAACTCTCCTCCTCTATCACTTCTCATGCACTTGATCTTGAATCCACTCTGCAACTCCACCATTGCTTTGAATTTCTTGAAACAACTGAAGGCTTCTGACTTGTTTCTCAGGAAATAAACCCAAGACATTCTATTGAAGTCATCAATCAATAGCATGAAATACTTGTTTCCTGCTAGAGATTCAGTTTGCATAGGGCCACATAGATCAGTGTGCACTAACTCCAGGGGATTCCTTGCTCTCCAAGCCTGTCCTTTGGAAAACACTCCCTATGTTGCTTCCCTAACTGACATCCTTCACATATAACCTTAGGATCTTCTAACTGTGGCAGACCATGAACCATTTCCTTGTTCCTCAGCTTCTGCAGACCATCATAATTCAAATGTTTCAACCTCTTGTGCCAAGTCTTTGTGCAATGCACTATACTTGCACGCATAGCTACCTGGTTTTGTGCAGTTAGTGTCAAAGGGTAGCATCTGTTTTCTTTTACTCTAACACTAACCACCAAGTTTTCTACTGTAGGACCATCGAATACACTGCATCTTCCACCTCCAAACAGCAAATAGTATCCATGCTCATCCATCTGTCCCACACTTAAAAGATTCTCCCTCAACGATGGCAAATACATGACTTGTCTAATGTATTTCCTTCCCCTATTGGTGTCAATAGCTAGTGACCCCATACCAGCAACCTTTTCAATAATTCCATTAGGCATCTGCACTTGTCCAACCACATTGGTATTCACATCAACTAATAAACCAACATTCCCAGTCATGTGATTGCTACATCCACTATCTATGTACCAATCATCATCCATCTATTTCTTTTCTGTGACTGCATTGCTGACATAGAACAGATTCCCTGTTGTCTCCAGTTGGTTTGCACAATTAGCCTTAGCTTTATTGCTTGTGCAATCTCTGGCCCAGTGACCAAATCTGTCACAGTTGTGACATTTGGTTTGGCCTTTAAACCTACATTCACCATAATGGTACTTAGAGCACACTTTGCATTAAGGTTTTCCCTCATTTTGAGTTGTATTATGACCATTCGAGCTATCAGTTCTTGGCTGATTGAACTTAGGCTTAGACTCCCACTTCTTCCCTTTTCCATTCTTCTTTGAGCTTGCAGCTTGGCCAGAGTTCTTTGATTGGTTCTTTTGATTCAAGGATAAAGAGGAGAATGCTCTCTCTGTGACATTCTCTGAGTGTGAATCCAGCCTTTGTTCTTGGCTCTTCAATATGGCAACAACTTCTTGTAAGTCTACCTCTCTCAGATCCTTGGTATTTTCAATCACTAAACATATAGGATTATAGGTTTTTGTAAGAGAAATCAATACTTTCTGCACCATTCTTTCATTTGACAGAACTTCACCAAACGTTTTCATCTAGTTTATGATTTCAGTGAGCCTTGTGAGATACACAGTGAGGCTCTCATCGTCCTTCATACGTGCGTACTCGAACTCCCTTCTTAAGCTCTGTAGTTTCACCGATCTTACTTGGTCTCCTCCATGGTATTCTCTGTACAACAACTCCCAAGCCTCCTTTGATGACTATGCATTGGCTATTCTGGGGAAGATCTGGTCAGTAACCGCATTTTGGATTATTGCCAGCGCCTTTGCATCTCTCATGAGCATCAACGTCAGCTTCTCGTCTTCTTCATCATCTTCATCAGTCTCTGGTTCGCGAAGACATTCGTCTCCTTCTTCTTGATGATCGGAACCCCTTCTCCACAAGTTTCCACATACCATGTGACTTAAAGATGGTGACCATCTTTATTCGCCAGAACTCATAGTTCTTGCCAGCGAACACTGGTCCTTTTATCTCAGAGCTGCTTGAGCTCGCCATTGTCGCCGGAATCTGGGTTTCTCGCCGGTTTCTGGAAAAAATCACGAGTTCTGCAACTTTTCCAGTAGAGCTCCGATGATGATTTTTCGAACGGGGTTTTACTCCTGAGCTTACACGCGGCCTATCAACCAACTCGCCCAGTTTTAGAACAAACCTGGCTCTGAGGCCATGTTAATGTCTCTGTATTGCAGGTTTGCTTGTGCGGAACACAACAAGATTTCAGCAGATGGTGGACTAGCTTGTATAGGTTTAGATTATAGGCTTTGTGTATGTATGTATTTGAGATTTGATGTATTGAAGGAGATAACAATGGTGGATTGAATGTTGTACGGATAGAGAGAGAAATAAGCAAAGATGTAAACTTTTTTGAGATTGAATGAAAAGGATATTTTCTCATTACTTGCAAAATGGTCCAGTACAGCTATTATACTCTCCTAACTATACTGTGCGTTTTGATTCACGCATTCTGCATTTTACAAGAGTATTGGATTCGCTGCATTGCAGTCCATTACATAATCAAATCCTACACTAGTCACGTGGACAGTGAATGCATCATTTTCCAGCTCAGCTTCAGTCTTCATTCTTTATTGTTCTTGTCTTCATGAGCCAATTCATAAGCTTCAACCTTCAACCTTCAACAATTAGGCTGTCTACCTTCAATAATATCTAAAACCTTTTCACACATCTCTTTCATCTGATTGAAGGAAACAGATGAAATAAAAGGATCATTTGCACTTGCTAATTAGCATCCAGAAACTAGTTGAACCATGCATTCAAGCTGTCAGTTTGTTTTACTTATACTAATAAAAATTCATCAAACAGCTTAGAGAGAATAAAAGATAACAGAAGGCAGTGTGATTCCGACTTACCCTCAAAGGAGTTGATGACGACAAAGCATAATCTTTTTGAAGATCCCGGGAAAGAATTACCGAAAGTTCATTGGACAACCATGACATCCACAAACCATGCGCTTTGATGCGGAGATCTCGCATAGCTACGTTTAGCTCCTCAAGTTTCGGGCTTGCACTTTGGCTTGCTCCAAGCAATGCTGCAGTAGCAGATGAATTGTTTCTTCTAGAACCATCCATAGGACTATCAAGAACAGGTGAATCAGTGGGGCGTCTAGATTGTCTCAACATGGATGGAAACTTATCAAATGCCACAGACCCAGTTACATAATTTACCCAAGACCTTGGAGGGCCAAGTATGATGGGGATGTGCTTGGAGTGGTTCTGCAATGCAAACAAGAGCCTCCGAAGTGCCCTGTCAACAGTTACCGGCCCTTGTTCGCCTTTTCCATTTTCCAAATTGTCCAGCTCCCTATTCAGCTGCGTCAATATACTCGAAATGGTTTGGCAACACTTACTTTGCAGATAGATTGCCAAGTCCTTTAATCTAAGAGCTGCCTTGGGAGATTCCAAGAAATACAGCAAGTCATCAAGAACATCCTGACAGCTACTATCCACCGCATCCCTTACACTACTAACTTGAGGACCGAAATAGAAATTCAGACAACTCTCTTCACAAGGCATATATACCAGCACTACTATTAACCTTCTTAACATTATTACTATTATTACTATTACTGGATTTAGATTCCACAAACCAAACTCCACCACCAGCACCAAGGAAATCAATAGGATCATCTTCCTTAGCATTAACGGCCCTAGTGAGCTCATAAAACCACAATCACCTTCATTCTCGAGACGAATGCGGGTTCGAATATACTGTCCCAGAGGTCCAAATCGTCTCCGAGAACAAGCTCACTCATCCGACTCCAAGGCAGGTCGATTTCGGACCCGAAAACGTTCTTGAGCCACTCCAAGTTGCCTTCCAGCACCTCTTTTCTGTTCATAGTCTCCCTGATCAGCTTCTCAGCCAAGGACAGCTCATATCCGGTGCCAATTGCATCAATCAAAAACCGCCGGTTGATCTTCTCCACCATTTGGCCTCCACACTCCTTAAGCCAAGAGCCACAAGCTCGAGCAATGTAGTCCTTCTCCAGCATTCCCATGGAAATCTCCAAATTGTCCCTAAAGGAATTCCAGAGCTTGACCTCTTCGTCCGGATTCGGAATTCTGCCGAACAGATGAGACGCCGGGGGGCAGCCGAGCACCACCTTGTAGAACAACAGCATGTCGTTGAAGACTCGGAGGAAGAGCTTGCCGACCTGGCCCACGGTGGCCTGAATCACCCTCAGCGCGTCGCAGAGCACCGAAACAACATGCCTATTACGCCGATGGTAATTTCCTTGATGTCACCATCTCCTTGAGGTCGCCGATGCGGTGGCGCGCCGATGTCCGGTGGCTTCTTCATCGAAGATCACCGTCTAGTGCTGCCTCCAGATGGAGAAGCTCCAGAACGGATACCCCGACTGCAAATAGCATTGAGTTCTAATTAGGTGACTGGGTCTGGCTGCTTCTGATCAAGGTGTAGTTATGTAAAACTATTGTCGGGTTTTGATAATATTGCTTGAAAGCATGATTTTTCTTTCCTGTTGAGCTGTCGTTGTTGTCTAGGTTCTAATCGATTACAATTGCAAATAGATGAGATTGCGTCCATGCAGTATGAAAATTGAGGTAACTTGGTTTCTTAATGTATATTTGATGGCTTTTGTACAATTTTATATTGTTGGTTTGGGTTCTTTTTGTATCGATTTGGATTGTATACAAGTTTTGTACTGTTGAGGATAGCTATTATATGCTTTAATTTCTATTGAGATTGCTTCTTTACAGGACTCGATTGAATTGTTTAGATAGATACATTGGCATTACATGCATGTGTAATTAGCCTGAGCAGATCTTCTGTCCTTGTGCTTAATCAAAGATAGTTGTTATGCCTGAGTATGGTTCTTCTATTGGGCTGTTGTTAATGATGAAATGGTTTTTGATTGATAGTTTTGTCTTGTTTGTTTGTAGTGGAATGAACTTACGATAGAGGAAACACCCTGCCATTTAGAAAGATGGTAGTGGGTATAAGCTTTTTGATGTGTAAAAGAATGAAAAATCTGTAAAATCCATGGGTAAATTCACAGTGTTTGTGTGTGTACAACTGGACATGTTGACTAAACTCCTACTATTTAATTGCTCTGGAATTACTTTTTCATTACCTAAGTGAAAGTTCCACTCTTTCATATATTAGTGAAATATATCTATTCACATCTTTCATGAGTTTGACCTTTCAAGTTTATTGTAGAGGCCTGCTCAACTATAGCTTGTACGCGGAAGCGTTTTCTCATTCTAGATGGTCTTCTTATTTCAGTATGAAATAACTTTGGCAGATAAGTAACCATAATTGATATGTTAAAGGATTGAGATATATCATATTAATCATCTTGCTGCAGTGCAGCTTCATCATTTTAGGCAATGATTATCTTGTTGATATTATGCCAGTAGTAAGGTCTTGTTTAAGAAAGTATGGAAAGTAATTGCTAGTAGCCTGTTTGTATTAACAAGGGTGAGATGTTTTATATGAACAAGCATTATCTTGGTTTGTTCAGACCTTAAAGCAGTGGCTTCAAGGTCAGGTAGTTCCTAGAGAAAAAAAAAATCAAGGATTGTACATTGGTTGCAGTATCGTGGTTTTAACTGGGATGTTATTGGCTTTATATTAAAGAAGTTAGGATCTCAGAACGCACTGTTGCAGGGTTCATATCAGTTCAAGGTTAGCTTTGAAAATTTCATTGATAGTTATAAAGGCTTCATTTATATTGTGATTGTTGGTTAATAAAGTTCATAAAACTGGCATGTAATATAATATGGACTAACAGAAGCAATCTTTTATGAAAGTGATGTTGGCAACATGAATGAATCCTCTTGATTCCTCTGAAGAATATCAACCAGCAGGAGTACGTTGCACATCTGAGAATATGTTTTTTATGCTTCTAAAGTTATTGAAAGAGTATATACTCTTCATGTGTTCTTTTGATATTCTGGAAGAGCAGTGGGTTCTCTAGAAGATATTCGATTTACCGAGGTCTTTTCGGTTTCCCCTTTGCATTAATCACCAATGTTTAAGGTTTAAAGGGGTTGTTTTCTGCTAATTTTAGTTTGGTTGCAGACAACACTAGCCAGGGAGATGGCAAGCAAGGATTGGCAGGGTTGCATGAAACAAAGAACTCTATATTGGAACTTTGGTAAGTTCATACTTTATTTTTAATCTCCTCGGTGTAGACTCATATCAAAATCTTAGTTGATTATTAGGGTAGAATATTTAGATGGTGCCAACAGAAAACTGAATGAGTGTATGATGATCGTAGGAAACTCGGATTATCTATCTGAACTGAAGCCACTAACTTAGCCAAATCCCCTAGTTTGTTCCCCAACTTATTCTGGTGGAGCTGGTAGGCTCATCATTGATTTCAATATATTTTCAGAATTTCAGAATTCTTTATTTAGAATGGTGCCAACAGAAAACTGAATGAGTGTATGATGATCGTGGGCAACTCGGATTATCTATCTGAACTGAAGCCACTAACTTAGCCAAATCCTTTAGTTTGTTCCCCAACTTATTCTGGTGGAGCTGGTAGGCTCATCATTGTTTCCAATAAATTTTCAGAATTTCAGAATTCTTTATTTAGAATGGTGCCAACAGAAAACTGAATGAGTGTATGATGATCGTGGGCAACTCGGATTATCTATCTAAACTGAAGCCACTAACTTAGCCAAATCCCTTAGTTTGTTCCCCAACTTATTCCGGTGGAGCTGGTAGGCTCATCATTGATTGCAATATATTTTCAGAATTTCAGAATTCCTTGTACGAGGTAGCTGAAAATTTCAGAATTCTTTATGATAGTAGAAGGTCTCGAGGAGGTAGTTCTGCTATGAAACATTATCTTTAGGATAGTAGAGGTAGTTTTCAGCAGATGGATAACTTTTTATTGGTGGGTTTCAGGCAACATTTTTACTGCTTATAAAGCCATTTGAAGAGAGAAAGGAAGAATGTTGTGTTGTTTCCTCAGATTGAAGGCTTGACTAGTAATTGTTCTACAAGCTGAAAACCATTTTGCAGAAATGCTTTTCGACTCTTTTAATGTGGTTTATTTCAGAAATCCTTATAATTTATTAGGAAGATAGGACTCCGCTTCTATGTATAACTTGTGAATATTTGCATTGCAGAACTGTTTTGGATTGAGACGTCTAAGAATTCAAGAGGTTTGCTTAAGTGATTGAGATGAGAGTGACCAAGGACTTCGAGGCTTCAAGATTAAGAGGTTCTCATACTTTTAGACTAGGAAAACTATGAATTGTTGTGTAAGACTAGAGAATTGTGAATAATATGGGCTTATATTAAATACGTTGTGTGGATTGAGATTTGTGAATGAATTTGAATTATGTGGATGGGTAAAATGGATTATTTGTATAAATACGAATACATATCAATATATATATAAATATGTACACATATCAATACAAATACAAATACGTACCATTAAAACCGTTGTCTATATAAGCATACTAGACAATAGTTCTAACCAAGAAACTGTTATCTCTGATGCCATGAGATTACAAAGGAAACACGAAAATCGTTGTCTATCATCATCTAGACTAACGTTTAATAGGTTTAATAAGAAAATCATTGTCTATCATCATACTAGACAACGTTTTTCCACCGTTGTCTAATGGGGGTACAATAGATTACACCATTTTATAACGGTATTTCACGAATAGAGACAACGGTTTTCCACCGTTGTTTATGGCATTTCGTGGCTTAAGTGTGGTTCTAGTTCACTTTAGAACTTGTATACTCTCTTCTTTGTTACTGTACCATTGGGTTTTCTGAAGATACAAAGAAAGAAGAACGTCTTCTATATTAGGTAGGCAGAGCACCACAAGGTCAGGCTTCTCCTACATGTGGTTTCTTTCTCACTAGTACAAAGTACCCCTTTAATAACACCGCGGTAGACAACGCTTTACATGAAAACCGTTGCAGGATACAAAAGAAGCACAAAAGACAACAATTTGATCTATTTATGTTGTCTACGATGTTGTAAAACCGTTATCTCTAATAACGTTCAATACCAGATATAACGGTTCGAAATTTACCGTTGTAATTAAAACATGGAAGGTACTGTGCACTTAAAGGGGGGAACCAAAATAGCAGGCGGGAAAATGGGATATTAAAAGGGGAATTAAAAATTCTGAACCCATCTCTCTCCTCGAGCCTTTCTCTGCAGATCTGAACCCATCTCTCACACTACAATCTTAAACTCCTTTTCTCACCCATGAATTCAACCACTCAAAACCCATTGAAACTCTAATTTCTGACATACCCATTGAAACCCTAACCTCTAACATCGAACCCTGACCTCTCAAATCAAACCCAAACCTTCAACCATTCAGATTGCGAACTCTAGGGTTCACAAAGGAGGAGTAGCAGCAATATCAAGGGGTCGCAAAAGCCTACATCGTTGTCGTCTTTGTTGGCGGACTGGTATTCATACGCCGCTTGGAATTTCATTGTGTATGTTTGTAACTTCTTAAATTCAATATTCTGGTACTGGGTTTTTGATGTTTGTGTGTTTTAAGTGAATTTGAGAGTGGGTAGGTACTGATTTTTGATTTTGTGGGTCTTAAGTGAATCTGAGCTTGGGTTGTTGATAATACCGTTTGTTTAGTTGATTAGGATGATGGGTTTTTGATGTTTGTGTATATCTAGGTGCATCTGAGAGTGGGTAGGTACTGGGTTTTCGGTTTTGTGTGTTTTAAGTGACCCTGAGCTTGGGTTGTTGATTTTACCATATCTTTAGGTGATTTGGATGCTTGTGTATATCTAGGTGAATCTGAGAGTGGGTAGGTACTAGGTTTTCGATTTTGTGTGTTTGAAGTAACTCTGAGCTTGTGTTGTTGATATTATAATATGAATGGTCCTGCACAAAGCATATAAGTAATAAATATGCTTTTGTCCAAACCCATTGCAAGTTTTGAAGTCAGTTTGGGATGGGTATGGAAGTTAATGTGAATGTTGTTTGGTATTCAGTTCTAATGTTTCCTTCTTGGTTGCAAGATCCTATATTGTCATTCCCCTATAGAAGCAAGTCTTCCACAAAGCCCTCAAACTCTCTGCTTCAGTTGAAACAAGTATGTACTTGATGCTTGTTTGATTAATGCTTGTTTTTTTCCCTATCAGTTGTCTTGGTAGTCAATTCTTAGTTAAATGTTATTATTGTCTTCCATTAGAGAACTAATTAGTATGCAGTTGGTATTGTTATTGTTCTAGCAATAATATTGGGTTTTTCATGTTTAGTCATAGAAAATGGATAGTTCATTGATGCATGCTGATAGGAGATCAAAACAATACCGGGATGGGGTTGAAAACTTCTTGGATTCTGGTCTGTAACATGCTGCAAATCCTGGATTTATTAGTTTTCTATGTAAAAGATGTGGAAATATGAACAAACTATCTATAGAAGTTGTTAGGGAGCATTTATTTTTCAGTGGGGTAGATACTAGTTATAAGAATTGGATATGGCATGGTGAAGTGGCTGGGGATGAAGTTTCTGGTAAGAAAGAAGAACTACCATGTGGTTCTGCTGAAACTGTAAATGGAGGATTTAGGGAAGCCGAAGAATTTGAGGATGAGCACTACGCCACAAAATGCCTATTATAACATTAACTTATAGCACCTTTTTCAAAAAGCTATAAGTAATTAAGCTAAAAACGCTATAAATGAAAAAGGGGACACGCGCGGGATTTTTTTGTTTTTAAGTTAGAGGGCGCGGGATAGATTTAGGGTGAAATTTTCTAAAGTCATCCGCTCCGCCAAAAATTTCCCCATTTCCGCCAAACTCTCCCAATTTTGCTTCAGCCGAAATCACTCCCCCCCTCCCCATCTCTGTATTGTTGGTGAGTTTTCGAAATTTAGGGCTTGCTTTTCTGAAATTCAATTTGTGATTTTGTGAAAACCTAACCTAATCTCTGTATTGTTGAGTTTCTGTGGAAATTGCTTCTGCTTTATTGATTTGGAGGGAAGATTCGCATCCATCTAAAGCAATTGGAGGACGAAAAGGAGCGACAAAGAGTCGAGCAGCTATGAGCCGTCATCGTCGCTCCCGCTCGCCGTCGCCGACGCCGTTCCGCGCGCCGTACTAGCTCTGATCGAGATGAGCCTCCGCAAGGGCCCCAAGGTCTGGGTCTAGGATCGCGATTTCGCCTGAGCTCCAGCCGAGGTCGCCGACTTTCGAGGCAAGTAGGTCCTCATCGTCATCTCTTCGGGGAAGAAGGTTTGAAATTTCGAAGTTCTCAATTTGAATTTTGTGTTCGAATTTGTGGGTTTTGTGTTCGAGTTTTGAAATTTGTGTGGTTTTGGTGTTGATTGTGGGTGTTTTTTTGTGTGTGTCCAGATACAATTGCGTCTACAGATTCGGGCCGTTTCATTCGAAGAAGAACAGGTTCGTTTTCGGAATTGTATGTAGTGTCATAGCAATTTGTGCCTTTAGGGCTGTGTACGTTGTGAATTTGGGCTTGTTTCGATTCGAAAGTAGTGCTGATTTGATGTGTTTTAGGTGCCGATTATAAGTTTGTTTTGGGAATTGTGGAGTGCTTTAGAATGGATTTCATATCGCCCACATTGTTAAGAATGCTTCGATTTCATTGTTAAACTGTAATGTGCCATAGCAATTTGGTACATTGTGAATTTGGCTTATTTTGATTCGAAAGTGGTGATGAGTTTATGTGTTTTAGGTGTTGATAATAAGAGAGAAACTTGTGGAGTTGTATGAGTAGGAACATCAATGGTCAAAAGTAGCTCAGATGCTCAGTGGCATCAATCTAGACTCTGGACTGAAGTGTGAAACTGGTTGTTTTAACTTGGTGAAATGTGGCAGGTAATTGCGCAAGCAGAAGAAAAGAGGCGGGTTAAAAGACGAACTTCCCCAGAAGATGATGATGGTTCAGAGGTTTTATTCTTTTATGCTTATCTGCTTTGTAAAGTTTTCCACAGATTCAGTTGCTCTTGTCTCCTCATTTTTTCATTGAGAAACGAAGTTACATAATACTGCCTGATGAACCGGAGATATAAAAGTGACAGTACTTTAGTACTTGTTTGGACTTGCACTTGGTTGTTGGATTGGTTAATTATCTTGTCATCTGATGATAAAATGGTTGACTAATTGTACCACTATGTGCATCAGAGTTACAGATAAGTTTTTTGTTATGTCTGATAGATTTACATACATGTATCTCCCATTATACTGAGGTTTGAACCGATCCTCTATTTATTATGGCATGCAGTCTGAAGAAGAAAGATTGCACGATCAGAAACAGAGGGATCAATTAGAGCGGGACACAGCAGCTACAAAAAAGGTACTTGTATATTTCTAAGTTGATTTCCATTGTCTCCTTTTAGTTATTTATCCAAAGTGCTTAAGTGCTTGGATTGTCCTGCATCAGACTTCTTATATTTGCCAAAAAATATTTCTTATCCCTGAGTAAGAAGGTGGTTCTAATCTTTCCTTCTGTTGTCTCTGCTTTAGAAAAGTTTCAAGACAAGAATATCTCAAGAAAAGAGAGCAAAAGAAATTGGATGAAATCAGGTATGTAAAGAATTACTTTTTTGCTGTTACCTACAGTTAGCTTACCCTAAACGTAAGAAAAGAGCAAAATCTGTTGGTATATTACAGCGCAATCAGTGTTGCTTATTGTTTTGACATGTAACTCAGGGACGATATAGAGGATGAAATATACTTATTTGGTGGCGTAGAGCTCACTGAAGCAGAAAAACATGAATTGAGGTAATGATAATGAATGCAGTTACCAAATTACTTTGCGATGATCAGATGCTGGTTAGTGAGTCTAATTTTTTTACCCCATGCATGATTTTGTGCTATAAAGTTACAAGAAAACCATCTTGGAGCTGGTGAATAAGAGGATAGATGAGCTCGCGGATACAGATGGGGTAATTGGGAGATTTTGATAACTTACTATTGTTAGCTTGGTTTCTTATGTGAGCTTTTTCAAGAAGAGTTGTCTTTTTAGAAGTCTCCTGATCATATTGGAGTAAATAAGTGACTGGAATACATTAAATACCTTTCTTTTCTATGTGTGTTCAGTCGTTGTCCTTATATATCAATGTTATCATCAGATTATGAATTATACTTTCATTCTTTTTGGAATGCAGTACATGATACCAGAGGCCTATGATGAGGAGGGGCGCGTCAATTAGGAGAATAGATTTTCTAAGCTTGTGCAACGCATCAGGTGATTACATAGGAAATGTTCATAATTACTACACCATCTGTCTAATCATGATTCATTTTCTTATCTGGTGTTTATCTCTACTTCATTTATATGTTCATACCTTAGTTTTTGACTACACATTTTTTCATTGTGCATTTTTATTTAGATTTCTGATTCGGATGGAAGATGGAAGATGCTCTTGGCACTACCATCGCATGGTCGGTAGACAAGTTATTTAGCCGGAGTAGTCAAGTAAGTGGCAGAAGGCTTAAGGAGAACAATTAGACAATTTTAGCGTTTTTTCGTAGTTTGTTGGTAACAAGGCTTGTAATATGAAACCTTCAAGTCTTGTGTTGGATATTGTATCTTGTACAATATTGTATTTTGAAGTTGTGTTAAATGCAATGAATTTTCTTGAACATTGTTGATTGCTTAGTTGGGAACGTTGAATGTTTTGTTGGAAGAGTTAATGCCTTAGGAATGCTAGAGAAACAAAAATGATATCTGGTATAATTGTACAATTATACCATTCTGGAATATTGAAATCACAGCATCAGCACAACGCTATAAAAAGGATGTAATAGCGCCTAAAACACGCTATAAATGTGATTATTTATAGCATCACAAAAACGCTATGATAGACCCCCACTTTTCTTAGCATCGGCAAACACGGCGATTCTGAAAACGCTATTAAACTCTACTATAGCGTTTCCGTGATGCTATAATAGGCCCTTTGTGGCGTAGTGGAGACTTTCATGTTCATAAAAGTCGTTGGGGACGGAGATAAACCTTTGTATCCAGGTTGTGCAACGTTTACCAAGTTAGGTACACTTGTACGCTGGTACAATCTGAAAGCCAAGCTTCGAATGACCGATGCTTGTTTTAGCGATGTGTTAGTTGAGCTAGGAAGAGTGCTTCTCGAAGGTAATGAGATTCCGTCGTCCATGTATGAGGCAAAGAAGACAATGCATGCATTAGGGATGGAATACAACAAGATACATGCATGTCCTCATGACTGCATCTTGTATAGAAATGAATATGAAAACCTTACTAGCTGTCCTACGTGTGGTCACTCAAGATGGCGGGTAATGAAGGCTGGAGTTATGAAGAAAGGGGTGCCTGCGAAAATATTGTGGTACTTTCCTCCAATTCCTAGGTTTAAGAGGTGGTTTCACTCTTGTGAAACATCAAAGGATTTGGTTTGGCATGCTAACAGACGCGTGACTGATGGTCTTATGACGCATCCCGCTGACTCCCCGTCTTGGAAGTTAGTGGATCAGATGTGGCCTGAGTTTGGTAGTGATCCAAGAAACCTCCGGCTTGGACTTTCAACTGATGGTTTCAATCCTCATGGGACGTTAAGTAGTCAATACAGTTGCTGGCCTGTTATGTTAGTGAATTACAACCTGCCTATTGAATTGTGCATGAAACAGAAATTTATAATGCTTAGTTTGCTGATTTCTGGTCCGAAACAGCCGGGAAATGACATAGATGTTTACCTAGCCCCTTTGATTGAAGACTTAAAGACCCTATGGGATGGAGTTCCAAGAGTTTACGATGCGCATAAAGGAGAATACTTTACATTGAAGGCTGTTTTGATGTGGACCATCAATGACTTCCCAGCATATGCAAATTTGTCTGGCTCCGTTGTACATGGGTTCAATGCATGTCTCATCTGTATCGATAAAACAAAACCAACTCGGCTTGTACATGGCAATAAAATGTCATACATTGGAAGCCGACGATTTTTGCCTCGCTATTATCCGTATAGAAGGCAAAAGGTTGCATTTAATAATTTGCAAGAATTTGATGAAGCTCCTGTTCCTTTAATTGGAGAGGAAGTATTGGAAAGGGTTCAAGACATAGACTACAAATTTGGGAAGAAAGTGCATCGGAGGCCTCCGGGAGCAAACGATCCAAAGCCTATTTGGAAGAAGAAGTCAATATTCTTTGAACTTGAATATTGGAAGTTTCATTATGTTCGACATAACTTAGATGTAATGCATATTGAAAAGAACTGTCTTGAAGCTCTTCTTGGTACTCTTTTGAACATCCCTGGAAAAACTAAAGATGGACTTGCAGCTAGGTTAGATATGGTGGCCATGGGTATCCGAACTGACTTAAAGCCCACTGATGGAGAGAAACGAGCAAAGTTGCCACTGGCAAGTTGGAATTTATTGAAAGAAGAAAAGCTTGCTGTTTGCAAATCCCTTCATGGCATGAAGGTACCAGAGTGTTACTCTTCTAACATTGCAAATATGGTGAATATGGATGAGCTGAAACTGGTTGGCCTTAAATCCCATGACTGTCATGCATTAATGCAGCAGCTGCTGTCTATAGCTATAAGGGGAGTGTTAGATAAGCCAGTGTGGTATGCAGTAACAAGATTTTGTCTATTTTTCAATGCTATTTGCTCTGAAGTTATTGATGTTTCACAATTAGACACAATTCAGGAAGATTTAGTAGTTACACTTTGTGAGCTGGAGAAGTACTTTCCACCTTCATTCTTCGATATCATGATACATCTAACCCTGCACCTCACCAGAGAAGTTAAGTTATGTGGGCCGGTGTATTTTAGATGGATATATCCATTTGAAAGGTACATGAGAGTATTGAAAGGGTATGTGAACAATCGATATCGTGTCGAAGGTACAATGGCTGAGTGTTCTAATGCTGAAGAGGCCGTAGAAGTTTGCACTGAATTTTTGGGAAATACTAGCACAATTGGAATCCCAGCAAGTTTGAAAACTGATACCAGGCCTTTATCGGGATCTTCTTTTGAATGTGTTGATCGTCGGCTGTTGGAGAAGGCTCATCTCTATGTTTTAAATAATTCGGATGAAGTAGCACCATATATAATGTAAGAATCTCACTCCACACAATGTCAAATTTTTTTGTTTGTTTCATTTTTTCCTTATACATTTCTGACAACATATTTATGTGGTGTAGTGAGCATAAGGCGATTGTATTGAACCAGCACCCAAAATACAGGAAGGACTCAAAATGGATACTGAAGAAGCACAACTAGACATTTAGCGAATGGTTTCGCCATCGGGTAAAGTCTTTATGTTCTTATGAGAGAATTAATATTCAAAATGCATTACTGTCATGATTCTAGTATACATTTAATTAACTTTTTGTCTATGTTTTCAGGTGGCACATGAACTTGAGAGTGAAGAACATGAAATTTCTGAAACTAAAAAGTGGTTGGCAGAGGGGCCTTCTGACCGAGTATCAAAATTTCAAGGTTACAAAGTGAATGGAGTCACTTTCAATACCAGCAGTCGTGATGAGGCTCGATCTTTTCAAAATAGTGGGGTTAAATTGCTTGCAAATTCGATGTTTGTGAACAAGTCAACAGATAAGAATCCCATCACATCAAATCTGGATTTCTATGGAGTAATCAAAGAAATTTGGCATCTCGACTATGATCAGTTCATGGAGACAGTGTTCTTATGTGACTGGGTTTCTCATAAAAGTGGGTTTAAAAATTGAAGCTGGAGGGCTAACCTTTGTGGATCTATCTAAGAAAGATCTTGGGACAGATCCTTTTGTGTTGGCATCTCAAGTCCTACTAGTCTTCTACATTGAAGACCCATCTGATGCAGCATGGTCTGTAGTATTAGACATGCCTGATAGACTCTACAATGATGATGCATTAGAAGACAAACCTATTGACCACCAACCCTTATATTACAACATGCCCCCTGTTAATAGTGTAGATGATGTGAGAAACTTTGCACGCCCAGGGGATGAGGGTATTTGGGTTGACAAATGATAGGTTTATGCATTGTTAGGCTATGCCACTATGTACTTGGATTTAGATTTTCAATGTAATATTATGTTTGAATTTCAATATCATTATGTTACACTGCAATGGCAATGAAAATTACTTGTTTTTTCCTTCTTTGAACTCTATTGCAATTCCTTGTGAGCTACATATCTAGTTTTCCAACATATTCATGTCAATAACTCTCTGATTTTTTTAACTTGCAGGATGTCACTACAAAAGGATAAGACAGTCGTTCAAACTACATCAGCCAAGAGGGAAAGAGCCTTAGAGATTCTCACTAAGTCCCCCAGAGGGAAGTCTATGCAATCAAGCTGTGATGTAGGTGATGCTACAACAAGCAAACCAGCAAAGAAGGGAATAAGATCCAGCACTCCATTTAAATCTGAAAAGAATGTGGCAATGACTTCTCCCGTCCGAAAAACTCCACCTAGAAAATGCAAGAGGACGTTAGAGGTGATTGAGGATGTTTTGCCAAGAGAAATAGTAGATGATATGCAGATTGATGATGAAGCTAATGCAAGTGACGAAGAACTCGATTTGGTTAACCAAGAGCAACCAACTAGAGGGGTTGTCACAATGCAGCGGATAACAAAGAGAAGAATGAAAGGCGAAAAGCGGAAAATATTGTTTAATGCAAAGGGGTAACCTGTTGGACCTGCAGCAAGCGAAATGCAGTCCTACATTGGGGCTCTTGTTCGTCGAAAGATCCCTATTACCCGTCCAAGTTGGCCAAAAGTATTGTAAGTATTGCTGTTTTGTGAGGGTTTTCAAAATTGTAATGAGGATCTTACTTATTACTGCTTTGTGCGTCTTCAGGCAGAGTTGAAAGAACAAGTAACTGAGGGAAATGTGCACATTTTTGGGACCTCAAATGTTCTCACCCTTGCTTTGGAAACTCCTGAGCATGTTGGAAGAGTGAGAGGCGTGGGGGAATATGTGACACCCACTGCATTTTTCAACCTCCCCAGACCACGCAGAGAGACCAAAGAAGAAATGATGCAAAAGATGCTAGACGCCTTCAATGAGAAGCTGGCAGAAGAGAGAGCAGCTTGGAAAGCTGAAATTACAGCTTTAGTTGGTGAAAAAGGAAAGACAAAGGAGGCTGATGAAAAACTAGTTGCTGATAAACAACCTATCAGTCCAGCATGTCCACCCACTTGCTTATCGGAGAAAGGGAGCTGCAGTAACTTGCCTCCCGGGCTTCCAAAGTCGCTAAAGAAGTCAGCTCGTCAGAAGGTTCTATTTGAAAAACAACCAGAGAAGGCAGCTCGTTAGAAGGTTCTTTTTGAAAAACAACCAGTTGAGGTAATTGAAGTTGAAAATCCGGTTGCATCTCCAGAAAAAGGGTGCAAGCTAGTAAGTAATTCGGTTGCATCTCTAGAAAAAGGGTGGAAGCTAGTAAGTAATTTGTATTTAAGTCATTCTAAGTTTCTTCTTTTAGTCACATTGGCCACAGTAAATTGATATCTTTATGTACCATGAACTTAGGTGAATAGAAATGAACGTGCTTTGGCATTAGGATCCATTGACAATATTGTTGCTCATGCAACAATTATTGAAGGTGATGCTTGCAAGACCATACATGGTAGACCATTGGGTAAAAACTATATCAGAGTCTCAATATTCAAGGTACTTGTGAAAGATGCCCAGCTGCCATGCCCTACGGGAGAGTTTCAGACTGTTGGTGAAGCAAAGGATAGTTTTGTTGCTTGGCCTAAGGAATTTGTCTTAGATGCCTCAATTCCGAAGCCACAGGTAATATGCACTAGTAATTTAATTTTGTTTTGTTTTCTCTTTTAGAGAAATGATGGCAAATATTGTGAATGGTCTAAAGTCCTTTAATGAATTTTCCTAGAAACCGAAGGACAAGAAGGAAGTTTGTCCAAATGCTAGGCCTCCACAGTTTAATTTGCAGTCAGTACCAAAGGCATTGAAGGTTTTGGTGGTAATTGCAAAGTCCTTGGAAGCTGATATGCCAATCAAAGTGGACATTGAGAAGGGAGTTTTTGGCTGTCCTAGCAAAGCCTTTGTGTTTTGTGAACAGATTATGAGATTTGCTGGTATGGATGAGATTGATGGCAGCTGCATAGTGGTTTACATGAGGTAAATTAATCAAGATGATGAATGTGTTAAAGGCAGTTTATTAAGTTTCATCAATTTCTTGACGATTTTAATTGCTTATAACAAATAGGTACCTTTATGATGTCTTGAAAAAATCAAACATGGTAAGCTTAGTGGGGTTTGTTGACCCGGGTCGAGTTGGTGCCAAGGGTTGTGGGTCTGTCACTGAGCGGTCAAAGTATATTGCACAAGTAATCAGTGGTGCCTTACCTGACCAGATCTTCCTCATTCCTTATAACTCCGGGTACTCTTCTACTTAGTCTTTATTAGGTATTAAAGAGTTACAAGTTGGTGTATTGAATTACATGTGTTTATGTATAGTGGTCATTGGTTGCTGACGGTTGTCAACCCAAATAAAGACCTTGTGTATGTCTCAGACCCCCTGAAGCATCGAATTCCTGCAGACGATTGGAAGCTGGTTATTGATACGTAAGTAACAATAGTATAAGTGTTTGATATTCCATTGTGTTGAATTAAGTTCGTACTAATCCTGATTATTGCATATATGAAGTGCTTTGAAAATATTCCATGGTGAAAGGGAGAAGCGTGGCAGGCAAACAATTAACTGGAGGGTATTGGCGGTATGCTAAAATCTTTATAGATTTAATATGTTCTATTGTATTTTTTGCATGGTCAAACATGTTGTTGTATTATTAATACTTGCTAGTGTTTCTTGGTTATCTAGGTATTTCTGTGTTTTACTGGTTTAATGGTTTCTGGGTTTTGTATGAAGGTTTGAATAAATCTGGGTTTTAGCTTTTGAATATTTGGTACGGATTATTGGTGAAGAAGAAAGTGAGAGAAGAGAGAGAATAGAGAAAATACTAGGAATGATGTAGCACCACAAGTACACGAAATTTTCTTACATAATTCAGTAAGCTATTACATGAGAAATACACTTAGCAATTGGCCTAAGTGAGTAAGCTATTTTTGCTCTTATATTTCTACTCTATTTCTTCTTTTCTTCACTTGTTCTTTCTGCTGCATTGCTTCTGTTTCTTTAATCTACTACTTGAATACCTGCACATAGCTTATAATTCAACAATACTTTGTTCATTTTTAGGGCGTTCCTCAACAACCAAGTCACAAGGAATGTGGATATTTCGTGATGCGATTTATGAGAGAAATAATTGCAGATGCAAACCTGGATTTTGCAACAAAGGTTCTGCTTTATACCCCTTGCTGTTTTTATAGTTACTCTTGCTTGTTATCATACATTGTGGGCTTTATATAGTTATGTAGGTTATTTTATGATTGGGTATCCTTGTCACAAAAACATTGTAAAGAATGTAACAAGCTCAATTAGTCTATAGGTTTTATTTCTAGATTTTAGAAAATTTGAAGAAGCTTGGAAGTCGTGAAGATAGATGATGATTAAAGATGCATTCACATTTAGTATTCATTTGCATTAATATCTTGTGTCAAAAACTGGTCCTCATGTTTTCTAGTCAAAACGTTTCCAAAACACTTTAAGGTTTTTCACTTGTTCTTACAAGAATAAGGATTTCAGTTTTGCTGTGACTAGTCATCTTTTTCCTGCACGTGAAGTTGACCGCTTTTTCTGACAGTTGATTAAACAGCCCATGCTTTTAACCGCTGGTCAGTTAACTGCACCCCACTCACTCGGATCTGCCTAGGTTAATTTAAAAAGGAGAGTTTAAGGTTTAATCTTGGCCGTCTATCTCTTATCTTGTTGTGTCTATATAAACACAACTTCATCTTCATTAACGGCTAGGGTTTTCAAGTTTCATTTCACAAAAGTCTTTGAAAAACTCTCACCTTTGAGCATACCTTCCTCTCCGGTTTCATCTTGTTTTCTTGAGTGCTTTTAGTTCACTTACATAGAAACATCATATGAATTATGAGGATTGTATGAGTTGTTAAAACCTTTGTTTTCCAAGAAAGTTTCATTGAAAACATTCTAGCTATCTTTGGAAGAAGGTTTTATCTTTCCTAGATTCGGCTTGGTTTTTAAAGTTTCCATACTTTGAGTCGAGTTAGGAGTGTGCAACACTAGTCTCTCATGTTCATGCATGTTTGTAGACTTTGTTGAGTATTAGAGGTCTTTGACCTAAGTTGGTTTGCTGCCCAGTTTATAGCTGCAAGCATCAAACACAGCCACTGCTTTATTTCCTGCAAGTTTATCACTTTCTGGAAATAAATCTGTGACTGGTCATAAATCACCACAGCATACATTTTCGGTGCCACGTTAGAGAAATACTTGTGTTTGTCCTTGTAGCGTGTTGAACAAGCGAGGATCCGCTGGAAGTGAAGTGATTGAGAAGAAGCCGCACGAGGGACTGCTGCATCTAAGTTAGGTAACTAGATATTGAGCTTGGTCTGAACCTTGTACTGGGCATCTTTTGCCATTTCATAGTGGAAGGCCGGTCTTCTGATAGACCCCCGGTTTTTTATCCCTTTGTGGATTTTTCCGAGTACCAAAACTCTGTGTCCATCTCTGTGTACTGTTAAACATTCGGCTTAACTAAAATTGAATTTAATTTTGCACAAGTTCACTTAACATGCAAACTGGATAATTCTGCCTGACTGGTCATCTTAACTGTTGCATTAGAAACGCTGGTTTGATATAGTTGTAGTTGTGGATAGCTCACGAATATCAAACTCACTGATTTCGTTGAGGACCTAAGTTGGCATTGCATATGAGTGTTGTTGATCAAATCACAAGCATCCACTAGTAATATCCATCAAGTACTTAATCTGTTAAAGTTCATCACACTGTGACTGGTCATCTGTGTGATCTGCTTGTGTTGTTTGTTAAACAAAAGGGAATTGATTTTTAAATACCCCCTTCATTGCCAACCTGCAAGTTATTATGATTACTAGTTTAGTTAGGGGCTAGCTACATTGTACCCTTGCTGTTTATGACTTAATAGTTACTGGTTTATATGCCTATTTCAGTGGGAAAAGAAGAATAGATCGACATATACCCACATGCAGAGAGATGAAGTGAGGAGTGAATGGGCAGATTTTTTGCAGAACTTTGTTCAACCTTAGTTTTTGGAAGACATGGTATGTTAGTAAGCGTAGGTTGTGGTAGTTTTTGCATAGTTTGACTGCCAAGTTGTAGGTTTTTTGTATCCATCGTTCTTTAGTTGGCTGAACTGCAGATTTCTGTTATATTTTGGTAACTAGCTTAGTTGATTGCCAATGATGATGGAATTTTTGTATATTTGTACAATGGCTTAGATGACAGCCCAGGAAAATGGTGGTTTTGATATATGAAAGTTGCACAATTGTTCATTTGTATATTGTTGAATGCTTTAAATATGATATGTCAATTTGAAGATGATCAATGAATGGAAATATTTGAATGAATGGAATGATTGGAATGGATGAAATTATTTAGGTGGTTCTTTCCTGTAAATAGTGGCTCCCAAATTGGTATCAATATACCCAGAAAATTGTACTGAAACAAGATAACAGACTCCTAACCAGCACAAACCGTTGTCTATATATCCAGGAAATTGACCCAAAACATTTCAGATAACGGATATTAACCGTTGTCTACATGATTGTCAACCGTTGTCTATATGATATTAGCCGTTGTCTACATGATATATAGATAACGGTTTGTAAACTGCAACCGTTGTCTATTAGTACATTAGACAACGGTTTTATAATAACAACCGTTGTCTAATATATGAATAGACAACGGATTTTGGTGTTGTTAAAAGGGGTAGGAATAGATAACAGTCACTTAGACAACGGTATTTCGATAGAATAGATAACGGATATTATCCGTTGTTAAAGGGGTATTTTGGCCTAGTGTCTCTCTTGTCGAATAGTTTGATTCAATTATCCTTAATTTTTTTTTTCTCTACTTTTTGTGTTAGTTTTCCACCAAATAAATGACATTGACTATGCTAATGATCAAAACCACACAAGTTTGGTTGGGGAAGGACCATTATTCCATAGTATAGCTCTGCGCCTGATTTCAACCACACAACCTTTCCATTGTCTGTTTTCTGTTGATGGACCTATAGCTTCTTAGTCAATAAGGACTTAAACATTTAGTTGATGTATGTTGAATAAGGTGGCCCCCTTTCAAAAACACTAGTTTCTTGCCCATTGTTTGGAGCACATTGAATAACTCTTTCAATTAGGAATTTTCATTTCACAGCACATGATATAAATCATTTTCCACATGAAGAAAAATAAAGGAAAGTCTTACCAAAGAACGTACAACGAATACCTTTTTTCAATTAGGTATTCTCATTTCACATCACATGACATAAATACTTTTCCACACGAAGAAAAATAAAGGCAATTCTCAAAAGTTGCCAAACAGAAGTAAGTATATTCCAAGTTGGAGCAAAAAGTTTTTCCTTCAATTATGTTTTGCAGGTTGGCAATGAGGGGGATAATTTTTAATTAAGTCACGACACGTACAATCAAATCACACAAAAGATCACTTTCAGGTGACCAGTCACCTAAAGTGATGAACCTGATACTTGTTTCAATACTTGAATCACGTGACCAGTCACGTATTTTCCAAACTCAAGTAGCTGACTAGTCACTTAGATTACAGATTGTGTATACTTGTGAATTTGTTCAACCACACGCGAATGCTATGCCAACTTAGGTCCCCAGAATAGATTCAGTGAAGATGAAATATGCGGGCTATCCACAACTACAACCTATTCAAATCCAGCGGTTCTAATGCAACAGTTTATAGGATGACCAGTCACACAGATTTGTCCAGATTGCATGCTAAGTTAAGTTGGTGCATAATTATATCGATTTTATAATTAGCCAAGTGATTAACAAATCAAAGAGATGGACACAATGTTTTGGTACCCGGAAAAACCCCAAAAGGGTAAAAAACCGGGGGTCTATCAGAAGACCGGCCTTCCACTATGAAATGGCAAAAAAGTGCCCAATACAAGGTTTCGACAAGCTCAATATCTAATGTACCTAGTCTTAGATGCAGCAGTCCCTCGTGCGGCTCCTTCTTCAATCACTTCACCTCCAGTGGTATAGATGACTGGTCAATCACTTTCCAGAGAATACACACGTATGTCTGGTCAGCGGCACCAAAAGTAGTAAGCTGTGATACTGTATGACTAGTCACCAACAGAGTTACAGAGAGCTACAAAGCTTCAGTAACTCAGCCGGGTAACTAGGTGTTTTATTGCAACAGTTTATACAACTGGGCAGAAAACAACCGAAGTCAAATGACTTCTAAATATCAACCTTGTCTCAAATTATGTGTGAACATGGGAGACAAGATTGAAGACCACTATTTCAACTTCTAAACTAAAATGAGTTTAGAAAACTTGGAAGTTGAAACGGTGAAGATAAGAACTTCTTCAAGGTTTCCTTCAAAGATGAATGTTTTTGAAAATCCGAAACTTTGAAAGAAGTTCAATCGCTTGCCATCTTATGTATTCTTGTATGAACTTTATGTGAATGAAAGTCGACAAGAAGGTAAGAAACAATTCAAAGCAAGAAGGCAGCAAGAGAGTTTTTGAAATGTAAATGATGAAAATCTTTATGCAAAAACCCCAAGTAAAAATGGCGGACAAGGTTTAGCTTTTATAGACAAAGAGGATATGAAATGAATGGCCGAGATTGCATCAAGGAACGGCTGAGATTTCCTTAACCAAAAGTAACCCTAGGCAGATTTAGTTAGTGTAGAACAGTTGACAACCCAGCAGGTAAAAGGATGTTCGGTCAAAACTGGATAATAGGGTGGTCTGTCAATCTAACTGATCGGTCGCTGTCAGACAATCTGTCACATGCAGAGTTTAGATGACCAGACACCAAATGCATGAAAACGACAGTTTTGTAAAGAACATGATTTTCTCAAAAATAATCCTATGTTTATGAAATCATATGCAAACATAAATGATGTCAAATGCTGTAAAAATCTGGGAGCACATCTTCACATCTTGTATAATTACTTGTATAATTATTTGTATAATTACGAATACATATCAATATAGATATAAATATGTACACATATCAATACAAATACAACTACGTACCAATAAAACCGTTGTCTATATAAGCATACTAGACAATAGTTCTAACCAAGAAACTGTTATCTCTGATGCCATGAGATTACAAAGGAAACACGAAAATCGTTGGCTATCGTCATACTAGACTAACGTTTAATAGGTTTAATAAGAAAATCATTGTCTATCATCATACTAGATAACGGTTTTCCACCGTTGTCTAATGGGGGTACAATAGATTACACCATTTTATAACGGTATTTCACGAATAGAGACAACGGTTTTCCACCGTTGTTTATGGCATTTCGTGGCTTAATTGTAGTTCTAGTTCACTTTAGAACTTGTATACTCTCTTCTCTGTTACTGTACCATTGGGTTTTCTGAAGATACAAAGAAAGAAGAACGTCTTCTGTATTAGGTAGGCAAAGCACCACAAGGTCAGGCTTCTCCTACATGTGGTTTCTTTCTCTCTTGTCGAATAGTTTGATTCAATTATCATTAATTTTTTTTTCTCTACTTTTTGTGTTAGTTTTCCACCAAATAAATGACATTGACTATGCTAATGATCAAAACCACACAAGTTTGGTTGGGGAAGGACCATTATTCCATAGTATAGCTCTGCGCCTGATTTCAACCACACAACCTTTCCATTGTCTGTTTTCTGTTGATGGACCTATAGCTTCTTAGTCAATAAGGACTTAACCATTTAGTTGATGTATGTTGAATAAGGTGGCCCCCTTTCAAAAACACTAGTTTCTTGCCCATTGTTTGGAGCACATTGAATAACTCTTTCAATTAGGAATTTTCATTTCACAGCACATGATATAAATCATTTTCCACATGAAGAAAAATAAAGGAAAGTCTTACCAAAGAACGTACAACAAATACCTTTTTTCAATTAGGTATTCTCATTTCACAGCACATGACATAAATACTTTTCCACACGAAGAAAAGTAAAGGCAATTCTCAAAAGTTGCCAAACAGAAGTAAGTATATTCCAAGTTGGAGCAAAAAGTTTTTCCTTCAATTATGTTTCTAATTGAAAACAAATAGTTAGCCAGAGTCAACAAAGAAAAAATAATCTTAAATCAATTGTCATGAGGAAAAACGATTCCTAGATGACACACCCCGCCCCAGAAAGTGGGGCGTGGGAGGTGCGGCCGTCACCCCCAAAGAGTGACGAAGCCATTAAGCTCAAAAGAAATAACAAAAGACAAAACAACAGGAGGTAAAGCGACAACTCAACTGTATACATAATATCAGAGCTTCTACACAGCAGAAATGAAGAGTTTACACAAGTCTGAAAAACACAGAAGACAAAGAGAGTCTCACTCTTTGTAACACGAAATAGAGCTACTCTGGACTTTGCCGCTCGTCTCGGTGGTGCCCAACAGTATCAGAACCTGTGGGGGCGCAAAACAAAGGATGAGTGGACAGGGAAAATAAAGATCAGTGAAAAACATTTACAAATCAATATAATAACCCCCATAGTTAAAACCAGTAGTGTAAACTTATATGCAGTAATAGTACAGTAGGGTATCACAATAGGCATACCTGTGCATTCCAATAATACAGTGTAAATCAACGGCCGTGATCTAATCCGACCTGGGGAATTTAACCACCAGTGACGGTGTGTAGGACAAGGGGAATTTAACCACCAATGCCCAGACATCGCATGCGTAGAACCCACTGGGAATTTAACCCACTGGATTCTCAGGTGTGCCATCAACTGTACTAATCATAATCACCATATGCATAAAATTCAGCAAAATCCATTTCGTAATCATATATATATAAGCGAATATATATATAAATCATATCATGCTCAAAACACAATTAAAATCAAACCCGTCCACTCACAGTGATACCGGGCGGTCCTCTTCATCCTCGTCTGCATGCTCGGTCCAATTATTCTATTCCCATGGAATTCGTTCAGCCTGAATGTCCCAAAACCACAATCAATAACCACAACCGAACTTAAATCGTAAAAATCCTAATTCCCCATGTTTTGCTCAATTGGGGTTTAACCGTATCTCAGATGGCAAAACGGACTTCGCCATTGGATCCGGAACGTCGAAAACCTTTAAAATGGTCACCGGTCAAACTTGGTCAACGCTGGTCAACGGCGTTGACTGGCGGTCAACGGTCGACTGACGTCAACACTCCGGTGCTGACGTGTTGTTGACTCGGCAGACGCGTGGCATCCACGTGGTGCTGACCTGGCTTCCACGTGGCAGCCACGTGTTGCTTACGTGGCGCTGACTGTGCGCTAACTCAACAGCCTCGTGGCACGCCGGTGCTGAAGTCAGCGCCGCCGCGCCGCCGCCGGTGCCGCCATGACCTCGTCGGTTTCTGCAGATTTTCCGGCCGAAACTCCAATAGCTCAATCTCAATCAATTCTTCACCAAATTCAATGAATTTTATGTCTAAAATTATCTACACAATCCCAGGAATCCAAATCTGCCACTTTTGAAACTCACCGTCGCCGGAATTGGCCGGAAAAAGCCCCGAAAGGCGGCGGATTCTGGCGACTTCCAATTTACTCAAATCTCAACCAATTTCGATGCATGTTAACCCAAAATCCATCTACACAACTCCAGCAATCTATTAGAATAGCTTTCGAAGCTTACCTCGGCCGGAATCGGCCGGAAGACACGCCGGAAGTTCCAGTTTTTCATTGGGCTCGTCAGGGTCGATTTTGACGTCGATTGAAGACGCCGCAAGGTGTTCCAAGCTCGCCACGACGCAAGGAAGCAGATTCCGGGCTTCCTTTCCCCAATTGATGATCGCCGTGAGATAGATGACGTTGAAGCTTCACCGCGTCGACTTGCTGTGTGTGTTTGTCGGCGACTATCCACGCCGATTCTGAGGCTGCAACTTCGGGGATGAGTCGCCGAGGACGAGACGAGCACGGTGCAGGTGGTCGGGGAGCCGATTTGTGGTCGGCGGTGGTGACTCGACGGTGAGGTGAGTTGACTCGCTTTTGGACGAGTTCGAATGTGTGCGCATTGTTTTCTCTCTGATTTCCTCGTTAACTCCGGTTCAACATAGTTAATAAAACCCCAATTGCTGTCAAACATTTGATTACCACACATGGACCAATCCCTGCACGACACATGTCACTTGTCCCCACTCTTTAATCCCATTTTTTGTCCGTAACAGCTTCACTGTAACTCGAACTCAAAATCCGGCTTCGCGGACGCGATCGCATCACCGAGACCTTAGCATGAAGTCCAATATTGAGTATGAAATTCCTAAAGGATCAAAAGTCAACCGTTTGACCATGAGGGCATTTTGGTCATTTTACAATTTTTGGGAAAAATTCCGGAACGGGTCATATCACTAGAAGTGAATGGGTAAAATGGATTATTTGTATAATTACGAATACATATCAATATAGATATAAATATGTACACATATCAATACAAATACAACTACGTACCAATAAAACCGTTGTCTATATAAGCATACTAGACAATAGTTCTAACCAAGAAACTGTTATCTCTGATGCCATGAGATTACAAAGGAAACACAAAAATCGTTGGCTATCGTCATACTAGACTAACGTTTAATAGGTTTAATAAGAAAATCATTGTCTATCATCATACTAGATAACGGTTTTCCACCGTTGTCTAATGGGGGTACAATAGATTACACCATTTTATAACGGTATTTCACGAATAGAGACAACGGTTTTCCACCGTTGTTTATGGCATTTCGTGGCTTAATTGTAGTTCTAGTTCACTTTAGAACTTGTATACGCTCTTCTCTGTTACTATACCATTGGGTTTTCTGAAGATACAAAGAAAGAAGAACGTCTTCTGTATTAGGTAGGCAAAGCACCACAAGGTCAGGCTTCTCCTACATGTGGTTTCTTTCTCTCTTGTCGAATAGTTTGATTCAATTATCATTAATTTTTTTTTCTTTACTTTTTGTGTTAGTTTTCCACCAAATAAGTGACATTGACTATGCTAATGATCAAAACCACACCAGTTTGGTTGGGGAAGGACCATTACTCCATAGTATAGCTCTGTGCCTGATTTCAACCACACAACCTTTCCATTGTCTGTTTTCTGTTGATGGACCTATAGCTTCTTAGTCAATAAGGACTTAACCATTTAGTTGATGTATGTTGAATAAGGTGGCCCCCTTTCAAACACACTAGTTTCTTGCCCATTGTTTGGAGCACATTGAATAACTCTTTCAATTAGGTATTTTCATTTCACAGCACATGATATAAATCATTTTCCACAAGAAAAAAAATAAAGGAAAGTCTTACCAAATAAGGCGTACCGATTTCCTTTTTCAATTAGGTATTCTCATTTCACAGCACATGACATAAATATTTTTCCACACGAAGAAAAATAAAGGCAATTCTCAAAAGTTGCCAAACAGAAGTAAGTATATTCCAAGTTGGAGCAAAATTTTTTTCCTTCAATTATGTTTCTAATTGAAAAAAAACAGAGTTAGCCAGAGTCAACAAAGAAAAAATAATCTTAAATCAATTTTCATGAGGGAAAACGATTCCTAGAAGATACTAAGAGTAGGCCCCAGTTTAGACCACTCGTCTTCTCTCATGACTAAGAGCAAAAACAATGTTGCTCTATAAACCCAAAAATCTATCTTAAAAACCCAAATTTTCACCTAAATTTCAAATAATGTTGGAGGAATAAGGTGTATAAACCCAAATTTAAAGGGGAAAAATGTAAGTTTGGGTGTAAATATACACCCATTTTTAAAGTTTTCCCCTTGATGTGGCATGCGTAGGCACCACCATTTTTTCTCTCTCTTTGACACTTGGAGAGATGAATGGTTAAGATGAGTTAATTTTTTATACCCAATTTTTCCCTCTCATTTTTTCCCCCTTCACATTTGAAAATCATACATTTTTTTCCTTTCAATTTTTTCCACTCTACCTTTTTCCCCCTATTTTTCCCCCCAAATTGTTTTTGCTCTAATGTGCTTATAAGTAGCCCTCTAAATGACGCATTGCTCAGACACAACACCTACTCCAATCACCTCAATGGATAGCCAGATGAGAATTTATTTTCTTCTCAAATTTATAACCACTGCAGCATTTACACTTAGTATATGTAATGGAAATATAGGCGTGCCTTGCAAAGAAAGTGAGAGACAAGCACTTCTGAAGCTCAAGAAAGACCTTAAGGATCCTTCAAATCGTCTTTTATCTTGGGCTGGTGAAGGAGACTGTTGCACTTGGACTCAAGTTGTCTGTCAAAATTTAACTGGTCATGTCCAAGAACTCCACCTTTCTGGTAATGGCAGTTTTCAGTACTCAAATATGTCTTTTGGTGGTAAGGTAAACCCTTCTCTGCTCAATTTAAGTCATCTCAGCTACTTAAACTTAAGCAACAATGACTTCGGAAGAATAGAGATTCCTGGTTTCCTAGGTTCTCTTAAGAGTCTAAAATATCTTGACCTCTCAGATGCAGGTTTTAGCGGAATTGTTCCTCATCAGTTGGGGAACCTCTCTAGCCTGCGCTATCTTGATCTTGGTTATAATTTTCATCTCGCAGTTAATAATCTCCAATGGCTTTCTAATCTTTCTCTCTTGGATCACCTGGACATGAGTTTGGTAGATCTTGGCAATGCATCTGCTTGGTTGCAGGTGACCAAAGCACTCCCCTCTCTCGTAGAGTTACATATGGTAGAGTGTGGACTTGATTGCATACCAATTGGTATTGCGAACATGACTCGTCTTAAAGTTCTTGATCTGCACTCGAACTATTTCAACTCTACCATACCTCAGTGTGACACACCCCGTCCCGAAAAGTGGGGCCCGGGAGTGCGGCCATCACCCCTACAGAGTGACGAAGCCTTAAACAACTAAAAAGACAAAACGAAGAAAGGAAAACCAAAATACAAATACCTACAATGTATCAGAGCGTCTACAGCGGAAGTAAACCTAACAACTGTACTGCCCGAAGGCGGAATAATACACAATTACACTACGTACACCAGTCTAACGATCAACAGACAGATGGCAAAGAGTCTTCCACTCTTTGTGAACCAGAGCAAAGCTACACTGACTCCTGCCGCTCGTCTCTGTGGTGCTCAACAGTATCAAGTCCTGAGGGGGCGCAAAACAAAGGTGAGTGGACAGGGAAAATAAATGTCAGTGTAAAACGTTTATAAAACATAATAATAATCCCCCACAGTTAAAACAGTAATATACTACTATACCATAACAAACATGCAGCAACAACCAAACTCACAACGACGATAAACAGTCACACATACTTATGCACTTTACATTGGCAAGGAGACTGTATTCACAATACCAATGTAAAGTATACTACCAATTGGCAAGGAGACTGTATTCGCAATACCAATTGGCAAGGGTAAGGGCACATTGGCAAGGAGACTGTATTCACAATACCAATGTAAAGTATACTACCAATTGGCAAGGAGACTGTATTCGCAATACCAATTGGCAAGGGTAAGTACATTGGCAAGGAGACTGTATTCGCAATACCAATGTACAAGGTGAGGAAACCATACTAACCATACCAGGTAAAACACATACCCTAACCAACACTAACCAGCAACAACCAGCATAATAAACTTAAATGCATATACGGACATAGTATGCTCCAAAAACTCACCAACACCAACAAGGATCCCACGATCACATCATCATATCATATACGCGTATAAATGTAAACATACTCAACCATACTCATAACCATACGCCAACAACCAAACAACAAATCACCCATACGAGCACATATATAAACATATAATCAAGCAACCATCAAACCAAAATACTTTAAAACCAAAACCCGTCCACTCACAGATATGCCGGGCGATCGTCGTCGTCCTCCTCGTTTGTCTGAGCGGTTCGGTTATAGTGATACCTCGGGAACCGGTCACCTAACAATCCCAAAGAATAACGATTACCACAAAGAATAATAAGAATAATCGTAAAACCCTAATTCTCCACATTTTGCTCAATTGGGGTATAACCGTAACTCGGATGGCAAAACGGAGTTCGCCATTGGATCCGGAACGTCGTTTCCACTCGGAAAAGTGGCCGGTGAACTTTGGTCAACGCCGGTCAACGGCTGCTGACGTCAACAGCGTGCTGACGTGGCACGGCACAGGTGCCTCGACGTGGCGGCGACCTGGCATCCACGCGGCACTGACGTGGCAGACGCGTGGCAGCCACGTGGCGCTGACGTGTTACCACGTGGCACCGACATGGCATCCACGTGGCGCTGACGCGGCACCCACGTGTCACGACGTCGACACCGTCGCTCGACGTCATCGCCGTCGCCGTCGCGGAAATCGGGAATTTTCCGGATGTTTCACCCGATTTCAAAACCCTCTATCTTCCTCATTTCTCAACCAAATTCAACGATCCTTATATGAAAATTCATCTACGGAACGAGAGGAATCCAAAAATCATACTTTCGAGACTCACCTCCAACTGTGCTGGCCGGAATCTCGCCGGAAAGCCCGCGGATTCCGTTCGTCTTGTTGCCGGCGATTCCGTGGGTTTCCGTCGACGACGTGGGGTGCTTCGGCTTCGTCTCGGCGAGGGGAAGCTGTTTCTGGGTTCAGTTTCTCCGATCCGTGGCCGCCGGCGAGTCAACGACGATGAAGGATGGCGGCGTGTGGTTGCGGGTTCGGGTTTCCGAAAAAAATGGAAGCCCACGGGTTTTCTTTTGGGTCTTAAAGCCCAACACAGTGTTGGCCAATAATTGGCTGACACTGTGGCATTGGCCAATCCTGGCCTGCCACGTGTCACAACCCACAACTTCACATAATCGTTTTTCGTCCATAACTTCTTCGATACAACTCGGAATTCGATTCCGTCTTCGCGGACACGTTCGTATCTTCGAGCTCTTCGCATAGAGTCCAATATTGAATATGTAAATTCTTACTGTTCACAAAGTCAATGTTTGACCATCTAAGGGCATTTTGGTCATTTCACGATATTTTGGGAAAATTTTTGGAACGGGTCGTATCACAGTGGGTGTACCATTTGAGCGGTCTTGAGTCCCTCATGCTTTCTAAAAGTTATTTGCATGGGGAAGTTTCCAGTTCTATTGGAAACTTGACATCTCTTGTCAATCTTGACTTATGGCATAATCAATTTGAAGGAGAAATCCCAAACTCCTTGGGAAACCTTTGTAAATTGACTTTTCTTGATTTGGGAAGGAATAAATTTGAAGGACATGTATCAGATATCTTAGAAAGCTTGTCTAGGTGTTACCCTTGTCAAATAGAGCATTTAAGGCTTTCTAATAATAATTTTTCAGGTCATTTGTCTAATCAGTTGGGAAGTTTTAAAAATTTGCGTTGGCTTGATCTTTCAAGTAATTCAATATCTGGTCCCATTCCTGCGTCAGTCGGAAACCTTTCAAGCTTACAGGACTTAATCATATTCGAAAATTCATTGAATGGTGTTGTTTCTGAAGTTCATTTTACAAATCTTACGCAGTTGGGTCGGTTCTCTGCACATGAAAATTCCTTGACACTGAAAACCAGTCCACACTGGCTTCCTCCTTTTCAACTTTCTGCCTTGTGTTTAGGATCATGGCGCTTGGAAACATCAGAGATTCCTACGTGGCTTCAGAGTCAAAAGGGTTTAGACACTCTTAACTTGTCTGGTACAGGAATTTCACGTACCATCCCCACTTGGTTTTGGAAAATTTCTTCCGGTGGATTGAGGATCTTTCTCATAATGAATTGTATGGCAAGGTTCCAAACATAATTTCCCCATACTGGCCAAAACTCTCTTCGGACGATTTACCAAGAATTATCGACTTAAGCTCTAACCAGTTCACTGGTTCACTACCTCTTGTTTCTTCAGCAATATTTTCGCTATATCTTTCCAATGCATCATTTTCTGGAACGGTCTCTCACTTCTTTTGTGACAAAACTGATGCACCAAAAGGACTTCAAGTACTTCATCTTGACGGCAATCATCTCTCTGGACAAATCCCTGATTGTTGGTTAAACTGGCCAAAATTGACGGTTGTAAATTTAGAGAACAACAATTTATCAGGAAGAATTCCAGGTTCTTTGGGATACCTACTATCACTGCGATCATTGCACTTGCGCAATAATAACCTATATGGAGAAATACCTATATCCCTACAAAACTGTAAGCAGTTGTTGCTTCTTGACCTCGGTGAAAACAAGTTTGGCGGAAGCATACCGACATGGATTGGAAAGAAACTTTCGCAGCTGCTAGTTCTTACTCTTCGTTCAAACAAGTTCCATGGTAACATTCCTAGTGGACTCTGTAGCCTTGAAAATCTTCACATCTTGGACATTGCACATAACAATCTATCAGGAACAATACCTAGATATTTTCAGAATTTTACACCCAAGACCAACTTTTCAGACTCAGAAAATTACAGTATTCCAGTGTCTAGTTATTATAGTAAGCACTACATAGAGAGCGCGATTCTTGTGGCCAAAGGTAGAGAAGGGAAGTACAACACAATTCTTCGTTTGGTAGCTATCTTGGACCTTTCAAGCAACATGATATCTGGGGAGATCCCCGAAAATCTGGCCAGCCTCATCGGCTTGCAATCTTTGAACTTATCGAATAATCTTCTTACAGGAAAAATCCCTTCCAAGATCGGTAATATGAGATCGTTAGAATCCCTTGATTTGTCAATGAACCAGCTTTGTGATGAAATTTCTCCAAGCATTTCGAACTTGACATTTCTAAATTATCTCAATTTGTCCTATAGCAACTTGAAAGGACCAATTCCAAAAAGTACTCAACTTCAGAGCTTCGATTTGTCCACTTACGTTGGCAATCAACTTTGTGGACCTCCATTGGAGGTGAGCTGCACTGCAAATGGGGCATTACCACCAGTAGGTGATCAAAAACACAGAGGAGATTTTTTAGTTGAAGACGGTTGGTTCTATTTAAGCTTGGGGCTAGGTTTTCTGTTCGGTTTTTGGATTATTCTTGGTTCGTTGATGTTGAACATGCAATGGAGCAATATAATTTCTCAGTTCCAAAATAGTATTGTGAAAAAGCTACTATGAATGATGAATGTGTTTAACAATATCTGCAAATAGTGTTGGCTTTTCATGAGGGTAATCAGGTTGCTGATGCTTTGGCTAATTTTGGGACTTCTTCAGGCTTCACTTGGTGGGACTCTACTCCACTTTTGTCTTTCTCTTGTTGCTCGTGATTTGGTGGGTTTTCCCAATTATCGTTTTGCTTGACATCATGCTTTCGAAGATTTTGTCAGCCTTGCAATGTTGTTTTTTGTTGGTTTGCATTATAGTAGATTGGATATTGATGTCTGGGCCTAATTCCCTCTGATGGTTAGGCCGTAAGGAGGTCGACTAGACTCCCGTCTTCTTTTCTTGATGGCTTTGCTGTAGGGAAAAATGGCGGGTTTCAGACTAGGTGATAAATTCAGGTCTATTTTTATCACTATTTTACTTGTACACTTCGAGGTTTTTAATGAGGCATCAGAATGTTGTGTTTTAATTGCTTTCCTTGTACTTATCTTGTTTGGCTGTTTGTCAAACCCTTTTATTATATAATTATGTTCAGCAAAAAAAAAAGAGTTTGTTTTTCTTATTTGGATTTTGTCCCTTTACTTTCCATGTTGTACGAGTGGGATCAGATTTCATGTCCCCCTCTTTTGCTTGTATTTTCTTTTGCTCAAGAGGGCTAAGGTTTATGTTCCCCTCTTTTCCTGCAATTTTTTTTTTAATTTGTGAGGAGTAAGATTTATTTCCCTCCCTGATTAGGCGTAACTTCTTTTTTTCAATCAATAAATTTTTCCTTGCACTGTCAAGGTTTCTTAAAAAGAAAGTATAATAATGATTATTAGTAAAAGCCTTTTGGCATTTTTTTGATCAACAACCTTTTTGCAGTCTACTGCTATAATCACTCTGATGATAGTTAAACACATTGACTAAACATAGGTCTCATGAATGAAATTTTCTCCACAAGTACAGCAGTGGTAGAAGATGGATGAGTCATGAGCAACTTAAGCTACTTCCCTTCTTCCGGGCTGGCTCACTGTTACCTTCCTTACATGGCTCATCTTTTGCAAGGAACAACAACCTTACGTCTTCTCTACTAAGCATATCAGTTGCATATGAGATGTTTACTTTTGCATGTCACATAAGTAAATTTGAAATTAATGCCTTTGTTACGGAACCAAAGACCTGGCTGCAAAGGAGGAAGAGGATTCCCGGAAACCGTGCAGCTCCAAGATCATTCCAGTGTCTATATATTTGTTTTCCCTTGTTAGTTTATAGTTTCTACATCGATCAGAAAATTTGCAGATGTTCATCAATTCATAATGTCTTCTTGCTGTGAATTCGGGTAATCCTATTAATTATGATAACATCATCCATGATAAAAAGTATCTTTGCTACAACAGAATCAGATAATACTGATTCCAACCAATTCAACCATGAACATAAACATAAAAAAAATTGAGACTCTATTCATCAATAAAAACCACGGCACAAAACATAATCAATCTCCCTTACATGTTTTTTGTAAGAGAATTTTTATTCCCACCCAAAAATTATCTTACTCCACCCAACATCCTTATTTTTTTAACTTAACTCTCCATTTTGCCCCTAATTAATTGTGAACAACTTAATAATCACCAAACCCACCTCAGCCCCCCACCCACCTTGACTCCCTCTCCTCCTCCCGACCTCCCCTTCCCTTTTTCTCTTTCTCTTGTAATTTTTTTTCTCATTCTCAATTGGAATTAATACTCGAATTGAGTAATGGGTGAATCCTGATGGAATCTAGCACAATCAGGACAGGAAACAGAAGAAGACTTTTCTAGTCAAATGAACAAACAAAAATTCGAGTATCAAAATAAGAACAAAGATAGATGTGACTTATGAGATCTTCTATCAAGGTGGCATTCACAATCAAATGATTCAATTCCGCTAGGTTGGGGGTTGGTATGATGATTTTGGTTTTTAAGTTTTTTTATTGGTGGGTGTAATGAGAAAATTGATTTTTGATAAAAGGATAAATTTGGATTTTAAAAGTTACAAAAATTTAAATGGGTGGGAGGAGATAATTATTGGGTGTGTATAAAACCTCCCTTTTTGTAGTGTGAAGGCATTTCCTGATTGGTTTCTAACCATTTTTCCTTCTCTAGGTTAGATGCCTTTCCACATTTGTCGTCTTGAACATCAAGGGTTTAGTCTTTAGTATTTATCACGTTCATTGACGCGCATCATCATATGTCTAGTGTTGACGCGCATTAATTGTTCAGTAGTTCCGCCCAACAATGTTGAATGGTATAAGAGTTAAAAAAAAAAGAGGGGGGCTTCCTTCTAAAGTTAGTGTTTTTTTAACTCCCATTTTTTTTTTTCCTAACGTAACTTTTTTATTATTTAATTATTATTATTTTTTTTTCAGTTTGCCTTGCAAATTGGTCTGGTTTTAAACCAGATGGGAACTGAAGAAAAACTGAAAGTATGGGGTTGTGTCATGATGACCCACGAGTGACGAAGAATGGCTTTAGTAACTAGTTTTATTACTATTGAGTTGCTTCCATATGACCTTGTAAAAAGAGCCCTACACTACACACCTTAAAACAACGATTACGAAGATGATGGATTTCATATTTTAGACTATTGCTACTGCTAGTGTAGGTAGGCTAGGCTATGCAATAAGAGCTAGAATTAACAGGTAACGAATAACAGTAAATAGGAGGAGAATAACATTTATGGAATCTACCGCTCAAGTCCAAAAAGATCAATTATTGCCAAATACTGTTGGGTTTTTTTTTATGATGGACAAACAATTACCTTTGACTGTGTTCAACCAATCAACAACAATAGACGGCAGCGACGACTGGATTGATACGTTCAATTGGGGGCAAAGTAACCTTAAAATTAGTACAGATTGTGATCTCAGTTCATTCATTGCATCATAATCATCCAGCTTATCATTGTACTCCTGCACCTTCTTCTTGATCTTGGATGAATCTACCCACGTAATGAAGTCTTCCAGATTCCTTGTCACCAGGAATGCTGGATCAGTAACAGTCTCTGGACCCACGCGGAAGTGTCCTTGCTCAATGTAACCGCCTCCTTGAGGTGCTCGGCAAACTTCAACCGAACCACAACAGTTGCAAGCCTCCGTCTATTAACATAGGAATTGTCAGTGAAGTAAAAAGAGAGGTGCCTTCAAAGTTAAACATTTTAAGATGTCTCAATCTCCATCGTGGCAGATGGTATAAGAGTTGTAAGGATGTCCATTCTATTTTGCCCTAGTCAATACTTTTATAAAGAATTCACTATTTCATATCTTCCCTCAGAACAAGGCACGCAAGTTCCATGACAGAGCAAGCGACATTTACCTGCAAAAGGATGGTACTGATAATTTATCACACAATGCCAAGCTTTGCCTCGAGGGTATCACACCGATATTGTACCTGTAGTCAACAACTACTTCTTAATGAAGAATCAAAAGAATGCCACTGATTAATTAGATTCCTTGCAAATAAAGATGAAGCTAAAACAAATAGCTACCACTACCCTACCTATTCTTGTATCACACAATCCTAGAACAAACACAAAACAATTGACTTTGGGACTATACAAGGTTCGATCCATCAATAACCAAAACCTCACAAAAGCATAATCCCAAACACTTGTCTCTTTTTCTTTTCAGCCAACCATTCGCTTCTCTTGTTACATCATACAACAGTGAATACATATGACCAGTGCACCTTCCTTGATTTCAACATCAACACTACTCATACTCTTTAGAATACACAGCTTTATTGAGACAACTTCTATTGAGACTTGTTAACAAAAAGTTTACAGCTTTATTGGGATTTTACTAGGCAGGTAGGAAAGTTTACTTTCATTCAAATCCACAAATCAAATTGCAGCTGTGAAAAATTACTAGCATTCTAATCTAGATACAGAATTGCAGAAAATACATTCAATTTCCTGAGCAGACAAATTCTAAATAAAAAAACCAAAAAACCTCACAGTTTTTCCAAGTGCGCATCGGTCATTTGAATCCGAAACGGGTCGTTGGGGTTAATCTGCTTCAATATGTTCACCTCCTTCTGCACCGTCCGGCATATAGCCGAGTATCTGAATTTCCAATTACCAATTGAAAAAAAGAATCAAAATTTAGTTAATTGAAGATTGAGTTTACGAACTAAACCTAAAAAAAGGGCATGAAATTAAGAAAAACACTTACTTTTTGTAATCGTCGCGGCCGGTGACGTGGTATCGTTGCATAACATGAGCTTCTCTGTGGTTTCCTTCTCTCTTCCAACCCAAGAAGTTCACTTTCTTCAGCAACTTCTTCTCTGGATACGTCAGCTTCCTCATCGTTGGCTTTTTTTTGTTTTCACAAAGACGCTAGATTAGAATCACAGAAGCAGTTATGCAAGATAAACACATAGCTTATAGACTGTAACTTTACATAATCAAATGAAAGATACATGCCATCAATTTTCCATAAAATAATTGGTGTGAGTTTTATCATCCCCAGTCCACTCCTTTGTTGCCCATCAATATTGCTTTAAAATGCTTGGGCCATTTCAAGAAATATGGGTATCACACTCTAAAGCATTGTATGAATATGTCAGTTTAGTGTATCATGACACTTCTGAGTTTGTTGACGTATGAAAATGGTCGTCAACTGTCAATGAGATAAGGTGGGGAGGTAAGGGATGACAATGGAAGCTCTAAGGTGTGAGGTTATGGAAAAGTGGCTAAGTATGGGTGTTAAGTCGTGAGTCTGAATGGTTTGGACCCATCTGGTCAAATGTCATCCGGTCGTCTGGTCATCTGTTGCCAAGTCTATCTGAAACAAGAAAGAGAGGTGAGTCTCGAAGGAACCGGTGTGGTTCCGGCCGTATATCCTCCGATGCTCAAGTCAGAGATAGTGGGAGGATGGCAAGTGTTTGGTAAAGTAAAATTATAAGCAAGGAGAGGTAACTTGGATTCCTTACCTTGGGGGTGAATCCCCTTTTTATATGGGAGGGACTTTGGGGATAAAGTCCCTCCTCACCAATGTGGGACATTGGTGAGGCAATAAATGGTGTATTTATTGCCTTACTTGTCGTACATTGGGAGGCTTATGTGGGACCCGTCACTCATTGTATAAAAAGGCTTAGAGATTCTATACGATGGTGGATACGAGGAGTACGAGTTTCATGTGTGTTTATTGGTCGTGTGACGGTCCGTTGTGGGGTCCACAAGCCTCTCAAGACGTGCCAAAGAGACAAGGTTATGTCTATGTGGCACCCCCAATGTATTGACATGTGGCCGATTGGATAAGGTATAAACAGAGTTCACCAGCGGAAGAGAGTTTTGTAGCATAAACTATTCGATTGCATTAATTCTAGGCTGTTTCAAGAGTCTAACATTCGGTATGAAAATTTTCTCGACCTTCCCTAGGAATCAATGTGCACACCCTTTTGATGGAGGACCATTAGCGATAAGTTGCTTTCTAGCAGATAACTAGGACTAAAACTGCTGTAGAACATATGCCAAACGACTAAGACAGGGAAACTAGAGAAAAACAAGGCTGCATAATGAAGCTGGAACAAAGATAAACGAGTTCTAGGGCAGACAAACCCAAAATAACCAGAATGTTTCTGATATACAGTATTACTAATAGACAAACAAAACTGAATACAACATTCCGCTGCCTAGCCTATTCATACTAGTCAGTCAACCAAACATTGCATTTCCTTACTTAATAAGAAATCCTACTCTTAATTGGACTATCCTAATAAACCCTATTGCTTAAAGATAAAGAAAGGAAAGTAATCAAAACTGATAACATCCTAATTAATTAACGAAGCCTAATCTGCCAGCCCACTTAGCTTCTAGAATTCTCTTCGATGCTCCTGCTGCATCACCTTTATGGAGCAAGGGTGTACATTTTGGAAAAAAAATTATCGTCAAGTTTCCTATTGTACCTGTAAAAGAGTTGTTGTGCAAAACGTCTGCTATGCTTAACATCCTTTATCTAAACTGAAAAGTTTAATTGATACTGAAACGTTTTAATTGATATGGTGTTTCAAGTTGAGCTAAAAAGTAGTGTTTCCTACAAACTCTATGTTAGGTTAGAGAAGATTCGTCTGCTGACCGCGCTGGGTTACTTGAGAATGATGTTATTATTCAATACAATGGAAGCCTTGTCCATAGTTAATCGAGGTATGTATTACCTTTATATGTTCATCTCTTCTCTTACAATTTAACTTTTACATCACCTCTGTTAGAGCAGGTCTATGTTTGCTTATTACTTTCATTATCAGAAATCTTGTTCAATGTTTATTCCATTTGGTATTAGTTTGTAGAAATGGTATGTGATAAGTTTGGCGAATCAGTAGAGTTGGTTGTGTTGAGAGCAAGCACAGGTACCGTTTGAATCTACAGATGGTTATTGATGAGATCAGTCCAGATGAATTCAATAGCTTACTTTCTTGTATCAATTTTAGGTTTGAATGTGTCGTTTCCAGTTAAACTATCAATTCAACTATTTTCAAACTATTTCTCTGTTTGAGGACTTAGGACATCATATAATTCATATTTCTTTGTACTATTTCCTTTGTCTTCTTAGCTGGCTACTCCCACCACCGAAACGGCTCGGAATTTTACCTACTACAAAGAAGCGTATTTTACATTGCTGTGAGATAAGCGAATGAATGTTGTCATAGTTCAAGTTCACTTTAGAACTTGTATAATCTTTTTTTTTTTTCCTTTTTTTGTTTTTTTTTTTTTTTTTTTCTTTTTGTTTGGTTTTTTTGTTTTAAAAAAAAAAAAAAAGGTCTCTTCTTTTAGGTGGGGGGGGCCCCAGAGGGTGGGGCTTCTCCTCCTCCGTGTGTTTTTTCAATCCTTAATTTCTTTTTTCTACTTTTAGTGTTAGAAAAATGACATTGACTATGCTCTTGATCAAAACCACACAAGTTTTGTTGGGGAAGGACCTTTACTCCATAGTACCGCTCTGCGCCTGATTTCAACCCTACAACTTTTCCATTTTATCTGTTTTCTGTTGACAGACCTGTAGCTTCTTAGTCAATAACGACTAAACCATTGTGCTGACGTATGTTGAATAAGGAGGCCCCCTTTCAAACACACTAGTTTCTTGCCCATTGTTTGGAGTACAATGAATAACTCTTTCAATTATGTATTTTCGTTTCACAGCACATGATATAAATCATTTTCTACAAGAAAAATAAAGGAAATTTGCTTACATGTAGCCTTCTAGATGACTCATGGCTCAGACACGACACCTACTTCAAAAAATTATCAGACAATTTCTAGTTCTTTTTTGGATACCTACTCGAAGACGGTTGGTTCTATCTGAGCTACGGACTAGGTTTCTGTTCCGTTTTTGAATTTTTCTTGGTTTGTTGCTGTTGAACATGCCATGGAGCAATGTAATTTCTCAGTTTCAAAGTAGTATTGTAAATCAGGTACTATGAAGGGTGAATGTGTTAAACTATCTCTTCAAATGGAGTCAGTTTTTCGCATTTGGATTCTGTACATTTGTAGCAAATGTCCCTTTACTTTGCATGTTGTTGAACAAAACAGTGTCTATCTAATCATTTATTACTAGTAAAAGTCTTTTGGCAATTGTTGATCAACAAGGTTTTTGCTGTCTACTGGTAGCACTCTGATGATATTCTTGGAGCATGTCGCAACTTTGAATCCTTCCTTCCTGTAAGATCTAAGTCGCGTTAAATACTTTTCATCAAATTCTTCTCATCGAAAGTAAGGATTCCAAATTTATGCGGTAAAGTCACTAGCACAGAGGCATATAATCAGACAATCTCATTACAAGGGCATCTATTGATTTTGCAGTATTATGGACGGAAGTAGTGCTACTAGTGCAATTTTTCTTTTCTTTTGATTTTCTTAACAGCTGTATATGGATTTTTATAAACTTTGAATACTCACTGAAGGAACTGCAATCCCAATACAAGGTGTAAATTTCTGCCTTTTCTTCGACACCCCAAAGTCTTTCAGAATGAACCTCTAGAACATGGTGTATGGCGCTTTCTTTCTCTATTAGATAAGCAAATGAATGTTGTCATAGTTCTAGTTCACTTTAGATCTTGTATAATCTCTTCTCTGTTACTGTACCATTGGGTTTTCAGAAGATACAAAGAAAGAAGAACATTTTCTGTATTAGGTAGGGTACACCAGAAGATCAGGCTTCTCCTACATGTGGTTTCTTTCTCTCTTCTCGAATAGTTTTGATTCAATCCTTAATTTTTCTTTTCCTACTTTTTTGTGTTAGTTTTCCACTAAACAAATGACATTTGACTATGCTCTTGATCAAAACCACACAGGTTTGGTTGGGAAAGGACCATTACTCCATAGCAAAGGTCTGCGCCTGATTTCAGCCACACAACCTTTTCATTTTGTCTGTTTTCTGTTGACGGACCTGTAGTGTCTTAGTCAATAAGGACTTGTGCTGATGTATGTTGAATAAGGAGGCCCCCTTTCAAACACACTCTTTCTTGCACATTGTTTGGAGTACATTGAATAACTCTTTCAATTAGGTATTTTCATTTCACTGCGAATGATATAAATCATTTTCTACAAGAAAAGTAAAGGAAAATTTGCTTACATGTAGCCTTCTAAATGACTCATTACTCAAACATGACACCTACTTCAACAATTTATCAGGGCCAATTTCTAGTTCTTTTGGCAATTGTTGATCAACCAGCTTTTTGTTGTCTACTGCCAGCACTCTGATGATATTCTCTTCCAAACTGTTGGAGCATGTCGCAAGTTTGAATCTTTCCTTCCTTTAAAATCTAAAGTCACGTTAAATACTTTTCATCAAATTCTTCTCTTCGAAAGCAAGGGTTCCAAATTTAAGCGGTAAAGTCATTAGCACAGAGGCATATAATCATTCAATCCCATTACAAGTATCTATTGATTTTGTGGTATTAGGGACAGAAGTAGTGCTGCTAGTGCAACTTTTCTTTTGATTTTCTTAATAGCTGTATATGGATTTATAAACTTTGAATACTCACTAAAGGAAGAACTGCCATCCCAATACAAGGAGTAAATTTCCGTCTTTTCTTCGACACCCCAAGTCTTTAAGAATGAACCTCTAGAACATGGTGTATGGCGCTTTCTCTAATATGTTTTCAGTAATAAATAAATGATATTGACTACGGTCTTAACCAAAACCACAAAACTTTTCTTTGGGAAGGACCAGCACAGCACTCCACGTTATTGTTCGATTTCAATAACACAACTTTTCCATTTTGTCTTTTTTCTCTTGACGGACCTATAGCTTCTTAGTCAATAATGTCTTTACTTTCAAAAACTTTAGTTTCTTGCCCATTGTTCGGATTACAATGAATATCTCTTCCAAATTTCAAGTATGTTCATTTCACAGCACATACTATAAATCATTTTCCACAAGAAGAAAATTAAAGGCAATTCTCAAAAGGTACCAAACAACAGAAGTATATTCCAAGCTGAGTTTGAGTAATCCGATAGCTTGGGAATGGTGAGGAAGCAAGGAACTAAATTTCGACCGAAATACCGAAATTTCGGTATTTGTGGAGTCCCGAAAGTTGAATCGAGGTACGTCTCAATATCAGCGGAAAAATACCGAAATTTCGGTAATTTCGATAGTTTCGGTAAATTTCGAGCCTTTTAAGCGGAAACTTTCCGAAATTACCGAAATTTAGATGGAAATTTCGGTAACTTTCGGTAAAATTTTGGTCATCAACTTTCTTTTGGAGTTTTCTTGCTTACCTTCAATAATGCTCCTTAAATCTTTCCACAACTTTCTTGTTGTGCATTCAACAACGTTTTTTTGGTGTTTCCTTGCTTTCCTTTGGTACCTTCAATAGCTTTTTTTTGGTGTTTTTTTTTCTTGTCTTCAATAATAACTTTCTTTCGGTGTTTTCTTTCTTGCCTTCAATAATGGTTCTTTCACAATCTATTCTCTTTTGACTTGCTTACATTGAATGGTGCATGCCTTCAATAATTCTTTTGGTGTTTTATGCATTTGAATAATATGTGTGTGTAATTATGATGTATTATATTCCTTAAAATTCTTATATTATATTGTAATATTAATGTATGGTTAATGTATGTTTAATGAGCCTCACCTTAAGATATTGTGCTGATTGATAGCTTATTGGAATACAAAACACGAATTCTTCTTCCTTATGTATATAAAAGTTAATCTATATGGATAATACTATATAGCTTAAATGTTAAATTGCATTATCTGTTGCTTTTAAAGCATAGAGAAAGTAGAAATATTAATTTATAGGGTTTCTAATATGTTTTTCGTTTTTTTTTTCAAATAAAAAATTACCGAAATTTTAACTGAAATATCCATAAATTTTGACTACCGAAATTTCCATCGAAACCGAAATTTTGTTCCTTGTGAGGAAGATGGGTGGGTGTGTGGGTGGGGAATTTATTGTGTAAAAAAATTAATGTGTGATTGGGAATGGGAGAGGAGGACGGGTGGATGGGGAAAGGTGTACTAGAATGATAATAATAGAATTATAAATTGGTGGGTGGGTGAGTGGGTGGAATTAATTTGTGTATGTTTATATATTTGTCTAATCTGAGGTTATTTTTTGTGTTGTGTTGTTTTGTTCTATTTGTTTTGTTCTGATTCCCATGTTTTGCGAGATGCTTTATGTCGGAACAACCGTTTCGATATTCCAAAGGGTAATGTACGAAACTAATTTTCAATTGGTAGTCATATAAAATTACTTAACTAGCTAATTTGTTTCTAACTTTCTTTATTGTAGATAAATATTATCTTGTGGATGAGGGATATTCTAATGCACCAGGTTTTTTTAGCACCATATCGGGGAACTAGATACCACTTAAGTGAATGGAAAGGGAATGACCGACCTGAAAATCACAAAGAGTTATTTAATCTTCGTCATTCAACTGCAAGGAATGCAGTTGAAAGAGCATTTGGATTGCTGAAAAAACGATGGAGTATATTGTGTACACCTTCCTTTTTCAACATCAAAACACAAGTTTGAATTATGAATGCATGTTTTATACTTCATAATTTCATTCCAGTCGAGAAAGCCAATGATCCTATTTTAGAACATCAAGACTCGGAGTTTCTTGCTTCTGTGGATAATGAGATATCAAATCATTCAACATTGGAGGGAAATGCAGATAACCCACAAGAGAGGATTACAGGTATTCAAGCTACTGATCAATGGACAAATTTTCGTGACGAACTGGCATTGAAGATGTTTCATGATTATCAAGTTCAGTGAGGCATTGTTAGTCCTTGATTTGCATCATCTTGTATCTTTTTATTGGAAGTTTGTTGTATTTGATTTAGAATTGGGAAACTTGATTTTGTTAATTTTGTTGAATTTGAATTATGTCTTAATTTTTTGTGGTTGTGTTTTTTTTTTTTTTTTTTTTTTTTTTTTTTTTTTTTTTTTTTTTTTGTTTTGTTTTTTTTTTTTTTTTTTTTTTTTTTTTTTTTTTTTTTTTTTTTTTTTTTTATTTCTATAATTTTTTTTTTTTTTTTTTTTTTTTTTTTTTTTTTTTTTTTTTCTTATAAAAAAAATTTTTATATTTTTTTTTTTTTTATTTAGGAAAATTAATTTCCCTTTTTTTTGTTTTTTTAGTATTTTACTTTTTCTTCATCCAAACATAGGGTCAATTATGTTTCTAATTGCAAACAAAAAGAGTTAGGCGGAAACAAAAAAAAAAACAATCTTAAATCAATTTGCATGAGGAGAAACGATTCTTAGAAGATATTAAGAGTAGGCCCCAGTTTGGACAACGCCTCTCCTCTCACTAATGTGCTTATATGTAGCCCTCGAAGTGACTCATTGCTCAGACACAACACCTACTTCAATTACCTCAATGGATAGCCAGATGAGAGTTGATTTTTCTCTCAGGTTTATAACCATTGCAGCATTTACACTTTGTATATGCAATGGATATATAGGCGTGCCTTGCAAAGAAAGTGAGAGACAAGCACTTCTGATGCTCAAGAAAGATCTAAAGGATCCTTCAAATATGCTTTTATCTTGGGCTGGTGAAGGAGACTGTTGCACTTGGACTCAAGTTGTCTGCGACAATTTAACCGGCCATGTCCAAGAGCTCCACCTTTCCGGTAATGGTCATTTTGAGTACTCAAACATGTCTTTTAGTGGTAAGGTAAACCCGTCTCTGCTCAATTTAAGTCATCTCAGCTACTTAAACCTAAGCAACAATGACTTTCAAGGAATAGAGATTCCTGGGTTCCTAGGTTCTCTTAAGAGTTTAAGCTATCTTGACCTCTCAGATGCAGGTTTTAAAGGAATTGTTCCTCATCAGTTGGGGAACCTCTCTAGCCTACGATATCTTTATCTTGGTGATAACTTTGGTTTGGCAGTTGACAATCTCCAATGGCTTTCTAATCTTTCTCTCTTGGAACACCTGGACATGAATTCTGTAGATCTTGGCAACGCATCCGCTTGGTTTCAGGTGACAAAAACACTCTCTCTCTCGTAGAGTTACATATAAGTTCGTGTAGACTTGATCGCATACCAATTGGTATTGCGAACATGACTCGTCTTAAAGTTCTTGATCTCAGCTCGAACCAATTCAACTCTACCATACCTCGATGGGTGTACCGTTTGAGCCGTCTTGAGTCCCTCAATCTTGCTTTCAATGATTTCCACGGTGAAGTTTCCAGTTCCATTGGAAACTTGACATCTCTTGACAATCTTGAGTTATGTTGTAATCAACTTGAAGGGGAAATCCTAAACTCCTTGGGAAACCTCTGTAAGTTTACTTCTCTAGAGTTGGACTTGAACAAATTTGAGGGACATGTGTCAGATTTCTTAGAAAGCTTGTCTAGGTGTTACCCTTGTCAAATAGAGTACTTAACGCTTTCGAATAATAATTTTTCAGGTCATTTGTCTAATCAGTTGGGAAGTTTTAAAAATTTGCGTTCGCTTGATCTTTCAAGTAATTCAATATCAGGTCCCCTTCCTGAGTCCGTAGGAAACCTTTCATGCTTAGAGGACTTTAGCATAGATAACAATTCACTGAATGGTGTTGTCACTGAAGTTCATTTTACTAATCTTACGCGGTTGGAATTTTTCTATGCACATGAAAATTCCTTGACACTGAAAACCAACCCACACTGGCTTCCTCCTTTTCAACTTTATGTATTGAGTTTAGGATCATGGCTTTTGGAGCCATCGGAGATACCTGCATGGCTTCAGACTCAAAAGCGGTTAGACACTCTTGACATGTCCCGTACGGGAATTTCAGGTTTCATCCCCCCTTGGTTTTGGAACTTTTCTTACCATGGATTAGACCTTTTGGATCTTTCTCATAATGAACTGAATGGCAAAGTTCCGAACATAATTTCCCCATACTGGTCAAACATTTCGTCCGGCATAGAAATCATGATCTTCCTCAATTCTAACCAGTTCACTGGTTCACTACCTCTTGTTTCTCCAGTAGTATCTGTACTTGATCTTTCCAATTCATCATTTTCTGGAACCATCTCTCACTTCCTCTGCGACAAAACTGATAGTGGGCCAAAAAACCTTCGAAATCTTCATCTTGGCAACAATCGTCTCTCTGGACAAATTCCTGACTGTTGGTTAAACTTTCCAAACTTGATAGTTATAAAGTTAGAGAAAAATAATCTATCAGGAAGAATTCCAGGTTCTTTGGGATACCTACTATCACTGCAATCATTGCACTTGCGCAACAATAACCTATCTGGAGAAGTGCCGATGTCCCTTCAAAACTGTGAGAAGCTTTTGCTTCTTGACCTCGGTGAAAACAAGTTTGTCGGAAGAATACCGGCATGGATTGGGAAGAGCCTTTCGCACTTGATAGTTCTTAGCCTCCGTTCAAATAAGTTCCATGGCAACATTCCTGGTGAACTTTGTGGGCTCGAAAATCTTCAAATCTTGGACCTTGCACATAACAATCTCTCAGGAACAATACCAAGATGTTTTCAGAACTTTACATCCATGGCTACTAGCTTTTCAGATTTAAGAGATCCCAGTAGTCAATTTTTTGATTCTGGGTTTTCAGAGGGTTCTATTGAAAGGTCCTTCACAGAGGATGCGGTTTCCGTAACCAAAGGTCTAGAGTTGAACTACGACGCAATTTCTCTTTTTGTAGCTAGCTTGGACCTTTCAAGCAACATGATATCCGGAGAGATCCCTGAAACGCTGACCAGCCTCATCGGCTTGCAATCTTTGAACTTATCAAATAATCTTCTGACCGGAAAAATCCCTTCCAAGATTGGTAATATGGAAGCATTAGAATCCCTTGATTTGTCATTGAACCAACTTTCTGGTGAAATTTCTCGAAGCATATCGAACTTGACATTTCTGAGTTATCTCAATTTGTCCTGTAACAACTTGAAAGGACCAATTCCAAAAAGTACTCAACTTCAGAGCTTCAGTTTGTCCGCTTACGCTGGCAATCAACTTTGTGGACCTCCATTGGAGGTGAACTGCACTACAAATGGGGCATTACCACCAGTAGGCGATCAGAAACACAGAGGAAATCATTTAATTGAAGACGGTGGGTTCTATCTGAGCTTGGGGCTAGGTTTTATATTCGGTTTTTGGATTGTTCTTGGTTCGTTGCTGTTGAACATGCGATGGAGCAATGTAATTTCTCAGTTCCAAAATAGTATTGTGAAAAAGCTACTGTGAAGGGTGAATGTGTTTAACTATCTCCGCAAATAGAGTTGGTTAATTCCAAGGGTAATCAGGTTGCTGATGGTATGTGAAGGCTAATTTTGAGACTTCTTCTTTAAGCTTCACTTGGTGGGACTCTACTCCACCTTTTGCTCTTTCTCTTTCTGTTAGTGATTTGATAGGTTTTTCCAATTATATATTGTTTTGTTTGACGCAGTGTAGATTTACAGATTGGGGGAGGGCGGGGGGGGCGCGGGGGGGCTGTGTGGGTTGGTGTGGGTGGGGTTGGGGGGTAGGGAGTTGGTCCTGGGCCTGGGCCACTTTCTTGTGGTTGGGGCGGAAGGGGGGGGGAGAGGGGTCCCCCGTCCTTTTTTTGGGGGGGGGGGGGAGGGGGGGGGGGGGGGGGGGGGGGGAAAGGGAAAGTAGCGAAGTTTACTTTATTCGAAGGCTTTTTTTTTTATTAGGTGTACCTTTTTTTTTTTTCCCCACACAGGGGGGGGTTTTGAAGTGTTCTTAAGACTCTGCGCTTTTTTTTTTTTTTCTTTTTTTTTTTATTTAACTGTTTGTCAATCGTTTTTCATTAAATAATTGCATTCAGCAGGAAATAAAAGAGTTGGTTCAGCATTTGGATTCTGATGTGAATTAAACTAACCCTTTTTAGTTGATTAATTTAACCAAATTATAAAAACTCGCAAGTGCACGAATCAATGTATAGTATAGCTCAGGCAAAATACGAGGTCGATCCCACAGAGAAAATAGTTAACTTGGAAATTGAAAACCAGATTGAAATCTAATTAGAACAAACACAAACAAACAAATTGAAAAGTGATTTTGGTTTTTAGGATTTTGTAAAACAACAAATAAACAAACTTTGAAATTGTGAGTTTTAGGGGTTGAAAACAAAGGTAAAGGCCTAGGGTTCGGAATCAACCACAAGCACTTCCGTTTATGACACAATGCAATTAATGGAGTGTTTCGATTCTAAAGATGATAATTCCCGTATCTAAGTCACTGTCGTGCACCTAGACCATAGTTTTCCTTAAGTGCATGATTCTCTCACTGTCGTGCAGAGGTCGTATATCTAATACATGCAACCTATCACTATCGTGCATAAATTTAGCATGTACGACTCATTACATACGAACAAGAAAACAAGGAACCAAGCAAACCATCATTCTCTGTCGAGCAACAATGTAATTTACCACACTCAATCACAAGAAGCTAATTGAATTATATTGCCGGTTAGGCCTCAAACTCATCTTCCAATTACTAGATGCAAAGTCCTAAGGTGATCAATCAAAGAACTCAAACAAAAAGCAACAATTATATAATAGTGATTAAGCATTCATCAAATAGAATCTATCAATCCATCAATTAACATTGAAATCATAAACATCCATACTTGGGTATCATCCTAGCCCTAGAAAATAGTTTAACTACTAAGAAACAAATAAAACATAATGAAAGACAATTAAAAATTACGAACAAACACTACGACGAACCCCCCTTGAAATCTGACTTCTAGTCTCTTTATATAGGTGCGTCTTTCTTTTCCTTCATCAACTAGGTAAGAGATCTCCTAATCCTTCTTGAATATGAATTTAGGAAAGTTAGACTCCTGCTGCCTTTGGTTTCCTAGTTGCTCTTGGTGAAGCCCTTTACTTTTCCAAATATGAAGTGGGAAGAATTGATTTCGCTTCTTTTCCTAATGAGACATGGCTTCAGAACATAACTTCATTGCAAACCCGCGTAAAATTACTGCAGCGACGACTTGTACGAAAATGGTCATAACAATCTCCACATTGCTCGGATTGAGAAGCCGTAAAGTCCTACTTGAAGCTGACATCCATATCTTTCCAAGGATATATGACTTGCTATCTGATTCTCTTCCAAGGATATCCAGAATCTCCCACGAGCTGCTGCTTGCAAAACACCACTTGACCTTAAAAGCTCCTTTTTGCTCATTTAATCACTTTTCCTCTTCAAACCTACAAAATAACAAAACTAAGTTAAAACAAACTAAAATCACTCAAGAACATAACATGAATCTAAGAATAAGGATATAAAAGTGCATGCCAAATCGGTTATATCAGATTCTATCCCTTTACTTTCCATGTTTTGTTAATCAACGAGCTTTTTGCTGTCTACTGCTGTAATCACTCTGATGATAGTTAAACGCATTAACTAAACATAGGTCTCACGAATGAAATTTTCTCCACAAGTACAGCGGTGGTAGAGGATGGACAAGTCATTAGCAATCTTAGGCTACTTCTCTTCTTCGGGTAATCCCTATGACTATGACAACATCATCCGTGATAAAAAGAAAGTTGAGACTGTATCTTTTCCTCAACAGAATCAGATAATGCTGACTCCAACCAATTCAACCAAGAACATAAACATAAAACAATTCAGGCTGTATTCATGAATAAAAACCACGCCACAAAACATAATCAATCTCTTTGAATGTTTTTTTGTTAAAAGCATTTGTAGTGTGATTGGTTTCTAACCATTTTTCTTTCTCTCGGTTAGATACCTTTCCACGTTTGTCGTCTTGAACATCAAAGGTTTGGTCTTTAGTATTCATCATGATCATCGCGGATTAGTTGACGCTCATCATCATGTCTTATGTTATCGACCGAGGAAAACTTAGTTGTTCAGGAGTTGAAAAGTATGGGGTTGAGTCATGAACCATGAGTGACGCATCGAAGAGTGGCTTTAGTAACTACAGTTTTATTACTATTGAGTTGTGACAGGATTAACTTGTAAAAAGGAACCTTAAATACCCCTGAAAATATAGATTACGAAGATGATGGATGCTTCCATATTTTAGACTAGGCTATGCAATAAGAGCTAAAATTAACAAATAACGAAATTCAGAAAATAGGAGGACAATGACGTTTAAGGAATCTACTGCTCAAGTCCAACAAGACCAATTATTGCCAATTGCTGCTTGGGTTTTTTATGATGGACCAACAATTACCTTCGATTCTGTGTCCAACAAATCAACAACAATAGACGGCAACAGCGACTGGATTGATAAGTTCAATAAAACTTAGATCGATACAACGCATAGAAGACAAATAAGAGTTGGTTTCTCTTCGGCCGCCACGAGAGGGGGCAAAGGAACCTTAAAATTAGTACAGATTGTGATCTTCTCATAATCAGTTTTTCGCATTTGGATTCTGTACATTTGTAGCAAATGTCTCTTTACTTTGCATGTTGTTGAACAAAACAGTGTCTATCTAATCATTTATTACTAGTAAGTCTTTTGGCAATTTGTTGATCAACAAGATTTTTACTGTTTACTGGGAGCACTCTGATGATATTCTCTTCCAAAATATTGGAGCATGTCGCAACTTTGAATCCTTCCTTCCTGTGAAATCTAAGTAGCGTCAAAAACTTTTCATCAAATTCTTCTCATCGAAAGTAAGGATTCCAAATTTATGCTGTAAAGTCACTAGCACGGAGGCTTATAATCATACAATCTCATTACAAGTACATCTATTGATTTTGCAGTATTAGGGACAGAAGTAGTGCTACTAGTGCAATTTTTCTTTTGATTTTCTTAACAGCTGTGTATGGATTTTTATAAACTTTGAATACTCACTGAAGGAAGAACTGCCATCCCAATACAAGGTGTAAATTTCTGCCTTTTCTTCGACACCCCAAGTCTTTAAGAATGAACCTCTAGAACACGGTGTATGGCGCTTTCTCTAATATGTTTTCACTAATAAATAAATGATATTGACTACAGTTTTAGCCAAAACCACAAAACTTTTCTTTGGGAAGGACCAGCACAGCACTCCACGTTATTGTTCGATTTCAATCACACAACTTTTCCACGTCTTTTTTCTCTTGACGGACCTATAGCTTCTTAGTCAATAATGTCTTTACTTCCAAAAACTCTAGTTTCTTGCCCAATGTTCGGATTACAATGAATATCTCTTCCAAATTTCAAGTATGTTCATTTCACAGCACATTATATAAATCATTTTCCACAAGAAGAAAATTAAAGGCAATTCCCAAAAGGTACCAAACGACAGAAGTATAAGTTGGAGCAAAATGTCTTTCCTTCAATTATGTTTCTAATTGCAAACAAAAAGAGTTAGGCGGAGACAAAAAAAAACAATCTTAAATCAATTTGCATGAGGAGAAACGATTCTTAGAAGATATTAAGGCCTCGTTTGACATTGCTTTCCGAAATCACTTTCGGTCCGAAAGTGATTTCGTGAAAGTTTTCTGCTCAAAAAGGCAATTGGTAAACTCTAACAAAATCATTTTCGAGGCGAAAGTGATTTCGCGAAAGCTGATTATCGAAAGCAGGTCATGAGTAGTTTTTGCGAAAGTGATTTCATTTGGGACACGCTGGGTATATATGAAATTCTTAATGAAAATTTTTTTTTCCAATTATAACTCTGAGGAACATTTCAATTTACACAATCTGCCATCATCCTCATCAAACTCCGGAGCCCAGATCTCCGCCGACCACTCACCTCTGAACCCCTCGCCTTCATCGTCGTCGCCACCCCTCGCCCTCATCTGCGTCGCCACCCCCTCTCCAACATTTTCAATTACACAGTTTGCCATTCACAAGAACTCGAGCACATCCTGGATGCCGTTCTCTAGGATCTGGAGGCCGTAGAAGTCGGCGGTGCGGACGGAGGCGATGGCCGCAGTGTCGATGAGGTCGTTGTCGGCGACAAACTCGGCTGCGCCTGCAGTGTCGTCGACGGCCTCGCGGCGACGTTGAGGCCGAGCTTGGTCAGGGAGTTCTCGATGGGGAGGACGGCTCGATCGGCGATCCAGAGCTCCACGGCTTAATTCGGCCGTCGACGCCGGCGGATGACGCCAACCGGAGCTTCGAGGTCGGCGACAACGGGGACACGTGGTGGCCGGCCTGGTGATATCGCCGACAAGAGAGCTCAGACGCGTGGTCACTGGCAAGAAAATTAGGAATTGTTTATTAATTTTTCTTATTTATTATTGTATAAAATAATTTATTAGTTTCATATTTTTATAGGGTGGTTTTAAATTTGGGGTATTAATTTTTAAGCCCCTATACACTACTTTATAGTTTCATAAAATCCCAACTAAAAATGAACATAGTTTTAAGCTCCTAAACCCTTGTTCAACCAATCAAATGTTTTTTTCAATTCCACCAATTATCCTTTATCTGTTAACTGTTATATTGGGTTTTCAATTTTAAAACACAATTACAGTATACTGTAATTGGACCTAAGCCTTCAGCAGGAACAACAATTACGGTACACTGCAATTGCCATTTCGAAAATTATCTATTCACATGTTTTAGACAATCTGCAATTGCCAACTATTAATTCAGAAGGTAGGTTTCACATTTTTTAGACATTTTAGTCTCAAATTTGACAATTGCAATCTACGAAATTAACGATTGCAATTCCCTTAACCCACTTATATTCAAAGGCACTACTACATTCCAGAAAGCATTGAAAACCAATATGCAATTATATTGGTTTTGATAGAAATATGGGAGTTAAAGTAATTGCAAACGATTGATTTTGTTGTATGCTTGTGCTTGCTGCTGCAATTCACAAGCGCATGATCTCACCATTGGCGTCGAGTTTGGTGCCGAAATGGTCACAAACGACAACGGCGAGAGGAAGCGTGAGGGCAGAGAGAGGGCAGCAAGGGCGAGCGACGAGCGACGAGAAGGGCCGATGGGGCTAGCAATGACGACCGACGGCAAGTTTCAGGGTTGGAATTTGACGCCCGAAAGGTTGATGTGTGGATGCAGGTTGATGTGTGGCTAGAGGTTGATGTGCGGGTGGAGGTTGGCTTTAGGCAAAAATTGAAGAAATTGGGGATGGAGGTTGATGTGCGGCTGAAAAATTTGGTGATTGTGGATTTTAAAGCCACTAGGGCTAGGGGCAAAGAAGTCCAATAAGTAAAATAGAAAATTCAAAATAAAAAATTTGGGGACTTAATAAAAGAGAGCTGTTAGTTCCACCCCTATGTCTTATTTACACACCCATAATTTCATAAATTTTTTAATTACAATTGTAAATTTCATGTGAAATGACGTATAAGGACAGTGGCAAATAAAAAAAAGAAAAGCTTAAATTTTATGTTTGCGCGGTCTCTTCTTTTTCCCAACAAAGATCATCTGTCTCCCATGTCTCCCCTTCTCTAAGACCTTCTACAATTTCATCTCTTCTATTCATTAGATTCTTAAACGCAATAGAAATTGAAAATTGGTAAAATCACGCCACTGAGAAGGAATAGTATTTATCTGCAACACACCAGCTGCAACTCCTCAAATTACAGAAGATGCAACTGTATGAGCCCAGAACCTGAGATAATGCTTCATGGCCGTGCCCAAATTATCTGGAATTCTCCAATTCACCAATTGGTGATCTTTCTTTTTTTGAAGAACCCGACTAATCCCCCCAAAAGCTTTAATATTTGTTCAATACGACACCACCACCACCCCACCATCAATTGGTTCTCTTTCTTTGTTTGAAGACTCCTAATCTCCCCAAAGGTTTTCAATTTTGTACACCTAATCAATTGGTTCTATTTCTTTTTTCGAAGAACCCAACCGACTCCTAATCTCCCCAAAAGGTTTGAAATTCGTTGAATACGAACCCCCAATGCCGAGCCCGCCTCTGAATCTCCGGCGTCCCTCTCCCTCGTTATGATCTCCATTGCGCAATAAATTATGGGCATTTTAGGAATAATAGTGGGTGGAAAATGATATTTGTAATTTAATGGTGGGTGTAAATATAAGATGGGTGTACAAATAAGACAAGGGGGTGGAACTAACAACTCTCTAATAAAAACAGGGAGCTGTTATTTCCACCCACCATTCCTCTTTTTCCACCCACCATTTATAATTAATTTAAATAAAATTGTATTATATATGTTGAAATGACATAAGTGTACAAATCTTATTATAACCAAGGACATTTCAAAAGCCTTCGTTCTCGCTTCAACTCATGACCCATTTTCTGGTTCTGGAATTCGAATTTCTAATTATTAAAATTGGTGTTCAAATCTTATTATAAGTTGTAAAGATACTCATCAATATTCCCATTGATTTCCAGCAGAGAAAACTTTCGATCTCCGAACCGAATTGCGGCCATCGCTGCCGCTGCAGAGTCGGCTTTTTTTGTTCGCTAATGGACATAGAAATTCCGGTGAGCTCCAAGTTCTTGGCTTTATGCGAAACAGAATCTTAATCATTGTTTGGTTGCTGGGAAATTGAGGAAATGAGAAAGCAAAGTTGGGTTTGTCATCAACCAAACGTTCGTTGAGATTGGGATTTTATTCCCAAAAAGTTTGAATTTTTTATTTGAGGATAAAAATTTATGCATCTCTAACTCAAAACTGTGCTTATTAGCTGCAAAATGAAACGGGATTATAGATCATTATTTGTAACTACAAATAACCATATCATTATGATGAATTGGATGTTAGGTTATACTATTTCGGTGTCAATCGCTCCATCATCAAATATAGGAAAGCATATCTCTGGTGCCTCAGCACCTGGGGAGAGCCCAAAAACCATGTACTGGTTGTTTGGGAAGAGATTCATTTGCGAAAGCAGCTGCTCGACGACGGAGGTCCATAGGAACTCGAACTTCATGATGGCACCATCGTACTTGACAGCGATGGTCTTGCAGCAGAATTTCAAGATGAAGGGGAGGGACTCATTGAATGGGGAGACAACAATTGGTTGCAGATTGAGGGAGACAGCTGCTTGCAATGCCAGGAGAGGCAGTTGGAGAGGTTGAGCGGCAGGGATGGATTTCTTAGGGCTTTAGTGGCTAAGTTGTATATTTATGTAATTTCAAAATATACAATATAATTTTATTTCAATTAATTATAAGTGGTGGGTGGAAAGAGAGGAATGATGGGTGGAAATAACAGCCCCCTAAAAACATTAGAAGCTGTAGGGATTCATTATACCAAGGATTTTAATCTAAGGACTTTTTATTAGTTTTCCTTTTAAATTTTTGGTTTTTATGCATTTCTCACTTTTGAGGAAAATTGTGTTGTTTAATTTTTTTTTTTTTTGGTTTTCTTGTACTAATATTTCTCTATAAATATAAATTTATATTATTATCAAATATCTATATAAAAATTTAATAAAGTTTTGTTGGAGAAATGTTAATTTTATGTTGATTTTTTCTGGAAATTGATGGTAGTATAAAAAATTTATATGATTATGTGTTTCAAAATATGAGCTATTATATGACATTTTATTTTTTAAAAAATAAAAATTGATGATTATAAAAAATCATTGTACAAATAGTTTATTAAAATAATTATTCAAGAACATGTCTGTTATGGTCATTACATACATCTCACAACATTTTCCTAAAAATATTTACCAAATACCTAAAACTGATTTTGGATCATCCAAAGCAGTTTTGATATAATGTTTACCAAACGCCAAATTGATTTCCCCAAAAGTAGATTTCGTAAAAGTACAGCAATGTCAAACGGGCCCTAAGAGTAGGCCCCAGTTTGGACCACGCCTCTCCTCTCACTAATGTGCTTATATGTAGCCCTCTAAGTGACTCATTGCTCAGACACAACACCTACTTCAATTACCTCAATGGGTAGCCAAATGAGAGTTGATTTTCTTCTCTGGTTTATAACCATATATGCAATGGAAATATAGGCTTGCCTTGCAAAGAAAGTGAGAGGCAAGCACTTCTGATGCTCAAGAAAGATCTGAAGGATCCTTCAAATTGGCTTTTATCTTGGGATGGTGAAGGAGACGGACTCGAGTTGTCTGCGACAATTTAATCGGCCATGTCCACGAGCTCCACCTTTCTGGTAATGATAGTTTTGAGTACTCAAACATGTCTTTTGGTGGTAAGGTAAACCCGTCTCTGCTCAATTTAAGTCATCTCAGCTACTTAAACCTAAGCAACAATGACTTTGGAGGAATAGAGATTCCTGGGTTCCTAGGTTCTCTTAAGAGTTTAAGATATCTTGACCTCTCAGATGCAGGTTTTAAAGGAATTTTTCCTCATTAGTTGGGGAACCTCTCAAGCCTACAATATCTTGATCTTGGTGATAACTTTGATTTGGCAGTTGACAATCTCCAATGGCTTTCTAATCTCTCTCTCTTGAAACACCTAGACATGAGTATTGTAGATCTTGGAAACGCATCTGCTTGGTTCCAGGCGACAAAAACACTCCCCTGTCTCGTAGAGTTACATATGGGGCGTGGGGGTGTGGACTTGATCGCATACCAATTGGTATTGCGAACATGACTTGTCTTAAAGTTCTTGATCTCAACTCGACCCAATTCGACTCTACCATACCTCAATGGGTGTACCGTTTGAGCCGTCTTGAGTCCCTCATTTTTTTTTGACAATGGTTTGCACGGTGAAGTTTCCAGTTCCATTGGTAACTTGACATCTCTTGTCAATCTTGACTTATCTTGTAATCAACTTGAAGGGGAAATCCTAAACTCCTTGGGAAACCTCTGTAAGTTGACTTCTCTAGATTTGGAGTTGAAAAATTTGAGGGACATGTGTCAGATTTCTTAGAAAGCTTGTCTAGGTGTTACCCTGATCAAATAGAGCATTTAGAACTTTATAATAATAATCTTTCAGGTCAATTGTCTGATCAGTTGGGAAGTTTTAAAAATTTGCGTACGCTAGATCTTTCAAGTAATTCAATATCAGGTCCCATTCTGTGTCTGTAGAAAACCTTTCATGCTTAGAGGACTCTATGCATTGGTGTTGTCTCTGAAGTTCATTTCACTCAGCTTACACGGTTGGAACAGTTTTATGCACATGAAAATTCCTTGACAATGAAAACCAGCCCACACCGGCTTCCTCCTTTTCAACTTTATGCTCTGAGTTTAGGACCATGGCTTTTGGAGCCATCGGAGATACCTGCATGGCTTCAGAAAGCATTTATACATTCTTGACATGTCCCGTACGGGAATTTCAGGTTTCCTCCCCCCTAGGTTTTGAAACTTTTCTTACCTATGATTATACATTTTGGATCTTTCTCATAATGAACTGAATGGCAAAGTACCAAACATAATTTCCCCATACTGGTCAAACTTTTCGTCCTATATATCAATCATGATCTTCCTCAACTCTAACCAGTTCACTGGTTCACTACCTCTTGTTTCTTCAGCAGTACTACAATAAAAAAGGCTTTTATTGACCGCCTGAATGGTCACTGAAAATAGCAAATTTGGTCACAAAACGACTTTAGTGACTAAAATATGGTGGTCATTGGGTGGTCACTAGAACCCCGTCACTAATTCTCTACTGTGACTAATGCAAAATGTTAGTCACTAAAACGCCAAAAATTAGTGACCATAGTCTTTATGGTCACTAAGGGACATCTATCAGTGACCACACATTTAGTCACTAAATGGGGTAAAATATGGTCACTACAACCCTTAATTGGCCACTAATTCAGGAGCACATACTAGTATCAGTGACCAAAATATTGGCCACTGAATGCATATTGTCATATAGTAACTAATTCAAATGTTGTTCTATGTTCTTCAATCACATAATAAAATCACTATAACTCTGCAAACAGTACAAAAAAGTGCCATACTTTCAAATTTTCCATATAACTAAATGATCCAAAGTACAAATATTTGAACATAAACAAATACATCATAAGCAAGTGCTGAAGAAGTTGTCTAAGTTTTTAAATACATCGTAAGCAAATGCTGAAGAAGCCAGTGCTGAACAAGTTGTCTACCATTGTCTAACTAATACATAGAGCAGCTGCCTCATCCAACGTCTTTTGGCTCCTTGCAACCAGCAAATCATAATCCTGCATAATTCAATACATGGAAGCTTAATGCTAGTCATCAGCTACGATGCCAAAGAAAAGAAAGTCATTAACAGGTAGCTATCTCACTTAGGAAGAGAAAAACAGAAAACCAAAACCCAAAGCGTACAGAAGCAAAAGAACTATAACTACCACATGAAGTTAACCACAAAACTTAACAATAATTGAAACTACAGAAGCACACATTTCTTAAGGACACCAAAATCAATCAGGCAACATTTCACTAGCTAAATTATGCCTAAAACCAGAAATTTTCCAACAAATGTTCCAGCCCAACAACAAAAGTTTAAACAAGAAAACTTGCAAGTAATCCAACAGATAGTATAAGTGTCTACCTCGAATTTCATTCATATGAAGTGGAGGCGGAAGCTAAAGATAGACGTTGGAGGAGTTTGGACAGAAGATTCCCTAAATCAAGCAGGCATTTGGACCATCAAATCAATTGACAACTGGCCAGAAAACATTTGATGGAAGTAAGAATTCATAATCGCCAAAAATAACCTGTAGCCAAACTAGAATGCATAATTCTAGATTACATATTGGGAATTGTATAGAATGCATAATTCTATAATGTACTTGAAAGCACAGTGACATAATCTGTAGCCAAACTAGGAATATTACATTATTGTTAGCTGGAGATGGAGGACCGAAACTACATTACCTTAAAAGTTGTCTTTAAACTCAACTGTCTAAGCAAGCTACAAATACAAAAACATTGACTATTGACTACGTTGATTAGTCCGTGCATAAGACAGAACATGCAGAAATGCTTGCTAGTGCTAAGTTTTGTCGACATATAGGTGTCAACACTAGTGATATTTTAGGATGAGATGACATACACGTTTGACAAAAGGCATCATAAGACCAAATAATGCAGCAGCAGATGTCATTGGTTCCAATCTCATCCACAGAAACGGAAACAGAAGATTAGTAGGTTTTGTCTAGAACCAAAAGTTTAAACAAGAAAACATGCAAGTAATCCAACAGATAGTATAAGTGTCTACCTCAAATTTCATTCATGAAGTCAAGGAGGAAGCTGAGGCTAGCCGCTGGAGCACTTTGTTTAACAGTTCATCTGAAACTTTCAACTTTGAAAAGAAAACCACAAGGTACTCAAAAAAATCAACGGAAACGGAAGATTAGTAGGTTCTGTCTTATGATCTTATATCGAAATTGGAACATACTTAACCAGAGAAAATTGTGCAGTAATCACTAAAGTATGAACATCCTAATCTGAAGTTTCCAGTATGAGATACTTCTGAAATGAATGAGCACAAAAATGTTGAGTTATAACACAAGAACAAGAAATTCTCATTCACTTGAGAGCACAAATAGTGCTGAGCTTAGCCCTGCTGACAAATTGAAGTTTTGCCTTTGTTTCCTCAATGTGTACCTAAATGCACAAGAACATTATAATTGTAATCCACCAATCTGAAATATGATACCACTATAATTAAGTACATTATGATAGGAGCAAATAATATACTACCTCTTCTAGTGCTATAGTGCATATAATTGAGGTTTTGGTATTTCAACCAAGGGCAGGTTGAAGTATACGAGTAAGCGTACTATTGCGAAAAGGAATGTGGCCCCTGCGTAGAAGTTATAATTAGAAAAATACTTTAAAATCCAACTAGAAATGATTTACCCAAAGAGAAATAAGTACCTGTTTTTGGCCCCATCACTAAGTTTGTTAGTTACATTACCAAGTATCATTAAGCTCTTGTTTTTGTACTTTTCTTCCTTCAAACGTACTCCTCCAGCTCCTGTTTTCGCCATCCGTTCAGACCCGGCTAAATCTACTAAGTTCTGCACACCGCAGTTAGGATATGCAATTGCTCACAAATCAGAATCAAGAAGAATACAATAAAGACTCTCATGGATGAGCTTCAACACCTGTTCAGCATTGTAGTAACCAACCTGCCTACAAGTTCTCAAAAAGGGTCAGTAACCAACCTCCAAACTCTCATGAATCTGCAATTTCAGGTTTTCTACCGAAAACAAGTCATTAATTTCATCGTTGTAGATTTCCATGTAGGAAACTCGAATCAGGAACTCCCGGTGCCACATCTGAGAACATAAAGCAACATCAAATTAAACACATCAAGCATCAAAATGTCAAATAAAAACAGAATATAAAGCCCCATTACTATCTGGATTCTATCAAACACATCTTTCACCCCATCAATATCAAACTTCTACCCAAAGATCATGGACTATAAACTGAGCACACAACAAATGACTATAAACGTAGACATTCAAATAAACATAGACATAGACATTCACCATATCAAACTTCTACCCAAAGATCATGGACTATAAACATTTGCATTTGAATCAAATAAATAGCCCATGTACAATCACAACACATAGCAATCAAATCTCATAACACAAATTCAAATGCTGCTAGATCACTGTCCTACCAAACTTCAAGCAAATCATCACCAAATTGAAGTTTTCTCATCAACCAAACAGGAAACGAAATCAACCAAACAGGAAACAAAATCAGGAAAATCAAAACAAAAGCCTGATTGAAGAGATCAAAGAATTCGAACCCTAATTCTTCAAGAGCCGAAACAACGACGAATAGGAGGGTTCAAAAATCGACGGCGACGACGCTTTTGAAAATCGGAGCCGAGCGAGAACTCGAGGCGGAGAGCTTGCCGGAGAACTGAGCGAGAACTCGAGAAGGGGCTAAAGATTCGTGAAGTTATAGTCCACGAGGAAGAGCTTGCCGGAGCGCGGGCAAGTGATGCACTGATACGAGCCCAAGTACAAAGAATGGTTTATACTGTTAGTATATTTACTATTTCGGTTAGGGTTTTTATCACAAATGGTTGCTCCTGGAGTGTATCACATTTCATCCTTCACCTTTTTTACTGTCAGATTTCATCCTCCAAGTTGCTTCCACTCATCAATGTTGATACTTCCGTCCATTTTTTCCGTTAGGGTGCCTATGTGGCAGTTAGCGGGTCCCACATAACCAATAGAAACATGCCATGTGTTCTACAAATAGTAAAAGAAAATCAAACCCCACAAAACAAGAATTCTGCCTTCTTCGTCCTCTTCTCTTCTGCAAAACAAACCCGAGCAAACCAGTAGCTGATGGATCGAGAGGATCCTTGGATTGTTTCACCACTAACGACGGCGAGGTTGGAGGTCGTCGGAGGCAATCCTTCGATGACGAAACGCGCACCGTCGATGTCCAAGTTGACTCGCCGATCCGGCGCTTCTTCGCGTCGGATTGGTTTACTGCGAGCGACTTCGGTTGGCCGTGAGGCCTGAAATCAAGCAACGGCAATTGTCGAGAGACCTCGCTGGAATCGGTCCTGATCGGCGAAAGTGACATCGCCCCAGTAGTCTTCATCAAAGATGCCGTCGGAATTGGAGTCGGCAGGAGCAACAGGAGCCTTCGACTCGGGCTTCCGCAGCCTCAAAAACCAGCGAGCAAGCTCGAGGTTTCTCTTCGGTGACAGGAATTGGTCGGAGCAAAAGCTCACAAAATTCGGCGATGAAGGACACCACCTTCAATTATCATCGCCAGCATACTGCTTTTCAAACCCCTTATCTCTCTGCAACTTTTCCATGAGAAAACTCCATAACCCATTATTGCCACTCCAAATTCCTCACTACCCAAGATTACCCCAACTCCATTTTCTCTCATTTCCCCGGAAAATCACAATTCTAAGGTAAGAGTCAACAACGTCGTACTTCGAAACCGAAACTACTTGTGTTGTCGGCCGCAAAGCAGCGGGTTTGGGTTAGCGAGAAAGAAGATGAAGTATCAGAAGAGGAAGAGCTGTCGTTTTCAGAAGACGAGTCGTCGTTGTTGTCCTTGAGCGAGAAGCCTGATAGAAACATGGCTTTGCTGGATGAGTATGAGATTGAGGAGCTTGACTACGCCGACGACCCCAACCACCGAAGCGGTAAAAATTCTATCTTTTTTTTTGGGTTTCCTTATTTGAATTTCTAAAGTTTTGTGCTTTTTTGTTGTGATGGTTTGTGAATTTCATTATGTTTTTGTGTATTTGTTGATACAATACGAGAGATATTGGATGTAAATTATGTTGGGTTGAATGCAGGGTATGTGGCTGTTCTGGGAAAGCCAAATGTGGGGAAGATCACGCTTTCGGATCAAATGGTTGGTCAAATGTTGTCCATTGTTACTGATAAGCCTCAAACTATGCGGCATCGAATTCTCGGTATAAGCAGAAAAAATGGCATGTTTTGCAGAAGAGAAGAGGACGAGAAGGCAGGGTTCTTGTTTTGTGGGGTTTGATTTTCTTTTACTATTTGTAGAACACATGGCATGTTTCTATTGGTTATGTGGGACCCGCTAACTGCCACATAGGCACCCTAACAGAAAAAATGGACGGAAGTATCAACATTGATGAGGGGGAGGGGGCGGGGGGGGGGAGGATGGAAGGGAAAAAAGGGGAGGGAGGAATGGGGTACACTTGCCAAGTTCAGTGACCATTTGTGATAAAAACCCTTTCGGTTAAAACAAGTAGTTACTGGTTTATTGTTATACGAGTTGGTTGCGAGCAGCTGTGTTTGTGCCAGCTAGCAGCGCATTACAGTTACAGATTTACTATATAGAGAATAGCATTCTACTTTGTAAAAACAGACTTGGAAAATATGAATTGAATCCTCTTTGGAGCTCTGCTCCTTCTTCCCCAATTCTCTATCTCTTCTTGTCAATTCCTTCTCTAACTTCTTATCCACCCTTCTTATCTCTCTCTTCTCCCTCTGTAAACGAGTTGTATCAGTCGCCCCTGCTCCCCCCTTTGGGTAGGCGCGCCCTCCACTCCGGGGGGCGGGGGGGGGCGGGGGGGGGGGGGGGGAGGGGGGGCCCGTAGACGATGGTGAATCGGAGGTCGACGAATGTGCAGATCGGGTTTTTGGTTTTTTTCGAGAGAAAATATTCCTTTAAAAGCATATGGTTGGTGCGGATCGGGTTTATCGTGAAAAAGATAGTTTTTCATTCGAGAGGTGAAGAAGAAAGTTTTTTATTGGAGAGGAGAGGCCATTAAAGAATTTTAGGTTTCAATGAGACCGGTTTCCACCGATCTCCTATATTGTGAATTGAATTGATTGTGAGTTTAGTTGAATTGGATGTGAATTGATTGTGATTTAGTTTGAATTGATTGTGAATTGAGTTGAATTGGTTATGAATTGTGATGAATTGGTTGTATATTGCTTGATCGGATTGAGGTTCAGTGAAGAAGGTAGCCGGATCCTGATGGGAATACCCAGTTCTCGGTACAAACCCGGAACCGTCCCGTCCCGTCCCGAAAATTCGGGTTCTCGAAAGTCGGGACTCCCGATCTCCCAATCCGGTATTAGGCCTCAATTTCTTTATACCCAACTAACCGGTTCGGTACTCGGGATTGGGCTCACTCTCGACCGTACCAGACCGAGCCCAGCCGTAATTTATACAACTAATTTTGTGTTCTATTTTCATTCTAGGCACACCCAAAGCACAAACACCTTAGAACTGACACTTTTGCGGACTATGAAGATTTAGGTATTGCTGTTGGGAATGCAACTGCAACTGGGAAGAACTCAATTAGCTTGGGTGATGTAACTGAAGCAAGAACAAATTTGATGAATTAACTTGAACATGTCAAGACAGATGCGTTGTTGGATGAAGTGGGTAGTATGTACATGCATAGTGAATATGAATCATTGTCAAGTGAACCACTCTCTAGTCAACCACTGTTTGGTGAACCATTGTCTACTCAAAATGGACCATCTGGCGAAGCTTTACCCTCACAAAGCATGAACAATAAGGTTCCACCAGTAACCACAACTACTAAACCAAAGCGCAAAAGAACTGAGCCTGAAAATACTAGTTCTGTAGAGAAAGTATCCATATCTGCTCGCATTGAGTCAATTTCTACAGATTTTGGTGTGATTCGAGACCTACTGGAGAGAGGGAATCAAAAGAGACACTATGCTGTGATGCTATCAAAGAGATTCCTGACTTGGATAATCAAACTTCTTTCGAGGCTCTTGATTTACTTAATAGCAAGGCAAAAAAAGATATGTTCTTAAGAATGTTGGTCGAGGAACGTCATCAGTGGATACTCTACAAGTTGAATAACTGAGAGTTTATTTAGATGGGAATTGACTTATGTTTTTCTTTAGAATGTGGAGTTCATTTTATGGTTTCTTTCTAATTATTTTCAGAGTACTTTCAATATGACTAGTCATGGAATTAACGATTATTGTAATAGGGAAAGTGTTTGAAGTTTTTGATTATGGTTATTGTTGTTGTTGCTTTTTCTCAGATGTGATCATATGTGTTGGTATTATAGTTTATTATATATGTTGTAACTGATTATTCATTTTTTAGGTGGTTAATGAAGCAACATGTCTGACTTGGACATGAATGAGGATACTGACATGAATGGAGATACATGAATAGATGAACATGAGGTTGAGGAAGAAAATGAGGAGGATGAGGAGGATGAACTATTAGAAATCATTAAGATTTTACTGATGGCTTTAGAAGCATTACTTTGTGCATTAAAGGAGCTTGTGATTAACCAGTAACATGAACCTATTGAATGTTCTTTACCTCGACGGTCAGTTACTATGAGAGGACACACATATATACACAACATATTGAATGAAGATCCTGAAGATTTTCATCAACTGTATAGAATGTATCCTGATGTGTTTCGCAAGTTATGCAGTATTATCAGAGAAAAAACAGGTTTGTGTGATACTAGATATATTTGTGTCGAAGAAATTCTTGAAACTTTTTTGCTCACTGTCAGCCAAAACTCTCGTTATTGCCAAACTCGTGACACATTTGGTTGATCACACTTCACAACTAGTAGAAACTTTAATAAGATTTTGAGAGCATTGAACACAGCCAGACTTTATGATTAAACCTGAATCTACAGTACCAGCTCAGATAAAAGAGAGTACGAGGTTTTACCTTTATTTTCAGGTAAGTGATGATTTATGATTTGTTTTCCTTATAGTTTAGGAGGTAAGTCATGATTAACATTCATAATTATACGTTGTGTTATTTTAGGATTGTATTGGAGCTATTGATGGAACAAACATCCCTGCCATGGTAGTAGGACCAGATGTAATCAGATATCGTAATCGCCATGGAACAATATCACATAATGTTTTAGCAGCGTGCAATTTTGATTTGGAATTTATATATGTGCTTAGTGGATGGGAAGGGTCAGCTCATGATTTCAAGGTGTTAGGCGATGTTTTATCAAGGAGCAATGGACTTAAAATACCACAAGGTTTGCTGAATTCTTAAAGCACATATATGTATATGGTTATGTATTGCATACTAATTGTACACGTGTAATCAGGTAAATATTTGTCAGCTGATTGTGGATTCCCAAATCGACGTGAGTTCTTAGCTCCATTTCGAGGTGTTTGGTATCATCTTCAAGATTTCGTAGGTCAAGGTCGGGACCCTGACAATGCAACTGAACTGTTCAATCTTCGTCATGCCTCCTTGAGGAACATCATGGAGAGGATATTTGGAATATTTAAATCTCAATTCACAATATTTAAGTCTCCACCTCCATTCCCTAATGCTACACAAGCAGAGCTAGTGTTGGCTGTAGGAAATTAGGATCTTTAGTGATGGCTGTTGTTAGACTGGGGATCACACAGGAAGATAACTCATTGGAATTAGAATTAGAATGAATCAAATAGGTTTGATAACAACCTATTTATAGATAACCACAGGGTATCATTCAATAGGTATGACCCTTATTGAATAGTTGTAACCTTTTCAAGAGATGCAACCTTTGTTCTAAGGTTATATCTCCTCATTAATTCATTGTATCTGGTTCACAAGTTGAAGTGATGTATCACTTCACTTGGTAACCCCTCATAGAGTCATACCCTATTTGCCAAGGTATGTATCTTCCCATGTGAAAGCCCCATCACATGGATCATTTATTCCTTCATCTCCCACTTGATCCTTTGATGTGTGATTTCTACGGCTTTCAGTTAGATGTCTTTCTGAGTATCGCATTCTGATTACTCTTGACTATTCCAACTTCCATCAACTTGAGATCTGCTTAACATGTGCACACTCGCAGCCACCAATACTGATTGCGCATGCGTTTTCATTTAACTATCTTTCAAGTGAAAATGGCACCATTACTCTCCTACTAGAAAATAACCATCGGTACCTAGTAACTAATAGTGACTTCAGCTAAGAATAACTTTTCTTAGCTTGCGTTTGAAATTTCACACTAAGCACCCAAATATTATATAGATTCAACTTAATGCTTCAAAACAGAATTTACATATAAGAAGATCTATTATAATTTCGTTACCTTGCTTGTGTTTTCAATCTTTTATCCTACCTTAACTATATCAGATAGAGTTGTATCAAATTATATATATACTAAACGTTGGTTTCTCACTATTGCGAACAATAGTGAAGTGCCTTTTTTGCCCTTTTCTCAAGGCACAACAATCCCAACTTTCCCTATTTTCACAGTAAACTCCCCATCTTGCCCTTCAAACTCTTCTGAATGCTTCCAGATGTTCCTCCCCATCTCCATTCTTATCTCTTCCTTCGCTCCCGCCGCCCTCCGTCTCATAAGCTGTCTCTGTCTCTGTCTCTCTCTCTCTCTCTCTCTCTCTCTCACACATCTCTCAAAGCACACGGTTTGGTCGATCTGGGTTTGTGTTTCTTTAGCGTTTTCAGTCAATTTTTTTGGTTTATGTTTCTTCAAAACTAACATCACTGTTGCTGTATCTGTCTATGGTATTCGTTTGTTTAATTTGTTGATTACTTTGGCATATAATTCCTGGCTTTGGGTTTGGTTTTGTTTCTCAGCAATTTTTCTATCCCCTCGGTAATTTGGCTCAAATTATTTGTTCTTTTTCTTGCAGAAATTGGTATTCAAGCACGGTGGAGATGGCCGATTTACCACTTTCATCATCCGATCAAAAGCTGATGATTCTTTTCACCACAAGGTTTCAATTTCGGATCAATTCAATCTCTAATATACTAATCGTAGTTTTCTTCTAATTTGTTTGCTAAAGAACTATTTTTTGTAATTATTCGTAATTTTTTATGTTGTCCGTTTATTCTGTTCTTTAGTATCTGGACAATCGAATCACCTGGATGGTTAATTGTGGGCATCTTACCGGTGGTGGCTTTGGGTTGGTGATGGGTTTGCGGCGGGTTTGCTTCTTCGAGCGTTAGACATTCCTATAATGCAAGTTGGGGTTCTCTGAATGAATTTGCACCTGTGGGATTTGTTTTATCAGCTACTACATGTGTTGTGAACAGGTATTCCAGACGTGAATTTTTAAATTTCTCAAGCTTTTTGTGATTAATCATGCTTAAGTCTTGGCTAAAGGATCTAATTCTGGACTATTGATTGGTTCTTTGTGTCCATAGATAACTTATCGTTCGGTACTATCATTTGTTTGTTGCTTTTTAATCTGCTAGAATGTATAGTAGTTCTAATAATAAAGATTGCTATGGTAATTTACTGTTTATAATGGCATTTCATTTTTGTTATTTGGAATATAAACCCCTTTCATGTCTCATTCCTTTTTTCCTTTCTTACTGCGTTGCTAAATTTGGTGTATAACACAGTTTTTGTATAATTAGTGTAATGGATGCTATTTCTTTGTTATTATTCGATCTAAATTGTATTACTGGCTCTTTTGCAGTCTCTCTTTTTTTCCCCTCTTTCTTCCTTCTTTACCTCCTGTTTTTTAATGGTGCTTCTTTTTGATGTTTTGCAGGTCCTGTTTTGCTGCTTTAGAGAACTCATCTTTGGTTATTATCAGTTGTCATGAAAGTGGTAAGTGCTTTTAGTGAAATTCATTTGAACATAAGTTTTGCAGCTCCAGATGATCACTCAATTGAAGGTTTTGATTTGTTAAATGTCCATGTTTGTTTTCAATTACATGTGACAACTGTTCTAAATTAGGCTACCCTCTGTGTACATTTCCATATGTATGTATACATTATTTGCTTCACTATCCGTTTAACAACCCCGCAGCATCGCGCGGGCACCTTGCTAGTTATACCTATTTGGATGTTCCAAACCTTTACAATGATACTTGTACCGCATACGTTTGCGATAACTCTCACTGTAGTTTACAAACCTTTGTAAACTGTCGTCAGTCCGTGGTTCTGGCTTATACGTGCACACACTTTTGACCACCATTACTGATCGCGCTTATAACAGCGACTTCATTTTACTTTCTTCCGAGTAAAATGGCACCAATACTTTGTATTAGGAAAATATACCATCTGCACCTAACACCAATAGCGACTTCAGCCAAGTTCTTCACTTGACCTGCATTGAAATTTTGATAAGTACTTCCTCCTAAGCCAATCTAGAGACTTTTCTTGAATCACCTTATCAACGACTTCACACTATGCGCCTATTGTTATACAAATTCATGCTTGACGCCTCAAAGCAGATTTTACATACAAGTAGATCTGTTATAACTTTGTTGCCTCGCTAGTGTCCCTCTATCTTTTATCTGACCAATACCTCATAAACCAGATAGAGTCACATCTAATTGTCTATTTCAAGCGTCCCTGAAATCTTACATTGATGCACATACCACATGCTCTAACTACAACATCTAGATGATTCCAAAAAACCTTTTGTAGTCACATTCTCTCCGGAATCCCGGGAGCAATCCTTTGGTCATAGGATCGACCACTATTTTCGTCTGAGGGATGCTGTCGACATTTATTCCATCCCTCTCCACTATATATATCCTATATAGTGATGCTTATATTAATGTGTTTTTCCGGGAACTATTTTCCCTTTCTATTATATATATATATGCTTCCTAGGAGTATTTATACCAATGTTAACATCAAATACTTAACATATACTGCAGTACTTACCGGCCCATATAATATAACACCACCTTGATTTTTAGTTAATCAAGAAGCAGAGAAACAAAAATAATGTATCACCTATAGGACTTTATACCATACGTCCAAGTTTCCTGCATAAGATGCACTTTGCAAAATACATATAATCATTAAGTCTAGTACTAGAGTTCATACCTTGTATCCCCGAGTGACACAATCCTCTTTTCTGCTTTGCCGATGTGCTAGATTTGATAACATAGTCCGAGACAAGTTCTTTTGTCTCCCACTAACTTAACGACCTCTCCAAAGATCGAAAATATAGTGGCCTGTATATTCTTAGGATGGTTCCTTTTCTTTTACTCCCACTTTTCTAATCAATTCTATTAGAAACTATACGGTACATTGTCATGATCACTGACAACATCTCTCCCACTTGATCATAGACAATTAGGTTGATTTTAACCCTGTCTTGATCATATAATGTAATATGTACGCATCCGTGAGTTCTTTTGATACATGGTTTCACATATCCATCCTTATTTTATGTCCATACACGAAGAAAAAAAAATTCTTCCTGGTCGAATGCCTCTTAAGCGATGCAGAGTTTATTTACACCATATCCAATTTGGAGTGGTGGTTGCAAGCTTTGAAAAAAAATTGTTTTTTCCTGAATGTCCTCGCAGCAATAAATGACCAACTTGCTAATCAACACATCTCGTCTTCGTAATCCGGGATTGCGTACCGATTTGTTACTCTTCTCCATCTCTTTGCTCCCAAAAATTAGATTGCAGGCCCTTTCTTTTGAAGTGCAAAATTGATTATTTGGTTTCCAAGCAAAAAACACGAAACCCCAAACTCGAAGTCTTCTACTTATTCCAAAATCTCCAGAATTTAATCACGAAGATGATCACCATAGCCAATTTGCATTAAATTTTTCAGTTCAGCATTCCTCTGGTTCTTATCTAATTATGAAATTGATGCAAATGGAAGATCACATATACCAGGCCTACTTGCAAAGTGTCAATGCAAAATTTCTCCATAGCCCTTTTCCTCTTGTATAATTTCAGAGAACTTGGCTCTGATACCACTGTAGGAAATTAGGATTTTTAGTGATGGCTGTTGTTAGACTGGGGATCACACAGGAAGATAACTCATTGGAATTAGAATTAGAATGAATCAAATAGGTTTGATAACAACCTATTTATAGATAACCAAAGGGTATCATTCAATAGGTGTGACCCTTATTGAATAGTTGTAACCTTTCCAAGAGATGCAACCTTTGTTCTAAGGTTATATCTCCTCATTCATTCATTGTATCTGGTTCACAAGTTGAAGTGATGTATCACTTCACTTGGTAACCCCTCATAGAATCATACCTCTTTGCCAAGGTATGTGTCTTCCCATGTGAAAGCCCCATCACATGGATCATTTATTCCTTCATTGGCATGTGCAGGATTACACAACTTTCTTCGTAAAGTCGTTCGGATGAATTTCCTGTTGAACCAGATGGTGAATCATCGTCAGTTGGATTACTACCTGTCAATGAAGAAGAAGATGACATTGACCTAGTTCAAACTCAAGAGCAACAACGAGAGGAAGCTAATGCATGGAGAGCTAGCTGCTTTAATGTGGAGCGGGCGTAATTGATGATAGAAATAACCATGAAAAATATATGAGGACATGTTCAAATCTACTTTTTGGCATGAATGAATTGCATGGGTGTTTAGCAAAATGCTTTTGTTTTTAACATTTGTATGACATTGCTGGACAATTGGAGTTGTTTATGTTGGTACTAATTATTCACTATAAAGTCTGTCCAAATCCATAGAATTCTAGACAAATCTAAAATACAATCTATAGAAGTCAGGAAAAGGATATTCGGATTCTGCAAAAATTCATTTCAAATTATCTGGAATCCTAAAGACTCAAGATAAATCATCAAATTCTATGAAAGTCTGCAAAAATCTGTCACTTAAAAAAATTTATATGAATCCATATAAATCCGGGATTGAATACCCCCAATTAAGCCAGTCTTTCTTCAGTTCCGAGGAGCTTTAAAATCCACAAAAAATTTCGCCTTGCTACAGTAACTCCACAGTAACTTTTGCTACAGTATAGTCACTGTAGTAGCAAGGCGAAAAAAAGGTCGGATTTTAAAGGTTAAACCGAAGAAAAATTGCAATTAAGCTACTTCTCTTCTTCGGGGTAATCCTATGACTATGACAGCATCATCCGTGATAAAAAGAAAGTTGAGACTATCTTTTCCTCCCGACAACAAAACCCAAACCCTTCCCTCTCTCCCCATTCTCCACCCCCTCCTCCCCACCGTCCAATCCAACTCCATCAGAACCAAACCCCCTAGTTTCCGACGTCGTTTCAATCCTAACCCACCTCCGCTCCAAAACCCGCTGGAGCTACCTCCGCTCTCTCTACCGGTCCGGCTTCGACCCGGACCACTTTTCCCAGATTGCCCTCCAAATCAAAAACAACCCCGTCTTGCCCTTCGCTTCTTCCTCTGGACCCAACACAACTCCCTCTGCAACCACAGCCTCCAATCCCATTCCACGAGAGGGTGCAAAGGAACCTTAAAATTAGTACAGATTGTGATCTTCTCAGTTCATTGCATCATAATCATCCAGCTTGTCATTGTACTCCTGCACCTTCTTCTCGATCTTCGATGAATCTACCCACGTAATGAAGTCTTCCAGATTCCTTGTCACCAGGAATGCTGGATCAGTTACAGTCTCTGGACCCACTCGGAAGTGTCCTTCCTCAATGTATGTAACTGCCTCCTTGAGATGCTCGGCAAACTTCAATCGAACCACAACAGTTGCAAGCCTCCGTCTATAAACATAGGAACTGTCAGTGAAGTGAAAAGAGAGGTGCCTTCAAAGTTAAACATTTAGAAGATGTTTCGTTCTCCATCTTGGCAGATGGTATACGAGTTGTAACTTGTAAGGATGTCCATTCTATTTTGACCTAGTCAATACTTTTATAAAGAATTCACTATTTCATATCTTCCCTCAGAACAAGGCACGCAAGTTCCATGACAGAGCAAGCGACATTTACCTGCAAAAGGATGGTACTGATAATTTATCACACAATGCCAAGCTTTGCCTCGAGGGTATCACACCGATATTGTACCTGTAATCAACAATTACTTTTTAATGAAGAATCAAAAGAATGCCACTGATTAATTAGATTCCTTGCAAATAAAGATGAAGCTAAAGCAAATAGCTACCACTACCCTACGTATTCTTGTATCACACAATCCTAGAACAAACACAAAACAATTGAATTTGGGACTATACAAGGTTGGATCCATCAATAACCAAAACCTCACAAAAGCATAATCCCAAACACTTGTCTCTTTTTCTTTTCAGCCAACCATTCGCTTCTCTTGTTACATCATACAACAATGAATACATATGACCAGTGCACCTTCCTTGATTTCAACATCAACACTACTCATACTCTTTAGAATACACAGCTTTATTGAGACAACTTCTATTGAGACTTGTTAACAAAAAGTTTACAGCTTTATTGGGATTTTACTAGGCAGGTAGGAAAGTTTACTTTCATTAAAATCCACAAATCAAATTGCAGCTGTGAAAAATTACTAGCATTCTAATCTAGATATAGAATTGCAGAATATACATTCAATTTCCTGAGCAGACAAATTATAAATAAAAAACAAAAAAAACTCACAGTTTTTCCAAGAGCGCATCGGTCATTTGAATCCGAAACGAGTCGTTTGGGTTCATCTGCTTCAATATGTTCACCTCCTTCTGCACCATCCGGCATATAGCCGAGTATCTGAATTTCCAATTACCAATCGAAAAAAGAATCAAAATTTAGTTAATTGAAGATTGAATTCACGAATTAAACCTAAAAAAATGGCATGAAATTTCGAAAATTACATATGATGCAGGAAAATATGGGCTCTATTAAGTAAATTATGTGCCTATTTAATATTTGAATATTCTAGATCTTTAGATTAGGAAAATTAGGATTTTATTGTATAATTATATAATTAAAGTATATTTAGTTGTAATTAGCTTTCTTTACGCTCAAGTATTCTTGGTGCCCAAGTTATGTTTAGCCTATAAATATGGTTAATTATCATTGTAATACTTAGTTTATGATGAATTATTAAAGTTTATGTTATTGTGGCATGTGATTTGCTACAAACACTATGAGTTTGCTAGATCCTAGTTCTGATGTCTTGTTTGATTCTTGTTGATCAGTGTTCGTGATACCCCATCCCCATCAAGTGGTATCAGTAGTCAGGCTTGAGCATGGTGGAGTCCGAGGCTCAGATCAGGCGACGAAGGGGTGGTTCTCGAATGTTGGCGGGTTGTGACGGAAACAAGGACATGGCGGAAATCCAGTGGATGTTAAAGCAGCTTGGGGTACGTCTCGATTGCATTGAAGCTCAACGACGAGGTCGTCGTAGTTTCGACGGGGAGAGAAACGTTACCACCTATCATCAACGTGTCGATCGCATCAAGACCTCATGCCAAGATGGTGATGGTGAGTGTTCTGACGTGGAGAGAGACGTTGAACCTTTTCATATTGGTGCACCATTGGGTGAGCCGGGTGAAAAGGCCGAAGCAATTAGAATCAATTCAGGTTCTAATTCATCTATCTTTACTTTTTCTGTTGAAGAAAGTTATATTGAGAAAAACAAAAAAAATAGTTCCTTCCATTTTGATATGCCTCCGAAATTTGATTCTTGTTTGGAGGATAAATGTGAATTGGTTCGTGATGTTTATTGGGAGTTTGAGAACACTTATGACAGCAAGCTTGTGGAAGATCTTGTTGATGACAATATCGACATTCATGATGATATTCTTGTTTCGGTGGAGAAGAGTCAAGAAGGCTATAGAGATGTGGAGGATTCATCCATCACAAGTAAGTCCATCGATCCTTTACATAGCCTTCCTGCACGTGTGGTGGGTGAGATGGCAATTTGCAATAGTTATCAAGAATTTGGTCAAGCGGTGGTCATGCAAAGTATTGATGCAATCAAGCCAATAATTGATGTTCAAGCCCATTCATCTTTTGTTGATCAATTCGGTGCACATTACTTGACTAAAGGGTGTGATCTTTGCCAACCCAAGACTGGAGATATTGTCCCAATTACATCTAAATTGAAAGCGGTGGGGGAGCACACATCCATCATTTGTCCACACTCCAAGCATTCGTTAAAAGGTGATATGATTCAACATGTGAATTTGATTGGTGTCGATACTTTCAATTGGAAAGTTCCATGGGAATCTGTTTGTGTCTTTATGCGGGTGAAAAGCAATGAGAGAAATTCTAAGTTGGAGGAAATTATGGAAAGAAACACTCTCAAGTGCATATCAAGATATTCCAAATATTTATTTGTTTGGAAAGAAAGATATCAATCGCATGCCAACATGTCAAGAGCGAGTTTGAAGCAAGCGAAGATTTTGTTCGGGTCTATTCATTCAATGCTTCGAATTCGAGGACGAATTCTTTCCAACCAGAGGAGTTTGATGCAGGAAAATATGGGCTCTATTAAGTAAATTATGTGCCTATTTAGTATTTGAATATTCTAGATCTTTAGATTAGGAAAATTAGGATTTTATTGTATAATTATATAATTAAAGTATATTTAGTTGTAATTAGCTTTCTTTACGCCCAAGTATTCTTGGTGCCCAAGTTATGTTTAGCCTATAAATATGGCTAATTATCATTGTAATATTTAGTTTACGATGTATTATTAAAGTTTATGTTATTGTGGCATGTGATTTGCTACAAACACTATGAGTTTACTAGATCCTAGTTCTGGTGTCTTGTTTGATTCTTGTTGATCCGTGTTCGTGATACACCATCCCCATCAACATTATTTTTTTTTGTCTTCGCTTGTCCGGGTCGCGTGGGGGGGTTGCGTGTGGTGTTTTTGTGTTTTGTTTTTCTCTCTTTTCTCCCCCACTATGTTCTCTTTTTTAGCTCCCTTTTTTTTTGGGTTTCTTCTCTGTTTTTTTTTTTTTTCTTTCCTTGTTTTGACGGCATAAACAGAATAATATATAAAAAATAAATAGATATTATTATAAATTTTTTTATAAATTTAAAAAAAATATATAAAAGATTTTTTTTCTCAATTTTTATTTTTTTTTTGAGTTTTTTTAAGAATTATTTATCTAACAATTAACTTAATTTCAACCCACAAACCCCCTATCCTCCCCCCTTCCCCACACCGAAAAAAAAAAAAAGAAAAAGTGGGGTTTTGCATAAAAAAATTATTTTTTAATTCCAAAACAAAAGGGGGGGAACAAATCAAAAATGGCTTTTTTCCAAACAAAACCAACCAAAAAAAAAGAAAACAAACCACAAAATACTTAGCAAAACACACAATAAATAAAAAAACAAGAGAAAGATGGAAGAAAAAAAGAAGAAATTTCAGAATACCTGATACGAAAGACTAACCCTATGTTTGGATGAAGAAATTTTTAATTACTAGGAATTGTAAATTGATGGGATTTAAATCCCTATCAATTAAAATTCTGTCAATTGTGAATTCTCTTGTTTGGATGAGGAAATTTCTAATTTCTAAGAATTTGCAAAATGACAGAAATTGTAAATTCACTTGTTTGGATACATTTAAATTTTTGAGAAATTCAAACCTTATTTTAAATCCAATACAATTTCAACTCAACAAATAAAATGTGATGTCAATCAAGGATCAATGATGCCTCGCTGCACTTGATAATCATGAAACATCTTCAATGCCAATTCGTCCCGAAAATTTGTCCATTGATTAGTAGCTTGAATACATGTAATCCTTTCTTGCGAATTACTTGCACTTGCCTCCATAGTTGACTGGCTTGCTATCTCATTGTCCACAGAAGCTAGAAATCGCAACTCTTGATCTTCTAAAGCATGATCATCAACTTGCTCTGTTCGTATGAAATTATGCAATATAAAACAAGCATTTATGATTCTCACTTGTGTTTTGATGTCAAAAAATGAAGGTGTGCGCAGTATACTCCATCTCTTTTTCAATAGACCAAACGCCCTTTCAATCACGTTCCTGGCAACTGAATGACGAAGATTATACAACTCTTTGTGATTTTCAGGTCGATTGTTCCCACTCCATTCACTTAAGTGATATCTAGTTCCTCGATATGGTGCATTCTTGCTTACTCGTAATTGTTCAATGCAAGAGCTTTCTCTACCATCGTACAAACGTTGAAGATAACACTGTCTTTCTTCATCCCAGTCACGTGCAGGCTCTTTAACACGAATTTTTTTGTAGTACCATTGCACTACCATCACGATAGAGGACATGAATGTGGCTACAATAATTTTCCTTCTTTTCCTATTTTTCTCTTCATCTGTAGCACGCTTCCGTTTTAATCTCGTTAACATGTTATTAAAACCAATTGCATCCATCCTGTTGTCAACACAATTATATAAATGCATTGAATCACATGAGTTGTTGCTTATAGACTATAATTTTGAAGAAGTACCAAGTAGTAACGATAATGGTGAAAAGAAACTAATTGAACACAAATAAAACAAATAAAAAATACCAAGCAATTGATGATGTATGTTATGTATACTGTATACATAACCCATTCTAATATTATATCAATTAAATCAATTCTTACCAACAACAAATATCATATCAGTCCCCCACCCAAACAAAAACCAAACAGTAATCGGCCCCACCCCCACCGCCCCCCCCACCCCCACCCAAACAAATACGATCTGTACAACTTCTCGTCAACCCAGAAAACTCAAACCATTTTTTCCAGAATTCCAGCGAAAAAAATTTCTTGTCTACAGCCTAGAAAAATCAAACGAAATCATCACAAATCTCAACGAAAACAGACTGAAGATAGTTCGAAATTTAACCTTGAAATTGAAGTTCAACGACAACCGTAGCGATGATTCTCTTTCTTTGCGTGTGAAGATATGCAGATATGGGTTTTGCTCGAAAATTAATAGGAAGGTTTGGCGCGCTCTAAATCTCCTGCTCAGGAAAAAGAGATTTCCGCGCTTGAAAGATTTGTCAAATTCCGACTCTTTTGGCGGAATTTGTAACTCGGAAATTGGAGGGCCAATTTCCCCGACTTTTCCGGCATAGCAATTGGGAATTTCCTCTTCTTTACACCCAAACACTTCAATTTCTGATTTTCCGACTTCAATTCCCAAGTTTTAGTTAATTCCAGGGAATTGAACCCTCATCCAAACACACGGTAAAGAAACTCTCTGAAACTTCCGAGAAATTGTAGAGGAAAGAAACGAAAGGAAAGAAGAGAATCTAATCTAATCTAAACCCAGGAGCTTTGTGTATTTTGCTGCGGGTTGCAATAACTATAGAAATTCCAAGAATCCAAAATAAGCAGAACTGAGCAGCCGGTCGAGAATCACAATTCCAAAAGTTCATATTGCATGTTAAAACAGCTGCCAGAAGTATACATGGTATGCTGAAGTATATACATAAGCTTCCTGACTTTGCAAAAACACAGAACTCATTCATATTGATCGAAAATAGAGACAAATATTCTATCCAATCCGAACTGCACTGAAAATGCAAAGGAGTGATAATCAAATTCAACTTTGGTTCATGAAACAGATTCCAGAACTGCCACTCACCAATTAAGTGCAGACTAAAAAAAACCAAACCGGGAGGCATGACCAATAAGCAGTACATTAGAGGATTACCATGATAACCATTACCTTCAGAACTACTTTAGTCCTTCTAAGATAACCCTAAGATACCTCTTCTATTCTATAAGACGACTGCCTTTGCGCTCGTTTCAATAGAATTCTGAATCCTACCGAATGCATAGACGAACAAAACCGCATGCATAGACGAACTAAATAATGCTTGATACATCATCTCCAGGGAGACGCAGCAGCTTTTGTACTCTGATTTTATGGTGAAGAAGATTATTCGTTCAAGATTCAGATAAATGGGACCCTAACTGAGGCATTTCATGATACCTTCCCACATTCGTTCAACAATGTTTGAGTGTGTATTTGAGTCATGAACCATGCTAGTTTTAATACTATTGAATTGGTTACAGAGTAACTTGTAAAAGGATCCATGAACACCCCTGAACCTGACGACTATGAAGAGGATGATACACGATTTCATATTTTAGACTGTTGTTATTGCTAGTGTAGGCTAGGCTGAAATTAACAAGTATAAATCCCTAACAGAAAATATTCATCTGTGAACCCGGGCAACAACAAGAGATTGTGCCTAGTGCTTCTGGACAAATTCTTCCTCCTCCTGAAGATAGAGCAGTAGATCCATTGGGAGCTTGGAATCCAAATTTCTTCCATGAAATTATCGCTCCTGCCAATTGCTTCTGCGTTTTTGGATGATGGACCAATTACTGTTGATTCTGTGTTCAACCACAATAGAAGGCAGCAGCGACTGGATTGATAAGTTATATAAATTAAGATGTTGTACAACTGTCTAATAATTTCCACTACATGTATACAACTTGCTATTGAATGTTGTCCAGAATCTTGTGTAACTGTTCACGGAAAATGAGATAGATATTCTGGTGGGATATATCTGTGTAGCTGACCCACAATTGTGATACAAAGAGAACAGAAAACAATAGTTATTTGAAGCATCTATCTATATGCTCCTGTTTAGTTTAATCACATGCATATACAAGCAGATATATCAGTACCAGAATTACCAAGGAATGCATTACTTGTTTAATAAAGATCAATTCTCAGAAACAGAGATCAATGCAACATATGATTTCTGATATATTTCAGTAGATATCCTTAAAATAGTGAATGTCAAACATAAATATAAATCAGAGACTACCTCCTATCCGAATCCTCAAACTAGCTAGTGCAACCTACTAAATCCATCGTCTGGTCTAAAATTCATTCAGAGCAACCATCAGCAGAAAAACATAGAGTTGATCACATCTTTATGCAGCTTGGGTAACTCCGGCACTGCCACAGCACCAGGAACTGTGATACCACCGCCTTGGCTCGAGGAAGTCTCAGACATGTCATAAAACTTGATGAGCTGTGAAACCTGCGCAGCAGCTAAGTAAAGAGAAAGAGGTAAACTCTGAATTAGAATCTCATATGCAACCAACTCCAGAAAGCATACTATTAATCTTTAACTTTGTTTCAGGCCTCTAAAAGCCACTGAAAGCTTACGACTAACGAAGCAACTCCAGAACGCCAAGACTAATCTTTAACTTCTGTTCTATATGTTACCCTTTGTTTTAGACTACATGTTCACCACTGCAGGGATATCATGTTTAATATAGGGTGTGATTCAGAGAAAATAAAGTTTGAAGTGCCTAAGCAATACTAGTTCAACTATAAAGAACCTAACCAGCCACAAGCAAGATCACAAATTATAATTTACGGCTTCTTAAAGTTGAATATCAGACAATAATGAAGGATTGGTAGATTTTCTTACCTACAGATATGGATGTAGTGTTCTTTGGTTGTTTTTTGTTGGGGTGGGGGGGGGGGGGAGTGTTTTTTTTGTTTGGGTGGGGGTGTGTTGTGGTTTTTTCGTTTGCGGTTGTGTTGGCGTTGTTTGTTTGTTTGTTGTGCAGGGGGTGGTGGGTGGTGTGGTTGGTTTTCTTCTTTTGGTTTTTGTGTGTTGTGTATTGTGATAGTTTTTGTATTTTTTTGTGTTTTTTTTTTTTTTTTTTTTTGTTTTTTTTGGTTTTTTTTTTTTTTTTTTTTTTTTTTTTTTTTTTTTTTTTTTTTTTTGATGTTTTTTTTTTTTTTTTTGTTTTTTTTTTTTTTTTTTTTTTTTTTTTTTTTTTTTTTTTTTTTTTAGATGGGAAGGTTTTCTCTCCATGTTACTACCATCCTCACTTCTGCTACTCTTTTTAAATGTTTTACTAGTCTCATTCCCTCGTTTAAGGATTTAGATGACACAACAGATGATCTCAACGTACGAGTAACTCTATCAGATGGCAGATGCTTTGAGGCAAAGGTCTTTTGTTTTGACTTTCACTAGAACATTGCCAACAAATGTTAGACTCTTGGAAGATTGCTTCAGTGAAGATCCTTGCGAAATTTCTACTTAGGTTAGATCACACTCACCTCAGCAGCTTCTAACTCATTCCGAAGAACATTTTAAAATCTTTCGTGGTGGCAGCCCTTGGCCACCATTTTCTGAATCCCCATAGAATCATTGCTGCTCACACAACATTATTGCGGTATGCATAACTTTTTTATTTTATTGATATGACACACTAATGCATTACTTGTAATTGACTTGACCAATTCATTTTTTCTTTAGAGTCGTGACTGCTTCGATTTGGATTGCCAGATTGCCAAATTTCTGAATGCGGTATCGGAGGACCTCTTGTCAACCTCCAATGGAGAAATAACTGGTGTGAGTTTTATCATCCACAGTCGACTCCTTTTTTGCCCATCAATATTGCTTTAAAATGCTTGTACCACTATGGGTAGCACACTCTAAATCATTGTATGAATATGGCAGTTTAATGTATCATGACACTTCTTAGTTCACTAGCGGAAGAGAGTTATTTCAAGAGTCATTCGGTATGGGGCAGAAACCAAAGATATGAAGAATTCAACGTTCGTTTGGTGGTTTCGTCGAAGTCAACAATGAAAGGGAGGAGAGTAATAAAAAGGCTGGTGGCGTGTTTTTTTTGAGGGCAAAAACAAATTGTTTTCTTTTTTTTGTTCCGGAAAAAGCAAGGCGGGTTGTTTCTCCTTTTTTTTTTATATTGGCGGGACAAAGCGGGTGTGTTTTTTTTTTTTTTTTTTGGGCCCCCCCCCCGTTTTTTTTTTTCCATAAGGGTGTGTATTTTCTGGGGGGGTTGTTTTTGTTTGTGGGGGGGGGGCCCCCCCCCCCCCTTGTTCCCCCCTCTCTGTCCTTTTTTAAAATAAAGCAGCTCCATGGGTTGCATGTCAGGCTGCCAATATTCTTTTGTATGAGAATTAAAGCTCCCCGTGTTCATCATGGAATCAACAACCAAAGGATTTGAGTATGTTTCCGTGCTCAATTTGATTTGGACTTTTGAGGTGACTCAGGACAAGAGGAAGGCGGCATATAGCTCATGGCAGCCACTTGTTGGTTGTTGTTGAATTGATCCACAAGAGTCCAACTCAATGATAGAGTGCATATCAGCCACTTGTTGTTGGGTTTTTTTTTTTTTTTTTTTTTTTTTTTCAGGACACTTGTTGGTTGAATTGAATTGTACTAAGTCAAACCTAATGGGCTTGTGGTAATAATATGTGAAGGTGTGAAGAGCCAACACCTGCGGCAGCATGTGAAAACCCACTCAGTTGCACATAATCGGGTACATTCATGACTGTACTCCGTTACATCCAGCTGCACACACATGTGGGCCTGCTCATAGCTTTGTTTACAAGACCAAATCAAACAACCAAGGACAGAAGACAGTGTGAAACAAGGAAAAGCAAGCAGTAGAACATTAAAAAAGGATGCACGACCTTAATCTAATTGATACAAGAGCCAAAGCTCGGTTTCACACGCCATTTATGAGCAGGAGAGCACGTCAACTTCAATACCAAATTTTGAAGTGGTCATCTTCTGTATCACCAAGTCTGCTTTTCAAAGACTAAAAAGCAACTCAAGCCAAGGCAATCTAATGTGGCATCGTCAACGAAAGTTGCTTATCTGAGTGTCCTTTATCAACATAAACAATGGACCAATAAACTAGCAATCAAGTGATAGAAGCCAATTGGTTAAAGTCCAAGACTCGTGACAGTCCAAGAAATCAAAGAGTGATCCAATAATCAAGTTCCTTGATCTTTGCTACCACCAAATGTTACATAGACAAGATCTCATACCGAACCATCAAAGACTCAAATGAAGCATCATCAACAAATTCCTAAGTCGCCAACTTGCACTAAGACCGGAACAAGAGACAAGCGAGAAACAAAGGAATTCAAAGATGGATCCAGAAAGTCTCAACTGCTGTTACAAAGTCCAACTCAACATAAGAATTTAAAAATGGACCAGCAAGTCTCAACCTCTACTACAAAGTCCTATCTCTAGACATGTCAAAAACAAATCTCCAAACCGAATCGAAGGCTCTAAACCTTCATGATTTGCAAACACAATTTATGAACTACGTCGGTTTGATTCCCTCAAAAGGATACGTAGGCAATCTAGAGACTCAACCTAGATGCAACTGCAACTTCAACTTCAAACACTTTCTCCAAGCTTAAAACTATGAGTGACTTGATTCCTTGAAGGATATGTTGGCAACTTGAGACCGCTTCTAGAGTACAGTCGCAACAAATCCAAAATCACCATCTCGTGTGCATGATGTTCCTTACACTATGCCAAAAAGGCTAAGACGACGCAAAAACGCGTCGACTCCCAAGAGCGCGAAAAGGGCATCTAAACAATAGACGACACTACCAAAAAAGTCGTCTTTTCATTTACATAGACGACGTTTATTTCACGAAACGGGTCATCTTATAGGTCCCAAATTTGGTCAACTAAGCCATAAGCGTCGTCTAACGAGAGACGCGTTAATCAAAGCGTCTTTTCATAGGTATAGACGACTATTCTAATAATGTGTCGCTACAACTATAAGAGACATGGTTCGATAGCGTCGTTAGAGTCTATGACGGCGTTTCCTAATGTCCTGCGTCTTTATCTTCAGCTTGAACACTATATAGACGCCTATATCTATATACGTCGTCTATTTCAATAGCGACATGTTGGGAAAAACGTTTTAGTCTAATAATAAACGACCTATCATAGAATGTCTATAGTGGAATATATGGCGTTCTTTTGTAGAAATGAGTAGGTTTTGGTAGACGACGACCAATTAGTGACGCCGAATAAAAGTCTGAGATATAATTGATACAGTTAGGCAACGCTTTTTTCGTAATTAAAGACGCAAACCTTAGATGGGTCTTACCTAAATATTAAGACCCCATTATTTACATAGTGTGGTGAAATTATGTTGTAGGAATTTATTTGCATTTTTCTGTCAACAAATGGTATGTGATAAGATTGGTGAATCAGTGGAGTTGGTTGTGTTGAGAGCAAGCACGGAATCTACAGATGGATACTGATGAGATTAGTCCAGATGAATACAGATGGAGAAATATTCAAACTTTCTCTCTTTTTGAGACTTACGACATCGTATAATTCATATTTGTTTGTACTATTTCCTTTGTCTTCTTAGTTGGCCACTCCCACCACTAAGACAGCTCTGAATTTTGCGTACTACAAATAAGCGCATGAATGCTGTCATAATTCTAGTTCACTTTAGAGGTTGTATAATCTCTTCTCTGTTACACTACAATTGGATTTTCTGAAGATACAAAGAAAGAAGAACGTCTTCTGTATTAGGTAGGCAGAGCACCAGAAGGTCACCCTTCTCCTATTGCATGTGCTTTCTTTCTCTCTTGTCAAATAGCTTTGATTCAATCCTTAAATTTTATTTTATTTTTATACTTTTTAGTGTTAGTTTTCCACCAAAAATGACATTAACTATGCTCTTGATAAAAGATAAAAAATAAAAAAAAAAATCATACAGGTTTTTTTGGCGAAGGACCTTTACTCCAGAGTACTGCAGTGCGCCTGATTTCAACCACACAGCTTTTCCATTTTTTCTGTTTTCTGTTGATGGACGTATAGCTCTTAGTCAATAAGGACTTAACCATTGTGCTGCTGTATGTTGAATTAGGAGGTCCCCTTTCAGACACATTAGTTTTTTGCCTATTGTTTGGAGTACAATGAATAACTTTCAATTAGGTCTTTTCATTTCACAAGCACATGAAATAACTCATATTCTACAAGAAAACTAAAGGAAAATCTCAAAAGTTACCAAACCCAACGGAAGTAAATTCCAAGTTGGAGCAAAAAGTTTTTCCTTAGATTGTGCTTCTAATTGAAAACAAACAGAGCTTTGAGACAGAAAATAAAAAATAGTTGTAATTGTAATTATCCTTGTATTGAAAAACGATTTTAGAAGATATTAAGAGCAGGTCCCAGTTTGGACCACTCTTCTCACTAATTTGCTTACATTCAACAATTTATCAGGGACAATTTTTCTTTTGGATAAGTACTCGAAGACGGCTGGTTCTATCTGAGCTTGAGGCCAGGTTTTCTGTTCGTTTTTATATTGTTCTTGATTCATTGCTGTTGAACATGCCATGGAGCAATGTGATACCTCAGTTTCAAAATAGTATTGTAAAGCAGAGCTACTATGAAGGGTGAATGTGTTTGACTATCTCTGGAAATAGAGTTGGTTTTTCGCATTTGGATTCTGTACGTTTGCGGCAAACGTCCCCTTAATTTCCATGTTGTTGAACATTAGAGTGTCTTTCTAATAATCAATATTACCAGTAAAAGTCTTTTGGCAATTTGTTGATCAAAAAGCAATTTGCTGTCTACTCCTAGGGCTCTGATGATATTCTCTTCCAGAATGTTGGAGCATGTCACAAGTTTGAATCCTTCTTTCCTGTAAAATCTAAGGTCGTGTTAAGTACCTTTCATCAACTTTTCAATCACGCAACTTTGGGAAGGAATTGCACTTTTTTTTTTTTTTTTTTTTTTTTTTTTTTTTTTTTTTTTTTTTTTTTTCCATGATATTCTCTTCCTTCCTTCCTGAATACTTCTTTGGGAAGGACCGGCACTCCATGATATTGTTCAATTTCAATCACACAACTTTTCCGTTTTGTATTTTTTTCTGTTGACTAACCTATAGCTTCTTAGTCAATAATGTCTTCATTTTCAAAAAGTCTATTCTCTTGCCCATTATTTGGAGAACAATGAATATCTCTTTCAAGTTTCAATTAAGTATTCTCATTTCAAAGCACGTGGTATAAATCATTGTCCACAAGAAAAGTAAAGGAAATTCTTACCAAATAAAGTACAATGAGTATCATTTTTCACTTAGGTGTTTTCATTTCACACCACATGACATAAATCATAGGAACAAACACAAAACGATTCTTAGAAGACATTAAGAGTAGGCCCCAGCTTGGACCCACGCCTCTCTTCACACGAATGTGCTTATAAGTAGCCCTCTAAAAGACGCATTGCTCAGACACAACACCTACTTCAATTACCTCAATGGATAGCCAGATGAGAGTTGATTTTCTTCTCAAATTTATAACCATTGCAGCATTTACACTTAGTATATGCAATGGAAATATAGGCGTGCCTTGCAAAGAAAGTGAGAGACAAGCACTTCTGAAGCTCAAGAAAGACCTTAAGGATCCTTCAAATCGTCTTTTATCTTGGGCTGGTGAAGGAGACTGTTGCACTTGGACTCAAGTTGTCTGTCACAATTTAACTGGTCATGTCCAAGAACTCCACCTTTCTGGTAATGGTAGTTTTCGGTACTCAAATATGTCTTTTGGTGGTAAGGTAAACCCTTCTCTGCTCAATTTAAGTCATCTCAGCTACTTAAACCTAAGCAACAATGACTTTGGAAGAATAGAGATTCCTGGTTTACTAGGTTCTCTTATGAGTTTAAGATATCTTGACCTCTCAGATGCAGGTTTTAGCGGAATTGTTCCTCATCAGTTGGGGAACCTCTCTAGCCTACGCTATCTTGATCTTGGTTATAACTTTCATCTGGGAGTTGATGATCTCCAATGGCTTTCTAATCTTTCTCTCTTAGAACACCTGGACATGAGTTTGGTAGATCTTGGCAATGCATCTGCTTGGTTGCAGGTGACCAAAACACTCCCCTCTCTTGTAGAGTTACATATGGTAGAGTGTGGACTTGATCGCATACCAATTGGTATTGCAAACATGACTCGTCTTAAAGTTCTTGATCTGCACTTAAATTATTTCAACTCTACCATACCTCAGTGTGTGTACCGTTTGAGCCGTCTTGAGTCCCTCATGCTTTCTAACAGTTATTTCCATGGGGAAGTTTCCAGTTCTATTGGAAACTTGACATCTCTTGTCAATCTTGACTTATGGTATAATCAATTTGAAGGGGAAATCCCAAACTCCTTGGGAAACCTTTGTAAGTTGACTTTTCTTGATTTGGGGAGGAATAAATTTGGAGGACAGGTATCAGGTATCTTAGAAAGCTTGTCTAGGTGTTACCCTTGTCAAATAGAGTATTTAAAGCTTTCTAATAATAATTTTTCAGGTCATTTGTCTAATCAGTTGGGAAGTTTTAAAAATTTGCGTTGGCTTGATCTTTCAAGTAATTCAATATCAGGTCCCATTCCTGTGTCTGTAGGAAACCTTTCATGCTTAGAGGACTTCATCATATTCGACAATTCATTGGATGGTGTTGTCTCTAAAGTTCATTTTACAAATCTTACGCGGTTGGATCGGTTCTATGCACATGAAAATTCCTTGACACTGAAAACCAGTCCACACTGGCTTCCTCCTTTTCAACTGTCTGCCTTGTGTTTAGGATCATGGCGCTTGGAAACATCGGAGATACCTGCTTGGCTTCAGAGTCAAAAGGGTTTAGACACTCTTAACTTGTCTGGTACAGGAATTTCCGGTACCATCCCCCCTTGGTTTTGGAACATTTCTTCCGGTGGATTAAGGTATTTGGATCTTTCTCATAATGAATTGCATGGCAAGGTTCCAAATATAATTTCCCCATACTGGCCAAAACTCTCTTCGCACGGTTTACAAACAATGATCGACTTAAGCTCTAACCAGTTCACTGGTTCACTACCTCTTGTTTCTTCAGCAGTATTTTCACTTTATCTTTCCAATTCATCATTTTCTGGAACCGTCTCTCACTTCTTCTGTGACAAAATTGATGCACCAAAAGGACTTCAAGTTCTTCATCTTGACAACAATCGTCTCTCTGGCCAAATCCCTGATTGTTGGTTAAACTGGCCAAACTTGACGGCTATAAATTTAGAGAATAACAATTTATCAGGAAGAATTCCAGGTTCTTTGGGATACTTACTATCACTGCGATCGTTGCACTTGCGCAATAATAACCTACGTGGAGAAATACCAATATCCCTACAAAACTGTAAGGAGTTGCTGCTACTTGACCTCAGTGAAAACAAGTTTGGCGGAAGCATACCGACATGGATTGGAAAGAACCTTTCGCAGCTGCTAGTTCTTACTCTTCGTTCAAATAAGTTCCATGGTAACATTCCTGGTGAACTCTGCAGCCTTGAAAATCTTCAAATCTTGGACATTGCACATAACAATCTATCAGGAACACTACCTAGATATTTTCAAAATTTTACACCCAAGACCAACTTTTCAGACTCAGAAAATTACAGTATTCCAGTGTCTGGTTATTTTAGTAAGCACTACATAGAGAACGCGATTCTTGTGACCAAAGGTAGAGAAGAGAAGTACAACAAAATTATTCGTTTGGTTGCTAGCTTGGACCTTTCAAGCAACATGATATCTGGAGAGATCCCTGAAGACGCTGACCAGCCTCATTGGCTTGCAATCTTTGAACTTATCGGATAATATTTTGACCGGAAAAATCCCTTCCAAGATCGGTAATATGAGATCGTTAGAATCCCTTGATTTGTCAATTAACCAACTTTCTGGTGAAATTTCTCCAAGCATGTCGAACTTGACATTTCTGACTTATCTCAATTTGTCCTATAACAACTTCAAAGGACAAATTCCAAAAAGTACACAACTTCAGAGCTTCGGTTTGTCCACTTACGTTGGCAATCAACTTTGTGGACCTCCATTGGAGGTGAACTGCACTACAAATGGGGCATTACCACCAATAGGTGATCAGAAACATAGAGGAGATCATTTACTTGAAGACGGTTGGTTCTATCTAAGCTTGGGGCTAGGTTTTCTGTTTGGTTTTTGGACTGTTCTTGGTTCGTTGTTGTTGAACATGCCATGGAGCAATGTAATTTCTCAGTTCCAAAATAGTATTGTGGAAAAGCTACTATGAAGGATGAATGTGTTTAACAATATCTGCAAATAGAGTTGGCTTTTCGCGAGGGTAATCAGGTTGCTAATGCTTTGGTTAATTTTGGGGCTTCTTCTTCAGACTTCACTTGGTGGAACTCTACTCCACCTTTTGTTTTTCTCTTACTGCTCGTGATTTGATGGGTTTTCTCAATTATCGTTTTGCTTGACATCATGCTTTCAGAGATTTAGCTAGGCTTGCAGTGTTGTTTTTTTTATGGTTTGCATCATGATATATATTAATATTGATGTCCAGGCCTAATTCCCTCTTATGGTTAGGCCGTAAAGAGGTCGACTAGGTTCCGTCTTCTTTTCTTGAGGGCTTTGCTGTAGGAAAAAATGATGGGTTTCGGACTAAGTGATGTATACAGATCTACCTTTTTTCTAAATATTTTTGTTTCATTTGGGTGTACTTGTCACTCTTTCCTTGCATATTGCGAGGTTTTTAATGAGGCACCAGGATGTTGTGTTTTAATTGTTTTTCTTGTACTCAATTTGTTTGGCAGTTTGTCAAACCTTTTTATTAAATAATAAAGTTTAGCAAAAAAAAAGAGTTGTATTTTCTTATTAAATAATATCTAAAAGATATTATATTACACTCTTAATATCTAAAAATTATAACACTTTATTGTAACATCTAAATAGTCCAAATTGTCAAGATCCCGTAATTCTATTGGACAACTTTAAAGTTAGGGCAAATTAAAATTTAGTACCCTTTGATTTGGGTTAAATTTCAAAATAATACCTATGCTTTGTTTTTTTGCATTTTCGTACCCCTGAACTTTCAAAGAGTTGCAAATGTGTTCCACCGTCAGAAAAATCATTAATGTGTCCGTTAATTGCTGAGGTGGCTTATGTGGGGTCCACCCAACTGCAGTTTTGGAGACAAAATCGGATTGTTTTTGTTGTTTTTGTTGTGTTTAATTGTTTTTCTCTGCAGATACACATTATTGTCTTTGTAGAGACACATGACTATCACCATAGAGACACTCGATTGTCTCTGCAGAGACACATGACTGTCTCTGCATTCAAAACTTACGAAACTTTTTATGCAAAAAACATACTCAATATAAATCTAAAATGTAGGTCTCCACTTTACGAATCCATTGGTGAAAACGAATTTTCATTACGTCTTTTATATCAAAAGTTATCATTAATTTAAAGGAATACAAAAAATTGAAAAAAATAAGAAATATGAGAGAGAAAGATGATGTCCTTTGATAGGAGTTAGTTACTTTTGCTGAGTTGGCATCAACTTTGGGTTGATTTTTGACTATATAGATATTTGTTGTAGAATAATATGGCCAAGGAGAGAGAAGGAGAGAGAGCTATCATGAATATGAGATTTATCTCTGAATGTGTGTTTAGCTCCTTGTATAGTGCCTATATTTATAGTGGAGCAATCCCAGGGTTAACTAACCCTAATAGGAGTGTGCCTAACTATTACATAGAAACCATATAGGATTCCTATTACTAGATACATTGAATGTAGGCAGTATTCCTACTTCTAGTTTACACAGTCATACTGGAATACAGTTTACAACACTCCCCCTTGAATGTGTAGAACTCAAGAAATAGTCGCATCAGATCTTCGGAAGAAGATGTAGGCAGTTGATGAAGTCATCACAATAGGCACTTGGGGAATACGTATGTCCAAAAGGGATCCATTCAGGGATATGCTAACACCAAATCCTTGCTAAGGAAAACCCAGTAGGAAAAAGCCAAACCGAAGGGAAAAAGTGAGCACGCATATGTCGATACTTAAGCATTCAGAGGTATGACCAACCCAACGCGGGTGCCTCGTTAAAAACCTTGCCAGACAACAAAACCCAGTGGGAAAAAGTTGACCTGTGCTAAGGGAAAAAGAGTACATTAAGGTCAAGTGTGTAATTTTTTATTTTCTCCCTCTTTTGTTGGTGGTGCTGCTTCTGGAGTAGTTATGTTTTAATTTTAAAATTAGAAAAAGTCCGATTCGACGAAGGGGCTTGGGGAAGGGGGGTACGCTGAAGAGAGGTGATAGAGTGGGGGCGGGGGTGTTTTGTGGTGATTTTTTTTTGTCTTCAATCTTCTGATGCTATTATTGTTGATGTGAAAGAGAAACTTCGGCGCGATGTGCTTGGTGTTGTCTCCTTTGATGCATCATTTATTAATCTGGTCGATATACATGCGGCATTGTCTTCAAATATGGTTGTCGGGACATCACTAACGAACGACAATCCGCTAGTCTGCCTACTATGCTCAATAACAGCTCTCAGCCAAACACACTCACGTGTGGCTTCATGAAGGGCGATGAGTTCGACATGATTCGAAGGAGTCGCAACTAGAGTCTGCTTCGTAGACCTCCAAGATATCGCAGTATTCCCTATGGTAAAGACATAACCAGTTTGGGAATGTGCTTTGTGCTGGTCTGATAAGTAACCTGCGTTAGCATATCCAACAAGGCAAGCATCATTCTGATGATCAAGGGGGGATGATCCATCCTGAGATGCATAGGGATAGAATAAGCTCATATCCGTAGTATCCTTAAGGTACCAGAAAATGTCTTTAACACCAATCCAATGGTGGCATGTTGGTGTGCTACTATATCGAGTTAGCATATTCACAGCAAACGAGATGTTCGGCCTAGTGCATTGAGCTAAGTACAATAAAGCGCTGATTGCACTTAGATATGGAACTTCTAGTTCCAATAACTCTACATCATCCTCTTTAGAATGGAATGAGTCTCATTTAGCATCTAGCGTTTGGATGACCATACGTGTACTCGAAGGCTTCGCTTTATCCTCATTAAAGTCGTCGCAACACCTTGTGGGTGTAGTTGGACTGGTGAACCAGAATACCATCAGTGCAGTGCTCAAGCTCAAGGCCGAGACAAAATCGAGTTTTCCCTAGGTCCTTCATCTTAAATTCCGATTTTAAGTGCGAGGCAGCTATCTCAAGCTCTTCTGAAGTACCAATGAGATTCATGTCATCGACATCGACATAGACTGCAACTATCGTAAAACTGGAATCTGTCTTCTTGATAAACACGTAGGGGCATAGTTCACTATTCACATATCCCTTACTGGTCAAATATTCACTTAGACGGTTATACCACATCCGCCCAGCTTGATTCAATCCGTAAAGTGAACGCCTCTATCAAATTAAGAGGGTGTTCCGTGGTTTAGAACTATTTGACCCAGCTTAAGTCTTTCTAAGATTCTCATATATATCTCTATATCAAGATCCCCATAAAGATAAACTATAACCACATTCATAAGCTTCATATTCAGTTCTTTGGAAACTACCAAACTGACAAGGTAGTGGAATGTCATTGCGTCCATTACGAGAGAATACTTCTTCTTGTGATCAATGCCAGGGCTAATGAGAGAAGCCTTGTGCCATGAGGCGTGCCTTATATCACACTCTTTCATTCTTCTCATTACGCTTCCTTACGAATACCCACATGTAACCTACATGGTTCACATTGGAAGGTATGGACACTACTGGTCCAAATACCTTTCACTTTGGTAAGGAATCTACTTCAACCTACATTGTTTATTTCCATTTTGACCAATCAGTTCTACGTCGACATTCATCAACCGAACATGGTTCGATATTGTCGCATTTTGTAGTAACAGTGGCCATTGCATGTGCAAATATATCATCGATATTATCTCATTCCAATTCCTCAACTCATCCAAAACTAGTATAATGAACCGAGATCTCCTAATTCTTGGGAGTAGGATCTGGGGTCTCGCCTGGGACGTCTCCGAGGACACTTCCATAATCCTCATCAATTTCATGAGTTTGATAGGTTGAGATAGCGATAGGATTTGGTTGTGCCATAGTTCTCCTCTTCTAGGGAGTGAATCTTCGAACCGAGTGATCTGCCTCGCCTCTGGCCGACGACACATGATTGGCTAGCCGTCGATATATGCTGTCTTTCTAGGACAACACATCATTCTTACAGGCATGTTTGCAGCTGGTACATATGATCTCGTCACTTTAGCTAGATCAGAGAGGGTGTATGGCATGCATGTGCTACACTTTGAAGATCTAGAATGCATCGCTCTTGCTCATCGCATTGTGCGGTACGGGGATCAGGGATCAAGATGAGATTGCTTATAGAAAGTGGGTACATATCCTGTTGTTTTTCCCTAACGGTGGGAATATTGTCTCATCAAAGTGACAATCTGCAAATATGCGAGAAAGAGATCACCTGTAAATGGCTTGTAAAAGCACATAATAGAGGAGGATTCATAACCGACAGAGATTCCCAGCCTCCGTTGAGGACCCAATTCGGTACATTGCGGTGGCACAATTGGCACATAACTAGACACCCAAAAATGCATAAGTACGAAATTTCAGAGTCGTACCCAGTAACCAACCGTAACGCCAAAAAGGGTTGTGTGGAGGTGGGCCTCAAGCGGACCAATATGGCTTCATGTAGAATTGCATAGCCCCATGCAGAAACAGGAAGCCTAGTGCTCATCACAAAGGTCCTTACGACCAACTAAAGATGCTTTATGAATGCTTCTGCGAGACTTGTGGAAACATAAGGGGCCATGATGTTCAACCACAACGTGCAATAATTATCGAAAGCCTTCAGTATAAACTCTTCGGCGTTATCCAGTCTTCTAGACTGCAATGGATAACCGGGGTGGTGAGCCCTCAATATGGGCCAGGAGTTTAGCAAAGTAACATTTCGTGTGGACCATAGACATGTGACCAACGATTCGGTGCATCAACCAAAACCATACAATTTTTAAATGGTCCGCGGATTGGTTGGATTTGTCCACAAACTTCCCCTTAAATCCACTGAAGAAAAGAAGGAGAACATTAAGTATCTTTGCAGGGGAAGGTAGAGTATACCATGTTCCCAATGAGCATGCTTGTCAAAGTGTATTTGAATACACAAGATTTTATGAACATAGGGATGCCCGTTGAGGATACGGTGCATCACATCTAGATCTGGGATGTCCCAAATGGTGATTCCAAAGCAAATAAGTGCTCAAGTTGGCTAGCTTCACGTTAGCTATATGGTGCGGCCTAGCTTCATGCTAGTGACGCGATGTGCCTCAATCGAGTGAATGATTGTGTACTACAACTCATGCGAAAGGCATTCCATCTTCTCCAATATAAGCTCATGGTCGTATATGTAGGAGGTAATACAAAGATATTTCTTACCATTTTCTTCAGCAGTTTCATCATGGTAATTGTTCAATCGAATATCCTTATAACTCAATAACGTTCTTTACAGAACCGGGTGAGTATAAGGCCTTTATAGGTCTACATGGAGGTATGAAGTTAGATTTATATCTCCACGTAGGGAGAATATCGTGCGCGGTCGTGCTGTCAGCCAGACATCTAACTTCCCACTAGAGATACCTCAATATGAATTAATTGAATCGGTCACATGATCAAGGAAACCTCTAGTTCCAATTGATTCAATTAATTGATATTCGAGAACAATATACAAATGCTAAAACAAACACCAAAGTCTGAAACTTAAATCCGAATACGAGAGCAAAATCTCAGATTGCTACATAATATCGGCCAACAAGGCCGTTTCATGTCTCTCTTGGCTGCGTATCGGAGTTGTATCATCATCAACATTGGCTGGGGCGCAATGAGTGCGCAACCAATGGATGTACCACTACCACGATAACATATGATTGGCTGGTTTGTGATTGAGAAGGTTGAACCTTTCCCTAATTCTTGAAGTTCGGTGCCAAATAATCGCGATTTGAGCTCTAGAAAACGCTTTGCTCTAGGCAAAGGGAGCGGTTCGAGCTAATGGGACGCGAGCTGTTATGCTTTTCAACAAAAAAAGCACTAATCGGATCCAGGGACTTGATGAACTTTCACTCTCTATGTTGCCGCTTCATGAGCATATTAGAAGTATAGAAAGTCGAGAAGATCTGCTACGGGAGATCATTCTAGGTCAACTCCGACTTGCAAAGCCCAAGGAGGGATCCGATTCTACAAACTTCAGACTTATGCACAAACTTTCAGTCTTGAAGCATAAGTTCTGTCAATCATGTCTTGCTTTAGGCAAATCGTGCTTCTCGCGATTACCGTATAAGAGATGGACGTTAGTTTTGTGCATAAACAAACAACTGACAATAATGGCATCGACAACTCCAATGGGGGAAACCATTATGTGGGCGCAGTGTCAGAGGTCTGAGCTGAGAGCTCAAGGTCCTTGCTGCCATGAATCCATCGAGATTTAAAATCTCAATGGCGGTAGCTGTGTGCTCTATTTCGACGAGAAGCACTCCGGGGAGAAAAATTGATTCTCTGCAACAGAAGCTCTATTCCGGCAAGAATGTTGGTTCTCTGCGACGGAAACTCTATTTCAGCGAGATTTCTCTCGGATTTTTCAAATTCCAGGCGAGAAACTTGGGGTTTCTCTGTGACGGGAAAGTAAGACATGGTTCGGATTTTAAGCATGAAAACTTCACGTTTCACCATGCGTGGTGAGTTTTAGGAAACTTCACGTTTCTATGCTCGGAATTTTAATTCGAGACTTTGTATGAACCATCAGTTCATAATATTTGCGTACTCAAACGCACTGGCAAAGTGCATGAGTCTAAAGCAAAAGTCATGCGATTTGGTCCTTCAAATCCGCATGCGTTGTGTGGAGCCATTTGGGTTCAAATTGGAGTGAAATCCAATTGAAAGAAAGGGGCAATAAAGCTTCAAAACCCAAATTAAAATTGTTGGGAAACAATAATCTTAGCCCAAAAAATGGTGAAGCCCAGCCCAAAATAATTGGGGGGGGGGGACCCATTAAGGCTGGCCCGGTTTTGACCCAAAGTGGCGCCAGCCCAATCTCTTTTAGCCCAAAAACTTGGGCCCAGATCAGGGCCATCGGAAGGGCCACCAAGCAACCCCGCTTGCGCGTTCGGTTAGGGTTTCCGAACGGAAGGGAACCTAGGCGCGCCAGTGTTCGAATAGTACCTCCAAACAACCAGTGGCCTCCTGCTAGCGCGTTCGGACAATGTCTCCGAATGGGCGAGGAAATTGCCATGGTGATGTTTGGTTAAGTCATCCGAACGGGCTCAAAGGCCCAATTGGGGGGCAGGCCCAAAGCCATCAACCCATCGATGGTGTTCGGTGATTTCATCCGAACACAACGATGATGGTGCGGTCTGGTTCCTCCGAACCTGACAAGCCGCCATCCCATGGGGATCGACGGCGGCGAGTTGCTGAGGCCATGGCGACGGCAGCGCTGGGCTTGCTCGTCGTCACTTTCGCGGCAGCAATTCGCAGAGATTTCACCGGCGAGTTTGACTTGTCCAAGCGACTGGGCTTGGCGTTAATCGTGACGGAATTATCCCCAAAAATTCGGTGAGTGCTGCAGTCGTGACGTCGACGTCACTGTCACGGCAGCAAACGCGGTTGTTGGTGATCAGCTCGCGGCTGCGAGTGTCTACGACGACAAGGGGAGCCGAACGGTGTCGTTTGGCTGGGCTGGGCCGCAGCTGGCGCGGCTCGGTTTGAGCGGCTTTGTGGAGTCCACGCAGGACCCTCTTTTTGGGCTATCTTTTCTTCAAGTTGCGGCTTGCACGGCTTAAGCTGCTCGTGCAGCTTGGTGGAGTCCCAGCAGGACCCTCTTTTCCTTTGCTCCCATCAGGAACCGATTTTTTGTTTGTGGGAGTCCCAACAGGACCCCTTTGTGTTACGAGGCGTGGCTATTGTACACGGCTTGTGTTTTTCCTTTTCTTTCACACAACTCAACCAAAATTTGATCATAAAGCGAATATATATATATATATATATATATATATATATATATATATCATCAAAGCAAGAATCAAATTGAAGAGTTTGAGTTGTAGAATTACTTGATCAAGCGTTGATTTTGGAAAAACTCGACGGTAATCCTTCAAATTCCTTAAGCACAGTGTAGGAGCGTGTTGATAATGTGTTTTAGAATAATATGGCCAAGGAGAGAGAAGGAGAGAGAGATATCAGGAATAGGGATTCATCTCTGAATGTGTGTTTAGCCCCTTGTATAGTGCCTGTATTTATAGTGGAGCAATCCCAGGGTTTACTAGCCCTAATAAGAATGGGTCTAACTATTACATAGAATCCATATAGGATTCCTATTACTGGATACATTGAACGTAGACAGTATTCCTACTTCTAGTTTACACAGTTATACTGGAATACAGTTTACAACAATATTTTTTTATCTCTTTTTTAGATATTTAGGGTCTTATTTTAAATCCCTAAAATACTGGTCATTTTCTTAGGGATGATATCTTAGGGGTTCAAAATAAGACCCTAAGTGCTCGCATGGTACCTTTTACTGGCCAGTCCTAGACAGGACTAATAAAAATTAGTCCAGTGTCCAATGTTTGGTGTAGGCCGGGACTAATTAAATGGTGCTATTTAGCACCCGTATTTCCATTTTGACGAGCTTATCTTGCCCAAAATAGTGAGCCGCTTGAGGAGCTCGCTAATTATCACGCCCTCATCGCCTTCGTCGTTTGCCCATCTCTCTTTCGTTGTCGCTTCGTCGTGTTTGTCGTTGCTTCGCCGTGTTTGTCGTCGCTTCCCCTTGCCGCTTGCCCATCTCGCCTTCGTCGCTTTCTCGCTGTGCCTTTCGCTCACTCACCCGACAACGTCGCCCAAGGTTGCTCTCGCATTAGCAGCCCAATCTCCCCTGGTGGTCTGCGTCATTCCCGGTGTTGGTGCCACGTACCCGTCCGGATGGAGCTTCAATTGACCGAATTCCAAATGACCCAGACCCGGCCGGTGGAGACGATGATGGTGCCAGCCCAACCTCACCGGCTTCCAACCTCACCGTCTCCCAACCTCACTGTCTCCTCCAAAAAACTCATTGGTATCAATTCGATTTTGATTTTGGATTTCAATTTGGATTTGGATTTGGATCTGCAATTTGGATTTTGATTTTCAGTTTCGATTTGGATTTGGATTTGGATTGGATGAGTTTTTCTAGGATTGATGTTCAATTTAGTGAGTCTGGTTTCTTAGTCCTAAGCATCACCAAACGTCGCTTAGGACTTAGGCCAACATAAGCCAGTCCAGTCCAATCCAACTGAAGTCCAGGATTCAATCATGTCCAAGACAGTCCCGAGTGCCAAACGAGCCCTAAATATCTAAAAAAAAAATAAAAAAATATTAAATATCTATATAGTCCAAAAACCAATTCAAAATTGATGCTAATTCAGCAAAAGTAACTAACTCTTTGGGGGGGGAGGGGAGGGGGGGGGGGGGGGGGTGCCGGCCCAGAAAACCCCCCCCCCCCCCCCCCCCCCCAAAAACACCGCCCCCTTTTACCCCCCCTCCCCCTCCCCCCCTCCTGACGGCCCCACGCCCGCGGCGGGGGGGGGGGAGGAGGAACCAAGGCCAACCCGGGGGGGGGGGAGGGGGGGGGAGGGGGGGGGGAAAAGGGGAGGGGAATGAGAAAAAAGAAATAAAAAGGGTATTTATATATAAAAAATTAAATAAAGAATAAAATAAAAATAATGTCGGGTCGGGTCGGGTACTCATCGGGTTTAAAAGTTCAAACCCAAACCCAAACCCTATAACATCGAGTCGAGCAAAAAACCCAACTTTTCGAGTCAGGACTAAATTGGGTCAGGCAAAATCGGGATCGGGAACGGGTTGAGCGTCGGGTCGGGTCGGGTTTATCGGGTCTTTTTGCCACCCCTAACTAACTCTCATTAAGGGACGTCATCTTTCTCTCTTCTATTTTTTATTTTTTCAATTTTTTTTGTTTCTCTAAAATAATCATAACTTTTGATACTGAAGTCGTAATGAAAATTCGTTTTCACCAATGAATTCGTAGAAATGAGATCTACATTTTAAGATCCATATTGAATATGTTTTTTGTAGAAAAAATTTTGTAAGTTTTGAATGCAGAGACAGTCAAGTGTCTCTACAGTGATAGTCTCTACAAAGATAATCGTGTATCTCTGCAGACACAATCATGTGTCTCTGCAGACACAGTCATGTGTGTCTCTGCAGACACAGTCATTTATCTCTGCAGAGATACTAAATTCGAAAGTACTAAACAAAAAGTACTAGAAAATATACAGAGACATTTAAGTGTCTCTACAGGGACAGTCACCTGTCTGTATAGAGATAGTCATATGTCTCTGCAGTGACAGAACGTGTGTCTCTGCATTCAAAACTTACGAAATATTTTCTGTGAAAAACATGCTCAATATGGATTTTAAAATGTAAATCTCACTTATACTAATATATTGACGAAAACGAATTTTCATTACGACTTCTATATCAAAAGTTATGATTAATTTAGAGAAACAAAACAATGAAAAATAGGAGAGAGAGAGAGAGAGAGAGAGAGAGAGAGAGAGAGAGAGAGCAATGGGTTTCCATTTGTTTTAAGTGCATCAAAGCTGACCAATAAAATTCTGACATATTGATAATTTGGACTATTTTGATATTACAATAAAATATTTTAGATAATAAGAGTGTAATCTAATATCTTTTAGATGTTGTTTCGTTTATGTTCCCCTCTTTTCCTGTACTTTTTTTGTATAATAAAATTTATTTCCTTCCCTAACTATGCGTAACTTTTTTTTTTTTCAATCGATAAATTTTTCCTTGAATCGTCAAAGATTCTTTTAAAAAAGTATAATAATCATTATTAGTAAAAGCCTTTTGGCGTTTTTTTTTTTATCTACAAGCTTTATGCTGTCTACTACTATAATCACTCTGATGATTGTTAAACACATTGACTGAACGTAGGTGTCATGAATGAAATTTTCTCCACAAGTACAACAGTGGTAGAAAATGGACGAGTCATGAGTAAACTTGAGCTACTTCCCTTCTTCCTGTTGCCTTCCTTACATGGCTCATCTTTTGCAAGGAACAACAACCTTAAGTCTTCTCTACTAAGCACATCAGTTGCATCTGAGATCATTGCTTTTGCATGTCACAGAAGTAAATTTGAATTTAATGCCTTAATTACGGAACCAAAGACCTGGCTGCAAAGGAGGAAGAGGATTCCCAGAAACCGTGCAGCTCCAAGATCATTCCAGTGTCATATATTTGTTTTCCCTTGTTAGTTTCTAGTTTCTACATAGATCAGAAATTTGCAGATGTTCATAAATTCATACTGTCATCTTGCTGAGAATTCGGGTAATCCTATTAATTATGACATCATCCATGATAAAATGTATCTTAGCTACAACAGAATCAGATAATACTGATTCCAACCAATTCAACCATGAACATAAACATAAAACAACTGAAACTTTATTCATCAATAAAAACCACGGCACAAAACATAATCAATCTCTGACATGTTTTTTGTTAACCATTTGTAGTGTGCGAGGCATTTCCTGATTGGTTTCTAAGCATTTTTCTTTCTCTAGGTTAGATGCCTTTCCACATTTGTCGTCTTGAACATCAAGGGTTTAGTCTTTAGTATTCATCGCGAGCATTGACGCGCATCATCGTATGTCTTGTGTTGAAACGCATTAGTTGTTCAGTAGTTCCGCCCAACAACGTTGAATGGTACAAGAGTTAAAAAGTATGGGGTTGAGTTACGATGACCCACGAGTGACGAAGAATGGCCTTAGTAACTAGTTTTATTACTATTGAGTTGCTTCCATATGACCTTGTAAAAGAGCCCTACACACCCTAAAAATAACGATTACGAGGATGATGGATTTCATATTTTAGACTATTTCTACTGCTAGTGTAGGCAGGCTAGGCTATGCAATAAGAGCTCGAATTAACAGGAAACGAATAACAATAAATAGGAGGAGAATAACATTTATGGAATCTACCGCTCAAATCCAACAAGATCAATTATTGCCAAATGCTGCTGGGTTTTTTTATGATGGACAAACAATTACCTTTGATTCTGTGTTCAACCAATCAACAATAGACGGCAGCGACGACTGGATTGATTGGAGCTCGGCGGCTCCGCGCACGACTTGCTTGGGCTCGGCGAGGTCGAGCTCGGACGAAGAACATTGGAGATGGAGGGGCGGCGGCGGGGTTGGCTTTTGGAGTCGCGAAGTTCGGAGTCGCAAACTTTAGATGCGGAGGGGGCAGAGAATTGAAATCCACTAGTTTTAGAAAGTATTTGAAATCCCTGGGTTTATTGCTTTAAAATCTGGACTGGATTTCCGCTGAATTGAAATCCACCTAGCCTAATGCTTGCCAAAATAGTGGAATTGAATTTCAACCTTCCAATTCCACCCCTTCCCAAACGGACCCTAAAAATAACGATTACGAAGATGATGGATTTCATATTTTAGACTATTGCTACTGCTAGTGAAGGCAGGCTAGGCTATGCAATAAGAGCTAGGATTAACAGGGAACGAACAACCGTAAATAGGAGGAGAATAACATTTATGGAATCTACTGCTCAAGTCCAACAAGATCAATTATTGCCAAATGCTGCTGGGTTTTTTTATGATGGACAAACAATTACCTTTGACTCTGTGTTCAACCAATCAACAACAACAGACGGCAACAATGACTAGATTGATAAGTTCAATTGGGGGCAGAGTAAGGGGGCAGAGTAAGAGTAACCTTAAAATTAGTACAGATTGTGATCTCAGTTCATTGCATCATAATCATCCAGCTTATCATTGTACTCCTGCACCTTCTTCTTGATCTTGGATGAATCTACCCACGTAATGAAGTCTTCCAGATTCCTTGTCACCAGGAATGCTGGATCAGTAACAGTCTCTGGACCCACGCGGAAGTGTCCTTGCTCAATGTATGTAACCGCCTCCTTGAGGTGCTCTGCAAACTTCAATCGAACCACAACAGTTGCAAGCCTCCGTCTATAATAAACATAGGAATTGTCAGTGAAGTAAAAAGAGAGGTGCCTTCAAAATTAAACATTTTAAGATGTCTTGATCTCCTTCTTGGCAGATGGTATAAGAGTTGTAAGGATGTCCATTCTATTTTGACCTAGCCAATACTTTTATAAAGAATTCACTATTTCATATCTTCCCTCAAAACAAGGCACGCAAGTTCCACGACAGAGCAAGTGACATTTACCTGCAAAAGGATGATACTGATAATTTATCACACAATGCCAAGCTTTGCCTCGAGGGTATCACACCGATATTGTACCTGTAGTCAACAACTACTTCTTAATGAAGAATCAAAAGAAAGCCACTGATGAATTGGATTTCTTGCTAAAAAGATGAAGCTAAAACCAATAGTTACCACTACCCTACCTATTCTTGTATCACACAATCCTAGAACACACAAAACAATTGATTAGAGACTATACAAGATTCGATCCATCAGTAACCAAAACCTCTTCAAAGCATAATCCCAAACACTCCTCTCTTTTTCTTTTCAGCCAACCATTCGCTTCTCTTGTTACATCATACAACAACAAATACATTTGACCAATATACCTTCCTCGATTTCCACATCAACACTACTCACACTTTAGAATACACAGCAACACAAAATCAGTGGTATAGAAGCACCTTAGTATAGATTGATAAAACAACTTCTATAGCAGCTTATTAACAAAAAGTTTACAGCTTTATTGGGATTTTACTATGCAGGTAGGAAAGTTTACTTTCATTCAAATCCACATATCAAATTGCAGCTGCGAAAACTTACTAGCATTCTAATCCAGACACATATTCAAAAGACCCCTATATTTAATTTCCTGAGCAGACAAATTCTAAATAAAAAAATGCAAAAACCTCACAGTTTTTCCAAGAGCGCATCAGTCATTTGAATCCGAAACGGGTCGTTTGGGTTCATCTGCTTCAATATGTTCACCTCCTTCTGCACCATCCGGCATATAGCTGAGTATCTGAATTTCCAATTACCAATTGAAAAAAGAATCAAAATTTAGTTAATTGAAGATTGAATTTACGAATTAAACCTAAAAAAAGGGCATGAAATTAAGAAAAACACTTACTTTTTGTAATCATCGCGGCCAGTGACATGGTATCGTTGCATAACATGAGATTCTCTGTGGTTTCCTTCTCTCTTCCAACCCAAGAAGTTCACTTTCTTCAGCAACTTCTTCTCTGGATACGTCAGCTTCCTCATCGTTGGCTTTTTTTGTTTTCACAAAGACGCTAGATTAGAATCACAGAAGCAGTTATGCAAGATAAACACATAGCTTATAGACTGTAACTTTACATAATCAAATGAAAGATATATGCAATCAATTTTCCAACTTTAAATTCACTTTCAGGAAGAATTAACGAACTAATCAACCAATTAACTACAATTCAATCCCAAACAACTTTCATTTCCCCAACCCAAAACGCAGAACCCAAAACCTCCAAAAAAAAACGAAATTTGGATAATCCATTAAAAACAACTTTCTCCAATTCTCAAACAAAGCCGATGAAACCAATCAGATCTAGCTTTAATCCAAACAAAACAAAACCAATCTGAAAAATTGAAAACAACCCAGAAAATACTTTGGAAAACCGAACTCAGAATCAAAAGGGCACAAGAGAAAGATCGAAGAAAACAAGAAGAAAATTCAGAATACCTGATACGAAAGACTAAGAAGCTCACCGAAACTTCCGGGAAATTGTTGAGAAAGAAACGAAAGGAAAGAAGAGAATCTAATCAAATCTAAACCCAGGAGGTTTGTGGTTTCGATATTACTAGGAAGGATACCCACGCATTGCTGTGGGTTTTTGAGCAGAAGTTAGCATGCATTTATGAGACTCAGGGCTTTGTTGACAGCTCATTGCTGAGTTGTGAGTGGGTTCATAAGGGCTTTCATGGACAGCTATTTCCATAGGAAACAAAAAACCATCAACATTGCATTCATTTATCATGAGAGAACTGTCGTACAGCCGAGGTATTTTACAGCTACTAAAAAGTGGAGGATTTTCTGAACAACTGGTGATACACATCAGCTCATTTCCAAGTTCAGCACATTGGTACAGGCATTTGCAAATACAGTTTGTAAATTACTTGAATTGGCATAAATAGAGAGCGCATAATGGCCAAGTGTTTTTTCTGGTAGACAAGTCGTGGAGGCATTATATGGAAAAAAACAAAAAGGCCAAATAGGTACTAACGAACAACAGATGTCACTAATTTAAACAAAGGAAAGTGGACTGCAAAGAGCTGACAGGCAGAAAAGCAACCAATGGTCAAACAAAAGCAGACTACAAACTGAGAAAGTAGACAAACCGCAGATAATGCAAATAAACAAAATTACACATAGATCAAAAGAACCAACCAAATTGCGAAAATATCAGTAGACCTATAGAAATAAGCTTTTGTACAGAAGACAGCATGCACATATAGATGACAATAAATATTGAAGCTTAAAAATAGCGCATACGTTTGTTGTTAGAAGAAAGAACGATTGTGAACTTCGTGGTGGCACTCAAATTGCTGGTATTAATCAACTCCAAGACAAACGAATGCGCTGGGTGACAGGGTGGCTATCCTCCGTCAGGAAGCCTAATGGCCTCTTCGGCTGCACACATAAAAAACACAATTAGTGCAAACAAACTGAAACAGGAGTCAAAAGAATCACCCTAACGATGCGTTTTGCGGAACTGATACACAAGAAGAGAAAAAAAAAAGAATTACACAAATAGTACAGCAACAATCAGAGGAACTGGTTGTTATTCAAGCCTTCTATGTACCTGGTGAGCTCAACCTGCAGGGCTGTGAAGATCACCAACTTGTATGAGCGTATAAGTGAAACTGTAAATTGCATAAAAACTAACCAAAAAGCTCCCGTAAAGGTCTCCCATAGAACCCCCTACATCGAAAGCGATTTAGTGTGGCGAAGCGTATCTTCGAAGACCACAAACACCTCTTCAATCTGACCCAAACAACAAAATAATTAGGAGATTTTTAAAGATTACAACAACATTTAAACAGCTTCTAAATTCTTGTTAACTCCACCGAAGTCAGTAATTTCCCTTGGCACAGGGTTTGGACATGAAACCCTAAAATCACAATTAGTTGAACAACGTGATTGACTGCGTTCGTGCCATGCTGGCAATTGAACTGTCGATAATGATCCTCTTCCTCCGCAGCAAACAACGGAAGCTGCATACTACCATACGAACCCTAATCTCACTTATTACATATACCAATTACAGCAGCAACCAAACAACCCAAAAAACCACAGACAATTGAAGACGGAACAATGTGTGACACAGAAAATGGAAATAGAGGTGAAAGTATACCGATAACAACCGTAATTAGTGGAAAGGGTGTCAGGCGCGCAGAGGATTCGCAAAGCCTGCGAGAAACGATGGACAACAGAAGAGAGAAGAAATGGGCTAACACTCACGTTCAGTATAGAGGTGCTAAAACCCTAAGGATTGGGGAAATGTAGAGCTATAAACCCTACATCGAGACGAAGAAATTGGGTATTTGGGGCCTTGGAGAAATAGGGCTTTTACTTATTCTAACCTGATATGTAAGGAAGTCCAATGTACTAAAGCCCAAAGCCCATGTGCATAATCTCAAGCATAGGAAAGAGTAATGCTAGGGGATTCAGACACGGCGCGGAAGGGGAAGCATGCTTGCTTTAATTGGCATGGCAGTCTACCCTACAAGGGTCACTCATCCCCATCAAACCAAAGCTGGAAGCCTGGAAGGGAATTAGAGGAAAAGAAAACTTGCATCAATGTCATGCCTATGTAATTCTTTTGTCCTGATCTCAACCTCCTTACTTGACCACAAACATAAGAAGTAAGATATACAAAGAGTCCAATGCATCCCTGAACCTAACGACTGTGAAGATGGTGATACACGATTTCGTATTTTAGACTGTTGCTATTGCTAGTGTAGGCTAGGCTGAAATTAACAAGCATAAATTCCTAACAGAAAATATTCATCTCTGAACCCGGGCAATTGCTTGGAATCCAAATTTCTTCCATGAATTTATCGCTCCTGCCAATTGCTTCTGCGTTTTTAGATGATGGACCAATTACCGTTGATCTGTGTGTTCAACCAGTCAACAACAATACAAGGCAGCAGCGACTGGATTGATAAGTTATATAAATTAAGATGTTGTACAACTGTCTAATAATTTCCACTACCTGTACACAACCCATCAACCCTTTCAATTTTCTGTTTTTTGGGGAATCAAATGCTGCAGAAGCATTTTCTACATGGACAATTAGAATTCCCAAAACCAATGGCCAATGCAAGCACATCCCATTATGGGGATCCTTCATTAGTAGGATCTAACAATTCTTTAATTCGACTTTCTACGTTCTTCTTCATCCAAGGGTAAGGTAATCGTTCGATCACCTCTGCACCAAAGGAAAGAAGGAGGGCTTTTCTTGCTGCCTCTAAATCAATGCCACGGGCCTTGAAATAAAATAGTTGGCCTTCTTCTAGGTCGCTTATTGCAGCTCCATGGGAACACTTGACATCATCAGCAACAATCTGAAGATTGGGCTTCACATTTACAGTTGCACGAGGCGCAAGCAGAAGACTTCTTGTCAGCTGTCCAGCATCTGTTTGCTGAGCATATCTGCAAAATGGGAGTGCCCATGTTGTTAAAGGTATACACTACGCCAAGACTACCTATACCAGTGAGAAGCTAGTCAACAGTACATGAGGCTCAAAAATTCAGAAAAATATGCCATCTCAGCAAGAGCTTAACCAATCGAACCCCATATAGTAACATGGCTTTGCAACGCGTTGAGACATAAAAAATTCAAGATTTAAAATTACATGATCCCTATTAAACTGAGAATCTCCAAGGATGAAAAGTCAAGAGCAAAAATGTCCAATATGGGCACAAAGTGACGTGCACCAAGTCAGCCACATGGAAAGTCAGATTAAAGATGTTACCTGTTGACCTTTATGTTCCCATCAAATACGGCTTGTCCTAGAGAATGAGTCAAAATGCATTTATGAAGTTGTCGAGAAACGCCACGTGGATGGTCCAAAACAATACTACTATGTAGATCTTGTGTTTGATCACCAACAGACACGTGCAAGGTTGATAACTCAGTCTTTGTGTCCGAACCCAGTTGCTGAACATGGAGATTATGCCGGCTCAATTTTCCACCAGCACTAACCTCTATGAGCTCATATGTACTAGCCAATTCCTGAAAAGCACTCAACTTCAAAATTTGATGCAAACTGCGGGATACATAAAAGGATACACTTCTATCTGATAAGGTAAAAAGATTCAAGTTTGTCTGTGTTTCAACAGTAGAATAGCCTAAAGCTACGAGGAAGACATATCCACTTCATTACACATTACAGAACATCCCTTTGCTGCAAGGGCCATTCCTTCCAAAATACGAAAAATTTATCTCTGAATATTTATAAAGTACTAGTTAAACGATGCTTTACAATGTTTAACAACAAATCAAGGGCAGGACCACCTTGGCCATACTATGGCTCCGCTACTGACCGAGGATGAGAGTTCATTTTTATGTACGATTCTATCATATAGAATTTTAACACAAATGTTACTTATAAGCCATACGAACATAAACTTCGATGGAAATATTTAAAGGTTAGAATTGAATTGATACACCAAATTCCAAATTTCGACTGTTATTTTTGTTATTCTCAATAATGTTCTTTGTGTGTAGCAGTTTGTAGCTGAAGTAGCCAAGAGCATTCACTAGTGCACTCTGGCTATGTTTGGTTCTCCTCCCCATTTGTCAGTTGTATTAAAATAAAAGCAAAAGAGAACCAACTTAGTGCATTTATTCCCATATGCAGGTCCACGGACATTTTCAACACACAATCTGTCTATTTTACAAATAAACACTATTTGGAACCATAATGGCCTGCTAAGCACTTCAAAAATGAATACCATAATGTTTCTATATTCATGACAGAGAAGATAAGCAGTGTTCAGGGTAAAGTTATGATTGAAGATGTAAACAGAAACTGCTTCTCGAAGTTCTTATGTAACTCATACATCTCCAAAATGTAAATCAGAGCAGAAAATACAAACATTTGCCAGACCCTATGAGGAGAAATATAACCCTTTATATGGGTCTCATCTTAGAAAGCCTTTTCGTAGAATCATTTTCTGCTATTATTTAGAGTTTCTACTTCCAAAGGTCGCCCAGACTAAAGAAATTTAATCCTCAACTTAACTCTATTTTAATGTGTAAACAGAGGTCAGATAATGGAAGGAGGTAACAAGAACACATAAATTCCAAACAACCTCCTTTAAATAAACAAGGTCCTTATGCATCAACTGATAAAAATATTTCTCTATGCATCAGTTAAATGCTACATCGGTCATAGTGAACAAATAGAACATACTAAATTATACCCACGCCTACTTTATACATTACTGGCTTCTTTCTCATTCTTCCATAAGCAATGCTAAAAAATAGAACCTAATTTTAGAAAGATAACCAAATAACAGATACACAAGACAGCCAATTGAACGTGTAAAATACCAGAAGCAAAGAGCGAGAGAGACTAACCTGGCGGACCCAAGTCCACTTCACATGGGCAGCATTCGTAGATTGATTTTGTATATAAGAATGCTTAACTTTTCCTCCTTCTCCGACCACTACCTCACAAACAGAATTAGCCCAATAACACTTGTTCGCTTCACCACCTAAGAACTCCTCAATTATACCAATCTCCCCTCCCTTCTCCACCAACACCAGCACCCTCGGATTTGATAATGGCAGTTTATTTGACCCCTCATCACCGCCCTCATTTGCAAAGTATCGCAGATAAACTGGAGTCTCTACCCGACACCCAGCAGGCACATAAATCACGATCAAATCTGAAGCCCCAATTCCATTAATGGACCAAAATAAGTCTCCTTCACAATTACTAGGCACAAACTCAGTCACTCTTTTCATAATGGTATCTTCTGTAAGCTCCAGAAAGCTGCCCACATATACCCCATTTGGCAAGTCACTTAACTTGGAGGAACTTACAAGAATCCCATCCACTATGACGAGATTGGGGAGATGGGTATCTTCCAAAATGCTTGAAAAGCTTGAGGGGGAGGAAATGGGTTTGATTTGGGAGTTCTTGATGAAGGAGGTGTCTGTGAAGCGAAAAGGCTCGTCCTTGCGAGAAGGCCATGGGGTTGAGAGGAGGGCTTCAGAGGAAGAGTCTCTAAGGTTTTGGAGAGGTAAAGGAGGTGAGGAAGAAGAGGGTAGAGAGTCTTCAAGAGCTTCAGCCAGTTGAAGAACAAAGGGGTCTGAGAGTTGGCAAGTTGGAGAAGCTCTACTTGAAACTCTACGTTTGGTTCTACAGCTTTTGGGCATAAAAGCTGAAGGTATGGGAGGCCTTTGAATGTGGGTTGTAAACGATATGGCAGCCATGGATGGCGGGCTCTCTGTAAATACTAAGATAAAAGGTTGAACTTGTTTATTGAAAATGCAATTTATGGAGCTTTAAAACGATATCTTCCCCAAGTGCAAATGGAAAGTTTCAATGGAAATTTCAGCAGCGTCCCTCCTTACGTTCTGATGCAGCGTCCCTATTTACGTTCTTATAATACTTTCCAGAGTGTACAGAACCTGCATAACTGTCATTGATTTACTCTTTCAAGGAAGGTAACCCAAAAATGAAATGAAATTTGTTGGATTCATATGAGAGAAGGCTAAATCCTATGTCATCTCTCTCTATATATACATAAAAACCAATAGCAAGTTACAAATTCAATGAACCAATAGCACAACTAAAAATGAAAGAAAAGAAAAGTAAAGTAAAATTGAAATGTGAGAGAAAGAAATCTCTCACAACCGGCGGACACAACTTCTGCAGCAATGAAACACGCAACTTTAACCTAAATTCAACTAACAATTTCAATCACCCAACACCTAATTTCAACTCCCAAACAATGAAAAAACATAGGAGATGCAAGAGAAATCAAAGATCGGATGCTTACTCGCCAAGATCGAAGTTGGAGGCGGAGGAGGGCGGGGCGGGGCGGAATCAGATGAAGGGCGGAGGCGACGCGGACGTTGGGTTTCTGGCGGCAGTGAGATTTCTCGTCGGGTTTCTGGGCCAATCTCGGCGGCGGTGAGCGAAGAAGAAGAAGAAGAAGAAGAAGCAGAAGAAGAGAAGACTAAGACGGCGTCGAATGAAGGGAGCAGAGAACAGAGAACAGAGAACAGGTAAGGGCCAATCAGGTGTTGACACGCGGTGAAAGAGATGTTACTGGGTGTATTTTGAGGAATGAAGATCTTCTATTCCACTTTTTTTGTTCTAATTTTATTCCACTGTTTCTTTTTTGATATTTTCGTTAATTGTAGTTATAATTTAAACGTTTATTTTTTTTTTTTTTATCTTTTTTCCAGTAAAGATACATGTTTTATCATCCTTGCAATAAAGACCCGACTATATTTTACAAAATCGATTTGAATGTGTTTTATTATTTGATAACTCAACGATTACAAATGTGAATGATTTTTTGTAAAGATGATCTTTATTAAAACAAGTGAATGGTTTGGATCATAGTACAGATTATCGAAAATATCAACAACGAAAGAGTGGAACAAAAGTAGAATAGAAGATCTTCATTCGAATTTTGTGTCATGAACCAGGATTAACGCATCGGAGAGCTGCTAGTAACTAGTTTTAATACTATTGAGTTGGTTACAGAATTACCAAGGTATGCATTACTTGTTCAATAAAGATCAATTCTCAAAAACAGGGATCAATGCAATGCAACATATGATTTCTGAAATATTTCAGTACTGGATATCCTTAAAATAGTGTCTGTCCAACATGAATATAAATCTCAGAGACTATTTCCTATCCGAATCCTCAAACTAGCTAGCGTGCAACCCACTAAATCCATCATCCACGGGGTCTGAAATTCATTCAGAGCCATCATCAGCAGAAAAACATAGAATTGATGACATCTTTATGCAGCTTGGGTAACTCGGGCACTGCCACACCACCAGGAACTGTGATACCACCGCCTTGGCTCGAGGAAGTCTCAGACATGTCATCAAACTTGATGAACTGTGAAACCTGCGCAGCAGCTAAATGGGCGTAGCAGATTGGGGCAACTGCAGTAAAGAGAAAGAGGTAAACTCCGAATTAGAATCTCATATAGAACCAACTCCAGAAAGCATACTAATTAATCTTTAACTTTGTTAATTCAGGCCTCTAAAAGCCACTTGAAAGCTTACGACTAACGAAGCAACTCCAGAACGCCGATACTAATCTTTCACTTCTGTTCTATTATGTTACCCTTTGTTATAGACTGTACATGTTCACCACTGCAAGGATATCATGTTTAATATAGGGTGTGATTCACAGAAAATAAGGTTTGAAGTGCCAAAGCAATACCATTTCAACTATAAAAGACCTAACCAGCCACTAGCAAGATTACAAATTATAATTTACAGCTTCCTAAAGTCGAATATCAGACAATAATACAGAATTTGTAGATTTTCTTACCTACAGATATGGCTGTAGTGCTCCTTTGGTACCTGGGAAAAATTCAGAGTAAGGCATCAGGTTTCAAACTCACACAAACTTCACACATAAATGAACACAACCTATTTTTTCCAGGTATCTGTGTTTTTATATCTCGCAAAACAAAAATTCACTGCTTAAATCCATTTTCTTCACCAAATCCGAATGATGAGAATACTTACACATATGACAGGGAATGAACAAGTTCTTGCAGGTCATCTGCTGAAAAGCCGAGTTCATCGTACAGCACATGATAATGAGTAGGACGTGTAGTACCCTACATAAACAATTGAAAGTTGGTTGAGTTTCAATTCAAAGTATCTCAGTCACATAAACCCTTAGCGTAGACAGGACATGACCAGGCGCTGAAGACACTCAAGGATGTGTTTATTCCATTCAGATAGGAAAATCATGAAGTTTGGATTAAAATACTTACAATCATCCCAGCATGAGAACACAAGTAGAAATCATTGTTCTTAGGATGACAAACTTTGTTATCAATGATTGTCCCTGAGTTCAAGTCATCAAAAGATAAACATGATTTAGAAACACAAACATTTCCTCTTTTTTTTTTTTTCCGTTCTGCACTTATACAGATGGTAAAATGACTAACCAGGTGGGACATTGTCAGGAATGTTGTTTGTCTGGAAAAACTTTGTGTGATGATTCTTCTGTGCAATAATCACCGTGAATTTGGGAGACCAGCTCTCATCAAGGAATTTGCAGGCCTGCGAAACATAAGAATCATCGTACAACGATTAGACATTTTCTCTAAAAACATAAAACATGCAGAAAGAATAGTGCAGATTGGGGACTTAAAAACCTGAATAATCTGATCCAGTTCCTGATTCAAGACTTGATTGAACTGTGATTCACTCACTCCATCCCTAAATAACAGAAAAGAAGGTGATATTATATAGGAAAGCCCAACCTTGCAGAACTATCATCAATGATACATCATTGATGATCATCAAAACCAGTTACCTTTTAGTTTATAAGTTCTTTTACTTATTGAAAATCATGTCATATTCAGAAGCCTGTTTCAAACTACCAATTCGCAAAAAGAAAAACACTGATGACACAGGGAGCTATTTGCATCAACAGAAGATAAACTGTCACCTAAACTTCACTATAAAACTACATCCATAGATTATCTTCTAAAGCTTCCAAGTACAGATCTGCTAATGCACCATGTTCATATGTGGTTCATTTCATTGATCTATTAAAAAGGCAAATGTAGAACATTGTAATTCTATTCATAATTTGCACATAAAAAATGGACAGTTCCAATTCTAGTAATGGACTTGTTCAACGATGACTAATTCGTTACTCTCTTGAAATACTACACCTGAAAATAATTATCTGGTCCGGCTTCTTGCTACCTGAAGTTGCATAAAAGTCCAGCAAGAGTTCCCTGAAAAGAGCACATCTTATGTTAAAATTGGTGGAACTGAAGTGTACTTTGATAATCAGATAACAGAAAAGTTGTTTCATTAGTGGTGGATGAGTAGAGCAAACCTGATTATGCCCTCATCATCTTTATCTGAAACAGGCTTGAACAGAGAAGCAATCATTTCTACTTTTGGTGATTGAGTACGAACAGCAGCTCGGTAACGAGAAATCAAGGGCCAGTGCCTGGAACTTACTACCTACAAGATTCCCCAGATAAGTAAGGAAGTATATATACATAAACCATGAAAAGGAGCATGTATGAAGCTGAAAACGTATGTAGAGAATTTTCTAGCTAGTCCAAAAAGAGTTAGTATAATTCTGGAAAGGAGCATGATAACAAGATTATTCGCAAATGTTACCGCTGCAATTGATGGCACATCTGACCGACCAGGTGAGCCATGTGACACATCCATCCCCAAAATGAGAGTGGGACACTTAGAAACCAATGGTAGAGAACGCTCCACTGTTAGCAAAGAATTCATTCCACCAAGCTGCGACAAGGAAGACCAAAATTAATACATATAAAGTGTTTACACAAATTGCAAACATAAGAGAGTTACCACAAATGATAGTATTGCTGCTGAATTTTACCTTTGCATTGATTTTCAGGAGCACATTTGTGACATACTGATCATTTACTTTAGTAGGAGCAATGCACTGTGTTACTATCCCAAGCTCAGAGAGATTTTTCTTTTTCCACGGACCTTAAGAGGGAGAACCATTAATACATGCAACTTCAAACTGTAATGTAACAATCATATAAGAAAAGGATTTAGAGCTGACCATATATGTCAGAGTTCTTCCTCTCTGGAAGAATACATAACAGAAGCTGTGGTGGTCCTGGAAGTTTCGACCTTATGTAATCAAACATTTTTTCTACTCTAACAGGAGCGGGATCACGCCTGTTCTGGTTATTCTCTTCAAATACGAAAAAGGGAGCACTTATGGCCTACAATAAATAATCTTGTTTCAGAATAACAAATAATCAAATAAAGAAAATTATTGTATAGGAGTAGTTATATAGGGTTGATAGAGAAAAGTCTCACAATTCCTTTCATCTGTGCACACTTTGACATGATATTGACCAGGTTGCGGGTGTCACAGCGAGCAGAGAAATTGACAACAGCCCAGCGTTCTATTTTCACAGGTTCTACCAATTTCTATATAGAGGCAGTTGAGTTACATTCATGGATATAAAAATTTCACAGCGTGATGTAGGTGAAAGAGAAAATACAATCAATGAACAGTACCTTGTTGTTGAAATTCCAGCGTCCATTCCTTGGGAAAAAATCCTCTCCATTGCCAACTTTCAGCTACAAGAAAGTAACAATATATAGAGACAATGGGAACAAAAGAATTTCCAGATCACCCTAAGTTAACCAGATGAACTGTGAAGCAAACAAAAACGGTGACAAATATGTTTTACCCTAGGAGCTGGCAATACACGGCCTTCAACCTGAACAAAGTCGCCACCAATTGATACTCCAGATGATCGAAGCATCAGGTCAGCATCATACTTGCTAGTACTCAGTGCCTGAGAAAATTAAGATTTTAGGTGTCATGCAGTTTTACACACAAAGATCAACTATTTTAAATAGTAGGCATGTATAACTTACATCACGTAGAACTGACATCCGCTCTTGAGGCTTCTGCCGAGACTTCTCCACTAGTGAAGCCCTCTGCAGACTGGACAACGCTTTGGTATAGCGTTGCAGTGAGACCAAGCTACAAAGCTACACAGGCAGAGAAGAATAAGAAAAGAAAAGTCCAATATTAATCTTGAGAAACAGTTGTTAAAGTTACTGTCTCACCTCCAGGGGAAAGTACGATGGACTCTTCGGTTTGCCCACATTGATGCATGGAAAATCTGCTGAATCCCGAACTGGTATATTCTTATAGACAGCAAAATACTGAGAAACCGTAATTTCTTCTCCATCACCATCTTGTCCTTTCTTCGATTTCAGAAAGAACCTAAACAAAAATATAGAGTTTTAACATTAATATCCAGAGAAGTACTATCAGATTGTATCAGAACCCAAAAGACAATGATGATTTAAGCCTAATCAGATTGCCAGGGATATTCTAAGGCAGAAATAAAATTACCTCTGGTCTTTGCATGGTTTATCGCTTAATCCAGTAATTTTGTACTCCATCTTAGAGGAGTAGGTTGTGACTCTAAGATTCTTAAGCATCCTTTTAGCCTAGTATCAAGCACAAAAGCTCAGATGAGTTCATGAACTGATAGAAACCACATTGCAATGTGCAAAATTGAAGTTAACCACAACTGTTACCTTCACCCAATCAATCTGGTAAGGAGTCTTAGCATTTTGGTTCTGCATGAGAAAGTGCAGAACAGGACCAGGTTTGACAATCATTGTAGTGGATACATCTGCATTCGAACAAGAACAATGATTAACTTGGCAGGAGAATAGTAAAAAATAAGGCTTCTCTTAGTAACTTACCCATGTTAAGGGACAGGCCCCCTTGAGTGGCTCGGAAGCTTGAATGGAAACCGCGGCAGCCTAACACACCTCCGCCTAAGTCTGCAAAGTTCTTCGGATTGTTGTGGAAGAATGACTGTCTCACAAGGAGGCAACCCCTGTAGATAGAGAAACCAAGTATGATTAGTATGATACACAAAATGAATGAGTAGACTGACTGACGAAGGACCCAACAGTCAAATACTTACTGCTTTGCTGCATTCTGCCTTAGAATGATATCAAGAACACGCACTGCTTCCTGAAAATGCTCTGAGTCCTGACCTCGTAATGCATTCACGATTGCTTGCATTGGAATCTTAGTAGCAAAGTTGACCTGCACCTTCATTGTCTTGGACTGAAATTGCTTTTTAATTCTCTTCATGTCCCCATCACTCTCATCTTTTTTATTACATTCAGAGCTCCCACTGCTCAGTGGCCTGTGTGAAAAATAGTCAATTAGCCAATGTCTTGATCAAATGCGAGAGAGAAAAAAAAATTCACTCGAACAATGTACCTGCTTGATGAGATGTCATCTAAAACTACCAGGAATTCGAGTCTGTTACGAGGAAGAGGGCCAACAGTGAACAGGCTTTTCTCTCCATCGTAAGCAAATTCTTTACGGTCCAGCTCCACGGCGTAGGTCTCCTTAACTTTGTCTAGAACTTTGCGTCCAATGCCTTTCCCATCAACGGGGGTTCCATCCTCATAAAACAAAGCAATCTGTACCGACATTCGACACGAATATAAGCCATACTATACAATATCACCATTCAGCTGCAGCACATATATACACAGGCCAAGACAGATGGAGTAGAGATGATTACACTGTAGTGGAAAAAATGGCCATCACACTTGTTGACTCCCACTTTGAAATGGTTCGTCAGAAGTGGAATCTTTTGCCCTTTAGAACCAAAGCCAGGCCTTGCCATGGGAACGCGCTTCGGGGTCGTTGATGCTTTCTTAAATGCTTCAACAGATTTTCCATCTGCCACGATCGGAACAACATTCGCAGGAATAATGGGCGGAGGAGGAGGAAGCTCAGCTCCTTCCAGATTTGAAATTTCCATTTCCTATATAACCTGTTCAAGCACAATAGTACCGTGAATAACATAGGTATGAAAAAATGCACAAAACTCAAAAGAAACTTAAAAAGCATAGCAGAGTACAACACTAGCGTTCACACAACCAACCCATAACAGAACACAATCATGCACTGATAACAATAATAACGCAATTGTATTAAACGTACTTCGCTACATAGAATCTCTAATATGTAAGTCACTACTCCAAATAAATATAGTCAAATCTAAAACAAGCAAAAAGAAAAAACAAGTTCAGAGAGAGGCATTATAGGTCTGAATAGTAGTACACACAGACGAACGAGAAAATGGTAAAAATGGTAAAACAGTAAAGACAAGCATAGAACATCTCTAAAAGTACAAACAATCAAAGAAATTAAAATAGGAGAAAAATACTAGGCGTCTGAAATTGGTACAGGCTAGCATCACCAAAAATGTGAAAAGCCCAAAGCCCCAAATGGGTCAGAAACCAAAACATAACCCATCAACAGTTTAAGACAAAAACATAAAAAATAAAAGAAAAGTGAGTATTAAAAAAGTGAGAAAAACGGAGACCTCTGAGCGTATTCAATACTAGATTTCCCAAAATGTGAAAACCCCAAAAGCGAGCGCAGTCGACAGAACGAAAACAAACACAAAAACTACCCAACAGTAAAATCAAAGCGACCCACTTGTGAAATCAAGCGTCAGAGGTCTGAATCAGGTCGGGCTTCCACGCATTAAGATGAAGAGACCAAAGAGCAGGTGAAAGCCCAGAGGTCAGTAACCATGGCGTCTCAAATCGAAAGCCAACCATACCAGCAAAATCCGACGGATTCAAAACGGCCTACTACTAGAAAATGAAGATTTTTTTTTTTTGGTAAAAATAATAACAAACAGAGAAAAATGGTAAAAAATAAAATAAATAGTATATACCAGTATTCAGAAAAAACCCATCACAAAACAAGCCTCAAAGCTCTCATCTTTATTTCTTTGAGGCCAGAGATGGCGAAAAAAGAGTACCAAAACATCTAGTAAAAAACACCCAAAATACAAAGTTGCCATCTTGAGAACCCAAAAAGCAACCATACAGACGCAAACTAACAACACCTCAGAAAACAAAGCGACCCATTTCGAACCAAGCGTCGAAATGCAGAAAAATAGTACCAAAACAACCAAACTGTTCAAAACCCAGAACCAAAACCACCATCTTGAGCTACATAACCAAACCAAACAAGCACAAAAAAGCTCCAGAAAAATGGTTTTTTCACTCACTAGTAATGGACACCTCAGAGAGCGACGCTAGCTAGTTACACACAAAACCACCGCCACCACGACCACCGCAAAACCCCAGAAAAGGAGAAGGGCTGCTAGGGTTTTCTTTTCTCTGGTGGTGGTGTTGCTTTTGTGTGTTTTGATTTTTGGCTTACGAGAAATGGAGTAGGAGGGTTTATATAGCCAGAAAGGGAGGAGAGATAACGGATGATTTTTTTTCCGCGGTTACCTCCGTTCGCGGTGAGCTGTACGGACGCAGGGTCACATTATTACAATGGGCATATGAACCGCGGGCTAATGCCGTTGCGCCGCGTGTCCATCTGGAGCTGTTCTTTTCCGTATTTGACCCTGGGTTTTGGTTTTATTTCCCGGCTTGTGTCCTTGACGGCGTTAAAATCGCTGTTTTCATTGGCGCGCGTGTTTTTGTCGTTAGCATAACTTCCTTGAGAAAAAGTAGGAGCGAAGGAAATAAAAGCTTTCAGCAAGGTAACAAAATCAGACAAACTGTGGCACGGTGAGCAGGCAAAAATGTGGAATGGTGAAATGCGATCAGGGAAATATTCATATAGGATTTGCCAAAAAAAACCAAAGCTTTGGTTTTCCTTAGGCGATTGCAATAAATTATACACAAAATTATAGAAAACTGTGAATGAGTTGTGACGAGCATGCATGTGCCATTGTATACTAGAACTTGCAGCTTGAGTGTATAGGTTTTGAACCAGCGCTGAACCCATTATTTAATGACCTTTATAAAAATGGTTGTATCCATACTATATATGTAACAAGGTGAAACTTATTAATACATAATCTAGGTCCAGTTGGGGATATTTGGAGATATAAGGATATTGCAAGGTATAATAATATTATCATCCTGTGGAAAGTAGATTGAATTAATTTGTATAGTTAGATATTTAGGGCTCGTTTAACGGATCTTTTTTCAATGTCTTGAAATTTAAAAAAAAAAAATACATGCTAGATGAATAAAAATACTTTAAAATTGATTCTGCTTGATTCAAAAGCACAGCGCCTAAAATGTGCTTCTTAAAAAATCAAAAGTATTTTTGACACCGAAAAAAAATCTGCTAAATACGCCTAAAATGTGCTTCCTAAAAAAACAAAAGTATTTTTAACACTTGAAAAAACGTCTGCCAAATGCAAATTTTTATTTCTTTTTATACTTGGAATGCTTAACACATGAACTGTGCCATATCATGGTACTAAAGTTAATTTTGCCATGTCAAGTATGTGCGTTAATGGTTTCCTTCGCTAACTTTAGGGCATGTTTACTTAAAATTGGCAATGGGAATTGGATTGGGGATCCAATTCCTATTCTTGAGGGGTTTTGATACTTAATATAAAATATGACCTACTGCATTTTGATTTCCGATAATTCATATTCCTTCTATTCCCTTCCCCATTAAGTAAAACGTACCCTTAGATTTTTTCCTGCTAATTTAAACGACTTGCTAATCATACTTTTTGGGGTAGTGCGAGAAGTGGTGACGTGTGGAGCTGGAGAAGGGAAACGAGGAGTCGGATGGTAGTTTGGTAGGAGGCCGTATAGGCTGCTAGCTGCACCCTCACCTATGTTTGGTAGGAGGCCACCTCACATGCCGAAACGACGCCGTCCCGATGACGCAGCTGGTCGCTCGTTAATGTTCGGTATTGTTTTTTGCCGTAGTCCTCACCGCATCGGATTTGCTTTCATCATCCAGAAATGACCCATTTATTTGTTATTTTATTCTCTCTGGTGGGCCTCGCGGTCCTTACCAAATTCCTATCGTCTCTCTCCTAGAAAACCGCTGATGAAAGGCCATGCATTTGTTGCTCCACCCTATCACGTGTCAGGTGGGTCCCTATGTTTACATGCATTTGGAAATTTTTCAGCACGGTGAAAAAGCTGAGTATATGAGTTTGATGCAGCAGAAACAAAACTCAAATTCGAATTTTTTTTCAAATTGCTAGAGTGACGCGTTTCGACTTGTGGTTGGCTGTTGGATTTTCAATTACGACTTTGCCCTCAGTTTGCCACTTGTCTTCTTCATAAGGGCTAGAGTTTGGGAGAAGTTACTGTGGGGTAGCAGGTAGAGAGATATGGTTTTTTCTGATGAACTTGGGAAACAAGGAGAGAGGAAGTCGTTTTGACGAGTGGGTGGCAGTAGTAGTAAATGGCGGTGTGAGTGGTGGCAATAGCAAAAATTGCAGGGGTTAGTGTACGCATTTGCAATCTGAATAGAAAACGACAAACAGAGGTTTTTTGGTAAATAGTTTTGAGATACCACCTTCCTCTTGGAAGGATCCAGAAAACACTTCATTAAAATTTACGTTACTTTTTGTTAAGATTCAAAATCGCAAACTGAAAAAAGGAAGTTACAGAACTTTTATGAGATTAAAAGATGGGCAAATTACAATTTCGTACCCTATGGTTTGGGTCAAGTTGCAAAATGATACTCAAACTTTTTTTTTTGCAATTTCGTTCCCTATGGTTTCAGTATGTTTCATTCTTGTTCTTCCGTTAAGTTTTCTGTCCAGTGTTAACGGTGGAAGAAAAAAAACCCAAAATTTTGCTTTAATGTCTTCACAAACCGTTGTTGTTCTTCTGCTGCTTCTGCCTCAGAGCCGGCGCACCACCTCACCTTCATTTTCATGTTTCAACACAAAGACATCGAATCCTCGACATCCTCCAATAATATTCCAAATCAGTCGAAACAGAGCTCCAATCCCGAAATCATCGATGTCCACGAAACCAAATCTCTCTCACGCATTTCATCAAACAGCTTGCAAGCATTATCAAGTCCTCCGCATTTCGCATACACTTCAATCATAATATTACCAAAATACACATCCGAACCAAAACCCACCTGAATTGCCAAAGAATGAACCACTTCTGCATACTTAGCATCATCACCGAGCAGCAAGACCGCCCTGTTTACAATCGGAAACGTATAGCAATCGTGCGAAACGCCCAATTCCCTCATCTTTCTGTACAACAACAAAGCCGAACCAAAAAGACCCGAGTCCACATGAGACTTTACGATCAAATTCCACAGCTTGGTGTCTGGTTCTTGAACCGCGCCGAAAACCGAAACCGCGGCCTCAAGCTCATGGAACCCAGGATACAAAGCGATCAACTTTGCAAACACCCAAACGGGTTTGAACCCAGTTGACACAAGCAAACGAGCATGGACTTGTTTCAGCGTCTGAAGGTCCTGGCATGAACGCAGCACCGAAGTTAGAGAGGAAGATGAAGAATGAGCGGTTGCGACGAGGTTGTGGAATTGGTGGGGTTTCAGGTGATGGGTGTGAAGTAAAAGATGAAGTTTTGATGGGGGTGAGAACAAGTGGGAACGTTGGAAAACATGGAAACGAAAGAGTGATAAAGTATTGGAAGCAGCAATTGGAGCTCTGTGAAAAAGATCGATGCTTTGAGTGTGTTGTTGAGCAGATATGCAAACGAAAGAGTGATAAAGTATTGGAAGCAGCAATTGGAGCTCTGTTTCGACTGATTTGGAATATTATTGGAGGATGTCGAGGATTCGATGTTTCTGTGTTGAAACATGAAAATGAAGGTGTGGTGGTGCGCCGGCTCGAGATGTCAAATTTTTTATGTCAATTTCAAATTTGGTGGCTGATGTGGCAAATTGACATTTTATGAATTTTTGAGCTCCATCCGATATGTCAAAATATAATAATATTTTATTATTATAATTTCTATACAATATTTATTTAATTGAATTTAAAACATAAAAATAATAATAAAAAAAAAGAATTCTATTAAGAACACTACATTAAGAACAACAACCGCACATCAACCATACTTTAACATTAAAATTTATTAAGAACACTACATTACAATTCTTCACCTCTGATAATTTTTAGCTTAAGTTGGGAATAATATAATTTTTCCTCCTCACTCATAGTCGATGTATCCATAGCCATTACTTTCATCTCGAAGTCTAACTTTTTAAGCCGAAATTTCTTTTCATCTTGCTCGACTTTCTTCTTATTAAGCTCCATCTTCCTTTCATCTCTTTCCTTTTTCGCTTCATGTAATTTTTGAATTGTCTCCAAAATAGGCATGGACTCATTGCTAGCAGTTTCTTTCAATTTTCTCTTCTCTGCCTTCCTACCCGGTGGCCTTTGCAACAAATCATTGTTGTTCTCTTCCTCAATGTCGTGAATATTGTTGTTGTCTTCCTCAAGATCTATAGGCATGCTTCTAGAAGAAGATGATGCCAAATTGATAGGTTTTCTGCGTACCTTTTTGATTTTGGTCTTCCCATTCATAGTGTCTTCCAGTAGCAACCATTTTGGTTGATGCCTCAACAAAACCCAAGCATTTGTGTACTGAAGTTGTGAAGAATTTGTGTGCTGGTGTTGAAATGTCAACCCACGTGTGATGTATGAATGAAAAAGGAAACCCAAGGCATTGTATTCATTCAGCAAAACTTATCAAAAAATAGAAGGACAAAACATCATTTGGGAATTACGGTAAGGTTTGGTGGGTGAAGGCAAGATAACATCTGCAAAAAACAAAGGATGTGCTTGAACATCTGCAAAAAGAAAGAAGAATTTATTGATAAAAATAAATTTAATAATATGTGGGCCCAATTGAAAACATTAAAATAAAAAATTGACTATGCTGTCAATTATAATAGCACTAGAGGTGCTGTTTTTCCAACTCAGCGCCACCTCATTTTCATGTACGATTCTATCATATAGAATTTTAACACAAATGTGTTGTAGAATACATGTATAGAATACATGTATAGTGGTTGCATACTTCATGCATTACCTCATACATTGGCAAACCTTTGCCTATATAAAGAGGACACCATCTCCTTCATTCTACACACCTCACAACCAAGTGTTCGGAGGCGAGAGCCTCTTCTCCGGAAGAGAAGAGCATAGGTCAGGGGGAGATACTATGTATCTGTATATTTACATTTCCAGTATTTCCATATAATGAGAGAAACCAGTACTACCGCCCCGAGGACTAGGCACACTTGCCGAACCTCGTTAATTTCTGTGTCTCATTTACTTTCCGCCACTGCACTACTTTCATACCTGTTCTGCAACACGTTATCAGCACGAATGACTCTCGTGTAAGTGTTAGTGGTGGATGCGGAAAATAATAATATGAGAACCTGAAGATTCTCAACTGTGTGCTCTGAGAAAGCAATACAGACAATCATACCAAAATATGAACGAGAACCTGAAGTTTCTCGGCTGTATGTTTCAATAAAGAACCTGCAGTTCTTTACACTTGATACAAGTTGATTAAGGCATCGAAATAATGATTAGATGCTACTTTGCTTTACCTACCGCACTCTTATCATTTTCTTCCCCCTACCAAACTTCTCTCTCTCAAAGAGACTCACCTAATCCACTCCAAAAGAAAAAAAAAAGGTTCAAAGCTAGAAAACCAACCCCAAAGACGCCGGCCTCTTTCTGTCCCTTGGTCAACAAGTGGATGTCTATTTTCCTCGCAAGAGGTCTCGCATCAGCGCTCTGTTTGTCTTCAGCGGGGAAGGTTTTCAGCAGAAGAAACAGGTTTCTCAACAAGGTTCGGCAGCTCCTGCCGAACGCGCGGCTGCGCCCAAACAAACGTTCGGACGCCGCCCCTGAACGACACGCGAGCTCGCCCAGAAGCCGCGAGCTTCGTCGTTCGCGATCTCCGTTTTCCGACGTCTGGGGCCATTGCCGACGACCTGCAGTCGTCACCGCGAGCCATAGGCCGTCCCTGAAGGACCGCCGAGCGCCGTCATCGGCGAAACCCGAGAGCCCAAAAGCTCCGATGGGGTTTTAATCGCGAAACCGCGACGCCGCCGCCGCTTGAGACGCCTGAGCTCGTCGCCGACGATCTGAACATTGTCGCCCAGCCGCCGCCGATCACCCCTGCAGGGTTGTCGCGCCGTTTCGTCGCCAAGACCCGAGAACCCGATTCGTCGTCGTTGGGTTTTATCGCGAATCGTCGCCGCGCCGTTCCTCGCCGCTATTGAGGGCCCTACAGGCCACCTCCGGCGTCCATGGGAGTCGCCGCGTCGAGCTTACCTTGCTCCGCCGCTCCTCGCTGCCGACATCGCCGCCAGAAATCGCCGGATTCGTTGAAATCTGATCGGTTTCAGCCACGGTCAGACTGGCCGGGCCAGACCCAGTCCAGTCCCGGTTCAGTTCAGAACCGGCCCAAGTTCATGGGCCTGATTTTTTGGGCCTGACTCTTTGGGCCTTTTGGCAGCCATGCGTTGGGCCTAATCCTAGTGGATCTGGGCTCCTGCAGCCAACAGATCCGGGCCTTGCAGCCCTCTTCTTTTGTTCAGCAATGGGCCTTCACAAGCCCTTGGTCCAGCAGACCTATTGTTTTGATACCCAGTGGGCCTGAAGCCCATATGCTCAGTTACGCAGCCCAGCAGGTTGCTTTAAGCATATCAAAACGGATCCCGAAGATCCTAGACCATCAATTGTTTATGTTTTCTGTTGGAATATTGAACCTGAAGTTCATTATATATATCGAACCCGAAGTTTCAATTAAGTGAACCCCAAGTTCACTATAGACCTCGAACCCGAAGTTTCGAGCGTACCCAAACCTTTTGTTTGGACTGTGGGCTTTTTAACCACAGTATTATTTCAAGTGAAATTATAATCGAACCTGAAGATTCGAATGAAACCCGAAGTTTCAAAACTATAAGTTACTAATATTGTACTGGCACGCATAGTGAACCCGAAGTTCACAATAAATCTCGAACCTGAAGTTTCGAATGAAACCCGAAGTTTCAAAAGAAGTTACTGATATTGATCTAACATCTAACATCTAACTTCTAACTATTTACTTTCTGCAATTTAAATTCCGCCATTTACTTTCTGCAATTTAAATTCTGCAATTGTGGGATGTTGGACGGTTATACCGCCTCCCCATATTTACTTTCTGCAATTTAAATTCTGCAACTGTGGGATGTTGGACGGTTATACCGCCTCCCCATATTTACTTTATGCAATTTAAATTCTGCACATGTGGGATGTTGGACGGTTGTACCGCCTCTCCATATTTACTTTCAGCAATTTAAATTCTGCTATTTACTTTCAGCAATTTAAATTCTGTCATTTACTTTCAGCAATTTAAATTCTGCAATTTACTTTCAGCAATTTAAATTCTGCTATTTACTTTCAGCAATTTAAATTCTGTCATTTATTTTCAGCAATTTAAATTCTGCAATTTACTTTCAGCAATTTAAATTCTGTTATTTACTTTCTGTAATTTAAATTCTGGTTGTGGGATGATGGTACGGTTTTACCGCTAAAAGAAAATGGTAAGGAAAATCTTTGCATTACCTCCTACTTATATGGCTGTAAGCGTATATTGGAGAAGTTAGAATGCCTCCCAAATGAGTTGCATCGCACAACCATTTGCTTGATTGAGGCCATGTAGCATGAAGCTAGCCAACTCGAGCACTTATTTGCTTTGGCATGACCGGTTGGGATCCAGGTCAAGATGTGATGCACCGTATCTTCAACGGGCATCCCTATGTTTGTAGAGATCTCGTGTTTTTAAATACACGTTGCCAAGCATGCTCGTTGGGAATATTGTATAGCTCTACCTTCCCCTGCAAAGATACTAAATGAACTCCTTCTTTTCTACAGCGGATTGAAGGGAAATTTGAGACCCATCTCCACCCACTCATGTTGAGCGTTACAGTTGGTTACTGGGTACGGACATGATTCACCGTACTTACGAAATGTTGGGTGTGCAGTTTATGTGCCAGTTGCGCCGCCGCAACGTACCAATATGGGTCCTCAATTTCGGAATCTTTATCGAATATGATTTCCCTCCATTGACAGGCCTTCATTGCAAATAGTCACTTTGATGAGATAGTCTTCCCGCCGTTAGGGGGAGGAAAGAACGTCAACGTTCCTGAAAAACGGCGTGAATTGACAGGGATGCATCAGGGATGCATCCACTATGCCTCATCTTGATCCCCGCATCACACAGTATAATAAGCAAATGCAACATCTTACCCACGTGAATTAACGTGGATGATGAATATTGCTTAGATATGGTTGATGCCCCTTATGATCAAATAAAAGTGACGAGATCATATATACCACATACAAAACAAATACTGTAATGAAGGTGTCCCTGTAGGACGCAAAATCATCCCCGGAAGATGCAACGTCTCTGTATGACGTTCCGTTCCTGACGAACGAGGTACATCGGCGGCTAGCCAATCCTCTGTCCTCGGCCAGAAGCGAGACAGACTCGGTTCGAAGGATTCACTCCCCAGAAGAGGAGAACTATGGCACAATTGAATCCGGTCGCTATCTCAACCGATCCAACTCATAAATTGCGCAGGATTATGGAAGTGTCCTGGAGACGTCCCAGGGTGATACCCCAAATCCAAATTCCCGAGAACCAGAAGATCTCGGTCCGGATGAGATTATGGAATCGAAATGAGATAATCATCGATGATATCTTTGCTTATGCAGTGGCCACTGAATCACAAAGTGCGACGATATCGAACCGCGTTCCGTTGATTAAGCACAACGTTGAACTAATTGGTGAAAATGGAAAGAAACAATGCAGGTCAATTTAGACTCCTTAGCGAAAAGTGTTTGGGCCTGAAGTTCCCATACTACCCAATGAGAATCCTGTAGATTACATGTGGGATTTCGTAAGGAAGCGTAATGATGAGAATGAAATAGTGCAAAGGCACGCCTTCTGGCAAAAGGCTTCTCTCATTAGCCCTGACATTGATTACGATGAGATGTATTCTCTCGTAATGGACGTTGTTACGTTCCACTACCTAATCAGTTTGGTAGTTTCCGAAAAACTGAATATGCAACTTATGGATATGATTGCAAGATATCTCTATGGGGATCTAAATACAGAGATATGATTGAAATATGCAATTCAGGAAAATTTGAATTTCTTGTAATATATTCGGACCAGTCTGTCAAACCCCGCCCAATGTGAACCCTGAAGGTTACAAGTGGGTCTTTTTACAAGAAAGTGAGAAAAACAAGATTACAAGGCATACGGCAAAGCTTGTAATATAAAGTTTTTCACAAAGTCCTGGAATTGATATTATCCCAGAATGGATGCAATCAAGAATCCTTATGCGGTAGAACAGAGGATCTGGACTCCAGCCAGTCAAGTTTGTCCTTCATCTCTGTTGAGTACTGATTGCATATGGCATGCAAGCGACGGTTCTCTTCTCTCAATGATTGGTTATCCTTCTTGAGCACGTCTAGCTCATAGTTTCGGGCCGCCAGTCGTTTGGCCAGATTTGACACTTGTGTTGCACTCTGGACACATGAAGCCATAGCACGTGTCATGGCTTCTTTGTCAGAACGCCCCGCTAACAACATCTCATCCTCCGGAGTCAAGATGTTGCAGGCCACTATTGATGCAGTACCATCATTACGCATTACTGAGCCCTTAACAGTAAGCGGGCCTGTGCTGGAATTAAAAGTGAGATGCCAAATCTTAACACTTGGCATTGAAACTCCAGGGGGAGCAAGAGTCAAATCGGGAGAAACATTGGAGGAGGAAGCCATTACTGGAAAGAAAGAAAGGTATGAAATGCTAGGAAAATTGGAGGGTTAAAGCTGAGATAGTTTGCAAGAGAAAGTCTTCAAAGATGTGACTTCCACAGATGAATTGCACCGAGGATATGTAGAGAAAAATGGGTCTCCTTCTTCGAGACTGACAGGCAAATCTACTTTATTGCAAATCAGATCTCATTAACTTCGGATCAGATTTCAGATGATTGGCCGCACGTGTTCCAAGAGTGACTAATTTCAACAGACGTTGAATCACTCACGGGATATTTTCAAAGCGTTCTCGGATCCCAAGGAGTGCGCCTTACCTGTCTTGAGATGATTAGAAAACGCATCTCAGCCATTTATTCTCCTGCTGCTCTATGTATATATCCTCAGCATTCTGCACTTGGTAGAATAAGTCTCTCAGCATTCCCAATTTCCTTTAGATGATCACTCATCAGCTTTTCATGTATAGTTTGCTTTTCATATGTTTTATTGGAAGCAAATGTATCTCATATCATGGAGGTTGGGAGCAATGGCATCTCATGGCATGCTCCCAATCTCAGCAGTATCTCCTAGCTTGCACTTGATCCTATTGATTCCGTCAGGCTTCTTTTGCCCTTTAACCAGAAGGGAAAGTCAAAGGTCCAGATGAGATTCAACTTCAACATTCTTCCTGAATCACTTGCAGAGCAGTTACAACATGATTTTGCGATGCGTGAGGAGGAAGATGATAAGCTAAGGAACCTGAAGGAAGAGTGGTGCAATCAAGTATTTGGGTGTCTCACTACAGCCTTGAAAGAAATCAATAAGTACAATCCAAGGCGGCACATTCAGAAGTATTCAGAGGCATTCATGTGCATTCGTGTGCACCCAAGGGGGAGTGTTGTAGAATACATGTATAGAATACATGTATAGTGGTTGCATACTTCATGCATTACCTCATACATTGGCAAACCTTTGCCTATATAAAGAGGACACCATCTCCTTCATTCTACACACCTCACAACCAAGTGTTCGGAGGCGAGAGCCTCTTCTCCGGAAGAGAAGAGCATAGGTCAGGGGGAGATACTATGTATCTGTATATTTACATTTCCAGTATTTCCATATAATGAGAGAAACCAGTACTACCGCCCCGAGGACTAGGCACACTTGCCGAACCTCGTTAATTTCTGTGTCTCATTTACTTTCCGCCACTGCACTACTTTCATACCTGTTCTGCAACAAAATGTTAATTATAAGCCTTACGAACATAAACTTTGTTCCACTGTTAATTATAAGCCTTACGAACATAAACTATGAGCAATGAAGATCTTCTATTCCATTTTTTATGTTCTAATTTTGTTCCACTGTTTCTTTTTTAATATCTCCGCTAATTCGTGTTATAATTTAAACTGTTCTTTTTTTTTATTATCTTGTAAAGATCATCCTTGCAATAAAGACCAGACTATGTTTTACAAAGTCTCGATTTTGTTACATTATTTGATAACCAAACAATCACGAATGTGAATGATTTTTTGTAAAGATGATCTTTACTAGATATTAAAACAAGTGAACGGTTTGAATCATAGTAAAAATTATCGAAGATGTCAACAACGAAAGAGTGGAACAAAAGTGAAATAGAAGATCTTCATTCGAATTTTGAGTCATGAACCAGGATTAACGCATCGGAGAGCTGCTAGTAACTAGTTTTAATACTATTGAGTTGGGTACAGAATTACCAAGGTCAATAAAGATCAATTCTCAAAAACAGGGATCAATGCAATGCAACATATGATTTCTGAAATATTTCAGTACTGGATATCCTTAAAATAGTGTCTGTCCAACATGAATATAAATCTCAGAGACTATTTCCTATCCGAATCCTCAAACTAGCTAGCGTGCAAGCCACTAAATCCATCATCCACGGGGTCTGAAATTCATTCAGAGCCATCATCAGCAGAAAAACATAGAGTTGATCACATCTTTATGCAGCTTGGGTAACTCCGGCACTGCCACAGCACCAGGAACTGTGATACCACCGCCTTGGCTCGAGGAAGTCTCAGACATGTCATCAAACTTGATGAACTGTGAAACCTGCGCAGCAGCTAAATGGGCGTAGCAGATTGGGGCAACTGCAGTAAAGAAAAAGAGGTAAACACTGAGTTAGAATTTCATATAGAACCAACTCCAGAAAGCATACTATTAATCTTTTAACTTTGTTAATTCAGGCCTCTATAAGCCACTTGAAAGCTTACGACTAACGAAGCAACTCCAGAACGCCGATACTAATCTTTCACTTCTGTTCTATTATGTTACCCTTTGTTATAGACTGTACATGTTCACCACTGCAAGGATATCATGTTTAATATAGGGTGTGATTCACAGAAAATAAGGTTTGAAGTGCCTAAGCAATACCATTTCAACTATAAAAGACCTAATAACCAGCCACTAGCAAGATTACAAATTATAATTTACAGCTTCCTAAAGTCGAATATCAGACAATAATGAAGAATTTGTAGATTTTCTTACCTACAGATATGGCTGTAGTGCTCCTTTGGTACCTGTGAAAAATTCAGAGTAAGGCATCAGGTTTCAAACTCACACAAACTTCACACATAAATGAACACAACCTATTTTTTCCAGGTATCTGTGTTTTTATATCTCGCAAAACAAAAATTCACTGCTTACATCCATTTTCTTCACCAAATCCGAATGATGAGAATACTTACACATATGACAGGGAATGAACAAGTTCTTGCAGGTCATCTGCTGAAAAGCCGAGTTCATCGTACAGCACATGATAATGAGCAGGACGTGTAGTACCCTACATAAACAATTGAAAGTTGGTTGAGTTTCAATTCAAAGTATCTCAGTCACATAAACCCTTAGCGTAGACAGGACATGACCAGGCTCTGAAGACACTCAAGGATGTGTTTATTCCATTCAGATAGGAAAATAACATAGCAAATCATGAAGTTTGGATTAGAATACTTACAATCATCCCAGCATGAGAACACAAGTAGAAATCATTGTTCTTAGGATGACAAACTTTGTTATCAATAATTGTCCCTGAGTTCAAGTCATCAAAAGATAGACATGATTTAGAAACACAAACATTTCTGTTTTTTTTTTTCCGTTCTGCACTTATACAGATGGTAAAATGACTAACCAGGTGGGACATTGTCAGGAATGTTGTTTGTCTGGAAAAACTTTGTGTGATGATTCTTCTGTGCAATAATCACCGTGAATTTGGGAGACCAGCTCTCATCAAGGAATTTGCAGGCCTGCGAAACATAAGAATCATCATACAACGATTAGACATTTTCTCTAAAAACATAAAACATGCAGAAAGAATAGTGCAGATTGGGGACTTAAAAACCTGAATAATCTGATCCAGTTCCTGATTCAAGACTTGATTGAACTGTGATTCACTCACTCCATCCCTAAATAACAGAAAAGAAGGTGATATTATATAGGAAAGCCCAACCTTGCAGAACTATCATCAATGATACATCATTGATGATCATCAAAACCAGTTACCTTTTAGTTTATAAGTTCTTTTACTTATTGAAAATCATGTCATATTCAGAAGCCTGTTTCAAACTACCAATTCGCAAAAAGAAAAACACTGATGACACAGGGAGCTATTTGCATCAACAGAAGATAAACTGTCACCTAAAATTCACTATAAAATTACATCCATAGATTATCTTCTAAAGCTTCCAAGTACAGAACTGCTAATGCACCATGTTCATATGTGGTTCATTTCATTGATCTATTAAAAAGGCAAATGTAGAACATTGTAATTCTATTCATAATTTGCACATAAAAAATGGACAGTTCCAATTCTAGTAATGGACTTGTTCAACGATGACTAATTCGTTACTCTCTTGAAATACTACACCTGAAAATAATTATCTGGTCCGGCTTCTTGCTACCTGAAGTTGCATAAAAGTCCCGCAAGAGTTCCCTGAAAAGAGCACATCTTCTGTTAAAATTGGTGGAACTGAAGTGTACTTTGATAATCAGATAACAGAAAAGTTGTTTCATTAGTGGTGGATGAGTAGAACAAACCTGATTATGCCCTCATCATCTTTATCTGAAACAGGCTTGAACAGAGAAGCAATCATTTCTACTTTTGGTGATTGAGTACGAACAGCAGCTCGGTAACGAGAAATCAAGGGCCAGTGCCTGGAACTTACTACCTACAAGATTCCCCAGATAAGTAAGGAAGTATATATACATAAACCATGAAAAGGAGCATGTATGAAGCTGAAAACGTATGTAGAGAATTTTCTAGCTAGTCCAAAAAGAGTTAGTATAATTCTGGAAAGGAGCATGATAACAAGATTATTCGCAAATGTTACCGCTGCAATTGATGGCACATCTGACCGACCAGGTGAGCCATGTGACACATCCATCCCCAAAATGAGAGTGGGACACTTAGAAACCAATGGTAGAGAACGCTCCACTGTTAGCAAAGAATTCATTCCACCAAGCTGCGACAAGGAAGACCAAAATTAATACATATAAAGTGTTTACACAAATTGCAAACATAAGAGAGTTACCACAAATGATAGTATTGCTGCTGAATTTTACCTTTGCATTGATTTTCAGGAGCACATTTGTGACATACTGATCATTTACTTTAGTAGGAGCAATGCACTGTGTTACTATCCCAAGCTCAGAGAGATTTTTCTTTTTCCACGGACCTTAAGAGGGAGAACCATTAATACATGCAACTTCAAACTGTAATGTAACAATCATATAAGAAAAGGATTTAGAGCTGACCATATATGTCAGAGTTCTTCCTCTCTGGAAGAATACATAACAGAAGCTGTGGTGGTTCTCGAAGTTTCGACCTTATGTAATCAAACATTTTTTCTACTCTAACAGGAGCGGGATCACGCCTGTTCTGGTTATTCTCTTCAAATACGAAAAAGGGAGCACTTATGGCCTACAATAAATAATCTTGTTTCAGAATAACAAATAATCAAATAAAGAAAAATATTGTATAGGAGTAGTTATATAGGGTTGATAGAGAAAAGTCTCACAATTCCTTTCATCTGTGCACACTTTGACATGATATTGACCAGGTTGAGGGTGTCACAGCGAGCAGAGAAATTGACAACAGCCCAGCATTCTATTTTCACTGGTTCTACCAATTTCTAAATAGAGACAGTTGAGTTACATTCATGGGTATAAAAATTTCACAGCTTGATGCAGGTGAAAGAGAAAATACAATCAATGAACAGTACCTTGTTGTTGAAATTCCAGCGTCCATTCCTTGGGAAAAAATCCTCTCCATTGCCAACTTTCAGCTACATGAAAGTAACAATAAATAGAGACAATGAGAACAAAGAATTTCCAGATCACCCTAAGTTAACCAGATGAACTGTGAAGCAAACAAAAACGGTGACAAATATGTTTTACCCTAGGAGCTGGCAATACACGGCCTTCAACCTGAACAAAGTCGCCACCAATTGATACCCCAGATGATCGAAGCATCAGGTCAGCATCATACTTACTAGTCTTCAGTGCCTGAGAAAATGAAGATTTTAGGTGTCATGCAGTTTTACACACAAAGATCAAACTATTTTAAATAGCAGGCATGTATAACTTACATCACGTAGAACTGACATCCGCTCTTGAGGCTTCTGCCGAGACTTCTCCACTAGTGAAGCCCTCTGCAGACTGGACAACGCTTTGGTATAGCGTTGCAATGAGACCAAGCTACAAAGCTACAAAGGCAGAGAAGAATAAGAAAAGAAAAGAAAAGTCCAATATTAATCTTGAGAAACAATTGTTAAAGTTACTGTCTCACCTCCAGGGGAAAGTACGATGGGCTCTTCGGTTTGCCCACATTGATGCATGGAAAATCTGCTGAATCCCGAACTGGTATATTCTTATAGACAGCAAAATACTGAGAAACGGTAATCTCTTCTCCATCACCATCTTGTCCTTTCTTTGATTTCAGAAAGAACCTAAACACAAATATAGAGTTTTAACATTAATATCGAGAGAAGTACTAGCAGATTGTATCAGAAACCAAAAGACAATGATGATTTAAGGCCTATCAGATTGTCAGGGATATTCTAAGGCAGAAATAAAATTACCTCTGGTCTTTGCATGGTTTATCACTTAATCCAGTAATTTTGTACTCCATCTTAGAGGAGTAGGTTGTGACTCTAAGATTCTTAAGCATCCTCTTAGCCTAGTATCAAGCACAAAAGCTCAGATGAGTTCATGAACTGATAGAAACCACAGTGCAATGTGCAAAATTGAAGTTAACCACAACTGTTACCTTCACCCAATCAATCTGGTAAGGAGTCTTAGCATTTTGGTTCTGCATGAGGAATTCCAGAACAGGACCAGGTTTGACAATCATTGTAGTGGATACATCTGCATTCGAACAAGAACAATGACTAACTTGGCAGGAGAATGGTAAAAAATAACCCATGACTTCTCTCTTAGTAACTTACCCATGTTAAGGGACAGTCCCCCCTGAGTGGCTCGGAAGCTTGAATGGAAACCACGGCAGCCTAAGACACCTCCGCCTAACTCTGCAAAGTTCCTGGGATTGTTGTGGAAGAATGACTGTCTCACAAGGAGGCAACCCCTGTAGATAGAGAAACCAAGTATGATTAGTATGATACACCAAATGAATGAGTAGACTGACTGAGGAAGGACCCAACAGTCAAATACTTACTGCTTTGCTGCATTCTGCCTTAGAATGATATCAAGAACACGCACTGCTTCCTGAAAATGCTCCGAGTCCTGACCTCGTAATGCATTCACGATTGCTTGCATTGGAATCTTAGTAGCAAAGTTGACCTGCACCTTCATTGTCTTGGACTGAAATTGTTTTTTAATTCTCTTCATGTCCCCATCACTCTCATCTTTATTACATTCAGAGCTCCCACCGCTCCGCGGCCTGTGTGAAAAATAGTCAATTAGCCAATGTCTTGATCAAACATGAGAGAGAAAAAAAAAAATTCACTCGAACAATGTACCTGCTTGATGAGATGTCATCTAAAACTACCAGAAATTCGAGTCTGTTACGAGGAAGAGGGCCAACAGTGAACAGGCTTTTCTCTCCATCGTAAGCAAATTCTTTACGGTCCAGCTCCACGGCGTAGGTCTCCTTAACTTTGTCTAGAACTTTGCGTCCAATGCCTTTCCCATCAACGGGGGTTCCATCCTCATAAAACAAAGCAATCTGTACCGACATTCGACACGAATATAAGCCATACTATACAATATCACCATTCAGCTGCAGCACATATATATACACAGGCCAAGACAGATGGATTAGAGATGATTACACTGTAGTGGAAAAAATGGCCATCACACTTGTTGACTCCCACTTTGAAATGGTTCGTCAGAAGTGGTATCTTTTGCCCTTTAGAACCAAAGCCAGGCCTTGCCATGGGAACACGCTTCGGGGTCGTTGATGCTTTCTTAAATGCTTCAAGAGATTTTCCATCTGCCACGATCGGAACAACATTCGCAGGAATAATGGGTGGAGGAGGAGGAAGCTCAGCTCCTTCCAGATTTGAAATTTCCATTTCCTATATAACCCGCTCAAGCACAATAGTACAGTGAATAACATAGGTATGAAAAAATGCATAAAACTCGAAAGCTACGTCACACTTACAAACTTAGAAAGCATAGCAGAGTACAACACTAGCGTTACCAACCCATAACAGAACACAATTATGCACTGATAACAATAATAACGCAATTGTATTAAACGTACTTCGCTACATAGAATCTCTAATATGTAAGTCACTAATCCAAATAAATATAGTCAAATCTAAAACAAGCAAAAAAAAAAAACAAGTTCAGAGAGAGGCATTATAGGTCTGAATAGTAGTACACACAGACGAACGAGAAAATGGTAAAAATGGTAAAACAGTAAAGACAAGCATAAAACATCTCTAAAAGTAAAAACAATCAAAGAAATTAAAATAGGAGAAAGGGGTATTAGCCAATTTGCCCCCTCCAACTTGTACCTCACTTTTGATTTGCCCTCTTAACTTGTACTTTGGAAAATTAACCCCCTTAATTTGTATTTTTAGTCAATTTCCCCCCTTCTGTCTAAAATTACCTGACGGACAACAATTTGGCCGTTAAAAAGATACATGTGACCTGCACGTGGTAGGCATTTTCGTCAAATTGCTACTCCTTCTCTTTTGTTTTCCTTTGGTTTCTCAGAAAAACTGGATTTCGCAGAGCGCTGGCAGCTGGTGGCGTTCGCCATCATCGACTGCAAAAGCAACTCTGTGATTTCCCGCGCCCCGAAAAAACTATGGAGCAAGCCCCGGACTCATAGATCGATCTGACCACATCACATCACCCGGTATCAAATTTGGACCTTCATACGGAGGATCAAGAACTGAACTTCGAGCCCTTTTCAAATGATCAAAATCCCCCAAAGACAGCTCACATGGTGGAGGATTGGAAGCAATCTTCTTCCCCTTCGCTCCCTTGGGCCTAACAGACATGCTCCGAAACAACCCTCCATGAGCAGTGTACACATTCTTGACTATAATGGAAGCCAATGGAAGGTCTGCAAAACATCTTAAACAGTTGCTATACCCTTGTTCTCCATTTCCAGCATATTTCTCCAACAGCTCTTTTTCAAACCCATAATAGGATGTACAATATTTAGATTCATGGTTTCCCCTAAGAAGATAAACAGATCTGGGCATCAAAACCTCCAAGCTAATAGTATCAAGAAACATTCGAGACCCCACGCACCTCTGTCCATGTAGTCCCCGTTAAAGACGAAGACTTGATTTTCTGAGGGGAAGCCAGCATCTTGGAGGAGGAATAGAAGATCGTGGAGCTGGCCGTGGATGTCTCCGACGACAACGGCAGCGGAATCGGACGTCAATTGGTTGATGGCAACGCAGTTGGGCTCTTGGAGGATCTTGGAGGCGGAGAGGACTAAGGCATCGCAGACCTCGACGGGCAAGATGGATGGAAATTCGGCCAGCTGGAGATTTCGAGAGGACCAATCGAACACCAACATGAGATTGGTGAACCATGGGAGGCTGATCTCACCGTCCGGCGGCCATGAAATTGGAATTTCGAGTTGATGCGACGACGTTGATGGAATCTCCATCTCACTCGGTCGTCTTCTGCCGCTACCTCTTCTTCTTCCGCCGGCCATCTGATTTGGAGCTAGTCGAAGCAAAAATTGGAAGGACCAAACTGCCAGCGCTCCGCCAAATCCCAGTTTTCTGAGAAACCAAAGGAAAACAAAGGAGAAGGAGTAGCATTTTGACGAAAATGCCCATCATGTGCAGGTCACGTGTATCTTTTTAACGGCCAAATTGTTGTCGGTAAATTAATTTAGACGGAAGGGGGGAAATTGACTAAAAATATAAATTAAAGAGGTTAATTTTCCAAAGTGCAAGTTAAGGGGGCAAATCAAAAGTGAGGTATAAGTTGAGGGGGCAAATTGACTAAGACAAAAACATAAAAAATAAAAGAAAAGTGAGTATTAAAAAAGTGAGAAAAATGGAGACCTCTGAGCGCATTAAACAGTAGATTTCCCAAAATGTGAAAACCCCAAAAGCGAGCGCAGTCGACGGAACGAAAACAAACACAAAAACTACCCAACAGTAAAATCAAAGCGACCCACTTGTGAAATCAAGCGTCAGAGGTAAAAATCAGGTCGGGCTTTTTCACGCGTTAAGATGCAGAGACCAAAGAGCAGGTGAAAGCCCAGAGGTCAATAACCATGGCGTCTGAAATCGAAAGCCATCCATACCAGCGAAATCAGACGGAATCAAAACGAAGAGTTTTCTTCTCTTTTTTGGGGTAAAAATAATAACAAAAAGAGAAAAATGGTAAAAAAATAGTAAATACCAGTATTCAGGAAAACCCATCACAAAACAAGCCTCAAAGCTCTCATCTTTATATCTTTGAGGCCAGAGATGGTGAAAAAAGAGTGCTAAAACATCTGGTAAAAACACCCAAAATCCAAAAGTTGCTATCATGAGAACCCAAAAACCAACCATACAGACGAAAACTAACAAAACCCCAGAAAACAGAAAGCGACCCATTTCGAATCAAGCGTCGAAATGCAGAAAAATAGTACCAAAACAACAAACTGTTCAAAACCACCATCTTGAGCTACATAACCAAACCAAACAAGCACAAAAAAGCTCCAGAAAAATGATTTTTTCACTCACTAGTAATGGACACCTCAGAGAGCGACGCTAGCTAGTTACACACAAAACCACCGCCACCACGACCACCTCAAAACCCCAGAAAAGGAGAAGGGCTGCTAGGGTTTTCTTTTCTCTGGTGGTGGTGTTGTTTTTGTGTGTTTTGATTTTTGGCTTACGAGAAATGGAGTAGGAGGGTTTATATAGCAAGAGAGGGAGGGAGAGATGAGGAGACATCAGCTGCAAAGCAAACGGATGATTTTTTTTCCGCGGTTACCTCCGTTCGCGGTGAGCTGTACGGACGCAGGGTCACATTATTACAATGGGCATATGAACCGCGGGCTAATGCCGTTGCGCCGCGTGTCCGTCTGGAGCTGTTCTTTTCCGTATTTGACCCTGGGTTTTGGTTTTATTTCCCGGCTTGTGTCCTTGACGGCGTTAAAATCGCTGTTTTCATTGGCGCGCGTGTTTTTGTCGTTAGCATAACTTCCTTGAGAAAAAGTAGGAGCGAAGGAAATAAAAGCTTTCAGCAAGGTAACAAAATCAGACAAACTGTGGCACGGTGAGCAGGCAAAAATGTGGAATGGTGAAATGCGATCAGGGAAATATTCATATAGGATTTGCCAAAAAAAACCAAAGCTTTGGTTTTCCTTAGGCGATTGCAATAAATTATACACAAAATTATAGAAAACTGTGAATGAGTTGTGACGAGCATGCATGTGCCATTGTATACTAGAACTTGCAGCTTGAGTGTATAGGTTTTGAACCAGCGCTGAACCCATTATTTAATGACCTTTATAAAAATGGTTGTATCCATACTATATATGTAACAAGGTGAAACTTATTAATACATAATCTAGGTCCAGTTGGGGATATTTGGAGATATAAGGATATTGCAAGGTATAATAATATTATCATCCTGTGGAAAGTAGATTGAATTAATTTGTATAGTTAGATATTTAGGGCTCGTTTAACGGATCTTTTTTCAATGTCTTGAAATTTAAAAAAAAAAAATACATGCTAGATGAATAAAAATACTTTAAAATTGATTCTGCTTGATTCAAAAGCACAGCGCCTAAAATGTGCTTCTTAAAAAATCAAAAGTATTTTTGACACCGAAAAAAAATCTGCTAAATACGCCTAAAATGTGCTTCCTAAAAAAACAAAAGTATTTTTAACACTGAAAAAACGTCTGCCAAATGCAAATTTTTATTTCTTTTTATACTTGGAATGCTTAACACATGAACTGTGCCATATCATGGTACTAAAGTTAATTTTGCCATGTCAAGTATGTGCGTTAATGGTTTCCTTCGCTAACTTTAGGGCATGTTTACTTAAAATTGGCAATGGGAATTGGATTGGGGATCCAATTCCTATTCTTGAGGGGTTTTGATACTTAATATAAAATATGACCTACTGCATTTTGATTTCCGATAATTCATATTCCTTCTATTCCCTTCCCCATTAAGTAAACGTACCCTTAGATTTTTTCCTGCTAATTTAAACGACTTGCTAATCATACTTTTTGGGGTAGTGCGAGAAGTGGTGACGTGTGGAGCTGGAGAAGGGAAACGAGGAGTCGGATGGTAGTTTGGTAGGAGGCCGTATAGGCTGCTAGCTGCACCCTCACCTATGTTTGGTAGGAGGCCACCTCACATGCCGAAACGACGCCGTCCCGATGACGCAGCTGGTCGCTCGTTAATGTTCGGTATTGTTTTTTGCCGTAGTCCTCACCGCATCGGATTTGCTTTCATCATCCAGAAATGACCCATTTATTTGTTATTTTATTCTCTCTGGTGGGCCTCGCGGTCCTTACCAAATTCCTATCGTCTCTCTCCTAGAAAACCGCTGATGAAAGGCCATGCATTTGTTGCTCCACCCTATCACGTGTCAGGTGGGTCCCTATGTTTACATGCATTTGGGAAATTTTTCAGCACAGAGAAAAAGCTGAGTATATGAGTTTGATGCAGCAGAAACAAAACTCAAATTCGAATTTTTTTTCAAGTTGCTAAAGTGACGCGTTTCGACTTGTGGTTGGCTGTTGGATTTTCAATTACGACTTTGCCCTCCGTTTGCCACTTGTCTTCTTCATAAGGGCTAGAGTTTGGGAGAAGTTACTGTGGGGTAGCAGGTAGAGAGACATGGTTTTTTTCTGATGAACTTGGGAAACAAGGAGGGAGGAAGCCGTTTTGACGAGTGGGTGGCAGTAGTAGTAAATGGCGGTGTGAGTGGTGGCAATAGCAAAAATTGCAGGGGTTAGTGTACGCATTTGCAATCTGAATAGAAAACGACAAAGAGAGGTTTTTTGGTAAATAGTTTTGAGATACCACCTTCCTCTTGGAAAGATCCAGAAAACACTTCATTAAAATTTACGTTACTTTTTGTTAAGATTCAAAATCGCAAACTGAAAAAAGGAAGTTACAGAACTTTTATGAGATTAAAAAAAAGATTGAAATGCTCTAATGAAGCTGAAAAAGAAAAAGGTTTTGATAATCTATAAAAGGCTTCTCGATATCAACACAAGAAGAATCAAAATTATCAGAATTTCATGTTTGGAGTGTTAAATTGGTCTGTCTACTATATTGGTCCTGCTTTAAAGTTATACCAAAATTGTGCATGTACTTGCCAAAAAAAAAATTTCCGATCTAGCAAGCTTCAAAATTTATGATATTTTTGCTGATTTGGAGTGAGGGAAATTATGAACGAAGGATGTTAGTTGGGAATTGAAGAAATTGAATTGCATCAACTACCCCATTCATTAATCTAACCCTAGAGGTATTCGGGAAGAAAATCAAACAATTTGTGTATTTGCGAAATTTTTTGAAAGGTTAAGTGTAACCAAGAAAAGGTTCAGATAGGATTGCTAAAATTACGAAATCTAAGCGTGAATTTGAAATTCTAGTTGCTCACTTTCGCCTCATTCTAGTAATAAAAGAATATTTTGTGAAGAATTCTTAGAACATTAGTTAAGTACAAAAAATTTCAAGCTGCAAGGTTCACGAAGATGCCAGTATTTCTCTAAAAGAGTTAATTCTCTTGCTTTTGTTGGGTTGGCATTGGAAGTTCCTCAAACTAACCTACTGAGTGATTACAAAATTAACGGAACATATCTTCGTGCTTCTACAAGACTCATCAACAATCTATGACATTGCAGTTTGCTTTGGTGAGGTCCTAAGAGCATTTCCACCCACGTAGGTGTAGGCGCAGGCACAAAGTGGGCAATTGCCTTCTTCTTGCCTGCAGGCGATGAATAGTGATTGCCCTCGCCTTCCGTAAAAAAAACAGCTCCCACCCACGTAGGCGATCACTATTCATATATTTTTTTTGTCAAATAATATTTATTTTGTGTGTTTATTAGGTATTTATAGGAAAAATAAAATTTATAGTATTTTTTGAAACTTAAAAAAAAAAATTTAATCACAAAACAACCCCAAAATCAAAAATTAATTATAACATAACCCTTCCTCTTAAAAAAAATTAAGAAATAACCCATCAACCAAACAAAAAGCCAAAAAAATAAATAAATAACACCAAAATGGTGCCGTCAAAATGAAAACGCAGGATGTCTTCTTCTTGGCGAGAAAACAGTCGGGAAAAACCTTGTTCGCCTGCAACAACCAAGAACGCCCCCCAATATTTTCATGCTTCAATCGTATTTTCTCTCCTTGTATTTCCGAAATCGTCACTTAATTGTTAAAGCCCATAATGTTTCTTCCTTCAATTTCTTGTTTTCGTCCAAGTTCACAGAGTTGCCGGGTCTAGCTATTCCGATCATCATCGCCCACAGCGCCTGCGTCGGTGAGGATTGGAAGAAAAAAAATTTAAAAAAAGGGGCCGAGTGCTCGAGTGCGAGTGCGGTGACGTCACCGAGACACCTCACCTGCTGGCGAAGGCGCAGGCGTGCGTCGCCCTCGCCCTCGCCCGCCTTGTTGATGCAAAAAATGGGATCAACGTCAAGGGTCCGGGTCGGACTGGAGTGTGTCCGGGGGCTAGGAGGCTAGCTCCGGATGTCGGCTTCCGGGTGGGCCCGGAAGGTGGTGCGGGAGGTCCTGCAAGGAAGGAAAGTAAAGCTTGGGGCACCGGTGGGGTGCCGGCCTAAGACCCTCCGAAGCTTAAGTCAGCTGAAGGAGGAAAGGAAGGAAAGTCTTAGAGGCAAGTAAGTGTTTGGTGGGAGAGAATGAACTTACTTTCACTTGTGGAAGTGAGGTATTTATAATGAGGGGAAACCTAGGGTTCCAAGTGGGGGAAGTTGTCCCCTAGGTTACCCCTACCGGGCCTCATGGAGGCCTAGTCAGGCCTCTAGGAGGCTGGTTGGGCCTCTGGGGGCCTTTGTCTGGGCCCAAGTGGGCTTTGCCTGGGGCCAGGTAGTCTTTGTCTGGGCCTAGATGGGCCTCATGCTTGCTGCTTTGCTTGCTGTCTGGGGGAAGTACCATGGTCCTGGAGGTGCGCTCCCAGGGGGATAGGCCTCCGGGAGAAGTGATCCTGGAAGGTAGGCTTCCGGGAAGTGTGGTCCCGGAAGGGGGGAGTGGTCCCAGTAGCTCCTTCTTCTGGATGACATGTGACCGATCCGGGCATGGTATGAACACGCCTCGCTCTCGCCCGTGTGCTTTTTCCCCGGTGTGGCGTGAATAGTGCTCGCTGAAGGCACGCCCGCCCGATGGAGATGCTCTAAATATAAAGGGAAAGGCACATTAGTAAAAACCTTTTGGCATAAGTTGTTCTTGTATGCTATAATTTTTGCTCTATTTTTTTGATCAAAAGGTTTATCCATAACGTCACATAATTTACTGTAATATATAATAATATATATCAAGACATATATCGATGACATATTGATACTTTAGTTTCGTCACACATGTATAAAAATTCTGGTAGATGCCAAAAGGCCGTATAAGAATACAAACTTTGGTAGATCCATTACAAAAGGCAAGATGAATGCACTATTTTATTCTCTTCCCATGAAAGGCGTTTTCTGCGTCAACTCCAATTGCCGGTCTCTCTGTCACTCTCATCAAAACATTTTTTTGGCATGGATAGTTTTCTATGGACCGGGCCAGTTCATGCCTATAAAAATTTGGGATTATATCTAAAATAGGCCAAGAAGCCAAATCTTGTTCTAAAATCTCTGGTCAGCCAATTTCATTCCAAAATGTAAAAATTATTGTCTATTTACAGAACAAGCACCTCATGCTATTTACTCTAGAAGCCCCTCCATCTCCATCGCTCAACTTCACTCGCTCTGCCCACAGGACCTCACCGTCCTCGTCACCGGCTCCGCCGGCTTAACCCACGTCTCCATCGCCCTGAAGCGCTGCGGGGGCGGCGTTTCTTCATCTCCGCCTCCTCTGCCGTTGTCGTCGCCGCCTTGAAGATCCAGAAGGACCCGAAGAAGCAGGTCGTCATCACCGGAATGGGCCTCCTCTCCATCTTCGGCAACGACGTGAACGCCTACTACAACAAGCTCCTCGTCGGTGACAGCGGCGTCCGCCCAATAGACAGGTTCGATGCGTCCAAGTTCCCGACCCGGTTCGGCAGCCAGATCTGCAGGTTCACATCGACCATTTTTCGCGTTTTCTGAAAAAGCTTAAAGGTTTGGGTAATTTAATATTGGGTTGAATTCTTTTGCTTGCAATTTTTGGAGGATGAAGTGAGAGAATTGAGGGATGAATTGGAATTGTGCAAACGGAAATTGGAGAGGCATTCAGTAATTTCTCGAACCCGTTTCATTTGGTTGTTATTTGTTTGCAATTTGAATGATTTGTGTTCAATTTCAGTGTTCAATTTCAGATTATTGAATTGGATTGTGAATCTGTATTGGTGTTGTGTTGATCTGGTGGAAAGAATGGCGTGAGGTTGCTGAGTTACAGAGGGGACATCGTAAATACTTTGAGAGACTATGTGCACACTATAAGAGACTATGTGTAACTTGTGAATAGTAATTTAATTTTTAGAAATGGATTACGACCACGCTATGGTGAACTATGATTACACTATAGTGTACTACGACTACACTACAGCGAACTATGACCACACTATAGTGTACTACGACTACACTACAACGAACTATGACCACACTATGGTGGACTGCTACCACACTTTGGGTACCTACAGTTTTTATTGCAAATTATGAATAGTAATTTATATTTCAGAAATGGACTACGACCACATTATGGTGGACTACGATAACACTATAGTGGACTGCGGTGGACTACGACAGACTACGATTACACTATAGTGTACTACAATAGTTTTGAGTATAAGGGAGTTAATTGCAAATTTACTATGCAAATTTGCCTAGTGAAGAATTGACTGCTGCCCTTTACCTATTTTGGAACAAGATTTGGTCATGACCTATTTTAGATAAAATTCCTAAAAATTTCTAAACTTCTTGGGCGGTGGATCGCAACACAAGAATAGAAAAATCGTAAAGAACGATGGGAAATGATGGAAAAAGAGAATAAAAGAGTGTTAACGTTAAACTTGAGAGGACAGAGAGAGAGAGAGAGATGTGAAAAAGCGGCAAGGGAGGATGAGCCGATGAGGCGGAGTCGGAGCAGAAAATTAGGGCTTTCAAAATCGCTAGCTTCCGCCCAACCCTCCTCCCTCCCTCCCTTCCTCCCTCCCTCTAAATCCCTAATCAAACCCCCACAATTTCTCCGCACACTCAAACCCACCCACTCTCTCGCTCGCTCCGAACAAGAAGATAACCGTAATAAACAATGGGGAAAGGGCCATTCTCGGCTTTCAAGCGCAGCAGCAGCCACCGCCGCCGCCCCAAGAAATTCATCGGCCCTCCGCCTTCCCCTTTTCCTTCGCCGCCGCAGCCAATTCGATCTCCCCCCTCCAACAACGCTCTCGCTGCGGTGGCCGGAGGCGGTGGCGGCGTGAAGGGAGGGAAGAAGAAGGCCGGCGGAGGAGCCAGGCTGTGGATGCGGTTCGACCGCTTCGGCGGGTCGGAGCTCGTGGAGTGCGACAAGAGCACCATCATCCGGCGAGCTGCGATTCCGGCCCGCGACTTGAGGATTCTCGGCCCTGTCTTCTCCCAGTCCTCCAGCATCCTCGGTACTTTACTTGCTTCATTTTTGGATTACTCGAGTTTGTTTCAATCATATCGGATGTTGGTTGAGAATGCAAGTTGAAATTTGCTTGTTTACAGCTAAATTTTTGTACCTGCACATTACAAGTACAAGTAGAAGGAAAGTGTTTTTCATTTTCATGTTTTTGCGGAATCGGTTTGGGGGTCTATATTAGTTTGGGTTCAAATGGGGGAATTAAGCAGTCTACTCTTATTGGAATGGGATGAATGGTAACTGGTTTTAAGGCGAGTTACAACTTATGTCAGTATAGACAATGTCCCCTTCCCTCTGTTTTAGGTTTTTGGTCTCAACTAGAGGTGGCAAATGGGTAGGAGGGTCAGGATAAGCGATATAGAGCGGGAACTAACTAGGCTCGGTTGTAGCGATCCATGTACCAATTTGAATTTTGAGCTTGCTCCTCATATGCACTAGAACGTATGTCGTGAATAGGACCTACTCTAAGCGGTATAATTGGTTAGCGGCCTGTTGACCTTTGTCTCCATATACATTAAACGAGCTTCTCCAATCTCGATTGTTCAGTTCATTCATTCTCCCTATTGATGTCCATTTTCAGTTATCCTTACAAGTTTCACACAGAGTTCCTTGTGCATTAGTTTCCATGTTTGGATTGTAATCTGTTAGTAGTCGTTGTGGACCATGATAACCAATGGAAATTTTTTTTCCTCATCTGAAATGCAGCTAGGGAGAAGGCTATGGTGGTGAATCTAGAGTTTATAAAGGCTATAGTGACAGCCGAAGAGGTTCTGTTGCTTGATCCTCTCCGGCAGGAGGTTCTTCCTTTTGCAGATCAGCTAAGGCAACAGATTCCCCAGAAAAGCCATTCCAGGATAGAAGAAGCAAGTCCGCTGGAGGAACGAGATAATGGAATGGAGGTTGCAACAGGAAGACAATGGTTACCTGTTCCTGAGGGAGCCGAAGGTTTGCAGTCTGATCTCCCATTTGAGTTTCAGGTTCTGGAGATTGCATTAGAAGTTGTCTGTACATACCTGGATTCCAGTGTGGCAACCCTTGAGATGGAAGCTTACCCTGTGTTGGATGAACTGGCCAGAAATGTTAGCACCAAGAACCTTGAACTTGTGAGGAGTTTGAAAAGCAATTTAACTCGATTGCTTGCACGTGTACAGAAGGTATGCTTTCTTAATCCTACTACAGCAGGAAATCTCTATCTGTTTTTTTAATGTTCTCTTTCTTATATTTGTCCACATGTTCTATACTTGCTGCACCATATGTCTCATTCAATCTTTCCGGCATCAGCAATTTGACCCAACTTGGTGTTAAGATGTTTATCGTCATTATCCTTGCTATAGTTAGATTTTTAGATTTTTTTCATGAAACTTGAATAGCTTCTTGGAGACTAGATTCCCTGGACAATATCAGCTCTGACTTGGCTGAGGTCATCATTGTTGCCACGGAAGTGGCTGGGACTAAGTTTGGCGAAGTATGTACATTTCTCATGGCATTTTGATGGTTTCATGTTGTACTTGGATGTTGAAGTGGGATTGAATTTCTGTGGTGCCGGTGATTTAGAAATATCTCAGAGTGCTTGTTTGGGGGGTTGAATGTTTCCAGCTTACACAGGACAGTTGAGAAAAGTCCTTTTCAGTTCTCTTTATCTCTCTTGAGTTCTTCTTCCAATAGGATTTATTTCTGCATAAGTCCATGTATTTATGTTTTTCTGAGTTCTTTCCATTTTTACATTGGATGTCCCTTGTCATGGTGTATTGGTTCATATAGAATTAATATTGCTGAGCATAAATAATAAATAGAGTGAAATGCCCTCCCTAAAGGAAAAAATGTCATGTATTCTTGGCCATTACTGTTTATCAAGGTTCTAATCAATGGCGCCTAGAACCGCCTAGGCGCTCGGCACCCCGTCTGCCCTGATTACAGGTAAAATCCCCAAAAAGTTTCTGGCGAAAAATAGAGGAAAATAGGAATGATTCTGGTATGGCTAGGTCGAAATCCCGGTGAAATAGAGGAAAATATATTGATTTTGTTTTGGAAAGGCGATGCCGAAACCTCGGTCGAAATCTGAAATTTCTCACGTTGCGGTTTAAATTTGTTTTTGGGCTACTAATTTTTATATTTTATAATAATAAAATAAACAGAAAATATATATTACAGTCAAATATCTACATAAAAACATGTAATGCTTGCCAATTAATCCCAGTTACAACAAAATTTCTGTATATTACTGCTTTATGTAAGCACCAATTAATCCTAGAGGATTAATCCCTAATTACTCTAAACCTTGTTATTTATACTAATGCATGTATATGAAGTAGATATATTACAGTCAAATATCTACATAAAAACAAATAATGTTTGCCAATTAATCCCAATACAACCAAATTTCTGTATATTACTACTTTATATAGGCACCGATTAATCCTAGATGATTAATCCCTAACTTCCGCTTAGCGTTTTTAGAGCCTTGTTGTTTATACTAAAGTATGCATAGGAAGTAGAGAAGTTGGTTGTCAGTATACACTATGATTTGTATTTCATCTAAAGTTTGTGTAAAATGGTTTTGGATATTTGTTGGATGCCTCGTCTCTATGCTATGATATAATATCTGTTAATGTTTTCCTTTAGAGTATGAACGATGTATCTGTTTTATTTTAGGTGAGGGATGAAATTGAACATTTGTTGGATGACAATGAAGATATGGCACATTTATATTTGACTAGAAAATGGATGCAGAACCAGCAATGTGATTATTTGTTAGGGCATTCTGCCTCACATGGCACCACCACTGTACCCAATCTTCGTCGGCTTAGTTCTAACAGAAGTGGGAGTTTGGTAACCAGTAACAATATGGATTATGATGACGTAGAAGATCTAGAGATGTTGCTCGAGGCATACTTTATGCAACTAGATGGAACCCGTAACAAGATATTGTCTGTAAGTGCCATCGGACTTACCTAGTTTAACAACCTTATACTGAAGACCTTGAATTTTAAATTCAATTTCTGCAAATACTTTCATACAGCCTGATTCTGGATGGATTAACCTTTTAAGTATCTGGTGTCACCTATGACTTTGATTTATTTATATATGACAAAATTTTGGTAAAGATTATTTATATGTTGCACATTTTTCTGTGGTTGCACCTACTCCTTTAATAATTTGGAGTCTTTGGGTCTTTGTCAATTCACAGTTAGAACTAAGTTTAAGATAATTGGTAGATAGAAATTTAGTTTAATATAAGATTGATCTTTGTAGATGTTTCTGTTCATGAATCTATTCAACACTTGATAATAGCCTCTGCATTGGCCTTTCTTTTTTTGGATGAAAGGCTCTTTGTTTTAAACATTTGTTCTTTCAAATGGTAGCACAGGACTTGTCCCAAACTCTAGTTTGTCGTAATCAAAGATGTGACCATTAAGGCTAACCCCGCTTATTTTCAAGGTGAAAGATGTAGTGTATGCTTACTACTTCTGAACTTATTGGATTTCTAGATATGACAGGGCAAATACCTGGGGCTCACCTTTTATAGTTTTCAATTGTTCCTGAATAATGTATATAAGTCCCACTGACAAGTTGGTAGAGATTTGAACTGTACAAATTGGGCATGGTTATTGTATTATTTTCTGCGTAAAACATCCCAGGTGCTCATCATGTCCATTGAATGTAGGTACGGGAGTATATCGATGACACAGAAGATTATGTCAACATTCAACTTGACAACCAGCGAAACGAACTCATTCAGCTCCAGTTGACATTGACAATTGCATCCTTCGCTATAGCAGTGGAAACCTTGATATCTGGGATATTTGGTATGAACATCCCCTGTACATTATACGAAATCAATGGGGTATTTTGGCCTTTTGTCGGAGGTATTACCCTATTCTCTCTGTCTCTCTTCTTCCTTATCTTCGGGTATGCCAGATGGAAGAAGCTGCTTGGTTCATGAGATGAGAGTCCTTTATGTCTTTTGTTCTAGTTTATTCACACTTGCTAACCTTGCAAAACTGGGAAGTCCTTGAAGTATATGCTGAAATATATGCCAGCAAAAGAGTTGCTGGTGATAATGTTGTATAAGCATAGCAACGTACATGGCTTCTTTGATAAGTGAAACATTTTAGGGATGTTATGACTACATATGACTAACTACTGAACACAGTATGGGCTAGGTTTTTTGTGGGACTACTGTCGCATAATCCAGATTTGTTTTGAAGTTTTAAAAACGTTTAGGTTATTTTCCAATCCACACTTGTTGTATATGATAACGAATTTTCACATATCATTATTACTTAAGTGTCCGCTTTGTGACATTTTTCCATTGACTGTTCTCTAGTAATACTGTGTCTGAGGAAGTCACCGTTTCAGTTCGGCTTTAAGCCTTAATTCAATCAATTCTGTGGAAAAAGGAAGCTTACCCTCGTAAAATATCTTACAGGAGAACCTGGCAACGATCGCGTTAAAAAGTGTTTTGAGACAAAATCAAACAACCTGGAAATTGGATTCGGAATGAAAGTCCCTACAATTTGAACTTGTTGCAGAATGAGAAAAGGGTGGGAGAATGCCAAAGAAAGCTAGCTAAACCACCTTGCTCACACAATGTAGTCTCTTCCCTTCATCCTTGAAATTTTTGGATTCCAACGTGGTGGAACATTGCATGAGTGCTTCCACGAAGCCTTCCACACCGTCATGAAATACAAGTTGGAAGCCACATTTTAGCAGCTTCAAGTCTTCGGTTACCTCATTGTACACCACTTCCAAAGAAATGCATTCGTTCCATACATATTCTGCAAAAGATCCACGAGACGTGTACGATATCCAAATGAAATCACGCTGCTTCAACCGTTTAAGGTCCTTGCTAGTAGTTCTAGTGTGGTGATGGATTCTTTCCAGCGACAAACCTGTGCTGGTTTGTAGAATATATTTCATAACCAAGTTTGAGAGCTCAACTGTGCGCGGTCCGTGGACAGTGAAAGCAATACAAACAGCAATTCCTTTCCAATTTTTCTTCAAATCTGACCCACGAATGTCACGGCAGAACCATTTCGGAAATTGGCATTGTGGAAAACAACTGGTATAGAAGATATCATCACTAGAATATTTCTGTGAAATAAAAAGTGAATAGCCATTACGAGAGTTGGACTAAAAAGCAAGGTAAAACCATGTAACCAGAAAAAAGTTCCAACTCATTACAATAATGTAAACTTAATTCATCAGAGAGAGGAGAGAAACCTTAAGGACTTCTCCTACTGCAGAGGCAATATGGGGATTGTCGACGTTACCCTCTATTATGTACCTTCTGCCTCCCAAAGTTTTTCGAGACTGGATATGGAAGTATTGCTTTAATATTCAACAGAAATCAGAGAGATAAGAGAGGGATATCTCAGTATATGTGTGTGTTGAGTGTGCGAGAGAGAGAGACCTTTCAAGGCGTTGTCTCAGCGTCATGGTCGGTGTTGAGTGGTTATCGCGATATTCCTCCGTCGAGGTGGGTGACTGAGTAGTGCTAGAGGAACCAGGATTTCTTGCCTTCAATCGTACCCAAGAATCGGCTGTAACTGATTGAATGAATGGTATAAAATTTCTGTCTGTAAATAGTATACGGGCACCACTCATTTGCACCTTTATACCTGGGCAAGAAGTTTCAGTGTGAGCTTCAATGCTTGTGCATTCATTCAATGCGTTCACCCGCCGTGAAAACCATGCATGTGGTGTATATAGCCAGTATCCATTTGGCCCAGTGAAAGGTACGCCCTTGACATTTATCTCGTGATGCAATGCTTGTTTTTGTTGAGGATACTGGCCTTGCTTAGTATCAAAATGAAAATCAAACCTGTGCATAATCTTGAAAGCAGACCTCGTATCAAAATTATCATCAACTTTGCAACAAACATACAGGGCAAATCCTCTCCACGGCTGCAAACTATCATTGTCCAACTCCCTAGGCATCTGCATTGTTACAGATGAACTGCTGCTTTGAGTCCTAAACCAGCTTGGTACTTTGTGAGCTGCAGATGAGAATCCGAAGCTTGGCCTCAAGGATTGAGTCATATCTGCCTGCACATTGTAATTTTAGAATGAAATTATTGTTAAATGCGAGTGCATTAATCAATAGATTTACGGAAAGCAAGTTGACCTCAAGATCATGATCTCGTTGAAGCCATGCTATGAATGGTAAGGCTGAAATTACAAGTCCATACGTGTGAGATCTTGACCGCTTAATAATATGGAGGTATTGTTCCTTATCTGAATGCCATGAATACCAGACTTCATACTGATCAGAATCACTTCTCAGAGAGATACAACCATCCGCTGAGACACGTTCTATGCTTTTTGGGAGCTTTGGTAATGACTGCAAGTTGATACAGTTCTTTACTAGAAGCTCTTTAAGTTTAGGAAGTCGGCAGATGCTTTCAGGTATGCTTGTGAAATTGTTTCCAATCAGATTCAAATCCCTTAGTGACGACAGAGAGTCCAAATCATCAGGGAGTGCTCCATCCAATAGGTTGCAATCACTAAAGTTAAGAGATGTAATACAGTATAAACCTTGGAATGAAGAAGGTAGCAACAAGGCCATTCCAGGGCAAACAGCTGTAAACCGGCCATGCATCTGTAAAGTAGATAGCCGTCCTTCGCATCCAGAGCAAGATAGGAGTTTGGGGTTCGGGCGATGGACAATGGATGATGGAATTTCTCTTACAGCAGTTCCACTAATATCAAGCTCTTCCAAACTTTCAACACCCCCAATTTGCTCTGGAATTTCCTCAAGACTTGTACAACCTGATAGAATTGAAAGATATCAAAAAGAATGCATATGAGGTATGGAGGAGAATGTTTTGAATTTGATGATGTTATTAGGGTGCCAAGCACCTGTATTTATACATGTACAGAACTTGATCAATGGGAGCCATCAACGGCAATGTTACAAAGGTCAGCTATCTACATTTATACATAATCAATCTTGTTTATTGTGGCAGACAGATTTCGTGGAGATTGACTGATTTATGGGGATAAAGTTGACTTGTGGTGATTTGCTGTTATCACACCCCCGCAAGCTGAGAGAGCTAGGCAGCACTGACAGCTTGGACAACAACAAAGAGAAACGTTGGGAAGACAAGCCTTTTGTGAACACGTCGGCAATTTGATCATAGGTAGACACATAATTCACCAATAATTCTCCACGAACAACCTTCTCCTGAACATAGTGATAGTCAATTTCAATGTGCCGGGTTCGAGCATGGAAGACCGGATTGGAGGCAAGAGACATAGCACTGATGTTGTCACACCATAAGATTGGTCGTGAAAGCGGAAGTCGCAAATCTCGAAACAATGCTCGAAACCAAGAGAGTGCAGCAGCTGTATATGCAAGTTGACGGTACTCGGCTTCGGTACTGGACCGGGAAACACCGCCTTGTTTCTTGGCACTCCAAGATATAAGATTGGTACCAAGATAGAGACAATAGCCACCCGTCGAACAACGGTCATCAGGATCACCCGCATAATCAGCATCGGAATAAGCATGAAGAGATAAAGAACCAGATTTGAATAACAAACCATGAGTGGGTGTGCCTTTGAGATAGCGAAGTATTCGTTTCACAGCAACCATATGAGTCGTCGTTGGTTGATGCATGAATTGACACACTTGGTTGACGGCGAAGGCGATATCCGGGTGAGTAAGGGTGAGATATTGGAGAGCCCCGACGATGCTACGGTATTGTGATGCATCAGGAAGTGGATCTCCTTCGTACAAACTGAGGCGGCTGCCTGCAACTGCAGGTGTGCGAACTGGCTTGGAATCTTGCATATGTGAGCGAACAAGCAGATCTCTAATGTACTTTTGTTGGGTAATGGAGAGACCATTAGAAACGGGTGTGATTTCCATTCCCAAGAAATAATGAACTGGCCCAAGATCTTTCATGGAGAAGAGTTGACCCAAATCATGAATAAGAGTGCTAATCTGATTTGGGGCATTGCCTGTAACAAGAATATCGTCCACATATATTAACAAATAGGGAAATTATCTGTTTTGTCACTTTCGGGAGGCTTTCATTCCAATTTGTCCACGGGCAGCGGGCTGTTCTGTGAGTAGCCAAAATACTGTGCAAATTTTGCAAATAAGCCCCTCATATATAAAGGCATATTTACTGGCCAGGTCCCTCCTTTCATCTCCTCTCCATCTTCCATTTCCGTTCTGTGAGTTTCCGCTCATTTCATCGTCCTCTGATTAGTCTCATCAAAACCCAAGTCCAAATATCTGACCTATGGTCCCTTTTCAATGAAAGTTCGATTCTTTGCTATGCTGCTATTACTAGGTTTATCGTCGTTTCCATGAAGACCCAGGATCCGAATCCGAAACCAACTCGATTTCCGGGCGACCCATTAGAAAATCGAGTCAGAAGAACCAAACCTAGAAAAGGATTGTGATTGAGAACATCTACGAGGGCCGAGCCTAGCCTAGTGATGGCGCGGCGGTGCAGATGACCTTGTTGTTCTTCACAGCCCGCCCAAACTTCTGGGTCCGAGCCTATCGAGGTTAGGATCTTCGGCTCTCATTTGTGATATTGTAATTGAGCAATTTGCCTTCTGCAGTCTCTACATCTTTACTGATTGAACTGGGTTTGTTAGTGAAAAGATTGAATTCTAATTTTTGGGTTTGGGTCCAAAGAAATTTGGAAATTCAAGGTTTCGAAAATTGTAGGAGATTGATTGGGGGGTTTTGTGTGTTTTGCTTATAATTGTTGAGCTTGATCTCTAATTACTAAGAGTTGTTGATTAAATGGCGGCAGGGCGAGTTGATGTGTTGAGAAGAAGCGATTATCATAAATATCGTAAGAGAAAATTCGAGTCTTATAGGAACAGGGGTGATGGTGTCAAAGACAGGAATGGATACCATTTGCAGGTTGATGTGCGCAACTCAAGAGGACCTGAAGGGTTGTCAAGGCCTCAGAGCCGAGTCGGAAAACCCGAAAGATTGAAAATGCGGTTCAGTTACCTCCTGAAAAGAAGAGGAAGTTTTCACCTATTGTATGGGACTTGGTAGAGAAGGTAGGTAGTGAGAGTCTCATCAAAGAATGGAGTTGTTCCTTTGTCCACTCATCATACGACTCCAGCAAGACCATCTGAAGTCCTTTCAGATGCTGTTTCTAAAGGAGGCGTTTCAAATTCTCCGGCTTCAGTGATTAAACCTTCTGTTATGGTTTGGTTGGGAGTTCTCAATTGGAAGCTCCAACTGATTTGTCTATACAACTGCATTATGAGCAAGCGGCTTGGTTTGTCAAAGTTGTTTGCAAATGGATAAATTTTGATGCTTCCCATTTCTCCTAAGTGTCTTCAGCTCGAGCTTTAAAGCTCTCAATGCTATATGTAATCAATGATGATGGAATGATGCTCGCTGTGTGATATTTTCATCGAATGTGTAATAGTATTTCAAAATAGAATTGAGAAATTAATTTTGAATAGCACTATGGAGTAATTTTCGTTCTGAATTTGGAAGGTTCACCTATATGCTTCAGGTTGCAATTGCAGTTGGTCGTTTTTATGATTATAACGTTGTATGTGATCAATCAAGCCCTTGTATTTGACATTAAAGTTGAGAACTGCACTGTTGCTTATGTAGATTGGTGTTGTTCTCCTATGTTCTGCTACAGCAAGCAGCATCATGGATCTTCAAAAAAAATTTGGTTTATTATTTTGAGTTTCATTTATTTCCAACGAACACGTTTTCGTTGTATTTGTTTTCCGAAATGCATATTAAAATCCCGAAAATATGAGAGTTTAACACTATGGTTGTTCTATGAATCCCCTAAATTGACTATGACTACTCTACGTCTACACTATAATTGCACTATGATAGTTCTATGAATTGCCCAAATTGACTATGACTACACTATATGTACACTATAATTGCACTATGACTACTCTATGTCTACACTATAATTGCACTATGGTAGTTCTATGAATCGCCCAAATTGACTATGACTACATTATATGTACACTATAATTGCACTATGACTACTATATGTCTATATTATAATTGCACTATGGCTACACTATATGTACACTATAATTGCACTATGACTACTCTACGTCTACACTATAATTGCACTATGGTAGTTCTATAAATCGCCCAAATTGACTATGACTACACTATATGTACACTATAATTGCACTATGACTACTCTATGTCTACACTATAATTGCACTATGGCTACACTATATGTACACTATAATTGCACTATGACTACTCTACGTCTACACTATAATTGCACTATGGTAGTTCTATGAATCGCCCAAATTAACTATGACTACACTATATGTACACTGTAATTGCACTATGACTACTCTATGTCTACACCATAATTGCACTATGACTACATTATATGTACACTATAATTGCACTATGACTACTATATGTCTACACTATAATTGCACTATAGCTACACTATATGTACACTATAATTGCACTATGACTACTCTACGTCTACACTATAATTGCACTATGGTAGTTCTATGAATCGCCCAAATTAACTATGACTACACTATATGTACACTATAATTGCACTATGACTACTCTATGTCTACACTATAATGGCACTATGGCTACACTATATGTACACTATAATAGCACTATGACTACTCTAGGTCTACATTATAATTGCACTATAGCTACACTATATGTACACTATAATTGCACTATGACTACTCTACGTCTACACTATAATTGCACTATGACTACTCTACGTTTACACTATAATTACACTATGGTAGTTCTATGAATCGCCCAAATTAACTATGACTACACTATATGTACACTATAATTACACTACAGAACGATAAAGGTTTATGTGTGTACTATGAAGGAAGTGTGTACAAGTGTAGTAAATAACTATGAAGATTATATAGGCATAATGAAGCAGGTAGGATGTAATACTATGGTCAACTCTTGAGTAGCCTTTCTTTACACATGATTTGCCCTCCTCCCACGTGCCATGAGTGTGTTACTGAAGCCAATGTAGGATTGGTTTCCTGTAAAATTATGCAGCGGCATATGCAACTCAAAAACGGAAAAGTTCAAGCTCAAAATTGAGGTTTAAAATGCAGTTTTCAAAAAACATTTCTTCCAATCATCCTATGTCGTCCATTTTCAAACCAAATTATATTCATATCCAATATTACACATTAAACTTCTCAAATCACATGTTGGTAATCAACCAGAGTAAAAAACTACAAGCTTTTTCCACATCATCAACATCATATTCATTCAGTGGACATCATGATCATATTCATTACAAACCAAGTCCAAATCATATCCAAATTACAGTACACATTCAAGGACTTCCAAAACATGCTTACTTTCAATGGATTTTGATCACGTTAAATAATCCATGAGAGTTTGCCTTCCACAAATACAAAAGTCATTCTAATTTATCCGATTGAAACACAACATTTTGTTGCAACTAGGAACAAAAAATATGGTGCCACCAACAAATTAAGTATGTGAAGTGGTCGGAAGAGGAATTGCTGCTTTGCACGTACCTCGGTAGTGACCAGTCCCACCGCACCTTGAACATAATTTTGATGTCCTCTCCTCTCCTTGCGACAGAAGTCTCTGCTTCTTACGACGACCAGGCATCACTTTTGATATAGGAGGAAGGACAACCACATTCTTAACACTATCAGGAGTCTCCCAATTACCATCTGGATGCACAGGAAAAATAGGTTCTGAGTACGCAGCCTCCCAAAATTCTCTAGAGTAAAAAGGTGAGGCCAATCGATAAACCGAGAAGTTCATCACCCTACACACGGCCAGGGCATGCTTGCAAGGAAGTTGTTCAAGATCAAACTTCTTGCAAGAACATGTTTTTAAGGCCAAATTAACCTCCCCATCCAAACGTCCATCCCTAACATAGTAGATATGCTGATCCAACCGTACGACATTCATTTGTGCAGCTGCTGCAAGTCTTTTCTTCAATTTCCTCTCACCAAATTTAGGGCAAAGTCGAGATTGGCATTTAGTTGCTTTTTGCAAACGTTCAGTCCACCATCGCTGCAATACACTCCTGATGTGGTCCACCAATTGTTGCACTGGGAGCAACCTTGCATGGCGTAAAATTGAATTAACCGACTCTGCAATGTTTGTAGTCATCACATTGTACCTTCGACCGTCACAATGGGCACGAGACCACTTCAGCAGGCCTATATCAGACAAATATTTGCGCACTTCAGGCTCTGTAATCTTAGAAAAATGGTTGTTGAACTCAGCCATGCGATATGACTTGGCAGCACGATCAAACTGATACAGAGCTTCATCATATTTCTTCATGCTGAAGGCGGATTTCATGTTTCCTTTGAGGTGAAAATAACACACCCCGTGCTTGGCCCGATCAAACACCTTGGAGAATGCAGTAGCAATTTCTGCTTTTCTGTCGGAGACAACTACAAGGTTCGGATCATCACCAATAACATCCATGAGTTTTGTGAAAAACCACATCCATGATTCATTGGTCTCCAAATCAGCAAGACCAAAAGCAAGAGGATATATTTGTCGATTTCCATCAAAAGCTGTTGCAACAAACATAATCCCTCTAAACTTGCACTTTAAAAAAGTGGCATCAACAGCAAGAACAGGCCTCATCGTTGACTTAAAACCCCTAATGCACTGTCCAAGTGCCATAAAGAAATACTTGAAGTGTCTACCACCTTCAGTATGAATCGCTGTTACTGTTCCAGGATTTCTTCGCTCCAACTCATAGCAATAAGATGGTAGTCGAGCATAAGATTCCTCAGGACTCCCTCTTATTTTTTCGAAAGCCAATTCCCTACTTCTCCAAGCTGTGGGATACGATATATGCATACCCAATCGATGTTTAACATCATTGATGATATCATTTGCTGTCACAAGACTACTTGGATCCTTGAACTTGTATTGAATTGTATCACTAACTACTCCTTTCAAGCATTGCTTTTTCGTAGAGGTTCTTGCAAGTATGTCGCACTCATGTATGCCATGGTAGTCTCGAATCACAAACACAGTACCCCTTCCTATTTGATGGCTTTTGATAAACCATGGACAATTAGTCTCCCAACATATAACGTTTAGTCTTGTTTTGTTGCTACGGGAGACTCGGTATTGAAAAAATTGGCGTGTAGCGGCTAACGCAATAGTCGATGCAAGCACACCCTTAGATGAAAAGACAGCTCCAATTCTGAAATCAGCTTGCCATTCTCCGCTTCCAATACCCTTTGCATAATCACTGTCTTGGGGTCTATGATTAAATGATGTTGGGTACCCATACTTTCTTTTTTGATTTGCAATCCCCACACCAATAGAACCTTCATTCACACTGCCTCTCTCATTACTCTGACGCTTGACATGTTGCTGCTCATCATTAACTTCATTGCTGACAGGTTGCTCGCCAACATTTGCTTCTTTATCAACATGACCATTTTCTTGGTTATCCATGTGTTGTTGCTGGCCAACAAATTGTTGAGGCTCCACAACATGCTGCCTGCATAGATGAAAATTGCTAGTAGGCAAGCTCCCTTCAGTTACTTCATTTAACCCAGCACTCTCTGAATTGTTCCCATTTTGATCTGCTACTTCAACCGAAGCAAAATCTTCAACTATTCCACTACCTCCCTTCTCATTTGAACCCCCAACACAATTTACGTCTTTATATCGAAAGCTTGCTAGTAGAGGAACAACCTTCGATGTAATCACTTCCTTGTTGTACTTCAGAAAGTATTTTAAATCTGTGTCATCTTCAATTTCTATGTGTGAGCTTCCCATTTCTGAAAGCGGTGCGGGGTACTTCAAATCAAGAATATGATCAATTCCATCAACCTTGCTAAGCGCACGTATCTTCTGTTCTAGGTCATGTTTGGTTATATTTGGAAAGACCATTATCCCTTTCTTTTTTCCTCCTTCATATACTGCATTTTTCCCCGAGATAACCCATTTTCCATTATACACCAGCATGATTCCCTCATGGCCATCCATCCTGCAATGAACCATATATCAATATTGTATGATCAAAACTGCAAGTGCAATGCAAGTCCATCAAAATTTCTTACATAGCCCTTACATTGTACCTGTTGGAATATAATAGTATTGCTAATCCATACTTAGTCCACATCTTAATGCAATAGTAGTGTATTTAGTTAATAAGATGTCGAAGATTTCACTTTAAGTATCCTAATATGTATATGGATATGCTAACCCAATTAATGCAAACACTAAGGAAGTGGTATATAATCGCATGGGAAAGTATAGGTCTCATCTTATATTTTTGTAAAACACATATTGACAGGGACAATTTTACGCTGCACAAGCTTGAGCAGCCTCACGCTGCTTCAATTGTCACTATGCGCACACTACGGATACACTATGACTACACTATAAATCTTTGTGACCTCGTGAACAGTATAAGTCACGGAACCGATTGATGTCACCGTAGTGTACGCATAGTGTGTGTATAGTGTATCCGTAGTGTGCGCATAGTGACAATTGAAGCAGCGTGAGGCTGCTCAAGCTTGTGCGGCGTAAAATTTTCCACCCCAAGGTACCAACATAGTCATACAATCAGCATATAATCCTCAGCAAAAATTTCTCATACCCAACAAAACTCGTTCAATTTCAAGCACTTTATGCATACATTTTCACAAATGAAATTCCCAGAACCTAACAATTTGAATTACAATATGTTTTGGCATATCCTTACAATTCCCAGTGATTTTCGATTGATATATATGATGGCAAAGTCCCTAGAATTGTAGATCAATCACGAATAAAATTCAAGAAATTTCAATACCTTTTGGGTTACCAACTTTCTTTGGAGAAGAGAGATGATGATATAGGATGGCAAATTGTCCGACCGGAAACAATGGAGATTGGGGAAAGAGAATCGTGGTTTCTCTTTCCCTTGGGTTCGGCGTCGTTGTTGCAGCAAGAGAGAGCCAAAAGAAGCAGAAAAGAAATTGGGGTTTCTATGGGGGAGATATGTGTTTTGATGCTAGGGGCATATTTGCAAAATTTGCACAGTATTTTGGCTACTCAGAGAACAGCCCGCTGCCCGTGGACAAAATGGAATGAAAGCCTCCCGAAAGTGACAAAACAGATAATTTCCCTAACAAATAGAGGGGGAAGAAGATGGAAGGAAGGGGGGGAGGGGGGGGGAGGCCGGGGGGGGGGGGGGGAGAAACTTAAGTAGGGGGGGGGGGGGGGGGGGAAAGGAGGGGGGGCGGGGGGGGTTCTTTTAGCCGATCGGGGGGGGGCCGTCGCCCATGTTTTGGGGTTTTGGATCGTCAGACCCCCCCCCCCGCCGGCGCGTGTTTTTTTTCTTCTTCCTATTCCCCCCCAAGAAATATTGCCTTCCTTCTATTTTTTTCGCGGGGAAAAAAAATGAATAGAGAAGGGAAGGGGGGGGGGGGAGGGGGGGGGGTGTCTTGTTGGGGTGGGGGTCTCCCCAAAACCCAACCCCTCTTTTTTGTGGAACCCTTTTCCCACAAGGCGGGCTTTAAAACGTTGAATGGAGCCGTCAGAGTTGCGCTTCACATGAAACATGATACGACCCGTTCCGAAAATTTTCCCAAAATATCGTGAAATGACCAAAATGCCCTTAGATGGTCAAACGTTGACTTTGTGAATAGTATGAATTTACATATTCGATATTGTACTCTTTGCGAAGAGCTCTTCGATACGAATGCGTCCGCGGAGACGGAATCGGAATTCGAGTTGTAATGAATAAGTTATGGACGGAAAACGATTACGTGAAGAAGTGGGTTGTGATATGTGGCAGGCCATGATTGGCCAATGCCACAGTGTCAGCCAATTATTGGCCAGCACTGTGTTGGGCTTTAAAACCCAGAAGAAAACCCGTGGGCTTGCATTTTTCCGGAAACCCGAACTCGCACCCACGCGCCGCCATCCTTCACCGTCGTTGACTCGCCGGCGGCCACGGATCGGAGAAACTGAACCCAGAAACAGCTTCCCCTCGCCGAGACGAAGCCGAAGCACCCCACATCGTCGACGGAAACCCACGGAATCGCCGGGAACAAGACGAACGGAATCCGCGAGCTTTCCGGCGTGATTCCGGCCAGCACAGTGCAAGGTGAGTTCTAAAAGTTATAGATTTGAATTCCTTGGCTTCCATAGATGAATTTTGATATAAGGATCGTTGAATTTGGTTGAGAATTGAGGAAGATAGAGGGTTTTGAAATCGGATGAATAGTCACCGGAAAATTCCCAGTTTTCGAGGACGCCGCGTGGAGGCCACCTCAGTGTTGAGTCAGCGCCACGTCAGCACTGTGTCAGTGCCACGTCAGCGCCGGAGTGCTGACGTCAGCAAACGTTGACCGGTGTTGACCAAGTTGACCGACCACTTTTCCGAGTGGAAACGACATTCCGGATCCAATGGCGAACTTCATTTTGCCATCCGAGATACGGTTATACCCCGATTGAGCAAAACAAGGAAAAGTAGGGTTTCTCGGTTATTCGTTAAGTTTCGGTTATTAACTGTGGATTATTGGGATTGTTAGGTGATCAGATTTCGAGAAATCAGCATAACCAAATTGTGCCTGCTGAGGAGGACGACGACGATCGCCCGGTGTCACTGTGAGTGGACGGGTTTGGTTTTAAATGTTGTTTGAGTGTGCTTTGTTTTCGTATATTTATATTCGTATGTTTTTATGCTTATAAATTGGTTATGCTGCTGGTTGTGACTATTGTTGGTAGTCGTTGCTTGGTTGTTCCTAGGTAGTTTGTTTGTGATTAGTACTATTAGGGGCGCATTATATGGATCGGGTGGTATGGCCCTCGTCCATTAAATCATGGTCTGGGAGGTATGGCCCTCGTCCATGAGATCACGTGGGAACGCTATTTGGACGGGTGATATGGTCCTCGTTCATGAGAGATATATCTCGGTCGGGTGATATGGCTCTCGACCACACATTATATCTTGGACGGGTGATATGGCCCTCGTTCATGAGAGGTATATCTCGGTCGGGTGATATGACCCTCGACCGCATTACGTTGTAGTGTTGGGAATGTTTTGTGTATATAGGTTGCTTGGATGTTAGTTACTGTACGTGTTGGCTGGATTGAGGTATGGTATTATTGTATTATCTGTTTTGACAGAGGGGGTTATTGGCATATCTGTTAAATGTTTTTCACTGACTTCTTTTTCCGTCCACTCACCCTTGTTTTTGCGCCCCCTCAGGATATGATTCTGAAGTGCATCACCGAGACGACTGAGACCCCCCGATAGCTCTACTTCCATCAACGAAGGGTAGGAGATCTTCGTTGTCTTTGTCAGGCAGGTTATGAGTTAAGCTGTACAGCTGTGTATTCCGCCCTTGGGGGCAATTGTAGTGTGTTGTTTTCTCTTCCGCTGTAGATGCTCTGATATTATATTGTATTCTTTTTCTTCCGTTTTTGTCTCTTTTAGTTGTTTAAGGCTTCGTCACTCTTTGGGGGTGATGGCCGCACTCCCGGGCCCACTTTTTGGGTCGGGGTGTGTCAAAACACCCACTTGTTAGGCAATACATTCATGTCTGGTCGCCGAGGAACCAAGACCCAAGTGCCCGCTTGTTGAAGAGCATTGAATTCGTCAGCCATGGCAACCCTCCATTCTGTGTGCTTGTTGGCCTGGGTAAAACAAGTGGGCTCAATAATATCATTAGTAGCCGGTAAAAGAGCAGAGAGAGCATATTTAGGATTGGGCTTACGAACACCGTGCTTACCACGAGTCACCATAGAATGGGTATTAGAAGATCTTACCAGAGCAGTGGGGTGAGGAGAGGAACTTGGAGGAGCAGCGGCGGCTACAATTGGTGTGGGGCGTCTGAGGTAAACTAGAAGTGGTTGTGTAGGAGATTGAGTTGTGGGTGGTGGAGAATTAAGTGGGTGGGTATGGGGTGCTACATGGGCTTGGCTAGAAGGTGAGAATTTGGCTTGGGGATTAGGTGTGGGTGGTTGGGATAATGCGTGTATGTTGGAAGCTGCTTGGGTTTGACTAGAAGGTGGTATTTGTGGGTGGGGTGAAGATGTGGGCTGCAAACTAGTGGGGAGTGGAGGGCCTGCTATGTGGATGGGCTGCGCAAAATTTGATGAGGCGGAAGACACCCCCGGAGAAGGAGCAGCGGTGATCTCTTTAAATGGGAAAGTAGTCTCATCAAATAAGACATGCCTGGAGAGGAAAACACGATTGGTGGAAATATTTAAGCACCGATACCCGTGATGATTTAATGAATAACCAAGAAAAACACATTTAGCAGAGCGGGGTTGTAATTTATGTTGATTATATGGTCTCAATAATGGAAAACAAGTGCACCCAAAAGTTTTAAGAAATTGATAATTGGGACTTTTATTGAACAATAATTGATAAGGAGAGATGAAGTTTAAAACTTTGGAGGGCAAGCGATTTATGAGGTAAACAGCAGTGTGTATGGCCTCGGCCCAATAAGAATTAGGCATCGAGGCATGAGCCAACAAAGTCATTCCAGTTTCAACGATGTGTCGATGTTTGCGCTCGGCAAGCCCATTTTGTTTGGGGTGGTGAGGACATGAAATACGATGGGCAATTCCATGCTTAGCTAAAAAATCGACAAAAAGTTTACTAGTATACTCACCACCCCCATCAGTTTGGAAGGATTTGATAGTGGTGGAAAACATATTTTCAACCAAAGATTTAAAAATTTGAAAGTGGGTGAAAACCTCCGATTTTAGCTTCATAGGATAGATCCAGGAGTAACGAGAAAAATCATCAACAAATAACACATAATACTTAAAACCGGAAATAGAAGAAACGGGAGAACTCCACACATCGGAATGAATTAATTGAAGAGGATGTTGACTTTGCGAGGGAGAAGAATAAAAAGGTAGCTTCATAGATTTCCCTAATGGGCAAGCATGACAAACAAAATCTGAAATATTGTTTTTGCCAACAGTTGGCAATTTATTACTAGAAACCAAATTATTCAAAACAGAAATAGATGGATGCCCAAGTCTCAAGTGCCAAATATTTCCACCAACGCGAACACCATGAAGAGCAGCATGAGCAGACGATGTCTTAGTTGATGATGGGGAAAAGGGATAGAGACCATTACTGCTCGGGCCCTGAAAAAGGATCTTCCGTGTCGCCAGATCCTGTACATAAAAGAAATCAGGAAAGAAAGTGAAAAAACAATTGTTATCTTGGGCGAATTTATTGACTGACAAGAGATGGCTAGAAGCAGTGGGACAATGAAGAATATCTTTTAAAGTATATGGAAGATGATTTAGAGAAATATGGGAAGAACCAATGTGTGCAATTTGCAAACCTGTGCCTCCAAGCACTCCTCTAACAGAGTCACCGCCACTATACTCACGAACAAGATCTAAGTTACCCAAATCATTGGTGATGTGTGAATTGGCACCAGTGTCCGCAATCCAATTGGAGGTGCCGGCAGCGGAGCCATTTTGAGCAAGGTAACCCGTGAGCCTAGGTGCAGGAAGGCGGCCTTCAAAGGCAAGATTGAGGCGCTGAGGACAGTCACGAGCAAGATGGCCATGTTGTTCACAGATTTGGCAGCGAGGACGGAACCGAGAGGAAGACGCACTACCATTAGAAGACTTGTGGGCCGCCGGGGAGGAGCCCAAAATTCCAGCACCAGAATTGTTGGAATTGAAAGCACCACCAGATCGGTTGTTACGGGAGGATCCTTGTCTGGAACCAGAGCCAGAAGCATTAGGAGAAAAACCAGATCTAAAACCACCACCATTATTACCTGAAAAACCACGACCACGACCACCACGGCCACCTCCATTACGGCCTTGTCCCCGACCACGAGAGGCTGCAAGAGTATGAATGGCACCATCATTTTGAGGAGGAACAGGCTGAAGACGCTGTTCTGCAGCGAGAAGCAGAGATTCGAGACCGGCATAAGTGATTGGAGTGTCTCTTGCTTGGGCAGCAGCTATTGTATTCTCATACATAGGCCCAACATTAGACATGATGATGGTGATGAGTTCCTTGTCAGAAACGGGATCCCCGGCAACGGCAAGGCTATCAGCAATGGTATTGACTTTGTCCAGATAATCAGAGATGGAATATCACCACGAAGAGTACGAAGCAACTCACTACGAAGTTGCAACATACGATTTTGGTTCTGAACAGAAAAGCGACTCTCAAGGGCGAGCCAAACATCACGGGCGGTTGAGTGACGGGTGACAGTGAGAAGGAGGGTGGGAGAAAGAGATCCAGTGATCCAAGATAATACGGTCTGGTCCTTTTGGACCCAGACATCATAAGTAGGATTGGGGACATCAGCAACAGCGGCTGCAGCGGCATCGGCACCCGCTTCTCTTGCGGCAGGAATGAGCTTTGGAGGGCACGATTCAGTGCCATCAATGATTGAATCAAGACGATGGCTGCGAATAATGGGGAGAATCTGAGCAAGCCACAACGAATAATTGGACCTGTTCAGTTTGATGGATAATGAGTGGTGGACATTAGGAAGGAAGGTGTTTGGAATTGAAGAAGTGGAATTGGTGTTGGCAGCCATGGGTAATGTATTGTATTTTGATGTATAGCTAGGTGTTTTCATGCATTATGTACTGCAGACAAACAACTCAAGCCTTGTATTTTACAGTATTTGATTTCTTGTATGTAAAGTTTGTATCTTTGTGTTTGTTTGTAACTGGAAATGAACAAAACGTAATGCAAGCTCAAACAACTGTGGCTGCTATTCTTTCATTCATATAACTCAGTCACTTACAAAAATGCTAGCTAGGGTAACAAAGCTTTATACTTGGTTCAATTACATCACAGCCTTACAAATGGCTTAATCCCAGACAACCTAAGCTACCAAACTGCAGGACCACTTTCTGATAAGGCATCTGGAGATTCTTGTTTTCTTCTGCTGAGTCATAGAGACGTTGGCTGAGTCACCTTGCTCTTCAAGTCAGCTTCTTAATTCAAACTTCAACTTGAACTTGGCGCCAATCAACTTCATTGCTATGCCAGCAGTTTTACTTCCAACACTCCCCTAAAACTGCTTCCTTACACCTAGCAATTCTCTTAGGTAATAGAACTTTTCACCTGCAACTGCCTTGGTGTAGATATCAGCAACTTGATGATCTGTACTGCAGTAGATCATCTCAACTTCTTTGTCCTCGATTGCATCTCTAATGAAATGATGCTTCAATGCAATGTGCTTGGACTTGTTGTGAGAAACAGGGTTCTTGGACATTGCTATTGCTGGCTGACTATCACACATCAATGGTGTAGCACATATCTGTTTTAGATCAAAATCTTCTAAAACCCTCCTCAACCAAATGGCCTGTGATGTGCAGATAGCAGCTGCTACATACTCAGCCTCAGCTGAAGATTGTGCAACTGATTGTTGCTTCTTCGATTGCCAACAAAAAGCTCCTGTTCCCAAACTAAACATGTAGCCTGAGGTGCTTCTTGATGTATCTTGACAGCCTCCCCAATCACTGTCACAGAAACCTATTAACTGTGGAGTTGTACCACTTTCATACATGACTCCAAGGTCTAGTGTTCCTTTGACATACCTGAGTACTCTCTTTGCCACTCCATAGTGAGTTTCACTTGGACTATGCATGTATCTTGACAATATCCCAGTGGCATACACAATGTCAGGCCTTGTAGCTGTCAGATAATTCAGACTTCCTACCAAACTCCTATACTTCTTTTCATCAGCTGGTGCACTTCCATCATCTCTAGATAGTTTCTCACCTTCAATCATGGGAGTCACATTTGGATTGCATTGACTCAATCCAAACTTGTCAAGCAATTCCTTTGCATACTTCCTCTGTGAAATGTGAATCCCTTCTTCTGATTGCACAATACTGATTCCCAGAAAGTAGTGTAGTCTTCCCAGATCACTCATCTCATATTTCTTCAACATTTCATCCTTGAATTCAGCAAGCATCTTCTCACTACTACCTGTGTAGATTATGTCATCTACATACAATGAAATAATGAGAATTCCATCATTTCCTTCCTTCTTCACATACAGTGTAGCTTCATTCCTGCTTCTGTCAAAACCAGAAGTTGTGAAATGCTTATCAATTTCACCATACCAAGCTCTGGGAGCTTGCTTCAGTCCATACAGGGCTTTCTTCAACTTATACACCTTATGCTCTTCATTTTCAACTTCAAAGCCTTGTGGTTGAGCCACATACACCTCTTCTGTTAAAAATTCCATTCAGGAAGGCAGATTTGACATCCAGTTGATATAATACCCATTTCTTCTGTGCAGCAATGGATAGTAGCATTCTGATAGTATCCAATCTTGCCACAGGAGCATATGTTTCATTGTAGTCCACTCCTGGTTGCTGTGAGTATCCTTTAGCAACTAATCTAGCTTTCTTCCTTTCTACTGAGCCATCAGACTTCAACTTAGTTTTGTAAATCCACCTCACACCAATAACATCCTTTTCTGCAGGTCTCTCTACAAGTTCCCAAGTCCCATTCTTTTCTATAACAGCAATCTCCTCCTCCATAGCCTTCTGCCATTCAACATCTGCTGCTGCTTCTTCAAAATTTCCAGGTTCTGTACTGCAGAAATTGCATCTGGCATACACTTCATTCAAGTTTCTGAACTTTCTTGGAGCATTAGGGGTTGATTCCATTGCTGAGCTGGGAATCGATGTAGGAGTAGTCAAACTTTGTTGAATTTGAGCTGGTGTAGTAGGTTCTGAAGTTCCAGAACTCTCTCCTTGCACTTGTTCTGGTTCTTCTTCAATCTGATCTTGATAGGTTGAGACTGAGATGCAAATATCTTGTTTCTTCCAATCCCAAGCTGCAGATTCATCAAATATCACATCTTTGCTAGTGATCACTTTGTTTCTCTTCAAATCAAATAACCTGTAGCCTTTAGTGTGATTTGCATAGCCAATGAAAATGCATCTCTCCCCTTTCCCTTCAAGCTTATGTCTATGCTCTTTTGGAATGTGAACATATGCAATTGATCCAAACACTCTCATATGTGAAACTGATGGCTTCCTACCACTCCAAGCTTCTATAGGTGTTATATTGTCAACTGCTTTGGTTGGACTCCTATTCAGCAAGTAAACAGCAGTATTTACTGCTTCTCCCCAGAACTCATAAGGTAAGTTCTTCTCATGTAACATAGATCTCCCCATTTCAACTATGGTTCGATTTTTCCTCTCTGAGACTCCATTTTGCTCAGGGGTGTAAGCTGTGGTCAACTGCTTCTCTATTCCCAGTTCTTCATAGAAATTCTGGAATTCTGCAGAAGTATATTCACCACCTCGATCACTTCTTAATCTCTTGAGTTGCAGACCACTTTGCCTCTCAACCATTGATTTGAACTTCTTAAATACTCCAAACACTTCTGACTTATTTCTCAAGAAGTATACCCAAATCATTCTTGAGTAGTCATCAGTAAAGGTCAGAAAGTAACAATTTCCAGCATGTGTTTGTGTCTTCATAGGGCCACAGACATCAGAATGTACTAACTCCAGCTTCTGTGTAGCTCTCCAAGCATTCTCCTTTGGGAATGGCATTCTGTGCTGCTTACCACTTACACAACCTGCACACACTTCTGATCCTTGTGTGATTTGTGGTAGACCATAAACCATCTCCTTCTCAAACAAATTCTTCAAGCTTCCATAGTTCAGGTGTCCAAGTCTCTGGTGCCACATTCTTGAAGATCCATTTATTTCCATCTTCAATGCTACAGTTTGCACATATCTGAAGAACAATGGAAATATTCTGTTTCCTCTTTTCCTGACTTTGGCTATCAGAATACTCTTGTCTTCCTTGTCTGTTATTTCACAGTGGCCATCTCTAAAGTACACTTCATGGCCATTTTCCATCAATTGACCAACACTTAAGAGATTCTGATCTATTGTAGGCACATACATCACTTCATCAATGTAGCTTGTCCCTTTTGCAGTTTCCAAAGCTAACCTGCCAATGCCAGCTACATCACTCCAAACCTTTATCCCCATTTTCACCTTTGTATGCACACTTTCATCAAGATCCACAAACATGTTTCTGTTCCTGGTCATGTGGTTTGAACAGGCACTATCCACATACCAAGCTTCATCATCACTAATTGTGGCAGCATGACACACATAGAATGCATTAGCATCTGCAATGGGAGCTTCAACATAATTTGCTCTCTGGTTTGGTAGCTTGACATGACAGTCCTTGGCCATGTGATTAAACTTGTTACACCTTCTACATCTTGGCTTTCCCTTGAACCAACACTCTTCTGTAACATGGCTTGTTTTGTCACATATTCTGCACTTCTGTCCACTGTTACTGCTAACAAATTGGGCTGAGGCTTCTTCTTTGTGTTTTGGTTCATAATGGGATTTCTGCTTGTTCTTGTGATCCTTCTTTTCTCCTTTAGGCTTGTTATTTTGACTCTTTCCCTTTTCTGCATTTCTGTGAACTGACATAGCAGAAAATGCAGTCTCTAAGGCATTTTCAGAGTGCCTTTGTTGTCTCTGATCAAAAGCCTTCATCGAGCCTTTAACTTCTTCAAATGTCAGTGTTGACAAGTTCTTGGTTTCCTCAATATACTCACAATAGGATCAAATTTCTGAGGTAGACTTATCAACAATTTCTGCACAGTTCTTGTTTCATCTATTGTTTCACCATAGGATCTCATCTGGTTTACTATATCTGTGAATCTAGTGAGGTAGTCTTTGAGTTGTTCATCATCTCTCATTCTAGCATACTCAAAGTCTCTCCTCAAAGATTGTAACTTTACATTTCTGCATCTACTCTCACCTCTGTACTCTTTCTCTAAAATATCCCAAGCATCCTTAGCTCTAACTTCATTACTTATTCTAGGAAAGATCACAGGGGTTAAACCAGTTTGTATGAGGTATAAGGCTCTAGCATCTTTCTTTATCATTTCTTCTAGTTGAGTTTTATCAACACTTTTATCAGCTTCATCACATTTATCAACATCAGGGATTTTAATGGTTCCATCAACATACTTCCAAAGGCCATAAGAGATCAATAAAGTTCGCATCTTTACCATCCAATAGTCATAGTCTTCACCATCAAACACTGGGGACGCAAGGGCTAAACCTTCACTAGCTCCTCTGCTTGAACTCGCCATTTCCTGGAAAGACTGGACTTTGACAGCTTCAACTCGATGTAGAACAGACCTAGGCTCTTGATACCATATTGTATTTTGATGTATAGCTAGGTGTTTTCATGCACTATGTACTGCAGACAAACAACTCAAGCCTTGTATTTTACTGTATTTGATTTCTTGTATGTAAAGTTTGTATCTTTGTGTTTGTTTGTAACTGGAAATGAACAAAACGTAATGCAAGCTCAAACAACTGTGGCTGCTATTCTTTCATTCATATAACTCAGTCACTTACAAAAATGCTAGCTAGGGTAACAAAGCTTTATACTTGGTTCAATTACATCACAGCCTTACAAATGGCTTAATCCCAGACAACCTAAGCTACCAAACTGCAGGACCACTTTCTGATAAGGCAGCTGGAGATTCTTGTTTTCTTCTGCTGAGTCATAGAGACGTTGGCTGAGTCACCTTGCTCTTCAAGTCAGCTTCTTAATTCAAACTTCAACTTGAACTTGGCGCCAATCAACTTCATTGCTATGCCAGTAGTTTTACTTCCAACATAATGACGAGTGTGCAAGAAGATAGAAAACAAATAAAAAATGAGGGACTGCTAGTCAGAGGCTCTGTGATACCATGAAAGATATCAAAAAGAATGCATATAAGATATGGAGGAGAATGATTTGAATTTGATGATGTTATTAGGGTGCCAAGCACCTGTATTTATACATGTACAGAACTTGATCAATGGGAGCCATCAACGGCAATGTTACAAAGGTCAGCTATCTACATTTATACATAATCAATCTTGTTTATTGTGGCAGACAGATTTCGTGGAGATTGACTGATTTATGGGGATAGAGTTGACTTGTGGTGATTTGCTGTTATCAAGAATCATGTACTTAACTGTTGATGCAAAAAATGGGATCAACGTCAAGGGTCCGGGTCGGACAGGAGTGTGTCAGGGAGCTAGGAGGCTAGCTCCGGATGCTGGCTTCCGGGTGGGCCCGGAAGGTGCTGCCCGGAAGGTGGTTTGGGGACGGAGGTACCTGCACAGGAAGGAAAGTAAAGCTTGGGGCACCGGTGGGGTGCCGGCCTAAGACCCTCCGAAGCTTAAGTCAGCTGAAGGAGGAAAGGAAGGAAAGTCTTAGAGGCAAGTAAGTGTTTGGTGGGAGAGAATGAACTTACCTTCACTTGTGGAAGTGAGGTATTTATAGTGAGGGGAAACCTAGGGTTCCATGTGGGGGAAGTTGTCCCCTAGGTTACCCCTACCGGGCCTCTTGGAGGCCCAGTCAGGCCTCTAGAAGGCTAGTTGGGCCTCTGGGGGCCTTTGCCTGGGCCCAAGTGGCCTTTGCCTGGGGCCAGGTGGCCTTTGTCTGGGCCTAGATGGGCTTCATGCTTGCTGTCTGGGGGAAGTACCACGGTCCTGGGGGTGCGCCCCCAGGGGGATAGGCCTCCGGGCGAAGTGATCCCGGAGGGTAGGCTTCCGGGAATTGTGGACCCGGAAGGGGGGAGTGGTCCCAGTAGCTCTTTCTTCTGGATGACATGTGGCCGATCCGGGTATGGTATGAACAGAAGTCCCCCAAGTCGTCGGTTAAGGATGCTTTCTTGACCGGGGACTTGCACAATCGCCCGACTCGGTTACATGTCATCCACGGTCTCTCCAGTGAACCGATGTGGGGTAGGAGTCCCCCAAGTCGCCGGGGAAGGAAGTAGTAGCAGAGGCTGTGTTTTCCGCCCGGACGGTGTCTTCCGGGTAGGAAGATCGGCGAGGGTGGACCTCGATTGACTTGAACACCCGGTCGCCGAAAGGTCCGGGGGGTGCCCTCCGGGTCGGAGGTCTTCCGGGTAGGAAGATCAGCGAGGATAGACCTCGATTGACTTGAACACCCGGTCGCCGGAAGGTCCGGGGGGTGCCCTCCGGGTCGGAGGTCTTCCGGGTAGGAAGATCAGCGAGGGTAGACCTCGATTGATTTGAACACCCGGTCGCGGAAGGTCGGGGGTGCCCTCCGGGGTCGGAGGTCTTCCGGGAGGAAGATCAGCGAGGATAGACCTCGATTGATTTGAACACTCGGTCGCCAGAAGGTCCGGGGGGTGCCCTCCGGGTCGGAGGTGCCAGGTCGGCTGAAGCTGTGTCGGTGCATGCCACATGGTGGGATGCTACGCCACGTGGAAGACATGCAGGTGGGGTGATGTGTCAGCGCATGCCACGTGGTGAAGTGTGAGCCACGTGGAAGGCTTGCAGGAGGCGACGTGTGGGGAGGAAGGTGAAAGGGTACCAAGAATTCGAGGAGGTGTGCATTAAATGCATTAGATGTCTTCCCCAAGTAAGTCAGAGTCTCAAGGAAGTGGGAGCTCGGACAGTGTCCGGGAGGTTAGCCTCCATGACTGTGCCCCACTCCAGGCGATCTATCCCTCCGGGTCGGAGGGGGCCGCGAGTAGCAGCGTCCAGATTGTGAGGGAAGCTGGAGGTTCAACCAGTAAGGCGCGTGGCTCCGGCAAGGATTTTGGTAAGATCTTCCGGGAGCGCCGGAAGGCGGAGGCCCTGGCCCGGGAGGCGGAGAGCTGGACGGGTCGAGCGGCTCTGAGGAGGGGGCCCCAAGTGGTGAAGAGGAAGATCAGGAGGATCAGGAGGATGAGGAGATCCCGGAGGATGTGCCGGAGGAGGATGAGGAGGTCCCAGAGGATGTGCCGGAGGCAGTACCTGTTGTTCCTTCCCCAGCCAAGGGAAGAAGAAGATGACCAAGGCGGAGGCGTCGAAGTCGCTGGCGAGCCCGACGGGGTTCTGGATTGATCGGCGGCTCCTGACTAATGAAGTGACCAGGGCGGGCCTGGAAAATCTGAGGGAGCTTTATCAGATTCCAGACTACGTCGAGATGCGGGTGCCCAAGTTTGACATGTCTGGGGAGACTGTCTTCTCAAATCCTCCAGATGGGGCGGCGCTGATGTTTGTGGACGCCTTCAGGTATGGGGTGCGCCTGCCTCTGCACCCTTGGCTCCAGAGGTTTCTTGCCCGGGTGGATATTGCTCCGGCGCAGCTGGGGGTGCACACCTGGGCCCGGCTGATTGCGACGTACATACTCTTCCGGGAGAGGGGCTTTGAGGAGCCATCCTACGAGGTGACCCGGACCATCTGGCACTTCACACCCTCCGGGTTTTATCCCGGAACGGTGAGGCTGCAATGTGGCATAAAGGTGAAGGGCGATGAGGATGCCCTGCGGGCGGAGGTACAGAAGAGGTCGGAGGCTGTTCCCGGCAAGAGTGCGAGTCAGCACCGGGATACGATTTTGAAGGATTTCCCAAAATTTATCTCGGGGATACCCGCCACCAACAAGTACTGGACGCACAGGTTTTTCATGGCGACCGGGTGTATGGCTCCACCGGGAGAGGACCCTCTTACCAATGTCCGGTCGAAGTGGGAAACACTCCCGCCGGGCGGGTAGAGATAGGATCTTCGGAGTCTATCCCTTTTTGTTTTTTTTTTTTTTTTTTTTTTGAGCCGGATGCTGACCGTTCATCTTTTCAGGGAAGAAGAGGAATCCGAAGTACGACCTCACGCCGGAGGAGACAGCTGCGTTGGCTGAGCTGGTTGTGGTACCCCGGGAGGAGCGACACCTGGGCGTTTTGCTGACTGAGGAGAATTTGGAGAAGTACGGTTTTATCATGGGTGAGTGATATGTCCAGATGCTTTCTCTTGTTTGTTTCGGCCGGTAATGATGACCGGATGGTTGGACTTAACCCTTTTCTTTTGTTTTGCAGCTGGAGGTTCTGAGAGAGTGCAGGAAAAGAAGAAGGGAGACGGGAGCAGGGGGCAGGGGCCCCGGGGAGGAGGACCGCCGAAAGGCGCCGCAGCCCAAGGCGCGGGATGACCGCCGTGGGGGTGGGAGTCAGGAGACTCCGGGGAGTGGCCGATCCCACACTTCCGGTCGCTCCTCCCGCGATCTTGCCCCGGAGGTCGCGCGGGGGAAAGGGGGTGCAGGCTAGGTGAAGGCTGCCCCCAAGTCGGCTGGCCCTCCGGCTGTCCAGGGGAGTCTGCCAGCTGAGGCAAGCCCTCCGGGCGCTGGCGAGGCCCAAGGCAGGTTGGGCAAAGAGCGCCCCGAAGGTGGGGGCGGAGAAGAGGCCCGCCGGGGTGGAGGAGCCAGAGAGGGCCAGGAAGAGGGCCCGGAGGGATGTGCCGGACATTGGCTCCTCCGCTCCGGGTGCTGAAGAGGGACCCTCGGGGCCTGACCCCCTGGCTGCTGCCCAGAAGCTCCTCTGGGGGAATGAGGACCCGCTCCTCGGGAATGTTGAGCCCGAAGTGCTGAGCTCCCTCTCCAACCCCATCAAGAAGAAGGAGCTGGATGAGCTGTTCGAGCGCTTCCGGCCGGCGGAGGTTGCGGAGGCACCGGTCCGGCGCCGGAAGGAGAAGGAGGTGAATGTGGCTGTGAAGCCACAAAATGTGGAGATCATCAATGAGGCCCTCTTCGGCTTCGAGTCCCCGGTGAAGCAGTTCGCGATCGGGTCCAAGACTGGGGACGTCCGGTCGGACATGGCCATTCCCCTGATCTTCCACGTAAGTATCCGGGTGCTTACATACTTGTATGTGTTGTTAATGTTTTTAGGGGGCTAACACTTTGTTGTCTTGCAGGGGATGTGGGAGCTGAAGCGGAGCCATGAACAGTCGAAGGCCATGTTCGCAGCTGCCATCGAGTCCAAGCGCCACTATGACCACTTGTGCAAGGAGATGAAGACTGTTGTCGGCCGGAAGGAGGAGCTTGAGAGGGCCCTGGCCGCCAAAGATGGGAAGCTGCTGGACATGCAGGGGGTGATTGACCGGAGGGACCGGGCCCTGAAGCGGGAGAAGCAGTCCAAGGATGAGGCCCTCCGGATCAGAGAGGAGGAGAAGCAGGCCCGGGAGGAGGCGGAGGAGCGGGAGGCCAAGGCTGTGCAGGAGGCGGCCGCGCTGAGGGCGAAGGTGGCCGAACTGGAGGCTTCCGGCTCGTCCAGATGTATCCGGAGTTCCAGCGGGAGCTGTATCCGGATGTGCCCCTCCCGAATGGTCATGAGACGTACTTTGGCGGGCCCTTCGCTCCGGTTGAGCCCTCCGTGGATGAGCTCCGGGCCTTCCGGGATTATCTCGGGGTGTATGTGGAGGAGGTGGATGAGTCCCCAGCCGGAGATACGGTCTTGGATGCGGATCCCACCGAGCCGGAGGTGCCGCCACCGGCCGAGGATGCGCCGCCAGCAGGGGAGGCAGCAGCGTCAGCCGGGGGGCCAGCAGGGGGTGAGCTGCCAGCAGATGATGTGGCCGGAGGGAACGTGCCCGGAGATGAGGGTGCCGGAGGGAGTCTGCCAGCCGAAGATTGAGCCGGGCCGGGATGAGGCCGTTTGAACTTTTCTTTTCCAGCCTTTATCTTTATTTTCTTTCTGAACAAGACAATTTGGTTATGTAATAATTACCGGCGCCATGGGGCGGTTTCCCGGGTTTAATTGCCTTTCTTTTCTTTCCTGTTTGGATATTTTTCCGGGGCCCAAGTGGCTGTTTCCGGATATTTATGTATGTTTGGATGCTTTTCGCAAATATGTTTATTTTACCATGGTTGTTTGAGAAAGTAGGTAAAAATAAACCAACTCTTAGTCAGAGGGGGTGATTTGCAAAAAGCCCAAGCTCCTAGTCGGAGGGGTGATTTCATTCAAATGGATTTAGCAAATGATTACAAACGATTTAAGGTTGCCGAGGCAGAGCCCGGCAATTGCAAAAATCGGAGACAATCACTTGTAAAAATATTTGAGATGATTGGCATTCCACGGATGGCCAAGTGTGCGGCCTCCGAGTCCCGAGCTCGTAAGTCCCCTTGCGGCAGACTCGGGTGATCTCGTACGGGCCTTCCCAATTTGGCCCAAGGGTGCCGTGTCGGCTATCCTGGTCGCTGGGCTAACCTTTCGGAGGACCCAGTCCCCGACTTTGAATGTTCGGTTCCGGACTCGAGCGTCGTGATACCGGGAGATGCGTTGCTTGTATACCAGGTTCCGGGCGTGTGCCCGGTCTCTCTGTTCCTCGAGCAGATCGAGGTTGATGGCCAAGTTTTCCTCGTTCTGCCCGGGCTCGAAGTGTTGGACCCGGAAAGTAGGTTCAGTGATCTCGATCGGAACTACTGCCTCGCTGCCGAAGGCGAGTGAGAAGGGGGTCTCATCAGTAGCAGTCCGGAAGGTGGTCCGGTAAGACCAGAGAACCTCATGAAGTAGGTCGGGCCAACATCCCATGGCTTTGTCTAGTTTTGTCTTGAGGGTGCGCTTCACGATCTTGTTGATCGCTTCGACCTGACCATTGGATTGGGGGTGCGCCGGGGACGCGAAACAGAGGTTGACCCCAAATTTTGAGCAGAAGGTCCGGAAGACATTGCAGTCGAACTGGGGGCCATTGTCGGTGATGATTGCATTTGGAATCTTGAAGCGGCAGATGATGTGCCTCCAGACGAAGCTCCTCATCTTGGCGGCAGTGATGGTTGCCAGGGCCTCCGCCTCAACCCATTTTGTGAAGTAGTCAACTGCCACGACTGCGAATTTGACTTGGCCCTTCCCGGAGGGCATGGGCCCTATCAGGTCGAGTCCCCATTGGGCGAACGGCCAAGGGCTCACGATCGGGGAGAGTGGTTCGGCCGGAAGATGAGGAATGGTGGCACAGCGCTGGCACCTTTCGCATTTCTGAACGAAGGCATGGGCATCGGCCCCGAGTGTTGGTCAGTAGTACCCTTGTCAGATTATCTTGTGGGCCAACCCCCGGGCCCCGGAATGGTTGCCGCAGATGCCCTCGTGGACTTCCCGGATGACCCTGGCGCCCTCAGTCGGGGTCAGGCATCGGAGGCACGGTTCTGAGAAGCCTCTCCTGTAAAGTCTTCCCTGTATGACAGAGTACCTTGCCGCTTGTCTCTGTATGCGGCGGGCCCGGAGGGGGTCGTCCGGAAGCTTCCCTTCGGTCAGGAAAGTTCGGATGGGCTCCATCCAACTGTTGTCAGTTTCGACTTGTAGAACACCGAGCGAGATGGAGCTCGGGGATGTTAGTGTTTCCACTGGGATGGTCCTCTTTGCAGGTTCCGAGATAGCTAATGCCAACCGAGAGAGTGCGTCGGCATGGCTATTCTCGGACCTGGGGATTTGTTTGACTTCGTACGACTTGAACTGGCTCAAGTGGTATGTGACCTGGGCCAGGTAGGAGGCCATGGAGCTGTCCTTAGCAGCGAAGCTTTCAGTCACCTGGTTGACCACCAGTTGGGAGTCACTGAAGATGGATACTCTCTTTGCCCCGATCTCCTTGGCAAGTCTGAGGCCGGCGAGGAGAGCCTCGTACTCGGCAACATTGTTGGATGCCCTGAAGCCGAGGCGGAGGGAGTAGTCGAAAACGTCCGCAGCCCTTGGCATTGGCAGACCCGTCAACGTACAGTTTCCATCCCATTCCGTCGGGGTTGGAAGCAGGCTCCGGAGATGTCTGAGCTGGAGGGGAGTTTGCCCTGTCGGTCCCAATGGTGACCGGACAGGTGAACTCAGAAATGAAATCGGCGATGGCTTGCCCTTTTTCCGCCGCTCGGGGTTTGAAGGTGATGTCAAACTCACTTAGCTCCACAGCCCATTTGACGAGGCGACCGGAGGTTTCCGGCTTCTGGAGCACCTGCCGGAGGGGGTGGTTGGTGAGAACGGAGATGGAGTGGGCCTGGAAGTAAGGGCGGAGCTTCCGGGCGGAGCATATGAGAGCAAGTGCCAGCTTCTCGATGTCCGGGTACCTGGTTTCCGGGTCGGTCATTGACTTGCTAGTGTAGTATACCGGGTGCTCGATCCTGTCCACCTCCTTGATGAGGACGGAGGATACCGCCGTGGCGGAGACAGAGAGGTAGGGTCAGGACGTCTCCGGGCTCGGGCTTGGCTAGGATCGGGGCCTTGCTCATATACTCCTTCAACTGGCTGAAGGCATGGTCGCACTCCGGGGTCCAGTCGACGAGCTTCTGCCCGGCCTTCAGGATTTTGAAGAATGGCGCACAGCGGTCGGTGGCCTTTGAGATGAAGCGGGAGAGGGCAGCTACCCGGCCGTTGAGGCTCATGACGTCCTTCTGCGTCCTGGGGGTCTCCATCTCGACCAGGGCTTTGATTTTCTCCGGGTTGGCCTCGATGCCCCGTTGGCTGATCATGAAGCCCAGGAACTTGCCGGATCCTACGCCAAAGGCACATTTGGCTGGGTTGAGCCGCATGTTGTAATGCTTGAGCTTCCCGAACATGGCAGAGAGGTCTCCTACGTGCTCCCCGGAGGTTTTGCTCTTGACGAGCATGTCGTCCACGTAGACCTCCATGGACTTCCCGATGAGGTCGGAGAAGACAGAGTTCACCAGGCGCTGGTATGTTGCCCCGGCATTCTTGAGGCCGAAGGGCATGACCTTGTAGCAGTATAGCCCCCGGTCGGTGACGAAGGCGGTGTGCTCCTGATCGTCCGGGTGCATGAAGATCTGGTTATACCCGGAGTAGGCATCCATGAAGCTCAGGAGCTCATGCCCGGCGGTGGCATCGATGAGCTGATCGATGTGAGGGAGCGGGAAGCTATCCTTGGGGCATGCCTTGTTTAGGTTCGTGTAGTCAACACACATTCTCCACTTGCCCTGGGACTTCGGTACGACGACGGGGTTGGCGACTCAGGTCGGGTACTTCGCCTCCCGGATGAAGCCGATGGCAGACAGCTTGTCGACTTCAGATTGGATCGCCTCGTACCGTTCTCCATCGAACTTCCGGCGCTTCTGGCAGACCGGCCGAGCCTTCGGGTCGATGCTCAGTCGGTGGGATATGATGTCGGTGGAGATCCCGGGCATGTCACTGTAGGACCAGGCGAAGACCTCGGCATTATCCCGGAGGAACTTGATGAGGGAGCTCCGGATGACATGAGGGAGCTCTGCTCCGATCTTCACCTGGCGGTCGGGAAAGTTTTCCGAGATGCACACCATCTCCAGGCTTCCTGCCGGTTTTGCTTGGGGGGTCACAGCCTCGTCCCGCGGGTCGTCGGGACGGCTGTCTGGCGGAGGTGCCTCCGGCAGGGCAGTCGTGGCCACAGAGTAACACCCTCTGGCAGCCCGTTGGTCTCCGCGGACGGATCCAATGCCATGGGGAGTTGGGAACTTGACCAGCAGGAGGTGGGTGGAGGGTATGGCCTTCATTTCGTTCAGGGCGGGTCGCCCGAGGATCACATTGTAAGCAGTGGGGCAGTCCACCACCATGAAAGTTACCACCACCCGGGTCCGCAGGGGGAATTCGCCCAGGGTGATGGGGAGGTAGACGCTCCCGATAGGTTGGATGCAGTCCACGGAGAAGCTCACAAGGGGAGTCTGGGTCCGGTTCATGTGGTGATCTGCAACGTTGAGGGCCCGGAAGGCCTCCATGAAGATGATGTTGACGGAGCTGCCCGTGTCCACCATCGTGCGCCCGACATCGTAGTGGGCGATCTCGGCTCGGATGATGATTGGGTCATCGTGGGGGTATATGATCCCTTCTTCCTCGTCTTCGTAGAAGGTTATGGACTTCCAGCCAGTTTTCGGGACCTTCTCCGCCCGGTAGTTGAGCGCCATCACCTCGCGTCCGGGGTAGCAGGAGCGGGCGTACTCCTTCCTCGCACGGTTGGAGTCCCCGGCTAAGGTTGTGCCCCCACTGATGGTATTGATTTGGCGGAGCTGCTGTTGGGGAGGAGCGTGGCCTCGGAGGAATTCGCCAATCTTTCCCTCCTGGACAAGGGCCTCGACGTGATCTTTTAGTACCCGGCATTCCTCCGTGCCATGGGAATTCGCCTGGTGGTACTGACAGAAGACCCCGGTGTCCCGGGCGTTTTTCGCGGTGTCCCTCCAGAGTGGGGGTGCCGGGAGAAGGTTCCCGATGGCTGTCAAGAGAGCCTCGTAGGTGGTGTTGAGCGGGGTATGCTGTTCATACCGGGGGATGTACCCCTTCTTCGGACCTCGGGTCTGATCGCCACGTCCGGGACGCTGAGGAGGCGGAGGCAGGGGGTTGTGCGCCTGCTGGGTCTGGTAGACTTGCTGCCCATTCCCCCGGTTCGGCTTGTCGCGGTTACCGTAACCGGGATGCCCTCCTTCCTTCCGTTTGTTCGGGGTGTAGGAGGTGTTCGCCTTCGGGGTCGATTGGCTGTATATTGCCTGGGGCCTAGCAGGGGCCGTGCCATACTGTGCTGCTGGAGCAGGAGCCGCGCGTGAAGTAGTTGCTTGGCCGTCTCCGATCACCGCGTGTCGCGGGTTAAGCTCGGTCAGGTGCTCTGCCCGGGCATGGAGATTCGCCGTCTTCATCAGCTCGGAGTAGGTCATATCGGACTCCAGGTTGATCTGGTACAGGAAGGGGCATGGCCGCAGCCCGGACTTGAAAGCGCTCACGGCCGTACTGTCATCGGTCCTGGGGCATTTGGCGTACTCGTGACTGAACCGGGCGACGTACTTCCACAGTTTTTCATCCGCTCCCTGGACAATGGCATAGAGGTCCTCGCATGAATAGAAGGTCGAGCTCTGGCTCTGGTGTTGCTCGACGAATGCTGTCTCCATCTCGGCCATGCTGTCAATGCTATTAGCCGGGAGGCGAAAAAACCAGTTGAGGGCTGCTCCCGTGAGGGTGCTAGGGAAGTAGAGGCCTGGTCCGAGATGTTCTTGTGGAACATGTTGGATTTGAAGCTGTTCATGTGAGCGTTGGGGCATTCCCTTGGACCTCCCCCGTAGAGTGCGATCCGTAGTGAACGAGAGTCGATCTCCTGAAGCTCGGGCGTGCAAGCCAAGACCCGGTCGGTGAAGGGCCCTTCCCTGGTAGGGGTGACCTTGGGCCGTGCAATCTTCTCCTGGCGTTCCTTCGCCCGGTCATTAACGAGCTCCATGACCTGGTCCAGGAGCTGCTGGACTATGCTTTGGTCACTTGCCACCGGTCGTGCGGCGGGTGCGGTAGCCGGTGCTCTGGGTCCGACCCGGGGTTGGGCGGCTGTAGTGGTACGTCCGGGCGCCTTGGCCGCTCCCGGGGCAGGTACGGCGGTCCCGGCGGGTCGTGCCCGGTGGCTAGATTCGGCCGTTTCCTCGGGACGGGCGATGGCTGGTCCCTGCTGGATCGGGGTCGGTAGGGGAGGAGCCCCGAGACCGGGGGGGTTGATGTCTCGGGTGACTACCTCGACTGCACGTCTCTCTCGGTTGTCGTTGAGGAGGTCCCGGATATCGCTGTAGGCCTTAGCGATCCCTGCCTTCCGGCCAATGACGACCCGGGAATTGGCCGGGCGAGAAGGGCCAGAGTTTCCGGACAGGATCGTCCTGGTGGCGGTCGGCACCCGGGAGGTCGCCGGTTGCCGGCGGTGGAGGTTGAGTGGCCGGGATAGGATCATCCGGAGTGCGAAGCTGGGAGCTGGAGATTTCGGTTTGTTCCCGTGCGCACTGTTCCCGGGAGGTGGCCGATGTTGACATTGGCCTCCAGCAGCTTCTGGGTCATGTTTTGGTAGTGCTCGTTGAGGACCGCGCTTTGGGACTGGAGCCGGCGATTCTCGTCAGTAGTAAAACACGGGGGAATTTGTTCGATTCCCACAGACGGCCAAACTGTTGATGCAAAAAATGGGATCAACGTCAAGGGTCCGGGTCGGACAGGAGTGTGTCAGGGAGCTAGGAGGCTAGCTCCGGATGCTGGCTTCCGGGTGGGCCCGGAAGGTGCTGCCCGGAAGGTGGTTCCGGGGACGGAGGTACCTGCACAGGAAGAAAAGTAAAGCTTGGGGCACCGGTGGGGTGCCGGCCTAAGACCCTCCGAAGCCTAAGTCAGCTGAAGGAGGAAAGGAAGGAAAGTCTTAGAGGCAAGTAAGTGTTTGGTGGGAGAGAATGAACTTACCTTCACTTGTGGAAGTGAGGTATTTATAGTGAGGGGAAACCTAGGATTCCATGTGGGGGAAGTTGTCCCCTAGGTTACCCCTACCGGGCCTCTTGGAGGCCCAGTCAGGCCTCTAGGAGGCTAGTTGGGCCTCTGGGGGCCTTTGCCTGGGCCCAAGTGGCCTTTGCCTGGGGCCAGGTGGCCTTTGTCTGGGCCTAGATGGGCTTCATGCTTGCTGTCTGGGGGAAGTACCACGGTCCTGGGGGTGCGCCCCCAGGGGGATAGGCCTCCGGGCGAAGTGATCCCGGAGGGTAGGCTTCCGGGAATTGTGGACCCGGAAGGGGGGAGTGGTCCCAGTAGCTCTTTCTTCTGGATGACATGTGGCCGATCCGGGTATGGTATGAACATTAACTGCTGTCAAACTGGAAATGACACTCGGAAGGCGCAAAAGATTTCTGCAATCCTTTAGAACCAACAATGAAAGACCACTCAGATGCACAATTGATGATGACAGTTCTTTTATTGCAGTCCCATCTAAGTAAAGTTTTGATAAGCTTCCCATAAGTCCCACAATCTCAGGAAATTTCTTAAGTCGTGCACAGCCGGAAAGAACAAAAGTTTCAAGAGATCCCAGGCTAATTTTCACTGGAAGGTTCTCAAGACTTTTGCAATTTTCCATATTAAGCAAGACAAGTCGTTTGAGAGTGGCAATGGATGGGTGAATCTTATGTAATCTTGTGCAACCTCTAAGGATTAGCCGCTCAAGATTGGGGACTCCAGTAAAGTCTGGGGTCTCAATCAAGCTCTCAGAGTCAATCAGCTCAATAGACTTTAACTTCTCCAAGGCCTATGAGAAAACAAAAGAATCATGGTTAATGTTTATTATGCAGAGATCACAGTTAATTTAAAGCTTTCTTGAGAGGTTAATGTTACCTTGAATCCCTTCCATAAAAGTTTGATTTGGCTGCAATGCATGTTGAGTTGAACAAGCTTGCCAGATGGGAAATTTGGCGGCAATAACTTAGAAGGATATCCATGCCATTCAATAAATCCTAACTCAGTCGATAGATATTTGAGGCCTCGAGGGAGTAGCGCATCAGACATTTTAAGATACCTAAGTTTTTTCATCCTTAAGAAAGCATCACAGCTCAATGATACCTTTTCTTCATGAGGCAAGTTTAGGACTATCCCTTCCACTGCATTTGTTCCCTGCTCACCCAGAATAACAAGCATATGCAAAATTACAACATTAATATGAACTGTTATGAATATGTTTGGTTACTTCTGAAATATCACAACATGAAAATGGAATCTTGTTCCCTAGTTGAAATTCAAAATCTTTACCTCATTATAATTCAAGACATGAAGCACATCCTCCCAATGCCACAATCTACTAACTTCCCAGGTTCATTCCGAAATTGCCGACGAACAATTTTCCAACCCATTTCCTGCACCAAATCATGCATCCACAGTCTCCCCTCCACAATAGAGATGAGAGAATTTTCGATGAGACGACTAATAGAAATGCCCGGAAAGAAGCCAAAACTTTCGAACACCATCGATGCATCAATTATGTCCTTTCCTTTAAAGAAACAAGCAATATCTAAAAATATTTCTTTTTCTGCATTACTCAATCCATCAAACCCCAACTGGAGTACACTCATAATTTTATCATCAAGATGTAAACCTCCATGAATAAACATGTGAACTTAATATGATCTAGCATCCATAAACATAAGCACATCAATAGGTTAGTACAAAAGCATAAACAATATGAACATGTACTGTACCTTGTCTCGGCATCGGATCGGATGACATGTTGATGAACACGTTGGAATAGGCTAGGTCTTCTACAAGGCAATACTCAGATTCTCTTCTATGGGGCAGAATAATGAATCAAAGGAAACTGTATTGCTTGTAGGGACCTTGCTTATATAGTAGTGCAATTAGGGTTATTAGGCCCACCCATAATAGAATCCTAATCCCTAATTGACTTACTTGCAACCTAAATAACAGTCCTTGATGGACTAGGACAAGTCCGGTTAGACACTTCCTAATCAATATCAATACCATATTGACTAGGACAACTAGTATAGGTGATCCACATAAGCTCTTACTTGTTCCTTAAGTAACATAGGTTTAGTGTTTAAGTGTTTAGTCAACCGGTCCAATCTTACATTCTCCCACTTGGACCAAGACTAATACACACACTAAACAAAATGTCAATTGACCAAGTAAACTGAAGTGCATGCAATGAGCTTAAGCGATCCCAAATCTAACCCACTCTGTCAAACCATTTCATTGACACAGAATCAGGAAAAGTATGCAATTTAAAACTGCAACCACTCCATAATCACTTGTGCTAAATCCATGATCCACATGAGCATAAGGCACTGTTGAACTGAAGTGTACAATGAACACTGAAGAGGTATTGAACTGAATTTGTTCATGTACATGGTCCAATCATCAAACACCCCTAACCAAATGGTGCTTGGATAAACTGTAACTTAAGTGTTGAACTCAATTTCAACCTGAATGTTGGACTTAATTTCCAACCTGAAAAGTGAATAGCTATTTCAAAACCTCAAATGTTTATACTGCAGTAAAATCACAAACTCAAAACTGAATTTTGAAACTGAATACCATGGATTTTGTTCTGAATCAATGTGAAAAGGTTGTACAACTTGAACAAGTCTTATAATGACTTTAAAACTTGCTACATCAGTTACATAATCTAACAGACTAGCAAAATGAGCTCAAAATAAAACTGAAGTTGATTTCTTTTGAAATCCTGAAAACTGAAAACTCAAACAGAAAAGAGTCTTGGCTTAAACAGAAAGCTCCCACTCATCCTAAGCATCTATAACAGGAAGAATTCCCAGCTCTGGAAGATGTCTTAGGAATATATTTGGTTGAAGGGCTTTAGTGAATGGATCTGCTAACTGCATTGTTGTGCCAATCTTCACAATTGCTATTTCCTTGCGCTTAACTCTTTCTCTAACACTGTAGTACTTAAGATCAATGTGCTTTGAATTTGTTGATCTCTTATTGGTCTTGGTGTAGAATATAGCTGCTGAATTATCACAGTATATGACCAAAGGCTTTGACAGTGAGGGCATAAGGTTGGTCTGTATGAGGAAATTCTTTATCCAGATTGCCTCACTAACTCCCTCATAGATGGCTAGGTACTCTGAGTGCATTGTTGAGGTTGCTGTTAGAGTTTGCTTAACACTCCTCCATGCTACTGCACCACCAGCTAACTTAAACACATAACCTGACATTGACTTTCCACCATTTGGATAGTCACCAGCCAATCCAGCATCTGTATATCCTACTAACTCCAACTCTTTCACATGTCTATAAACTAGCATGTGATCTGCAGTTCTCTTAAGATATCTCAGCACCTTTTTACCACCTGTCCAATGCTCTTGTCCAGGGTTTGACTGAAAGCTAGACAACTTACTAAGTGCATAGGATACTTCTCGTCTAGTGCACACTTGTGCATACATAATACTGCCTATCATGCGTGCATAAGGTTTCTTCTTCATCTCATTCTTGTCAGCCTCAGTTGTAGGACATTGGTTTTTATGCAGCTTATCCCCTTTTGATATTGGTGCATCTCCTGGGTTGCATCCTTGCATATCAAAATGTTTCAGAATCCTACTTATGTAATTCTTTTGAGACAAGCCAAGCAATTTCCCCTTTCTGTCCCTCTTAATCTCAATTCCAAGTACATAGGCAGCTTCACCTAAGTCTTTCATGTCAAAGTTATTTGACAGAAAGGTCTTTGTCTTATGCAAAAGGTTCTTACTGCTGCTAGCCAAGAGAATATCATCTACATACAATACCAAGAAGATAAACCCCTCTTTTGTGCTCTTTTGATAAACACACTGATCTGCTAAGTTCTCAACGAAGCCATATGATATAATAACTGAATCAAACTTAAGATACCACTGCCTTGAAGCCTGTTTTAATCCATATATTCATTTCTTAAGTTTGCACACCATATTTTCAGAACCAGATGCAATAAAACCCTCAGGCTGCCTCATGTAGATGTTTTCTTCTAAGTCTCCATTTAGGAAAGCTGTTTTGACATCCATCTGATGCAATTCTAAGTCAAAATGAACTGTGAGGGCCATAATGATCCTAAATGCATCTTTAGTGGAAACTGGGGAAAAGGTTTTTGTGTAATCGATTCCTTCTTTCTGAGTGAACCCCTTAGCAACTAACCTTGCCTTATATCTCTCTATGCTGCCATCCTTTGCCCTTTTAGTCTTGAAAACCCACTTACATCCAATTGATTTCTGTTTTGGATCCGACTTAACTAACTCCCACACTTGATTATCAGACATGGACTGCATCTCAACTTCCATGGCTTTTAACCAGTGTTGTGAGTGTGAGTTTTCTATAGCTTGATTAAATGTAACTGGATCATCATCTTCCCCCCAATCAAAATCAGCCTCTACTGCATAAAACTGAAAGTTTGGATCCTGTTTCGTAGGTATTGGAACCCTACTAGACCTCTTAACTATGGGAAGTGGCTCAGGTTCTGCTAAATCTTCCATTTCTGGATGTTCCTCAACTGTATGGTTAGATTGATTTGGATTGATATGATCATGTGAAATTTGATCATTTTGAACTGGTTGGGCAGGGATGGGAGCTGCTGATGTTTCTGCTGGAACTTCAGTAATAGTAACAGTGGGCTGGGAGGTTGTGTGGGTTGTGTCATCAAAGGGATTGAGTTCTGGATACTCAATATAGTCTGAGTGGTCAATTTCATGGATAAATCGAGCCTTATTAGTCTCTACAATCCTAGAAGAATGCTTAGGAGTGTAGAATCTGAAACCTTTAGAATGCTCTATGTATCCTATGAAATAACCACTTATAGTCTTTTCATCCAATTTCTTTTCCAAAGGATTATAGATCCTAGCTTCTGCCTTACAACCCCAAACATGAATGTGATATAATGCTGGTTTATACCCTTTCCATAACTCAAACGGTATTTTCTTGACAGCTTTGCTGGGAACTCTATTAGACAAATAATTTGCAGTTTTCAGTGCTTCCCCCCACAGAAAAACAGGCAAACCACTAGTACAAATCATGCAGCGAACGATATTGAGAAGAATCCTATTTCTTCTCTCAGAAACTCCATTTTGCTCAGGAGTACCAGGAGTAGTGTACTGAGCCTTAATACCTTCTTGCTCTAAAAACAATGCAAAAGGGCCTTTGTGTTGACCTGATTCATCATATTTTCCATAGTATTCACCACCTCTATCTGATCTAACAACCTTAATTTGCTTGTTAAGTTCCTTTTCTACTTCTGCTTTAAAGATTTTAAACTTCTCAAAGGCTTGGGACTTTTCTGTTAACAAGTATATGTAACAGAAACGTGAAAAATCATCTATGAAAGTTATGAAATATGAATTTCCACAAATGGTTTTCGTCTGAAAAGTCCACAAATGTCAGTGTGAATGATTTCAAGCAGTTCACTACTTCTAGTTGATCCCTTTTTCCTGGTGTTAGTCATTTTTCCTTTAATGCACTCAACACAGTCACCTAAATCAGAAAAATCCAACTCATGCAGCATACCATTCTTAACTAATAACTGCAAAAGCTCTTTGGAGATGTGTCCTAATCTCCTATGCCATAAATTTGCAGATTTTTCATCCAACCTTTCTCTTTTAGTGCCTCTAGTCTCAACACATAGGATTTCTTTGGGGTATTTGCAATTTAGTTTCCAATAACCAAACATAGCAGTAGAATTGGCAATAAGAACTCCATCCTTATTAAAAAGTTGCATCTCTTTCTCATTACCAATAAAAGAACCACCATTCTTAACAAAACAAGACATAGAAACTAAATTCCTTCTCATCGAAGGTATGCAAAATACATTGCTGAAATCCAAAGAAAAACCTAAATCTGAAACTAAGCTAACTTCTCCAAGCGCCTTAACAGCAACTCTTGATCCATTGGCTGCTGTGACATTTGATTCCTCCCTATTCGGCTGCCTTCTTGTCTTTTCCAGTATAGCCTGCATAGTTTTAGAAATATGGATAGGTGAGCCTGTGTCTAACCACCAGGAATCAGGTTCTACACTTATCAAATTAACTTCAATATGATAAGGTACTAAAGGTATTACTATTTCATTACCTTTCTTTGCCATCCACTCTTTATGGTTCCTGCAATCCTTTTTGAGGTGCCCCAATTTGTCACAGAAGAAGCATCTAAGCTTGGCATGCTTGTTTATTCCACCTTTAGGGTTAACCTTAAGCTTAGAGTTGTAGGATATTTTATGATTGGCTATCCTTGTCACAAAAACATTGTAAAGATTGTAACAAGCTCAATTAGTCTTTAGGTTTTATTTCTAGATTTTAGGAAATTTGATGAAGCTTGGAAGTTGTGAAGATAGATGATGATTGAAGATGCATTCACATTTAGTGTTCATTTGCATTAATATTTTGTGTCAAAAACAGGTCCTTATGTTTTCTTGTCAAAACATTTTCAAAACACTTTAAGGTTTTTCACTTGTTCCTACAAGAATAAGGAATTCAGTTTTTCTGTGACTAGTCATCTTATTCCTGCACGTGAAGTTGACTGCTTTATCTGACAGTTGATTAAACAGCCCACTCTATTAACCGCTGGTCAGTCAACTGCACCCCACTCACTCGGATCTGCCTAGGTTAATTTAAAAAGGAGAGTTTAAGGTTTAATCTCAGCCGTTCATCTCTTATCTCTTTATGTCTATATAAACACAACTTCATCTTCAATAACGGCTAGGGTTTTCAAGCTAAAGATTTCACAAATTTTCTGAAAAACTCTCTTTGACTAGTTGCATTTTTCCTCTCCGGTTCTTGCTTGCCTTCTTGAGTGCCTAGTTCACTTATATAGAAGCCTTATAAGAAAGTGAGGATAGCTAGTATTTGAATCTTGTTTTCAAAGTTGTTTTCAATAGAAATCACATTAAGCAAACTTTGAAAGAAGGTTCATCTTTCCTAGTTCGGCTTGTGTTAAAGTTTCTATACTTTGAGTCGAGTTAGGAGTGTGCAACACTTGTCCCCCATGTTCATACATGTTTGTAGACGGTGTTGAGTATTAGAGGTCTCTGACCTTAGTAGGTTTGCTGCCCAGTTTATAGCTGCAAGCATCAAACACAGCCACGGTTTTATTTCCTGCAAGTTTACAACTTTCTGGAAATAAGTCTGTGACTGGTCACAAATCATCACAGCATACATTGTCGGTGCCACGTTAGAGGAATACTTGTGTATGTCCTTGTAGCGTGTTGACCAAGCAAGGATCCGCTGGAAGTGAAGTGATTGAGAAGAAGCCGCACGAGGGACTGCTGCATCTAAGTTAGGTAACTAGATATTGAGCTTGGTCTGAACCTTGTATTGGGCATCTTTTGCCATTTCATAGTGGAAGGCCGGTCTTCTGATAGACCCCCAGTTTTTTATCCCTTTGTGGATTTTTCCGGGTACCAAAACTCTGTGTCCATCTCTGTGTACTGTTAAACATTCGGCTTAACTAAAATTGGATTTAATTTTGCACAAGTTCACTTAACATGCAAACTGGATAATTCTACCTGACTGGTCATCTTAACTGTTGCATTAGAAACGCTGGTTTGATATAGTTGTAGTTGTGGATAGCTCACGAATATCAAACTCATTGATTTCGTTGAGGACCTAAGTTGGCATTGCATATGAGTGTTGTTGATCAAAGCACAAGCATCCACAAGTAATATTCATCAAGTACTTAATCTGTTAAAGTTCATCACATTGTGACTGGTCATCTGTGTGATCTGTTTGTGTTGTTTGTTAAACGATAGGAATTAATTTTAAAATACCCCCTTCATTGCCAACCTACAATTGGCATCAGAGCAGGGCTTTAGACATATTTAAAGTAAGGTCTTGGGTTGGTTGGTTTAAGGGTCTAGACAATGGAGAGAGATCGAGTAGCCGGTTCGGTGAACTCACCTCCATACTTCGATGGCACAAACTACGCTGCCTGGCGAGATAAGTTCGAGATCTTTCTTGATGCGTATGATGAATTTGCTTTCCAATATTTGTCTGTTGAATGGCGTCCTCCGTTTAGAATTGTTGACGGTGAGAGAGTGAACATACCTAGAGATGACTAGACACAGGTTCAGGTCAATGCATTAAATGCTAATAAAAAGGCTAGGAACGCCATAGCTGTTGCCGTCTCCAGTGCACAATATTCACATATTCAGCACTGTACAACAGCTAGGGAAGCGTGGGACAGGTTGCGTGTCATTCACGAGGGTGATGACCAGGTTAGGGACCTAAAGCTTGAAATGGTCCTGTCCGAGTTTGAAGAACTCAGGATGAGTGATTCAGAGAGCTTCTCTGATTTCTATCTCAGACTTGAGAATGTCACCAATGCCGCGATGAGTCTAGGAGCACCTATTTCAGAGTTAACAATTGTTCAAAAGATATTGAGGGTGTTACCGAAGAGGTTTTCCGCAAAGAAGACCGCAATCAAGGAATGTCAAAACATGTCCGACATAAAACTTCCAAAACTTGTAGGAAAATTGAAAACCTATGAACTTGAGTTAAAATTGGAAGAAAGCATGCATAAGAAGGATAAAGGTGTCGCACTGCAGAGTGTGACTGATCAAGTTGAGCTGAAAAGTTCAAAAACAGAAAAGTCATCTTCGATTGATGATGACATGGCTTTGTTTGTCAAAAGGTTTAGAAGAATTCTCAAGGATAGGAAGGATTACAAGGGTGGTGCGAACTACCCTAGAGAGTCAAAATTCAAACCACAAGGTGAAGGGTCAAATGAAAGGAAATTTGAAAAGAATTTTGGATCAAGAGATAACAAGTTCAAGAAGGGTCCAGTTAAGTGTTATACCTGTGGTGGGACTGGTCATATTTCTGTGGATTGTGCTAACAATAGGAAAGGGTCTAACAAAGGCAAGGATAAAGCCTTGAAAGCCTCTTGGAGTGATAGTGAGGATGAGGAATCACATCACTCTGACTCTTCTTCAGATAATGAAGATGATGAGATTGCCTTTGTTGTTAGAATTTCTGACCACAACTCAGCGGGTGAGGAATCCGAGTCGGGTTCACAACACATGACTGATGACGACCAGTCACCTGAGATGTATTGTCCTGTTTTTCATGACTATGACTCTCTTCCCGAGAATCAAACTTATGAGAAGATGTGTGAAAGGTATGATGCCTTGTTTGATGAAACTTGTGTGATCAAAGCTGATAGCATTGAGCTGAAAAAGCGTTGTAATGAATTAGAGTTGGAAAAAGCTGCACTTTGTCTCACTTTGCAAGATTACGAGACCGGTCAGTCTAGCAAAGGAAGAGAAAATGCAGATGCCCAGTCGCATAGGTCAAGACTTGAGATTATGTATGAACAGTTGTCTGTCGATTTTGAAAGAGTTAAAAAGGAAAATATTGACCTTAGACATCAGTTGAGTAACTCGGAGCACAGTGTTAATCTTATGCACAGTAAGAGTCTTAAGTTGAAAGAAGAAGTTGAGTCACTCAAACAATCTAATGTCTACTTGGTTGGGTACAATAAATCACTGCAAGAAAAAGTTAATGACCTGTCAATTGGTTCAGCAAAGTTAGACAAGATGCTTAATGTTGGAAAAAGTTTTCATGATAAAACTGGTTTAGGATATGTTGCTGGTGAGTCATCTACTTCAGTCTCTCAACCTAGGTTTGTCAAAGCTAGTGAGCCACACTCACCGAAGTCACTGGTCATCACAGTTCCACAAGAACCTAGGGGCAATAATAATAAGAAGAGTCACCAGGTGTCGTCTAGTTCCACTGCTCACACAAGAACCAGATTTGTACCCACGTGTCACCACTGTGGAGTAAGCTAAGAGTCAAGAGTTTGTCGAAGCACAATAGCTCACTTAGAGAATAGGTTGATTTGTTGCTTGTTGAAGTAACTAGAATTTCAAAACTTGTTGAGTCGTCATCTTCACCACCTAGTAAGTCCAAGACTAAATGGGTAAAGAAAAAGGAAAAGTGTTTGGTTGCCTTGTCTGTCTTGAATTTGCGTGATCCAACTCGTTGGTACATCGATAGTGGCTGTTCCAAACACATGTCTGGTAACAAATCTGTCTTTGTAAAGCTTAATGATTTTGATGGTGGTTTTGTTGAGTTTGGGGGAGGAGAAACAGCAAAAATGACTGGTCAAGGAAGTGTTCAACTTCCGGGTTTGCCTCTACTCGAAGGAGTAAGGTATGTAGAAGGCCTTAAGTCCAACCTCATTAGTGTGTCACATTTATGTGATCAATGGGCTGATGAAATCTGTATGTCCACAAGAGGTTGTAGGATTGTTGATAGCACTGGTCATGAGGTAATTCAAACAGGTAGGTCAAATGACAATTGCTATACACTTGATAGCCAAACCCTGGCTGCCAAGTTGACCTGTCACTCTGTGACTGATAAGACCACTTCCTTATGGCACCAAAGGTTGGGACATATGAATATAAATGATTTGTACACCTTGGCTTAGAAACAACTTGTTAGAGGTCTTCCTAAGCTAGATAAGCCGTCAAAGCACATCTGTGGTCCTTGTCAATTAGGAAAACAGTCACGTGTTGCACACAAGAGAGTTAAAGATGTTGGAACTTCACATCCTCTTGAACTCATTCACATGGATCTAGTTGGTCCGGTTCAAACCGTGTCTGTAGCAGGTAGAAAGTACATTCTTGTGATTGTTGATGATTTCTCTAAATATACTTGGGTGTCCTTCTTGAGAGAAAAGTCGGATGCTTTTCAAAATTTTGTGACTGTGTTCAAACAAATTCAGAATGAGGTGTTGGCTGGTCATCCCTCTATTGTCAGAATTAGGACTGATCATGGTACTGAATTTGAGAACTCTTTGTTTGCTGATTTCTGTGCTAGCATGGGGATCAAACATGAATTTTCGGCTCCAATTACTCCTCAACAAAATGGGATTGTTGAGAGGAAAAATAGAGTCTTGATTGAAATGGCTAGGGTGATGCTAAATAGCAAAAATCTAGCCAAGAATCTGTGGGCCGAGGCCATTAACACTGCTTGCTATATCTTGAATAGAGTCTACTTGAGACCAGGCACGGACTAGACTCCCTATGAGATCTGGAAGGGAAAGAAACCTATGATTAGTCATCTTAGGGTGTTCGGCAGCACTTGCTACATTCTAAGAGATAGGGAACACTTAGCGAAGTTTGATCCAAAGAGTGATGAAGGCATCTTCCTTGGATACTCCAGAACTAGTCAAGCCTATAGAGTCTTCAACCTTAGAACCAATACCATCATGGAATCCATTAATGTCACAATTGATGATCTTGATGCATCAATTGATCAAACTGTAGATGATGATGGGTTGTTCCCGGAAAAGGTCACTGAGTCTGCTAGTGAGACTTAGGCAGAAAATGATGATGGGTCATCAGATTCTGACTCCGACAGTTCAGAGAGTTCTAGACAGCCACCGAAAAAGAAGCCAAACTGGGTAGTGTCTAGAAATCCTGAAGACAATATCATTGGGTCAGTCAAGGAAGGAGTAAGAACTAGAAGTCAAATCCAAAGTGAAATTGCAAATGTTTGCTATGTGTGCACTGTGGAACCTAAGAATATTAAGGAAGCTCTTGTCCATGAGGAATGGATAATTGCTATGCAAGAAGAACTAAATCAGTTCAATAGGAACCAAGTGTGGACTCTTGTCAAGAGACCCGTCACCTCAAATGTCATTGGGACTAAGTGGATCTTTAAGAACAAGAGTGATGAGACCGGAAAGATAGTGAGGAACAAGGCTAGACTTGTTGCTCAAGGGTATTCTCAAGTTGAAGGGATTGACTTTGAGGAAACATTTGCACCCGTAGCTAGACTTGAATCGGTTAGGTTGTTGTGTGCTATTGCTTGTCATCTAAAGTTCAAGTTGTACCAAATGGATGTCAAAACGGCCTTTCTTAATGGTTAGGATGTGTTTGTTGAACAACCAAAAGGTTTTGAGGATCCTCATATGCCGGATGGTGTTTTTAAATTGAAAAAGGCATTGTATGGTTTGAAGCAAGCTCCTAGAGCTTGGTATGATAAACTGTCTAGTCATCTTCTGTCCAATGGATACACTCGTGGATCCGTTGACAAAACCTTGTTCATCAAGCGGTTAAAGAATGATGTGGTTGTTGCACAAATTTATGTTGATGACATTGTGGTTGGGTCTACTTCGGAATCTCAAGTTCAACAATTCATAAAGATTATGACTAGTGAGTTTGAGATGAGTCTAATTGGTGAATTAAATTACTTTCTTGGGTTGCAAGTTAAACAAGAAAAGACTGGTCTCTTCATTTCTCAATCCAAGTATGCTACAAACCTTGTTAGCAAATTTGGATTCTCCTCTGCCAAACCTGCTAGGACCCCCATGAGTAGAACCACTAAGCTGTCTAGTGATAAGAAGGGCAAGAGTGTTAACCAGACACTCTACAGAAGCATGATTGGCAGTTTGCTGTATCTTACTGCCAGTAGACCAGACATCTCCTTTTCTGTTGGAGTTTGTGCGCGATTTCAAAGTGATCCTAGAGAGTCTCATTTGCATGCTGTGAAAAGGATCATCAAGTACGTTAGTGGGACTCTATCATTTGGTATTTGGTATACTTTTGATACAAATACTAACTTGGTTGGGTTTAGTGACGCCGATTGGGCGGGTTGTAGTGATGACCGGAAAAGTATTTCCGGTGGTGTGTTTTACCTTGGCAATAACATGGTCTCTTGGTATAGCAAGAAACAAAATTCAGTGTCATTGTCTACTGCCGAGGCTGAATACATTGCGGTAGGAAGTTGTTGCACACAGTTACTATGGATGAAACAAATGCTTTGTGACTATGGTATTATCCGTGACCAGTTCACCATCTACGGTGACAACACTAGTGCCATATGCATATCTGAAAATCCCGTGCAGCACTCTAGAACCAAGCACATTGATATTAGGCACCACTTCATTAGGGATATCGTTGAGTCAAAGATTTTAATGCTCAAATTTGTGCCTTCGGAAAAACAACTTGCTGATATTCTGACCAAACCCTTAGATGATCAGGTTTTGACTGGTCTTCGAAAGAGTCTTGGAATCTGTGTTATGGAATAACTGTGACTAGTCGTAGTCGGTGCTTGTACATATTTCAGTTTCCTGCATATCATGCATCATGAAAAATGGAAAATTCCCAATCAGTCTAGTCTCTTTGAATTGGTACTCTCAATTAAATGCTTGTTGAATATAATTGAAGTCCTAGGTTAAGTCACATGTTCATAATCCCATTTCTTGTCAAAAGAATAAAGAGTATGAGTTTTAAAAGCTTGATTGGTTTAAATTTGTTCTCTTCACTTTTCTAAAAACTCTTATTTCTTTATGATGATCTTTTGTGTAAACTCCTTGTGATTTCAAAAGAAATGTGTAGTCAAAAATTGGAGAATTTCCTCGAAAATGAAAACGAGAAGGACAATAAGGCCCTAACTCAAAAAGAAAAATAAATATAAGAATAACAGTTTTGGGCTTGAGTCAAAATAAAGATGTGTCAATGTTACACCACTCCTTAAAAATTCAATGTGTTCATCACATACCTACACTTAAAATCAAATCTTCAAGTTGTCACTATTTTGAAAGTCTATAAGTGTTGTGGGTACATGATTTAGTGTGTAATCAAATGGTAGTCGATTTTCTTTGGAATTCTTACTCAATATGATCTAGACTTCCCATTCCGAAATATGTCATGTGATCTAGTCATTAAATCAATTATATTCTCTAATCATGTTATTGGGAGTTCGAATTTAAATGTGAGTACAAGTTTGGTTATAAAAATAAGTCATGCATTCTATAAACTTGTCACATACATCATTTGTCAAGCACTAACTATTGAGTTGTCACATTATGCACCATACCTAGTTGTTAATCCGTTATTATATTTTTGGTCATTAAAATTTTTGTTTCGGATACTTAGTATGTGTGTGATGATTGATGATGTGTATGTGGTGTGGAATAACTTATTGCACCGGTTGAGTGTTTAGTTGTGTGGAAAGGGTTCTTTAAGAGAGTTGTCTCTTCACTTTCAAATCCCCCTTCTCCCCTCCACTAGATGACTGACACGTTACTGCTGGTGCATGTACCGAAGGTTTCTTCAACGTTCCATGGCAGCTTTTGGAGTTTTTGAGGCGTTAAAGTGTTTAGGGTTCCCATACGGTACTTACACTCCTGTCACCGCTCATAAAGGCCTCTTACTTTTCGGATATCTTCCAAAAATCTCTGCCAATTTCTCCCAAAGATTTCCAAACTTCCCAGATTTTCAAAATCCTTCAAGAAATCATGCTGTTCTTCCTTGCTCTCGCGTCCCTTGTCCATCTGTACTTCAATTCGGAGGACTCCGATGATGAAGTCCAAATCGTTCGGCCAGGACTCCCCTCCGGCTCAGCCAGCAACCTCCTCCGTCTCTGCTGTCGGATCTGTCTTCAATGGTGCTGGGCCATCCAAAACTGCCATGTCCGTTCATGAAGACGATGAGTCATCACCGTCTGAACACTCTCTGCATGCCGAACCTACTGCTCCTACCAATGAGGCAGAATCTGCCGAACCTGCCTCACCTGTCGAACCAGCAACACCCATTGAACCGCCCAAGGAGAAGAAGAAGGGTCGAGTGAAGGTGAAAGCAAATCGCCAAAGGAAGTCCCCTCGAAACCCTCTACCAATGGTCAGCCACACTCGGTTTGTGAATGAAAGCGCGCGTAGGTACTATGACCAAGTCTCCACACGCATGGTTGTCACCGAGCGTGAGTATCCAATTCTTGAATTTTCTTCCGAAATTGTCACTTCTCTAGGTCTAGGTTGGCTCCAAACTGCGGTTAGGCACTTCAATTTGAAAAATCTCTTGTCGGTACCCTCTAGTTCATTTAGATTCAATCTCACGGTGGTTAGGGAATTCTTTGCAAATTTTCCTAAATTAAATGAATTTTCATATGATGTTGATGTTACTGTGCGAGGTCGAGTCATAAGGATCAGTCCATCCATCATATATGAATACTTTGGGTTAAATAGTATGGATAACCATGATGCACATACTGCCTATCTAGAAGAGTCAAGTCGTTTTCTCATGCCGGATTTCTCTGTAATTGCATTTCATGATCCTGATTTGGTCTTGGAACTAGGTAATAAGCCATGTAGGTCTCACCTATCACCAAGTCATCGGTTGTTGCTGCACATCATTAAGACCAATATTCTGCCTACCGGCAATGCAGCAAATGTCACTTTGGAAGCCGCTAGATTAGCTATTCTCATTCAGCACCATTTTCCGATTCCGTTTGGTCATATTATCTACGATTCCATCATGTCTAAAACGCGCAACACAGGAAAGATAGAAGGCACTCGTGCTTCCATTGTCTTTCCTTGTTTCATTCACCATCTGTGTGAGAGGGCAGAGGTACCTATGGATGAGTCACAAGATGACTACATGAGTTTGAAGGGTTCTATGACTGAGGCCTTGCTGCAGAAAAGTGAGAAAGCGGTTACTAGTGCGCGAAATGCTAAACTGTCCATTGGACCAGTTTCACCGGCTAATCTGTCTTCAACGATCAATGCTGCAGTGAAGAAAGCTCTTAAGGAAATCAGTGCTAAACGAAAGAAGAAGTCTTCGCAGCGTTCTTTGAAGAAAAGAAAAATCTGAGATGGGTGTCTTGTTGTTGTTGGTCCACATTTTCTGTTGCTTGTCCGTTGTTTAGGTTGTTGTTTTCTTTTAATATTCTGTTGTGTGTTACTTTGTCTGGTCAAGAACATTTTATGCTTAGATATTTTGTTGGTATGTACCTTAATTGCCCGCTGTGAACATTGGGGCTTATTTTGCTGTGACTAGTTTATGTTCTGTCCTAGTTTGTTAAAGTGGTTGTGTTTAGTCTCTCTCTCACTATTGCTCTTAGTTTATAATTGCTCCGTTTGTGCTATTCTCTCTCATTGCTCCCTGCTCCTTACTTTGTTGATTGGTATGTTTAAATATGCTTCCGTTGCTTACTCATTGTTTATATCCTTTGTCTTGCCATGACAAAAAGGGGGAGTAGATATTATATTCAATAACATGCTCTACTACTTAGGGGGAGTTTAATTATTGATTTTAGCATATGAATTTTACTTTGATACAATTATGCTAGTTAGGGGGAGAATACATTCTATTGCATGCTGCCTTGAGTTTTCCTGCAGGTACATTTTGACTAGTCAGCATAGTTAGGTTGGTGAGTGTGAGTGATGTGAGTTATGGGGTTGTTTTTGTCAAGGAAAGCCAAAGGGGGAGATTGTAGGATATTTTATGATTGGCTATCCTTGTCACAAAAACATTGTAAAGATTGTAACAAGCTCAATTAGTCTTTAGGTTTTATTTCTAGATTTTAGGAAATTTGAAGAAGCTTGGAAGTTGTGAAGATAGATGATGATTGAAGATGCATTCACATTTAGTGTTCATTTGCATTAATATTTTGTGTCAAAAACAGGTCCTTATGTTTTCTTGTCAAAACATTTTCAAAACACTTTAAGGTTTTTCACTTGTTCCTACAAGAATAAGGAATTCAGTTTTTCTGTGACTAGTCATCTTATTCCTGCACGTGAAGTTGACTGCTTTATCTGAAGTTGATTAAACAGCCCACTCTATTAACCGCTGGTCAGTCAACTGCACCCCACTCACTCGGATCTGCCTAGGTTAATTTAAAAAGGAGAGTTTAAGGTTTAATCTCAGCCGTTCATCTCTTATCTCTTTGTGTCTATATAAACACAACTTCATCTTCAATAACGGCTAGGGTTTTCAAGCTAAAGATTTCACAAATTTTCTGAAAAACTCTCTTTGACTAGCTGCATTTTTCCTCTCCGGTTCTTGCTTGCCTTCTTGAGTGCCTAGTTCACTTATATAGAAGCCTTATAAGAAAGTGAGGATAGCTAGTATTTGAATCTTGTTTTCAAAGTTGTTTTCAATAGAAATCACATTAAGCAAACTTTGAAAGAAGGTTCATCTTTCCTAGTTCGGCTTGTGTTAAAGTTTCTATACTTTGAGTCGAGTTAGGAGTGTGCAACACTTGTCCCCCATGTTCATACATGTTTGTAGACGGTGTTGAGTATTAGAGGTCTCTGACCTTAGTAGGTTTGCTGCCCAGTTTATAGCTGCAAGCATCAAACACAGCCACGATTTTATTTCCTGCTAGTTTACAACTTTCTGGAAATAAGTCTGTGACTGGTCACAAATCATCACAGCATACATTGTCGGTGCCATGTTAGAGGAATACTTGTGTATGTCCTTGTAGCGTGTTGACCAAGCAAGGATCCGCTGGAAGTGAAGTGATTGAGAAGAAGCCGCACGAGGGACTGCTGCATCTAAGTTAGGTAACTAGATATTGAGCTTGGTCTGAACCTTGTATTGGGCATCTTTTGCCATTTCATAGTGGAAGGCCGGTCTTCTGATAGACCCCCGGTTTTTTATCCCTTTGTGGATTTTTCCGGGTACCAAAACTCTGTGTCCATCTCTGTGTACTGTTAAACATTCGGCTTAACTAAAATTGGATTTAATTTTGCACAAGTTCACTTAACATGCAAACTGGATAATTCTGCCTGACTGGTCATCTTAACTGTTGCATTAGAAACGCTGGTTTGATATAGTTGTAGTTGTGGATAGCTCACGAATATCAAACTCACTAATTTCGTTGAGGACCTAAGTTGGCATTGCATATGAGTGTTGTTGATCAAAGCACAAGCATTCACAAGTAATATCCATCAAGTACTTAATCTGTTAAAGTTCATCACACTGTGACTGGTCATCTGTGTGATCTGTTTGTGTTGTTTGTTAAACGATAGGAATTAATTTTAAAATACTCCCTTCATTGGCAACCTGCAAGAGTTCTTGTCAGTGAACTTCTCCTTTCCTTTCCAATTGCTCGAGCCACCAGCATAGCTTTTGCCCTTCTTATTGCTCTTAGCCTTCTCAGTATTATCAACCTTCAGCTTCTGCACTGACTTGGCATTCTCATGCATAAAGTTGACAATCTAGGCCTTCTCCTTTTCCAGAATTTTTTCATTCTCCAGGTCCTGCTCCTCACTAGCACACACTTCCAGCAACTTGTTGACATCCCAGCTTTGATCAACAGAGTTGTAGCTGCTTTTCAGGGTCTTAAACTCAGGAGGCAAACGGTGAAGGATGTGGCAGACTAGGTACTTATCATCTAGAACCATTCCCAAATCCCTAAGTCTCTTCACAATGTTGATCATCCTTAGTATATGCTTTCTAATTCCATTCCCATCATACTCCAGTGTCCACAGCTGATTCATGAGTTGTCCCATGTGATTCTTAGAGGACTCAACAAAACGTTCCCCCACATTCTTCAGATATTGACTGGCATCTGCATGGTCATCTATGCTGTCCACTATGACTTCATCTATGGAACCCTTCATAGTCATCAATGCCATCTTATTAGCATAGATCCACTTATCATAGTCCTTCCTCTGTCTCCTATTTTGTGGTTCCTCTAGCCTAGGGTTGTCTAAGGCTAGATCCCACTGGTTGTAAGCTATCTGAAAGCTAACATCCCTCTTCCACTTCTTAAAGTTTGATCCATTAAGAACTTCTATGTTTGAAAGACTGGGAGCTGAAAACAGAAGAAGATTTTGCTAAGTTTTGTGTTTAAAAGCTTTTATGGGATTTCTGAATTAAAACAAACACACTTAGCAAACAAAACAAACAAGTTCTTTATTTGTTTTCTGAAGTTTTTACAAAATTCCCCATGTAATGCCAAAATCTGACCTGTGTTTGTCAGCTTGATGACCTGAACTGAATCATATAACTAAACTCTACATATGCATAATGATGATGCTATTGACCACAACTGTGTTATGTGGCCAAAACCAAAATCCCGAACATGCATCGCAGGAGCCTATTATATGCTACTTATATACCATTTGTTAAACTGCAGAAGTTGAACCTTCTGTATGAAGTTATACTAATGCAGCCAACGATACATAAGCACAAACGTTTGATTTTTGTAACCTGATGAAACAACAGTAGGTCAACTCTATGAGTTCACTGTGTGTGGCATGCCATAGTGAGAACCTCCATTGAATCCAGAACCAAACAGATTGGTACCGACCGTTCTTGGTAAAACAAGAACACCAATCATCTCAACTTGTCAGATAACTGCAAGCAGACTTAAGTTGGGAGTGTTTTCTGTTTGTTATCTAACAATCCTCATCAGTATAGCAATTCTCAACTAGAATAATCAATGAACATGCTCAGAAAAAATATCATCCAATTCCAACCGAACCGCCAGTCTCCGCAATCAATCATACAACTCCCAGGACAGCATGCATAATCTCCTAACCTATGCGCGGTCCTCATACGCATCTACTCCACTAGCAGTGCGAAAATTAAGCAGAGAATTAAGCAAAATTCAAAGTTTCCTCGAAAACTTATATGGAGTCCAAGCTAGCATCAGAATTAAGCGGAAGCAAACCAAATTGACTGTCAAAATTGCTTTTTGAACCCACTAAAGTGATTGCCCAGACCCAATTTGCCCAAAAACGAGAATTTTTAAGGGAATTTGAAATTGAAACTCTCAAGAACCCTAACCCCAAATTGAATTTTCGCTGCCCATAAAGCTAAATTTCTTTTCGCTGCCCAGAAAGTGTCGACCGAAGGAAGAATAGCGTACGCGAGCGTACGCATGTTTTCACGGAGAACCGGGTCAAAATGGATCCGCGAGTTTTTGAAAAATGGGTCATTGGGTCGGGTGGGAAGATCCGCGCGTTTTGAAAGCGGGTCATTTGGTCGAACGGGTTTTCCCCGGTTTTAAAACTTGTTTTCCCTTTTAATTGAAAACGGTTTTGAGCATGAACTTGATTTTGCTATACCGAAACCAAAACGAATTCTTCTGAAGCCAAAACTGAACCTATTGAAGACTCTATGTTCATGGAAGTTGTGGCTCTGATACCACATGTAAACCTCCATGAACAAACATGTGAACTTAATATGATCTAGCATCCATAAACATAAGCACATCAATAGGTTAGTACAAAAGCATAAACAATATGAACATGTACTATACCTTGTCTCGGCATCGGATCGGATGACATGTTGATGAACACGTTGGAATAGGCTAGGTCTTCTACAAGGCAATACTCAGATTCTCTTCTATGGGGCAGAATAATGAATCAAAGGAAATTGTATTGCTTGTAGGGACCTTGCTTATATAGTAGTGCAATTAGGGTTATTAGGCCCACCCATAATAGAATCCTAATCCCTAATTGACTTACTTGCAACCTAAATAACAGTCCTTGATGGACTAGGACAAGTCCGGTTAGACACTTCCTGATACGACCCGTTTCGGAATTTTTCCCTAAATATTGTGAAATGACCAAAATGCCCCTACTTGGTCAACCAGTTGACTTTCGAACGATACAAAACTTCATATTCAATATTGGACTCTATGCGAAGAGCTCGAAGATACGAACGTGTCCGTGAAGACGGAATCGAATTCCGAGTTGTATCGAAGAAGTTATGGATGAAAAACGATTATGTGAAGATGTGGGTTGTGACACGTGGCAGGCCAGGATTGGCCAATGCCACAGTGTCAGCCAATTATTGGCCAGCACTGTGTTGGGCTTTAAAACCCAAAAGAAAACCCGTGGGCTTCGATTTTTCCGGAAACCCGAACCCGCAACCACACGCCGCCATCCTTCATCGTCGTTGACTCGCCGGCGGCCACGGATCGGAGGAACTGAACCCAGAAACAGCTTCCCCTCGCCGAGACGAAGCCGAAGTACCCCACATCGTCGACAGAAACTCACGGAATCGCCGGCAACAAGACGAACGGAATCCGCGAGCTTTCCGGCGTGATTCCGACCAGCACAGTGCGTGGTAAGCTCTGAAACCTTGATTTTTGGATTCCTGAGATTCCGTAGATGCGTTTTGACATAAAATTCGATGGATTTGGTTGAGAATTGAAGGTTTTAGGATTTGGGGAAACCGGGCGGAAAATCCCCAGATTCCGGCCAGCGCGGCGGTGCTGACGTCAGCGACACGTGGTTGACACGCGTGTGCCGTGTGGCGCCACGTCAGCGCCATGTGTCACACCACGTCAGCACCACGTGGCTGCCAGGTCATCGCCACGTCAGCACGCCGGTGCTGACGTCAGCAGCCGTTGACCGGCGTTGACCACTGTTGACCGGCCACTTTTCCGAGTGGAAACGACGTTCCGGATCCAATGGCGAACTCCGTTTTGCTATCCGAGTTACGGTTATACCCCAATTGAGCAAAATGTGGAGAATTCGGGTTTTATGATTATTCTTATTATTCTTTGTGGTAATCGTTATTTATTGGGATTGTAAGGTGATCGGTTCCCGAGGAATCAGCGTTACCGATCCCGAGCCTACGGACGACGATGACGATCGCCCGACCTATCTGTGAGTGGACGGGTTTTGGTTTTGATTGTTGTTTGAGCATGCTTTATATTTATGTTTACGTATCTTTATGCTTTGGTGAGTATCGTTTGTGTATGATTATGTTATATGCATTTGTGATATGATGATGTGATCGTGGGATCCTTGTTGGTGTTGGTGAGTTTTTCGAGCATACTATGTCCGTATATGCATATAAGTTTGTTATGCTGGTTATGTGGGTTTATGTTGCGGGATATGCTGGTTGTTGCTGGTTAGTGTTGGTTAGGGTATGTGTTTTACCTGGTATGGTTAGTATGGTTTCCTCACCTTGTACATTGGTATTGCGAATACAGTCTCCTTGCCAATTGGTAGTATACTGTACATTGGTATTGTGAATACAGTCTCCTTGCCAATGTACTTACCCTTGCCAATTGGTATTGCGAATACAGTCTCCTTGCCAATTGGTAGTATACTATACATTCGTATTGTGAATACAGTCTCCTTGCCAATGTGCTCTTACCCTTGCCAATTGGTATTGCGAATACAGTCTCCTTGCCAATTGGTAGTATACTTTATATTGGTATTGTGAATACAGTCTCCTTGCCAATGTAAAGTGCATAAGTATGTGTGACTGTTTATTGTCGTTGTGAGTTTGGTTGTTGCTGCATGTTTGTTATGGTATAGTTGTATATTACTGTTTTAACTGTGGGGGATTATTATTATGTTTTATAAACGTTTTACACTGGCATTTATTTTCCCTGTCCACTCACCTTTGTTTTGCGCCCCCTCAGGACTTGAGACTGTTGAGCACCACCGAGAAGAGCGGCAGAAGTCAGTATAGCTCTGTTCTTGGTCACAAAGAGTGGGAGACTCTTTGCTATCCGTCTTTTGACTGTAGTTGGCGTACGTAGCTGTATTGTGTTTTAATTAGCCTTCGGGCAGAACAGTTGTGTAGTTCGCTTCCGTTGTAGATGCTCTGATACATTGTTATTATTTATTCTATTGGGCTTCGACCCACGTCTTGCTTTTAGTTGGTTTTACCTTGTTTGGGTTGTCGTTATGTGTTAGTCCAGGCTTCGTCACCCGTCCGGGTGATGGCCGCACTCCCAGGCCCCACTTTTCGGGGCGGGGTGTGTCACTTCCTAATCAATATCAATACCATATTGACTAGGACAACTAGTATAGGTGATCCACATAAGCTCTTACTTGTTCCTTAAGTAACATAGGTTTAGTGTTTAAGTGTTTAGTCAACCGGTCCAATCTTACACAAGATCCCCTTGATTTCTAGCAAAGGTACTTTCCCACTCAGTTAAGCTTCTGCCACGCAGGAACTTCCCCAGAATAGTGATAGCTAAAGGAAGGCCCTTAGCATATTTTAGAAAACTTTGAGACAGCTCCATGTACTTTTCTGTATCTTCACATCCATTCTTGAAGGCATTCCAACTAAAAAGAGTAAGGGCTTCCTCACCATTCAATTTTCTGGCCTCGTATACTTCATGCACTCCATGAGCATTCAACAGATGTATATCTCTCGTTGTTATAATGATTCTACTCCCTGTACCAAACCAATCAGCACTTCCCGCCAAAGCTTTTAGTTGATCTAAATCATTAACATCATCAAGAATGATAAGAACTTTTTTGTTGGCCAATATGGATTTTATCTCTGTCCCTGAAAACCCTCTTTTTAGAAATTTGATATGGAAATCAGATAGGAGTCTCTCTTGTAATTCATCAAGTCCACCTGTTTTAGCTGAGGACTCTCTAACATTCTCAAGAAAGCTAATATCATCAAATTGATTGTACATTTTGTCACGGAAACATTTTGCAAGTGTGGTCTTGCCTATGCCACCCATCCCCCATATTCCTATAAAGCCAACATCATTCTTAGTTTTCATTTGTGAACATAGTTTAATTATTTCGTATATACGAGGGCCAATTCCAACAAGGCCGTCTTCCGGAAAACTTGGGGGTGTACGACCACTCACTACCTTCTGAACAATTTCTTGGATAAAATCTGTTTCATATGCCTGCAAATTAACAAATCATACTTGAGTAATGAGAACTTTGGACATTATATTTGTACAACAAATTACAACAATAAAAAGGAAAGATCTTTTTTTGACCTCGTAAAACTAATGAATGGGACACGCTCGAAAGCATCTACAGCGGATTTCCTAAAATATTAGTTAAATTTGAGTTTAGGAAGCCATGGAGGGATGCAACTTGGGCGCATTGGAATGTCAACCGAATCCTAATTCTTGGGTTGTGTAAGAGTTCGGGTTCATCTAAGTTGAAAATAAAGTGAACACAATCAAATTCAATAAAATTCCAAAATATTCGGGTTTTTTTCGGGTTGACCCAACTTCTCAAGTTGAGTTCAATCTACAGACTCAATGCTACAAGTTTTTAATTTACATAAATTTTTTTGTGTCTAAACAACATTCTTAATCAATTAAAAATATAAAATCTAACTCCACAAACACTAAAGTACAACAAGTAAGTCACTTGAGGAAAAAAAATTATACCAAAAAGAAACTTAGGGGCGTTCGGTAACATTTATGCAAGTCCATTTTCATTTTCTCGAAATGAAAATGTCCAAGTACGTGTTCGTTGACTTTGGGTGGGAAACACACTCGCGAGAATGATCTTCATTTCCATTCTCACATTTTACTCTCTAATTCAAAATGTCAAATTAACATTTCCATCATTTTCAGCTCATTTTCTCAATCCAAATTATCAACCACCATCAAACTCACCAACACCAAAAAACGTTCTTGATTCTCTCAATCTTTTGGGTAAGTACTTAGAATTGCAATTAATGATCGATTTTGGACGATACATTAATGTTAGATTATGCCCGGAATTGACGTGACATAGCAATCCATGTAGTCGAGTCATCAACTTCATGGACAAGTCAGAACATCCTTCGATTGAGCGTGTGACCTAATGCGGGATTAGGGATACTCGTCATCGAGTACAAAATGAAACCTACAAGTAGATTGAGGTGTTGGAACGTGATTGCAAAGAATTTCCAATTCTTATATACGAACCAGCAGTGAAGTCCAAAAAAATGTTCCTAACCATAGATTAACCAACTGGGACTGTTAGATATCCGCAAAGGTAGGTTCATGTCGTATTGTGTAGTTAGTTTCAAGCTCAAAACATGTTGAGATGGTATAGACATGAAGGTGCTGGTCTTGGAGATGAGTCCACTGAAGATGACCAACTACAGAGTGTATGAATGGAAGATCATACTTACTTGTCGATCGTACTGCACTCCCCATAGTTATGGATTCAACTAGTTAATAGACCTTAGACATATTCGGATATCTGTTCATGTATTTGATCTCTGACCTCAATCTTAGGTTCTCCATTTATGAGCGGAGCTTAACTAGTAGAAAAACCCATTTACGGCCAAATTTAATTTGTCATCGATACCTTATACTAGTCTTGAACAACAATTTGTGACTGAAATTTAGTCTGGAAAAGTTTGTCAGAGAAGCTGTTGACGTGAGCCTTAGTTAAATAAGGGTGATTATGTAATTGTAATTAGAAGGTTAACCCTAATTGTTTAAATACCCACTCTTGTGGAGGAGATCAATAATACAGCAGACCTAAAACCCTTTCTTTCTCCATGTTTGTCGTTTGACTTGGTATCAGAGCCTCCATCCGTGGGGGCCTGTGTTATCGACAACTTTCTTCTTCATCAAGGTTGAGTTCAAACCTATATTGAACTCCACCCAAACTAAATCTTCAAACAGAAAACAAAAAACCAAACACAAACCTTACCCCTCCACCAACGATTCCGCACAAAAAAAAAAAAAAAAAAACCAAACACAAACCTTAATCCTCCGCCAACGATTCTGCTACAATGGCGAATCCCGAAACCTCTCTGGTTCCCGCTCCTCAAGCTCAAGTGGTGACGATCTCCAACGACAATGCTCCACTATCTCTCGGAATGGTCTTAGACGAAACCAACTATGCGATTTGGTCGCAACTCATGGAAATTCGAATCGCAACCAGGGGAAAGTTGGGTTATCTAACTGGATCACTGAAGAAGCCTGCTGAAACTGATGCTACCTATGATACATGGGTGACTGACAACTTGCGGGTTAAGGGCTGGTTAATTGATGCCATGTCCCCAGACTTGATGACAAGATTTATTCGCATAGGAACTGCGAAGGAGATTTGGGATGCATTGAAAAAGGTCTTCTATGATGGATCCGACGAGTCTCAAGTTTATGAACTGAACCGAAAAGCATTCACCATGAAACAAAATGGTCAACCGGTGTCGAAATATTTTGGCACACTCCAAGGTATTTTTCAGGAGCTAGATCACCGTGATCCACCATCCATGCGGTGTGCGGCTGACACGGAAACGTATACAAGGAAATTAGATCACTTGCGAGTTCACATCTTCCTTTCGGGTTTGGACTCGGAATTCGATCAAGTGCGTGGGGAAATTCTCCGTAAGGAACCAAAGCTTGATTTAGATCAAGCATTTGCATACTTCCGTCGAGATGCACAACAACATGCACACTTTGCAGCAACTCCAGAAGCATCTGTGATGGTAGTTCAGCACCAAAAAAATCCTCATATGCCCAAGGAAACACTTCAAGTTCAAGTGCGAAACCGGTTCTAAAGTGCACTCACTGTGGTGGCACAAAACACACTCGGGAACACTGTTATGAGCTAATTGGTTTCCCTGCATGGTGGGATCCTGCAAAGAACAAGAGGAGTGGTCGAAAAGAGTCTGTAAAGGCCCTTCACACCACTATTGCATCTGAACAGACCGCAGGTACAACTGGACATGCCTTGAGTGTCTCTTCCACTCCAAACCCTGGTAATGTCTGGATTATTGATTCTGGCGCATCAGATCATATGACATGTCCAGTTGATAGTATTAAAGGCGATTAAAAAAACTTTGATCGCTGATGGTTGGTATAGCGACTAAAATGTTGGTTGCCTTTCCAAAAATTTTGGTCACTTTTTTCTTTTCAGATTGGCTAAAAACAGAGCGACCAAACAAGAATTTGGTCACAAATACTGCTTTCCGTCCAAAACTTTGTTCGCAAAAGTTCAAAATTGGTTGCCTATGCCTTTCATGACCTTTTTATTATTTATTTAATTTGTAAACTATTCCAATTCTATTAAACCCACAATAGTTATATTTAGTAATGTTGTTATAATTGCTCTCATTATATAAAGGCACGTAATTTCAATACAGGAACATTGAATGTCAATAAAAAAACCTACAGAGTACTTCCATACAAAATTTTTCCAAGCTTAAACTAGATGGATGCAACTTAATTCACTATAACTAAAATCACCAACATGGAGCTATTTTCATCAGCATAATGAGCAGAAACTTGTATGAACTCCTCAATTGAAATTAGAGCTCGTTTCAAGGGACCTTCTAGATAGTGCACCAAAGGATCTTAGCTGGGGCGCAAAAGTGGATGGGGCCGAAAGTTGATGAACTGTATCAATAAAGCATAGATTTTGGAACCAATCCACATCAAAGACTATGAAGGGTGGAGGCGACGGATATTCGCTACTACATACTAAGGTTTTGTCAAACCAAGTGGTCGACGGTGACCTCGGACAAGGAAAACTTGGCTGATGGGTCAAGGAGGTCATTAGGAGTAGCTGTGTCAGAGGTTCTTTGCGGCAACATAGGGCACGAGATTAGGCCTTTGCAGAGCCATGGCCAGAGCCAGAGAAAGATTACGAAGGTTGCGAGTTGCAGACAAGGCCGGCCCTGAGGGGAGTTGGGTGAGACATTCGTCTCGGGCCCCCGTTTGAAAAAGGCCCCCAAAAAAAAAATTATATATGTTATATATAATATATAAATAGTTGTAGGCCCTTTATTTTATATTGGAAGCTTCTTGGTGTAGTGGTAAGTTGTTGTGTTTGTAACTTTCATGACCCAAGTTCAATTCTTTTTGGGGCCATTTCCTAGTGTTTTCTTTTGTTTTTTTAAACTTTATATTTTGAAGGCCTTTTTTTTCCTCCTTTTCATTAAGGTATTCTTCTTCCAAATTAAGTAGCTTTCCTTTTACTAAGTTGAATAGATTTCCTTACATGAAAATGATTAAAACCACATTATAAAAATCATTCAAATGAATCTAATTTTCTACATAAGATTAACGCTTTCTTTTATCTCTTTCTTTGCGTTGTTGTGATTGTGGAGTGAATTATCGTCATGGCACCAAGAAAATATCTTTCTGGATCTCAAAAAAGAAAAAATAAGGAAAGGGAAGAAGCGTTGATCAAATCTCAAGCTGGGTCTCTACATAAATATTTAAAAACCAACAAAGAAGCAGAGAGTTCAACTGAAAATTTGGTGAATGAAGAACAAGATACTGAGAATCATCATGAAGCGGAAGATGAACTTATGATTGAGACTGACAAGAACGATTGCATGGGTTAGCAATATTATCAATTGAGAAAGATTTGGTAGAACAACTAGACTATGCAGATTTATTTAGTACATTTGCATCTTAAAACGTAAGGTGAACAAGATTTATGTAACTTTTTTTTATGCAAGTATCAAGTGAAAATGTATAACTTTTTCTTTCTATCGTATTCATTTTTGTAAGCCAAAAAAGAGGTAGCAAATAATTTTTTATATCATTTTATTGTAACATATAATGAATGAATAGTCAAAAATATTTAAGGCCCCATTTGAGTGTTCGTCTTGGGCCCCTGAAATCTCAGGGCCGGCCCTGGTTGCAGAGAGGAAGCGAGTCGAGAGTTGTAGTCAATGAGATATGGAGTCTGTAGATCTGGAATTTTTGGAGTAAGAGTTAACTTTTTAATTTTTTTTGAGAAGAGGTTTTAGAGTTTTGAGATGTGATAGAGGTCGGGAAGAAGAGGAAGAAAATGGGGAGAGTTTGTGAAAAAGATAATCGACAAGTGCACATTACAACCTCTAGCTTGTTGGCGACTAATTCACACAATTTTGGTCGCTATTATGAGGCAATGGTGATTAATATTTCATTAGTCTTAGTCGCCAAAGGTGTTTTTTCTACTAGGATGAGGATCAAGATCTTGGAATCCGCAAGTATATGGGAGCATGAAGATACGTGAATGAGCGATATAAGATTCGTCATCTTCTAAGGTAATCACGAAGGGTGATATTTGAGGATCCCCTAGATGAACTATCTCTAAACCTCTTGCCAAAGTATTTGTGATAAGAGATACATTAGGATGATCATATTCCTAGCCCATAATTGTTAGCGAGAGCTTCACTTGGGCTAAGGGTTTAAAGCCCCACGCTACCTATAGGCCCGACTCATGAAAGCTCACCAGTGCTCGACTCGCCCATGAAGATTACCCTGGCCCTGAGGCCTACTTCTTTATCAAAACCCCTATTAATTTCTGACCACATAAACCCAAAAAATATCTTTCTTCTCAATCTCTTTTATTTTTGTCTCACTTTTCCCCTCTTTCTTTTCACTTTCGATGCTAGAGACATGTCCTTCCAAACCTCATCGACGGTCTAGGATGACGGTAACGATGCTGAGGGTATGTCGAGTAAGGTGATATAGGCGCCAAGGAGCGTGGTGTCAGTCATGGGAGTGGAATTTGAGTCACCTATCGGGCCGTCGAGGGTCATCTAGCCCAATTGAAGCGAGGAAGACGTCGTATTGGTGTCGTACATGCACTTGATCAATTTGAGGCTGTTGTTGTTATGAAGTTGTTAATTTTTAGGTTTGACACAATAGCGGATGTACATATGGTGGTTGTTGGAGTGGGGGCTTTGGGTTAGGTAGCGAAGGAGTTGGAAGAAGGGTGTCTCGAGAGGTCCGAATTTTGTGATCTCTTAGACGACATTGCTAACTTTGACGATGCCATCTTTTCGTCACCGATTTCTGTGGGGCATTCTCTCGACGATGGGGGAAATTTGTGTAGGTAATACTTATTTACTTGTTTGTGTAGCTTTCTGTTGGTAACTTTCGATTATGACTTTTGTTGTAAGTTTTATTGGTTATAATTAATTGGTGGGATAAGTATAAAACAGAAACTAACATAAAATAGAACAAAGCAAAAGGGACTGACGTTGTAGAGTGAGAGCAGGAGTGGCTGGTGTTGGCGGCAGTCTTTTAGGTTGAATTTAGCTTGATTAGATTGAAAAACATTACACAAACTTGCACAACTAGTTAGAGAACGGAGCTATAGAGAAAGGAAAGAGAGAGGAAGAAGGGTTGAGAAATCAGAGTTGAGGAAGGAAGAGGGAAGCGAAATTCAATTGAGGTAGTGTTTGCTAGCTTGTGTCTAGTACTTTAAATCTTGTTCTTCTAATTTCGTGATTGATTCTTTGCTGTTTTCCATTTTCTTTTTCTTCTTCTAATTGGTCAAGTATTTCAGATTTGTTCTTATTGTTGGAGCTTAATTAGTTGTGTTTTAGTTCAATTGGACTTTGTTTAGATGTCATTTGGAATCCTTATAAGTTGTTTAAAGTTTAGATTGGATTGGAAATGGATTATAGTTGAACAAGAGCATGAATTTCTGGAAATTTGCATTTTCGAGTGGCAGACTTTGCCTCTCGATTTCTCTTAGTTCAAAGCTCCTTTTGGGATGTTAATTACCTACATTCAAAGTTCACTTGTCCATGAACAAAACCCAGTTGGTTTTATTGATTTTGGTTGAGTTTTGATTAGCCATTGGATGAGGAAAACTTGGATATGAATCTGTCCAGAAACACAGTTCCAGTTTTACACGTCTTACTCGACATCTCGATATCTTTTAAATTACAGCTCCGATTTCGATTTTCTTTATATGGTTTCGAAGAGGGTTTAACAACCTTTGCAGCGTACACTCTTTCGCTTGGTTTCGATAAGTTTTAATGGGTGAACTGAGGCGACGAAAACAGGTTCCTGAACAGAATATTCTGTTGGCAGCAGGAACAAATTTTGTGTACTTTTCAGTTTTTGGTTGAACTGCTATGATTCTGTATGTAATGTTCGTTTTGGGTTAATTGTTGATTGTTTTAGCAATTAGGTAACTACTTGTTCAGTTCTAAAGTTAAACATAGTCTTACTTACGTTCTAATTCATGCTTCCTTGTTATTGTTGTTATTTGCTTGGTTGGGTCTAGGTCCAATTGAAGGTTTGGAATATCCGATTGAGGAAGGTGCCACTGCAGAAGAAGAATATCCCATCGAGGAAGATCTGCCAGGGAACTAGCACAGCGTAATGGAGGAGAGGTAGGGGGATTATCATGGATTTCTTATGGATGGTTGACTGTTTTTGGTGCTTTGAATGATGAAATTGTTTGATTGTATGGTTTGAATCACATGTCTCATTGCTTTGTATTCACTGTTGGCTTTAACTTAGCATTGTTGCTTATTACTATCTTAATCATCCTGAGCATCATAATTAACAAGTTTCATGCATCATAGGATCATGGGAAGGTTTATGATCATATTGGTCAGTTGTGATTATAGACAAAAGTAGTTGAGTTGACTTTCATGCGTTCCAAGATCTATGATCAGTCCAACCGTGCACAAAAAGGGAGTGAAGCCCTTCTAGAAAGATTCTAGTAAAACCATCTATTCTGGTTTCAGATTTGGTAGCTGAAAGTTTAACAAGATGACTAAATATTGATAATTTTGGGAATTTAGTTGGTTAGTCCAGTGGTATAGAGTCAAGAGGAGACAATGCATACATCCATTATCATTCATAGCATTATTTCGTTTTTATGGTGATGTTTCCTCTTCTGAGCTAGTGGCTCACCCTTTCTTATTATGAATTGTACAGGTAAGAAAAAGGAAGCGGTTAGTTTGAGGTGTGGTTTTTTGATGGCTGCTTCAAGTTTTGTAATCTGGGTTTTTAAAACCCTTGTAGTTAGTTTGTCTCTTAGGGATGGACATCTATTGTAAAGTGGCTTTGTGAATCATGTAGTATTTTGATGCATTGTCTAGTTGACTTGTAATAGGTTTTGCTTGAGGAACCAAAGTTCCAAACGTTGGTGGTTAGCACCTTGTATATTAAGAATTGAAAGTTCTAATATAAGAGTTTGTTTAACTTGTTTCAAGTATGTAACTCACAATACTTTACCTTTAAGCTTCTTTTTGGTCACTTCTCATTAATGGAAGTTCCTCTTATTCTTTAAGTGGAATGTGATTCATACCCTAATTCGGTACTTCTATCTAGTTATCGAATTGGGGCGTGACAATTTGAGAACTAGCTTCTTTCATAACCAATTAATGAATTTTAGCCCGCTTTTCTAAAACTCATAATTGTAACCCAAATTGGGGCAAATAGACTCTAATACCCTCAAAAACATAATCAACATAATCCTACTATTGCTTCCGCATACTAACCATGCCCTCCGCAAAACCAAACATTGAAAACCCCATTCCACCGCCACCTTAAAGCGATCCGCAACCTTGTCACTATCGCCACAACCGAGGCAAAAACTCTCATCCATCGCTTACAGAGTAGCAGAAGCAGGCGATGACGGAGATCCGCCTCCTCACCAAGAACAAGTCTAAAAATCATATATAATTTCATAGTTGTCAGTTGCTAATCTTCAACTGCAAGAGTACAGTGTCACGGCGATTCTCAACCTATTGCTTTGTGACAAGAATAAAGAGCTCGGAGTGATCAAGCTGCTAGTTTGGTCTCTGAAGATTGAAAGAAGGGTAAATCGATGTGTGTGTTCGGTTTATTTGAATTGTGCCGGTTAAGACATTGACGTGGCAATACGTGACGGGAGACACGTGTCAACCCAAAGTTGAGAAATCAACAACAAGGGCAAATATAGACATCCTCAACAGAGCGTGTGACCTAATAAGCGTATTAAGGAGGCTCGCAGTTGAATGCTAGAGTGAGTCCTATTAAGGAGGCTTGCGGTCGAATGCCAGAGTGAGTCCTAGGAGAACATTGAGTTTAGGGACGGAATCACAAAGAGGTTGTGATTTGAGATACATACCCTACTGTCCTTGACTCCCAAAGAACGTTCCTAGACATAGGATATCCAGCTAGGGTTGTTGGTTAACTGTTAAAGCCGGTTCATGTTATATATAGTAGTCGATCTCAGACTATGCATATAGTGATATGAAATAGGCATGAAGATGCGAGTATATAGATACAAGTTCGCTGAACACTGACCAACCACAAGCGTACATGTTACGACCCGTCCCCGAGTTTTGGGTCAAATGATGAGAATACCCTTGAGAGTATGATGTTGACTTTTTGACTGTCAAAAATTGCATAGTCAATATTAGACTCTATGTGAAGAGCTCGACGATACGAACGCGTCCGCGAAGACGGAATTGGATTCCGAGCTATATCGAAGAAGTTACGGTCGAAAAACAATTTGGTGGGGTTGAGTGGGTGCCACGTGGCGTGTGTGGATTGGTTTGAAGGGGCTGGACCTTTCTGGAAAGCCCGAACTAGGCTTTTAAAATGAAACCGGCCCGGGTTTCCACATTTGGAAACCCGAACCATCGCACAAACCCGACGGACGCTCGCCGTCGATTCGTGCCATCCGATCGCCGATCGGACTTCCCACCACCTGGATCGCGTCCCTCTCGATGTCACGAGCATATCCCACCAATTTTTGGAGTCGGAAACCGAGCGGTTTGAAGCCAGCGAGCTTGGACGGAAAACTGGAACTTCACGGCGAGTTTCCGGTCGATTCCGGTGGTGGTGAGTCCCCAAACCTTGATTTTTGGATTCCTGGGATTGAGTAGATGAATTTTCATGTGTGGATCGTTGGAAATGGTTGAGAAATGAGGATTTTAGAGCTTTCCGGAAATTGGGAATAGTCGCCGGAACCTGGGGAAATTCCGGCGACGGCACGGCGGCGCTGAAGAACATGCCGGAATCTGGAAAATTTTCCAAATTCCGATGAGTTCTCCGGCAACAGTGCGGCGGCGATGGCGATGTGCCACGTGTCAGACACGTCAGCACCACGTGTCAGGCACGTCATTGCCACGTGCCTGCTAGGTCAGCTGCCACGCGTGTGCCACGTTAGCGACATGTGGCTGCCGCATGGGTACCACGTCAGCACCGGCGTGCTGACGTGGCAGCCGTTGACCGTCGACGACCGGCCACTTTTCCGACTGGAAACATCGTTTCGGATCCAATGGCGACCTCCGTTTCGCCATCCGAGATACGGTTGATCGCGGATTGGGCAAAACATGGGAATTAGGGTTTCGAAGATGGTATTTAACTATGGACTTTCTGACGGTTGATTCGTGGGAACTTTATAGGTATCCGAGCTTCGGTGAGACGCCACCGTCGTACAGTACGGACATACGAGTTTGACAGCTTGGAATCACTGTGAGTGGATGGGTTTTGTTTTCTTAAATTGTTGGTTTTTATGCAAGTTCAATATATGGTTTCTTTATACAATTATATGGATATATATATATATATATATATATATATATATATATATATATATATATAGGGAGAGGATCAAGGGACATCCTTTTTCCTTAAACATCTTTTCTCATCCATTGATTTTGCAACTTTTTGTGGGACCCATTAATAATGGGTCCGATCCGACGGATGAGAAAGGATGTTTAGGAAAAAGGATGTCCCTTGAACCGGACCCATATATATATATATATATATATATATATATATATATATATATATCTATTTGAAAGAAATGGCAAATCAATTACTACTCCTTGCCAGACAACAGGAAGGCAACGAAGACCAAGACACAGTCAAAAACAAGAATCAATCTCCTACAGAGTCAACAGCTTCTGCTTCACCAACACCAAGTCCAGCCAAAGCACCTGCAAAAATGCGATGGACTGATTATCCAGAAGAAGACTACCAAGACGCCCAAGATCCCTATGCCGACATTGACCCTTTCGACATAGCAGGGTAAAGTAAAAGCAGCAAGATTCACAAGACAACAGTAAAACAGACATGTGAACAGACAAAGTTCTATTCACAAACAGTAAAAGTCATCAGATAAGTCACTATTCATGAATAGTGAACCGCAATTCTCGCGTCTTTCGGTGGTATCCAATAATGCCTCCACAAGCCTGGCGCCTTCAAGTTTTCCTATATAAGAAGACCCTCATTCACTAAGCAAAGGGAGCTTCAACGAGAGCTTCAATTTCCAGTTAACCTCCAAGCCAAAGTTATCATAAGCTCCGAGATTAAAGATTATTTTAGCATACTTGAGATATCAAACTGTGATATTCATGTATCCTATCATTTTCAATATATCTCTCTATCCCCAGTAAAGCATTGTATCCAAAGTAAGAGCCATTTACCAGTTATCAAATAAATTTCAGAATAATTTCAAGTAACTTATTTTATCAATTGCATTTCAATATTTTCATTCACCACTCATTATTTTCATTTACATTACGAGTCATTATTACATATTTCAATATTTTCATCCACCCTGACAAAGATTCTGAAAAGAAAATCATCGAACAAAACAATTACACCAACCAATGCCTCATCACCATTGGAAAACAGCTCGACAAAATTGAAACCAATATTGATCAACTTCCCAGTCAGCCTCTTTCTGCCAAAAAAGAAAGTCCATTAGTCAAGTTTGAGTCCAAACCAGGCCCAAGTCTAAAGCCCAAAGACTCTACATTAGTCAAAATTGAACAAATGTTAAAAGACTTAACACCAACCAAACCAGGACCTTCAGTCAGTGTGGTGAACATCTCCCAAACTAGCCAGTCATCCGATTCCTCAGATTCAGAATCAGATAACATCAGTCAAATCGAAAATGCGTTCAAAAACCTTGACTTAAACGAATCACTTACAAACCTCGAGTCAATTCTACCAGCCTTACAAAAAACTGGTATCCAAGGCCAACACCCCCAAACATGCAGTTTGAAGAAAGAGTGTTCCAAAACCAATTCGCAGTTTCTGCAGACAAGCTTTATGAATGGAACATAGATGGTCTATCAGAACAAGAATTGTTGAATAAACTTCAACACATGTCAATGGTCGCCAACACTTACTCCACTACCCATAATCTTAGTCAAACCCAAATCCTTGATTTGTTAGTTACCGGTTTCACCGGCATACTGCTATCTTGGTGGGAGAAACATCTCACTCCAGACTCCAAACAAGCCATTCGACAAGCAGTCAAACAAGATGAAGACGGATTACCAATTTTCGATGAAACCATCGGTCAAGGTATTCCAGATCCCATCAACAATCTTCTTTTCACAATCATAGAACATTTCATAGGAACACCTAGTAACATCACCTCTAGGATCCATGACCAACTCAGTAATCTTCGTTGTCCAACTCTCAGTGATTTCAGATGGTATAAAGATGTCTTTATATCCAGAGTCATGCTCCGTGAAGACAGTAATCAGTCTTTCTGGAAAGAAAAGTTCATTAATGGTCTTCCAAACCTATTCGCCCACAAAATCAGACAAGTTCTTAGTAACGAGAATAATGTCATTCCATACGACACCCTCACATACGGAAATATTATCAATACCATCCAACAAGAAGGTCTGAAGATGTGTATTGATATGAAAATTAGTAAACAAGCCAATAGTGACAGGAAAATAGCCAAATACAAAATGGGAAATTTCTGTGAACAATACTGCAGGTTGGCAATGAAGGGGGTAATTTTTAATTAAGTCACGGCAAGTACAATCAATTCACTCAACAGATCACTTTTAGGTGTCCAGTCACCTAATGTGATGAACCTGATACTTGTTTTAATACTTGGACCACGTGACCAGTCACGTTGATTCCAAACTCAAGTATATGACTAGTCTCTTAGATTACAGATTGTGTATGCTTGTGAATTTGTTGAACCACACTCGAATGCTATGCCAACTTAGGTTCCCAGAACAGATTCAGTGAAGATGAAATCTGCGGGCTATCCACAACTACATCTTATTCAAATCCAGCGGTTCTAATGCAACCGTTTATAAGATGACCAGTCACACGGGTTTGTCCAGATTGCACGTTACGTTAAGTTGGTGCATATTTAAATCTAATTTTATAATTAACCAAGTGATTAACAAATCAAAGAGATGGACACAATGTTTTGGTACCCGGAAAAACCTCAAAAGGGTAAAAAATCGGGGGTCTATCAGAAGACCGGCCTTCCACTATGAAATGGCAAAAAGGTGCCCAATACAAGGTTTCGACAAGCTCAATATCTAATGTACATAGTCTTAGATGCAGCAGTCCCTCGTGCGGCTCCTTCTTCAATCACTTCACCTCTAGTGGTACAGATGACTGGTCAATCACTTTCCAGAGAATACACACGTATGTCTGGTCAGCGGCACCAAAAGTAATAAGCTGTGAAACTGTATGACTAGTCACCAACAGAGTTACAGAGAGCTACAAAGCTTCAGTAACACAGCTGGGTAACTAGGTGTTTTGCTGCAACAGTTTATAAAACTGGGCAGAAAAACCCGAAGTCAAATGACTCCTAAATATCAACCTTGTCTCAAATTATGTGTGAACATGAGAGACAAGATTGAAGACCACTATTTCAACTTCTAAACTTAAAATGAGTTTTGAAAACTTGCAAGTTGAAACGGTGAAGATAAGAACTTCTTCAAGGTTTCCTTCAAAGATGAATGTTTTGAAAAACCGAAAACTTTGAAAGAAGTTCAATCGCTTGCCATCTTATGAATTCTTGTATGAACTTTATGTGAATGAAAGTTAACAAAAATGTAAGAAACAATTCAAAGCAAGAAGGCAGCAAGAGAGTTTTTGAAATGTGAATGATGAAAATCTTTATGCAAAGAGAAAATGGCGGAAGAGGTTTAGGATTTATAGTGAAGGAAGATATGAAATGGATGGCCGAGATTTCATCCAATGGACGGCTGAGATTTTATTAACAAAGAGTGTAACCCTAGGCAGATCTAGTTAGTGGAGAACAGTTGACAACCCAGCGGGTAAAAGGATGTTCGGTCAAAAGTGGATAATAGAATGATCTGTCAATCTAACTGATCGGTCGCTGTCAGGAAATCTGTCATATGCGGAGTTTAGATGACCAGTCACCAAATACATGAAAACGACAGTTTTGTAAAGAACATGTTTTTCTCAAGAATGATCCTATGTTATGAAATCATATGCAAACATAAATGATGTCACATGCTGTAGAAATCTAGGAACACATCTTCACATCTTGATCTTCAAGTCAACCACCATCTCACTTATTCTAATATCTAAACATTAAAACCTAAATTGAGCTTGTGAATGTTTATACAAAGTTTTTGTGCAAGGATAGCCAATTTACATTATTTTCTAAGATACAAATATCGTACAAATACGGTCTACCCCCAGTAGCCCCCTCAAGAAATACCAAGTCTAGAGACAAGTACCCTAGTCACAAAAGACATTACAAATACAAAAGATACGAGAAAAACAAACCTGCCAATGATGTATTTTACTCCAAAGCCAAACCAAAACGACACTGGAAGAAAAATACAAAACCTAGTCAAAAATACCAAGACAAAAGTGTTGATATCCTATCCAATCGGCCACATGTCATACATTGGTGGCGACACAAAGACATAACCATGATCTCATTGGCACATCTTGAGAGGCTTGTGGACCCCACAACGGACCGTCACACGACCAATGAGCACACATAGCATTCGAACCCCTCGTTGCCACCTTCGCGCAGAGCCGCTAACCAGCTTCATACGATAAGCAGTGGGTCCTACACGAAGGCTCAAATGTACAAGAAAACACCTGATGAAGGCCAAAAGTCCCACATCGGGAAGAAGGGACAACACCCTCAAATCGACCCTCTATAAATAGGGGTTTCACCCCAAGGTAAAGAGAGAGCTGTCTGGTCGGATCCAGATTATCTTGACCAAGAGATCTCTCCCCCTACTTATCCTTTCATTTTCCTAACACTTGCCATCCTTCCACTATCGCTGACTTGAGCATCGGAGGACATACGGCCGGAACCACACCGGTCCCTTCAACTCATCCTTTCTTGTTTCAGATATACTTGGCGCCGGACGACAGGATGGCATTTGACCGGATGGGTCCAAAGCCCTTAGACTTATGACTTGATACCAAACACGACCTGACGCCATATGACCTGACAGCCACACTTAGTCATATTTTATAGCCTCACACCTTAGGACTTCCATTATCATCCCTTACCTCCCCACCTTGTCTCATTGACCGTTGACGCCCATTTTCATACGTCAACAAAAAGCGATATTACTTGCTTCAAATGTCAAAAGAAAGGTCATTATGTCAAAGATTGCAGAGTCAAGAAAACCATAAACCAGTTAAAAATTTCTGATCAAGAAAAAGAAGAACTTCTTAAAATACTTCAGATCCGAGAAACCAGTAATGATGATTTAGAGTCAAACCCTGAGTCAGACACTAAGTCAACCTCTGATGAATCAGATTCAAGTTCTCCTGATATCAATTTTGGTTGTAAAGACACTTGCTGTAAAACAGTAAATGTTCTTACAAAACAAGAAGAACAGGAAGAGCTTTTAATTGATCTTATCAGTAAATTAGAAAACCCAGAACTCAAAACAGAGTACCTGAAGAAGTTAAAAAAGGTTATGCTTCAGTCAGAAGACACTCAGCCTAAGATCCCAGAAACAAAAATCTGTCTTAGCACCACATTAGAAAAATTCAGTAAAAGAAAAGATAAGTTACCAACACTCCAAGACCTCCATTCTGAAGTCAACCACCTCAAAACAGAAGTCAGAGTCCTCAAACAAAAAAACCAGGAATTAAAAACTGGTCAACATTTAATCATTCAAGATTTAGAAACATTCAAGTTAAGACTTCCCCAGAAGACACCAACTGAGGAAGAGAAAAACAGTTACGAACATGTTTTATCGTACCTCGAAAGAATTCAAATTCGAAAATGGTACTCTAAGATAACAATAGTCATCAACGATTTCAAACTTGAAATCAGAGCATTAGTCGATTCTGGTGCAGATCTAAATTGCATTCAGGAAGGATTAATCCCTACTCAGTATGATGCCAAAACAAAAGAATCATTAAAATCAGCTAACGGCAGTAGGATGGAAATAAACTACGAAATCCCGAAAGCTCATATCTGCCAGAGTCAAGTCTGTTTTAAAACTTCATTCGTTTTAGTCAAAAACATGACAGATCAAGTCATCCTAGGTCTTCCTTTCATTGCTCTGTTGTATCCTTTCACAATAGAAAACAATGGGATCACAACCTACCCAATGGGTGAAAAAGTCAAGTTCAAATTTTTGAGTCATCCTGAGCTTAAGGAAATTCACGCTTTGCAGGAAGATTCCATCTCTAAGTCAGTCAGTTTAATTACCAGCAAAGCCAAACACATTAGTCCTCTCAAAAGTGAAATCAAGTTCAGAAGAATTGAAGAACAATTGCTTCATAGTCACTTCAAACAAAAACTTCTCTCCTTTGAAGAACAGCTCAAAGCTGAAGTCTGCTCTGATCTTCCTAATGCTTTCTGGAACAGAAAGAAACACACAGTCAAACTTCCTTACATCAAAGAATTTGATGAAAGAAACATTCCCACTAAAGCTCGTCCCATTCAAATGAACCATGAAATCATGGAGTTCTGCAAACAAGAAATCGCAGATCTAGTCAAAAAAGGTATCATTAGAAAAAGTAAATCTCCTTGGTCGTGTGCAGCCTGTTATGTCCAGAAAAACGCTGAGATAGAAAGAGGAGCCCCCAGGTTAGTCATCAATTACAAACCCCTCAACAATGTCTTGGAATGGATTCGGTACCCCATTCCTAACAAAAAAGACCTCATTAGCAGACTTAGTCAAGCAGTCATCTTTTCAAAATTCGACATGAAGAGTGGATTTTGGCAGATTCAACTTCATGAACAAGATAAGTACAAAACAGCATTTGTTACGCCATTTGGTCATTACGAATGGAATGTTATGCCATTTGGCCTGAAGAATGCGCCCAGTGAATTTCAGAATATCATGAACGAAATATTTAATCCTTTCAGTCATTTTTCAATTGTTTACATAGATGATGTTCTCATATTCTCTAATTCCATTGAGGAACATTGAAAACATCTTAAGTCATTCTTTCATGCAGTCAAAACCAATGGTCTAGTGGTTTCAACCCCTAAGATTAAGCTGTTCCAGACTAAAGTAAGATTTCTAGGTTATCATATTCACCAGTCAACTATTGTTCCCATTGACAGAGTCATCCAGTTTGCAGATAAATTTCCTGACAAAATCCTAGACAAAACCCAGTTGCAGAGGTTCCTAGGATCGCTTAATTATGTTGCAGATTTCTACCAAAGTCTCCGAGTCAAATGCAAACCATTATTTGATCGGCTCCAGAACAATCCCCCTCCCTGGACTGATACTCATACTTCAATAGTCAAAGAAATCAAGACATTTGTCAAATCTCTTCCATGTCTTGGTATTCCTACAGTCAATTCTTTCAAAATTGTTGAAACAGATGCCTCGGAACTTGGTTATGGTGGCATTTTCAAGCAGAAAACCAGTAAATCTGATCCGGAAAAAATAGTTCATTTTCATTCCGGCACTTGGAATCATGCACAGAGTAACTATAGTACTATCAAAAAAGAAATTTTATCTATTGTATTATGCATCTCAAAATTCCAAGATGATTTGCTAAATCAAAAGTTTTTAGTTAGAGTAGATTGCAAAAGTGCAAAACATGTTTTAGAAAAAGATGTTCAAAACATTGCAACAAAATAGATTTTCGCACGATGGCAAGCTATACTTAGTATCTTTGATTTCGAAATTGAATACATCAAAGGCAGTCAAAATTCTATCCCTGATTTCCTAACTAGAGAATTTTTACAGGGAAAGCAAGATGGGGTCTAGGTTCCCCCAAAGACCAGTTAAACAGGAGTCATCCTCCTCCTCCCAAAAAACAGTCAAACCAGAGTCACCTTCACATGGTCTAGTACCTTACAGTCAATCCTCCCCATTTCAATCTCAAACAGATTCACAACCATCGCACAAACACGTACAAATTATCAGTCATTTTTAGTCACCCAGTTTGATCCCTACAAATAAATAACCCAATCACAAGCCCATAATCAACTAGTAACCAGATATGCAGCCACATCTCCCTACTTCCCAAAGTCGCCCAGTCACCCATTATTTTACATTGAAGCATGTCTCAGTCATATTACCAATCCAGCTCAGTTAGCAAAAGCCTACTTTCCCCCAGGCTTTCATTATGCCCCTTTGCATCCCAGTAAATCTTTCCCATATTTCAGAGATATACTTTTCTCTATGTTGAGAAAATAGCAAGCGCACTATATCGTACAAGTAATGATAAGTATTAAGAGTGTCGAACCCACGAGGATTAAATGTTTTACCTATCTATGTAACTAACTTTATTGCTAATGCATACACCTAAGTGTAGGACTAGCGGGAATGATTCTTGAGGTTTTGTAAACTAAAATAATAATTAAAGACAAGAAATAAACAATCAAAATAAAATGGCAATTTAAGGAAACAAGGCAAGATTAGATTAAATCAAAAATAAGAAAACCTAGGGCAAAGACTTCACCACAATCAATCCTACTTGTCTTTAGATTTAGTTCTACCAAACTTATTGTCCATGTTGATGATTAAGGATCCCAATTGTATAAAGCATCTATGGTGTCTAGCTTACTTCGTATCTTTTCATATGCTAACAGTCTATGGTGTCTAGCTCAGTTAAGCATGCAAAAAGTCATTAAGTTCTTGGTCCTTTTTGTTAACCACATAAACCCAAGTGCATGTTGTCTACCTCATGGAATTTATGCTATCAAATTGCAAGAAGCTATTATCTAGTTAAGCATGGTGTCTACTCTAACTAGCATCATATGTATTCAACTATCAATCACAAGAAAGTAATTAAATAACGATCAAACGGCAATTTGATAATCAACATGAAGCAAAAGTATGATAAAACCAAAATCTAAATTCAAGTATTCATGACCGGGCTACATCTAGCCCTAGCAAAAGAATTAGCTACACATAGTCATAATAGAAATCACAAAATAAAACATGAAGTAAAGAAATATCCCAAGTTGCCGACTCCTCTAACGTAGCGCTCCGCCTTCGGCTTCGGTCTTGAAAATTGTGTTAAAGTTCAATGTATGTGTTCGGATGAACAGTGCCGCCCCTTATATAGGGACTCAATGAAAACCTTTCTAAAGTAGAAAACCCTAATCCTAATCATAAAGGTAATTAAATCAACCACAATTCCTAGCGCACCAGGGAGAACTTGACAGCAGATTTCTTGACTGATTTGGCCTCCAATTGGGCCTGCGAAAATCCACCAAAAATTGGGCTTAAAGATCTTTGTCTCTTCTTCAATTCAAGTACTCGCGGGCTTCTAGCAAAAATCGGAAAAGGCTTCAACGATCCAATCTTTCACAGCTGCGCAAATCTGTCAGAATTCACAATTGGGCCAGCTTGTAAATCCAATATCAAATAAATGGCCCAAGAGAAAAATCTGAAACTTTGGGGGATCGATCTTCAACGTCTCGGCTTCTTTCAGTAATATTTCCAGATGCAAATTCGTCCAAATAACCCATCTTTTGATTGGAAACGCGCCAACTGTACCTGTAGACAGATTATGTGCAAAACAAAGCAATAAGTCCTTTTTATATTAAATTCATAGCATAAAGACAATCAAATAAAGGGTAAAATATAGAATAAATAAGCACCTAACAAATACCCCCAAACTTAAGTTTTGCTAGTCCTCGAGCAAATAAAACACGAAAAGAATAAAACAAAGACTCGAACAAAACTTAAACAAGTTAGCCTTTCCACATAAGTTCCTCAAGGATTGCATAAAAGGGTCAACTCTATAACATACCAAACATTGTATAGACTCTTCAAATGATTCAAGGGTTAACACCATCTTACAAGAGCATTCTCAAAACATTAAAGCGGCCAATTCAATAACTAATACACACTTGCCACCTTAACAGGTATATGCGAAACAAGTAGAATAAGAATGAGATCTCTAAATGATTACAAGTAATCAACCCATAGGCTTACTCTTTATACCTTCTCCACTATTTGTAGACGCATCACGGATCAAAAGGTCTTAACATTAAGGTTGTAACAGGGTTAGGGTAATGGTTATGAAAGAACGGATGTAGATAACAAAGATTCCTGAGAAATATAAGTTGAACTATTCTAAAACCCAAACTTTCCCAAATAATCTGACTAATTTCAACACCCAAGTCCCTTGTAAAATATGTGCTCAAACCATAAACCAAATCCCTTTCATGTATTCGGGATAATACTAAAACAAAACCCTTTGCCACAAGTCAACTCCTTTTCTTGTTTTTTTTTTCTCTTTTCCTCTTTTGCTGGTCACGACAAGCCCTTTTTTTTTTTTTTTTTTTTTTTTCTTTTTCAGTTTTTACTTCTTGTTGCCGTGCCAAACTTCCATGTCTCTTTTTTCTTCTTTTGACTCTCTGTTTTTTTTTTTTCCGGCAAGGATTCTCAAAAATTGGTACACAATTCCCACATACGTTACAAGATTTCTCTGCTTTTCAAAACCCAAATAGAACTAGCCCACCAATTCAAATAAAATAAGTCAACATACTTTCTCAGGAATTAGGGTAGGATAAATCTATCAACCAAGCATAATCAGGTAATAATATGGCTCATGAAAAACAGGCTTATTTAGGCTCAAAATAGGTAACTAGGGAATATAATGTATAAGGGAAAGGTTTTTAGGCTTTTTCTGGTGATAACCCTAATGCCTTTGTCATATCCGTAAAATAAGATGCACATGTCTAATAATTCGCTTCGAAAAATAATAAAGAGCAAGTTCTAGTGAGATCTTTAAATGAATACTTGCAACTCATACTGTAAATTAGCATTGGCTCAACCTTAATAATTAAAGAATAATCAAGTAAAATAAAGCTAACCAAAGAATCAACTAAAGAACTCAAACAATATCTAGCAATGTCAAGAGATATAAAAATTGCAACCAAAGTATTATCATTGGATATGGAAAGAACTAACTAAAAATAAGACTCAAAAACCTAAAATCTTTTTGTATTTTATGACATTTAAAAACTTAAAATTAAATTGAAAACAAGACGAGTTTTTCACCACACCCCCAAACTTAAATCACACATTGTCCCCAAAGTGTGGCAAAGAAAAATAAACTTAGTGAAAAACGAGGACTAAACAAATAAATGAAATAGTAAAACACGGGGAAGAGTTAGAACAATAATACCCGGATAAAAGGCCCAAAGGAAGAATGATCTGGTGGAAAGAGGCCCATAGAAAGACTTAGCCCCAATGGAGAAAGATGGAGGACCAGGGACCAGGGGCGTATGAAGACTCCTGTGACCACCCAGGCTCCATGTAAACCATACATGCAAGTGGACAATTAGTCCCACTTTCCTATGCTGGCACATGGTTTCACAAACAATAAGCAGTCTCACACGGTTTTTACACGGTTTGCACGCGGTTTTTACAAATAACCACACAGTAGCACGCGGGTTAGGGAATAGGCAAGGAATTGGCAGCTGTATACCACTTGGTTGGAATCAGGAATATCCTCTATCCACTCACTACACCCAACGGCACTTAGGGTTTCCTCATTTCACTTTTACCATTTCTCCTCTCAAGCCGCCGCTCTCTTTTCTCCTCTCCTTGTCTCTCCAAAATATTCACATCCTTTTTTTTTTTTTTTCTTTTCACTCCTCACCGAAAAATATTCATGCATCAGTATCTAAGACTCCCAAATGTCACCGAAAAATACCAATGCCTCAACCCAAATGCCATCACGTCGCCACCCCCAAACAGATTCATGAACTCCATTCAACCCAAACCTCCGCAAATGTCAAACCATTCATCAATAGCCATCAGCTCACCGAAAACTCCATGTTCCCTGTATAGGCAATGTAGCTCAGCAACCAAGTCATTGAAGTCCACAAAGCTCACAACGCTAAGTGTCCTTCACTCCCGTTCTGCTCTTTTACTTGTTACGATCGGTCGATTTCACGGCTGAAAGCCGCATGAAATCGTCATCGGCCCATCTTCGAGTTATTCCAACCCATTCTCACCAATCTTCTTGTCTGCGCAGGTCAAAAGACGATGATAATGGAGTGCCCATGATGTCCAGGCCCAAATCTCGTCAGATCTGGGCGAAGAACCAATCCGACATTTTTTTTCCTTTTTCTTTAGTTTCACCTGTAATTTGCTAGGGAACATGGGATGTAAATATATATTTTTTCTTGCTGTTTTCTGTAATTGTTTGGTGCGGTGCTGCTCGGTCGTCTGCAAAACTTGAGGTGAGCGCACTCTGATCTCTCCTTTCTGATGGCTGGGCTGAATAAACTGAATGCATGCTATAATAATAACTGGAATTGCCTGCTGATGACATGCCATGATTTCTGTACTGCTGCATCTGATTATTGCATGTATGAATAGTGTAAATGGCTGCTGGATGCCGGATCCAGCCAATTATATCTGCTTTGCCATGCTTAATGATGCCAACTGAACGCTAGAATGCATGTTTAGGCCTGCCAATCAATCTATCTTTTTAAGTCCTCCCTTGAAACAATGTGTGGCTGTGATTGTCGATCCTGTTTTGCAAAAACAAAAACTGTAAGAATCACCCTAATTAAGCAAATAAAACTAAAAAAAAAAAAGGTAACAAATAAAAAAAAACTTAAAAACACTTTTTTTTTTTTCGAAAATAAAAACTAAAATAAACGAAAACAGATAACAAAAACGACAATTAGAAAGGGTTTAAGAACTTGGGTTGCCTCCCAAGAAGCGCTAAGTTTTGAAAGTCTTCAGCCAGACTTTTGGCAATTGACTATGGTGGAATGAGGAGGGGGACCTCCTTGTCTTTAACGCTCGCCTCCATGTAGGGTTTCAGTTGCTGCCTCTTAACCATGAACGTGTCTCCGTCCTTAGGATTCTCAATTTGAACAACCCCATGATCAAGCACGTCTACCACGTCAAAAGGTCCTTTCCATCTTGACCGCCCCTTTTGTAGAAATTGCTGAAGAAGTGATTTGTATAAAACTTTCTGTCCTACGTAAAATTCTGTGCATGGAGGTTGTCCATCTTGCCCCACTTCCATTTTATTTTCTCCACCTTCATCTTCTCTTAATTTTTCATAGCCCACATCAATAGAATCATTGGGGGAATGTTTCATAAACTTGTGATTAACCTGTTCATTAGCTGCAGCTATTTGAAAACATTCCTCAGATGCAGTTGGGTGCTTAGTAGGCTCAAACACCTTAAATATTATTTCTTTTCCTTGAATCCGCAGAGTTAAGAGACCTAATTCCACATCAATTAGAGTACGCCCAGTAGCCATGAATGCTCTGCCAAAAATGATGGGAATGTCCCTGTCCTCATCCATGTCTAAAACCAGAAAATCGGCAGGTAGAATGGAGTCCTCAACTTTCACCAAAACATCCTCAATTATTCCATAGGGGAAAATTATAGATCTGTCCGCCAGCTGTAAAGAAACCGTAGTATCCTTCATCCCCTCTAAACCAAGCTTGTTAAAGACCGAAAGAGGCATTAGATTAACACTTGCACCCAAGTCCATCAAGGCCCTATCAATTCGATGTTTTCCAATAGTGCATGGGATAGTAAAGCTGCCAGGATCTTTCAATTTTGGTGGAAGTTTTTGCTGTAAAACTGCACTGCATTCTTCTGTCAACTTCACTTCTTCAAACTCCTTGAATTTTCTCTTTTTAGAGCACACGTCCTTCAAAAACTTCGCATAACTTGGAATTTGTTTGATTGCATCTAAAAGAGGAATGTTAATGTGGACCTTTTTAAATAATTCAAGGATTTCCAAGTGATCATTCTTTGCCTTAGGAAGCCGACTAGGGAAGGGGATTGGAGGAACATATTCCTTTGTAGGTGTTGGTTCTTGTTCAAATTCAGCCTGTTTCTTCTTTTCATCAACCTTTTGAGATTTAACTGTCTCAACCTCCCTTCCATTCCTTAAAGTAATTGAGTTTACTTGCTCATGCCTTTCTCCTTGGCTGGGAAAACGCCCAGTCTCCTTTTCTGCCAATTTTTCAGCAATCTGTCCAATTTGGGCCTCCAGTTTACCAATAGATGCTTGCTGGTTTTGTAGAGCAGTTTGGGTAACTTGCATGAATTTGGCCAACATATCCTCTAAATCTGTCTTCTTATCCTGCATTGTTGCTGGTGACTGCTGCTGCTGCTGCTGTAATGGTAGTGGTGGCTGCTGTATATTCCTAGGCTGCTGTATATTTTCTGTATTTGACCACCTTAAACGTGGATTAGCATAACCTGGATTGAAATTCTGGTAGTAGTTATTTCTGGGCCCATTGAAATTCCCAATCTGATTAACTTTCTCTTGCACAAACTCGGGATAGGCACCTCCATTAGGGCAATACACAGCTGAATGACCAGCTCCACATATTTCACAACTTTCATGGACTGCAGAAACTGTTTTGGCCGGAAACAGTGTATCAATCTTCTTATTCAAACCAGAAATTTGTGCTGCCAAAACTGCATATCCATCAACTCCGTGAATTCCTGCTTTCTTTGCTGGGTTCCTCTCCGATCCCCATTGGTTTGAATTGGCAGCTAATGTTTCAAAGAGAGCGGAAGCTTCACTAACTGTTTTTGTCATTAGAGCACCTCCACTAGCAGCATCAATCATCCGTTTGTTTTCAGGCGTTAATCCATTGTAGAATGTTTGCAATTCCATCCATTCGGGCAGTCCATGATGTGGGCACTGCATTAATAAATCCCTAAATCTGTCCCAACTCTCATAAAAAGTCTCATGCTCAAATTGGGAGAATGTAATCAAATCATTCCTCAATTTTGCTGTCTTGGATGGTGGAAAATACTTAGTCAAGAAAGTGTTAGCCAATTGTTCCCATGTAGTAATTGACTGTGATGGTAAAGAATTCAACCACACCTTTGCCTTATCCTTTAGAGAAAATGGGAATAACCTCAATTTAATGGCTTCGTCACTAGCTCCATTAATTCTCACGGTGTCACACATTTCCAAAAAGTTAGAGATGTGTAGATGAGGGTCCTCCTTATCAAGCCCATAGAAGGGCGGCAACATCTGAATCGTTGACGGTCTTAGCTCAAAGTTATGAGCAGTAATTGCTGGCCTTACAATACACGAATGTGTAGTCCCCACTGTAGGAGCTGAATAGTCCTTGAGAGCCCGATTGGCATTTGGATTTACTACTGCCATCTCTTCCTCTTGGGTTTTAAGTTCTGCCTTTTGTTCTTGAAGTAATCTTCTAAAAGCCCTATCAATTTCAGGATCAATAGGCACAGGTTCTTGACTTCGAGATCGTCTCCTAGGCATAAACGAATGAGAACAGTAAGCAAATAGTACCTGGAAATCAGAACAAACAGTGATTAGCGAATGAACAGTAACCGACGATGAACAGTAAAATAAAATAAAAATATATAATTAATTAATTAAACAAGTAAAATCAGTTTAATCCCCGGCAACGGCGCCAAAAACTTGTTGAGAAAATAGCAAGCGCACTATATCGTACAAGTAATGATAAGTTTAAGAGTGTCGAACCCACGAGGATTAAATGTTTTACCTATCTATGTAACTAACTTTATTGCTAATGCATACACCTAAGTGTAGGACTAGCGGGAATGATTCTTGAGGTTTTGTAAACTAAAATAATAATTAAAGACAAGAAATAAACAATCAAAATAAAATGGCAATTTAAGGAAACAAGGCAAGATTAGATTAAATCAAAAATAAGAAAACCTAGGGCAAAGACTTCACCACAATCAATCCTACTTGTCTTTAGATTTAGTTCTACCAAACTTATTGTCCATGTTGATGATTAAGGATCCCAATTGTATAAAGCATCTATGGTGTCTAGCTTACTTCGTATCTTTTCATATGCTAACAGTCTATGGTGTCTAGCTCAGTTAAGCATGCAAAAAGTCATTAAGTTCTTGGTCCTTTTTGTTAACCACATAAACCCAAGTGCATGTTGTCTACCTCATGGAATTTATGCTATCAAATTGCAAGAAGCTATTATCTAGTTAAGCATGGTGTTTACTCTAACTAGCATCATATGTATTCAACTATCAATCACAAGAAAGTAATTAAATAACGATCAAACGGCAATTTGATAATCAACATGAAGCAAAAGTATGATAAAACCAAAATCTAAATTCAAGTATTCATGACCGGGCTACATCTAGCCCTAGCAAAAGAATTAGCTACACATAGTCATAATAGAAATCACAAAATAAAACATGAAGTAAAGAAATATCCCAAGTTGCCGACTCCTCAAACGTAGCGCTCCGCCTTCGGCTTCGGTCTTGAAAGTTGCGTTAAAGTTCAATGTATGTGTTCGGATGAACAGTGCCGCCCCTTATATAGGGACTCAATGAAAACCTTTCTAAAGTAGAAAACCCTAATCCTAATCATAAAGGTAATTAAATCAACCACAATTCCTAGCGCACCAGGGAGAACTTGACAGCAGATTTCTTGACTGATTTGGCCTCCAATTGGGCCTGCGAAAATCCACCAAAAATTGGGCTTAAAGATCTTTGTCTCTTCTTCAATTCAAGTACTCGCGGGCTTCTAGCAAAAATCGGAAAAGGCTTCAACGATCCAATCTTTCACAGCTGCGCAAATCTGTCAGAATTCACAATTGGGCCAGCTTGTAAATCCAATATCAAATAAATGGCCCAAGAGAAAAATCTGAAACTTTGGGGGATCGATCTTCAACGTCTCGGCTTCTTTCAGTAATATTTCCAGATGCAAATTCGTCCAAATAACCCATCTTTTGATTGGAAACGCGCCAACTGTACCTGTAGACAGATTATGTGCAAAACAAAGCAATAAGTCCTTTTTATATTAAATTCATAGCATAAAGACAATCAAATAAAGGGTAAAATATAGAATAAATAAGCACCTAACACTCTACTGAGTCAATAGCAATCAAGCCAATCTATGATAAAAGTCAACAGCCCAAGATTCTCTATCACTCCATTTATATTCAGAAAATCATCACCCAAGAACAATGGGGCAGTCAACCTTTCAAGCTCAAGACCCTTCCTTCTCAGGATCCAAATATAGAAGTCTATACAATTATTATGATTACATGGAAGCATGGTTCAAAATATTCATGCACTAGAATGAATCCTTTAGTCACTCCTGGTTCATTAATTTTGACAGTAAATTCAGAGGACCGTTTCCATTATGGTTCCAGAAATGGTGGACCAATTTCGGCCCAAATTTTGAGCTCCTTCCCAGAGAGCTCCAAGAATCAGTCAAGTATTTCTCCACTCGCTACAAAGTCAGTCAACAAGATGCGCATTTCCCGCATCTTCTTCATTTTACAGCAAAGTACAAAATGTCATGGATCATGAAATGGCACTATGCAGTCAGCAATGATCTCCTCACAAGACAGATCTCAGTCAAGTGGTGGGATAAATTCAAGCACATGAGAATTATCTCCCAAGTCAATGAAGAATTCCCGGCAATACAGTCAAAAGAAGTCAAGCCTTCTACCTCACAGTCATCTGCTTCTTCTCTCAGCATTGAAGGAAAATCCAAATCCGAGCTGAAAGAAATGGCAAATCAATTACTACTCCTTGCCAGCCAACAGGAAGGCAACGAAGACCAAGACACAGTCAAAAACAAGAATCAATCTCCTACAGAGTCAACAGCTTCTGCTTCACCAACACCAAGTCTAGCCAAAGCACCTGCAAAAATGCGATGGGCTGATTATCCAGAAGAAGACTACCAAGACGCCCAAGATCCCTATGCCGACATTGACCCTTTCGACATAGCAGGGTAAAGTAAAAGCAGCAAGATTCACAAGACAACAGTAAAACAGACATGTGAACAGACAAAGTTCTATTCACAAACAGTAAAAGTCATCAGATAATTCACTATTCATGAATAGTGAACCGCAATTCTTGCATCTTTCGGTGGTATCCAATAATGCCTCCACAAGCCTGGCGCCTTCAAGTTTTCCTATATAAGAAGACCCTCATTCACTAAGCAAAGGGAGCTTCAACGAGAGCTTCAATTTCCAGTTAACCTCCAAGCCAAAGTTATCATAAGCTCCGAGATTAAAGATTATTTTAGCATACTTGAGATATCAAACTGTGATATTCATGTATCCTATCATTTTCAATATATCTCTCTATCCCCAGTAAAACATTGTATCCAAAGTAAGAGCCATTTACCAGTTATCAAATAAATTTCAGAATAATTTCAAGTAACTTATTTATATATATATATATATATATATATATATATATATATATATATATATATATATATATATATATATATATATAATTTTTAGTAGTCTTTTTATCTAAGTGCACCTAGAATCACACGTACACTTTTAGTACTCGAACTACGGCCGTAGGACACAGCTCTCACATCATTGCCTGCACCGAAGACCCCATTTGCTAGCCTTGTTTTCCAGTGGGAGCGGTCCCTGCGCGTATTCCAGGGATTGTGGATGACGTTGTGAGGGGAAGTACACGGGTTTATATATTCAGTTGTACACAGCGGTGCTCTGCGCATTCCCAGGGCACTGGGTGTGATATACTACGTGCACTTGACCGGCGCCAACGAGAGTATGTTATCGTATTTCTAATATTTCAGTATGTACATGTTTTTACAGCAGGGGGTTATATTGTATATTTTCAGAATTGTTTTGAAAGATTATTTATTTTTCTATCCACTCACCCTTTGGTTTTGCGCCCCCCTTAGGGTTTAGTAGCTGAGTTGATCAGAGATGCGAGGAGAGGTAGTCCGATGGCTCTGGATCCGTCCTGAGAGCGTAGGGACATTCTCGGTTCAATTCCAAGTTGTCTGTAGCTTTCGCTGTTTTCGTTGGGTTGCTGTAGATGATCTGATGTTGTTGTAGTTGTGTTGTGTGTTTGTATGGGCCTAGTTTTGTGTGTTGGTGTTTTTATTTGTTCGGTATTGTCGTTTGCGTGTGGGAGTCAAGGCTTCGTCACCCTTCGGGTGATGGCCGTACATCCCGAGCCCACTTTTCTGGGACGGGGTGTAACAGTACAAATGGAAGTTACCTACTATGTCAATCGTACAATGCTCTGGCTAGTTACGGGTGCAAACTAGTTCTTAGACATGAGGCTTCACCTGATATCTCGCTTTGGGAGACTTAAACTTTGCCTTAATCTCATGGTTCATCAAGAATGATTTTGGCCAAGTAGGTGAGGATTGAGTGCATGGATTCAAGCATAGAGATTTGTGAAATGCACAAAATCAGTGAATGTTGATATTCCAAGAGCCCTTTGAAGATCTATCTCTAAGTCTTCAACCGAACCATATAAGTAAAGAGATACGTCAGGGCGATCATATCGGCACACTAATGCATTAGGGCTTGACAATGAGTTTGCATGCCCTAAATGATTTGATCAGAATATAGGAGACGAAGGAACTTTATTGCACTGTAATCATAACTAATGGTTCTGCTCGATGTGTGATGAAGAAGTTCGAAACACATTCTTGATAATCTAGGTAACCGAGAGCCATAGCTAAATGTTAATACTTGCTTTGTGAATGATCTTCCTATAAGGTTGAATATTGGTAATTTTTCATATTCTGAAAAATAAGATTGTTTACTACCAGCTTTATCAGAACGTACCGAGGTCAGACACACAAGAACGCATGCCTTCGGGTTAATTGATGAGGGTATTTAATATAAATTATTTTATGTTAAATAGAAAATTTATTTAAGTTGGTGATTGGGTTTGAATAAATAAATACAAGTCTTTTGGGCTTGATATTAATATTAGCCCAATACAATTTGGAATTGACCAATTAAATAAATGAGGATTGATGACATATTAGTGGGCTAAGTCCACCCAGAGGTGCGGCATCATAGGGAAATGGCAACTCCAAGGTTTCTCCTAGAGTTACCGCACCATATTCCTTGTGAGACAAAGATTGTTATTTAATTGTTAAACAAGAGTCCAAGCCTGTTAGAAAAATGTTCTCTATATAAAAGCTTGTTAGGTATTGACCTAAACTGACTCACCTATCAGTAAAGAATTTCATGTGCTGAGAATACATTCTTTACTAGAATACAAAGTCTGAAACCCTTGTGTGCCACAAGTCCTTGAGGTGCCGTAACTATTGGTCGTGCTCGTCATCATCCCTCGGAGTTTGGTGCTTCTAGCTGATACATTCTCTCTCTGCCTCATCAACCAAATACCGTTCGTGCCGATACTTGTAGATGACGGACACTTGAACGTTTAGGACTTCATCATCATCATCATCATCATCATGATAAGCAAAGGTTGGTAACTCTAATCTTCTTTTACATTAGAGGTGATCTTATTGGTATGCTAAGAATCACATGTCACGTCGATTAACCATGCACGCAGATTAATTAATATGATTAATGGAATCCAACGTTCCACCAACCATGTATGTTTACGATTAAATTATGAATTTTATTATTGCATACATGTCACGCCACGATTCCACACATGTGAAAATTTGTTCCACAACCCAACACGGGTGAGATTCCAACAATAGTGAACAACATCAACGTGGGGACTGCTGCGGCGGAAGGAGATATTGAAGTCAAGATTCGAAGTGCAAATGAAGAAGTTAAAGGTATCTTAATCTAATTGCATCAACTTTTAGGCTAAAAAAGGCTAGTTTTTTAAAATTTCCAACACGATGAAGACCGTCTCAACTGAATTTCTAGAGAGAAATAAGGGTTTTATTTGATAGCAGGTGTTATTTCAGTGACAAAAATAGTGTGCCTCGAACTCTTCATCATCCAGCATGAGCCATAAATGTTGGGATTCTCAGCCGCCATGGAATGTTTACTTTCACCAAAAGAAATGAAAGATTTTGGTCAATTAAGAAGCATTTGGAGTTCTAATCAGGGAAGATTTTGAAGATTGTTAATTTTGCAGAGAAGTCATCCAAAAACTTCTAGAAGAAGTTCAGCCATCGCAATCATGGTCTGAAAACTTTAATAGAAGAGCTCAATACAAACAAACCCAAAACATTCAACGCATCTCTATGCAGTGTTTTACCCAGAGGATCTTCACACATTTCATTCAGAGCACACTTATGGGTATTTTGCTTGCCAAGATACTTTCCAGAGCACACCAGGAAGTTCTCATCAGAGTGCTTGTCGGAGACGTAGAAGTCGGGGTAACTTAGAAATCCAGGAGGATCTCAGTAGCGTTCGGGTCGACGAAGTCCCAATTAATTCCTATCGACCACCCGCTAGGAATTCATGGGGTCTATTGGCGATAGATCTACTACTAGCCTTTCTATTAGAGGGCTGCTATGTACACCCAGATTTCTTCTTTGCACACTCTCTAAATTTTTCCAAAGTGAAATTATCTTTATACCCTTATGTAAAATGACATCAAAGTATACATGTTCTTTCTCTTTCCTCCTCTTCGCCCCCAGTTCTTTCTTCCGCTTTCTCTTTCAACTCCAAAAAAACCCAGAACAAACCAAATTCAATCCGTATTCCTCCCCAAAACAAACCAAACCCAATTCATATTATTTCACTCCTTGGCTCTTCACATACTCTCTCTCTCTCTCTCTCTCTCTCTCTCTCTCTCTCTCTCGGGGCATGGAAGACGATGATGAATTCGGAAGATCTCTATTCCAACATCCTTCAAACCCAATCAACACCACTGACCCTTGGGTCTCTTTAGTTTTGGGGTTTAAGTCAATCAAATATTTGAAATTTGGGTTTTTTGCGAAGAAGACGCCGGTGAGTTGTGCGGCGAAGGAGTTGTGGTTGATGAAGAAAGCAGGAGAATCAAATTTCATATGCACGTGATGTTAAGTGCAATTGGGGATGATTCTAAGTGCAATTTCATCCTACTTGACGGTGGCCAATTACATCATAGCTACTAAACACCAAGGGAATTTGACATGGCAGGTACGAAAAGATTGGATGGTAGATGTTAAGAGACTGGGTGGTGCATAGTATACACTACGGAGACTTGTGCTCTTTCTTCTTTATGTTCTATTAAATCCATAGCACATCTATAATACTTTCATATTCAAAAATTAAGCATTTTTCATAACTAGTTGAGTTAGCAGGAAGAACAGATGGATCATACTAGATATCATTTAACATATAGATTTTGGAAAAACACATGACTGCTTGCAAACTGACGACATGGCAATGTCCAACTAATAAATTTAATATGTAAGAAAGACAAAAGGCGGATTGATGTTTCGTGATGAAACTGATAGTGCACAATAGTACAATTTTTTGCAGGGTGAGGGTTCAATTTTGAGTGTTCAAAATAGATTTGTTAGGTGAAAACTGCTAAAGTAAATTAAGGGTAGAGAGGGAAGTTTATTATTAAAATTGGGTGTCCTAAGAACATTGAAAAATTAAAGTGGGTGTACGTGAGAAATGAAGGTGTCCAAAAAAAAACATGGGTGTACATAGCACCTCTCTTCTATTATCTTTCCGAGGCACACCGAGCCCAAGTAACGCACTAAGATGGCCAAGAACTGTTCCTTCTCTTGGCCGCTGTTGTTTAAATCAAAATCAAGTACCACTATCACTATTTGTAATGTTTGGCCTACCGGCCATGTACTGGCACGCCTACGCTAGTGGCGACAAATGCCTTTTTATGTGGCCATTCTTGCTTTTAATAACACTAGGACCACCCATTCGTGGCCATTCCAATTTTTTTAACACTAAAATCACCCAATTAACTACGGTTTTTGTAACTAATGGCCACATATGTCGTTTTTTCATGTCCATTCCCGCTTTTTAGAGTACTTTCAACAAACAAATTTATGTAACACTTTACATTAGACTATCCAGACTAGTGTTTAAAATAGCGGTTTTGATGCACGCTATGATGTGCTCTTCATAGCATAGCGCATCGAAAGTTCTACATGGCAAGGGTGTAGAGCGTGGTACTCACAAATCGTACCCAAATGACCGCTATAACATACGCTATAACGCTATATGCGCGCTTTGTGAGGTTTTTTTTTTTTACTTCCTAAAAATGCCTCAAAACTACATCATTTTGGATCTTTTTTATTTTTTATTTTTTTAATACATGTTTAGGGTTTTAATAGGTTTTAATGAATAATATCTAATCTCTTTCACTAGATGACAAACCAAAACTTCTCTTCCAAAACCAGCATATTCTCTATACCAAAATAATTCACCTCAACCCATTCCACCGTCGCTCATCACCCCTCGGCGCTGGCTTCTTGAAAAAGGTTGGTGGAAGTTTTTCTTTAATTTTTGATAAGGGAAAATTGCACAAATACAATCTGAACTTTTTCACTTTTGTGCATTTACCACCCAGACTAAATTTTTTTACAATTCACCACCTGAACTCTTGTGACATTTACAAAACACCACCTCCGTCCGTTTGTCATCCAATTTGCTGTTAAACTTGGCATGTGAGAGGCACATGGTCCACTATTTGAGGTTATATTTGTGCAATCGGTGATCGAAAAAGGTAGAACGGAGGAAGGTTTGTCGGACGGTTTTTGGCAAAAAACAGATCAAAATGTTTTAGTTCGCCGGCGGCAAACCACTTGGGATTTGGGGTTGAAATTTCGTGGGAGTGTACTCGGGGATGTTGGGAAGCTAGTCCAGGTGGTTCCGAAAGGAGAAAGTGGCCGGAAAATTAGCGACGGCAGCGAGAACTCCAGCGGCTCAGTTTTACTTTTGATTTCACCGGCGGCTTATCATGCCGTTTTTTACTCCAAAGCTTTGGGGATATATTCTTGAGGTTGAGAGGGAACTTTTTGTAGTTGGAGTCGTCGCCAATCGGTGACCAGAAAAGGCAGATTGGATGACAAATCAGACGGAGGTGGTGTTTTGTAAATATCACAAGAGTTCAGGTGGTGAATTGTAAAAAAATTTAATCTGGGTGGTAAATGCACAAAAGTGGAAAAATTCAGGTGGTATTTGTGCAATTTTCCCTTTTGATAAATTTTATGAGAAATTGATGTATTTAGGTTGGGTTATTCAAAAATTAAAACAATTTGATGGATAGATATTGATTTTTATTTTTTTGAAAATGAATCTTTGAATATTCAATTGAAATTGATTTCAATTGAAATTTGTTTGGATCTATGATGGAAATACATTGAATTAGAGATAATAGCTTGTTGAACTATAATTAGAGATCCCTTTTAATGCTTTAAAAATGTTAATTTGTTATTGAATGGAAGTTAGAACTTTATGGATCTATTTATTGGGTGCTTAATTGTTATATATTTTGCCTATTAATTGATTGCCTTTATACCATGAATTTAATATAAAAAGGACTTCTTACTTTGGTTTGCACATAATCTGTCTACAGGTACAGTTTGTGCATTTATGGTCAAAAGACGGGCGATTTGGACGAATTTGCATGCTGGAAAATTGTAGACGGAAGCTGAGATGTTGAAGATTGTTATTGAAAAGTTTCAGAATGCTTTAGCGGGTATTGCTATATAAAACTCAATTTGTTAATTAAATGGTGATTATCCAAATGCTATATAGTATATTGAAGGATGCATACCTGTCAAGTAAAGGAAACCCGGAAACATCTTGAGTCAAAGTAGCTCTCCACCTTTGGACCTTATCTGTACTATGCCCGAAGCGTCGTTCATGTGCTTCAAAGGCCTCTGCGAAGCTTCCCGACTGTTTCCGTACATCCGACGGATCCACATTGTAGAACACTGGAAGCAGAGTCTGTCCCTTCACTCTGGTGCACTCGAAAATCTTAACAAGTTCATCCAAGCACCAAGTTGAGGATGCGTAATTTTTTGAGAAAACGACAACGGCAACCCTTCTATTGCATCATTGAGTTTTGGTGTAATAGATTTCCATCTTTCAAGCTCCTCGTTATCCCTGAATGTGTCAATCCCTTGTCACACCAAAGCATTGTATAAATGATCAGTAAATCCTTTGCGGGTATCCTTGCCTCTGAAACTGATGAATGTGTCGTATCTCCAATACGGGTTTGATGAGGAGGCCATGAATCAAGGCCACTTGTAGTTTCTAGCTTAATTCTCCTTCTCCCCCGATTCTTTAAAACGTCACCTGTTAGCAAATTAATCATCACAATGAAGAAATTAAGTACTGTATACCCATTATTGGAACGGAATGGATTTTAATTGACAAAAAAATGAAATATGAGCACGTGCCTTGAACAAATGAAGATGGCCAAGCACCAGACCAGCCATCAGAAGAAACGAAACTCTATATTTGAAAGGAAAAAGAAAAGACTATTGCTTTCCTTAAAAGACAAACAAAGGGAGCAACGATCAGACGAGCAAGAGAGGCATTCGATATCGGTTTTTTAATAGTCCCCATTTTTCCTCCACGCTCTGGCTTGCTGGGATCTCTTTGTTTCTTTAATGTTTATCAAATAAGACACACTCTGGGTATTCTTGCATTATTGATCAATTTGTTTTTTTTTTTCTTTTCATTTTACACCCTTTCCACACTCTCTCTTAGAAGAAGCAATATGATCAAACGACCCTTGAGGCTTGAAGAGAGAACTATAAAACGGCGGATTCTACCCCCTCCTTATTTAACTAGGTTTGTTAGGAACATTTTAATATAATACATTTAAGATGAGCACCACCCTCACTTGGCTTGGTTTTGTTGTTCTAAATCTACAAAAGCCATTGACTTGGGATTTACGCAACTTGAACCTTCCAAGATGTTTTGTGATAATAAATCGGCACTGCACATAGCCACCAACCCCCTTTTTTATTAGAGGACTCGACATATAAATGGATTGTGACTTTATTCGTGACAAAATCATTGATGGGTCAGTTGCTACACGTTTTGTTGGGTCGAATTCTTAACTTGCCGACATGTTTACAAAGCAACTGGGAAGTGTTAGAAAGTCTTCTACTTCTATTAGGAAACGAATATGTATAGGTGATACTTTCCTAATTGTATTCCTAGAATGTAGCATAGAATGCTTGTAGGACAAGAATTATATTTGTATTTGTACCATCCGTCTATCAATGTATTGTTCATACTTGTTCAATATACTTTTCTACAGGAAGAGACGAGCTTTCCACATTGAGTAGCAAGTTGGGTGTTATTGATATACACCTATGTTGCATGGATACTGGTGCGGGTACGGGAATACAATACGGCAAGATACGGGGATACAACAAATCGTAAAAAAATTAGGATATGCTACGGATTGGATATGGCAATTAAAAAAAAATACATAATGTTATTATTGATGTTAATTAGATAATAAATAACATGCCATTTTGGATTATTTTTGCTTAATCATAACATTAGGAGGCTAAATAATAGAAAATTAAGGCTAATGATGTTTATGAGGTAATTTAATTATGTTATATAACAAAATTACCAAAACAGACAAACTTTAAATGAAAATTTCAACCCAACTTAAAGCAGATTTATAACTCACCGCCGCCTCCCGTCCGTCAACCTGACATTGGCAGGAGATGAGCATTTAGTGGAGGCGGTGGTTTTTGTGGGTTAGATGCGGTTTGGGTTGATGATGGGTTGGGTCGACGGCCAGGCAAGGTAAGGACGATGTCTGGCTAGGATTTGCCTTCAAGATACGGCTTGATACATGTATCAGGACGTATCCGAGTGTATCCGATCGAATCCCCGTATTCGACATGCGACTCGGCACCAAATTGCCGTATCCATGCAGATATACACTCTCCAACATGAAGGGAGTGTTAGGAAATCTTGGGTAAATTGGAAAGATATGTGTAATTGATTTGGTTAGATTATACTTTCGTATTAGTTGTTAGAGAGTCCTTGGAGGACAAGCATTGTACTTGTATATATTTGTCTTTCTTGATCCTAAGAATTATTCTGGGAAAATACCTTTTTCCACAGTATTTTACTATTCGATCGTATCCCCAGCACGTTGATATGCTCTTCTATCACATGTAACTTGTAAGAGTTTACATGCAATAAATCAACGTAAATAGGATCGCAGATTACTGGTAATGCAAGTAAAGAAGAGCAAGTAAACTGTTTACTTGCATTACTTTGTCAGTAAATTAAGTCACTTTCCGCATTGCGGCAAGTTGTTCCCTATTGATTTTAAAATATTGTACCGATTAATTTAGTCTTATTTTGTGGACTGATGTGCTAACGACTCTCACCTTTGTGTTTGGGGAATCTTAAGTCAACCAACGAGTGAATCAGAAAACAACAAAGTTGAATTATATATTTGTACCGCTAGTCCTTTCGAAAACATCTTATAATGAAGATAAGATTGTGCGACGTCTCTCTTTCCTAGTCACTTGACCCTCTGACTAACATCTAATCGTCCAGTACGCTAGTCTTTTCGAAAACATCTTATAATGAAGATAAGATTGTGCGACGTCTCTCTTTCCTAGTCACTTGACGCTCTAACTAATATCAAATCGTCCAGTGAAACTTTAAGAGTACATAAGCAAATAGAGCTCGTTTACTTGTGTCTCACGGCAAACACTATTGATGCTTAATCTTACATGAAGGACCAGTCAGATTTACATATGGTAGTTCTTTGTAGCATTGTTTAAAAAACTCACATAGTCTCGGGTGAGGCGGATAAAAGTTCCTTTTAGAGCACTTCCACCCACGTAGGCGCAGGCACAGGCACGAAGTGGGCAATTGCCCACTTCTTACCTGCAGGTGATGAATAGTGATCGCCCTCGCATTCCGTCGAAAAAGCAACTTGTTCATACCATATCCCACCATACACTTGGCAGCCAAGGGGAGTGCCACACAGGCACTCAACACTTCTAGCCATACACTTGGCAACTAAGGGAGAGTGCCACTTAAGCACTATTTATCGCTCCACCTACGCATATTACGAGGTCCGTGACCACTGCATGGACCACAAAGCGACCAAAAAGTGTTGCTTTATGGAGTCACCTCACAGTAGTCTTTAAATAAAGACGCTAACCCGCTCCAATCAATAATCAGCGGGTCCCGTCCATCGCCTCAAAGTTACGGTAAACTTGGTGATGATTAAGGCAAATATTGCCTTACTCATTTGTCCCACATCGGGAAGGAGGGACTACATCACCAAGTCCCTTCTCTATAAAAGAGGACTCTCCCCCAAAGGAAAAGGTAACTTCAGTAACTTCAGTAACTTTGGCAATCTAGAGAACTCGGTAACTTCTTAAAGCCTTGAGAAATCTTATGCCTCCAGTCAAATATTTATCCAAACACTTAGCCTTCCTCTATCACTGCTAACTTAAGCATCGGAGCGCCTTAGGCCGGTACCACACAGGTGCCTCGACCTTTGTTTCCTTTCTCTGTTTCAGGTTGGGCCAAGCGGCTCATCTGCCGAAGCCTCTTCCCAAAGACTACCCAAGGCTCATTGCCAAGTCCAATTCCGAAGGTTCAATCCCAAGGCATTACCCAAGGCTTCTTCCGAAGCTTAGTCCGAAGCCTTCCCAGGCAGCCAAGCCACAAGGCTCCTTAGCCTCGCACATTAGTCCCAAGGCTCCTTACCCTTGGGTCTGATCACATTACTCATTGACAGTTGCGCATACCATTTTTATGCGTCAACAGTTTGGCGCCGTCTGTGGGAAATCAACACTAATTCCTACGTGCTTTACCACTTGTTAAGAAACGATGTCTTCTTCTCGAAAGCTTACCAATGTCCCTCAGCAGCAGCCTTCGGAGCTTAATCCCAGAACACTGGAGGGCCGGAAACAACACTGCGACAAGGCCAAGGCTGCAGCCTCATCACCTCCACCCGAGAAAGTCTCCAAGATGTCCCGGATCGAACTTCAACGGCAAATGACGGATATCCAGGACAAGCTTGATGGGGTTCTTAAGGTCAAGAACAAGTTGACGGCTACCAATGATGTTCTCAAAGAAAGCTTTCAGAACACCACAACTCTCATGCTCGAAGCTAACCAAGAGATGGCTAGGATGCGAACTCAACATCCACGGGCGTCTACCCCATCTCCATAGATCAATCTCCAAGCCTTGGAGCATGCAATGCCCGGAACCACGGCCCAGGCCGCGGGTACATCCCGCGCCGGAGCCGCCCAAGCTCAGAATGCACAACCCATCCCTGCTCGAGTTATTGAGGTGCAAACTACCACTTCCCGACCCAGGCCTGCAGCCACGGCTCCCCCTCTCGAGGCATCCCCACGGTATGTCCTTCGGAATGGAGGAGTACCTGTTGTCTACAGTGATGCTCGGGAACACATCAACCATGGCTTGAAGCAAAAAGAGCAGTGGGTAGTTAACCGAGACATAAACCCTCCTGGGATGGGGCCTCCGCCAAAGATCACCCCTATGGTGAATGTCCCAGATGACCGCGAACAAGTGGCCGAATCTAATCATCAGGTACAACCCAACGGCACAAGCCGTCGGCAACCACCAATGAGACGGGTCCCACTTGACCCGCAAGTGGGAATCCAACCTCCTCCGATAGCCGAACAGGTACAAGACTTTCCCGCGGGAGATCACCCACTCATTCAAAGACTTGTTGCGCAAGTCCAAGAACTCACGGCTATTCAGAAGCGAACCGAAGAGACTAATGTCCCTCAGCTCCGGGATGGCCCCTTCACTACAAGAATTAAGTCTTTTACTCATGAGATCTACGAGCTTGATACTAAGCCCGTGCGCATTCCCTTGTACTCCGGCTGCGGCGAAGACCCTTCGGCTCACATAAACAACTTCCTATCGGCTGTCTCGTACCGAGGCTTGTCCGACGAAGCTCAGTGTCTATCTTTTTCAAGAACTTTGAAGGGTATGGCATTAGACTGGTTCTTCCGCCTTCAGCCAAAAAGTGTTGACAACCTTGAACAAATGCAACAAGCCTTTGTCAACCAACACAGAAGCCAAAGCTCAACCTTCTACACTTGTGACGACCTGAATGCCGTCAAACAAGAGGAGCACGAGACCCTTCGAAGTTATGTAGCTAGATTCAGCTACGAGTATGCCCGATGCCAAGAAACAGACAACAAGGCAGCGGTGGCAGCCTTCAAGAATGGCCTCCAGCCAAGCATGTTTCGATACACCCTCTTCCCAAGGAAAAGGATAGAATACGGAGAGATGATGTCAATGGCTTATGACCATGCACAAGTCGAGTTTCGCAATGGAGGAAGCCTTGCGCATGGCACCACCTTTACCCTTGATCCTCCGCTTGCCCCTCGGCAAACACCAACCACAAATCCTCTACCCTCAAGTTATGCCTCAGCAAGTGTGAAACCACTTGCATCATCGCCCGCGCCGGTTGTGGAATACAAGCCCCAATCATCAAATCCTCAACCAACCTCTTGGCCAAATAACAATAACCAGTACAACAACAAGAGGAAAGACAATGACCATACCTTCAACAACCGTGACAAGGGAGGCCGCGGCGATGGACAAGTGTACCAAGTGTACGAGGCTCCACCTCCTATGCCTCCGGCGCCTGCCTCTAGGCAGAACCAGCAAAATTGCGCCCCCTATAAACCATATGTATCAAGGTTTGAAGCGTACACTCCTCTTAATTCTTCGTACGAAAGAGTTTTACATGAGGCTGACCATATGATCCCCAAGCCTCGACCAAAGAAACTAGGACCCAGGGATAATGTAGACACGTGAAAGTTCTGCGCATACCACCAATGCAACACCCACAACACCGAGGAGTGTACAATCCTTGGGGATCATGTGGAGGCCTTATTTCAAGATGGTCGGATCGATCAGTACTCTACTAACCATCATGCACCTGCGGCTCGCCAAGCCCCTTTGCACCAAATCAACACTATTAGCGGCAGACCTACTCTTGCAGGAGAATCCAATCGAGAGCGCAAGCAGTATGCGCGAGCCACTCGCCCCGGTTTTGAAGTTATTTCGCTAGACCTTTGGCCCAAGAAAACCACCAAGTCTGGATGGGGCTCCATCACATTTTATGAGGAGGAGGAACGCAGAGTCTCATATCCGCATGATGACCCCATTGTCATTCGAGCCGAAATATCAAACTTCGACATTGCCCGTGTAATGGTCAATACCGGAAGCTCCGTCAATATTCTCTTTCTTGAGGCTTTCCGAGGGCTTGGCATACCTGACTGCAACTTGGACAACACTCAAAGTTCTTTGGTTAGTTTTTCTAGGGACTCTGTCCAACCCCTTGGCATCATCTATCTTCCTATCACGCTTGGCAAGGCTCCGGCCACTTGTCGAGTCATTGCAATGTTTGTAGTGGTGGATTGCCCAACTGCTTATAATGTCATTGCAATGTTCATGATCAGCTAGAGAGGAATCGAGGCCAATCCGGAAAAGATCAAGGCCATTGTGGAGATGCACACTCCTCGGACCCACAAAGATGTCCAAAGCCTTAATGGCAGAGTAGCCGCACTCTCAAGATTCATCTCAAAGGCAACGGATTGTTGTGCCCCTTTCTTCAAAGTCTTGAAGGCTGGCCAAAAAGCATCACTTGGACCCCCGAGTGTGATGAAGCCTTCAACCAGTTAAAGAAGTATATGAGTGAGGCTCCAGTCCTTGCTAAGCCAAACTCAGGTGACATCCTTCACCTCTACCTTTCAGTCTCGGGCACGGCTGTATCCTCTGTCTTGATCAAGAAGGTGGACAACGTCGAACACCCAGTTTTTTATACAAGCAAGTCCATGACGGACCCAGAGTGTCGATACCCCGATATTGAGAAGCTAGCCCTCGCTCTCATTTGTACGACTCGAAAGTTAAGACCATATATACTTCCAAGCCCATTCCATACATGTGCTTACTAATCACCCCCTCCGCCAAGTACTTCAAAAGCCAGAGACCTTCAGACGCCTTATCAAGTGGGTCGTTGAGCTTAGCGAGTTTGACATAATGTTCAAACCCTGGACAGCCGAGAAGGGACAAGCCATAGCCGACTTCATCTCAGAATTCACTACACCATCGCCGACCGAGGCCGAGCCAAAGGCTACATCTCCTACACCATCGGCAACTCAACCAATGTCCCCCGACATTGATCCAACCTGGTGGAAGCTCTATGTAGATGGTTCCGCCAATTCTAAAGGATGCGGTGCAGGCCTAGTCCTAATCTCTTCCAGCTGCAATACCTTTGAGTATTCATTATGCTTCGCATTCCAAACCTCCAACAATGAGGCGGTGTATGAGGCATTGCTAGCTGGCCTTTGGCTAGCCTAAGAGCTTGGCGCGGATAGTTTACACATATTCAGCGACTCCCAACTTGTGGTTAATCAAATAACCGAAACCTTCATGGCTTTGGATACTTCCATGGCAGCGTACTTGACACAAGTTACATATCATCTCCATCGGCTTGCCAAGTTCAAAATCACTCAGATCCCTCGATCAGAGAATAGTCATGCCGATACCCTTTCACGCCTCGCCTCGACCTTGTCCGAGCTAACCAAGCGCAATATCCCCGTGGAAATCTTACAAACACCAAGCTCTATCTCTATTGGAGTCTTCGGCATCCATGAGGACACAAATTGGATGCAACCATACCATGCGTACCTTGCCGATGGTACTCTGCCCGCGGATCCCATTGAGGCACGTAGGCTTCGCCACAAAGCTGCCCGTTACATCATTATACAAGGGAAACTATATAAACGAGGGTTTTCCACCCCATGCCTTCGCTGCCTTACTAATGCCGAAGGTTACAATGTCCTCCGCGAAGTGCATGAAGGCATATGTGGGAATCACTCTAGCGCTCGATCGCTTGCATACAAAGTCTTACGCCAAGGCTACTACTGGCCCAATATGCATTCCGATGTGCATGTCTTTGTTCAAAAATGCGAGAAATGCCAACGCTTTGCCACGGTTCCACATCTGCCAGCCGAACCCTTGACCCCAATGGTTAGTCCATGGCTATTCGCACAGTGGGGGCTTGACTTGATTGGGCCTATGCCGCGAGGTCGGGGTAAAGTATAATTTGCGGTTGTGGTCGTCGACTACTTCACCAAGTGGGTCGAGGCTGAGGCTTTGTCCACAATCACCGCTGCCAAGATCCGAAGCTTTGTCTGGAGGCACATTGTTTGTCGCTTTGGTATTCCTAATGCCATTGTTACTGACAACGGGCGACAATTCGATTGCAAAACATTCCGGACCTTCTGCTTACAGTTCGGCATCAACCTTTGCTTCGCCTCTCCTGCTCATCCGAAATCCAACGGCCAAGTCGAGGCCATCAACAAAATCATCAAGTGAACGCTTAAAACACAGCTGGATAAGGCTAAAGGCAGTTGGCCAGACATCTTACATGAGGTTCTATGGGCTTATCGGACAACATACCGTACCTCTACAGACGAGACTCCCTTCTCACTTGCCTTCGGCAGTGAGGCAGTCATCCCCATGGAAATCGACGAGCCTACTATCCGAGTCATGACGTATGATGACGAACTCAACAAGGCAAACTTGGCAGCCAGCTTGGATGTACTTGAAGAACATCGGGAAAAAGCACACATAAGGAACCTCGCATACAAGCAGCGAGTCTCGAGGTACTATGACTCCCGTGTACATCCTCGGTCATTCAAAGTTGGGGATTGGGTGATGCGCAAGGTCTCGCCTAACACCAAAGACTCCAGGGAAGGAACTCTTGGGCCCAGATGGGAAGGTCCTTATGAAATCACTCGCATCTGTCGAGCGGGCACTTATAGCCTTCGCGATGCTTCGGGCAAAATGCTTGGCCACCCATGGCATGCCGAGCACCTTAAATACTTTTACAAGTAGAATTGCTCATTTCACTTATGTAATTTACATCCACCACTTCTAGGTAGGATACTTATATGAAAGCCTTAGCGGCTCCCCCCCTTTTTTGCAAAGAGTTGAACTTCCATACTTTCACCACTAAAGATAAACATATATCACATGCAAATACATCTCCGTAACATCAACAGGTTATGAACATTAAGATACTTGCATTAAAAAGCTCAAACGAAACCGAAGCCTTGATACATCATTGCATTACCAACTATCCCAAAAGAGGCCGAAGCTTTAAGAAGTTTTGATGCTTCCTATGGAAAATACACAACTTCTAAATCAAAAAGGCTCCTAGCCACATCACTACGCCTAAACGTACATGCACCTCCTTATTGCTTATCCTCCACATGCGGCGACTGCCCTATCTCCTCTTCTTCTTCTTCGGACTCTTCGTCAATCTTTGGCGGTATTGGAACAATCTCCATGCAAGCCCTCTTCTCGAACTCATAACTGATGTTCACACCTTTGTTGCAACTTTGCAGAAAGTACTTATAGTTGCTTAAGGACATGGCATCCGTACCTCCCCGGACAAGAGTCATCTGCAATTGATCCTCCAAGGCCTCAGCACGCGCCTTCACTTTCTCGAGCTCAGATCGGGCCTCCACACCTTTCTCCTCAGCCTCCATCTTTGCCTTCTCCGCGCTAGAAGAGGGCTTGCATTGTCTCTTGGGCATTGACTTCAGCCTTGGCCTCCAACTCTTTCACCAAGGTTTCCTTTTCTTCAAAAACACCCAGCTCACCCTCCAACTTCTTCTTGGCTTCTAGGACCGCACCATGCATCCTTGCGCTAATCCTTGACTGCCGGTAAGATTCCTTAAGTACCTGCATCACACGCATATGAGCTTTGGACATCACAAATATTGTTCGTATGACACTTTATACAAATATATGTCACTACTTACCCAAGCTTGAAGCTCCAATAACTTCATCGGGGGAAGATGATCTGTGTTCTTCGGAACCGCTTCGGCAATTTCGGCTAAGGAAGCCCGATGCCCGCATAAGACTACGTTATGCACGGGGACTTGATTCTTGTGAATGGTGAGCATCACCGCCTTTTTGTCATCTGCATCATTACCCGGACATATCAACGTCTCTACTTCCTCCTCAGAGTCATACTCGTAGGACTCTCAGGCATCACCATTAACTCTTCCCAGTTTGGTTGATCCAGCCCTTGTAGAAACGGATTCGCCCATCCCAACTTCTCCCGCTGCAAAGCTAAAGTTTCAGATGTCTTCAACCCCTTCTTTTTCTTCTTCAACAACTCTGGCACTCCTTCACGTGGAACTTCCCATACACTCTTTGGCTTCTCTGGAGTCTTCGTCCCACTGGACGAAGCCCGTGACTTTTTCTTCGCCATCTTCTTGGCCAAACGCTCCGCCAACTTCATTGCTTCCGCTTCCGCATCCAGTTGTCCGGTCATCTCCGGAGTCTTTTCTTTCTCCTCGCCACCTTTGGCTAATCCTTGCAACTTCTCATGTTGCAAAGTGTTGGCAAACTTTTTCTTCTTGTTTTCCGCTGCAGGCACCGGATCACCTTTCCTCTTCTTCGGACCTTCCGCATCTTTCGTATCCGGCACCTGCTTAGTTGCTTCCTTTGCCACCGAAGCCTTCTTCCCGGCCCCTACCTTCTCATGGGGGTTCTTCTCGATCCTTGGCTCCGCACCACTTCCACCAATCTCCTTGTCCGTTGTTATCGTGCTTTTAGGCCTTGGACCTATCTGCACAACACAATTTTAGTGACACCGACACATATTCTAAGTGCTAACACATTCAACCAACAAAGTACTTACCCATGTTTATACCACACTTATCCAAATTCTTTTTGGTGAAGAGTTTCGTAACGCTCCACTCTTCCTCGTCAAATTCCAACACCTCTCAAATTTGTCTCCACTCTTCGTCATTTAACTCAAAGCCCTCATTTTTCTCACCACATGTAATCAAGCAACAAAAACATACATTAGAGATGGCAAACTTATTAAACTCACATAACAAGTACAACTTTACCTTCTACATCCCCACCAGATGGTATCGGCCAGAACTCGGTGGCGATGCGTCGCTCTGGCTCAGGTCCTCCCACCGACACCTCCCATGCCCCACTCAAAAAAAACCACTTCTTCTTCCAAGTCTTACTCGTGCTCCCAATTCCAGTAATGAACTTACTACAATAACCCTTTTCCTTGTCCCCGACATCATCCTTCGTGAATGCCTTCCCCTTTTCTTCACCCACCCCCTTTTCTCGCTTCTTCTTTACTCCCCATTCTTCCAAATCCGATGGCTTTGATACGCACAGTTGCAACATCACACTACCTTTGCTACGACTATTTTTCATACATTTCCACACAAATCTCATTTGATTGTAGGATGGCTCACCCCACTTCATCTTATGCCATAAGATATAGCAACACACCAAACGTTGAAAGCTAAAAACCCCGAATTGACCGATAGCAAACCCCATACCGGCGATGAATTTTTGCATCCATGGATGCAACAGTAATCAAAGCCCAGGTTTTAGGGCTTCCACCCAAACCAATGTTTCCTTCGTATTTTCAGGATGCGACCGCGGTTCGGCATCTTTTGGAATTCGACACACGACCGATTCTGGGATGTTAAACCTCCTCTTAAGCGGGTCCAACTCCTTTGCCATCAACAAATTCTTCATCGACGGGTCGTCCGCAAAAACCCCCTTGTGTACCACTTTTATCGGAACGGTCGTCGCCACACTTGGCTTCGGCTCTCCCCCCGTCCCTACCCCCTCATCCTCATCCTCATCCTCTCCCTCTCCGTCTTCCCCTTCCTCTTCCTCTTCGCTTACAACCCGTTTTCTCAGCTCCTCTTCTCCCTCGCTGTATTCTCCCTCCAAATCCCTCGGCGTACTTTGGTCCTGACTACGCTGCACCACTTCTTCCGCCGATCCCAACATACTTCCGTAAGGTTCTTCTGGCTCCTCTACGTGTTCAGAGAGTGACTTTCCTTCCTCCAGCACATGCCTCTTGTTTCCCGAGCTCGCCGCTTTTTCATAAGGCATACGCCTCGAATTAAGTGTTGGAGACGAATTCGATTGCGAACTCATCTACATATAAACGCAAGTGTAGCCTTAGTACTAACCTCTGGTTTAACCTCCCACACTCCACCCTTATCTATATCTATCCCACAAAAACAACTACATCTATACCTCACCACAAATCAAAATTTCTATCACATGCAATTTTGTCTCCACTCATATGAAATTCATTCGTATTCATATTCGATTCATCCAAAATTCATGCCTTTAATCCAAAATCAAAGAAACTTACTTGGACTTTCGCATTCTTACTATGCCGGAATCCTCCTCCACCATGGCAACCAGCAACCACCGCGGTACTCCTCCCCCAATGCCAAAAACACCGGCGCGTGTCGCTCACACCTTCTGCTAAGCCTTCGGATTCTCCTCTCAAGTTTTGCTTTCAACACTCACAAATCTTCAAGTATGAACACAAATGAAATCACCCTTCCCTTTTATAGGAGAAGCAAGAGTAACTATTTACTTTTCCTAAAATACCCCTCTTGCCACGTGTCATCATCACAACCCTCCCTTCCTCCCACTCAAGCATCCATCGACACATACACGTCATTTCATTTCCCCAAAATCTCACATTTCCATCATCTTTTTTTTCTCTAGGCTAATGCTTGTACGGCCCATGCTTGCCGACACCACCCCATAGGCTTCCGCTAAGCCTTGGCTGGGCCCAAGCCTCTCGATCAATCGAGCTTCCATTTTCACTTTCCCTTGAAAGCATAGGCTTCCGCTAAGCCTTGGCGGGGCCCAAGCCTCTCAATCAATCGAGCTTCCATTTTCGCTTTCCCCGTGAAAGCATAGGCTTCCGCTAAGCCTTGGCTGAGTCCAAGTCTCTTGATCAATCGAGCTTCCATTTTTGCTTTCCCTTGAAAGCATGGGCTTCCGCTAAGCCTTGGTCGGGACCAAGCCTCTCGTTGCTTTCCCTTGAAAGAATTGGCTTCCACTCAGCCTTGGCCGGGCCCAAGCCTCTCGATCAATCGAGCTTCCATTTTTGTTTTCCCTTGAAAGCATAGGCTTCCGCTAAGCCTTGGCCGGAACCAAGCCTCTCGTTGCTTTCTCTTGAAAGCATAGGCTTCCGCTAAGCCTTGGCCGGGCCCAAGCCTCTCGATCTATCGAGCTTCCATTTTTGCTTTCCCTTGAAAGCATAGGCTTCCGCTAAACCTTGGCCTGAACCAAGCCTCTCGTTGCTTTCTCTTGAAAGCATAGGCTTCCGCTAAGCCTTGGCCAGGCCCAAGCCTCTCGATCTATCGAGCTTCCATTTTTGCTTTCCCTTGAAAGCATAGGCTTCCGCTAAGCCTTGGCCGGGCCCAAGCCTCTCGTTGCTTTCCCATGAAAGCATAGGCTTCCGCTAAGCCTCTTGATCAATCGAGCATCCTTTTTTGCTTTCCCATGAAAGCATAGGCTCCTGCTAAGCCTTGGCCGGACCCAAGCCTCTCGATTAGTCGAGCTTCCAATTTGTTTTTCCTTGAAAACATAGCCCTCTGCTAAGCCTTGGATATTAACGGCTCCCTTAGCCTTCGGAACTTAACGGCTCCCCGAGCCTCCGAATATCCAAACCTTTCCATCTAGCCTTGGATATTAACGGCTCCTTTAGCCTTCAGAACTTAATGGCTCCCCGAGCCTCCGAATATCCAAACCTTTCCATCTGGCCTTGGATATTAACGGCTCCTTTAGTCTTCCGAACTTAACGGCTCCCGAGCCTCCAAATATCCAAGTTTTCTACCTAGCTTTGGCTATTTACGGCTCCATCAGCCTTCGGAACCTAACTGCTCCCCGAGCCGACGAATGTCCAAGCCTCCACCAAGTCTCGGATATATATGGCTCCTAGAGCCTCAGAAATCTAACTGCTTCCCCGAAGCTTTCGCACTCCTTATTCGGGGACTTGAGGGACTCCTACCTCACATACCCCTCAAATTCAAACGCTTGACTGCCGAGCGTGTATTCGACTAGGATGTTTCATTTGCAAGTCCCCGACCAAGGACACGCTCCTTACTCGAGAACTTGGGGGACTTCTGTTCATACCATATCCCACCATACACTTGGCAGCCAAGGGGAGTGCCACACAGGCACTCAACACTTCTAGCCGTACACTTGGCAACTAAGGGAGAGTGCCACCTAGGCACTATTTATCGCTTCACCTACGCATATTATGAGGTCCGTGACCACCGCGTGGACCACGAAGCGACCAAAAAGAGTTGCTTTATGGAGTCACCTCACGGTAGCCTTTACATAAAGACGCTAACCCGCTCCATACAATAATCAGCGGGTCCCTTCCATCACCTCAAAGTTACGGTAAACTTGGTGATGAGTAAGGCAAATATTGCCTTACTCATTTGTCCCACATCGGGAAGGAGGGACTTCATCACCAAGTCCCTCCTCTATAAAAGAGGACTCTCCCCCAAAGGAAAAGGTAACTTCAGTAACTTCAGTAACTTTGGCAATCTAGAGAACTCGGTAACTTCTTAAAGCCTTGAGAACTCTTATGCCTCTAGTCAAATATTTATCCAAACACTTAGCCTTCCTCTATAACTACTAACTTAAGCATCAGAACGCCTTAGGCCGGTACCACACCGGTGCTTCGACCTTTGTTTCCTTTCTCTATTTCAGGTTGGGCCAAGCGACTCATCTGCCGAAGCCTCTTCCCAAAGACTACCCAAGGCTCATTGCCAAGTCCAATTCCGAAGGTTCAATCCCAAGGCATTACCCAAGGCTTCTTCCGAAGCTTAGTCCGAAGCCTTCCCAGGTAGCTAAGCCACAAGGCTCCTTAGCCTCGCACATTAGTCCCAAGGCTCCTTACCCTTGGGTCTGATCACATTACTCATTGACAGTTGCACATACCATTTTTATGTGTCAACACAGCTTCCACCCACGGAAGGCGTAGGCGCAGGCGATCACTATTTACATATATTTTTAATATTTTTTGTTGTAGAAAACATGTATAATAATTTTCCATGCCTTGCTTGGATTTTAACAAATCTTCCCTTTTATTGTCAAATAAATTTTATTTAAGTTTAATATTGAACATTACATACTAATAAATTCTTCAAATAAAATAAAAACATCAAAATTGAATATTACTTCACACAAATTGATATAAAAAAATACTAATAATTATCATAAAAAAAGATGTAGAATTATCATATGTTAAATTTTATTTGTGCTTAAAATTTAATATTACATACTAAAAAAAATTGTGATTTTATATAGAAAAAAAATGTTGATTTTTTATAAAAAGAAAATGTTGATTTTTTTATAAAAAAAATATTGTTTTTAAGTGTTCGGCAGTGCAACCACTGCTGAACAAGAATTTATGCCCAAACACACCGTTCGACCTTCCCTTCCGAACACGGCATCCCCCCAACCGCCCCCACGCACGCCCGAAATAAAAAAAAAATAAAAAGAAAGTGCGCGCGACGTCAGCTGGGGCCCACACCGCCTGCAGGCGTAAGCGCGGGCGACGCCCGCCTTCGCCACCTCTCGCCTTCGCAAATCTTCACCGCTATAGGGTGAATAATGCCGGTGACGGGCTAGCCCGCGCCCTCGCCTACGTTTTCGCCCTCCAGGTGGATTTGATCTTAAGGCTATGAAAAAGGCTAATTGTTTTTCTTTTCAAAAAGGTGGTCAGAAGGCTTAAGCCTCAATTGAACTTGCTTGTTTGAAAAAGGGACCAAAATGACGTAATTTCAACTTTTGACATTTAAAAAAAAAAATTAATTCCAAGAAATTCAATTGTGGTTGATGCAGACGGTGGAGTATGTTATTTACCTATGAATCATCTTCGTAATTTTTATCAATAGATATCAATGATTGTCATAAGAGTGATTTTATCCACACCCATCAATTTGATCTTTACACCCAATCTTATTTTAAAACCCATCATTAATTTGGTTAGTTTGAATTTTATCACTACACCCATTGTGTGTTCCAAATATAACCCTTAATCAATATTAAATTTGATTTGTACACCCATCATTAACTTATATAACCTATTACTTACCAAAAAAAATTGAATTGCCTCTTAAGGGATCAGGTTCATTGAAATTGTATATAGAATTTGTGGCTCATAGGAGAATCATCAATTTGAGTGAAAATAATCAATGAGTGGAGGAAATCTCTGTCTGGGATTGGATGCATGTGAGAAAAGGTAGCAGAGCTTATATAAATATACCGTACAAGTGAATCAACCGGTATTCGAAAATCAACTCCATGCTCCATTGAAATTTAAACTGCATACAAGAAGTCAATGCATGGCTCAAACAATGTCTTCTTGTTCCATCTGGTACATTCAATTAGCCATACATCAACACTAGATTGAATATATTTCACCCGAAGTGCATAGTTTACTTTTTTGTTTTGTCTCTTTCGCTCAACTAAAAAAAGTTTGCCTTATTTTTTTTAGTGCGAAAATTGCAATAGCACTTTCATTGCTTAAAACCAGATTAGTTGCTTTTGGCCTTGTAATCTTTAGGTAGCCAATAAATCACGTAATCGCGTTGCAAATTTCAGTACAAAATTGGCTACAAATTATGAGCTATCAATCAGAACAAGGAAAACAGATCAATGGTCTTGAAGAAAATGCAGCATATCTTGGTGAGCCTCTTGAGCTTTAAATTTTTGAACACATATGTAATGGGAGAATATTTGATGAATACACACTAGGCCACAAAGTGGAATAGATAATACCTCGTAGACAATGGTAGGTGAAAAAATCGTTATGAGCTCCTGCAAAAGAACAATATATAACGCTATACCTATTTTCGTTATCTACATAGGCCAAAAACCGTTGTCCTTAAATCTCTAGAAAGACGAAGACAACGGTTTTTAAAAAAACCGTTATTTGTAAAAATGCGGTAGTTACTGCGCACTTAAGAAGAAGACAACGGTATTTAAAATAACCATTATTTGTTAAAAAATAGTAGTTACTGTGCATTAAGGAGGAAACCAAAACACCAAATTCCCTCCGTGTCCCCTTTAATTTTTAAACCTCTCATTTCAACATCAAAACCCTAATTTTCTCTATCTCCCGCATCTCTTTCCCTCACAGCCTTCCTCCTCTCCCACTCCCACATTTCAGATCTGAAGCCTCTTTTTACAAATTCGAACCCCCATCCGTGAAGACGTCACCGCCGTCCACGAGACCTGCACGAGCACGCCGATGAGTTCTCAACATGCCTAGCTTGTGACGGTCATGGCATCGTTGGAATCGGTGATTCGTGACGGCCGCACTGACCACCCGTAAGCTCCCGTCGAACCCCGCCGTCTGGATCTCGGTTCGAAACCCACCACTGATAGGAACCTGGGACATGTTGGTCATTTCTGTATTTGTTATTTCCTATAAGTACTGATCTTAGCTTTGTATTGAAACGGACGTGAATTGATAAGAGGAGCTCATACCATTGATGTAGTCCTGGGCTCAACACACTAATACGTGGTAGAGATAAGAGGAGCAGAGCTCCAAAGTTGGACTTTCATTCAATATCAATTCATTAGTGTGTTGAGCCCAGGACTACAACAATGGTATCAGCCATTCGATCCTCGGTGTTTCCGCCTGTGCATGCTCCACCCCCGCCCCCCCCCCCCCCCCCCCCCCCCCCACCCCCACCCTTTCCCCGTCGCCGCTGTTGATCACTGCGTCGCCGACCTCACCTCACCTGTCCATCCTTCCTTTCATCGCTCTTTTGATGCGATCATGGCGGATCGTGTTCCCATCTCTGCATCGCCGTGCGCTACCTCTCGGGTCGATGTTGGTCTTGCCGCACCCAAAGTCCGGCGACCGATCATTTTTGACACCGACTCGGACACGGCGTCTCTATTGAATTTGCGCCAACTGGATTCGCTAGAGGAGTATATTGCTGACTTTCGAGAGTTAGCTCCTCGTTCCGTTCTACCGCCAGATCTATTGACCTATTTCTTCATTAGTGGGTTGACGCCTGCCATTAGCATGGCCGTGCGGAAGCTTAAACCAGCGACTTTTCATGCGGCAATGGAACTCGTTGTTCACTTCGCACAACCTCCATTGCCTCCGTCTGCCTCGGTGCTGCCTCAAGGTTCGGCATCGTCGAACGCCAACGTTCAGCCCCCGCCTCTTGCTCTGGCAGCTTCGACGCCCTTCGATGGTGTGTCTTTTGTTCCATTCGCTGCCTCTGAGTGCGATGGACAAGTTGCACGCCAGGTGCTCGATGCAATGCCTACCTCATATGGTGATGTGACTCCTGCCTTAGATGTTACTAAAGCACCTAGATATGATGTTTATGATGATGAGGATGCTGTAGAGGTTTTAGTAGCCGTAGAAAGTCCTAATCCGGTTGCTCTGGACCCATTGGGAGGTGTGGAAACCGTTCAATTTGCAGCTACTGAGTGCACAGTCCAGACTGCCCACCAGGTGTTCGACGAATTGCCCAACCCAAATGGAGGTGTTAAATTGGATTTTGATATGGGCTACCACCTGCCAATTAATGACAAAGGAGGAGGGTGCAACGACCTCGAGGATTTTGGGGTGAATTCGAATGGTTTTGGGCATTTTTTGTGCTCAGAAGTTGGAGATTATGGTGCTGCAGGCCTTTGTAGGGTCGACGGCCTCGAGTCTGTTCCCACACAACGAGATATTGCTCCTATGGACATTGTTGAGGACGCTGGAGAAGAAATGCATCATGATGATGAAGGTCTCGATTCCGGCAATGACTTGAGCTACCACCTGCCTATTAGTGATAAAGGAGGAACTCCAATTCAGTGTAAGTTACCTGTTTGTGATGTTGCTGATTCCTTCAAGATCAATGCTCAGAAAGTAATTAAATGGGGGAAGAATGGTACTGTGTTTAAGTTGGGGTATCATAAGGGAATTCGAGATAGGGGTAGCACTCTAATTAAGTATACAGCGCCTGCCCACAAGTCGGTGCAATGGATTGATGCTGTTACTTCTATGATTCCACTATCGTGTCTTGTCAAGAGGTCCAGGGAAGAATATACAACCTATATGTTAGCTGCAATGGTGAAATTACTTGTATTTGTTGCTCTTGAATATATGGGGATTCGTGACAAAGGCGGAGGAATTATGGGTTCTGAAGCTATCTCTTGTAATTGCTGCAATGGAGCTGTTGACCCCATTGTTGAACTGGCATTTGATAATGAAAGACAGATCTTGTACGCACGAACTGAAGAAATGAAACTTCAGGTGTTTACTGTGGGGCAAAATGCTGATGGGTCATTGAAGAAAGTGACTGAAGAAAAGAATCTGATAAGTCAGAGGGATGCTCATTATGGGGGAAGACAATCAACTGGACCGAGAGGTCTGAATCGCTTAACAAAGTCATCTATAGTCTGCATATCACCATTATCTGCACTGGAATCAAAGTCACTACTCACGATTGCACCAAGTCATATAAATTTGCACACACGACAACCTGTTTTTCATAATGTGTTGCTGAATGTTCTGGAGGGAGTAGACTTAAGTGTACCTACAGTGAGAAACTCCATCAGTTTGCCTGGTTATGCTTCTACTTTGCATTCAGGTAATATGGGGGGAAATGGTTGTGAGTTTCAGATGGGTTATCATTGGGGAATACGTGATAAGGGTGGAACTCTGGTTCATTCAATGATGAAGCTGTACACAGGGGTTTTGGTTGGTAGTGCCACCAATTCTCTAGAAATGGAAGTTTTTATGAATAAGAGCAGTCAATGGTTTGGGTGGTTGAGTGCTTTCACGGCCAGCTGGAACGTATCAAAATCATTAAGGCACAAGGCTACTTCCAGTTATGTTTTTCTTGGTCCGATTAACATAGCATATGACGAAGAAGTGGTAGAGTTGATTCACTGTTTGATGATGATCTTCCAACATGGAAGCAATTTGGTGGATATCAGTAACGAGAGGGCCATAAGTGACTTGGGTGAAGTTTCTACTGGTTTGATAAACGGTGCAGACAAGATTACTCAATTCGAGGTTTCCATCAATCCAATCTACAGAACTACAGAATATATGGTGCTAATTATGCAGGATGTATCTGCATTTGTGTTGTGTGATACGGATATTAAGAAGGCAAATCCGGATGGAATGATTGTCTTGAAGGGGAGGATGGAGGAGCTGATCACCCACAGATATGCATCAGACTCTTGGACATTCCTTTCATCAGTAAAGCTATTCAGCAGTTCAAGGATAATTGTCAAAATTTGTTGCTCTCAGATCTTGTACTGGCCAATCTTTCTTCAAGATAATGGCATGAGGTCACTATCAAGTGTGGAATATGCGGAGAAAGCTGAATTACATAACCATTCCACGTGGTCAAGTATAGTTGTTGATGTACTTATGGGGAACTTGTTTGGTTTGGCCCTTTTGTATTATGCAGAATCTATTTGCATAATAGGGGTTCTGAAATTCTCCAGCGACATTACAAACGAGTTACTGCGCTCACGGTGTATGTGGTTGATGGGTGTCCCTGCGGGTTTTAAGTTAAACACTGAATTGGCAGGAGTTTTTGCCATGTTTTTTCTTACTGCTATCCAAATTCGGTCTACCATTTCAATCTTTTTGCAGCAATTTGATGCAACTTTTTCAGAGCCTAAGCATCGGACTGAGAGAGAGTTTGTTATAGGAAGTTGGTTTCCATGCTCTGCGGCATTGCTCTCTACATTTCCAGAGTTCCAGTTTTAAATCCTTGAGGACAAGGATTATCTGAAGGGAGGAGTAATGATAGGAACCTGGGACATGTTGGTCATTTCTGTATTTGTTATTTCCTATAAGTACTGATCTTAGCTTTGTATTGAAACAGACGTGAATTGATATTGAATGAAAGTCCAACTTTGGAGCTCTGCTCCTCTTATCTCTACCATGTATTAGTGTGTTGAGCCCAGGACTACATCAACCACGACAGTGATTATGGCTGTTTGGCCGCGCCTTCACCCGTCAGCCATATCAGAAGGTCGATTTACTGAGGTTTGGCGTGCTGGACTCCACAAGCTCGTCCCCGCCAGTGGTGATGTCGGCGACGGGTGTCCCTCCTTTTGAATTGGGTTTCGTTTTAATTTGCGATTGCTGTAGTTAGAGGCACAATTTTTTGGATTTGCAAAATTCTAAATTTTCTAGGGTTTCAAATTTGCTTTCGTAGTTGCAGAGCTCACGATAGCGAGATTAAGGCTTCCTGAGGGACGGGCTCGTCGATTTTGACACGGAAAACTACGGTGCTCAATGTGATTTTTCCAATTTAACATTTCTTTTGCCAATTTTATTTTGCTGACACCGTTTCTCCACTTTTTTCAGTTTCGTTCCCTTTCCTCTAGAGTTTCTAATTGCTTTATTCGCAGGGACGATGACTGCAGTCTGTTCTTGCTTGTTGTGATGCTGGCTAACTACTTTTCTTCTATGTTTCTTGTTTCCACTTTTACAGCTATCTACTCTCTGAAAGAAAGGGAAAAGCTAATTAGTAAAATTACTACCTCTGTTTCGAATATCAGAGACCCCACGCCGCCTCCCGCCAGAGACCCCACGCTGCTTTCGTTTTGGCCGTTTGGCCGGCTTAGGGTTTTGGAGCTTCGCGGTTGTGATTTGCCCACCTCCGCCGCTAAAGGCCTCCTTGAGTTGCGCCACACCTTAGAGAAGATCATTTGCCATCATTCTACTGTGAGTCTTTTCAAATTTTGTGTAAATAACTTCTAAAGTTCTTAATTATCTGTACAATTTCGAATTGTGATACTATTTAGATGCTCTGCCGCATGTGTTTCATCAGCTACATAATCAGCGTTTAAAGTTGTTGAATTTTTTGGTTATAGGATGCTCTGCGGCATTTGTTTGCGAGTCGAATTGCAGAGATTAAGGGCTCGCTGCAATGGAAGCGCTTGTCATTTGTATCATGTGCTTGTAATGGCTTGGTACTCATGGATGAGTCTTTGCAGCTCCTTCCAGCTGTTGAGACTCTTGATTTGAGTCGAAACAAGTTTATAAAAGTCGAAAATCTTCGCAAGTGTGTCAAGTTGAAGCACCCAGACTTTGGTTTCAATCAACTCAGATCGATTTCTTCATTTAGTGAGGTACGGACTTTTTAGCATTTGATTTCAATGCCATATTTAAGTGAAAGATTCAATTTTGGGCATATTTCTCTGTTAAGTTCACTGAAAAATGCGTTTTCTATAGTTTGAGTCTCAAATATTTTGTCTATTGCAGTAAATTATTTTGTTAGGAATTCGTTTTGGACCCATACTCCGATGTTGTTGGACCATGCAGGTCACCTCTCATATACTTAAAGTTCTATTGAGGAGCAATGCTCTAACTACATTGCGTGGGATTGAGAATTTGAAGTCACTCGAAGGGCTTGATGTTTCCTACAATATTCTTTCCAATTTTTCAGAGTTAGAGTACCTTTCTGGACTTCCATCTCTACAAAGCCTGTGGTTGGAAAGCAATTCATTATGTTGTGCCCATTGGTATTAGTCACTGTTATTGTTTGTAAACTTGCTGTACAAGTTTCTGATTTTACTGGACAGTGTATGAATTTCTGGGTTTAATATGAAGGTTTCTGGGTTTTAGTATATTACTGTGTTGAAGGTTTTCGTGATGAAAAAGAAAAGAGTGATGAAAGATATATGAGAAAAGTAGAAAGAATGAGGAATGTAAGAATTGTGTGTGCTGCTCTGCAAATCACAGAGAGCATATCTGCTTATATTTCATTTGAATTCATAGGACCACTGTACACGTGTGTCTCTTACATAAGAGCTGCATATTTACCCTCGTGCCATTACAGTACACACTCACTCTCATATTTCTCTGTCTCTTACATAAGAGCTGCGTATCCATTTGAATTACATACACACTCACTCTCATATTTCTGCACTTGGCGCGTAGCCTAAGTGTTTACACATTTTCTGCACTAAGTCACTACACTAATTCTTCTTTTCTTCTTTGCTTGATCTTCACTGCACTGCACATCCTTCTGCTGCACAGCTGCTGATCATCTGCACAAAGCTTATAACTCAACACTCCCCTTTAAGCTTTGGGCAGGCTTAATCCCAAGCTTATCTCTAAGATAGTTGAACCTCTCCTTAGGTAGTGCCTTCGTAAAAATATCAGCTACTTGTTCCTCTGTAGAACAGTAGACTAAATCAATGACTCCTTGCTGAAGAGTTTCTTTGATGAAGTGATATCTCCTGTTGATGTGTTTGGTTTTCTGATGGAAAACCGGATTCTTGGTAATGGCAATAGCAGATGTATTGTCACAGTTGATAGGTGTGGCTTCAGCTGGTAGCTCCCCAAAATCTTCTAACACAAACCTCAACCAGATGGCTTGTGTTGTAGCCTCTGAAGCACTGATGTATTCTGCTTCTGCAGTGGACAGTGCTACACAGTTTTGCTTCACTGAAGCCCAGGAGAACACCCCACTTCCAAAACTGAAAGCATATCCAGATGTGCTCTTCATATCATCCAGTGATCCACTCCAATCACTGTCACACCAGCCAATTAACACTGCCCCTTCTCCTTTCTTGTACTCCAAGCCATAATCAATAGAGCCCTTTATATACCTCATGACCCTCCTAGCTGTTCCATAGTGTTTGGAAGTGGGATTATGCATAAACCTAGCAAGTAAGCTAGAAGCATACATTATGTCTGGTCTGGTAGTAGTTAAGTATAACAGGCTACCAACCAATCTTCTGTACTCCTCCTCATTTGCTGGTTCACTCCCATCTTCTTTGCTCAACTTCTCATTCATAGCTAAGGGTGTAGCCACCGGGTTACATTCACTCAAGCCAAACTTCTTCAGAATAGAGCTGGCATACTTCTTCTGATGTATGAATATGCTGGCATCTGTCTGAATAACTCCCATACCAAGGAAATGATGCAGCAGACCTAGATCTGACATTTCATATCTTTGCATCATATCCCTTCTGAATTCCTCCAACATATCCCCACTGCTCCCAGTATAGACTATGTCATCCACATAGATTGAGACTATTAAGATCTCACCAGCTCCCCTTGTTTTGATGTACAAGGTTGCCTCACTCTGGCTCTTTTCAAACTTACACTCAGTGAAATAGCTGCTGATTTCGTCATACCAAGCTCTGGGAGCTTGTTTAAGTCCATACAGAGCTTTGTACAACCTGTATACTTTGTCTTCTTTGCCTTGAATCACAAATCCCTCAGGTTGTGCAACATACACTTCTTCCTTCAAAGCTCCATTCAGAAAAGCTGATTTAACATCCAGCTGAAACAGCTTCCATTTCTTCTGAGCTGCCAAGGCAATTAGAGTCCTGATTGTGTCTAATCTTGCTACTGGGGCAAAGGTTTCATTGAAGTCAATACCAGGCTTCTGAGTGTATCCCTTAGCTACCAATCTGGCCTTATTCTTCTGTATTGAGCCATCCAGGTTTAGTTTGGTCTTGTAAACCCATTTCACACCAACAATAGGCTTATCTGAAGGTCTGTCCACCAATTTCCAGGTCTCATTCTTCTCAATCATTGAGATTTCTTCCCTCATAGCCTTAATCCAAGAGTCATCTTTAGCAGCCTCTTCATATTTCTCAGGCTCAGCAATGCACAGATTGCATTTAGCAATCACTTCATTGATATTCTTCCATCTCAGGGGTGTATCATCATACACATCTTTCACTTCTGGACTCATGGAAGTCCTTTCTGGTATCAGATCAGACCTGTAGGGATTTCTCACCACTCCCTCAGTCTGTGGTGTGCTGGGAGATGAACTTGAGCTTCCAAGACTCATTTGAGATGGACTTGGACTCAAATGATTCTGATTTGTTCTGGGGATTTCAGAATCAATCTCAGTTACATAGACTTGAGATTCCTGTGATTCTGGACTTCTGTTCCACTCCCAGCTAGCCTTCTCATCAAATACCACATCCCTGGATAGAGTTAGAGTCCTAGAAATAGGATCAAACACTCTATAACCCTTCTCACAAGTTCCATAACCCACAAAAACCTTCTTACTGCTCTTAGCATCCAGCTTTTGTCTCAACTGACTAGGAACCAGTGTATAGCACAGAGAGCCAAACACCTTTAAGTGTGCAATCCCAGGCTTTCTGCCACTATATGCTTCAAAAGGAGTGAGGTCATTCAAGGCTGCTGTAGGGCATCTATTCAACAAGTACACAGCAGTGTGTACTGCTTCTCCCCACAGATAGTAAGGCATTCCTTTCTCATGAAGCATGGCTTTAGCCATTTCAACCACAGTTCTATTCTTCCTCTCAACCACACCATTCTGCTGAGGTGTGTATGCAACTGTCAGCTGTCTTTGAATTCCCTCACTTTCACAGAGACTTGTGAATTCTGCAGACAAGTACTCTCCACCCCTATCACTCCTTGGAGTCTTGATCTTGAAGCCACTATGCAGTTCTACCATAGCTTTAAACTTCTTAAAGCATGTGAATGCCTCTGATTTGTGTCTCAGAAAGTAGACCCAAGTCATTCTGCTGAAATCATCTATGAACAGCATGAAGTATTTGTTTCCAGCTAGGGATTCGGTTTGCATTGGTCCACAGAGGTCTGTGTGGACCAATTCTAAAGGATTTCTTGCTCTCCAAGCTTGATTCTTAGGAAACCACTCTCTGTGTTGTTTTCCTAACTGACAGCCTTCACAGACTTCCTTGGTTTCCTCTAGACTTGGCAAACCATGGACCATGTCCTTGTCTCTCAGCCTCTTCAACCCTTCATAGTTCAAATGCCCTAGCCTTTTATGCCATAACTTAGAACAGTGCACAATACCAGCATGTAGAACAAGTTGCTCCTTAGGCCCCAAAGACAGTGGATAACACCTGTTATTCTTCACTTTCACACTAACAATCATATTTTCTAAGCTAGGCCCATCATAGACTCTGCACATACTACCTCCAAATAGCAGATAATATCCATGTTCATCCATTTGACCAACACTCAGTAAATTCTCCTTCAAACTAGGCAAGTACATTACCTCTCTGATGTATCTCTTGCCCTTGTTAGTGTTTATCTCTAAAGACCCCATACCAGCAACTGTTTCGATCACCCCATTTGGCATTTGAACTCTACCACATGCACTTCTACTCACATCAACCAAATACTCCAGATTTCCTGTCATGTGGTTACTGCAACCACTGTCAATGTACCAATCTCCAGCTGGTTTAGGTTCTGTAACCATGCTGTTTGCAAAAAATAGGTTCCCTGTGACTTCAATCTCATTAGCACAGTTTGCCTTGACCTTTGCATATGTACATTCCTTGGCCCAATGTCCAAACCTGTCACAATTGTGGCATCTACTTTGCCCCTTGTATCTGCATTCTCCAAAATGAAATTTGGAGCAGGTTTTACACTGAGGCTTTCCCTCATTCTGGTTTTGATTCTGTGAGCTCTGTGCAGGTTTCTGCTGCTGAGTTTTAGGCTTGTAATCCATTTTCTTCTTCCCCTTGTCCCAGTTCTTTTGAGACTTTGATGACTGACCTCCTTGCTTTTGCTGCTGAGATCCCTGATTCATACTCAGTGAAGAGAATGCCCTTTCAGTCACATTCTCTGTGTGTAAGTCCATTCTTTGCTCTTGGCTCTTAAGAATGGCTATCACCTCCTGCAGCTCGACCTCCTTGAGGTCTTTTGTGTTTTCTATGACTAGACAGATAGGATCATAGGGCTTTGTTAGACTTATTAGCACCTTCTGAACAAGTCTCTCATTAGACAGGTTCTCACCAAACGTTTTCATTTGGTTTATCACATCATTAAGCCTAGTCAAATACACAGATAATGTCTCATCTTCCTTCATTCTAGCATATTCAAACTCCCTCCTCAGACTCTGTAGCTTGACAGATCTGACTTGGTCACCACCATGAAATTCTCTATGCAAAAGCTCCCAAGCTTCCTTAGCAGTACTAGCATTAGCTATTCTAGGAAATATCTGATTTGAAACAACATTTTGTAAAATACCTAGAGCTTTGGCATCTCTCATGAGTAGTAGAGTTTGCTTTTCATCCTCCTCTTCTTCTGAGTCTCCATCTTCGGATGCAAAGATGTTGATCTCTTTCTTCTTCATCTCAGGCAACCCCTTCTCAACCAGCCTCCATAAGCCATGAGACTTGAAGATTGTAACCATTTTTATTCTCCAAAACTCATAACTTTCACCAGATTCTCCTGAAAAAACAGGAGCCTTCACCTCTGAGTTTGAAAACGCCATCTTGACTTGAATCTGGGTTTTCTGTACTCAGGTACTGTTTCTGTTGAACCTCCGGCGAGTCTCCGATGAACTTCCGACGTACGGCTTCAGGGTTTACTCCCAGCTCTAGATCCAACCTTGCTCTGAGGCCATGTTATTGTTTGTAAACTTGCTGTACAAGTTTCTGATTTTACTGGACAGTGTATGAATTTCTGGGTTTAATATGAAGGTTTCTGGGTTTTAGTATATTACTGTGTTGAAGGTTTTCGTGATGAAAAAGAAAAGAGTGATGAAAGATATATGAGAAAAGTAGAAAGAATGAGGAATGTAAGAATTGTGTGTGCTGCTCTGCAAATCACAGAGAGCATATCTGCTTATATTTCATTTGAATTCATAGGACCACTGTACACGTGTGTCTCTTACATAAGAGCTGCATATCTACCCTCGTGGGGACCATTACATACACACTCACTCTCATATTTCTGCACTTGGCGCGTAGCCTAAGTGTTTACACATTTTCTGCACTAAGTCACTACACTAATTCTTCTTTTCTTCTTTGCTTGATCTTCACTGCACTGCACATCCTTCTGCTGCACAGCTGCTGATCATCTGCACAAAGCTTATAACTCAACAGTCACAAGTATTCCGCTATCTCACGAATCCTGAAAGAGTAAGTTATGCTGTCTTCTTATTCTTGTAGGACTTTGGTTTTTTCATTCTTTTGGAGCTGTCGTGCATGCGTAGATGCCGAAGTTGTCTGGTATAAAATTTTGGTGCATTTCATTACCTATTCTTGTATTTTTGTGAACTGTGTTTTTCCAATGTGTTTTCTTTCTGGTCTATGGCTGTTTAGTTGAAGTTAGATGATAAGGAAATCAGCACCAGAGAGTTTTGGAAGAGGCAACTTATTATTGCCAGCAGGCACAAGCGACCTGCCAGCTTTGGGTTTTATTCTCCTGCAAAGATTGATACCAGAGACGACTCGGGTATCAATAGAAAAAAGGTAGGTTACTGTTAAAGGTGTTGGCAGTCTTCTACAAGTATTAGTATTCAAATCATACTTACGCCACAAGTATATGGGGTTGATAATATGATACCCCTTGATCGTGCTGCTGCCTACCCTCACACAAAAGTTAACAGGGTGAAATGAATGTGGTCGCCTGATGTGCAAGTTTAATTTTATTATAGAACAAGATCTTTCCTATATGTTCAATGAATCATCTGTACTCTTTATATTTTACAAACATGTTGCCTTACTTTTCTGCAGAAAAAGGTATCTCGTCTGGCCTCCATTGTAAATGAAGAAGAAAGCACGTCTCTAGGTTCTGACCAAGAGTCTGTGTCTTGTGACAATGAGATCAACAATTTCGAATATCTAATGCAGCTTAATACACTGGCTGGGTGAAGTTATAATGACATCACTCAGGTGGAATTTTCTGAATACTTTTGTACTATATGTATATTAATGCTGTTTATATGCCTCTCACATTCTTTTTATTTCTTTCAGTGTCCTGTTTTCCGTTGGATCCTTTCTGATTGCAGTTCGAAGAGATTATATCTTGCTGACCCTTCTTCCTATCGGGATCTTTCAAAGGTGGTGTGTTTAGAATACTGAATCGATTTGTTTTTTGTTTGCGCATCCTGATTTTAGTGAAACTTTTACGTATCACCCGTGCACTGAATGCTGATCGTCTCGAAAAGTTCCAAGAGAGATATTCTAGCTTTGAAGACCCAGTGTCATTCCCAAGTTCCATTACAGCTCTCATTATTCTAGTGCTGGAACAGTAGGTTCTTTCCCATTTGTCTTTCAGGTTTTGCCTTTTGTGATTTTTAAACTAGTTGGCTTTTCTTCTTAATGATTGGTGACACTTCTATTGCAGGGTTCTTTTGAAAAGTAATCAAAGAAATTATCTGTCAGATGCATATCATATGTTTAACTTGTGATCCTTTTTTTTTTGGTCTGGAACTTGTAATCGTTTGCTTAATTTATTTCTTCACATTTTCCTCTTGATTTCTTACTTTTTTTAATTTTAGTTCCTTGGTGAGGGAATCCTGTGTTGTATTCTGGTGTTATTCACTTGGGAAAACTGTTCTCTTAACATGGAAGCCAACTTCTAGTGCCCTTATTAGAATGCTTTAGACTTGTGAATTTTATCCCTTCCATTATTCGTGGTCCTTTTGTTCAGTTTTGTTATTATTTTGTTACAGGTGCTATATTATCTTGTTAGAGTCTAACCATTTACCACTCTATCAATTCAACTGCAAGGCGGCAAATTCGATCATGCAGATCGAATGTTTTCAGATATTGCAGCTACTTGGTATGGAGTCATTGAGGACATGAGCGATGTGAAGGAATTGGTATGGTCTCACTATTTTGTTCAAACCTTTATTTTATCTATCCATGTGCGATTATTATATTATTTCTAGTTTACAGTGATTACTTAGAGAGATGAATAAGAATTTAAGGTTGTTATTTCATGTATGATACCTCCCCGAGATGTTAATCAATGAAAACTCAATTGATTTTGGTACTACACAAACAGGCGGACTACTTGGTAAGTTCAAGTACAGTGAGCTAGTGGAACAGATGGTTGGTGTCAATCAGACCGAGTTTAAATCTTGTGCTTTTCAGATTCTGTAACACTTCCACCTTGGGCTGAAAACCCAATTGATTTCATCTATAAGCATCGGAAGGCACTTGAAAGTGAGCATGTATCAGCACATTTGCATGAATGGATTGGTCTTATTTTCGGGTAGGTGTTTTCTTGGAGAGATTTTTTTTTTTTTTTTTTTTTGGTTTTCTTCGCCTTGTTATGTTTGCTCTGTTTTGTCTCACAATTCATGTTTTTTCGTAAGGTGGTGACAACTCTAGAATGTTGTCTGTATGCATCAAAGTTGAGTGTTTCCTTTCTGATACTACTTAGTGGGCATTAATTAAGAGAAACTAGCATCCTTTTAGTTCAACTATGTTGTTTTTGATGGTTGTGTGACTTTCATTTGCATATACTTGAGTTTGCATTTGTTGAGGGTTGTGTTATTTTTGTTGAAGTGACTATTTGGGGTTAATATATGTTAATCTGGTTCATTGAGTGTTAATCTGATATGGGTTCCTTGTGCATACTCAAGTGGCTGCTTACAAATTGTTTTCGGTTTTCGAAGGGCAAGGCATTTGTGCTGGTGGAGATATAGTGTCCCTTTTATCACATGATAAACAAAGGTATATCTCATGATCTTTCTGTCAAGAGCCTGATAATCCCTTTCAATAAGTTTATGTCTAAACATGATTTTGATGGCTTACTTGGTTTTATCTTCTTGTCAAATTTAATGAGAGTATACAATTAGATTACTCTTGTATTCTCAGTTAGATTTCTCTTCTAACTAATTCTGTAACTTTTGTTGTACTCTGTGCAGGTAGAAAGAGGATTACAAAGATTTCTTTAGGACTTTACATACTTTTATCTACTTGCTCGGTACATGTTTGAAGCCACATTTGAGTACTCATCGTTCTTGAGTTTGTACTGGGTGTGCAAGCATTAGGTTCTTAATTTAGGAGTGAGTGGGCTGACTTTTTACAGGACTTTGTTCAGCCGTAGGCTTTGGTATAGCTGTGTTAGTTTTTTTTGCATATTTTGGTGGCCTTCAAACAATGGTTAACTTAAGGGTCTTTGTAGTTTTTTTGCTAAGTTTGGTGACCTGACCAATAGTTGCATAGAGGCCTTGATGTTTTTGTATATGGTACTTAATTCAATGGCCTTGGTTATGTGTTATTACTATGGCTTAGACAATTCAATGTAAACTCATGTATTGTTCAATGTATTGCTTTAGGAGCTTAGTAAAATGTTGCTTTATTATAATTTGTGTGGTGAAATCATTGCTATAAGACAGATTTATTAGTTCATTGACCAGAACAATTGCCCAGAACAAATTTGCCTAGAACAATTCGCCAGCATTTACAGACGACGTACTTTTGCAAAATAAATCGTTGTCTATTCTAAGAATAGATAACGGTTTTCGGATAAAAATGTTGTCTAATATCATAAAAAATAACGATTTGATAAAAAAAGTGTTATTTATACCTATAAAAGATAACAATTTGTAGAAAGAAACGTTATCTATAGACACATTAAACAACAGTTATATTAAAAATACCGTAGTCTTCAATAAGAAACGACAACACTTTTTCATAAACAAGCGTTGTCTATTGTATAAATAGACAACGGCTTTTATCATTGAATACCATTGTGCAATCTGTTATTAGACAACGATATTTGTGTTATCTAAAGTGGCATGAATAGATAACACCCACTTAGACAACGCTTTCGCGATAGAATAGATAACGGCATTCCACCGTTATGTATTCCCTTTTGTGGCCTAGTGACAGCTAGGGTTATGTTGGTGATGTTGGGTGTAGTGATCAATTTGCTATTTTATTTTACGCCTTTAAGTGTAATTTTGTATTAGGGTAAAATAGTAATTTAAAAAATAAAATAAATAATGGGTGTGATGATCAAATTGATGGGTGTGGATAAAATCACCCTTGTCATAATTATTGTAGTGTTCATTTGATGTTTAAACGTTGATTTTGTATCTACGTAATTTTTATCAATAGATATCAATGATTGTCATAATTATTGTAGCGTTCATTTGAAGTTTAAACGTTGATTTGTACTTTAATTTTTGACTATATGTATAGAATTATTAGATAATTGTTATGACTATATGTATAGAATTATTTTCTATATATTTTAATTTTACGCCTCACTATAGTCTCAGAAGGGCGCTTCTAGACGTCGAGACTTATGCGTGAGAGAGGGTACCATCCCACCGCTTCGGATTATGGCTTCACGTTTTAAAGTATTGCTATGCAGTCTCATCTAAGTAAAGTTTCGACAAGCAGCCCATAAGTCTCAGAATCCCTGGAAATCTCTTGAGTCACGACTAGCGCACAGAAGACCAACAAGTTTCAAGAGATTCCAAGCTAATATTATGTTCCCTGGAAGGCTCTCAAGACTTTGCAATTTTCCATATTTAGGACGACAATAAGTAGTTTGAAAGTGACAATGAACCTCAAGATTGGAGGTGAATCTTATACAACCTTGTGCAACCTTTCTTAACCTCTCAATGGCAAGATTTGGGACTCCGGTAAGCTTTCAGTCTCAAGTTTGCATCTACTTGTAATGACAAGGACCACTTGGAAACTGGGTTCATGCATTAATGGCCTAATTGTGATCAAGTCTTTGGTCAAGTGGTGCAAATTGTAGTATATTTATCAAGCCAGTCTAATTATTTAATTGTACGGCCAAAAAGAAACATGCCCACTTGTTTTGAACAACTATTCGTTTTTGTTTTGTTGAGGAAAACGACTACTTGTAACTTGTAGGTAGATGGAATCCGTTAATATAGGGGTTAAATGGTTAAGTGACTTTGCAGGGGTGGCCATTTTTTTTTCAATGACAAATTTCAACAAAACATATTGTGATTAGGGCAAATTACAGTTACGTACTTGTAGGTTGGATCAAGTTTCGAAATGATACATGTATTTATTCGTGCATTTCAATGCCCTGTACTTTCAAAATCTTGCAAACTTATCCGGCCGTTACTTAACCATTAGGTTTTCAGTCAAATGATGATGTGAATATTATGGGACCTACTTGTTCATTCTTCCCCTATGTGTTTCCAAGGATAAATTCATCTTTTTGTTTAATTATTAAGGACCATTGCTTATCTTTTGAAATCGAATTTCCTCGGGTAGGTTCCGGTCATACGGTGAGGATGGAGACTACAGTGGCACTTGACGGAGAAGAAGAGATCAAGAAAGTGGATATGGGAAAAGTTAAGATCGATGAGCATTTCAATGGGGGTGATGGTTTCCGTTGTGGTTGAGTAGATTTTGGTAGTTAGCTTTCATGGAGAATGATGAGAGTGAGGATGATGATGGTGGTATAAGGTGGTTTTGGTAATTTTTAAGAAGGGAGGAGAAGAGTATCATTTCCCACCGCCTCCCAGGAAAACCAAAAACTTAACATTGAGTTAGCACTAGTCCGTGAATGTTAACTGGTCTAAGGCCTGTTGTGGAATAATGGACGTCCGGTTGTGCTTGGGAATCTTAAGTCAACCAAAACATCACTTTCAATGCTTGTCATTGATAAAAAAAAAATATATTAATAATAAAAAAAAATTAAATATGTATCACTTTTCTTTACGGAAAACATCAACTTGTGTCCTCTATAAAAGAAGGAAGTCTGTTTCCTTATTAGCTTACTTCACATCTCAGTCTCTTTTGCTCATATTTTGTTTGCTAATTAATGGCTGGCACCAGTCGCGGTCTCTCTCGCAACAGAATAGGTCTCTCTTTCTTGCAAAATATACGATGCTATCTACAATATATGCTTCTTTTCTCATGTCACTATATATATATAGTGATTCTAGGATACGGACGTCCGCATTTTGCTTACAGTCTGGACCCGCCCATTTCTTACACTTTTCCTGCCCCACATTGGTTGGATGATATCTTTGATCAATGCACTAATGCACTGACATCTGACAATACATTGTAAATAAAAATCAAATTCAATTCGATACCTTTTTCACCTCTTCTTTGACTAGCAGCACAAAAAACATGGAGGTTCTAACTTTTCATTAAATTTTAGTTGTCGACAGCTTTATAAGTTTGCTGTAATACATAGCATGCATTGTTGTTGTTAGTTGTCAAGAAATGAGCACGTTTGTGAGAGGGGAGGGGGGTGGGGGGGTGAGAGGTGTTCGGACTGTAAGCAAAATGCAAACGTCTGTATCCTAGAATCACTGTATATATATATACTTTTTCATTCCACTTATTTTTTATTATATATGTATATATATTGGATGCTGTTAGAGCATCTCCAAGAGATGTTATGAACGTAATAGACAAATGTGTGATTTGATAGCTGACGTGTCACTAAATCTATCAGTATGCATAGTCAGTAAAACAATGTGCTCCAATGAAATAGGTAAACAGTTATTAGAAATATTATTATATAATTTACTCTTTTTTTTTTACCATATATCATTTTCAGTAAAACAGCTTGCTCCAATGGAATAGGCAACCAGTTGCTGCAAATATTATTATATAATTTACTTTTTTTTTTACCATATATCATTTACTCTACAATTTAAATTTTGGCAAACATTGTTGTGCCTCTATGTGAAGTACTGAGTACAACTTATAGGAACTCCCAACCACTAACCATTTATTACTACAATTATTCTGTTGCCAATTATGAAATACAACGTTGTTACTCTGTTTTCAACAAATGCTCACAATTACATATAACAATGCTCACAATTACTCTCTCAATAATTGAGTTTGTAGAGTGTTATACAGCATCCCTTGGAGATGCTCTTATTGGCATTTCAAAAAATCATTGTGCATTCCACTTCTTCTTTATTTTTTACACTAGAATGAAGCGTACAATAATTATTTTGAAGTGCTAATAACATTCATATATATATATTGCTATTTGCAAAATATTCCTTAGAAATACAAAACCATTGATATATATCTGATACCATAAGGGTAAACAGAGTGACTGATAAGAAAATGATGCATGCGGAAGTCATAATAATAGAATGAAAGAACTTGAGTAAAGATAATGAAAATAAGTAAAGATAATGGAAATAATAAATTACTTGAAATTAACAATTCAAATAAGTAAAGATAATAAAAATAATGATAATGCAATTGCTCAAATAAATTACTTGAAATTAACAATTCAGAAATTGGAAATTTATTTGATAACTGGTAATCAGTTCTTACTTTGGGTACAATAGGTTTACTGGGGATAGAGAGATGTATCGAAAGAGATAGGATACATGAATATCACAATAATTTTGATATCTCAAGTATACTAAAACTATCTTTTAATCTCGAATGAGAGGCAAATTGAGAGCTGAAGTGTTTAGGAATTAAACTTCAGGTTTGGTTCTGAAATTTAGCCTGCTGGATGAATGACTGGGGGTCTCCTTATATAGAAGCTGGAAAGAGTGACTTCATTATTGCGGAAAGAGTGACATCCATTATTGCCTCCCCATTCAAAATCCCTGACAAAGATTCCGAAACCAGAAAAGTCATCGAACAAAACAATTACACCAACCAATGCCTTATCACTATTGGAAAACAGTTAGACAAAATAGAAACCAACACTGACCAACTCCTCAGTCAGCCCAATTCCTCCAAAAAAGAAAGCCCTTTAGTCAAGTTTGAATCCAAACCAGGCCCAAGCCTAAAAACCAAAGACTCCACACTAGTCAAAATAGAACAAATGTTGAAAGAATTAACACCAACCAAAACAAGTTCTTCAGTCAACATGATAAACGTCTCCCAAACTAGCCAACAATCCGATTCTTCAGATCCAGAGTCAGACAACATCAGTCAAATTGAAAATGCGTTCAAAAATCTTGAAGTCAAACGAATCACCAACAAAACTCGAGTTAATCCTACCAGTCTTACAAAAAACTGGTATCCAAGGCCAACACCTCCTGACATGCAGTTTGAAGAGAGAGTGTTCCAAAACCAATTCGCAGTTTCTGCAGACAAGCTTTATGAATGGAACATAGATGGTCTGTCAGAACAAGAATTGTTGAACAAGCTCCAACATATGTCAACGGTGGCCAACGCCTACTCCACTACTCACAATCTTAGTCAAACTCAAATCCTCGATCTCCTAGTCACCGGTTTCACTGGCATTCTTCTATCTTGGTGGGAAAAACATCTCACTCCTGATTCCAAACAAGCCATTCGGCAAGCAGTCAAACAAGACGAAGACGGATTACCAATTTTCGATGAAACCATCGGTCAAGGTATTCCATACCCCATTAACACACTCCTATTCACAATCATAGAGCATTTCATAGGTACTCCCAGTAACATCACTTCCAGAATCCATGACCAACTCAGTAACCTTCGATGTCCAACTCTTAGTGATTTCAGATGGTATAAAGATGTCTTTATATCCAGAGTCATGCTCCGTGAAGACAGTAATCAGCCTTTCTGGAAAGAAAAGTTCATTAATGGTCTTCCAAACCTATTCGCACACAAAATCAGACAAGTCCTCAGTAATGAAAACAATGTCATTCCCTACGACAGTCTCACCTACGGTAACATTATCAATACGATTCAACAAGAAGGTTTGAAGATGTGTATTGATATGAAAATCAGTAAACAAGTCAACAGTGACAGGAAAATAGCCAAATACGAAATGGGTAATTTCTGTGAACAATACGGTCTACCCCCAATAGCCCCATCCAGAAACACCAAGTCCAGAGAAAAATACCCTAGTCACAAAAGGCACTACAAATACAAAAGATACGAGGAAAACAAACCAGCCAATGATGTATTCTACTCCAAACCTAGGCCGAAAAGACATTGGAAAAAGAATACAAAATCAAGTCAAAAATACCATAACAAGGACAAAAGCAGTATTACTTGTTTTAAATGTCAAAAGAAAGGTCACTATGCCAAAGATTGCAGAGTCAAGAAAACCATCAGTCAATTAAAAATCTCAGATCAAGAAAAAGAAGAACTCCTCAAAATACTTCAGATCCGAGAAACCAGCGACGACAACTTAGAGTCAAACCCTGAGTCAGACACAGAGTCAGCCTCTGATAAATCAAGTGCTAGTTCTCCTGACATCAATTTTGGTTGTAAAGACACTTGCTGTAAATCAGTAAATGTTCTTACAAAACAAGAAGAACATGAAGAACTTTTAATTGATCTTATCAGTAAACTAGAAAACCTAGAACTTAAAACAGAGTATCTAAAGAAGTTAAAGAAAGTCATGCTTCAATCAGAAGAAACTCAGCCTAAGACTCCAGAAACGAAAATCTGTCTTAGCACCACATTAGAAAAATTCAGTAAACGAAAAGATAAGTTACCAACACTCCAAGACCTCCATTCTGAAGTCAACCACCTCAAAACAGAAGTCAGAATCCTCAAGCAACAAAATCAAGAATTGAAAACAGGTCAACATTTAATCATTGCACATTTAGAAACATTCAAACTAAGACTTCCTCAGAAAACACCAACTGAAGAAGAGAAAAACAGTTACGAACAAGTCTTGTCCTACCTCGAACGAGTCCAAATTCGAAAATGGTCTTCCAGAATAACCATAGTCATCAAAGATTTCAAACTCGAAATCCGAGCCTTAATCGATTCTGGTGCAGATCTAAATTGCATCCAGGAAGGATTAATCCCTACTCAATTCTATTCAAAAACCAAAGAGTCTCTCAAGTCAGCCAATGGTAGTAGAATGGAAATTAATTATGAAGTTTCCAAAGCTCATATCTGCCAGAGTCAAGTCTGTTTTAAAACTTCATTCGTTCTAGTCAAAAACCTGACAGATCAAGTCATCTTAGGTCTTCCTTTCATTGCTCTGTTGTATCCTTTCACAACAGAAAACGATGGAATTACAACCTATCCAATGGGTGAAAAAGTCAAATTTAAATTCCTCAGTCATCCAGAGCTTAAAGAAATTCACGCTTTGCAAGAAGATTCCATCTCCAAATCAGTCAGTCTTCTTGACAGCAAACCAGACAGATTAGTCATCTTCAGTCAGAAATCAAGTTCAGAAGAATTGAAGAACAAATACTTCATAGTAGCTTTAAACAAAAGCTCCTTTCATTTGAAGAACAACTCAGAACTGAAGTATGTTCTGATCTTCCCAATGCTTTATGGAATAGAAAGAAACACACAGTCAAGCTTCCCTACATCAAAGAATTTGATGAAAAGAACATTCCTACCAAAGCACGTCCAATACAGATGAACCATGAACTCATGGAATTCTGTAAACAAGAAATCGCAGATTTAGTCAACAAAGGTATCATTAGAAAAAGTAAATCTCCTTGGTCATGTGCAGCCTTCTATGTCCAGAAAAACGCTGAGATAGAAAGAGGAGCCCCCAGGTTAGTCATTAATTACAAACCCCTCAACAATGTCTTAGAATGGATTAGATACCCCATTCCTAATAAAAAAGATCTCATTAGCAGACTTAGTCGAGCAGTCATCTTCTCCAAGTTCGACATGAAGAGTGGATTCTGGCAAATTCAACTTCATGAACAAGATAAGTACAAGACAGCATTTGTCACGCCATTTGGTCATTACGAATGGAATGTTATGCCATTCGGTCTGAAGAATGCTCCTAGTGAATTCCAGAATATTATGAATGAAATATTTAATCCTTTCAGTCATTTTTCGATTGTTTATATTGATGATGTCCTCATATTCTCTAATTCCTTAGAAGAACATTGGAAACATCTTAAGTCATTCTTTCTTGCAGTCAAAGCTAACGGTTTAGTTGTTTCAGCTCCGAAGATCAAGCTGTTCCAAACCAAAGTCAGATTTCTAGGATATCACATCCACCAGTCAACCGTTGTTCCAATAGACAGAGTCATCCAGTTTGCAGAAAAATTCCCAGACAAAATCCTAGACAAAACCCAGTTACAAAGGTTCCTAGGATCACTCAATTATGTTGCAGAATTCTATCAAAGTCTTCGAGTCAAATGCAAACCTCTATTTGATCGGCTCCAGAACAACCCACCTCCCTGGACTGATACTCATACTTCAATAGTCAAAGAAATCAAGACATTTGTTAAATCCCTCCCATGTCTTGGTATTCCTACAGTCAATTCTTTCAAAATAGTAGAAACAGACGCCTCCGAACTTGGTTATGGTGGCATCCTCAAACAAAGAGTCAACAAATCCGATCCTGAACAGATTGTTCGTTTTCATTCAGGAACATGGAATCATGCACAAAGTAACTGTAGTACTATCAAGAAAGAAATTCTATCTATTGTATTATGCATCTCAAAATTTCAAGATGATTTGCTAAATCAAAAGTTTTTAGTCAGAGTAGATTGCAAAAGTGCAAAGCATGTTTTAGAAAAAGATGTTCAAAATATTGCAACAAAACAGATTTTTGCACGATGGCAAGCTATACTTAGTATTTTTGATTTCAAAATTGAATACATCAAAGGCAGTCAAAATTCTATCCCTGATTTCCTAACCAGAGAATTTTTACAGGGAAAGCAAGATGGGATCTAGGTATCCCCTGAGATCCGCCAAACAGGAGCCATCCTCCTCCCAAAAAACAGTCAAACCAGAGTCACCTTCACAAGGTCTAGTACCTTATAGTCATTCCCCAGTTTCAGTAGCAAACAGATTCACTACCATTGGCCAAGTCCGGCCCAATTACCAGTCAGCCTTAGTTACCCAGTATGACCCTTTCCAATCAATTACCCAGTCACAGTCTCATGGTCAGCCTTCAACTATCTTCAAAAAGTCATCGCCATATTTCCCAAAAACTCCCAGTCATCCTTTATTCTACATTGAAGATTGCCTCAGTCATATCAAAAACCCTGGCCAGCTAGCCAAGGCTTACTTTCCTCCAGGATTCCACTATGCCCCATTTCATCCCAGTAAAACACTTGCATATTTCAGAGACATCCTGTTCTCAACCCAGTCAGTCACAATTAAACCTATTTATGATAACAGTGACCAGCCCAAGTTACTCTATCATTCAATTTATATTCTCAGAGTCATTACCCAAGAACAATGGGACAGTCAACCATTCAAACCCAAGACCCTCTCTGAAGGAGTAGTATACAACTACTACGACTACATGGAAGCTTGGTTCAAAATCTTCCTTCACCAAAATGAAGCATTCAGCCACTCTTGGTTTATCTGCTTCGACAGTAAATTCCGATGCCAACTTCTGCTCTGGTTCCAGAAGTGGTGGGCCATGTTCGGACCTACTTTTGAACTCCTCCCAGAAGAGCTTCAAGAATCAGTCAAGTATTTCTCCGTCCGCCACAAGCCCAGTCAGCAAAATGCCAGATTCCCGCAGTTATTACTTTTTGTATCTAAATACAAGTTGCCATGGATCATGAAATGGCAGTTCACAGTTAATGCAGGTATTCTCAGCCGATTAATATCAGTTAAATGGTGGGATAAATTCAAGCACCAAAGAATCATCTCACAAGTCAAAGAAGAATTCCCAGCAATTCAATTAAAAGAAGTCAAGCCTTCAGTATCACAGTCATCTACCTCCTCCCTCAGCATTGAAGGAAAGTCAAAAGCCGAACTGAAAGAAATGGCAAGTCAATTGCTCCTCCTCGCCAGCCAAAAGGATGGCAAAGAAGAAGAAGATAAAGTCAACAAGGAAGAAGATTCAGCCTCTTCAACAGCAGCAGTAACACCGGCATCTAGTCCAGCAAAACCATTGCGCTGGGCAGATTACCCAGAAGAAGACGATGACCGCCAAAGTTACCAGAATTTCCAAGACGCCCAAGATCCCTATGCCGACATAGATCCTTACGACATGGCCGGCTAAAGGAAGCAGTCAAAAGCATGCAAATCTACAGTCACCAGACAAGATACTGTTCATCAACAGTAAAATCAAGTAACTGTTCCTCAACAATAAAATCAAGTAACTATTCATGAACAGTAAATCAAGTAACTGTTCATGAACAGTAAATCCCTGCCATGGCACTGTTCATAAACAGTCATCGCAATTTCCGCAATAATGAAGTCACTCTTTCCAGCTTCTATATAAGGAGACCCCCAGTCATTCATCCAGCAGGCTAAATTTCAGAACCAAACCTGAAGTTTAATTCCTAAACACTTCAGCTCTCAATTTGCCTCTCATTCGAGATTAAAAGATAGTTTTAGTATACTTGAGATATCAAAATTATTGTGATATTCATGTATCCTATCTCTTTCGATACATCTCTCTATCCCCAGTAAACCTATTGTACCCAAAGTAAGAACTGATTACCAGTTATCAAATAAATTTCCAATTTCTGAATTGTTAATTTCAAGTAATTTATTTGAGCAATTGCATTATCATTATTTTCATTATCTTTACTTATTTGAATTGTTAATTTCAAGTAATTTATTATTTCCATTATCTTTACTTATTTTCATTATCTTTACTCAAGTTCTTTCATTCTATTATTATGACTTCCGCATGCATCATTTTCTTATCAGTCACTCTGTTTACCCTTATGGTATCATATATATATATATATATATATATATATATATATATATATATACCTTGATGCAGGAGTTTGTTATGGCGCTAAGGCAGACAACTTACCGTTGCCAGAACGAGTAATCTCTCTCTGTAAGAAAAATAACATCAAAAAAATCCGGCTCTATAATCCCGATGTTCTCGATGCCCTTAAAGACAGTGGCATTGAGGTCATGCTTGGTGTACCAGATGAAAGCATTAAGGGCATTGCTTCTAGCCAAGAAGAGGCGGATAAGTGGGTGGATACAAATGTCAAGAAGTATATGATAAGGTCAATTTCAAATATATTGTTGTTGGAAATGAAATAGCGCTACATGGCGCAAGTGAAATAACACCCCAGCTTTGCCATGCAATGAAAAACATTCAACAAGCAATTTCCGAGGCCGGCCTTGCGTCTCAGATCAAAGTCTCCACTCCTGTCAAGCAAGACGTCCTCGAGTCTACCTTCCCTCCAACAAACAGCTTTTTCAAGCCGGAGTGCAGAAATTATCTCATTCCTATCAATGATTGTTTAGTGGAAAATGAATCTCCCTTCCTCGCTCACATATATCCGTATTTTAGTTACTGTGGTGACCGTGAGAATATTAAACTTGATTATGCTCTTTTTAAATCTCCCTCAGTTGTAGTGACTGACAAGGGCCATAAGTATCAAAATCTATTTGATGCAAGCCTGGATGCGTTTTACTCGGCACTAGAGAAAGAGAAAAAGTCCCTGAAAATTATTGTATCAGAGACTGGCTGGCCCTCTGATGGTGGTCTTTCAGGAGAGACAGACATCGACAGTGCGGAAACGTACTATTCAAAGTTTATTGAACATGTCAAGTCAGGGAAGGGGACTCCAAAGAAACTTTATCAAAGGATAGAATCTTACTTGTTTGCCATGTTCGATGGGAATAGAAAGCCTGGAGCTCGGACTGAGAAACACTTCGGGCTGTTCCGTCCAAATAAGGAGCTTAAATATCCCCGTGTTAATTTCAACTAACTGCAGCGCTTCTTGATGATTCTCGTCGCAAATAAAGGGCCTCATATCATATGTATGTCTTGTTTAATTGGGCCTGTTTGTAATCTTGCGTTTCTCTTTCTTTAGCTTTTGCTGTATGTCTGTTCCAATATCGGGTTGAAGAATTCTCGTTTTTTCATGTTGCGTTTTGTAAGCTTTTGGCTTCAATAAATTTCTACCGTTTTGCTTCAAAACGTAATATACTCCTCTCAATGTATGTTTTTGAACTATTTAAGTATAATTAGTTGCTGTTGGATACAAAAGGGCGGCCGACATGAGTTTTGCTAGTGCTCTATCCCTATCATTCGCCTCCGTTGCCGCCAATTCCGTCCGACACCACCAGACCAGCCGTCACCAGACCAGCCGTCCAACACTAGGTTGTAAAACCAAATGCTAACTGTTTGGGCATGAATTGTGCAACAAGTCTAGACTATGGAATTGGGCCAATGCATATAAAGATTAAAGGCCTTTTAGTGGCTAATTTAGGAAGGAATCGGCATGATGTGGACGAATCCCATGATGAACAGGAAATAAATATTCTCCACACAAGATAAGGGATCTTTAGTCAAGGATCGGGAAAGTATTTCCCATGGGCTGAAGGAGATCGAGTACAAATCAAAGAGGGATTCTTAGCAAACCCAATTTAAGAAGGATTTAGAGAGAAGAGAAAGTAGTCTTTAATTGGGAGATCTATTGCTTGCTGTCCAAGGGAAGCCCAAGATCCATGAGGTATCGCTATATAAAGGAGAGCTTAGCATCAAGTTCAGGGACATCTCTCATCAATCAATCAACCCAGATATCTCTAAACAGATTTCGCCGAAAGGCAATTAGATTTCATTACAATTACGAAGACGATCACGACGATCGCACAGACATTCACTACGACAACACAAGACTAGGCCGATCTAGCTCTTCATACACAACCGACGCGACATCCCAGTTGTATTCTATCTATTTGTTGTTATTTCCATTCAATTATCAATAAAGATATCGCTCCTTTGTTGTTGTTGATTTAGCACTTGTAAATTGTGAAGTCCTTTATCGACTAAAGGCAAAAAAGAACCTTTGTCTAGACTTACTCTTTACGTGTTCCCTGTCTAACATAATCGATTGGTTAGAAGTCAAAGATGCGCATACATTCAATCACAAGTCCAATAGACCTCGACGGTGCTATTGGTGGCACGCCCCTGAAATCAAGAAAGTAAGATTTCCCTTACGAGGAAATTAGGGTCGACATAATTGGCATGCCTAGTGGGACACAAGTGCTACGACTTCAACATGAAGGACAAGAGTCATACTCCTGCCGGATCAGACGCATCAGGAAGATCAAGGAACAAATCTCCCACAACACCACCATTAGTCACGCGAGACGAACTAATGACGGGCATTAGCAGCATAGACCAAACCCAAGAAGACTTTAGGCAGAGCTTGAACCAGACGCTGCAATACAGCACAAGCCAAGCCGAAGCTGCACAGGCTTTCCTTCTGGAAAGTCAAAAGAACATCGAGAATCAGAACAAGTCCATCGAACTCCATTACTTTCACTCTCAGGGAACAAGAAGGACTTTGAGAAATCTATGAAAGAAGGTTTCTACGAGATGGAGAGCAAAGTTTCTGACAGACTTGCACAACAATTGGAAAAAGCTAGAGGAATGGCCGCTGCTTCTCAAGTAGGCAAAGATCGCCCATCTCCCAAGACCAATGCTGGGAAAGCCAAGATCAGTGATGAAGAAGCCATGCCCAACCTTGTGTTTGGATCAATGGCTAAACCTTTGTTCGGTGTGCTCTGACTGGCCCAAAAAATACCATGGGCAAACGGGAGTACGCCAGCAATAAGGCACATCCATCAACATGAGGTCATCCCTGACCTAAAAGTGCCTATCAAGCCAAACATCGAAACCCAGTCAGGGAAACCACCACCGAACACTACAATAAATCTGGTTTGTAGTGACCAAATCTCAGTGACCAAAATTAATTATAGTGATCACAAATACTGTATAATTAGTGACCACACTTATAAATTTGGTCACTAATGTTTACAGATGTTTCAGTGAGCAAAATATAAGGCCCAACAGTGGCCAATTTAAGCTTCCATCACTAAATTTGCTGTTGAGTAATGCTTAAAATTTTTTAGTGACCTAATAAAAAACCAGTCTTCTTCTTTGAATAAAAAACTTTCTTAAACTATCTTTTTCACCAAAAACCCGATCAGCACCACCATCTTTCTCCAGAATATTTTCTCTCGAAAAAAATCAAAATCCCGATTTGCACATTTCATCAGTCGTCGACCTCCGATTCACCATTGTTGACGGGCCTTCGCTTCCATCAGTTGTCGACAGGCCTCCGCTTTCTCCGCTGCGCCGAAGCCCTTCGACCTCGCCGGAATCGAGAGCATCTTCAATCTCTTCCCATTTACAAGCGGCGACTGAATTAGGGTTCAAATTCTTCGATCTCTTCTGTGCCAACACGAACTTCGATCTCTTAAATCAGGTTTTTTGATGATTCGAGCAGTCCTCCGATCATTCGCGCCATCGTTCGAGCAGTCGCGCCGCTAATGAGAATCTTAATCTCATATAAACCCTAGCTCTACAAGGTTTGAATCCAATCCTTTCTACTTTCTATTTCAAACATCGGCTTCAAATTCCGTGATATCATATAGATTTATCTCAAATTTGTACAAATTCATCATGGATTTCAATTGAAATTTTTTTCATGATTGTTAATTTTTAGTCGCAATTTGTTCATCTTTGTTAAATTTCAATTGCAATTTGTTCATCTTTATCATATTGCAATTATTTGATTCATTATCTTTTAATGAGCAGAAAGAGGGATGTCAGAGGTGAATTTAGAGTCCTTGATGGTTCTGGAGATGTTTAGATTCTAGATCCGCCTGTTGGTTTCGTTGTCTACTTAATATCTAATTGTTTTGGTGGACTTGTTTGTTTGATTGTTGAGAAAATGAATGAAAATGAAATGACTTGCTGATTTTAGATCCAAGAAACATTTGATGGAAGTAAGACTTCATAATCGCCAGAAAACATTTTGATGGAAGTCTATCAATTGGCCAGAGCAAATACCCATAATTGGCCACTAATCCAAGAAACATTTTGATACGTATTTTCCGCCCAAGCGGCTGGAGCCGATACCTGTTTGGGACAAGTGGAATACTAAAGTGGCCAACAACATTGGCTTAAAAATTGACCATCCACAGATGTTCGCTTCCAAATCTTCCACATCCGAAGTAGCCGTCTTACACATCACCCTCGAAGACGAAGTAAAAAGGCGGGTTGAAGAAAGAGCGACACAACAAGCAAAAGTATGGGATGGGCAGATGCAAAAGGTGGAAAATGAATTCTATACCACCACAGGGAAACCTAGACCAACTGATGGCCGACCTAAGTATCGCAAGCCGTACCCAAACTAAATCGATACTTTGGAATTCCCCAAAGGATTCAAAGTCCCTTCTTTCTCTCTATTCTTAGGAGATGAGAAAAGGGCATCGATGGTAGAGCACATCGGCCGTTTTACCAACCAATGCCTATTGCTGGAAGGTCCATATTCCAACTTGAAACTGCGCTTGTTCGGAAGTTCTCTATCAGGCTCAGCATTCACATGGTACTCTAACTTCACTCTGCCAGAAAAGGTCTTAAACGACAGTTAAAAACTGTCAGTAAGAGTTGAAAAAACTATCACATGGAGCCCAGTCGACTAAAGTAAGACTATAGTCGACAGTTTTTAACTGTCGTCTAAACTGGCGTAGACGACAGTTTCTAAACAAAAACTGTCAAGTAAACTGACCCAAAAATTTATAAAATTTAGTGAACTGTCGCCTATGACTACTTTACACAACAGTTTTGTACCAAAAACCGTCGATTAATCTGACAAAAAACAACTTTACACGATAGTTTTGTACCAAAAACTGTCGACTAAGCCAGGGCAAGTAATTGTTACAATTATTCAGCCGTTGCCTTTAATAGTTTTGTAATTGAATTGTCAATTGTTATGCTTGTCAATTAAGATACCTGTAATCACAATTATGATCCAAAAATGCACAAGAAAGTAATTTGAAACCATTCCATCTAAGATCAAAGTAAACCAAATATGTACATATATAAATGTGTGTTCAACATTCTTGACATTCAAAAAAGCTGCATCCATGGCATTTTAATGCATCTAAAATCCTATAAAGATTACAAAGCAAAATGCTTTCCAGCAAGTATTCCATCCCAAAAGCTGCATCCATGGCAAGTAATCTGCATAAATAATCCCATTTCCTAAGATATCCATAAGTAAGGCGTTGCACGTGAAAGACATAAGAACTAACACAATGACATGTACCAGTGATTAAATAATGGACATGTTTAAGTTTGAACTGCTCCAAAAACTCCCACATATATTCTATCCTAATCCATACTTTCAAAATATATCTTTGAAAATATACGAAGTAATTATGGAAACCAAAACAGATACCTGCATGAGCAATGGATGATGAGCAGCTTTCGAAGATGTTGTGCTATTTTTCTCTTTAGTCTCAAGAGATGCATCTTCTAGCTTCAAGGCCGGCAACGGAACAAGTTGAGTCTCCGTATTTGGTTTAAATCCATCCTTGAACAAGATGAGAGAGATTGTTGCTGCGCAATTTCACTTCGTACATATTATTAGCGAGAAAAAGGAAACATATTATTAACGTAATCACATTGTATAACTCCACCAACCACATATCCTTACCAAACGTGACTTTCAACTCCACTCGCTTTACATGCATTAGGACTTAACTGACACATCCAAATGCAGCTTTATAATTTGTATACAATTTAACTGTTAACTCAACAATTGAGTACTCTTATGCAATTTCCAAAAATAAACGTCCATTTCTATTTGGACCTTACACCAGTCACGCAACTCCTCCATGCTCTTACAGTTGCAAAAAAGGGGTCTTTCTTCAGTTCCGAGAGGTTTAGAATCCACCAAAAATTTTGTCTTGCTACAGTAATCATACAGTAACTTTTTGCTACAGGTGACTCTACTGTAGCAAGGTGAAAAAAAGATCTGATTTTAAAGCAGTTCGGAACCGAAGAAAAATTGGCAAAAAAGTGCCTGTCTTTCAAGCATTAACTTAGAAAAATCAATATACTTGCAAACTTTCACAGGTCATTTTCTTTTCTCCCAAACAAGAAACAACTTAAAACCAAACTAATGATGACTAACCTGAAGTGAATGCTGTGTCTTTTGCCGCTAAAAACCAAAACCCAGAAAGGGACTCCGAATTCAAACTCTGGAAACCTAAGCAGTGAGGAAGAAGAGCAAAAGAGGACATAAATAGAGCAATTTTTCTTCAGTTCAGAACTGGTTTAAAACCAGACCAAATTGCAAGGCAAACGGAAAATACTGTAGCGGAAAGTACTGTAGCAAAAGTTACTGTAGCATGACAAAAAAAATTGGTAGATTCTAAACCTGTTCTGAACTGAAGAAAGATTGTAAATAGAGAGCTTGTTGAAAGAGACCAAGATAGTTTGGTGCAAAATTTGACTAAACCCAAGGAACTGCCTAAGCCAATAGAAAACATTATGTGACAACATCAACCAATAATTTAGAGATTAGATCAGCAACAAACCTTGATTTTCATAAGCACTCTGTCAAACCAAATGCTTAATCGAAGTGTACTGCAAAATCAATCAGAACCCACAAACATCAGAAAACCCAAAAAAGTATAACACAACTAATTTTAGCACATTAACAAGCACAGCAAGCAAAAATTCCTTAAGAAATCATTCCTTCAGATTAATGGGCACACTCAACTCGACTTATAAACAACTATAGCAGCTGATAACAGAATCTGTTCACTATCAAATCACGAACATAAATAGCAAATTACCCAAAGAATCAAACTTCCACAGAGTGCTTGAGAATTCGAGTTTAACTCCCTGAGAGAAAGAACCTTGGTGAGAAATTTACCACAAGACAAAAAATTGCTAACATAAGAGCATCTCCACCCACGTAGGCGCAGACGCAGGCGCGAAGTGGGCTATTGTCTTCTTCTTGCCTGCAGGTGATGAATAGTCCTCGCCCTCGCCTTCCGTCGAAAAAACAGCCAAGGAACAAAATTTCCATCGAAATTTCCATAATTTTAGAGGTCCGAAACTATCGAAATTTACCGAAATATACCGAAATTTCCATCGAAATTTCCATCGAAACCGAAATTTTATTCCTTGAAAACAGCTCCCACCCACGTAGGTGTAGGCGCAGGCGATCACTATTTTTAATTTTTTTTTTTTTCAAAAACATGTATAAGAATTATCACCAACATTATTAAATATTCCCTTTTGTTGTCAAATAACTTTTACATACAAATAATAATCATAAAAAACATGTAGAATTATCATATGTTAAATTTTATTTGTGCTTAAAATTTAATATTACATTCTTATAAAAAAAATTGTGATTTTTTGTAAAAGAAAATGTTGATTTTATATTTTAAAAAAAAAAGTTTTGAAGTGTTCGGCAGTGGCTGCCGAACACGGAAACTAGTCACTCGCCCCCACTCACGCGTGCATTGCACGCGCCCGAATAAAAAAAGAAAGAAAGTGCGGCCTGACGTCAGCGGGGCCCACAACCCACTCGTTGCGTGCAGGCGCAGGCGCGGGCGACGCCCGCCTTCGCCCTCGCCTTCTGACCTCTCACCCGCTGCTCGCCCTCCGCTTGCCCGCCCCGTTTTCTCCCGCTGGAGCATGAACAGTCGCGGGCGCAGGAGAGCCCGTGCCCTCACCTGCGGTTTCGCCCTCCCGATGGAGGTGCTCTAAGAGAATAAAGAAACAAACTTCCATACAATTACAATGCTGAAAAATGAAAATAAAAAAGCACGACTTATATTGACCCAAACACCAAAAGAAAAGCAACACACAATGCCAAAAAAGTTTATAGACGACGGTCAAAAACCGTCGTCCAGGAATTCCAAAAACCGTCGTTGAATTGGCACACGTCTATAACAACCTTGTAGACGACGGTTTTTTGACCATCGTCTATTGATGTTATAGACGAGGGTTTTGATAAGAAACCGTCATCTATAACAGCTATAGATGACAGTTTTTTACCAAAATCCACAGCTGTAGACGACGGTTTTGGTGAAAAACCGTCGTCTATAATAGCCATAAAGATTTTGGGTTTTGGTGCTAGTCCGTTGCAATAGACGACAGTTTTTAACCAAAACCCTCGTCTATAACATTGGGTTTGGATTAAAAACCGTCGTGTATAATAACCAAAATTATTTTTAGATTTTGGTGCGTTATAGATGACGGTTTTGGTGAAAAACTGTCGTCTATAATTACCACAACTGCCATTTAAAATATTTTAGGTTTTGGTGCCACTCCAATTGCATTGATGTAGTTCTATTTCTTGCAAAAATGCCATACAAACATTTCAATGATCAATAATAAACTTCCAATTCCAACAAAGATCCATCTATTGATGATTTGCATTTTACAAAGTATTCAACTTATGTACATCAAATTGCACATTCATTGTAGCACATATGGCCTGATACTACAACTAGAACCTATACATGACTAAAAAGAACTATATTATAGCATGTTGTGAGCCTCTCAATCTAACTTCCTTCCAAGTCATTCACATCTTTGTAATATAGCTTCCTATGTAAACCATAAGAGCCACATACAAACCAAAATTCTGCAGTAATAGCAAACCTCCATCAGAACAACATAAGTTAAACTAAAATTGACAGAACAAAGAACCAAATTATGAGAAACATTTGATTAAATATAATTATGAGCTTCTAATAGCTCTGTAAAATAAAGGAGAGATAGATTATTACCATTGGTTTCCATACATTATTCATTCTTAAAAGACGTAAGAACTGGCCTTTCATATATCTGCAAGATCATGTGTTTATTAACACATTATTTAGTCTCTTTTAGAGTTTTTAAGTAGTAATAATAAACACTAGTCTTGTATAAGAACACATGAGTCTATGTTTCTCACATGAACAACAATCAGTGGGAAAATAGTAAAATCCAAACCATGAGCCGTCCTACAAACTACACAAACATTATGCATATTCAAAGCTTGAGCTCAAAACCAAAATTAAAACAGTTGTAAACTATATGATAACAGAAATCTGCCAAGGTGACAAGTAAGTACAGTCAATTACCTAACCTTGATATATTGAGCTGCTGCAAAAACCAATGGAAATACTGCTGACTCAAGACCAAACCAGTAGAAAATTGATTCAAAGGGAGAGGGAAAAAAGGGATTTAAACTGACCTAGTAACAATACTAAAAAAGAAAAGTGACCCACCACATCAAACAGCACCGGGAAATCACAATAAGCATAAACCACAACATAAACAAGGAAAAGGAAACAATAAACGAAAACAGTTATGCATTGCATTGAAACAGACACAAATAAAAAGAAAAAATCATCTCTGCATTGAAAAATTCAACGAAAACAAAGAATCTTAGTACCCACATGCTTTCCATTTCATAAATTTAATTGCATTCCCTAAAATTTCCACCAAAAAGTAACTGGAATGAACAAAATCGAACAAAACCCTAGTTCGAGCACGGAAATCCCAAGTTAGTCAAATCTAGTGAACACTCAAAGCTTTTGCTCAAAGCCCAAACAGCAAGGAACACAACTACATCAGAATCCATTTCCAGCAAAGCTACATCCTATTATTAGTAATCATATCAAGTATAAGCTCGAATTCACAAAACTAACCAAGAATTCGAGCTAATTTCACTTCAACATAAAATTTTACTCTATACAAGTCAACATTAAATTTAGCATACACATTGGGTATTTCATCTCCAATTTCTTCAAAAATTTGACACTATTTTCTTCAACAGACCAAACGATCAAAAGAGAAACTGGGTATACAGAGACATACCCTCTTCTTCTTTGGTGTTGTCGCCTCTGTATCCGAGGAGGAGAGCTTGCAGCAACGAAATTCCAGAGCTCAGATTGTGGGTTTGAAGTTCGAACAAAAGACGCAGAGGGTTCGGATCTCCCCTGAAAGTACCCCTAATTCAAACCCAAGAAAACACCATCTACAATTAGCAAGAGGAACAAAAACACAGAAACCCACAAACGCATAAAAAAAAACTAATGCAAGGTAGAACCAGTCGACTCACCTAGAAATCGTCTCTTCCTTCTCAAATCTCACGCCGTTGTTCACAGATGTCGAAGCGAAAACGAGAAAATTGAAAGGAAACGAACCCTGCCACAATTTCGGCATCTCGTACACAGAAGAAAACCCCTGAAAACCCAGCCACAATCTCACAATCTCCCGGCTGAATTTCTAGGGTTATTGACGCAGCAGAAATTATAGAACAGGCTCAGACAAGCGTCTAAAACCAAGAACACACACTAGAATCCACTAGCACTCCAGAATCCACCAGAAAAGATAGAGAAAACTCTCAAATATATTATATCAAACAAGTCTCTCTAAAATACAAGCATAGATGCGCCTTTATATAGGCGATGAATCTAAATCCTACTAAGGATTGGATTCCTAATTAACAAGGGAAAATAAAGATAAATCCTAATAAGCTAGGGAAATAAAACACCTAATCCTTAAAGGAAAAGGAAACATAACAAGCTAGGGAAATAAAACACCTAATCCTTAAAGGAAAAGGAAATATAACTTCTAATTCTGAAAACTAGAAACCTATCTCTTGCGGGATTTATTGTGACCCAATTGACTGAGGAATTGGTCTTCTAGCTGTTCTACGTCAGTCTCCTCCACTTTGGAAAAACTCGTCCTCGAGTTATCTTCAGGATAGAGCGGCTCGTCATCAGCATGAAACTCGTACATATCAGCTACATTGAAGGTGCGAGATATTCCCATTGTCTCTGGCAGATCAATGACGTAGGCGTTGTCATTAAGCTTCTTGACTATCTTGTAAGGGCCATACTTCCTAGGCTTGAGCTTGCTGTAAGTTCCAATTGGAAAGCGTTCTTTTCTCAGAAAAATCATCACAGAGTCCCCTTCTTTGAACACCTTCGATCTTCGATGTGAATCAGCAGCAACTTTATACTTGGCATTTGTTTCTTCAAGTTTCTTCCTGATATCTCCCTGAACCTCTTGGACAGCTCTTGCCAAGGTTTCTGCCGCCACACTAAATCCATGCCCTTTTGGAAGTTTTATCAAGTCCACAACATGTTTAGGGACTGAAACATAAACTACAGAAAATGGTGACTTTCCTATAGCACTATGTTCGGCGCTATTGTACGCAAACTCAACTTGAGGCAATGCATAATCCCACTGTTTAGGCTTGTCTCCACAAATATTTCGGATCATGTTACCTAAAGTTCGATTAGTAACTTCTGTTTGGCCGTCAGTTTGAGGATGGGCAGTGCTACTTCTATTCAAATTAGTGCCAAACATCTTCCATAATGTAATCCAGAAATGGCTAAGGAACTTTGTATCTCGATCAGATGTAATTGATTGAGGAACTCCATGCAATCTGACCACTTCTCGAAAGAACAACCTTGCAATATTGGATGCATCAGAAGTCTTTCTGCAAGGAATGAAGTGCGCCATCTTCGAATATCTATCAACCACCACGAACACAGAATCTACTCCTCTAGGTGTGCACGGTAGCCCTAACACGAAATCCATAGAAATATCCTCCCAAATCCCATTAGGCACAGGCAATGGCATGTAAAGTCCAGTATTTTGTGACTGCCCTTTAGATACTTGACAAGTATAGCACTTCTTGACAATTTTCCCCACGTCCCGCTTCAACTGAGGCCAATAATACCTTTCTTCCAAACTTGCAATCGTTTTGTCTCTCCCAAGATGCGCACTTAAACCTCCTCCATGCAAATCTCGAATAAGTTTCTCTCTCAATGAAGTTTGAGGAATGCACAACTTGTTGCCTCGGAATAAATAGCCTTCATTGATGAAAAAATCATCACTAGGTTGTTGACTGACACACTTGAACCAGATATCTTTGAAGTCATCGTCATCTTCATAAAGTTCCTTTAAAAATTCAAACCCGATAACTTCTTGAGCCAAAGTTATCAATAAATGTGCACGCCTACTTAAAGCATCAGCAACTTGATTCGCAGATCCAGATTTATGTTTTATCACGAACGGAAATTTTTGTAGAAAAGTAGCCCACCTAATATGCATCTTATCCACACTTTTCTGGTTGTTGATATACTTCAAAGCTTGATGATCTGTATAAAGAACAAACTCCTTTTGTATGAGGTAGTGCTCCCATTGCTTCAATGCTCGAATTACTGCATAAAATTCTTGGTCGTAGGTGCTCCACTTTTGTCGTGCTTCGCTAAGCTTCTCACTAAAAAATGCTATTGGCCTTTTCTCTTGAGACAAAACAGCCCCAATTCCGACTCCGCTCGCATCGCATTCAACTTCAAACACTTTGCTAAAATCAGGCAATGCTAAAACAGGAGCGGTGCATAGCTTTTCCTTAATCAAAGCAAAGCTCTTCTCTTGTTCATCTCCCCAAGTAAACTTTCCTTTCTTTAGACATCCGGTAATAGGTGCTACGATGCTACTGAAATTTTGCACAAATCGACGATAGAAAGTAGCTAAACCATGAAAACTTCGCACTTCACTTACTGTTTTGGGGGCTGGCCATTCCCTAATCGCCTTGACTTTACTCTCATCCACGTGAATTCCTTCAGAACTCACCACATATCCCAGAAATAGCAGCTTGTTTGTAAGGAAAGTACACTTCTTCAGGTTAGTGTATAACTTGTTTTCTTGCAGCACAGTTAGAACTTGCTTCAGATGTTCTAAATGTTCATCTTCTGTCTTGCTATAGATAAGAATATCATCAAAATAAACGACGACAAACTTACCAATAAAAGGGCGCAAAACTTGATTCATTAGGCTCATGAATGTGCTTGGTGCATTTGATAATCCAAACGGCATCACTAACCACTCGTAAAGGCCATCCTTGCTCTTAAATGCTGTTTTCCATTCATCTCCAGGTCTGATTCGAATTTGATGGTATCCACTCCGTAGATCTATCTTCGAGAAAATTCTAGATCCACTCAATACTTCCAGCATATCTTCTAGGCGAGGAATTGGAAATCTGTATTTGATGGTGATTTTGTTGATTGCTCGGCTGTCCACACACATTCTCCAAACTCCCTTTTCTTTCTTCGGAACTAGTAATACAGGAACAGCGCATGGGCTCATGCTTTCTCGAATAAACCCCTTTTGTAGTAAGTCTTCAATTTGTTCACGCAAAATCTCATTCTCCTTCGGGCTCATTCGATAATGAGGTAGATTAGGCAAACTTGCTCCAGGAACTAGATCAATATGGTGTTGAATGTTTCTCATTGGAGGGAGTTCCTTCGGCAAATCATCAGATACTAACTCCTTGAATTCCTGTAGTATGGGTTGAACCTTAGCTGGGATCTTTAGGTTTTTTTCTTCCATGTCAACTTCAGCCACCATAAGTCCCTTGACTACCATGGTGTAAATTGTTTGCACTTCTTTTGCATCAGCTTCAATTTCATGCTCAGAACGTGCTATTGTTAGGAAACTGGACCCCTCCACTCTAGGATGCTCTTTCTCCTTTGATAGTTTCCTTGGCGGCAATATTATCATATGTGTCCCCCACTTGAACTTGTACACATTGGTTCTTCCATCGTGCTTCAAACCAACATCATATTGCCAAGGCCTTCCAAGAATTATGTGAGTAGCATCCATATCCATAACGTCACACTCCACATGATCCTCATAGAATTTTCCCATAGATATTGGAACTTTGCATGTTTCTGTCACCATCTCTTCTGGACCTTTCTTGACCCATCCAACAGAATAAGGAGCTGGATGTTTTGCAGTAGGAAGCTTGAAGTGATCCACCACCTTCTTTGATATGAAGTTCTCGCAGCTTCCGCCATCTATAATCATCTCACACAATTTGTTGTTGATCATGCAATTGTTTCGGAATATGCTATGACGTTGATCATCTTGCCTAGGTGATGTGAACAATAGACGTTGTAGCACTAGGCTAAGTTTTTCGCCTGAACCTTCATTACATTCAACATAATCTTCATCGTATTCACCATCTTCGTCTTGATCAGCATAGTCTTCTTCTCCTCCATGTCCCCCTTCTATTAGGTTTATAGATTGACGTTTGGGACATACATTAGATATGTGACCAGCTTCTCCGCAACGATAACAAATATTTGGACGATGCTTTGCATAAGGGTCTTGAGTCTGATTTGTAGCTTTGGTTCGAAACCCAGGTCGGCTTTGGTTACTACTTGTAGGCTGAGATTTATTGTTAACGTCTGCCCTCGTGCCAAAGTTATTTGCTTTGAGAGGAGCAGTGAAATCTACTTTCTCTTTGCCTTTGCTTTGTTCTGTCCAGGTACGTCGAATCCCTGAGTTGAACTTTGTTTGCTCCATGGTTTCAGCCTTCAATGCTAGGTCTAGAGCATCAGATAACGTAGGTACATACTGCAACCCTATTTTATCCCGGATAGATATTTTCAAACCCATCAGAAATCTTGCCACCTGTTGTGCTTCCGATTCCCCTATGCCACAACGATCAGACAGTCTCATAAACTCATTATAATACTCAAATACAGTCCTACCTCCTTGAGTCAACTTCTGGTACTGCTCGAACAAGAATTGTTTGTAATCTCTTGGTAGGAATCTGTCCATCATCAGTTGCTTCATCTTCCGCCAAGTTCTGACCTGCGCCTTGCCTTGTCTTTGGCGGGTTTTCTGTAGATTATCCCACCAAACAACAGCACCACTCTTCAACTTAAAGGCAACCATCTTTACTTGTCTTCCTTCAGAAATCTCCATCAATTCAAAGAAACGCTCAACTTCTGTAATCCAATCAAGGAAATCTTCCACATGTAGGTTTCCATTAAATTGAGGAATATCAACCTTGGTGCGATGATAATCATCACGACCTTGATAGTTGTTGCGGTTCCGCTGAGGTCGAACACGTTCTTCTTCTGCTTCTTCTTCGGTTTCCTCATCATGCTCACTGTTGTCACTATCAGAATGACGTCCTCGGGCAAATCCACGATCACGCCTTCCATGCTCCTGTTGATGAGGTCCATCTCGATTTTGATGACGGTCTCCCATTCTGAGGGTTAATTCGTCGAATCTCCTTGTGGTATCCGTCATAAATCCTTCCACGCGAGTCATAAACGTCTCCATGCGAGTCATGGAGGCGGTTAACTCAACCAGCGTTGAGCTCAGATTTGAAACCGCACGACCAGCGTCGGCGAAGCTTTTAATCTCCCCTTGATCGTTTGCCATTGAGCTAGGCAAACCAGGCTCAGATGCCAATTGACGCAGCGGAAATTATAGAACAGGCTCAGACAAGCGTCTAAAACCAAGAACACACACTAGAATCCACTAGCACTCCAGAATCCACCAGAAAAGATAGAGAAAACTCTCAAATATATTATATCAAACAAGTCTCTCTAAAATACAAGCATAGATGCGCCTTTATATAGGTGATGAATCTAAATCCTACTAAGGATTGGATTCCTAATTAACAAGGGAAAATAAAGATAAATCCTAATAAGCTAGGGAAATAAAACACCTAATCCTTAAAGGAAAAGGAAACATAACAAGCTAGGGAAATAAAACACCTAATCCTTAAAGGAAAAGGAAACATAACTTCTAATTCTGAAAACTAGAAACCTATCTCTTGCGGGATTTATTGTGACCCAATTGACTGAGGAATTGGTCTTCTAGCTGTTCTACGTCAGTTTTCAAAGGCGGGCTTATCTCTATGTGAAAGACTAAATCGTCGCGACCAGAGGGGAGGCGTCGAGCTCAAAAGACTAGTTGAAGCAGAAGGCGACCTGACGCGAGCCAACAATGTCATCTGAGTAGATCTGATGAGGTCCACTCACCTCCTTTAGCGGCGAGCTTGCGGCGGAGACGCGCGTAGCTGTCGGAGAACAGAGCATCAATATTACGACGGAGACGAGCAAAGAGGAGGCGACGAATTGAAATGAGTTCAACTGGGATTAGGGTCTTGGGCTCGCGTAGCCTGGAGAGGAGGCGGAGAGAAGTCGCGAAGGAGAGAAAGAAAATCAGAGGGAGAGAGAGCGTGAAAACATAAGTGAAGGAGAGAAAATAGTGTGTTCCGTGTTTTTGTAAATAAATTTGTCTGGCTATAGACGAGGGTTTTGTAGAAAACCGTCGTCTACAAACTTCAAAATTACCAATTCTGAGCTTATAGACGACCCTTTTGGCCAAAACCGTCGTCTATTTTTTCATGACGACGGTATTTTCTGCGACCGTCGTCTATGACCTTTAATGGCATAGTGACATTTCTTCATTACAAAACGAAATAATACTCAACCTGAGAATTCAGACTTGGCTGAGCTTCTTTCTTGTAAGACGAATCTCCGCACTTGCCCTTGGTATCACCCTGTTGCACACAACAAACCGAAATCCAATAACAAGTGAGATATGTACATCTAAACAAACTGATGCATAATCACACAAAAAAAGGACATTTAAACTCGCCTCCGTCTGCAACATCCAAATCAAGCCAACAGCAAAATCAATGAGACCCAAGAGCAAAAGTGTATTAGTCAAAACTCAAACAATAATCTTATCATTAACAATTTACACTCATTTCCCAAAGCGACTCTAAAAAATCAAATCCAAAACCAAAAAAAGGCGAAAACTTTACCTCTTTGTATTAATGGGCACACTCAACTCGACTTATAAACAACTACAGCAGCTGAAAATAGAATCTGTGCACTACCAAATCACGAACATAAATAGCAAAATTTGTAAGAATGTGGACTCTACACTAATCACATATAGTTATGTGACACTTAAAGATTACTTAAGGATCAAGTAATATACTAATATGTATTATACTCAATCTCTAAAGACCTTAATGATGTAGGATATGAGTCATTAAGTAGGAGAACACTTCCTATTAGATCAAGGCTTTCTTGGCCGGTTATGGATGTTAATTCTAGTACCAATAGGAGATTAGGGGTGCCTTAGTCTTTTATGGGAGGACTAATGCAACCCTAATCACCCCTATATAAGTACCAAGGTCCCTATGCACTAAGTATCCGATTCCATTAAGTTCTAGCCCCATAGAGACCGGAATCAACCTCTTAGCTGTGTAGAAGACTCAGTGCTATACCCTATTCACCATGACTTCATCACACAAAGGTTGGTATATGATTATATTCATGTTTAGCTTATGATAGTTGTATTTGTGTTCTCATAAGCATATTCACTTATGTTTACAAAATTACCCAAAGAATCAAACTTTCACCCAATGAAATTCAAACCATACAAGACCCAACAACTCAAACACGCATGAAATCAATTAAAACAGAGAAGAAGAACTGTGGGTCCGAGAGTCATTGAGGGTCTGAGAGTAACTGTGGGTCCGTCGAGTCGTTGCGGGTCTGAGGGTAACTGTGGGTCCGTCAAGGCATTGCGGGTCCGAGACGAGCTACCGGTCAGAGAAGAGCTGCGGGTCCGAAAGGCACTGCCGATCCGAGAAGAGCTGCCGGTCTGAGAGGTGCTGCTGGTCTTGAAACTGAAATCGTTCCCTCAGCACGGCTCCTCGCATTTGTAAATGATTTGGAGTGAGTTCGATGGTGGGGGTGAGGGGAGGAAGCTATAGCTCAGATGTGTTAGAAGTGGGGCTCGGCAAATGTGTTTTATAAATTAGGGTTTTGTTGGGCAATTTCAACTTTGGAGAGCGTGGAATGTTGCCTTCCTTTTTGGAACGAGCGGAAAATTTTTCCGCTTTATTTTTCCAACGATACTTACATGACCGTTTATGTAGAAACTGTCATCTAAACTACCGCAATTTTTAAAACATGCAGAATATCACCATTTTATACGACAGTTTTGGACCAAAAACTGTTGACCCAAAAATGCTACAATTTTAGACGATAGTTTTTAATTGAACTGTCGTCCCAAGAGTGTCGTTTATGCCCTTTTTTGACTTAGTGCTTAGAGCCCGGATCTATCACCTCATGGGATATGATGGAAGAAGAGTTCCACAAGCAGTTCTATTGAGTGGAGCAAGAGGTCACCATCACAGATCTATCTGAATGCAAGCAGAAAGAGATAGAGTCGACTGAAGATTTCATCGCACGGTTTAGAAAGTTGCGAATGAAGTGTTGTATGCCCATGGAGGAAAAGTACGCCATCGACATGGCGAAGAAGGCGTTAAGATATCCATTGAAAACACACTTTAGTGAAGTCGAGTTCCTCGATCTGCAAGATATTGTGCACTTGGGTACGATGACACACCCCGCCCCGAAAAGTGGGGCCTGGGAGTGCGGCCATCACCCGGACGGGTGACGAAGCCTAGACTAACACGCAACCACAACCCAAACAAGGTAAAACTAACTAAAAGTAAGACTTTGGGTCGAAGCCCAATAGAATAAATAACAACAATGTATCAGAGCATCTACAACGGAAGCAAACTACACAACTGTACTGCCCGAAGGCGAATTAAAACACAATACAGCCACGTATGCCAACTACAGTCAAAAGACGGATAGCAAAGAGTCTCCCACTCTGTGACCAAGAACAGAGCTATACTGACTTCTGCCGCTCCTCTCGGTGGTGCTCAACAGTCTCAAGTCATGAGGGGGCGCAAAACAAAGGTGAGTGGACAGGGAAAATAAACGTAAGTGAAAACCATTACAAAACATAGTAAAAATAATAATAACCCCCACAGTTGAAAACCAGTACTAATAGTATACAGCTATACTATAATAAGCACGCAGCAACAACCAAACAATGCACCACGAGATAAGGAACGATAAACTGTCACACATAACCAAGATCTACGACCATGATCAAAAAGGTGAGGGGACTTCACCCCAACACCGGTGGGTGGCAAGGGGACTTCACCCCAACATCAATGGGCGGCAAGGGGACTTCACCCCAATACCGGCATAGAGGGTAAGGGGACTTCACCCCAAACCAATGGGCGATCAGGGAACTTCACCCTAATATCAGCATAGAGGGTAAGGGGACTTCACCCCAAACCAATGGGCAGCAAGGGGACTTCACCCCAATACCGACAATAAGAGTGAGGGGACTTCACCCCAACACCGCTGGGTGGCAAGGGGACTTCACCCCAATACCAATGGCAAGGGGACTTCACCCCAATACCGATAAATAGGGTAAGGGGACTTCACCCCAAACCATCACAGAAAGGGCAAGGGGACTTCACCCCAATACCGATATAAAGGGGTAAGGGGACTTCATCCCAAACCGACCTGCACCTGCACATGACAATACCGAGCAATCCACACACAATCCGTCATAACCAACATAGAATCAACATCACCAGCACATACATATCTCCCAAGCTCCATAACAGTCAACACCAACAAATATCCCACGATCACATCATCATATCATATATGTGTATAAACATAAACATGCTCGAATGATACTCAAAACCATACACCAACAAACAACCAACATATCACCAAGGCATACAGATACGTAAACATAATATAAAGCATACTCAAACAATACTTTAAAACCAAAACCCGTCCACTCACAGATATGCCGGGCGATCATCGTCGTCCTCCTCGTCTGTCTGAGCGGTTCGGTTATAGTGATACCTCGGGTACCGGTCACCTTGCACTGTGCTGGCCGGAATCACGCCGAAAAGCTCGCCGATTCCGTTCGTCTTGTTGTCGGCGATTCCGTGGGTTTCCGTTGACGATGTGGGGTGCTTCGGCTTCGTCTCGGCGAGGGGAAGCTGTTTCTGGGTTCAGTTTCTCCGATCTGTGGCCGCCGGCGAGTCAACGACGATGAAGGATGGCGGCGCGAGGGTGCGGGTTCGGGTTTCCGGAAAAATGCAAGCCCACGGGTTCTCTTCTGGGTTTTAAAGCCCAACACAGTGGTGGCCAATAATTGGCTGACACTGTGGCATTGGCCAATCATGGCCTGCCACGTGTCACAACCCACTTCTTCACGTAATCGTTTTCCGTCCATAACTTATTCATTACAACTCGGATTCTGATTCCGTCTCCGCGGACGCATTCGTATCGAAGAGCTCTTCGCAAAGAGTACAATATCGATTATGTAAATTCTTACTGTTTACAAAGTCAACGTTTGACCATCTAAGGGCATTTTGGTCATTTCACGATATTTTGGGAAAATTTTCGAAACGGGTCGTATCAATCTACCCCACTTATAAGAATTTCGTCCTCGAAATTCAAAAACCACCAGTAGGGAAAGGTACATACGTAGAACAAGTGCAAATACTCTTTTCGCACGTACATCTTCACCTCCCCCATAGCCCAAAACAACATCCTCAGACAAAAATTTTTTCAACCAAACAACCAAGGATAAGCAACATACCAGTATTCATGTCGGGGTAACACTGAGCATCCCTCTGGTTCATTGCATAGACTCCGCCATGCTCTTGGCCTCTGCCTCGGCCCTCGCAGCCTCGATTTCCGCGCCTTACACGATTTCCCCGGCCAGTACGAGTACCCTGACCAACACGGTCACCTAGTCCTGCTCCTGTCTGATGTTGCCCTAGAGCTCGATTGGGCCCACCTGTGTTCCTGCTAGTGCCTGCCCCCTGCTGAGTATTTCGATTATTTTCGTAAGTCTCCGCATCTTCTCCCCCATAGAACTCGGGCACATAGAAGGGACACTGGCGCTGCCAATGGCCCAGATCTCCACAAATGTAGCACCCAGCACCCCTAGTATTCTGTTGTGCACTAGAACATCCGGAGCCATCAGAGTGTCGAGTGTCGAAGAACCGGGAACTTCCGGGTGGCCCACTGTACCGGGAAGCACCTGAACCAGAAGCTCCACTAGATGAACCTGAGTTTTGTGTCCTCTTAAAGGATTGCTGCTGTCTGGGACCTCCCACTGAGTGTCTGTTCTCCCTCTGTCGCCTAGAACCATGACTACTAGTACCACTGTCATCTGCCTGCCCAGCTCCCCAACCTATACCACTGCTTCTGCCTCCAAAATCCCTCTCAAAAGGTCTCAGTACCGCTGCCCGCTCCACAGCCAGCGCTGCCTGATAAACCTCATCAAAGGTGGCGTACGATCTCACAGCAACCGCCTTCTTGATATCCACTCTCAACCCTGATTGAAACTGGGTCATCATCTCCCTCGGATTATTCGCCACCGCTGGACAGTAACGAGAGAGCGCTCGGAACCTCTGCTCATACTCACTCACGGACATGGTACCCTGATGATGGCGCATGAACTCCTCCCTCATGCCCAGCTTAAACTCAGGACTATAATAGTAGTTGCTGAAGGTCCTTTTGAACTCACTCCAGGTGCGGTTACCATCAGGGTTCATATCATAAACACTACGCCACCATGTTGCAGCTCCTCCATTCAGGAAAAAAGTCGTTACATCCACCTGATTCTCTGGAGGGCAGCCCATGGTCCGTAGGACCACCTCCATCTGATCTAGCCAGGCCTGGGCAGCCTCTCCGCCTCCACTGCCATCAAAGAAAGGTGCTGAATGATTTCGTGCGATATCTACCCAGGTGCATCTACCATAGCCCTGGTTGGCCTGATTGGCCTGAAAGAAGGCCAACATTGCAGCGAACTGCTCCATATTAGGAAATGCGGGGAAATTCGGGGGGTTATTAACACCATGTGCCTCCCCGGCACCCTGTGGTTCTTCGGCACCCTGTGCCTCATCTCTCCCACGTACACCGCGTGCGCCCCTAGCACCACGTCGACAAGGCGGCATAGCTCTGACTGAAAAGACAACACAAAAGGCTTAGAAGCAACAAAGACAAGAAGACTTGACAAGGAATCGGAAACCTGGGGCTCTGATACCAACTGACACACCCCGCCCCGAAAAGTGGGGCCTGGGAGTGCGGCCATCACCCGGACGGATGACGAAGCCTAGACTAACACGTAACGACAACCCAAACAAGGTAAAACCAACTAAAAGCTAGACTTTGGGTTGAAGCCCAATAGAATAAATAACAACAATGTATCAGAGCATCTACAACGGAAGCAAACTACAGAACTGTACTGCCCGAAGGCGAATTAAAACACAATATAGCTACGTACGCCAACTACAGTCAAAAGACGGATAGCAAAGAGTCTCCCACTCTTTGTGACCAAGAACATAGCAATACTGACTTCTGCCGCTCCTCTCGGTGGTGCTCAACAGTCTCAAGTCCTGAGGGGGCGCAAAACAAAGGTGAATGGACAGGGAAAATAAACGTCAGTGAAAACCGTTATAAAACATAGTAATAATAATTATAACCCCCACAGTTGAAAACCAGTTTTAATAGTATACAGCTATACTATAATAAGCACGCAGCAACAACCAAACAATACACCACGAGATAAGGAACGATAAACTGTCACACATAACCAAGATCTACGACCATGATCAAAAAGGTGAGGGGACTTCACCCCGACACCGGTGGGTGGCAAGGGGACTTCACCCCAACATCAATGGGCGGCAAGGGGACTTCACCCCAATACCGGCATAGAGGGTAAGGGGACTTCACCCCAAACCAATGGGCGATCAGGGGACTTCACCCCAATATCAGCATAGAGGGTAAGGGGACTTCACCCCAAACCAATGGGCGGCAAGGAGACTTCACCCCAATACCGACAATAAGAGTGAGGGGACTTCACCCCAACACCGCTGGGTGGCAAGGGGACTTCACCCCAATACCAATGGCAAGGGGACTTCACCCCCAATACCGATAAATAGGGTAAGGGGACTTCGCCCCAAACCATCGCAGAAAGGGCAAGGGGACTTCACCCCAATACCGATATAAAGGGGTAAGGGGACTTCATCCCAAACCGACCTGCACCTGCACATGACAATACCGAGCAATCCACACACAATCCGTCATAACCAACATAGAATCAACATCACCAGCACATACATATCTCCCAAGCTCCATAACAGTCAACACCAACAAATATCCCACGATCACATCATCATATCATATATGTGTATAAACATAAACATGCTCGAACGATACTCAAAACCATACACCAACAAACAACCAACATATCACCAAGGCATACAGATACGTAAACATAATATAAAGCATACTCAAACAATACTTTAAAACCAAAACCCGTCCACTCACAGATATGTCGGGCGATCGTCGTCGTCCTCCTCGTCTGTCTGAGCGGTTCGGTTATAGTGATACCTCGGGAACCAGTCACCTTGCACTGTGCTGGCCGGAATCACGCCGGAAAGCTCGCGGATTCCGTTCGTCTTGTTGCCGGCGATTCTGTGGGTTTCCGTCGACGATGTGGGGTGCTTCGGCTTCGTCTCGGCGAGGGGAAGCTGTTTCTGGGTTCAGTTTCTCCGATCCGTGGCCGCTGGCGAGTCAACGACGATGAAGGATGGCGGCGCGTGGGTGCGGGTTCGGGTTTCCGGAAAAATGCAAGCCCACGGGTTCTCTTCTGGGTTTTAAAGCCCAACACAGTGGTGGCCAATAATTGGCTGACACTGTGGCATTGGCCAATCATGGCCTGCCACGTGTCACAACCCACTTCTTCACGTAATCGTTTTCCGTCCATAACTTATTCATTGCAACTCGGATTCCGATTCCGTCTCCGTGGACGCATTCGTATCGAAGAGCTCTTCGCAAAGAGTACAATATCGATTATGTAAATTCGTACTGTTCACAAAGTCAATGTTTGACCATCTAAGGGCATTTTGGTCATTTCACGATATTTTGGGAAAATTTTCGGAACGGGTCGTATCATACGAGGTATGAAAAGATGCTCGTAGAAGAGAAGAACTTCGGACGCAACAATTTTGTCATGCCTCCAACAGCTAAAGTGAACCAATTGGAACTCGAAGAATATTCTGAGGAAGATACCCCAAACTTCGAAGTGGCTGCAGCAGAGATGGTTCCCATATAAAAGCCAATTGTTCTGAAATCTATGGTAAGGGCTAATCGAAATCAATGACCAACAACACCAACTGGGGGCATGGCTTACAACAAGCCTTTTACTCCCAAAGAGTACCCATTCGACGTCTCCCATAGTGATAAGATGTTTGATGAATTGTTGGCTTTAGGAGATTTTGAGTAAAAAGAAGGAGTTAGCCTGCCCAAACCAGAAGGTCTAAAGGGAAAAGTATACTGCAAATTTCACAACTCCTGTAGCCACTCGACTAACAATTGCAATGGCTTCAGGGAATATGTCATGGAGCAGATCGCCCAAGGGAAATTCATAAGGGATAAACCAATAATGAAGGTAGGCTCACAGCCATTTCTGGTCAATCATGTGGGGTTGCGAAATACCGGCAACAACCAGCGCCGACTTACCATTGATGTTGGATACAACGGAGCTCGTGAAACAATCCGAAGGGAGACCGCCAGAGCAGCGGATCCACCAAGACCAAAAGTCTCAATAGTGGCTGGAGTGGTCCTATGCAGTCGCTGTAAGTGCAAGTGCGAGCTTCAACTTCCACAATACTTGACGAGCAGTTGGTGAAAAACGAGAAGAAACGGACCAGAGAAGTATTCCAATCGTCCCCAAACCAATATGGTCCTCATAGCCCGAGGAGTACTTCACCCAGAAACGACGTCTTCAAAAGACTAGGAGACATGTAAAGGGGCCACAGGGGTGAAACTCCGCCGAAGCAAAAGATCACATCACCACAAAGATCCCCGAGGGTTTCTTCTCCCAAGAATATCGTCTTCAATAGGCTTGGGGGCACCAAGAGAACCACGCAGATAGTTCCTCACCAAGAAAGGAGCGTCCAGAAGATCGAAAGGTATGGAGGCCCAAGAGGGAACAGCCAGCACCAATGGCAAAACCTGCAAGGTCCCCTTCTCCTCTAATGAAAAGACCACGGAGAGATCCGACGTTGGAGGAAATACAACCAACAATCGTAAAAGATGGCCAATGGTACTTTGTAGGAAAAAATGGTAAACATACGGGAAAGGTTACCAGTTCACAACGTAGGAGGCTCCAGCGGAAGTACGCCATTGCCAGGAAGATGGCAGCCACTCAGTCATTCGAAGTGAAAGACGAGACCAAGGTGGCATAAGGCACATCGAAACAGGAGCAACCCATCAACGCGATAGAGCTGTTCCAGTGGAAGCGGAAGTCAACAACCAGCAGGCCATCAAGTGTCGTGATTAAAGAACCACCCATGACGTCCAAGTTAGTCGAGAAAACTGTCACTATGGAAGCCAAAATAATCCCGACCAGTTAGAACACGCCACGTGGATTCTAAACCGAAAGGAGGAGCATACCCTTGATGGAGATTATGAATCACTACGCTGCCATCTTGGTCAAAGGGAGATCACGAGACCAACAGCCCACAAGAGGTCATCCAAAAGTCCACGTAGACTGCTACACAGTGGGAGACCTCCATGAAGTTCATCTCTTCTCGAGGACCCTTTGAGAGACCACCACATCTTGGGAGGTGATCTCGAAGGTCAAACAATCATTAAAGTGCATTAAATCTCTTTTAATGCATTTTATGCTCATATTAAATCTGCCAAAGGAAGATCCTTCTACAACCACTATAAATAGTGGTTATCATTTGTCATTCAAGCTAATCACAAAATTTTCTATAAACTCCTAAATTCCAAGAATCCATTTCTGATTTAGGCATCGGAGGCCCTTTGGCAAACCCCCCACCAGGGTTAGTCAACTCCTTTGATATCATTTTCTTTGTTTTGCAGGTTTGTTCGTCACTTAACAAGGTGGACGAAATTTGCACAAACAGTCACTAACTCAACCAACAAAGGCAAAGAGATCATCCAGCCGGAGCTAGTAGACGGGGACGAGTGGAAGGCCTTTAAGAAATATCAAGCAGAGAAAAGGTACACCCTCAGCCACAACGCGGAAGTGGGAACATCATCTATCTAGACAACAGACGCATGGATGCTTGACAGTATCGATTCCACCAATGCGGAAATACAGCTAGATCCTCCTCAAGCTGTATCATCTAAAGGTCAGAAGGCGATCGATGACGAAGATTGGTCACAAGATGAAAGTGACGAGGAGCCGTTCACATTGGGTCCATGCCAGGTAAACATGGTGCATTTGTTTTCATTTGCCCATAGAAATACAACCTCGCAAGTGATTAATTGTGTGGAAGAAATCTTTCCTGAGGAAGAACCGGTGATTCGCACCACCAACAAGAACAAGTGGCCCCACGACGACTCCGAAGCTCTCCCAATGATTCCAACAGGGGACTGATTCTTCGACACCCCAACAAGAAACATGGCCGATCATCTACAACTCTTGTATGTTCTTGCCCATATTCAAGGGGCCCCGTTTGCCAAAGTGATGGTAGACGGCAGAGCGGCGGTCAACATCTTATCATCTAAACAACTCAAAAGACTGGGGAAGACCACCAAAGATTTGTACAAGACGGAATATTCAGTGTCCAATTTCACTAGAGGCATCACGGCTACACATGGCATCATAACCCTCGATGTCACCATCTGCAGGTTGGCAATGAGGGGGGTATTTTAAATTATTTCCCTCTTAATTAACAAACAGCACAAACAAGGATCACACAGATGACCAGTCACAGTGTGATGAACTTTAACAGGTTAAGTACTTGACAGATATTACTTGTGGATGCTTGTGATTTGATCAACAACACTTAGATGCAATGTCAACTTAGGTCCTCAACGAAATCAGTGAGTTTGATATTCGTGAGCTATCCACAACTACAACTATATCAAACCAGCGTTTCTAATGCAGCAGTTAAGATGACCAGTCAGACAGAATTATCCAGTTTGCATGTTAAGTGAATTTGTGCAAAATTAAATCCAATTTTAGTTAAGTCGAATGTTTAACAATACACAAAGATGGACACAGAGTTTTGGTACCCGGAAAAATCCACAAAGGGATAAAAAATCGGGGGTCTATCAGAAGACCGGCCTTCCACTATGAAATGGGAAAAGATGCCCAGTACAAGGTTCAGACCAAGCTCAATATCTAGTTACCTAACTTAAATGCAGCAGTCCCTCGTGCGGCTTCTTCTCAATCACTTCACTTCCAGCGGATCCTCGCTTGGTCAACACGCTACAAGGACATACACAAGTATTCCTCTAACGTGGCACCGAAAATGTATGCTGTGATGATTTATGACCAGTCACAGATTTATTTCCAGAAAGTAGTAAACTTGCAGGAAATAAAACGGTGGCTGTGTTTGATGCTTGCAGCTATAAACTGGGCAGCAAACCTACTAAGGTCAGAGACCTCTAATACTCAACTAAGTCTATTAACATGCATGAACATGGAAGACTCTAGTTGCACACACCTAATCCGACTTAAGTATATGAACTTTGAAAACAAGCCGAATCTAGGAAAGATAAAACCTTCTTCCAAAGATAGCTAGAATGTTTTCAATGAAACTTACTTGGAAAACAAACGTTTTAACAACTCATACAATCTTCATAATTCATATGATGTTTCTATGTAAGTGAACTAAAAGCACTCAAGAAAACAAGATGAAACCGGAGAGGAAAGTATGCTCAAAAGTGAGAGTTTTTCAAAGACTTTTGTGAAATGAAACTTGAAAACCCCAGCCGTTATTGAAGATGAAGTTGTGTTTATATAGACACAACAAGATAAGAAACAAGCGGCCAAGATTAAACCTTAAATCTCACTTTTAACATAACCTAGGCAGATCCGAGTGAGTGGGATGCAGTCAAGGTTTAAAATATCGATGTCGGCCAAAATATCGATAGCTCAGTTTACGGATATATCAATGGATATTTCGGATATCGATGTCGATATCGACGACCGTCAAAGAAACTGATGGAAATCAGCTAAAAAATTGGAAATTTGGAATGAAATTGTAGGAAGTGTTTAATCATCTCACAATGCATGTCTAAAACTAATAAATATCCTAAAATGCCCGATGATATGATAAGAATATGATATGTATAGAGATAAACTGTATGTAGATTGAGAATAACACTATAAAAAGCTACAATGCAAAACACATGAAACATAACTTAATTATTCAATAATAAGGCTACATTTTTTGTGGGAATTCCTTAATAAAAGGTAGAGTGCCTAGCAGGTTCACAGCTATATCCGCTTCCCTCTAACATTATACAGTAGTTTATCCAAGTGATGTTTCTTGACCAAGTCGAAATATAGGATTGCACATGGTATTCATATATCTCTCTTGAGCGGCCTACCATTCCCCCATAGATAGGATAATTAGGATTAACCCAATTAGCATATGGATTGCTTTGATCGACAAAAGGAATATCATGGCCTCGGTACCCATAGCTCATCTGTTCGGGATATTGATCAAATGAATCGTAACTGTGTTGACCCTGAGTAGAACAATCATTTGAGTTGTTACTACGTTGAGTTGCTGGACTCATTGAGCCAAAACTAGCGGTCATCGAATCTTCAGAATATGGATTTCCATATCCTCGATAGCTGTGGTGTCTCCTAGTATAATCTTTTCCAATTGCACCTATCCCTACTCCTGCTTCCCTACACCCATGATCTTCATCTTGGGTGGCATGAGTAAAGCAATCCTCCCCAGTGAACGGACTCAACGGTATACCTCCTTGTGAGAATTGTTCATTTCTCCAACCACTATCTCCTCCACCATCTCCATCATCATCTCCTCCATTATTGCCATCATCATCGTCTGAAGACCTATCTCTAGTATTTCCTCCATGAGTAGCATCACTCGTGCTCATAACTTCTTCGAAAATCACTCTACCGACATCAACACCTTCCGAACTAGCCATATGCGCTATACGGGGATCAAGGTTCCCCTCTTCATCATCCAAGTGAGCTGGCATAATCCATGCCTGAAGAGGATCCATATCATTATCATCAACAGGTCGACCAGCAATTTCAAGAAGGTCAACGTAATCAGTTTCTGCAACCTTACTAGCTTCGGCCTCTTCATCTCGTATCTTAAGCTTCATGTTATAATAGCAGAACACAAGTTTTTCTAGGTGAGAGTATGCGAGACGGTTTCTTTGTTTTGTGTGGATGAGAGCAAATGTACTCCAATTTCGCTCACAAGCCGAAGATGAAGTAGTTTGCGATAAAATGCGAACAGCAACTCTCTGGAGGGACGGGGCGCACTGACCATATATTTCCCACCATTCCCCTATCAATAGACAACATAAATCAAGTTATAAGATAACATATAATGTTTGTTGTACTATTCGTAGTTTTAGTTAAGCAACAATGTACCGGGGGCATTTTAGTTCGTGATTGCATGGCCATAGGAGTCCGGAACGTCTTCTTTGCATCTCTAAAGTTGATCAACTACATCAACAATGTAACTTCTTCATCATGTATGCCGTAAAATAACAATTAGGACATGAATTATGAATACTTACCTCAAGTCCAAAGTTCTGCAAGCCTGTTATCCCACATGGGTTCAACTTTTTAAAGACTTCCTTTACTGCTTCGACGAGTTCCGCGTCATGTCCAACTCCTGCTTCGTATTGATATTTTGGGTTCAAGTAATATGCTGCACAAATAATATCACTTATTGCTAAGAATATGAACCACTTTCTAAATTAATTGACAAATTTTAGCAAAAAAAAATGTACATACCAGCTCGATGTAATGGATGCTTTAGTGTTCTTTCCCATCGATCCTTGATGATATCAAGAACCCATTTCTTTCCTTTTAGGCCGGCGATCTTTTCTTTCATGCGGTCAAACATATCAAACAAGATTGGCATTGTAGGCACTACCTCTGTGTCTACTATTCGAAGAATGCTGTAGAGAGGTTCATAAATGGATACAACAGTGTGCATAGACTCCCAGAATCTTTGATCAAGGATATGACCCTCAACCGTTGCTCCTTGCATTGTTTTACTCATTCGATTACCATGCCATTGATCACTTGTGAACATTCGTCTGAGGCCAGCTTTCTTGTTTAGCATGTTATTGATGGTAATGTAGTTGGTTGCAAATCGGGTTGCACCGGGGCGGACCAACTCACCATTACAAAATTCCCTCATGAGAGCTAGTAGCCAATTATGGTTGTAAATGTAGTTGGTTACTTTTCGAGCTGTTTTTATGACCATGGCAATGGTTTCATGTTGCCCGATGTCTTCAAAAATCAGGTCGATGCAGTGTGCTGCACAAGGAGTCCAATAAACAGGATAAGTTTTCATCAATTCTTTTCCTGCCTTGACAAAGTTTGAGCCATTGTCAGTGACGATTTGGACCACATTTTCTTTCCCAACTTCACGCACTATCTTTCTCAACAACTCCTTGATGTAAAGATGGTCTTTGATTCGGTTGGACGAATCAACTGACCACAAGAAAACTGTTGAACCTCTGCAATACACCATAAAATTAATTATGGACAATTTTGTTGGACCAGTCCATCCATCGGACATTATGGTGCAACCATAAGTTGACCACTGCTCTTTTTGTTTTTGCACGTACTGCATCATATCTTCATACTCCATCGGAAGGTACTTATTTTTTATTTCATATGGTGTAGGAGGAGCCACACCTTCACCTGAAAAATGTGATATCATTAGCAACTATATGATTGGCATGGAATCAACAAAAACAACAAATTAAACTAAGAATATTATAATACCTGCTCGCTGAGATTCAATGATCATGTTTTTGAAATGATGAGAGTTCACTTTGTTAGGAGCGATTGCATCATATATAATGAATTTGCTTACGGCTCTTCCCAACGTTTCTTTAGTCCCTTTCCAAATGGACTTGAGAGTTTTCTGTTTATGTCTCCCGGTATTGTAAAGCTTAGGTTCAGGAGGAATTGGAAGTGGATCTCGGACGCTTTGTGAACGTTGATAACCTTGAGGCTGTTGACGACTAGTACTCGCTTCTTTTGAACCGAACTTGCTACTAATTCGGTAACCATCAACACTTCGTCGTCCTTCTCCTCTAGAGGCCCTGACGGCAGCACGATAATCTGCCCTTTCAGATTGGCGCATGTCTGCTGGATATGCAAACCCATCATCATCATCTTCTTCATCATCATCATCAAGGTCGATAGTTGCTTGAGATCTTGTGTAATCCCCTCTCAACTCAGCCCGTATATGCTCATCACGTTCTGCCTTACTTTGTTTTGCAGACCCTTTCTCTTTAATCCACCGCTTCACCTCATCCTTAATTTCTTTTGGTACTTCTGTACACTTTTTGACATTTTTCCTTGGATCAGATCCTGTTAAATGGTACTTAAACCGAGTAATGCCTCCACTTTGGATCACAACATGGCAAAATGAGCATACAGTGGCATTCTTATTGCCAGTTAGAGGAATCGCATATTTCCAAGCTGGATCAGATCTTCCAACTTCAGCATTGGTATGTTGACTACTACTACCACCACCACCACTGCCGCTTTCCATAGTTATATAATCTATCACCTCCCACATGCAAATAAAACAATAATTCTTTTTTTAATTCAAGTAGCAACATATTACTAGCAGTAAACAATGAATTTGAACACCATGCACTTCCACAACAGCGGTAAATAATGTGATAGCATACTAAACAAAGAATAGTTAAGCATAGATATTTATTTTTAAAATGACACACTTACACTCATAAGCATACTATAGATACACTTACACTCATAAGCATACTTTAAAAATAGATAATAAGAATTACATACTTACCCGAAACGTGAAAGTTAGTTATAAACTTGTAGAGTTTTAACTAAAGAAAAGGCATAGACATTTGCAGAAGGGGGTGGGAAAGATTGACATTGAGAGAAAAGATAGAAGGAAGGAATTAATTGCTCTTGGGTCGAGTTTGAGATGCCAATTATATGTTGCGTGTCTTTGATATATATGCAAAATTAATTGAAGTCACAGACTCAATAATTCAACACAAAAGCATGGCTGGCCCATCAGTAAAGCAATCCTCACATGTCACATGCTTAGCAATTCACGACAAAACCACAATAAAGAGTTGATACTGTTGCAGAACGGGTATGAAAGTAATGCAGTGGCGGAAAGTAAATGAGACGCAGATATAACGAGGTTCGGCAACTGTGCCTAGTCCTCGGGGCGGTAGTACTGGTTTCTCTCATTATATGGAAACACTGGAAACGTATACAATATACAGAGTATTCTCACTATTCCTCTCCCCCTGGGATGAAGCTCGGTTTCATCTGGTTGTGTTCAAGGAAGGAGGCGTTGCCTCCTTTATATAGGCAACCATTGATAGAAGAGGGATCAAATGGGATGATGAGTGTGTAGCCACTCAGAGTATTCTACAACACTCCCCCTTGGATGCACACGAATCACATAAACGCTTCAAAATGCTCGCCCTGATGTGCATCACCGTAGCTCTTCAATTGACCTGGGAATGTTGAGGTTGAACCTAGCTGGATACTTGTCTCTCTCTCTTCTGTCAGAAGGACAAGGACAAGGACTAGGAGAAGCCTGGTGGATTCCAGAAGGTCCAGCGCAGGCTTATGAGAACCGCCAAGATTGGAAGCATGATATGAGATACATTTGCTTCCAATCTCCTTGATATGAGATACCTTTGCTTCTGGAAGGAATGTCTGAAGTTGGTTGTCCGGACCATCGATCTCCAAAACATCGTGGTTTGACAGGAATTCGTCCCGGGAATGTGAAGGTCTTGCAAGGTCAGACAGATGCTGCGGTGGAGTTTAGGGAATCCCCAAGTCAACTAATCTTCGGAGTATGATATGAGGTACTTTTGCTCCTTTAAACATATGAAAGAGCAAACTATACATGAAAAGCTGATGAGTGATCATCTAAAGGAAATTGGGAATGCTGAGAGACTATACTAAGTACAGAATGCTGAGGATATATATACATAGACTAGCAGGAGAATAAATGGCTGAGATGCGTTTTCTAATCATCTCAAGACAGGTAAGGCGCACTCCTTGGGATCCGAGAACGCTTTGAAAATATCCCGTGATTGATTCAACGTCTGTTGAAATTAGTCACCCTTGGAACACGTGCGGCCAATCATCTGAAATCAGATCCAAAGTTAATAGGATATGATCTTCAATAAAGTAGATTCATCTGTCGGGTCTCGAAAAGAGAAGATCCATTTTTCTCTACATATCCTCGGTGCAATTCATCTGTGGAAGTCACATCTTTGAAGACTTTCTCTTGCAAACTATCTCAGCTTTAGCCCTCCAATTTTCCTAGCATTTCATACCTTTCTTTCTTTCTAGTAATGGCTTCATCTTCCAATGTTTCTCCCGATTTGACTCTTGCTCCCCCTGGAGTTTCAACGCCAAGTGTTAAGGTTTGGCGTCCCACTTTTAATTCCAGTACAGGCCCGCTTACTGTCAAAGACTCAGTAATGCGCAATGATGATACTGCATCAATAGTGGCCTGGAACATCTCGACTCCGGAGGATGAGATGTTGTTAGCGGGGCGTTCTGACAAAGAAGCCATGACACATGCTATGGCTTCATGTGTCCAAAGTGCAACACAAGTGTCAAATCTGGCCAAACGACTGGCGGCCCGAAACTATGAGCTAGAAGTGCTCAAGAAGGATAACCATTCATTGAGAGAAGAGAACCGACGCTTGCATGCCATATGCAATCAGTACTCAACAGAGATGAAGGACAAGCTTGACTGGCTGGAGTCCAGATCCTCTGTTCTACCGCATAAGGATTCTTGATTGCATCCATTCTGGGATAATATCAATTCCAGGACTTTGTGAAAAACTTTATATTACAAGCTTTGCCATATGCCTTGTAATCTTGTTTTTCTCACTTTCTTGTAAAAGTCCCACTTGTAACCTTCAGGGTTCACATTGGGCGGGGTTTGAGAGACTGGTCCGAATATATTACAAGAAATTCAAGTTGGCCTGAATTGCATATTTCAATCATATCTCTGTATGTAAATCCTCATAGAGATATCTTGCAATCATATCCATAAGCCGTATATCAGTTTTTCGAAAACTACCAAACTGATTAGGTAGTGGAACGTAAAAAAAACGTCCATTACGAGAGAATACATCTCATCGTAATCAATGTCAGGGCTAATGAGAGAAACCTTTTACCACAAGGCGTGCCTTCGCACTATTTCATTCTCGTCATTACGCTTCCTTACGAAATCCCTCATGTAACCTACAGGGTTCACATTGAGTAGTATTGGATCTTCAGGTCCAAACACTTTTCGCTAAGGAATCTAAATCGACCTGCATTGTTTCTTTCCATTTTCACCAATTAGTTCAACGTTGTGCTTAATCAACGGAACGCGGTTCGATATCGTCGCACTTTGTGATTCAGTGGCCACTGCATAAGCAAAGATATCATCGATGATTATCTCATCTCGATTCCATAAACTCATCCGGACCGAGATCTCCTTGATCCTCGGAAATTTGGATTTGGGGTATCACCCTGGGACGTCTCCCAGGATACTTCCATAATCCTGCGCAATTTATGAGTTGGATCGGTTGAGATAGCGATAGGATTCAGTTGTGCCATAGTTCTCCTCTTCTGGGGAGTGAATCCATCGAACCGAGTCTGTCTCGCTTCTAGCCGAGGACAGAGTATTGGCTAGCCGCCGATTGTACCTCGTTCATCATGAACGGAACATCCTACCGGGATGTCTTGTGATGAGACATAGTGGGTATATCCACGTCAATTCACGTTGTTCTTCAGGAACGTTGACGTTCTTTCCTCCCCCTAACGGCGGGAATACTGTCTCATTAAGGTGACTATTCGCAAAATTTGCGAAAAAGAGATCGCCTATCAATGGAAGGGAAATCATAACCGACAAAGATTTCCAAATTGAGGACCCATATTGGTACGTTGCGGCGGCGCAACTGGCACATAAACTGCACACCCAACATTGCGTAAGTACGGTGAATCATGTCCATACCCAGTAACCAACTGTAACGCTGAACATGAGTGGGTGGAGATGGGTCTCAGGCGAACCAAGATAGTTGCATGCAAAATTGCATAGTCCCATTCCAAAAACGGGAAACGTTGTGATCATTATCAACTGGTTTGACCCGGGTCTGCCCAGCCGGTCAATCCTAAGGGATGTGCAATAATAATCGAAAGCCTTCGATATAAACTTTCCGGCATTATCCAGTCTTCTAGACTACAACGGATAACTAGGGTGGTGAGCCCTCAATATGTGCCAGAAGTTTAGCAAATGCATCTTTTGATGTGGACAATAGATATGTGATCAACGAGTCACAACATCAATCCAAAACCATAAAATCTATGGTCCGCGTATTGGTTGGAAATCGTCCACAAACTTTCCCCTTTTCAATAAGGTAACTGTTCAATCGAATATCCTTATAACTCAATGAAATTCTTCCGGAATGTGGTGAGTATAAGGCCTTTGTAGGTCTACATGGAGGTATGAAGTAATATATCTCCATTCAGGGAGAATATCATGCGCAGCCGCGCTGATTAACTTCACATTCCTCAATATGGATTAATTGAATCGGTCATATGATCAAGGAAACTGCTGGTTCCAACTGATTCAATTAATTGATATTCGAGAACAAAATCCGGATAAGACTGAAACTTAAATCCGGATGAGAGCAAAATCTGCCTCTCAATTAATCCCAATGACTTTCAGTCTGGATTTGATCAGGGAACTTCAGGTCCGATCTCTTGCATGATATAAAATATCAAATAGTTGTAAGTAAATGATATTGCACTGACATATAATATAAAATGGGAATTGGTAAAACTGTACCATCATCCCACAACCAGAATTCAAATTACTGAAATTAAATGACAGAATTTAAATTGCCGAAAGTAAATGGCATAATTTAAATTGCTAAAAGTAAACAGCAGAATTTAAATTGCTTAAATTAAATATGGAGAGGCGGTATAACCGTCCAACGTCCCACATTTGCAGAATTTAAATTGCAGAAATTAAATATGGAGAGGCGGTACAACCGGCCAACGTCCCACATTTGCAGAATTTAAATTTCAGAAATTAAATATGGAGAGGCGGTACCCGCGCCACAGCAAAAAATCCGTCCAACGTCCCACATTTGCAGAATTTAAATTGCAGTAAATCGCGAAATTTAAATGTCAGTTTTAATAGCAGTAACTTCTGGTTTTGAAACTCAAGGTTTCATTCGAAACTTCAGGTTCGAGATATGTTGTGAACATCGGGTTCACTGTACGTGCCAGTACAATATTAGTTACTTATGTGGCTAAAAAGCCCACAGTCCAAACAAAAGTATTGAGTATACTCGAAACTTCGGGTTCGAGGTCTATTGTGAACTTCGGGTTCACTATGGGTCCAATTAATTAAAATTGGAAGCTAATTAAAAGCCTAAAGACCCAATTTGAAAATGGCCCAAATCTGTAGGCCCAATTTGGCCCAAGATGGCACCAGCCCAAAGCCTGTTCGGTGGGGGCTGCCGAACAAGGAATAAGAAACCCAGAAACAAGGGGCCCAAATAAATGGCTGCATAGGCCCAAAGGGTCTGGCCCAATGGGTTGGAGCCCATGGGTCTCGGACCGGTTCTGGTCGAACCGGGTTTGGACCGGTTCTGATCGAACCGGGTCTGGACCGGTTCTGGTCGAACCGGGTCTGGACCGGCCGGTCTGACCCGTGGGGAAAAACCGGACGATCAGATTTTCGACGATTCGGCGGCGGTTCCGGCGTCGGCCCCGAGCGTCTGCATCACCATGTAAAACACAGCCCTCGTTAGCGACAGCTTCCGGGCCAAGAACAGCCCAAAAGTCACCGCCGGGTTGATATGAGCGTCTGCATCACTATGTACTTTCGGAGATGCCGGCGGTGCTGTAGACGAGGGCGAAGATGGTGCCGCCGAAGGCCCAGGCGATGCCCTAGACGCCGACGGACTCTTCCCTGAAGACGCCCATCACCGTCAAGATGGTGATGTAGAGGAAGAGGAAAGTGGCGATGAATTCGGCGATCCCTCCGCCGCTGACCCCTCCGCCGTTTGCCGATCTTCAAGATCCGGTGGCTTGGCGACTTCACAAGCGGCGAATCTCATCGGCGGCCAACTCATTGGGGGAGCTCAGATCAGTCATCAAGCCCAAATGAATATAACGAGAGTCAGTCGGCGAAGGGAGAAGACGAGTGATCCGGCGGCTTGGCGGCGGCGAAACCCTGCGACTCCTGTAAGTCCTCGGCGGCGGCTCTGTTCTGCCGAGCCGACGTGGCTTTTCTCTGCCTCCCCTGCGACGCCAGGATCCACGCCGCTACTAAGCTAGGCCACGCGCCGCCACGAGCGCGTGTGGATGTGCGATGTACGAGAGAGGAGAGACCAGTGCGGCTGTCTGCAGGTGTGAGGAGGATTCTGTAGCTCTGGCCAACTCTTCTTCAACCTTGCTCTTCTTCAGCTAAAAGGATTGAACTTTGAGAGGCTTTCCAAAGTTAGGTTTGGTGAGAAGTTTGGTGAGAGAGTTTTCTGTGTAGCTAGCATAGGAGAAGAAAAGGATTTCTTCTTTGTGAACTGAGGAAAAATCCTTGGTGCGCAGAAAGCTAGTGCTTCTCTGTGCAGCACCCATTTTCCAGTAGAAAATAGTAGGAGTACTTTGCGTTAGGTATAAAGCAAAGATAGTACCCAATCATTATTTCGATGCCTTAATCAACTTGTATCAAGTGTAAAGAACTGCAGGTTCTTTATCGGAGTACATAGCTGAGAATCTTCAGGTTCTCATTCAATGTGTATTTTCCGCATCCACCACTGATACTCACACGAGAGTCAGTCGTGCTGATAACGTGTTGCAGAACGGGTATGAAAGTAATGCAGTGGCGGAAAGTAAATGAGACACAGATATAACGAGGTTCGGCAACTGTGCCTAGTCCTCGGGGCGGTAGTACTGGTTTCTCTCATTATATGGAAACACTGGAAACGTATACAATATACAAAGTATTCTCACTATTCCTCTCCCCCTGGGATGAAGCTCGGTTTCATCTGGTTGTGTTCAAGGAAGGAGGCGTTGCCTCCTTTATATAGGCAACCATTGATAGAAGAGGGATCAAATGGGATGATGAGTGTGTAGCCACTCAGAGTATTCTACAACAGATACACAATAATTTGTCCAAATCTTAAAGAATGCCCACAGTCATGAAGCGATGATTGAGTACACCCTTTGCAATTGGCCGTTTTCGGAAGTTAGGATTTGCCTACAGCAGTTTGCAATATGTAAAGAGTACAAACTTTAAGCATTGTCGAAAACCAACTTTGAACTTGGAACTCCAGCTCCCTATACTTAAATATGCTGAGATTAAAGTAAAGGTTCTGAAGACCAAATTAACAAGTACATTATTAAAGAAGAACATCGACTTTGGCTTTCTGTACACACAAAAAACTCGGGCGTCGACCGATTTTGTAAAAATCACCATAATTCAACCACACATGAGATGATCATAAAAATTTGCAGATTATTAGTAAGCATGTAAAACTGACTCCTGCCAAAATTTCAAGTAAAACGGAGTTCAAATGATGTACAAACTTTTGAATTTTCCGGAGCTGCTAAGTTAACAGATCCTGGAAATTTTGGCTGCTGCGAGGTGAAGAGTATGCATAACACAGATTCAACACAGCAGTTTCAATATGAATGAAATTAAGCGGAGGTAACCCAAACGCATCAACAAATGAGATCCTAGGACTTTCATGATAGGAAAACTGTTTAAATACCACAGCCATTGAAGCAAACACGATTCCTTTCCTTTATGTATGTTTCAATTCAAGCAAGAGAGTTGTCTTAGGAGCATATTATCAAACACTTGGTGGGCATACACCAACTAATCAACAAACAATTTAATCACAACTCAATTTAGCCATAATCTGTACAACCTGATCACAAATCAATGTAAAGCAAATACAACGCAGCTAGCTTCCTTAAGAACATTATGTATGTTTCAATTAAAGCAAGAGAATTGTCTTAGGAGCATATTATCGAACACTTGGTGGGCATACACCAACTAATCAACAAACAATTTAATCACAACTCAATTTAGCCATAATTTGTACAACCTGATCACAAATCAATGTAAAGCAAATACAACGCAGCTAGCTTCCTTAAGAACATTATGTATGCTTCAATTAAAGCAAGAGAATTGTCTTAGGAGCATATTATCGAACACTTGGTGGGCATTTTTTTTTTTATCCAAAAATCCATGAATGTTTAATATAAACTGCGGTAATTGAACCCAGTACAAAGCAAAAGACTTAACCAAATTACAAAATTCAAACTCCAGTCTAGACAAGAGGAACAATGCTCGGAAAACAGTCTACTTGACCTTCTTCTTAGGCCTCAACTGATTGCTGTGGCCACACTTCTTCTTCCTGCAGTTCACTGCCCTTGGATGCAGACGAGCATCGCACTTTCTGCAAATCATCTTGTCCTGGTTGTACTTGCTAGCTCGTCGCCTTCTGGGCTTGTCGCCGACTTCTGTCGATATTTCGGTCGACATCATCGACTTCGTCGACATCTGTCGACTTCGGCCGACATCACCGATTCCCGGTGAACTTTCCCACTTCACCCCCCCTTTCCATGTCGGAGCCTCCAAAAAGCGACATATCGACGACATGTCGAGCGACTTTGCCGACATTTCAAACCTTGGATGCAGTTGACTGACCAGCGGTTAAAAGCATGGGCTGTTTAATCAACTGTAAGAAAAAGCAGTCAACTTCACGTGCAGGAAAAAGATGACTAGTCACAGAAAAACTGAAATCCTTATTCTTGTAAGAACAAGTGAAAAACCTTAAAGTGTTTTGGAAACGTTTTGACTAGAAAACATAAGGACCAGTTTTTGACACAAAATATTAATGCAAATGAACACTAAATGTGAATGCATCTTCAATCATCATCTATCTTCACAACTTCCAAGCTTCTTCAAATTTCCTAAAATCTAGAAATAAAACCTATAGACTAATTGAGCTTGTTACATTCTTTACAATGTTTTTGTGATAAGGATAGTCAATCATAAAATAACCTACAATCTCCCCCTTTGGCTTTCCTTGACAAAAACAACCCCATAACTCACATCGCTCACACTCACCAATTCTAACAATGCTGACTAGTCAAAATGTACCTGCAAGGAAACTCAAGACAGCATGCAATAGAATATATTCTCACCCTAACTAGTATAGTAACATATGCTAAAAATTAATAATTAAACTCCCCCTAAGCATGTGATTGAATATTAATATCTACTCCCCCTTTTTGGCATGGCAAGACAAAGGATATAAACAATGAGTAAGCAACGGAAGCATATTAAAAATACCAATCAACAAAAGAAGGAGCAAGGAGCAATGAGAGAGAATAGCACAAACGGAGCAATTATACACTAAGAGCAATAGTGAGAGAGATTAAACACAGCAACTTTAACAAACTAAAACAGAACAGAAACTAGTCACAGCAAAATAAGCCCCAATGTTCAAAGCGGGCAATTAAAGTACATACTAACAAAACATCTAAGCATAAAATGTTCTTGACCAGACAGAGTAACACATAACAGAATCTTTTCAAAGAAAAACAACCTAAACAACCGACAACCGATAGAGAATGTGGACCAACAACAAAACACACATATCAAATTTTCCTTTTCTTCAAGAAACGCTGCGAAGACTTCTTCTTTCGTTTAGCACTGATTTCCTTAAGAGCTTTCTTCACTGCAGCATTGATCGTTGAAGACAGATTAGCCGGTGAAACTGGTCCAATTGACAGTTTAGCATTTCGCGCACTAGTAACCGCTTTCTCACTCTTCTGCAGCAAGGCCTCAGTCATAGAACCCTTCAAACTCATGTAGTCATCCTGTGACTCTTCCATTGGTACCTTTGCCCTCTCACACAGATGGTGAATGAAACAAGGAAAGACAATGGAAGCACGAGTGCCCTCTATCTTTCCTGTGTTACGCGTTTTAGACATGATGGAATCGTAGATAATATGACCAAACGGAATTGGAAAATGGTGCTGAATAAGAATGGCTAATCTAGCGGCTTCCAAAGTGACATTTGCTGCATTGCCGGTTGGCAGAATATTTGTCTTAATGATGTGCAGCAGCAAACGATAACTTGGTGATAGGTGAGACCTACGTGGCTTATTACCTAGTTCCAAGACCAAATCAGGATCATGAAATGCAATTACAGAGAAGTCCGGCATGAGAAAACGACTCGACTCTTCTAGATAGGCAGTATGTGCATCATGGTTATCTACACTATTTAACCCAAAGTATTCATAAATGATGGATGGACTGATTCGTATGACTCGACCTCGCACAGTAACTTCAACATCATATGAAAATTCATTTAATTTTGGGAAATTTGCGAAAAATTCCCTAACCACCGTGAGATTGAATCTAAATGAACTAGGGGGTACTGACAAGAGATTTCTCAAATTTAAGTGCCTAACCACAGTTTGGAGCCAACCTAGACCTAGAGAAGTGACAATTTCAGAAGAAAAGTCAAGAATTGGATACTCACGCTCGGTGACAACCATGCGTGTGGAGACTTGGTCATAGTACCTACGCACGCTTTCATTCACAAAACGAGTATGGCTGACCATAGGTAGAGGGTTTCGAGGGGACTTCCTTTGGCGATTTGCTTTCACCTTCTTTCGACCCTTCTTCTTCTCCTTGGGCGGTTCAATGGGTGCTGCTGGTTCGACAGGTGAAGCAGGTTCAACAGATTCTGCCTCATTGGCAGGAGCAGTAGGTTCGGCATGCAGAGAGTGTTCAGATGGTGGAGACTCATCGTCATCATGAATGGACATGGCAGGATTGGATGGCCCGGCACCATTGAAGATAGATCCGACAGCAGAGACTGAGGAGGTTGCAGGCTCAGCCTGTGGGGAGTCCGGTCGAACAACTTGGACTTCATCATCGGAGTCCGCAGAATTGAAGTACAGATGGACTAGGGACGCGAGAGCAAGGAAGAACAACATGATTTCAGGAGGTTAGGAAGTTTGGGAATTTTCTGGACTGAGAGGATTGTGAGATCTCTTGGAGTTGTGGAGAGAAATTGGGAACGGCGACTGAACCAAAGACTACTGAAACCTAATGCAATAAAGTGCCTCAAAACCTTCCCAAAGGCTGCAATGGAACGTCGAAGAAGCCATTGGTACATGCACCAGGCGCAACGTGTCGGTCATCTAATGGATGGGAAAAGGTGAATTTGAAATGAAAAGACAACTCTCTTTAAGCAACCCTTCCAAAACAACTGAACACTCAACCGGTGCATTAAGTGTCCACACAATATTACAAATCATCACACACATACAAGGCATCCGAAGCAAACATTTTAATGATCAAAGATATAATATCGGATTGACAACAAGGTATAGGACATAATGTGACAACCCAATAGCTAGTGCTTGACAAATGTTGTATGTGACAAAATATAAAATGCATGACTAATTTTTATAACCAAACTTGTACTCACTTTTAAATTCGAACTCCCAATAACATGATTAGAGAATATAATTGATTTAATGACTAAGTCGCATGACACATTTGGGAATGGGAAGTCTAGATCATATTGAGTAAGAATTCCAAAGAAAATCGACTACCATTTGATTACACACTAAATCATGTACCCACAACACTTATGGACTTTCAAAATAGTGACAACTTGAAAATTTGATCTTAAGTGTAAGTGTGTGATGAACACGTTGAACTTTTTTAAGGAGTGGTGTAACATTGACACATCTTTATTTTGACTCAAGTCCAAAACTTTTATTTTTTATTTTCTTTTTCTTTTTGAGTTAGGGCCTTATTGTCCTTCTCGTTTTCATTTTCGAGGAAATTCTCCAATTTTTACTACACATTTCTTTTTGAAAAACACAAGAGGTAACACAATTGATCATCATTAAGAAGTAAGAGTTTTTTAGAAAAGTGAAGAGAACAAATTTAAACCAATCAAACTTTTAAAACTCATACTCTTTATTCTTTTGACAAGAAATGGGATTATGAACATGTGACTTAACCTAGTACTTCAATTATATTCAACAAGCATTTAATTGAGAGTACCAATTCAAAGAGACTAGACTGATTGAGAATTTTCCATTTTTCATGATGCATGATATGCAAGAAACTGAAATATGTACAAGCACCGACTACGACTAGTCACAGTTATTCCATAACACAGATTCCAAGACTCTTTCGAAGACCAGTCAAGACCTGATCATCTAAGGGTTTGGTCAATATATCAGCAAGTTGTTTCTCCGAAAGTACAAATTTAAGCATTAAAATCTTTGACTCAACGAGATCCCTAATAAAGTGGTGCCTAATATCAATGTGCTTGGTTCTAGAGTGATGCACGGGATTTTCAGATATGCATATGGCACTAGTGTTGTCACAGTAGATGGTGAACTGGTCACGAATAATACCATAGTCACAAAGCATTTGTTTCATCCATAGTAACTGTGTGCAACAACTTCCTACCGCAATGTATTCAGCCTCGGCAGTAGACAATGACACTGAATTTTGTTTCTTGCTATACCAAGAAACCATGTTATTGCCAAGGTAAAACACACCACCGGAAGTACTTTTCCGGTCATCACTACAACCCGCCCAATCGGCGTCACTAAACCCAACCAAGTTAGTATTTGTATCAGAAATATACCAAATACCAAATGATAGAGTTCCACTAACGTACTTGATGATCCTTTTCACAGCATGCAAATGAGACTCTCTAGGATCACTTTGAAATTGCGCACAAACTCCAACAGAAAAGGAGATGTCTGGTCTACTGGCAGTAAGATACAGCAAACTGCCAATCATGCTTCTGTAGAGTGTCTGGTCAACACTCTTGCCCTTATCACTAGACAACTTAGTGGTTCTACTCATGGGGGTCCTAGCAGGTTTGGCAGAGGAGAATCCAAATTTGCTAACAAGGTTTGCAGCATACTTGGATTGAGAAATGAAGAGACCAGTCTCTTCCTGTTTAACTTGCAAACCAAGGAAATAATTCAATTCACCAATTAGACTCATCTCAAACTCACTAGTCATAATCTTTATGAATTGTTGAACTTGAGATTCCGAAGTAGACCCAACCACAATGTCATCAACATAAATTTGTGCAACAACCACATCACTTTTAGATCGCTTGATGAACAAGGTTTTGTCAACGGATCCACGAGTGTATCCATTGGATAGCAGATGACTAGATAGTCTATCATACCAAGCTCTAGGAGCTTGCTTCAAACCATACAATGCCTTTTTCAATCTATAAACACCATCCGGCATATGAGGATCCTCAAAACCTTTTGGTTGTTCAACAAACACATCCTCATTCAAGTAACCATTTAGAAAAGCCGTTTTGACATCCATTTGGTACAACTTAAACTTTAGATGACAAGCAATAGCACACAACAACCTAACCGATTCAAGTCTAGCTACGGGTGCAAATGTTTCCTCAAAGTCAATCCCTTCAACTTGAGAATACCCTTGAGCAACAAGTCTAGCTTTGTTCCTCACTATCTTTCCGGTCTCATCACTCTTGTTCTTAAAGATCCACTTAGTCCCAGTGACATTTGAAGTGACTGGTCTCTTGACAAGAGTCCACACTTGGTTCCTATCGAACTGATTTAGTTCTTCTTGTATAGCAATTATCCATTCCTCATGAACAAGAGCTTCCTTAATATTCTTAGGTTCCACAGTGCACACATAGCAAACATTTGCAATTTCACTTTGGATTTGACTTCTAGTCCTTACTCCTTCCTTGGCTGACCCAATGATATTATCTTCAGGATGTCTAGACACTACCCAGTTTGGTTTCTTTTTCGGTGGCTGTCTAGAACTCTCTGAACTGCCAGTCAGAATCTGATGACCCATCATCATTTTCTGCCTGAGTCTCACTAGAAGACTCAGTGACCTTTCCCGTAAACAACCCATCATCATCTATAGCTTGATCACACTACAAAAAAACTGCACAATGGGCACGGACATAATCTGTGGCTAGGAAGGCTTTATCCGTGGCTACGCATATTAGCCACGGAATATCCGTGGCCAATCGCCAATAGGCACGCTACACCCTGTGGCTTAACTCGCCGTCCATGTTGCTCATTAGGCACCCCTTCAGTCGACCGCGGTATGCTGTGGCCGCGGGTGGCCCAACCGTGGTTACGAAGTAAATTTATTCTATATAGCCACGGATGGTGCAACCGTGGCTATAAAGTAATTTTTTAATTGGTAATTGCCACACATTCATCCGTGGCTGAAGAATTTAGGAGGGCCAAAAAAAAATGCAGAATTAAAATTGAGCTTATAAATCACCACAATATACCATAAACCAAATATTTTCACATTGAATTTCTATGTAAATGTATCTTTCCACTCAAATTGAAATCTAAGAACTAGTTCCAATTGAATACAACATCAGATTCATCCGTGGCTGAAGAATTTAGGAGGGCCAAAAAAAAAATGCAGAATTAAAATTGAGCTTATAAATCACTACAATATACCATAAACCAAATATTTTCACATTGAATTTCTCTGTAAATGTATCTTTCCACTCAAATTGAAATCCAAGAACTAGTTCCAATTGAATACAACATCAGAGGCTATTTTACAACCACCAACTCATCTTTAAATTTCTATCCAAAAAGGTTGACAAAACTTGCCTCTATTCTTTTGAAGCTTGCATATCCATCCTCTTAATTGCTGCTTTCTACATGATAGGAACAGCCAAGCATTAGTTTTTGTACTCAACTGTTGAATAATTGAATCAGTTGACAAGCACTTAAAAGTTACATCTTCAATCATCAGCTAAGGATTATCTTATATTCATAAGGACTACTGATCAAACATGTAAGACTGACTGAATAATTGCATGATCGTGAGCTCATGGGAATTTTTGGACTGAAGTTAGAACATGGCAGCAAGAAACACAAACCTCGCCTCTAAGTTCCGCATGGTAAACCAAACCAAATCCGCCTTGGCCAATCTTATTGTTCAAAGCTAGGCGCTTTGGTTTACTTTATTGTCTAACTTCTTTAGGGGGTTCATGAACCCTGTGATGTCATACTATGGAAACAGATGATCCTAGAAACCAACAGAAATTAACATTCAAAATCATCATAAGAATTCATCCGATAAATTAATACAGAAGAAAAATTCATTAAGAAAATGAGCTAAGTACTAAGAGGGAAAGAAAGTGACCAATCGTGATATTCAGAAACCAATAAAATGCTATAATGACCGCATATCTAACCTCTAATATTGACAAGAAATAAGTTGCTTTGTTAGGTTCACCAACAGAATCCAGAAGAGATTTCACCACTGTATTTCCAAAAACCTTCAAACACTCCATATATGCTACCTACATAATTGAGCTGCAACCAAAAGACCAAAAGACCAATTAATCAAATGGTATTCATTTCAAACTGACAACATAAGGCTGCGCATTTTTTCCTTGGATGTATACCAAGTAATCATATTGAACACACAATCCAAGTGAAAGCCATATATAAAAGTGAAAGCCATATATCAAATTCACGTAGCAGAAAGCCCCCAAACTATGTACTCAGGCTAATTATGTACTCAGGCATTACACATACATGTAATGTCAATATATCTATCTAAACAATTCAATCGAGTCATGTAAAGAAGCAATCTCAATACAAATTAGAGCAGATAATTACTATCCACAACATTACAGACCTTGTATACAATCCAATGGAGTATTTCACATCACTTGGAGACAAGGTAGATCTCTGCCCAAGCTTACAACCTGAAGGCCAAGTTACACCAGTTAAGAATTTTTTTACTAATAAATAATATTCAACAGAACATCAATATAAAAGTGAAAAATCAAAATAAGTATGTACCAAGCATTTCAAATAGTATTCTCAAGTAGGCTACTGCATGTGAGAATTCTAATGAATCAACACTGATATGGTTGAGTACAATTATCAAGAAAAATAAGATAACGCTTCAATACCCCTTCTTCAAAACCTGGAGGTTCCAATAACCCAAGCCTTTATAAAACACAGAACAGGATCATTAGCAAGAAAGAGTGCAAAAAGAACTACACTTCTGTATAATAATTGATTTTCAGCCAGAAATTCTTACAGTGATTTAATTCCAACCCATAAGCACATGCGTTCCAGCTACATTCTGGGCCTTGAAGTTTTCGAAGTTGATGGCAATACTTTAGTCTCCAAAAGGCCGATGAATTTCTTAAGCATAGGCTGCAATGGTTCCAAGCCTCTTGCTATCCTATGCACAAACGAAATAAAGCAACAGATTTAGTATAATCATCTGGACGAATACAGCAATTAATAGACCACCGTTTAGTATTTAATCACCAGAGCAATTAATAGACCACCAAACTGCTGAAAAACTTTCTATCTTTTGCAAGCAAACCCAAAACCCATAATTTTTCCTACCTTAAAAGTTATCGGCGACTTGGTTTCTCCAGATGAGCTATTATATAGACAACAGATGAGCAGAACGAAGCAACAAAATAGCACCTAAAATCATCAAAAACAGAAAAGATTAAGCAAGCAAAACACAAAGAAGAAGGAAAAAAACCCAAAAATTGAAGAAGACGACCCAACACCCAGCATAGAACCAACATGAAGAAAGAGACATGAGAGATGAAAGAGAGAGACGAAAGTGAAAAGCGATTTATCTGAAGACACGAAGACCAATCGAACGAACGGATTGGCGCAACAGTTCGGCAGGTGAAGATGGACGACCCTCAAAACACCAAATCGCATAAGTCGCCAGCAACTCTGGTTTCTCTGAGGAGGAGACAAAGCCCAAAGAAAAGTCAGCCAATTGAAATTTAGGGTTTGTTAAATTGAGAGTACAATCGAGGGAATTGCTGCCGAGAAGAGAAAGGCTCGCGAAGGTGGTGTCGGAATCGGGAGTCGCGAAGGTGGTGTTGATGGGATTTGAAGGCCATGGCGATGGTGATGACGATGGCTTTGGCAGATTTGAAGCGGAGAGAGAGCAAGGGTTTACAGAGAGGAATGACAAAATGGAAGAGACGCGAAGAAGATCGAGAGCTGAAGAGAGGAAGTCAACATACTGTAGGGGCAAAATTGGCACTATACTGCACACAAAGGGGGGGCAGCCGTTTTAATTAAGGGCAAAAATGGTTCTTTTGTTAGCCACGGTGAGGAAATGTGGCTAAAAACAACACAAATTCGAATATTATATTCGTTCAGCCACACTTTTGGTGAGAAGTGTGTGAAAATTTGAGTTTCCCACATGTTGGAGTGTGGGTGAAGGCTTATAGGCACACTTGATAATAAAGTGTGCCTAATTGAAAACAAAGAGGCACCAAATTTAGTGGTGGCTAAAGTTTGGTGCCTAATGTGCAATTTTCTTGTAGTGTCAATTGATGCATCAAGATCATCAATTGTGACATTAATGGATTCCATGATGGTATTGGTTCTAAGGTTGAAGACTCTATAGGCTCGACTAGTCGTGGAATATCCAAGGAAGATGCCTTCATCACTCTTTGGATCAAACTTCGCTAAGTGTTCCCTATCTCTTAGAATGTAGCAAGTGCTGCCGAATACTCTAAGATGACTAATCATAGGTTTCCTTCCCTTCCAGATCTCATAGGGAGTCTGATCTGTGCCTGGTCTCAAGTAGACTCTATTCAAGATATAGCAAGCAGTGTTAATGGCCTCGGCCCACAGATTCTTGGCTAGATTTTTGCTATTTAGCATCACCCTAGCCATCTCAATCAAGACTCTATTTTTCCTCTCAACAATCCCATTTTGTTGAGGAGTAATTGGAGCCGAAAATTCATGTTTGATCCCCATGCTAGCACAGAAATCAGCAAACAAAGAGTTCTCAAATTCAGTACCATGATCAGTCCTAATTCTGACAATAGAGGGATGACCAGCCAACACCTCATTCTGAATTTGTTTGAACACAGTCACAAAGTTTTGAAAAGCATCTGATTTTTCTCTCAAGAAAGACACCCAAGTATATCTAGAGAAATCATCAACAATCACAAGAATATACTTTCTACCAGCTACAGACACGGTTTGAACCGGACCAACTAGATCCATGTGAATGAGTTCAAGAGGATGTGAAGTTCCAACATCTTTAACTCTCTTGTGTGCAACACGTGACTATTTTCCCAATTGACAAGGACCACAGATGTACTTTGAAGGCTTGTCTAGCTTAGGAAGACCTCTAACAAGTTGTTTCTTGGCCAAGGTGTACAAATCATTTATATTCATGTGTCCCAACCTTTGGTGCCATAAGGCAGTGGTCTTATCAGTCACAGAGTGACAGGTCAACTTGGCAGCCAAGGTTTGACTATCAAGTGTGTAGCAATTGTCACTTGACCTACCTGTTTGAATTAAATTGTGACCATTGCTATCAACAATCCTACAACCTCTAGTAGACATGCAGACTTCATCTGCCCATTGATCACATAAATGTGACACACTAATGAGGTTGGACTTAAGGCCTTCTACATACCTCACACCTTCAAGCAGAGGCAAACCAGGGAGCTGAACATCCCCTTGACCAGTCATTTTTGCATTTTCACCACCCCCAAACTCAACAAAACCACCATCAAAATCATTTAAATTTACAAAGACAGATTTGTTACCAGACATGTGTTTGGAACAACCACTATCAATGTACCAACGAGTTGGATCACGCAAATTCAAGACGGACAAGGCAACCAAACACTTTTCCTTTTTCTTTACCCATTTAGTCTTGGACTTACTAGGTGGTGAAGAAGATGACTCAACAAGTTTTGAAATTCTGGTTACTTCAACAAGCAAAAAATCAACCTGTTCTCTAAGTGAGCTATTGTGCTTTGACAAACTCTTGACTTTTAGTTTACTGCACTTAGGTCTGATGTGACCAATTACTCCACAGTGGTGACACGTGGGTACAAATCTGGTTCTTGTGTGAGCAGTGGAACTGGACACCACCTGGTGACTCTTCTTGTTATTAATGACCCTAGATTCTTGTGGAGCTGTGATGACCAGTGACTTCGGTGAGTGTGGCTCACTAGCTTTGACAAACCTAGGTCGTGAAACTGAAGTAGATGACTCACCAGCAACATATCCTAAACCAGTTTTATCATGAAAACTTTTTCCAACATTAAGCATCTTGTCTAACTTTGCTGAACCAATTGACAGGTCATTAACTTTTTCTTGCAGTGATTTATTGTAACCAACCAAGTAGACATTAGATTGTTTGAGTGACTCAACTTCTTCTTTCAACTTAAGACTCTTACTGTGCATAAGATTAACACTGTGCTCCGAGTTACTCAACTGATGTCTAAGGTCAATATTTTCCTTTTTAACTCTTTCAAAATCAACATACAACTGTTCATACATAATCTCAAGTCTTGACCTATGCGACTGGGCATCTGCATTTTCTCTTCCTTTGCTAGACTGACCGGTCTCGTAGTCTTGCAAAGTGAGACAAAGTGCAGCCTTTTCCAACTCTAATTCATTACGACGCTTTTTCAGCTCAATGGTATCAGCTTTGATCACACAAGTTTCATCAAACAAGGCATCATACCTTTCACACATCTTCTCATAAGTTTGATTCCCTGGAAGAGAGTCATAGTCATGAAAAACAGGACAATACATCTCAGGTGACTGGTCGTCATCAGTCATGTGTTGTCAACCCGACTCGGATTCCTCACCCGCTGAGTTGTGATCAGAAATTCTAACAACAAAGGCAATCTCATCATCTTCATTATCTGAAGAAGAGTCAGAGTGACGTGATTCCTCATCCTCACTATCACTCCAAGAAGCTTTCAAGGCTTTATCCTTGCCTTTGTTAGACCCTTTCTTATTGTTAGCACAATCCACAGAAATATGACCAGTCCCACCACAGGTATAACACTTAACTGGACCCTTCTTGAACTTGTTATCTCTTGATCCAAAATTCTTTTCAAATTTCCTTTCATTTGACCCTTCACCTTGTGGTTTGAATTTAGACTCTCTAGGGTAGCTCGCACCACCTTTGTAATCCTTCCTATCCTTGAGAATTCTTCTAAACCTTTTGACAAACAAGGCCATGTCATCATCAATCGAAGATGACTTTTCTGTTTCTGAACTTTTCAGCTCAACTTGATCAGTCACACTCTGCAGTGCAACACCTTTATCTTTCTTATGCATGCTTTCTTCCAATTTTAACTCAAGTTCATAGGTTTTCAGTTTTCCTACAAGTTTTGGAAGCTTTATGTCGGACATGTTTTGACATTCCTTGATTGCGGTCTTCTTCGAGGAAAACCTCTTCGGTAACACCCTCAATATCTTTTGAACAATTGTTAATTCTGAAATAGGTGCTCCTAGACTCATCGCGGCATTGGTGACACTCTCAAGTCTGAGATAGAAATCAGAGAAGCTCTCTGAATCAGTCATCCTGAGTTCTTCAAACTCGGATAGGACCATTTCAAGCTTTAGGTCCCTAACCTGGTCATCACCCTCGTGAATGACACGCAACCTGTCCCACGCTTCCCTAGCTGTTGTATAGTGCTGAATATGTGAATATTGTGCACTAGAGACGGCAACAGCTATGGCGTTCCTAGCCTTTTTATTAGCATTTGATGCATTGACCTGAACCTGTGTCCAGTCATCTCTAGGTATGTTCACTCTCTCACCGTCAACAATTCTAAACGGAGGACGTCATTCAACAGACAAATATTGGAAAGCAAATTCATCATACGCATCAAGAAAGATTTCGAACTTATCTCGCCAGGCAGCGTAGTTTGTGTCATCGAAGTATGGAGGTGAGTTCACTGAACCGGCTACTCGATCTCTCTCCATTGTCTAGACCCTTAAACCAACCAACTCAAGACCTTACTTTAAGTATGTCTAAAGCCCTGCTCTGATACCAATTGCAGGTTGGCAATGAGGGGGGGTATTTTAAATTATTTCCCTCTTAATTAACAAATAGCACAAACAAGGATCACACAGATAACCAGCCACAGTGTGATGAACTTTAACAGATTAAGTACTTGACAGATATTACTTGTGGATGCTTGTGATTTGATCAACAACACTCAGATGCAATGCCAACTTAGGTCCTCAACGAAATCAGTGAGTTTGATATTCGTGAGCTATCCACAACTACAACTATATCAAACCAGCGTTTCTAATGCAGTAGTTAAGATGACTAGTCATACAGAATTATCCAGTTTGCATGTTAAGTGAATTTGTGCAAAATTAAATCCAATTTTAGTTAAGTCGAATGTTTAACAATACACAAAGATGGACACAGAGTTTTGGTACCCGGAAAAATCCACAAAGGGATAAAAAACCGGGGGTCTATCAGAAGACCGGTCTTCCACTATGAAATGGCAAAAGATGCCCAGTACAAGGTTCAGACCAAGCTCAATATCTAGTTACCTAACTTAGATGCAGCAGTCCCTCGTGCGGCTTCTTCTCAATCACTTCACTTCTAGCGGATCCTCGCTTGGTCAACACGCTACAAGGACATACACAAGTATTCCTCTAACGTGGCACCGAAAATGTATGCTGTGATGATTTATGACCAGTCACAGATTTATTTCCAGAAAGTAGTAAACTTGCAGGAAATAAAACGGTGGCTGTGTTTGATGCTTGCAGCTATAAACTGGGCAGCAAACCTACTAAGGTCAGAGACCTCTAATACTCAACTAAGTCTATTAACATGCATGAACATGGAAGACTCTAGTTGCACACACCTAATCCGACTTAAGTATATGAACTTTTAAAACAAGCCGAATCTAGGAAAGATAAAACCTTCTTCCAAAGATAGCTAGAATGTTTTCAATGAAACTTACTTGGAAAACAAAGGTTTTAACAACTCATACAATCCTCATAATTCATATGATGTTTCTATGTAAGTAAACTAAAAGCACTCAAGAAAACAAGATGAAACCGAAGAGGAAAGTATGCTCAAAAGTGAGAGTTTTTCAAAGACTTTTGTGAAATAAAACTTGAAAACTCTAGCCGTTATTGAAGATGAAGTTGTGTTTATATAGACACAACAAGATAAGAAACAAGCGGCCAAGATTAAACCTTAAATCTCACTTTTAACATAACCTAGGCAGATTCGAGTGAGTGGGATGCAGTTGACTGACCAGCGGTTAAAAGCATGGGTTGTTTAATCAACTGTCAGAAAAAGCAGTCAACTTCACGTGTAGGAAAAAGATGACTAGTAACAGAAAAACTGAAATCCTTATTCTTGTAAGAACAAGTGAAAAACCTTAAAGTGTTTTGGAAACGTTTTGACTAGAAAACATAATGACCAGTTTTTGACACAAAATATTAATGCAAATGAACACTAAATGTGAATGCATCTTCAATCATCATCTATCTTCACAACTTCCAAGCTTCTTCAAATTTCCTAAAATCTAGAAATAAAACCTATAGACTAATTGAGCTTGTTACATTCTTTACAATGTTTTTGTGACAAGGATAGCCAATCATAAAATAACCTACACCATCGGCAACAAGACCATCACCATGGCATTCTTCGTAGTTGATACCAAGTCCATATATTCAGCATTGTTAGGAAGAGACTTGATTCATGAGAGCTTGTGTGCACCTTCCACTCTCCACCAGCAGTTGCTATTTGGGACGAGATTCACGAACACTGGGATATGGTAGCGGCCGATGCACGGCTTTTCTTACCATCAGTAGATCACGTGGATGCCCATTACTATATGGACGACAGTGCTAAGCCTTTCATTGAGTCAGAGTTTGACCAGAACGGTTGGGAAACAACTCGCAGACTCATCACCACAGGATTACTTGGGAGTAAGGACGATCCTGATAGGCCGTTTTTGCTCAAACGCCAAAGAACTCATGGATAGTACACCCCCTTCAGTGGTAGACCATTCATCAGTCATAAAGTCCCTTATTATTCGATAGCTGAAGTATTGGAGCGAGAAGAAGGCCATGAGCCAATCAGTGGCTCTAAACATGGCATAATTCATATATGAGTCAGACTAGCCAGACCTCGAAATTCTGAAAGATACGGAGGAAGATTTAGAATTTGAACCAGCAGAACTTGAAGATTCAACTCCTGAAGTCAGAGATCCGCTCGAAGAAATTAAGTTAGGCACAGAGGAAGATCCACGGCCAACCTTTATTTGTGGCCTCTTGGTTGAACCTTTGCGCACTCAGATCATCGAGGTACTCAGGGAATACATCACCTGTTTTGCGGAACACCACCTCCCCATTAAGGAAGGGTACCGACTAGTGCAGTAGGCACCCCGAAGAATGACAAGGGAGACAGAGTTCAAAGTCAAAGAAGAAATACAATGGCTACACAGCCGGATTTATCCGACCACCCAGATATGTGGAATCTCTCTCGAGCATTGTTCCAGTAGCTAAGAAAGATACGGGGGCAGTTCGGGTATGCATTGATTACAGAAATCTCAATGAGGCTACGTCAAAGGATGAATATCCAATGCCCCTGGCCGATAAGTTAATAGACGGAGCGACCAAACATTAGATCATGTCCTTCATGGATGGCAATGTAGGATACAATCAAATACTGTTAGCCGAAGAAGACACCCATAAGACGGCTTTCCGATGCCCAGGTCATACATGCGCCTTTGAATATGTCGTGATGCCATTTGGATTGAAAAACACAAGCGGGCAACTTATAAGAGGGCTATGAATCACATCTTCCATGACATGATCGGTCACAATCTCGAAGCCTACATAGACGATATGGTCATCAAGTCCAGACAAAAGGACTCCCATATAGCAGATATGCGACAAGCCTTCGAGAGAATGAAGAAGCATGGCTGGAAGATGAAACCCAAGAAATGCGCATTTGGAGTCCAGGCGGGGAGCTTTCACGGTTTCGTGGTGCACCACAGAGGCATCGAGATCAGGTCAGAACAGGGCAAAAGCCATCATCGAAGCCCCACCGCCGAAGAACAAGAAATAATTGTAGAGTTTCCTCGGGAAAATCAACTTTCTGCGGCGTTTTGTACCCAACTCAGCGGGGAAACTTCAACCATTTTCCACATTATTGAAGCTCAAGGCCGATGAGGAATTCATGTGGGAAGCAGAACACCAGTAGGCTTTTGTTGCTATCAAGCAATACCTCACCAACCCGCCAGCCTTAATGCCACCTCGCAAAGGCGTTCCCCTCAAGTTGTACATCTCCGCAGCTGAAGCCTCCATCGGCGTGTTACTTGCACAAGATAACGAGCAAGCAAAGGAGCAAGCTATCTACTAAGTAGCCCATTGACGACGGTTGAAATACACTATACCCCAGTCGAAAAGCATTGCTTAGCATTATACTTCGCAGCGGCCAAACTCTGACACTATCTACTCCCAAACGATGTCTTAGTCATATCCAAAACAGATTTGATCAAATACATGCTATCAAGGCCTGTTTTGAGGGCCGTCTAGGGAAATGGATGGCCTTATCAGAATTTTCACTAAAATATGTGCCGCAGAAATCTGTCAAAGGCAGTGGCCGATTTCTTGGCGGACCACCCGTTAGTGGAGATAGAGCCAGAAGAAATCAGGGCCACCGAAGTCGGAAGAGTCGAAATAACCCCACAGCCTCCAGTTCAAAACAAAGATGACTCCACAAGAGAAACATGCTTATTGGAAAGAAAAGTGGCCAACATGGGAAAGGGCGATGCGCCAAGAGATCAACCAACCTGAGGCTACCCTAGGGGACAAAATTTTCTTACAGCCCCCATATCTTTCACCCCATGGCAGTTATACTTTGACGGATCCCGCACGGATCAAGCCGCTGGCGCCGGAGTCGTCCTAGTGGATCCACATGGTACTAAACACGCCTTTTCTTTTCAGTTAGACTTTAAGAGTACAAATAATCGAGCCGAGTACAAAGCCCTCATCATCGGATTAGAGATGTTGTTGGAAATGGGAGTAAAGCAGGTGGAAGTTAAAGGCAATTCTCAGTTGGTGATCAAGCAAATCCTCGGAGAATACAAGTGCAGAGATCCAAATATGGCAGCTTACTTTGTAGCCACCAGGAATCTCATCGAAGACTTCGAAGACGTGACGGTGGATTTCATCCCTATAGAAGAAAATTGGGCTGCCAACAAAATGGCGCAAGTAGCAACCGGAGTACAGCTACGTGATGAGGAAGAAGAACACGTAATCCTTGTGAGACGGAAGGCTATACCAAAATATTGGATAGGGGGATGGATTTGGAAATCATGTCTGTAGAACTGAAGACGATTGGCAAACACCAATAGTCATCTATCTATCCAATCCAGGCATCCCGGAAGATAGAAAACTCAGAGCCATCGCCTCCAACTATATTCTTTGGAACGATGAGTTATTTTGAAGAACCGGCAATGAGATTCTTCCACGTTGTTTAGGGAAGAATGAACAGATGCGGGTGATGGCTGAAGTACATGAAGGAACATGCGGAGCACATCAAGTAGGGAAGAAGATGTGTTGGCTACTCCGAAGATATCGTTACTACTAGCCAACCGTAGTACCCGATTGTCTACAATATGCGAAGGGATGCGATGCCTTCCAGAGGCATGTCGTCGTCCAGCAGTACCATTAAATCCAGTAGAGAAGTCATGGCCATTCAGAGGGTCGGCGATCTATTTCGTAGGGAAGATCTCACCCCCTTCTTCCAAAAGGCATACGTTCATCATCATTGCAACATATTACTTAAAGCCGCTCCCCTCAAGAGCATCACATCAGAAGAAGTCGTCCACTTCCTAAAGAGCAACATTATTGACAGGTTTGGTGTTCTAGAGACGATCACCACGGATGATGGGACCTCGTTTGTATCAGAAGAAGTCCGACTTCTGGCAGATTCCTACAAGATCAAAATGTTGCAATCCACTCCTTACTTCCTGCAAGCGAATGGCCAAGCCGAGGCCATCAACAAGGTGATTATCAACATGATCAAGAAGCACCTGGAAGATAATCCAAGGGAATGGCATGAAAAACTATCCGAGGTTCTATGGGCATACTGCACCTCGAAGAGAATTGCTGCAAGGACATCATCGTATGCCTTAGTGTTCGGACATGATGCGGTCCTGCCCATGGAAATCAACATTAGATCACTAAGGCTTGCACGTCAACATGACTTGCATACTAATGAATATACCAAGGCAATGATGCAAGAGGTAGAAGAACTGGACGATGTCAGAATGGAAGCTTTGAACCGAATGATGGCTGGAAAACACACAGTAGGACAGGCGTACAACAAAAGAGTTCGAAACAAAGCTTTCCAAGAGGGAGAACTAGTTTGGAGAGTCTTGCTACTACTCGGGTCATACGTGCCAGGGTATGGAAAATGGAGTCCAACATGGGAAGAACCGTTTGTGGTGCACACAGTGTTAGGAAAGGGCGCTTATAGACTAAAAGATCGTGAAGGAGACATCCACGAACTGCCTATCAATGGCAAGTAGCTCAAGAAGTTCTACCCGACTTTGTGGGATGCCACTGGAATTTTCATAGCTACGTGTGTCGCCAACGAAAACGTTACACCGCAAAGAGACATTCTTAGCGCTCATGCCTATTAATGGCCTGATCATTAGAAGCCTAGGATTTCAGCCAACTAGTGGTAGAAATTTGACTAGATGGATAAAAAAAAAACAAGTGCAAAGGCCAGAATTGTGGCCACACTAAAGATCAGCTCCGGGCCTTCGGCCGAGCCAATACATTAACAAGTTAGAATTTCGAGTCAATTAGTGGCGCTTAAAAAGTTCTAAGGTTGTACAAACACAATGATCAATACAAAGGCCAATTTTGTGGCTGCAAATAAAGATTGTTCATTCAAATTTATAAAAAAAACTACAACCCTTGCTCATCACATTTTGATCTTGCCAATAAGACTAACAAGGAGTTGCCTATTTGTCTCATTCTCTTGATGGGCCTTCCATAGCTTCCATGATTTGTGCTCCAGCTTCTCACGCCTGGCCTCTTGAGCTGAGATCGTCGACATCAGGCCTCGAGCATCTGAAAGTTATTGCGAAGACTCTGCAGCAAGTGCTTCATATTCTTTGCGCTTCGCAGCCAATTGTTCCTCCAACGGATCGATCTCAGCCCATTTGCTAGCCGACTCGGCTTCCAAACGCTCACCCTGATGAATTTTCTCCCCAAGGAGAGAACAATTCTCTGCAAGAGCATTGAGCTCATCACGCTCGCGCTCCACCTCCCCTAATAGTTGAGCTGCAACCCCCATGCCTTGAGAGAACTGGTCAAACACTCCTTGAAGCAGCCCTCTAGTTCTGCAGAAGTGAGTTGGCGTTGGAAAAGCTGCTCAACCCTGGAAGAAAGATCTCTGTGCGAACCCTCATCAAGTATGCCGGATGTCGCCCACACCTTAAGACTCTTCAATTCATCCAGTGCAGAGGGCGATGAAGGAGTGGGAGTCGCATACGCCAAAGACTTCATCTTTGCCAAGAGAGTAGCAAAGGCAGAGGTTGAAGCTGTTGATGCTCAAAATGGGATGAGTCAACGGTCAATGAATGTAAGAGATCCTTGGTCGGATCGATGTGTATGTTTCGGGGAGCTACGTGGCTAGCTCCGGAAGTTGGCTTCCGGAAGGTGCTTGCCTGGAAGGTGGTCCGGATAGGGAAGGATGTGTGTTGGCCTGCTCCGGTCCGGAAAGGGAAGATGACTCCGGGAAGTCGCTTCGGGGAACCTGCACAGAGAAAAGGGTAAGATCGAAAGGGCACCGGTGTGGTACCGGCCTAGACCCTCCGATGCTTAAGTCATCCCGGGAAGAAGGAGATCTCTACCTAGAGAGAGAGAGAGAGAGAGAGAGAGAGAGAGAGAGAGAGAGAGAGAGAGAGAGTAGGTGAGAGCATTCAAGAGAGAATTGAATACCAAAGTTGGAGAGTATTTATAGAGGAGGACTTGGGCATCCTTGTAATTAGTGGTCAATGTGGGGTGAGCTACCCACATTGCCCTTCCTTGGAGGCTTGTAGAAGCCTTGGTGTCATTAAGGTATTGGTTACCTAGGTAGTGCTTCATGGGTGTGACATGTGGATGATAGGGGTAGGAGTATCAACAGAAGCATTCTCATAGACCCCAACTTGGTGAAAAGGGAAACTAAGTGTCAGAAAGAAGAGATTCTCAGACCAATGCGTAATAGATGAATAGAGGGACATGCGACTACCTGAGCAGTGGAAGACGACGGCAGATCCGCGATGGTTTTTGCTGCAGAAATCTCTACTTGAGAAACATCTAAAGAGATGGTAACGTCTTCGTGCACTTCCTCAGCAGGGGCTTGTAAGACTTAGAAGATCAGCGAGAAGAACATATATACTACAAAAAGACAAAAGGAGGGTAAAAGAGTGTTTACTTCCTCAGCAGCAATAGATTGAGGTATTTCAACCTCCATAGCCTCTTCAGTGGCGTGTCCCTCCACCATTGGTTCATCAGCATCAGCATCCTCAGTCTGAGCTCATCATCATCATTCACATCCATAAACAAAGGGAAAAGAATTTAAGTTTGTGGCCAAATATAGAGAAGTCCGAAAATAAATGCAAGCGAAGGGTTGTGAAAGAAACCTAACCTCATCAGGGGGAGAAGAGTTGGTTGGTTCCCAAGGCTCTTCATCACCGTCGGCCTCCTCATGGCCTTCTTCATCTCCTCTTTCTTCTTCTTCTCTTTCCCCAACCCTCTCTTCCTCTCTTTCAACTTCCTCTTCCTAAAGAAGGCATAGAAAGATTCAAAGTAAGGAAAATTGATAAAACTGGGAAGAATGCGAAGGATATTGGGGACACTTACATCATCATCTTCCACCTCAATAATCGGGGGAGATGGAACATCTTCCTGATGTTATCATTTGGAGGGTCCATCCTCATCTACAGCAGATTCATGCCTCCTCCTAAGGCCAGGTCACGTCCTGTTGGCCAAGGCTTTCCCTATTCAAAATATCACAAAATTCTAAGTATGGGAAGGCGGCCACTACTATAATTTCAAAGGCAAATGGAGGAAATACTTACTTCGCATGCCAGTCCTCGCCGAGGCAGAAGAAGCGGTGGTTTCAGCGGCTGGTGGAGAGAGGGCACATTCGGCCGGCCTATCTTTAGGCAACTCCATGGTCAAGGAAGGGATATCATACACCACTTCGTCTGCAAAAGCTTCTTCTTCTACAGCAGTGGCCGTAGAGCTATCGGCGCTGTCGTAGACAGGGGAAGACGAGTGCCCACCAAGACCAAAATTTGCAGGAACGTGCAAGCAATATAAGAAGACAGAAAGTATGAAGCAGAAGAAAACTGGAACTCAACAAGTGCTGGAAGACTTACTCATTCTGGCGGACTTCAACAAAAGGGAATCTCTATCCTCATCTTCAATGAGAGGCAGATGGAAGCGATAGTCTCTGAAAGTTCTGGCATACACTCTGCCCCAACCCCGAGAAAAGATGTGCGTGACCTTATGATTCCACCAGGCGGTGAACTCTGGTGTGGCCAACAAGCTCACCACATAACCGTCGGGCAAGCGCACCATCCGCTTCACCCTCTTACTTTCTTTCACCACATGAACAAGGCGCTTGGTGGCCGAAAACTGGTCATCGTCCTTATCCAACCAATGCCATGATGTGAGGTAGTTGAGACTTTGGAAATAAGGGACAGCAAGACACTCCACCAACCCAAATTGGCTCTCGAATAGATTAGGGGAATAGACCTCAACCCAGTTGTAGTAGGTGACGTGGCCACAGTTCTGAATGCCCCAAGGAAGATCCCTGATAGAAATGCAGCTCGCCCTAGGTCGTCGCCAATCAGCTGCTTCATCGTCATCACCAAGCTGACATCCGCAGAAGATCGTGCCAGGAGTGAGGAATGGATAGGCTCGCCTCAACATAACCGTCCAGCGGTCATGTGGGAGATGGGTGAGGGTGGAAAAGTAGGCCAAACATTCTTCAGCGCTAGACTGATGGTAGAGTTGGGTGAGACCAAGACCAATTGCAGCATGAGGATGGATCTGGTCAGAATCGCAAACAGGGCTGAAGCGGGGGAAGTAAATGCGCAACCAAGTCTGGAACATCCACTCTGGCCCAATGCATGACCACTTGATTGGGTTGGTAAAGGTCATTGTGTGCCGACCACGATACAGATAGGCCAGCACCAGTGGCCCTAACGCCAAGTTATCGCCGTTGTGCAACATCTGCGCCAAAGGGATCCATTCCTTTGTCGGATTCTTTTGGTTGCACCACAGCAAATACTTCAAAATGAAGTAGAGCAGGAAACTCATGTGTTCATTGTTTCCTGGTTCTTCATATTCGAACTCCAAATCGCCCTTGTATTTCTCACCAAGGGGTGACATCTCATTGGCTGGCAGAATCGGCCTCATGCCAGAGTACTTCAACTTTGTCCAGTTGCGAACGACGATGTGATCAGAGTCAAAGATGGCTTCTTCCAAGCCATTCGCAAGCTTGACTTGCATATTTACCTGGATATCCACGCCATGTGGCCGAAGGCCGAAGATAGCGACCATATCCAAGAGACTGATGGATATGGGACCTACCGAAAGGTCGAGAGTATTGGTCGCCGAATTCCAGAAGCATAGTGCCGCTGCTACCAGACCATCATCTTTCATTATTTTGTTCTTTGACATCTGGATAAGGTCCTAGATGCTGGCGTCGACCCATCGCTGACCGAACATAGGCTCGAGAAGAGCAACCCATGTCTGCCATTCCTCGTCGGAATTGGGCCACCCAGGGAGAGCAGCAGCCCAATCGCCAAAGGAGAGACGGCCAATCGCCAAAGGAGAGCAGCAGCCCAATCGCCAAAGCAGTAGCCATATTCTGCTTGCGCAGGCCAGTCGCAAAACGGGAGGATAGACTCCGGAATTGACCCAGTGAAGGATGGACCCAATGACCACTCACGGTCGGGAAGCTCCAGAAGGCGGTCTTTATTGAAGACGGCGCCGTCACGGTTCAGGATTTCGTTGCGGGTGTTGCGGTACTTCCGCATTGTAGTGTCGTTAGTATGAGAAACGTCGAAAGAATGAACTTCTTCAGGGAAACGGTAGAGAGTGGGGGCGCCAGCGGCAGAAGTAAAGGAAGCAGGGATAAGCCATTGTGATTGGAGAAATTTTTTGGAAAGATGGAGGTTTATTTTCTCAGTTGAAAGCGAATGAAGATTTGGGAAAGTTGAGAGCAGGTGAAGACAAAGTTTTGAAAAAGGAAGACATTTAAAGGATTTGGCACAACAGCATTTAATGCGACGTGAAGGGAGAACGTCAAAATCCAAAAAGGAGTGGGAAAGTGTCGTTTGTCTCGGAGAAAGAGAAATAATCATGTAAGAGTGGAGTTTTTCTTACTCCCAAAGATTTCGCACAGTTATCCAAGCGTTAGCTAAGGGATCTTTAGGAAGGAATCGACATGATGTGGACGAATCCCATGATGAACAAGAAAGCAATATTCTCCGCGCAAGCTAAGGGATCTTTAGTCAAGGATCGGGAAAGTAGACTCAATTGGAAATATAACAAGCCGTGTTAATGGCCTCAGCCCATAAATTCTTCGCAAGATTTTTGACATTTAGCATCACTCTAGCCATCTCAATCAAGACTCTATTTTTCCTCTCAACAATCCCATTTTGTTGAGGAGTTTTGGAGCCGAAAACTCATGCTTTATACCCATACTAGCTCAAAAATCAGCAAACAATGAATTCTCAAATTCAGTACCATGATCAGTCCTAATTTTGACAACAGAAAGATGACCAGTCATCGCCTTATTCTGAATTTGTTTGAGAATAGTCCCAAAATTTTGAAAAGTCTCAGACTTTTCTCTCAAGAAAGACACTCAAGTAAACCTAGTGAAATCATCAACAATCACAAGAATGTATTTCTTACCACCAACAGACACGGTTAGAACTGGACCTACAAGATCCATGTGAATGAGTTCAACAGGATGACTAGTCCAGTTTAAGCTATCGACTCTCTAGCATTAAATCCTAGTCCAGTTTTATCAAAATGACTTTTCCCAACATTCAGCATTCTATCAATCTTTGTAGAACCAAGTGACAGGTCATTTACCTTTTCTTGCAGTGATTTATTGTGACTAGTCAAGTAGACATTAGATTGCTTCAGAGACTCAATTTCTTCTTTCAACTTAAGACTCTTGCTATGCATGAGATTAATGTCATTTTCTGAATTGCATAGTTCATGTCTAAGACTTCAAACTCAACACACATCTGTGAATGCAAGACTTCATACTTAGACTCAAATGACTGGTCATCTGCACTTTGCCTTTCTTTACGCGGATGACCGGTCTCGTAATCCTGTAAAGCGAGACAGAGTGCAGCCTTTTCCATTTCTAACTCATTACAACGCTTTTTCAGCTTAATGCTATCAGCTTTGATCACACAAGATTCATCAAACAAGGCATCATACCTTTCACACATCTTTTCATAGGTCTGATTCTCTGGGAGAGCATCATAATCATGAAAAACAGGACAATACATCTCAGGTGACTGGCCATCATCAGTCATGTGTTGTGAACCTGGCTCGAATTCTTCACCCACTGAGTTGTGATCAGAAATTCTAGCAACAAAGACAATCTCATCATCTTCATTATCTGAAGAAGAGTTAGAGTGAAGTGATTCTTTCAAGGCTTTGTCCTTGCCTTTGTAAGACTTCTTCCTATTGTTAGCACAATCAAATTTGTTTTCATTAGACATTTCACCTTGAGGTTGGAATTTTGACTCTCTAGGGTAACTCGAACTGCCCTTGTGATCCTTTCTATCCCTTAAAATTCTTCTAAATATTTTAACAAACACGGCCTTATCATCATCAACAGAAGATGACTGGTCAGATTTTGAACTCTTGGGTTCAGGATGATTGGTCACGCTCTGTAGTGCAACACCTTTGTCCTTCTTGTGCAGATTTTTTTCCAATTTTAATTCAAGTTCATAAGTCTTCAATTTACCAACAAGTTTAGAAAGCTTTATGTCCGACATGTTTTGACACTCTTTAATTGTGGTCTTCTTCGCGGAAAGCCTCCTAGGAAACACCCTCAAGATTTTTTGTGCAATTGTAAGTTCTAAAATCGATGACCCTAGACTCATCGCTGCATTGGTGACACTCTCAAGTCTAAGATAGAAATCCGAGAAACTCTCTGAATCGGTCATCCTGAGTTCCTCAAACTTGGAAAGAACCATTTCAAGTTTTAAATCTCTAACTTGGTCATCACCCTCATGAATGACACGCAATCTATCCCAAGCTTCCCTAGTTGTTGTACAGTGTTGAATATGTGAATATTGTGCACTGGATACAGCAACAGCTATGACATTCCTAGCTTTCTTGTTTGCAATAGACCCATGACTTGTACCTGTGTCCAGTCATCTCTTGGAATGTTCACTCTCTCACCGTCAACAATTCTAAACGGAGGACGCCATTCAATTGAGAAATACTGGAATGCAAATTCATCATACGCACCAAGAAAAATTTCAAATTTATTGCGTCGGGCAGCGTAGTTTGTGCCATCGAATTATGGAGGTGAGTTTACCGAACCGGCTACTCGATCTCTCTCCATGACTAGACCCTCAACCAACCAGTCCCTAGACCTGCTTTCGGTATGTCTAAAGCCCTGCTCTGATGCCAATTGCAAGTTGGAAATGAGGCGGGTAATTTCAATTTAGTCACAACAACACACACAATTTTCTCAAACATATCACATAGATGACCAATCACCTGATGTGATGACCTGATAGTTTGTTTAAACTTGTAGTTAACCTTAACAAATTGTGTATGCTTGTGAATTGTTCAAACAAATTCGAATGCTATGCCAATTTAAGTCCTCAATAGATACAGTGAGATTGAAACTGTGAGTTATCCACAACCATAACCTATTAAATCCAGCAGTTTTAATGTAGAGTTATAGATGACCAGTCATGCGATTTTGTCCAGATTGCATTTCAATGTAAGTTGGTGCAGAATTAATTTCGATTTTAAGTTTAGTCGAATGGTTAACAAAACACATAAATGGACACAGAATTTGGTACCCGGAAAAACCCCAAAAGGGTAAAAAACTGGGGGCCTATCAGAAGACCGGCTTTCCACTATGAAATGGCAAAAGATGCCCAATACAAGGTTCAAGAAAGCTTAATATCTAAATGTACCTAATCTTTAGATCCAGCTGTTCCTCGTGCGGCTTCTTGTCGATCACTTCACGTCCAATGGTTCACATGACTGGTCAATCACTACACAGACAATACATAGGTATTTCTGTCTAGTGGTACCAAATGAAAATACTATGAGAGACTATATGATTAGTCACCAGCAAAGTTACAGAGAGATACGGAGCTTCAGCAAGGGTCGCTGGACAACTAGGTGCACTCTGCTACAGTACCAAAGACAAAGCAGAAATGACTATATGACCAGTCACCAGCAGAGTGGCAGAGATCTACGGAGCTTCAGCAAAGACCGCTGGACAACTAGGTGCACTCTACTACAGTAACAGGAGACAAAGCAGAAATGACTGAATGACTAGTCATCAGCAAAGTTACAGAGAGCTACGGAGCTTCAACAAGGACCGCTGGACAAGTAGGTGCACTTTGCTATAGTGATCGAAACTGTAAAAAAATGCCTTGATAATGTCTTGCACCTAGTCCTTGTCTAGGAGTGTTTGCTCGTGTAGTATGCTTTGAAAACGTGATTGCATGACCCCTTCTATCTCTGCTGATGTGTACGCCTAGTTATGCTTGCTATGAGTAATTTTGTTAGGAGTTCTTGATGATTGGTGTGCTAGTTGCTTTGCTACTGCAATCTTATGATGTTTTTGTGATCAGTCATGTCTCTATCCATTCTGATTAGCTTTTGTTTACATTGGAATCTTCACATGCCGATCTTGAATATTAAGCAATATTTGTGTATATGCTCCAAATGTTGTTGCTCTTTCCATCTCTCTTTGGCCAGTCATCTAACTCGCCCCTAGAATTATTATGCACTGCACGTGTTGACACACCCCGCCTCGAAAAGTGGGGCCTGGGAGTGCGGCCATCACCCCGGACGGGTGACGAAGCCTGGACTAGCACGTAACGACAACCCAAACAAGGTAAAACCAACTAAAAGCAAGACTTGGGTCGAAGCCCAATAGAATAAATAACAACAATGTATCAGAGCATTTACAACGGAAGCAAACTACACAACTGTACTGCCTGAAGGCGAAATAAAACACAATACAGCTACGTACGCCAACTACAGCCAAAAGACGGATAGCAAAGAGTCTCCCACTCTTTGTGACCAAGAACAGAGCTATACTGACTTCTGCCGCTCCTCTCGGTGGTGCTCAACAGTCTTAAGTCCTGAGGGGGCGCAAAACAAAGGTGAGTGGACAGGGAAAATAAACGTCAGTGAAAACCGTTATAAAACATAGTAATAATAACCCCCACAATTGAAAACCAGTTATAATAGTATACGACTATACTGTAATAAGCATACAGCAACAACCAAAAACACAGCACGAGATAAGGAACAATAAACCATCACACATAAACAGAATATGTGGCCATGATCGAAGGGTGAGGGGACTTCACCCCAACACCGATGGGTGGCAAGGGCACTTCACCCCAATACCAATGGCAAGGGGACTTCACCCCAATACGGATAAATAGGGCAAGGGGACTTCACCCCAAACCATCACAGAAAGGGCAAGGGGACTTCACCCCAATACCGATAGGTGGCAAGGGGACTTCACCCCAACATCAATGGGCGGCAAGGGGACTTCACCCCAATACCGATATAAAGGGGTAAGGGGACTTCACCCCAAACCGACCTGCACCTGCACATGATAATACCAAGCAATCCACACACAATCCATCATAACCAACATAGAATCAACATCACCAGCACATACATATCTCCCAAGCTCCATAACAGTCGACACCAACAAATAACCCACGATCACATCATCATATCATAAATGTGTATAAACATAAACATGCTCGAACAATACTCAAAACCATACGCCAACAACCAACCAACATGTCACCAAAGCATACAGATACGTAAACATAATATAAAGCATACTCAAACCATACTTTAAACCAAAACCCGTCCACTCACAGATATGCCGGGCGATCGTCGTCGTCCTCCTCGTCTTCTGAGCGGTCCGGTTACAGTGGTACCTCGAGAACCGATCACCTAACAATCCCAAAGAATAACGATTAATAAACGAACCAAACGAAATCCCGTAAAACCCTAATTCCCCACGTTTCACTCAATTAGGGTACAATCGTATCTCGGATGGCAAAACAGAGTTCACCATTGGATCCGGAACGTCGTTTCCACTCGGAAAAGTGGTCGGTCAAACTCGGTCAATGCCGGTCAACGGCCAGTCAACGTCGGTCAATGCTGTTGACCAACCGGTCAACGTTTGCTGAAGTCAGCACTCCGGCGGTGACGTGGCACTGACACAGTGCTGATGTGGCACCGACTCAGTGCTGAGGTGGCATCCACGCGGTGTCCACGTGGTTGCTGACGTCATCATCGATGATGACATCATCACCGCCGCGTCGCCACCGTCGCCGTCGTCGGAAACTTGGAATTTTCCAGTGACTATTCATCCAATTTCAAAACCCTCTATCTTCCTCAATTCTCAACCAAAATCAACGATCCTTATATGAAAATTCATCTACGGAACGAGAGGAATCCAAAAATCATACTTTCGAGACTCACCTCCAACTATGCTGGTCGGAATCTCGCCGGAAAACTCGCGGATTCCGCCGAGCTTGTTGCCGGCGATTATGAAGGTTGCAGCCGCCGATCCTTGGTACTCCGTGCTCGTGAGGATGAGGCGAAGCTGATGCAGGTGGTCACCGGCCTGATCCGTCGCCGTCGAAGGGTCAACGGCAATGAAGGTTTTCGGCGTTTTTAGGCGATCGGGTTTCTGTTTTTGGAAACCAAGTTTTGCAAACCGGTCATAAATACCCAAACCAGCTGGCCCAATCACTGTGTGACACTGTGGCAACAACCAGTCCTGGCTTGCCACCTGTCAAAACCTACAACACCTCAACTTCGTTTTTCGCCCGTAACACGTTCGTTACAACTCGGAATCCAATTCCATCTTCACGGATGTGTTCGTAACATCGAGCTCTTCGCATAGAGTCTAACATTGGTCAGGGGTTTTTCGTACAATTCCAAGTCAACCATTTGACCCGTAAGGGTATTTTGGTCAGTTCACTCTATTTGGGAAATTTTTCAGAACGGGTCGTATCACGTGTTGTCTTTTGGATGTTGTGTATTTTGTGTTTATGACTAGTTTCTGTTTGTTTATGTTTATGTCTAGTCACTCTGAACAATGCTTGTGCTCTGTTTGTTGTGTGTTTACTACTAGTTTATGACTAGTCTTTGCCCACTGTGAACATTGAGGGCTATTTTGTTATGACTAGTCATATGTGTTAGTATGGGAAGGATTATTTGTGGATGCTTAACTTAGGGGGAGTTTCCCTCTTATGCTGGGTGTGACAAGTTATGTGTTGATATATCTGCATAGTTTGCGCATGCTCTCTCCTATTCTTATCATGACTTATGCTAATGCATCATGTTTACATTCCCTTATGCTTCCGTTGCGATATGTTCTTTGTCTTGCCCTGACAAAAAAGGAGAGAAAATTAACATGCTCATAGTTCGAGGGAGTGCTCATACTTAGGGGGAGATCGAATTTCATGCTCGTTATATGTGTTTATGATCTGATACATCTACAAGCTAGAATTTGTATGTGCACATATATTGGATACTCCTTGAGTTTTTGCAGGTACAATCTGATGACTAGTCATCTGATTAGTCAGTTTTGGTGAGTGTTGAGCGATGTGAGTACTCAGGGTTGTTTTTGTTAAGGAAAGCCAAAGGGGGAGACTGTAGTATATTTGTATTGTAGAATACTTTGTAAATTGGCTAATCCTTGTACAAAAACTTTGTATTTCATCACAAGCTCAGTTAGTTTTTATTAGAACTTAGTTCTAGATTTGAAGACGTGATGGTCATGCTTGAAGATCGAAGATTGAAGACTTGAGAATGCTCATACGTTCAGGTTTCAGCATATCTTGCATTCATATAGACTGTCTAGGTGTTTTGGTTTCATGAAAGGTTTTACAAAATCTAAAGTGTTTAAATTCACATGACTGGTCATCCAGTCTCATGATTTGAAACTGTTGACTAATGTGTCCGCGCATGCTATTGTCCTTTGGGTATTCAAAAGTTTTCACTTTTCTGACTGGACATGCTATTGTCCTTTGGGTATTCAAATGTTCTCACGTTTCTGACTGGACATGCTATTATCCATCGGGTTGTCAAATGTTCCCACTTTTTTTACTGGACATACTATTGTCCTTTGGGTATTCAAATGTTCTCATTTTTCTGACTGGACATGCTATTGTCCATCGGGTAGTCAAATGTTTTCACTTTGTTCATCGGGTATTTGTCATAACCGGTCACATACATGATCTGTTATCTTATACACTACTTTACCCGGGTTAACACCTTTTCTGTCTTGTCAAATTTGGATTTGACTTTATTTTGGGGGGAAAGCACTTTTTGGGTGAGGATTTCTCACCACACAATTGAGATATTTCCTTGCCAATATATTCTAAAATTCACCCCAACTTTCATTAGGGTTTTTAGGCTAAAAAGTTTCTCTCATCTTTTTCAAAATCCTCTCTAAGTGTGCTGCCATTTTCTCTCCCGTTTTCACTAAGTCTTCTTGAGTGCTCTAGTTTCACTTACATAGAAGCTTAGCTTGAATTTGAGGATGGAATGCGTTTGAAGTTTCTTTTCTAAGTTTGATTTTTCATAGAAAACATTTTGAGTAAACTTTGAAAGAGCTTCCTCTTCACTGTTTCGGCCTCTTTTTAACGTTCATATGTTTTAGAGTCGAAATAGTAGTGTGCAACCTTTGTCTTCCATGTTCATGCATGTTCATAGACAAGGTTAAATTTTAGTGTTCTTGACTTCGGCATTTCTGCACAGTTTTGGTTACTGTAGCAGAGTGCACTCAGTTGTCCAGCAGTCTCTGCTGAGCTCCGTAGCTCTCTGCAACTCTGTTGGTGACTGGACATCTAGTCATTTATGCACAGTCCTCGGTTACTGTAGCAGAGTGTATCTAGTTATCCAGCGGTCCTCGCTGAAGCTCCGTAACTCTCAGCAACTCTGCTGGTGACTAGTCATATAGTCTTTCGCAGTATTTTCATTTGGTGCCACTAAACAGAAATACCTATGTATTGTCTGTGTAGTGATTGACCAGTCATCTAAACCACTGGACATGAAGTTAAGGAGAAAAAGCCGCACAAGGAACAGTTGTATCTAAAGATTAGGTACATTTAGATATTGAGCTTGTTTGAACTTTGTATTGGGCATCTTTTGTCATTTCAGAGTGGAAGGCCGGTCTTCTGATAGATCACCGGTTTCTTACCCGTTGGGGTTTTTCCGGGTACCAAAAACTGTGTCTATGTATGTGATTTGTTAACCATTTAACTAAACTTAAAACCGGATTTAATTCTGCACCAACTTACTTTGAAATGCAATCTGGACAATATCGCATGACTGATCATCTATAAGTGCTGCATTAGAACCGCAGGATTTAATATGTTGTAGTTGTGGATACCTCAAAGTTTCAATCTCACTAACTCTGTTGAGGACCTAAGTTGGCATAGCATTCGAATATGTTTCAACAATTCACAAGCATACACAAATTGATAAGGTTAACTACAAGTTAAAACAAACTGTCCGGTTAATCATCAGGTGACTGGTCATCTGTGCGATCTGTTTGAGAAAAATTGTTTGTGTTGTTGTGACAAAATTGAATTTTCCCCCCTCATTGCCAACCCGCAGAGGGGCAAGTCCTTCCTCAGATCTTTCTACTGTTGTGAAGCATATATTGTATTCCTGTAAAATTAATTTCGTTTTAATGCCAAAAAAAAACTTTTACATCTGTCTCCTCTACATTAGGGAGAATAAATAAATTAAAAGCACGTAGAAAAACAATGGTAATCTGAGAAAACTTAAGTCATATCAAAAGTGCTAATCTGACAAACCTGAATAATAGACGGGTAAAGACTATTGAAGTCCAGTAGTAAGATATACTTGTCATATAGACCTTTTTTTGGCTCCAAGACCAATCCACCAGCATAGGCAGGGCCTTTCTTGGCTTTTCCACTATTTTTCTTTGCATCCCTATCAATATTATCATCATTTACATCCAATTCATCAGCATTTCCCTCAGCATCACCGTTGTTTAACCTCCGTTTTGTTAATTTTGTTTCCTTAAAATGAGGAACCTTGTATGGAAGAATATACTTCCTTGCGTGGAAAGCATGCAGAAAAAGGTATTCTACTCTTTGTGCCCTAGCACCCTGAAAGGCAAAGAGTAGATTCAGACCAGATATACCTTTTAGGTGCTGTCCATTATCAGAATTCCAAAGATAATCATAAAACAGATAAGAATAAGAGGGCTCGCCTGTAGAGTTTTTCCCCATAGATTACCACTGATCTTAGTCAGCGTGAGAGGGGAAGAACACTCAAATGAAACATGAGTTCCATGGAGAGACATGCATCAGTTTCGCCATATTCAATATTGAAACATAGGAAAAACAATTAGAATAACACATGGAAACACAGAAAGTAATAAGTTTGCATTTACATAGAAAATCCATCCGCTTTAACTGTTAGTTTAGTTCTAAAGTTATATCATTATGCTTGCTTGATATTATATAACCTCAGCTTACAAGGTCCCAAGAAAATTAAATCATTTTTATCGCTTGTGCTTTCTTTTCACTTTCAAGGCATTAGATCCACAAAATAGAACAAATGATAGGTCAAGATCATGCTCATTCACGCTAGTTGAGGTAGGAGTTTCAAGTGCTAAGTTCTTCCTTACAGAAGTCATTCCAGGCAAGAAAGCCAGTCAGGGGAAAAGCAAACCAGTTCCCTCCCATTGGTCCTAGTCAGCCTCTTTGTCTCTTGTGCAGGGCTAGCTGTCTATAGCGCTTAAAAGATGCACGCATCTCTAGGCTAATTCAGTGTCTTGTGGATGCTATCCATGAGGTAGTCAGATATGCTCCTTGGAACACTCAACTGTGTCGTCACATAGCTAGTGGCTGCCCAACCTACCGTATCGAAATCGAAGTGGGATTGAAAGTCCAGTGGCACATATCTTTTTAGAAAGTATTATCTATTGATTCCAGTTTAAGTGAGTCGAGATGCGGAACAGATAGACCTATATATTTTCAGAAAAAGTCATAAGATGTATTATCTGTTGATTCTAGTTTAAGTGAGTCAAAGAGATGCCTGGGGCAGTTCAGTTGGTTAAAGCCAATAGTGTTATTCCCCAACCCTGTGAGATAATCCATAGAGGGTTAGCATAAATCAGTTAAGTCTTTGCTAGACTATTAATGAAGTGGATTGATATAGCTGAAAAATTGTATGGTCCATCTTTACATTTTGCAATGAAATAAATAAACGAAAAGGACGTGTGTGAGTGGTAAATTTTGGCGCACAACAATTTAGAGGTTCACAACCATGAATTGCCAGCCAACTGCGGAAGAAAAGGACCATATCTCACACGCAGATGCTCTCTCTTAATACAATTTTGTAGAACATGTATTATAACACTTTTTTTGAGATTAGTAGTTGCATTAATTTTTTGAACTGCCTCCCTTGCATACCAAACCTTTGATAATAATTATCTTCTTCCAAGAATGAGATAAACATTCAATTATTATTTCGTATCATAAATGAAAATAGGAGAACTCAACTTTCGAACAGAAGACTAAAGTCAAGAAATAAAGCTCAGAAAATTCAAGAAAACATAAGTTAAGAGGTTTATTAATCACAGCCCCTTCAGCTACCTATTTACGCATATGATAAGTATACGACCTAACAGGTGAATATAACGATACTAATAGTAGTCTAGCATAAAACAGCATTAGCTGCAATACTAAAACTACTCTAAAAACAAAATACACTAAAAAAACTAAAGCTAAAAACGTACTCGTTCCATGAGGAATTATGATTTTTGGAACATTCTAGGAATATCATGTGGCATGATCTCCTTTCGGTCTTTGTTCAGCTGAGTCATTGTAAGTTGTGTCAAAGAATTGCTAGAAAAAAACATTGCAAATTATGAGATTTTGAGAAACTACAGAAATCACCATTATTGCTTGTATTTATATACCTCTCTTAATAAATCACGAGAACACAAGTCTGTATCACACAAAAGGCGAGCAGAAATGCAAGACATTATCCCTAGACTTGCTTCAGATCCAAAAATGGTACTTCGTTTTGTAAGTTTATGCATAACAGATCGTTTGAGGCGGCCTATTTTGGAGCACATGCTGCTTGATACTCAGCAAGCCTGGAAATATTAAATGACTTAATTTCCATGATAGAAAGCAACGGAGTTGACACCATTATGAAAAATTGACTTTTTCCTTTCTTTAAATTTTGGAAGGAGGCTAACCGTTATCCATGGAATTTGCAAACTCTGGGAGATGGTCACATGCATATGTGATGGAGAAAACTACATAATTTGCATTTTAAAACAAGGACCAGCAGCAAGAGTAAAATTTACAATTACAAGAAATGAGCATTAGAAACAATGGAAAGTCATGAAATGTGTAGTGGAATGATATAGCTGCGGAAAACTACTTGGAGAATGAGGATTTATTTTTTTCTTTTTTTAAAAACTTGAAGAATCTCAGAGTTATACATCAGACACCAACGTTAGGGATCTGCTCTAACTCATGTACCTACTGTCAGTTTCTAGAAGAGTAAGGAAAAGTTCTCCTTTTAGATCAGCTGGAAGCGGAGGATCTAACAACGGTGCAATCAGAGCTCATCAAAAGGTGGAGTTGAACAAATTTTGATACTGAATCATCAAGTCATTCAGAATCAATACATCACAGGCAACTTTATAGATGGAACTCCAAATTTTTACAAGAAAGAGGTAACATTTTTCAAATCGCTCAAATGAATATTATTCCTTGAATGGATAATTGATCTTTAGTACATAATTCTCTCCTGCGGGTATGTCAGATCGCTCAAATGAATATTTCCTCTGTGATATGTTCATACAAGAAAGAACAAACAATTAGAGAGCATGGAAATGCTGTGCAGACAGAACAAACTTCAGATTTATAATTTACCAATGCACAGTTGAAATATCTCAATGATTGTATATCTTCAAACCTTGACCGGTGCCATGCTAAAAGTTGATACATTCAGATCTAACAACTTATTTCTGATCTCACTTCTTAAATCTGAAACCGCTTCCTGAGAGTGGGAAAGACAAAAGCATCAACAGAAGAAAAAGAAAATCAAAGGCTAGTCCCAGAAGATTTAAAATGTATATATGTTCAAGCCTCTATAAAAAGAAAAACCTACACTAAGCTTTTTACAGAAATCTGGGGGTGAAATCCTCAACTCTTCGACATCCTTTTCAAGCTTCATGATTTTATCACTGTGAAATACAGAACTATTTGGAAGCTGCATGGACATCTCTGCATGTTCTTTACAACCACACAACAACTCTGGTATGTATCTCCCGCTTTAACCTATATTATGCGAATACAACTATGAATAGTGCTACACAATCAAACGTGGAAACTAAAAACTACACTTCAAAAATTAAAGAGAATTCGAACCCTCATGGATTAAGAACCAAAATAAACATCTGTCACATCCAAACAGTGTCATATTTACCTTGCCAAATAGATAGAAGGTGCCCATATTAGCACCATTGAATTCTTCATAAGCATCTAGAATGTAAAAAGGCAGTGGACCATTTCCTTCAAGATCAATATCTGAAATCGGTTCACTATTTGAGGTAGTATTAACCTCCACAGCACCGAAGTGTCGGACTCGTAGACCCTTCCCTCGAGCGCCTCAAAGACCTTCACCACGATGTCCGCCGATCCGAAGCCGAAATCAAGATGGAGAACCCGATCTACGACACTGTCGGTGATGACGCGCTCGTCGCGATGCGTCGCGAAGATGTCCGGGGCTTCATCGTCGACGACGACAGCCTCGGGTACTGCAACGAGGGCGACGAGGAGGACTGGACATGTGGGGGGCCGTCGTTGGCCGAATCAGACAGTGGCGGCGATAGGCCCAAGAGGAGGATATCTAAGATGAAGGTGCAGGATAAGGATCCCCGACCAAAAAAGCCCAACCTGTCGCAGACGGGCGCAGCGGCGATGATGGGGAAGCAGAGGCTAAAAATTGATATTTTGGCTAGGAATTCCCAAAATTTTGAAATTCGATCGTTTAGGGCCTCAAAGGAGCAAAAAAGGGTATTTTGGTAATTTTGCAAATTGAGTGTTCTCGATGGGCATTTACGAAATCGGCATTCTCCCAATTGAAGTGCCCCGTTGTCCATTTTTGATTAGCGGTCCCGATCTTCCGATTTAAGCATGGGTAAAATCATCCACTGTGAAAATGATGCCCCTGAGGGCATTTTCGGTATTCTTCGAGTTGAACAAATTTTGATACTGAATCATCAAGTCATTCAGAATCAATACATCACAGTCAACTTTATAGATGGAACTCCAAATTTTTACAAGAAAGATGTAACATTTTTCAAATCGCTTAAATGAATATTATTCCTTGAATCGATAATTGACCTTTAGTACATAATTCTCTCATGCGGGTATGTCAGATCGCTAAAATGAATATTTCCTCTGTGATATGTTCATACAAGAAAGAACAAACAATTAGAGTGAATGGAAGTGCTGTGCAGACAGAACAAACTTCAGATTTATAATTTAACCAATGCACAGTTGAAATATCTCAATGATTGTATATCTTCAAACCTTGACCGGTGCCATGCTAAAAGTTGATACATTCAGATCTAACAACTTATTTCTGATCTCACTTCTTAAATCTGAAACCGCTTCCTAAGAGTGGGAAAGACAAAAGCATCAACAGAAGAAAAAGAAAATCAAAGGCTAGTCCCAGAAGATTTAAAATGTATATATGTTCAAGCCTCTATAAAAAGAAACACCTACACTAAGCTTTTTACAGAAATCTGGGGGTGAAATCCTCAACTCTTCGACATCCTTTTCAAGCTTCATGATTTAGTCATTGTCTTGGTGATAACATATTTCTCAAGGGCTACTTGTCCTTTCCTTGTATCCTCTTGCACCTGTTCAAAATTATGAGAGCAGAAGTCAACTCGATTGCTTGATCATATAGCATATTAGGAATCTAATTTACAAGTAAATTACTAAATAACTTTAAGCATCTTGCTGACAATGAGAGTTGGATCCTAGGTATCAGTTCCAATCCTCAAGGATCTTGAACACAACCACTGCCTTCTAACTTTCCCCTACATACCTCTGAGGTTAAACTTATGAAATAAATGTATGAATGAATGAACCATCTGACCCGACGTAAAAAATGAAAAGAACCCTGGATACACCTTCATCAGAGAGTCATGAATTGATTCAACAACATCCTCACATGTCCTGTAAGCATATGAGCCACAAAAGCAAGTGATTAGCAACCTTTGCACAAAATAAGCCTGACCATATTGTAAAAAGAAAGCTAAACCGAAACATACCCTCCTGACAAAATTTGACGTAGGCAGAAATCTCCCAGGTCCTTTGATAATGAGCTCCAGTCTCGGGGAACCATATCAAGGCCCTTACGTTTAATGACCTGCGGAAAAAATACAATTTTGATGGACTGTCTCCCAAGAATTAACTTAACCCAATATCTTGAAATTTTACTGTACCTCGTATGGAGTCTCATTCTTGAATTGCACCTTAACATCTGCATATTTCTTTTTCTTGAGAAGTAGCATCCTCTTGTATAAACCGTCAAGATCAATTTCTAAGCATCTATACTTCTTGTTAACCTAGAGACAAGGAGAAAGGCAAATCATCCCCACTACAACAGATAAGCATAGTATAAACAGAAAGGAGGTAACTAATATGCATATGCAGATGTTGCAAAGATCCAGGTAAATGTCTACTTTAATGGAAAAAATCTTTCCAGTATGGTCTAAGATATTTATGGAAAAATTCTATGCAATTTAATTTTCTGCATGAAAAGTATGAAATAATAGATTTTAGTCTCTCTTCAAGAATATTTATGGTCTTTTGAAGGTCATGTTAAAGAATGAAGCTCTCTTCTTCACTACCCAAGATATGCCATTCAAATTGATTACAAAGATGATTCTTATTAATAGGAAAAGTCAGAAGTTAGAAGTTTCAAGGTTAAAGCCTCACATCTAGAATGACTTTTTGCGCATTTTGTTTTGATTTTGCAATATCATCCAGTCCACTGTAAATCATTATTGAATCTGTATCACCGTAGATCACCTGCCAGACAAAATAAAAGGGGTAAATCCTACAAAACCTAAATCTTGACAGCCAGTTGAGAACTTACAATAACTCCAGATGTATTCATCACTTCTATTATGATATACCAGAAATTACCTCTGAGTTCAAATTGTTTTGAATCAAATCAATGGTACTTTGTAGAATTTCTCTCCCCTGCAAAACGTTAATGGGACTTACTTAATATTGAATAGAAGCATTTGGTATAAACACCAAATAGAGTTGAACTATAATCTAGAGTAAACATATCTTTCTTACTTGCAGTGTTATAAGTTCCGCCAGTGGCTTTGCATAAAATCTTGAGTTTGGAAACCCCAAGCATCCATACATACTGCAGTATCAGACTCATACACACACATAAATTTATTATATACAGAAAGAAAACTAATATGTAATCAATGTGAGAACAACAAAATAAAAGGCCTAAAAGGTAAAAGCAAACCTGTTAGCAGTCAGCTTTAGAGCTTGTTGTTGAATGTCAAGTTGCTGAACTTTGAGACAAGATGCAGCCTTCATCCATTTCTTCACATTTCTCCTCCTTTCAACTAGGTCTTTTAACAACTGCAAAGTAATGGAAAAAGTTATTACATACCTGTACCTAATTTCTTCAAGAAGAAAGTGGGAACAAGGATATGAGGCATATAAGTCCACATTCTACCAGATTGTCACGCCCCAAAACCACCTTGGCAGCATGAGGTACCAAATCATCGCAGCAAACGTCATCTCGAACGGCCTCCACCGTCTACACTCTTCCTGAAATGATAAAGTAGGGTGAGCTTCATCAAGCCCAGTAGGTTCAACAAATAATTAATTAAGCCAAATCTCCATCAAGTATATAGATAGCATAATTATGAGAGTATTTCCAAGGTTAGTTAGCACAACACCGTGTTTACGAGCTCTAATCGTCGGACACGGCAACCACCTCAGAATTAGGGTCTGAGTACACCCCACTTTCACAGACCCTGATCAAGTTTGGGGTCTTTCACCCTAGGAAATACAAACCCTCCTTATTCCATATCAATATCTTGGGTCTAACCTGTTCAATCAACTCTCAATTCCGTACATAGAGGTTCATCACAACTCAGAGATCATTCCATCAATTCCTGCTCAATGAAACATATATACATATACACCAAATGCATAACTCAAATAGAATAGAGACTATAATCAATTTACTTGCTATCCCCTACCTCAATTCCGAAGCTAATCCAATGGTACCTCCTCGAATACCAAAGCTCTTAGTCTCGATAATCCCAACTCTATCCAATTTCTTTGGAAAGCTATCCAAAACGTCCAAAACAACATAATTGAACCAATTGAATCATGAAACTGTGAATCAAAACTGCAGCAGTGTGCATAGTAGTATATTTACCAAATTTCTGGAGTTATACGGGATGCATTACCACAAATTTCGGATATGTTGTAGAGGATACACTCCTGAGCAATTTTGATGAAGGCACCTTACTCATCAGTGAACTGCAAATCGACGTACAAGTCACTCTTAATGGAACCCGCGAAATATCAGATGTTACCTAACAGGTCACGATCCAACCTGATTTCATGATTCTTGAAAGCTTGGATTGGGCAGAATTTTCGATATGTTGTAAAATTCGAGCTGATGAACAACTTTCAAGAAGAAAGATTATGATCTGAGCCCCAGAAAATGGTGTTTCCAAGCTCCCAATCTCATCTGTTTTCTTTTATCTCTCGGCAGCTCTCACTTCCTTTCCTCTCTTTTCTTTTCTTTTTCTTTTTGCTTTCTTTTCTCTGTTTCTTTTGCTCCCGGCAGCTTCTTAATCAACACACCCCCCGTATAACTATTGATTAAAAGCACATGCCAAAGGCCATGTGGCCTTTCATCAACTAGGAAGCGGCAGCACACAAGGCCAAGCGGCAGATGGTTATCAAGTGACTAGGCAGCAGGGGTAAAAAGGTCATTTCACTATATATAAATATTAATATGGTAAAAGGTTAATAGTTAATGGTAAATGGTAATTGAAAATTGGTAATTCACAGTTCGTGACAATCCACCCTCCTTAAAGGAATTTTGTCCTCGAAATTTAGTACAAGCCAGGAATAATAAACAAGCTATGGATATGTCTCACATTCTGAAGTCTACGAACAGAACCAACAGAACAGACGATCACACATAACGGTCACAGAACCCCACATTAATCAAACACAACCGATGCACGAACAAATTTGAACATGTGAGATTAGACCATCACCAACAAAGCATCCAAACATGGAACCAAACCCATCACCGATCGATATCGACATAATAGAATCCAGATGAAGAATAGATATCACAACTCTAACGAAAAAATATAATACATCTCGAAAGACATCACAAAAACTTATCGTCGTTAATATAGCTTCGAGAAACCAGAAGAATGGTAATCAATCAACTTCGCCAGAGAAGATCACTCTAATCCTTCTTCAAAAAAAACAATTAACAAACTCACTTCACAACTTCCCAAATGTCTCTGGATCCGGAAACACATAATAAACTTCAAAATCCCAAATAGTTTCTGTAAACCAGTGGCAAGCTTCAAATTTACAAGTAGGTAGCGCCAATTTCTCCAAACAAATAGCGTCAATGATAACTCTTGACCCTTGACCGACAAGAAAGATATTTGCTAACTTCTTGCGATAAATTTGACAATCACCAAAATTAGAAGGCACTGAATGGTAAGTTATCACGTGGTAAGTAGATTTAGCAAAAGAACATCGTAAGTGACCTTAATTCATCACAACTCAGAAAACATACTGAATCAATACAAGCACAAAACCCTCTCTGAATCGTTCACACAAAACAACACGATGTAACTCGATAGAGAATCAACGTTCGAATGTGAATATAAATTAGTCACTTTCGCAGACGGTACATCTGAAAGTTCGAAAACTACGAAAGACATTTAGAACGGCTACTATGTACATCTTCACAATAAAATAACCATATACTGCATAGTTTGTCATGCTTCACTGAACTTTCAATTGATGAAGACTATAAAGTATTCATTCTTCTCACAAACTGAAATCACATACCACTTCTGAAAGTCCCCACAAAACTAACTTGAAGCAACACAAATAACGCTATGTTTCGTTAACTAATCTATGCTAAGAATCACATTAAGATCAGACATATATAGCAGCAATAGATCAACTTCTGACTACCAAATTTTCGAACCAACGTGTCTACAACTGCAATTTACAACTCTAAACCCCAAACGAAATTTTAGACCCAAATGACTTTACTAATTCAAACGTATAACCAACAATTCTCTCGTTTCCCACCCTTAGTCCGATCGGTTAACCGGATGCTCTGATACCAAGTTGTCACGCCCCAAAACCACCTTGGCAGCATGAGGTACCAAATGATCACAGCGAACGTCATCTCAAACGGCCTCCACCATCTACACTCTTCCTGAAATGATAAAGTAGGGTGAGCTTCACCAAGCCCAGTAGGTTCAACAAATAATCAATTAAGCCAAAACTCCATCAAGTATACATATAGCATAATTATGAGAGTATTTTCAAGGTTAGTTAGCCCAACATCGTGTTTACGAGCTCTAATCGTCGGACACGGCAACTACCTCAAAATTAGGGTCTGAGTACACCCCACTTTCACGAACCCTGATCAGGTTTGGGGTCTTTCACCCTAGGGAATACAAACCCTCCTTATTCCGCATCAATATCTTGGGTCTAACCTGTTCAATCAACTCTCAATTCCGTACATAGAGGTTCATCACAACTCATAGATCATTCCATCAATTCCAGCTCAATGAAATATATATACATATACACCAAATGCATAACTCAAATAGAATAGAGACTATAATCAATTTACTTGCTATCACCTACCTCAATTCCGAAGCTAATCCAATGCTAACTCCTCGAATACCGAAGCTCTTAGTCTTGATAATCCCAACTCTATCCAATTTCTCTGGAAAGCTATCCAAAACGGCCAAAACAACATAATTGAACCAATTGAATCATGAAACTGCGAATCAAAACTGCAGCAGTGAGCATAGTAGTATATTTACCAAATTTCTGGAGTTATACTGGATGAATTACCACGAATTTCGGATATGTTGTAGAGCGTACACTCCTGAGCAACTTTGATGAAGACACCTTACTCATCAGAGAACTGTAAAGCGACGTACAAGTCACTTTTAATGGAACCCGTGAAATATCAGATGTTAACGAACAGGTCAAGATCCAACCTGATTTCATGAATCTTCAAAGCTTGGATTAGGCTGAATTTTCAATATTTTGTAGAATTCGAGCTGATGAACAACTTTCAAGAAGAAAGCTTCATGATCTGAGCCCCAGAAAATGGTGTTTCCAAGCTCCCAATCTCATCTGTTTTAAACACCCCCCCCCCCAATATAACTATTGATTAAAAGCACATGCCAAAGGCCATGTGGCCTTTCATCAACTAGGAAGCGGCAGCACACAAGGCCAAGCGGCAGATGGTTATCAAGTGACTAGGCAGCAGGGGTAAAAAGGTCATTTCACCATATATAAATATTAATATGGTAAAAGGTTAATAGTTAATCGTAAATGGTAATTGAAACCAGTGTGAGTATATCGGAACACATTTCTTATGTGCTTAAAAAAGAATATTAGTAGTTATACTATAAGAATTTATGCCTTCAAACTTTGTTGACACTAGAAGTCCAATACGTGGATGAAATTTATAAATGCAAGGTCAACGGAGAAATTGTCTTTGATGCTATGGGCCAAAGTTAGGCGACTTAGAATTATCAGATGAAAATGAAAACTAAGAAGAGAGAAGAAGCAAGGCTTAAAAGATTATAAAACAAACCTTGGCCTCGTGACAACAGATTATGTTACAACCCGTTTCGAAAAATTCCAGAAGAACAGTGAAATGACCAAAATGCCCCTGATGGTCAAACTATTGACTTTTGAATAGTAAGGATTTACGTATTCATTCTTGGACTCTATGCGAAGAGCTCGGCGTTATGAGTACGACCGCCAAGACGAAATTGGATTCCGAGATTTTATGAAGCCGTTATCAACAACAATACTATTACAATTCAATCCTGTCGCCTTATCATTTTCTCTAGCCATTTAACAGTTGTCCGTAAGCTTGCTGGGGGCATATTTGCAATGGGGTTCACTAAAGAGGCTATAGAGAAGAACTCTAAAGCTGGATCGACTGTATTAAGCGTCGAAAGCACATGGGTTTTACTCTCATATATGATTCTCAATCAATTCTTTTCTTTGTTTAGTCTAGAAAATAGCAAATATTTTTATTTATTTATACAAGCTGTATTTGAATTTGCAATTGAACTTAAGTATATCTGAACTTTTCGTTTTAGTGAAAGGGCTTTCCTAACCATTTGATGATTGAATTATATAAGTTGGATAGTGATGTTCTTGCTGGACATAACAGGTTGGAATACTTTTACTTTGACTTTCTTTTGAAACTATGTATAAGTATTAAGCAATAAGTATGTAAGCAAGATAAAGGAGACAGTAGTGAAACTATCATTCTATTCTACCAAATGTGATTGATAAGATTAGACTTGGCTGTATCCATTTTCATCTAGAGGCAAACTAAAAGGAATCCAGATTGATGGCTAAATGCAGTTGCTGATCAGCTATATGACATGTTGGTGCAACATATCTTGTTTGTTGCATTAAATTCAAACATAAGGCTGGCATGTTTTAAGAGATTTGGTTTTGATGTTCAAGTTTTGAAAAAAAGAAAACAAGAAATCCTCATTCTCCAAGTAGTTTTCCGCAGCTATATCATTCCACTGCACATTTCATGACTTTCCATTGTTTCTAATGCTCATTTCTCGTAACTGTATGCATGTGACCATCTCCTAGAGTTTGCAAATTCCATGGATAACGGTTAACCTCCTCCCAAAAATTAAAGAAAGGAATAAGTCACTTTTTCATAATGGTGTCAACTCCGCTGCTTTCTATCATGAAAATTAAGTCGTTTAATATTTCCAGGCTTGTCGAGTATCAAGCAGCATGTGCTCCAAAATAGGCTGCCTCAAACGATCTGTGATGCCTAAGCTTACAAAACGAAGTACCATTTTTGGATCTGGAGCAAGTCTAGGGATAATTTCCTGCATTTCTGGTCGCCTTTTGTGTGATACATACTTGTGTTCTCGTGATTTGTTAAGAGAGGTACGTAAATACAAGCGGTAATGGTGATTTCTGCAGTTTCCCAGAATCTCATAATTTGCAATATTTTTTGTTCCAGGTTAGCTATTCTTTGGCACAACTTACAAAGACTCTGCTAAACAAAGACCGAAAGGAGATCATACTGCATCATATTCCTAGAATGTTCCAAAAATCATAATTCCTCATGGAACGGGTACATTTTTAGCTTTAGTTTTTTTGTGTATTTTGTTGTTAGAGTAGTTTTAGTATTGCAGCTAATGCTGTTTTATGCTAGACTACTATTAGTGTTGTTATATTCTCCTGTTAGGTCGTTTACTTATCATATGCGTAAATAGTTAGCTGAAGAGGTTGTGATTAATAAACCTCTTAACCAATGTTTTCTTGAATTTTCTGATCTTTATTTCTTGACTTTAGTCTTCTGTTCGAAAATTGAGTTCTCCTATTTTCATTTATGATACGAAATAATAATTGAATGTTTCTCATTCTTGGAAGAAGATAATTATTATCAAAGGTTTGGTATGCAAGGGAGGCAGTTCAAAAAATTAATGCAACTAGTAATCTCAATAAAATTGTTATAATACATGTTCTACAAAATTGTATTAAGAGAGAGCATCTGCGTGTGAGATTTGGTCCTTTTCTTTCGCAGTTGGCTGGCAATTCATGGTTGTGAACCTCTAAATTGTTGTGCGACAAAATTTACCACTCACACACATCATTTTCTTTTATTTATTCCATTGCAAAATGTAAAGATGGACCATACAATTTTTCAGCTATGTCAACCTCTTCTTACTGAGACATAAGAAAACATGCTATCAATCCACTTCATTAATAGTCTAGCAAAGACTTAACTGATTTATGCTAACCCTGTATGGATTATCTCACTGGGTTGGGGAATAACGCTATTGACTTTAACGAACTGAACTACCCCAGGCATCTCTTTGACTCACTTAAACTGGAATCAACAGATAATACATCTTATGACTGTTTCTGAAAAGATATAGGTCTATCACTACGTCAAAATTTGCTTCAGACGACGGAGAAAATCCATCGTCTGATAAGTGCCAAAAACTGTCGCCTATGGCCCTGCTGTCTGATGATATGCTTGAGACGACAGTTTTTTTGTGTCGTCTGAAGTGATATTAGACGACACTTCCGTTATTAAAACTGTCATCTGATAAGCTGAAAACTGTCGTCGAATGTACTCTTTTACTACAGTTTTAATTTTTAGTGTCGTCTGATGTACTCTTTTACGACAGCTTTAGTTCTAATTGTGTAGTGGAATGGTAGAAGTAACTACACTTTTTTCTTAAAACTGTCGTCTCTTTTCATTGACTTTGATAACGCCAACATTGACTCGACCGTTGGAATTTGAATTTTTTCTTTCCTGTATATGTATTTTTATGTATTTGTTTACGTATTTAGATATGTATTTGTACGTATTTGCACTATTCCTGCCCAGAATGCAAATCTGGGTATTTTGCCCAGAAAGCATCCATTCATCCAACATAAAAAACCTATTAACATACATTCAACATTCCTGCAAACCTGTTAACATATCTATATTCATTCATCCAATATCAATCCATCCATGGCAATCCAAAATATACAAAAGACATAGCTACTTAACATAGTGCAACTTCTTTAAGTTGCACATACATAATCCACCAAACAGCTATGCCATTAATCCATTTACATTTCTGCTAAGAAGCAAAAAAAAACCTACATGAACTATGGGCTTATACTAAAATCAACAAAAATCCTCAGTAACTATGGGCTTATACTAAAAGCAACAAAAATCCCTAACTACACAATTTTCATAACAGATGAAAAGATGTAGTATCCTTCATGTCATCTGGAACAATCAAACTACCTGATTCCCATTTACACCACGGCCAATGCCCTCCCAATGCTGCACTACTCTTCACACAATGGTCCTGAAGAAGGTTATGAACTTTTTGCCATGCCCGAATTCTCTGTAGGTTCCAATAAAAAAGAAGTCTTTAATTACAGGTTTCGTGATTGTGGAATAGGCAGGTTAATAAGTTAATAACAAACATTGGATAAGCCGAAGCCTAATCATATCCAAATTTGGTTAAGATTTAGATTAATTGAATAAGATTCACTATTAAATTTATGATATTTTTGGATGAAAAACTTCTTGCAAGATTATCGCTTGCCATTACATAAATGCTACATTCCCTTTTTGCAAAGAGACGAAACATTTATACAACAGTTGTAAGTGATTCAGAACAAAATGCAGAAAGGAATATATAGTTAGCTGAAATGGAGAAAGGATCTCGCTTACCCCATAGATCTGTAAGGCTGACTTCATGATCTGATGCCAACCAATAATCATCATTGGCCTGCAAACAGAATTGTCATACACAAATTGGTTAGTTAGCTTCACCATGACCAGTTCCAGAATACATATTTATGTAAAAGCACTAACAAAACCCCATTCGACCAATATACTCAGAAATCTGACCACTAGCAGAAACTGCTATGAACAAAACCCCTGTGTTAGAAGTAAACAAAGACAACATGCTTAGCAGTAAGAATAAGAACAAGTGACTAGAATCCTACCGCTTTCGACCAATATACTCAGAAATCTGACCACTGGCTATAGCTCCAACCATAGCACCCACATTCGACAATGATCCGAAAAGCAAAAAACTAATCCATAAAATAACAGTTAGAAACTTCAACTACACAGAAAACAACCCAATATCCAAACTTCCATTCAAAGCAATGAGATTCAAACCTTGGATAATGTCAGCCCAAGATCCTTGATGATATCCAGACTTCACAAAACAAAACACAAAAATGTCAATCACACACAAAGAAGATGAAAGCCATAGGAATTTCAGCCACATATGAAACATACTCCTGAACCTAATATGAAATATATCCTTTTCAACCACATTTGTCTCTTTTCAAAATATACAAAAACAGAAATTCAATACACTTAACCAATGATATAAACATGATATAAACTCATGATATAACCATGATATAACCAATGATATAACCAATGATACAACCATCTTCTTAGAGATAAACATGATATAAACTCATAATACAAAGTATTCGATCAGATGGCAGACCCGATCAGTTACCAATCCTTAGGCAATGTTCTATTAACTCCATGAAAAAGCAGACCATAGCAACAACCAAAGGATACCTTCTTCTTTCATACTAACACCTCCAAGCATCCCCAAATTATCGTAGACATTCTTTAGCTAATGATGTTGCCATTTGCCTCCTACTTTGTCATTCTTCACCCTAAATTCAACATGCTGGATTGGGAAAATTTAACAGTAATAATATATGCATTCACATACTTAAAAACAGAACTTATATTAAGTTTTTAACTTTATCCAATTCAAAGCTTTTCTCTCAGACATTTGGACAAACACCTAGTGGGCATAGTAGTTTCCAAAGTTCGCAACAAAACCCAAATTTCCACACCACCAATTACATGGAAAGAATCACACACCTTACGTTCATGTAGCCAGAACTGGAACCCAACTGAGAGGAGGAGCTGTACATCACCAGCCGCTTATTGAAGCGCTGATCACTCACCAACAATAAAAACATGGTGACGAACAGAAGGGTAAGAGACTCAATGTAAAGCAAGATCATTCAGAGGGCGTGAAAGAACCACGAGTATCGGCAGATCCAGAGTACGTGTTCAAAGGCTGTCGAACGTTGCAGTCGCATTTGTCCAATGAAGGCCAAAATTCCATCCGTGATTAAAGAAATTAGCAATTAATGAGGTGAACAACAAAAAAATTATGAAAATTGAGACGAACAGAAGCATAAATTACAATACCCAGACGCAGAACGTACAAAATTGAAATTCAAAATAATTAAATGCAAAGTAAACAAAGAGAACCTCGAGGATTGGCGACTGAACTACCCACCCAACTATCTGATTCGTGGGTCATCTTCTCCGAAGAAAAGGTTGTGGCAATCGTGGGCCTATCTAAGAGCCTAGCGTGCAAGCCGGCAGCAAGGGTTTTGTTGACGGGGATGAATGTTGACGGGCGCACTAGTGGAACTCCTAAATACGCTTCGCTCGGCTCTCCAAGTGCCTGAATGTCGACCCGCAAGCCCAGAATGAGGGTTTCGTGGACGGAGAAGAACGGCGACGGATGCGGTAGTGGACCTCCGAAGTACTCTTAGAACGCCTGAATGTCGGCGAGCAAGACGACGATGAAGGATTCGTTGACGTCTCTGGGGAGCCGACACGCTTCTCTCAAATCGTTGAGTGAATTGAAATAAGCACGGACTCGAGATTTAGGGTTTATAAACCGGATTCGAGATTTAGAGTTTGTAAATCTGGATTATTGGTGAAGTATGGGAACTAATTGTCGATAACAGGTGCCGTCAACTGAATTTGAGATTTAGGGTTTGTAGATCTGGGTATATCGGTGAGGTGGGTTTGTAGATCTGGTTTTTTTGGTGAGGTATTGTCAAGGTTTGAAATATCGGAAATGTCGACCGATATGTCGGCGACAAGTCGGTTTTTCCTGCCTCCGACATGGAAACGGGGGGTGAAGCCTATATCTTCACCCCATGTCGACGATTTTGGCCAAAATCAGTGAAATATCGGTGATATCGGCGAGATATCGGTGATTTTAATGCTTTAACTTAAAGCAAGGTGCTTGATTAAAGACCTCATCGGCGACCTTCAGAAGCTCCTCGAGCCCGGTTGTCATCACCTGGTTTTCGATGCACTCAGCTCTTTAGAGAGCTCAAAGTGCAGAGAAAATGTGTTTGGAGTGTTCATTATCGCGTTATCTGAGATGGGTCTTGTTGAAAAAAGCCTTGTGGGTGTTCCGAAAGATTGGGTTTTTGCCCGCAATTCGGGCTTGTAATGCGCTCCTGGATGGATTTGTGAAGGCGGGTGATAGAACCCTAGAATCTACCAAGCATTATGCAGAGAGAGTAGAGAGAATAAACTGTATTTTCAATTCATCAATTAACAACTGATTTGTTACAGGAAGGAGAAGAGCTTTTAGCTCGATCGGTTACAAACCGATCAATTCTGTTACAACATACAGCAGCTGCTTAACAGCTTGCCTCCCACGTGTCAATCTATTATTTCACTAATCTCAACAGAATATACTCACTTAACAGAATCCTAACATTACCTCCCCCTTCGAAATCATTCTTGTCCTCAAGAATGAGCTGGGAAGTCTGGAAAGCGAAGGAAAAAATCATCATAATCTTCCCATGTAGCAGCCTCTGTAGGCAAACCTGTCCACTTGATTAAGACCTCCACGCCAGCGGCGTTGCCTTTCTTACACAGTCGGCGTTCCAGAATAGCCTCAGGGGAAACAGCAACAGTAGGATCAGCTAGCATCAAACCATTATCAGTGACTAAGGGCAATTTCTGTAGGGGTACTGCACTTGCACCCAGATGCCTTTTAAGACAGCTCACGTGGAACACCGGATGGATTTTGGAGTCTGATGGCAGCTGCAACCGATAAGCTACTGCTCCAATCTTCTGTAGAATTTTGTAGGGTCCATAAAAGCGAGGCTGCAACTTATGGAAAGGGTGAGCCGACAAAGACTTCATCTGATATGGTACCAGCCTAAGATAGACCATATCTCCCACTTCCATGGTTCTTTCGGTCCGGTGCTTGTTGGCTTGGACCACCATTCTGTTTTGTGCCAATTCTAAATTGTGCTTTAGCAATGATAGGATCTGATCTCTTGTAACCAAGGATTGATCCACAGAATGCAACTTCGTGGTGCCTGCTTCATAAGTCAGTAAGGCTGGAGGGGGGTAACCATATAGAGCCTCAAAGGGAGTAAGCTTAGTGGCCGTATGGAAGGAAGTGTTGTAACTCCAGGCTGCCCAAGGTAGGAATTCAACCCACCTCCGAGGTTGCAAGCTGCAGTAGCAACACAAATAAGTCTCTAAACACCTGTTGAGAACCTCTGTTTGGCCATCTGTCTTAGGGTGATACCCGGAGCTCATGCACAGCTGCGAGCCACTTAATTTGAAAAACTGTTTCCAAAAGTCACTTACAAATATCGGATCCCGATCACTGACTATAGTAGAAGGCATCCCATGCTTAGTAGAGATTGTATCAACAAAGAGCTGAGCTACAGAAATAGCGGTGTAAGGGTGACTTAATGCCATGAAATAACCATATTTAGTGAATCTGTCCACTATCACCAGGATAATAGATTTTCCTGCACATTTAGGCAAGCCAGAGATAAAATCCATTGAAATATCCGTCCATGCTCTATCTGGTATTGGAAGAGGGTTAAGTAACCCGGGTGGAGCTAAAGTTTCATACTTGTGCTGCTGGCATATAGGACACTCGGCTATTAAATTTTTAATATCACCCTTCATACCAGTCCACTGGAATTGTCGAGTCATTCTTTTATAAGTTTTCAGATAACCAGCATGTCCGCTTGATGGGGTAGAATGATTCTCATCGAATAACCTTCTCCGCCAAATAGAATAAGGGCTGAGCACAATGCGATGCTTATACCTGAGAAAACCGTTATCAAACTCATACTTGGACAGCGAGTTATCATGTGCACCAGTAGCTATGAATTGTTGAACTTCTGCCCTTTTTTGTTGAATCCATTGGTCTCTCTCTAAGTGCCTACGCAGATCATCCATCCAACCAAAATAGGGATAGGAGATGGCATTTAGAGAGGGGAGTGCGTCTTCTTTCAATGTAGTAACCTCATGCATTGTGGATTGAGTCAATGCGTCTTCTTTCAATGAGGTTACTGCATGCACTCGGAGTGCCTCTTCTTGCAATGGCGCATCCCCATGCATTACTAAGGTCGAGGGTAATGCTTCTTCTTTCAACGGGGTAGAGCCATGCACTCTGGATAAGGCGTCCGCTACCACATTTTCTGTCCCCTTTTTGTAGTGAATCTCATAGTCAAATCCTAGAAGTTTAGTTACCCACTTTTGTTGGAATGGTGTGGCTGCCCTTTGTGTCAAGAAATATTTCAAGCTACAATGGTCAGTCTTAATGATAAAATGGCGCCCTTGTAAGTAATGCTGCCACTTCTTAACAGCATGGACAACTGCAATTAACTCCCTCTCATATGTTGATAGAGCTTGATTTCTAGGACCAAGGGCTTGACTAGTGAAAGCGATAGGCCTTCCTTCTTGGTGTAGCACTGCCCCAATACCCGAGTTGGATGCATCACTCTCTATTACAAACGGCTTGCTGAAATCTGGCAAAGCAAGGACCTGGGGTGACTGCATAACCGCCTTGAGCTGCTCAAAAGCTGATGTAGCTTCAATAGTCCACCTAAACCCGTCTTTTTTGGTCAGAGCATACAAGGGCTGGCAGATTGTTCCGTAATGTGGTATAAACTTCCTGTAGTATCCCGTTAATCCCAAGAATCCACGCAGCTCCTTCACATTTTTGGGTAATGGCCAGTTAGATATAGCTTGGATCTTTGACGGATCCGCAGCCACACCTTCTCCAGACACTATATGACCCAAGTACTCCACTTGAGAGTGACCGAATGCACATTTGGACATCTTCACAAAGAGTTTATGTTGCTGCAGCACTTCGAAAACCAACTTGAGATGTGACAAATGATCCTCCCATGACTTGCTGTATATGAGAATGTCATCAAAAAACACCAAAACGAACTTCCTGAGGTAGGGTTTAAAGACTTCATTCATGAGGCTTTGGAAAGAGGCTGGTGCATTTGTCAAACCAAATGGCATTACAAGGAATTCGTAATGCCCTTCATGGGTTCTGAAAGCTGTTTTCTCCACATCATTAGGGTGCATACGGATCTGGTGGTAGCCGGACCTGAGGTCAAGTTTTGAGAAGAACTGAGCCCCAAAGAGTTCATCGAGTAAGTCGTCGATCAAAGGAATAGGGTATTTGTCCTTTATAGTAAGCTGATTTAATTGGCGGTAATCCATGCACATTCGCCAAGTACCTTCTTTCTTTTTAACAAGTAGAACCGGTGAGGAGAACGGGCTATGACTAGCGCGAATGAATCCAGATTCCAGGAGCTCCTTAACTGCCTTTTCAATTTCAGTCTTCTGCATTGGTCCATATTGGTACGGCCTCGCACTAGGTGGTAATGCATTATCAACCAAGGGTATTCTGTGATCATGTGCCCTGGAAGGTGGTAACTCTGTAGGAGTCTTGAATACTTCAACAAACGTGGACAAAACTTCATCTAATGCTCTCTGTTGGTCCTTAGTCAAGTGAGGCTCTTTGTTGTCTTCAATGGACTGAATTCCACACAGTATCATACCCCAATTAGTTGACTGCAGCAGTTTTTGTAGGTGGTGAACACTGCTGGGTTCCAAGAAGCTGTCCATTTTTTCATTTTGGATACTAGTGAGGCAATGACCTATCCCTTGGTGTTGGAAGACCATGGTGAGCTTGACAAAGTCCCACAGAACAGGGCTGACAGTTTGTAACCATTCAACCCCAAGAACGACATCACATCCCCCCAACGGTAGTGTATGCAAGGTAACTAAGGACTGGTAACTCCCCATTGCTATTGGTAAGTCAGCACAAACGCCTCGACTTCGAACACGACCCCCATCTGCAATCATGACTTCAAATTGAGGTTGTGTGTTGATCTTCCACCCCACTCTCTTAACCAAGTTGCTGTCCACAAAATTATGGGAACTTCCAGAATCTAGAAGGATGATCACTGGACAATTTTTGATGTAGCCTCTCACCTTCATGGTCTGAGATTTGCGAGAGGGTGTACCATAAAGAGCACAAGCTGTGATCTCAAATATTTCCATGTGTTGCAGCTCTAAACCATCATTAGCATCAACAAATTCATCCTCCCCCGAATCAGGAAGCACCACATTGATCATGAACAGATGCTTGCAAGCATGACCTCTAGTGAATTTGTCATTACAATGGAAACACAACCCTTGCTGCCTTCTCAACTGAACCTCTTCTGGGGTTAATTTTTTCATAGGAGGACCTAATGGTTTGGCCTGAATTTCAGGCTTAAAGTCCCTAGCATGCCTATCAACACTATCAATCCTACCAGCTCTAGCATTGCTAGCAGCATTATCAACATGGGCAGAAGTAAAAGGCACAAATTTAGAATGAGTAGAGGTAGAGAGTGTACCCTTTCTCCATTCTGTCAGAACATTCAGCTTGGCAGTGTACTGGTGAGCAAACCCCATAGCTTCATGAACCGAAGTAGGCCGCTGGAGCCGAACATCGTGTTGAATCTCGGGCTTCAATCCTCCAATGAAACAACTGAGCTTGAGGTCACTGCTCAATTTGGGAACCTGATTACCAAGACGCCTAAATTGCTTGACATAATCATCCAAAAGCCCTGTCTGAGTCAATTTGAACAGTGCTGAAGCAGGGTCGACGAACTCATGAGGACCAAATTCTTGAACAAAAACCCGAGAAAATTGACCCCAATCAGAAAAATTGTGGATACAGTCAAGGCTTTGGAACCATTGTTGAGCATCGCCATCAAGGTTAAACGACACCAGGCGAACCTTCTCCTCCGACGGCGTCTGGTAGTAATCGAAGAACCGTTCAGCTCGGTAGACCCAAGAAACCGCGTCGTCGTCGTCTGTAAAACGCGGGAACTCAACCTTCTGGTACGGCTGACGAACAGCGCGGCCGTCGCCGCCTTGGCCGGCGACAAAGCCCCCAGCGTCGGGAACCTCCTCTGGTGGCGGACCATAGCCATGGCGTTGCTCCGGTCGGCGGCCGGCGACGGTTTGCTCGATCTTCGCATCAAGATTGCGGATCAAGAGCTCAAGCGATGTGAAGGCAGCGGACCAGCGCTCATCGGCGGCGGTCAAGCGATCGCTGACGGCGGCGAAACGCGACTCGATCTGCTTATCCATCTGCTTCGGGCGGGGCATAAGATCGGGACTCTCCGGGATCGAAATGGTACTGATACCAATGATAGAACCCTAGAATCTACCAAGCATTATGCAGAGAGAGTAGAGAGAATAAACTGTATTTTCAATTCATCAATTAACAACTGATTTGTTACAGGAAGGAGAAGAGCTTTTAGCTCGATCGGTTACAAACCGATCAATTCTGTTACAACATACAGCAGCTGCTTAACAGCTTGCCTCCCACGTGTCAATCTATTATTTCACTAATCTCAACAGAATATACTCACTTAACAGAATCCTAACAGCGGGTCGGGTAGGATTGATGTGGGAAGTTTATGGTGAGAGGGTTCTCGTGGATTTTCACCTGGTGTTGTCACTTATGGTGTTTTGATTGATGGTTGTTGTCAACAAAGTTATATATCGAATGCGCGCCAACTGTTTGATGAAATGCGTGAGAGAGGGATTGAACGGAGCGTGGTGATCTATACATCGCCAACTGGTGTTGTATCGTGCTACGCTAGGTGACGGGTTGCAGCCGAATATTGTCACATGCGGTATTATGATCAATGCACTTTGCAAAGTTGGTCAAGTCATTGCTGCAAGGAGCTTTTTCGTGTATATCATGACCAAGTTTGGTGTTGTCCCTAATTGTTTTGTGTATAACACTTTGATTGACGGGCACTGCAAGGCAGCTCTTTTTTCGAAAGCTATGGATTTGAAATCAAAGATGGAGATGTGTAGTGTTTTGCCTGATGTTGTGACTTACAGCATAGTGATTAAGGGACTGTGTACTGTTGGTAAATTGGAAGAAGCAAATCACTTATTAAAATAGATGAATCAAGAGGGAGTGATTGCGAATTCTGTGACCTATAATTCACTAATTGATGGGTATTGTAAAGCAGGAAAAATGGAAAATGCCTTGGAGGTGTGCTCTCAAATGACCGAAATTGGTATAAAACCAAACGTTATCACCTTCTCTATTTTGATATATATGCTTATTGCAAGCGGGGGAACATGGGAGCTGCTATGGGATTGTATTTCGAAATGGTGGCTAAAAGCCTTGCTCCTGATAGAGTAGCTAACACAGCTTTGATTGATGGACATATTAAAAGCAGTAACCAAGTTCTTTTGGGGTATGAGATGCCATGGTTTGAGACCAGATGAAATAACTTACAATGTCATGTTGAATGAGCACTTTCGAGCCAAGCATACGTGTGATGTGATGATGTTGCATGCAGATGTGATAAAGATGGGGTATCGTCCCTAGTTCATATATGTTCGAACCTAAGCTAGGGGTTACCGAGAAATAGGTGATGTAAAAATCAACCTACGATATGTTCATCGATATATTCTTATCGTATCATCGAACATTTTAGGATATTTATTAGTTTTAAACATGCATTGTGAGATAATTAAACACTTCCTACAGTTTCATTCAAGATTTCCAATTTTTTAAGCTGATTTCCATCAGTTTCTTTGAAGGTCATCGATATCGACATCGATATCCAAAATATCTGTCGATATATCCGTAAACTGAGCTATCGATATTTTTGTCGACATCGATATTTTAAACCTTGGGTATTGTATGGGTCTGTTCGAACAAGAGAGAGGAGAAATAATGCGGGTGTCGAATGGATTGGACAAAGCTTTAGTGAAAAACATGCTAAAGTTGGAGTCAGAATGAAACTAAGCCAAATTTTTTGGGGGGAATTTTACCGCTTATTTTTAGATAGAACAGACGACAGTGTTATGTTTAAAATTGTCGTGGAAAGAAATAGCAAAAATTGGAGTGTTGGATATTGAGCTATCAGACGACAGTTTTTTATAATCAGACGACAGTATAATACGAAAGTGTCATCTGAGTTGTGTAGTCTGATGCTTGTTTTGGCGTAGTGTATCTTTCCGCATCTCGACTCAATTAAACTGGAATCAATAGATATGTGCCACTGGACTTTCAATCCCACTTCGATTTCGATACGGAGGTTGGGCATCCATTAGTTATGTGATGACACGGTTGAGTGTTCCAAGGAGCATGTCTAACTACCTCATGGATAGCATCCACAAGACACTAAATTAGCCTAGAGCTGCTTGCATCTTTTAAGCGCTATAGACAGCTAGCCCTGCACAGGAGACAGGAAAGAGGCTAACTAGGACCGATGGGAGGGAACTGGTTTGCTTTTCCCCTGACTGGCTTTCTTGCCTGGAATGACTTCTGTAAGGAAAGTATTAGAGAAGATACTGTGTTAAAGTCCGTAAGTCCGAATCCTAGTTATAGTTGGATTCGGAAGTGTTTTCCTTGTACCACAAGTAACTGTAATATGGGCTGCGGCTCATGTAGTTTCGTAACCCTAGCTTAGCCGCCTCTCATGGCCTTGTATAAATTGGTGTACTTACGTTGATTGAATGATATTGAGATATACAGTTTCCACATGGTATAAGAGCTCATGCAAAAATCAATCCCTCCCTCCCTCCCTTTGTGTGTTTATTGTTTTCTTTTCTTCATGGATTCCTCGACTTCCTCCTCCTCCTCCCCCTCTCATGTTCCCAATCTTGCTACCCTTGTTACTTCCAAGCTTAGTGACACCAACTACCTTCTTAGGGAAAGTCAGGTCAAACTGTTTCTGTATGGCCAGAATCTTTGGCGTTATGTAGATGGCTCCTTCTCTTGTCCCCCTCTATGGAACTCATGTTTCATTTGAGTGTTCTTCCCCTCACATGCTGACTAAGATCAGTGGTAATCTATGGGGAAAAACTCTACAAGCGAGTCCTTTGATTCTTATCTGTTTTATGATTATCTTTGGAATTCTGAGAATGGACACCACCTAAAAGGTATATCTGGTTTGAATCTAATCTTTGCTTTTCAGGGTGCTAGGGCACAAAGAGTAGAATACCTTTTACTGCATGCTTTCCACGCAAGGAAGTATATTCTTTCAGACAAGATTCCTCATTTTAAGGAAACAAAGTTAACAAAACGGAGGTTAAACAACAGTGATGCTAAGGGAAATGCTGATGAATTGGATGTAAATGATGATAATATAGATAGGGATGCAAAGAATAAAAGTGGAAAAGCCAAGAAAGGCCCTGCCTATGTAGGTGGATTGGTCTTGGAGCCAAAAAAAGGTCTATATGACAAGTATATCTTACTTCTGGACTTCAATAGTCTTTACTCGTCTATTATACAGGTTTGTCTGATTAGCACTTTTGATATGACTTAAGTTTTCTCATATTACCATTGTTTTTCTGCATGCTTTTAATTTGTTTCTTCTCCCTGATGTAGAGGTGACAGATTTAACAATTTTTTTTAGCATTAAAACTAATATAATTTTACAGGAATACAATATATGCTTCACAACAGTAGAAAGATCTGAGGAAGGACTCGCTCCTCGTTTACCATATGCCAAAAAACCTTGACTTCTACCTGAGGTATCATATCATTCATAATAATGAGCTTTTATTTATTGACACTGTACAATTTAACTCAAGCATATTGTTTCGGAATGACATATCTGGTAGAATATGGACTTGTATGCCTCATATCCTTGTTCCCATTATCTTTCTTTGAAGAAATTAGGTGCAGATATGTAATAACTTTTTCCATTACTTTGCAGTTGTTAAAAGACCTAGTTGAAAGGAGGAGAAATGTGAAGAAATGGATGAAGGCTGCATCTAGTCTCAAAGTTCAGCAACTTGACATTCAACAACAAGCTCTAAAGCTGACTGCTAACAGGTTTGCTTTTACCTTTTAGGCCTTTTATTTTGTTGTTCTCACATTGATTACATATTAGTTTTCTTTCTGTATATAATAAATTTATGTGTGTGTATGAGTCTAGTATTGCTGTATGTATGGATGCTTGGGTTTTCAAACTCAAGATTTTATGCAAAGCCACTGGCGGAATTTATAACACTGCAAGTAAGAAAGATATGTTTACTCTAGATTATAGTTCAACTCTATTCGGTGTTTACACCAAATGCTTCTATTTAATATTAAGTAAGTCCCATTATCGTTTTGCAGGGGAGAGATTCTACAAAGTACCATTGATTTGGTTCAAAACAAACTTAGAGGTAATTTCTGGTATATCATAATAGAAGTGATGAATACATCTGGAGTTATTGTAAGTTCTCAACTGGCTGTCAAGATTTAGGTTTTGGAGGATTTACCTCTTTTACTTTGTTTGGCAGGTGATCTACGGTGATACAAATTCAATAATGATTTACAGTGGACTGGATGATATTGCAAAAGCAAAATAAATTGCGCAAAAAGTCATTCTAGAGGTGATGCTTTAACCTTGAAACTTCTAACTTCTAACCTTTCCTATTAATAAGAATCATCTTTGTAATCAATTTGAATGGCATATCTTGCATAGTGAAGAAGAGAGCTTCATTCTTTAACGCGACCTTCAAAAGACCATAAATATTCTTGAAGAGAGACTAAAATCTATTATTTCATACATTTTATGCAGAAAATTAAATTGCATAGAATTTTTCCATAGATATCTTCGACCACACTGCAAGAATTTTTTCCATTAAAGTAGACCTTTACCTGGATCTTTGTAGCATCTGCATATGCACATTAGTTACCTCCTTTCTGTTTATACTATGCTTATCTATTGTACTGGGGATGATTTGCCTTTCTCCTTGTCTCTATGTTAACAAGAAGTATAGATGCTTAGAAATTGATCTTGACGGTTTATTCAAGAGGATGCTACTTTTCAAGAAAAAGAAATATGCAGATGTTAAGGTGCAATTCAAGAATGAGACTCCATACGAGGTACAATAAAATTTCAAGATACTGGGTTAAGTTAATTCTTGGGAGACAGTCCATCAAAATTGTATTTTTTTTTCGCAGGTCATTGAACGTAAGGGCCTTGATATAGTTCGCCGAGACTAGAGCTCACTATCAAAGGACCTGGGAGATTTCAGCCTATGTCAAATTTTGTCAGGAGGCTATGTTTCATTTTAGCGTTCTTTTTACAATATGGTCAAGCTTATGTTGTGCAAAGGTTACTAATCACTTGCTTTTGTGGCTCATATGCTTACAGGACATGTGAGGATGTTGTTGAATCAATTCATGACTCTCTGATGAAGGTGTATCCAGGGTTCTTTTCATTTTTTACGTCGGGTCAGATGGTTCATTCATTCATGCATTTATTTCATAAGTTTAACCTCAGAGGTATGTAGGGGAAAGTTAGAAGGCAGTGGTTGTGTTCAAGATCCTTGAGGATTGGAACTGATACCTAGGATCCAACTCTCATTGTCAGCAAGATGCTTAAAGTTATTTAGTAATTTCCTTGTAAATTAGATTCCTAATATGCTATATGATCAAGCAATCGAGTTGACTTCTGCTCTCATAATTTCAAACAGGTGCAAGAGGATACAAGGAAAGGACAAGTAGCCCTTGAGAAATATGTTATCACCAAGACAATGACTAAACCACCTCATGTCACATCCTGGGACCGCTCCGCCGTGGCATGATATTGTCCACTTTGGGCACCCTCCGCTCTCACGGTTTTGTTTCTGGGAGCTCATGAGCAACTTCCCAGTAGGTCACCCATCCTGGGATTGCTCTAGCCTCAACTCACTTAACTGCGGAGTGTAGGATATTTTATGATTGGCTATCCTTGTCACAAAAACATTGTAAAGAATGTAACAAGCTCAATTAGTCTTTAGGTTTTATTTCTAGATTTTAGGAAATTTGAAGAAGCTTGGAAGTTGTGAAGATAGATGATGATTGAAGATGCATTCACATTTAGGATTCATTTGCATTAATATTTTGTGTCAAAAACTGGTCCTTATGTTTTCTTGTCAAAAACGTTTTCAAAACACTTTAAGGTTTTTCACTTGTTCCTACAAGAATAAGGAATTCAGTTTTTCTGTGACTAGTCGTCTTCTTCCTGCACGTGAAGTTGACTGCTTTATCTGACAGTTGATTAAACAGCCCACTCTATTAACCGCTGGTCAGTCAACTGCACCCCACTCAGTCGGATTTGCCTAGGTTAATTTAAAAAGAGAGTTTAAGGTTTAATCCTAGCCGTCCATCTCTTATCTCTTTGTGTCTATATAAACACAACTTCATCTTCAATAACGGCTAGGGTTTTCAAGCTAAAGATTTCATAAATTTTCTGAAAAACTCTCTTTGACTAGCTGCATTTTTCCTCTCCGGTTCTTGCTTGCCTTCTTGAGTGCCTAGTTCACTTACATAGAAGCTTTATAAGAAAATGAGGATAGCTAGTATTTGAATCTTGTTTTCAAAGTTGTTTTCAATAGAAATCACATTAAGCAAACTTTGAAAGAAGGTTCATCTTTCCTAGTTCGGCTTGTTTTAAAGTTTCTATACTTTGAGTCGAGTTAGGAGTGTGCAACACTTGTCCTCCATGTTCATACATGTTTGTAGACGGTGTTGAGTATTAGAGGTCTCTGACCTTAGTAGGTTTGCTGCCCAGTTTATAGCTGCAAGCATCAAACACAGCCACGGTTTATTTCCTGCAAATTTACAACTTTATGGAAATAAGTCTGTGACTGGTCACAAATCATCACAGTATACATTTTCGGTGCCACGTTAGAGGAATACTTGTGTATGTCCTTGTAGCGTGTTGACCAAGCAAGGATCCACTGGAAGTGAAGTGATTGAGAAGAAGCCGCACGAGGGACTGCTGCATCTAAGTTAGGTAACTAGATATTGAGCTTGGTCTGAACCTTGTATTGGGCATCTTTTGCCATTTCATAGTGGAAGGCCGGTCTTCTGATAGACCCCCAGTTTTTTATCCTTTTGTGGATTTTTCCGGGTACCAAAACTCTGTGTCCATCTCTGTGTACTGTTAAACATTCGGCTAAACTAAAATTGGATTTAATTTTGCACAAGTTCACTTAACATGCAAACTGGATAATTCTGCCTGACTGGTCATCTTAACTGCTGCATTAGAAACGCTGGTTTGATATAGTTGTAGTTGTGGATAGCTCACGAATATCAAACTCACTGATTTCGTTGAGGACCTAAATTGGCATTGCATATGAGTGTTGTTGATCAAAGCACAAGCATCCACAAGTAATATTCATCAAGTACTTAATCTGTTAAAGTTCATCACACTGTGACTGGTCATCTGTGTGATCTGTTTGTGTGTTTGTTAAACAAAAGGGAATTAATTTTAAAATACCCCCTTCATTGCCAACCTGCACGGAGTTCCCATCCCCTCCGAAGCCAGTGAGCCCCCAAGAGGCCTCGTGTTAGGTAGAGGTGGGCATGTACATATAAGGCACATCACCCCCTCTCCGTTGGTCGATGTGGGATGTTACACCTCAAGCATACCTAGATGCCAAAAATCAACCACATGTTCAAGTGAGTTTGAAAAGCATATTTTGAGTCCAGCATTAATTTTCTATCCATTTGTTGTATTGATGCTTCTGCAAACAATCCTAGGTGGTTCAAAGATTGAAGCAAAGCGGTTACTCTATTGGTTTCTCTATTGGTGATACAGTCCCCTATATAATCTATTGTGAGCAGGTTTGTCATTCAGTAGAATGTTATCGAACAACCCTATTTAAACACAAAGCCCTACTTTAACATTTAATTGTTTGTATTCATGTTTACCCTCTCACTTTCTTCCATTTGATGGACAGGAGACTAGTTCAGGTAATTCATTCGGGATTGCTCAACGTGCTAGACATCCTGATGAATTAAAACCAGAAGATGGGAAATGGATGATTGGCATTTAGTACTACTTGTCTCAGCAGGTTGTTTCTGTAGTTTATTTGGTATACCCATTTCGTCATAGTCTATGATCATTCATGTAGTACGTTATATTTTGTCATTGATATCTAAAGTTCTATGTGCAGATTCATCCTATGGTATTACGTCTTTGTGCTTCAATTCATAGTACCAGCCCTGAACGTTTGGCAGATTGTAAACCCTCTAGCACAGCGCCAGAATAGTGATTGTCGATGATGGAGCGACATCCGGACTCCGAGGCCTTCAGTAAAGTTGCTCGACAGATCTATACGAACATTTATGGCCATGGCATCGAGTTACGTTGGGGTCGGGAAGGGCCACTTTTGGGGGGGTGATGAAGAAGAATACCGAAAATGCCCTCAGGAGCAGCATTTTTAGAGTGCACAATTATACCCATGCCCAAATCGGAAGATCAGGACCGCCAATTGAAAAATGGACAATGGGGCGCTTCAATTGGGAGAGTGGCGATTCCGGAAATGCCGGACCCATCGAAAACCCCCAATTTTCAAAATTACCAAAATACCCTTTTTGCTCCATTGAGGACCTAAACGATCGAATTTCGAAATTTTGGCAATTCCTAGCCAAAAGAACATTTTATTCGAGATCAATATCTGAAATCTGTTCACTATTTGAGCTAGTATCAACCTCTGTAGGTTATTTTGTGATTGGCTGTCGTTGTGACAAAAACATTGTAAATTATGTAACTAGCTCAATTAGTCACTAACAAAAGGCACACGTGCTATGCGTGTGTATATAATTTTAGCGTAAATCTTTCTCTGAATTGTAAATAAAGAACGTCTAACCTAATGAGAACAATATATTCATCAAAGCCGCAAAAAAAAAAAAATATTATTCTGATAATTTTACATTGATTATGACATTAACCGCAAATATATAACCAAAAGTTCAACTTCCGAAACAAACTTGCTTAAGTCTTCATGCTGCATGTATCATATATTGTAGAATACTGAGAGCCCTGCACAAAGGTTGAATAAACACCGTTGTGGTACATACTAAAATAGAAAAAGGAGAACCAAACTCAGGTGTGTGGAAGAAAATGATATAACATATAAGTAAGTGAAGAGTCTTAGAGCATCTCCAATGGAGATGTCAAATGCTCCACCTCAGCACTAACGGTAAAAAAAGGCAGATGAAGTTTTCTCCATCTGAAACGCTATAGCTGACGTGGTCCAACGTGGAAAGACGCCTTCATATTCTGCTGCCAGAATTGACGGCGACGCCAATTGTGTGGAAAACTATGCAATACGTATATCATCCTCTTCTCAAGGTGGCTAGGCGAGCTGAGCTCAGGACGTGGTAGTGGATGGAACTGCGGGGGGAGATCTGGGTGGAGAAAAAAGCTTGTTTTCGAACAGCGGCAGAGAGATATGGGTTGATGCAGAAAGCTGAAGAAGAAGATAAGGCTCAAAAGCATTTTTTATTGCTATCCGTTTGAGTTCAAGTTGCACAGAGATGAAGATAAGGCCCCACATGATTTTTAGTGTTGTCCATTTGTGTGCAAGTTGCACTCTTTAATATAAAAAATATATAGTATTATACTAATTGTCAAAATGAAATTAGAATAGAGTAATAAAATAATATTTAAATTTGGCATTTCGGATGGAGGATACATTTTGGTAATATGTCAATTTGCCAACTCAGCTATCAAATTCAAATTTAGTGTTTGAAATTTGGCATATCGGTTGGAGATTCTCTTACAATGCTAATGATATTGCTGGGTTTGACATGATGTGAGAACATCTTTATACACAACATTCCTTGTGTACGCTCTAGGTGGTCCTTCAATGTGACTACTTCTTATTAGGACCTTAGTAGTCTGGCTTGAAACTCCTCTTGACAAAGCTACATAAAGTTGACCATGACTGAACACATGATTAGGGAGGAAGACACCAACATGTGGAATTGTTTGGCCTTGAGCTTTGCTGATGGTTAGTGCAAAGCTTAACCTTACAGGAAACTGCCGACGTATAAAAGAGAACGACAGCTTTACATTCTCTGAAGGCTGTAGAGGAATCCGCGGTAGGAAGACTCTTGTACCCTTAAAATGCCCAGTCAAAATCTCAGCATCAATTAAATTTGGAAAGAATCTACGACATACCAACCTTGTTCCATTGCATAGCCCACTTTTTGGATCAAGATTTCTAAGGAGCATTATGGGTGCACCCATCTTCAATCTTAACTTGTGGGCAGGTAAACCACCTGGTGTTATAGAGTTCAAAAATTCTTGCTGATATAGGTTTCGAGGGTCGTCTTGAACTCTGTCGAAAGAGAAGTAACTCCGTTCTTCCCCAGGAAATGTATCTAGCACCACTTCATTTAGTTTGTCAACATCATCATTCGTTGGAGTGATGATAGCTCTATCAACCATATAACATATGTTAAATGCACGTCTTAGAAGTTCTGCTAAATCTGATTGCTTGCTAATGGAGCATGTGTTTGCAGACAATAAGTCGATAGGAATCTTAAATCGAGAATGTGTTGTCCTTCCTCCAGGCAAAATAGTAGCCGCAATACCCGATGTGGCTGTTGCAATAGCTATAAGACCATCCGTCCTTAATGAAGCGAGAATTGCACGATAGAGGTATGTCTTTCCAGTACCACCAGGGCCGTCTACAAAGAAAGCTGATGATTGCTTATTTGTAACAGCTGTCAAGATTGTGTCAAATGCGCTACGCTGATCATTGGTTGAAGTTTGAATGGAGGTCAAGTCTTCAGGCGGTACATGAACTGACATCTCATCTAAAAGAATTCCCCTATTATCTGTGAGCTGCATATCAATTTGCGGAAGATCATAATCATTGATCCTTTACCATGTTATCTTAACAATCCATTCAAATCTCGAAGCAGTAGATTCATTACAACCCGAATATTTGAGTTCCTGGATGTTGAGTAGTCTTCTCCCATAAATGCATGAAATTCCTCCCACAAATTGCGCACTCCAAGTGGTTCACAATAGACTAATATCGTTACAAATAACCTATGCAACGCAGTTGGCATACTAGTTGTTGTAGCTTCTAATAAATACTGACGAATGCTATCATCCTCCTCCAGCAAACCCATCCGTTCAGCAGCTTGCTTAAAAGTTGAAAATGCAATTCCATTAACTGTAAGAAGATCATCAAATGACCTGGGACCTCTAACATGGTTTAATAGGATACGCAAATAAAATCTCTCACCTTCCCTTGGACATACTGTGTAAATTCTTCCAATAGACTTTCGTTGCGAAACTCTCCTTTGCCATGATTTTGCAGTGCTAATCCATACATAATGTTCAGGGAACTCTCTGTACAGCCACTGCCTTGCAAATGGATCACTGCAATTCATTTGGAAATATTCTGTAAGCATGGTCATTGAGTTAATCGTGTCAGCTAGAATTGCGGGTATTGAACTGTGACTGTAGTACCTGATTTGATGCTGATTTGGAAGATGAATTTGCATTGGGTCTACTGATGGATACATACGACTCATTGGGAAAAAATAGATTTTCCATAAAACTTCTGGAGCACAGACCCATCTTGAGTCTAAGTACTTAGATGCTTCATCACATTCTGGCCTCAAGCGCACTTCAAGAGAAACCCGATCAGGCCCTTTGTAGACATATTTATACAGATATTTGACGGACTTTATGCTGCTACAAACTTCTAGATTTATATGGCAATCATACTTCAATAGCATCCATGGATTATATGGCACAACCCACCTGTTATCAATTTCAACTTCACTATTTCTATCCAGTGCAACAGATCTGCCATCATTGCTGATACGACCGTTTCGTAAAATTCCCGAAAAGCGGTGGAATGACCAAATTGCCCCTGATGGTCAAATGTTGACTTTTTTAAACAGTTAGAAATTACGTATTCAATATTAGACTCCATGCGAAAATCTCGACATTACGAATGCGTCCGAGAAGACGGAATCGGATTTCAAGCTATATCGAAGCCGTGACGGATGAAAAATGGATTTCTCTTGGAGGAGAGTTTGCCACGTGGCAATCTTTGATTTGTAAGTGGGTCGGATGATTGGGGGCACTAGGTTATTAGATCAGGAAGTCGGTTTGGAGTTTCCCAGAACCGAACGTATATTGAGTTCCCCGAAAGCCCCATCGAAGCTTCGTCGTCGGCCACGAGCCTCCGGCCACCGTTTGCATGCGCCACCACCCGAATCATGACCCCCTCGCTACCGTGAACCCAAACCCGCAAGCCGCAGTCGTCGATTCATCGCGGAACACCGGTGACCAACCAAACTCCAAACCCGCAAGCCGCAGTCGTCGATTCATCGTGGAACGCCGGCGACCAACCAAACCACAAACCCGACGCCGAACACCTCAACGATGTTGACTTCACACCGGCCACCAATCGGGTAAATGGAGTCCAGATTCTTCATCAGCTCTTCGAGATGAAGCCGGAGCATCAAACCTCGTCGTCAGAGGCCGTCGGAATCGCCGTCAACGACCCCGAACGGAATTCGAATTTTCCGGCCATTCTTCCGGCCCATTCCGACCGTAGTAAGTTCCGAAAACCCCTCCAATGAATTGCTGGAGTTGTGTAGATAGATTTTTATATAAAATGCATCGAAAACGGTAGAGAATTGGGGAAATTAGAGGTCGCCGGAATCCGCTGCATTTCGGGTTTTTTCCGGCTAACTCTGGCGACGGTGAGTCATGAAATCGTCATTTTTGAGTTCCTGGTGTTCTGTAGATGCTGTTACATGTGGGGGTTGCCGAAAATTGAGTTCGAATCGCCGGCATTTCCCCAGATGCCGGCGACGGCGGTGACGTCATCACCGGCGATGATGTGGACACCACGTGGTGACCCGTGGACGCCACCTCAGCGCCACATGGACGCCACGTGCCACATCACTGACGAGTCAGCGCCACATCAGCTCGCCATTGACCACCAATCAACGCTGTTGACCGATCGTTGACCAAATTTGACCAGCGACCATTTTTAAGGTTTTCGACGTTCCGGATTCAATGACGAAATCCGTTTTGCCATCTGAGATGCTGTTAAATCGCAATTGAGCAAAATATGGGAATTAGGGTTTATATGATTTGAATTCGGATATTAATATTAATTGTGGTTATTGGGATGTTCAGGGTGAACTCATTCCATGGAGATAGCACAACTGGACTGAGCATTCAGGCAATGATGAGGAGTACCGCCTGGTGTCACTGTGAGTGGACGGGTTTGATTTCAATATGTTTTGAGCATGATTTGATTATATATATATATATTCGTATATATATAATTACGCTTATGGATTGGATTTTGCTGGTTTGGATGCATATTGATAACGGTGATTGAGTACATTTATTGGCATACCTTGGGGCTCTTGGGTTGAATTCCTAGTGGGTTCCCTTCCCTGCATACGATGTCAGGGCATTTGGTGGTTCAGTGAATTCCCCTATGTCTTGCTTACTGTCACTGGTGGTTGAATTCCTCAGGTCGGATTAAATCACGGCCGTAGATACTGTATCAGTGAAATGCACAGGTATGCGTATTATGATACCTTAGTGTGCTGCATGCTCATTATAGTATACTAGCCTCACCGCACACGCTTACGCGTGTGCGAGAGGCTTTTTTTTGCATCATGGGCGCTGCGCGCCACATCACGGGCGCTTCGCGCCACATTTCAACGTTCTTGGTATTCGTCTCGCGTTGCTAGGCGTATCTTTTCAATTTTCAATTTGTCTCTAGCATACTTTTGAAAAGATACGCCGAGCAAACGCAGGACGAATACCCAGAGCATTGAAATGTGGCGCTAAGCGCCCGTGATGCAAAAAAAAGCCTCTCGCACACGCGTAAGCGTGTGCGGTGAGGCTAGTTAATATTAATTTGGATTAGTTTGGTGTGTGATTTCAGAAAATTACCAATAGGTTCCCATGATTTTCCCTTATGGGAATAAGAGGTGGGGCGAATAGCGCTAACATAATTATCCATGAAAACAAACAACATATAGCCAGATGGTACTAATAATCCAATTACAAATACATGGATAAAAGATTGTATTGAATGGAACTGTGGATACCTTTGGAAGTGCTTATTAACTGGAATGAAGTAGCACTTCTTTGAATACCACATTCCTTGTAAATACACCTTCTTGACCCACTATTGAGCCTTTTTTCACCAGGACTTTTGTTGTTTCTTTTGATACCCCTCTAGATAAAGCCACATATAATTGCCCATGGCTAAAAACATGATCTGGAAGGTAAATCCCAACATTTGGTATTGTTTGACCTTGGGATTTGTTAATAGTGAGTGAGAAGCTCAATTTCACAGGAAATTGCTTCTTGGTAAGTACAAATGGGAGTCCTGCAGTCTCGGTACTCTTTAGCGGGATTCTTGGTATGAACACCCTAGTTCCTGCACCTTGTCCAGTGAGAATTTCAGCATCAATAATATTTCGGTGACATCCAAGGCAAAGTAATCTTGTCCCATTACACAATCCTAATTTCGGATCAATATTTCTCAGTAGCATGATAGGAGCACCTCTCTTCAATGTCAGCTTGTGCGGAGGCAAACCGCTAATGGAGATTGAGTTTAAGAATTCTGGCTGATACAAATTTCTTGTGTCATCGTCCACTGAATCGAACGAATACATCGTTACTTCATCACCTGGAAATATGCTTATTATTTTTTCATTCAGCTTGTCAACATCTTCATTTGTAGGAGTTATCACTGCTCTTTCCACCATGTATCTTGCATCATTTACATGCTCTTCCAAATTAGGGAAAACTTGACCAATAAATTGATCTATGGATTGCTCATGCTCCCAGGCTACAACCATGCAGTTCAGTATGTTTATCATTTCGTCCAGAACAACTGGTTCCTCCCCATCACCAACGCGAAGCAAATATTCTGAAAATTCTTGATCATTGAGAGATCTCATATTCTGTCTAAGTTTCAAGATTTTGGTTTGTGACCAAAATGATGCTTTCACTATACTCGCTTGGATTAATTGAGACTTGGTGCCCTTCGGGATGACAGGCAAAACTTGTCGAAAGTCTCCTCCAAAGATCATTATTTTTCCCCCCAAACGGTAAATCAATATCTGTTAGGTCTCTGAAAGTTCGATCCAATGATTCAAGGGCATGACGATGCGCCATTGTGGCTTCGTCCCAGATGATTGCCTTTGCCTTGTCTATAAGTTTTGCTAGATCAGATTGCTTACCAATGGAACAGGTGGATGATGCATCTGGAGTGAGGGGAATCTTAAACCTTGAATGAGCTGTTAATCCCCCAGGTAAAATCGTAGCTGCTATTGCAGATGTTGCTGTTGCTAATGCAATGTGTCCTAATATTCTTAAGTTTGCTAAAAGAACACGATATAAGTAAGTTTTTCCAGTTCCACCTGGACCATCCACGAAGAATATCGAGTTCTCACCTCTTTCAATTGCTCCCATTATAGTGGTGTATGCAAACTTTTGGTCATCGTTTAGGCGTTCAATCCCTTGAAGGTCTTCTTCTCCAACAATGATGGACAATTCATCCTCAATGCATCGCGGCACTGGTGATGGTCCATCGACAGTCATCTGAGGCAAATCAAACTCTGTAATATTCTTATGAAATTGCATCAAAAGGCCACTTAATTCCCTTAAAAGCCTGTTGACAGCAACAGTATTTCTTATGTTGGTTGCAGATGCATAATCTTCAAGCATGAAAGGGTGAAACTCATCCCATAATGCACGGACACCAGTAGGTTGACAATATACCAAAATGGTCACAAACAATCTTCGTAAAGCCATTGGCATTCTAATTGTAGAAGCCTCTAGTAAGCATTGGTGAATACTATCATCTCTTTCTAACAATCCGCGAGTCTCTGCTGCTTGCTTAAAAGTTGGGTGGACTATACCTTCAAATGTCATTAAATTTTGAAAGGATGTTGGTCCTCTAACATGGTTAAGGAGGATGCGTAAGTAAAATTTTTCACCTTCAGCTGGTGAAACTGTATATACACGCCCAATAACCATTGTCCGATTCTTCCGTTTCCTCCAAGCTCGGTCTTTGTGAACCCATCTGTAATGTACTGGTATTTCTCTATACACATCTTCTAGCTTCTTCTTCTGTAGAATTGAGAGTGAAAAACTCAGTTAACATTGTCTTTGTCTGCCTCACATCCTCCAAAATTTGACTTATAGTGTGACCTGATTCAAATCGAATTTGGTGCATATCTGGAAGATGTATTTGCAGCCGCTGAACCGTTGGATATATTCGGTACATTGTAAATTTGAATATTCTCCAGAATGCCTCAGGTGCACAAACCCATCTTGCATCCACAAATTGTTTGATTTCATCACATACTGGATCACGTTCAACTTCTAGAGCCACTCTATCTGGACCTTTGTATACGTATTTGTATAGGTATTTGACGCTTTTTATGCTACTACAGATTTCAACATTAATGTGGCAGTTGTAACGTAGCAGCAACCATGGATTATAGGGAATGACCCAGCCGTTATCGACCACTACATTTCCTTGTCGGTCAAGTGGCACAGGAAATTGGTTTGCTCATCGGTGATAAATCGGATAAGAATCAATCCCTTGTACAGTGGCAGATGCAAATGCTTTAGGGTACTTTCTCTTACAACTCCCATTCTTCATACAGGGGCAATGTGGATTATGCCTTCCACATAGACCATGAATCATATGCTTTAGTACCGCATTGTAGAGTTGTAGTTCATCATTTTTGCATGGTATTTCAGCTGTCACAATCTGGTCATAATTCTCTGGGCTATTCAACTTGTCACTTTCAGCTAACATCACCAACATATGCACATGTGGAAGACCCCGCTTTTGAAATTCAATAACGTACGCATATGCAACAACTGTCCCTAATACCCCCTTTTCAATGATATCCACCTTTAGTTCCTCAAGTTTTGCATGGAATATTCTAGACAGTAAGTCTGGACGATCCTGTGGTGTTTGTCCAGGAAGTAATTCTCTCGTAATCTCTTCCGAATTTGGGTTGCATGTCATAGTGATGAAAAGTTCTGGTCTACCATATTGTTGAACTAAAGCCATTGCGTCTTGATACCGTTGATACATATCACGTGGACTCCCAACAAATGATGAAGGCAAAACCATTCTACGTCCAACATTATCTAGTTGAAAGTCACTTTCTTAGTACGGACTTGTAATGAAAATAAATAGTAAGCTAATAATGTGAAGATATGTACCTGCGTTATTTTCCCCAGCATTGAGGCTGTCTCGAAGTCCTTGGTATAGTTCTGCTCAAATTTTGTTTTGATTTGAGCGTAGCCACCTCATTTTTTGTGATTCAATTTTCACATAATTGTCAACTGCAAATTGTTGTAAGAGGCGCCCTCCTCGAAGAAACAATGAAGTATCATCTGCCCTAATCTGAAAAACCAAAACTTAAGTATGCAGTTTAACCTGTTACTGATTACATATTTTAATATAATTTACTATTTTGTACTGACCTATAGTACATATGAATAGTAGTCGCAGCATGTTATTTTCTTTCCCCGATTGTCATGACTATTACTATCCCATCCGTACGATCCATATGGTAACAATAGTGGATACTGCAAAGGATCATAGTATCCGACGTAGTCATAGACATTAGAAAGTTGTCCACCAATTGTCTGAACAATGATATCTCTTCCATTGCGATCAATATTGTCATCACCTCCTACTATGATGGCCGCGACTTGTGATGAGATGGTAGGCTGTATTGGCGTTGATCTTTTGGTTGCTCTTTTAAGATGAGCTTATAGGTTGGCAAATCCTCACGTTGTCCGAGGCTTCTAAATGTATGTACAAATGGATTGAATTGATTCAATAATTGTTGTATCTTCGTAACCACACTGCTATCCAAAGCTTGATTTTCAGACATTCGATTCTCCATTTCATGGTCAGTGTCATATATGTATGATTGAATAAATCTGGGTCTGCTTCCGTCACGTGGTAAGAGAGTACCAATTTTATGATAAATTGCACCCTGGGCACGAAATGTATAAATGCCACGTCCAGTATTTATTCTTTCATCAACATGTACACCCATTGAAGTGAACGCAAACACATGATTGTATGCTCGAATGTTTTGCCTGAAGTGTCTTCCCACAGATGTTTGATCGGAGTAAAGATCCACCATTTCTAGTGGAGATGGTATTGGAGATAAAACTATTTTACCATTCCCACAACACATATAGCTTTTCTCCCTGTGGAATAGTTTTGCTTTACAGTGCTTGCATGTATGTGGTGAGGGTATTTGGCAGGTTACGATCCCCATATTTTCATGATAATCTCTGGCAGAATTGTGATTTCTCCTTACCCTGCATGTGTACCGAAGTAGTTGCACATCATTGTTCCATTCAGCTTCCGAATCAGTGGACATATGGTCAGGTGTTTCCGCCGGTTGTGGATTGTGTCCTTCATCTTCAGAATCAGTGGACATATGGTATGGTACTTCTAACGGTTGGGCATCATTGTGGCTTTGGTTTCCAGAATCAGGTAATATATGGTCAAATATTTCTGGTCTATGCGAATCTACATTCAAATTACAGAAGAAAACTTGATTAAGGTGAATGAAACATTAGGAATGAGAACAAATAAGATTGGTAGCTCACCAATGGGAGCCGAATTGAAGTTATTCCCTGCCTGCATTTGCAAACTATTTGAAGTTGGGGGGTCTTCACCATGGTTGTACACATTTGGTGGATGTGGACGTTGGTGTTGTACATGATCTATGGAGAAGGTATCAATTGTTATTAGCTTCAGATGTATGAATAGTTGCAGGTTTATGAACTCCACGTGAAGAAAGAGTAGTCACATTCAAAAGATTACTAAGGAGAATGTCTGTCAGCGTAATTTTGTGTATATATCTTGATCTAATGTCGAAAACCTCACTAAAGCTTTATAGTAAGTGCAAAAAAAAAGCGCCCGTGATGAAATTAAGTACCTAAATTTTGTTGTCCAACGTTATAAGGGCCCCTTTTTGAGTGATGGTGATGTGCATCTGCATCATCGGTGACTTTTCGCTTTTCTCGGGCAATAGCACGTCTTCGTGCTAAATAAGCTTCATGTTGTTGGAGACTGAATGATTCTCGCCAAGTTCGATGAGCACTACTATTTGTATCCTCCATTAGTGTGTTTACAACAGCTTGAATGAAATTATAGATTCACAAATTCCCTCCTTCATAATTCTGCAAAATAAGTTAGATTCTTTATATATATAGACAATTATTGACAGTAATGTAAAGATGGAAATTTATGTACGTTTGAGACCCTTAAATACGTTGCACACTACATAAACAAAGACTTTAAAAGATAAAGCCGTAAGGGTCAACTGTAATTGGCCAGCAGAAAAAGTAGTCCCTAAACCAACTGAAAAGAAAAGTAATGTATCCTTTAAGTTGTACTCAAGTGATAAGAAAATAGTCACAAAAGCAAGAAGTTAAGCATACTGCAGGTTCTAAAACCAATTGAAAAACGCATGGGTAGAGATTTCAAAAAGCACTCCTTCCAATACAGGGGTGCGACCGACAAAGTTAGGAATAGAATAGTGTGGTTTGAGGATTACAAACGAATTAGAACGCAAAAACTGTGATCAAATATTTGAGAATGAGATTGTCGATCGATTTTTGATCCCACATCGATCCCACTTGTAGTTTGTAGTCTGTAGTATGAACCCACTTGTAGTTTATAGTACGTGAAAAAAGCCTATTACACATGTGTATACGTGTGTGGAAACTTCTGTATGTATGACAGCCTTACATACGTTGCATATTAGTTCTCTTACCAATTTTCATAGCCTCTTATAATCTTATTCTCAAATCCAAACAGAGAATTTAATGTGGAAAACAAAAATTACACATTGAACAGATGATCCTCAGAACGACTTGATTCATATTGAAGAAGCTACTTATTTACAAATGGCTTGCAAAAGTAAGAAGTCATATTCTGATTGGCAAACTGACAGTTGCACAACCGAAATGAATGCACAATCAAAATAAAATACAGTACAAACCAAGTTTAAAAAAATCCAAAACAGCGTACAAAAGAAATAAGTGTATGCTCATTCGCCACCATAGTGCGTTCATCGCCTTCCTTGCCATGAAATCAATTGCATCATTTGTGTCAATTGCATCACTGAATGCCATCAGAAGGGTGTATCAATTTGTGGTGTCAACTCATTTTTTATCCTAAACTTGCAACAAATCAATCTTTTGAAGAACAACCACATTGAAAAGAATTTCACGGATGAGGGAAGCAGACCTGGTACTCAGATTCTTGCGTCCACTTATTTGTACTTATCTAACCAAATTCACTATCCTACAACATGTTTAAGATGTACAAACGCATAGAAGCAGCAGCAACATTTTATGAGTGAGTTAAAGCTTAATGCAGGTTTGGTCTAGTAAGCGAATACCTCTAATTCACCACGAAAACGTCTAATTCACCGTGATTAGTAATCTTGTCAACTGCCGTGAAGGTTTTCTTCATCGAATTATGAATCCTTTCTAAATCACCATTGGTACGTAACCCAGAGGAGACCTCTGCAGAAAAGTGGAAGGTGGAAACCATGGTGATACTAAATTTCAAGAAGACCAAATTGAACAGCCCACTAAACTTGACGGATGAATTTATTGAATACCCAAACAATTACAAAAGGAAGCACATGGGAAAGCAAGAGTACATCAAAAGGCAACGATAGGCACGAACTGGATTTGTCAATTTTGATTAGAAACTGCCGTGGCATCCTTTATCTGCAGCCAAAGAACACATCAAAAGGCAAAATTTAATTTGTAGGAGACACTGGAAATCAATTTGGAAAAGAAGGAAAAGACGACTGAATGTAGAATCGATTGAGCAATACCTTTGAATTCAGCGTTTTTTCCATGACTGTGTGGGAGGCGGCACGTTTTGCGTATGCTGAGTGGTAGAAAGGCAGCAATGGAGGAGAAAAAGGAGGAGTGAGGGGTTTGTTTTACTATTATACCCTGTGGTCTGTGTGGGCTACTTCTGAATTGGTAAGGGCGTACATGGAAAAGACAATCTGAATGGCTAATTTGACAGTTTTGGCCCGTCTTTTCCACTAACTGCTGTGTGCATTGCTCTTCCCATTTAGGGGTAGTTTCGAGTTTACCTTAAATTTAACCATTTCAACTGTTTTAGATGTTTTTCCTTTATATATATAGATATATATAGATATTAGACATTTTTATTTCTAAACCACTCCTTTATTTGTCTTGTTTTGACAGAAAAATCCTCATAAATGAATCCAAATTTTCCATGTAATATATAATTTTCACTTATTATTCGTCTCGCCCCTCAACTTTTTGGATTCATTTCCCCCTTAACTCATTTTTAGGAATTTTTGCCTCTTTTCCATTAACTTAACTGTTTCAGTTAAGTTTGCTGACGTGGCATGCCCACGTCAACTGCCATGTCATCTTAAAAAATAATTTTTTATTTTTATATTTTTTAAAAATAAAATTTTTTAACAATTAATTTTTGATTTTTTTAAAATTTCCCACATACAAACAATTTACTTGTATTCCAAATTGGTGTTGTTTTGTGGGGATTTTTTTTTTTAAATTTTAAATTTTTTTTTGGGTTTTTGGGGGGTGAAAAAAATTTTTTTTTTTTTTTTTAATTTTTATATACAAACAATTTGCTTATATACCAAATCTATCTACAAGTAAATTGTTTGTATGTGGGAAATTTTAAAAAAATTAAAAATTAATTGTTAAAAAGTTTATTTTTAAAAAATTAAAAATTAAAAATTATAAAAATTAAAAAATTAAAAACTATTTTTTAAGATGACATGGCAGCTGACGTGGACATGCTGTTAGCAAACTTAACTGAAACAGTTAAGAAAAGAGGCAAAAATTCCCAAAAAATGAGTTGCAGGGGGCAGATGAAATACAAATAGAGTCGGGGCGGAAAGGGATCTCAAAGTGAGTTGCAGGGGGCAAAAGGAATAATAAGTGTATAATTTTCAGGGTATAATAGTCATTCTTTGTTCTTAAGCCCTCTTCCCTTAAATAATAGTATAGATTAAGGTTGTATTTCTAGATCTTTAGGATAATTGAAGAAGCTTGGAAAATTGAAGATAGATGATGATTGAAGATGCATTTATATTTAGTGTTCATTTGCATAAAACTTTTATGTCAAAACATAGGTTCTTATGTTATCAAGTCAAAACGTTTTACACTTCAAAAGTTTTTTACTTATTTTTACAAGAATAAGGATTTTAGGGTTTTCGTGACTAGTCATCTATTTCCTGCACGTGAACGTTGACTACTTTTCTGACAGATTGATTAAACAGTGCATGTTTTTATCCTCCGGTTAGTCAACTTCACCCCGCTCACTCGGATCTGCCTTGGTTTTGCTAAAAGTGAGATTTAAGATTTAATCTTGGCCTTTAGATTCTTATCTTCTTATCTCTATTTAAACAAGACATCATCTTCTCCATTCAGCTAGGGTTTTCATGCTAAACATTACAAATATTTTTTGAAAAACTCTCTTTGTTTTGCTGCATATTTCCTCTCCAGTTCTTCCTTGTCTTCTTGAGTGCCTTACTCACTTACATAGAAGCTTCATAAGATTGTGAGGATTATATGCATTATTGAACCTTATTTTCAAAAGTTTGTCTTTCATAGAAAACACTTTGAGATAACTTTGAAAGAAGGTTCATCTTTCATAGTTCGGCTTGTTTTAAAAGTTTCCATACTTTGAGTCGAGTTAGGAGTGTGCAACACTAGTCTCCCATGTTCATACATGTTTGTAGACTTTGTTGAGTATTAGAGGTCATTGACCTAAGTTGTTTTGCTGCCCAGCTTGTAGCTGCAAGCAGTAGACACAGTCATCGGTTCATTTCCTGGGAGCTTACTACTTTCTGGAAATGTATCTGTGACTGGTCATAAATCACCACAGCGTGTTGCCCAAGTAAGGATCCGCTGGAAGTGAAGTGATTGAGAAGAAGCCGCACGAGAGACCGCTGCATCTAAGTTAAGTACTTTAGATATTGAGCTTGGTTGTAATCTTGTATTGGGCATCTTTTGCTATTCCATAGTAGAAGGCCGGTATTCTGATAGACTCCTAGTTTTTTTATCCTTTTGTGGATTTTTTCGGGTACCAAATCTTTGTGTCTATCTTTGTGTATTGTTAAACATTCGGCTTAATTAAAATTGGATTTAATTTTGCTCCAAATCACTTAACATGCAAACTGGAAAAATCTACCTGACTGGTCATCTTAACTGCTGTATTAGAAACGCTAGTTTGAATAAGTTGTAGTTCTGGACAGCTCGCGAATATCTAACTCACTGATTTCGTTGAGGACCTACGTTGGCATTGCATCTGAGTATTGTTGATCAAATCATAAGCATCCACAAGTTATTTGTTAAAGTGATTTATTGTTTAACTTTGGTGAAGATAAACACAATTGAAAGTAAACTGTCAAAGTTCATCACAACATGACTGGTCATCTTTATGATTATTGTTTGTACTGTTTGATAAAGTAGAGGGAATTATTTTAAATACCCCCCCTCATTGCCAACTTGCAACCTCCACAGCACCACCACGAACCTCCGCATCCCCTCCGGTCCTCACCGCCTTCCATCCAGCCACAGCACTCTAGGCCGAGTCCCTATTATCTTCCGTAATCTTCGCATTCAAAGTAAAACCCTCTTCGTTCTTCACCAAATCTTTCCCTTTCTCCACAACAACCACTTTGTTCTCCCTGATTTCCACTCCAGTTTCTGAAAAATCATTGCTTTGCTCAATTCCGGATTCACTAATCTCAAAACCTAATTCCTTCTTCCCCCCATTGTCCTTAACCCGTTCTGCAAGTTGGCAATGAGGGGGATAATTTCAATTTAGTCACAACAACATAAACAATTTTCTCAAACAGATCACACAGATGACCAGTCACCTGATGTGATGACCTGACAGTTTTTTCAACTTGTAGTTAACCTTAACATATTGTGTATGCTTGTGAATTGTTCAAACACATTTGAATGCTATGCCAACTTAGGTCCTCAACAGATTTAGTAAGATTGAAACTATGAGCGACAACTACAACCTATTATATCTAGCAAATCTAATGTAGTAGTTATAGATGACCACTTATGCGATTTTGTCCAGATTGCAATTCAATGTAAAATGGTGCAGAATTAATTTCGATTTTAAGTTTAGTCGAATGGTTAACAAAACACATAAATGGACACAGATTTTGGTACCCAAAAAAACCCCAAAAGGGTAAAAAATCGGGGGCCTATCAGAGGACCAGCCTTCCACTATAAAATGGCAAAATATGCCCAATACAAGGTTCAAACAAGCTCAATATCTAAATGTACCTAATCTTTAGATGCAGCTGTTCCTCGCGCGGCTTCTTCTCGATCACTTCACGTCCGGTGGTTCAGATGACTGGTCAATAACTACACAGAGAATACATAGGTATTTCTGTCTAGTGGCACCAAATGAAAATACTATGAAAGTCTATATGATTAGTCACCAGCAGAGTTGCAGAGAGCTACAGAGCTTCAGCAAGGACCACTGGACAACTAGGTGCACTCTGCTACAGTAACCGGAGACGGAGCAGAAATGACTGTATGACCAGTCACCATCAGAGTTGCAGAGAGCTACGGAGCTTTAGCAAGGACAGCTTGACAACTAGGTGCACTTTGGTACAGTGACCGAAACTGTGCAAAAATGCCTAAGTCAAGAAAAAAAAAGACTCAACCTTGCCTTATAACATGTATGAACATAAAAGACAAGTTTGCACACAATTATTTTTGAACTTCTAAAAACTCAACCTTGTCTTATGAGATGGAAGAACTTGAAGCACAAGATTGCACACAATTATTTTGGACTTCTAACTAAGATCAAAAGACAAGGGGACTTAACTACCAAGATTGGTGACATGTCAACAAAGAATCATTCGTACATGAAGAACTAGAATACACATTGCATATGATCAGACAAACACACTATTCTCTTTATATACATGACTAGACATCCAGTTGTAACATGACAAGAGTCACAACTGTCAAACACCACACATGTATATTAAGATCCACTCGCACATCAAAATTGTCGAAACAAAAATTTTAATGACCAACAATTAACTATGAATCAACAAAAATTAACAAAGATTAGTACAAACATCTATATTAAGATCCACTCGCACATCAAAATTGTCGAAACAAAAATTTTAATGACCAACAATTAACTATGAATCAACAAAAATTAACAAAGATTAGTACAAACATCTATAGTTAGTGCTTGATACAAAATGATGCAATGATAGAAAAATTAAAGTGATGCATGAATTTTTATTTTTCGACCCAAACTGGACTTCACATTTCTATTGACACTCCCAATGGCATACTCAAAGGATAAAAAAGATTCCATGACTAAATCAACCGACATATTTGGGAAGGGGATGACTAGCACTACAACACAATTGTGCTTTAGCGAGGAATTTTACAGCGAGGAACAAATTTTCCTCACTAAAAACCCTTTTCAGCGAGGAATTTCCTGTGTCCTCGCTAAAAGTTGTCAAATTTGGGTTGCATAATTCAACAATGCAATTACGAGGAACAAAAGCTTACAGCGACGAAACTATTCCTCGTTGTAAATAATCATAGTGAGGAAATACACATTTCCTCGCCGAAAATTTAGCGGGAAAATTCTTTTCCATTCCCTCCAAAAATATAGCGAGAAATAAATTTATTCCTCGCAATAGAGATACTTTAGCTAGGAATGGATTTCCTCGCTAGTGTAGAAACGTTTTGGCGAGGAACTCATTTCCTCGTTGTCCTTCCCCCACCAAAATTTCACCAAAAATTTTAAATGTGCCGCCAATAGTGCAAAATTTGACCCATGGGGGGAAATAACAGATGTGCTACAGCGAGGAAATAATTTATTTTGACGCCCTAAGATTTTCTCGGTGGAAAATTACCTCAAACGCCACCGTTTTGGACAGAGCGAAATTGCTTTTGAGCCAGGTGAAAAGTCTTCGCTCATATTCATTCCTCTTGGATCTGTCTCTCCCGTATTCTTCCTCTTCGGCGTGCTCCTCCTCTTCGGTCCTGTAAGAGTTTTCTCACGTGGTAAGCAGCTTCTTATTCTCTTTCTCGCTTCCCTTTCAATTTGATTATTTTTCATTTTTTCGTTCTGCTGTTGTTGTTTATGCCTGTGACTCACTCCAGGTAACGATTTCGAACTCAATTATATTGATAAGAATTGGCTGTTCAGTGTTATGAATGCTCGGGCTTCAATCACATTGATAACATGTGAACTGGGTGTTTATTATTATACGAATTGGGCGTTTACTATTATACTTTCTTCACATATGAACTGGGTTTGTCTAAAATTAGTCAAATTGGGAGCCAAATGTTGAGAGAACATGTATTTTTAACAGATTCTTTTTATGTTAAGTGCTTCTTTTGGTTGAGAGAACATGTGGTTTTAGTTGTATTGTAGTTGTGTAATAGGCGAATTCTTGTAGCATTTTGTTTTGTTTGTGGGTTTTGATTACTTGATATGATTCTACCTGGTTACATTTAAAGTGTTCTTGAGTATTGTCAAATTGTTTAACAAGCCAATAGTGGTTCAATATAAATTTCGTTGCTAGTTGAGTTAAATTTCAATCTTTATTAATCTGTGAAATGTTATCCTTTATTGTCCATGTAGGCTTCAGAACTTTTCAGGAAGCAGAGTGTTGATTATTTGATTGCAACTGATTTGGCTGTTCGTGTAAGTATAATTTTCGCTTCTCTTTTGCAGTATATTAGTATATCACCTCTGTATGAGTCTGTTAGTCACTGTTGCCTTTGCGTTTGAGTCTTGTTTCCTTAGACTTTTGCTGAAATTAGCCTTGTACCAGGAGTAAATTGTGAAGGTCACTCTACCTCTAGTTTACTTGGTAGGAAACTATAGAATTCATTGGTTTAGGAAAAGAGAGAGAAAAAAGAGATACGCTGATTGTCTACTTAAAGGCTTGAGATTGGTTATTCATATTGTCCTGTAAGAGTTTTCTCTTTAGTGTGTATTGCTCTTGGTCCCCAATTTCCAGTCACTTGTTGGCATCAAAAACTGCTCTTCCTATTGAGAGCAAGCTGGTGTTTTGAACTGAGAAAGAGGAAGATCATCTGCTCTTCAACATTTCCTCATCTAATGGTTAGCCTTGATTATCTGTTTGCAAATAGTGGAAATTCTGCAACTACTTCAGAATTGCATCCCCTTTTGAAGTTGTTGGACTGTGGTCTCACCTTCCCCTCCATCTTAACTTTGCATTTGCTGCTTTTATAAAACTAAAAATTGGTTTATTTTTCTGTGGGGACTCGACATAATTGGTGTTCAAACAGTTATAAACTATGCATGTCCACGTGACCTTACAAGGTAATCATCGAAACCCTCACTTGCAAAACAGTTGTGTATTCACCTGCCCTACCATTTTAACCTTTTAGTTGTACACTGCTGCTATCGAATAAGCCTTACTTCTATTGTTCCCTTTAATCTAGTTTTCTGCATCCTTCTGACTTATATTTGCTTCTTCTTTTTTGTTGTTTTTTTTTCTTTCGACGGGCCGTCCGCCAGGGGCGGGGTTTGCTCTTTCTTTTGTGGCAGATGCGGTCGCTTTTAAAAGCCATTGTGAGCATCATCTTCTTTATTTTTTTTCTAGTCATTGCTTCCCAAGTGTTATAATTCTTCTTTTTGCAATCTCTATATTCTTTAATTTGTTGTTCCTTTTACCCCTTGTAATTTTCCATCTGTTACTTTGGGGAATTTGATTTAATAGGCAAAAAGAGATGGTTCAAAGTTGAGGAGTCGAATTGTTGCGGAGCAATCAATTACTAAGTGGGAGCAACAATCATGAACACAAGCATAGATGTTTGCCAGCATTTGATTAAGCTAATAGTTAACATTTCTTTATTTTCTTGTGTTCCAGAGTCTTATAAGCATCCAGGATGTCGTATTGCGACAGCTTCAGGATGATGATCTTACTGTTGTGAGGGCTGCTATGTCCTTAGAAAGATTGCCCTCTATAATTAATGCTGGTCATCTTGTTGAAGCACTGGATAATGTGCTTAAAAGATGTGTTGGAATGATGACGTCAAGTGAGGAATTATGTTCCCTTTAGTTTATCCTGTCTCATTTCCGGGTTTGTATATGGAATAGATTACAGTTTATCCTATCTTATAGCACTGTGTTTCCGCAGGTTCCTCGGAGAGCACCAGTCTGGCATGTGATGTTGCTCTTTTGTGCCTGAAGAATGCTAGTGCCGATATCCTTGAGAATGTTTGAATGTTGCAATTTACTTGCTGGCATGATATTTCCTCAACTCCTTGTTCTACCCAAGGTTTTTCTCTTTTCTTTCTACACCTCATTTTGCATTTACTATGTTGTGTTCTTGTATCAGCGTGGTGTCCATAGACCATTTGTCATACAAGTTGAATTCTTATAAAGAGTAGATGTTTTATTGAGTACAGACACATAAGTTAAATTTGAAAGCATTGGAATTAGCTATAAGGAGATAAAATGGCCACTTTTTGAGAATCTTGCTGGTGGTTTTCTATTTGCGCATGATTACTTGGCATTTTTATTTCATGTAAAATCTCTGAATATGTTACTCTGACTTGTAGACATTGCAACCTGAACCCCTGTCCTCAATTAACATCAACACCATTACAAGCTTGGCAAGGAGGTTTTCATTGCAACCTGATGAATTTATGCCTTGGCTTATTAAGAGTTCCAATGACTCTGAGTTGTCAAAGCCATTGTTCTTCTTGATGATGATGCAAACACTTCTCGTTCAAAATAATAGTAAGTTATCTTCTCATTTGAATTGCGTTTTCTTTTGCAAACAGATATAGTATTGAATTCTAAATTGGCCTCTCTACTACTTTTTGTACTTCTATTCTACTTTTCGTCATTGCCAATTTTTGTATCCTCTGTTCTATTGTGTGCCTTTCTATTGGTGTGTCTCTTGTCTTCCTGGATGAAATTTCAGCAGAGTCTGGAGTCAGGCAGAAATTATATTGCCAAGTCTTACAATGATATTGATGAGCTGTGTTTCATCTTCCTTGTTCTGTAGTTTGATACAGAAATGCTTAGGGATTTGTTGCTTGGAAGTTGGAATTGAAACTTGGAGGAGGCTCTCGGAAGTGGCAGGTAGGCGTCGGCGCGGATCAGGGGGTGAGGAGATAGAGCAAAGCAGTACACAAGAAGAACTTGACAATCAATGTAAAATTATCAAGTCATTGCAAGAGAACCAGAAGAAGGTTGAGGAGCTCATGGAGAGTTTTTAAGTCAGGCAACAACTCGAATATTTAAAGACAACCAAATGAAGTTTGAGGCTTCATGGGAGTACCAAATGAGGACAGCCCTCTTTCATAACTTGGCCAAGTTTATTTTTGCTACTTTTGCTAAACTTGATGAAACTATTATTTTCATAGACAATGACTAGGTGTTGGAATATTATGAATCTTTTTTAATCAGTGAAGTTGTGAAATTATTTTGGAGTTTGAATTAGTATCTTTGAAATCAATATTAATGTTATATTTGCTCTTGAAATAGAAAAAGCGAGCTACATTTAGCATATATGTGATCAATAGGGATAACAAGGATTTAGCCTAAAGAAAGGTTGAACACCGAGGAAATTGTATTCCTCGCTGTAAGAAGGCTACAGCGAGGAAACGTTTCCTCGCTATAAGAAGGCTATAGCGAGGAAACTGTAGTCTCCTCGCAAAATGGGTTCAATTTATATTAGTAGTTTAATAACAACTACGAGGAACTATTGGCTTCAGTGACGAAATATTTTCCTCGCTAGAGATTGCACAGTACTTTTCCTCGCTATATGTACCTTTTGGCGAGGAAATAAAGGCTCTTTAGCGAGGTAAATATTCCTCGTTAAAACTATACAGCGAGGAATTATGGAGATCGTCGTTGAAACATAATAGCGAGGAACGTAAAATGTTCCTCGCTAAAACCTACTATGACGCACATTCAACGACAAACAGGATGAGGAAAAAGTTTCCTCGCAAAAGCCCATAGCGAGGAATTTTGAGCCTTCTGCGAGGAAAAGTGTTCCTCGCTGAAGCGTGTTTGTGTTGTAGTGTTGTTTGGGGGGTGTGGTTTGTGCGGGGGTGTCGCGTCCGTCCGCCCTCCCGTTTTTGCCCCCCCCCCTCTTTTTTTTTCTTGTTGTCCCTCTTCTTCTTTCTTTGGGGGGGGGGTGTTCTTCTTTTTTTTTTTAGTTCCTTCCCGGTGGGGTTTTTTCCGTTTTTTCTTTTTCCCCCCTCTTGCCCGCCCCCCCCCCCCCCCCTCGTCGTCCCCGTCGTGGCTGGATGTGTTTTTTATTTTTGTTTTTTCCCCTTTTTCTGGGGGCCTCGGGGGCGGTGTCGTTCTCTCCATTAAAATCTCTATTTTCGGGGCGGGGGGGGGGGGGTGTCTTTTCCGGGTGTTTCCCGGGGGGTCCCCTAAATTGAAGCACAAAGACGTGATACCATAGGATGAATCTACACGTAGAACTATAGATATCAATGACAAAACAGAACGTACTACATGAATGATCATAGACTATGACGAAATGGGTATAGCAAATTAACTACAAAAAGAACCTGCTGAGACAAGTAGTACTGAATGCCAATCATCCATTTCCCATCTACTCGTTTTAATTCATTAGGATGTCTATCACGTTGAGCAATCCCGAATGAATTACCTGAACCAGTCTCCTGTCCAACAAATTGAGGAAAGTGAGAGGGTAAACATGAACACAAACAATTAAATGTTAAAGTAGGGCTTTGTGTTTAAATAGAGTTGTTCGATAACATTCTACTGAATGACAAACCTGCTCACAACATGTTACGACCCGTCCCGAGATTTCGGGTCAAATGACGAAAATACCCCTGGATGTCGGACGTTGACTTTTTGACCGTCGAGAATTGCATAGTCGATATTGGGCTCTATGCGAAGAGCACGACGATACGAACGCGTCCGCGAAGACGGAATTGGATTCTGAGCTATATTGAAGGAGATATGGACGAAAAACGGATTAGTGGAAGTTGAGTGGGGTGCCACGTGGCGCGTGCAGATTGGTTGGAAGGGGCTGGATGTTTCTGGAAAGCCCAAACCGGCCTTTTAAAGTCAGACCGGCCCGGGTTTCCACATTTGGAAACCCGAACCAGCGCCAAACCCGTCGACCCCTTCGCCATCGATTGCGGCTTTCCGGCCGCCGATCGACCCGGCCACCACCTGCAAAGCACTCTCCGCGACGTCACGAGCATAATCCACCAATTTTTGGGGTCGGAAACCGAGCGGTGTAGCGCCGGCGAGCATGGACGGAAAACCGAAACTTCACGGCGTGATTCCGGCCGTTTCCGGCCGAGGTGAGTCCCCAAACCTTGTTAGATCGATTCGTTGGGTTGTTTAGATGAATTTCCATATAAAATTTGTGGAATTTGGTGAAGATTTGAAGAAATGGGAGTTCGCCGGAAAATTGGAAATTTTCCGGCGAAATTTGCAGTTTCCGGCGACCCCGCGGCGGCGGTGCGGCGGCGCCGATGAAGATCGCCGTGTTCTGGAATTTTCCAGATTCCGGCACGGCGACACTATTCCGGCGCGGCGGCTCCGACGTTCTGGGCGACGGCGATGACGTCAGCACCGGTGTGCCACGTCTGCGCACAGTCAGCTGCCACGTGGGTGCCGCGTCAGCGACATGTGGCTGCCACATGGGCACCACGTCAGCACTGTGTCAGTGCCACGTCAGCATCGGCGTGCTGAAGTGGCAGCCGTTGACCGGCGTTGACCAGGGTTGACCGGCCACTTTTCCGACTGGAAACGCCGTTCCGGATCCAATGGCGACCTCTGTTTCGCCATCCGAGATACGGTTAAACCCCGGTTGAGCAAAACATGGAAATTTAGGGTTTCGGAGATGGTATTCGATTATGGTTCTTCTGACGGTTGTTTCGTGGGAACCTTATAGGTATCCGAGCTCCAGTGAGATGCCAAAGGCGAGCAGTACTGGTAGACGAGCTTGACGGCTGGAATCACTGTGAGTGGATGGGTTTTGTTTTCTTAAATTGTTGGTTTTATGCCAGTTCAGTATATGGTTTATTAATACCGTTATATGGATTTATCTGGAGATATATTACTGGTTTTTCAGTAGTCTAGTGCACATAGTATCACACGTACATTTTAGTACTCGGACTACGGCCGTAGGACACAGCGCTCACATCGTGCCCGAGCCGAAGACCCCACTTGCTAGCTTTATTTCCGGTGACAGCGGTCCCTGCGCGTATTCCAGGGACTGGGGGTATGATGTGAGTGGGAGTACAGGGGTTTATATTTTCATATGTACACAGCTTTGCCTGGCGTAACCCTGGCATTGGGTGTGGTATATCACGTGCACTTGACAGGCGCCGACCAGAGTATGTTACAGTATTTTCAGTATTTCAGCTCTATACATGTTTTTACACCAGGGGGGATTATATTATACATTTTCAGAACTGTTTTTGAAAGCTTATTTATTTTTCCATCCACTCACCCTTTGGTTTTGCGCCCCCCCCTCAGGGTTCAGTAGCTGGGATGACCAGAGACGCGAGGAGAGGCAGTTCGATGGCTCTGCATCCGTCCCGATAACGTAGGGACATCTCCTGTTTAGTTCAGGTTATTTGTAGTTTCCGCTGTTTCCATTCATTTGTTGTAGATGCTCTGATACAGTGGTGTTTTCATCGTGTGATTGTAATGGGCTCAATCGTGTGTTGTGTTTTTATTTTCGTTGGTTTTGTCGTTGTGTGTGTCGGGTTCAGGCTTCGTCACCCTCCGGGTGATGGCCGTACATCCCGGGCCCACCTTTTTGGGACGGGGTGTAACACAACAGATTCTATAGCAGACTGTGTCACCAATAGAGAAACCAGTAGAGTAACCGCTTTGCTTCAATCTTTGAGCCACCTAGGATTGTTTGCAGAAGCATCAATACAACAAATGGATAGGAAATTAATGCTGGACTCAAAATATGCTTTTCAAACTCACTTGAACATGTGGTTGATTTTTGGCATCTGGGTATGCTTGAGGTGGTTTAGTCAATGTCTTGGTGATAATATATTTCTCAAGGTTTACTTGTCCTGTCCTCGTATCCTCTTGCACATGTTCAAAATTTTGAGAGCAGAAGTCAACTCGATTGCTAGATCATATAGCATATTAGGAATCTAATTTACAAGGAAATTACTCAATAACTTTAAGCATCTAGCTGACAATGAGAGTTGGATCCTAGGTATCAGTTCCAATCCTCAAGGATCTTGAACACAACCACTGCCTTCTAACTTTCCCCTACATACCTCTGAGTTTAAACTTAGGAAATAAACGAATGAATGAATGAACCATCTGACCCAACGTAAAAAATGAAAAGAACCCTGGATTCACCTTCATCAGAGAGTCATGAATTGATTCAACAACATCCTCACATGTCCTGTAAGCATATGAGCCACAAAAGCAAGTGATTAGTAACCTTTGCACAAAATAAGCCTGACCATATTGTAAAAAGAAAGCTAAAACGAAACATACCCTCCTGACAAAATTTGACTTAGGTAGAAATCTCCCAGGTCCTTTGATAGTGAGCTCCAGTCTTGGAGAACCATATCAAGGCCCTTACGTTCAATGACCTATGAAAAAATACAATTTTGATGGACTGTCTCCCAAGAATTAACTTAACCCAGTAACTTGAAATTTTACTGTACCTCGTATGGAGTCTCATTCTTGAATTGCACCCTAACATCTGCATATTTCTTTTTCTTGAGAAGTAGCATCCTCTTGTATAAACCGTCAAGATCAATTTCTAAGCATCTATACTTCTTGTTAACCTAGAGACAAGGAGAAAGGCAAATCATCCCCAGTACAGCAGATAAGCATAGTATAAACAAAAAGGAGGTAACTAATATGCATATGCAGATGCTACAAAGATCCAGGTAAAGGTCTACTTTGATGGAAAAAAATCCTTGTTGTGTGGTCTAAGATATCTATGGAAAAATTCTATCCAATTTAATTTTATGCATAAAATGTATGAAATAATAGATTTTAGTCCCTCTTCAATAATATTTATGGTCTTTTGAAGGTCGTGTTAAAGAATGAAGCTCTCTTCTTCACTGCCCAAGATATGCCATTCAAATTGATTACAAAGATGATTCTTATTAATAGGAAAGGTCAGAAGTTAGAAGTTTCAGGGTTAAAGCCTCACCTCCAGAATGACTTTTTGCGCAATTTCTTTTGCTTTTGGAATATCATCCAGTCCAGTGTAAATCATTATTGAATCTGTATTACCGTAGATCACCTACCAGACAAAATAAAAGGGGTAAATCCTACAAGATCTAAATCTTGACAGCCAGTCGAGAACTTACAATAACTCCAGATGTATTCATCACTTCTATTATGGTATACTAGAAATTACCTCTAAGTTCAAATTGTTTTGAACCAAATCAATGGTACTTTGTAGAATTTCTCTCCCCTGCAAAATGATAATGGGACTTACTTAATATTGAATAGAAGCATTTGGTGTAAACACCGAATAGAGTTGAACTATAAGCTAGACTAAACCATATCTTTCTTACTTGCATTGTTATAAGTTCCGCCAGTGGCTTTGCATAAAATCTTGGGTTTGGAAACTCCAAGCATCCATACATACTGCAGTACCAGACTCATACACACACACACACACACACACACACACACACACACATAAATACATTATATACAGAAAGAAAACTAATATGTAATCAATGTGAGAACAACAAAATAAAAGGCCTAAAATGAAAAAGCAAACCTGTTAGCAGTCAGGTTTAGAGCTTGTTGTTCAATGTCAAGTTGCTGAACTTCGAGACCAGATGTAGCCATCATCCATTTCTTCACATTTCTCCTCTTTTCAACTAGGTCGTTTAACAACTGCAAAGTAATGGAAAAAGTTATTACATACCTGTACCTAATTTCTTCAAAGAAAGAAAATGGGAACAAGGATATGAGGCATACAAGTCCACATTCTACCAGATATGTCATTCCGAAACAATTTGCTTGAGTTAAAGTGTATAGTGTCAATAAATAAAAGCTCATTATTATGAATGATATTTTACCTCAGGTAGAAGTCCAGGTTTTTTGGCAGATGGTAAACGAGGAGCAAGTCCTTCCTCAGATCTTTCTACTGTTGTGAAGCATATATTGTATTCCTGTAAAATTAAATTAGTTTTAATGCTAAAATAATCTGTTAAATCTGTCACCTCTACATCAGAGAGAAGAAACAAATTAAAAGCACGCAGAAAAACAATGGTAATCTGAGAAAACATAGGTCATATCAAAAGTGCTAATCTGACAAACCTGAATAATAAACGGGTAAAGACTATTGAAGTCCAAAAGTAAGATATACTTGTCATATAAACCTTTTTTTGGCTCCAAGACCAATCCACCAGCATAGGCAGGGCCTTTCTTGGCTTTTCCACTATTATTCTTTGCATCCCTATCAATATTATCATCATTTACATCCAATTCATCAGCATTTCCCTCAGCATCACCGTTGTTTAACTTCCGTTTTGTTAATTTTGTTTCCTTAAAATGAGGAATCTTGTTTGGAAGAATATACTTCCTCGCGTGGAAAGCATGCAGTAAAAGGTATTCTACTCTTTGTGCCCTAGCACCCTGAAAAGCAAAGATTAGATTCAGACCAGATATACCTTTTCGGGTGGTGTCCATTATCAGAATTCCAAAGATAATCATAAAACAGATACGAATCAGAGGACTCGCTTGTAGAGTTTTTCCCCATAGATTACCACTGATCTTAGTCAGCGTGTGAGGGGAATAACACTCAAATGAAACATGAGTTCCATAGAGAGCCATGCATCAGTCTCGCCATATCACTACGCCAAAACAAGCATCAGACGACACCATTTAGACGACAATTTCGTATTTTACTGTCGTCTGATTATTTCAGACGACAGAAAAAAAATCTGTCGTCTAATAGCTCAATATCCGACACCCCAGTTTTCATCATTTCATAAGAAGACAATTTTAAATTTAATAATGTCGTTTGTTTCATCGAAAAAAAAAAAAGGGTAATATTTCCCCCTCTAAAATTTTGAGTGAGTCCCAGCTTTTGACTATGAGAATCCCTAAATTGCATGCGACACTTAACATCAAAACATCAAAGTTCTCTCTTTCCTTTCTCCATCTTTCTTCTCTCATTCCTTTCTCCATCTGCTTCATCCTTCGATTCTCCACAGCTCTCTTTTTTCCGTTCTCAGTCTGTTCTTGGCCGAAGCTCTCATCTCAGATCTACTCCGATCTCTTCGACACCCTCATCAGATCTACTCGGATCTCTTCAGCATTTTTGAACTCGGCGTCATCCCTTTGGTCGCGAAGATTCAGCGTTCGCATCTCAAGGCCGCTAGACTTCAAGGCCATGCGACTTCCACTGATTCGTTGTGGGTTTTTGAGTTTTCAGAAGTGGAAAACGACATGTAAGTTTCAATTCATGGTTTATTGTTGAATTTAGGGTTGGGTTCTCGTATTTTGGGTTCGAATTGAGTAATTAGGGTTTATTTTTCTTTGATTTGTTGTTGGTTTTTGAGTTTTCAGAGGTGGAGAAAGATAGGCAAGTTTCAATTCGTGGGTTTTTCGGTTGAATTTTGGGTTGGGTTCTCCCCCCAATTGCTATCCTCCGCCCTCTTCCGCCGCTGATTCTATGTCTCCGGCATCTATTCCGGCTTCGTCTCCTCCTTCGACCTCCACACTCACCTCTGGAGCGTGGTCCGGACCCTCCGCCTCGCCGTCATATTCTCTCGTTCCTCCTCGCCTGCACCAGCCAGCTCGTCCTCGCTGGAATCTGCAACAGCCCGACCGGCTCCTCTTTCAACTTATGGAAAATTGATGAGTCCACCATGGAGTCCTCCAAAATTACAATTATGGGCAGTGAAGCAATAGCACCAAGGACTTATGAAGATGTTCCGCACATAGATGGGTAAGCTCTTTAGAAATTTCACTAAGTTGCATTTTAGCAAAAGCCAAGAAAGTTCGATACTCTTAAGATTCAGATAGTTTCAAGGACTGATTATAAATTGTTTTCATCAGTTGCTTTTATTGATTTCTTCTGAGCAATGCTTCTTCTTACTTGAAACCAGATAATCATATGCCCAGATGACTTGAGCTTTATGGAATCATGGATTACCCCATGATAGGGTAGCAAGAATTTTATGTCACCTGTGTTGTTAACTATTGTCAAATTCATGATTGATTTAGCTCGGTTGATGAGGTTAACGTGCAATCTATTTGCAGGGAACTCTCAGAATGCCTAGTGCTGTTGTATGGGGTGATATTTGATGTATTCTAATTCAACAATTTGAAGCATGTCATGATGCCCTCTGGAGCTGAGAGCTCTATATATGACATCTGATTCTTTGAAGGCATCTGCCTCAATGACCACTGCTTTGTATATTGGTTGTTTTTTTTAATGATTCTTTGTACGTTATGAAGAATAGAAGTCTGCTTTTTATAGGTTTTAGCTTTTCAGGTTTAGAGATTCCATTTTATTAAAGTTGGTTGGGACTTTCATCATAGGTGGAGGATAATGTTGATGTTTGTTCTGTTTGTTTGTTTGTTCAGTGTTAGTACTGCTGATTCAGCTCTGGAGCACTGGAAAAAGACTCAGAAGTCTGTTAATGATATGGGAAACAATCATGTTTCAGCTATGGTATCATTTATCAGGTAGGAAAAGTCTTGTTCACTAGAGTTTCTGTTGCGTATACCTATATTTGTGTGGGCAACCTACTTTGATGTTCTTCAACGTATACTGGAGAAAAGGGCCATTCGTTAGACAATAGGACACGTTTACAATTCTTAGCAGGGTGTATATTTTTGTTTGTCATCTCATCTGAATTGCTGTAAATCATTAAGACTTTGTTTTGGTGCAGCGATGCTTCTGATAGTAATGAGCAGCATGACATTGAGATCAATTCTATGAGGGATGCAGATAGCAGGGATTTCCTTGAGCATGTGGATAGTGAGTTTTTGTTTATCTTTTGATGCGAAATCTTGCTCAGCCTACAAAAGTTATCGAGTTAGTCCACTGTCAAGATTATTTCTTATCTGTATAATCCTTATGTGTTCTTTTGTATGTCAAGACATGTCATTATTTCTTATCTGTATAATCCTCGCGTGTTCTTTTGTATGTCAAGACATTTCATCTGAACTGTTGGAACTTGTTAACTTTGGCAGAGAAAGCTTTTGGGAGTGATGGCAATCTACAATAGCCAAAGGAACTTTCCATTAATAAAGTTGGCAATGGTAAGCTCTCATGGCTTACCCATGCCTCTCTACTAATTAGGTGGTTTTATCATATAAGTTTTAGAGTCAATTGTGGTTTTTGCCTCTGCAACTAATTTTGCAAAGCATGTGATCTGTTGGTGCAGCATTACATGAGCTGGATCCAATATTTAAACATCGAATAGGCATGTAGTCACTGGATTACTATTAGAAAAGCTTTTGGTTCTTTTGTTTTATTTCGCATGCTTTCTTTTGACTTGATTATGTTCAACATAAACGTGGTAAACTGAAATGTTTTGCGTAAATAGTGTTTGATTGCAGTGACTAGCAATGTTTAAAGCATGAAAAGAGGTAAACTATTGGGAAACCCCAACTTATGAATGTGAATCCTCAGGTCAAGGAGCGTGTAGCACAAGCCAGGAAGGCACATAATGTCCATATGTTGCATTATAATATGTATTTGTTATTTTGTACCTTTTGCACTTACCTGTAAATCCATCTACTTTAACCCATCATAGTGCTTTGTTTCTTGGATCTCGCTGAGTTTTTCATCTTAGATAGGAAACAACGTTGGATATTTAAATCTTACCAAAGCTAGTTCCTTCAATGGACAGTAAGATAAATCACTGGTTGAAGATGTAATGTTTGCTTGGTAGTGTCTATTACATTCTCGTACCTGAGAGTGCGATAAATTGTGCTTTTCACTTTTTGGCAGGAAGAGTTTTGTAACTATTGAGGATGTGGTAATACCTTGAAGTGCAACCTCCTGCTTTGGGTGGGGAATAAGTGTAGTTCAATGTTTTGTCATTTGAGAGAGAGGTAAGAAATTCATTTGCTAATGCTTTCATTAAATTGGCCTTCTTTCTGAGTTTTTCTTACTGCTAGTTGATTTTGTTAGGAAATGTTATTTGAATGATGCTGGCAACGTTGTTTGATTGATATTATCAGATTTTTCTTTCTGCAAGTTCTTTTTTTAGTACTTAGACTATATTTGAATTGAAAATGTTGAAGTGCCCCATCATAGTTGCAGCTTGTTCTTGTATGTTTAAGCACTTAATACTATATAATGAAATGCAATTATTATTTCAGTGGGCAAGACAGCAGCAACTGATTTAAACTTGAGCACAAATCGATGAAGTAAGAGCTGAGTGGGGGGTGGTGTTGGCCAACATATCGGTGGGGTATTGATAGTTTGCAGCAGGTATTGATGTAGGTTTTTTGCTTGTAAGTTAGGTAGCTTGGTTTAGTTTCAAGATGAACTGCAAAATTCAGTTATACTTTTATTAGTTTGCAGGATCTTTTATCTTGATGATTTTATAGTGTACTATGGAATTGATTTTTGGTTTAAACTCATATTGAATGGTACTTTGGAATGTGGATGCATGGATGAATGGAAATTTGTGCAATAGTTGGATGAGAAATATAGAAATTGCATTCTGGGCAGGTTTTGCATTTTGGGCAGCTTTCCCAGATTCGCTTGCTGGGCAACTTTCCCAGATAAGCATTCTGGGGAAGGTTTCCCAGAAACTGCATTTTTTAATTTTTTTTTTGGGTCAATGAAATGAAACGACAGAATTAAGAAAAAAGTGTGGTTACTTTCATTATTCCACTATAGAATTAGATATAAAGCTGTCGTTAAAGATATATTCAGATAACACTAATAACTAAAATTGTCGTAAAATGGTACACCACACGACACAATTAAGCATTTTTAACGACAATTTTAATAACAGAAGTGTCGTTTAATGTGCTATCAGACGACAGAAAAAAAGTGTTGTCTGATGCATAGCATTAGACGGTAGGGCCACAGACGACACTTTTTTGAACTCATCAGATGACGGATTTTCTCCCTTGTCTGATGCAATTTTTGACGTAGTGTATTCAATCTTGAAACATAGGAAAAAATATTAGAATAACACATGGAAACACAGAAAGTAATAAGTTTGCATTTACATAGAAAATCCAGCCACTTTAACTGTTAGTTCAGTTCAAAGGTTATATCATTATGCTTGCTTGATATTATCACTACGTCAAAAATCGCATCAGACGACGGAGAAAATTCGTCGTCTGATTAGTGCAAAAAACTGTCGTCTGAGCCCCTGTCGTCTGATGCTATGCTTCAGATGACAGTTTTTTTCTATCGTCTGAAACCATATTAGACGACACTTTTGTTGTTAAAACTGTCGTCTAATAAGCTTAAAACTGTCGTCTGATATACCCTTTTACGACAACTTTAATTATTAGGGTCGTCTTAGTGGAATAGTAGAAGTAACTACACTTTTCTTAATTATGTCGTCGCTTTTCATTGACTTTGTTGAAATTATCATTGACTTTTGCGTATTTGTACTTGTATGTATTCATATTTGTATTCATATTTATACATATTTGTATTCGTATTAATAAATATTGATAGTTTATTTTTAAAATCCAAATTTATTGATACAATAACTTTGTTCAATACACACAATGCCCAAAAATACATAACAAATGCATTACAAAAGTACTAGAAATGCAATGTACCTAACCAAAAAAAACCTCCACAAATACCAAATTCACTCATTCTGCATGTGTGAGCCTTCTCCTTCATACTATGGCTAAAATTGTCTTTATGACTTTGCGTATTCCTTCTTGTGAGCCTTCCAAGATAACTTCCCACTAAGTCCTCTACATTCTTTTGTACTTAACCTATACTGCCAAAGATGGAGCAATAAGAATTGGCAGTCAGATGAATGGCCATAGGTTAATACTTCTAAAAATAAGTATGAATTGTGCAAACATCCATAGAGAATCGAAAAATAACAAAAAAAGAAAGGACACACTGATTTTGAAACTTAACTAATGTAGTCACACATATTACATTGCTATATCACTACTGGCAACACATGCAACAAACATACAGAGAGCAGCCAAATTTGAAAGAAACAATTGATTGACTTGAAATTATAAACTTGATGAAATCTAAATATTACTTACAATTTGAGGAGTAACCACATACATATAGTAACCACACATATAGAAACAGATCTGCATCCTTCTAACCATACACAAATTTACCAAACCTGTACAAAAACAGTTGAACATATTCAAAGATTAGCTCAAGACCTATACTCAGACAATTTACCTAAAAACTTTGCCAAGAACACCAGTTCATGAATCACCTATGAGGTACTGATTTCTGACAGAGAAAAGAAGCATATCACATCAAGTACTTACTTGAATTATAGTAATTAGACAATCAGCAAGTTCATACCAATGCAAATATTCCTAAGTATTATAAAGAAATCAGATCTAAATGTATATGAATCGTCCTCAACTGACCAACACCATGGATTAATAGGGCAGCCATGTACTTATCTTTGAGTGAACACTGAGGACCAGACAAGTTTGCGGAATCTAAGGGGATGGCAACTAACTGTAAAGCATACACCATTTTACACACAAGTGAAAGATCAGAATTCATGTAATAAAAATTACCAACAGGTCACAATCATAAACATACACCATTTTACATCTCCTATTTCCAGCTTCCAATGAATGCACGACAAAAAATACTTCACGGAGTCTCGAAGAAAACAAGAGTGTCCGTGAGTGACAGCTAAAGCTTGCCTTTGTATCTATTGTATAATTCCTCCAAATGTCTAGAGTCTGTTTGCATAGAATATCATGACTTCAATCTGGAAACATAGAAACCTTGTCAATACTTACTGAAAATCAATGATTATCCTAGTGGACTATACTAAGACAATGAAACATTCTGAAGCTCAATTCAAATAAAAGCACACCTCTTCCATTTGATCACCAGCAAAAAGAGGATGATCATTCCTTACCGAAGAAAGTAACCTGTTACCAAGAACAAAACAAAGGAAATAAATACAAAACCAATAGCATTATGCATTATCATAACTACAAACTCAGCATAACAAATCATAAGAACCTTGATAAAACATGTTTGTTCTGTTCCTTGCGCTCCGGGCTCGTGGAGCGGAATACCTACAACAAACAGCAATCAAACCTCTGCAACTTCAACAACTAGCTCTTGGCAATATTTGGAGCAAAATATAAAACCACATGAGAAATTCTTCTGACGCATACAGAGTTGACAGCTTGTACTGCAGTGAATGACAGCTGAACAAGTGCTTCTTTTGTGGAAACACTAGTTCCAAAGTGTTCAGTAACCGAAGACAAACATCCCCAAATGATCTACAACAAAAAAAAAACCAACAAAATCAGCCCAAAAGAAGAAAATGTACTAGGTAGACAGCAAATTTAACTGAAACTGGGCAATCATCATTTCCATTCAACCTGAAAATTCGCAGAAAATCAGTTCACTTACTTCTCTCCGGCTTCACAACGAAATCCTCCTGACTGATCTCCTCCACTGAAGTCGAATCGGAAATCTCACCTTCTTCCACATCTTCAACCACCACTAGGTTTAGCTCTTCAAGTTTTGAGACTTTACCCTCAAAATCGGCAAATAAAAGTATTGAACACCACTGTACATCCACCTATGGCCTGTGTCAAGCTTCTCTAGACTCAAACACCTTCAAAAATGCCAAAGGTAGCAACTTTGAAGCTGAAATAACCATGTGAAGAAATTACATCTTCAACATCACTATCTATCTAATCCAGGTAGCATTTCAACACCACAAATCATATGTAGCATCTATCCCACTCGAAGCCACATCGAAACTAAGAACAAGCAAACCAATGGGATTCAGAAAACCCTTGAAATTGAAAAGTAAAATGCACCCACCAAGTCATTTCAGCTGCACAGAACAATCTACTTCAATTCATTCACATCCATATCCATCAAGTCTTAATGTACCAGTTCCGAATTCGATACGGATATACAAATTAACCAATACAATCAAAACTATAACCAACAATAAAACAACTACCTACGAACATAAACATCAATATCTGCAATCAACAATCTAGCTCACAAGATCATCCACCAGTCAATGATAACCCTAAGAAAACCAGATTACTAAAACCTATTGCATTCAGTATTGAAATCCAACTTTGCCAACATTCTAGAGCCAGAATTAGTCAAAAACACAACAATCAAAGACATCAAAAGACTACCCAGAAGCAGAAACTGAACAAGCAATTCCTCTGCAAAAAACCCAGATGATTAAACATCATGATTATGAGCTACCAATATGAAACTCAATGCAAATCTGACAAACATGAATGACTCAACAGATCAAAAATGAATCAAAGAAGAGGCGTAACAAGATTGCAAACAAAAATCTGAATCTCGAACGCAATACAACCTGCAATAGAAGAGTATCGACCCCAAATACTCTTCGATAGCCTATCCAAGAGCCTAGCGTGCAAGCCAATAGCAAGGGTTTCATTGACGGAGATGAATGTTGACGGACGCACTAGTGAAACTCCTAAATACCCTTCGCTCGGCCCACCAAATGCCTGAATGTCGACCAGCAAGCCCGCGACGAGGGCTTCATAGACGGAGAAGAACGGTGAGGATGCAACAGTGGACCTCCGAAATACTCTTAGAACGCCGCTTGAAACGCCTGAATGTCGGCGAGCAAGGCGACGATGAAGGAGCTGACATGCTTCTCCCAAATCGTTGAGCGAATTGAAATAAGCATCGATTCGAGATTTAGGGTTTATAGATCGGATTCGAGATTAGGTTTGTAAATCTGGATTATTGGTGAGGTAACCGAATTTGAGATTTAGGGTTTGTAGATCTGGGTTTTTTTTTGGTGAGCTATGGAGGTGAGCTATGGATTTTGTTTGAACCAGAGAGAGGAGAAATAATGCGAGTGTTGAATGGATTGGTCAAAGTTGTAGCGAAAAACATAATAGAGTTGGAGTCAAAAGGGAAAGTCAGCTAAATTTTTTGGGGAGAATTTTAGCGCTTATTTTTTCAGATAGAAGAGACGACAGTGTTATGTTCAAAACTGTCGTGGAAAGAAATAGCAAAAATTGGAGTGTTGAATATTGAGCTATCAGACCATAGATTTTTATTTTCTGTCGTCTGAAATAATCAGACGACAATATAATACAAAATTGTTGTCTGAGTGGTGTCGTCTGATGCTTGTTTTGGCGTAGTGTATATAACCTCAGCTTACAAGGTCCCAAGAAAATTAAATCATTTTTATCGCTTGTGCTTTCTTTTTACTTTCAAGGCATCAGATCCACAAAATAGAACAAATGATAGGTCAAGATCATGCTCATTCATGCTAGTTGAGCTAGGAGTTTCAAGTGCTAAGTTCTTTCCTTAGAGAAGTCATTCCAGGCAACAAATCCAGTCAAGAAAAGCCGTCTTGACATCCATTTGGTACAACTTGAACTTAAGATGACAAGCAATAGCACACAACAATCGGACCGACTCAAGTCTAGCTACGGGTGCAAATGTTTCCTCAAAGTCAATTCCCTCAACTTGACAGTACCCTTGAGCAACAAGTCTAGCCTTGTTCCTCACTATGTTACCACTCTCATCACTCTTATTCTTGAAAATCCACTTAGTGCCGATAACATTGGAGGTGACTGGTCTCTTGACCAGTGTCCAGACTTGATTCCTTTCAAACTGATTTAGCTCCTCTTGTACGGCAAGCACCCATTCTTCATGGATGAGAGCTTCTTTGATGTTCTTGGGTTCTATTGTGCAAACATAACACATGTGTATTTCACTTTGGATTTGACTTCTAGTCCTCACGCCTTCTTTTATTGACCCAATTATGTTCTGTTCAGGATGTCTAGTCACTACCCACTTTGGTTTTTTCTTAGGTGGTTGACTAGACTCTTTGGAATCATCAAGAACTTTAAGCCAATGACCGATCATCTTGTACCGTCTCAGTCTCACTAGTCGACTCAGTGACCTTCAAGGAAATAACTCATCATCATCTATGGCTTGGTCAACTGACGCATCAAGATCATCAATTGTAACATTTATGGACTCCATGATGGTATTGGTTCTAAGGTTGAAAACCCTATAAGCACGACTGGTCATTGTGTACCGAAGAAAGATGCCTTCATCACTCTTGGGATCAAACTTAGTAAGGTGTTCCCTATCTGTCAAAATATAGCAAGTGCTGCCAAAAATTCTCAGATGACTGATCATCGGCTTTTTTTCTTTCCAAAGTTTATAGGGTGTCTGGTCAGTGCCTGGTCTAAAGTAGACTCAATTGGAAATATAACAAGCAGTGTTAATGGCCTCAGCCCATAAATTCTTTGCAAGATTTTTGCTATTTAGCGTCACTCTAGCCATCTCAATCAAGACTCTATTTTTCCTCTCAACAATCCCACTTTGTTGAGGAGTAATTGGAGCCGAAAACTCATGCTTTATACCCACGCTAGCACAAAAATCAGCAAGCAATGAATTCTTAAATTCAATACCATGATCAGTCCTAATTTTGACAACGAGAAAGATGACCAGTCATCGCCTCATTCTGAATTTGTTTGAGATCAGTCACAAAATTTCAAAAAGCCTCAGACTTTTTTCTCAAGAAGGACACCCAAGTAAACCTAGTGAAATCGTCATCAATCACAAGAATGTATTTCTTACCACCAACAGACACGGTTAGAACTGGACCTACAAGATCCATGTGAATGAGTTCAAGAGGATGACTAGTTCCAATATCTTTGACTCTCTTGTGTGGGACTCGTGACTATTTGCCCAACTGACATGGACCACATATGTGCTTAGAAGGCTTATCTAACTTGAGAATACCTCTAACAAGCTGCTTTTTGGATAAGGTGTACAGATCATTGAAGTTCATGTGCCCTACCCGTTGATGCCATAAAGAAGTAGTCTTAATAGTCAAAGAGTGACAGGTCATCCTGGCAGCCAGAGTTTGACTGTCAAGAGTATAGCAATTATCATTAGATCTGCCTGTCCTGACTAGATCCCGACCCTTGCTCTCAACAATCCTACAACCTTTTGTTGACATACAGACTTCGTTAGCCCACTGATCACACAAGTGTGATACACTAATAAGGTTGGACCTAAGGCCTTCTACATACCTCACATTTTCAAAGAGAGGTAATTCGGAAGCTGAACACTGCCATGACCGGTCATCTTAGCAGTTTCACCACCCCCAAATTCAACAAAGCCACCATTAAAGTCCTTAAAATTTACGAAGACAGATTTGTCACCAGAAATTTGTTTGGAATAGCCACTGTTGATGTACCAGCGAGTTGGATCACGCACATTCAAGATAGACAAAAAAACAAGACAAGTTTCATTTTTCTTAACCCATTTATTTTGAGAATTACTTGGTGATGGGGAAGATGACTGAACAAGTTTGGCTATCCTAGTTACTTCAACAAGCAGCAAATATTCTCTGAGTGAATTATTATGACCAGTCAGACTTTTATTTTTCAGCTTATGACACTTGGGCCTAATGTGACCAGTCATCCCACTGTGATGACAAGTTGGCACAAACCTGAATCTTGTGGGAGAAGTGGTACTGGGGGAAACTTGATGACTCTTTTTAATCATGCTAACTTTAGGTTCGGGAGGACGAGTGATGATCAGTGACTTCGGTGAGTATGGTTCACTAGCTTTGACAAACCTTGGTCGTGAAGTTGAAGTTATCGACTCTCCAACATTAAATCCTAGTCCAGTTTTATCAAAATGACTTTTTCCAACATTAAGCATTCTATCAATCTTTGCAGAATCAAGTGACAGGTCATTTACCTTTTCTTGCAGTGATTTATTGTGACCAGTCAAGTAGACATTAGATTGCTTCAGAGACTCAATTTCTTCTTTCAACTTAAGACTGTTGCTATGCATGAGATTAATGTCATTTTCTGAATTGCACAGTTCATGCACAAGATCTAGATTTTCCTTTTTGACCTTTTCAAACTCAACATACATCTTCAAATTTAGACCTAGATGACTGGTCATCTGCACTCTCCCTTTCTTTACGCGGATGGCCGGTCTCGTAATCCTGTAAAGCGAGACAGAGTGCAGCCTTTTCCATTTCTAACTCATTACAACGCTTTTTCAGCCCAATGCTATCAGCCTTGATCACACAAGATTCATCAAACAAGGTATCATACCTTTCACACATCTTTTCATAGGTTTGATTCTCTGGGAGAGCATCATAATCATGAAAAATAGGACAATACATCTCAGGTGACTGGTTATCATCAGTCATGTGTTGTGAACTCGACTTGGATTCTTCACCCACTGAATTGTGATCAGAAATTCTAGCAACAAAGGCAATCTCATCATCTTCATTATCTGAAGAAGAGTTAGAGTGAAGTGATTCCTCATCCTCACTATCACTCCAAGATGCTTTCAAGGCTTTGTCCTTGCCTTTGTAAGACTTCTTCCTATTGTTAGCACAATCAACAGAAATTTGACCAGTCCCACCACATGTGTAACATTTGACTTGGCCCTTTTTGAACTTGTTATCTCTAGACCCTGAGTTCTTTTCAAATTTCTTTTCATTAGACATTTCACCTTCAGGTTTGAATTTTAACTCTCTAGGGTAGCTCGCACTGCCCTTGTGATCCTTTCTATCCCTTAAAGTTCTTCTAAATCTTTTAACAAACAAGGCCATATCATCATCAATAGAAGATGACTGGTCAAATTTTGAACTCTTGGGTTCAGGATGATCGGTCACGCTCTGTAGTGCAACACCTTTGTCCTTCTTGTGCAGATTTTCTTCCAATTTTAATTCAAGTTCATAAGTCTTCAATTTACCAACAAGTTTAGGAAGCTTTATGTCCTACATGTTTTGACACTCTTTGATTGCGGTCTTCTTCACGGAAATCCTCCTACGCAACACCCTCAAGATTTTTTGTACAATTGTTAGTTATAAAATCGGTGACCCTAGACTCATCGCTGCATTGGTGACACTCTCAAGTCTGAGATAGAAATCAGAGAAACTCTCTGAATCGGCCATCCTGAGTTGCTCAAACTTGGAAAAAACCATTTCAAGTTTTAATTCTCTAACCTGGTCATCACCCTCATGAATGACACACAATCTATCCCAAGCTTCCCTAGCTGTTGTACATTGTTGAATATGTGAATATTGTGCACTGGATATAGCAACAGCTAAGGCATTCCTAGCTTTTTTATTTGCATTAGACGCTTTGACTTGGACCTGTGTCCAGTTATCTCTTGGAATGTTCACTCTCTCACCGTCAACAATTCTAAACGAAGGACGCTATTCAATTGACAAATACTGGTATGCAAATTCATCATACGCATCAAGAAAAAATTCAAATTTATCGCGCCAGCACTAGGCCAAGAAAGGCCATACACAACGGTGGAAACCCGTTGTCTATGTATAACCAAAACCGTTAAGAAAACCAGTGTAATCCTTGATGTCATGATTGGATAACAGTGGAAAACCGTTGTCTAAAATGGTGAAAGAGAACGGTTTGCCAAGAAAACTGTTGTCTAGTATGATGATATAGACAACGATTTTCTTGTTAAACTGTTGTTTAGTAAGATGATACATGTGTACACATTTGTATGGGTACAAACAATTTATTTCATCCATCAACATAATCCAAATTCATTCACAAATCTCAATTCACACCAAGTATGTTAACATAAACTTATATCATTCACAAATCTCAAGTCTTACACAATAATTCCTAGTTTTCCTATCTAAGAAGTACTACAACCTCTAAGTCTTGAAGTCTGCCATCTAATCAACCCAGCGACCTAGCAGTGCAAAGCAAAATCTTCACAAATTAAGTTATACATCCAAGAAAAGTCATATCTACCTACAAATGATAAGTATTTCTGCAATAACCCACAGCCTAAAAGCGGTTCTGCAGCTTGTAGTGATACGACCCGTTCTGAAAATTTTCCATATTGGAGTGAAATGACCAAAATGCCCTTGATTGGTCAAATATTGACTTTGTGAACAGTTGGGATTTTTATATCTAATACTGGACTCTATGCGAAGAGCTCGACGATGCGAACGCGTCCGCGAAGACGGAATCAAATTCCGAGTTGTATCGAAGAGGTTACGGACGAAAAAACGGAATTGTGGTGTAGTGGGATTGCCACGTGGCAGCCCGTGATTGGGTGGAAGCTGCTGGACAGTTTTGGAAGTCGGTCTGGGCTTTAAAAACCCAAACCCGCAGCCCAACTTCCAGAAACGGAAAGCGAACTCGCCCAAACCGCCGAGAAAAGCCCAACGCCGTTGACCCTTCGCCGGCGAAGGATCGGGCCGGTGACCACCGGCATCTTCTTCCCCTCATCGAGACGAAGCCGGAGCACCAAGGATCGGAGCCAGCAGCTGTCAAAATCACCGGCAAAGAGACGCACGGAATCCACGAGCTTTCCGGCGAGATTCCGGCCAGCACAGTTGGAGGTGAGCCTCGAAAGTATGATTTTTGGATTCCTCTCATTCCGTAGATGAATTTCCATATAAGGATCGTCGAATTTGGTGCAGAAATGAGGGAGATCGGACTTAGAATGCCGACGGGGTTTTCCGGCGACGTTTTGGTGTTTTCCGGCCAACTCCGGCGGAATTTCGAGAAACCGAAGGTGATCGGTTCCCGAGGTACCACTATAACCGAACCGCTCGGGACAGACGAGGAGGAGGACGACGATCGCGGCATATCAGTGAGTGGACGGGTTTTGGTTTGTCATTGCTGTTTGAGTATATTTATGTATTTATATATAGGTATGCTTTGGTGATATGTTGGTTGGTTGATGACGTATGGTTATGAGTATTCTTTGAGCATGTTTGCGTTTATTTGCATATTTGTTATGATGATGTGATCGTGGGATCTATGTTGGTAGTTATGGCTATTGTTGGTTAATTGTTGTTTGGTTGCTGTTGGGTATGATTGTTTGATATTAGTACTGTTAGTGGCACACTAATTGGATCGGGTGGTATGGCCCTCATCCAATAGAGTACGGTCGGGTGATATGGCCCTCGACCATACATTATACCTTGGACGGGTGATATGGCCCTCGTCCATGAGAGGTATATCTTGGACGGGTGATATGGCCCTCGTTCATGAGAGATATATCTCGGTCGGGTGATATGGCCCTCGACCATACAGTATACCTTGGACGGGTGATATGGCCCTCGTTCATGAGAAGTATATCTCGGTCGGGTGATATGACCCTCGACCATACATTATACCTTGGACGGGTGATATGGCCCTCGTCCATGAGAGGTATATCTTGGACGGGTGATATGGCCCTCGTTCATGAGAGATATATCTCGGTCGGGTGATATGGCCCTCGACCATACTTTATATCTCGGTCGGGAGATAAGGCCCTCGTCGAGATCACGTCGCAGTTTCGGGAATGGTTTGTTTGTGTAGGGTTGTCTCGTGTGTTAGTTACTGTATGTGCTGGATGGTTTGCTGGTTGTATTGTTATGGGACTTGTGTTATACGTATGCGTATTGTTGGATTGTTGGGCTATTGTGTATTGTTCGGCGTTGTCATGTGCAGCTATGCGACGGTATTGGGGTGAAGTCCCCTTACTTTCGATCATGGCCGTAGATCCTGTTTATATGTGACGGACTATGATTCCTTTTATCTTGGCGTATTTCGGTTGTTTAATTATGCTTAGTATAGTATAGTCGTATACTATTATTACTGGTTTTCAACTGTGGGGGTTATTATTGTATGTTTTATAACTGTTTTTCACTGACGGTTATTTTCCCTGTCCACTCACCCTTGTTTTTACGCCCCCTCAGGTCTTGTTACTGTTGAGCACCACAGAGACGAGCGGCAGGAGTCAGGGTAGCTCTGTCATGGGGCACGAATAGTGGGAGTCTTTCAGTCGTTTTTTGTTGTGTAAGGCTTCGTCACCCTTTGGGGGTGATGGCCGCACTCCCAGGCCCCACTTTTCGGGGCGGGGTGTGTCATGTAGGACAATTACAAGTCAAGCCTTTAGCATCATTAACACGATAAATGTAATTCCAAGATCAAATCTTTTCTACTATAGAACTGTAAAAATAACACAACATTCTTCCTTTCTCTCTTCAATTGGTTTTATAAGCAGTACAAATGTTACCAACATTTGAACTTGAGTCTATCTTTATGTTAGCAGTCCAGCATAATTTATCTACTAGGGAATTATAAACTAGAAAGAAGTAAACTTATAGAATGCAATACCTCTAAATATTTCTAAGCTGAGCCTTAAGATTCATTACTCGAGAGATAAGCACTTGACTTAAAGTCATTTGCACAGCTACCCCACCAGAGCTTCCAGATGTTGTATAGTGTATCAATTCACATATAACTACAATGAAAATAAAAATGAAGCTGGGAACATAATAAGAAAATCAGCCTGAAGACAAATAGAAATGATGAAGTAATAATAGTTACTGACATGTAAGCAATATGAAATGACAGAAACCATAGAGCATTTTAATCCCTTAACAAACTCAAAATACATTAAGTATAATACAGTTCCCTGAGCATCAGCTCGTCCAATTTGCGTTTACCATTTAATGATGCCTCTGAAGGTAGGTTAGAATTCAAGCTTGAGAGGGCTGTAAGCACCAATGGGTGGGATGCAAGCACAAATCTAGGGATCCTGAAACTCAAATAAACTTAATTAAATACCATGTGATTTCGTTTCCTCTCAAAAGGCCTAATTACTGGGAGAAAATACATACTAATCACACGCAAGATCACAAAACCAACAAAATTGTAACTAAATCATAAGTCAATATTGATGCAGTATTGCTACCTACTATTTACAGAGTTAGCCACATAATCACTTGCAATTTCTTATAACTAAAACATAAATCATGATATTACATCAAAATACCAGTGTTTGAGGATGCTCTAAACTTACTTCCCAGAAAGGCCTAGTGAGATGCCCGCGAGAACCAAGTATGTGGCAAATGTCATGAAGGGAATGTATAAGAAAGCTTCCCTACATGAAACAGAAAATTCTTTACCTTTCTATCAGCATGGTGTGCCTAGCAAGGGTTGCAGTACCATCCTTATAAGAACCTTTTGTCAACTCAGAGTGGTAGATGAGATCTTGTACCTAAAACACAAAATAACTAATCCCATTAGAAATGTAGCACACGAACTTCGAACACAACATAACTGCTCTATACAAAGTACTGCAACAATTAAAAACTTCTGGTGTATTATGATTGAATCCGGGGAGACCTCAACGCCATTAACATCCTTAAATGGATTGACAGACGCTTGACGAAGATAAATAAGAAACAAATCGATTGTAAGTTCACTCAAACTCCAATCAGAAATTCCTATCTTACTGCATTGGATGCTAGCAATGATCTCCGAGACTGATCGAGTGCTGGGTGGGTGCTTTGTTTCTCAATCCATTTCCTATAATTTTCAAAAGTGAACCATCCTAATGCACTAATCAAACTCCAACTTTCAAAATAACACAAATTCATTCCAAATAACCACCCAAGTGTTCGAACATGCTAGTTAAAATCGTATCATCTCACTACACAACTCAACTTGCAACTTCCTAATTACACAACTTCACTGAAAACCAATAACAACCCAAGTTCTCAAACAATATCAAACTGCAATTATATTCAAAACAACACCAATTCATTCAAAACCAACAACTACCCAAGTCCCCAAACAAGACGAATTCAATGAAAACCAAAACAACAAGAATCATACCTGTTGGGTTTGGCAGAGCCCACCTGCACAGCTGAAGAGCTGGCTCGAGCACTTTAGCAAGCCAAGCAAGCTCCAAATTTAACATACCTATCGATAGGGAGCTCAAAACATATGCTTCAAGAATCAAGCTAAATCTGAACATTTCTATAAAAGGTTAGAGGAATTTTGTTAAACATTAAAAGACATAGCTTTACTTTTCAACAATAGACACATAAATTCAGGCAAATAATAGAGGGAGAAGACTTGGAAGACATAGAGCTTATCAAATTTCATTTACAATAAAGAGAACAAAAATTTGGAGAATCTGGGAAGAGCAGACAATTTTAGAATACCTTTGTAACAGTAGCATCACATATGAGAGTGCTTTCAAAGTAAAAATTCCATTTTGATGTTTTCTGGCATCTTCACGATATCCTTTTAAACTGGGAACATTTGAAGCTAGATGCTGACATAAATTCGTATTCTTTGGCGGTTGATCTGCAGAAGCAATGAAAGAAGCAGCCTACAATGATTATAATTGATTTTATTTTTTATAAATAACTCCATTCCATCCTATCCTATTATGACAACAAGGATATGTGAGAGCAGAGTTCAACATTCAAATTTAAAAATAAAAAGAAATGGCAGTGATCAGGGAACCCAATAAATATATGCAGTCTGAAGTCAGGCAACTTACATCCGGATAGGTGTTCAATTGCTTTGCTGACAACCTTTACTGTCTTCTCTATAGGAATAATAGAAAGCTGAAAGAGATCATCAGCAAAAATAAGGCGTCTTTCCCTTTTGGGTTGCACTGAAGTTAGTTGAAGCAAAATGTGTCCAACACGATGTAGAATAGATGGGTCACGGGCAAAAATTCCTAAGAGACCACAAATACAAGTTAAATCAAACAAAAGATAGAGGAAAGAAAGTAACGATAAACAAGAAACCAGAAGTTGCCAACATACCAACAGTGTCTAGACTTTGCGAATTTGCCAAAGCACCAAGCACAGAAACAGTCCCGTGAGAGGGTCGGAAGCCAATGACACCACAGAATGATGCTGGAATTCTCACACATCCAGTTGTATCCATACCTAGAAAGATATACAAACTTCGAATGATCAGTTGGTAGGTACTCTTGAGAAGCAAAACCACCAGTGTAACGATTACATATTGAGTTCAGTTATGAGTCCCCTTGCCTGTCTCATTTGAAAGCATGAACTTAATCGACAATACACAAAAGCCCAACTGAACCAACAGTAAATCAGAGAAAAAACTAAAATACAGCAGGCATTATATGTGTAAGAAAATAACGAAATTTTAAGAATTATAAATGAGGATTTACCAAGAGCCAAGTCAACAAGACCAGCAGCGACCGCCACGGCAGAGCCACTGGAAGAACCTCCCGGGATATGCGAGGGTGCTTGCGGATTCACAGGCGTTCCGTAATGCACATTCTCACCAGCAATACTGACACAAACAAAACAACCTATCACAATTCCAAAATGTAAATGTGGAGGTGACAAATTTCTGTGCTGCTAAAATGAAATGAGAAGGCGGCAACATACCCGAAATTGAGCTCGCCGATCTCTTGGTGAGTGAGCTTTACGAGTAACGAGAAGAGAACGAGATGGAGGACAACAAACGAGGGCTGAGAATTCGGATGACAAGACAATTGGAGGCGAATGGCTTCGAATTAAGGAGAACTTCACACTACTTCAGCTCGATTTCAACCCATATGAACCCTAGATTTCACAATTGGAATGATTCAAAGGCTGGGCTTGGTGTGAAAGAGTGGGAAAGTGACGAGTTGATGACAGAACTGGAGATTCAAGGAATTGGGTTTGTGCGATTTCTCAAGATTGGAAACGAGGAGAAACACAGTTGGGTTTTGGTGAGCTTAGATCTGGAGTTGAAGAGGGCGGGTTGGGTTAGGAAGAAGGAGGAAGAAGAGGCGAATGAAAAATGAGAAGAGGCGAGAGAAAGTTTTAAAAAAAATATTGAACAATATCTTCCGTGTTTTGAGTTTTGGTTTGCGCATTTGTATTAGGTAACAGCTTCTCACAGAATGGTTGTCTCTGCTTTTTTTTTTTCTTCATTTGTGTATGCATAGATAACAAAAAAGAGACCAAAGTGTTGTGTATGTCCAAGGATTACAGTTTTCAAAGATTTTGTTATCCCTCAAGTGTTATGTATTCCATTTTGTGGTCTAGTACAGGCAGCGTAGTTTGTGCCATCGAAATATGGAGGTGAGTTTACTGAACCGGCTACTCGATCTCTCTCCATGACTAGACCCTCAACCAACCAGTCCCTAGACCTGCTTTAGGTATGTCTAAAGCCCTACTCTGATGCTAATTGCAAGTTGGCAATGAGGGGGGTAATTTCAATTTAGTCACAACAACACAAACAATTTTCTCAAACAGATCACACAGATGACCAATCACCTGATGTGATGACCTAACAGTTTATTTCAACTTTTAATTAACCTTAACAAATTGTGTATGCTTGTGAATTGTTCAAACACATTGGAATGCTATGCCAACTTACGTCCTCAACAGATTCAGTAAGATTGAAACTGTGTGCTATCCACAAGTACAACCTATTAAATCCATCAGTTCTAATGCAACAGTTATAGATGACCAGTCATGCGATTTTTTTCAAATTGCATGATACGACCCATTCCGAAAATTTTCCAAAATTATGGTAAAATGACCAAAATGCCCTTGATGGTCAAACAGTCAATCCGTAAGGAATTTCATATTCAATATTGGACTTCATGCGAAGAGCTTGACGATACGATCATATTCGTGAAGACGGAACCAGATTCCGAGTTGTAACAAAAGTCGTTACGGACAAAAAACGAATACAAGAATGGGTGGGGCTTGACAGGTGGCGTATGGTGATTGGTCCATGTGGTAAGATTGTATTATACATGTCACTTTATGGGAGTTATTGAACCGTACTCCAAACCGATTTCACAGAGGAAAAGAAAACAGAAAAGAAAGCCGCATGCGTCCAACCCATTCACCGCCGATTCACCACCACCGACCACCCGATCGTCTCGCCTACCACCTGCACCGTGCTCGCCTCGTCCTCGGTGACTCATCCACGAAGCTGTAAGCCCAGAAATGGCGCGGAACGCCCTCAGCTAACCAAAACAGAGGAAGCGACGCCGCGGCCTTCTCGCCGTCAATCTCGCCGTTCTGGCCACCGATCGACGACGGCGTCAGCACCAATTGGTTCCTCGCATCCCAGAGAGCATACCCATGAAATTCCAGCTCAAATGACGTGGTGGTTAGTCGCCGACGAGAGTGAACTGAATCCGCCACCTTCCGGTCGTTTTTCTGGCCAATTCCGACCGTGGTAAGCTCCGAAAACCTTTCCATCGGTTTGGTTGGATTGCATAGATGGATTTTGATATAAGATTTGTTGAATTTGGTGGAGAATCGAATGAGATTGGATTTTGGGGGTTTTGGCCGGAAATTATGCAGAAACTGGCAAGGTCACGGCGGCGCTGACATCAGCATCGGCGTGCCACGTGGATGCTGAGTCAGCATACAGTCATCGCCACGTAAGCAACATGTGGCAGCCACGTGGAAGACAGGTCAGCACCACATGGACACCACGCGTCTGCCACATCACTGCCGAGTCAGCAACACGTCAACACCAAAGTGCTGACGTCAGTCGACCGTTGACCGCGAGTCAACGCCGTTGATCGGTCGTTGACCAAGTTTGGCTGGTGACCATTCTTATGGTTTTCGACGTTCCGGATCCAATGGTGAAGTCCGTTTTGCCATTTGAGATACGGTTAAACCCCAATTAAGTAAAACATGGGGAATTAGGGTTTTTATGATTTAAGTTCGGTTGTGGTTATTAATTGTGGTTGTTGGGACATTCAGGCTGAACGAATTTCACGGGAATAGCATAATTGGACTGAGCATATAGACAAGGATGAAGAGGACTGCCCGGTATCACTGTGAGTGGACGGGTTTTGTATTAAATTACCTGTTGAGCATGCTATGCATTTATATATATTACGACAGTATGATTATGTTCGGATATTGGATATGCTGGTTATGTTGTTATGATGCTTGTTGATGGTTTTGGTGTTGGGTGTTGTTGCAACTGTATAGTGGTATTGGGGTGAAGTCCTCTTACCCTTTACATTGGTGTTGGGGTGAAGTCCTCTGGCCATTTAGATCACGGCCGTAATATCTACTTATATGTAAAGTGCATAAGTGCGTGTGTGATTGGTCATTGTTTCTGATCACGTGGTGAGTTGGTTTGTTCCTGCATGCTTATTGATGTACAGTTGTATATTGTTGTTTTAACAGTGGGGGTTATTATATTGATTTGTAAATTATTTTCACTGATTTTTATTTTCCTTGTCCACTCACCCTTGTTTTTGCGCCCCCACAGATTCTGATACTGTTGTGCACCACCGAGACGAGCGGCAAGGTCTTGAGTAGTTCTATTCTGTGTTACAAAGAGTAGGAATCTCTTTGTCACTGTTGTATTTCAGATTTATGTAAACCTTTCCTTTTCCGCTGTATAGAAGCTCTGATATAGTGTTTACGGTGGAGTTGTTGAGTCACTTTCCTTTGTTTTATCTTTTGTTGTTACTTTTGAGCATTAAGGCTTCGTCACTCTTTGGGGGTGACGGCCGCACCTCTCAGGCCCCACTTTCTGGGGCGGGGTGTGTCAGTTGGTATCAAAGCTCTAAGTTTTCTGTTTTCCTGTTGTTTTCAGCGTTCTGTGTCATTCTTGGACTCCTGTGTTTGGTCATGTTAGAGCTATGCCGCTTCGTCAGTGTGGTGCAAGGGGTGCATGTGGTGCACGTGGTATAGGGGAGGCACAGGGTGCCGATAACCCCCTAGTTAGCAGCAGTAATCGATTTAGCTTGGTGCTGTGATGGAGAATGTCGTACAAATCAACCTAGGTTAGGGAGGGGGACCCACTCTGCCTGAGGTAGCCCATGGCATGAGAGCGTAGTAGCTGAATGGCTTCGTTGGTGATGAAGCGATCGAGTCATGGTGTGACATAATGGAAATTGTGTTGCTGATTGTGAATTGTCCGCCAGAGCCGATGACAGAGGTGGTACCCTCTTTCTTTTCTGTGAAGGCCACAGGATGGTGGCTGAGTATGCTAGATTACTACCCTGAAGTACTGTGACATGGGAACTATCCATGATCGTATCTGGTGACAAGTTCTACAGCCCTCAGCGTTTATGGAGGAAGATGTCTGAGTTCTTACCTTTTGCCAGGGAGAACTGACTGTTGGGGATTATGTGCTACAGTTTCGAGCGTTGCAAGTGTATGCGCATGATGGCCATGTGGTGAAGATAAACCCCCTAATTGGTAACCTACTGAGTGCTGATTTTGATGGAGATTGCATCCACTTGTTTTATCTTCAGTCACTTGCTGCAGAAGCGAAAGTATTGGAACGGTTTACGGGGAGTAGCAGCTTCTGATTCTCACAGCGGGAAACCGAATGTCTTTCAGATAGCTACGGTTTTTGCGTTGTTGATAAAGATGAAGCTCAAAGAGAGTGGAGGTTGATGAGATGACGTTGTGGTTGGGTCTATTAAGGTAGTGGCCCTGAGTGCATGTTATGTTCCATGTTTGGATGCCTCAGAGGTATGTGCTCGACTCGTCATATGTTTGTGGAAGGCTCATCACTTGAGATGGCGTGGGTAGTAGAGGATGCGGCAGTTACACAACCCAATGACATGGAGAAGGAATACTCCGCTTTGCAGTGGTGAAATATGTGTACCCTAGATGTGGGAACCCAGAGGGCATGAGGATTTTATGTTTATGGAGATGGCTTGCATGTCAAATTTTAGTTGGAATAGTTTAGCACAGTTTCCAGAGGGTTGATTTATGAGGGTAACGTAAAACGGAGGTATCGATCTCCTTGTCAAGGGTTGTAGCTCAAAGTTTAAGGTGGAAGTGAGCTTTGAGTTTTCTCATTCACTACGAGATGACATGTTTGAGTTAAGTCGAATGAGAGTTCCAAGAGCCTTGCTGTTACTGCTTTGTAGTGACAAGATTGCACACAATTATTTTGAACTTCTAACTAAATGAGTTTGAAAACCATGGAAGCCAAAAAAATGAAGATAAGAACTTCTTCAATAACCACTCTGTTCTCCTCAATTTCCCCTCTAGTTTCTGAAAAATCATTGCTTTGCTCAATTGGGGATTCACTAATCTCAAAACCTAATTCCTTCTTCCCCCCATTGTTCTTAACTCGTTCTGCGAGCTGGTAATGAGGGGGGTAATTTCAATTTAGTCACAACAACACAAACAATTTTCTCAAACAGATCACACAGATGACCAGTCACCTGATGTGATGACCTGACAGTTTGTTTCAACTTGTAGTTAACCTTAACAAATTGTGTATGCTTGTGAATTGTTCAAACACATTCGAATGCTATGCCAACTTAGGTCCTCAACAGATTCAGTGAGATTGAAACTGTGGGCGACAACTACAACCTATAAATCTAGCAGTTCTAATGCAGTAGTTATAGATGACCAGTCATGCGATTTTGTCCAGATTGCAGTTCAATGTAAGTTGGTGCAAAATTATATTCGATTTTATGTTTAGTCGAATGGTTAACAAAACACATAAATGGACACAAATTTTGGTACCCGGAAAAACCCCAAAAGGGTAAAAAATCATGGATCTATCAGAAGACCGGTTTTCCACTATGAAATGACAAAATATGCCCAATACAAGGTTCAAACAAGCTCAATATCTAAGTGTACCTAATCTTTAGATGTATAAGATGACTGGTCAATCACCACACATACAATACATAGGTATTTCTATCTAGTGGCACCAAATAAAATTACTGTGAAAGACTATATGACTAGTCACTAGCAGAGTTGCAGAGAGTTACGGAGCTTCAGCAAGGACCGCTGGACAACTAGGTGCATTATGCTACAGTAACCAAAGATAGAGCAGAAATGACTATATGACCTGTCACCAGCAGAGTTGCAGAGGGCGACAGAGCTTCAGCAATGTCCGCTGGACAACTAGGTGCACTCTGCTACGGTAACCGGAGACAGCAGAAATGATTGTATGACCAATCACCAGCGGAGTTGCAGAGAGCTACGGAGCTTCAACAAGGACAACTGGACAACTAGGTGCACTTTGGTACAGTGACCGAAACTGTGCAAAAATGCCTAAGTCAAGAAAAAAAATGACTCAATCTTCCCTTATAACATGTATAAACATGAAAGATAAGTTTGCACATAATTATTTTTGAACTTCTAAAAACTCAACCTTGTCGTATGAGATGGAAGAACTTGAAGGACAAGATTGCACACAATTATTTTGGACTTCTAACTAAATGAGTTTGAAAGCCGTGGAAGCCAAAACAATGAAGATAAAAACTTCTTCAAAGTTTTGGTTCCAAAACTTAGAAGAAGATTCTAAAGCATACCATCCTAAGAGTTCTTGTAAGAGACTTTATGAAGTTGAAAGCTTTTCAAGAACTCAAGGTAGAAACATAAGGGGCAGCTGCACATAGAGAGGTTTTACGAAAATATGAAATGAAGTTATGAACTCTAAAACCCTAATGAGATGTGTGGTGAGGTTTAGTTTAAACAACCTTAAACTATTCCTAGGCAAACCCGAAAGTGAATTCCAGCTGGCTGCACATGGCCCACCATGAAAGAAACAAAACTGAATTAAAAAAGAAAGTCGTTTTTGAAGATTTCACATGCATAGTATGATGACTGGTCATCTCGGTTTACATACTGCAGTTTTGTAAGGAATTCCGCCAAACTAAAAACACCTACACAATCTATATGAATGCAAATTAAATTGATGAATGAGTGTGTGAATATTATGAGATCTTGAATCATCAAGCTTCAAGTGCTATCATCATATCTTCAATTCTAGAACTAAGTCCTAAAAAGAAACTAATTGAGCTTGTGATAAAATACAGAGTTTTTGTACAAGGATTAGCCAATTTACAAAGTATTCTATAATACAAATATCCTACGATCTCCCCCTTTGGCTTTCCTTGACAAAAAAAACACCGAGTACTCACATCGCTCAACACTCACCAAAACTGACTAATCAGATGACTAGTCATCAGATTGTACTTGCAAAAAGTTCAAGGAGTATCCAATATATGTGTACATACAGATTGTAGCTTGTAGATGTATCAGAGCATAAACTCATATAAAGAGCATGATATTTGATCTCCCCCTAAGTATGAGTACTCCCCCTAGCTATGAGCATGTTAATTTTCTCCCCCTTTTTTTTCATGGTAAGACAAGGAACATATCGCAACGGAAACATAAGGGAATGTAAACATTATGCATTAGCATTTCGAATACAAGTATTAGCCAATTTACAAAGTATTTTATAACACAAATATCCTACAAGTTCACTAATTTCCATAAAATCACCACCATTTCGACTACTAATTGTATCGAATTCAACCCTCATTGTCAAATTAACACCCAAATTAGACTTAATTTCACTCTGAACACTCGAAATCGACATTTAAATCTTATTGGGCTGCATTCTCCTCCGCTTCTCCCTATCTTCCTCATCTGGCGCAAACTCCGCCATCACATCATCAACAATACTATCACAATTCAATCCTTTCGCCTGATCATTATCTCTAGGCTTACCGAAAACTGATGACGTGAGCATCGACGAAAGCCTCTGCATCCCCATCATCGCTGCTGCCGCCGTCAGCGACAGGTTGGACTTTTTGGGTCGGGGCTCCTTATCCTTCATCTTGGTCTCAGATTTCCTCCTCTTCGGCCTATTGCCTCCGCCGTCTGATTCGGCCAACGACGGCCCGCCACGTGTCCAGTCCTCCTCCTCGCCCTCGTCGCAGAACCCGAGGTCGTCGTCGTCGACGATGAAGCCCTGGACTTCTTCGCTGCGCATCGCGAAGAGCGCGTTGTCACCGACGGTGTTGTAGATCGAGTTCTCCATCTTGATTTCGGCTGCGGATCGGCGGCCATCGCGGTGGAGGTCTTTAAGGCGCTCGAGGGCTCCGGCGCACGTACACACCTCGGGTCTGTGGGTCCGACGCCTCCCGTTGGCCTCTGTCGATTGCTCATCTTCCTCCATTGATTTGTCTGGTATATCGGAGAGGGTGACAGCTGCGGATTTTGGGTTTAGGGTTTTGGCGCTAATTTTCTGATGAAATAAAACAAGGCAGGAGTTATTGGTGATTTTGGCGGGAAGGAAGTGTTCTTTCCGACCAAAATCACTATTTCGATGAAAATTTGAATTTCCGGCCCAAAATTACTATTCCATCCAAAAACGAATTTCCTGGCAAAATCATTGTTCCGGCGAATATTTAAATTTTCTAGCCTAAATCACTATTCCGAAACAGACACTTTTCCACCGTCGGTGGGGCCACTTATTGACACGTTGCCCGCTCAGGGTGCGCTACGTGGCGCCAATGCAGCCGCGCCACATGGCACCTCCCGATCCACTGAGGAGGCGCTGCGTGTCGCCTCCTCCTTCGTCCCAGGTGGCGTCACGTGGCACCACCTCATTGGCCGATCCCTCCCCCCTTTTCTTCGCCGTAACTTTCTCGTTCGGTGTCCGCTAAGCCGCAATCAACGTCTAACATGTAGTCGTCAATTTATATAGACAAACACTGTATTTTTTTTCCCGATTCCAGAAAGTCCCATCATGCCAGCTTGCCATCACCACTCTTTCTTTTTCACTTCACTCCTCCACTTCTTCTCCTTCTTCTTCATAACCTCCTCCACTCTTCTGCAAATTTTGACCGACCCATTTGAAAATTCCACATGAAAATTCCAAATGTCTGATGCCCAACTGGCCCAAATTGGCGACCACTTGTCGGAGCAGACCTCAATCTTCGGCCTTGACTTGTGGGTTGTCCTCGGAGTTTGGCTCGGCACTGCGTTTGTATTTGTTCTGTTCCTCATTTCGCTCTGGCTGGCCTCAAAGCGATCTGAGAACAAAACTTTATCAAAACCCACAATCCCAATTGTATCCAAAGAGATCCAGGAGATCAGGGTCGAAGCTTACCTGTACTCAAAACCCGAGCCGGCTCCGAGATTCGAGCGGCAAGCCTTTTTGACGGCGGCGGAGGAAGAGAACCTAGTTGCGTACCAGAAGGTCCACACTGATATTGGGAAGGACCATCGGATTACATACCCTTGTGGCGGGTCGAGTTAGTCTAATGGAAGTGGGGAGGCTCGGGCCAGGTGTGGTGATCAGGCGGGTATGGTTGGACCCGAAGTTTCTCACTTGGGTTGGGGGCATTGGTATACTTTGAGAGAGCTTGAAGTGGCGACTAATGGGTTTGTACATGAAAATGTTATTGTTGAAGGAGGGTATGGGATTGTTTACCATGGGGTTTTGAAGGATAAAACTCTGGTTGCTGTGAAAAACTTGCTGAACAACAAGTAAGCTCTCTTTTTATTTTGTATTTAATTTGCTTGGTTAGCTTAGTTGTTTTAGTTTGTACTTTGTAGTTTAACTTGTACTTGGTTGATTCAGATTTTTTAAAGTTTGTGTTGTGTTAATTGAGTGATGATTGTGATGAGTGAGCTTGTTGCATTGGATTGATGGATTGAAATGTGAGTGTTTTTTTAAAAAGGGGACAAGCTGAGAAGGAGTTAAAGGTTGAAGTTGAGGCGATTGGACGAGTTCGGCATAAGAACCCAAGATGTATGCGCGCGTCGGAGCCCTCGAGCGCCTCAAAGCCCTCCGCCACAGCGACCGTTGATCCGAAGTCGAAATGAAGATGGAGAACCCGATCTACGACACCGTCGGTGACGACGTGCACGATGCGCTCGTCCCGAAGAAGTCTGGGGCTTCATCATCGATGAAGACAGCCTCGGGTACTGCAACGAGGGCGAGGAGGAGGACTGGACACGTGGGGGGCTGTTATCAGCCGAATCGGACAGCGGCGGCGATAGGCCCTAGAGGAGGAAATCGGAGAAGAAGGAGAAGGATAGGGAGCTCCGACCCAAAAAGCCCAACATGTCACTGACGGCGGAGGCGATGATGGGAAAGCAGAGGCTTTCGTTGATGTTCACGTCGTCGGTTTTCAGTAAGCCTAGAGATAATGATGAGGCGAAAGGATTGAATTGTGATAGTATTGTTGATGAAGTGATTGCAGAGCTTGCGCTGGATGAGGAAGATAGGGAGAAGTGGAGCAGAATGCAGCCCAATATGATTTCAGTGCCGATTGCTAGTGTTCAGAGTGAAATTAGGTCTAATTGGGGTGCTTATTTGACAAGGAGGGTTGAATAGGATACAATTGGGAAGTCGAAATAGTGGTGATTTTGTGGAAATTAGTGAATGGGTTAAGGACAATGGGGGGAAGAAGGAATTAGGTTTTGAGATTAGCAAATCCCCAATTGAGCAAAGAAATGATTTTACAAAAACTTGAGGGGAAATTGAGGAGAACATAGTGGTTGCTGAGGAGAAAGGGAAAGATTTGGTGAAGAAGGAATAGGGTTTTACTTTGAATGTGAAGAATACGGAAGATAATAAGGACTCGGCCTAGAGTGCTATGGCTGGATGGAAGGTGGTGAAGACCAGAGGGGGATACGGAGGTTCGTGGTGGTGTTGTGGAGGTTAATACTACCTCAAATAGTTAACAGATTTCAGAAATTAATCTTGAGGAAAATGGTTCACTGCCTTTTTACTTACTAGATGCTTATGAATAATTCTATGGTGCTAATATGGGCACCCTCTATCTATTTGACAAGGTAAATATGGCAATGTTTGGATGTAACAGATATTTATTTTGGTTCTTAATACATGAGAGTTTGGATTCTCTTTAATTTCTAAAGTGTAGTTCTTAGTTTCCATGTTTGATTGTGTAGCACAATTCATATTTGTATTCGTATAATATAGGTTAAAGCAAGAGATACATACCAGAGTTGTTGTGTGGTTGTAAAGAACATGCAGAGATGTCCATGCAGTTCCAAATAGTTATGTATTTCACAGTGATGAAATCATGAAGCTTGAAAAGGATGTCGAAGAGTTGAGGATTTCACCCATAGATTTCTGTAAAAAGCTGAGTGTAGGTGTTTCCTTTTGTAGAGGCTTGAACATACATACATTTTAAATCTTCTGGGACTAGCCTTTGATTTTCTTTTTCTTCTGTTGATGCTTTTGTCTTTCTCACCCTCAGGAAGCGGTTTCAGATTTAAGAAGTGAGATCAGAAATAACTTGTCAGATCTGAATGTATCAACTTTTAGCATGGCACAGGTCAAGGTTTGAAGATACACAATCATTGAGATATTTCAACGGTGCATTGGTTTAATTATAAATCTGAATTTTCTTTAGTCTGCACAACACTTCCATGCTCTCTAATTGTTTGTTCTTTCTTGTATGAACATATCACAAAGGAAATATGCATTTGAGGGATCTGACATACCCATAGGAGAGAATTATGTACTAAAGATCAATTATCCATTCAAGGTGTAATACTAAACCAGTAAATGGAAGTCCACTTTCTATTTGCATATGAAAAATGTTACATCTTTCTTGTAAAAATTTGGAGTTCCATCTATAAAGTTGCTTGTGATGTATTGATTCTGAATGACTTAATGATTCAGTATCAAAATTTGTTCAACTCCACCTTTTGATGAGCTCTGATTCCACTGTTGCAGGATCCTCCACTTCCAGCAGATCTAAAAGGAGAACTTTTCCTTGCTCTTCTACAAACTCACAGCAGGTACAAGAGTTAGAGCAGATCCCTAACTTCGGTGTCTGATCTATAAGTCTCAGATTCATAATTTTTATAGTATTATTCCTCTTTTTTCTCGCTGTAAACTGAAATACTACTGCTAGATTATGCTGCTTAACACAGTTGAATATTTTTCATCTAAGAAATAAAAGAGAAACCTAATATATTGCAACATACAGTGCGATGGAGCTTTTTCTTGTTAAAAGGAAGATCAAAGGACCCTCTTGGCTATCAGTTTCACAGTTTCGCCCATCTCAAGTCTGGATATCTGTTGTCATTTAAGCCATTCTTATCAGATTTACTTGTTTGCAGGTTCAATTTGTAACAGCTTTGGTTATTCTATCATAGAGGTGACTTGGTGCAAATTTGAAGTGATTGTTAATTCTGCAAAAGACATAAGGGTTTCATGATACGACCCGTTTCGAGAAATCCCCAAAAAGTAGTGAATTGACCAAAATACCCCTAATGGTCAAACAGTTGACTTCTGATCCGTAAGGAATTTCATATTCAATATTGGACTTCATGCAAAGAGCTTGAAGATACAATCATATTCGCGAAGACGGAACCAGATTCCGAGTTGTAACAAAGTCGTTACGGACGAAAAGCGAATACAAGAATGGGTGGGGCTTGACAGGTGGCGTATGGTGATTGGTCCATGTGCTATTATTGTATTATACATGGCACTTTATGGGAGTTATTGAACCATACTCCAAACCGATTTCACAGAGGAAAAGAAAACAGAAAAGAAAGCCGCATGCGTCCAACCCGTTCAAACGCCGAGTCGACTCAGTCTCACCGTCGATTCACTACCACCAACCACCGGTCGTCTCGCCTACCACCTGCACGGTGCTCGCCTCGTCCTCGATGACTCATCCACGAAGCTGCAAGCCCAGAAATGGCGCGGAACGCCCTCGGCGAACCAAAACAGAGGAAGCGACGCCGCGATCTTTTCGCCGTCGTTCTTGCCGTTCCGGCCACCAATCGAGGACGGCGTCACCACCAATCGGTTCCTCGCATCACAGGGAGCATATCCATGAATTTCCAGCTCAGGAGACAACGTCGTTAGCCGCCGACGAGAGTGGACGGAAACCGCCACTTTCCGATCCTAATTCCGGCCAACTCCGGCTGTGGTAAGCTTCGAAAACCATTCTATTGAATTTATTGTATTGTGTAGATGGATTTTGGTATAACACGCATCGAAATTGGTTGAGAATTGAGTAAATTGGATGTCGCCGGAATCCGCCGCCTTTCAGGGCTTTTTCCGGCCAACTCCGGCGACATTGGGTCATGAAATCCTCATTTTTGAACTCCTGGTGTTCTGTAGATGCGTTTACATATAAGATTTGCTGAATTTGGTTGAGAATTGAAGGAGATTGAGCTATGGGGGTTTCGGTCGGAATATTTGCAGAATCTGGCGACGGCGGCGGCGATGACGTCACCACCGGTGGCGACGTGGATGCCACGTCAGCGCTGACTCGGCGCCACGTGGTCGCTACCTCAGCACCACGTGGATGCCACATCAGCGCCACGTGGATGCCACCTCAGCGCCACGCGGCTGCCACCTCACTGTCAAGTCAGCGCCACGTCAGCACTCCGGTGCTGACGTCAGCCCTACATTGACCGTCAGTCAACGCCGGTCTACGGCGTTGACCGACTGTTGACTGGCGTTGACCAAGTTTGACCGGTGACCAATTTTAAGGTCCTTTCAAACTGATTTAGCTCCTCTTGTACGGCAAGCACCCATTCTTCATGGATGAGAGCTTCTTTGATGTTCTTGGGTTCTATTGTGCAAACATAACACATGTGTATTTCACTTTGGATTTGACTTCTAGTCCTCACGCCTTCTTTTATTGACCCAATTATGTTCTGTTCAGGATGTCTAGTCACTACCCACTTTGGTTTTTTCTTAGGTGGTTGACTAGACTCTTTGGAATCATTAGACTCAGAACCAAATGACCGATCATCTTGTACCGTCTGAGTCTCACTAGTCGACTCAGTGACCTTCACAGGAAATAACTCATCATCATCTATGGCTTGGTCAACTGACGCATCAAGATCATCAATTGTAACATTTATGGACTCCATGATGGTATTGGTTCTAAGGTTGAAAACCCTATAAGCACGACTGGTCATTGTGTACCGAAGAAAGATGCCTTCATCACTCTTGGGATCAAACTTAGCAAGGTGTTCCCTATCTGTCAAAATATAGCAAGTGCTGCCAAAAATTCTCAGATGACTGATCATCGGCTTTTTTTCTTTCCAAAGTTTATAGGGTGTCTGGTCAGTGCCTGGTCTAAAGTAGACTCAATTGGAAATATAACAAGCAGTGTTAATGGCCTCAGCCCATAAATTCTTTGCAAGATTTTTGCTATTTAGCGTCACTCTAGCCATCTCAATCAAGACTCTATTTTTCCTCTCAACAATCCCACTTTGTTGAGGAGTAATTGGAGCCGAAAACTCATGCTTTATACCCACGCTAGCACAAAAATCAGCAAGCAATGAATTCTTAAATTCAATACCATGATCAGTCCTAATTTTGACAACAGAAAGATGACCAGTCATCGCCTCATTCTGAATTTGTTTGAGATCAGTCACAAAATTTCAAAAAGCCTCAGACTTTTCTCTCAAGAAGGACACCCAAGTAAACCTAGTGAAATCGTCATCAATCACAAGAATGTATTTCTTACCACCAACAGACACGGTTAGAACTGGACCTACAAGATCCATGTGAATGAGTTCAAGAGGATGACTAGTTCCAATATCTTTGACTCTCTTGTGTGGGACTCGTGACTATTTGCCCAACTGACATGGACCACATATGTGCTTAGAAGGCTTATCTAACTTGAGAATACCTCTAACAAGCTGCTTTTTGGATAAGGTGTACAGATCATTGAAGTTCATGTGCCCTACCCGTTGATGCCATAAAGAAGTAGTCTTAATAGTCAAAGAGTGACAGGTCATCCTGGCAGCCAGAGTTTGACTGTCAAGAGTATAGCAATTATCATTAGATCTGCCTGTCCTGACTAGATCCCGACCCTTGCTCTCAACAATCCTACAACCTTTTGTTGACATACAGACTTCGTTAGCCCACTGATCACACAAGTGTGATACACTAATAAGGTTGGACCTAAGGCCTTCTACATACCTCACATTTTCAAAGAGAGGTAATTCGGGAAGCTGAACACTGCCATGACCGGTCATCTTAGCAGTTTCACCACCCCCAAATTCAACAAAGCCACCATTAAAGTCCTTAAAATTTACGAAGACAGATTTGTCACCAGAAATTTGTTTGGAATAGCCACTGTTGATGTACCAGCGAGTTGGATCACGCACATTCAAGATAGACAAAAAAACAAGACAAGTTTCATTTTTCTTAACCCATTTATTTTGAGAATTACTTGGTGATGGGGAAGATGACTGAACAAGTTTGGCTATCCTAGTTACTTCAACAAGCAGCAAATATTCTCTGAGTGAATTATTATGACCAGTCAGACTTTTATTTTTCAGCTTATGACACTTGGGCCTAATGTGACCAGTCATCCCACTGTGATGACAAGTTGGCACAAACCTGAATCTTGTGGGAGAAGTGGTACTGGGGGAAACTTGATGACTCTTTTTAATCATGCTAACTTTAGGTTCGGGAGGACGAGTGATGATCAGTGACTTCGGTGAGTATGGTTCACTAGCTTTGACAAACCTTGGTCGTGAAGTTGAAGTTATCGACTCTCCAACATTAAATCCTAGTCCAGTTTTATCAAAATGACTTTTTCCAACATTAAGCATTCTATCAATCTTTGCAGAATCAAGTGACAGGTCATTTACCTTTTCTTGCAGTGATTTATTGTGACCAGTCAAGTAGACATTAGATTGCTTCAGAGACTCAATTTCTTCTTTCAACTTAAGACTGTTGCTATGCATGAGATTAATGTCATTTTCTGAATTGCACAGTTCATGCACAAGATCTAGATTTTCCTTTTTGACCTTTTCAAACTCAACATACATCTTCAAATTTAGACCTAGATGACTGGTCATCTGCACTCTCCCTTTCTTTACGCGGATGGCCGGTCTCGTAATCCTGTAAAGCGAGACAGAGTGCAGCCTTTTCCATTTCTAACTCATTACAACGCTTTTTCAGCCCAATGCTATCAGCCTTGATCACACAAGATTCATCAAACAAGGTATCATACCTTTCACACATCTTTTCATAGGTTTGATTCTCTGGGAGAGCATCATAATCATGAAAAATAGGACAATACATCTCAGGTGACTGGTTATCATCAGTCATGTGTTGTGAACTCGACTTGGATTCTTCACCCACTGAATTGTGATCAGAAATTCTAGCAACAAAGGCAATCTCATCATCTTCATTATCTGAAGAAGAGTTAGAGTGAAGTGATTCCTCATCCTCACTATCACTCCAAGATGCTTTCAAGGCTTTGTCCTTGCCTTTGTAAGACTTCTTCCTATTGTTAGCACAATCAACAGAAATTTGACCAGTCCCACCACATGTGTAACATTTGACTTGGCCCTTTTTGAACTTGTTATCTCTAGACCCTGAGTTCTTTTCAAATTTCTTTTCATTAGACATTTCACCTTCAGGTTTGAATTTTAACTCTCTAGGGTAGCTCGCACTGCCCTTGTGATCCTTTCTATCCCTTAAAGTTCTTCTAAATCTTTTAACAAACAAGGCCATATCATCATCAATAGAAGATGACTGGTCAAATTTTGAACTCTTGGGTTCAGGATGATCGGTCACGCTCTGTAGTGCAACACCTTTGTCCTTCTTGTGCAGATTTTCTTCTTATTTTAATTCAAGTTCATAAGTCTTCAATTTACCAACAAGTTTAGGAAGCTTTATGTCCTACATGTTTTGACACTCTTTGATTGCGGTCTTCTTCACGGAAATCCTCCTACGCAACACCCTCAAGATTTTTTGTACAATTGTTAGTTATAAAATCGGTGACCCTAGACTCATCGCTGCATTGGTGACACTCTCAAGTCTGAGATAGAAATCAGAGAAACTCTCTGAATCGGCCATCCTGAGTTGCTCAAACTTGGAAAAAACCATTTCAAGTTTTAATTCTCTAACCTGGTCATCACCCTCATGAATGACACACAATCTATCCCAAGCTTCCCTAGCTGTTGTACATTGTTGAATATGTGAATATTGTGCACTGGATACAGCAACAGCTAAGGCATTCCTAGCTTTTTTATTTGCATTAGACGCTTTGACTTGGACCTGTGTCCAGTTATCTCTTGGAATGTTCACTCTCTCACCGTCAACAATTCTAAACGAAGGACGCTATTCAATTGACAAATACTGGTATGCAAATTCATCATACGCATCAAGAAAAAATTCAAATTTATCGCGCCAGCACTAGGCCAAGAAAGGCCATACACAACGGTGGAAACCCGTTGTCTATGTATAACCAAAACCGTTAAGAAAACCAGTGTAATCCTTGATGTCATGATTGGATAACAGTGGAAAACCGTTGTCTAAAATGGTGAAAGAGAACGGTTTGCCAAGAAAACTGTTGTCTAGTATGATGATATAGACAACGATTTTCTTGTTAAACTGTTGTTTAGTAAGATGATACATGTGTACACATTTGTATGGGTACAAACAATTTATTTCATCCATCAACATAATCCAAATTCATTCACAAATCTCAATTCACACCAAGTATGTTAACATAAACTTATATCATTCACAAATCTCAAGTCTTACACAATAATTCCTAGTTTTCCTATCTAAGAAGTACTACAACCTCTAAGTCTTGAAGTCTGCCATCTAATCAACCCAGCGACCTAGCAGTGCAAAGCAAAATCTTCACAAATTAAGTTATACATCCAAGAAAAGTCATATCTACCTACAAATGATAAGTATTTCTGCAATAACCCACAGCCTAAAAGCAGTTCTGCAGCTTGTAGTGATACGACCCGTTCTGAAAATTTTCCATATTGGAGTGAAATGACCAAAATGCCCTTGATTGGTCAAATATTGACTTTGTGAACAGTTGGGATTTTTATATCTAATACTGGACTCTATGCGAAGAGCTCGACGATGCGAACGCGTCCGCGAAGACGGAATCAAATTCCGAGTTGTATCGAAGAGGTTACGGACGAAAAAACGGAATTGTGGTGTAGTGGGATTGCCACGTGGCAGCCCGTGATTGGGTGGAAGCTGCTGGACAGTTTTGGAAGTCGGTCTGGGCTTTAAAAACCCAAACCCGCAGCCCAACTTCCAGAAACGGAAAGCGAACTCGCCCAAACCGCCGAGAAAAGCCCAACGTCGTTGACCCTTCGCCGGCAAAGGATCGGGCCGGTGACCACCGGCATCTTCTTCCCCTCATCGAGACGAAGCCGGAGCACCAAGGATCGGAGCCAGCAGCTGTCAAAATCACCAGCAAAGAGACGCACGGAATCCACGAGCTTTCCGGCGAGATTCCGGCCAGCACAGTTGAAGGTGAGCCTCGAAAGTATGATTTTTGGATTCCTCTCATTCCGTAGATGAATTTCCATATAAGGATCGTCGAATTTGGTGCAGAAATGAGGGAGATCGGACTTAGAATGCCGACGGGGTTTTCCGGCGACGTTTTGGTGTTTTCCGGCCAACTCCGGCGGAATTTCGAGAAACCTAAGGTGATCGGTTCCCGAGGTACCACTATAACCGAACCGCTCAGACAGACGAGGAGGACGACGACGATCGCCGGCATATCAGTGAGTGGACGGGTTTTGGTTTGTCATTGTTGTTTGAGTATATTTATGTATTTATATATAGGTATGCTTTGGTGATATGTTGGTTGGTTGATGACGTATGGTTATGAGTATTCTTTGAGCATGTTTGCGTTTATTTGCATATTTGTTATGATGATGTGATCGTGGGATCTATGTTGGTAGTTATGGCTATTGTTGGTTAATTGTTGTTTGGTTGCTGTTGGGTATGATTGTTTGATATTAGTACTGTTAGTGGCACACTAATTGGATTGGGTGGTATGGCCCTCATCTAATAGAGTACGGTCGGGTGATATGGCCCTCGACCATACATTATACCTTGGACGGGTGATATGGCCCTCGTCCATGAGAGGTATATCTTGGACGGGTGATATGGCCCTCGTTCATGAGAGATATATCTCGGTCGGGTGATATGGCCCTCGACCATACTTTATATCTCGGTCGGGAGATAAGGCCCTCGTCGAGATCACGTCGCAGTTTCGGGAATGGTTTGTTTGTGTAGGGTTGTCTCGTGTGTTAGTTACTGTATGTGCTGGATGGTTTGCTGGTTGTATTGTTATGGGACTTGTGTTATACATATGCGTATTGTTGGATTGTTGGGCTATTGTGTATTGTTCGGCGTTGTCATGTGCAGCTATGCGACGGTATTGGGGTGAAGTCCCCTTACTTTCGATCATGGCCGTAGATCCTGTTTATATGTGACGGACTATGATTCCTTTTATCTTGGCGTATTTCGGTTGTTTAATTATGCTTAGTATAGTATAGTCGTATACTATTATTACTGGTTTTCAACTGTGGGGGTTATTATTGTATGTTTTATAACTGTTTTTCGCTGACAGTTATTTTCCCTGTCCACTCACCCTTGTTTTTACTCCCCCTCAGGTCTTGTTACTGTTGAGCACCACAGAGACGAGCGGCAGGAGTCAGGGTAGCTCTGTCATGGGGCACGAATAGTGGGAGTCTTTCGGCCGTTTTTGGTTGTGTAAGGCTTCGTCACCCTTTGGGGGTGATGGCCGCACTCCCAGGCCCCACTTTTCGGGGCGGGGTGTGTCATGTAGGACAATTACAAGTCAAGCCTTTAGCATCATTAACACGATAAATGTAATTCCAAGATCAAATCTTTTCTACTATAGAACTGTAAAAATAACACAACATTCTTCCTTTCTCTCTTCAATTGGTTTTATAAGCAGTACAAATGTTACCAACATTTGAACTTGAGTCTATCTTTATGTTAGCAGTCCAGCATAATTTATCTACTAGGGAATTATAAACTAGAAAGAAGTAAACTTATAGAATGCAATACCTCTAAATATTTCTAAGCTGAGCCTTAAGATTCATTACTCGAGAGATAAGCACTTGACTTAAAGTCATTTGCACAGCTACCCCACCAGAGCTTCCAGATGTTGTATAGTGTATCAATTCACATATAACTACAATGAAAATAAAAATGAAGCTGGGAACATAATAAGAAAATCAGCCTGAAGACAAATAGAAATGATGAAGTAATAATAGTTACTGACATGTAAGCAATATGAAATGACAGAAACCATAGAGCATTTTAATCCCTTAACAAACTCAAAATACATTAAGTATAATACAGTTCCCTGAGCATCAGCTCGTCCAATTTGCGTTTACCATTTAATGATGCCTCTGAAGGTAGGTTAGAATTCAAGCTTGAGAGGGCTGTAAGCACCAATGGGTGGGATGCAAGCACAAATCTAGGGATCCTGAAACTCAAATAAACTTAATTAAATACCATGTGATTTCGTTTCCTCTCAAAAGGCCTAATTACTGGGAGAAAATACATACTAATCACACGCAAGATCACAAAACCAACAAAATTGTAACTAAATCATAAGTCAATATTGATGCAGTATTGCTACCTACTATTTACAGAGTTAGCCACATAATCACTTGCAATTTCTTATAACTAAAACATAAATCATGATATTACATCAAAATACCAGTGTTTGAGGATGCTCTAAACTTACTTCCCAGAAAGGCCTAGTGAGATGCCCGCGAGAACCAAGTATGTGGCAAATGTCATGAAGGGAATGTATAAGAAAGCTTCCCTACATGAAACAGAAAATTCTTTACCTTTCTATCAGCATGGTGTGCCTAGCAAGGGTTGCAGTACCATCCTTATAAGAACCTTTTGTCAACTCAGAGTGGTAGATGAGATCTTGTACCTAAAACACAAAATAACTAATCCCATTAGAAATGTAGCACACGAACTTCGAACACAACATAACTGCTCTATACAAAGTACTGCAACAATTAAAAACTTCTGGTGTATTATGATTGAATCCGGGGAGACCTCAACGCCATTAACATCCTTAAATGGATTGACAGACGCTTGACGAAGATAAATAAGAAACAAATCGATTGTAAGTTCACTCAAACTCCAATCAGAAATTCCTATCTTACTGCATTGGATGCTAGCAATGATCTCCGAGACTGATCGAGTGCTGGGTGGGTGCTTTGTTTCTCAATCCATTTCCTATAATTTTCAAAAGTGAACCATCCTAATGCACTAATCAAACTCCAACTTTCAAAATAACACAAATTCATTCCAAATAACCACCCAAGTGTTCGAACATGCTAGTTAAAATCGTATCATCTCACTACACAACTCAACTTGCAACTTCCTAATTACACAACTTCACTGAAAACCAATAACAACCCAAGTTCTCAAACAATATCAAACTGCAATTATATTCAAAACAACACCAATTCATTCAAAACCAACAACTACCCAAGTCCCCAAACAAGACGAATTCAATGAAAACCAAAACAACAAGAATCATACCTGTTGGGTTTGGCAGAGCCCACCTGCACAGCTGAAGAGCTGGCTCGAGCACTTTAGCAAGCCAAGCAAGCTCCAAATTTAACATACCTATCGATAGGGAGCTCAAAACATATGCTTCAAGAATCAAGCTAAATCTGAACATTTCTATAAAAGGTTAGAGGAATTTTGTTAAACATTAAAAGACATAGCTTTACTTTTCAACAATAGACACATAAATTCAGGCAAATAATAGAGGGAGAAGACTTGGAAGACATAGAGCTTATCAAATTTCATTTACAATAAAGAGAACAAAAATTTGGAGAATCTGGGAAGAGCAGACAATTTTAGAATACCTTTGTAACAGTAGCATCACATATGAGAGTGCTTTCAAAGTAAAAATTCCATTTTGATGTTTTCTGGCATCTTCACGATATCCTTTTAAACTGGGAACATTTGAAGCTAGATGCTGACATAAATTCGTATTCTTTGGCGGTTGATCTGCAGAAGCAATGAAAGAAGCAGCCTACAATGATTATAATTGATTTTATTTTTTATAAATAACTCCATTCCATCCTATCCTATTATGACAACAAGGATATGTGAGAGCAGAGTTCAACATTCAAATTTAAAAATAAAAAGAAATGGCAGTGATCAGGGAACCCAATAAATATATGCAGTCTGAAGTCAGGCAACTTACATCCGGATAGGTGTTCAATTGCTTTGCTGACAACCTTTACTGTCTTCTCTATAGGAATAATAGAAAGCTGAAAGAGATCATCAGCAAAAATAAGGCGTCTTTCCCTTTTGGGTTGCACTGAAGTTAGTTGAAGCAAAATGTGTCCAACACGATGTAGAATAGATGGGTCACGGGCAAAAATTCCTAAGAGACCACAAATACAAGTTAAATCAAACAAAAGATAGAGGAAAGAAAGTAACGATAAACAAGAAACCAGAAGTTGCCAACATACCAACAGTGTCTAGACTTTGCGAATTTGCCAAAGCACCAAGCACAGAAACAGTCCCGTGAGAGGGTCGGAAGCCAATGACACCACAGAATGATGCTGGAATTCTCACACATCCAGTTGTATCCATACCTAGAAAGATATACAAACTTCGAATGATCAGTTGGTAGGTACTCTTGAGAAGCAAAACCACCAGTGTAACGATTACATATTGAGTTCAGTTATGAGTCCCCTTGCCTGTCTCATTTGAAAGCATGAACTTAATCGACAATACACAAAAGCCCAACTGAACCAACAGTAAATCAGAGAAAAAACTAAAATACAGCAGGCATTATATGTGTAAGAAAATAACGAAATTTTAAGAATTATAAATGAGGATTTACCAAGAGCCAAGTCAACAAGACCAGCAGCGACCGCCACGGCAGAGCCACTGGAAGAACCTCCCGGGATATGCGAGGGTGCTTGCGGATTCACAGGCGTTCCGTAATGCACATTCTCACCAGCAATACTGACACAAACAAAACAACCTATCACAATTCCAAAATGTAAATGTGGAGGTGACAAATTTCTGTGCTGCTAAAATGAAATGAGAAGGCGGCAACATACCCGAAATTGAGCTCGCCGATCTCTTGGTGAGTGAGCTTTACGAGTAACGAGAAGAGAACGAGATGGAGGACAACAAACGAGGGCTGAGAATTCGGATGACAAGACAATTGGAGGCGAATGGCTTCGAATTAAGGAGAACTTCACACTACTTCGGCTCGATTTCAACCCATATGAACCCTAGATTTCACAATTGGAATGATTCAAAGGCTGGGCTTGGTGTGAAAGAGTGGGAAAGTGACGAGTTGATGACAGAACTGGAGATTCAAGGAATTGGGTTTGTGCGATTTCTCAAGATTGGAAACGAGGAGAAACACAGTTGGGTTTTGGTGAGCTTAGATCTGGAGTTGAAGAGGGCGGGTTGGGTTAGGAAGAAGGAGGAAGAAGAGGCGAATGAAAAATGAGAAGAGGCGAGAGAAAGTTTTAAAAAAAATATTGAACAATATCTTCCGTGTTTTGAGTTTTGGTTTGCGCATTTGTATTAGGTAACAGCTTCTCACAGAATGGTTGTCTCTGCTTTTTTTTTTTCTTCATTTGTGTATGCATAGATAACAAAAAAGAGACCAAAGTGTTGTGTATGTACAAGGATTACAGTTTTCAAAGATTTTGTTATCCCTCAAGTGTTATGTATTCCATTTTGTGGTCTAGTACAGGCAGCGTAGTTTGTGCCATCGAAATATGGAGGTGAGTTTACTGAACCGGCTACTCGATCTCTCTCCATGACTAGACCCTCAACCAACCAGTCCCTAGACCTGCTTTAGGTATGTCTAAAGCCCTACTCTGATGCTAATTGCAAGTTGGCAATGAGGGGGGTAATTTCAATTTAGTCACAACAACACAAACAATTTTCTCAAACAGATCACACAGATGACCAATCACCTGATGTGATGACCTAACAGTTTATTTCAACTTTTAATTAACCTTAACAAATTGTGTATGCTTGTGAATTGTTCAAACACATTGGAATGCTATGCCAACTTACGTCCTCAACAGATTTCAGTAAGATTGAAACTGTGTGCTATCCACAAGTACAACCTATTAAATCCATCAGTTCTAATGCAACAGTTATAGATGACCAGTCATGCGATTTTTTTCAAATTGCATGATACGACCCATTCCGAAAATTTTCCAAAATTATGGTAAAATGACCAAAATGCCCTTGATGGTCAAACAGTCAATCCGTAAGGAATTTCATATTCAATATTGGACTTCATGCGAAGAGCTTGACGATACGATCATATTCGTGAAGACGGAACCAGATTCCGAGTTGTAACAAAAGTCGTTACGGACAAAAAACGAATACAAGAATGGGTGGGGCTTGACAGGTGGCGTATGGTGATTGGTCCATGTGGTAAGATTGTATTATACATGTCACTTTATGGGAGTTATTGAACCGTACTCCAAACCGATTTCACAGAGGAAAAGAAAACAGAAAAGAAAGCCGCATGCGTCCAACCCATTCACCGCCGATTCACCACCACCGACCACCGATCGTCTCGCCTACCACCTGCACCGTGCTCGCCTCGTCCTCGGTGACTCATCCACGAAGCTGTAAGCCCAGAAATGGCGCGGAACGCCCTCGCTAACCAAAACGAGGAAGCGACGCCGCGGCCTTCTCGCCGTCAATCTCGCCGTTCTGGCCACCGATCGACGACGGCGTCAGCACCAATTGGTTCCTCGCATCCCAGAGAGCATACCCATGAAATTCCAGCTCAAATGACGTGGTGGTTAGTCGCCGACGAGAGTGAACTGAATCCGCCACCTTCCGGTCATTTTTCTGGCCAATTCCGACCGTGGTAAGCTCCGAAAACCTTTCCATCGGTTTGGTTGGATTGCATAGATGGATTTTGATATAAGATTTGTTGAATTTGGTGGAGAATCGAATGAGATTGGATTTTGGGGGTTTTGGCCGGAAATTATGCAGAAACTGGCAAGGTCACGGCGGCGCTGACATCAGCATCGGCGTGCCACGTGGATGCTGAGTCAGCATACAGTCATCGCCACGTAAGCAACATGTGGCAGCCACATGGAAGACAGGTCAGCACCACATGGACACCACGCGTCTGCCACATCACTGCCGAGTCAGCAACACGTCAACACCAAAGTGCTGACGTTAGTCGACCGTTGACCGCCAGTCAACGCTATTGACCGGTCGTTGACCAAGTTTGGCTGGTGACCATTCTTAAGGTTTTCGACGTTCCGGATCCAATGGTGAAGTCCGTTTTGCCATTTGAGATACGGTTAAACCCCAATTGAGTAAAACATGAGGAATTAGGGTTTTTATGATTTAAGTTCGGTTGTGGTTATTAATTGTGGTTGTTGGGACATTCAGGCTGAACGAATTTCACGGGAATAGTATAATTGGACTGAGCATGCAGACAAGGATGAAGAGGACCGCCCGGTATCACTGTGAGTGGACGGGTTTTGTATTAAATTACCTGTTGAGCATGCTATGCATTTATATATATTACGACAGTATGATTATGTTCGGATATTGGATATGCTGGTTATGTTATTATGATGCTTGTTGATGGTTTTGGTGTTGGGTGTTGTTGCAACTGTATAGTGGTATTGGGGTGAAGTCCTCTTACCCTTTACATTGGTGTTGGGGTGAAGTCCTCTGGCCATTTAGATCACGGCCGTAATATCTACTTATATGTAAAGTGCATAAGTGCGTGTGATTGTTCATTGTTTCTGATCACGTGGTGAGTTGGTTTGTTCCTGCATGCTTATTGATGTACAGTTGTATATTGTTGTTTTAACAGTGGGGGTTATTATATTGATTTGTAAATTATTTTCACTGATTTTTATTTTCCTTGTCCACTCACCCTTGTTTTTGCGCCCCCACAGATTCTGATACTGTTGTGCACCGCCGAGACGAGCGGCAAGGTCTTGAGTAGTTCTATTCTGTGTTACAAAGAGTAGGAATCTCTTTGTCACTGTTGTATTTCAGATTTATGTAAACCTTTCCTTTTCCGCTGTATAGAAGCTCTGATATAGTGTTTACGGTGGAGTTGTTGAGTCACTTTCCTTTGTTTTATCTTTTGTTGTCACTTTTGAGCATTAAGGCTTCGTCACTCTTTGGGGGTGACGGCCGCACCTCTCAGGCCCCACTTTCTGGGGCGGGGTGTGTCAGTTGGTATCAAAGCTCTAAGTTTTCTGTTTTCCTGTTGTTTTCAGCGTTCTGTGTCATTCTTGGACTCCTTTGTTTGGTCATGTTAGAGCTATGCCGCTTCGTCAGTGTGGTGCAAGGGGTGCATGTGGTGCACGTGGTATAGGGGAGGCACAGGGTGCCGATAACCCCCTAGTTAGCAGCAGTAATCGATTTAGCTTGGTGCTGTGATGGAGAATGTCGTACAAATCAACCTAGGTTAGGGAGGGGGACCCACTCTGCCTGAGGTAGCCCATGGCATGAGAGCGTAGTAGCTGAATGGCTTCGTTGGTGATGAAGCGATCGAGTCATGGTGTGACATAATGGAAATTGTGTTGCAGATTGTGAATTGTCCGCCAGAGCCGATGACAGAGTTGGTACCCTCTTTCTTTTCTGTGAAGGCCACAGGATGGTGGCTGAGTATGCTAGATTACTACCCTGAAGTACTGTGACATGGGAACTATCCATGATCGTATCTGGTGACAAGTTCTACAGCCCTCATCGTTTATGGAGGAAGATGTCTGAGTTCTTACCTTTTGCCAGGGAGAACTGACTGTTGGGGATTATGTGCTACAGTTTCGAGCGTTGCAAGTGTATGCGCATGATGGCCATGTGGTGAAGATAAACCCCCTAATTGGTAACCTACTGAGTGCTGATTTTGATGGAGATTGCATCCACTTGTTTTATCTTCAGTCACTTGCTGCAGAAGCGAAAGTATTGGAACGGTTTACGGGGAGTAGCAGCTTCTGATTCTCACAGCGGGAAACCGAATGTCTTTCAGATAGCTACGGTTTTTGCGTTGTTGATAAAGATGAAGCTCAAAGAGAGTGGAGGTTGATGAGATGACGTTGTGGTTGGGTCTATTAAGGTAGTGGCCCTGAGTGCATGTTATGTTCCATGTTTGGATGCCTCAGAGGTATGTGCTCGACTCGTCATATGTTTGTGGAAGGCTCATCACTTGAGATGGCGTGGGTAGTAGAGGATGCGGCAGTTACACAACCCAATGACATGGAGAAGGAATACTCCGCTTTGCAGTGGTGAAATATGTGTACCCTAGATGTGGGAACCCAGAGGGCATGAGTATTTTATGTTTATGGAGATGGCTTGCATGTCAAATTTTAGTTGGAATAGTTTAGCACAGTTTCCAGAGGGTTGATTTATGAGGGTAACGTAAAACGGAGGTATCGATCTCCTTGTCAAGGGTTGTAGCTCAAAGTTTAAGGTGGAAGTGAGCTTTGAGTTTTCTCATTCACTACGAGATGACATGTTTGAGTTAAGTCGAATGAGAGTTCCAAGAGCCTTGCTGTTACTGCTTTGTAGTGACAAGATTGCACACAATTATTTTGAACTTCTAACTAAATGAGTTTGAAAACCATGGAAGCCAAAAAAATGAAGATAAGAACTTCTTCAACAACCACTTTGTTCTCCTCAATTTCCCCTCTAGTTTCTGAAAAATCATTGCTTTGCTCAATTGGGGATTCACTAATCTCAAAACCTAATTCCTTCTTCCCTCCATTGTTCTTAACTCGTTCTGCGAGTTGGCAATGAGGGGGGTAATTTCAATTTAGTCACAACAACACAAACAATTTTCTCAAACAGATCACACAGATGACCAGTCACCTGATGTGATGACCTGACAGTTTGTTTCAACTTGTAGTTAACCTTAACAAATTGTGTATGCTTGTGAATTGTTCAAACACATTCGAATGCTATGCCAACTTAGGTCCTCAACAGATTCAGTGAAATTGAAACTGTGGGCGACAACTACAACCTATAAATCTAGCAGTTCTAATGCAGTAGTTATAGATGACCAGTCATGCGATTTTGTCCAGATTGCAAGTTCAATGTAAGTTGGTGCAAAATTATATTCGATTTTATGTTTAGTCGAATGGTTAACAAAACACATAAATGGACACAAATTTTGGTACCCGGAAAAACCCCAAAAGGGTAAAAAATCATGGATCTATCAGAAGACTGGTTTTCCACTATGAAATGACAAAATATGCCCAATACAAGGTTCAAACAAGCTCAATATCTAAGTGTACCTAATCTTTAGATGTATAAGATGACTGGTCAATCACCACACATACAATACATAGGTATTTCTATCTAGTGGCACCAAATAAAATTACTGTGAAAGACTATATGACTAGTCACTACCAGAGTTGCAGAGAGCTACGGAGCTTCATATATGACTAGTCCTCATTTTTGAACTCCTGGTGTTCTGTAGATGCGTTTACATATAAGATTTGCTGAATTTGGTTGAGAATTGAAGGAGATTGAGCTATGGGGGTTTCGGTCGGAATATTTGCAGAATCCGGCGACGGCGGCGGCGATGACGTCACCACCGGTGGCGACGTGGATGCCACGTCAGCGCTGACTCGGCGCCACGTGGTCGCTACCTCAGCACCACGTGGATGCCACATCAGCGCCACGTGGATGCCACCTCAGCGCCACGCGGATGCCACCTCACTATCAAGTCAGCGCCACGTCAGCACTCCGGTGCTGACGTCAGCCTTACATTGACCGTCAGTCAACGCCGGTCTACGGCGTTGACCGACTGTTGACCGGCGTTGACCAAGTTTGACCGGTGACCAATTTTAAGGGTTTCGACGTTCCGGATCCAATGGCGAACTTCGTTTTGCCATCTGAAATACGGTTAAACCGTAATTGAGAAAAATAAGGGAATTAGGGTTTTTACGATTTGAATTCGGTTATTATTATTAATTGTGGTTATTGGGACGTTCAGGGTGAACGCATTCCTTGGAAATAGCACAACTGGACCGAGCATTCTGGCGAGGATGAGGAGGACCGCTCGGTATCACTGTGAGTGGACGAGTTTCGGTTTTAAATTCATTTGAGCATGCTATATCATATTATATATTTATATGTTAGTAAATGATTGGTTGTTGGACGATATGCATATTGTGATTAATGATTAGTACAGATGATGGCACACCTGAGAATCCAGTGGGTTAAATTCCCAGTGGGTTCTAAGCAAACGATGTCTGGGCATTGGTGGTTAAATTCCCCTTGTCCTGACATCCGGGCATGGTGGTTAAATTCCCCTTGTCCTACACACCGTCACTAGTGGTTAAATTCCCCAGGTCGGATTAGATCACGGCCGTAGGTTTATATTGTGAAAATGCACAGGTATGCCTATTGTGATACCTTACTGTACTACTGTTGCATGCTCATTATAGTGAAGGCTTTTACTAGGTGTTTTCAAACTATGGGGGTTATTATACTGATTTGTAAACGTTTTTCACTGATCTTTATTTTCCCTGTCCACTCACCCTTGTTTTTGCGCCCCCACAGGTTATGATACTGTTGAGCACCACCGAGACGAGCGGCAAGGTTCAGAGTAGCTCTATTCTGTGTTACAAAGAGTAGGACTCTCTTTGTCTTTTGTGTATTTCAGACTTGTGTACACTCTTCACTTCCGCTGTATAGAAGCTCTGATATTATGTCTATAGTTGAGTTGTCGAGTTACATCCAGTTGTTTTATCTTTTGTTGTTTCTTTTGAGCTTTAACGCTTCGTCACTCTTTGAGGGTAACGGCCGCACCTCCCGGGCCCCACTCTCTGGGGTGGGGTGTGTCAGTTGGTATCAGAGCTCTAGGTTTCCGATTTTTCTGTTGATTCTAGCGTTCAGTGTCATTCTTGGACTCCTGTGTTTGGTTTCGTTAGAGCTATGCCACTTCGTCAGTGTGGTGCAATGGGTGCATGTGGGACAGGGGAGGCACATGGTGCCAATAACCCCCTAGTTTGCAGCAGTAACCGTTTTAGCTTAGTGTTGTGACGGAGAACGTCGCACAGATCAACCTAGGCTAGGGTGGGGGACCCGCTCTGCCTAAGGTAGCCCATGACTTGGAGGCTTAGGAGCTGAGTGGTCTCAATGATGATGATGTAGTCGAGTCCTGGCGGGACCAAATGGAAGATGTGCTGTTGATTATGAACTGTACGTCAGGGTCGACAATAGAGGTGGTACCCTCTTTCTTTTCTGTGGAGGCCGCCTGTTGGTTGCTGAGTATGCTAGATTACTACCCCAAAGTATTGTGATCTGGGAGATATTCATGAGTGTATTTGGTGACAAGTTCTACAGCCTGATCGTCATTGGAGGAAGATGTTCGAATTCTTACCTATCGCCAGGGAGAGCTGTCTGTGGAGATTTATGAGTAACAGTTTCGAGTACTTTCATGTTCTTGCCTACGGTAGTGGGTAGTTCGTTGATTTCGATGTTTAGTTGCAAATAAGTTTACGGGATGATGTTGGGTGGCTGTAGTTGGTAACCGTCACCATTTACAATGATATGTTTCAGGCGGAATTGAGGGTGAAACAGTTCCAGGTTGAACAGTTTTATGACTTTTATCAGGGGGTAGCAGCAGTGCGAATATTTGAGGTGCTAAACCATGTAGTAGAAACTGACCTTCTGTAGAGGGGGCCAAGGCAGCAACAGTCCTTTAAGAGGACGTCACAGAGTCACGTATGTTCTAGTGAAGCTCCAAGCTCGAGTAAAGGATTGTCTGGGAACTCGTTCTTTTAGTGCTTGAAATTGGATGCTTGGTCAGAGTATATGATGATGGTTACCAGGGTCATGGATAACGGGAGTGTCCCTTAATACCGAGTGAAGTGGAGGAGACTTTCAGGTGTAATATGGGCTCTTAGCTGGAGCTAGGCACTAGTGGAAACACTAATGGACCTATTGGGATCTCGGGTCAGTTTCAGATTGAAACGGCCTACAGTGTGGACCAGGGTAACTGTACTAGATGCAGAAGTCGGAATCATGAAGATCGAGATGAAGGTCAAGTACAAGGGCATGTCTTCGCCATGAGCCAGCTGGATGCTCAGCTGAAACCCAACGTGAATGCTGGCCTGTTGTTCATCTTGGTCGCTTTTGTTGTAGTTTGTTTGTCTCGGGTGTTACACATCTGATAGTTGTGTTAATTTGGTTGTGAGATTTTACCCCTTGGGCTGTTGTGGTCCGAGGGATGCATAAGAGTAGGTGGGCAATACATGGGATTGCCTTGTGTCTGTTGTCGACATGCGTTTCTGAGTCCCGGTCAAGTGGTGCATCGGAGGATATGGGATGGGGATCTTGTTTTCGTAAATGGACTTAATGCGCATGATGGCCATGTGGTGAAGATAAATTCCTTGTTTTGTGACTCACTGTGTGCAGGCTTTGATGGTGATTGCATCCACTTGTTTTGTCCTCAGTCGCTTGCTGCAGAAGCGAAAGTATTTGAGCGGTTTCCGATGGAGTAGCAGTATCTGACTCTCACAGCGGGAAACCGAATGTCATTCAGGTAGGTAATGTTTTATGGTTGTTGTTAAAGATGAAGTTCAGAAAGAGTGGAGACCCTACGGTAGGGAGAAGAAATTGCTGAGTAAGTTTGTGTTGGTTGTGTGGCTCGTGTGGTTGAGAACTCTGAAACGCAAAGGTGGTACAGGACGTACTTGTGGAAATAGGATTACCCAGATGTCTTTTCCGGTGAATTGGTAGGGTTACATCTTTCGGGGAACTAACTGTGCTTGTGGTTAGTTACGGACGTAGAACCCATTTCCAAGTACTTTGTCGAATGATGTTTGCTGAAGAGTTTAGAGAGTTGAAGGTCAAATTGCACGAGTTTGTCGACAAGATTGCATATTAACCGATGTGTCTCTTTGGGACACACCAGTCTAGGTTCTGAAGAAGGAAGACGGAAGCACGCGTATGTGCATTGAGGAGCGACGACTGGAAAGAGGTACGATGAGGGTCCAGTATTCCTCACCTCATACTGACGATCTTTGGGACTGGTGGACAAGACGCGTGTAGGTTTTGGAGGGATCTCTGTTGGATGCTATCAGTCCCGTTTGTGACCTGTTGGTGTGTCCAAAACAATTTTCGAACGTGGCAAGGGCACTGTGTGTTCTTAGAATGCCTGCAAGGTAACCAGTGCCACGTGGTGTTTTTAGAGCTAGTGAACACGAATTTTCTGTTGTTACGGATTGGATCTCCTTGTCATTTCTCGGTGGATGTTTTAGTGTAAGGGACTTTATAGAGTCGTTTTCGGAAGGTTGACGATTGTGCAGTGGTACTTTAATTTCAACAAGAGTGAGTTCTGGTCGGACCAGGTGAGCTTCCTTGGTAACATGGTGGTTGAACATTTGGTCATTTTGGACCTATAGAAGAGTGAGGTCTATTAGGACCTAAGCCGTAGTCGACAGACTTATTGTGGTTGTGCATGGTTGGGGTTTGTTGGGTCTGTGCGGGGGAGGTGGGTGGTGTGGTGTTGTTTTTTGTGGCTGTGTGTGGGGGGGGGGGGGGGGGGGGGGGGGGGGGGGGGGGGTGTTGGGGGGGGGGGGGTTTTGGTGGGGGGGTGGGGGGTTGGGGGGGGGGGGGGGGGGGGGGGGGGGCCCGGGGGGGGAGCGGGGGGGGCGGGGGGGGGTTGGGGGGGGGGTTTGGGTTCTTAGGGTGACAGAGGGAGCAACGAGCCTGTCCCTTGTCGGGTTGTGCTGTTGAGGTTGAAGACAAAGAAATTGTTGGAGTAACTCTTTTTTTATCTAATACCAACATCCTTGATGTTAAGGAAAGATCTTTATCCTTGATGTTAAGGAAAGATCTTTTACAAGAAGGTTGGCTAGAGATTTCTTGTAAAAACACCAGCCCCGCTTAGTTTATAATGAGAATATTTCAATCTTTTTTGATTCCATGTATTGTATTATTATCATTATGCACATAAAGGAGGAGCCGTATGAGATGAAAATCTCATGTACGGTTCTGGAACGGAGATTCTTTGAATCGAAGGACGACCGTAACGGATGTCGGCTCAATCCGAAGGAAATTATGCGGAAGCTTTACAGAATTATTATGAAGCTATGCGACTAGAAATTGACCCTTATGATCGAAGTTATATACTCTATAGGGGGGGGGGTTGGTTTTCCCCTTTTTCTCTTTGGCGACATGTTTTTGTTGTGTTGTGTGGGGGTTTTTTAAGGCCTCTTGCTCCCCCTCCCCGGTGACAAGCAAGCAGGATATGATATGATTTGATAGTATCCAAGGCCTCAGTGAGAATTCAGAGTTGAGCAGTGGATGCGTGGCGAGTGGAAATTGTCACATTTGACTGAGGTTGTTGTAATGAGAAGCAGCACACCACAACGATGATTTCTGTATGAATTCAGGAACGAGGGAAACCCAGTCCTTGATATATCGGACCTTACGGAAGCATGGAGAGGAATGGTGATGTGGTATGTTGATTACATTTGTTACTGGAGCTATCTAGGGTGCCCCATGTGTTCTGTGAGTCGATGCCCCGAGGATATATACCAGATTCGTATTCGTATCCTATCTTGGAATCTCAACCATTTGGAATAAGGTGAAAGATGTTTGAATTGTGGAAGGTCTAGTTTACTTGGTGGGTTGTAAAGATCGGGTTCTGCGCGGTTGAACGTCCCGACGGTGGAGGTCTTGTGCAACACCCATGGCGATGAGGAAACTAGGTGGGAGATGGAGGAATGCGTGCGGAAGGAGCACCCGCACCTGTTTTAGATATGTACATCCTCAGCGGGTTTGTCTTTAAATTTCGAGGACGAAATTTTTGTAAGGGGGGAAGGTTGATACGACCCGTTTCGAAAAATCCCCAAAAAAGTAGTGAATTGACCAAAATACCCCTGATGGTCAAACGGTTGACTTCTGATCCGTAAGGAATTTCATATTCAATATTGGACTTCATGCGAAGAGCTTGAAGATACAATCATATTCGCGAAGACGGAACCAGATTCCGAGTTGTAACAAAGTCGTTACGGACGAAAAGCGAATACAAGAATGGGTGGGGCTTGACAGGTGGCGTATGGTGATTGGTCCATGTGCTATTATTGTATTATACATGGCACTTTATGGGAGTTATTGAACCGTACTCCAAACCGATTTCACAGAGGAAAAGAAAACAGAAAAGAAAGCCGCATGCGTCCAACCCGTTCAAACGCCGAGTCGACTCAGTCTCACCGCCGATTCACTACCACCAACCACCGGTCGTCTCGCCTACCACCTGCACGGTGCTCGCCTCGTCCTCGATGACTCATCCACGAAGCTGCAAGCCCAGAAATGGCGCGGAACGCCCTCGGCGAACCAAAACAGAGGAAGCAACGCCGCGATCTTTTCGCCGTCGTTCTTGCCGTTCCGGCCACCAATCGAGGACGGCGTCACCACCAATCGGTTCCTCGCATCACAGGGAGCATATCCATGAATTTCCAGCTCAGGAGACAACGTCGTTAGCCGCCGACGAGAGTGGACGGAAACCGCCACTTTCCGATCCTAATTCCGGCCAACTCCGGCTGTGGTAAGCTTCGAAAACCATTCTATTGAATTTATTGTATTGTGTAGATGGATTTTGGTATAACACGCATCGAAATTGGTTGAGAATTGAGTAAATTGGATGTCGCCGGAATCCGCCGCCTTTCAGGGCTTTTTCCGGCCAACTCCGGCGACATTGGGTCATGAAATCCTCATTTTTGAACTCCTGGTGTTCTGTAGATGCGTTTACATATAAGATTTGCTGAATTTGGTTGAGAATTGAAGGAGATTGAGCTATGGGGGTTTCGGCCGGAATATTTGCAGAATCCGGCGACGGCGGCGGCGATGACGTCACCACCGGTGGCGACGTGGATGCCACGTCAGCGCTGACTCGGCGCCACGTGGTCGCTACCTCAAGCGCCAAGTGGATGCCACATCAGCGACACGCGGATGCCACCTCAGCGCCACGCGGCTGCCACCTCACTGTCAAGTCAGCGCCACGTCAACACTCCGGTGCTGACGTCAGCCCTACATTGACCGTCAGTCAACGCCGGTCTACGGCGTTGACCGACTGTTGACCGGCGTTGACCAAGTTGACCGGTGACCAATTTTAAGGGTTTCGACGTTCCGGATCCAATGGCGAACTTCGTTTTGCCATCTGAAATACGGTTAAACCGCAATTGAGAAAAATAAGGGAATTAGGGTTTTTACGATTTGAATTCGGTTATTATTATTAATTGTGGTTATTGGGACGTTCAGGGTGAACGCATTCCTTGGAAATAGCACAACTGGACCGAGCATTCTGGCGAGGATGAGGAGGACCGCTCGGTATCACTGTGAGTGGACGAGTTTCGGTTTTAAATTCATTTGAGCATGTTATATCATATTATATATTTATATGTTAGTAAATGATTGGTTGTTGGACGATATGCATATTGTGATTAATGATTAGTACAGATGATGGCACACCTGAGAATCCAGTGGGTTAAATTCCCAGTGGGTTCTAAGCAAACGATGTCTGGGCATTGGTGGTTAAATTCCCCTTGTCCTGACATCCGGGCATGGTGGTTAAATTCCCCTTGTCCTACACACCGTCACTAGTGGTTAAATTCCCCAGGTCGGATTAGATCACGGCCGTAGGTTTATATTGTGAAAATGCACAGGTATGCCTATTGTGATACCTTACTATACTACTGTTGCATGCTCATTATAGTGAAGGATTTTACTAGGTGTTTTCAAACTATGGGGGTTATTATACTGATTTGTAAACGTTTTTCACTGATCTTTATTTTCCCTGTCCACTCACCCTTGTTTTTGCGCCCCCACAGGTTATGATACTGTTGAGCACCACCGAGACGAGCGGCAAGGTTCAGAGTAGCTCTATTCTGTGTTACAAAGAGTAGGACTCTCTTTGTCTTTTGTGTATTTCAGACTTGTGTACACTCTTCACTTCCGCTGTATAGAAGCTCTGATATTATGTCTACAGTTGAGTTGTCGAGTTACATCCAGTTGTTTTATCTTTTGTTGTTTCTTTTGAGCTTTAAGGCTTCGTCACTCTTTGGGGGTGATGGCCGCACCTCCCGGGCCCCACTTTCTGGGGCGGGGTGTGTCATTTCAAGTTGTCCAAAGAAAACTGACTCCCCCAGTAGTTGTTACAGCAATAAGCTTGAAAACTATTATCAATGAAGCATACAATTGTAATGGAATTGTCTATGCATCTGTAACTTGCTGTCACAAGGCCACGTATTGGACTTCTAGTGTCAACAAAGTTTGAAGGCATAAATTCTTACAGTATAACTGCTAATATTCTTTCATAAGCACATAAGAAATGTGTTTTGATATACTCACACTGCTTTTTTGGCTTTCAGATCGACACTCCTATGTTGGCCCCATAATGCATGAGACCTGATATGCTGAGCCATTTAACAGTTGTCCGTAAGCTTGCTGGGGGCATATTTCCAATGGGGTTCACTAAAGAGGCTACAGAGAAGAACTCTAAAGCTGGATCGACTTTTTTAAGCGTCTAAAGCACGTGGGTTTTACTCTCATATATGATTCTCAGTCAATTCTTTTCTTTGTTTAGTCTAGAAAAATAGCAAATATTTTCATTTATTTATTTATTTATACAAGTTGTATTTGATTCTGCAATTGAACTTAAGTATATCTGAACTTTTCTTTGCAGTGAGAGGGCTTTCCTAACCGTTTGATGATTGAATTATATAAGTTGGATAGTGATGTTCTTGTTGGACATAACATATCTGGGCATGACCTGGATGTCCTTCTCCACAGAGCACAGGTTCGAATACTTCTACTTTTGACTTTCTTTTTAAACAATTTATAAGTATTAAGCAATAAGTATGTAAGCAAGATAAAGGAGACAGTAGTGAAACTATCATTCTATTCTACCAAATGTGATTGATAAGATCATACGACCCGTTCCGAAAATTCCCCAAAATAGTGTGAAATGACCAAAATACCCTCATGGGTCAAACAGTTGACTTTTGAACAGTAAGAATTTTCATGTTCGATGTTGGACTCTATGCGAAGAGCACGGCGATATGAACACATCCGAGAAGACGGAATTGGATTTCGAATTGTAACGAAGGCTCGGCGAGCCAAAATGCGTTTTGATGGGGGTATAAATTGGGGAAAATGGAAAAATTTCTTAAAAACCCTTCATTTTCCATTTCTTCACACCAGCCCAACAAACCTAAAAATACCATCCATGTCCTCACCACCGATCTCCATTTTCCGGCCACGGATCGAGCGAACCAACTTATGAAACTTCATCTCCTCGACCATACGAACAATGCCCAATTGGTTTTATCCCCGAATTCCAAGCGGTTTGCCATCGGCGAGCGTTGAAAGTTTCCAAAAACTTTCAAGCGTGATTCCGGCTAGCACAGTGCGAGGTGAGTTCTAAAAGTTACATATTTGGATTCCGTAGATGCATTTTGATATAAAATTCATCGAATTTGGTTGAGAAAATGAAGAAGTTATGTATTTTGGATCTTGCCGGAATAGTGTCGTCGGAATCTGGAAAATTCCAGTGACTGTAGCGGTGATGGGTGTTGATGCAAAAAATGGGATCAACGTCAAGGGTCCGGGTCGGACTGGAGTGTGTCAGGGAGCTAGGAGGCTAGCTCCGGATGCTGGCTTCCGGGTGGGCCCGGAAGGTGCTGCCCGGAAGGTGGTTCCGGGGACGGAGGTACCTGCACAGGAAGGAAAGTAAAGCTTGGGGCACCGGTGGGGTGCCGGCCTAAGACCCTCCGAAGCTTAAGTCAGCTGAAGGAGGAATGGAAGGAAAGTCTTAGAGGCAAGTAAGTGTTTGGTGGGAGAGAATGAACTTACTTTCACTTGTGGAAGTGAGGTATTTATAGTGAGGGGAAACCTAGGGTTCCAAGTGGGGGAAGTTGTCCCCTAGGTTACCCCTATCGGGCCTCTTGGAGGCCTAGTCAGGCCTCTAGGAGGCTAGTTGGGCCTCTGGGGGCCTTTGCCTGGGGCTAGGTGGCCTTTGTCTGGGCCTAAATGGGCTTCATGCTTGCTGTCTGGGGGAAGTACCACGGTCCTGGAGGTGCGCCCCCAGGGGGATAGGCCTCCGGGCGAAGTGATCCAGGAGGGTAGGCTTCCGGGAATTGTGGACCCGGAAGGGGGGAGTGGTCCCAGTAACTCTTTCTTCTGGATGACATGTGGCCGATCCGGGTATGGTATGAACAGGAGTCCCCCAAGTCGTCGGTTAAGGATGCTTTCTTGACCGGGGACTTGCACAATCGCCCGACTTGGTTACATGTCATCCACGGTCTCTCCAGTGAACCGATGTGGGGTAGGAGTCCCCCAAGTCGCCGGGGAAGGAAGCAGTAGCAGAGGCTGTGTTTTCCGCCCGGACGGTGTCTTCCGGGTGGGAAGATCGGCGAGGGTGGACCTCGATTGACTTGAACACCCGGTCGCCGGAAGGTCCGGGGGGTGCCCTCCGGGTCGGAGGTCTTCCGGGTAGGAAGATCAGCGAGGATAGACCTCGATTGATTTGAACACCCGGTCGCCGGAAGGTCCGAGGGGTGCCCTCCGGGTAGGAAGATCAGCGAGGATAGACCTCGATTGATTTGAACACCCGGTCGCCGGAAGGTCTGGGGGGGTGCCCTCCGGGTCGGAGGTCTTCCGGGTAGGAAGATCGGCGAGGATAGACCTCGATTGATTTGAACACCCGGTAGCCGGAAGGTCTGGGGGGGTGCCCTCCGGGTCGGAGGTCTTCCGGGTAGGAAGATCGGCGAGGATAGACCTCGATTGATTTGAACACCCGGTCGCCGGAAGGTCCGGGGGGTGCCCTCCGGGTCGGAGGTCTTCCGGGTAGGAAGCTCAGCGAGGATAGACCTCGATTGATTTGAACACCCGGTCGTCGGAAGGTCCGGGGGGTGCCCTCCGGGTCGGAGGTCTTCCGGGTAGGAAGCTCAGCGAGGATAGACCTCGATTGATTTGAACACCCGGTCGCCGGAAGGTGCGGGGGGTGCCCTCCGGGTCGGAGGTCTTCCGGGTAGGAAGATCAGCGAGGATAGACCTCGATTGATTTGAACACCCGGTCGCCGGAAGGTCCGGGGGGTGCCCTCCGGGTCGGAGGTCTTCCGGGTAGGAAGATCCGCGAGGATAGACCTCGATTGATTTGAACACCCGGTCGCCGGAAGGTCCGGGGGGTGCCCTCCGGGTCGGAGGTCTTCCGGGTAGGAAGATCAGCGAGGATAGACCTCGATTGATTTGAACACCCGGTCGCCGGAAGGTCCGGGGGGTGCCCTCCGGGTCGGAGGTGCCAGGTCGGCTGAAGCTGTGTCGGCGCAAGCCACGTGGAAGACATGCAGGTAGGGTGACGCCTCGGCGCATGCCACGTGGTGGAGTGTGAGCCACGTGGAAGGCATGCAGGAGGCGACGTGTCGGGAGGAAGGTGAAGGGGTACCAAGAATTCGAGGAGGTGCACATTAAATGCAAAGGGGTACCGGGAATGCCAAAAGTCGCGTCTTAAATGCGAAGTGTTGCACCTCGGGAATCCGAAGGGGCGCGAGGGGGGCTATATAAGATGGGGAGAGGCTCATTTGTCGCTTTCACAAAGGTTTTCAGAGCTTTCTAAGAAGAAAAAAGCAGGAGAGCGCTTGCGAGTTTCCGGCAGAGTCCCCGGCATTCCCGGAAAGAAGAGTTCTTCGAGAAAACCCAGATTTCAGATTTTCTAAGGTAAATTTCTGACTTGTTGGATCAAACATAGCTTTTTTCTTGAGTTTGATATGAATCTGGGACGAACAATGATGAACGAGGATGAACATCGCTTGATTTGTTCGTTCCGGCTGTTTTTGATCTGTTTGGGCTGGGATCCGGGAGTTGGGTTTGTGTTTGAGATGGACTATCCGGCTGCCCGGAAGGATTGTGGGGGCCGGATGGTAAAAGTTGGTAGAATTTATTTTTTTTCTTTTGTAATGTAGATGTCTTCCCCAAGTAAGTTAGAGTCTCAAGGAAGTGGGAGCTCGGACAGTGTCCGGGAGGTTAGCCTCCATGATTGTGCCCCACTCCAGGCGATTTATCCCTCCGGGTCGGAGGGTGTCGCAAGTAGCAGCGTCCAGATAGTGAGGGAGGCTGGAGGTTCGGCCAGTAAAGCGCGCGGCTCCGGCAAGGATTTCGGCAAGATCTTTCGGGAGCGCCGGAAGGCGGAAGCCTTGGCCCGGGAGGCAGGAGAGCTGGACGGGTCGAGCGGCTCTGAGGAGGGGGCCCCAAGTGATGATGAGGATGGTCAGGAGGACCAGGAAGAGCAGGAGGAGATCCCAGAGGAGGATGAGGAGGTCCCGGAGGATGTGCCGGAGGCAGTACCTGTTGCTCCTTCCCCTGCCAAGAAGGATAAGGGGAAGAAGAAGATGACCAAGGCAGAGGCATCGAAGTCGTTGGCGAGCCCGACAGGGTTCTGGATTGACCGGCGGCTGCTGACCAATGAGGTGACCAGGGCAGGTCTGGAGAATCTGAGGGAGCTTTATCAGATTCCAGACTACGTCGAGATGCGGGTGCCCAAGTTTGACATGTCCGGGGAGACTGTCTTCTCAAATCCTCCGGATGGGGCGGCGTTGATGTTTGTGGACGCCTTCAAGTATGGGGTGCGCCTACCTCTGCACCCCTGGCTCCAGAGGTTTCTTGCCCGGGCGGATATTGCTCCGGCGCAGCTGGGGGTGCATACTTGGGCCCGGCTGATTGCGACGTACATACTCTTCCGGGAGAGGGGCTTCGAGGAGCCGTCCTACGAGGTGACCCGGACCATCTGGCACTTCACACCCTCTGGGTTTTATCCCAGAACGGTGGGGCTGCAATGTGGCATAAAGGTGAAGGGCGATGAGGATGCCCTCCGGGCGGAGGTACAAAAGAGGTCGGAGGCTGTTCCCGGCAAGAGTGCGAGTCAGCACCGGGATACGATTTTGAAGGATTTCCCAAAATTCATCTCGGGGATACCCGCCACCAACAAGTACTGGATGCACAGGTTTTTCATGGCGACCGGGTGTATGGCTCCGCCAGGAGAGGACCCTCCGGCCAATGTCCGGTCGAAGTGGGAGACGCTCCCGCCGGGTGGGTAGAGATAGGATCTTCGGAGTCTGTCCTTTTTGTTTTTTTTTTTTTTTTTTTTTGAGCCGAATGCTGACCGTTCTTCTTTTCAGGGAAGAAGAGGAATCCGAAGTACGACCTCACGCCGGAGGAGACAGCTGCGTTGGCTGAGCTGGTTGTGGTACCCCGGGAGGAGCGACACCTGGGCGTTTTGCTGACTGAGGAGAATTTGGAGAAGTACGGTTTTATCATGGGTGAGTAATATGTCCGGATGCTTTCTCTTGTTTGTTTCGGCCGGTAATGATGACCGGATGGTTGGACTTAGCCCTTTTCTTTTGTTTTGCAGCTGGAGGTTCTGAGAGAGTGCAGGAGAAGAAGAAAGGAGATGGGAGCAGGGGGCAGGGGCCCCGGGAGGAGGACCGCCGGAAGGCGTCGCAGCCCAAGGCGCGGGATGACCGCCGTGGGGGTGGGAGTCAGGAGACTCCGGGGAGTGGCCGATCCCACACTAAACCGAGCGCGATCTTGCCCCGGAGGTCGCGCGGGGGAAGGGGGGTGCAGGCTGGGTGAAGGCTGCCCCCAAGTCGGCAGGACTTCGGCTGTTCAGGGGAGTCTGCCAGCTGAGGCAAGCCCTCCGGCGCTGGCGAGGCCCAAGGCAGGTTGGGCAAAGAGCGCCCCGAAGGTGGGGGCGGAGAAGAGGCCCGCCGGGGTGGAGGAGCCAGAGAGGGCCGGGAAGAGGGCCCGGAGGGATGTGCCGGACATTGGCTCCTCCGCACCGGGAAGAGGGCCGGGAAGAGGGACCCTCGGGGCCTGACCCCCTGGCTTCCGCCCGGAAGCTCCTCTGGGGGAATGAGGACTCGCTCCTCGGGAATGTTGAGCCCGGAGTGCTGAGCTCCCTCTCCGACCCCATCAAGAACAAGGAGCTGGATGAGCTGCTCGAGCGCTTCCGTCCGGCGGAGGCTGCGCGAGGCACCGGTCCGGCGCGGAAGGAGAAGGAGGTGAATGTGGCTGTGAAGCCACAAAATGTGGAGATCATCAATGAGGCCCTCTTCGGCTTCGAGTCCCCGGTGGAGCAGTTCGCGATCGGGTCCAAGACTGGGGACGTCCGGTCGGACATGGCTATCCCCCTGATCTTCCACGTAAGTATCCGGGTGCTTACATACTTGTATGTGTTGTTAATGTTTTTAGGGGGCTAACACTTTGTTGTCTTGCAGGGGATGTGGGAGCTGAAGCGGAGCCATGAACAGTCGAAGGCCATGTTCGCAGCTGCCATCGAGTCCAAGCGCCACTATGACCACCTGTGCAAGGAGATGAAGACTGTTGTCGGTCGGAAGGAGGAGCTTGAGAGGGCCCTGGCCGCCAAAGATGGGAAGCTGCTGGACATGCAGGGGGTGATTGACCGGAGGGACCGGGCCCTGAAGCGGGAGAAGCAGTCCAAGGATGAGGCCCTCCGGATCAGGGAGGAGGAGAAGCAGGCTCGGGAGGAGGCGGAGGAGCGGGAGGCCAAGGCTGTGCAGGAGGCGGCCGCTCTGAGGGCGAAGGTAGCCGAACTGGAGGCTTCCGGCCCGTCCAGCCGGGCCCCTGCTCCGGAGCCGGAGTTCCTCGCCCGTGGCGGCGTCCGGGTTCCCGTTGGCTGGTACAAATATCTCCATCAGGAGTTCCAGCGGGTCCTTCGCTTCGGTTGAGCCCTCCGTGGATGAGCTCCGGGCCTTCCGGGATTATCTCGGGGTGTATGTGGAGGAGCCGGAGGAGGTGGATGAGTCCCCAGCCGAAGATACGGTCTTGGATGCGGATCCCGCCGAGCCGGAGGTGTGGCCACCGGCCGAGGATGCGCCGCCAGTAGGGGAGGCAGCAGCGTCATCCGGGGGGCCAGCAGGGGGTGAGCAGCCAGCAGATGATGTGGCCGGAGGGAACGTGCCCGGAGATGAGGGTGCCGGAGGGAGTCTGCCAGCCGAAGATTGAGCCGGGCCGGGATGAGGCCGTTGGAACTTTTCATTTCCTGCTTTTGTCTTTATTTTCTTTCTGAACAAGACAATTTGGTTATGTAATAATTACCGGCGCCATGGGGCGGTTTCCGGGTTTAATTGCCTTTCTTTTCTTTCCTGTCTGGATATTTTTCCGGGGCCCAAGTGGCTGTTTCCGGATATTTATGTATGTTTGGATGCTTTTCGCAAATGTTTATTTTACCATGGTCGTTTGAGAAAGTAGGTAAAAAATAAACCAACTCTTAGTCAGAGGGGGTGATTTGCAAAAAGCCCAATCTCCTAGTCGGAGGGGTGATTTCATTCAAATGGATTTTAGCAAATGATTACAAACGATTTAAAGCTGCCGGAGGCAGAGCCCGGTAATTGCAAAAATCGGAGACAATCACTTGTAAAAATATTTGAGATGATCGGCATTCCACGGATGGCCAAGTGTGCGGCCTCCGGAGTCCCGGAGCTCGTAAGTCCCCGTGCGGCAGACTCGGGTGATCTCGTACGGGCCTTCCCAATTTGCCCCAAGGGTGCCGTGTCGGCTATCCTTGGTCGCTGGGCTAACCTTTCGGAGGACCCAGTCCCCGACTTTGAATGTTCGGTTCCGGACTCGAGCGTCGTGGTACCGGGAGATGCGTTGCTTGTATACCAGGTTCCGGGCGTGTGCCCGGTCTCTCTGTTCCTCGAGCAGATCGAGGTTGATGGCCAAGTTTTCCTCGTTCTGCCCGGGCTCGAAGTGTTGGACCCGGAAAGTAGGTTCGGTGATCTCGATCGGAACTACTGCCTCGCTGCCGAAGGCGAGTGAGAAGGGGGTCTCATCAGTAGCAGTCCGGAAGGTGGTCCGGTAAGACCAGAGAACCTCGTGGAGTAGGTCGGGTCAACATCCCATGGCCTTGTCTAGTTTTGTCTTGAGGGTGCGCTTCACGATCTTGTTGATCGCTTCGACATGGCCATTGGACTGGGGGTGCGTCGGGGACGCGAAACAGAGGTTGACCCCAAATTTTGAGCAGAAGGTCCGAAAGACATTGCAGTCGAATTGGGGACCGTTGTCAGTAATGATTGCATTCGGAATCCCGAAACGGCAGATGATGTTCCTCCAGACGAAGCTTGTCATCTTGGCGGCAGTGATGGTTGCCAGGGCCTCCGCTTCAACCCATTTCGTGAAGTAGTCAACTGCCATGACTGCGAATTTGACTTGGCCCTTCCCGGAGGGCATGGGCCCTATCAGGTCGAGTCCCCATTGGGCGAAGGGCCAAGGGCTCACAATCGGGGAGAGCGGCTCAGCCGGAAGATGGGGAATGGTAGCGCAGCGTTGGCACCTTTCGCATTTCTGAACGACGGCATGGGCGTCCGCCCCGAGTGTTGGCCAGTAGTACCCTTGTCGGATTATCTTGTGGGCCAACGCCCGGGCCCCGGAATGGTTGCCGCAGATGCCCTCGTGGACTTCCCGGATGACCCTGGCGCCCTCAGTCGGGGTCAGGCATCGGAGGCACGGTTCTGAGAAGCCTCTCCTGTAAAGTCTTCCCTGTATGACAGAGTACCTTGCCGCTTGTCTCTGTATACGGCGGGCCCGGGGAGGGGGTCGTCCGGAAGCTTCCCTTCGGTCAGGAAAGTTCGGATGGGCTCCATCCAACTGTTGTCAGTTTCGACTTGTAGAACACCGAGCGACATGGAGCTCGGGGATGTTAGTGTTTCCACTGGGATGGTCCTCTTTGCAGGTTCCGAGATGGCTGACGCCAACCGAGAGAGTGCGTCGGCATGGCCGTTCTCGGACCTGGGGATTTGTTTGACTTCATACGACTTGAACTGGCTCAAGTGGTAGGTGACCTGGGCCAGGTAGGAGGCCATGGAGCTGTCCTTAGCAGCGAAGCTTTCGGTCACCTGGTTGACCACCAGTTGGAGTCACTGAAGATGGATACTCTCTCTGCCCCGACCTCCCTGGCAAGTCTGAGGCCGGCGAGGAGAGCCTCGTACTCGGCAACATTGTTGGATGCCCTGAAGCCGAGGCGGAGGGAGTACTCGAAAACGTCCTTGTCGGGCGAGATGAGTACGATCCCCGCTCCGCAGCCCTTGGCATTGGTAGACCCATCAACGTACAGTTTCCATCCCATTCCGTCGGGGTTGGAAGCAGGCTCCGGAGATGTCTGAGCCGGAGGGGAGTTTGCCCTGTCGGTCCCAGTGGTGACCGGACAGGTGAACTCAGAAATGAAATCGGCGATGGCTTGCCCTTTTTCCGCCGCTCGGGGTTTGAAGGTGATGTCAAACTCACTTAGCTCCACAGCCCATTTGACGAGGCGACCGGAGGTTTCCGGCTTCTGGAGCACCTGCCGGAGGGGGTGGTTGGTGAGAACGGAGATGGAGTGGGCCTGGAAGTAAGGGCGGAGCTTCCGGGGCGGAGCATATGAGGGCAAGTGCCAGCTTCTCGATGTCCGGGTACCTGGTTTCCGGGTCGGTCATTGACTTGCTAGTGTAGTATACCGGGTGCTCGATCCTGTCCACCTCCTTCATGAGGACTGAGGATACCGCCGTGGCGGAGACACAGAGAGGTACAGGGTTAGTACGTCTCCGGGCTCGGGCTTGGCTAGGATCGGGGCCTTGCTCATATACTCCTTCAACTGGCTGAAGGCATGGTCGCACTCCGGGGTCCAGTCGCCGAGCTTCTGCCCGGCCTTCAGGATTTTGAAGAATGGCGCACAGCGGTCGGTGGCCTTCGAGATGAAGCGGGAGAGGGTAGCTACCCGGCCGTTGAGGCTCATGACGTCCTTCTGCGTCCTGGGGGTCTCCATCTCGACAAGGGCTTTGATTTTCTCCGGGTTGGCCTCGATGCCCCGTTGGCTGATCATGAAGCCCAGGAGGTCTCCTACGTGCTCCCCGGAGGTTTTGCTCTTGACGAGCATGTCGTCCACGTAGACCTCCATGGACTTCCCGATGAGGTCGGAGAAGACAGAGTTCACCAGGCGCTGGTATGTTGCCCCGGCATTCTTGAGGCCGAAGGGCATGACTTTGTAGCAGTATAGCCCCCGGTCGGTGACGAAGGCGGTGTGCTCCTGATCGTCCGGGTGCATGAAGATCTGATTATACCCGGAGTAGGCATCCATGAAGCTCAGGAGTTCATGCCCGGCGGTGGCATCGATGAGCTGATCGATGTGAGGGAGCGGGAAGCTATCCTTGGGGCATGCCTTGTTTAGGTTCGTGTAGTCAACACACATTCTCCACTTGCCCTGGGACTTCAGTACGACGACGGGGTTGGCGACCCAGGTCGGGTACTTCGCCTCCCGGATGAAGCCAATGGCAGACAACTTGTTGACTTCAGATTGGATCGCCTCGTACCGTTCTCCATCGAACTTCCGGCGCTTCTGGCAGACCGGCCGAGCCTTCGGGTCGATGCTCAGTCGGTGGGATATGATGTCGGTGGAGATCCCGGGCATGTCACTGTAGGACCAGGCGAAGACCTCGGCATTATCCCGGAGGAATTTGATGAGGGAGCTCCGGATGACAGGAAAGAGCTCTGCTCCGATCTTCACCTGGCGGTCGGGAAAGTTTTCCGAGATGCACACCATCTCCAGGCTTCCTGCCGGTTTTGCTTGGGGGGTCACGGCCTCGTCCCGCGGGTCATCAGGACGGCTGTCTGCCGGAGGTGCCTCCGGCAGGGCAATCGTGGCTACAGAACAGGATTCCTTGAGGGCCGGGGTCGCACCCTTGGAGCGGTGTTTGACTGCCACAGAGTAACACCCCCTGGCAGCCCGTTGGTCTCCGCGGACGGATCCAATGCCATGGGGAGTCGGGAACTTGACCAGCAGGAGGTGGGTGGAGGGTATGGCCTTCATTTCGTTCAGGGCGGGTCGCCCGAGGATCACATTGTAAGCAGTGGGGCAGTCCACCACCATGAAAGTTACCACCACCCGGGTCCGCAGGGGGAACTCGCCCAGGGTGATGGGGAGGTAGACGCTCCCGATAGGTTGGATGCAGTCCCCGGAGAAGCTCACAAGGGGAGTCTGGGTCCGGTTCATGTGGTGATCCGCAACGTTGAGGGCCCGGAAGGCCTCCATGAAGATGATGTTGACGGAGCCGCCCGTGTCCACCATCGTGCGCCCGACATCGTAGTGGGCGATCTCGGCTCGGATGACGATTGGGTCATCGTGGGGTATATGATCCCTTCCTCCTCGTCTTCGTAGAAGGTTATGGACTTCCAGCCAGTTTTCGGGACCTTCTCCGCCCGGTAGTCGAGCGCCATCACCTCGCGTCCGGGGTAGCAGGAGCGGGCGTACTCCTTCCTCGCACGGTTGGAGTCCCCGGCCAAGGTTGTGCCTCCACTGATGGTATTGATTTGGCGGAGCTGCTGTTGGGGAGGAGCGTGGCCTCGGAGGAATTCGTCAATCTTTCCCTCCTGGACAAGGGCTTCGACGTGATCTTTTAGTACCCGGCATTCCTCCGTGCCATGGGAATTCGCCTGGTGGTACTGACAGAAGACCCCGGTGTCCCGGGCGTTTTTCGCGGTGTCCCTCCAGAGTGGGGGTGCCGGGAGAAGGTTCCCGATGGGCGTCAAGAGAGCCTGGTAGGTGGTGTTGAGCGGGGTATGCTGCTCATACCGGGGGATGTACCCCTTCTTCGGACCTCGGGTCTGATCGCCACGTCCGGGGCGCTGAGGAGGCGGAGGCAGGGGGTTGTGCGCCTGCTGGGTCTGGTAGACTTGCTGCCCATTCCCCCGGTTTCGCTTGTCGCGGTTCCGTCGCGGGATGCCCTCCTTCCTTCCGTTTGTTCGGGGTGTAGGAGGCGTTCGACATCGGGGTCGATTGGCTGTATGTTTCCTGGGGCCTAGCAGGGGCCGTGCCATACTGTGCTGCAGGAGCAGGAGCCGCGCGCGAAGTGGTTGCTTGGCCGTCTCTGATCACCGCGTGTCGCGGGTTAAGCTCGGTCAGGTGCTCTGCCCGGGCATGGAGATTCGCTGTCTTCATCAGCTCGGAGTAGGTCATATCGGATTCCAGGTTGATCTGGTACAGGAAGGGGCATGGCCGAAGCCCGGACTTGAAAGCGCTCACGGCCGTACTGTCATCGGGCCTGGGGCATTTGGCATACTCGTGACTGAACCGGGCGACGTAGTTCCACAGTTTCTCGTCCGCTCCCTGGACAATGGCATAGAGGTCCTCGCATGAATAGAAGGTCGAGCTCTGGCTCTGGTGTTGCTCGACGAATGCTGTCTCCATCTCGGCCATGCTGTCAATGCTATTGGCCGGGAGGCGAAAAAACCAGTTGAGGGCTGCCCCCGTGAGAGTGCTGGGGAAGTAGAGGCATTGGGCCTGGTCCGAGATGTTCTTGTGGAACATGTTGGATTTGAAGCTGTTCATGTGGGCGTTGGGGCATTCCCCTGGACCTCCCCCGTAGAGTGCGATCCGTAGTGAACGGGAGTCGATCTCCTGAAGCTCGGGCGTGCAAGCCAGGACCCGGTCGGTGAAGGGCCCTTCCCTGGTAGGGGTGACCTTGGGCAGTGCAATCTTCTCCTGGCGCTCCTTCGCCCGGTCATTAACGAGCTCCATGACCTGGTCCAGGAGCTGCTGGACTATGCTTTGGTCGCTCGCCGCCGGTCGTGCGGCGGGTGCGGTAGCCGGTGCTCTGGGTCCGACCCGGGGTCGGGCGGTTGTAGCGGTACGTCCGGGCGCCTTGGCCGCTCCCGGGGCAGGTGCGGCGGTCCTAGCTGGTCGTGCCCGGTGGCTAGATTCGGCCGTTTCCTCGGGACGGGCGATGGCTGGTCCCTGCTGGATCGGGGTAGGTAGGGGAGGAGCCCGAGACCGGGGGGATTGATGTCTCGGGTGACTACCTCGACTGCACGTCTCTCTCGGTTGTCGTTGAGGAGGTCCCGGATATCGCTGTAGGCCTTAGCGATCCCTGCCTTCCGGCCAATGACGACCCGGGAATTGGCCGGGCGAGAAGGGCCAGAGTTTCCGGACAGGATCGTCCTGGTGGCGGTCGGCACCCGGGAGGTCGCCGGTTGCTTGCCCTTGGCCGGCGGCGGTGGTTGAGTGGCCGGGATAGGATCATCCGGAGTGCGAAGCTGGGAGCTGGAGATTTCGGTTTGTTCCCGGGCGCACTGTTCCCAGAGGTGGCCGATGTTGACATTGGCCTCCAGCAGCTTCTGGGTCATGTTTTGGTAGTGCTCGTTGAGGACCGCGCTTCGGGACTGGAGCTGGCGATTCTCTTCCTCCAGGGTCTGGAGTCGGTGGTTCTCGGCCTCCTGGGCCTTGGCCCGTTCCTCCATCTCGTCCAGGCGCTTGGCAAGTTCGTCTCGGCTGGCTCGCCTGCCCTTCTTTTCTTGGTTGGCCGGAGGGGGTTGTCCTTCCGGGGCCTCGCTGGTTCCGGAGAGGTGTTGGGGACGGCTGACGGTGTCCTCCGGTTCGTCGTTAGGGTGATGAGAAGACATGGCTGGTCTTTAGCAGCAGTAAAACACGGGGGAATTTGCTCGATTCCCACAGATGGCGCCAAACTGTTGATGCAAAAAATGGGATCAACGTCAAGGGTCCAGGTCGGACTGGAGTGTGTCAGGGAGCTAGGAGGCTAGCTCCGGAAGCCAGCACCCGGAGCTAGCCTCCGGGTGGGCCCGGAAGGTGCTTCCGGGGACGGAGGTACCTGCACAGGAAGGAAAGTAAAGCTTGGGGCACCGGTGGGGTGCCGGCCTAAGACCCTCCGAAGCTTAAGTCAGCTGAAGGAGGAATGGAAGGAAAGTCTTAGAGGCAAGTAAGTGTTTGGTGGGAGAGAATGAACTTACTTTCACTTGTGGAAGTGAGGTATTTATAGTGAGGGGAAACCTAGGGTTCCAAGTGGGGGAAGTTGCCCCTAGGTTACCCCTACCGGGCCTCTTGGAGGCCTAGCTTTAGTTTTTTAGTGTATTTTGTTGCTAGAGTAGTTTTAGTATTGCACCTAATGCTGTTTTATGCTAGACTACTATTAGTGTCGTTATATTCTCCTGCTAGGTCGTATACTTATCATATGCATAAATAGTTAGCAGAAGGGGCGGTGATTAATAAACCTCTTAACCTATGTTTTCTGGAATTTTCTTATCTTTATTTCTTGACTTTAGTCTTCTGTTCGAAAGTTGAGTTCTCCTATTTTCATTTATGATGCGAAATAATAATTGAATGTTTATCTCATTCTCGGAAGAAGATAATTATTATCAAAGGTTTGGTATGCAAGGGAGGCAGTTAAAAAAATTAATGCAACTAGTAATCTCAATAAAATTGTTATAATACATGTTCTACAAAATTGTATAAAGAGAGAGCATCTGCGTGCGAGATTTGGTCCTTTTCTTCCGCAGTTGGCAGGCAATTCATGGTTGTGAACCTCTAAATTGTCGTGCGCCAAAATTTACCACTCACACACGTCCTTTTCTTTTATTTATTCCATTGCAAAATGTAGAGATGGACCATACAATTTTTCAGCTATGTCAACCTCTTCTTACTGAGACATAAGAAAACGTGCTATCAATCCACTTCATTAATAGTCTAGCAAAGACTTAACTGATTTATGCTAACCCTGTATGGATTATCTCGCGGGGTTGGGAAATAACGCTATCGACTTTAAACAACTGAACTGCCCCAGGCATCTCTTTGACTAACTTAAACTGGAATCAACAGATAATACATCTCGACTCACTTAAACTGGAATCAACAGATAATATTATGACTTTTTCTGAAAAGATATAGGTCTATCTATTCCACATCTCGACTCAATTTAATTGGAATCAATAGATAATACTTTCAAAAAAGATATGTGCCACTGGACTTTCAATCCCACTTCGATTTTGATACGGTAGGTTGGGCCACTGGACTTTCAATCCCACTGGACTATCTCGGATGCATAATGTATTCCATGTGTCGATGCTCCGAGGGTATGTGTCCGACCCGTCTCACATTTTGGCCACCCCACCACTTGAGATAAAGGATGACATGAGCTATGGCGAAGGGCCGAAGGGCCGGTACGCATAGTCGATTGGAAGGACAAGACCCTACGCAATAGAGTAATTCCGATGGTAAAGGTCCTTTGGAACAACCATGCTGTGGAGGAAGCAACTTGGGAGACGGAGGAGTACATGCGGGGGAAGTACCCACATTTGTTCTCTTAGGTATGTACTTCGTGTTGGTTCATTTTAAATTTCGAGGACGAAATTTTTGTAAGGGGGATAGATTGATACGACCCGTTCCGAAAATTTCTCGAAATTTGGCGAATTGACCAAAATACCCTTACTTAGTCAACCGCTGACTTTGGAATAGTGAAATTCGTCCTCATCAATATTGTACTCCATGTGCAGAGTTGATCGTCGCGAATGCATCTACGGAGACGGAAACGGATTATGAGCTATAACGGAGGCGCTACGGACGAAAACGAGAATTTCATGTGAGGACAAACTGCCACGTGGCAGCTCCTGATTGGCCCAAGGTATAGTGAGGACCAATTATTGAGAGTTTCTGTTTTGGGAAGTCTTTTAAAACTTGCCTCACTCGGTAACTTTCCCAAAGCAGGAGAGCAAACACCTCCAAACCGCCAAACGCCTCTTTCACCGGATCTACCTTTTCCGGCCACAGATCGGCGACAACACCAACTGGAAAACGTTTCCCCTCGACCTCACGAGTTAACCCCCGAAGTTTCGAAGGCAAACTCGATGTGGAGCACCGCCGGTGAGGCAAAACGTGAAACACGTTTGCCGCCCTTTTTGGCTGCCGTTGCTCCTTTTCCGGCGACTTCCTCCGAAAGCCACCACCTACATCAGCTTCCCAACATTCCAGAGAACATCCCCACAAATTTGCAGCCTTCGAAACGCGCCGGAGAGCTGCTGTTGAAGCCGAACGGAATCCGCAGGCTTCCGATTCGATTTCCGGCCAGCACAGGCTGTGGTAAGCTCCAAGACTCTGATTTTTGGATTCCTTGGTTTCCGTAGATGCGTTTTGACATAAAATTCGTCGAATTTGGTTGAGAAATGAAGGAGTTGTAGATTTTGGATCTCATCGGAATAGTGCCGTCGGAATCTGGGGAATTCCGGTGACTGTAGCGGCGGTGGTGACGCCGGCACTGCGGTGCTGACGTCATCACCGAGTTACTGTGCACTGACGTGGGTTACTGTTCATTAATTTGACTAAGTTTGACCGGCACTATTCCGAGTGTAAACGACGTTCCGGACTTGATGGCAAAGTCCGTTTTGCCATTTGAGTCACGGTTAGATCGTTTTTAGCAAAATAAGGAGAATTAGGGCTTTTCGTTTGCCTTCGTTATGTTCCGGTTGTGACCTATTGTGTTGGGACTTTTAGGTGGACAATTGCAGCAGAATCAGCATAACCAGTTTGTTCATGCAGGGGAGGACGACGACGATGACCGCCCGGCCTTTCTGTGAGTGGACGGGTTTTGCTTTTAAATTATCATTTGAGCATGATTATATATGTGAGCATATGTTTACGCTTAAAATGGTTTTGCTGGTTATATGTTGGATATTAGTACTGCTAGTGGCACACTTTTTGGATCGGGAGGTATGGCCCTCGTCCAATAGATCACGGTCGGGTGATATGGCCCTCGACCATGCACAATATCAAGGTCGGGTGATATGGTCCTCGACCTTGCACGATATCACGGACGGGTGATATGGCCCTCGTCCGATAGATCACGGCCGTAGATTTATGATATATATTGTGCACTTGTCTCTGATGGTTTGTATGTGTGACCGACTAGCAGTTGTATTATGGTTGTTTATGCTAGTGTACTATAGCCGTATTCTACCGCTGGTTTTAACTGTGGGGGTTATTATGTTTTTGTAAATGTTTTTCACTGACATTTATTTTTTCCTGTCCACTCACCCTTTTTTTTGCGCCCCCTCAGGACTTGATACTGCTGAGCATTACCGAGACGAGCGGCAAGAGTCTGAGTAGCACTTCCGTGTCACAAAGAGTGGGAGACTCTTTGTCATTTGCCTACTGTTAGATAAATTCGTGTACGTAGTTGCATCTGTGTTTTATTCAGCCTTCGGGCCGTACTGTTGTACTAAGTTTACTTCTGCTGTAGACGCTCTGATATGTTGTCATTATATGTATTATTGGGCATGGACCCCACTTGCTTTGGTACGTGTCCTTTCGTGTCGTCTTTGTTAGAGGTTAAGGCTTCGTCACTCTTTGGGGGTGACGGCCGCACCCCCGGGCCTCATTTCGGGGCGGGGTGTGTCAGTTGGTATCAGAGCCCCAGGCTTCCGATTCCTTGTCGAGTCTTCTTGTCTTTGTTGTTTCTAAGCCTTTTGTGTTGTCTTTTCAGTCAGAGCTATGCCGCCTCGTCGACGTGGTGCTAGGGGCGCACGGGGTGCACGTGGGACAGATGAGGCACAGGGTGCCGAAGAACCCCAGGGTGCCAGGGAGGCACAGGGTGTTAATAACCCCTCAAATTTCCCAGCTTTTCCTAATATGGAGCAGTTCGCTGCAATGTTGGCCTTCCTTCAGACCAATCAGGCCAACCAGGGCTATGGTAGGCGCACCTGGGTAGAGATCGCCCGAAATCATTCAGCACCTTTCTTCGATGGCAGTGGAGGCGGAGAGGCTGCACAGGCCTGGTTAGATCAGATGGAGGTGGTCCTACGGACCATGGGTTGCCCTCCCGAGAACCAGGTGGATGTGACTACCTTTTTTCTGAATGGAAGTGCCGCAAGCTGGTGGCGTAGCGTCTATGATATAAACCCTGATGGCAACCGCACCTGGAGTGAGTTCAAAAGGACCTTCAGCAACTACTATTCTAGCCCCGAGTTCCAGTTAGGCATGAGAGAGGAATTCATGCGCCATCATCAGGGTACCACATCCGTAAGCGAGTACGAGCAGAGGTTCCGAGCGCTCTCTCGTTATTGTCCCGCGGTGGCGAATAATCCGAGGGAGATGATGACCCAGTTTCAATCAGGGTTGAGGGTGGATATCAGGAAGGCAGTTGTTGTGAGATCGTACGCCACCTTTGATGAGGTGTACCAGGCAGCGCTAGCTGTGGAGCAGGCCGCGGTGCTGAGACCTTTTGAGAGGGATGATGGAGGCAACAGCAGTGGTACAGGTCGGGGAGCGGGTAGCAGTTCTGGTACTCGTGGCTTCCAGCGACGGGCTAGGAACAGACCCTCCGTGGGGGGGCCGAGGCAGCAGCAATCTTTTAAGAAGACACAGAGATCCGGGTCTTCTGGTGGAGCTTCTAGCTCGGGTGCATCCCGCACTAGTGGAGGGCCTTCTGGGAGTTCTCGTTCCTCTGGCTCCCGACGGTCTAACACATCTGCTGGATGTTATATTTGTGGAGACTTAGGCCACTGGCAATATGATTGCCCCCAGAACTGGAGATTTGATGCAGGAACTTCTAGTGGTAGCAGGGGCGAGCAACAAGGGACAGAGTTTGGTAGACAGTTGCAGACTCAGGCTGGAGCTGGAGACCGTACTGGCCAGGGTGACCGTGTGGGCCAGGGTGCTCGGATGGGCCAGGGAAATCGTGCTGGGCGCGGAAATCGAGGCCGTGGAGGCCGAGGCAGAGCTCAGGTGCCAGGCAGACTCAATGCCATGAACCAAGAGGATGCACGAGCTAACCCCGACGTGATCATTGGTACGTTAAATGTTTGTGGTTGTCTTGCAAGATTTTTAATAGATCCTGGTGCCACACATTCTGTAGTTTCTCCTAGTTTTGCTCAACAGATCCCGTTGTATCCGACCCCTTTGGATTATGATGTGGTTCTAAAGATGCCTAGAGGTGAGACTTGTGTAATTAGTTGGAATTACCAAGGTTGCCCTGTTTATGTGGACGATACCCTCTTACAGGCAGAATTCCTCCCATTGGATATTGTCGATTTTGACGTTATCCTTGGGATGGATTGGCTTTCTAGACACAAGGCATGGGTGAATTGCTCTGGGAAAACTGTGGTTTTCGAGAGACCGGGATTCCCGAGACTAGAGTTTCGGGGAGAGCGGAAGGCTCTACAGTATGGGTTGATATCGGCTGTGAGGGCAAAGAGATTGATGAGCAAGGGCTGTGCCGGCTATTTGGCTCATGTGGTGGCAAGCCCGGAGACACCGACTACTGTAGAGGAGGTGCCAGTGGTTCGAGATTTTCCGGATGTTTTTCCGGAGGAGCTACCAGGATTACCCCCATATCGGGAAATTGACTTCACTATTGAGTTAATTCCGGGAACGGAACCCATCTCCCAAGGACCATATCGTATGGCACCTGCCGAGTTGAGGGAATTGAAGATTCAATTGCAGGAGTTGGTGGTTAAGGGTTTCATACAGGCGAGTACATCTCTGTGGGGTGCACCAGTGTTGTTTGTGAAGAAGAAGGATGGGAGTATGCGTCTCTGCATTGATTATAGGCAACTGAACCGGGTGACGGTGAAAAATCGATACCCCTTGCCTCGTATTGATGACTTATTTGACCAGCTGGGAGGAGTGTGTGTGTTCTCGAAGATTGATCTTCTGTCAGGATATCATCAGCTTCGTATCCGGTCTGAGGATGTGTCCAAGACCGCTTTTCGGACTCGTTATGGGCATTACGAGTTCCTGGTTATGCCGTTTGGGTTGACCAACGCTCCTGCAGCATTCATGGACTTGATGAACAGGGTTCTCCAGCCATTTTTGGATCGGTTTGTCATCGTATTTATTGATGACATATTGGTGTACTCTCGAAGCGCAGCGGAGCATGGGAGACATCTGAAAGCCGTTTTGGGGAGGCTCCGAGAAGCTCAGTTGTATGCTAAATTCAGCAAGTGTGAATTTTGGTTGCCCCAGGTGAGTTTCCTTGGGCATATAATATCGGGTCATGGTGTGATGGTGGACCCCCGAAAAATTGAGGCCATTGTGAATTGGGAGCGACCTACTAGTGTGACCGAGATCAGGAGTTTCTTGGGTCTGGCTGGGTATTATCGCCGATTTGTAGAGAATTTCTCGGCTATTGCTGGACCGCTTACAAGGCTAACTCGGAAGGATGTAAAGTTTGAGTGGGACGAGAACTGTGAACAGAGCTTCCAGGAATTGAAGAATCGTCTCACTAGTGCTCCAATCCTCACACTTCCGGAGGAAGGTGGTAACTTTGAAGTTTACAGTGATGCTTCGTTGAGGGGATTGGGTTGTGTTTTAATGCAGAATGGTAAGGTAATAGCCTATGCATCTAGACAGTTGAAGAAACATGAGGTGAACTATCCGACCCATGATTTAGAGCTTGCAGCTGTAGTCTTCGCATTGAAGATTTGGAGGCATTACCTCTATGGGGAAACTTTCCGAATCTTCTCTGACCGCAAGAGTTTGAAGTATGTTTTCACCCAGAGAGATTTGAATCTGAGGCAGAGGAGATGGATGGAACTAATCGGTGACTATGATTGCACCATTGAGTACCACCCCGGGAAGGCAAATGTTGTAGCTGACGCTTTGAGTAGAAAGCATCATGTACCGGTGGCATCAATTCGAGCTACGTACGTCTCAAAGTTGGAAGACTTAAGAAAGACAGGTGTCAACATGATTGCTGAGGAGTCCAGAGAAGCTATTGTAGCGCACTTCCAGGTCAAACCGGTATTCGTCGACCGAGTTCGTGCAGCTCAAGAAGTGGACCAAAAGTGCCAGAAAAGAATGTGCAAGGTACTGAATGGTAAAGGTGGTAAGTACCGGATTCGGAAGGATGGGTTGCTGGCGATGGACAATAGATTGGTGGTACCTAAGAATAATGAAGAGGTCAAAGCAGAGATTATGCAGGAGGCCCATACGTCTGCGTATGCTTTGCATCCCGGGAGTACTAAGATGTATCACACTATTCGACCCTTCTATTTTTGGGCTGGAATGAAGAGGGACATCGCTGCTTACGTCCGACGTTGTCTGATTTGCCAGCAAGTTAAGGCGGAACAGCAGAAGCCGTCAGGGCTACCCCAACCACTACCAGTGCCGGAGTGGAAGTGGGAGCACATCACGATGGATTTCCTGTTTAAGTTGCCCCGCTCGAAGAGGGGATCGGATGGGATTTGGGTGATAGTGGATCGACTCACCAAATCCGCTCACTTCATACCAATTAGGGAGAACTTCTCTATGAAGCAGCTTGCAGAGGCATTCATTGATGATGTAGTGAAACTCCATGGGATCCCAGTGACCATTATTTCCGATCGTGACTCAAGGTTCACTTCACGGTTTTGGAAGGCAATCATAAATGCGATGGGCGCTAGGTTACAGTTTAGTACCGCTTTTCATCCTCAGACTGATGGACAGTCTGAACGGACTATTCAGACCTTGGAAGATATGTTGAGGTCGTCTGTATTGCAATATGGTCATAATTGGGATAAGCATTTGGCCTTGGCGGAGTTCGCATACAATAACAGTTACCATTCTAGCATCGGGATGTCGCCTTTCGAGGCTCTATATGGGAAACCGTGTCGGACTCCAATATGTTGGTCTGAGGTAGGAGAAAGACAGTTGGAGGGACCGGAACTAGTTGATAAGACAATGAACAGAGTGGAGATTGCACGGAGGAATCTGCAAGCAGCCCAAGATCGACAGAAGAAGATTGCTAGCCGCCACTCGAAGGATCGGGTGTATCAGGTTGGGGACTATGTGTTCCTCAAGTTGTCCCCATGGAAGGGAATTGTCCGATTTGGGAAGCGGGGGAAACTCAGCCCCCGATATATTGGGCCTTATGAGATCACAGAGAGGATCGGTCAAGTGGCCTATCGATTGAAATTGCCGCAGGAACTATCTCGGATGCATAATGTATTCCATGTGTCGATGCTCCGAGGGTATGTGTCCGACCCGTCTCACATTTTGGCCACCCCACCACTTGAGATAAAGGATGACATGAGCTATGGCGAAGGGCCGGTACGCATAGTCGATTGGAAGGACAAGACCCTACGCAATAGAGTAATTCCGATGGTAAAGGTCCTTTGGAACAACCATGCTGTGGAGGAAGCAACTTGGGAGACGGAGGAGTACATGCGGGGGAAGTACCCACATTTGTTCTCTTAGGTATGTACTTCGTGTTGGTTCATTTTAAATTTCGAGGACGAAATTTTTGTAAGGGGGATAGATTGATACGACCCGTTCCGAAAGTTTCTCGAAATTTGGCGAATTGACCAAAATACCCTTACTTAGTCAACCGCTGACTTTGGAATAGTGAAATTCGTCCTCATCAATATTGTACTCCATGTGCAGAGTTGATCGTCGCGAATGCATCTACGGAGACGGAAACGGATTATGAGCTATAACGGAGGCGCTACGGACGAAAACGAGAATTTCATGTGAGGACAAACTGCCACGTGGCAGCTCCTGATTGGCCCAAGGTATAGTGAGGACCAATTATTGAGAGTTTCTGTTTTGGGAAGTCTTTTAAAACTTGCCTCACTCGGTAACTTTCCCAAAGCAGGAGAGCAAACACCTCCAAACCGCCAAACGCCTCTTTCACCGGATCTACCTTTCCGGCCACAGATCGGCGACAACACCAACTGGAAAAAGTTTCCCCTCGACCTCACGAGTTAACCCCCGAAGTTTCGAAGGCAAACTCGACGTGGAGCACCGCCGGTGAGGCAAAACGTGAAACACGTTTGCCGCCCTTTTTGGCTGCCGTCGCTCCTTTTCCGGCGACTTCCTCCGAGAGCCACCACCTGCATCCGCTTCCCAACATTCCAGAGAACATCCCCACGAATTTGCAGCCTTCGAAACGCGCCGGAGAGCCGCGGTTGAAGCCGAACGGAATCCGCAGGCTTCCGATTTGATTTCCGGCCAGCACAGGCTGTGGTAAGCTCCAAGACTCTGATTTTTGGATTCCTTGGTTTCCGTAGATGTGTTTTGACATAAAATTCGTCGAATTTGGTTGAGAAATGAAGGAGTTGTAGATTTTGGATCTCATCAGAATAGTGCCGCCGGAATCTGGGGAATTCCGGTGACTGTAGCGGCGGTGGTGACGCCGGCACTGCAGTGCTGACGTCATCACCGAGTTACTGTGCACTGACGTGGGTTACTGTTCATTTCGGTTAAGTTACTGTTCATTTCCGTTAAAGTTAACGGAAATTTTATTTGTTGCCGTTAAGTTACTGTTCATTAATTTGACTAAGTTTGACCGGCACTATTCCGAGTGTAAACGACGTTCCGGACTTGATGGCAAAGTCTGTTTCGCCATTTGAGTCACGGTTAGATCGTTTTGAGCAAAATAAGGAGAATCAGGGCTTTTCGTTTGCCTTCGTTAAGTTCCGGTTGTGACCTATTGTGTTGGGACTTTTAGGTGGACAGTTGCAGCAGAATCAGCATAACCAGTTTGTTCATGCAGGGGAGGACGACGACGATGACCGCCCGGCCTTTCTGTGAGTGGACGGGTTTTGCTTTTAAATTATCGTTTGAGCATGATTATATATGTGAGCATATGTTTACGCTTAAAATGGTTTTGCTGGTTATATGTTGGATATTAGTACTGCTAGTGGCACACTTTTTGGATCGGGAGGTATGGCCCTCGTCCAATAGATCACGGTCGGGTGATATGGCCCTCGACCTTGCACGATATCACGGACGGGTGATATGGTCCTCGTCCGATAGATCACGGCCGTAGATTTATGATATATATTGTGCACTTGTCTCTGATGGTTTGTATGTGTGACCGACTAGCAGTTGTATTATGGTTGTTTATGCTAGTGTACTATAGCCGTATTCTACCGCTGGTTTTAACTGTGGGGGTTATTATGTTTTTGTAAATGTTTTTCACTGACATTTATTTTTTCCAGTCCACTCACCCTTGTTTTTGCGCCCCCTCAGGACTTGATACTGCTGAGCATTACCGAGACGAGCGGCAAGAGTCTGAGTAGCACTTCTGTGTCACAAAGAGTGGGAGACTCTTTGTCATTTGCCTACTGTTAGATAAATTCGTGTACGTAGTTGCATCTGTGTTTTATTCAGCCTTCGGGCCGTACTGTTGTACTAAGTTTACTTCTGCTGTAGACGCTCTGATATGTTGTCATTATATGTATTATTGGGCATGGACCCCACTTGCTTTGGTACGTGTCCTTTCGTGTCGTCTTTGTTAGAGGTTAAGGCTTCGTCACTCTTTGGGGGTGACGGCCGCACCCCCGGGCCTCATTTCGGGGCGGGGTGTGTCAGGAACTCATGTTTTATTTGAGTGTTTTTCCCCTCACACGCTGACTAAGATCAATGGTAATCTGTGGGGAAAAACTCTACAAGCGAGTCCTCTGATTTTTAGCTGGTTTATGATTATCTTTGGAATTCTGATAATGAATACCACCTAAAAGGTATATTGATATCTGATAATGTCAAACAGCAAACACAATTAAGCATCAAAACGCAGCACTGTCATACTAAGTTCAGAACGATCCTACCAAAATTAAACATCCGAATTTCCAAAACCAAACCTAGATAACAAGATAACAATATTGCAGATAAACTAATGAGTCAAAAGTGTTCTTGGGCAGGAGTATTAGTCTCCCTTTTACCTGAACGAGCAACCTTCAGTGAGCCTGGCATGCCCACCAGTAGGCTGGCACAACACTTGCTGGCAGTTCCCGCACACCACAATTGTTTGTGAGTGACTGAACACAGTGGTACTACACAAACAATTCCCAATTAGTAAATCACTAAACAGAGAACAAACTACACTTTCTCGTTTCAAATCAATACCATAGACTGAACAATAATAGATTCAACTTACATGCTAAAGCACCCCTGCCATTTCACATCCTATGCAACATAAAAGACAATCAAAATTAGCACTCTCCTACTACAAACTCAAAATTAAGTTAGACAAACCGATACTCGAAAATCATATGCATCAAAGGACTAAAATCCTTACCATGAAGAAAGAGGTAGGGACTGCACAAGCCTCTTGAGCTTGTGCTTCCTCTTCTCAAGCACAGGTGGTGGATGAAGCAAATCGATATTGTTTTGGAGCATCTGTTTCCAGCCAGCAACCAAACATCAATTACAAACAGAACCAATTTTCTAAATTGCTGGTTATTTCCTTAACATCTAATTCTACAGAAATTCACTTCACAAAAATCCAAAACCCAAAACCAAATTTCTAGAACAACCGAGAAGAAATCATACGGCGTTCAATTCGTTAGCCTAACAGATTTCTACTGCCTTAATATTTATCAAGACCAAATATATATATCCATCATTCATTATCGCAATCAATCCCAACATGTTCAAAGCAAAATGGTGTACAGAACACGTCATACAGACCTATAAATCCATCATTAATCATCACAATCAATCCCAGCATGTCGAAAGCAAAATGGTGTTTTTGTTTATACCTGTGGACGGCAATAGAGACGACAACTAAAAGAGGGACAACAACGACGACTGAGTACAAATCATAACTTTGTTAATTTCTTTTATCTAAATCTAACCCAAGCAACATTATATTTCATCTGAAACATTTTCTCACAGCTTCTCGGCAACCAAACAGGAAATTAAGGAAATGCAAAAGAAGACGGACTTCGGATTGACCTGAAGAGACGGCAACGTAAAGGATGGAGCGGTGGTCCTCGTTCCGAAGAGATAAAGCTTTTGGGGTAGTGACTTGAAGGGCGAAGACACTTCGGCCTCGGCGGCTTTGAAAAGGCCTACGGGTTAGGTATTTCGCTTCGACGACTTCCAGGAATCGATTTCAAACGAAATCAAACCCTAAAATTACAAATGAAATTGGGTAAATCAAGCCCTAAACTGCTTGTAGGGATATTAACGAAAATTTTGAGATTAGGTTTTAAAAAACTCACCAAAAATGAACCGGAGATTGAAAACTGATTTCAATCGAGTTTGTGGAGCGAAGCAGCGGCGTTTGGCATTAAAGATGAACGAGCTCATCAATCGACGCCTCGGAACCTGAAATTCTGCTACAAAGGAGTCATGGCGGGCGGTGCAAAATGGTAGAGACTGGCGGATGAGATTGAGCGATGAAATTTGCGACAAGATGAAATCGACAGTGGATGCAGGGCTAGGTCGGCGAGGAAGATGAAGGCGCCGCTGGAGGATTCGGAGATGGAGAATCGAAGAGGTTTCAATTTTGGGTTGGCCAGGGTTTGAAGTTAGGGTCGCGCAACGAGGTTTCAATTCGGGAAGTTAGGGTCTCACAGAATTTGGGGACGAATTTGGGGAAATTTCTTGGGGGAGAAGTTCGCGCGTTGCTCAAAGTGCAAGTGCACAGTTCGCTCTGCGTTTCGACACTTTGGCATTGGCATTCAAATTATGGTTTGACGAAATCAGGATACACTTAATTGGCATCGGTTTTAACCATCCAACTGATGCCGAAATATGCACCAAAGGCATCGGCAATAAAACTGTTGATGCCATTGTTACTTTTAGCATCAGAAAATATAAAACCGTTGCCTAATCCTTAAATGGCATCAGTTTTTTATTTTACTGTTGCCTAAATAGTGTTGCCTATTAAGGTTTTTCTTGTAGTGGTGACTGGTCATCATCAGTCATGTGTTAGGCATAGCCTTTCTTGGCTTTTCCACTATTATTCTTTGCATCCCTATCAATATTATCATTATTTACATCCAATTCATCAGCATTTCCCTCAGCATCACTGTTGTTTAACCTTCGTTTTGTTAATTTTGTTTCCTTAAAATGAGGAATCTTGTATGGAAGAATATACTTCCTTGCGTGGAAAGCATGCAGTAAAAGGTATTTTACTCTTTGTGCCCTAGCACTCTGAAAAGTAAAGATTAGATTCAGACTATATATACCTTTTAGGTGGTGTCCATTATCAGAATTCCAAAGACAATCATAAAACAGATAAGAATCAGAGGACTCGCTTGTAGAGTTTTTCCCCACAAATTACCACTGATCTTAGTCAGCGTGTGAGGGGAAGAACACTCAAATGAAACATGAGTTCCATAGAGAGCCATGCATCGGTCTCGCCATATTCATTCTTGAAACATAGGAAAAACTATTAGAATAACAAATGGAAACACATAAAGTAATAAGTTTGTATTTACATAGAAAATCCAGCCACTTTAACTGTTAGTTCAGTTCTAAAGTTATATCATTATGCTTGCTTGATATTATATAACCTCAGCTTACAAGGTCCCAAGAAAATTAAATCATTTTTATCTCTTGTGCTTTCTTTTCACTTTCAAGGCATCAGATCCACAAAATAGAACAAATGATAGGTCAAGTTGAGCTAGGAGTTTCAAGTGCTAAGTTGTTTCCTTACAGAAGTCATTCTAGGCAAGAAAGCCCGTCAGGGGAAAAGCAAACCAGTTCCCTCCCATCGGTCCCAAACAGCCTCTTTTATGTCTCTTGTGTAGGGCTAGCTGTCTATAGCGCTTAAAAGATGCATGCATATCTAGGCTAATTCAGTGTCTTGTGGATGCTATCCATGAGGTAGTTAGACACGCTCCTTGGAACACTCAACCGTGTCATCACATAACTAATGGATGCCCAACCTACCGTATCGAAATCGAAGTGGGATTGAAAGTCCAGTGGCACATATCTTTTTTGAAAGTATTATCTATTGATTCCGATTTAAATGAGTCGAGATGCGGAATAGATAGACCTATATCTTTTCAGAAAAAGTCATAAGATGTATTATCTGTTGATTCTAGATAATCCATATATGAGAGTAATCCATACAGGGTTAGCATAAATCAGTTAAGTCTTTGCTAGACTATTAATGAAGTGGATTGATAGCACGTTTTCTTACGTCTCAGTAAGAAGAGGTTGACATAGCTGAAAAATTGTATGGTCCATCTTTACATTTTGCAATGGAATAAATAAAAGAAAAGGACGTGTGTGTGTGGTAAATTTTGGCGCACAACAATTTAGAGGTTCACAACCATGAATTGCTAGCTAAGTGCGGAAGAAAAGGACCAAATCTCACACGCAGATGCTCTCTCTTCATACAATTTTGTAGAACATGTATTATAACAATTTTATTGAGATTACTAGTTGCATTAATTTTTTGAACTGCCATCCTTGCATACCAAACCTTTGATAATAATTATCTTCTTCCAAGAATGAGATAAACATTCAATTATTATTTCGTATCATAAATGAAAATAGGAGAACTCAACTTTCGAACAGAATACTAAAGTCAAGAAATAAAGATTAGAAAATTCAAGAAAACATAGGTTAAGAGGTTTATTAATCACAGCCCCTTCAGCTAACTATTTACGCATATAATAAGTATACAACCTAACAGGAGAATATAACGACACTAATAGTAGTCTAGCATAAAACAACATTAGCTGCAATACTAAAACTACTCTAACAGCAAAATACACTAAAAAACTAAAGCTAAAAACGTACCCGTTCCATGAGGAATTCTGATTTTTGGAACATTCTAGGAATATCATGTGGCATGATCTCCTTTCGGTCTTTGTAAGTTGTGTCATAGAATAGCTAACCTGGAAAAAAAAAACATTGCACATTATGAGATTCTGAGAAACTACAGAAATCACCATTATCGCTTGTATTTACATACCTCTCTTAATAAATCACGAGAACACAAGTATGTATCACACAAAAGGCGAGCAGAAATGCAGGACATTATCCCTAGACTTGCTCCAGATCCAAAAATGGTACTTCGTTTTGTAAGCTTAGGCATCACAGATCGTTTGAGGCGGCCTATTTTGGAGCACATGTTGCTTGATACTCAGCAAGCCTGGAAATATTAAACGACTTACTTTCATGATAGAAAGCAGCGGAGTTGACACCATTATGAAAAAGTGACTTTTTCCTTTCTTTAATTTCTAGAAGGAGGTTAACCATTATCCATGGAATTTGCAAACTCTGGAAGATGGTCACATGCATATCTGATGGAGAAAACTACATAATTTGCATTTGAAAACAAGGACCAACAGCAAGAGTAAAATTTACAATTACGAGAAATGAGCATCAGAAACAATGGAAAGTTATGAAATGTGCAGTGGAATGATATAGCTGCGGAAAACTGCTTGGAGAATGAGGATTTCTTTTTTTCTTTTTTTCAAAACTTGAACATCAAAACCAAATCTCTTAAAACATGCCAGCCGTTTGTTTGAATTTAATGCAACAGACAAGATATGTTGCACCAACATGTCATATAGCTGATCAACAACTGCATTTAGCCATCAATCTAGATTCCTTTTAGTTTGCCTCTAGATGAAAATGGATGCAGCCAAGTCTAATCTTATCAATAAAATTTGGTAGAATAGAATGATAGTTTCACTACTATCTCCTTTATCTTGCTTACACACTTATTGCTTAATAATTATAAATAGTTTAAAACGAAAGTCAAAGTAAAAGTATTCCAACCTGTGCTCTGTGGAGAAGGACATCCAGGTCATGCCCAGATATGTTATGTCCAACAAGAACATCACTATCCAACTTATATAATTCAATCATCAAATGGTTAGGAAAGCTCTTTCACTGCAAAGAAAAGTTTAGATATACTTAAGTTCAATTGCAGAATCAAATACAGCTTGTATAAATAATTAAATAAATAAAAATATTTGTTATTTTTCTAGAATAAACAAAGAAAAGAATTGACTGAGAATCATATATGAGAGTAAAACCCACGTGCTTTCACCGCTTAAAATAGTCGATCCAGCTTTAGAGTTCTTCTCTATAGCCTCTTTAGTGAACCCCATTGGAAATATGCCCCCCGCAAGCTTACGGACAACAGTTAAATGACTCAGCATACCAGATCTCATGCATTATGAGGCCACCATAGGAGTGTCGATCTGAAAGCCAAAAAAGCAGTGTGAGTATATCGGAACACATTTCTTATGTGCTTAACAAAGAATATTAGCAGTTATACTATAAGAATTTATGCCTTCAAACTTTGTTGACACTAGAAGTCCAATACGTGGATGAAATTTATAAATGCAAGGTCAACGGAGAAATTTTCCCTGACGCTATGTGATACGACCCGTTCCAAAAAAATTTCCTATATTAGAGTGAAAAGACCAAAATGCCTTTTGGTCAAACCATTGACTTTTGGACTTTGAGGAATTTCATGCTTGATATTGGGCTCTATGCGAAGAGCTCGTCGATATGAACGCTTCGCGAAAACGGAATCGGATTCCGACTTGTAACGAAGACTCGGCGAGCTAAAACGTGTTTTGGATGGGGGTATAAAAAGGGGGAATCTGTCTTAGAAACCCCTCATTTTCCATTCCTTCCCATCAGGCCAACAAACCCAAAAATGCCGTTCATGTCCTCGCCGCCGATCTCCATTTTCCGGCAACGGATCGGGCGAACCAACATATGAAACTTCATCTCCTCGACGATACGAACAAAGCCCAATTGGTTTTATCCCCAAATTCCAAGCGGTCTGCCGTGGGCGAGCATTCAAAGATTTCAAGAAACTTTCCGGCGTGATTCCGGCCAGCACAGTGAGAGGTGAGTCACGAAAGTTGGATTTTTGGATTCCTCTCATTCCGTAGATGAATTTCCATATAAAGATCGTTTGATTTGGTTAATAATTGAGAAAGTTAGAGGGTTTTGAAATCGTATGAATAGTGCCGCCGGAATTTTCCAGATTCCGGCGACGGCAGTGAAGCCGGCAGAGAGCTGCTGATGTACTGTTCACTTCTGCCAGAGTACTGTTCATTCCGTTAAAGTTAACGGCGTTACTATTCACTACCGTTATGTTACTGTTCACAAAGTTGCCCAAGTTTGACCGACCACTTTTCCGAGTGGAAACGACGTTCCGGATCCAATGGCGAACTCCGTTTTACCATCCGAGATACGGTTATACCCTAATTGAGTAAAACTTGAAGAATTAGGGTTTTACGATTATTCGTTCAGTTTCGTTTATTAATTATTATGATATTGGGTTTGTTAGGTGATAAGTTCCCGAAGGATCAGCGTAACCGACCCGAGCCTACGGACGACGATGACTACGATCGCTCGGTATCACTGTGAGTGGACGGGTTTTGGTTTTAAAGTATTGTTTGAGTATGCTTTGTGTTATGTTTACGTATCTGTATGCTTTGGTGATTTGTTGCTAGTTGTGGCATATAGTAAGAGTATCGTTTGAGTATGTTTACGTTTATACGCATATAAGATATGATGATGCGATTGTTGGATCTATGTTGGTTGGTTGATGTTTGGCTTATGGAGCATGTGATATACGTACATGCTTACGAGGTTGTTATGTCAGTTATGGTCTTGTGGTTTTGTTGGCTGATGTTTGTTAATGTGTAACATAGTATTGTTAGTAGTATGCTGTACAGTGGAAGCTGGTAAGTCCCTTGCACTGTACATGAGTTGATTAGATAGTAAGTCTGGCAAGCCGGTAAGTCCCTTGCCTGGCAAGCTGGTAAGTCCCTTGCCCAATAAATTTCCCTGTACACAGGTAAGCTGGTAAGTCCCTTACCTATTTCATTAGTAAGCTCGTAAGTCCCTTACCTCTCTCATTGGTAAGCTGGTAAGTCCCTTACCCCTCACATTGGTAAGCTGGTAAGTCCCTTACCTATTTTATTGGTAAGCTAGTAAGTCTCTTACCTCTCTCATTGGTAAGCTCGTAAGTCCCTTGCCAATTTAGAGCATGGCTGTCGATCCTGTTTGTATATAATTACTGGAATGGTATTGTTGAGTATGGTGAATGTTGCTCATGGCTATTGTTGGTTAAGTGTTGTTTGGCTGTTGGGCATGGTTGTTAGATATTAGTACCGTTAGTGGCACGTTATCTGGATCGGTGGTGTGGCCCTCGTCCATTAGATCTTGGTTTGGGAGGTATGGCCCTTGACCACATTTTATATCTCGGTCGGGAGATAAGGCTCTCGTCGAGATCACGTCGCAGTTCCGAGAATGGTTTATTTGTGTAGGGTTGTTTCGTGTGTTAGTTACTGTATGTGTTGGATGGTTTGTTGGTTGTATTGTTACGGGGCTTGTGTTATACGTATATACGTATTTGTTGGATTGTTGTGTACTGTTTGGCGTTGTCATGTGCAGCTGAACATCGGTATTGGGGTGAAGTCCCCTTGCCCTTTTGTGATGGTTTGGGGTGAAGTCCCTCTACCCTTTATGTTGGTATTGGGGTAAAGTCCCCTTGCCGCTCATCGGTGTTGGAGTGAAGTCCTCTCACCTTTTACTCTTGGTTGTAGATCTTGTTTATGTGTGACGGTTTATCGTTCCTTATCGCGCGGTGTATTGTTTGGTTGTTGCTGCGTGCTTATAATAGTATAGCCGTATACTATTATAACTGGTTTTCAACTGTGGGGGTTATTATTATTATATTGTTTTGTAACTGTTTTTCACTGACGGTTATTTTTCTCTGTCCACTCACCCTTGTTTTTACGCCCCCTCAGGTCTTGTTACTGTTGAGCACCACAGAGACGAGCTGCAGGAGTCAGGGTAGCTCTGTCATGGGGCACACAGAGTGGGAATCTTTCGGTCGTTTTTGGTTGTGTAAGGCTTCGTCACCCTTTGGGGGTGATGGCCGCACTCCCAGACCCCACTTTTTGGGTCGGGGTGTGTCACTATGGGCCAAAGTCAGGAGACTTAGATTTATCAGATGAAAATGAAAACTAAGAAGGCAGAAGAAGCAAGGCTTAAAAAATTACAGATGCATAGACAATTTCATTACATTTCTACGCTTCATTGATAACAGTTTTCAAGCATATTACAGTAACAACTACTGGGGGAGTCAGTTTTCTTTGGACAACTTGAAACCCTCATGTCTTTTGCAGAATTAACAATCACTTGAAATTTGCACCAAGTCACCTGTATGATAGAATAACCAAAGCTGTTGCAAATTGAACTTGCAAACAAGTAAATCTGATAAGAATGGCTTAAATGACAACAGATATCCAGACTTGAGAATCTCACCCGTTGGGGAGATGGGCGAAACTGTGAAACTGATAGCCAAGAGGGTCCTTTGATCTTCCTTTTAACAAGAAAAAGCTCCAGCGCACTGTATGTTGCAATATATTAGGTTTTCTTTTATTTCTTAGATGAAAAAAATTAAACTGTGTTAAGCAGCATATTCTAGCAGCAGTATCTCAGTTTACAAGGAGAAAAAAGAGGAATAATACTACAAAAATGAAGAATCTGAGAGTTATAGATAAGACACCCGCTACGTCAAAAAAGGCTTCGTACGATGGAGAAAATGTGTTATCTATATGGCCAAAAAAACTGTCGTCTATAGGCCTACCGTCTGATGCTATGCATTAGACGACAATATTTTTCTGTCGTCTGAAGATACATCAGACGACAGTTGTTCCTCTAAAACTGTCGTCTGAATGCTCTTAGGAGAGGCAAAAAAGCTTAATTGTGTTGTCTGAAGATACATCTAACGATAGTTTTAATATTTTTAGTGTCGTGTGAATGCATGTTCTACGACAATTTTAATATATTTAGTGTGGTGTTAAAGTATATTCAACTACAATTTTTCACTAATACTGTCGTCTTATTCATTGACTTTGGTGACAAAATAGTTTACTTTTATGTGAATGTACGTATTTTATATGTATTTATGTATGACTGTGCATGTATTTTTATACGTATTTGGGCACTATTCCTGCCCATAATTTACTGTTCCAGAATGCAAATCTGTGTATTTTTTGCCTAGAAAATACTATTCCTGAAATATGTTTATGTGCAAGAAAATGCATATGTTCAACATACCAACAAACCTGTTTACATATCTTCATTCAATCAATATCAATCCATCCATGGCAATCCAAAATATACAAAAATCATGGGTATCTAACAGAGGAGTACAACTTATCTAAGAGAGGAATGCAAACTCCAAAAAGCTATGCCATTTAACCCATTTACATTTCCTAACTGTCTAGCTAAGAAGCAAAAAAGAAAAAAAAACAAAACCTACATGAAATTTTCAATCCTCCTCTGGCAGATTAGCAATTACCCATGTAAAAATCTGCTCGTACTTCATCTATATCCGCTTGAGTATAAATCTAATTTCCTTGCCTTGCCCACTGTAAAAAAAAAAAAACAAGCTGCAAGTTAATATGACATTCAAAGATTAGCACAACACCTATACTCTTCATGATTATATAGTTCATGCAAATCTCTTATTTCTATGAATCATCTATGAGATACTGATTTCTGACAGAGAAGAGAAGCATATCACATCAAGAAGTTAGTTACTTGAATTATAGTAACTAGACAATCAGCAGGTTCATACCAATGTAAATCTTCCTAAGTATTATAAAGAAATCAAATCTAACCGTATCATGATCGTCCTCAACCGACCAACACCATGGCTTAATAGGGCAGCCATTAAAAGGATAGGTAATGTTCAGTGGAACAGAATATGCTAAACATTCTCTTCATGATTCTATAGTTCATGCAAATCTCTTATTTCTAACGACTATGATCATTGGTATAGGCCTTTGAAGGTATTATATATGAATCCGAATGGACCATGGAAATGATTGCACAGAAAAAAAAAATTGCATCTACAAACCAAAACACAATCTAATCTCAAGGGAATTACGGTGGACTTGCCTAGATGATATCAAATCCAAACTCAGCATGCAAAAGGCATCTCCCTTGTTTGAATTTGAACTTCCAGCTAAACTTATCCATCAACCACAACCACAGTGTACAGAGACCAATATCTACACTCACAAACTTATACCAAAAGGAAGAGCACTGTAAAAAGTGTACACTACAATTGTGATTGCAAACAGCAGTCAACCAATGAGCAAACTGACTGAAAACCTATATGAAAAACCAGCAGAAAGTTAGCAAATAACAAACTAATATAGTAACAAAGTAATTCTAACAATAATAGTTATTCACCTTATTTTAAAGATGACAAACCCCGCCCCAAAAAGTGGGGCCCGGGAGTGCGGCCATCACCCCTAAAGGGTGACGAAGCCTTAAACAACCAAAAACGATAGAAAGACTCCCACTCTTCGTGACCCATGATAGAGTTACCCTGACTCCTGCCGCTTGTCTCTGTGGTGCTCAACAGTAACAAGACCTGAGGGGGCGTAAAAACAAAGGTGAGTGAACAGGGAAAATACACGTTAGTGTAAAACAGTTATAAAACATACTAATAATAACCCCCACAGTTGAAACCAGTAGTAATAGTATACGACTATACTATAATAAGCACGCAGTAACAACCAACAATACACCAAGAGAAAAGGAACGATAAACCGTCACACATAAACAAGATCTACGGCCATGATCAAAAGGTGAGGGGACTTCACCCCAACATCGATGGGTGGCAAGGGGACTTCACCCCAATACCAATAAGCGGCAAGGGTGAATCACCCCAATACCAATGGGTGGCAAGGGGACTTCACCCCAAACCAATAGGTGGCAAGGGGACTTCGCCCCCATACCAACATAGAGGGTAAGGGGACTTCACCCCAAACCAATATGCAAAAAGGGCAAGGGGACTTCACCCCAATACCGATATAAAGGGTAAGGAGACTTCACCCCAAACCATTGTGAAACGGGCAAGGGGACTTCACCCCAATACCGATGTACAGGTGCACATGATAGCGACGAGCAATACACAACAAACCATCATAACCAATGGTAGTATAGAATCAACATAACCAGCAAATACGCACATACGTATCTCATAAGCCCCATAACAATCAACACCAATAAATATCCCATGATCACATCATCATATCATATATGCGTATAAACGTAAACATACTCAAACGATACTCATAACCATACGCCAACAACCAACCAACAAATCATCAATGCATAAACATATATATACATATATAATCAACCAACAATCACAAACCAAAACCCGTCCACTCACAGATATGCTGGGTGATCGTCGTCGTCCTCGTCGTCTGTCTGAGCGGTTCGGTTAAGGTGGTACCTTGGGAACTGGTCACCGTATCTCGAATGGTAAAACGGAGCTCGCCATTGGATCCGTAACATCGTTTCCACTAGGAAAAGTGGTCGGTCAACCCTGGTCATTCCGGTCAACGCTGGTAAGAGGACGGTCAATGGCTGCCACATCAGCACTCCGATGCTGTCGTGGCTCTGACACTGTGCTGATGTGGAGCCCACGTGGCGTTGACATGGCACTGATGTGGCATACACGTGGTAGCTGACATCATCATCGGTGATGACGTCATCGCCACCACGCCTGCATCGTCGTCGCCGCAGCTACAGTCACCGGAATCTCGCACTGTGCTAACCGGAATCACGCCGGAAAGTTTTTTAGAAACTTTGAACGCTCACCGACGGCAAACCGCTTGGAATTTGGGGATAAAACCAATTGGGCTTTGTTCGTATCGTCGAAGAAATGAAGTTACATAAGTCTGTTCGCCCGATCTGTGGCCGGAAAATGGAGATCGGCGGCGAGGACATGGACGGCATTTTTGGGTTTGTTGGGCTGGTGTGAAGAAATGGAAAATGAAGGGCTTTTTAAGAAATCCTTCAATTTTCCCCTTTTTATACTCCCCACCAAAATGCATTTGGACTTGCCGAGTTTTCGTTACAATTCGAAATCCAATTCCGTCTTCGCGGATGTGTTCGTATCGCCGAGCTCTTTGCATAGAGTCCAATATCAAACATGATGTAAGATATTTGTATCTTAGAAAATAATGTAAATTGGCTATCCTCGCACAAAAACTTTGTATAAACATTCACAAGCTCAATTTAGGTTTTAATGTATAGATATTAGAATAAGTAAGATGGTGGTTGACTTGAAGATCAAGATGTGAAGATGTGTTCCCAGATTTCTACAGCATGTGACATCATTTATGTTTGCATATGATTTCATAACATAGAATCATTCTTGAGAAAAACATTTTCTTTACAAAACTGGCGTTTTCATGTATTTGGTGTCTGGTCATCTAAACTCCGTATGTGACAGATTTCTTGACAGCGACCGATCAGTTAGATTGACAGATCACTCTATTATCTAGCTTTGACCGAACACCCTTTTACCTGCTGGGTTGTCAACTGGTCTCCACTAACTAGATCTGCCTAGGGTTTTACTCTTTGTTAATGAAATCTCAGCCGTCCATTAAATGAAATCTCGGCCATCCATTTCATATCTTCCTTCACTATAAATCCTAAACCTCTTCCGCCATTTTCTCTTGGGGTTTTTGCATAAAGATTTTCATCATTCACATTTCAAAAACTCTCTTGCTGCCTTCTTGCTTTGAATTGTTTCTTACATTCTTGTTAACTTTCATTCACATAAAGTTCATACAAGAATCCATAAGATGGCAAGCGATTGAACTTCTTTCAAAGTTTTCGGGTTTTCAAAACATTCATCTTTGAAGGAAACTTTGAAGAAGTTCTTATCTTCACCGTTTCAACTTCTAAGTTTTCAAAACTGATTTTAAGTTTAGAAGTTGAAATAGTGGTCTTCAATCTTGTCTCCCATGCTCACACATAACTTGAGACAAGGTTGATATTTAGGAGTCATTTGACTTCGGGTTTTTCTGCCCAGTTTTATAAACTGTTGCAGCAAAACACCTAGTTACCCAGCTGTGTTACTGAAGCTTTGTAGCTCTCTGTAACTCTGTTGGTGACTAGTCATACAGTATCACAGCTTACTACTTTTGGTGCCGCTGACCAGACATACGTGTGTATTCTCTGGAAAGTGATTGACCAGTCATCTGTACCACTGGAGGTGAAGTGATTGAAGAAGGAGCCACACGAGGGACTGCTGCATCTAAGACTAGGTACATTAGATATTGAGCTTGTCGAAACCTTGTATTGGACACCTTTTTGCCATTTCATAGTGGAAGGCCAGTCTTCTGATAGACTCCCGGTTTTTTACCCTTTTGGGTTTTTCTGGGTACCAAAACATTGTGTCCATCTCTTTGATTTGTTAATCGCTTGGCTAATTATAAAATCAGATTTAATTATGCACCAACTTAACGTAACATGCAATCTGGACAAACCCGTGTGATTGGTCATCCTATAAACTGTTGCATTAGAACCGCTGGATTTGAATAGGTTGTAGTTGTGGATAGCCCGCAGATTTCATCTTCACTGAATCTGTTCTGAGAACCTAAGTTGGCATAGCATTCGAGTGTGGTTGAACAAATTCACAAGCATACACAATCTGTAATCTAAGAGACTAGTTAGATAATTGAGTTTGGAGACAACGTGACTGGTCACGTGGTCCAAGTATTAAAACAAGTATCAGGTTCATCACATTAGGTGACTGGTCACCTAAAAGTGATCTGTTGTATGAACTGATTGTACTTGCCGTGACTTAATTAAAAATTACCCCCCTCATTGCCAACCTGCACATGAAATTCCTCAACGTCCAAAAGTCAACTGTTTGACAAAGAAGGGTACTTTGGTCGTTTCACTGTCTTTGGGGAATTTTTCGGAATAGGTTGTATCAAAAGACACTAATAGCAGACAAATAACAGACTTCAAGTAAACCATATTGTTTCCAGAACTAAAGTGACAGCACAAGACAAAGAATGAACAAATAACAAGATCCTCAATGTTATAAACCTACATGTTAATAAAAAATGAGACGTAAAACAGAAGTTTATGTTAGTGGCGACAAAAATTTAGAATTTAAGTGGGATTGCCTTGTCGCTATCAAGATCGCTGATGAGGAGAACCTCTAGGGAGTTAAGGAAGACATCCTGTACTCCCTCCACCGGCCTCAATTTGAGCTCCGAGATGAGGCGGTCGATTTTGTTGAGCACCAGGCACGAGGTCAGCTTCTAGATCCCGACGGTGTAGTATATATATATATATATATATATATATATATATATATATATATATATATATATATAAAAAGGAGATGATCATGTGACACACTATTTTGACACACCATGTGAAACATCCTTTCTTATCCGTTGGATCGGATCCATATTACAAAATCAACGGTCAAAAAGGGATGTTTCACATGGTGTGTCAAAATAGTGTGTCATGGGAACCGGACCCTATATATATATATATATAAGAAGAATTAACTGTATATTCAATCAAGAAGCTGTCCTCAAACTCACAGGACAACCTACGCAAAACAGATTCTAAGTCATCTTTCAATAACAAACTCATCCTACAGTAGAATATCATGTAGTTCACAACCACCACCCACCTTTTCCCACAGAAGCCCAATCATAAGGATGAGGAACAAGACCACCCAAGTAGAAACTGTCACTAACCCCAGGTCCACAAAATCTCGTACACTCTTGTTGGATTTCAAGAGCGAGGACCCTGGTTGGAGCTAACACTATTGATGTTGGTCCATCATCATAATCAGAAGCAAAAATATATAAAAAAAAAAAATTAAAAAAAATTAACACTTATGGGCAACAAAAATAACACCAAATGTCTCAACCACAACTAGCATACTCACATGGCTGCGAGTTTATATGCAGAATGGCAGGCAACAGGTAAGCCAGCGTCTTCCCCGACCCTGTTTCAGCAACACCAAGGAGATCATGGCAATAGCCAACCAGGGGAGATGGAATACAGATATAGCATAAGCCTTTTGCTCCTCACCGCCGGCACCAACTCCTACCAACATAAAATCTGACACAAATTACAAAACACTACTTAAAAATAAAATACAGGACCAAAGGCTAATACTATAACAGTCCGCAAGAGCACAATTCAACTTTCATACATCGCCAAGAACTTACATTACCTATAGTGCCAATTCCAGCTAAGGTAATCCCCATCCAGTCAAAAGCATTCATCATTTCCTTCAGATAAAATGGGAAAATATCGAAAGAATCGCAAGCCCAAACCCAGAAACTGGTTGAATGACAGATACCTGCACAATGTACACCATTAACATCCACCAAACACGAAGAAAGACACATAAATTGGTACAACTCATATACCAATCAGCACACAAATCAACACAGTACAATGGAAAAATACTTCACAAATGTCAAAATTGGACCTCAAATTAACAAAAATATAGACTTTAAACAAAAAAATCCAATGCTTTTTGAGCTGAAACACTTACAGGAGCTAGAGATAATGCTCTCAACATCAACAAGGCCCCAAATATATCCATCAAAAAACCAATCAACCATGCCTTGTTCAAAGCATACCCGGAAGCAGTGGGCCAAACTTGAGATTGAATTGGCGGAAGCCTTATTTCCAACAAACATTAAAGTAAAGAAACAAATTAAAGTGTTTTCATTCGAAAGTCATAAGATACAAGAAACATGAATCTTTCAAAACCCTAAAAAATTCATAACTGAAAATTGATAAAAATTAAGTAAACATACAAAATAGAACCCAGAATCGTTGTATCCTAAGAAAACCCAATGAAAACCCATGAAACCCAGGCGAAATAAGGAAGGGATGCCTGAGTTCACGAGACAAAATTTATCTGAATAAGAAACAAGGAGAAGATGGGACGAGTAAGAAAGAGAGAGGAAGCAGTATGTGTTTAGCCCATATTTTCGCATGGGCTGGGCCGCACGGAGTTGGCCAAGATTGACGGTAGGCCGTGAGGAGTGCGGACCCAAAATAAAAGTCCACAAGGGAATAGAGACGGCCGGTCAAGAATCTCCTTGGTCATTAATGATGGACTCTTTCGTGGCCGCTAAGCCTTTTAACTCATCGGCTGGATCATCGGCCGATACTCAACTCAGAATATCTCATCGTCCGAGATTTTCTCACAGAAAAGTATCGTTGGCCATCAAGGATTTCGGATCCTTCGGCCATCAAGGAGTTTGAGTCCTTGGCCATCAGAGAGTTCGAGTCCTTGGCCGCCAAGGAGTTCGAGTCATTGGCCATCAAGGAGTTTGAGTCATCGACCGTAAAGGAGTTCGAGTCCTTGGCCTTCAAGGAGTTCGAATCATTGGCCGTCAAGAAGATTGATCCTCGGCCATCAAGGAGAATAGTCCATTTTGGCCAAGTCTTTTGAACCATTAAGGAGTTTGATTTTCAATGGATTTTGTCTTGGCCGCCAAGAGTTATTACTTCGGCTGAAAGCAAGGAAAGATTTTCGGCCAATCAGAGGGAGATTTGAGAGGCCTAATTAGGCTAGAATTTGGCCGAATCTCCACCCCCATTGTGGATCTGAAGCCTATAAATTGAGAAGTCCATTCAACAGAAAAAGGGCCCCGACCAATATCAAAAATCTACCCAAAACGCTCCAACGCGTCTCTATATCCAGAGTTTCACCCGGAGGAGCTTTACCAGGTTCGTTCGGAGAAGTCCCGGAGTGCTTTGCTTGCCAAGGTACAGGCCGGAGAGTCCCGGAGGTATTCCCAGAGTACGGGCCGGAGAGTCCCGGAGATCGCCAGAGGTCAGGCCGGAGAGTAGGAGTAGGAGTAACTTAGAAATCCCGGAGAATCTCACCAGAGTTCAGGCCGGCGAAGTCCCAACCAATTCTTATTGGTCACCCGCTAAGAATGCAAGGGGTCGGTTAGTGATTACTCTATCGCTAGCCGTTCTATCATTTATCTGAAGCACACGAACTCGAACGGCCGAGAACCGTCCTTTTCTCGGCCGCAGTCGTTTGATTCGAAGCCACCGGCCACCAACCTGGCCATTCTATCTTTCCGTGAAGCACACCGAGCCAAGTAACGAACTTGAACGGCCGAGAGTTGTTCCTTCCTCGGCCGCAGTCGTTTGATTCGAAGTCAAGATCGCGCATACCACCACCACAATTGTAACGCTTGGCCAATCGGCCGCGTACTGGCACGCCCCGCATTCACCACATTCCCGAAGGACGTAGTTATTAGAATAGAACTCGATTTACGGCCTGCGAGCCACGTGTCTTTTGCACTATTTTAGTCAACATTTTTGGCACGCCCAGTGGGACAAATTTCGCTCGTGTGCTTAACCATCACAAGGAAGACCTATGGAGAAACCAACTTCATCATTCATTGTACCAGCATTAGCCACAAGAAGTAGCAATTCGTGGCTGGATCCAAACCCATCTACGAGCGGCCGAGATGCGGTCGCGAACAATTACATCTTTAAAGACCAAACAACCTTCTTCCAACAGATGAAGACTTTTTTCTTAAAGATGGGTTCATCGGCAAAGATGATGTCATCAGCCACAAGTCCAACTTATCCTCTTGATTACTATGATTCTTTACACGAATTGGAGGTGCTCCGCCAGCTCGACGCCAAAAGAGAGTACGATTTGACATACAATGAGTATCGACAAGCTCTTTCGGCGTACAATGAGTGTCGACATGCTGAAGCTCGTTGGCCTGCCCAAAATCATCACCAGGCAAAGGACCTACGCCGTATAGATGGCAAGCTACGCCGTTTAGACGGCAAGCTACGCCGTATAGAAGACGAGCTCCGCCGTTCAGAAGAAGAGCTACATCGTATAGATGAAGACCAACAATTGGTCAAAGCTTGTTTGCTCGCAGAAGAACGCCGCCGATGTGGAACACAACAGTTGGCCGAGCAACGATTGGCCCAACAATTGGCCGAGCAACGTTTGGCTGAGCAAAAATTGCCTGGGCAACAGTTGGCTGAGCAACAATTGATGGAGCGAAGGTTGACCCAACCAATGGCCATGCAATGTTTGGCCGAACAACAATTGGCCCAACAGGTGGCCGAGGCTGAGAAACGACTGGCCCAACAGTTGGCCGAGCGACAGGCCAACGAGTGCCGTGAGGCTGAGGTCCAACGATTGGCCGATGCTCCCAGGCAAGCCGAGGAACACAAAGCCGAGATGCGCCGGCAAGCCAAGGATCAACGGCTGGCCAAATCTCGCAGGCGGGTTGAAGAGCGTCGCCAAGCAGAGAAGCGATGTCGCAAAGAAAATCGAAGAAACGACGAACGACGCGTAGAAGAAGAGCGACTACGTACTGACAAAGAACAACACAGTGTTAGTAAGGAGAAAAAGCCGCTAGCGAAGGTTGCTAATGAATCTTTCCTAACAACCATGACCACCATGGTTGGAGTCCATGTGCCAAAGCGAAGCAAAATCTCTCGCCACAAGGTGGACTTGGCGAATGCAAGACCTCGATGCACAAAAGAAAAGAAGGTAAAGAACAAGACTCGTGATCCGCTAATATGTTTAAGGTGCAAAAAACATACGGACAAGCCACCCAACAAGGAAAAAGTATCGGCTAGGAAAAGAGATACCCAGCAGCCACCCGGCCGCAGATCGCAAGCTAAGTCAAATTTGGCTCAGTTGGCCGGAAGGCTTGGTGAACCAACCATGCCAACACAAGTTTCGGCCAAGAAACAACCAACATATGGCCGACTGTTTTATGACAAAGGGAACCACCAATCAGCGGGCCAAAAACACGAGACGTTACTTCCGCCTAATACCGCCAACGAACGATGGTATTGGCATGACTGGTCCAACGCCGAAGTAAACCCTAGTAATTACAAAACCCTTAGGCGACGACGTCAACGAAAGGCTAAGGCCGCTCATCTTAAGAAGTTGGCCTACGAGATACGAAGGTGGGAGGGAAAAGTTCACGAAAAGGGCACCCAAAGTTTAAAGGTGAGAAGTATTTGGGTGCCAGTGGCTAAGAAAGAACAAGAGGCCAAACCTCAGGTGACCAGGGATGAGGCCACCAAAATTATTGAGGCCATGTCCATCAAGGCCGACCAAGATCTCGAGATCTTTCTACAAAGGAAGGAGAAGAAATCACAAGTTAAGGTGTTTCACGACCAACACCCACCATTCTCCAAGGCCGATATGAAGGTTTGCGTCGAATTCAAAGATCTTCTTTCGTTGGCCGAAGCCCAACCCCAAATTGAGAATACGGTCATATCGAAAGATAGCTCGACCAACATCAAGGCCAGATTCCAAGCTATGAGAGAGGTCGGATCCAAAGGAGTTTCTCTGTCTCAACATTTAAAGCCTCCAATTGATTTCCCTATTTCGGCCGATGGCTTAGAGTATCTTCGCAACTACTTCAGCGACATCCCGACCGACCTAGCGTTCAGCCTTACTTCAATAGAGAAAGCTCAAGTTATTAAGTTGGATGCCTATATTCTGACACAGGATGCCAAAGCCAAGCTAATTGCCAAGCGCGAGGAAGAGTTGGCCAAAGAGGATGCAAGCTTTCGTGCCGTCATCAGTCTTAAGACAAAAGGTCATGCCAAAAAGGAGAATGAACAAGTAGAAAATGACAAAGAGGCCTTAAACTACAGTCAGATTCGTTAGAGCCCAACATCAAGGAGGATGGCCGCAAACTAGAGACCATGAATGTCAACATGGTAATAGTATTGCTGGCCGAGTTCAGAGCCCCCGAAAACTAAATCAACAGGTTGCAAGGAGATATCTTGGAGTTGATGACTACCTCTTAGGGTCAAATGCTCAAATCGGCCGTGTGAAATTTATTTCCTCATCATGGATCGGCCGAGCACCAACAAAGATGGGTTAGGAGAAGTCCTTATCATGGCCGACAATGACTCAAAACCCACTGAACTAGAAGGTCCTCATCCAGAAACCCAAATTCTCCCAAGGAAGTCAACGCTAGACAAGAAGAAGAGCTATGGGCGTTGTTGTCCGATGAGGCCAACCACCGTGAATAAGGATTCTCTCATCGAAGTGCAAGGCCCTCGAGGTAGTTAACGATACTTCCTCCACTCTTGACATTGCCTCAGCCTTTAAAGTCGACAATATCAAGAGTCGGGGGGCAAACATCACCAGCGATGCAACAGGCCGAGTATCGGGGCACATTACTTTTAGGCATCACACGGGGGGCATGTCTTTCACAATAGGTTTTTGATCGCCTGCATTTCGTACTTGAGCAAAATTTTAGGGTATTCAATTTTTGGCCATGCATACGATGAAAGGACAACCTCTTGACCGCAAGCAGTGGCCAGGCATACGGTGAAAGGACGACCTCTAGCGGCAATCAATAAACAATGGTTGACACCATACCGAAGGATGGCCTCATGACCGCCAAAGCCTTAAGTTCGAGTTGTATTGCTTCCCGGCCAATGTTGGCTATTGCCCAAGGAGGATTAACGCTCTTGAAGTCAGCCAACACATTGGCTATGCAACTTACCCGTTGGCCATGCAACGCATTGGCCAGCCACTCGCTAGTTGTGCAACACATAGGCTGGCCATCCTTCGTGCCACCTGAACGGCTATGTGCAACTTATTGGCTAGCTTATTCATTACTCATGTTGGTCGTTGGCCGTGCTTACTGATTGAAGATTTTTGTACGACTCCGTTACGCCAATCAGACTCGCTTTCCACTCGATGATGCTATTGATTTGAAAGACTTGTCAAATCTAAGATATGGGAAAGGCCGGTCTCGGCCACCAAATTCTTAAATAAATAAAGGGGGTGGCCTCTTGGCCACCAACGTTTGAGTTTTCAAAGCAAGATGGCTTCTTGGCCGTTACAACAAAAGCACAAAAGAGAAAGGCAAGGGCTGGGCGAAACTTCGTCGACTGAGTCCTCGGCCTAGAAGCTCTGTCGGCCAAGTCTATAAAAGTCAAAAATCGACCGAGTCCAAGCCATTAAATAGGCCAAACGTATCATCGGCTGAATATTGGCCTTGCAATTGACCAGATTCTAGGCCAAGCTCGATCGGCCACACGAACGGCCGAAATCCAAAGTTTGTAATCAGCCGAGTTCCCGGCCTAGAATCTCAGCCAGCCAAATCAACAAAGCCAAGAAATCAATCGAGTCCATGACCGGCGACCGTTAAATCAGGCCGAGTCTGCGGCCGCTACACCAGACCGAGTTCGCGGCCGCTACATTGGCCGAATCTGCGGCCACCCCATCGGCCAGGTTCGCGGCCGCTACATCAGGCCGAGTCTACGGCAGCTACATCAGGCCGAGTCTGCGGCCACCCAATCGGCCAAGTTCGCGACCACTACATTAGGCCGAGTCAGCGATTGCTACATCAGGCCGAGTCCGCGGCCGCTACATTGGCCGAGTCTGCGGCCGCCGAATCGACCAAGTCCGCAGCCGCTACATCAGGCCGAGTCCGCATCTGCTACATCGGCCGAGTCCGCATCCGCCATAGTTGGCCGAGTCCGCGGCCGTTACATCAGGTTGAGTCCGCGGCCGCCCAATCGGCCAAGTCCGCGGCTGCTACATCGGCTTAGTCCGCATCCGCTACATCGACCGAGTCTGCATCCGCTACATTCGTCCGAGTCCGCGGCTTCAGCCAAGTCCGCGGCCGTTACATCAGGTTGAGTCCGCGGCCGCTACATTGGCCAAGTCCGCGGCCGCTTCATCAGACCGAGTCCGCGGCAGCTATATCGACCGAGTCCGCGGCCGATACATCAGACCGAGTCCGCGGCCGCTACATTGGCCGAGTCTGCGACCGCCGAATCTGCCGAGTCCGCGGCCGCTACATCAGGCCGAATCCCTGGCCGAGTCTGCTACCGCAACATCCAAGTGGTTCGGACGATCATCTCTACACACAAATGACTGAGGTGTACTGTAATGCCAGTGGTTGGAGCTTCTGTTAAGGGAGTTAATCTGGCAAGCTCAACCCAGATCAGTTCGAGTTTCTTTCTTCGGAGAGTCCTGATCGGCCGATTTTCTTTCCCTAGATGTTTGTCATTCAACCGATTTGATCGATTTTCCACCCAAATGATGGTGTCAAATGCTAATTTTCTATTCTCTGCCAAGTATTGGTTTTAATTAGCAATGCATCATTCTCTAAGAACCATTCGGCCAGGTGCTAGGCCGAAGCTTCCGAGAATCGGGGGGCAAATGTTTAGCCCATATTTTCGCATGGGCTGGGCCGCACGGAGTTGGCCAAGATTGACGGTAGGCCGTGAGGAGTGCGGACCCAAAATAAAAGTCCACAAGGGAATAGAGACGGCCGGTCAAGAATCTCCTTGGTCATTAATGATGGACTCTTTCGTGGCCGCTAAGCCTTTTAACTCATCGGTTGGATCATCGGCCGATACTCAACTCAGAATATCTCATCGTCCGAGATTTTCTCACAGAAAAGTATCGTTGGCCATCAAGGATTTCGGATCCTTCGGCCATCAAGGAGTTTGAGTCCTTGGCCATCAGAGAGTTCGAGTCCTTGGCCGCCAAGGAGTTCGAGTCATTGGCCATCAAGGAGTTTGAGTCATCGACCGTAAAGGAGTTCGAGTCCTTGGCCTTCAAGGAGTTCGAATCATTGGCCGTCAAGAAGATTGATCCTCGGCCATCAAGGAGAATAGTCCATTTTGGCCAAGTCTTCTGAACCATTAAGGAGTTTGATTTTCAATGGATTTTGTCTTGGCCGCCAAGAGTTATTACTTCGGCTGAAAGCAAGGAAAGATTTTCGGCCAATCAGAGGGAGATTTGAGAGGCCTAATTAGGCTAGAATTTGGCCGAATCTCCACCCCCATTGTGGATCTGAAGCCTATAAATTGAGAAGTCCATTCAACAGAAAAAGGGCCCCGACCAATATCAAAAATCTACCCAAAACGCTCCAACGCGTCTCTATATCCAAGTTTCACCCGGAGGAGCTTTACCAGGTTCGTTCGGAGAAGTCCCGAGTGCTTTGCTTGCCAAGGTACAGGCCGGAGAGTCCCGGAGGTATTCCCAGAGTACGGGCCGGAGAGTCCTGGAGATCGCCAAGGTCAGGCCGGAGAGTAGGAGTAGGAGTAACTTAGAAATCCCGAGAATCTCACCAGAGTTCAGGCCGGCGAAGTCCCAACCAATTCTTATTGGTCACCCGCTAAGAATGCAAGGGGTCGGTTAGTGATTACTCTATCGCTAGCCGTTCTATCATTTATCTGAAGCACACGAACTCGAACGGCCGAGAACCGTCCTTTTCTCGGCCGCAGTCGTTTGATTCGAAGCCACCGGCCACCAACCTGGCCATTCTATCTTTCCGTGAAGCACACCGAGCCAAGTAACGAACTTGAACGGCCGAGAGTTGTTCCTTCCTCGGCCGGAGTCGTTTGATTCGAAGTCAAGATCGCGCATACCACCACCACAATTGCGCGCGGCCGGGCGCGCGGGGCCCGCGCCGCCCCCCCTCCCCCCGGGGGGGGGGGTTTTGGAAGGGGTTTGTTTTTTGCCCGCCGCCCGCCCGCCGCTTTTCTTTTTTTTTTTTTTAGTCAGGTGGGTTTCTTCCTTCTTTGTCTCCGTGGCCGTTTTTTTTTTCTGGGTTTTTTTTGGGGGTTTTTTTTTTTTTTTTTTTGGTTGGCCCCCGCTGTTTTTCTCCCCCGCCCTTCCCCCCGGCCCCCCCCTTATAAAGGTTGCTCTCCTCTTTCCTTGTGAGCGGCCATGAGGGATTAAGAATTTTTGTTTTCAAAAATACCAAAAAGAAATTCAGAGCTTCTCTCTACCAATCTATCCCGTATCCATGTATTCAGTGTGTTGAATTCGGGTTCTATCAATGGTATCACCCATTCGATCCTCGATTTCTTTGCCTGTACATGCCACCCCACCGCTTCGCTCGTTTCGCCATATTCCCACCGTCGCCACCGACGTCTCCGGCCTCCATTCAGCCGTTTTCCTACTTGTTCTTCCACCATGGATCCTCGAGTTACTCAACTCGAGTTCCTCTGCTCGACGATCGACTCGGCCTTTGCTGCCTTCGCACGTGATATGAAGGAGGTGATCGGTGCTAGCTCCGCCCCCCTTCGTCCTCACCTAGGGTCGCACCACGATGGTGAGTCATCGGAATCCACAGCGTACTCGCAGGCGCTCTTCAAATTACGCCAAACCGGATCGTTGATGGAATATCTAGCCGAATTTCGTTGATTAGCTACTTGTTCTCCCACTATAAGTCCACACCTGTTGCTGTGTTGTTTCATTTGGGGATTGAAGTCTTCCCTTCGATATGAAATGAAATCGCATCCACCGCCGGAGACTCTTGATGATGCGATTACTCTCGCTGTATCCCTTGACGCGCAGCAAATGGCTCCATCAGTCACTCACCCAACCACTTTGGCCTTGGCGGTTGTGGAGCCGGTTCAATTTGATGCTCGTGAGTGCACTGAACAAATCGCACACCAGGTGTTTGACAAAATGTCGAACTCAAATGGAGGCGTCAACTCTGCTTCTACTGCAACAATGGAAAGAGGCACCGATGATCCTGCTCAGGAATCAGTTGAAGAAATTCGGTCACCACCAACTTGTGCTCAGGCAGCTTTGAGCCCCTTGGATGTTGTGGCACCGATCTCATTTGTTGCTCCTAAATGCATTTTGCCCCCCATGTGTTCGCTGGGATTGATTGAGTAGGTGGGGGTGGTTGTTTGGGGGGGATTGGTGGAAAGGGGGGAGGGAGGCGCGGATTTTGGGTCCATTTCTAATTGGTGGGGGGTGGGGGAGGGGGGAGTGCTTGTCTTGGGGGTATTCTGGGTAGTCACCCCTCTACTGTACTACAATGCATAAGGGCTGGGCTTTAAGATTTTGGGGGGGGAGCTGGGGGGGATGCGGAGGCCGGATATGGCAGCCTATGTAAAGTGGGGAGAGGTTCTGAGTTTCAGGATGGTTATCATCGGGTCATTTGTGGTAAAGGGGGTACTCTACTTCATTTGGAGATTGAGAAGATGTTGAGCCCTATTCCTACTAGTGCGTTTGACCAGTTGAATTCTCTTGAGGCTTCAAAAAGTGAGTGTGCATCATATTGTGGTACTGCACCTCCAGAGTTGAAAGGGGAAGGATTAATTAAGAATTGTCCTATTATTGTGTTGTTGGATAATGGGAGCACTCACAATTTTATTGATAATAAATTGGTTAAAAGGAGCAGGTGGCATATAAAAGAAATTGCAAGTGGTACTGATCGGGAGGCGGCATATTATTCAAGAGGCATTATAGATAAAGGTGGTGGAAAAGGTGCTTCTTTGGGGGCTCTTTTGAAAAAGGTGTCACCAAAAGAAGTTACATATGAGGGCAGACATCTATCAAAAGAGGTTAGAGTGTTCATGTTTGATACAATAAGCCATAATAGTTGGATGAAAAATGCTCTTTTGAAGCTGCTTGATAACAATTATGAATCTGCCGATTGGTGTGAATCTGCTTCTGCTATTCCCAGCGCTGCATCTCCAACTGGTATTCTGGAAGTTTCCATTATATTTCCTACTTTGGGATATGCTACTGAAACTGAAGGCAAGGGTTTCCACGGGAGGAGTGATAGGAGTTCTGATGTATATTTGGGGTTTCAGGCAATTGGTTTTGTGTCAGCTTATCAGCAAATGGTGGACGCAGGAGGTGTGAGGCCGAATGAGTTTACCATGTCAAGCATACTTTTGGCTTGTGGACGATTGGGTGCACTTGAGCACGTCAAATGGGTTCACGCTTATATCGACAAATCTGGGATGCAAATTGATCTCGTCTTAGGGACTGCATTGGTGGACATGTATGCAAAATGTGGTAGCACTGAGAAAGAAAAATGGGTTTTTGACAACATGGGTCCTTGCAAGGATGTGATGGCATGGAGCTCAATGACTTCTGGACTCGCCATGCATGGACATGCTTTCGAATCCCTTGAATTATTTTCTGAGATGAGAAAGTGCGGTGTGAATCCTAATGATGTGACGTTTGTGGGTCTGCTGTCTGCTTGTGTACATGGGGGTCTTGGTGTATTTGAAGGTTATTTGGATGCAAATTCTACATGTGTAATTGATTTGTCATTAGGAAGGCTTCAAGAATTGCACACACAATTGCATGCATTCCAAACTGAGGAGAGTGAGCGGCTAGAGCAAACAATTGAGAACAAAGTTGGATCTAGACTGTTTGGCAATCGGAACAGTGATGCATATTGTAGTCAGGCAATTGACATAAAGATTCTCAAACTTGAGCGCATCAATGTTGGAATGCTAAGAGATTTTTCACCGAAAGTCTACATAATGAGGAAGATTCGGCACAAGAATGCCATGCAATTTATACGTGCATGTACACGACCTCCAGACCACTGCATGATGATAGGGATTATGTCTAGTGGAAGCATATATGATTATCTGCACAAACATAAGGGTGTCCAAGCTTCTATCTCTACTTTAAGCCTTAAAGTAACAATTGATGTTTCCAAGGGAAGGACTACAACCAGATTGCAGCCAAGTTTCCAGAATTTGAACTAGAGAGGAGTATTGATATGATCCTCGGTCATATATGTCACGGTTACAATTTTCTAGAGATGTTCTTTAAGGGTATTTTAGTGTTTTCATGTTAGCTAGAGTCGGTTGTTATTCGCTGGCTTGCGAATTGCCGATGCGCCTCTTATAAATGTTGCTCTCATCTTTCATTGTGAGCAGTCATGAAGAATTAAGAATTTTAGTCATCAAAAATACTAAAAAGAAATTCAGAGCTTTACTCTACCAATCTATCCCGTATCCATGTATTCAGTGTGTTGAGTTCGGGTTCTATGGAGAGGGGGGGGGGGGGGGGGGGGGGGGGGGGGGGGGGGAAGGGGGGGGGGGGGGGGGAGGGAGGGCAGGGGGGGCGAATAAGGTCGTGGAGGTGATGAAGGTCGCGGTGGTGATGAAGGTCCGTGGTGGCGACGAAGTCGAGCAGTCTAGAGAGGAGTCAGAGATATCGCGAAGGAGAGAGAGAGAGAGAGAGAGAGAGAGAGAGAGAGAGAGAGAGAGAGAGAGAGAGAGAGAGAGAGAGAGAGAGAGAGAGAGAGAGAGAGAGAGAGAAGAGAGAGAGAGAGAGAGAGAATAGGGTTTTCAAATAGAATGAGGAAAGGATAAGGGTTTTCATATGTTAAAAGGGACATGGTGGGAATTTTAGTATTTAGGGTAAGAGAAAAGTCAGCAAAATTTTGAGACGGAAATTTGCCGCTTTTTTTTTGTAAGTGTAACAGACGACACTTTTATTGAGACAACTGTCGTGTAAATAATTGAGAAAAAGTAAAGTGTGGAATATTAAGCTATTAGACGACTGTTTTTTAAAAACTATCGTTAAATATAATCAGACGACATAAAAATTAAAAAATGTCATCTGAATGGTGTTGTGTGAAGCCTATTTTGACGTAGTGACAGGGAGGGGGCCGGCCTCCCCCCCCCCCCCCCCGGGGTTTTGTTGAGAGGGGGAGAGGAGTTCTCCTTTTTTTTCTGCTAGAAGTGGAGGATCCTGCTGTTGAATTACGGCTCAAAATTAGGAATTGGGAAAGTTTCATCTAAATCCTATTTTGGGTAGTAATTGGTTTGTTCTTTTCCTTGGTGTAGAAGGTTAGGGATTTCCTGTCCTATTAGGATTTGGGTGACTTATCCTAATGGGATTAGGAGTTTGGTTATGCCTATAAATAAGATCATGTGAAGCATTCTGTAAGGGTGTGGGTGAGGAGCCACCATGTAGAGCGTTTGTAAGCAAACCATGAAGAGTTCGACTAAAGTCTCTTCTTTGGTTGGTGTTTGCGTTTGTTGCTCGTTTGTGAGAGTGCTTCTTTTGGGTTTGGGTTTGTGATGCATATTGTTAAAGGGGTGTAAAATCTGTTTGTAATCTCCTTTTGTTTAGTGAAGATCCTCGTCGTTTTCGCCCGTGGATTAGGCTTTCCGCCGAACCACGTTAAATATTGTGTTCTTTCTTTATTTGTTGGTTATTCGTATTTTGTCATCGTCAAATTCATTATAGGCGTTTGATTAGCTTCCGCGCAAATTCACAACAAGTGGTATCAAGAGCTTAGGTTCCGGCTTGGGATTTTTTTGATTGCCAGTTCATCATGAAGTCTGCAACGTCGACAAGATGTGAGATTGAAAAGTTCAACAAGAGTAATGACTTTGGCCTTTGGTCCATAAAGATGCGAGCCTCGCTAGTTCAACAAGGCCTCTTGAAGGCTCTATATGGCAAGAAACAGTTACCAGAAGATATGTCTGATGCTGTTAAAGAAGACCTCTTGGAACGGGCTTATGGTGCAATAATCTTAGCGCTATCTGATGAGGTTATTCTTGAGGTATCCGAGGAGACTACGGCAGCTGGCTTGTGGCTTAAATTGGAGAGTTTGTATATGACCAAATCTCTTGCAAATCGGTTGTATGCAAAGCAACGTTTGTACACCCTTCGTATGTCTGAAGATACGCCTATCCAAAATCATCTTGATGAGTTCAATAAAGTTCTTATGGGTTTAAAAAATATGGGCACTAAGATGGATGATGAGGATCTGGCTATGATTCTGTTGTGCTCTTTATCGTCTTCGTATGAGAATTTTTTGGATGTCATGCTACATGGAAGAGATTCTCTTACAGTGGAAGATGTTAAAGCTGCTTTGAACTCTAAAGAGTTGACAAAAAGGTCTTCTGTAGTGAAATCTGACTGCCTGGTGGTTCGTGGGAAGAAGAAGTCCAAGTCCAAATCTAATGACAACACATGTCACTACTGTAAAGAGGAAGGACATTGGAAAGCTGATTGCCCAAAACTCAAAGGAAAGCTCAAGTCGGAGGATAAGGCCTCCGCTTCCGTAGCTGTTGGAGACTTTTGTTCTGAACTTCTGTAGGTGTTACAGAAGCAGGTGGAGCTTGATATCTATCAAGCGTTTGGTGTGTGTTTGGTGTCTTCGTTTGTTCGAAAGATTTTTTGTTTGATCTTTGTTGAAGAATTTAGGTTCTTCGTTTGGATTTGTTCGGATCAAGTTTGTTCGTGTTTACAAGTTCGAGTTCTGCTTGGATTTGGTTCGTATTTGTTATCTGGGATGCGGTATCAGAGTAGCGCATTTGGTTTCCGATTTGTTTCGGTGGAGAAGACGTTCGGAGGAGGTTTCACTATTTTGGAAGCTCGATGGAGTTTCGCTTTGTCGGAGATTATGAAGATTTGCTAATTTCTCGCCGAGGTGGAGATTGTTGAATTACGGCTCAAAATTAGGAATTGGGAAAGTTTCATCTAAATCCTATTTTGGGTAGTAATTGGTTTGTTCTTTTCCTTGGTGTAGAAGGTTAGGGATTTCCTGTCCTATTAGGATTTGGGTGACTTATCCTAATGGGATTAGGAGTTTGGTTATGCCTATAAATAAGATCATGTGAAGCATTCTGTAAGGGTGTGGGTGAGGAGCCACCATGTAGAGCGTTTGTAAGCAAACCATGAAGAGTTCGACTAAAGTCTCTTCTTTGGTTGGTGTTTGCGTTTGTTGCTCGTTTGTGAGAGTGCTTCTTTTGGGTTTGGGTTTGTGATGCATATTGTTAAAGGGGTGTAAAATCTGTTTGTAATCTCCTTTTGTTTAGTGAAGATCCTCGTCGTTTTCGCCCGTGGATTAGGCTTTCCGCCGAACCACGTTAAATATTGTGTTCTTTCTTTATTTGTTGGTCATTCGTATTTTGTCATCGTCAAATTCGTTATAGGCGTTTGATTAGCTTCCGCCCAAATTCACAACACCTGCAACAGTTCAATTAGAGCTCATCAAAAGGTGGAGTTGAACAAATTTTCATACTGAATCATATAGTCATTCAGAATCAATACATCACAGGCAACTTTATAGATGGAACTCCAAATTTTTACAAGAAAGATGTAACATTTTTCATATGCAAATAGAAAGTGGACTTCCATTTACAGGTTTAGTATTATACCTTGAATGGATAATTGATCTTTAGTACATAATTCTCTCCTGCGGGTATGTCAGATCGCTCAAATGCATATTTCCTTTGTGATATGTTCATACGAGAAAGAACAAACAATTAGAGAGCATGGAAGTGCTGTGCAGACTGAACAAACTTCAGATTTATAATTTAACCAATGCACAGCAAAAATATCTCAATGATTGTATATCTTCAAACCTTGACCGGTGCCATGCTAAAAGTTGATACATTCAGATCTGACAACTTATTTTTTATCTTACTTCTTAAATCTGAAACCGTTTCCTGAGAATGGGAAAGACAAAAGCATCAACAGAAGAAAAAGAAAATCAAAGGCTAGTTCCAGAAGATTTAAATGTATGTATGTTCCAGCCTCTACAAAAAGAAACACCTACACTCAGCTTTTTACAGAATTCTGTGGGTGAAATCCTCAACTCTTCGACATCCTTTTCAAGCTTCCTGATTTCATCACTGTGAAATACAGAACTATTTAGAACTACATGGACATCTCTGCATGTTCTTTACAACCACACAACAACTCTGGTATGTATCTCCTGCTTTAACCTATATTATACGAATACAACTATGAATAGTGCTACACAATAAAACATGGAAACTAAGAACTACACTTCAGAAACTAAAGAGAATCCGAACCCTCATGGATTAAGAACCAAAATAAATATCTATCACATCCAAACAATGTCATATATACCTTGCCAAATAAATAGAGGGTGCCCATATTAGCACCATAGAATTCTTCATAAGAGCATTTCCACCCATGCATGAAGGGCAAGAGGCATGAGCAAGAGGAAGAGGCAAATGCTGCCTTTGTGAAAAATGGTGTTTCCACCCATGCAAAATCGCCCTCTTACTGCTGAGATTGGAGGGGCAAAGGGCAGATCAAGAGGCAGGTTTCTACCCTCGGAGCTGCCTTGGGGCAAGCTGACGTTAGCGCACTAACTAATTTTTTTATTTTTTTGTGTCAGGCGCGTGGAGCTCACGCAGACGCTGGGTGCGTGGCTGCAGGAGATGTCGGCTGCTGGGGCTGCTTTGGGGTAGTGGATGATGACGTCAGCATTGCTGATGTCATCATCAACCGCTCCTTTACTGTTTTTAGGACACGTGGCAGAAACCTAGCATTCCTTTTTTGATCCAACGGCTTGATACGACCCGTTCCAAAAAATTTCCTATATTAGAGTGAAATGAACAAAATGCTCTTTGGTCAAATGATTGACTTTTGGACTTTGAAGAATTTCATGCTTGATATTGGGCTCTATGCGAAGAGCTCGTCGATACGAACGCGTTCGCGAAAACGGAATCGGATTCCGACTTGTAACGAAGACTCGGCGAGCTAAAACGTGTTTTGGATGGGGGTATAAAAAGGGGAATCTTTCTTAGAAACCGCTCATTTTCCATTTCTTCACACCAGCCCAACAAACCCAAAAATGCCGTCCATGTCCTCGCCGCCGATCTCCATTTTCCGGCAATGGATCGAGCGAACCGACTTATGAAACTTCATCTCCTCGATGATACGAACAAAGCCCAATTGGTTTCATGCCCAAATTTCAAGTGGTTTGCCGTCGGCGAGCGTTCAAAGTTTCAAGAAACTTTCCGGCTAGATTCCGGCCAGCACAGTTGGAGGTGATCAGTTCCCGAGGAATCAGCGTAACCGAGCCGAGCCTACGGACGATGACTACCACAATCGCCCGGCATATCAGTGAGTGGACGGGTTTTGGTTTTAATGTATTTTGGTTTGATGGTTGCTTGATTATATGTTTATATATGTGCTCGTATGGGTGATTTGTTAGTTGGTTGTTGGCGTATGGTTATGAGTATGGTTGAGTATGTTTACATTTATACGCGTATATGATTTGATGATGTGATCGCTGGATTTACGCTGGTTGTATTGCTATGGAGCTTGTGATATACGTATATGCGTATTTGCTTGTTATGATGGGTTGTTGTGTATTGCTCGGTATTGTCTTGTGCGGCTACTCATGGGTATTGGGGTGAAGTCCCCTTGCCCTTTGGTGATGGTTTGGGGTGAAGTCCCCTCACTCTTATTTTCGGTATTGGGGTGAAGTCCCCTTGCCGCCCATTGGTTTGGGGTGAAGTCCCCTTACCCTCTATGCTGATATTGGGGTGAAGTCCCCTGATCGCCCATTGGTTTGGGGTGAAGTCCTCTTACCCTCTATGCCGGTATTGGGGTGAAGTCCCCTTGCCGCCCATTGATATTGGGGTGAAGTCCCCTTGCCGCCCATTGATGTTGGGGTGAAGTCCCCTTGCCACCCACCGGTGTTGGGGTGAAGTCCCCTCACCTTTTGATCATGGTCGTAGATCTTGGTTATGTGTGACAGTTTATCGTTCCTTATCTCGTGGTGTATTGTTTGGTTGTTGCTGCTTGCTTATTATAGTATAGCTGTATACTATTAGTACTGGTTTTCAACTGTGGGGGTTATTATTATACTATGTTTTATAACTGTTTTTCACTGACGGTTATTTTCCCTGTCCACTCACCCTTGTTTTTACGCCCCCTCAGGACTTGTTACTGTTAAGCACCACAGAGACGAGCGGCAGGAGTCAGGGTAGCTCTGTCATGGGGCACGAAGAGTGGGAGTCTTTCGGTCGTTTTTGGTTGTGTAAGGCTTCGTCACCCTTTGGGGGTGATGGCCGCACTCCCAGGCCCCACTTTTTGGGTCGGGGTGTGTCACGACTACGATTATTCAGGACAAAAATTTGAAATTTTTTCTAAAAATACCCAATCCACTTTTTACACCACATTTATTCAAATACCAAATTTATTCAAACACCAAATTTATTCAAACTACCAAATTTATTCAAACTACCAAATTTATTCAACCTATCTTTTTTGCATAAAAAAATTTAAAAAAAATAATTTATGAATAGTAATCGCTCTTGCCCTTTGCAGGTGGAACCAAAAACGAGAGGCGATTACTATTATGGTGGGCCAACTATGAATAGTGCCCACCTTTTGGGTATATTTCTTGCTGTTTGCCCTTTGCCTCAAGGCAAAGGGTGGAAATGCTCTAAGCATCTAGTATGTAAAAAGGCAGTGAACCATTTTCTTCAAGATCAATATTTGAAATCTATTCACTATTTGAGGTAGTATTAACCTCCACAGCACCAAAGTGTAGGACTCGCAGACCCAAGGCGTCTGCGTGCAGAGCCCTCGAGCGCCTCAAAGATCTTCGCCACGATGGACGCCGATCCGAAGCCGAAATCAAGGTCAAGAACGCGATCTACGCCACTGTCCGTGATGACGTGCTCGTCCCGATGCGCTGCAAAGATGTCCGGGGCTTCATCGTCGACGACGACGGCCTTGGGTACTGCGACGAAGGCGAGGAGGAGGACTAGACACGTTGTTCATACCATACCCAAACCGTCCACATGTCACTCCCACAAGGCACCACATAAGCCACTTGCATGGAGACCAATCTGACCGTCCACCTGGCAAGCATCCAACGGACAAGGGAGGCTTGGAGCATCCTCACCTCTATATAAGGAGACCACTCTCCTCATTCAAAGGGCCTTCCTGGGCTGATCTCATCTAACCCTCTCCTCACTTAAGAGAACTCTCTCACCTATCCAGGTATGCACCCTCGCCGCCTAAACACTACACCCCCATCCCCATGACGCCGACTTAAGCATCGGAGGGTCTTAGGCCGGCACCCCACCGGTGCCTTCGATACTTATCCTTCATGTGCAAGTATCTTGAGGGTGGCGCCCAGACATGGCAGAACACACTCTTCCCGGACCAAAGTCGGACATCCACACTTGGAGCTAGCCTCCTAGCTCCCCAACATCGCAAGATCGACCCGATTCTACCCCCTTCACATTGACCGTTGACCTGATCCATTTTCAGACATCCACAGTTTGGCGTCGTCTGTGGGAATCGACCGAATTCACATGTGTTTTACCACTAAGTGAGACCATCTCCTCCATCATCCTGCCCCTCGGCGACATCTCTTGTGTTCCCTCCGCAATCATCTCGGGGACATCCGCAGCGCATCCGGAGCCAACCTCCGCTGCATCTCGCGCCTTCCTGCCTCCGCTGCATCGCTGCTCCTGCCTCTGCTGCATCGCGCCTCCCTGCGTCCGCTGCATCGCGCCAACCTGCGTCCGCTGCATCGCGCGCTCCCGCGTCCGCTACATCGCGCGCTCCCGCGTCCGCTGCATCGCGCGCTCCCGCGTCCGCTGCATTGCTTGCTACCGCGTCCCCTGCAGTCGGAAATCGCATCCTGCGTCGCTGCAGCTGGGAACCGCTCCTGCAGCACTCGCGCGCCCCCCGCGTCGCTCAGCAGCGTTCCGCGCACTCCCAAGTGCTGATTCCCGGCGACCGAGCTTGGAAACCAATCGAGGGTCCAAACTGCGGACGCTGCATCCGAGCATCACTGCATCCGGGAACTCTGCGTCCCGAATGCAGCAACTCTCGCAGCACTCCGCAGCGCTCTGCGCCCTGCCGTAGCCGGACACTGCTGCATTGCATCCGGGAACTGCATCCGAGCGGCCTCTGCATCCCGGACCCTGCATCCCGACGCTGCGTCGCCCTGCAGCCGGACTGCGCATCACTCCGCAGCGCAACGTGTCGCTCCGCAGCTCTCCGCGACATTCCGCAGCCGGACGCAGCACTTGCGCGCTTCATCTCCGGAACGCAGCGCATCGCGCGCCACCTGCGTCGCTCCGCAGCAACCGCGCTGCATCCCAAGTGCTGGTTCCCGGCGACCGGACTTGGAAATCATGCGGAGGCACCCTGCAGCAGGCCTCTGCATCCCAGACGCTGCGATGCCCTGCAGCCGGACTACGCATCGCTCCTCGCAGCGCTCCGCGTCGCTCCGTAGTGCTCGGCGACACTCCGCAGCCGGACGCAGCGCCTCTTCTCGGGCAAGTGCGACCCTCGGTGGCGGGAACGCACACTTGGTGCATGCTGCACCACTGCAGCACTCGAGCTCTGCGTCCCGGGGACTGCCGCAGCCGGACGCAGCGCATCGCGCGCCACCCGCGTCGCTCCGCAGTGACCCGTAGCACCCTGCGTAAAACTGCAACCGGGGACTGCAGCACTGCACCCCGGACGCATTAACTTCCGCAGCGACCATCGCAGCGCTCCGCGTCACTCCGCAGCACTCTGCGACACTCCGCAGACGGTCGCAGCATCCGAACATCACTGTAGCCAGACTCCGCAGCATTGCATCCAGGAACGCAGCGCTTCATCCCTAACATTGCATCCTGGACGCTGCAACATTGCATCCCAGATGCAGTAAGTACCGCAGCACCCGCATCCGCTGTAACCCGGGGACTGCATCCCAGATATGCACCACCTGCATCCGCAACCACTGCCGCATCATACACCCGCTGCTACCCGCAGCACCCCGATCCCTTGCTACCTGCAACACCCTTATCTTCTGCCACCCGCGCACATCGCAACACTTAGTGCAACTCTTGTGCATCGGCCCTCTCATTCTCCCCACGGAAGGATCCGAGCGAGCAAGCTCCCCTTCTGGAGAATCGGCCCTCTCATTCTCCCCACGGAAGGATTCGAGCGAGCAAGCTCCCCTTCCGGAGAATCAGCCATCGCATTCTCCCCTTCTGGAGAATCGGCCCTCTCATTCTCCCCAGGGAAGGATCCGAGCTAGCAAGCTCCCCTTTCGGAGAATCGGCCATCGCATTCTCCCCATCTGGAGAATCAGCCCTCTCATTCTCCCCACGGAAGGATCCGAGCGAGCAGGCTCCCCTTTTGGAGAATCGGCCATCTCATTCTCCCCATCTGGAGAATCGGCCCTCTCATTCTCCCCACGGAAGGATCCGAGCGAGCAAGCTCCCCTTTCGGAGAATCGGCTCGCATTCTCCCCATCTGGAGAATCGGCCTTCTCATTCTCCCCACTGAAGGATCCGAGCGAGCAAGCTCCCCTTCTGGAGAATCGGCCCTCTCATTCTCCCATGTGAAGGGCCCGAGCTACCACGCTCCCCTTCTGGAGAATGACCCTCCCATTCTCCGCGATGGACCCGAGCTACCACGCTCCCCTTCCGGAGAACGACCCTCCCATTCTCCGCGATGAAGGACCCGAGCTACCACGCTCCCCTTCTGGAGAACGACCCTCCCATTCTCCGCGATGAAGGACCCGAGCTATCACGCTCCCCTTTCGGAGAATCGTCCCTCCAACTCTCCCATGCGAAGGACCCGAGCGATCAAGCTCCCCTTCCGGAGAACACGGCCCGCCGACATGGCACTTATCATGGCCAGCCGACATGGCCCATATCATGGCCCACCGACATGGCACTTATCATGGCCAACCGACATGGCACATATCACGGCCCGCCGACATGGCACTTATTACGGCCAACCGACATGGCACATATCATGGCCAGCCGACATGGCACATATCACGGCCCGCCGACATGGCACTTATTACGGCCAGCCGACATGGCACACATCATGGCCTGCCAACCCAGCACACACGACCCGCCGACATGGCACACATCACGGCCCGCCGACCCGGCTCCATGCCTCTTCCCCGGTCGGTGGCACTTCCCGGCCAGTGTTTTCACAGCTTGTCCTGCTCCCTTAACCAGGGACTTCGGGGACTCCTACTACCCCACATCAGCTCCATAGCCCGATCGGAGTGACATGTGACCGATATGGGCGACTTTGCAAGCCCCCGGCCAAGGAAGCATCCTTAACCGACGACTTGGGGGAATCCTGTTCATACCATACTCAAACCGTCCACATGTCACTCCCACAAGGCACCACATAGGCCACTTGCATGGAGACCAATCCGACCGTCCACCTGGCAAGCATCCAACGAACAAGGGAGGCTTGGAGCATCCTCACCTCTATATAAGGAGACCACTCTCCTCATTCAAAGGGACTTCCTGGGCTGATCTCATCTCACCCTCTCCTCACTTAAGAGAACTCTCTCACCTATCCAGGTATACACCCTTGCCGCCTAAACCCTACACCCCCATCCGCATGACGCTAACTTAAGCATCGGAGGGTCTTAGGCCGTCACCCCACCGGTGCCTTCGATACTTATCCTTCATGTGCAGGTATCTTGAGGGTGGCGCCCAGACATGGCCGAACACACTCTTCCCCGACCAAAGCCGGACATCCACACTTGGAGCTAGCCTCCTAGCTCCCCGACACTGCAAGATCGACCCGATTCTACCCCCTTCACATTGACCGTTGACCTGATCCATTTTCAGACATCAACACACGTGGCAAGCCGTCGTTGGCCGAATCAGACGGCGGCGGCGATAGGCCCAAGAGGAGGATATTTGAGACGAAGGTGAAGGATAAGAAGCCCTGACCCAAAAAGCCCAACCTGTCGCTGACGGCAGCAGCGCCGATGATGGGGAAGCAAAGGCTTTCGTTGATGTTCACGTCGTCGGTTTTCGGTAAGCCTAGAGATAATAATAAGGCGAAAGGATTGAATTGTGATAGTATTGTTGTTGATGTGATTGCGGAGTTTGCGCCGAATGAGGAAGATAGGGAGAAGCGGAGGAGAATGCAGCCCGATAAGATTTCAGTGCCGATTTTGAGTGTTCAAAGTGAAATTAGGTCTAATTGGGGTGCTGAATTGACGAGGGTTGAATTCGATACAATTAGTAGTCGAAATGGTGGTGATTTTGTGGAAATTAGTGAACGGGTTACGGACAATGGGGGGAAGAAGGAATTAGGTTTTGAGGTTAGTGAATCCCCAATTGAGCAAAGCAATGATTTTTCAGAAACTGAAGGGGAAATTGAGGAGAACAGAGTGGTTGTTGAGGAGAAAGGAAAGGATTTGGTGAAGAAGGAAGAGGGTTTTACTTTGAATGCGAAAATTACAAAAGATAATAGGGACCCGGCCTAGAGTGCTATAGCTGGATGGAAGGCAGTGAGGACAGGAGGGGATGCGGAGGTTCGTGATGGTGCTGTGGAGGTTGATACTAGCTTAAATAGTGAATAGATTTCAGATAATTCTCTTGAAGCAAATGGTTTTTTGGTTAAAATTTCGAAATTCGATCGTTTAGGGCCTCAACGGAGCAAAAAGGGTGTTTGGTAATTTTGCAAATTGGGGGTTTTCGATGGGTCCGGCATTTCCGGAATCGGCACTCTCCCAATTGAAGTTCTTCGTTGTCCATTTTTTGATTAGCGGTCCCGATCTTCTGATTTGGGCATGGGTACAATCGTCCACTATGAAAATGATGCCCCTGAGGGCATTTTCGGTATTCTTCTTCGGCAACCCCCCCAAAAGTGGCCCTTCCCGACCCCAACGTAACTTGATGTCATGGCCAGAAATATTCGTATCGATCTGTCGAGCAACTATTCATCACCCTTCGCTAATATCAAAATGCGATATAGACGATCCGAACCGTTCAACATGTGCAGGGTGCGGGGGGACACCGCATTGGGAAAAAAATGGGGAAAAACCGAACAGAGGATGTGTAACGGAGCGCAAAAGTAAACGGTCCCGGACGAACGCAATGACGAAGACCGTGTGCGCAGCGGACACCGCACGCGAAAGTTACGGCGAAGGAAAGGGGGGAGGGATCGATCAATGAGGTGGCGCCACGTGTCGCCACCTAGGACGAAGGAGGAGGCGACACGCAGCGCCTCCTCAGTGGATCTGGAGGGATCGACCAATGAGGTGCCGGAACAGTGATTTAGGCCAGAAAATTTAAATATTCTCCGGAACAATGATTTTGCTGGGAAATTCGTTTTTGGATGGAATAGTGATTTGGGCCTAAAAATTTGAATTTTCACCGAAATAGTGATTTTGGCTGGAAAGAACACTTCCTTCCCGCCAAAATCACCAATAACTCTTGCCTTGTTTTATTTAGTCAGAAAATTAGCGCAAAAACCCTAGGCCCAAAATCCGCAACTGTCACCCTCCCCGATTTAACAGACAAATCAATGGGGGACGACGAGCAATTGATAGAGGCCAACGGGAGGCGTCGGACCTGCAGACCTTGCATGCGCCGGAGCCCTCGAGCGCCTCAAAGACCTCCGCCACGATGGCCGCCGATCCGAAGCTGAAATAAAGTTGGAGAACCCGATCTACGACACGATCAGTGGCGACGCGGATGTCGCGAAGCCCCGCGAAGGAGTCTGGGGCTTCATCGTCGACAACGACAGCCTTGGGTATTGCAACGAGGGCGAGGAGGAGGACTGGACACGTGGCGGGCCGTCGTTGGCCGAATCAAATGGTGGCGACGATAGGCTCAAGAGGAGGAAATCTGAGACGAAGGTGATGAATAAGGAGCCCCGACCCAAATATCCCAACCTGTCGCTGACGGCAGCGGCGACGATGATGGGGAAGCAGAGGCTTTCGTTGATGTTCACGTCGTCGGTTTTCGGTAATGATACGACCCATTCCGAAAATCTCCCCAAATATTGTAAAATGACCAAAATGCCCTTAAATGGTCAAATAGTTGACTTTTGAATAGTAAGGAATTTTATATCCAATATTGGACTTTATGCGAAGAGCTCGACGATGCAAATGCGTCCGCGAAGACAGAATCAAATTCCGAGTTGTATCGAAGAAGTTACGGACGAAAAATGAAATTGTGAGGTGGTGGGATTGCCAAGTGGCATGATACGACCCGTTCCGAAAATTTTCCCAAAATATCGTGAAATGACCAAAATGCCCTTAGATGGTCAAACGTTGACTTTGTGAACAGTATGAATTTACATATTCGATATTGGACTCTATGCGAAGAGCTCGAAGATACGAACGCGTCCGCAAAGACAGAATTCAATTCCGAGTTGTATCAAAGAAGTTACGGACGAAAAACGGAATTGTGGTGTAGTGGGATTGCCACGTGGCGGCCCGTGATTGGGAAGAAGGGGCTGGATATTTCTGGAAACTGGGCGGTTTGATAAAACCCGATCCGGCCCGAGCTTTCCTCATTTGGAAAGCTAGAGCCGTCGTCTTTCTCACCGTCGACGGCCCACTTCCGGTCACCAATCGGGAATGCCACCACCTGCGCGGCCTTCAGCTCGTCGTGGTGAACAAGATTCACCCAGTTTTGGCGTTAGAGATGGCGCGGATTGACGGCGACGAGGAGTTAACGGAAGCCGAGTTTTTCCGGCGTGATTCCGGCCATTTCCGGCCGAGGTGAGCTCCAAAACCTTGCTAGATCGATTTGTTGGGTTGTTTAGATGAATTTCCATATAAGGATCGTCGAATTTGGTGCAGAAATGAGGGAGATCGAACTTAGAATGCCGACGGGGTTTTCCGGCGACGTTTTGGTGTTTTCCGGCCAACTCCGGCGGAATTTCGAGAAACCGAAGGTAGTTTCGGATTCCTTGTTGTCTGGGCTTCAATTTGGACTGCTTATTTGTTGAATTTGGAGTTGTTTTGAGGAAGTTATGGGGTTTTGAAATCGGATGAATAGTTGCCGGAAAATTCCCAGTTTCCGGCGACTGTAGCAGCGGCCGGCACGGCGGTGATGACGTCATCACCGATGATGACGTCAGCTGCCACCTCAGTGCTGAGTCGGCGCCAGGTCAGCACTGTGTCAGTGCCACGTCAGCGCCGGAGTGCTGACGTCAGCAAACGTTGACCGGTTGGTCAACAGCGTTTACTGGCCGTTGACCGGCGTTGACCAAGTTTGACCGACCACTTTTCCGAGTGGAAACGACGTTCCGGATCCAATGGCGAACTCCGTTTTGCCATCCGAGATACGGTTATACCCCAATTGAGTGAAACAAGGAAAAGTAGGGTTTCTCGGTTATTCGTTAAGTTTTGGTTATTAACTTTGGATTATTGGGATTGTTAGGTGATCAGATCCCGAGGAACCAGCATAACCGAATCGTGCCAGCAGAGGAGGACGACGACGATCATCCGGTGTCACTGTGAGTGGACGGGTTTGGTTTTAAATGTTGTTTGGGTGTGCTTTGTTTTCGTATATTTATATTCGTATGTTTTTACGCTTATAAATTGGTTATGCTGCTGGTTGTTGTGACTATTGTTGGTAATTGTTGCTTGGACGTTCCTAGGTAGTTGGTTTGCGATTAGTACTATTAGGGGCGCATTATATGGATCGGGTGGTATGGCCCTCGTCCATTAAATCATGGATCGGGTGGTATGGCCCTCGTCCATGAGATCACGTGGGAACGCTATTTGGACGGGTGATATGGCCCTCGTTCATGAGAGATATATCTCGGTCGGGTGATATGGCCCTCGACCACACATTATATCTTGGACGGGTGATATGGCCCTCGTTCATATGAGGTATATCTCGGTCGGGTGATATGGCCCTCGACCACATTACGTGTAGTGTTGGGAATGTTTTGTGTGTTTAGGTTGCTCGGATGTTAGTTACTGTACGTGTTGGCTGGATTGAGGTATGATATTATTATACTATCTGTTTTGACAGAGGGGGTTATTGGCATATCTGTTAAATGTTTTTCACTGACTTCTTTTTCCGTCCACTCACCCTTGTTTTTGCGCCCCCTCAGGATTTGATTCTGAAGTGCATCACCGAGACGACTGAGACCTGCCGATAGCTCTACTTCCATCAACGAAGGGTAGGAGAACTTCGTTGTCTTTGTCAGGCAGGTTATGAGTTAAGCTGTACAGCTGTGTATTCCGCCCTTGGGGCAGTTGTAGTGTGTTGTTTTCTCTTCCGCTGTAGATGCTCTGATATTATATTGTATTATTTTTCTTCCGTTTTTGTCTCTTTTAGTTGTTTAAGGCTTCGTCACTCTTTGGGGGTGATGGCCGCACTCCCGGGCCCCACTTTTTGGGGCGGGGTGTGTCATGGCAGCCCGTGATTGGGTTTTAAAAAACCAAACCAGCCCAGGTATCCCAAACGGGAAACCCATAACTCGCCCAAAACCGCCGACGCCTCCACCTTCGATTCACCGGCGACCACCTGCATCAGCTTCACCTTATCCTCACGAGCACGGACCACCAAGGATCGGCGGCTGCAACCTTCAGAATCACGGCAACAAGCTCGACGGAATCGGCGAGCGTTCCGGAGTGATTCCGGCCAGCACAGTGCGAGGTAAGTCATGAAAGTTGGATTTTTGGATTCCTCTCGTTCCGTAGATGAATTTCCATATAAAATTCGTTGAATTTGGTTGAGAATTGTGGAAGTCAGAGGTTTTGGAAATCGAATGAATAGTCACTGGAAAATTCCCAGTTTCCGGCGACTGTAGCGGCGGCCGGCACGGCGGAGGGGATGAACTCACCGGAATATGGAATTCTCTAGATTCCAATGAGTTTTCCGGCGGTGATGACGTCAGTTGCCACGTGGCTGCCACGTGGACGCCGCATGGATGCCGCCTCGGCGCTGAGTCGGCACCACGTTAGCACGCCGGTGCTGACGTCAGCAATCGTTGACCATTGGAGAATGCCGTTGACTGACGTTGTGTAGGGTTGACCGGCCACTTTTCTGAGTGGAAAAGATGTTCCGGATCCAATGGTGAACTATGTTTTGCCATTCGAGATACAGGTATACCCCAATTGAGTAAAATATGGGGAATTAGAGTTTTACGGGTTTTCGTTTAGTTCGTTTATTAATTAATATTCCTTGGGACTGTTAGGCGATCAGATCCCTCTGTAACATTGTAGCCGAACCACTCTGACATGCGAGATGGAAGACGACGACCGCCCGATGTCACTGTGAGTGGACAGGTTTTGGTTTTGATTGCTGTTTGAGCATGCCTTATATTTATGTTTATGTTAATATATGATATGATGATGCGATTGTTGGTTATGCTGGTTGTTGCTAGTTAAGGTATTGATGTGTCAGTGGAAGTGGGTGAAGTCCCTTTGTGTCGGTATAGTGTACCGTATGGTATTGCAGCTTTACAGTGGTTTTGGGGTGAAGTCCCTTTACCTTTTTGTGGTGGTATGGGGTGAAGTCCTCTTACCCTTTACAGTAGTTTTGGGGTGAAGTTCCCTTACCTTTTCAGAAGTGGTTTGGGGTGAAGTCCCCAGTCGGTTTGGGAAACCCATAACTCGCCCAAAACCGCCGACGCCTCCACCTTCGATTCACCTTCGCCGGCAACGGATCGAGCCGGCGACCACCTACATCAGGTTCACCTCATCCTCACGAGCACGGAGCACCAAGGATCGGCGGCTGCAACCTTCAGAATCACCGGCAACAAGCTCGATGGAATCCCCGAGCTTTCCGGCATGATTCCGGCCGGCACAGTGCGAGGTAAGTCATGAAAGTTGGATTTTTGGATTCTTCTCGTTCCGTAGATGAATTTCCATATAAAATTCGTTAAATTTGGTTGAGAATTGAGGAAGTTAAGGGTTTAGGAAATCAGATGAATAGTCACTGCAAAATTCCCAGTTTCCGGCGATTGTAGCGGCGGCCGGCACGGTGGAGGGGATGAACTCGCCGGAATCTAGAATTCTCCTTATTCCGATGCGTTTTTCGGCGGTGCCGACGCCGACGCAGTGGTGATGACATCATCACCGATGATGATGTCAGTTGTCACGTGTGTGCCACGTGGAGGCCACCTCAGCGCTGAGTAGGCGCCACGTCAGCACTGTATCAGTGCCACATCAGCACGTCGGTGCTGACGTCAGCAACTGTTGACCGTTGGTAAATGCCGTTGACTGACGTTGACCAGCGGTGACCAAGGTTGACCGGCCACTTTTCCGAGTGGAAAAGATGTTCCGGATCCAATGGCAAACTTTGTCTTGCCATCCGAGATACGGTTATACCCCAATTGAGTAAAATATGGGGAATTAGAGTTTTACGGGTTTTCGTTTAGTTCGTTTATTAATTGTTATTCCTTGGGACTGTTAGGTGATCAGATCCCTCGGTAGCAGTGTAGTCGAACCACTCTGACAGGCGAGATGGAAGACGACGACCGCCCGATGTCACTGTGAGTGGACGGGTTCTGGTTTTGATTGCTGTTTGTGCATGTCTTATATTTATGTTTATGTTAATATATGATATGATGATGCGATTGTTGGTTATGCTGGTTGTTGCTGGTTAAGGTATTGATGTGATTCATCTAGTACTATTAGTAGTGCGTTGTATAGGGGAAGTGGGTGAAGTCCGTCTGTGTCGGTATAGTGTACCGTATGGTATTGTAGCTTTACAGTGGTTTTGGGGTGAAGTCCACTTACCTTTTTGTGGTGGTATGGGGTGAAGTCCTCTTACCCTTTACAGTAGTTTTGGGGTGAAGTCCCCTTACCTTTTCAAAAGTGGTTTGGGGTGAAGTCCCCTTGTCCTTTACATTGCTATTAGGGTGAAGTCCCCTTGCCGTTTAGATCATGGTCGTAGATCCTGCTTGTATATATTTGTTAGGATGATTTTTCTGCGTCTGGTGATTGTTAGTTGTGGATATTATTGGTTGTGGCCTTGGCTCATTGGGTATGGAGTCCCAGTGGGTGGTGGCTCATTGGGTATGGAGTCCCAGTGGTTTGTGACTCATTGGGTATGGAGTCCGAGTGAGTTATGCTGGTTGGCTTTGGCTCATTGGGTATAGAGTCTCAGTGGGTTATGTGGCTCATTGGGTATGGAGTCCCAGTGAGTTATGTTGGTTATGGATGTGGCTTATTGGGTATGGAGTCCTAGTGGGTTATGTTGGCTGGGTTGTGATTATGTACGGTTTTGTAGTTGCATGCTTATTGTGGTATGGTTACTATTACTGTATTAATTGTGGGGGTTATTATGTTATATTAAATGTTTTAAACTGTTTTACATTGACGTTTATTTTTCCTGTCCACTCACCCTTGTTTTTACGCCCCCTCAGGACCTGATACTGTTAAGCACCACCGAGACGAGCGGCAATAGTCAGGATAGATGTGTTCTGTGTCACGAAGAGAGGGAATCTCTTTGCTTTCTATTGTTAGACAAACTCGTGTAGACTTGTTACTTCCACTGTATAGATGCTCTGATATTATTTCGTATTTATTTTCTTTCGTTTTTGTCGTCTTTGGTTGTTTAAGGCTTCGTCACCACGTGTCGGTTATGGCCACACTCTCGGGCCTCACTTTTTGGGTCGGGGTGTGTCAAGTAAGCCTAGAGATAATGATAAGGCGAAAGGATTGAATTCTGATAGTATTGTTGATGGTTTGATTGCGGAGTTTGCGCCGGATGAGGAAGATAGGGAGAAGCGGAGGAGAATGCAGCCAAATAAGATTTCAGAATATTCACATACCCATTCATCAATTTAATTTGCATTCATATAGATTGTGTAGGTGTTTTTAGTTGGGCGGAATTCCTTACAAAACTGCAGTATGTAAACCGAGATGACCAGTCATCTTACTCTGCACGTGAAATTTTATAAAATGACTTTCTTTTTTAAATCAATTTTGTTTCTTATCTTCATTGTTTTGGCTTCCATGTATTTCAAACTCATTTAGTTAGAAGTCCAAAATAATTGTGTGCAATCTTGTCTTTCAAGTTCTTCCATCTCATAAGACAAGGTTGAGTTTTTAGAAGTTCAAAAATAATTGTGTACAAACTTATTTTTCATGTTCATATATGTTATAAGGCAAGGTTGAGTCTTTTTTTTCTTGACTTAGGCATTTTTGCACAGTTTTGGTCACTGTACCAAAGTGCACCTAGTTGTCCAGCTGTCCTTGTTGAAGCTCTGTAGCTCTCTGCAAATCTGCTGGTGACAGGCTATATAGTCATTTCTGCTCTGTCTTTGGTTACTGTAGCAGAGATCACCTAGTTGTCGAGCGGTCCTTGCTGAACCTCCGTAGCTCTCTGCAACTCTGCTAGTGACTAGTCATATAGTCTTTCACAGTAATTTTATTTGGTGCCACTAGACAGAAATACCTATGTATTTTCTTTGTGGTGATTGACCAGTCGAAGCTGCACGAGGAACACTAAATATAAATGCATCATCAATCATCATTTATCTTCAATCTTCCAAACTTTTTCAATTATCCTAAAGATCTAGAAAAACAACCTTAATGACTAATTGAGCTTGTTACATAATTTACAATGTTTTTGTCACAAGGACAGCCAATCACAAAATAACCTACAGAGGTTGATACTAGCTCAAATAATGAACAGACACTATGCCAAAAACGCTTATAGACGACGGTTTTTATCAAACCGACGGCGGGGGGTCGTCTAAAACGCCGGAGTTGTGGAACGCGTCTATCTTTTTTGTTTTTGTACGGGCGTCCGGACGCCCCCCCTCTTATTTCTTTTTTGGTCGGCGTTTAATACCCCCCCCCTATTTTTTTTTTTTTTTTTTTTATATTTTTTTTTGTAGGAGGCTTTTTTCGGAAAAACCGCCTCTATTATAAACATACAAATTTTTTTTTTTTGTGCCACTCTGTTGCAATAGACGACGGTTTTTTATCAAAACCACTATGCCAAAATAGGTTATAGACGACGGTTAAAAACCGTCGTCGAGATTGCCCAAAAACCGTCGTTGAATTGGAACTCGTCTATAACAATGTTATAGACGACGGTTTTTTAACCGTCCTGTATAACAACTATAGACGACGGTTTTTATAAGAAACCGTCGTCTATTACGCTTATAGACGACGGTTTTTCACCAAAACCGTCGTCTATATAACAGCTATAGACGACAGTTTTGGTGAAAAACCGTCGTCTATAATAACCATTACTGTTTAAAATATTTCAGTTTCTGTTCTTGGCGCCAATCCATTGCATTGCTTCAGTCCGAACAAAATCCATTGCATTGCTGTATTTCTATTGCTTGCAAAAATTCCATACAAATATTTCAATGACCATTAATAAACTTCCAATTTCAACAAGTACAAAGCTTACAAACTACCAAGTACATTGATTCTATATAAACATTTGAATTTTACATATACTGCTTAACCAAAACTCTATCCTATACTAACCCAATGACCTTTACAAAGTACACTACGCATTGAAACAAGCTCTCATTAGATCCCAAAGTACACTTGATCTTGGAATGCATCATTTATCCATTGTGCGTAAAAAACAGCAGCTCATGAAAGGCAAGTAAATACAAGTAGCTTTCTTTGTTCCTCTTCTCCCACTGAAATGAGGTATAAGGCAGGTAAATACAACATATATGATCATGACACAACATTAAAATAAGCATCATAATCCCCTTAGTAGGAAATATGACACAACTAATATAGAATTCAACAAGGGATAAAGTTTTTGCAGCATAGTGATCTGCAATGATCTTTGTGAAAGCAACAAGAAAGAATAGAGTTGCAAAGCATATAAATTTACCTCTGAACAGATACGATAACCATGGCAGACAAGTCTATAAAAACAACTGCAAATTAAGATTAAAAATAGGCATGCAGCACCTTAATTCCCAGATTCCTGTGCCAAAACTGGCAGTCAGCAGCTCCTCCAGCCATTGTACCAAGCATGTACGGCTTTCTTCACAGATTGTGATGCTGAAAATATTAGGAAGACGATCGTAAACCCGTATTCAGTATCGAAAGACAAGGTATATGAATATGCAGACATTAACTGATATACATTGACACTTAAATTAGCAATGAAAGAAAATTCCAAAGGCAACGGATGACTTTTCACAGATAGTATGAATTATGAGAGGTGCTAAACAAGGAATGCGAATGCAGACCCATGCTCCATCTGCAAAGACAAGGTACATGGATATGAAACCATCAACTCATACATTATCTATCACACATAACATAGTAAGTATATCCTAATGCGAACAACAGTCAACTTTGTGCATATTTTGATGCTAAAAAGATTAGGAAAAAGATTGTAAAAGTGAACACATGCATTCCATATCCAGAGACAAGGCATATGATGTAACAGCATCAACTGATACATTCTAAGACACCTAAACTAGCGCAATCATTTGGTAAAATGGCAAACAAGTCAAAGGGAATGCAATACCTCAACCAGGTCATACTTTTCCAAGAGCCAATCAGGGGGGGGGGGTTTTTTTTTTTATTCTTCACTACGTGGGTGTTATATTTCGGGGCCGCCCCCCCACTTTAAAAAAACTTCAGAGAAAAAAAAAAAAAGAAAGGAAAAAGCAATTCCAACTCCCCCACCCCCCCCACCCCCGCCCTTTTCTCTCTTAGGGAACTCTTCAAAATCAAAGATTCTTGCAGTTTCAATGCTCCTTATGACACTGCAGCAAAGGTGAATTGTACCAAGCTGCAAAGTAATAAAAGATTATTCATATTAATGCAGCTCAGCCAACTTGTTCTTATTGAGCATTCATAGGAGACGGTAATAGCTTACTCAGAATTGACAAGGATTGACGAACTCATTACCTTAAAGTAAACTTTGGCAAGTCACGTATAATGCTCCAACATGTTTTGGTCCTTTTCCCTAAAATAGATAAAAGACTCAGCACTATGCATTCACATAGTGAAACAATGGCAGCTTTTCAAATTTAGGAATTATTCATAAGCACCCAAAAACCCAAAATTAACCGTTATTGCTACATTAGTAAAACAACAGATTTTACATGTAACAAAAAGAATACACAGTTATAAGGAAGAAATCTCACCTAAACTAACCTGGTGACACCGAAACAACTCTAAGAATCCTAGTTTAAAGCATCATCTAAAATGACCCCAATTAAAGATTGAGAACAACAAAGATAGGGGGGGAGAAAAAAAAACATAGAGCTCCCCCCCCCCCCTCCCCCTGGAGAGGGCGCCGCCCCGGGGCGGGCCCCCAAACCCCCCCCCCTTTTCCCCCCCCCGCCCCCCCCCCCCCCCCCCCCTCAAATCGAACCCGAAAACCTTCAAGTCATCCGCTTGAAACCCTAGTCCCTTCACTATCGCCTCTTTCAATTCCTGCAAAAAAATCAACCAACCCAATTCAATCAATCCAAACCGACCCAACACCAAATTCGATCAATCTCATCCGACCCAGAACTGAATTCGATGTAACAAAATCAACCCAACTCGAAATTCAACTGATCTAATAGGATCCAGAACAAACCAATGAAATTAAATTCCTAATAACAACAAAATGAGTAAATCAGTAACTGAATTGAGCTAAGAAGCATGAATCTTCAAAAAACCCTAAAAATTTACATATGAAAATTGACAAAACATTAAAGTAACCAAACAAAATTGAACCTTGAATCTTTGCATCCCATGACAAACCCAGTGAAACCCATGAAATCCGAACCAAATAAGGAAGGGAGGGTTGGGTTCACGACGCAGATTTATACGAATACGAAACGAATAAGAAACGAAGAGAAGGGAGGAGAAAGGAAGAGAGAGAAAGCGCTATAAGGAATCGGCGAGGCATGGACAGTGAAGAGAGTCGCCGACAAAGTTCGTCGCCTAGAGAGGAGGCGACCAAGGTCGCGCGGCTTGAAGAAGAGAAGCACAGAGAACGTCGCGAATGAGAGAGAAAAGATAGGGTTTGTGAGAGAAATACGCGTTCAATTTTAAGAGAACAGTGGCCTCCGTGTTTTGATATTTTGCTTATAACGACGGTTTTTTAAAAAACCCTCGTCTATTAGCTTTACATTTATCAATTTTGGGCTTATAGACGACACTTTTGGCCTAAAGCGTCGTCTTTTTTTTGTTTACGACGGTTTTTTCACAGCCCCTCGTTTATAGACCGTCGTCTATAGTGTCCAATGGCATAGTGAACCCTCGTCTATAACAGCTATAGACGACGGTTTCACCAAAACCGTCGTCTAGAATAACCATAAATATTTCAGGTTTTGGTGCTATTGTTGCAATAGACGACGGTTTTTACCAAAACCCTCGTCTATAATAGTTATAGACGAGGGTTTTGGTAAAAAACGTCGTCTGCAACATGAAAACCATAATGAAACCATTCATAACTGAAAGCATTCCCCATACAGTGGTAACACAAAGAAATAGATACAAAAATCGAATTTCATTGATTGAAAGACATGTTACAATTATTCCAATAAAGTACATGTTTCACCTAATCTAGAGTACTCCCTAACTCTCTACTTGACTAATAACTCAAAAATTTGATCTTGCAGTAACTTGGAAGAGCCTTCTCATAACATGAAAAGACTTACAAACTACAAGTACATGTTAATAAACTTCTATCTAGATGTTTCCTATACTAACTTGAGATAGCAGCTTAACCCAAGACTCAATCCTATACTAACTTTTAGATAACACTTTTGCCTTTGCTATTGTATTCGAAATATTCACCAGAAATTCCTTGCACAAATAATCTTGAGCTTATGATTAGTGCATCTTCAAGTGGAATAGCTTGCCTGCACATACCACAGGTGCAGAAACCTAATCAAACCTGTTCTAAGAGAGGAAGAAGAATCTGACCATATTTTCAGTAATACAGCAGAAGATCACAACTCTTAATGTTGACTCAAACCAAACCAAATATATAATGGTAACAAAATGTAGTGTGGAACTAACCTCTGAGGCTTTGGTAGTACTTTTGTTTACTGAAGAGAAACTGATACTTATGCAACCCTTTGCAGCAGGAAAGTCCTCACCTTTTCCTGAATTCGATTTAATCCAAAACATCAAACTACTAGGCCTAAATCTTACGATTGATAATCTAAAGGCATAAATGGACATATATATCACATTTACAATTCTTATGCAATTCCTAAGACCAATAAACCTCACTAAAACAGCCGAAAAGCATTTCTGCAATTCTTATGCAGAAATGCTTTTCAGCTGTTTTAGTGTGGTTTATTGTTCCTAATTGATTCTAGGATTAATTGTATCTGGGAGATTCAACCAAATCAAACTATAAAAGAATATATGATTTAAAGGTGATCAACATACCAGCTTGGAAGCAATCAAGACCTTGAAACCTTTCCTGACAGAATTGATAACCTCTCAGTTTTCCAATCCTACAAGACCATGAAAGGTATGAGCATACTACCAAGAGGGGCAAATATAATTGAAACTAATATATATGCTACTAATAGCCTCATCCTACTGGTTTGAGACGAATTTCATTGCCGGTTTTATGCCATTACAACTTAAAAGAGAGAATAAAGCTCTGAAGGATGAGTTAGCAGCTCCTAAAAGATCTGAGGAACAACGCAAAACTGGAGATAATTCGAGTGTTCTGCATAAATTGACAGGAATAATAAGCTCCTTTATCCCCTCGGTCAGATAATTTTCCTCTATTAATTTGTTAACATGAAGACTATAATCCTAGATCTTGGCATGTGATTAACATGTAATTAACATGTATTTCAAAGCACATGTATTTCAAACTAATATAGAAGTACCATTAAGAAGAAACAAACTGCTCACTGCTGTTGCTGAGAAAACAAAAAATTAAATCCTCTCCAAATATTTCTCTCCCCACATTCTCTCAGCAACGAAAAACAACCCCAAATGAAAAACAGCCACCAAAAAAACACTCCAAACTAAACCAAACCAAACTCGAAATCAGAAAGAAAACTTACCAAACAACAACGAATGATTCCCCGAGCTGCTGGGCCTCGCCGGAAAGATTCATTCCACTTTATTGCTTACCCCAGCAAATGGATACAAGTTATTGAAAGTTCAAAGGGGGAAGGCAGTTGGTGGTGCAGCTAGCGTTAGAAACAAGGTTGAGCTCCTTGTATTCCTTCGCATTGAAACCAACAACAAACACATGAACGTATTTTCTGGGGGGCTGAGATGATAACCTTCTTTGCTCCACCCTAAAAGCAGCCGAGCAAAGACACTCCACTAAGTCAAAAAACATGACAACAATACATTTACCCCAAAAGAGAAGTTCACAAAACAGATAAGGCAAGATAATAGGGCATGATTTTCAAACCTTCACATGGGCAGCAACCTTATCCTTGTCGGTGGAAACACTGGTGGACTCAACGATGTACTCAGCTCCGCTCCCAAACCATGGGATCTCCTCCAGGTTCCTAAACAGTTGCATTTGCAAAATCAACTTCTTGTACTACACGCAAAATCAAACAACCCACATTTCTTTCACACTTCTTGTACTACACGCAAAATGATTTGTATCTACCAAGCAACAGACAATACAAGAAGGACAAAAAGCGTCTACTTGCATTCATAATTTGATAGAGTACATACGTGAACCCGTTTCCTTAGTTGCGTAAATTTTGTATACATATCCACGACTTCGAATCAAAGACCAAGCTACAATAGCATACCCATATAACAGGGCCAACCGTAATTAGACCAACAACATGTAAATTTCTCTTTAGCAAAGTACGTCATACAAAAAACAGCACAACAATGGAGCAGCAAATTACCACAAAAACAAGCTGCACAGCTGTGCTATGTACTCCTGTGTTCGCTTCGCTTTCTCTTTCATTTCCTTTGCCGCATTTGTCTCATCAGTGATCTCTACCTCACCAAATTAATTAGAGAGAAACTAAAAAAAAGAACCAACAACCACACAAAAAGCGTATACAAAAGCCTTCTGTGGTACCAAAAGAAACTAAAAACATCACCATTTTACAATTCAAAAGTTACAAATCAAACTATGAAAGCACATATTCACAAAACACAGACAAACCCAGAAATTTAATACCTTATAAAGAGCTCTAAATTGAAAACTCCCAAATCGAACCAGTTAAGAATTAACAAATTGAACACAAATTTACCTGAACCCGCGGTCCCGGCAACTTGGATCCAAACCCAAACTTATCAACCACAAATTTACCTTATTAGAACTCAATTATATTGAAATCTAAACCCTAATATGAAACCCCCAATTTGAATCCAAACTCTAAACTTATCAACCCCAAAATTTGAAATTCAAACCCCGATATGATTTAGAAACACCAACTGAAAGCGTAAATCAACAACCCCAATTCGAATCCAATTTTCGAATTGAGACCCGAAATGTGATTACCTGAATTGAGAGTCAAATAGAGAAACGGAGCTTCGGCGTTTCGATTTGAATTAAAGAGGAGGAGGAGGAAATAGTAGCAAACGGAGGAAACGGCAGAACCCGAGCGAGCGCCATTCAAGTGCGGCAATCGCAGCAGCGGACCCAGAGAGCTTAATTTCTACGATTACGCGAATTCGAATTCGCATTCGTTGAATTTCAGCGACAGCAAAGAAGAGCTCTTACAGCGCCTACAACATTTTAGGGTTTTCAGAAAGAGAAGGGAGGAGAAAATAAAGACGGGGAGGAAGAATGAGAAAGAAAAGGGAGACTGCAAGGAAAAAAATAGAGAAAGGAGAGAAACGGGAAAAAAGTGAAAGTTGCAACAGTACCTTCCTTGTTTTCATTGGTTTAGATGACGGTTTTTTTTAAAAAGCGTCGTCTATAAACTTAAAGTTACCAAATTGCAGGCTTATAGACTACGGTTTTAGGCAAAAGCCTCGTCTATTTTTTCATGACGACGGTTTTTTTGGTGACCCTCGTCTATCAACCGTCGTCTATCACCTTTAATGGCATAGTGAGATTTCAGATATTGATCTTGAAGAAAATGGTCTTTTGGCTAGGAATTGCCAAAATTTTGAAATTTGATCGTTTAGGGCGTGAAAGAAGCAAAAAGGGTATTTTGGTAATTTTGAACATTGGGGGTTTTCGATGGGTCCGACATTTCTGGAATCGCCACTCTCCCAATTGAAGCGCCCCATTTTCCGTTTTTCAATTGGCGGTCCTGATCTTCCAATTTGGGCATGGGTATAATCGTGATAGGGGGTTTACAATCTGCCAAACATTCAGGGCTGGTACCCTGAATTGAAGCACAAAGACGTGATACCATAGAATGAATCTGCACATAGAACTTTAGATATAAATGACAAAATAGAACGTACTACATGAATGATCATCGACTATGACGAAATGGCTATAGCAAATAAACTACAGAAAGAACCTGTTGAGACAAGTAGTACTGAATGCCAATCATCCATTTCCCATCTTCTGGTTTTAATTCATCAGGATGTCTAGCACGTTGACCAATCCTGAATGAATTACCTGAACTAGTCTCCTGTCCAACAAATGGAGGAAAGTGAGAGGGTAAACATGAACACAAACAATTAAATGTTAAAGTAGGGCTTTGTGTTTAAATAGGGTTGTTCTATAACATTCTACTGAATGACAAACCTACTCACAACAGATTATATAGGGGACTGTATCACCAAAAGAGAAACGAGTAGAGTAACTGCTTTGCTTCAATCTTTGAGCCACCTAGGATTGTTTGCAGAAGCATCAATACAACAAATGGATAGGAAATTAATGCTGGACTCAAAATATGCTTTTCAAACTCACTTGAACATGTGGTTGATTTTCGGCATCTAGGTATGCTTGAGGTGTAACATACCACATCGACCAACAGAGAGGGGGTGATGTGCCTTATATGTACATGCCCACCTCTACCTAACACGAGGCCTTTTGGGGGCTCACTGGCTTCAGAGGGGATGAGAAATCTGGAGTTAAGCGAGTTGAGGCTAGAGAAATCCCAGGATGGGTGACCTACTGGGACATTGCTCGTGAGCTCCCAGAAACAAAACCGTGAGGGCCAGAAAGGAGGGTGCCCAAAGCGGACAATATCGTGCCACGGCGGAGCGGTCCCGGTGACACACCCCGACCCAAAAAGTGGGGCCCGGGAGTGCGGCCATCACCAACAAGTGGTGACGAAGCCTTACACAACGAAAAGGGACAAAACGAAAGAAAGAAATACATATTAATGTCAGAGCATCTACAGCGGAAGAGAAAACAACACACTACAACAGCCCCAAGGGCGGAATACACAGCTGTACATCTTAACTCCTAACCTGCCTGACAAAGACAACGAAGATCTCCTACCCTTCGTTGATGGAAGTAGAGCTATCGGCAGGTCTCAGTCGTCTCGGTGATGCACTTCAGAATCATATCCTGAGGGGGCGCAAAAACAAGGGTGAGTGGACGGAAAAAGAAGTCAGTGAAAAACATTTAACAGATATGCCAATAACCCCCTCTGTCAAAACAGATAATATAATAATACCACACCTCAATCCAGCCAAAACGTACAGTAACTAACATCCGAGCAACCTATACACACAAAACATTCCCAACACTACAACGTAATGTGGTCGAGGGCCATATCACCCGACCGAAATATACCTCTCATGAACGAGGGCCATATCACCCGTCCAAGATATAATGTGTGGTCGAGGGCCATATCACCCGACCGAGATATATCTCTCATGAACGAGGGCCATATCACCCGTCCAAGATATAATGTGTGGTCGAGGGCCATATCACCCGACCGAGATATATCTCTCATGAACGAGGGCAATATCACCCGTCCAAATAGCGTTCCCCACGTGATCTCATGGACGAGGGCCATACCTCCCAGACCATGATTTAATGGACGAGGGCCATACCACCCGATCCATATAATGCACCTCTAATAGTACTAATCGCAAACAAACTACCTAGGAACAACCAAGCAAAAATTACCAACAATAGTCACAACAACTAGCAGCATAACCAATTTATAAGCATAAAAACATACGAATATAAATATACGAAAACAAAGCACACTCAAACAACATTTAAAACCAAAACCGTCCACTCACAGTGACACCGGGCGATCATCGTCGTTCTTCTCTTCAGGCACGATTTGGTTATTCTGATTCCTCGAAATCTGATCACCTAACAATCCCAATAATCAAAAGTTAATAACCGAAACTTAACGAATAACCGAGAAACCCTACTTTTCCTTGTTTTGCTCAATCGGGGTATAACCATTCTCGGATGGCAAAACAAAGTTCGCCATTGGATCCGGAACATCGTTTCCACTCGGAAAAGTGGTCGGTCAACAGTGGTCAACGTCGGTCAACGGCTGCTGACGTCAGCACCCGCGTGCTGACGTGGCATTGACACAGTGCTAACGTGGCGATAACCTGGCACCTACGTGATGCTGACGTGGCGTGACACATGGCGTTGATGTGGCGCCACGCAGCACACGCGTGTCAACCACGTGTCGCTGATGTCAGCACCGACGCTGACGTCATCACCGCTGCGCCGGCCGGAATCTGGGGATTTTCCTCCTCCAAAATCCTAAAACCTTCAATTCTCAACCAAATCCATCGAATTTTATGTCAAAACGCATCTACGGAATCCCAGGAATCCAAAAATCACGGTTTCAGAGCTTACCACGCACTGTGCTGGCCGGAATCACGCCGGAAAGCTCGCGGATTCCGTCGACGTCGTTGTCGGCGATTCCGACGATTGCTGGGTCCGATCCTTGGTGCTCCGTGTTCGTGACGATGAGGCGAAGCCGATGCAGGTGGTCACCGGCCCGATCCGTCGCCGGCGAAGGGTCAACGGCGGCGAAGAGTTTTCGGCTTTTTTCGCGGTTCGGACTTGAGCTACGAACTCGGGTTTCCCTTTTTGGGAAACTCGGGGTTAAACCGGGTTTTAAAACAACCCCAAAATATCTTCCCCAAACCGACCAATCAGAAGCTGCCATGTGGCACTTCACTACACTAAAATTCTGTTTTTCGTCCGTAACTTCTTCGATACAACTCGGAATTCGATTTCGTCTTCGTAGACACGTTCGTGACGTCGAGCTCTTCGCATAGAGTCCACTATTGTCTATGTACATTTCCACTGTTCAAAAGTCAACCGTTGGACCCATGAGGGTAATTTGGTCATTTCACAAAATTTTGGGAAAATTTCTAAATGGGTCGTATCAATCTACCCCCCTTACAAGAATTTCGTCCTCGAAATTCAAAAACAAACTAGGGGAGGAGATACGTACCTAGAACATGTGTGGATACTCCTTCCGTATGTATTCCTCCATCTCCCACGTGGCTTCTTCAACATTGTGGGTGTCGCACAAGACTCACCATTAGAACGTTCTGTCGCGCAGGACTAGATCATTCCAACCTACCAAGTAAACCGGGCCTTCACAACTTAAACATCTTTGCCCTTAATTTAAGTGGTTGAGGTTCCACGTCACCAATCCTCTCTGTTATCTCATAAGGCTCAATTTATCTGTGACTGGGCTTCCCTTGTTCCCGAATTCACACAATCGTTTACAAAGTGCTGCTTCTCCTCACATCAACCTCAATCGGATGCGCCAATTCCATTCTCCACGCACCCGTCATAGCTTGCCCAGAAAATGTACAAGGACCTCCATTATAATCCCACACGCAAAGCTTGAGTGTTGCGAAAGAGGAAAGCTGGTTTATTTGATGGTACGCATTGAGAGCACGTGAGAGGCGCTACATGGCGAAAAGCGCGGGGACTGCGGCGCGCACGTGGTGACCGATGGAACTGTAGAGCGTGCTGTTCTCCCCTCAACAGACACAAACAACAAGACATACCACTACCCTCTTGGGTCGTGTTACGCTTTTGGCGGGAACAAAAGGAAAAGGCCCAAAGGGTCTAAAATCTCATAAAGCCCAAGAGTAAGCCCACAACTAGGAACACCTTATCAGCCCCGAAAGAACAGAAAATACCAACTCTATGGCAACGGGTCGTGTCATCATCGCTTCCTCTACTTCCAACCCTCAGTACAAGAATGGAAAAGATCTCAAAAGTTCCACACAGATTGTCTCCGTCTTGTCACCTCATTGCGATAACCACATCACCATTCCTTAGTTACCAAAAGTCAACTGGCCACCAAGATATATTATCATGCCGAAACTTCAACGATTAAGACTCTATCCTCCTGTTGACTTTCAACGATGGAGAGACCGAGATGAGTGGTGGTGCTGAAAGAGTGCAAGGTCTCTTTAACGCAGCCAAAGGAATGGCCTGCATGAAGAAAGTTAAAGGTAATCCCAAATTTCCTCCACTGGACGTAGGGATGCACGTACATCTCATACACATTAACATCATGTAGCACCAAGTACTCCCTTGTCTTCAATTCATTCACGTGTGAAGCATCGTTCCAATGTTTTGCCAACAAAGTACCTTGATACTAGAGAGGAGTTGCAACCATGTTGGTTCTATTGCCAAGATCCCGTGCCAAACAACTAGAATATAAAAGTCACATTCCTTGACATGGAGAACCCCCAAGAGCCACAATCGTGCTGAATCCATCCCACTTTAATTTTCTGACTTCAAGTCAAACTTCTTGAACTTGAAGTAAACATTTCGTCAATGACCAACCTACAACCTTACAAGGTCCCAAACCACTAAAACAAGCCAACGAAACAAAACTGTAACTAACTTCCCAAAAAGGTCAATAGCAATTAGAACAATAACATGACCCACTCCAAAGCCATCAATTCATTCTCCCTTGGCAACTATTCAACGCTGATAACTCGGCTGATGTAGGGGTTTGGTAGACTCACCGGTCTACATGCAGAACAAACTTCAGAGTGAGCCTGCATAAATCCTCGGATCTGCCCCTGCTTAGTCTCATCCTTAACCAAAAATCATGATCTTCTTTACGTTTATAGCACGCCTTCATGAATCACCCAAGCAGATAGTTCGCCTAATGATGACTTCCTGGACAAAGCAGCTACACTGCCTTGTGGATCTCTCAATTCCTTGCGTGCAATCTCACATGTCATCATCTTCAGTTTCGGGAATCCGCTTGTATAGTGAGTCTATCATCTCCTCATAGGAAACTGAGTACGCTCACAAGTCTGGTAGCGAGGAGTAAGCGGTCACTGTCTGGAGTTGATCACCGTAGCAATTAATGACACATATAACTGCCAAGTGAAGGTCATGGGATACCTCCATCCCAAAGATGGTGGTTGGTGCCTTGGCATCCGAGAAACTCTTACCACAAGTGCGTCCCGTAGCATCCTCATGTCTCTGGTTTCCCAATCACACTTGCTAGGTAATTGATACCACTACTACTCAAGAATTTCTTCACCCAAGAAGATGATAACCAACCAAACTACTACGCCTTCAGCTCACCCAAACCAAACATTGGGTAACCAAGGTATTTGGGAAAACCATAGTTTCCCCACCACAACTCACCCATACAGAAAATTAAGTTGACCAATCTATTCCAAGGATACATCGAAGCCAACGATATTCCAAGGAAGGAAGTCAATCCCTAGTACAACGTCGATAACAATCACAAGACACTCATGTGATTCTTACTCTCTTAAAACACATCCCTAAAACCACAATCGCTTAGGAGTAGAGTTCGCTTGAGCCTCACAACCAAAATTAACACCGCTAGACCAACAAAACTTCAACCCAAACAACCAAGGATTAACAACATACCAGTATTTATGTCGGGATTAAACTGAGCTTCCAGCTGGTTCATGGAGTAGACTTGCCCTTGTGCCCGACCTCTGCCTCGGTCTCCACGACCCCGACTTCGACGCCTAGTACGGTTACCCTGGTCTACACTGTCGGCCACTCCAAACAGAAGCTGACCCGGAGTTTCGACTTGTCCACCAGTGTTCCCACCGATGCTTGCTTCCTGTTGCATTATCTGGTTACCCTGGGACGACTCCCCATGCACATTCCTCCAGTTAAAGGGACACTGACGTTGCCAATGGCTCTGATCTCCACAGATACAGCATCCAGAACCATCATCGGATCGGCGGGAGCCCGGGACACGAGAGCCCCCGGAAGATCTTCCACTCGAGCTAGAGGCTCCACTAGAAGATCCGGAACTCGGTGATGTCCTCCTAAAGGACTGCTGTTGTCTCGGCCCTCCCACCGAGGGTCGATTCCTGCCCTGGCGTCGGAAGCCACAAGTGATGGAATTGCTAACACTTCCTTGCCTAGTTCCACTGGCACTACCCTCGTAGTTCAACTCAAAAGGTCGTCTTACGATGTACCGCTCCACACTCAAAGCTGTCTCAAACAAGTCATTGTAAGTGGTGAACTGCCTACCACCTACAGCCAGCCTGATGTCTTCCCATAATCCAATTTGAAACTGAATCATCAATTCAAGCGGACGATTGGCTGTTCCAGGGTAACAACATGCTAGTCCTCTAAACCACTGTTCATAATCACTAACGGATAGCTCCTCCTGGCAAAAGGAAATAAACTCGGACATCTTATTCCATTGAAACTCAGGGCTGAAAAACTTATCACAAAAGATGCTCGTGAGTTGCTCCCAGGTAACGGTATCTTCGGGGTAGGTTCTCTGCATATCCTGCCACCAGATTGCAGTGTCTCCTGAAAAGAAAGAGGATGCCAGCTCTACCTTCTGCTCTGGTGGACAGTTCATGGTTCTTAGCACTGTCTCCATCCAATCCCACCAGTACTCGGAAGCCACATTCCTTCCGATGTTATTCAACTCCTGAGCCCCCAGATTACGGGCCATCTCAAGCAAACTGAGTCTCCTACCCTGGAATAACGTTCTCCAACGCAGGGCTAAGCTGACCTAAGCTGGAAAATCTATCGACAATATGGGGGTTACTGATACCACGTCCACCCCGCTGCCTATGTGCACCACGCTGAGACGACAAAGCTCTGACAAAGACAAAACAAGGGTTCAAGAACAACGCTGACCAACAAGACTCGACAGGAAGTCAGAAACCTAGTGCTCTGATACCAATTGACACACCCCGACCCAAAAAGTGGGGCCCGGGAGTGCGGCCATCACCAACAAGTGGTGACGAAGCCTTACACAACGAAAAGAGACAAAAACGAAAGAAAGAAATACAAATTAATACCAGAGCATCTACAGCGGAAGAGAAAACAACACACTACAACTGCCCCAAGGACGGAATACACAGCTGTACAGCTTAACTCATAACCTGCCTAACAAAGACAACGAAGATCTCCTACCCTTCGTTGATGGAAGTAGAGCTATCGGCAGGTCTCAGTCGTCTCGGTGATGCACTTCCGAATTATATCCTGAAGGGGCGCAAAAATAAGGGTGAGTGGATGGAAAAAGAAGTCAGTGAAAAACATTTAACAGATATGCCAATAACCCCCTCTGTCAAAACAGATAATATAATAATATCATACCTCAATCCAGCCAAAACGTACAGTAACTAACATCCGAGCAACCTATACACACAAAACATTCCCAACACTACAACGTAATGTGGTCGAGGGCCATATCACCCGACCGAAATATACCTCTCATGAACGAGGGCCATATCACCCGTCCAAGATATAATGTGTGGTCGAGGGCCATATCACCCGACCGAGATATATCTCTCATGAACGAGGGCCATATTACCCGTCCAAGATATAATATGTGGTCGAGGGCCATATCACCCGACCGAGATATATCTCTCATGAACGAGGGCCATATCACCCGTCCAAATAGCGTTCCCCACGTGATCTCATGGACGAGGGCCATATCTCCCAGACCATGATTTAATGGACGAGGGTCATACCACCAGATCCATATAATGCACCCCTAATCGTACTAATCGCAAACAAACTACCTAGGAACAACCAAGCAACAATTACCTACAATAGTCACAACAACCAGCAGCATAACCAATTTATAAGCATAAAAACATACGAATATAAATATACAAAAACAAAGCACACTCAAACAACATTTAAAACCAAAACCGTCCACTCACAGTGACACCGGGCGATCATCGTCGTTCTTCTCTGCAGGCACGATTTGGTTATGCTGATTCCTCGAAATCTGATCACCTAACAATCCCAATAATCCAAAGTTAATAACCGAAACTTAACGAATAACCGAGAAACCCTACTTTTCCTTGTTTTGCTCAATCGGGGTATAACCATTCTCAGATGGCAAAACAAAGTTCGCCATTGGATCCGTAACGTCGTTTCCACTCGGAAAAGTGGTCGGTCAACAGTGGTCAACGCCGGTCAACGGCGTCAGCACAGCGTCCAGCGTGGCACGTGGCACCGACACAGTGCTGACGTGGCAATGACCTGGCACCCACGTGGTGCTGACGTGGCGTGACACATGGCGCTGACATGGCGCCACACGGCACACGTGTGTCAACCACGTGTCGCTGACGTCAGCACCGGCGCTGATGTCATTACCGCCGCGCCGGCTGGAATCTGGGGATTTTCCGGCCGGTTTCCCCAAAATCCTAAAACCTTCAATTCTCAACCAAATCCATCGAATTTTATGTGAAAACGCATCTACGGAATCCCAAGAATCCAAAAATCAAGGTTTCAGAGCTTACCACGCATTGTGCTGGCCGGAATCACGCCGGAAAGCTCGCGGATTCCGTCGACGTCGTTGTCGGCGATTCCGACGATTGCCGGGTCCGATCCTTGGTGCTCCGTGTTCGTGACGATGAGGCGAAGCCGATGCAGGTGGTCACCGGCCCGATCCGTCGCCGGCGAAGGGTCAACGGCGGCGAAGAGTTTTCGGCTTTTTTCGCGGTTCGGACTTGAGCTGCGAACTCGGGTTTCCCTTTTTGGGAAACTCGGGGTTAAACCGGGTTTTAAAACAACCCCAAAATATCTTCCCCAAACCGACCAATCAGAAGCTGCCACGTGGCACTTCACTACACTAAAATTCTGTTTTTCGTCCGTAACTTCTTCGATACAACTCGGAATTCGATTTCGTCTTCGTAGACACGTTCGTAACGTCGAGCTCTTCGCATAGAGTCCACTATTGTCTATGTACATTTCCACTATTCAAAAGTCAACCGTTGGACCCATGAGGGTAATTTGGTCATTTCACAAAATTTTGGGAAAATTTCTAAATGGGTCGTATCACCCGGGATGTGACATGAGGTGGTTTAGTCAATATCTTGGTGATAACATATTTCTCAAGGGCTACTTGTCCTTTCCTCGTATCCTCTTGCACCTCTTCAAAATTATAAGAGCAGAAGTCAACTCGATTGCTTGATCATATAGCATATTAGGAATCTAATTTACAAGGAAATTACTAAATAACTTCAAGAATCTTGCTGACAATGAGAGTTGGATCCTAGGTATCAGTTCCAATCCTCTAGGATCTTGAACACAACCACTGCCTTCTAACTTTCCCCTACATACCCGTGAGGTTAAACTTAGGAAATAAATGAATGAATGAATGAACCATCTGACCCAACGTAAAAAATGAAAAGAACCCTAGTTTCACCTTCATGAGAGAGTCATGAATTGATTCAACAACATCCTCACATGTCCTGTGAGCATACGAGCCACAAAAGCAAGTGATTAGTAACCTTTGCACAAAATAAGCCTGACCATATTGTAAAAAGAAAGCTAAAACGAAACATATCTTCCTGACAAAATTTGACTTAGGCAGAAATCTCCCAGGTCCTTTGATAGTGAGCTCTAGTCTCGGTGAACCATATCAAGGTGCTTACGTTCAATGACCTGTGAAAAAAAATACAATTTTGATGGACTGTCTCCCAAGAATTAACTTAACCCAGTATCTTGAAATTTTACTGTACCTCATATGGAGTCTCATTCTTGAATTGCACCTTAACATCTGCATATTTCTTTTTCTTGAGAAGTAGCATCCTCTTGTATAAACCGTCAAGAACAATTTCTAAGCATCTATACTTCTTGTTAACCTAGAGACAAGGAGAAAGGCAAATCATCCCCAGTATAGCAGATAAGCACAGTATATTCACTACCCAAGATGTGCCATTCAAATTGATTACAAAGATGATTTTTTGCGCAATTTCTTTTGCTTTTTCAATATCATTCAGTCCACTGTAAATCATTATTGAATCTGTATCACCGTAGATCACCTGCAATACAAAATAAAAAGGGTAAATCCTACAAAACCTAAATCTTGACAGCCAGTTGAGAACTTACAATAACTCCAGATGTATTCATCACTTCTATTATGATATACCAGAAATTACCTCTAAGTTAATTGTTTTGAACCAAATCAATGGTACTTTGTAGAATTTCTCTCCCCTGCAAAACGATAATGGGACTTACTTAATATTGAATAGAAGCATTTGGTGTAAACACCGAATAGAGTTGAACTATAAGCTAGACTAAACATATCTTTCTTACTTCCAGTGTTATAAGTTCCGCCAGTGGCTTTGCATAAAATCTTGAGTTTGGAAACCCCAAGCATCCATACATACTGCAGTACCAGACTCATACACACACACACACACACACACACACATATATATATATATATATATATATATATATATATATATATATATATATATATATATATATATATATATATACCATATGCCAACCAATGCCTTATCACTATTGGAAAACAGTTAGACAAAATAGAAACCAACACCGACCAACTTCTCAGTCAGCCCAGTTCTTCCAAAAAAAGAAAGCCCATTAGTCAAGTTTGAATCCAAACCAGGCCCAAGCCTAAAAACCAAAGACTCCACCCTAGTCAAAATCGAACAAATGTTAAAAGACTTAACACCAACAAAAACGAGTCCTTCAGTCAACATGATAAATGTCTCCCAAACCAGTCAACAGTCCGATTCCTCAGATCCAGAATCCGACAGTATCAGTCAAATTGAAAATGCTTTCAAAAATCTCGAAGTCAAATGAATCACCAACAAAACTCGAGTCAATCCTACCAGTCTTACAAAAAACTGGTATCCAAGGCCAACACCTCCTGACATGCAATTTGAAGAGAGAATGTTCCAAAACCAATTCGCAGTTTCTGCAGACAAGCTTTATGAATGGAACATAGATGGTCTGTCAGAACAAGAATTGTTAAACAAGCTCCAACATATGTCAATGGTGGCCAACACCTACTCCACTACTCATAATCTTAGTCAAACTCAAATCCTTGATCTCCTAGTCACTGGTTTCACCGGCATTCTCCTATCTTGGTGGGAAAAACATCTCACTCCTGATTCCAAACAAGCCATCCGACAGGCAGTCAAACAGGATGAAGATGGACTACCAATCTTCGATGAAACCATCGGTCAAGGTATTCCAGACCCCATTAACACACTCCTATTCACAATCATAGAGCATTTCATAGGTACTCCTAGTAACATCACTTCCAGAATCCATGACCAACTCAGTAATCTTCGCTGTCCAACTCTTAGTGATTTCAGATGGTATAAAGATGTCTTTATATCCAGAGTCATGCTCCGTGAAGACAGTAATCAGCCTTTCTGGAAAGAAAAGTTCATTAATGGTCTTCCAAATTTATTTGCACACAAAATCAGACAAGTCCTCAGTAATGAGAACAATGTCATTCCATACGACAGTCTCACCTACGGTAACATTATCAATACAATTCAACAAGAAGGTTTAAAAATGTGTATTGATATGAAAATCAGTAAACAAGTCAATAGTGACAGGAAAATAGCTAAATACGAAATGGGTAATTTCTGTGAACAATACGGTCTACCTCCAATAGCCCCCTCCAGAAATACCAAATCCAGAGAAAAATACTCTAGTCACAAAAGACACCACAAAAGATACGAGAAAGTTAAACCTGCCAATGATGTTTTCTACTCCAAACCGAGGTCAAAACGACAATGGAAGAAAAATACTAAACCAAGTCAAAAATACCAAAACAAAGACAAAAGTAACATTACTTGTTTTAAATGCCAGAAAAAAGGTCACTATGCCAAAGATTGCAGAGTCAAGAAAACCATCAGTCAGTTAAAAATTTCAGAACAAGAAAAAGAAGAACTTCTCAAAATCCTACAGATTAGAGAAACTAGTGACGACAACCTAGAGTCAAACCTTGAGTCAGATACAGAGTCGACCTCTGATAAATCAAGTTCTAGTTCTCCTGACATCAATTTTGGTTGTAAAGACACTTGCTGTAAATCAGTGAATGTTCTTACAAAACAAGAAGAACAGGAAAAGCTTTTAATTGATCTTATCAGTAAACTAGAAAACCCAGAACTCAAAACAGAGTATCTAAAGAAGTTAAAGAAAGTCATGCTCCAGTCAGAAGATACCCAGCCTAAGACTCCACAGACTAAAATCTGTCTTAACACTACATTAGAAAAATTCAGTAAAAGAAAAGATAAGTTACCAACACTCCAAGATCTCCATTCTGAAGTCAACCACCTCAAAACAGAAGTCAGAATTCTCAAACAACAGAATCAAGAGTTAAAAACAGGTCAACATCTAATCATTCAAGATTTAGAGACATTCAAGTTAAAACTTCCTCAGAAAACACCAACTGAAGAAGAGAGAAATAGTTATGAAAAGGTCTTATCCTACCTTGAACGAATTCAACTTCGTAAATGGTATTCCAGGATAACCATAGTCATCCTTGATTTCAAACTTGAAATCCGAGCCTTAATCGATTCTGGTGCAGACCTAAATTGCATCCAGGAAGGATTAATCCCTACCCAATTCTATTCAAAAACCAAAGAGTCTCTCAAGTCAGCCAATGGTAGTAAAATGGAAATTAATTATGAAGTTTCCAAAGCTCATATCTGCCAGAGTCAAGTCTGTTTTAAAAATTCATTCGTTTTAGTCAAAAATCTAACAGATCAACTCATCTTAGGTCTTCCTTTCATTGCTCTGTTGTATCCTTTCACAACAGAAAACGATGGAATTACAACCTATCCAATGGGTGAAAAAGTCAAGTTCAAATTCCTTAGTCATCCAGAACTTAAAGAGATTCACGCCTTGCAGGAAGATTCTATCTCCAAGTCAGTCAGTCTTCTTAATAGCAAAACCAGACAGATTAGTCATCTTCAGTCAGAAATTAAGATCAAAAGAATCGAGGAACAATTGCTCCATAGTCACTTTAAACAAAAGCTCCTTTCATTTGAAGAACAACTCAGAACTGAAGTATGTTCTGATCTTCCCAATGCTTTCTGGGATAGAAAGAAACATACAGTCAAACTTCCCTACATCAAAGAATTTGATGAAAGAACAATTCCTACCAAAGCTCGTCCCATTCAAATGAGTCATGAACTCATGGAATTCTGTAAACAAGAAATTACAGATTTAGTCAACAAAGGTATTATTAGAAAAAGTAAATCTCCTTGGTCTTGTGCAGCCTTTTACGTCCAGAAAAATGCTGAGATAGAAAGAGGAGCCCCCAGGTTAGTCATTAATTATAAACCTCTCAACAATGTCTTAGAATGGATTAGATACCCCATTCCCAATAAAAAAGACCTCATTAGCAGACTTAGTCAAGCAGTTATCTTCTCCAAATTCGATATGAAGAGTGAATTTTGGCAAATTCAACTTCATGAACAAGACAAGTACAAGACAGCATTTGTCACACCCTTTGGTCACTACGAATGGAATGTTATGCCATTTGGCCTAAAGAATGCTCCAAGTGAATTCCAGAACATTATGAATGAAATATTTAATCCCTTCAGCCATTTTTCGATTGTTTATATTGATGATGTCCTCATATTTTCTAATTCCTTAGAAGAACATTGGAAACATCTTAAGTCATTCTTTCATGCAGTCAAAACTAATGGTTTAGTTGTTTCAGCTCCGAAGATTAAGCTGTTTCAAACCAAAGTCAGATTTCTTGGATACCATATCCACCAGTCAACAGTTGTCCCCATAAGCAGAGTCATCCAGTTTGCAGAAAAATTCCCAGATAAAATCCTAGATAAAACCCAGCTACAGAGGTTCCTAGGATCATTAAATTATGTTGCAGAATTCTATCAAAATCTTCGAGTCAAATGCAAACCTTTATTTGATCGACTCCAGAATAATCCCCCTCCCTGGACCGATAATCATACTTCCATAGTCAAAGAAATCAAGACATTTGTCAAAACTCTCCCATGTCTTGGCATTCCCACAGTCAACTCTTTCAAAATAATAGAAACAGACGCCTCCGAACTTGGTTACGGCGGCATCCTCAAACAAAGAGTCAACAAATCCGATCCTGAACAAATTGTTCGTTTTCATTCAGGAACATGGAATCATGCACAAAGTAATTATAGTACTATTAAGAAAGAAATATTATCTATTGTATTATGCATCTCAAAATTTCAAGATGATTTGCTTAATCAAAAGTTTTTAGTCAGAGTAGACTGCAAATCTGCAAAACATGTTTTAGAAAAGGATGTTCAAAATATTGCATCAAAATAGATTTTTGCACGATGGCAAGCTATACTTAGTATTTTTGATTTTGAAATTGAATACATCAAAGGTAGTCAAAATTCAATCCCTGATTTCCTAACCAGAGAATTTTTACAGGGAAAGCAAGATGGGATCTAGGTATCCCCTGAGATCATCAGCCAAACAGGAACCAACCCCATCCCAAAAACCAGTCAAAACAGAATCACCTTCTCAAGGTTTAGTACCTTACAGCCATTCACCAGTTTCTATTTGAAACAGATTCACAACTATTGGGCAAACCCGACCCAATTATCAATCAGCATTAGTTACTCAGTTTGATCCTTTCCAGTCAAACACCCAGTTACAGCCTTCCGGCCAACCATCAGTTACTTTCCCAAAGTCATCACCATACTTCCCGAAAACTCCCAGTCACCCATTGTTTTACATTGAAGATTGCCTTAGTCATATTAAGAACCCGGGTCAGTTAGCCAAAGCTTACTTTCCCCCTGGATTTCACTATGCCCCAATGCACCCTAGTAAAACACTTACATATTTCAGAGATATCTTATTCTCTACACAGTCAATCGCCATCAAGCCCATTTATGACAAGAGTAACCAGCCAAAACTCCTTTATCATTCCATCTACATTCTCAGAGTAATTACCCAGGAACAATGGGACAGTCAACCATGGAAGCCCAAGACCCTTTCAGAAGGAGTAGTATACAATTACTACGACTACATAGAAGCGTGGTTCAAAATCTTCCTTCACCAGAATGAAGAATTCAGCCACTCGTGGTTCATATGCTTTGACAGTAAATTCAAAAGTCAGCTCCCACTATGGTTCCAGAAATGGTGGGCAATGTTTGGCCTAACATGGGAACTCCTCCCTGTTGAGCTTCAGAATTCAGTCAAATATTTCTCCACTCGATACAGGCCCAGTCAGCAGAATGCAAGATTTCCACAGTTATTATTATTTGTTTCAAAATACAAAACGCCATGGATTATGAAATGGCAGTTTACAGTCAACTCAGGAGTCCTTAGTCGGCTCATTTCAGTCAAGTGGTGGGATAAATTCAATCACCAACGAATTATTTCCCAAGTCAATGATGAATTTCCAACCATTCAGCAAGACAAAGTCAAGCCAGTAACTCCACAGTCATCTTCCTCCTCTCTCAGCATAGAAGGAAAGTCAAAAGCAGAATTGAAAGAAATGGCAAGTCAATTACTTCTCCTAGCCAACCAGAAGGATGAAGAAAACAAAGTCAACAAGGAAGAAGACTCAGCCTCTTCCTCAGCAGCGGTAACACCAGCACCCAGTCTAGTAAAACCTCTTCGATGGGCGGATTACCCAGAAGAGGATGAAGATCGCCAAAGTGACCGCCAAGATTATCAGAATTTTCAGGATGCCCAAGATCCTTATGCCGACATAGATCCTTTCGACATGACCGGCTAAAGAAAGCAGTCAAAAGCATGCAACTCTACAGTCACCAGACAAGTTACTATTCACCAACAGTAAAAGTTCCAAACAAGTCACTATTCATGAACAGTTGTCACCGCAATTTCCGCATCTTTCGGTAAACAATAATGCAGTCTCTCCCCTCAGACTTCTATATAAGAAGATCCTCAGTCATTCAGCAAGGCAGGCATAATTTTACAGTTAGTCCTGAAGCCCTAAACCTTCAGCCCAATCTGCCTCATATTCGAGATTAAAAGATAGTTTTAGCATACTTGAGACATCAAAATTATTGTGATGTTCATGTATCCTATCTCTTTCGATATATCTCTCTATCCCCAGTAACCATTTGTACCAAAAGTAAGAACTGGTTTCCAGTTTCAATACCAAAAGTAAGAACTGGTTTCCAGTTTCAATAAACTTCAGTTTCAGAATTGTGTTATTTTCAAGAAATCTATTTTATCAACTGCTTCAGCATTATTTTCATAAACTTTCAGTTATTTTATTATCTTTCTTCCGCATGCATTCACTCTTGTGCCTATATGAATTGTGTTATTTTCAAGAAATCTATTTTATCAACTGCTTCAGCATTATTTTCATAAACTTTCAGTTATTTTATTATCTTTCTTCCGCATGCATTCACTCTTGTGCCTATATGGTATATATATATATATATATATATATATATATATATATACAGAATGAAAACTAATATGTAATCAATGTGAAAACAACAAAATAAAAGGCCTAAAAGGTAAAAGCAAACCTGTTAGCGGTCAGCTTTAGAGCTTGTTGTTGAATGTCAAGTTGCTGAACTTTGAGACCAGATGCAGCCTTCATCCATTTCTTCACATTTCTCCTCCTTTCAACTAGGTCTTTTAACAACTGCAAAGTAATGGAAAAAGTTATTACATACCTGTACCTAATTTCTTCAAAGAAAGAAAATGGGAACAAGGATATGAGGCATACAAGCCCACATTTTACCAGACATGTTATTCCGAAACTATCTGCTTGAGTTAAAGTGTACAGTGTCAATAAATAAAAGCTCATTATTATGAATGATATTATACCTTAGGTAGAAGTCCAGGTTTTTTGGCAGATGGTAAACGAGGAGCAAGTCCTTCCTCAAATCTTTCTACTGTTGTGAAGCATATATTGTATTCTTGTAAAATTAAATTAGTTTTAATGCTAAAAAAAATATGTTAAATCTATCACCTCTACATCAGGGAGAAGAAACAAATTAAAAGCACGCAGAAAAACAATGGTAATCTGAGAAAACTTAAGTAATATCAAAAGTGCTAATGTGACAAACCTGAATAATAGATGGGTAAAGACTATCGAAGTCCAGAAGTAAGATATACTTGTCATATAGACCTTTTTTTGGCTCCAAGACCAATCCACCAGTATTGGCAGGGCCTTTCTTGGCTTTTCAACAATTATTCTTTGCATCCCTATCAATATTATCATCATTTACATCCAATTCATCAGAATTTCCCTCAGCATCATCGTTGTTTAACCTCCGTTTTGTTAATTTTTTTTCCTTAAAATGAGGAATCTTGTCTGAAAGAATATACTTCCTTGCGTGGAAAGCATGCAGTAAAAGGTATTCTACTCTTTGTGCCCTAGCACCCTGAAAAGCAAAGATTAGATTCAGATCATATATACGTTTTAGGTGGTGTCCATTATCAGAATTGCAAAGATAATCATAAAACCGATAAGAATCAGAGGACTTGCTTGTAGAGTTTTTCCCCACAGATTACCACTGATCTTAGTCAGCGTGTGAGGGGTAGAACACTAAAATGAAACATGAGTTCCAGTTTAAGTGAGTCAAAGAGATGCCTGGGGTAGTTCAGTTGGTTAAAGTCAATAGCGTTATTCCCCAACCCCACGAGATAATCCATAGAGGGTTAGCATAAATCAATTAAGTCTTTGCTAGACTATTAATTCATATCATAAATGAAAATAGGTGAACTCAACTTTCGAACAGAAGACTAATGTCAAGAAATAAAGACCAAAAAATTCAAGAAAGCATAGGTTAAGAGGTTTATTAATCACTGCCCCTTCAGCTAACTATTTACGCATATGATAAGTATACGACCTAACAGGAGAATATAACGACACTAATGGTAGTCTAGCATAAAACAGCATTAGCTGCAATACTAAAACTACTTTTTCATGTACCCATTCCATGAGGAATTCTGATTTTTGGAACATTCTAGGAATATCATGTGGCATGATCTCCTTTCGCTCTTTTTTCAGCTGAGTCTTTGTAAGTTGTGTCAAAGAATAGCTAACATGGAAAAAAAAACACATTGCAAATTATGAGATTCTGAGAAACTACAGAAATCACCATTACCGCTTGTATTTACATACCTCTCTTAATAAATCACGAGAACACAAGTATGTATCACACAAAAGGCAACCAGAAATACATGACATTATCCTTAGACTTGCTCAAGATCCAAAAATGGTACTTCGTTTTGTAAACTTAGGCATCACAGATCGTTTGAGGTGGCCTATTTTGGAGCACATGCTGCTTGATACTAGGCAAGCCTGGAAATATTAAACGACTTAATTTTCATGATAGAAAGCAGAGGAGTTGATACCATTATGAAAAAGTGACTTTTTCCTTTCTTTAATTTTTGGGAGGAGGTTAACTGTTATCCATGCAATTTGAATTTTAACTCTGGGAGATGGTCACATGCATATGTGATGGTACATAATTTGAATTTTAAAACAAGGACCAGCATCAAGAGTAAAATTTACAGTTACGAGAAATGAGCATTAGAAACAATGGAAAGTCATGAAATGTGCAGGGGAATGATATAGCTACGGAAAACTACTTGGAGAATGTGGATTTCCTTTTTTCAAAACTTGAACATCAAAACCAAATCTTTTTAAACATGCCAGCCTTTTGTTTGAATTTAATGCAACAGACAAGATATGTTGCACCAACATGTCATATAACTGATCAGCAACTGCATTTAGCCAGCAGTCAAGATTCCTTTTAGTTTGCCTCTAGATGAAAATGGATGCAGCCAAGTCTAATCTTATCAATCACATTTGGTAGAATAGAATGATAGTTTCACTATTGTCTCCTTTATCTTGCTTACATACTTATTGCTTAATACTTATAAATAGTTTAAAAAGAAAGTCAAAGTAAAAGTATTCCAACCTGTGCTCTGTGGAGAAAGACATTCAGGTCATGGCCAGATATGTTATGTCCAACAAGAACATCACTATCCAACTTATAAAATTCAATCATCAAACGGTTAGGAAAGCCCTTTCACTGCAAAGAAAAGTTCAGATATACTTAAGTTCAATTGCAGAACCAAATACAGCTTGTACAAATAAATAAATAAAAATATTTGCTATTTTTCTAGACTAAACAAAGAAAAGAATTGACTGAGAATCATATATGAGAGTAAAACCCACGTGCTTTCTACGCTTAAAACAGTCGATCCAGCTTTAGAGTTCGTCTCTGTAGCCTCTTTAGTGAACCCCGTTGGAAATATGCCCCCAACAAGCTTACAGACAACTGTTAAATGGCTCAGCATACCAGATCTCTTGCATTATGAGGCCAACATAGGAGTGTCGATCTAAAAGCCAAAAATGCAGTGTGAGTATATCGGAACACATTTCTTATGTGCTTAAGAAAGAATATTAGCAGTTATACTATTAGAATTTATGCCTTCAAATTTTGTTGACACTAGAAGTCCAATACATGGATGAAATTTATCAGATTAAAATGAAAACTAAGAAGACAGAACAAGCGAGGCTTAAAAGATTATAGAACAAACCTTGGCCTTATGACAGCAGATTATGTTACAACCCACTTCGAAAAATTCCCGAAGAACAGTGAAATGACCAAAATGCCCCTAACAGTCAAACAGTTGACTTTTGAATAGTAAAGATTTACGTATTCATTATTGGACTCTATGCGAAGAGCTCGGCGTTACGAGTATGACCGCGGAGACGGAATTGGATTCCGCGATTTTCTGAAGCCGGTACGGACAAAATACGAAGTTGGAGAATTGGGGGACAAGGTGAAATATGTGGCGTGTTTTGGTTGGCTAAGAGGAGAAATATGTTGGGTGGCCCGGTTTGGAGATTGTGGAACAAACCCGATTGAAGCCCAGGTTTCACAGAGGAAACCCAAGTCTCGTAAACCGCCGAAAGCCAACCCTATTGACTCGCTGGCGCCCACACCAATCGGACGAATTGATGCCAGAATCAGGTTCCCCACAACATCGCGATCGTGAATCACCTAGCGGTGCCGTTGGAAACCCCGCGAGACGCCGTCGACGACGCAAAAACCAGCCTCGGCACCATGACGAGCTCGCTGCCGATGTCAAAGCTCCGGCCACCGATAGAGGATGCCGTCACCACCAATCGACTCCTCGCATCCTAGGGAGCATATCCATGAATTTCCAGGTCAAGAGAAGACGTCGTTAGCCGTCGAAGAGAGTGGACGGAAACTGCCACTTTTCGATCCTAATTCCGATCAACTCAGCCGTGGTAAGCTTCGAAAACCATTCCATTCGATTTGTTGGATTGCATAGATGGATTTTGGTATAACATGCATAGAAAATGGTTGAGATTTGAGTAATTTGGAAGTCGCCAGTATCCGCCGCCTTTCAGGGCTTTTTCCGGCCAACTCCGGCGACATTAAGTTATGAAATCTTCATTTTTGAATCCCTGGTGTTCTGTAGATGTGTTTAGATATAAGAATTGCTGATTTTGGTTGAGAATTGAATGAGTTTGAGCTATGGGCTTTTGGCCGGAAAATTTGCAGAAACCGGCAAGGTCACGGCAACGCCGGATTCGGCATGGCGGCGTTGACGTCAGCACCGGCGTGCCACGTGGCTGCTAAGTAAGCGCACAGTCAGCGCCACGTGGTGCCACATGTGTGCAACATTAGCAACACGTGGCTGCCACTTGGAAGCCAGGTCAGCACCACATGGACGCCACACGTCTGCCACATCAGCACCGGAGTGCTGACGTCAGCCGATTGTTGATTGCCAATCAACGCCGTTGACCAGTTGTTGACTGACGTTGACCAAGTTTGACTGCCGAACAATTTTGAGGTTTTCGACGTTCCGGATCCAATGGCGAACTCTGTTTCGCCATCCCGGATACGGTTAAACCGTAATTGAGCAAAACATGGGAATTAGGGTTTTACGACTTTTCAATGGGTTTGTGTATTAATCGATATTCCTTGGGACTGTTAGGTGGTCAGGTTCCTCAGTACTAGCGTAGCCGATCCGCTCAGACAGATGAGGAGGATGATGATGACCGCTCGATGTCACTATGAGTGGACGGGTTTGATTTTAAATGTGTTTTGAGCATGATATGTATATATATATATATATATATATATATATATATATATATATATATATATATATATATATTTTTTTTTTTTTTTTTTATATTCGCTTATATATATGATTATGAAATGGGTTGCTGATGGACGTTATGCATATTGTGATTATGATTAGTACAGATGATGGCACACCTGAGAATTCATTGGGTTCGATTCCCAATGGGTTCTAAGCATACAATATCCGGCATTGGGTTCGTTTTCCCTTGCCTTGACATTCGGACACTGGTGGTTTGATTTCCCAGGTCCTACACACCGCCACTGGTGGTTGGATTCCCCGGGTCTGATTAGATCACGGCCGTAGGTTTATATTGTGAAAATGCACAGGTATGCCTAATGCGATACCTTACTATAGTACTGATGTATGCTCATTATAGTATATGCTTATATTACTTGTTTTCAGACTATGGGGGTTATTATATTGATTTGTAAATGTTTTTCACTGATCGTATTTTCTCTGTCCACTTACTCTTTGTTTTTGCGCTCACATAGGTTCTGATACTGTCAAGCACCACCGAGACGAGCGGCAAGGTTCAGGGTAGCTCCCTTTCATGTTACAAAGAGAAGGAATCTCTTTGGTGTTGTCTTTTTGTCTTTTTGCTTTTGACTTACGAAAAACCTTTTACTTCCACTGTACAGTAGCTCTGATATTGTTTTTGTTGTTGAGATGTCCGGTTACAACCTGTTGGTGTACTCTTTTGCTGATTATTTTGGGTAGTTGTTGTCTCCTTTTGTGGTCAAAGGCTTCGTCACTCTTTAGGTGTGATGGCCGCACCTCCTAGACCCCACTTTCTGGGGCGGGGTGTGTCAATTGGTATCATAGCTCTAAGTTTTCGATTTTTCTGTTGCTTCCGGCATTCAGTGTCATTCTTGGGCTCTTGTGTTTGGTCTGGTTAGAGCTATGCCGCTTCGTCAGTGTGGTGCAAGGGGTGCATGTGGTGCACGTGGGAGAGGGGAGGCACAGGGTGCCAATAACCCCAAGTATGCAGCAGTAACTGATTTACTTACTGCTGTGACGGAGAATGTCGCACAGATCAACCTAGGCTAGGATGGGGGACCCACTCTACCTGAGCTGGCCAATGGGATGATGGCTTAGGAGCTGAATGGCTTTGTTCATGATGATGTGGGCGAGTCCAGGTGTGACAGAATGGAAATTGTATTACTGATTGTGAATCGTCCGCCAGAGCCGATGATAGAGGTGGTACACTCTTTCTTTTTTGTGGAGGCCGCAGGATGGTAGCTAACTATGCTGGAATACTGCCCTGAAGTACGGTAACCTTGGAACTATTTATGAGCATATTTGGTGACAAGTTCTACAGCCATGATCGTCGTTGGAGGAAGATGTCTGAGTTCTTACCTTCCTCCAGGGAGAACTGACTGTTGGGGGAAAAGCAGAAACAGTCCTTTAAGGGGACGTCACAGAGTCGTGTATGTTCTAGTTCAGCTTTTAGTTCAAGCGGAGGACCTTCTAGGAACTCTCGATACTCTGGTGCTCGGTGAGCTGCTGCTTGGTCTGGGTTTTAGAATGGAGATGACTAGAGTCGTTGATAACAAAGTGTCCCTTTACACCTAGTGAAGTGAGGGAGACTACTAGAGGTAACTTGGGTCCTTAGCAGGAGCGAGGCACTGGTAGCAATACTAGTGGACTAATTTGGACTTTGGGCCAATTCAGATTGGAACAGCCGAGAGTGTAGGCTAGGGTAGCCGTACTGGGCATAGAAATCGAGATTGTGAAGACCGAGACGGAGGTCATGTACAAGGGCGAATCTTCACCATGAATGGGTTGGATGCTCATCTGAAGGCCGATGTAAATGCTGGCATGTTGTTTATCTTGGTGGTTTGGTTGAAGTCTTAATTTTCTCGGGTGTTACAAGTACTATAGGTTGTGTTAAAGGTTCGTTGTGAGTTACAAGCGAACTCTACCCCTTAGGCTGTCGTAGTCCGAGGGATGTATAGGAGTAAGTGGGTAATACATGGGATTGCCCTGCGTTTGTTGCCGACACGCGTTACTGAGGCTCGGTCAAGTGGTGCACCAGAGCATAAGGAATGGGGATCACGTTTTCATAATGGACCTTCAACCACCCATATGCATTCACTTCAAGCACTGCAAGTGTATGCGCATGATGACCATGTGGTGAAGATAAATCCCCTGATTTGTGACCCACTAGGTACAGCCTTTGATGGTGATTGCAACCACATGTTTTATCCTCAGTAGCTTGCTGCAAAAGCGGAAGTGTTGGAGTGGTTTCCAGTGGAGTAGTAGTCTCTGACTGTCCCAGTGGGAAACCGAATGTCTTCTAAGTAGTTAATGTTTTATTGTTGTTGTTTAAGATGAATGATCACTCACATTTATACTCTGTTTATACAACCCAATTCTATATTCTTGATAGTTTTTTTAGCACAAACTGGTTGCATTTAACCCATTTTGTGCAAGTGTGCAGGAATATTCAACATAAGGGAAGTTTCAAATTAAAACTGCAGTTTTCGCACAATGGTGTGACAATATCGGATATAAAATGGACCATAGGAAGAATCAGATAATGTGGCTTATCTTGCTAGAAAGATACAGATGTTACCTAACTGTAGCATTTTACGGTTTGCTAATCCAAGCCCTAAGGTGCAAGTTATGCCCATTTTTACTGAGGAATGTTCGGTTCGCGTGATAAACATAGCCCATGTTCGGAGACCCAAGTTCATGGCCCAAATTTACTCCGAAAATTGGCAAACAACTTCTGGTATTTCAAGCCCAACCAACCCATTTTGTTTGATGGAAACAATGGCATCTTTTGGAAGTTAGATGAGAAAATAAAATGGAGATAATTAGATGAAGATGGTTAGATGAAGGAGTTCGGTAAAATAAGCATTGCCATCTACTTCAACTTTCATACCCTATATAAAGAAGGCTTAGGACCTCTCATCAAACACAATTTTTAGAAGGAGGGAGATACCAATTCGTTCATATCTCCAAACACTTGAGAAGAGATAAAACACAAAGAGAGGGAGCTTGAGCTTGAAAAGAGGAGCATTCCATCACATCATCATAGCTTTCCACATACGGTGACTTCCTTCAATTATGCTTGTTGTATCATATCAATTGAAGATGCTTACTTGCACTATGGCTAGCTAATTTCATATCTAGGATTTCGACGTAGCCTATACATAAAGGTTCTATGCCTTAAATAACAAGTTTATATCAATTCAAGTTTCTAATTTCATTCGTTGATCTTCATGTTATTATGCATTCATTTATTGATTGATCACCTTTAATTGACTTGCATATGTGAGATAAGGTTAGGCCACAAACAATGGGTAATCTTATATCGCTCTAGTGAATGAATGAGAAAATGTTGAAGCACAAAAAATGCCTAAACACTCTTGGTTCTCAAAAGTTCTTCTTGTACTCATTGAGTTCTTATTTGCAACTTAAGAAAACTTAAGAAAAAATGATACTAGGGAGTAATATAAGAAAACTTAAGAAAAAATGATACTAGGGAGTAATATAAGAAAACTTAAGAATGACCACAAAAAATGGCTTCTCATACACTAGAGAAGAACGAATCTTAGAAACTAAATTGAATCTTTATCTTAAGTTATTTAAAAGCATAGAATTGTATTGTTATGGTGAAATCGAAATTCTAGTCTTTCTTCCATTAATTCCTCAATCTTGTCTCTTCTCTCTCATTTCTTTGATTACTCTTGGACACTTGGCATTCAGATTTCTGTTTAATTTCATTTTGCACGTGTTCACATCACAACCAACAAACAAGTTTCTTTTTATAGTATACTATTTTTAGTAGATGCATAAGTAATAAGTTGTATTTAGATTAACTCTATAATTCCTCGTGGGATCGACCTTGTATTTGCATATCTGTACTACAATACGACTCGTGCACTTGCAAGTATTAAATAAACACACCAATGAAGCTCAGAGAGAGTGGAGGCCCTATGGTATAGCTGAATTTTGACTCGAGGGTGAAGGAATTGTTGAGTAAGTTTGTGTTGGATGTGTGGCTCTTATGGTTTAGAAATCTGAAACACGAAGACGGTGCAGGACGTACTAGTGGGAAAAGGGTTACCTCTTTCGTGGGATTGACGGTGCTTGTGGTTAGTTACGGATGTAGAACCCATGTTCCGAGTACCTTATCGAGTGATGTTTGCCAAAGAGTTAGGGAGTTGAAGATCCAATTGCAGGAGTTTGCTGACAAAGGTGGTATATTGACCAGTGTGTCTCTTTGCGGCATACCGGTCTTGGTTGTGAAGAAGGATGGAAGCACACGTATGCGCATTGATGAACGACGGCTGAAAGGAGAGACGGTGAAGATCTAGTATTGCTCGCCTAGTATGGATGATCCTTGTGATCAATAGGCACGATGTGTGTACGCTCCACAGGGATCTCTGTTGTATACCATTAGCCCCGCATGTGACCTGATGACGTGTCCAAAACTATTTTCGAACTCGGAGGGGACACTACAAGTTCTTGGAATTTCTTCAGGTAAACTAATGCCCTTGCGGCATTCTTGGAGCTGGTTAACAAGAATTTTCTGTCATGCGGATTGGGGTACCTTTAGTTTGCGTTGATGATCTCCTTGTCATTTCTCGGAGGGTATTAGAGCATAAGAGACATGTAAGAGTCGTTTTTGGAAGGCTAACGGTTGTGCAGTGGTACGTTAATTTCATAATAGTGAGTTCTAGTCGGACCAGTGAGTTTTCTTGGTCATTTAATAATCTAAACATTGGGTCCTAGTGAGTCCATGGAAGATTAAGGTCCGTTGGGACCTAAGTCGTAGTCGATATACTTATGAAGCCTGCTCATTCATTATCCGTGGAGATAGTGGTACAGCGAAGCAACTTGTGGGAGCTTCCAAGTATCGAATTGTAGACATGCATGGGGTCCCGGTGGCCACTAAAGTCGATCATGACGCGATATTCCAGTGAAGGTTGTAGTGAGCTTCTAAAATTGCAATGTGCCTTTAGTTGCACAATACGACGTTTCGTCTTCGGGTTGGTGGACAATCGAAGTAGACTGTCCAAATCCAGGGGAACTTGCTGAGGACGTCAACAGTGCAAATCGGGCATCGTTGGGACACATGTTTGTTGTGTGGGACTACGCATAGGATAACAATTGCCACTCCGGTATCAGAATTTCATCTTTGAGGCCTATACGGTAAACCATTCCAGACTCAGTTATGTTGCTCAGATGTAGGAGAAAAATCTTTGAAGAGGCTGACAAGGTCGATATGATGCTTAAGCAAGTTCAGTTGGTGAATAAGAAACTGTTGGGTGCTTAGGATCGATGGAGGGAGATCATTGGCCGCCATTCGAAGGAAACAAGTGTATTAAGTGGGCGACTATGTGTTTTCGCAAGTTGCCTCCTTGCGAGAGGAGTTGTTGGGTTCGGGAAGCGAGAAAGGCCCAATCCTCGATATTTGGATCTTAAGTGGGTATGTGGGGGATTGTTGCGATGGAATTTCGGGTGGGCCTACCATTGAAATGGTGGTGAGTGCGCGACATACTTCAAGTTTTGATATTTTGGAGGTATGTGCCCAACCTGTCATGTATTTTGAAGGGCTCTGTCACCTGAGATGGTGTGGGGAGTAGAGGAAATGATAATTACGCAACCCAATGCCATGGAGAAGGTATACTCCGCTTTGTAGTGGTGAAAAGGTGTACCCTAGGTGTGGGCACCTAGAGAGCTTGAGTATATTGTGGTTATGGAGACGATTTGCATGTCAAATTTGTTGGAATAGGTTAGCACTGTTCCAACAGGATTGATCTATGAGGGTAATGCAAACGGAGACCTCAATCTCTTTGTCAATGGTTATAGCTCAAAGTTAAGGTAGAGGTGAGTATTGAATTTCCTCAGTTGCTGCGAGGTGACAAGTTTGAGTTGAGTTGGATGAGAATTTTTAAGAGCTTTCCTATTACTGCTCTATGATGACAAGAAAACAGGATAGGATGTGATTTGGTATTAGTCAGGTCCTCAGTATGAAATCAGAGTTGCGCAGTGGAAGCGTGGAAACCCAGTATGCCTCGTGAATTTAAAGGATTAGTTTCTGCGTAATCGAACATTCCTATGGTACAAGTATTGTGGAGCAACCACGGTGTGGCAGAGATCACTCGAGAGATAGAGTACGTGCGGAAGGAGTACCCGCACCTATTTTAGGTATGTACTTCCTCACCGGGTTGTCTTGCATTTCGAGGACTAAATTCTTGTAAGGGGGGGTAGATTGTTACAACCCGTTTTCAAAAAATTCTCGAAGAACAGTGAAATGACCAAAATGCCCCTAACGGTCAAATAGTTGACTTTTGAATAGTAAAGATTTACGTATTCATTATTGGACTCTATGCGAAGAGTTGGATTCTGAGATTTAATGAAGCCATTAGAGACAAAATACGAAGTTGGAGAATCGGAGGACAAGGTGAAATAGGTGGCGTGTTTTGGTTGGATAAGGGGAGAAATATGTTGGGGTGGCCGGTTTGGAGATTGTGGAAAAAACCCGATTGAAGCCCAAGTTTCACAGAGGAAACCCAAGTCGCGTAAACCACCGGAAATCAACCCAGTTGACTCGCCGGTGCCCACACCGATCGGACGAATTGACGCCAGAATCAGGTTCCTCACAACATCGCGATCATGAATTAGCCAGCGGTGGCGTTGGAACCCCCGCGAGACGCCGTCGGTGTCACAAAAACCAGCCGCGGCACCGTGAAGAGCTTGCCGCCGATTTCAAAGCTCCGGCCACCGATTGAGGATGCCGTCACCACCAATGGACTCCTCGCATCCCAAGGAGCATATCCATGAATTTCCAGCTCAGGAGACGACGTCGTTAGCCACCGATGAGAGTGGACGGAAACCGCCACTTTCCGATCCTAATTCCGACCAACTCCGGCCGTGGTAAGCTTCAAAAACCATTCCATTGAATTTGTTAAATTGCGTAGATGGATTTTGGTATAACATGTATAGAGAATGGTTGAGATTTGAGTAATTTGGAAGTCGCCGGAATCGGCCGCCTTTCAAGGCTTTTTCGGCCAACTTCGACGACATTAAGTTATGAAATCTTCATTTTTGAATCCCTGGTGTTCTGTAGATGTGTTTACATATAAGAATTGCTGATTTTGGTTGAGTATTGAACGAGTTTGAGCTATGGGGGTTTTGGCCGGAAAATTTGCAGAAACCGACGAGGTCACGGCAACGCCGCCCTAACGTCAGCACCGGCGTGCAACATGGCTGCAAAGTAAGCACACAGTCAGCGCCACGTGGTGCCACATGTGTGCCATGTTAGGAACACGTGGCTGCCACTTGGAAGTCAGGTCAGCACCACGTGGACGCCACGCGTCTGCCACATCAATGCCGAGTTAGCTGATGATGACCGCTCGGTGTCATTGTCAGATTGCTCAAATGCATATTTCCTCTGTGATATGCTCATACTAGAAAGAACAAATAATTAGAGAGCATGGAAGTGCTATGCAGACTGATCAAACTTCAGATATATAATTTAACCAATGCACAGTTGAAATATCTCAATGATTGTATATCTTTAAACCCTGACCGGTGCCATGCTAAAAGTTGATACATTCAGATCTGATAACTTAATTTTGATCTCACTTCTGAAATCTGAAATCGCTTCCTGAGAGTGGGAAAGACAAAAGCATCAACAGAATAAAAAGAAAATCAATGGCTATTCCCAGAAGATTTAAAATGTATGTATGTTCAAGCCTCTACAAAAAGAAACACCTACACTCAGCTTTTTACAGAAATCTGTGGGTGAAATCCTCAACTCTTCGACATCCTTTTCAAGCTTCATGATTTCATCACTGTCAAAATACAGAACTATTTGGAACTGCATGGACATCTCTGCATGTTCTTTACAACCACACAACAACTCTGGTATGTATCTTCTGCTTTAACCTATATTATACGAATACAACTATGAATAGTGCTACACAATCAAACATGGAAACTAAGACCTACACTTCAGAAAGTTTGGTCCTAGAATGCTGCACTGGGTTCTTTGAGATGCATATTGCACTCGTGTTATCACAGTAAATGAGGAACTGGTCATGTATTATCCCATAGTCACAAAGCATTTGTTTCATCTAAAGCAATTGCGTGCAACAACTACCAGCCGCCATGTACTCAGCCTCGGCAGTGGATAATGAGACCGTATTTTGCTTCTTACTATACCAACAAACCATGTTATTTCCTAAATATAAGACGCCACTGGAAGTACTTTTCCTGTCATCACTACAACCAGCCCAGTCAGCATCACTATACCCAACAAGATCAGTATTGGTATCAAAAGTATACCAAATACCATATGACAATGTCCCACTAATGTACTTAATGATCCTTTTGACTGCATGAAGATGAGATTCTCTAGGATTGCTTTCGAATCAAGCACAAACTCCAACTGAAAAAGAGATGTCTGGTCTACTAGCAGTGAGATATAGTAAACTGCCTATCATGCTTCTGTAAAGTGACTGGTCAACACTTTTTCCCTTTTTATCACTAGACAACTTAGTGGATTTGCTCATGGGAGTCCTAGCGGGTTTGATAGATGAAAAACCAAATTTGTTCACAAGATTTGCAGCATACTTAGATTGTGAAATGAAGAGACCGGTCTCTTCTTGCTTAACTTGTAAACCTAGGAAGTAGTTCAATTCACCAATGAGACTCATCTCAAATTCACTCGTCATAATCTTTATGAATTGTTGAGCTTGGGATTCGGACGTGGAACCAACAACAATGTCATCAACATAAATTTGTGCAACAACCACATCATTCTTAGTCCGCTTGATGAACAAGGTTTTATCAACCGAACCACGTGTATAGCCATTTGACAGAAGATGACCAGACAACCTATCATACCAAGCTCTAGGAGCTTGCTTCAAACCATACAATGCCTTTTTCAATTTATAAACACCATTGGACATATGAGGATCCTCAACGCCTTTAGGTTGTTCATCAAACACATCTTTATTCAAGTAACCATTTACAAAAGCCGTCTTGACATCCATTTGGTACAACTTGAACTTAAGATGACAAGCAATAGCACACAATAATCGGACCAACTCAAGTCTAGCTACGGGTGCAGATGTTTCCTCAAAGTCAATTCCATCAACTTGAGAGTACCCTTGAGCAAAGTGTCTAGCCTTGTTCCTCACTATGTTACCACTCTCATCACTCTTATTCTTGAAAATTCACTTAGTGCCGATAACATAGGAGGTGACTGGTCACTTGACCAGTGTCCAAACTTGATTCCTTTCAAACTGATTTAGCTCCTCTTGCATGGCAAGCACCCATTCTTCATGGATGAGAGCTTCTTTAATGTTCTTGGGTTCTATTGTGCAAACATAGCACACATGTGCTATTTCACTTTGGATTTGACCTCTAATCCTCACACCTTCTTTTATTTACCCAATTATGTTCTGTTCAAGATGTCTAGTCACTACCCAGTTTAGCTTTTTCTTAAGTGGTTGACTAGACTCTTTGGAATCATCAGACTCAAAACCAGATGACTGGCCATCTTGTACCGTCTGAGTCTCACTAGTCAACTCAGTGACCTTCTCAGGAAATAACCCATCATCATCTATGGCTTGGTCAACTGACGCATCAAGATCATCAATTGTAACATTTATGGACTCCATGATGGTGTTGGTTCTAAGGTTGAAAACCCTATAAGCACGACTGGTCATTGAGTACCCAAGAAAGATGCCTTCATCACTCTTGGGATCAAACTTAGCAATGTGTTCCCTATCTCTCAAAATATAGCAAGTGCTGCAAAAAAACTCTCAGATGACTGATCATCGGCTTTTTTCTTTCCAAAGTTCATAGGCTGTCTGGTCAATGCCTAGTCTCAAGTAGACTCGATTGGAAAGATAACAAGCAGTGTTAATGGCCTCAGCCCATAAATTCTTGGCAAGATTTTTGGTATTTAGCATCACTCTAGCCATCTCAATCAAGACTCTATTTTCCCTCTCAACAATCCCGTTTTGTTGAGGAGTACTTGGAGCCGAAAACTCATGCTTTAGACCCATGCTAGCACAAAAATCAGCAAACATTGAATTCTCAAATTCAGTACCATGATCAGTCCTAATTCTGACAACAGAAAGATGACCAGTCATCGCCTCATTCTGAATTTATTTGAGAACTGTCACAAAATTTTGAAAAGCTTCAGACTTTTCTCTCAAGAAAGACACCCAAGTAAACCTAGTGAAATCATCAACAATCACAAGAATGTATTTCTTACCGCCAACAGACACGGTTAGAACTGGACCTACAAGATCCATGTGAATGAGATCAAGAGGATGACTAGTTCCAATATCTTTGACTCTCTTGTGTGCAACTCGTGACTGTTTGCCCAACAAACATGGACCACATATGTGCTTAGAAGACTTATCTAACTTGGGAATACCTCTAACTAGCTGCTTTTTGGATAAGGTGTACAAATCATTGAAGTTCATGTGCCCTAACAATTGATGCCATAAAGCAGTAGTCTTATCTGTCACAGAGTGACAGGTCATCCTGGCAGCCAGAGTTTGACTGTCAAGAATATAACAATTATCATAAGATCTGCCTGTCCTGACTAGATCCTGACCCTTGCTATCAACAATTCTACAACCTTTTGTTGACATACAGACTTTGTTAGCCCACTGATCACACAAGTGTGATACACTAATAAGGTTGGACCTAAGGCCTTCCACATACCTCACATTTTCAAGGAGAGGTAATCCGGGAAGCTGAACACTGCCATGACAGGTCATCTTAGCAGTTTCACCACCCCCAAATTCAACTAAGCCACCACTAAAGTCCTTAAAATTTACAAAGACAGATTTGTCACCAGAGATGTGTTTGGAACAGCCACTTCGATGTACCAACGAGTTGGATCACGCACATTCAAGATAGACAAATCAACAAGACAAGTTTCATTGTTCTTAACCCATTTCTTTTGAGAATTACTTGGTGATGGGGAAGATGACTGAACAAGTTTGGCTATCCTAGTTACTTCAACAAGCAGCAAATCAACTTGTTCTCTGAGTGAATTATTATGACGAGTCAGACTTTTTTTTTCAGCTTATGATACTTGGGCCTAATGTGACCAATCATCCCACAGTGATGACAAGTGGGCACAAACCTGGATCTTGTGGGAGCACTTGTACAGGGGGAAACTTGATGGCTCTTTTTAATCATGCTAACTCTAGGTTTGGGAGGACGAGTGATGACCAGTGACTTCGATGAGTGTGGTTCACTAGCTTTGACAAACCTCGGTCGTGAAGTTGAAGCTATCGACTCTCTAGCATTAAATCCTAGTCATAGTTTTATCAAAATGAATTTTCCCAACATTAAGCATTCTATCAATCTTTGCTGAATCAAGTGATAGGCCATTTACCTTGCAGTGATTTATTGTGACTAGTCAAGTAGACATTAGATTGCTTCAGAGACTCAATTTCTTCTTTCAACTTAAGACTGTTGCTATGCATGAGATTAATTTCATTTTCTGAATTGCACAGTTCATGTCGAAGATCTAGATTTTCCTTTTTGACCTTTTCAAACTCAACATACATCTGTGAATGCAAGACTTCAAATGTAGACTTAGATGACTGGTCATCTGCACTCTCCCTTTCTTTACGCGGATGGCCGGTCTCGTAATCCTGTAAAGCGAGACAGAGTGCAGCCTTTTCCATTCCTAACTCATTCCAACGCTTTTTCAGCTCAATGCTATCAGCATTGATCACACAAGATTCGTCAAACAAGGCATCATACCTTTCACACATCTTTTCATAGGTCTGATTCTCCGGGAGAGCATCATAATCATGAAAAACAGGACAATACATCTCAGGTAACTGGTCATCATCAGTCATGTTTTGTGAACCTGACTCAGATTCTTCACCCACTGAGTTGTGATCAGAAATTCTAGCAACAAAGGCAATCTCATCATCTTCATTATCTGAAGAAGAGTTAGAGTGAAGTGATTCCTCATCCTCACTATCACTCCAAGATGCTTTCAAGGCTTTGTCCTTGCCTTTGTAAGACTTCTTCCTATTGTTAGCACAATCAATAGAAATATGACCAGTCCCACCACAGGTGTAACATTTGACTTGGCTCTTTTTGATTAGACCCAGAGTTCTTTTTCAAATTTCTTTTCACTAGACATTTCACCTTGAGGTTTGAATTTTGACTCTCTAGGGTAACTCGCACTGCCCTTGTGATCCTTTCATCCCTTAAAATTCTTCTAAATCTTTAAACAAACAAGGCCATATAATCATCAACCGAAGATGACTGGTCAAATTTTGAACTCTTGGGTTCAGGATGATCGGTCACGCTCTGTAGTGCAACACCTTTGTCCTTCTTGTGCAGATTTTCTTCCAATTTTAATTCAAGTTCATAAGTCTTCAATTTATCAACAAGTTTAGGAAGCTTTATGTCCGACATGTTTTGACACTCTTTGATTGCGATCTTCTTCGCGGAAAACCTCCTAGGCAACACCCTCAAGATTTTTTGTACAATTGTAAGTTCTAAAATCGGTGACCCTAGACTCATCGCCGCATTGGTGACACTCTCAAGTCTAAGATGGAAATCAGAGAAACTCTCTTAATCAGTCATCCTGAGTTCCTCAAACTTGGAAAGAACCATTTTAAGTTTAAATCTCTAACCTGGTCATCACCCACATGAATGACATGAAATCTATCCCAAGCTTCCTTAGCTGTTGTACAGTGTTGAAGATGTGAATATTGTGCACTGGATACAGCAACAGCTATGGCATTCCTAGCTTTCTTATTTGCATTAGACGCATTGACTTGTACCCGTGTCCTGTCATCTCTTGGAATGTTCACTCTCTCACCGTCAACAATTCTAAACGGGGGATGCCATTCAATTGACAAATACTGGAATGCAAATTCATCATCGCCCCAGGCAGCGTAGTTTGTGCCATCGAAATATGGAGGTGAGTTTACCGAACCGGCTACTCGATCTCTCTCCATGACTTGACCCTCAACCAACCAGTCCCAAGACCTGCTTTAGGCATGTCTAAAGCCCTGCTCTGATTCCAATTGCAAGTTGGCAATGAGGGGGGTAATTTCAATTTAGTCACAACAACACAAACAATTTTCTCAAACAAATCACACAGATGACCAATCACCTGATGTGATGACTTGACTGTTTGTTTCAACTTGTAGTTAACCTTAACAAATTGTGTATGCTTGTGAATTGTTCAAACACATTCGAATGCTAGGCCAACTTACGTCCTCAATAGATTCAGTGAGATTGAAACTGTGAGCTATCCACAACTATAACCTATTAAATCCAGCAGTTCTAATGGATTTTGTCCAGATTGCATTTCAATTTAAGTTGGTGCATAATTAATTTCGATTTTAAGTTTTGTCGAATGGTTAACAAGACACATAAATGGACACAGATTTTGGTACCTGGAAAAACCCCAAAAGGGTAAATAACCAGGGGTCTATCAGAAGATCGGCCTTCCTCTATGAAATGACAAAAGATGCCCAATACAAGGTTCAAAGAAGCTCAATATCTAAATGTACCTAATCTTTAGATGCAACTGTTCCTTGTGCAGCTTCTTCTCGATCACTTCACGTCCAGTGGTTCAGATGACTGGTCAATCACTACACAGACAATACATAAGTATTTCTGTCCAGTGGCACCAAATGAAAATACTGTGACAGACTATATGACTAATCTCCAGTAGAGTTTCTGAGAGCTACGGTGCTTTAGCAAGGACCGCTGGACAATTAAGTGCGCTCTGCTACAGTAACCAAAGACAGAGCAGAAATGACTATATGACCAGTCACCAGCAGAGTTGCAGAGAGCTACAGAGCTTCAACAAGGACCACTAAACAACTAGGTGCACTCTGCTACAGTAACAGGAGACAGAGCAGAAATGACTGTATGACCAGTCACCAGTAGAGTTGCAGAGAGCTACGGAGCTTCAGCAAGGACCACTGCACAACTAGATGCACTTTGTTATAGTGACCGAAATTGTGCAAAAATGCCTTGATAATGTCTTGCCCGTAGTCCTTGTCTAGGAGTGTTTGCTGGTGTAGTATGCTTTGAAAACGTGATTACATGACCCCTTCTATCTCTGCTGATGTGTATGCCTAGTCATGCTTGCTATCAGTAATGTCGTTATGGGAGTTCTTGATGATTGGTGTGCTAGTTGCTTTGCTACTGCAATCTTATGATGTTTTTGTGATTAGTCATGTCTCTATCCATTCTGATTAGCTTCTGTTTACACTGGAATCTTCACATGCCGATCTTGAATGTTAAGCGATGTTTGTGTATATGCTCCAAATGTTGTTGTTCTTTCCATCTCTCTTTGGCCAGTCATCTGACTCACCTCAAGATTGATTATGCACTGCATGTGTTGTCTTTTGGATGTTGTGTGTTTATGACTTGTTTCTGTTTGTTTATGTTTATGTCTAGTCACTCTGAACAATGCTTGTGCTCTGTTGTGTGTTTACTGCTAGTTTATGACTAGTCTTTGCCTACTGTGAACATTGAGGGCTATTTTGTTATGACTAGTCATATGTGTTAGTATGTGATGGATTATGTGTGGATGCTTAACTTAGGGGGAGTTTCCCTCCTATGCTGGGTGTGACTAGTTATGTGTTGATATATCTGCATAGTTTGTGCATGCTCTCTCCTATTCTCATCATGACTTATGCTAATGCATCATGTTTACATTCCCTTATGCTTCCGTTGCGATATGTTCTGTCTTGCAGTGACAAAAAGGGGGAGAAAATTAACATGCTCATAGTTAGGGGGAGTGCTCATACTTAGGGGGAGATCAAATTTCATGCTCGTTATATGTGTTTCTGCTCTGATACATCTACAAGCTAGAATCTGTATGTGCACATATATTGGATATTCCTTGAGTTTTTGCAGGTACAATCTGATGACTAGTAATCTGATTAGTCAGTTTTGGTGAGTGTTGAGCGATGTGAGTACTCGGGGTTGTTTTTGTCAAGGAAAGCCAAAGGGGAAGATTGAAGGATATTTGTATTGTAGAATAATTTGTAAATTGGCTAATCCTTGTACAAAAACTTTGTATATCATCACAAGCTCAATCAGTTTTATTAGAACTTAGTTCTAGATTTGAAGACGTGATGGTCATGCTTGAAGATCGAAGATTGAAGACTTGAGAATGCTCATACGTTCAGGTTTCAGCATATCTTGCATTCATATAGATTGTCTAGGTGTTTTGGTTTCATGAAAGCTTTTACAAAATCTTAAGTGTTTAAATTCAGATGACTGGTCATCGAGTCTCATGATTTGAAACCGTTGACTATGTGTCCGCGCATGCTATTGTCCTTTGTGTAATCAAAAGTTTTCACTTTTCTGACTGGACATGTTATTGTCCTTTGGGTATTCAAATGTTCTCACTTTTCTGACTGGACATGTTATTGTCCTTTGGGTATTCAAATGTTCTCACTTTTCTGACTGGACATGCTATTGTCCATCAGGTTGTCAAATGTTCCCACTTTTCTGACTGGACATACTATTGTCCTTTGGGTATTCAAATGTTCTCATTTTTCTGACTGTACATGCTATTGTCTATCGGGTAGTCAAATGTTTTCACTTTTCTGACCGGACCTGTTATTGTTCAACAGGTATTTGTCATAACCGGTCACATACATGATCAGTTATCTCATACACTGCTTTACCCGGGTTAACACCTGTTCTGTCTAGTCAGATTCGGATTTGACTTTATTTTGGGGGAAAGCTCTTTTTGGGTGAGGATTTCTCACCACAAAATTGAGATATTTCCTTGCCTATATATTCTAAAATTCACCCCAACTTTCATTAGGATTTTTAGGCTAAAAAGTTTCTCTCATATTTTTCAAAATCCTCTCTAAGTGTGCTGCCATTTTCTCTCCGGTTTTCACTAAGTGTACTGTTGTCAAGCATATATTGTATTCCTGTAAAATTAAATTAGTTTTAATGCTAAAAAAATCTGTTAAATCTATCACCTCTACATCAGGGAGAAGAAATAAATTAAAAGCGCGCATAAAAACAATGGTAATCTGAGAAAACTTAAGTCATATCAAAAGTGCTAATCTGACAAATCTGAATAATAGACGGGTAAAGACGATTGAAGTCCAGAAGTAAGATATACTTGTCATATAGACCAATCCACCAGCATAGGCAGGGCTTTTCTTGGCTTTTCCACTATTATTCTTTGCATCCCTATCAATATTATCATCATTTACATCCAATTCATCAGCATTTCCCTCAACATCACCGTTGTTTAACCTCCGTTTTGTTAATTTTGTTTCCTTAAAATGAGGAATCTTGTATGGAAGAATATATTTCCTTCCGTGGAAAGCATGCAGTAAAAGGTATTCTACTCTTTGTGCCCTAGCATCCTGAAAAGCAAAGATTAGAGTCAGACCAGATATTCCTTTTAGGTGGTGTCCATTATCAGAACTCCAAAGATAATCATAAAACAGATAAGAATCAGAGGACTCGGTTGTAGAGTTTTTCCCCACAAATTACCACTGATCTTACTTTGAACTAAAAGTCTGGTTGGTCACTTCCCGAACTTTGAAGATCGGATGGGATTGGACCCTCGAACGATTTCAAAGTTCGGTCGTGTTAGGTGCTTATTTATCATATATTTTACCCATTAATTGATTGCCATAATGCCATGAATTTAATATAAAAAGGACTTATTGCTTTGTTTTGCACACAATCTGTCTACAGGTACAGTTGGCGCGTTTCTAGTCAAAAGATGGGTTATTTGGACAAATTTGCATTTGGAAATATTACTAGAGAAAGCCGAGACTTTGAAGATCGATTTTCCAAAGTTTCAGATTTTTCTCTTGGGCCATTTATTTGATATTGAATTTACAAGTTGGCCCAATTGTGAATTCTGACAGATTTGTGCAGCTGTGAAAGATTGGATCGTTGAAGGCTTTACCGATTTTTTGCTAGAAGCCCGCGAGTACTTAAATTGAAGATGAGACAAAGATCTTTAAGCCCAATTTTTGGTGGATTTTCGTAGGCCCATTTGGAGGTCCAAATCAGTCATTGAATCTGCTGCCAGAGTCTCCCCAGCCCACTAGGAAATGTGATTTAATTAATTATTACCTTTTTGGATTAGAAGTAGGGTTTGCTTTAGGACTTGATTAAAGCCCCTATTTAAGTTGAGCGGTGCACTGTTCATCCACACCTTTGATAGAAGATTGTGAGTTTACTTTATGATTTATTTTGTTATTTTAATTATGACTATGAGTAACTAATTCCTTTTGCTAGGGCTAAGATGTAGCCCGATCATGAATACTTAAATTGTGATTTTAATTTGCTATGAAGTTTATGTCCATGTTGAATATCAATTGCCGTTTATCATACTTAATTGCCTTCTTGTGATTGTTAATTGAGTTATTTGAAGCAAGTTATAGTAGACGACATGCTTAACTTGAGTCTAGCTTCTTCCAATTGGTATCATAAATTCCTTGATGTAGACGACATGCACTAGGGTTTATGTGGATTTTCGAAGAGTATTCAAAGAACTTAATGACTTTTTGTGTGTTTAACTGATCTAGACAACATGGACTGTTAGCATGTAGAAAGATACACAATAATCTGGACGACACGGATATTGTGTAATTAAGGGAACTTAACCATCAACATGACATGAGTGTAATGGTAAACTAAATTCATAGCTTAAGTTGGATTGATTGTGGTGAAGTCTATGCCCTAGGTTTTCCATTATTTGATCTACTCTTAATCTTTGAAGTTTGTCTTTAATTTGCATCTTTGGTTTGTTATTTTATTTCTTGTTTTCAATTATTGCTTTAGTCTAATAACATATCAACTGTTCCCGCTAGTCCTACACAATCGTGTATGCATTAGCATTACAATTAATTAATTAAACAAGTGAAACATTTAATCCTCGTGGGATCGATACTCGAATTCATATTCTATATTACTTGTGACGATATAGTGCACTTGCTATTTTTTTCTCAACAGGTCGCCGGCAAGAGACACTTGGAACCAAAAGTCTGGTTGGTCACTTCCCAGACTTTGAATATCAGATGGGATTGGACCCTCGAGCGATTTCAAAGTTCGGTCGCCGGGAAGAGACACTTGGAACCTAAAGTCTGGTTGGTCACTTCCCGGACTTTGAAGATCGGATGGGATTGGACCCTCTAGCGATTTCAAAGTTCGGTCGCCGGGAAGAGACACTTGGAACCAAAAGTTTGGTTGGTCACTTCCCGGACTTGAAGATCGGATGGGATTGGACGCTCGAGTGATTTCAATGTTCGGTCGCCGGGAAGAGACACTTGGAACCAAAAGTCTGGTTGGTCACTTCCCGGACTTCTTTGTTAGCGGGTGGCTTTCGCCAATTGAATTGCGCGCCACGTGGGATGCTGAGTCAGCGGAGCGCATTGAATGAGGGTGGGCCACGTGTCAATAGTCGCACACGTGGCAGTCACCGAGTTGCTGAAGTGGCATTGGGGAATGCGAAGGGATGCCGGGAAGTCCAAGCGTCAAGCGCATTTAATGAAGTGCGATGCTTCGGGAAATGTGAAGCGTCGTGGGTGAAGGTATAAAAGGCGAGGGGGTTTCATTTTTGTCTAACCTTCAAAGCTTTTGCGAGAGATCAAGCTTTCACAGAATTTGCTATTCCCCGGTCCGAGTTCTCGGCAAGTCCGGAAAGAAGAAGTTTGTTCCGGCTCCGAATTTCAAGTTTTTAAGGTAAGATTCGGAACTTTTTTGGATCAAACATGTGTTTTGGCTTCAATTTTGTATGAAAGGGGGATGAACAATGAAGAACATGATGCATGTGTTTGAATTTTTTCATTTCCGGACGGATTTGATTTGTTTTGGGTTGGTTTCCGGGTAGGAATAGAGTTTGTGGATTTGTCTGGGAAGTAGGGAAAGACCGGGAAGGAACCCGGGAAAAGTAAGTTTGGGGAAATTTACTTTTTCTCTTTTAACTGTAGATGTCGAGTTTTCAAGTGTGTCCGGGTCGGATAACAGTGGGAGCCGGAGCTCAAGTGAGGCCCCAGACTATGCCCCACAACATGAATCAGATCCCTCAAGGCATAAATTCTTACTGTATAACTTCTAATATTCTTTCTTAAGCACATAAAAAATCTGTTCCGATATACTCCCACTGCTTTTTTGGCTTTCAGATCGACTCTCTTATGTTGGCCTCATAATGCATGAGACCTGGTATGATGAGCCATTTAACAGTTGTCCGTAAGCTTGCTGGGGGCATATTTCCAATGGGATTCACTAAAGAGGCTACAGAGAAGAACTCTAAAGCTGGATCGACTGTTTTGAGCATCGAAAGCACGTGGGTTTTACTCTCATACATGACTCTCAGTCAGTTCTTTTCTTTGTTTAGTCTAGAAAAATAGCAAATATTTTTATTTATTTATTAATTTATACAAGCAGTATTTGGTTCTGCAATTGAGGTTAAGTATATCTGAACTTTTCTTTGCAGTGAAAGGGCTTTCCTAACAGTTTGATGATTGAATTATATAAGTTGGATAGTGATGTTCTTGTTGGACATAACATATCTTGGCATGACCTGGATGTCCTTCTCCACAGAGCACAGGTTATAAGTATTAAGCAATAAGTATGTAAGCAAGATAGAGGAGACAGTAGTGAAACTATCATTCTATTCTATCAAATGAGATTGATAAGATTAGACTTGGCTGCATCCATTTTCATCTAGAGGCAAACTAAAAGGAATCCAAACTGATGGCTAAATGCAGTTGCTGATCAGCTATATGACATGTTGGTGCAACATATCTTGTCTGTTGCATTAAATTCAAACAAAAGGCTGGCATGTTTTAAGAGATTTGGTTTTGATGTTCAAGTTTTGAAAAAAAGAAAAAAATAAAGAAATCCTCATTCTCCAAGCTGTTTTCCGCACCTATATCATTCCACTGCACATTTCATGACTTTCCATTGTTTCTAATGCTCATTTCTAGTAACTGTAAATTTTACTCTTGATGCTGGTGTTCATTTCTCGTAACTGTAAATTTTACTCTTGATGCTGGTCCTTGTTTTAAAATGCAAATTATGTAGTTTTCTCCATCACATATGCATGTGACCATCTCCCAAAGTTTCCAAATTCCATGGATAACGGTTAACCTCCTCCCAAAAATTAAAGAAAGGAAAAAGTCACTTTTTCATAATGGTGTCAACTCCGCTGCTTTCTATCATGAAAATTAAGTCGTTTAATATTTCCAGGCTTGCCAAGTATCAAGCAGCATGTGCTCCAAAATAGGCCGCCTCAAATGATCGGTGATGCCTAAGCTTACAAAACGAAGTACCATTGTTGAATCTGAAGCAAGTCTAGGGATAATGTCCTGCATTTCTGGTCGCTTTTTTTGTGATACATACTTGTATTCTCGTGATTTATTAAGAGAGGTATGTAAATACAAGCGGTAATGGTGATTTCCGTAGTTTCTCAGAATCTCATAATTTGCAATTTTTTTTTTCCAGGTTAGCTATTCTTTGACACAACTTACAAAGACTCAGCTGAACAAAGACCGAAAGGAGATCATGCCTGTAGGTTATTTTAGTATTGGCTATCCTTGTACAAAAACATTGTAATAAATGTAACAAGCTCAATTAGTCAATTAGGGTTTATTCTTAGATATTTAGAATTGTTGAAGGAGCTTGAAGATTGAAGATTAATGGTTTGATGAAGATGCTTTCACATGTGACAATCATATTGCATATCATATCTGCATATTTAAATGTGTCTAAGCATAAGTCCTTATATTATATTGTCAAATGTTTTCAAACAACTTAGGTTTTTGCAAAAGGTTTCATTAGAATAAGGATTTCTGTTATTCTTGACTAGTCACTGATTTCATGCACATGGGTCGTTGACAATCAGCGGCAGAAACTTTCTGATAAAGCAATTTAAACAGAACATGTCTTTACCCAGCAGTCCGGTCAACAGAACATGTCTTTATCCAGCAGTTCGGTCACAGTTAACCCTTTTAACCGGTTTTTCCATTGTAAAGTGATAAAGTGGCTTTGTGTTGTCCAGTTCTCAGCCGTTGGTTTTCAAGCTCTTATCTTCTATTTAAACAACCTTAAAACCGGCTGTTACATCCTAGGGTTTTCAAGTTATAATTCTCAAAACATTTTGAAAAGATCTCACCTTTGTTCATACTTTCCTCTCGGGTTTCTTCTTGTCTTCTTGAGTTCTTTTAGTTCACTTACATAGAAGCATCATAAGATTTATGAGGATAGTATGCGTTTGTTAAACCCTTGATTTTCAAAGTTGTTTTCAAAAGAAAATGTTCTAAACAAAACTTTGAAGAGGGTTTATCTTCCTAGTTCGGCTTGCTTTTAAAGTTTTCTTACTTTAAGTCGGATTAGTAATGTGCAACTAAAGTCTTCCATGTTCATGCATGTTCATAGATTTAGTTGAGTTCTAGAGGTCATTGACCTTAGTTAGTTTGCTGCCCAGTTCATAACTGTAGCACTAAACACAGTTACTGTTCATTTCCTGAAGCTTTGTAGCTTTCTGGGAATGCAACCGTGACTGGTCATAAATCACCACCGCATTCATATTAAGGTGCCACGTATAGGAATACTTGTGTATTTCCGTATATCGTGTTGACCAAACAAGCATCCATTGGAAGTGAAGTGATTGAGAAGAAGCCGCACAAGAGACCGCTGCATCTAAGATAGGTACATTAGATATTTAGCTTGGTTGAAATCTTGTATTGGGCATCTTTTGCCATTTCATAGTGGAAGGCCGGTCTTCTGATAGACCCCGGTTTTTTATCCCTTTGTGGTTTTTTCCAGGTACCAAAATCGTGTGTCCATCTCTGTGCATTGTTAAATACTTGGCTTAATTAAAATTGGACTTAATTCAGCACCAACTCCTTTAACATGCAATCTGGACAAATCTGCCTGACTGGTCATCTTAACTGCTGCATTAGAAACGCTTGTTTGATATAGTTGTAGTTGTGGATAGCTCACGAATATCAAACTCACTGATTTCGTTGAGAACCTAAGTTGGCATAGCATCTGAGTGTTGTTGAACAAATCACAAGCATCCACAAGTTATATTTGTTGAGTGATTGATATCTTAAAACATCTGTCAAGTCAAACACAATCTGTAAGTTAACTGTCAAGTCTGACCAGAGCCGTGACTGGTCATCTTTGTGTTTCTGTTTGTGCTGTTTGTTAATTAAGAGGGAAATAATTTAAAATACCCCCTCACTGCCAACCTGCAATTGGTATCAGAGCAGGGCTTTAGACATACTTAAAGTAAGGTCTTGGGTTGGTTGGTTTAAGGGTCTAGACAATGGAGAGAGAACGAGTAGCCGGTTCGGTCAACTCACCTCCATACTTCGATGGCACAAACTACGCTGCCTGGTGAGATAAGTCCGAAATCTTTCTTGATGCATATGATGAATTTGCTTTCCAATACTTGTCTGTTGAATGGCGTCCTCCGTTTAGAATTATTGACGGTGAGAGAGTGAATATACCTAGAGATGACTGGACACAGGTTCAGGTCAGTGCGTCTAATGCAAATAAAAAGGCTAGGAACGCCATAGCTGTTGCAGTTTCCAGTGCACAATACTCACATATTCAGCACTGTACAACAGCTAGGGAAGCATGGGATAGGTTGCGTGTCAATCACGAGGGTGATGACCAAGTAAGGGACCTAAAGCTTGAAATGGTCCTTTCCGAGTTTGAAGAACTCAGGATGACCGATTCAGAGAGCTTCTCTGATTTCTATCTCAAAGTTGAGAGTGTCACCAATGCCGCGATGAGTCTAGGATCACCTATTTCTGAGTTAACAATTGTTCAAAAAATATTAAGGGTGTTACCTAAACGGTTTTCCGCGAAGAAGACCGCAATCAAGGAATGTCAAAACATGTCCGACATCAAACTTCCAAAACTTGTAGGAAAATTGAAAACCTATGAACTTGAGCTAAAATTGGAAGAAGGTATGCATAAGAAGGATAAAGGTGTTGCACTACAGAGTGTGACTGATCATGCTGAGCTGAAAAACTCAAAATCTGAAAAATCATCTTCGGTTGATGATGACATGGCTTTGTTTGTTAAAAGGTTTAGAATAATTCTTAAGGATAGAAAGGATTATAGAGGTGGTGCGAGCTACCCAAGAGATTCAAAATTTTAGCCACAAGGTGAAGGGTCAAATGAAAAGAAATTCGAAAAGAAATTTGGATCTAAAGATAACAAGTTTAAAAAGGGTCAAGTTAAGTGTTTCACTTGTGGCGGGACTGGTCATATATCTGTTGATTGTGCTAACAATAGGAAAAAGTTTAACAAAGGCAAGGATAAGGCCTTGAAAGCTTCTTGGAGTGATAGTGAGGATGAGGAATCACTTCACTCTGACTCTTCTTCAGATAGTGAAGATGATGAGATTGCCTTTGTTGTTAGAATTTCTGATCACAACTCAGCGGATGAGGAATCCGAGTCGGGTTCATAACATATGACTGATGATGACCAAAACCAACTTTCCGCCGGGCCCACCTGAGATGTTTTGTCCTGTTTTTCATGATTATGACTCTCTTCCAGAGAATCAGACTTATGAGAAGATGTGTGAAAGGTATGATGCCTTATTTGATGAAACTTGTGTGATCAAGGCTGATAGCATTGAGCTGAAAAAGCGTTGTCATGATTTAGAGATGGAAAAGGCTGCACTCTGTCTCACTTTGCAAGATTACGAGACTGGTCAATCTAGCAAAGGAAGAGAGAATGCAGATGCCCAGTCACATAGGTCAAACCTTAAGGTCATGTTTGCACAGTTGTCTGTTGATTTTGAAAGAATTAAAAAGGAAAACACTGACCTTAGACATCAATTGAGTAACTCGGAACACTCCGTTAATCTTATGCACAGTAAGAGTCTTAAGTTGAAAGAAGAAGTTGAGTCACTCAAGCAATCGAATGTCTACTTGGTTGGTTACAATAAATCACTGCAAGAAAAAGTTAATGACCTGTCAATTGGTTCTGCAAAGTTAGACAAAATGCTTAATGTTGGAAAAAGTCATAATGATAGGACTGGTCTTGGATTTGATGCTAGTAAGTCTGTTGCTTCAACTTCACAACCTAGGTTTGTCAAAGCTAGTGAGCCACACTCACCGAAGTCACTGGTCATCTCAGTTTCACCAGAACCTAGAGTCATTGAAAAGAAAAAGAGTAATCAAGCGTCCTCTAGTTCCACTGCACCCACAAGAACCAGATTTGTTCCCACGTGTCACCACTGTGGCGTGACTGGTCACATCAGACCTAAGTGCACCAAGCTTAAAATCAAAAGTCTGTCTAATCATAATAGTTCACTTAGGGAACAGGTTGATTTGTTGCTTATTGAAGTAACCATAATTGCTAAACTTGTTGAGTCATCTTCCTCACCACCTAGTAAGTCCAAAACCAAGTGGGTAAAGAAAAAGGAAAAATGTTTGGTTGCCTTGTCTGTTTTGAATTTATGTGATCCAACTCGTTGGTACATTGATAGTGGCTGTTCCAAACACATGTCTGGTAACAAATCTGTCTTTGTAAAGCTTAATGATTTTGATGGTGGTTTTGTTGAGTTCGGGGGCGGGGAAACAGCAAAAATGACTGGTCAAGGAAGTGTTCAACTTCCGGGTTTGCCTTTACTTGAAGAAGTAAGGTATGTAGAAGGCCCTAAGTCCAACCTCATTAGTGTGTCACATTTATGTGATCAATGGGCTGATGAAATTTGTATGTCCACAAGAGGTTGTAGGATTGTTGATAGCACTGGTCATGAGGTAATTCAAACCGGTAGGTCAAATGACAATTGCTATACACTTGATAGCCAAACCCTGGCTGCCAAGTTGACTTGTCACTCTGTGACTGATAAGACCACTTCCTTATGGCACCAAAGGTTGGGACATATGAATATAAATGATTTGTACACCTTGGCTAAGAAACAACTTGTTAGAGGTCTTCCTAAGCTAGATAAGCCTTCAAAGCACATCTGTGGTCCTTGTCAATTGGGAAAACAGTCACGTGTTGCACACAAGAGAGTCAAAGATGTTGGAACTTTACATCCTCTTGAACTCATTCACATGGATCTAGTTGGTCCGGTTCAAACCGTGTCCGTAGGTGGTAAAAAGTACATTCTTGTGATTGTTGATGATTTCTCTAGATATACTTGGGTGTGCTTCTTGAGAGAAAAGTCAGATGCTTTTCAATGTTTTGTGACTGTGTTCAAACAAATTCAGAATGAGGTGTTGACTGGTCATCCCTCTATTGTCAGAATTAGGACCGATCATGGTACTGAATTTGAGAACTCTTTGTTTGCTGATTTCTGTGCTAGCATGGGAATTAAACATGAATTTTCGGCTCCAATTACTCCTCAACAAAATGGGATTGTTGAGAGGAAAAATAGAGTCTTGATTGAGATGGCAAGGGTGATGCTAAATAGCAAAAACCTAGCCAAGAATCTGTGGGCCGAGGCCATTAACACTGCATGCTATATTTTGAATCGAGTCTATCTGAGACCAGGCACAGACCAGACTCCCTATGAGATCTGGAAAGGGAAAAAACCTATGATTGGTCATCTTAGATTGTTTGGCAGCACTTGCTACATTCTAAGAGATAGGGAACACTTAGCAAAGTTTGATCCCAAGAGTGATGAAGGCATCTTCCTTGGGTATTCCACGACTAGTCGAGCCTATAGAGTTTTCAATCTTAGAACCAATAGCATCATGGAATCCATAAATGTCACAATTGATGATCTTGATGCATCAATTGATCAAGCCGTAGATGAGGATGGGTTGTTTCCGGAAAAGGTCACTGAGTCTACTAGAGAGACTCAGGCAGAAAATGATGATGGGTCATCAGATTCTGATTCTGACAGTTCCGAAGAGTCTAGACAGCCATTGAAAAAGAAACCAAACTGGGTAGTGTCTAGACATCCTGAAGATAACATCATTGGTTCAGTCAAGGAAGGGGTGAGAACTAGAAGTCAAATCCAAAGTGAAATAGCAAATGTGTGCTATGTGTCTATTGTTGAGCCTAAGAACATTAAGGAAGCTCTTGTTCATGAGGAATGGATAAGTGCTATGCAAGAAGAGCTAAATCAATTTGATAGGAACCAAGTGTGGACTCTTGTAAAGAGACCAGTCAGATCAAATGTCATTGGGACAAAATGGATCTTTAAGAACAAGAGTGATGAGACCGGGAATATTGTGAGGAACAAGGCTAGGCTTGTTGCTCAAGGGTACTCTCAAGTCGAAGGGATTGACTTTGAGGAAACATTTGCACCCGTAGCTAGACTTGAATCCGTTAGGTTGTTGTGTGCTATTGCTTGTCATCTAAAGTTCAAGTTGTACCAAATGGATGTCAAGACGGCTTTTCTTAATGGTTACTTGAATGAGGATGTGTTTGTTGAACAACCAAAAGGTTTTGAGGATCCTCATATGCCAGATGGTGTTTTTAAATTGAAAAAGGCATTGTATGGTTTGAAGCAAGCTCCTAGAGCTTGGTATGATAGACTGTCTAGTCATCTTCTGTCCAATGGATACACTCGTGGATCTGTTGACAAAACCTTGTTCATCAAGCGGTCAAAGAATGATATGGTTGTAGCTCAAATTTATGTTGATGATATTGTTGTTCGGTCTACTTCGGAATCTCAAGTTCAACAATTCATAAAGATTATGACTAGTGAGTTTGAGATGAGCCTAATTGGTGAATTAAATTACTTTCTTGGGTTGCAAGTTAAACAAGAGAAGACTGGTCTCTTCATTTCTCAATCCAAGTATGCTGCAAACCTTGTTAGCAAATTTGGATTCTCCTCTTCCAAACTTGCTAGGACTCCCATGAGTAGAACCACTAAGTTGTCTAGTGATAAGAAGGGCAAGAGTGTTGACCAGACACTCTACAGAAGCATGATTGGCAGTTTGCTGTATCTTACTGCCAGTAGACCAGACATCTCCTTTTCTGTTGGAGTTTGTGCGCGATTTCAAAGTGATCCTAGAGAGTCTCATTTGCATGCTGTGAAAAGAATCATCAAGTACGTTAGTGGCACTCTTCCTTTTGGTATTTGGTATACTTTTGATACCAATACTAACTTGGTTGGGTTTAGTGACGCCGATTGGGCGGGTTGTAGTGATGACCGGAAAAGTACTTCCTGTGGTGTGTTTTACCTTGGTAACAACATGGTCTCTTGGTATAGCAAGAAACAAAATTCTGTATCTTTGTCTACTGCCGAGGCCGAATACATTGCTGTGGGTAGTTGTTGCACTCAACTACTTTGGATGAAGCAAATGCTTTGTGATTATGGCATTATTCATGACCAGTTCATCATCTATTGCGACAACATTAGTGCGATCTGTATCTCTGAAAATCCCGTGCAACATTCTAGAACTAAGCACATTGATATTAGGCACCACTTCATTCGGGATCTTGTTGAGTCAAAGATTTTAATGCTCAAATTTGTACCTTCGGAAAAACAACTTGCGGATATCTTGACCAAACCCTTAGATGATCAGATCTTGTCTGGTCTTCGCAAGAGTCTTGGAATCTGTACTACAGAATAATTGTGACTAGTCATAGTCGGTGCTTGTACATATTTCAATTACTGCATATCATGCATCATGAAAAATGAAAAATGCATTTTCAGACTAGTCTCTTTGAATTATTACTGTCAATTGGATGCTTGTTGAATAAAATTGAAGCACTAGGTTGAGTCACATGTTCATCATCCCTTTTGCTTGTCAAAGAATGAAAGAGTGTGAGTTTTAAAGTACAAATGATTTAAGTTTGCTTCCTTCACTTTTTATGAAAACTCTTACTACTTGATGATGATCAATTGTGTTAATTCTTGTGTTTTCAAAAAATGATGTGTAGTCAAAATAAATATTTTCCTCGAAAATGAAAACGAGAAGAACAATAAGGCCCTAACTCAAAAAGAAAAATAACAAAGTTATAGTTTTGGGCTTGAGTTAAAATAAAGATGTGTCAATGTTACACCAATTTGTGATTGTCAATGTACTTTCCACAATTCTACACTTAAAAGAATAAATTTCCAAGTTTTCACTAATTTGAAAATCTTAATGTGTTGTGGGTACATAACTTAGTGTGTAATCAAATTGAAATCAATTTACCTTGTGATTCTTACTCGATTTGACTAGACTTCCCATTCCCAAATATGTCATGTGACTTAGTCTTTGAATCAATTTTATTCTCTTAACATGCTATTGGGTGTTTTAATTCAAATAAGAGAACAAAAGTCTGACTACCAAAAATAACCCTCATGCATAGTTACATATTGTCACAACATTCATGTCAAGCACTAACTATCGATTTTGTCACATTATAGTTTATACCAAGTGTTGGTCCGATTGTACTTAATTGATTCTTCAAATCTTTGTTTCGAGATTCTCAACTGGTGTGTGATAATAGTTGTGTTGGTTGGGTTGATATAGACATCGGTTTGACCGATGGGAAATAGCTACTTAAGAGACTTGTCTCTTCATGTTTAAATAGGCGCCGTTTCTATTCCTCTAGATGATCGACACGTGTGGACTGGTTCATGAACCAGTGGCGTCTCCATGTTTCCATAGCAGCTTTTGGGAGTTCTTTGAGGCAATAAAGATGGTTAGGGTTTTGATAAAGTTTTCACCTTCCCAAGTAGCCGCTCATAAAGTCATCTCTCTTTCCAAATCCTCCAAAAAGTGTTCGGTTTCTCTCATAGTCTCCCATTCCAAAATTCTCCAAATTTTCTCCAACTTTTTGAGAGAAAACATGTTGATCCTTCTTGCACTTGCGTCTCTGGTCCATATCTACTTTAGTTCTGCCGATTCCGAGGAGGATGTCCAAGTAATCCGACCGGATTCTCCTCCTGCCGCGTCTGCCGACTCCTCTGCTACACCTGCCGCTTCAGCGTTTCATGGTGGTGAACCTTCACACCATGACATTCCGGATCTTAACTTGAGTGATCACTCAGAGCACTCGCTGCACTCTGAGGGGCCATCCAAACCTGCTGTGACTCCCGAAAATAAGAGTGGAGGAAGGAAAAAGATGAAGGCAAACCGACGAAGAATGCCTCGACGACAGCCTGCTCCGACTATGAATCATCCTCGATTTGTGGATGAAGCCGCACGTAAGTATTATGATCAAGTGATGACACAGATGGTTGTCACAGAGCGTGGGTACCCTATTCTCAACTTTTCCTCCGAATTTGTGTCATCTTTTGGTTTGCCTAGTCATGCCGATCACGACTCTTACACAACCTATCTAGAGGAGTCTAGCCGAATTTTCATGCCGGATTTTTCTGCACTTGCCTTCCATGATCCAGATCTAGTGGTTGCCCTAGGTGACAAGCCAAGTAGGTCACATTTGTCCCCTAGCTATCGGTATTTGCTGCAAATTGTTAAAACAAACATTCTCCCTACCGATAATGCTGCAAATGTTACTCTTGAGGCTGCTAGACTAGTCTATCTTTTGGTGCAGAGGTATCCCGTTCCCTTAGGTCATCTAATCTATGATTCCATTCTTTCCAAAACTCGAAATTCTGGGAGAATTGTGGGTACCCGTGCGTCTGTGGTCTTTCCGTGTTTCATTCATCACCTATGCGAGCGTGCGGATGTTCCTATGGATCCCTCTATGGATGATTATATGAGTTTGAAGGGACCCTTGACTGAGGAACTCGTCAAGAAGAGTGAGAGGGCAGTGAGATCTGTGAGGAATGCAAAGCTGTCCATTGGACCAGTCTCTCCATCAAATCTGTCTGCCACTGTTAACGCTGCCGTGAAGAAGGCCACTGCCAAATTGATCAAAGCGTTAAGTGGAAAGAAAATCTCCAAACGTTCCTCCAAGAAGAAATAGATTTGAGTTGTTGTGTTGGGCTGTTGGATGTGTTGCTAATCTGTTCTTTATTTTTAGCTTTATGTTGTCGTGTCCAGTTATGAACAATTATCTATTTTTTTTGATGGTTTGTACTCTAATATGCCCGCTGTGAACTTTTGGGGCTTATTTTGCTGTGACTAATTGTGTTTAGCTTGTGTATTTTATATGTCTAGTTGCTTCATTTTAGGGGAGTGTTTCTCATTATTACTTATGTGTTTATATTGCTCCGTTTGTGCTTTATTCTCTCTCATTGCTCCTTGTTTACATTGTTTGATAGTAGTTTGCTCTTGCTTCCGTTGCTCATTATACTCTAATTTCATATCCTTTGTCTTGCCATGACAAAAAGGGGGAGTAAATGCTACTTTCACATGCTCTATCACTTAGGGGGAGTAATTTTTAGCATATGCTTATATTCTGATTTTATTATGCTAGTTAGGGGGAGAATATATCAAATTGCATATTGTTGTAAGCTTACTTGTAGGTACACTTTGACTAATCATTTAGCATAGATTTGGTGAGTGTGAGCGATGTGAGTTCATGAGATTGTTTTTGTCAAGGAAAGCCAAAGGGGGAGATTGTAGGTTATTTTAGTATTGGCTATCCTTGTACAAAAACATTGTAATAAATGTAACAAGCTCAATTAGTCAATTAGGGTTTATTCTTAGATATTTAGAATTGTTGAAGGAGCGTGAAGATTGAAGATTAATGGTTTGATTAAGATGCTTTCACATGTGACAATCATATTGCATATCATATCTGCATATTTAAATGTGTCTAAGCATAAGTCCTTATATTATATTGTCAAACGTTTTCAAACAACTTAGGTTTTTGCAAAAGGTTTCATTAGAATAAGGATTTCTGTTATTCTTGACTAGTCACTGATTTCATGCACATGGGTCGTTGACAATCAGCGGCAGAAACTTTCTGATAAAGCAATTTAAACAGAACATGTCTTTACCCAGCAGTCCGGTCAACAGAACATGTCTTTATCCAGCAGTTCGGTCACAGTTAACCCTTTTAACCGGTTTTTCCATTGTAAAGTGATAAAGTGGCTTTGTGTTGTCCAGTTCTCAGCCGTTGGTTTTCAAGCTCTTATCTTCTATTTAAACAACCTTAAAACCGGCTATTACATCCTAGGGTTTTCAAGTTATAATTCTCAAAACATTTTGAAAAGCTCTCACCTTTGTTCATACTTTCCTCTCGAGTTTCTTCTTGTCTTCTTGAGTGCTTTTAGTTCACTTACATAGAAGCATCATAAGATTTATGAGGATAGTATGCGTTTGTTAAACCCTTGATTTTCAAAGTTGTTTTCAAAAGAAAATGTTCTAAGCAAAACTTTGAAGAGGGTTTATCTTCCTAGTTCGGCTTGTTTTTAAAGTTCTCTTACTTTAAGTCGGATTAGTAATGTGCAACTAAAGTCTTCCATGTTCATGCATGTTCATAGATTTAGTTGAGTTCTAGAGGTCGTTGACCTTAGTTAGTTTGCTGCCCAGTTCATAATTGTAGCACTAAACACAGTTACTGTTCATTTCCTGAAGCTTTGTAGCTTTCTGGGAATGCAACCGTGACTGGTCATAAATCACCACCGCATTCATATTAAGGTGCCACGTATAGGAATACTTGTGTATTTCCGTATATCGTGTTGACCAAGCAAGCATCCATTGGAAGTGAAGTGATTGAGAAGAAGCCGCACAAGAGACCGCTGCATCTAAGATAGGTACATTAGATATTGAGCTTGGTTGAAATCTTGTATTGGGCATCTTTTGCCATTTCATAGTGGAAGGCCGGTCTTCTGATAGACCCCCGGTTTTTTATCCCTTTGTGGATTTTTCCAGGTACCAAAATCGTGTGTCCATCTCTGTGCATTGTTAAATACTTGGCTTAATTAAAATTGGACTTAATTCAGCACCAACTCCTTTAACATGCAATCTGGACAAATCTGCCTGACTGGTCATCTTAACTGCTGCATTAGAAACGCTTGTTTGATATAGTTGTAGTTGTGGATAGCTCACGAATATCAAACTCACTGATTTCGTTGAGGACCTAAGTTGGCATAGCATCTGAGTGTTGTTGAACAAATCACAAGCATCCACAAGTTATATTTGTTGAGTGATTGATATCTTAAAACATCTGTCAAGTCAAACACAATCTGTAAGTTAACTGTCAAGTCTTACCAGAGCCGTGACTGGTCATCTTTGTGTTTCTGTTTGTGCTGTTTGTTAATTAAGAGGGAAATAATTTAAAATACCCCCCTCATTGCCAACCTGCAATGCCACATGATATTCCTAGAATGTTCCAATAATCAGAATTACTCATGGAACACGTACGTTTTTAGCTTTAGTTTTTTAGTGTATTTTGTTGTTGGAGTAGTTTTAGTATTGCTGCTAATGTTGTTTTACACTAGACTACTATTAGTGTCGTTATATTCTCCTGTTAGGTCGTATACTTATCATATGCGTAAATAGTTAGCTGAAGGGGCTGTGATTAATAAACCTCTTAACCTATGTTTTCTTGAATTTTCTGATCTTTATTTCTTGACTTTAGTCTTCTGTTCGAAAGTTGAGTTCTCCTATTTTCGTTTATGATACGAAATAATAATTGAATGTTTATCTCATTCTTGGAATAATATAATTATTATCAAAGTTTTGGTATGCATGGGAGACAGTTCAAAAAATTAATGCAACTGGTAATCTCAATAAAATTGTTATAATACATGTTCTACAAAATTGTATTAAGAGAGAGCATATGCGTGTGAGATTTGGTCCTTTTCTTCCGGAATTGGCTGGCAATTCATGGTTGTGAACCTCTAAATTGTTGTGAGCAAAATTTACCACTCACACACGTCCTTTTCTTTTATTTATTCCATTGCAAAATGTAAAGATGGACCATACAATTTTTCACCTATGTCAACCTCTTCTTACTAAGACATAAGAAAAAGTGCTATCAATCCACTTCATTAATAGTCTAGCAAAGACTTAATTGATTTATGCTAACCCTGTATGGATTATCTCGCGGGGTTGGGGAATAACGCTATTGACTTTAACCTACTGAACTACCCTAGGCATCTCTTTGAATCACTTAAAGTGGAATCAACAGATAATACATCTTATGACTTTTTCTGAAAATATATAGGTTTATCTGTTCCGCATCTCGACTCACTTAAACAGGAATCAATAGATAATACTTTTCTAAGAGGATATGTGCCACTGGACTTTCAATCCCACTTCGATTTCGATATGGTAGGTTGGGCATCCGTTAGTTATGTGATGATACGGTTGAGTGTTCAAAAGAGCATGTCTAACTACCTCATGGATAGCATCCACACGACACTGAATTAGCCTAGAGATGCGTGCATCTTTTAAGTGCCATAGACAGCTAGCCCTGCACAAGAGACGGGAAAGAGGCTGACTAGGACCAACGGGAGGCAACTAGTTTGCTTTTCCCCTAACCGGCTTTCTTGCCTGGAACGACTTCTGTAAAGAAAGAACTTAGCACTTGAAACTCCTACTTCAACTAGCGTGAATGAGCATGATATTGACCTATCATTTGTTCTCTTTTGTGGATCTGGTGCCTTAAAATTGAATAGAAAGCACAAGCGACAAAAATGATTTAATTTTCTTGGGACCTTGTAAGCTGAGGTTATATAACATCAAGCAACCATAAAGATATAACTTTAGAACTGAACTAACAGTTAAAGTGGCTGGATTTTCTATGTAAATGCAAACTTATTACTTTTTGTGTTTCAATGTGTTATTCTAACAGTTTTTCCTATGTTTCAACATTGAATATGGCGAGACCGATGCATGGCTCTCTATGGAGCTCATGTTTCATTTGAGTGTTCTTCCCCTCACACGCTGACTAAGATCAGTGGTAATCTGTGGGGAAAAACTCTCAAGCGAGTCCTCTGATTCTTATCTGTTTTATGATTATCTTTGAAATTCTGATAATGGACACCACATAAAAGGTATATCTGGTCTGAATCTAATCTTTGCTTTTCAGGGTGCTAGGGCACAAAGAGTAGAATACCTTTTACTGCATGCTTTCCACGCAAGGAAGTATATTCTTCCAGACAAGATTCCTCATTTTAAGGAAACAAAATTAACAAAACGAAGGTTAAACAACGGTGATGTTGAGGGAAATGCTGATAAATTGGATGTAAATGGTGATAATATTGACAGGGATGCAAAGAATAATAGTGGAAAAGCCAAGAAAGGCCCTGCCTATCCTGGTGGATTGGTCTTGGAGCCAAAAAAAGGTAACATGACAAGTATATCTTACTTCTGGACTTCAATAGTCTTTACCCGTCTAATATTCAGGTTTGTCAGATTAACACTTTTGATATGACTTAAGTTTACTTAGACTACCATTGTTTTCCTCGTGCTTTTAATTTGTTTCTTCTCACTGATGTAGAGGTGACAGATTTAACAGATTTTTTTAGCATTAAAACTAATATAATTTTACAGGAATACAATATATGCTTCACAGCAGTAGAAAAATTTAAGGAAGGACTTGCTCCTTGTTTACCATCTGCCAAAAAACCTGCACTTCTACCCGAGGTATAATATCATTCATAATAATGAGCTTTTATTTATTGACACTATACACTTTAACTCAAGCAGATTGTTTCGGAATGACATATCTGGTAGAATGTGGACTTATATGCCTCATATCCTTGTTCCCATTTTCTTTCTTTGAAGAAATTAGGTACAGGTATGTAATAACTTTTTCCATTACTTTGCAGTTGTTAAAAGCCCTAGTTGAAAGGAGGAGAAATGTGAAGAAATGGATGAAGGCTGCATCTAGTCTCAAAGTTCAGCAACTTGACATTCAACAACAAGCTCTAAAGTTGACTGCTAACAGGTTTGCTTTTACCTTTTAGGCCTTTTATTTTGTTGTTCTCACATTGATTACATATTAGTTTTCTTTCTATATATAATATATTTATGTGTGTGTATGAGTCTGGTACTGCAATATGTATGGATGCTTGGGGTTTCCAAACTCAAAATTTTATGCAAAGCCACTGGCGGAACTTATAACACTGCAAGTAAGAAAGATATGTTTAGTCTAGCTTATAGTTCAACTCTATTCGGTGTTTACACCAAATGCTTCCATTCAATATTAAGTAAGTCCCATTATCGTTTTGCAGGGGAAAGAAATTTTACAAAGTACCATTGACTTGGTTCAAAACAATTTGAACTTAGAGGTAATTTCTGGTATATCATCATAGAAGTGATGAATACATCTGGAGTTATTGTAAGTTCTCAACTAGCATTCAAGATTTAGGTTTTGTAGGATTTACCCTTTTATTTTGTCTGGCAGGTGATCTATGGTGATATAGATTCAATAATGATTTACAGTGGACTGGATGATATTGCAAGAGCAATAGAAATTGCGCAAAAAGTCATTCTAGAGGTGAGGCTTTAACCTTGAAACTTCTAACTTCTGACCTTTCCTATTAATAAGAATCATCTTTGTAATCAATTTGAATGGCATATCTTGGGTAGTGAAGAAGAGAGCTTCATTCTTTAACATGACCTTCAAAAGACCATAAATATTCTTGAAGAGAGACTAAAATCTATTATTTCATACATTTTATGCAGAAAATTAAATTGCATAGAATTTTTCCATGATATCTTAGACCACACTGCAAGGACTTTTTCCATTAAACTAGACATTTACATCGATCTTTGTAGCATATGCATATGCATATTAGTTACCTCCTTTCTATTTATACTATGCTTATCTGTACTGGGGATGATTTGCCTTTCTCCTTGTCTCTAGGTTAACAAGAAGTATAGATGCTTAGAAATTGATCTTGACGATTTGTACAAGAGGATGCTACTTCTCAAGAAAAAGAAATATGCAGATGTTAAGGTGCAATTCAAGAATGAGACTCCATACGAGGTACAGTAATATTTCAAGATACTGGGTTAAGTTAATTCTTGGGAGACAGTCCATCAAAATTGTTTTTTTTTTTTGCAGGTCATTGAACGTAAGGGCCTTGATATGGTTCCCCGAGACTGGAGCTCACTATCAAAGGACCTAGGAGATTTCTACCTAAGTCAAATTTTGTCAAGAGGGTATGTTTCGTTTTAGCTTTCTTTTTACAATATGGTCAGGCTTATTTTGTGCAAAGGTTACTAATCACTTGCTTTTGTGGCTCATATGCTCACAGGACATGTGAGGATGTTGTTGAATCAATTCATGACTCTCTGATGAAGGTGAATCCAGGGTTCTTTTCATTTTTTATGTTGGGTCAGATGGTTCATTCATTCATTCATTCATTTATTTCCAAAGTTTAACCTCAGAGGATTGGAACTGATACCTAGGATCCAACTCTCATTGTCAGCTAGATGATTAAAGTTATTTAATAATTTCCTTGTAAATTAGATTCCTAATATGCTATATGATCAAGCAATCGAGTTGACTTCTGCTCTCATAATTTTGAACAGGTGCAAGAGGATACGAGGAACGGACAAGTAGCCCTTGAGAAATATGTTATCACCAAGACATTGACTAAACCACCTCAAGCATACCCAGATGCCAAAAATCAACCACATGTTCAAGTGAGTTTGAAAAGTATATTTTGAGTCCAGCATTAATTTCCTATCCATTTGTTGTATTGATGCTTCTGCAAACAATCCTAGGTGGCTCAGAGATTGAAGCAAAGCAGTTACTCTACTGGTTTCTCTATTGGTGATACAGTCCCCTATATAATTTGTTGGGAGCAGGTTTGTCATTCAATAGAATGTTATCGAACAACCCTATTTAAACACAAAGCTCTACTTTAACCCCCAATTTGCAAAATTACCAAAATACCCTTTTTGCTCCGTTGAGGCCCTAAACGATCGAATTTCGAAATTTTGGCAATTCCTAGCCAAAAGGTCATCTCTTAGCCAAAAGACCATTTTCTTCAAGATCAATGTCTGAAATCTGTTCACTATTTGAGCTAGTATCAACCTCTATAGGTTATTTTGTGATTGGTTGTCCTTGTGACAATAACATTGTAAATTATGTAATAACCTCAATTAGTCATTAAGGTTGTATTTCTAGATCTTTAGGATAATTGAAGAAGCTTGGAAGATTGAAGATAGATGATGATTGAAGATGCATTCATATTTAGTGTTCATTTGCTTAAAACTTTCATGTCAAAACATGGGTCCTTATGGTACCAAGTCAAAATGTTTTACACTTCAAAGGTTTCTTTACTTGTTTTTACAAGAATTATGATTTCATTTTTTCTGTGACTAGTCATCTATTTTCTGCACGTGATGGTTGACTGCTTTTCTGACAGTTTGATTAAACAGTGCATGTTTTTATCCTCCGGTTAGTCAACTTCACCCCACTCACTCTGATATGCCTAGGTTTTGCTAAAAGTGTGATTTAAAATTTAATCTTGGCCTTTGGATTCTTATCTTCTTATGTCTATTTAAACAAGACATCATCTTTGCCATTCGGCTAGGGTTTTCATGATAAACATTACAAATATTTTCAGAAAAACTCTCTTTGTTTTGCTGCATATTTCCTCTCTGGTTCTTCCTTGTCTTCTTGAGTGCCTTGCTCACTTACATAGAAGCTTCATAAGATTGTGTGGATTATATGCATTGTTGAACCTTGTTTTCAAAAGTTTGTCTTTCCTAGTTCAGTTTGTTTTAAATGTTTCCATACTTTAAGTCGAGTTAGGAGTGTGCAACACAAGTCTCCCATGTTCATACATGTTTGTAGACATTGTTGAGTATTAGAGGTCATTGACCTAAGTTGGTTTGCTGCCCAGCTTGTAGGTGCAAGCAGTAAACACAGTCATCGATTCATTTCCTGGGAGCTTACTACTTTCTGGAAATGTATCTGTGACTAGTCATAAATCACCACAGCATTCATACATCGATGCCTCATTAGAGGAATACATGTGTATGTCCTTATAGCGTGTTGACCAAGCAAAGATCCACTGGAAGTGAAGTGATTGAGAAGAAGCCACACGAGAGACCAATGCATCTAAATTAGGTACTTTAGATATTGAGCTTGGTTGTAATCTTGTATTGGGCATCTTTTGCCATTTCATAGTGGAAGGCCGGTCTACAGATAGACCCCCGGTTTTTTTTATCCCTTTGTGGATTTTCGCGGGTAGCAAATCCTGTGCCAATCTTTGTGTATTGTTAAACATTCGGCTTAATTAAAATTGGATTTAATTTTGCACCAAATCACTTAACATGCAAACTGGACAAATCTGCCTGATTGGTCATCTTAACTGCTGCATTAGAAACGCTAGCTTGAATATGTTGTCGTTGTGGATAGCTCGCGAATATCTAACTCATTGATTTCGTTGAGGACCTAAGTTGGCATTGCATCTGAGTATTGTTGATCAAATCACAAGCATCCACAAGTTATTTGTTAAAGTGATTGATTGTTTAACTTTGGTGAAGATAAACACAATTGAAAGTAGAGGGAATTATTTTAAATTACCCCCCTCATTGCCAACCTGCAACCTTCATAGCACCACCACGAACCTCTGCATCCCCTCCAGTCCTCACCGCCTTCCATCCAACCATAGCACTCTAGGCAGGGTCCCTATTATCTTCCGTAATCTTCGCATTCAAGGTAAAACCCTCTTCCTTCTTCACCAAATCTTTCCCTTTCTCCTCAACAACCACTCTGTTCTCCTCAATTTCCCCTTCAGTTTCTGAAAAATCATTGCTTTGCTCAATTGGGGATTCACTTAGCTCAAAACCTAATTCCTTCTCCTCCCCATTGTCCTTAACCCGTTTTGCAAGTTGGCAATGAGGGGGGTAATTTCAATTTAGTCACAATAACACAAATAATTTTCTCAAACAGATCACACAGATGACCAGTCACTTGATGTGATGACCTGACAGTTTGTGTACACTTGTGAACTGTTCAAACACATTTGAATGCTATGCCAACTTAGGTCCTCAACAGATTCAGTGAGATTGAAACTGTGAGCTATCCACAACTATAACCTATTGAATCAAGTAGTTCTAATGCAGCAGTTATAAATGACCAGTTATGCGATTTTGTCCAGATTGCATTTCAATGTAAGTTGGTGCAGAATTAATTTTGATTTTAAGTTTAGTCGAATGGTTAACAAAACACATAAATTGACACAGATTTTGGTACCCGGAAAAACCCAACATGGTAAAAAACCGGGGGTCTATCAGAAGACCGGTCTTCCACTATGAAATGGCAAAAGATGCCCAATACAAGGTTCAAACAAGCTCAATATCTAAATGTACCTAATCTTCAGATGCAGTTGTTTCTCGTGCGGTTTCTTCTCGATCACTTCACGTCTAGTGATTCAGATGACTGGTCAATCACTACACAGACAATACATAGGAATTTCTGTCTAGTGGCATCAATTGAAAATACTGTGAAAGACTATATGACTACTCACCAGCAGAGTTGCAGAGAGCTACGGAGCTTCAACAAGGACCGCTGGACAACTAGGTGCACTCTGCTACAGTAACCAAAGACAGAGCAGAAATGACTATATGACCAGTCACCAACAGAGTTACAGAGAGCTACAGAACTTCAGCAAGGACCGCTGGACAACTAGGTGCACTCTGCTACAGTAACCGGAGACAGAGCATAAATTACTATATGACCAGTCACCTGCAAAGTTGCAGAGAGCTACGGAGCTTCAGCAAGGACCGCTGGACAACTAGGTGCACTTTGCTACAGTGACTGAAACTGTGCAAAAATTCCTAAGTCAAGAAAAGAAAAAAGACTCAACCTTGCCTTATAACATGTATGAACATGAAAGACAAGTTTTCACACAATTATTTTTGAACTTCTAAAAACTCAACCTTGTCTTATGAGATGGAAGAACTTGAAAGACAAGATTGCACACAATTATTTTCGACTTCTAACTGAATGAGTTTGAAAACCATGGAAGCCAAAACAATTAAGATAAGAACTTCTTCAAAGTTTTCTTCAATAGAACACTATTCCAGAAAAGGGTATAGACGACAGTCAAAAACCGTCGTTAAGACTGCCCAAAAACCGTCGTTAAATTGGTACTCGTCTATAACAATATTATAGACGACGGTTTTTTTAACCATCCTCTATAACAGGTATAGACGACAGTTTCTTATCAAAACTGTCGTCGATAAGTAAAATAGACGATGGTTTTTCCCCAAAACCGTCGTCTATAGTCACCAAAACTGTCATTTAGAATATTTCTGATTTTGGTGCCACTCCAATTCCATTGATGTACTTCTATTGCTTCCAAAAATTCCATACAAACATTTCAATGATCATTAATAAACTTTCAATTCCAATAAGTACAATACTTTGATCCCAAAGAGAATATGAACTATATTCATAACATGAAATGACTTACAAACTACCAAGTACATTGATTTATCGTTCCTTTGTTAAAAAAATAAGTAAACCATACATAGACCTAACTCTAAACAAAAAAGCACCAAGTATTGCATCTGCAGCAAGTGAACCAGCGGCGAAATCATCATAAGACACCTAAAAACCAAACACTGAACTTCCAGCAACTATGCAGTTGGCTCTAGCTGAAGCTGCCTCTTTAATGGTTGAAGGCCCCAAACCACCGTCTACCTGAAAAATGAGGTGGAGAGTAATTTTAGTATTTGTTAAAGGAATAACAACCTTTGAGAACCAATTACTTTTTCTTGAATGGTCATTTTGTCAATTCCTAATCCTAAGCATTCTCTCTAAGTCTTCACACACACAAACACCCGCAGATATACACATATATGGAAAAGATGATTGAGTGAGTCGGAAGAAACAAGAAAAAATGATTTAGATATTGCTGCGAGCAACACACCAATTGACGGGGGAGAATATGAACAAAGTATAATAAATTCAACATGAAAAGGTTCAGAGGAAACATAAGGGTATGAACTTACCTCAGTATCTAGTGAAGGATACCTTTCCCTCAGCGTGCGCACCTTGCCCATCATTTGGGACATGAACTTTTGTCCACCAAATCCAGGTCCTACAGTCATAACAAGAACCATTTCCACACGATTTTCACCTTCAACCTATGATTACAAAACATCATTGAGTAGGAAAAAATCACAGAAGTATTCAATCATGTCTACTGTTGGAATAAAAGGATGCATACTCATGCTCTTTCTCAGTAATCAGTAAATTGTAGTTTTGCATATCATACCAATCCAAAATCAAACACTTCGTTGTATAAAAAATTACAACTATACAGCACAACAGACAACAAACATCCAAGTTTCAGTGTACTAGTTTAAACCACTTGGCAATTCCTACTTATGCTATAGAGTTAATAATCTAGTAATAGAATCCAAACCCAGATGCAGGCCAGATCTCAACTGAGCATGCTTCTACCATGTTTAATAATAATAATAAGCACTCAGATGGACCATGCTGCAACCATCAGAAACCATTCAACCAAATTCATATCACTAAGCATCAAACCAATCAAATTAACCATACCCATAATGAAATCCAGCAATATTATCGAAATCCAGCAATATTCATCACCATGCTGTTAGTTTGTATCTAATATATGAGTACTAATGGATAGACAGTAAAAGGCCAACTATTATCTGTTGGTACCTTCTTGGACCATTCTCAAATCTGTAAAGCAAAGAACATGAGCGAACGAAATTAAAAACAACCTCACAGGCCTCAAAACACTAACACTGCACCAACTAACCAAATAACAATTCAAATCCCAAACTCAAATTTTCTCTATGCTATGGTTTCCATACACAATGAACTCACTCAATACCTAGAGTTTAATTATTGCTGACTATAGTACTTTCTTCACTTGCACTCGAAACAGACTGCACCAGCCCCTGGCACATAAATACATAAGTAAGATTACATTACTTGAAGGTCCAGTTAGAAGGAGACACAAAGTTGAGACTCATATCACTTGCTTTGATGTTTCAGCTTTTCATGAAATTCATTGAAAGCTCCCTCTTTAAGTGTCCTTAAACAACTGAATTTTACCAAGCTAGGAGTAATGAAACAACGCTAAAGCACAAGGAATGCAATTCTGCAGTAGTTTGCAGAATTGCTGATATTAGCAAACAATGAACTAATACAAAACCTGGGGGCACTGAAACTTGTAATCAAATTCGTAGACCGATATTTTTACAAGTTATGTTCCATTCATGCATAAAGAGATATACCTTCCCCCACATCACCAAATAATTCATGCTTAAGCTCCTCCTCTGGAGCTCATAGTCATCTTCATCAAGAACATATTCCTCCCTAGAAAAATTAGTGAAACAACGACTAGTCCCCCGTTTATAAGATTGAAAGAGAATAGAACAATAAAAAGATCTTCATTGGTGTTGGATTTAAGCATTTTCATCTTAAGACAGCAAGAAGCAAGGCACCATTATACCAAAATTCATAGGGCTCAAATACAATAAACTACACTATGTCCAAGCTCTAGAAAATTTAAACAAAAAAGTAAATGAGTGAATGATGGAATATAATTTCTAAGTAATGCAGTCACTCTTAACACTCAAAATGTGAGCAACCTAGGATTTGATGAAACCAGTACTTCTTCTAATTTTATTTTCTAAACAACAGGAAATAATATTCATACATACATATATCAAGCAGCCTACAGAAAAGAAATAATCAAGAGAAAAAAAAGTCCCATACCTTTTGACTTCGGGGACTCAAGTGTGCTATTACTTATCTGGTTGCTCTTAACAGAAGGATCCTGCGAAGAATTTGTCATAAGAACAAAAATATTTAATGGCCTACATTAGGCATTCAAGATATACTTTTAGGCACAAAATGGCATTCAATTAAGACACATAACATAGCATACGATCCTTCAAGAATCAAAATATCTAAATGAAAATCTTTACATCCTAAATTCCTCTGCCATAGAAGGCTTTCAAGAGAAATCAATAGTTTACAGAAGCACAATATGATCTTACAAACACAGGCCAAGACAGATGGAGAGGTAAATATGCCCCACAATTTCAATGACACTTAATACACAACTAGACAAGTAAGACTATGATTTCAAGCATATAATGGTCTCGACTATAAACGTGAAGAGCAGCAACACGGACTAAGAAACTTAATTTCGGATTTCATATAGCTGTTAAAATTTGATACTACACGTTGGCATAAAATTGGAATCACAACAGACATAAGGCATGAATCGGCAGAATACAACATTAGGGATTAGAAATCCAACCTCTTTTGTCTCAGAATATGTTTCTAATTTCGAATGTTCCATTGCTTAAAGGATTTCCGAAGCCCAGATATCCAATGATATCTGCAAAAGAAAACCCCTTTTACGAACACTATCAAAATCAATACATATAAGCAATAAACCAAACAACTTTTTTACTTCTTTGATAGGAACTTAGGGACATATTGGTCATTTTTATGTGAAGTCTGTTTGGTTAGCTCTAAGTCAGTATAAAAGGGAGTTGAAGAATTGTGATTAACAGAAATCCTATACAGAAATACAAAAAGAAATATGGACCTCTGCTCCATGATTCCATCTTTATCTCTTTAGCATAATCAGAGTGTGGCCGATTCTATCAATGGTATCACCCATTCGATCCTCGGCGCTTTCGCCTGTTTATGCCCTGCCGTCACTTGCTCCCATTTCTCTGCTCGCTTCGTCCACCGCCGCCCTCACTCAAGCTCGCCTGCGTCTTCTGCTCGTCCAGCTCCGATCAAGCGTCGTCGCCACCAACCGTCGTCTCGATCAGTTCTCGGCGAGCCGGGGTTTCGTGACCTCCACACAGACATCCGATCGCATATTGGATTCTGTTGCAGTGCACTTCGACAGCGACTCAGTCACTGTACTCCCGACGGGAGTCATTGGCAAGTCCGCTGCTGTTCCATTTACTGTCCGTGCTAGTCCTGCTTCGTTTTCGAGTTCCGTTGCTTCCCAAGACAATCACAGCAAGCATGCCCTCTAGGTGTTTGATGAAATGCCAATCTCAACAGGTGCGAAGTTTGATTTCGATAGAGGCTATCATCAGGGAATACTAGATAAGGGGGGCACTCTACTTCGGTCTATGATCGTCATTCCACGTTCTGGTGAGGTCATACCATCCGAAGCGTACACGCCGACGCTCTTCAAATTACGCCAAAACGGATCGTTGATGGATTATCTAGCCAAATTCCGTCGTTTAGCTACTTGTTCTCCCACTGTAAGTCCACAGCTGTTGCTGCGTTGTTTCATTTTGGGATTGAAGTCTTCCCTTCGATATGAAATGATATCGTACCCACCGCCGGAGACTGTTGATGACGCGTTTACTCTAGCTGTTTACATTGAAGCGCCGAAAATGCCTCCATCCGTCACTCACCCCACCACTGTGCCCTTGGGGGTTGTGGAGCCGGTTCAGTTTGTTGCTCCTTAGTGCACTGCACAGATCGCACACCAGGTGTTCGACAAAATGTCACACTCAAGTGGGCTTCTTCATTATGATTCTGAGATGGGCTACCACCCAAATATTGATGACAAGGGTGGAACCTACAAGGATTTGGTAGTAATCTACAACGGTTCTCATCAATTTTTATGTTCGAATGTTCGATTTTATGGTACTCCAAGTCTATGTACGGACGAGAGAGGTCCTATCAATAGCGTTGCAGAAGAATTTGATCATGGGAGGTTGTAACATGACAAGAGTCACAAACTGGACTTCACATTTATATTGACACTCCCAATGCCATACTCAAAGGATTAAAAAGATTCCATGACTAAATCAACCGACATATTTGGGAAGGGGAAGACTAGTCATATTGAGTGTAAGTCACAAAAAAAAAAAAAAAAAAAACAGATTACTATTTGATAGCTCACTATGCCATGCACCCACAACATCTTACGACATTCAATCAAGTGAAAACTTGCACAATTTAATTTTTTTTTTAGTGTAGATCTATGATAAATACATTAAATTCAAGGAGTGGTGCAACATTGGCACATCTTTTCTTTGACTCAAGCCCAAAACTTTAATCTTTTGATTTTTTTTTTTTTCTTTTGAGATAGGGCCTTATTGTCCTTCTTGTTTTCATTTTCGAGGAATTTATTCATTTTCTTTTAACTACACAATTTTTCAAGGCTCAAGATCAACATAATTGATTATCATCAAGTAGTAAGGGAATTTGGTGAAGTGATGAAAACAAATTTATGCCAATAATCTTTAAAACATGCACTCTTTATTTCTTGATCAAGAAAACGGGATTATGATCATTTCACTTAATCTAGGGCTTCAAATCATATTCAACAAATATCCTATTGATAGTATCAACGTCAGGTGACCAGTCTGGGAAGACATTTTCAGTTATTAAATGATGCATAATATGCAGAAATTGAAATATGCACAAGCACCGACTATGACTGATCATACTAATCAATAGCACAGATTCCAAGACTTTTACGAAGACTAGTCAACGCCTGATCTTCCAAAGGCTTAGTCAAAATCTCCGCAGGTTGTTTCTCTGAGGACACAAATTTGAGCATTAAAACCTTTGACTCAACAAGATCTCTAATGAAGTGGTGCCTAATATCAATGTGTTTGGTCCTAGAATGCTGCACTGGGTTCTCTGAGATGCATATTGCACTCGTGTTATCACGCCACTGGAAGTACTTTTCCTGTCATCACTACAACCTACCCAGTCAGCATCACTATACCCAACAAGATTAGTATTGGTATCAAAAGTATACCAAATACCATATAACAATGTCCTACTAATGTACTTAATGATCCTTTTGACTGCATGAAGATGAGATTCTCTAGAATCGCTTTGGAATCGAGCACAAACTCCAACTGAAAAAGAGATGTCTGGTCTATTAGTAGTGAGATATAGTAAACTGCTTATCATGCTTCTGTAAAGTGACTGATCAACACTCTTCCTCTTTTTATCACTAGACAACTTAGTGGATTTGCTCATGGGAGTCCTAGCGGGTTTGGTAGATGAAAAACCAAATTTGTTCACAAAATTTACAGCATATTTAGATTGTGAAATGAAGAGACCGGTCTCTTCTTGCTTAACTTGTAAACCTAGGAAGTAGTTCAATTCACCAATGAGACTCATCTAAAATTCACTGGTCATATTCTTTATGAATTGTTGAACTTGGGATTCGGACGTGGAACTTACAACAATGTCATCAACATAAATTTGTGCAACAACCACATCATTCTTAGTCCGCTTGATGAACAAGGTTTTATCAACCGAACCACGTGTATAGCCATTTGACAGAAGATGACCTGACAACCTATCATACCAAGCTCTAGGAGCTTGCTTCAAACCATACAATGCCTTTTTCAATTTATAAACACCGTTGGGCATATGAGGATTCTCAAAGCCTTTAGGTTGTTCAACAAACACATCTTCATTCAAGTAACTATTTAGAAAAGTCGTCTTGACATGCATTTGGTACAACTTGAACTTAAGATGAGAAGCAATAGCACACAACAATCGGACCGACTCAAGTCTAGCTACGGGTGTAAATCTTTCCTCAAAGTCAATTCCCTCAACTTGAGAGTAACCTTGAGTAACAAGTCTAGCCTTGTTCCTCACTATGTTACCACTCTCATCACTCTTATTCTTGAAAATCCACTTAGTGCTGATCACATTGGAGGTGACTGGTCTCTTGACTAGTGCCCAGACTTGATTCCTTTCAAACTGATTTAGCTCCTCTTGCATGGCAAGCACCCATTCTTCATGGATGAGAGCTTCTTTGATGTTCTTGGGTTCTATTGTGCAAACATAACACACATGTGCTATTTCACTTTGGATTTGACCTCTAGTCCTCACACCTTCTTTTATTGACCCAATTATGTTATGTTCAGGATATCTAGTCATTACCCACATTGGCTTTTTCTTAGGTGGTTGACTAGACTCTTTGGAATCATCAGACTCAGAACCAGATGACCGGTCATCTTGTACCATCTGAGTCTCTCTAGTTGACTAAGTGACCTTCTCAGGAAATAACCCATCATCATCTGTGGCTTGGTCAACTGACGCATCAAGATCATCAATTGTAAAATTTATGGACTCCATGATGGTATTAGTTCTAAGGTTGAAAACCCTATAAGCATGACTGGTCATTGAGTACCCAAGAAAGATGCCTTCATCACTTTTGGGATCAAACTTAGCAAGGTGTTCCCTATCTCTCAAAATATAGCAAGTGCTGCCAAAAACTCTCAGATGACTGATCATCGGGTTTTTTTCTTTCCAAAGTTCATAGGGTGTCTGGTCAGTGCCTGGTCTAAAGTAGACTAGATTGGAAATATAACAAGCCGTGTTAATGGCCTCAACCCATAAATTCTTGGCAAGATTTTTTTACATTTAGCATCACTCTCCCATCTCAATCAAAACTCTATTTTTCCTCTCAAGAATCCCATTTTTTTGAGGAGTTTTGGAGCCGAAAACTTATGCTTTATACCCATACTAGCTCAAAAATCAGCAAACAATGAATTCTCAAATTCAGTTCCATGATCAGTCCTAATTTTGATAACAGAAAGATGACCAGTCATCGCCTTATTCTGAATTTGTTTGAGAATAGTCACAAAATTTTGAAAAGCCTCAAACTTTTCTCTCAAGAAAGACACCCAAGTAAACCTAGTGAAATCATCAACAATCACAAGAATGTATTTCTTACCACCAACAGACACGGTTAGAACTGGACCTACAAGATCCATGTGAATGAGTTCAAGAGGATGACTAGTTCCAATATCTTTGACTCTCTTGTGTGCAACTCGTGACTATTTGGCCAACTGACATGGACCACATATGTGCTTAGAAGGCTTATCTAACTTGGGAATACTTCTAACAAGCTGCTTTTTGGATAAGGTGTACAAATCATTGAAGTTCATGTGCCCTAACTGTTGATGCCATAAAGCAGTAGTCTTATTAGTCACAGAGTAACAGGTCATCCTGGCAGCCAGAGTTTGACTGTCAAGAGTCTAGCAATAATCATTACACCTGTCTGTCCTGACTAGATCCCGACCCTTGCTATCAACAATCCTACAACCTTTTGTTGACATACAGACTTCGTTAGCCCACTGATCACACAAGTGTGATACACTAATAAGGTTGGACCTAAGGCTTTCTACATACATCACATTTTCAAGGAGAGGTAATCCGGGAACTCGAACACTGCCATGACCGGTCATCTTAGCAGTTTCACCACCCCCAAATTCCACAAAGCCACCATTAAAGTCCTTCAAATTTACAAATACAGATTTGTCACAAGATACATGTTTAGAACAGCCACTGTCGATGTACCAACAAGTTGGATCACGCACATTCAAGATAGACAAAGCAACAAGACAAGTTTCATTTTTCTTAACCCATTTCTTTTGAGAATTACTTGGTGATGGGCAAGATGACTGAACAAGTTTGGCTATCCTAGTTACTTCAACAAGTAGCAAATCAACCTGTTCTCTGAGTGAATTATTATGACCAGTCAGACTTTTCTTTTTCAGCTTATGACACATGGGCCTAATGTGACCAGTTATCCCACAATGATGACAAGTTGGCACAAACCTGGATCTTGTGGGAGCAGTGGTACTGGGAGAAACTTGATGACTCTTTTTAATCATGCTAACTCTAGGTTCGGGAGGACGAGTGATGACCAGTGACTTCGGTGAGTATGGTTCACTAGCTTTGACAAACCTAGGTCGTGAAGTTTAAGCTATCGACTCTCTAGCATTAAATCCTAGTCCAGTTTTATCAAAATGACTTTTCCCAATATTAGGCATTCTATCAATCTTTGTAGAACCAAGTGACAGGTCATTTACCTTTTCTTGCAGTGATTTATTTTGACTAGTCAAGTAGACATTAGATTGCTTCAGAGAATCAATTTCTTCTTTCAACTTAAGACTGTTGCTATGCATGAGGTGAATGTCATTTTCTGAATTGCACAGTTCATGTCTAAGACTTCAAACTCAACACACATCTGTGAATGCAAGACTTCAAACTTAGACTCAAATGACTGGTCATCTGTACTCTGCCTTTCTTTACGCGGATGACCGGTCTCGTAATCCTGTAAAGCGAGACAGAGTGCAACCTTTTCCATTTCTAATTCATTACAACGCTTTTTCAGCTCAATGCTATCAGCTTTGATCACACAACATTCATCAAACAAAGCATCATACCTTTCACACATCTTTTCATAGGTCTGATTCTCTGGGAGAGCATCATAATCATGAAAAACAGGACAACACATCTCAGGTGACTGGCCATCATCAGTCATGTGTTGTGAACCCGACTCGGATTCTTCACCCATTGAGTTGTGATCAGAAATTCTAGCAAAAAAGACAATCTCATCATCTTCATTATCTGAAGAAGAGTTAGAGTGAAGTGATTCTTTCAAGGCTTTGTCCTTGCCTTTGTAAGACTTCTTCCTATTGTTAGCACAATCAAATTTGTTTTCATTAGACATTTCACCTTGAGGTTGGAATTTTGACTCTCTAGGGTAACTCGAACTGCCCTTGTGATCCTTTCTATCCCTTAAAATTCTTCTAAATATTTTAACAAACACGGCCATATAGTCATCAACAGAAGATGACTGGTTAGATTTTGAACTCTTGGGTTCAGGATGATTGGTCACGCTCTGTAGTGCAAAACCTTTGTCCTTCTGTTTGGACCCAATTTTGCAATCCTACTTGGTAAACAAGTATGCCATCACGGCTTACCAAGCCGTGAACATACTTGCAATACAGCCGCGCGTCCTTGAATCCTGGTCGGTATAGGAATACATGACCGCGCGAACTATGCATGACCGCGCGTCCTTGAAATCCTGGACGGTATAGGAATACATGACCGCGCGAACTATGCATGACCGCGCGAACTTCGAATCCTGGTCAGAATAGAAATACATGACCGCGCGAACTTCAAATCCTGGTCGGCATAGGAATACATGACCGCGCGAACTATGCATGACCGCGCGAACTTCAAATCCTGGTCGGTATAGGAATACATGACCGCGTGAACTTCAAATCCTGGTCGGCATAGGAATACATGACCGTGCGAACTTCAAATCCTGGTCGGTATAGGAATACATGACCGCGCGAACTATGCATGACCGCACGAACTTCAAATCCTGGTCGGTATAGGAATACATGACCGCGCGAACCATATGCGACTGCGCGAACTAAGCATCCCCGGCGGCCTTATAGTCCATCTCCCTCATTTCTGCACCAAATTCGTCAATCCTTATATGGAAATTCATCTAAACAACCCAACAAATCGATCTAGCAAGGTTTTGGAGCTCACCTCGGCCGGAAATGGCCGGAATCACGCCGGAAAAACTCGGCTTCCGTTAACTCCTCGTCGCCGTCAATCCGCGCCATCTCTAACGCCAAAACTGGGTGAATCTTGTTCACCACGACGAGCTGAAGGCCGCGCAGGTGGTGGCATTCCCGATTGGTGACCGGAAGTGGGCCGTCGACGGTGAGGAAGACGACGGCTCTAGCTTTTCAAATGAGGAAAGCTCGGGCTGGATCGAGTTTTATCAGACCGCCCAGTTTCCAGAAATATCCAGCCCCTTCTTCCCAATCACGGGCCGCCACGTGGCAACCCCACTACACCACAATTACGTTTTTCGTCCGTAACTTCTTCGATACAACTCGGATTCCGATTCTGTCTCCACGGACGCATTCGTATCGAAGAGCTCTTCGCAAAGAGTACAATATCGAATATGTAAATTTCTACTGTTCACAAAGTCAACTTTTGACCATCCAAGGGCATTTTGGTCATTTCACGATATTTTGGGAAAATTTTCGGAATGGGTCGTATCATAGCCGCGGACGATGGGGCGGCAGACGGCGTCGGAGTTGTGGTCGATGGGCTCGGTGGGCGACGGGTGGACCCATTTCTTGGCAGAGACAATGAAGATTGAAAGTGGCGAAGGTTGAAGGTGGTGGTGGAGAAGGCGCCGAAGGTTGCCAGACAAATGAAGGATAGAGAAAGAGATGCAGGAGAGAAAGAGAAGCTAGGGTTTTGATGTTGAAAGGAAAGAGACATTCAAAATTTAAAGGCGGACATGGAAGGAATTTTGTGTTTTGTTTCCTTTAGTGCATAGTAACTTCCGTGTTTTTCAAAGACAACGGTAAATTAAAAATCGTTGTCTCCTCTAATTTAAGTCATTGGAGACAACGGTTTTAGAACATTGTAGACAACGAAAATAGCCAAATTCGTTGTCTATTGTACTATTTCTTCATCCTGCAACGGTTTTAAGCCATACCGTTGTCTAGCCAGCGTTGTTAAAGCCATTTTTTGGCCTAGTGTAGATATGCTCCTTGGAACACTCAACTGTGTCATCACATAGCTAGTGGATGCCCAACCTACCATATCGAAATTGAAGTGGGATTGAAAGTCCAGTGGCACATATCCTTTTAGAAAGTATTATCTATTGATTCTAGTTTAAGTGAGTTGAGATGAGGAACAGAGAGACCTATATATTTTCAGAAAAAGTCATAAGATGTATTATCTGTTGATTCTAGTTTAAGTGAGTCAAAGAGATGCCTGGGGCAGTTCACTTGGTTAAAGCCAATAGTGTTATTCCCCAACCCTGCGAGATAATCCATACAGGGTTAGCATAAATCAGTTAAGTCTTTGCTAGACTATTAATGAAGTGGATTGATAGCACGTTTTCTTATGTCTCAGTAAGAAGAGGTTGACATAGCTAAAAAATTGTATGGTCCATCTTTACATTTTGCAATGGAATAAATAAAAGAAAAGGACATGTGTGAGTGGTAAATTTTGGCGGACAACAATTTAGAGGTTCACAACCATGAATTGCCAGCCAATTGGGGAAGAAAAGGACCAAATCTCACACACAGATGCTCTCTCTTAATACAATTTTGTAGAACATGTATTATAACAATTTTATTGAGATTAGTAGTTGCATTAATTTTTTGAACTGCCTCCCTTGCATACCAAACCTTTGATAATAATTATCTTCTTTCAAGAATGAGATAAACATTCAATTATTATTTTGTATCATAAATGAAAATAGGAGAACTCAACTTTCGAACATGTTGATACCATACCCGAACCGGTCACATGTCACTCGGGGAAGGAAGCTATTCGGACAACTCCTCTCTTCCGGGAGTGCATCCCCCCGGATCCCCGGAAGCCTTTCCCGGAAGCCTTTCCCCGGAAGTCCCTTCCCGGAAATCCTTCCCCGGAAGCCTACCGTCGTGCCGGCTCAGGCCCAGATCACATCAACAAGGCCGCAGAGGCCCATCAAAGCTCCTAGAAGCCCACCAAGGCAACCAATGCCTTGGTGACACATGCCCTCCACAAGCTTCCAAGAAGAGGGGCAATGTGGGGACTCCACCCTACATTGCCACTAATTACAAGGGTGCCATCACCCTCCTCTATAAATAGCCTTCACCCTCCAAAGGGTAAAGGGTCCCAAAAACACAAGGTCTTTCCTTACTCTCTAAAATCCTCTCTACTGTAGAGACTCCCTCCTTCCCTGCTGACTTAGGCATCGGAGGATCTAGGCCGGTACCACACCGGTGCCCTTCCGTGCTTACCTTTCTTTGTGCTCAGGTACCCCGGAGTCCTTCCCCGGAGCCAGCTTTCCGTCCCGAGTCGGGCCAAGGCAGAAGACATCACCCCTCATCCGGACACACCTTCCGGACAAGCACCTTCCGGGCCCTCCCGGAAGCCATCATCCGGAGCTAGCCTCTTAGCTCCCGGAAGCATACACTCCAAATCCGAACAAGGATCCACACACTTTCATTGACCGTTGACCCGAGCCATTTTTGGGCATCAACAGTTTGGCGCCGTCTGTGGGAATCAAACAAATTCCTACGTGTTTTACCGCTGGCAAGAGCAGCGATGTCTTTTCTAGCATCCCGATGACGAATCGGACCCCCAGCACCACCCGGCGGAAAGCAGTGCACCCCCGGAAGTACAACCCCCTCCTGCCGGGAAGCAGCAGCGAGGCAGGCGGACCGGCCGGGACGAACTCGCCAGGCGCTTGAGCGAGATGGAGGAGCGAGCCAAGGCCCTTGAAGCCGAGAACAACCGGCTCAGAACCCTGGAGGACGACAACCGCCGGCTCCAATCCCGGACCGCAGTCCTCAATGAGCACTACCAGAACATGACCCAGAAGCTACTGGAAGCTAATGTCAATATCGGCCATCTCCGGGAGCAATGCGCCCGAGATCAGCCGGAGGTCTCCTCGTCCCAGCTCCGCACTCCGGACGAGCCGATCGTGGCCACCCTGCCTGCACCTCCGGCCAAGGACAAACAACCCGCGACCTCCCGGGTGCCCACCGCCACCAGGACGATCCTATCCGGAGGATCAGGCCCCTCTCGCCCCGCCAATTCCCGCGTGGTCATCGGCCGGAGCAAGGGAGTTGCTAAAGCCTACAGCGACATCCGGGATCTCCTCAACGACAACCGGGAAGGGAGAGCTACCGAAGTAGTGACCCGGAACATCAACCCTGCCGGACTGGGGCCTCCCCCGCGGCCGACTCCGGTTCAACCGGCACCTACCACCGCGCAACCCGTGGAGCAAACAGCGGAATCCAGCCACCGGGCGCAGCCTGTCCCAGTGACAGTACCCATTCCCGGAGCTGCACCTTTGCCCGGACGGAAGCCTGCGACCACCCGGGCACGGACTGGACCACAACCTCCAGCCACTGCGGCTCATGCCCAACCGGCGGCAAGCGACCAAAGCATAGTCCAGCAACTCCTGGATCAGGTCATGGAGCTCGTCAACGACCGGGCGAAGGAGCGCCGAGACAAAGCAAACCGCCCTGGAGCCGCCCCTACCCGGGAGAGTCCCTTCACGAGCCGAGTCCTAGCATGCACCGACGAGCTCCAGGATGTCGACTCCAAGTCACTGCGCATCGCGCTCTACGGTGGCGGTCCCGGAGAATGCCCTAACGCCCACATGAACAGCTTCCGGTCCAACATGTACTTCAAGAGGATCTCGGACCAGGCGCAGTGCCTTTACTTCCCGAGCACCCTTTCGGGCGCGGCTCTCAACTGGTTCTTCCGGTTGCCCCCGGGAAGTATCGACAGCTTGACCGACATGGAGATCGCCTTCATCGAACAACATCAAAGCCAGAGCTCGACCTTCTACTCCTGCGAGGATCTCTATGCCATCACCCAGGGACCCGACGAGGGCTTGCACAAGTACGTCGCGCGGTTCAGCCATGAATACGCCAAATGCCCGAGGACGGATGATAGCATGGCTGTCAGCGCCTTCAAGGCCGGACTTCGGTCAAGCCGCTTCCTGTACCAGCTCAACTTGGAGAATGACCTGACTTACTCCGAGATGATGAAGAAGGCCAACCTGCATGCCCGGGCAGAACGCCTCACCGAGCTCAATCAACGGCATGTTCAGCCGGCTACTTCTGACCCGCTCCGTCCAACAACTCAGTACCATCCGGCTCCTGCAGCACCCCGGGTGACCTACACCCAACCGGCACCGAAGGGGAACACTTCCTACGCCTCGAACAAGAGGAAGGAAGGAGGGCATCCCGTCTTCGGTAATCGCGACAAGCGAAACCGGGGGAACGGACAGCAGGTCTACCAGGCTTACCGGGCACCGAACCCTCTTCCTCCGGCACCTTCGGCGCCCCGGCACGATTCCTGGAACCGAAACCAGAAGAAGGAGTACACCGCCCGGTATGAGCAGTACACTCCGCTCAACACCTCCTTCGAGGCAGCACTCATGGCCGTCGCCGAACTCATCCCGGCGCCCAAATTTCAGAATCCCGCGAGCGCCGCTCGTTACACCGGCACGTTCTGCCAATATCACCAGGCCAACACTCATGGCACGGAGGAGTGCAAGGTGCTGAGGGACCACATCGAGACTCTCGCCCGAGACGGGAAGATCCCTGAGCTCCTTCAGGGGTATGCCCCTCCTCAACAGCAACTTCGGCAAATCAACACCATCAGCGGCGGTTCAACGCTAGCCGGGGACTCCAACCGAGCAAGGAAGGAGTACGCCCGTGCTTGCTACCCCGGACGGGAAGTGCTAGCGCTCAACTACCGGGCTGAGAAAATCCCCAAGACCGGCTGGGGATCCATCACTTTCTACGAGGATGAGGAGGATGGAATCATGTACCCCCACGACGACCCCATCGTCATCCGGGCGGAAATTGCCCACTACGATGTCGGGCGGACGATGATCGACACCGGCAGTTCTGTCAACATCATCTTCATGGAGGCCTTCCGGACCCTCAACGTCGCCGACAACCTCCTCGACCGGACGCAAACTCCTCTCGTGAGTTTCTCCGGGGACTGCATCCAACCGGTCGGGAGCGTATACCTGCCCATCACCCTTGGCGAGGCCCCGCTGCGAACCCGCGTCGTAGTAACCTTCATGGTGGTAGACTGCCCTACCGCCTACAATGTCATCCTCGGGCGACCCGCCCTCAACAAGATGAAGGCCATACCCTCCACCCACCTCCTGCTAGTCAAATTTCCGACTCCTCACGGCATCGGCTCTGTCCGAGGCGACCAGCGAGCGGCGCGAGGATGCTACTCTGTAGCAGTGAGGCGGGGCGGCAAGGGCGCAGCCGTCCCTGCACCCCGGGAAGCCTCTGTGGCAACCCCAGTCCCGGAAGGAATTCCCGTCCCTGATAACCGGCCTGACGACCCGAGGGACGAGGCTACCACCACCCAGGCTAAACCAGCCGGAAGCCTGGAGATGGTGTGCATTTCGGAGGACTTCCCTGACCGGCAGGTGAAGATCTGCGCGGAACTGCCACCTACCATCCGGCACTCACTCATCAAATTCCTCCGGGAAAATGCCGAAGTCTTTGCCTGGTCTTACGGCGATATGCCCGGTATCTCCACCGACGTCATCTCTCACAAACTCAGCATCGACCCGAAGGCCCGGCCAATATGCCAGAAGCGCCGGAAGTTTGATGGGGAGCGGTACGACGCAATCCAATCCGAGGTCGAGAAGCTATCATCCATCGGATTCATCCGGGAGGCTCGATACCCGACCTGGGTAGCCAACCTCGTCGTCGTACCGAAATCGCAAGGCAAATGGCGGATGTGCGTCGACTACACCAACCTGAACAAGGCTTGCCCGAAGGACAGCTTCCCGCTTCCTCACATTGATCAGCTCATCGATGCCACTGCCGGGCATGAGCTCCTCAGCTTCATGGACGCATACTCCGGGTATAACCAGATCTTCATGCACCCGGGTGACCAGGAGCACACCGCCTTCGTCACCGACCGGGGACTGTATTGCTACAAAGTGATGCCCTTCGGGCTCAAGAACGCCGGTGCCACTTACCAGCGACTTGTAAACTTCGTCTTCTCCGATCTCATCGGAAAGACCATGGAGGTTTACGTAGACGACATGCTAGTCAAGAGCAAAACCTCCAGGGAGCATGTCGAGGACCTCTCCGCCATGTTCAACAAGCTCAAGCATTTCAACATGCGCCTCAATCCCGCCAAGTGCGCCTTCGGCGTGGGATCCGGCAAATTCCTGGGCTTCATGATCAGCCAACGCGGCATCGAGGCCAACCCAGAAAAGATCAAGGCCCTGGTCGACATGGAGACCCCCAGGACACAGAAGGATGTCATGAGCCTCAACGGCCGGGTAGCTGCTCTCTCCTGCTTCATCTCCAGGGCCACCGACCGGTGCGCCCCATTCTTCAAAGTCCTCAAGGCCGGGCAGAAACTCGTCGACTGGACCCCGGAGTGCGATCAAGCCTTCGCCCAGTTGAAGGAGTACATGAGCAAAGCCCCGATACTCGCCAAACCTGACCACGGAGACGTCCTGACTCTGTACCTCTCCGTCTCCGCCACGGCAGTATCCTCGGTCCTTATCAAGGAGGTGGATAAGGTCGAGCACCCGGTGTACTACACCAGTAAATCCATGACTGACCCGGAAACTCGATACCCGGATATCGAGAAGCTTGCCCTCGCTCTCATCTGCTCCGCCCGGAAGCTCCGCCCTTACTTCCAGGCGCACTCCATCTCGGTTCTCACTAACCATCCCCTCCGGCAAGTGCTCCAGGAACCGGAAACCTCGGGTCGCCTTGTCAAGTGGGCTGTGGAGCTGAGCGAGTTCGATATCACCTTCAGCCCCCGGGCAGCCGAGAAGGGCCAAGCTATCGCCGACTTCATCTTGGAATTCACCCATCCGGCTACAACTGATGCCGCGCCGGTGAGCACATTTCCTGCCACGGCTATCCGGGAAACAGCACCCGCCAACCCGGACAAACCGGGTTGGAAACTATATGTTGATGGATCCTCCAACGCCAGGGGATGTGGTGCGGGGATTGTACTCGTCTCTCCGAACAAGGACACCTTCGAGTACTCTCTCCGGCTAGCCTTCCGGGCGTCCAACAATGTCGCCGAGTACGAGGCTCTCCTTGCCGGCCTTCGGCTCGCCAAGGAAGTCGGTGCGGAGCAAGTATCCATCTACAGCGATTCTCAACTCGTGGTCAACCAAGTGACCGAGAACTTCGCCGCCAAAGACAGCTCCATGGCCTCCTACTTGGCCCAGGTCACCTACCACTTGAGCCAGTTCAAGTCGTACAAGATCAGAAAACAGCCATGCCGACGCCCTCTCCCGTCTAGCATCGGCTATCTCCGAACCTGCCAGGAGGAGCATCCCGGTTGAGACTCTAACTTCCCCGAAATCCCTATCGCTCGGCGTCATGCAAATCGAACCTGACACCAGCTGGATGGAACCAATCCGGACCTTCCTAACCAGGGGAACGCTCCCGGACGATCCTCTCGAAGCCCGACGCCTGCAAAGGCGGGCTGCGAGATACACTGTCATCCAGGGAAAACTCTACCGGAGAGGTTTCTCGGAACCCTGCCTTCGGTGTCTAACACCGGCCGAGGGCTCCCGGGTCATCCGGGAAGTCCACGAGGGCATATGTGGCAACCATTCCGGTGCCCGAGCCTTGGCCCACAAAATAAGCCGCCAAGGATACTACTGGCCAACCCTCGGCGCCGATGCCCGTGCCTTCGTCCAGAAATACGAAAAGTGCCAGCGCTTCGCGACTATCCCTCACCTACCGGCTGAACCACTCACCCCGATTGTAAGCCCTTGGCCTTTTGCCCAATGGGGCCTTGACCTCATTGGGCCCATGCCCGCCGGGAAAGGCCAAGTCCGGTTTGCAGTCGTGGCAGTGGACTACTTCACGAAGTGGGTCGAGGCCGAAACCTTGGCTACAATCACTGCTGCCAAAATGAAAAGCTTCATCTGGAGGCATGTCATCTGCCGGTTTGGCATACCTCATGCAATCATCACCGACAATGGACCTCAATTTGACTGCCAGGTATTCCGGGCATTTTGTACACACATCGGTGTGAACCTCCGGTTCTCATCCCCGGCACACCCTCAATCCAACGGCCAGGTTGAAGCCATCAACAAAATCATCAAGAAAACCCTCAAAACTAAGCTTGACGAAGCTATGGGGTGCTGGCCTGATCTCCTTCATGAGGTCCTCTGGTCTTACCGGACCACCTTCCGGACTGCCACCGATGAGACTCCCTTCTCACTCGCCTTTGGCAGTGAGGCGGTAGTTCCCATCGAGATCACCGAACCTACTCTCCGGGTTGGGAACTTTGAACCCGAGCAGAACGAGGAAAACCTGGCCATCAGCCTTGATCTGCTCGAAGAACAAAGGGACCGGGCCCAGACCCGGAACCTGATCTACAAGCAACGCATCGCCCGGTACCATGATGCCCGGAGGCGAGGATCTCCGGATCAGCAGCCGGAGCGGAGGAGCTGGAGGCCTCAAGTGCCACCACCCGGGCACGGAGGGCGGCATTTTCCTCAAGCAGCTTGGCTTCCCTCTCCTCTGCCTATGCCCGGGCGTCAGCCTCTTCTTCCCGGATCCTCATGGCCTCCTGCTTCATCGCCTTCTCCCGGGCAAGCTCCTTCTCCCTGCGCTCCTTCGCCGCCTGGAGCCCGAGGATGGTCTGAATCTTCTCCTCCAGGGCTCTCTCCAGGGCCTCCCTCTTCTGCACTACCGACTTCATCTCCTTGCAGAGTTTGTCGTAGTGGAGCCGGGATTCGAAAGCCGCCGAGAACATGGCTTTGGCCCGTTTGAAGCCCTGATTCAGCTCCCACATGGCCTACACAAATAAACAAAGTGTCACCTTCCGGTCACAAAATACATATATGAACAAAACTACAAACTGTCAGCATCCGGGAACTTACATGAGCCATCATCGGGATCGCCATATTCGGCCGGACGTCGCCCGTCCGGGAGCCAGCCGTGAACACATTCCCGGTCGACCGGATGCCGAGGAGGATATCATTGATGAAGTCCACATCACCGGGGGGCACAGCCACGTTCACCTCCAACTGCCTCTCCTCACGCGGCAACTTCCTCAGCTCCTCCACAGCCGCTGCCTCACCAACCGACAACGGAAACTCCTCAGCTACCGATCTCTTCTTCTTGCTTGAAACAAAAAGAAAAAAAAAAAAAAAAAGCAAACTATTCGTCTCCGGCCACCGATTCGAAAATCAATACTACAGGCAATCCTATCTCTACACACCCGTCGGCACGTATTGCCACTGTGACCGGACGGGATACGGCGGCTCAATCCCGGGCGCCGCTCTCCACCTGGACGCGAAGAAGAACCTCCTCATCCAGAACTTGTGAGTATTGGGAATCCCGGCAATAAACTTCGGGAAATCCTTCAGAATGGCAGTCCGGTGCTCCCCCAGATCCCTGCTCGAATCAGCGGCCAACCTCCTATGCGCCTCCGCCATCAGCGCCTTTTCGTCACCGGGCACCTCCAGGTTGCACGAGAGCACAACCATCCCCCGGTAGAAGCCGGAGGGTATTATGCCCCAAATCGTCCGGATCTGGTTGTAGAACGGCTCATCCAGTCCATGTTCCATGAACAGGATGTACGTCGCTATCAACCGCGCCCAACCATGCAGACCTAGCTGCGCCGGTGCCAAGTCGGCACGATGTAAAAACATTTGAAGAAAAGGATGGATGGGTAGGCGCAACCCATACCCAAACGCATCCGCAAACACCAGGGCCTCCCCACCCTCCGGGTTCGAAAAGAACGTCTGCCCGGACGGATCATACTTCGGGATCCGCAGCTCCACGAAATCCGGGATATCATACTCCTCCCTCAGCAGGACCAACTTCTTCTCGGTCATCTCATTGACCAGCCACTTCCGGTCGATCCAGTGGCCGGTGGGAGTAGCCAGGCCCTTTTGAGACTTGGCCTTCTGTTTCTTCTTGCCTTGGGAGCCCGAAGCTGGCACAGGCACAGCCTCCGGGACCTCCTCTTCCTCTTCCTAAACCAACGCATCCTCCGCCCCATCATCCGGAATCTCCCACTCTTCCTCCTCCTCTTCCTGGTCGCCCTCACCTTCCGGGACATCCTCATCCGGGATCGCCCCCGCCAGCTCCCGGGCAAGCGCCTCCGCCTCCCGACGCTCCCGGTAGATCCGGCCGAAATCCTTTCCGGCACCAGGAGTTGGCCCGGACGGTCCGGCCTCCCCCCGAGGCACCACCTCACTGCTGCCGACCTCTTCCGGCGCCTGCTCATCTTCAGGGAAAATAACTTGGAGTGGGGCATGGTTCAGCGGATGAATCTCCTGGACGGAGTCCGAGCTGTCACTCCCACTGTTTCCAGACATGGCAGACATTTTTTCGCAAGACACTTACACTACAAAAGGAAAAACGGGAAATAAATACACAACTCTTCCTAACCGGCTCCCCCCATGCCCGGGAAGCCGGGCGACTACCGGCCGAAAACAGCATTCCTAATCCGGACGTCGACAAAATGGATCAAAATTACCCGGGATAAGCAAGTTCATCAATGTTCTTCATTGTTCATCCCAGATTCAAAGCAAAACTCAAGTAAATTCCTATGTTTGATCTAAACAGTTCAGAAATTTACCTTGAAAGGATGAAATTCTGCTTCCGGACGCGAACTGCTGATTTCCGGATTCGCCGGGAATGTGTGCCGGGCTCTGAGTGCTTGAGAGAGATTTGGAGAATTTTTCGCAAAGTAACGGAAAAATGAGTCCTGCTCTCCTCTTATATACTCGCCCACCTGACGCTTCGCGTAACCCGAGGAGTCACACTTCATAAATGCTCACACCTTTTCGCATTCCGGCGCCTCCTCACTTCTCCCGAAGCGTTGCGACTCATCAATGCTCGCGACTCCTCACATACCCGGCACCCCTTCGCCTGCCTACCGGCACGTGCACCCCTGCATGCTTGCCGCGTGGAAGGCCCTGCACGGCGTGGCACCACCACACTTTGCCACGCGTCCTCCATGCAGCCGACTGAACCCAGAGCTCACTTCAGCGAAGCATTTCGCCCAAGGCACAACGCCCGGCATCACCAACAGAAAACCCGGGAGCCACCTCCGGATCAACCGGGCTCCCGGTTATGGAAACCAATCGAGGGACCAACCTCGTGTTTCCCCCGAAACCCGGGAGCCACCTCCGGATCAACCGGGCTCCCGGTTATGGAAACCAATCGAGGGACCAACCTCGTGTTTCCCCTGAAACCCGGGAGCCACCTCCGGATCAACCGGGCTCCCGGTTATGGAAACCAATCGAGGGACCAACCTCGTGTTTCCCCCGAAACCCGGGAGCCACCCCCGGATCAACCGGGCTCCCGGTTATGGAAACCAATCGAGGGTCCAACCTCGTGTTTCCCCCGAAACCCGGGAGCAACCTCCGGATCAACCGGGCTCCCGGTTATGGAAACCAATCGAGGGTCCAACCTCGTGTTTCCCCTGAAACCCGGGAGCAACCTCCGGATCAACCGGGCTCCCGGTTATGGAAACCAATCGAGGGACCAACCTCGTGTTTCCCCCGAAACCCGGGAGCCACCCCCGGATAACCGGGCTCCGGTTATGGAAACCAATCGAGGGTCCAACCTCGTGTTTCCCCCGAAACCCGGGAGCAACCTCCGGATAACCGGCTCCGGTTATGGAAACCAATCGAGGGTCCAACCTCGTGTTTCCCCTGAAACCCGGGAGCAACCTCCGGATCACCGGGCTCCGGTTATGGAAACCAATCGAGGGTCCAACCTCGTGTTTCCCCTGAAACCCGGGAGCAACCTCCGGATCAACCGGGCTCCCGGTTATGGAAACCAATCGAGGGACCAACCTCGTGTTTCCCCCGAAACCCGGGAGCAACCTCCGGATCAACCGGGCTCCCGGTTATGGAAACCAATCGAGGGTCCAACCTCGTGTTTCCCCGGAAACCGGGGAGCAACCTCCGGATCAACCGGGCTCCCGGTTATGGAAACCAATCGAGGGACCAACCTCGTGTTTCCCCCGAAACCCGGGAGCAACCTCCGGATCAACCGGGCTCCCGGTTATGGAAACCAATCGAGGGTCCAACCTCGTGTTTCCCCGGAAACCCGGGAGCAACCTCCGGATCAACCGGGCTCCCGGTTATGGAAACCAATCGAGGGTCCAACCTCGTGTTTCCCCTGAAACCCGGGAGCAACCTCCGGATCAACCGGGCTCCCGGTTATGGAAACCAATCGAGGGTCCAACCTCGTGTTTCCCCTGAAACCTGGGAGCAACCTCCGGATCAACCGGGCTCCCGGTTATGGAAACCAATCGAGGGACCAACCTCGTGTTTCCCCTGAAACCCGGGAGCAACCTCCGGATCAACCGGGCTCCGGGTTATGGAAACCAATCGAGGGGCCAACCTCGTGTTTCCCCTGAAACCCGGGAGCCACCTCCGGATCAACCGGGCTCCCGGTTATGGAAACCAATCGAGGGGCCAACCTCGTGTTTCCCCTGAAACCCGGGTGCCATCTCCGGATCAACCGGGCACCCGGTTATCGAAACCAATCGAGGGACCAACCTCGTGTTTCTCAACATACCCGGACACACCCGGAACAACCCGACTAGATCCTCCCGACAATTCCAAGACTGAGCATATCGCACTCCTGCTTCCTTACCCGGGGACTTGGGGGACTCCTACCTACCCCACATCGGTTCACCGAGTGACATGCAACCGATACGGGGGACAGCGCAAGTCCCCGCCCAAGAAAGCACTCTTGACCGACGACTTGGGGGACTCCTGTTGATACCATACCCGAACCGGTCACATGTCACTCGGGGAAGGAAGCTATTCGGACAACTCCTCTCTTCCGGGAGTGCATCCCCCCGGATCCCCGGAAGCCTTTCCCCGGAAGTCCCTTCCCGGAAATCCTTCCCCGGAAGCCTACCGTCGTGCCGGCTCAGGCCCATATCACATCAACAAGGCCCCAGAGGCCCATCAAAGCTCCTAGAAGCCCACCAAGGCAACCAATGCCTTGGTGACACATGCCCTCCACAAGCTTCCAAGAAGAGGGGCAATGTGGGGACTCCACCCTACATTGCCACTAATTACAAGGGTGCCATCACCCTCCTCTATAAATAGCCTTCACCCTCCAAAGGGTAAAGGGTCCCAAAAACACAAGGTCTTTCCTTACTCTCTAAAATCCTCTCTACTGTAGAGACTCCCTCCTTCCCGGCTGACTTAGGCATCGGAGGATCTAGGCCGGTACCACACCGGTGCCCTTCCGTGCTTACCTTTCTTTGTGCGCAGGTACCCCGGAGTCCTTCCCCGGAGCCAGCTTTCCGTCCCGAGTCGGGCCAAGGCAGAAGACATCACCCCTCATCCGGACACACCTTCGGACAAGCACCTTCCGGGCCCTCCCGGAAGCCATCATCCGGAGCTAGCCTCTTAGCTCCCGGAAGCATACACTCCAAATCCGAACAAGGATCCACACACTTTCATTGACCGTTGACCCGAGCCATTTTTGGGCATCAACAGAACAGAAGACTAAAGTCAAGAAATAAAGATAAGAAAATTCAAGAAAACATAGGTTAAAAGGTTTATTAATCACAGCCCCTTCAGCTAACTATTTACGCATATGATAAGTATACGACCTAACAGGAGAATATAATGACACTAATAGTAGTCTAGCATAAAACATAGCTGCAATACTAAAACTACTCTAAAAACAAAATACACTAAAAAACTAAAGCTAAAAACTTACCCGTTCCATGAGGAATTATGATTTTTGGAACATTCTAGGAATATCATGTGGCATGATCTCCTTTCGGTCTTTGTTCAGTTGAGTCTTTGTAAGTTGTGTCAAAGAATTGCTAACCTGGAAAAAAAAAACATTGCAAATTATGAGATTTTGAGAAACTACAGAAATCACCATTATCGGTTGTATTTATATACCTCTCTTAATAAATCACGAGAACACAAGTATGTATCACACAAAAGGCGAGCAGAAATGCAGGACATTATCCCTAGACTTGCTCCAGATCCAAAAATGGTACTTCGTTTTGTAAGTTTATGCATAACAGATCGTTTGAGGCGGCCTATTTTGGAGCACATGCTGCTTGATAGAAAGCAGCGGAGTTGACACCATTATGAAAAATTGACTTTTTCCTTTCTTTAAATTTTGGAAGGAGGTTAACCGTTATCCATAGAATTTGCAAACTCTGGGAGATGGTCACATGCATATGTGATGGAGAAAACTACATAATTTGCATTTTAAAACAAGGACCGGCAGCAAGAGTAAAATATACAATTACGAGAAATGAGCATTAGAAACAATGGAAAGTCATGAAATGTGTTGTGGAATGATATAGCTGCGGAAAACTGCTTGGAGAATGAGGATTTCTTTTTTTTTCTTTTTTTAAAAACTTGAACATGAAAACCAAATCTCTTAAAACATGCCAGCCTTTTGTTTGAATTTAATGCAACAGACAAGATATGTTGCACCAACATATCATATAGCTGATCAGCAACTGCATTTAGCCATTAATCTAGATTCCTTTTAGTTTGCCTCTAGATGAAAATGGATGCAGCCAAGTCTAATCTTATCAATCACATTTGGTAGAATAGAATGATAGTTTCACTACTGTCTCCTTTATCTTGCTTACATACTTATTGCTTAATACTTATAAATATTTTAAAACGAAAGTAAAAGTAAATGTATTCCAACCGGTGCTCTGTGGAGAAGGACATCCAGGTCATGCCCAGATATGTTATGTCCAACAAGAACACGACTATCCAACTTATATAATTCAATCATCAAACAGTTAGGAAAGCCCTTTCACTGTAAAGAAAAGTTCAGATATACTTAAGTTCAATTGCAGAACCAAATACAGCTTGTATAAATAATTAAATAAATAAAAATATTTGTTATTTTTCTAGACTAAACAGAGAAAAGAATTGACTGAGAATCATATATGAGAGTAAAACCCACGTGCGTTCAACGCTTAAAACAGTCGATCCTGCTTAAGAGTTCTTCTGTAAAGCCTCTTTAGTGAACCCCGTTGGAAATATGCCCGCAGCAAGCTTACGGACAACTGTTAAATGGCTCAGCATACCAGGTCTCATGCATTATGAGGCCAACATAGGAGTGTCGATCTGAATGCCAAAAAAGCAGTGTGAGTATATCCGAATACATTTCTTATGTGCTTAAGAAAGAATATTAGCAGTTATACTATAAGAATTTATGCCTTGAAACTTTGTTGACACTAGAAGTCCAATACGTGGATGAAATTTATAAATGCAAGGTCAATGAAGAAATTTTCCCTGATGATATGAGCCAAAGTCAGGAGACTTAGAATTATCAGATGAAAATGAAAACTAAGAAGATATAAGAAGGAAGGCTTAAAAAGATTATAGAACAAACATTGGCCTTGTGACAGTAGATTACAGATGCATAGACAATTTCATTACAATTCTGCGCTTCATTGATAACAATTTTCAAGCTTATTGCAGTAACAACTACTTGGGAGTCAATTTTCTTTGGACAACTCGAAACCCTCATGTCTTTTGCAGAATTAACAATCGCTTCAAATTTGCACAAAGTCACCTATATGATAGAATAACCAAAGCTGTTACAAATTGAACTTGCAGACAAGTAAATCTGATAAGAATGGCTTAAATGACAACAGATATCCAGTCTTGAGAATCCCACCCGTTGGGAAGATGGGTGAAACTGTGAAACTGATAGCCAAAAGGGTCCTTTGATCTTCCTTTTAACAAGAAAAAGCTCCAGCGCACTGTATGTTGCAATATATTAGGTTTTCTTTTATTTCTTAGATGAAAAAAATTAAACTGTGTTAAGTAGCATAATCTAGCAGCAGTATCTCAGTTTACAACGAGAAAAAAGAGGAACAATACTATAAAAATGAAGAATCTGAGAGTTATAGATCAGACACCAAAGTTAGGGATCTGCTCTAACTCTTGTACCTGCTGTGAGTTTCTAGAAGAGTAAGGAAAAGTTCTCCTTGTAGATCTGCTGGAAGTGGAGGATCCTACAACGGTGCAATTAGAGCTCATCAAAAGGTGGAGTTGAAGAAATTTTGATACTGAATCATCAAGTCATTCAGAATCAATACATCACAGGCAACTTTATAGATGGAACTCCAAATTTTTACAAGAAAGATGTAACATTTTTCAGATCGCTCAAATGAATATTATTCCTTGAATGGATAATTGATCTTTAGTACATAATTCTCTCTTGCGGGTATGTCAGATCGCTCAAATGAATATTTCCTCTGTGATATGTTCATACAAGAAAGAACAAACAATTAGAGAGCATGGAAGTGCTCTGCAGACAGAACAAACTTCAGACTTATAATTTAACCAAAGCACAGTTGAAATATCTCAATGATTGTATATCTTCAAACCTTGACCGGTGCCATGCTAAAAGTTGATACATTCAAATCTAACAACTTATTTCTGATCTCACTTCTTAAATCTGAAACTGCATCCCAAGAGTGGGAAAGACAAAAGCATCAGCAGAAGAAAAAGAAAATCAAAGGCTAGTCCCAGAAGATTTAAAATGTATATATGTTCAAGCCTCTATAAAAAGAAACACCTACACTAAACTTTTTACAGAAATCTGTGGGTGAAATCCTCAACTCTTCGACATCCTTTTCAAGCTTCATGATTTCATCACTGTGAAATACAGAACTATTTGGAAGTTGCATGGACATCTCTGCATGGTCTTTACAACCACACATCAACTCTGGTATGTATCTCCAGCTTTAACCTATATTATGCGAATACAACTATGAATAGTGCTACACAATCAAACATGGAAACTACGAACTACACTTCAAAAATTAAAGAGCATTCGAACCCTCATGGATTAAGAAGCAAAATAAATATCTGTCACATCCAAATAGTATCATATTTACCTTGCCAAATAAATAGAGGGTGCTCATATTAGCACTATAGAATTCTTCATAAGCATCTAAAATGTAAAAAGGCAGTGGACCATTTTCTTCAAGATCAATATCTGAAATCGATTCACTATTTGAGGTAGTATTAACCTCCACAACACCAAAGTGTCAGACTCGCAGACCCAAGGTGTCTGCGTACGGAGCCCTCGAGCGCCTCAAAGACCTTCGCCTCTATGTCCGCCGATCCGAAGCTGAAATCAAGATGGAGAACCCGATCTACGACACTGTCGGTGATGACGCGCTCGTCACGATGAGCTGCGAAGATTTCTGGGGCTTCATCGTCGACGACGACAGCCTCGGGTACTGCAATGAGGGCAAGGAGGAGGACTGGACACGTGGGGGGCCGTCGTTGGCCGAATCAGACAGTGGCGGCGATAGGCCTAAGAGGAGGATATCAGAGGTGAAGGTGCAGGATAAGGAGCCCCGACCCAAAAAGCCCAATCTGTCGCTGACAGCCGCATCAGTGATGATGGGGAAGAGGCTAAAAGTTGATCTTTTGGCTAGCAATACCCAAAATTTCGAAATTCGATCGTTTAGGGCCTCAAAGGAGCAAAAAGTGTATTTTGGTAATTTTGCAAATTGGATGTTTTCGATGGGCATTTACGAAATTGGCACTCTCCCAATTGAAGTGCCCCGTTGTCCTTTTTTGATTAGCGGTCCCGATCTTCTGATTTAAGAATGGGTAAAATCATCCATTGTGAAAATGATGCCCCTGAGGACATTTTCGGTATTCTTCTTCAGCAACCACCCCCCCACCCCACCCTTTCCGACCCAACGTAACTCGATGTCAAGGCCAGAAATGTTCGTATCGATTTGTCGAGCTACTATTCTGTCAAAAATCACTCTTCCGGCCAACCCCACCCACCCCCCCCCCCCCCCCCCCGAGAATAAAAAAGGAAATACGATAGAATACTGTTGAAAGAGACGAAGTGGAGAGCGCCACGTGGCGCGCTGTGATTGGGCTGGAGGCGGAAGAGCACCACGTGGCATTTTTTAGTGGGTAGGCCGCGCCACATGGCATGCTATGATTGGGCGATCAAAAACAGTGTGTTTGGGGGGGATAACTTTGCGATATGATGTCCGATTGGGGCGCGGTCGGATCCGATGGACTCGTGAGAGCTGGTCCTACGAGTTTCAAGGAGTGAAACAGAGATTTTGACACACCCCATCCCAAAAAGTGGGGCCTGAGAGGTGCGGCCATCACCCCCAAAAAGTGACGAAGTCTGAACTCAAAAGAAGGCGAGATAAAAACCAAACCAAACGACAAAAAGAACGCTAAACACAAACCCAAGTAACAGAGCATCTACAGCGGAAGTACAGAAACACAACAGTGGCCCGAAAGCAGAATAGTACAACACCAACGTACACAAGTGCGACCGACAACAGATGCTAAAGAGGTTCCCACTCTTAGCAGACACGACAGAGCTATCCTAGATTTGCCTCTCGTCACAGTGGTGCTCAACAGTATCAAGTCCTGAGGGGGCGTAAAAACAAAGGTGAGTGGACAGGGAAAATAAATGTCAGTGAAAAACATTTATCGAAAAAATAATAACCCCCACAGTTTAAAAACAGTAGTATGAGCATATGCTATCATAATCATGCAGCCAAAAGTATAGTTGGAAATTCACAAAAGGCAACCTGTGCAACTTCACACAATTAAATCTATAGCCGTGATCTAATACGACCTGGGGAATTCAACCACTAGTGACAATCCGACTTGGGGAATTCAACCACCAGTGATGGTGAGTATCGCAGGGGGAATTCAACCTCCAATACCATTGAATAGGACAAAGGGGAATTCAACCACCAATGCCCGGACATCCAATGCCTAGAACCCAGTGGGAATTCAACCCCCTGAATTCTCAGGTATGCCTGCTACTGTACTACCATCAACAACAATATGCAAAACCAGCAAAAACCATCTTCATAAGCATATAGCATATATATACCAATATACAACAAAACCAGCATGCTCAAATAACACGTAAAACCAAAACCCATCCACTCACAGTGACATCGGGCGATCATCGTTGTCCTCCTCTGTAGACACTGTTGACGTATGAAAATGGGCGTCAACGGTCAATGAGACAAGGTGGGGAGGTAAGGGATGATAATGGAAGTTCTAAGGTGTGAGGTTATGGAAAAGTGACTAAGTGTGGGTGTTGAGTCGTGAGTCTGAATGGTTTGGACCCATCTGGTCAAATGTCATCCGGTCGTCTGGTCATCTGTTGCCAAGTCTATCTGAAACAAGAAAGAGAGGTGAGTCTCGAAGGAACCGGTGTGGTTCCGGCCGAATGTCCTCCGATGCTCAAGTCAGCGATAATGGAAGGATGGCAAGTGTTTGGCAAAGTAAAATTATAAGCAAGGAGAGTTAACTTGGATCACTTGGTCCTTTTTACCTTGGGGGTGAATCCCCTTTTATATAGGAGGGACTTTGGGGATAAGTCCCTCCTCACCAATGTGGGACATTGGTGAGGCAATAAATGGTGTATTTATTGCCTTACTTGTCGTACATTGGGAGACTCATGTGGGACCCGCCACTCATCGTATTCAAAGGCTTAGAGATTCTATACGATGGTGGATATGAGGAGTACGAGTTTCATGTGTGTTTATTGGTCGTGTGACGGACCGTTGTGGGGTCCACAAGCCTCTCAAGACGTGCCAATGAGATCATGGTTATGTCTATGTGGCACCCCCAATGTATTGACATGTGGCCGATTGGATAAGGTATAAACAGAAGTCCCCCAAGTTCCCGAGTAAGAGTTGCTTGCTTGGTCGGGGACTTGTCAAGTCTTTATCCATATCGGTCACATGTGCATTCTTTGTTTTCAAGTGTTTGTAGGGAACAATGCGAGGGTATGGTAGTAGAAGTCCCCCAAGTCCCTGACTAAGGAAGCAGGCATCCGGTCGCGTATGACCTAGGACCAGATAGAGTGTGGGGGTGAGACCCTTCGCACGACTCATTGTGTCCGGTCGCCTGGCATAGGGACAGATATCGACTATCCGGTCGCGTATGACCTGGGACCAGATAGAGTGTGGGGGTGAGACCCTCGCACGACTCATTGTGTCCGGTCGCCTGGCATAGGGACAGATATCGACTATCCGGTCGCGTATGACCTGGGACCAGATAGAGTGTGGGGGTGAGACCCTCGCACGACTCATTGTGTCTGGTGGCCTGGCATAGGGACAGATATGGACTATCCGGTCGCATATGACCGGGGACCAGATAGAGTGTGGGGGTGAGACCCTTCGCACGACTCATTGTGTCCGGTCGCCTGGCATAGGGACAGATATGGACTATCCGGTCGCATATGACCTGGGACCAGATAGAGTGTGGGGGTGAGACCCTCGCACGACTCATTGTGTCCGGTCGCCTGGCATAGGGACAGATATGGACTATCCGGTCGCGTATGACCTGGGACCAGATAGAGTGTGGGGGTGAGAACCTTCGCACGACTCATTGTGTCCGGTCGCCTGGCATAGGGACAGATATGAACTATCCGGTCGCGTATGACCTGGGACCAGATAGAGTGTGGGGGTGAGACCCTTCGCACGACTCATTGTGTCCGGTCTCCTGGCATAGGGATAGATATGGACTGTCCGGTCGAAGTAGGGATGGATGCATTGGGACCGGACAAAGGCAAAGAGGAGTCTTTTGGTCCGGTCAAAAAGAAAGGATGTCTTTTGACCGGTCAAAAGGAAAGGAAGAGGCTTGTGACCGGGAAAAAAGGCAAGGAGAAGGCTTTTGACCGGTTAAAAATGCAAAGAGAAGGTTTATGACCGGTCAAAAAGGAAAAGAGAAGTTGTTTGTCCGGTCAAAAGGCAAGGAGAAGGTTGTTTGACCGGACAAAAGGAAGGAAGAGTATGTGGACCGGACAAGAGGAAAAGAGAAGTCTTTTGTCCGGTCAAAAGGCAAGGAGAAGGTTGTTTGACCGGACAAAAGGAAGGAAGAGTATTTTGACCGGACAAGAGGAAAAGGGAAGTCTTTTGACCGGACAGAAGGCAAAGAGAAGTCTTTTGCCCGGACAAAAGGTAAAGAGAGTGGGCTTTTGACCGGACAAAAGGCAAAGAGAAGGCTTTTGACCGGTCAAAAGGCAATGAGTGGGCTTTTGACCGGACAAAAGGATGGAGGAGGTTTTTGACCGGACAAAGCAAAGAGAGTGGGCTTGTGACCGGACAAGGCAAAGAGAGTGGGCTTTTGACCGGACAAAAGGCAAAGAAGGCTTTTGACCGGACAAAAGGCAAAGAGAGTGTGTCTAGAAGTCTCCAAGGGCAAGAGATTTTGGTGAAATACAAAATGTAAAAGTAATGGACGGCAAGGATGAATTAGGGTTAAAAATTTTGCCACGTGTCACACATCTAAAGAAGGGCGTTTGGGGAAAGTTAAAAAGTCACCATCACTATAAAAGGAGAAGTGGGGGTCTCATTTTTTCACCACTTAGTCATTTGTAAAAATTGTGAGAGGTTGTCAAGAGAGAAAAAGTTGGTGGCGATTTCCGGCGAGGATTTGTGGTGGTTCGAGTGGTGGTGCGAGTTCTCCGGGAGCAAAAAACATCAAATTTCCAAGTAAGTGTCTCTTTTTTGGATTGAAAGTTGAATGTTTTGATGAACTTGGCAAGAATTGTGATTATAGTTAGATGGGTAGGTTTGTGATGTGGGATGGGTGATTGGTACTTCTAAGCTTGATAGGTAGATCGGATATCTATACTTAGAGAAAAAATTTGTTTGTAATGTATATGTAGATGTCGAATCTCAACGAAAGTGATACGGATATTGGGGGGGAGCATGAAAGGTCGGAAGAGGAATCGAGGTTGGATAGTGAATCAAATGAGGCTACGGGTTCAGATGAAGATGTAGGTGCATTGTCATTGAGGCTAGTGTCTTCGGGTATGGCAGGGCCATCCTGTCAAAGGGAGAGAGAGTTCGTCCCAGGGCAGGGCAAAAATTTAGAACATCTGAGAAAGTGTTATGAGGCTAAGCTTTCAGGTGGAGTGCCAGACGAAGGGGGCAATCCCGATGATGAGAGTGACGATGGTATGGAGGGATATGACGACCCGGATGAGATGGCTATGCAAGTTCAGCCGGGTGGTGAGGAGGAGGAGGTGCTGGAGGGTGTGCCTATAGAAGTGTTAGAGCAAGGGCACTTTTTTATAGACAATCTTACTATGCTGAACAAGATGTCGGTGTCCGAGCTTAAGCAGCTAAGAAGGGATTGTCGGGTGCCCCGATGTGTGACATTGCGGCTGCCAGGAGAGGAGGATCGGCCGCTGTCAAATCCAAGAAGTGGGGCGTTAGTGCTATTCAGGGATGCGATGTACAACGGTCTCCGGTTGCCGTTGCATCCATGGGTACAAGGGTTCTTTCACAAAACAGGATTGGCACCCGGGCAACTGGGGGTGCATGCTTGGGCACGTCTCCTGGGCACTTACATGCTTTTTAAGTTGAATGGGTATCCGGCACCGTCATACCGGTTGACAAGGTTTATATGGGGGTTGTCCATGAGCAAAGCATACAAGGGTAGTGTATCCTTGACTTGTCAGATCCCTGTACCTGGAGATATAAAGTATTTGAAAGAGGAAACCCAGCGTCTAGCTAAAGAGAATAAGGAGAAGACAGCAGAGGAGCATGGAAGGAAATTGTCAAGGGAAGAGAGTAGGTTTATAGCCGGTGTCAAGTCGTATGGGAAGTACTGGATGACTAAGTACTTTGTTGCTGATGGGTGGGAGTCATGGCCAAAGCAACATCCCAAGTATGAAGTGCCAACAAAATGGGAGCACTCGGAGAGGGGTGGGTGAACGGTTCTCTTATAGTTTGGTCTTGCCAAGTTCATAAGTGTAGGTTGGATGCTAATGTGTGTGTTTTGTTTTGCAGGGAGTAGAAAGAACACGGGCTATAAAATTTCGGACGAGGAGCAAGATCGTTTGGCACATCTTTGCAACCTGCCGAGGAAAGATAGACACGTTGACTTGTTGTTGACAACTGAAAACCTGATAAAATTCGACTTCATAATGGGTGAGTACGAATTCGGTTGTTGTCCTTGTGTTCTCTGCTCAAACTAATCTTGGCATGTTAGCCTTACCCGGTCTTTCAAATATGTCGTGTTGTAGCCGATCAAGCAAACTTGAGGGATGTTCCGGCTGATGAGCAGCAAGGAGAGGAGGTGCCGACTAGGCAGCCGAAGCAGAGGAAGAGGAAGGAGAAGGAGGCCTCGGCATCTGGCTTAAAGTCCGGAGAGTCTGCGGTAATCGAGCCTTCGAGTGAGCCCGAGGCATTGTCCACGGTGAGCAAGGGCAAGGTTGGAAAGTCCTACAGCAAGGCCGACTTTGCCAAGAGTATGTTGGCTAAGTTGCCTCCGGTTCCCCCCGCGAGTGGCAAGGCAAAGTTGGCACCTCAACAAAAGGCTCGTGTCGAACAAACTCTCAAGCGACCACTTCCAACCTCTCCGGCAAAGGAAGGAAAGAAAGCCAAGACGGACAGGGTGGAGGAGGATGCTTTCAAGATAGCCTGGAGGCAAGTCATTGGAGATTCGGATCCATTGTTTGGTAACATGCCAGATGTTGGGGTGGATGAGGCAGAGATGGCACTGCTTGGTGGAGGTAGTGAGCTGTTCAAGCTATATGAGGATGTGATTGTTCCTCATATCCAAGAAGAAGCGGTGGAAGCAAAGGACAAAAGGTCGCTGACAGTAGCCTTGCACCAGAAGCAAATTCCTATTGTGAATAGGTTGATTGATGGCGTCCGGTGTGAACTGTCGGAATTTGTTCCAAGCACCTCCGGAGGGCGCATCCCGCCGTTTAGAACGGTTTCCCTGCTGAGCCATGTAAGTGACCGGATCTCTCATTTGTTCGGATTTTGGTGTTTGCAATATGCTAAGTATTGTTGGTTGTAGGTTGCAAGCGAGGTTGATGTGGCTTTGAATCAGGCAGTGTCCATGTTCAGTCATGCCCTGAAGTCAAAGCGGTTCCATGATGCCAAGCGGAAGGAGGCGGAGAAAGCGATCAAGGAGCATCAAATTTTGTTAAAGGAGAAGAAGGATGCAGAAGCAAGGCTAGCTGAGCTTCAAGCACAAGCTGACCAGATCGCAGAGCTTCGAGGCAGGGCTGAGAGGGCAGAGAAGGAGAAAGCTGAAGCTGAGGAGGCTAGAAAGGTTGCGGAGGAGGCTCGGGTCGATGCCGAGGCCCGAATGGAGAGGATGACAAGTCAACCAAAAGGAGAGGGTCAAGTGCCGCCAGGACTATACAAGTTTTGGCTCCTGGCACAGAATGAAGCCATTGCCGAGGACTTGAACTTCTCTTTTGAGCAGTTGTTGGGTGGCCCATTTGATGTGATTGAGCCAGAGGAGGAGGGTGAGCAAGACAAAGGTGAAGGAGATGAAGAAGATGATGAGTGAGCCGGATGGATGGCTCTTTGTAGTTCTATTTTTGCTTGTGCTCTAGTTTTCTTTCGAACAAGTATGAGATGATGACTATGTCGTCTTCAGTTGTAGTTTGAATATTTTGCATGTTTATTCGATCTATGTCCGGATGTTATGTAATAACTACTTTTTGGAATACTTTGTTTTTTCTTCAATCCTTGCGTATAAGTGTTAATAGAGTCAAATGAGTTGTGCTTTGAACAAAATTGGAGCAAAAGGTCCTGCTAGTCTCTTAGTCAGAGAGTTAGAGGAATATTACTAAGTAAAGTAGAAAGCCGTTTACAAAAGCTTGGGACCGGATGCCGACAACATGTCTTGGTCACTTTTAGAAAAGTTAACATAAGCTATTTATAAAAATACTTTAGATGCTCGGCATTCCAAGGATGTCCGAGGGTCTTGCCCGAGGTATCGCGAAGTTCATAAGTGCCGGCGCGACAAACTCGAATAATTTCATAAGGTCCTTCCCAGGTAGGACCAAGGGTTCCCTCTCGGCTATCCTTTGTGGCTAGAGAGACTTTCCGTAATACCCAGTCCCCCACTTGAAATGATCGAGGACGGACTCGGGAATCGTAGTAGCGGGAGATGCGTTGCTTGTAAGCAAGGTTCCTCATGTGAGCTTGCTATCGCCGTTCATCCAGCAAGTCAAGTCCGCCAGCCAAGTTTTCCTCATTTTGTTCGGTCTCATAGGATTGGACCCGGTATGTTGGTTCCTTGATCTCGATAGGAATGACTGCTTCGCTTCCGAAGGCCAGAGAGAAAGGTGTCTCATCGGTCGCCGTACGGAACGTAGTCCGATATGACCAAAGTACCTCGGGGAGGAGGTCTGGCCAACTTCCCTTGGCTTTGTCAAGCCGTGTCTTGAGTGTTCGCTTAATGATCTTGTTGATAGCTTCGACCTGTCCGTTAGACTGGGGATGAGCCGGGGAGGCGAAAAATAACTTGATGTTGAATTGTGAGCAAAATGTCCGGAAGGTAGAGCAATCAAATTGCCGGCCATTATCCGTGACAATGGAGTTTGGGATGCCAAAACGACAAACAATGCTCCGCCAGACAAAGTTACGGATCCGGGCTGCCGTGATTGTCGCCAAGGCCTCTGCCTCGACCCATTTAGTGAAGTAATCCACTGCTACGATAGCAAAACGCACTTTTCCTCGTCCGGATGGCATAGGACCAATTAGATCAAGTCCCCATTGGGCAAATGGCCAAGGACTGACCATGGGAGAAAGTGGCTCGGCCGGAAGGTGAGGAACAGTTGCAAAGCGTTGACACTTCTCGCACTTTTGGACCAGGTCATGGGCGTCGGCATGAATGGTTGGCCAGTAGTATCCTTGCCGGAGCACCTTGTAAGCCAATGTCCAAGCGCCAGAATGGTTTCCGCAAACTCCCTCATGGACTTCTCGCAAGACATGAGAACCTTCCGTGGCAGTAAGGCAAGCAAAGCATGGCATGGAAAACCCGTGTTTGTATAATTTACCTTGAAGGAGTGTGTACCGGGCAGCCCTATGACGAAGGCGTCGTGCTTCAATGGGGTCTGCAGGAAGGACTCCATCCTTGAGATATGCCCGGTAAGGTTGCATCCAGCCATGGTCTGTTTCGGCCTGAAGTACACCGAGAGTAATCGTACTTGGAGATTGTAAAACCTCCACCGGGATCTTTCTCTTTGAAGGCTCAGTGACCGCAGAGCCCAGACGGGATAAGGCGTCTGCGTGACTGTTCTCGGATCTATGAATCTGGGTGATCTTGTATTCGGTAAATTGGCTGAGGTGATAAGTGACTTGGGCCAAATAGGCGGCCATTGAGCTATCCTTCGCAGCGAAGTTTTCGGTTACTTGATTGACTACAAGTTGAGAATCACTGAAGATGCGAAGGTGCTCGGCTCCCATTTCCTTGCACAGCCGGAGACCGGCGAGTAGTGCCTCATATTCTGCCTCGTTGTTTGATGTCTTGAAGGCAAAACGCAGAGAGTACTCGAAAGTATGAGCGTCTGGAGAGATCAAAACAAGTCCAGCTCCGCAACCTTTAGAGTTTGCCGATCCGTCTACGTACAATTTCCAAGATGTGGTGTCCGAGTCGGACTGTGTAGAGTCATCAGAAACAAGGGTTGGAGTGACATCTGTAGTGGTCATGTTGGTGCTAACCGGAGAGGTAAACTCGGATAGAAAATCAGCTACGGCCTGTCCTTTCTCGGCGCACCTGGGTTTGAAAGTTACCTCAAACTCGCTAAGCTCTACTGCCCATTTGACGAGGCGCCCCGAAGTCTCTGGCTTCTGAAGTACCTGTCGAAGCGGGTGATTCGTTAGGACATGGATGGAGTGAGACTGGAAGTAGGGTCGGAGCTTCCTTGCTGAGCAGATGAGAGCCAGTGCTAACTTTTCGATGTCAGGATATCGGTGCTCGGGGTCGGTCATGGATTTGCTTGTATAGTATACCGGATGCTCTATCTTGTCAATTTCCTTGATGAGAACCGAGGAGACTGCCTTGTCGGACACTGAGAGGTATAGGATGAGGATATCGCCTTTCTCTGGTTTTGTGAGGATGGGAGCCTGGCCCATGTACTCCTTCAATTGATGGAAAGCAGCGTCGCATTCTGGTGTCCAGTCAATGAGCTTCTGTCCACGTTTCAAGACTTTAAAAAAGGGCGCACAACGGTCGGTGGCCTTAGAGATGAAACGAGAGAGAGCGGCAACTCGGCCATTTAGGCTTTGCACATCCTTCTGAGTTCGGGGGGTCTCCATGTCCAAGAGTGCTCTGATCTTCTCGGGGTTTGCCTCTATTCCGCGATTGCTGATCATAAAACCCAGAAACTTCCCAGAACCAACACCAAATGCACACTTGGTTGGATTGAGCCTCATGTTATATTGCTTCAACTTGGCAAACATCGCCGAAAGGTTGTCGACATGTCCCGCCGCTGTCTTACTTTTCACAAGCATGCCATCCACATATACTTCCATGGATACACCAATTAGGTCAGAGAACATGGAATTGACAAGTCGTTGGTATGTGGCGCCGGCGTTCTTCAATCCGAACGGCATGACCGTATAGCAGTATAGTCCCCGGTCGGTTATGAAAGCAGTATGTTCTTGATCATCCGGATGCATAAAAATCTGATTGTACCCGGAGTATGCATCCATAAAGCTGAGGAGTTCGTGCCCAGCTGTAGCATCAATAAGTTGATCGATATGCGGTAGAGGGAAGCTATCCTTCGGGCAAGCCTTATTCAAATTGGTGAAATCGACGCACATGCGCCATTTGTTCTTGGGCTTTGGCACGACAACGGGATTGGATACCCAGGTTGGATAGGTGGCCTCTCGGATAAACCCGATAGCAGAGAGTTTGTCGACCTCAGACTTCATGGCCTCATAGCGCTCCCCATCGAATTTGCGACGCTTCTGGCAGATGGGCCTAGCTCGGGGGTCGACACTCAGGTGATGGCAAATGACATCGGTTGAAATGCCCGGCATGTCGCTATACGACCAAGCAAATACCTCGGCGTTATCCTGAAGGAACTTGATAAGGGAGGCACGGATGGCGGGAAGCAAGTTTGCTCCAATATGCACCTGGCGATCAGGGAAATCAGGAGAGACACAGACCAGCTCCAAGTTTTCAGCTGGCCGGGCCTGGGGGCCCATAGCATCATCTCTCGGGTCATCGGGTCGAGTACCGAGAGGTGATGGTGGATTGATTGCCGGATGAGAGGTGACCGAACAAGCTTCCTTCGGCACCGCCATCGCTCCCTTCTTGACTGCAAGGGTGTAGCATCCTCGCGCAGCGTACTGATCTCCCCGGGCGCTCCCAATCCCATCTGGTGTTGGAAACTTAAAGAGAAGAAGGTGGGTAGAGACGATACCTTTCATCTGGTTGAGAGCCGGCCGACCGATGATGACATTGTATGCCGTAGGGCAATCTACAACGACAAAAGTTGCCGTGATGCAAGATCTTCTAGGGCGCACCCCGATGGCCATAGGCAAATAGACACTACCAACTGGTCGAACACAATCACCGGAAAAGCTGACAAGTGGTGTTTGTGTCCGGTCAAGATGATGCTCAGGTACATTGAGTTCCCGGAAGGCCTCGATGAAGATGATGTTTACCGAGCTTCCAGTATCGATCATGACCCGGGCGATGTCAAAATGTGCGATTTCCGCCCGGATGACCACAGGATCATCATGAGGGTACATGATCCCCTTCTCTTCCTCTTCATAAAATGTCATTGATCCCCAGCCAGTCTTAGGGATTTTCTCAGCCCGAAAGTTAACTGCCATGACCTCGTGACCTGGGTAACTCACCCGGGCATGCTCCTTTCGAGACCGGTTAGAGTCCCCGGCGAGGGTTGGTCCCCCACTGATGACGTTGATTTGCCGGAGGGGCGCCTGGGTGACCGAAGGCATCGCATAGTTCCTAAGATACTCGTTGATTCTCCCTTCTCGTGCTAGGACCTCGATATAGTCTCGGAGGACGAAACATTCTTCGGTGCCGTGAGTATTACAACGATGGTATCGGCAGAACACTCCGGTGTCCTGGGAGTCCTTTAAGCTTGGTCGTCGCGGTTTTGGCTTCGGGACTAATGTCTCGGCACCCAAAAAGACCGCCTCCATAGTTGTGTTAAGAGGGGTGTATGCCTCATATTGGGGCACATATCCTCGTTGGCGAGGGCGTGCCTGGGCAGCTTGTTGGGACTCAGAAGCCGGAGGAGGCAAAGATGGAGCTCGATCGGCTTGGTACACCTGCCGTCCATCTCCCCGGTTTCGCTTGTCGCGATCACCGAAGGTAGGAGGTGTTTCATCCTTCCTTTTATTCTGGTTATTATTGTTATATGGCACCGTTGGTTTGGGAGTGTAAGGAGGAAATTTGACAGGTGTAATAGGCGTGGTGGAGGATGTTCCAAGGAATCCAGGTCGGCCACCTGTAGTGCTCGGAGTGGCCTGAGTGCCACCAAGACCGGATAGTGCATTGTTACGAAATTCTGCCTGGGCGTGAGAATTTGCTTTGGTCATCAGTGCTCGATACGTGATATCCGGTTTGAGATAGACCTTATGCTTGAAAGGGCCTTTCTTGAGACCGTTCATGAAGGCACCTACGGCTGTCGGATCATCAGTCTTTGGACATCGTGCATATTCGTGGCTGAATCGAGCAATATAGGAGCGAAGGTCCTCATTGACCTCTTGCCGGATGGCATACAAGTCCTCGCAAGAGTAGAATGTGGAGCTTTGGCTTCAGTGTTGGTCAATGAAGGCTAGTTCCATCTGGCCCATATTGCTAATGCTCTGTTGGGGTAGACGAAAGAACCAATTGAGTGCAGCCCCGGTTAAAGTGCTCGGAAAGTATAAGCACTGAGCCTCGTCGGACAATCCTTTGTATAACATAGAAGACCGGAAGCTATTCATGTGAGACATTGGATCTTCACCGTAGCTCCCCCCATAGGGTGATATCTGCAATGACTTGGCATCCAACCTGCCAAGTTCGGAGACGCAAGACTTGATATGTGGGGTGTATGGCCCTTCCCTGGGAGGGAGAGCTTGAGGTTGCCCTTCCTTGGCCTTCGCTCTTATTAACTCTTGGACTTGATCGAAGAGTTGCTGGATCATGTTGTTGTCAGATACTGGTCGCTGATGTCCGGCCTCCACCTGACGATTAGGTAGGACACCTCTGGTTGGCAAAGGTCGCTGAGTTCCGGCATCCCGATGACGATGGCTGGACTCTGCCTCCTGCTCCTCCGGATGGTTTTGGTTATTGACCGTTGGGGTCGGTTTTGGGGCTGGTCCCATCCCGGGGGGATTTATATCTCGGGTGACAACTTCAGTGACCTGTCGTCTATCATCAATGCGGTCTCTCATGTCGGTGTAAGCCTTGGCAACCCCTTTATTCCGGGCAACAAACACTCTAGAGGAAGTGGGCTGCGGATCCTCAGTGCAAGCGGTATGAGCGACCGAGGGCTCTTTGGAAGGACGTGTCTCCTTTCCGGATTGGTCGAGCTGATGTCCGGTCGTCCTGACAGGATGTTCCGGAGTGTTTAAATGGGCTTGAGGTGGAATGACTGGAGTTTGTTGCGTTTTTAGTCGCATCACCTCCTGATTCCTTTCCAATAAGTCGAGGGTGGATGCCAGGTAGTTCTCGGACAACACCTCATTGTGTGCTGAAAGCTTGGCATTGGCAGCGATAAGTTCTCGGACTTCAGCCCTCACATCCGCCATGTCTTGCTGGAGATTAGCCCGGGAGACTTTCTGGGCCCTATCCGGCTGTGGCTGGTCAGCCATAGCCTTGGCCTTCTAGCGATGTAGCTTCCGGCCCTCCATGGTGCGAGGGTTGGATGATGATGGATCCGTCGGGGTAGGTCCTTTGGATGAAGACATAATGTCTTGGCAGGTGATAAAACACGGGGGAATTAGTTGGATTCCCACAGACGGCGCCAAACTGTTGACGTATGAAAATGGGCGTCAACGGTCAATGAGACAAGGTGGGGAGGTAAGGGATGATAATGGAAGTTCTAAGGTGTGAGGTTATGGAAAAGTGACTAAGTGTGGGTGTTGAGTCGTGAGTCTGAATGGTTTGGACCCATCTGGTCAAATGTCATCCGGTCGTCTGGTCATCTGTTGCCAAGTCTATCTGAAACAAGAAAGAGAGGTGAGTCTCGAAGGAACCGGTGTGGTTCCGGCCGAATGTCCTCCGATGCTCAAGTCAGCGATAATGGAAGGATGGCAAGTGTTTGGCAAAGTAAAATTATAAGCAAGGAGAGTTAACTTGGATCACTTGGTCCTTTTTACCTTGGGGGCGAATCCCCTTTTTATATAGGAGGGACTTTGGGGATAAGTCCCTCCTCACCAATGTGGGACATTGGTGAGGCAATAAATGGTGTATTTATTGCCTTACTTGTCGTACATTGGGAGACTCATGTGGGACCCGCCACTCATCGTATTCAAAGGCTTAGAGATTCTATACGATGGTGGATATGAGGAGTACGAGTTTCATGTGTGTTTATTGGTCGTGTGACGGACCGTTGTGGGGTCCACAAGCCTCTCAAGACGTGCCAATGAGATCATGGTTATGTCTATGTGGCACCCCCAATGTATTGACATGTGGCCGATTGGATAAGGTATAAACAGACACGATCCGGTTATGCTGGTTCCTGGGAATCGAATCACCTAACAATCCCAATAATCTAAAGTTAATAAACTAAATTAACGAATAAACATAAAACCCTAATTCTTTCTTAATTTGCTTATTCCAATTTAACCGTAACTCAAATGGCGAAACGGATTCAGCCATCGAGTCTGGAACGTTATTTCCACTCAGAAAAGTCGTCGGTCAAACTTGGTCAACTTCTATAAACAGTAACTAACGGAGGTGAATAGTGGCACCGTTAACTTTAACGGAACTGAACAGTAACTTGACAGGAATGAACAGTTCTTTGACGTCTCTGAACAGTGACTCGACGATGACGGCACATTGCGCAGCTACAGTCGCCGTAATTTTCCAGATTCCGGCGGAACTGTTCTCATGAGATCCAAAATTCATAACTTCTTCATTTCTCAACCAAATTCGACGAATTTTATGTCAAAACGCATCTACGGAATCCAAGAAATCCAAAAATCAAGGTTTCAGAACTTACAAAGGCCTGTACTGGCCGGAATTTGGATCGGAAGGTTGCGGATTCCGATCGGTTTCGTTGGCGGCTCTCCGGCGCGTTTCTCGGGCTGAAACTTTGTGGGGATGTTCTCTAGGATGTCAAGAGTGCTCTGGTGGCAGAGGCGTTCGGAGAAAGTGGCCGGAAAATGAACGACGGCGGCGGAAAGCTCGGCTGTCCAGTTTTCACATTTTGCTTCACCGGCGGTGTTCCACGCCGTCTTTGGCTTTGAAATTTTAGGGGTACACTCTTGAGGTCAAGGGGAAACGTTTTCCTGTTGGAGTCGTCGCCGATCGGTGGCCGGAAAAGGGAGAAATGGCGGCAAGAAGGCTCGGCAGATTTTGTGGGGTGCGGTTTTGGAAGTTTCCCCGATGAGGAAACTTTGGGAGTTCGGGTTTTAAGTCTGAACTGGACTTTCCAGAAGCGTCTCCAACCTTCCAGCCAACCATGAGATGCCACGTGGCACCCACAATACCACACCATACCAATTTTCGAACGTAACTTCGTCAATATTGCTTGGAATTCAATTTCGTCTTCGCCAACGCGCTCGTATCGTCGAGCTCTTCGCATAGAATCCAAAATCAAAAACGAAAATTCTTACTATTCAAAAGTCAACTGTTTGACCCATGAGGGTATTTTGGTCATTTCACACCAATTTAGGAAATTTTCGAAACGGGTCGTATCAGATTTAGCCACGGCGGGGCCTGGATGGGTTAAAATTGAACGGCACCGCCGGTTGCCACAGACTTTGTTGCGCCGATCCGGCAATAGTGCAAGCGATTTTTTGGATTTTTCTGGCCAAGCCACTATTGCAGCGAACAAAAGAAAATGAACGGATCTGATCGGGGAGATTGCATTTCGAAGTACGTCGGATGGTGAAATAGGAGCGATAGGGGTGAAGTTGACTAACCGGTGGATAAAAACGTGCACTGTTTAATCAATCTATCAGAAAAACAATCAACGTTCACGTGCATAAAATAGATGACTAGTCACAAAAACTCTGAAATCCTTATTCTTGTAAAAAAAAAAGTAAATGTAAAACGTTTTGACTTGATAACATAAGGACCTATGTTTTGACATAAAAGTTTTAGCAAATGAACACTAAATATAAATGCATCTTCAATCATCATCTATCTTTAATCTTCCAAGCTTCTTCAATTATCCTAAAGATCTAGAAATACAACCTTAATGACTAATTGAGCTTGTTACATAATTTACAATGTTTTCGTCAGAAGGACAGCCAATTGCAAAATAACCTACAGAGGTTGATACTAGCTCAAATAGTGAACCATTTTCTTGAGATATTGATCTTGAAGAAAATGGTCTTTGGCAAAGAATTGCCAAAATTTCAAAATTCGATCGTTTAGGGCCTCAACGGAGCAAAAAGCGTATTTTGGTAATTTTGAAAATTGGGGGTTTTCGATGGGTCCGGCATTTCCGGAATCGCCACTCTCCCAATTGAAGCGCCCCATTGTTCGTTTTTTAATTGGTGGTCCTGATCTTCCGATTTGGGCATGAGTATAATCGTGCACTCTAAAAATGCTGCCCCTGAGGGCATTTTCAGTGTTCTTCTTTGTCAACGCCCCACACCCCCTCCCCCCCCTCCCCAAACAAAAGTGGCCCTTCCCGACCCCAATGGAACTCGATGTCATGGCCAGAAACGTTCATATCGATCAGTCGAGCAACTTTACTGAAGACCTCGGAGTCCAAATGTCGCTCCATCATCGAAAATCACTATTCCGACGTCGTGATAGGGGGTTTACAATCTGCCAAACGTTCAGGGCTGGTACCTTGAATTGAAGCACAAATACGTGATACCATAGGATGAATCTGCACATAGAACTTTAGATATCAATGACAAAATAGAATGTAGTACATGAATGATCATAGACTATGATGAAAGAACCTGCTAAGACAAGTAGTACTAAATGCCAATCATCCATTTCCCATCTTCTCGTTTTAATTCATTAGGATGTCTAGCACGTTGAGCAATCCCGAATGAATTACTTGAACCAGTCTCCTGTCCAACAAATGGAGGAAAGTGAGAGGGTAAACATGAACACAAACAATTAAATGTTAAAGTAGGGCTTTGTGTTTAAATAGGGTTGTTCGATAACATTCTACTGAATGACAAACCTGCTCACAACAGATTATATAGGGGACTGTATCACCAATAGCGAAACGAGTAGAGTAACCGCTTTGCTTCAATCTTTGAGCCACCTAGGATTGTTTGCAGAAGCATCAATACAACAAATGGATAGGAAATTAATGCTGGACTCAAAATATGCTTTTCAAACTCACTTGAACATGTGGTTGATTTTTGGCATTTAGGTATGCTTGAGGTGTAACATCCCACATAGACCAACGGAGAGGGGGTGATGTACCTTATATGTACATGCCCACCTCTACATAATACGAGGCCTCTTGGGGGCTCACTGGCTTCGGAGGGGATGGGGACTCCGCAGTTAAGTGAGTTGAGGCTGGAGCAATCCCATGATGGGTGATCTACTGGGAAGTTGCTTGTCAGCTCCCAGAAATAAAACTGTGAGGGCCAAAGAGGAGGGTGCCCAAAGCGGACAATATCATGACACGGCGGACTGGTGCCGGGATGTGACAATTTGGTATCAGAGCCACTCTGCCGTGTGGTGAGATTGTGCCAACGAGGACGTCGGGCCCCTAAGGGGAGTGGATTGTAACATCCCACATCGACCAATGGAGAGGGGGTGATATGCCTTATATGTACATGCCTACCTCTACCTAACATTAGGCCTTTTGGGGGCTCAATGGCTTCGGAGGGGATAGGAACTCCGAAGTTAAGCGAGTTGAGGCTAGAGCAATCACAGGATAGGTGACCTACTGGGAAGTTGCTCGTAAGTTTTCAGAAAAAAAAAAAAAAACCGTAAGGGCCAGAGAGGAGGGTGTTCAAAGCGGACAATATCCTGCCACGACGGAGCGGTCCCGGGATGTGAGATGAGGTGGTTTAGTCAATGTCTTGGTGATAAAATATTTCTCATGGGCTACTTGTCCTTTCCTCGTATCCTCTTGCACCTGTTCAAAATTATGAGAGCAGAAGTCAACTCGATTGCTTGATCATATAGCATATTAGGAATCTAATTTACAACGAAATTACTAAATAACTTTAAGCATCTTGCTGACAATGAGAGTTGGATCCTAGGTATCAGTTCCAATCCTCAAGGATCTTGAACACAACCACTGCCTTCTAACTTTCCCCTACATACCTCTGAGGTTAAACTTAGGAAATAAATGAATGAATGAACCATCCGACACTACGCCACAAAATGCCTATTATAACATTAACTTATAGCACCTTTTTCAAAAAGCTATAAGTAATTAAGCTAAAAACGCTATAAATGAAAAAGGGGACACGCGCGGGATTTTTTTTGTTTTTAAGTTAGAGGGCGCGGGATAAATTTAGGGTGAAAATTTTCTAAAGTCATCCGCTCCGCCAAAAATTTCCCCATTTTCGCCAAACTCTCCCAATTTTGCTTCAGCCAAAATCACTCCCCCCCTCCCCATCTCTGTATTGTTGGTGAGTTTTCGAAATTTAGGGCTAGCTTTTCTGAAATTCAATTTGTGATTTTGTGAAAACCTAACCTAATCTCTGTATTGTTGAGTTTCTGTGGAAATTTCTTCTGCTTTATTGATTTGGAGGGAAGATTCGCATCCATCTAAATCAATTGGAGGACGAAAAGGAGCGACGAAGAGTCGAGCAGCTATGAGCCGTCATCGTCGCTCCCGCTCGCCGTCGCTGACGCCGTTCCGCGTGCCGTACTAGCTCTAATCGAGATGAGCCTCCGCAAGGGCCCCAAGGTCTGGGTCTAGGATCGCGATTTCGCCTGAGCTCCGGCCGAGGTCGCCGAATTTTGAGGCAAGTAGGTCCCGTCGTCATCTCTTCAGGGAAGAAGGTTTGAAATTTCGAAGTTCTCAATTTGAATTTTGTGTTAGAATTTGTGGTTTTTGTGTTCGAGTTTTGAAATTTGTGTGGTTTTGGTGTTGATTGTGGGTGTTTTTTTCTGTGTGTCCAGATACAATTGCGTCTACAGATTCGGGCCGTTTCATTCGAAGAAGAACAGGTTCGTTTTCGGAATTGTATGTAGTGTCATAGCAATTTGTGCCTTTAGGGCTGCGTACGTTGTGAATTTGGGCTTGTTTCGATTCGAAAGTAGTGCTGATTTGATGTGTTTTAGGTGCCAATTATAAGTTTGTTTTCGGAATTGTGGAGTGCTTTAGAATGGATTTCATATCGCCCACATTGTTAAGAATGCTTCAATTTCATTGTTAAACTGTAATGTGCCATAGCAATTTGGTACATTGTGAATTTGGCTTATTTTGATTCGAAAATGGTAGTCAGTTTATGTGTTTTAGGTGTTGATAATAAGAGAGAAACTTGTGGAGTTGTATGAGTAGGAACATCAATGGTCAAAAGTAGCTCAGATGCTCAGTGGCATCAATCTAGACTCCGGACTGAAGTGTGAAACTGGTTGTTTTAACTTAGTGAAATGTGGCAGGTAATTGCGCAAGTAGAAGAAAAGAGGCAGGTTAAAAGACGAACTTCCCCAGACGATGATGATGGTTCAGAGGTTTTATTCTTTTATGCTTATTTGCTATTGTTGACCCTAATTTCCACGTAAGGAAATCTTACTTTCTTGAGTGCGCGAGCGTGCCACCAATAGCACCGTTGCGGTCTATTGGACTTGTATTTGAATGAATGCGCGTCTTTGACTCCTTATCAAACGATTGTGCTAGACAGGGGACATGCAACGAGTAAGTCTAGACAAAGGTTCTTTTTGGCCTTTGGGCGATAAACGACTTCAATTAATTTATAAGTGCTACAAAAATAGTTCAGGAATAAATCCTTATTGAAATTGAATAACGGAGCAATAAAAGTAAGATAAATACAACCAGGGATGCGCGTCGGCCGCGGATGGGAGAGAACTAGATCGGCCTAGTCTCGCTGTCGTCGTCGTTGGTGCGATCGTCGGCGATCGTCTTCGTCGGTGCGGTGCTCGTGACCGTCTTCGTGAGCTCGATACTCGTGATCGGCTGCGTCGGTGCCTTTCGGCGAAATCTGTTTGCCTTGCGGCGAAATCTGGTTTCGGTTAAATCTTTTTAGGGATTTGTGTTTGAGGGATCGAGGATCTTTAACTTGAAGAGGGACCTTCTCTTATATAGCGGATGCTCATGGACTGGGCTCTGGCTTGTGCGGCAAGCAATTCCTCCCCCAATTGAAGTCTACTTCCCCTTCTTCCGAAATCCTTCCTAAGCTGGGTTTCTTTGAGAATCCTTCTTCAACTCTAAATTGATTTCCTTCGGCCCACGGGAAATACTTTCCAAATTCTTAACTAAACTCTTCTTGACCCTTCTGCCTGATGTGGATCTCTATCAATTTGGCCACCAAACAGGCCTTTCACTTTATGCATACAGACCCAACTCTTTCCCTTAGCCTTCCTGCATAAATTGGGCCCAAAAAATGCCCCGTAAGTTACATCGGTTTGGCCGAAGGCCCAGAACCGATGTGACTTAACTGTTCGCTTACTGCCTGCGTATTGTTCGCCCAACTCCCCTTTGAAATCGGCTGCATGCATGACACCTCAGCCACTGACCCTTGGATAACTGTGCACGACTTTGTTGGAAACAATGAAAAACTCTTCCACTTTACCATGATTGCTTTATTCATCCGAGACAAACGGCACTTTCCTTCTTCTTTTAAGATTTTGACGTTTCTCCTTCAAGTTGCATTAATTGTTGTTGCGCCAAAATCCTTTAAATATCTCCCTTTTCAGAGATTTGTCTCTACTGCTTTTCAAACCTTTAGAGATTTCTTCCGCCTTTACGATCAGAACATAACTTCTCTCTCATCACTTCATCATGTCTTTCATCCCAGCCTCGTTCACCTCCGCTACAGGCGTCACTACCCTTTACCAATTTCCCAGGGGGGACTCGTTCCTTCGATGTCTCTCACACTGACGCCGACGCCATGCGCAAATATTGTAATGCCCGGAAGGAAGTTTTGACTCGTGACGGCGCCGTCGTTGATGAGAACCGTCTTGTCGAACTCCCTGACGGTGAATGGTCACTAGGTCCATCCTTCACCGGGCCGATAGCTGAATCCCTCCGTCCGTTCTGTGATTGGCCGACGCCAGCAGAATACGGCTACCTCCAACGCTCCCTTTCCTTCGGCGACTGGTCTGTTTCTCTTCCTAGGTGGCCCAATTCTGACGACGAGTGGCAGTCTTGGGTCATCCGCCTCGAACCCATTTACGGCAACAAATGGAAAGTTTCTGGCATCTGGGACCTCATCCAGACGTCTAAAAACAAGATGATGAAAGACGATGGTCTGGTGGCGGCGGCACTTTGCTTTTGGAACTCGGCGACCAATACTCTCGACCTTCCAGTGGGTCCCATGTCCATCACTCTCTTGGACATGGCTGCCATTTTTGGCCTTCGGCCTCATGGCATAAACATCCGGGCCAACATGCGAGTCGAGCTTGAGGATGGTTCTGAAGAAGTTCTTTTTGATCCATCCAGTATCGTCGTTCGTAACTGGACGACGTTGAAATATTCTGGGATGAGGCCGATTCTACCGGTCGATGAGATGCCATCTCTTGGCGAGAAATACACCGGCGACTTGGAGTTTGAATACGAGGCGCCAGGAGACCATGAGCACATGAGTTTCCTGCTCTTCTTTATTTCTAAGTTCCTACTCTGCTGCAGCCAGAAGAAGCCGACGAAAGAATGGATTCCGCTGGCGCAAATGTTGCACAATGGTGACAATCTGGCGCTGGGACAACTGGTGCTAGCCTATCTGTATCGTGGTCTGCACACTATGACTTCCACTAACCCCATCAAGTGGGTCTACATTGAACCAGCTTGGATGTTCCATACTTGGCTGCGAGTTTACTTTCCCCAATTCAGTCCTGTCAGCGACCCTAGTCAAATCAATCCCAACGCTGCAATGGGACTCGGTCTCACCCACCTTTGCCATCAATCAAGTGCGCAAGAAAGCTTGGCCTATTTCTCCATGCTTACTCATCTCCCTCACGACCGGTGGATGGTCACTGTGAAACGCCACTACCCGTTTTTTACTCCTGGCACCATTTTCTGCGGTGCAGAGCTAGCTACGACAAGGAAGCAAAAGCTTGGCGGCAGATCAGAGCCAGCTGCATTTCTACTAGGGATCTCCCTTGGGGAATTCAAAATCGTGGCCACGTCACTTACCACAGTGGGGTCGAAATATACTCCCCCAATCTTTTCGCCCGTCAGTTCGGGTTGGTACAATGCCTTGCTGCGCCTTTCTTCCACAGTCTTAACTACCTGTCTTCCTAGCGTCGGCTGGACAAAGATGACGACGAGTCTTCTGCTACTAAGGCTCTATCTAAGGTGGCCAAAACAAGCAGGAAGCTGAAACGGTCGGTGCGCCTACCTGAGGGTTTTGTGGTATGTTCATCGGCTACACCAGAATTTTCTGCCTGGTGGAAGCAGAAGGCCGCGTATATCTTTGCTCGAAAATGGAAAAGGGCATATACTCGAATTTTTAAGAACTGTCGTTTTCCTCTGCCGATCATGGATGAAGCAGACAAGGACTCCTACCTATTGAAGGAGACTAGGATGAGTAAGTCTTCTACTACAATAGACGTTTTTTTTTTCATGTCCTATGTGATTTCTGTATTCATCTTCGTGCGTCCTTTTGCAGATTTTGGCCCCGATGGACATCCCCCTTCTCCCACTACAACTGAAAGTTCTGCAGCCGGCTCTCGCAGAGAAACGTCTGCTACTGCCACCGAAGAGGAGACATTTGCTGAAGAAGCATTGTTCGACATTCCTCCGTTGGCTACAATCCTACCGGACGATACGCCCGTTGGAGATGTCCCCGCTGTGGCGACCGCGGAAGCTACTGGCTCCTCTGCTCCGGTTCGGGCTGGCATGCGTAGTAAGTGTTGTCTCCTTATCTCTTGTTTCTACAAAAATCAAAACGTCTCCCAACACTTAAACATCTCGTATGTCTTTGATCAGGGAAAGCTGTGGCCAATAGGAGGAGGCCAGGCCTTAGGAGAAGGCGCGTCTCTGATGGGGAGGATGAAGCTGGTCTTTCCAAACGGCCGTGTCCGGCAAACGTTGAATCTCCACCAATCATCGTTGTGGACGATGATGATGATGATGAGGTGAGTACTCCAAACTTTCTATTCTTTCACCCTCTTTCTAGTGTCTTGATGAACTCCTTTAATCTTTCTTTACTTGTATTCGCAGGACGAAACTGGAAATGGCAGAGAAGAAGAAAGAGAAAAAGAACGTGAAGCGGAAGACGAAGCTGAAGAAGAAGAAGGCCATAAAGAGGCCGCTGGCCAGCCTTGGGTGCCATCTAATTCTTCTCCTTCTGCTGAGGTTAGTTCGTCCAAATTTTCTTAGACATGAATCTTCCACCTTTCTTAATCCTGTTTCTGAAAACTGGGCACTTCTTTTAGTTAATGGATGTGGTTGACGAGCCACTAGTGGAAGAAGTAGCCACTAAGGAGGCTGGGGATGCTGAAACCACTCAGCCCTTTGAGGTTGAAGAGGTGATCCATGTTCCTACCCTTATTCGTATTATTTCTCTTAAGATCTGAGTCCCTTTAGCTAACCTTCTTATTTATCCAGACTGTTGATGTGAGTGACCCTGAAAATGTTGCACCGCCAGCTGTTGCAGCTCCTCAAGTGCCCGTGGCTGCAGACCTGCCTGCGTCTTCTACTGCTCAGGTACTAACTTGCTATTTCTACTCGTCATGGCCATATAATGTGTTCGGAAAGTTTCTGAATTTGACACTTAGCTCCATCTTTGATAGGTTGAAATCCCTGCTGGCCCCTCCTCCTCTTCTTTTGCTAGCCTGTTGGTGAACATGCAGCCATCATCTTCTACTGCTCCTGCGCCCCTATCCCCTTCTGCTGCAGACGAACTGAAATATCTTCAGGGGCGGGCACGTTCTGTCAAGATAGACGAAGCTTCGCTTCAGAGCTTGTCGGCCAGTTTGGAGCAGTTGTCCAGCCGAAATCTCCTTGATGCTGCATTTGCTACGTGTTTCCAGGAGTGTGTTGCCACTTCTTTTCACGGTCTGGAGAGGACCGCTCATCTCTTTCAGGATGTGAAACATGGTCGTGCGGAGCTTTTGGCTCTTGAAAACAATCGTTCACTCCTGGCGCAAAAGATTCAGCAAGGTCAGGATTTGGAGGTGCGCCTGGCTGAAAAGCAAGAAGAGATCAGTGCCCTAGAGCAACAGTTGGCGGCAAGACGTCGTGAATATGATCTGCTTGCAGCGGAGAAATCCTAGCAACTGTCTGATGCCCGATCCTTAAAATCATCCTTCTCTGATCAAGAGGCTAGGAGAGATCGATTCGAGTACAAGGAGTGGACGTTGTGGCAAGCTCAACAACAAAATGAAGTCAACCATCTCTTCCTTGTTAGCTTAATTGATCAGATCAAATTGTAGAAGAAACGTAGGCTTGTACTTTTAAATGCTTCAATGAACAATCTTTTGCAACCACTATTTTTGGCTTTTATATTGATCATTACTCTGTACAGGTTTGCATCTCCCCTGTGCCACTAAATGGCTTCAAAATCTAACTTGTTCGTTCATCGGATCGGCCAAAGGCCCGGAGCCGATGAATGATCACTCTGGCCAGTGAATTGGCCTTTTACACTTGCAATCACTATCTAAACATGTGTTTCTGCCACTAATTGGCTGAACTTTTGACCTTGTCTACAAAATTGGGGCCACTATTGGCCAAGCTACTTGGAGTGTTTCCTGGTGTACTCGTTTCCGTCGGCGACCTCCGTAGTGATAGAAATTCCAGTGGCGTCCCATAAAGTCGGGTAGAACTTTTTAAGCCACTTGCCGTTAATGGGCAATTCATGGAGGCCTCCATCGCGATCTTTTAGTCTATATGCACCTTTTCCCAACACTTTGTGGACTAAAAACGGTCCTTCCCATGTTGGGCTCCACTTTCCATATCATGGAATATGTGATCTGAGTGGTAGCAATACTCTCCAGACTAGTTCTCCTTCTTGGAATACCTTATCCCGAACTCTCTTGTTGTATGCTCGCGCTACTGCGTGTTTCTCGGCCATCGTCCGGTTTAGAGCTTCCATTCTGACGTCGTCTAGTTCTTCCACTTCTTGCATCATCACCTCTGTGTACTCGTCAGTGTATAAACCGAGTTGTCGTGCGAGTCTTAACGATCTTACATTTATTTCCATTGGAAGAACCGCGTCATGACCGAACACTAGAGCATAGGGTGATGTTCCAGTAGCAGTCCTCTTGGAAGTTCGATACGCCCAAAGTACCTCGGACAGTTTCTCATGCCATTCTCTCGGGTTGTCTTCCAGGTGTTTCTTGATCATGTTGATGATTAGCTTGTTGCTGGCCTCAGCTTGGCCATTTGCTTGTGAAAAATACGGGGTAGATTGCAACATCTTGATTTTATATGCATCGCCCAGGCGTTGTACTTCGTCTGATACGAACGAAGTTCCATTGTTTGTAGTGATAGTCTCTGGAACGCCGAATCGGTGAATAATGTTGTTTTTGAGGAAGTGGACGACTTCTTCCGAGGCGATGCTTTTGAGAGGTGCGGCCTCTACCCATTTGGTGAAGTAGTCAGTTGCTATGATGATGAATGTATGTCTCTTAGAAGAAGGTGGTGAGATCTTTCCGACGAAATCAATTGCCCATCCTCTGAATGGCCATGGCTTTACCACCGGATTCAATGGTACCGCTGGTGCTTGCTGTACGTTGCCATGCTTCTGGAAGGCCTCACATCCTTTGGCATACCGCAAGCAGTCGGGCACGATAGTTGGCCAATAATAGCCATATCTTCTGAGCAACCAGCGCATCTTTTTTCCTGCTTGGTGTGCTCCGCACGTCCCTTCGTGTACTTCAGCCATCACCCTCATCTGCTCGTTCTTCCCTAAACAGTGTAGAAGAATTTCATCACCTGTTCTTATGAACAGCTCGTCGTTCCAAAGGACGTAGTTGGTGGCGACCGCTCTAAGTTTACGATCGGTGGGGATGCCGGGATTGGATAAGTAGTTCATGATCGGCGTTCGCCAATCGTCTTCTTCCAGTTTGGTGGACATGATTTCCAAGTCCATTCCTCTGTCCAATATTGATGGCAAAGCCTTGCGTCGGATCAAGATGATGCGTTTGTCTTCCTCGTCGAGTAGTTGGACTCCAGTTGCTACCTGGGCCATCTCGTTGGCCGCCCAATTCTCGTCTCGGGGAATGTACTCTGCCCCCACGTCCTCGAAGTCTTCGATGAGGTTCTTGGCTGCCACAAAGTAGGTTGCCATGCTCGGATCTCTGCACTTGTGTTCCCCAAGAATCTGCTTGATTACTAGCTGGGAATCGCCTTTGACTTCCACATGTTTGACTCCCATTTCTAACAACATCTCGAGGCCGATGATGAGAGCTTCATATTCTGCCCGATTGTTCGTGCTTTCGAAATCTAGTCGAAAAGAGAATGCATGCCTGGTCCCGTGCGGGTCTATGAGGACGACTCCTGTGCCAGCGGCTTGGTCAGTGCGCGATCCATCGAAATATAATTGCCATGGAGTGAAAGATACAGTTGCGATTTTCAAATTTTGCCCTCTTGGGGTAGCCTCGAGTTGGTTAATCTCTTGGCGCATCGCTTTGTCCCATGTCGGCCATTTCTCCTTCCAATATGTGCGCTTTTCAAGTAGCGTCATCCCTGTTTTGAACTGAAGTCCGTGAGGAGTTATGTCAACTTTCGCCACGTCGGCTTCTGCTGCGTCATCTGTTTCTATTTCCAATGACGGATGATCTGCTAGGAAATCGGCCACTGCCTGGCCTTTGACTGATTTCTGCGGGACGTACTTTAGTGAAAACTCTGAGAGTCCTAGCATCCATTTCCCTAGTCGGCCCCTCAAAACAGGTCTTGATAACATGTATTTTATCAAGTAAATTTTGGATATGACTAGTACATCATTCGGGAGCAGGTAATGTCGGAGTTTAACAGCGGCGAAATATAGTGCTAGGCAGTGTTTCTCAATCAGCGTATAGCGCACCTCGACCGTTGTAAGCCTGCGACTCAAGTAGTAAATGGCTTGTTCTTTAGCTTGCTCGTTGTCTTGAGCAAGTAGGACGCCGATGGACGCTTCTGCGGCAGACACATATAATTTGAGTGGGATGCCTTTTCGTGGTGGCATCAGCGCTGGAGGATTGGTGAGGTATTGCTTGATGGCGACAAAAGCTTGTTGATGTTCCATCTCCCACCGGAATTCCTCGTCCGCTTTGAGTTTTAGCAATGTAGAGAAGGATTGTAGTTTTCCAACCGAGTTTGGCACAAAACGCCGAAGAAAATTGATTTTTCCGAGAAAGCTCTGGAGTTGCTTCTTGTTCTTTGGCGGTGGGGCCTCGATGATGGCCTTTGCCCTGTTCTGGCTGATTTCAATGCCTCTATGATGTACCAAGAAACCGAGGAAACTCCTGCTTGAACTCCGAATGCGCACTTCTTGGGTTCATCTTCAGGCCGTGTTTCTTCATTCTTTCAAACGCTTGCTGCAGATCGGCTATATGGCAGTCCTTCTGATGTGACTTGATGACCACGTTGCGCCTGCATTTTTCAATCCAAACGGCATTACTACATACTCGAAGGCGCCCGTATGGCCAGGGCAACGAAAAGCCGTCTTGGGGGTGTCATCTTCGGAGAGTAATATCTGATTGTAGCCGGCGTTTTCGTCCATGAATGACATGATCTGATGTTTGGCCGCTCCATCGATTAGCATATAGGCCATGGGCATCGGGTACTCGTCTTTTGGTGTAGCTTCATTGAGATTTCTATAGTCGATGCACACCCGGACGGCCCCTGTGTCTTTTTTAGCCACTGGAACGATACTGGACAACCACTCCACGTATCTGGCTGGTCGAATGAAACCGGCTGTGTGTAGCTGCTCTATTTCCTCTTTGACTTTGAACTCCGTCTCCCTTGTCATTCTTCGCGGTGCCTGCTGCACAGGTCGATATCCTTCTTTGATGGGTAAACGATGTTCCACTAGTCGTCGGTCAAGCCCTGGCATTTCGGAGTAATGCCATGCAAAATAGGTTCGGTATTCTCGAATAACCTCGATGATTTGAGTACGCAGAGGTTCACCCAGAAGGCCACTGATGAAAGTTGGCCGCGGATCTTCCTGTGTACCTAAGTTAACTTCTTCGAGTGGGTCTCTGACTTCAGGAGGTGAATCTTCAAGTTCTCTTGGCTCGAATTCCAAGTCTTCCCCCGTTGCTTCCAGAATTTCGTCTTCTGGCCAGTCTGATTCATGTATAAACTCGGCCATATTGATGGCCATTGATTGGCCTATGACTTTCTTTTCGCTCCAATACTTCAGCAGTTGAGTGATGAGGGACCGTATGACTGCTGAATGGTCCGCCACTTCAGGTGACGTGTTATCCATGGGTTCTTTGTCGTTTGAGCAAGAACGGCCGATCGAGGTCGTCCTCACTCCCGAGTAATCCTGTGGCTATGAGTCTGCGGGCCGTTTTCCCTATGGGGCGGCCGTTCTGGTCAAACTCTGACACAATGAATGGTTTAGTGTTGTCATCCAAATGATAGTGGGCATCTACGTGGTCAGCTGATGGTAGGAAACGCCGTGCATCAGCCGCTACCAGCTCCCAACGTTCTTGGAGTTCATCCCAAATTGCGAGTTGTTGATGGAGAGTTGATGGTACACACAAGTTCTGGTGGATCCAGTCTCTTCCTAACAACGCCGTATAAGAGGATTTAGTATCAACCACGAAGAAAGCCACTGTGATAGTTTTGTTGCCGATGGTCACATCGAGAGTTATGATACCCTGTGTGGCGGTTATGCCCCCTGCGAAGTTGGACACCGTATATTCTGTCTTGTACAGGTCTCTGGTGGTTTTCCCCAGACGTTTGAGCTGCTTGGATGGTAGAATATTGACTGCCGCTCCGCCGTCCACCATGACCTTGGCAAATGGAACTCCTTGGATGTGGGCGAGGACGTAAAGTGGCCGTAAATGATAGGCCATATCCCTTGTCGGAATATCGAAGAGCTGGTTGCCTGTTGGAAGAATCTGAGGGATCTCTGGACTGTCTTCGGGCCCCTGCTCTTTGTTGGTGACACGGATGACCGGTTCTTCTTCAGGAAATACTTCTTCCACATAGTTAACCACCTGCGAATTCGTACTTCTGTGAGTGGAAGACAGTAAGTGCGCCATGTTTACCTGGCAAGGTCCCAGTGTGAATGGTTCTTCGTCACTTTCGTTCTCTGACCAGTCTTCTTCGTCCATTGCTTTCTGACCTTTTGATGGTATGGCTAAAGCAAGACTTGGCTCCCCGTCCGTGTTAGTAAACTTGGTACTATCTTCCATGCATATGTCGATCATTTGAGCAGACGAAGATCCAGCTTCTCCATAGTGGTTGTGAGCACTGAACTTCCGTGCTTGATACACCTTGAATGCTTTCCACTCGTCCTGATCCACTGCCTCTGGTTGGATGACCTCCTTCCCCTTGCTCGTGGATATCGTGACAGCTTCCCTTACCAATCTTGATTTTACCGGCGGTTCCTGAATAACGATGCTGGATGATTTGGTAATAGCCGATTTCCTTTTCCATTGGAACAAATCTATTGTATTGATAGACTGGTCCAACTCTGAGATATATTTTGCTTCAACAGGCTCGATTTCCACTTCGGGTGTTAGGTTTTCCGCCATTCTTTTGGCTATGGCGTACTGTCGTTGGAGTCTCCTGCGCTGAGAATTAGTAACCTTTCCCGCCAGTTTTCCATTTCTCCCGATGAAGTACCATTGACCGTCTTTTATGACTGTCGGCCGTATTTCTTCTAGGGTTGGGTCCTTTCTTGGTCTTTTTACCATTGGCGGTGGAGTTTTAACAGTGTCCGCCATTGTGCCTGGCTGCTTCTCCTTGGGTTTCCACACCTTTCGTTCTCCGAGGTGCTCCTTTGTTGGTGATGAGCTATCTGGTCGGTCTCTCTTCATGCCCCCAAGCCTGTGGAAGACGGTATTATTTGGAGATAAACTTCTTGCCGGCATGATTGGTGATCTGTCCCTTGGTGTTGGTATTGGTTCCTCGCCTGAAACCTTCTGTAAAATCTCCCAACTTTTTGAATACGTTGCTCTTAGGTAAAGGACTCTTTGGACTATGGGGTCCGTAATGTTTTGGAGACGACCTGATCACTGCTTTTGTGCGTTCCTCCTCGTCTTTCACAATTTGCTCATCCAATATAGTGGAAGACCCAGAAAGCTCTAAATCGCATTTGCACTTACAGCGACTGCAGAGAACCAAACCGGCCACTATCGAGGCCTTTGGTCTGGACGCTTCTGTCGCGCGGGAGGTTTCTCTTTGCATTGTATCACGTGCACTATTGTAACCGACGTTAATGGTGAGTCGACGCTGGGTACTGGTGACGCCCTGCAATCCCACGTGGTTGACTGGGAACGGTTGCGAGTCCACTTTCATGACGGGTTTGTCCCACATGACCTTCCCTTGGGCAATCTGTTCCATGACATACTCTCTAAAACCATTGCAGTTGTTGGTGGAGTGGCTCCAAGAGATGTGGAATTTGCAATACACCTTACCCTTCAAATCTTCCGGTTTTGGAAGGTTGATTCCATCCTTGTATTCAAACGCTCCGGATGCTAGCAATTCGTCGAACATTTGATCACTATGGGAGATGTCAAACGGATATTCCTTTGGGGCATAGGGTTTGTTGTAAGCCATGCCCCCAGTTGGTATTGCTGGTCGTTGATTCCTGTTGGCTCTAACCATGGATTTTAACACGATTGGTTTTTTTTTTTTATAGGAACCATCTCAGCCGCGGCCACTTCGAAATATGGCGTTTCCTCCTCAGAGTAGTCTTCGAGTTCTAACTGGCTTACTTTAGCTGCGGGCGGCTTGACAAAGTTATTGCGACCTGATGTCTTCTCCTCTGCAAGCATCTTCTCATACCTCGTGCCTCGGTGCACAATATCTTGCAGATCAAGAAATTCGACTTCACTGAAGTGCGTCTTCAACGGGTATCGCAGCGCTTTTTTCGCCATATCAATGGCGTATTTTTCCTCCATGGGCATGCGGCACTTCATCCGTAATTTCCTGAATCGCGCAATAAAGTCTTCGGTAGATTCGGTCTCCTTCTGCTTGCATTCAGAAAGATCAGTAATGGTGACTTCTTGCTCCACTCGGTAGAATTGCTTGTGGAATTCTTCTTCCATCATGTCCCATGAAGTGATAAATCCAGGTTCTAGATTGGAGTACCATGTGAATGCTGATCCGGATAATGAACTTCCAAACAAGCGCAATTTCAAATCTATATACGGACCTTCTAGGAGCAAGCATTGGCTGGTGAATCGGCCAATGTGTTCTACTGTTGAAGCCCTCTTTTCTTCCCCTGAGAACAAAGAAAAAGACGGGACTTTGAATCCTTTTGGAAACTCCAAAGCATCAGGGTATGGTTTGCGATACTTCGGTCGGCCACCAGTTGGCCTTGGTTTTCCTGTTGTTGTGTAGAATTCGTTTTCCACCTTCTGCATGCGCTCATCCCATACCCTCGCTTGCTGCGCAGCTCGCTCGTCGACTCGCCTCTTGACCTCATCTTCAAGGTTAACATGGGGGATGGCTCCATCAAGTGTGGAAGATTTTGACGCAGACATCTGTGGTGGATCGATCTTCGGGCCATTACTGCTGGCCCCTTTTGTGTTCCACTTATCCCAGTCAGGCGTTTGCTCCAGCCGTTTGGTTGAGTTGTATGGCACCTTACCTGACTGAGTCTCGATGAGTGGTTTGACAGGCGTTCTTTGGTCGTGGGTGACCTCATGCTGAAGTGTATGCCTTGTCGCCGATGTACTTCCTGTGGCCCCTAGTTTGACCTGGGCCAATGAAGGCATACCGAATAGTGGTTTAGCCATCGAACTGAACGTGAGGTTGGGCATGGCTTCTCTATCGCCGACCTTCTCTTTCCCATTGTTGGTATTGGGAGGTGGGCAATCTTCGCCTACTTGGGAAGCAGCGGCCATTCCCTTAGCTTTCTCCAACTGTTGTGCAAGTCGGTCAGAAACCTTGCTTTCCATCTCCTTGAAACCTTCCTTCATGGATCTTTCGAAGTCCTTCTTGTTTCCTGAGAGGGAGAGCAACAGCAACTCGATGGACCGGTTCTGATTTTCGATGTTCTTTTGACTTTCCAGAAAAAGAGCTTGTGCAGCTTTGGCTTGGTTTGTGCTGTATTGTAGCGTCTGGTTCAAGCTCTGTCTGAAATCGTCTTGGGTTTGGACCATACTGCTAATGGCCGTCATCAACTCGTCGCGAGTGGCTGATGGTGGTGATGTACGAGATCGACTCTGTGATCTTCCAGAAGCGTCTGATCCAGCTGGGGTATGCTCCTGATTCGCCATGTAGGAGGCGTAGCACTTTGGTCCCACTGGGCGTGCCAATTATGTTGACCCTAATTTCCATGTAAGGAAATCTTACTTTCTTGAGTGCACGAGCGTGCCACCAATAGCACCATTGCGGTCTATTGGACTTGTATTTGAATGAATGCGCATCTTTGACTCCTTATCAAACGATTGTGCTAGACAGGGGACATGCAACGAGTAAGTCTAGACAAAAGTTCTTTTTTGCCTTTGGGCGATAAAGGACTTCAATTAATTTATAAGTGCTACAAAAATAGTTCAGGAATAAATCCTTATTGAAATTGAACAACGGAGCAATAAAAGTAAGATAAATACAACCAGGGATGCGCGTCGGCTGCGGATGGGAGAGAACTAGATCGGCCTAGTCTCGGTGTCGTCGTCGTTGGTGCGATCGTCGGCGATCGTCTTCGTCGGTGCGGTGCTCGTGACCGTCTTCGTGAACTCGATACTCGTGATCGGCTGCGTCGGTGCCTTTCGGCGAAATCTGTTTGCCTTGCGGCGAAATCTTTTTAGGGATTTGTGTTTGAGGGATCGGGGATCTTTAACTTGAAGAGGGACCTTCTCTTATATAGCGGATGCTCATGGACTGGGCTCTGGCTTGTGCGGCAAGCAATTCCTCCCCCAATTGAAGTCTACTTCCCCTTCTTCCGAAATCCTTCCTAAGCTGGGTTTCTTTGAGAATCCTTCTTCAACTCTAAATTGATTTCCTTCGGCCCACGGGAAATACTTTCCAAATTCTTAACTAAACTCTTCTTGACCCTCCTGCTTGATGTGGGTCTCTATCAATTTGGCCACCAAACAGGCCTTTCACTTTATGCATACAGACCCAACTCTTTCCCTTAGCCTTCCTGCATAAATCGGGCCCAAACAGCTTTGTAAAGTTTTCCACAGATTCAGTTGCTCTTGTCTCCTCAGTTTTTCATTGAGAAACGAAGTTACGTAATACTGCCTGATGAAACAGAGATATAAAAGTGACAGTACTTTAGTACTTGTTTGGACTTGCACTAGGTTGTTGGATTGGTTAATTATCTTGTCATCTAATGATAAAATGGTTGACTAATTGTACCACTATGTGCATCAGAGTTACAGATAAGTTTTTTGTTATGTCTGATAGATTTACATACATGTATCTCCCATTATACTGAGGTTTGAACCCATCCTCTATTTATTATGGCATGCAGTCTGAAGAAGAAAGATTGCACGATCAGAAAGAGAGGGAGCAATTAGAGCGGGACACAGCAGCTACAAAAAAGGTACTTGTATATTTCTAAGTTGATTTCCATTGCCTCCTTTTAGTTATTTATCCAAAGTGCTTAAGTGCTTGGATTGTCCTGCATCAGACTTCTTATATTTGCCAAAAAATATTTCTTATCCCTGAATAAGAAGGTGGTTCTAATCTTTCCTTCTGTTGTCTCTGCTTTAGAAAAGTTTCAAGACAAGAATATTTCAAGAAAAGAGAGCAAAAGAAATTGGATGAAATCAGGTATGTAAAGAATTACTTTTTTGCTGTTACCTACAGTTAGCTTACCCTAAACGTAAGAAAAGAGCAAAATCTATTGGTATATTACAGCACAATCAGTGTTGCTTATTGTTTTGACATGTAACTCAGGGACGATATAGAGGATGAAATATACTTATTTGGTGGCGTGGAGCTCACTAAAGCAGAAAAACATGAATTGAGGTAATGATAATGAATGCAGTTACCAAATTACTTTGCGATGATCAGATGCTGGTTTCTGAGTCTAATTTTTTTACCCCATGCATGATTTTGTGCTATACAGTTTACAAGAAAACCATCTTGGAGCTGGTGAATAAGAGGATAGATGAGCCCGCGGATACAGATGGGGTAATTGGGAGATTTTGATAACTTACCATTGTTAGCTTGGTTTCTTATGTGAGCTTTTTCAAGAAGAGTTGTCTTTTTAGAAGTCTCCTGATCATATTGGAGTAAATAAGTGACTGGAATACATTAAATACCTTTCTTTTCTATGTGTGTTCAGCCGTTGTCCTTATATATCAATGTTATCATCAGATTATGAATTATACTTTCATTCTTTTTGGAATGCAGTACATGATACCAGAGGCCTATGATGAGGAGGGGCGCGTCAATCAGGAGAATAGATTTTCTAAGCTTGTGCAACGCATCAGGTGATTACATAGGAAATGTTCATAATTACTACACCATCTGTCTAATCATGATTCATTTTCTTATCTGGTGTTTATCTCTATTTCATTTATATGTTCATACCTTAGTTTTTGACTACACATTTTTTCATTGTGCATTTTTATTTAGATTTCTGTTTCAGATGGAAGATGGAAGATGCTCTTGGCACTACCATCGCATGGTCGGTAGACAAGTTATTTAGCCGGAGTAGTCAAGTAAGTGGCAGAAGGCTTAAGGAGAACAATTATAGTGTTTTTTCGTAGTTTGTTGGCAACAAGGCTTGTAATATGAAACCTTCAAGTCTTGTGTTGGATATTGTATCTTGTACAATATTGTATTTTGAAGTTGCGTTAAATGCAATGAATTTTCTTGAACATTGTTGATTGCTTAGTTGGGAACATTGATTGTTTTGTTGGAAGAGTTAATGCCTCAGGAATGCTAGAGAAACAAAAATGATATCTGGTATAATTGTACAATTATACCATTCTGGAATACTGCTATAAAAAGGATGTAATAGCGCCTAAAACACGCTATAAATGTGATTATTTATAGCATTACAAAAACGCTATGATAGACCCCCACTTTTCTTAGCGTCGGCAAATACAACGATTCTGAAAACGCTATTAAACTCTACTATAGCGTTTCCGTGATGCTATAATAGACCCTTTCTGGCGTAGTGTGACCCAACGTAAGAAATGAAAAGAACCCTGGATTCACCTTCATCAGAGAGTCATGAATTGATTCAACAACATCCTCACATGTCCTATGAGCATATATGTAACACCCCGTCCCGAAGTTTCGGTTGAAATTTTAATTTTTAAATATTATGGACGAAAATGCCCTTGGTGAAGTTTCGGTTTTCTTACAAGATGAACAATGGAAATAAATTTATGGAACTTGTACATGTCTTGGTTGGAATGAGCACGAGTTAACGAGCATGTAGGCTTAAACGTTATGGAAATCGGAGTTTTGTCGAGAAAGTTAGAGTAGTTCCTAGAATGGGGGCATTTTGGTAATTTTGCTTGAGATGGTTTTCTTTTTTTTAAAACTGGGCAGCAGCTCAATTTCTGGATCATTCCCGATCCTTTCCTGCCAGTGCAGCAGCTCCCCAAAAACCTCTCAAAGCCTCTCAAATTTGTATCGCCCATAACGTCTTCATCCGAGCTCCGATTGACACAAAACCAGTTGTGTTGGATTCGTATCGTCACGCTCTTTCCACAGACACCAAACTTGCAGCCTCAGACTCACTGTGGAGAGAGAACAGTCCGTGAACAGTTTCGGTGGTTTCCTGCAACATATGGGTTGAACCACCATCCGAAACGTGTTCCTCTCATCATTTTGGACATAACCCAGCCAACATTAACCCTTAGTTTCCAGCGTATCATCGCCGGCGAGCTCAAGCATATTGGTTGATTAGTTCCGGCGAGTTTTCCATCGATTCCGGCCAAGGTAAGGTTTGGAAATGGTTTAGAAGGGTTTGTTGGGTTGTTTAGATGAATTTTGATGTAAAGATTGTGTGATTTGGTGCTGTATTGAAGGAGAACGGATTTTGGCCATGGGTGACTTTTCCGGCGACGTTTTGGAGCGTTTTCTGGCTAACTCCGGTCGAGTCTCGAGAAACCGAAGGTAGATTCAGATTCCTTGTTTCTTGGGCTTCAATTTGAGCTATAGAATCGTTGTGTTTGGAGTTGATATGTAAAAGTTGACTTTTGGGAGGTGGTTGACCGCCGGTCAACGGTGGTCAACGGCGGTGTACAGTGACTGCCATCTTCCGAAGCTGTTTCGTGTTCCAAATTTGAATGCGAACTCGTATGAAATCCGCTAATGAGGGAAATAAACGTGTATTTGGATTTTCGGTTACTATTTATGATTTGAGGATTAGGTTGAATTGGTGGATCATTTAAGTAACTGAACTTTCGATAATGTTTATTACTCTTCAGTCAAAAAAAAAAAAGATAATGTTTATTACACTCATTCTCGACCTTGAAGAAGTTAATTACAAGCTGACTATTGGTGTTAGGGCATATGAACACTTTTGGTGCGTGGTGGATATGTGAGGGCTCGATACCTTACTTGATCGATATAAAGTTAACTTACGCCCAGTCTCGTTGGAGGTTTTCCGGTTCCATGTTCCTAAGATGATCTTGCTAAGAGCCTAGCATCAAAGCAGTGTGAGTGGACCTTGTTTCACTTTCTTTTGTTTGGTTGCTATAATAGTTTTTCATATATAAATTTTATGATTTCTTTTATAGTTATGATATATAGTTTTTATTATGTATATTACATTCTTTTGGATTTGAGCATGATTGAGGAAGTGTTTTTGGAAGCTTTACATAGATATATCATGGAATGGTTTTCTTTTATGATTTATGAGGTTTCACGTATATTTTATGATTGAGATTTGAGAATTAAATGGTTATATTTGCAAAGAGATGGAGTATCTTCATTTTATGATTTTGAAACCACCATTATATTGAGCAGCGGTATAATGGCTACATATGGGTCTTAAGGGTGCTCCTCATATGTAGCTGATCATGACATGGGTTTGAGGGTGCTCCTCATGTCATCACCTCTGTCACATGTGGGTCTTGAGGGTGCTCCTCACATGTGGCTGAGTTAGGTCTTTGGGACCCATCAGGGCACACATATAGGCTTTGGGCAGTGTGTCAGGATGCTTCGCCCTTTGGGGGCAGTCTGCGATCGTAGGACATTGTCACTCATGGGTCTTGAGGGTGCTCCTCATGAGTGGCTGGCTCACGTGGGTCTTGAGGGTGCTCCTCACGTGTGGCCAACTCGCTCCGGCGAGGTGAGCTTCTCTGGTATTGATGGTGGGGTTTTCTAGTTATCACTCCATCTCGGCCTTCAGTATGCATGATGTGGTTTTATTGATGCTTATGATGTGGTTTTATTGATGTATCTTGGCTTGAAGATGATTTCCATGGTTATATAGAAAGCTTTTTGTGATGATACTGTGGTTTTGAGATCATTGAGGTTTTTCAGCTTTTGATGATATTACTTATGGTTTATGGTATTTTTCCGGTTTTTATGCTAAAGCTTGAGATTTCCATTATGATGATATTTCGGTTATACCCTCGTATTTGTATTTGAGAAAGAGATACTTTGTTGAGTTCTGTTTATGAAAGGGTTTTTGCGTAAACGGGGAATTGTGTGTCATGTTGGTTATTTTTCTAAAGTTTATTTTGTCCACTCACTGAGGCTTTTCCTCATAGTTTTATGCTTTTCCCCTCAGGCTCTTAGCTAATGGAGGTCAGACCAGCGGCACGTCGAGGCATTCCTTTCATCATCATCCACTACTTTCGTACTTTTCCGCTGCGTGGTAATTAGAGTTCCGAAGTTACAGTGAAGTAAGGAGCGCGGCATACGAAGTGTGTCGGATTCTTCAAGGCACCCTCGGGTTTTGGGAAAATCCGAGGGGGGTCCTGACAATATGAGCCACAAAAGCAAGTGATTAGCAACCTTTGCACAAAATAAGCCTGACCATATTGTAAAAAGAAAGCTAAAACGAAACATACCCTCTTGACAAAATTTGACGTAGGCAGAAATCTCCCAGGTCCTTTGATAGTGAGCTCGAGTCTCGGGGAACCATATCAAGGCCCTTACATTCAATGACCTGCGAAAAAAATACAATTTTGATGGACTGTCTCTTAAGAATTAACTTAACCCAGTATCTTGAAATTTTACTGTACCTCGTATAGAGTCTCATTTTTGAATTGCACCTTAACATCTGCATATTTCTTTTTCTTGAGAAGTAGCATCCTCTTGTATAAACCGTCAAGATCAATTTCTAAGCATCTATACTTCTTGTTAACCTAGAGATAAGGAGAAAGGCAAATCATCCCCAGTACAACAGATAAGCATAGTATAAATAGAAAGGAGGTAACTAATATGCATATGTAGATGCTGCAAAGATCCAGGTAAAGGTCTACTTTAATGGAAAAAAATCCTTCCAGTGTGGTCTAAGATATCTATGGAAAAATTCTATGCAATTTAATTTTCTACATAAAATGTATGAAATAATAAATTTTAGTCTCTCTTCAAGAATATTTATGGTCTTTTGAAGGTCATGTTAAAGAATGAAGCTCTCTTCTTCACTACCCACGATATGCCATTCAAATTGATTACAAAGATGATTCTTATTAATAGGAAAGGTCAGAAGTTAGAAGTTTCAAGGTTAAAGCCTCACCTCTAGAATGACTTTTTGCGCATTTTGTTTTGATTTTGCAATATCATCCAGTCCACTGTCAATCATTATTGAATCTGTATCACCATAGATCACCTGCCAGACAAAATAAAAGGGGTAAATCCTACAAAACCTAAATCTTGACAGCCAGTTGAGAACTTACAATAACTCGAGATGTATTCATCACTTCTATTATGATATACCAGAAATTGCCTCTGAGTTCAAATCGTTTTGAACCAAATCAATGGTACTTTGTAGAATTTCTCTCCCCTGCAAAATGATAATGAGACTTACTTAATATTGAATAGAAGCATTTGGTGTAAACATCGAATAGAGTTGAACTATAATCTAGAGTAAACATATCTTTCTTACTTGTAGTGTTATAAGTTCCGCCAGTGGCTTTGCATAAAATCTTAAGTTTGGAAACCCCAAGCATCCATACATATTGCAGTATCAGACTCATACATACACATAAATTTATTATATACAGAAAGAAAACTAATATGTAATCAATGCGAGAACAACAAAATAAAAGGCCTAAAAGGTAAAAGCAAACCTATTAGCAGTTAGCTTTACAGATTGTTGTTGAATGTCAAGTTGCTGAACTTTGAGACTAGATGCAGCCTTCATCCATTTCTTCACATTTCTCCTCCTTTCAACTAGGTCTTTTAACAACTGCAAAGTAATGGAAAAAGTTATTACATACCTGTACCCAATTTCTTCAAAGAAAGAAAGTGGGAACAAGGACATGAGGCATACAAGTCCACATTCTACCAGATTTTCACGCCCCAAAGCCACCTTGGCAGCATGAGGTACCAAATCATCGCAGTGAACGTCATCTTCAACAGCCTCCGCCGTCTACACTCTTCATGAAATGATAAAGTAGGGTGAGCTTCACCAAGCCCAGTAGGTTCAACAAATAATCAATTAAGCCAAAACACCATGAAGTATACAGATAGTATAATTATGAGAGTATTTCCAAGGTTAGTTAGCCCAACACCGTGTTTACGAGCTCTAATCATCGGACACGGCAACTACCTCAAAATTAGGGTCTGAGTACACCCCGCTTTCACGAACCCTGATCAGGTTTGGGGTCTTTCACCCTAGGGAATACAAACCCTCCTTATTCCGCATCAATATCTTGGGTCTAACCTGTTCAATCAACTCTCAATTCCGTACATAGAGGTTCATCACAACTCATAGATCATTCCATCAATTCCAGCTCAATGAAATATATATACATATACACCAAATGCATAACTCAAATAGAATAGAGACTATAATCAATTTACTTGCTATCACCTACCTCAATTCCGAAGCTAATCCAATGCTACCTCCTCGAATACCGAAGCTCTTAGTCTTGATAATCCCAACTCTATCCAATTTCTCTGGAAAGCTATCCAAAACGGCCAAAACAACATAATTGAACCAATTGAATCATGAAACTGCGAATCAAAACTGCAGCAGTGAGCATAGTAGTATATTTACCGAATTTCTGGAGTTATACTCGATGCATTACCACGAATTTCGGATATGTTGTAGAGGATACACTCCTGAGCAATTTTGATGAAGACACCTTACTCATCAGAGAACTGCAAATTGACGTACAAATCACTTTTAATGGAACCCGCGAAATATCAGATGTTACCGAACAGGTCAAGATCCAACCTGATTTCATGATTCTTCAAAGCTTGGATTGGGCCGAATTTTCGATATGTTGTAGAATTCGAGCTCATGAATATCTTTCAAGAAGAAAGCTTCATGATCTGAGCCCCAGAAAATGGTGTTTCCAAGCTCCCAATCTCATCTGTTTTCTTTTATCTCTCGGCAGCTCTCACTTCCTTTCCTCTCTTTTCTTTTCTTTTTCTTTTTGCTTTCTTTTCTCTGTTTCTTTTGGTTCCGGCAGCTTCTTAATCAACACCCCCCATATAACTATTAATTAAAAGGACATGCCAAAGGCCATGTGGCCTTTCATCAACTAGGAAGCAGCAGCACACAAGGCCAAGCGGCAGATGGTTATCAAGTGACTAGGCAGCAGGGGTAAAAAGGTCATTTCACCATATAAATATTAATATGGTAAAAGGTTAATAGTTAATGGTAAATGGTTATTGAAAATTGGTAATTCACGGTTCGTGACAATCCACCCTCCTTAAAGGAATTTCGTCCTCGAAATTCAGGACAAGCCAGGAATAATAAACAAGCTATGGATATGTCTCACATTCTGAAGTCTACCAACATAACCAACAAAACAGACGATCACACATAACGGTCACAGAACCCCACATTAATCAAACACAACCGATGCACGAACAAATTTGAACATGTGAGATTAGACCATCACCAACAAAGCATCCAAACATGGAACCAAACCCATCATCGATCGATATCGACATAATAGAATCCAGATGAAGAATAGATATCAGAACTCTAACGAAGAAAATATAATACATCACGAAAGACATCACAAAAACTTATCGTCATTAATATAGCTTCGAGAAACCAGAATTGTCAGGACCCGCCTCGGATTTTCCCAAAACCCGAGGGTGCCCTGAAGAATCCGACACACTTCGTATGCCAGACTCCTTAGTTCACTAAAGCTTCGGAACTCTAATTACCACGCAACGGAAAAGTACGAAAGTAGTGGATAATAATGATAGGAATGCCTCGACGTGCCACTGGTTCGACCTCCACTAGCTAAGAGCCTGAGGGGAAAAGCATAAAACTATGAGGAAAAGCCTCAGTGAGTGGACAAAGTAATCTTATAAAAATAACCAACATGACACACAAATCCCCGTTTACGCAAAAACCCTTTCATAAATAGAACTCAACAAAATATCGCTTTCTCAATTACAAGTACGAGGGTATAACGGAAATCTCATAATAATAGAAATCTCAAGCTTTAGCGTAAAAACCGGAAAAATACCGTAAACCATAAGTAATATCATCAGAAGCTGAAAAACCATAGTATCATCATAAAAAGCTCTCTATATAATCATGGAAAATCATCTTCAAGCCAAGATACATCAATAAAACCACCTCATACATACCGAAGCCGAGATGGAGTGATAGCTAGAAAACCCCACCATCAATACTAGAGAAGCTCACCTCGCCGGAGCGAGTTGGCCACACGTGAGGAGCACCCTCAAGACCCACGTGAGCCAGCCACTCATGAGGAGCACCCTCAAAACCCATGAGTGACAATGTCATATGCGCGCAGACTGCCCCCAAAGGGCTAAGCATCCTGACACACGGTCCAAAGCCTATATGTGTGCCCTGATGGGTCCCAAAGACCTAACTCGGTTACACGTGAGGAGCACCCTCTAGAACCACGTACAACGGAGTGGAATGACATGAGGAGCACCCTCAAACCCATGTCATGACTGGCTACATATGAGGAGCACCCTCAAGACCCATATGTAGCCATTATACTGCTACTCAGTATAATGGTGGTTTCAAAACCATAGAAGTGAAGATACTCCATCTCTTCACACATATATATCTATAATAAACATGTTCTCAATCATAGCTCATACGGAAAACCTTATAAATCATAATAGAAAACTATTTCACAGTAATCTATGTAAAGCTTCCGAAAACACTTCCTCAATCATGCTCAAATCCAAAAGAATGCCATATATATAATAAGAACCATAAACAATAACTATAAAAGAAATCACAAAATGTATACCGAAAACCAAATAAATGAAAGTGAAACAAGGTCCACTTACAGTGCTTTGATGCCAGGCTTGATTCTTAGCAAGATCGTCCAAGATCTTGGAATCGGAGAAACCTCCAATGAAGCTAACCGGAGATTTCCCACCGAATGCACCGAAGGTCATCTAATACCCTAACATCCATAACCAACTCGTAAATAACTTCTTCAAGGTCGAGAATGAATATGATGAACGTTATTGTAGGTTCGGTTACTTAAATAGTCAATCAATTCAACCCAATAATCGCCTCATAAATAATAACCGGATGTTCTCATCTCCCTTTACTTTGCTCATTAAGGGTTTTATACAATTCTAATGATTAAACGGTGTCTGTATTCGAATTCGGAACATGAAACAGCTTTGGAAGGTGACAGTCACTGTTCACCACCGTTGACCGCCTTTGACCGACGGTCAACCACCTCCCAAAAGTCAACTTTTACATATCAACTCCAAACACAACGATTCTATAGCTCAAATTGAAACCCATGAAACAAGGAATCTGAATCTACCTTCGGTTTCTCGAGACTCAGTCGAATTTTGCCTGAAAACACCAAAACTGTTCACGGCCTGTTCTCTCTCCACAGTTCGTCTGAGCTGACAAACTTGGTGTCTATGAAAAGAGGGTGACGATATGAACCTAACGCAATTGGTTTCGTGTCAATCGGAGTTCGGATGAAGAAGTTATGGCCAAAGCATTATTTTGCATGTTTGTGGAGAAAGAAAGGAAGACGATGGAGAAGACCGGGAAAAACAGAGGGCTGGGCAGAATAAGAAACCGCACGGGAAGGTTCTAGACTTTCTCAGAATTTCAAAAAAAAATTCAATGTAAAATTACCATTTTACCCCTTCTAGAAAAATCCCGAACTTTCTCCATATAATCCCGATTTTTATACCGTTTACGTTTACGAGCTTGTTAACTCGTGCTCATTCCAACCAAGCCATGTCCAAGTTCCATAAATTTATTTCCACTATTCATCTTGCAAGAAATCCGAACCTTCACCAAGGGCATTTCCGTTGGCAATATTTAAAAATTAGAATTTCAACGGGAAACTTTGGGACGGGGTGTTACAAGAAGAATGGTAATCAATCAACTTCGCCAGAGAAGATCACTCTAATCCTTCTTCAAAAAAACAATTAACAAACTCACTTCACAACTTCCCAAATGTCTCTGGATCCGGAAACACATAATAAACTTCAAAATCCCAAATAGTTTCAGTAAACCAGTGGCAAGCTTCAAATTTACAAGTAGGTAGTGCCAATTTCTCCAAACAGATAGCGTCAAAGATAACTCTTGACCGACAAGAAAGATATTTGCTAACTTCTTGCGATAAATTTGACAATCACCAAAATTAGAAGGCACTGAATGGTAAGTTATCACGTGGTAAGTAGATTTACCAAAAGAACATCATAAGTGACCGCAATTCATCACAACTCAGAAAACATACCGAATCGATACCAGCACAAAACCGTCTCTGAATCGTTCACACAAAACAACACGATGTAACTCGATAGAGAATCAACGTTCAAATGTGAATATAAATTAGTCACTTTCGCAGACGGTACATCTGAAAGTTCGAAAACTACGAAAGACATTTAGAACGGCTACTATGTACATCTTCACAATAAAATAACCATATACTGCATAGTTTGTCATGCTTCACTGAACTTTCAATTGATGAAGACTATAAAGTATTCATTCTTCTCACAAACTGAAATCACATACCACTTTCTGAAAGTCCCCACAAAACTAACTTGAAGCAACACAAATAACGCTATGTTTCGTTAACTAATCTATGCTAAGAATCACATTAAGATCAGAATATATAGCAGCAATAGATCAACTTCTGACTACCAAATTTTCGAACCAACGTCTCTACAACAACGATTTACAACTCTAAACCCCAAACGAAATTTTAGACCCAAATGACTTTACTAATTCAAACGTATAATGTAAATTGGCTATCCTTGCACAAAAACTTTGTATAATCATTCACAAGCTCAATTTAGGTTTTAATGTTTAGATATTAGAATAAGTGAGATGGTGGTTGACTTGAAGATCAAGATGTGAAGATGTGTTCCCAGATTTCTACAGCATTTGACATCATTTATGTTTGCATATGATTTCGTAACATAGGATCATTCTTGAGAAAAACATGTTCTTTACAGAACTGTCGTTTTCATGTATTTGGTGACTGGTCATCTAAACTCCGCATGTGACAGATTTCCTGACAGCGACCGATCAGTTAGATTGACAGATCATTCTATTATCCAGTTTTGACCGAACATCCTTTTACCCGCTGGGTTGTCAACTGTTCTCCACTAACTAGATCTGCCTAGGGTTACACTCTTTGTTAATGAAATCTCAGCCGTCCATTGGATGAAATCTCGGCCATCCATTTCATATCTTCCTTCACTATAAATCCTAAACCTCTTCCGCCATTTTCTCTTGGGGTTTTTGCATAAAGATTTTCATCATTCACATTTCAAAAACTCTCTTGCTGCCTTCTTGCTTTGAATTGTTTCTTACATTCTTGTTAACTTTCATTCACATAAAGTTCATACAAGAATTCATAAGATGGCAAGCGATTGAACTTCTTTCAAAGTTTTCGGTTTTTCAAAACATTCATCTTTGAAGGAAACCTTGAAGAAGTTCTTATCCTCACCGTTTCAACTTCCAAGTTTTCAAAACTCATTTTAAGTTTAGAAGTTGAAATAGTGGTCTTCAATCTTGTCTCCCATATTCACACATAATTTGAGACAAGGTTGATATTTAGGAGTCATTTAACTTCGGGTTTTTCTGCCCAGTTTTATAAACTGTTGCAGCAAAACACCTAGTTACCCAGCTGTGTTACTGAAGCTTTGTAGCTCTCTGTAACTCTGTTGGTGACTAGTCATATAGTTTCACAGCTTACTACTTTTGGTGCCGCTGACCAGACGTACGTGTGTATTCTCTGGAAAGTAATTGACCAGTCATCTGTACAACTGGAGGTGAAGTGATTGAAGAAGGAGCCGCACGAGGGACTGCTGCATCTAAGACTAGGTACATTAGATATTGAGCTTGTCGAAACCTTGTATTGGGCACCTTTTTGCCATTTCATAGTGGAAGGCTGGTCTTCTGATAGATCCCCGGTTTTTTACCCTTTTGGGGTTTTTCCGGGTACCAAAACATTGTGTCCATCTCTTTGATTTGTTAATCACTTGGCTAATTATAAAATCAGATTTAATTATGCAACAACTTAACGTAACATGCAATCTGGACAAACCCGTGTGACTGGTCATCTTATCAACTATTGCATTAGAACCGTTGGATTTGAATAGGTTGTAGTTGTGGATAGCCCGCAAATTTCATCTTCACTAAATCTATTCTGGGAACCTAAGTTGGCATAGCATTCGAGTGTGGTTGAACAAATTCACAAGCATACACAATCTGTAATCTAAGAGACTAGTCAGATACTTGAGTTTGGAATCAACGTGACTGGTCACGTGGTCCAAGTATTAAAACAAGTATCAGGTTCATCACATTAGGTGACTGGACACCTAAAAGTGATCTGTTGAGTGAACTGATTGTACTTGCCGTGACTTAATTAAAAATTACCCCCCTCATTGCCAACCTGCATGGGAGGGGGGGGGGGTGTGGTTTTTATTGAGGGTGGGTGGGGGGGGTGGTTGGTGGGGGGTAGGGTTGTGGAGAGGGGGGGGGGCGGGTGGGGTGGTTTGTCCCCTCTCTTTCTTTCGCAGAAACTACTGTGTGTGGTGTGGTGATTGTGATGTTTTTTTTTGTTTTTGTTGTGTGGGTTTTTTTGTGTATGTTTTTTGTCTGGGGGGTGCTCCGTTTGGTAGTGTTGTTGGCGGGGGGGGGGTTGTTGGGGGGGATGACTGGACACTAGGTCCAAGTCAATGCGTCTAATGCAAACAAGAAAGCTAGGAACGCCATAGCTGTTGCAGTGTTTAGTGCACAATATTCACATATTCAGCACTGTACAACAGCTAGGGAAGCTTGAGATAGATTGCGTGTCATTCATGAGGGTGATGACCAGGTCTGGGATTTAAAACTTGAAATGGTTCTGTCCGAGTTCGAGGAACTCCGGATGACTGATTCCGAGAGCTTCTTGGATTTTTATCTCAGACTTGAGAGTGTCACTAATGCAGCGATGAGTCTAGGGTCACCAATTTCAGAGCTTACAGTTGTTCAAAAAATCTTAAGGGTGTTGCCTAGGAGGTTTTCCGCGAAGAAGACCGCAATCAAAGAATGTCAAAACATGTCAGACATAAAGCTTCCTAAACTTGTTGGTAAATTAAAGACTTATGAGCTGGAATTAAAATTGGAAGAGAGTATGCACAAAAAGGACAAAGGTGTTGCACTACAGAGTGTGACCGATCATCCTGAACCCAAAAGGTTTAGAAGAATCTTAAGGGATAGAAAGGATCACAAGGGTAGTACAAGCTATCCTAGAGAGTCAAAGTTCAAACCTCAGGGTGAAATGACTAATGAAAAGAAATTTGAAAAGAACTCAGGGTCTAGAGAGAATAAGTTCAAGAAGGGTCGTGTGAAGTGTTTCACCTGTGGTGGGACTGGTCATATTTCTGTTGATTGTGCTAACAATAGGAAAAAGTCATACAAAGGCAAGGATAAAGCCTTGAAAGCATCTTGGAGTGATAGTGAGGATGAGGAATCACTTCACTCTAACTCTTCTTCAGAGTGTGAGGAATCCGAGTCGGGTTCACAACACATGACTGATGATGACCAGTCACCTACGATGTATTGTCCTGTTTTTCATGATTATGATGCTCTTCCAGAGAATCAGACTTATGAGAAGATGTGTGAAAGGTATGATGCCTTATTTGATGAAACTTGTGTGATCAAGGCTGATAGCATTGAGCTGAAAAAGCGCTGTAATGAGTTGGAACTGGAAAAGGCTGCACTCTGTCTCGCTTTAGAGGATTAAGAGACCGGTCATTCACATAGAGAAAGGGAGAGTGCAGATGACCATTCATCTGAGTCTAGATTTGAAGATTTGTATACACAGATGTGTGTTGAGTATGAAAAGGTTAAAAAGGAAAATCTAGATCTTAGACATCTACTGTGCACCTCGGAAAATGATATTAATCTTATGCATGGTAAAAGTCTTAAGTTAAAAGAGAAAGTTGAGTCACTCAAGCAATCTAATGTCCACTTTGTTGAATACAATAAATCACTGCAAGTAAAGGATAATGATCTGTCAATTGGTTCAGCTAAGTTAGACAAGATGCTTAATGTTGGGAAAAGTCACAATGATAGGACTGGTCTAGGTTTTGTAGCTGATGGGTCTGGTCCCTCAACTTCACAAACCAGGTTTGTAAAAGCTACTCCAGCAACTTCGTCTAAATCACCTATCATCTCTGTTACACCTGAACCTAGAGTCAGCACAGACAAAATGAGCAATCAAGTGTCGTCTAGGTCCACTGTTCCTTCAAGGACCAGATATGTACCCACGTGTCACTACTGTGGTGTGACTGGTCACATAAGGCCTAAGTGTCCGAAACTTAAAATCAAAAGTCAGACTAAACATAATGGGTCACTTAAAGAACAGGTTGATTTGTTGCTTATTGAAGTAACCAGGATTGCTAAGCTTGTTGGGTCATCTTCTTCTTCACCTAGTGCTCCTAAGAACAAGTGGGTAAAGAAAAATGAAAAGTGTCTAGTCGCTTTGTCTGTCTTGAATGTGCGTGATCCAACTCGTTGGTACATTGACAGTGGTTGTTCCAAACACATGTCTGGTGACAAATCTGTCTTTGTAAATTTTAAGATTTTTGATGGTGGTTGTGTTGAATTTGGAGGTGGTGAAACTGCTAAGATGACTGGTCAGGGTAGTGTTAAACTTCCGGGTCTACCAGTCCTTGAAAATGTAAGGTATGTAGAAGGCCTTAAGTCCAACCTTATCAGTGTATCACACCTGTGTGATCAGTGGGCTGAGGATGTCTGCATGTCAACAAAAGGTTGTAGGATTATTGATATCAAGGGGCAGGATCTAGTCAGGATAGGCAGATCTAATGACAATTGTTATACTCTTGATAGCCAAACCCTGGCTACCAAGGTGACCTGTCACTCTGTGACGGATAAGACCACTGCTTTATGGCATCAACGGTTATGATATATGAATTTCAATGATTTGTACACCTTGGCCAAAAAGCAACTTGTTAGAGATATTCCTAAACTAGATAAGCCATCTAAACACATTTGTGGTCCATGTCAGTTGGGCAAACAGTCACGTGTCGCACACAAGAGAGTCAAGGATGTTGGGACTAGTCACCCCCTTGAACTCATTCATATGGATCTTGTTGGTCCAGTTCAAACCGTGTCTGTTGGTGGTAAGAAATACATTCTTGTGATTGTTGATGATTTCAGTAGGTTTTCTTGGGTGTCCTTCTTGAGAGAAAAGTCTGATGTTTTTCAAAATTTTGTGACGGTATTCAAGCAAATTCAGAATGAGGTTGTGACTGGTCACCCCTCTGTTGTCAGAATTAGGACTGATCATGGCACAGAGTTTGAGAATTCCTTGTTTGCTGAGTTCTGTGCCAGCATGGGCACAAAGCATGAGTTTTCGACTCCAATTACCCCTCAACAAAATGGAATTGTTGAGAGGAAAAATAGAGTCTTGATTGAAATGGCTAGAGTGATGCTCAATAGCAAAAATCTGGCTAAGAATCTGTGGGCCGAGGCCATTAATACTGCTTGCTATATTTCCAATCGAGTCTACTTGAGACCAGGCACAGACCAGACTCCCTATGAGATCTGCAAAGCGAAGAAACCAATGATCAGTCACCTAAGAGTCGTTGGCAGTACTTGTTACATACTGAGAGATAGGGAACACCTTGCCAAGTTTGATCCCAAGAGTGATGAAGGCATTTTTCTTGGGTTTTCCATGACCAGTCGTGCCTATAGAGTTTTCAATCTTAGAACCAATACCATCATGCAATCCATAAATGTCACAATTGACGATCTTGATGCGTCAATTGAGTTAGCCTTAGATGAAGATGGTCTGTTTCCTGAGAAGGTCACTGAGTCTGCTAGTGAGACTCAGACAGAACAAGATGACCAGTCATCTGGTTCTGATTCTGAAGGTTCAGAAGTGTCTAGTCAACCACCAAAGAAAAGGCCAAACTGGGTAGTGTCTAGACATCCAGAACAGAACATAATTGGGTCAGTAAAAGAGGGTGTGAGGACTAGAGGTCAAATACAAAGTGAAATAGCACATGTGTGTTATGTCTGCACAATAGAGCCCAAGAACATCAAAGAAGCTCTTATCCATGAGGAATGGGTGCTTGCCATGCAAGAGGAGCTGAATCAGTTTGAGAGAAATCAAGACTGGACACTGGTCAAGAGACCAGTCACCTCAAATGTCATAGGCACTAAGTGGATCTTTAAGAACAAGAGTGATGAGACTGGTCACATAGTGAGGAACAAGGCTAGGCTTGTTGCTCAGGGATATTCTCAAGTTGAAGGCATTGACTTTGAGGAAACTTTTGCACATATAGCTAGACTTGAGTCAGTCCGTTTGTTGTGTGCTATTGCTTGTCATCTTAAATTCAAGTTGTATCAAATGGATGTCAAAACGGCATTTCTCAATGGATACTTGAATGAGGATGTGTTTGTTGAACAACCAAAAGGCTTTGAGGATCCTCATATGCCCAATGGTGTGTATAAGTTGAAAAAGGTTTTGTATGGTTTGAAGCAAGCTCCTAGAGCTTGGTATGATAGGTTGTCTAGTCACCTTCTATTGAATGGCTATACACCTGGATCAGTTGACAAGACCTTGTTCATTAAGCGAACTAAAAGTGATGTTGTGGTTGCTCAGATTTATGTTGATGACATTGTTGTTGGTTCCACATCTGAATCCCAAGTTCAACAGTTCATAAAGATTATGACTAGTGAATTTGAGATGAGTCTCATTGGTGAATTGAATTATTTTCTTGGTTTGCAAGTTAGGCAAGAAGAGACTGGTCTCTTCATTTCTCAATCCAAGTATGCTGCAAACCTTGTTAGCAAATTTGGATTTTCTTCTGCCAAAGCCGCTAGGACCCCCATGAGCAAATCCACCAAGTTGTCTAGTGATAAAACAGGAAAGAGTGTTGACCAGACACTCTACAGAAGTATGATAGGCAGCCTGCTATATTTTACTGCAAGTAGACCAGAGATCTCCTTCTTGGTTGGAGTTTGTGCTCGATTTCAAAGCAATCCTAGAGAATCACATCTTCATGCTGTAAAAAGGGTCATTAAGTACGTTAGTGGGACGTTGTCTTATGGTATTTGGTATACATTTGATACTAATACCAATCTTGTTGGGTTTAGTGATGCTGACTGGGCAGGATGTAGTGATGACCGGAAAAGTACCTCCGGTGGTGTCTTCTATCTATGAAACAACATAGTTTCTTGGTATAGTAAGAAGCAAAATTCGGTCTCATTGTCCACTGCTGAGGCTGAGTACATAGCGGTAGGTAGTTGCTGCACGCAGTTGCTTTGGATGAAGCAAATGCTCAGTGACTATGGCATAGTTCAGGACCAATTCCTCATATACTGTGATAACATGAGTGCTATATGCATCTCGGAGAACCCAGTGCAGCATTCTAGGACTAAACACATTGATATTAAGCACCACTTCATTAGAGATCTTGTTGAGTCAAAGACATTAATACTTAAATTTGTGCCCTCGGAAAAACAACTTGCTGATATTCTAACCAAACCTTCGGAGGATCAGGTTCTGACTGGTCTTCGCAAAAGTCTTGGAATGTGTTCTATTGATTAGTATGACCAGTCACAGTTAATGCTTGTGCTCTTTTCAATTCCTGCATATCATGCATCATTTCTAAAAATTGAAAAACACTTCTCAAGTTGGTTTTTTCCTTGTGTTGATACTATCAATTGGATATTTGTTAGATATAATTAGAGCACTAGATTGAGTCAAATAGTCATAATCCCGTCTCTTGATCAAGAAGTAACGAGTGCATTTTCTAAAGATGGTTGATTTAAATTTGTTTTCAACACTTGTCTAATTTCCTTACTACTTGATGATAATTGATCATGTTGACTCTTTTTCAAAAGATGTGTAGTTAAAAAGAAAAATGGAGATTTACCTCGAAAATGAAAATGAGAAGGACAATAAGGCCCTAACTCAAAAAGAAAAATAAAATGAAAAATAAAGTTTTGGGCTTGAGTCAAAGTAAAGATGTGTCAATGTTACACCACTCCTCCAAATCAATATGATTGATCTACACTCAAAATTAATTTGTACAAGTTATCACTTGTTTGAAAGTCTTAAGATGTTGTGGATGCATGAAATAGTGGTTCATCAAATAGTAATCGATTCTCTTTGTAATTTACACTCAATATGACTAGTCTTCCCCTTCCCAAATATGTTGTTTGACATAGTCATTGAATCTTTTTTATCTCTTGAATATGCTATTGGGAGTGTCAAAATAAATATGAAAATCAGTTTGAGTACAAAAATACAATGCATACATTTTACTTGATTTATTTATGTTTGCATCATATTGGTTCAAGCATTAACTAGGACAAGTCAAGCTAATTGATAATATTTAGTTGTCGACCGGTGAGTAAATATTGATCATTAATGTGTTTGTTTCGGAATCTTCAAATATTAGTGGGTCTTCATATTTTTGTGTGATGTTTGACTGTTGTGACTCTCGGCGTGTTATAACTTGATGTCTAGTTATATGTGAAATGGAAACCGTGTGTCTGTATGATCATATGTAATGTGTATTCCAGTTCTTCATGTACGAACGATTCTTTGTTGACCTGTCACCAATCTTGGTATTTAAGACCCCTTGTCTTTTGATCTTCATGTTGCTTTCCCTGTTCTATATGCTCTGATATATCTTACTTAGGAGGAGTAGTTGCTGTGCATGCTGTCTGCTTTGTTTGAATGATTTTCAATTTCATGGACAATATGTACTTTCTGACTAGTCATGTGTGTGACACAGTGTCAAGTGGTTGACTATGTTATGTGTCTATCTTCTCTAATCATTCATTGCCTCTTGCACCTAGTCCTTGTCTAGGAGTATTTATTGATGTAGTGTGCTTTGAAAACTTGATTGCATGACCCCTTCTATCTCTGCTGATGTGTATGTCTAGTCATGCTTGCTGCGAGTAATGTAATTAGGGGGAGTTCTTGATGATTGGTGTGCTGGTTGCTCTGCTACTTAAATCTTATGATATTTCTGTGATCAGTCATGTCCCTGTCTGTAGTGATTAATTTCTTTTTACACTGGAACCATCACCTGCTGATCTTGAATGTTAAGCGATGGTTGTGTATGACTAGTTCTTCTTATGCTTAAGATGTGATCTAAACTATGACATTTCTATTTAGTTAGTCATCTGACTTGCCTCAGGGTTGATTCTTTGCTATGTGCATGGTTGTTGAATGTGGTGTTTTATGGCCTGTTTCTGCTTGCTTATATTTATGACTAATCATTCTGAACAATGCTTGTGTGGTATGTCTAGTCTGTCATGTTGCATTTCTCAGGATGTAACGTAATTAGCTGTCGTGGACATTGGGGTTATTGTGTGTTTTAACTAAGTATTGTATGTTTTCAGTATCTATTGGTTATTGCATGGTTTATGTTCTCTCTATTCACTGTTCATAAGTGTTGCTCTGATTATCTCTTGGCCAGTCATGCTTGCATTGTATAGTTTGTTAATTTTCGTGCTTGATTAAGGGGGAGTTTCCCATTTTCAGTTTGTATCTGCATAGTTTGTGTATCAATTTCTCCTTGCTTATCATGTTTAAGGCTTCCGTTGTTGCTACTTTGTCTTCCCATGACAAAAAGGGGGAGTAAGTTTGAAGTTAGGGGGAGTAAATATTGCCATGATCATGCTAACTCCTTCTGCCATGTTTTTTATTATTTTTTTTTTTTTTTTTTTTGGGGGGGGGGGGGTCTTTGGAGTTTTATTTTTTTTTTTTTTTTTTTTGGGGGTGTTTTGGGGGGTTGGCGTGGGTTGGCTATTTTTTGGTGGGTTGGGGGGGTGTGGGCCAATGGGGTGGTTTTTTTCAAGGAAAGCCAAAGGGGGAGATTGTAGGATATTTGTAACTTAGAAAATAATGTAAATTGGCTATCTTTGCACAAAAACTTTGTATAATCATTCACAAGCTCAATTTAGGTTTTAATGTTTAGATATTAGAATAAGTGAGATGGTGGTTGACTTGAAGATCAAGATGTGAAGATGTGTTCCCAGATTTCTACAGCATTTGACATCATTTATGTTTGCATATGATTTCATAACATAGGATCATTCTTGAGAAAAACATGTTCTTTACAAAACTGTCGTTTTCATGTATTTGGTGACTGGTCATCTAAACTCCGCATGTGACAGATTTCCTGACAGCGACCGATCAGTTAGATTGACTGATCATTCTATTATCCAGTTTTGACCGAACATCCTTTTACCCGCTGGGTTGTCAACTGTTCTCCACTAACTAGATCTGCCTAGGGTTACACTCTTTGTTAATGAAATCTCAGCCGTCCATTGGATGAAATCTCGGCCATCCATTTCATATCTTCCTTCACTATAAATCCTAAACCTCTTCCGCCATTTTCTCTTGGGGTTTTTGCATAAAGATTTTCATCATTCACATTTCAAAAACTCTCTTGCTGCCTTCTTGCTTTGAATTGTTTCTTACATTTTTGTTAACTTTCATTCACATAAAGTTCATACAAGAATTCATAAGATGGCAAGCGATTGAACTTCTTTCAAAGTTTTCGATTTTTCAAAACATTCATCTTTGAAGGAAACCTTGAAGAAGTTCTTATCTTCACCGTTTCAACTTGCAAGTTTTCAAAACTCATTTTAAGTTTAGAAGTTGAAAAAGTGGTCTTCAATCTTGTCTCCCATGTTCACACATAATTTGAGACAAGGTTGATATTTAGGAGTCATTTGACTTTGGGTTTTTCTGCCCAGTTTTATAAACTGTTGCAGCAAAACACCTAGTTACCCAGCTGTGTTACTGAAGCTTTGTAGCTCTCTGTAACTCTGTTGGTGACTAGTCATACAGTTTCACAGCTTACTACTTTTGGTGCCGCTGACCAGACATACGTGTGTATTCTCTAGAAAGTGATTGACCAGTTATCTGTACCACTAGAGGTGAAGTGATTGAAGAAGGAGCCGCACGAGGGACTGCTGCATCTAAGACTAGGTACATTAGATATTGAGCTTGTCGAAACCTTGTATTGGACACCTTTTTGCCATTTCATAGTGGAAGACCGGTCTTCTGATAGACCCCCGGTTTTTTACCCTTTTGGGGTTTTTCCGGGTACCAAAACATTGTGTCCATCTCTTTGATTTGTTAATCACTTGGCTAATTATAAAATCAGATTTAATTATGCACCAACTTAACGTAACATGCAATGTGGACAAACCCGTGTGACTGGTCATCTTATAAACTGTTGCATTAGAACCGCTGGATTTGAATAGGTTGTAGTTGTGGATAGCCCGCAGATTTCATCTTCACTGAATCTGTTCTGAAGAACCTAAGTTGGCATAGCATTCGAGTGTGGTTGAACAAATTCACAAGCATACACAATCTGTAATCTAAGAGACTAGTTAGATAATTGAGTTTGGAGACAACGTGACTGGTCACGTGGTCCAAGTATTAAAACAAGTATCAGGTTCATCACATTAGGTGACTGGACACCTAAAAGTGATCTGTTGAGTGAACTGATTGTACTTGCCGTGACTTAATTAAAAATTACCCCCCTCATTGCCAACCTGCAAACTCTCTCATTTCCCACCCTTAGTCTGATCGGTTAACCGGATGCTCTGATACCAAGTTGTCACGCCCTAAAACCACCTTGGCAGCATCAGGTACCAAATCATCACAGCGAACGTCATCTCAAACGGCCTCCACCGTCTACTCTCTTCATGAAATGATAAAGTAGGGTGAGCTTCACCAAGCCCAGTAGGTTCAACAAATAATCAATTAAGCCAAAACAACATCAAGTATACAGATAGCATAATTATGAGAGTATTTCCAAGGTTAGTTAGCCCAACACCGTGTTTACGAGCTTTAATCGTCGGACATGGCAACCATCCTCAGAATTAGGGTCTGAGTACACCCCGCTTTCACAGACCCTGATCAGGTTTGGGGTCTTTCACCCTAGGGAATACAAACCCTCCTTATTCCACATCAATATCTTGGGTCTAACCTGGTCAATCAACTCTCAATTCCATACATAGAGGTTCATCACAACTCATAGATCATTCCATCAATTCCAGCTCAATGAAACATATATACATATACACCAAATGCATAACTCAAATAGAATAGAGACTATAATCAATTTACTTGCTATCCCCTACCTCAATTCCGAAGCTAATCCAATGCTACCTCCTCAAATACCGAAGCTCTTAGTCTCGATAATCCCAACTCTATCCAATTTCTCTGGAAAGCTATCCAAAACGGCCAAAACAACATAATTGAACCAATTGAATCATGAAACTGCGAATCAAAAATGCAGCAGTGAGCATAGTAGTATATTTACCAAATTTCTGGAGTTATACTGGATGAATTACCACGAATTTCGGATATGTTGTAGAGGGTACACTCCTGAGCAACTTTTATGAAGACATCTTACTCATCAAAGAACTGCAAAGCGACGTACAAGTCACTTTTAATGGAACCCTCGAAATATCAGATTTTAACGAACAGGTCAAGATCCAACCTGATTTCATGATTCTTCAAAGCTTGGATTAGGCTAAATTTTCGATATTTTGTAGAATTCGAGCTGATGAACAACTTTCAAGAAGAAAGCTTCATGATCTGAACCCCAGAAAATGGTGTTTCCAAGCTCCCAATCTCATCTGTTTTCTTTTATCTCTCGGCAGCTCTCACTTCCTTTCCTCTCTTTCTTTTCTTTTTCTTTTTGCTTTCTTTTCTCTATTTCTTTTGCTCCCGGCAGCTTCTTAATCAACACCCCCCCATATAACTATTGATTAAACGCACATGCCAAAGGCCATGTGGCCTTTCATCAACTAAGAAGCGGCAGCACACAAGGCCAAGCGGCAGATGGTTATCAAGTGATTAGGCAGCGGGGGTAAAAAGGTCATTTCACCATAAATAAATATTAATATGGTAAAAGGTGAATAGTTAATGGTAAATGGTAATTGAAAGCAGTGTGATCATATCGGAACACATTTCTTATGTGCTTAAAAAAGAATATTAGCAGTTATACTGTAAGAATTTATGCCTTCAAACTTTGTTGACACTAGAAGTCCAATACGTGGATGAAATTTATAAATGCAAGGTCAACGGAGAAATTGTCTTTGATACTATGGGCCAAAGTTAGGCCACTTAGAATTATAAGATGAAAATGAAAACTAAGAAGAGAGAAGAAGCAAGGCATAAAAGATTATAAAATAAACCTTGGCCTCGTGACAACAGATTATGTTACAACCCATTTCGAAAAATTCTAGAAGAATAGTGAAATGACCAAAATGCCCTTGATGGTCAAACTATTGACTTTTGAATAGTAAGGATTTACATATTCATTATTGGACTCTATGCAAAGAGCTCGGCGTTATGAGTATGACCGCCAAGATGGAATTGGATTCCGAGATTTTATGAAGCCGTTATCAACAACAATACTATCACAATTCAATCCTTTCGCCTTATCATTTTCTCTAGCCATTTAACAGTTGTCCGTAAGCTTGCTGGGGGCATAATTCCAATGGGGTTCACTAAAGAGGCTATAGAGAAGAACTCTAAAGTGGGATCGACTGTTTTAAGCGTCGAAAACACATGGGTTTTACTCTCATATATGATTCTCAGTCAATTCTTTTTATTTATTTATTTATTTATACAAGCTGTATTTGAATCTGCAATTGAACTTAAGTATATCTGAACTTTTCGTTTTAGTGAAAGGGCTTTCCTAACCATTTGATGATTGAATTATATAAGTTGGATAGTGATGTTCTTGTTGGACATAACATATCTGGGCATGACTTGGATGTCCTTCTCCACATAACATATCTTGTTTGTTGCATTAAATTCAAACATACGGCTGGCATGTTTTAAGATATTTGGTTTTGATGTTCAAGTTTTTTAAAAAAGAAAACAAGAAATCCTCATTCTCCATGTAGTTTTCCGCAGCTATATCATTCCACTGCACATTTCATGACTTTCCATTGTTTCTAATGCTCATTTCTCGTAACTGTAAATTTTACTCTTGGTGCTAGTCGTTATTTTAAAATGCAAATTATGTAGTTTTCTCCATCACATATGCATTGATGAGAGTCTCAAAGTGCATATTATTACTATTCTTTTGGAGAGTTTTATGTGTTCCATGAGCTCAACTATATTCATTTCGTAGGATAATTGCATTTCATGCTCATCAAATGAAACTAAAGAATTCTTATATTTAATTATCACTTATTGAGTGAATTTGTTTGTTGTAGCAATTGGTGAGTAAAAGAGTGATAGAAGAGCTTAAAGAGGTGGGGGAAAATGGCCCAAAACGTGCAGCCCAAAAGAAGTAACAAAGGCGATGAAGAAGAAGTTTTTGGCAATTAAAGACAAAAGGATGTGGGAGGTTGTGATGTGCGGCCAAGGCCAAATGATGATAGAGTTAGTGTGTGTGGTGCTTTAATTTCTTTATTAAATCAGAAGAAGTGATGAAAGGTCAAGGCAGCAGAGAAGGCATCTTTAGCGTGCACACTTCGAAGCATTTCCATCCCACTCCAACCTCCATTTAATTCCAAATTGAAGCAGCATCATCACCCCATTCCAACGCCTCCACCACCATGAATTCTAATTGCTCCCTCATTAATTTTGGTTTATCAATTTTCTTGAATGCCCACTACTCCACAACATTACTCTCAACCAAAGACTACATTATAAAAGGAGGAGTCCACTCATCTCATGGATCATCTTGGCTTTACTTGAATTTTTATTATTTGTAAGCTTTTTACATTATGTTTTGTTGCTAAAACTCTAGCTAGGGCTAAAGGGAATTTTCTTTGTGTAAGTTTGTGAAGTGTTCTTCAATCCAAGTCTTGGTATGAATTGATAATTTCTTATATCTTTGATGTTCAATGTTATTTGTTCTTTTAATTTAATTGATGTTAAGTTCTTTTGCTTTTCATGAGTTCAATCAAGTTTTTCTCATTGTTAAGAATTGACTTAGCATTCTTTCATGATTAGAGAATTGAATTGTGTACTATCATGTGATGAACATTCATTGATAAAAGATGATATTTGGAAATTAGAATTGGTTTTAACTTCACTATCTTCCGATTAAAGTTTCTTTATGTAAATTTTAATTGAGTTATAATTAGGTTGAAGAACATGACACTACTTGCTTAAAGAATTGAACCTTGACGCCCTAGCATTTTTCTCATTGATACTTTCTTTTTACATTTGATCTGTCTCATCAAATTCATAAAAACAACTCTTATATTTTGGTACGTTTAACCCTTTTCTTTGTGTTCAGACTTTTTGAATCCGCTCCTTGTGGATACGATACTTGGACTTCCGAGTTGATACTACTTGCGATTACTTGCACTTGAGTAAAAAGCAACAAGTTTCATGCATGTGACCATTTCCCAGAGTTTGCAAATTCCATGGATAACGGTTAACCTCCTCCCAAAAATTAAAGAAAGGAAAAAGTCACTTTTTCATAATGGTGTCAACTCCGCTGCTTTCTATCATGAAAATTACGTCGTTTAATATTTCCAGGCTTGTCGAGTACCAAGCAGCATGTGCTCCAAAATAGGCCGCCTCAAACGATCTGTGATGCCTAAGCTTACAAAACAAAGTACCATTTTTGGATCGAGAGCAAGTCTAGGGATAATGTCCTGCATTTCTGGTCGCCTTTTGTGTGATACATACTTGTGTTCTCGTGATTTGTTAAGAGAGGTACGTAAATACAAGCAGTAATGGTGATTTTTGTAGTTTTTCAGAATCTCATAATTTGCAATATTTTTTGTTCCAGGTTAGCTATTCTTTGGCACAACTTACAAAGACTCTGCTGAACAAAAATCGAAAGGATATCATACCACATGATATTCCTAGAATGTTCCAAAAATCATAATTCCTCATGGAACAGGTACATTTTTAGCTTTAGTTTTTTAGTGTATTTTGTTGTTAGAGTAGTTTTAGTATTGCAGCTAATGCTGTTTTATGCTAGACTACTATTAGTGTTGTTATATTCTCCTGTTAGGTCGTTTACTTATCATATGCATAAATAGTTAGCTGAAGAGGCTATGATTAATAAACCTCTTAACCAATGTTTTCTTGAATTTTCTAATCTTTATTTCTTGACTTTAGTCTTCTATTCGAAAATTGAGTTCTCCTATTTTCATTTATGATACGAAATAATAATTGAATGTTTCTCATTCTTGGAAGAAGATAATTATTATCAAAGGTTTGGTATGCAAGGGAGGCAGTTCAAAAAATTAATGCAACTAGTAATCTCAATAAAATTGTTATAATACATGTTCTACAAAATTGTATTAAGAGAGACCATCTGCATGTGAGATTTGGTCCTTTTCTTTCGCAGTTGGCTGGAAATTCATGGTTGTGAACCTCGAAATTGTTGTGCGACAAAATTTACCACTCACAAACGTCCTTTTCTTTTATTTATTCCATTGCAAAATGTAAAGATGGACCATACAATTTTTCAGCTATGTCAACCTCTTCTTACTGAGACAGAAGAAAACGTGCTATCAATCCACTTCATTAATAGTCTAGCAAAGACTTAATTGATTTATGCTAACCCTGTATGGATTATCTCGCAGGGTTGGGGAATAACGCTATTGACTTTAACGAACTGAACTGCCCCAGGCATCTCTTTGACTCACTTAAAACTGGAATCAACAGATAATACATCTTATGACTGTTTCTGAAAAGATATAGGTCTATCACTACGTCAAAAATTGCTTCAGACGAAGGAGAAAATCCATCGTCTGATAAGTGCCAAAAACTGTCGCCTATGGCCCTGCCGTCTGATGATATGCTTCAGACGACAGTTTTTTTGTGTCGTATGAAGTGATATTAGACGACACTTCCGTTATTAAAACTGTCGTCTGATAAGCTGAAAACTGTTGTCTAATGTACTCTTTTACCACAGTTTTAATTTTTAATTTCTAATTGTGTAGTAGAATGGTAGAAATAACTACACTTTTTTCTTAAAGATGTCGTCTCTTTTCATTGACTTTGATAACGCCAACATTGACTCGACCGTTGAATTTGAATTTTTTCTTTCTTGTATATGTATTTTTATGTATTTTTTACCTATTTAGATATGTATTTGTACGTATTTGCACTATTCCTGCCCAGAATGCAAATCTGGGTATTTTGCCCAGAGAGCATCCATTCATCCAACATAAAAAACCTATTAACATAATTCAACATTCCTGCAAACCTGTAAACATATCTATATTCATTCATCCAATATCAATCCATCCATGGCAATCCAAAATATTCAAAAGACATAGCTACTTAACATAGTGCAACTTCTTTAAGTTGCACATACATAATCCACCAAACAGCTATGCCATTAATCCATTTACATTTCTGCTAAGAAGCAAAAAAAAACCTACATGAACTATCAATACGCCAAAACAAGCATCACACGACACCACTTAGACAACACTTTGGTGTTTTACTGTCGTCTGATTATTTTAGACGACAGAAAAATAAAAAACTATCGTCTGATAGCTCAATATCTGACACCCCAGTTTTCATCATATCTTTATACGACAGTTTTGAACTTAATAGTGTCGTTTGTTCCACCAAAATAAATAAGCGGTAAAATTCCCTCTCCAAAATTTTGAGTGAGTCCCAACTTTTTGACTATAGAATACCTAAATTGCATTCGACAGTTAACATCAAAATGTCAAACTTCTCTCGTTCCTTTCTCCATGTGCTTCATCCTCGATTCTCCACTGAGCTCTCTTTTTTTTTTTCGGTTCTCAGTCTCTTCTTGGCCGAAGCTCTCATCTCAGATCTACTCCGATCTCTTCGACACCCTCATCAGAACTTCTCGGATCTCTTCAGCCTTTTGAACTCGGTGTCAAGGCCGCTAGGCTTCAAGGCCGCGCGACTTCCATTGATTCGTTGTGGGTTTTTGAGTTTTTCAGAAGTGGAAAACGCCAGGTAAGTTTCAATTCGTGGTTTTTCTGTTGAATTTAGGGTTGGGTTTTCATACTTTGGTTTCAAATTGAGTAATTAGGGTTAATTTTTTCTATTTTGCTTCTGGATACTCTCAAGGCTGCGCGACTTCCATTTGATTTGTTGTTGGTTTTTGAGTTTTCAGAGGTGGAGATAGGTAAGTTTCAATTCGTGGGTTTTTCAGTTGAATTTTGGGTTGGGCTCTCCCCCAAATTGCTCTCCTCTGCCCTCTTCCGCCGCTGATTCTACGTCTCCGGCATCTACTCCGGCTTCGTCTCCTCCTTCGACCTCCGCACTCACCTCTGGAGCGAGGTCTGGACCCTCCGCCTTCTCGCCGTCGTCTTCTCGTTCGTCCTCGCCTACTCCAGCCAGCTCGTCCTCGCCGGAATCTGCAACAGCCCGACCGGCTCCTCTTTCAACTTATGGAAAATTGACGAGTCCACCATGGAGTTCTCCGAAATTGCAATTGTGGGCAGTGAAGCAATACCACCAAGGTATAAATCCACATGTGAAAGAGGTGACTCCATTTTCTCCATATTGTAATGCTTGCTTCGATGAGCTTTTGTTTAGAAATTGTTGCTTCTGAGAAACCCAGTTGCAAATTGTGAAGCTTTTGAATGTTTAATGCTTGTTTCGATGGGATTTTGTTTAAAGATTGTGGCTTTGAATGACCCACCAGCTGTTTGAGCTTTTTCCCGAGAACTCAGTTGGGGGTTATGAGGTTTTGTGATGTTCAACGCAGGTTTGGTTGAGGGTGTGCTTTGTTTGCGAATTTGCTCAGATCTTGAGTACACTCCAGATCAGATTAGGAAAATGGAGGAATCAGCTCGGATTCGAAAAGCAGCTGAACCTGTTGAGCTTATTAGACTGGTAAGTTGCTGCATTTTGAGTTTTCTACTGGTAAATCTGTTTGATTGCATGGGTAGGGCAATTTTCTGTACTTTGTAAACTAATGGTGAACTCTTTGGTATTGTACCAAAAGATAGTGACTTGAGTTACTTTAAATCTGAGATCTGTCTTCTTTTACCTACTTTTGACTTTGGCTCATGCAGTCTGTTTGGATGGAACGTTATCCGGGTATCATTCGCATCGTGGCTATGGATCCGGTGCAAACAGTTGGCTCATTCAATTGGAGGTTTGTGACCGTGAGATGAATTTTAAACAAAGGCATCAATTCGTATGCATTATTACATTCTTGAAAATATCAAAATCTGAAGCTGGTTTTTTACAATTCTGACTCCAAAGCATGTAGTGACTGAAATTGTAGATGGAATTTTTTATAATAATCTTCAATTTTTGTTTTGAACAAAGATGAAAATCGTGCTTTTATACTATGTTACACTTTGGTTCATTGATTAGTTTTCATTTAACCATAGTTGCTTACTTCAAAACTTGACTTGAATAAACATCTGGTGGCAGGGAGGGGATGGTGTAGCAGCATCAGAAATTGTGTTTACCGCAAAAAGACAAGGCGGGGGTCATCAACATACATGGAAATACAGCTAGCATATACTGGAATACTAAGCAATAAAGCTTAAGAAAATCCTGGTTTGTTGCTTAATCTTATTCCTAAATTGTCAAAAACTGTACTTGCATCTGTTTTTTTTCCTGGTTTAGCTGTCTTGAGACTTGACCCTCATCATATCGTATACGGGGATTGCAGATTTTTTCAACTGGAACAGTGAAGACAAGGTTGGTTTACTTTATGCTTCCATTAATACTTACCCACTTATACAGCTTTTCACTATCACAAGAGTATAGAAGGAAGAGAGTCCAATGTTATGGTCCTTAAATCTAATAAATCCAATATGCATACTGCCTCAACTATTTCCACTCATATTTGCATGCCAGATTCTGATTCACAGTGTTTCTGCTTTAAGGCACAGAAACTGCAATTTAGAGGACAGCGCATATGGCTGTCTGCAATGGAAGATTTGAAGTCAAAGGGCATGCGTTATGCCAAGCAGGTATAATACTTATTGCTTATGGTCCCATCCCCATGGTATGACACATCTTGTGGCAATCATCCCATCGTATTTCAGGCCCTTCTTTCAGGTTGCTCTGCTGGTGGTCTGGCAGCTATTTTGCACAGCAATGAGTTTCGAGACTTACTTCCAGGAACTACTAAAGTGAAGTGCTTGAGTGATGCTGGATTGTTTCTTGACGCGTAAGTACTATCTTAATGCCTTTGCTCTTACCTGAACTATTGATATGCAGACCTGCTCTAGCTTCTTAATACTTGAGATTTTAATTGGTTATCCTGTATGGAATTACAGGGCTGACATTTCTGGTGGACGCACACTCAGGAATTTACATAAAGGTGCTTCTGTCTTAGACTTTTTATTTAGATGTGTAGGCAAAAGTTTAGGAGAGCTTACAGCATTAAAAGAACTTCTTCAGGATTTACTTGATCGTATCCAAGTAATGAGCACAACACTTCTCCTATTTTTCTCCCTTGATATTGATTTTCTTTACATATCCATGCTCAATTATAGCTATGACCTGCTCATTAGCAGCATTTACTATTTGGTAGTTATTTTTAAGTTTCTAGTATTAACGGATTATATGGTTTTCAGGAAGACTTTTATGCTATGGTAGACTGGGCATACAAGATTGATCCCTTACGCTACATATTGATGCATGGGATCACAGAGCATTATCTTTCTGGCCATCGTAATTGCATTCCTAGTCTCTGCCATATTTCATGAGGTATATTGCTTTTTTTCTTTTCTTTTTTGAGTTTAGATTGTTACTGCTCGCTCATGATAGTAACTGTATGTTTTGTATCTTTTTATCTATGATAGCTTATCACCTGTTTAGGAAGTCACTAGTATTTATGTTCTTTAAATCCATTTGAGTTTAGAACCAAGTTTAGCATTTGGAGTGGCCGAGATGAAATCAATGAAGTAAGAGCAACTGGTTTATACTCGAGCAGAAATTGATGAAGTAAGAGCTAAGTGGGAAACATGGGTGTTCGCCAACATATTGGTGGAGTATTGACAGTTTGTAGCAGGTATTGATGTAGGTTTTTTGCTTCTAGTCTAGACAGTTTGGTGTAATGAATTTACTGTGTAGACATTTTTTGGTTTCAAGATGAACTCCAAAATTCAGTTGCAGTTTTAGTAGTTTGCAGGATCTTTATCTTGATGATTTTTTGTAATATGGAATTGATTTTTAGTTTAAGCTCATATAGCGAATGAGAATTTGGAATGTGGATGGATGGATGGAAATTTGTGTAATAGTTGGATGAGAAATATAGAAACTGCATTCTAGGTAGGTTTTGCATTCCGAGCAGCTTTCCCAGATTTGCTTGATGGGCAACTTTCCCAGATATGCATTCTGGGGAAGTTTTCCCAGAAACTGCATTTTTTAATTTTTTTTGGGTCAATGAAATGAAACGACAGAATTAGGGAAAAAGTGTGGTTACTTTCATTATTCCACTACATAATTAGATATAAAACTGTCATTAAAGATATATTCAGATAACACTAATAACTAAAACTGTCGTAAAATGATACATCACACGACACAATTAAGCATTTTTAACGACAGTTTTAACAACAGAAGTGTCGTTTAATATGGTATCAGACGATAGAAAAAAAGTGTCGTCTGATGCATAGCATCAGACGGCAGGGCCATGGATGACACATTTTTTGATACGACCCGTTGCGAAAAATCCCCGAAAAGCAGTGAATTGACCAAAATGCCCTTGATGGTCAAACAGTTGACTTTTGAGCCGTAAGGAATTTCATATTCAATATTGGACTTCATGCGAAGATCTTAACGATGCGATCGCGTCCGCAAAGATGGAGTCGAATTTCGAGTTGTATTGGGGCTGTAACGGACAAAAAATGATTTGTGTTTGGAGTGGGAGTGGGCTGCCACGTGCAGCATTTGTGTGGTGGTGATGGGTTTAATTTGGGTGTCGGTTTGGGGGTTTCCAGAACCGAATGGGGAGAGCTTTCCCAAATGGAGAAACCGAACTCACATAGTCGCCGAAGCCCTCACTTGCCGTCGACTCGCCGACGACCCCAATCGGAGCTCCGACTGCCCGGAGTGTCATCCCCACATCACCGTGAATCTAGCCCCACCAAGCTGCAAGCCCAGAAATGACGCGGGAAGCCGTCGGCGAACCAAAACAATAAGCGACGCCGCGGCCTTCTCACCGCCGTTCTCGTTGTTCCGACCACCGGTCGAGGATGCCGTCACCACCAATCGACTCCTCGCATCTCAGAGAGCTTACCCATGAATTTCCAGCTCAAAAAGACAGAGGTTGGCCGCCGACAAGAATGAACGGAATCCGAGCTTTCCTATCCTAATTCCAGCCTAACCAGACTGAGGTAAGCTTCAAGAATCATTCCAATAGATTGCTGGAGTTGTGTAGATGGATTTTGATATAACATGCATCGAAAATGGACGAGAATTGAGTAAATTGGAGGTCGCCGGAGTCCGCCGCCTTTCAGGGCTTTTTTCGGCCAACTCCGGCGACATTGAGTTATGAAATCCTCATTTTTGAATTCTTGGTGTTCCGTAGTTGAATTTTGATATAAGATTCGTTGAAATTGGTTAAGAATTGAGCAAGTTAGAGTTATGGGGGTATCGGCCGGAAAATTTGCAGAATCCGGCGGCGGCGCGGCGGCGATGACGTCACCACCGGTGACGATGTGGATGCCACATCAACGCTGACTCAGCGCCACGTGGATGCCACCTCAGCTCCACGTACACGCCACCTCAGCGCCACGCGCCCGCCACATCAGTGCCAAGTCAACACCAAGTCAACACTCTGGTGCTGACGTCAGCCCTACGTTGACCGTCGTTGACCAAGTTTGACCGGTGACCATTTCTATGGTTTTCGACGTCCCGGATCCAATGGTGAACTCCGTTTTGCGATCCGAGATACCGTTAAACCCCAATTGGGCAAAACATGTAGAATTAGGGTTTTGTGGATTTTCAATCGGCTCGTTTATTAATCGATATTCCTAGGGACTACTAGGTGATCAGATTCCTCGATACCAGTGTAGCGGAACCGCTCAGACAGACGAGGAGGATGACGAGGACTGTCCGGTATCACTGTGAGTGGACGGGTTTCAGTTTTAAATTCATTTGAGCATGCTATATCATATTATATATATTTATATGTTGGTAAATGATTGGTTGTTGGACGATATGCATATTGTGATTAATGATTAGTACAGATGGTGGCACACCTGAGAATCAAGTGGGGTAAATTCCCCAGTGGGTTCTAAGCATACGATGTCTGGGCATTGGTGGTTAAATTCTCCTTGTCCTGACATCCGGGCATGGTGGTTAAATTCCGCTTGTCCTACACACCGTCACTGGTGGTTAAATTCCCCAAGTCGGATTAGATCACGGCCGTAGGTTTATATTGTGAAAATGCATAGGTATGCCTATTGTGATACTTACTGTACTACTGTTGCATGCTCATTATAGTAAAAGCTTTTACTAGGTGTTTTCAAACTATGGGGGTTATTATATTGATTTGTAAATGTTTTACACTGATCTTTATTTTTCCTGTCCACTCACCCTTGTTTTGCGCCCCCACAGGTTCTGATACTGTTGTGCACCACCGAGATGAGCGGCAAGGCCCTGGGTAGCTCTAATCTATGTTACAAAGAGTAGGACTCTCTTTGTCTTTTGTGTATTTCAGATTTGTGTAAACTCTTCACTTCCGCTGTATAGAAGCTCTGATATTATGTTTACGGTTGATTTGTCGAGTTACGTCCCGTTGTTTTATCGTTTGTTGTTTCTTTCGGGGTTTAAGGTTCGTCACTCTTTGGGGGTGACGGCCGCACCTCCCAGGCTCCACTTTCTGGGGCGGGGTGTGTCAGTTGGTATCAGAGCTCTAGGTTTCCGATTTTCCTGTTGATTCTAGCGTTCAGTGTCATTCTTGGACTCCTGTGTTTGGTTTCGTTAGAGCTATGTCGCTTCATCAAGTGTGGTGCAATGGGTGCATGTGGTGCACATGGAACAGGGGAGGCACAGGGTGCCAATAACCCCCTAGTTTTGTAGCAGTAGCCATTTTAGCTTAGTGTTGTGATGGAGAACGTCGCACAAACCAACCTAGGCCAGGGTGGGTGACACACCCCGACCCAAAAAGTGGGGCCCGGGAGTGCGGCCATCACCCCCAAAGAGTGACGAAGCCTTAAACAACTAAAAGAGATAAAAACGAAAGAAAGAAATACAAATTAATATCAGAGCATCTACAGCGGAAGAGAAAACAACACACTACAACTGCCCTAAGGGCGGAATACACAGCTGTACAGCTTAACTCATAACCTGCCTGACGAAGACAACGAAGATCTCCTACCCTTCATTGATGGAAGTAGAGCTATCGGCAGGTCTCAGTCGTCTCGGTGATGCACTTCAGAATCAAATCCTGAGGGGGCGCAAAAACAAGGCTGAGTGGACGGAAAAAGAAGTCAGTGAAAAACATTTAATAGATATGCCAATAACCCCCTCTGTCAAAACAGATAATATAATAATATCATACCTCAATCCAGCCAACACGTACAGTAACTAACATTCGAGCAACCTATACACACAAAACATTCCCAACACTACAACGTAATGTGGTCGAGGGCCATATCACCCGACCGAGATATACCTCTCATGAACGAGGGCCATATCACCCGTCCAAGATATAATGTGTGGTCGAGGGCCATATCACCCGACCGAGATATACCTCACATGAACGAGGGCCATATCACCCGTCCAAATAGCGTTCCCACGTGATCTCATGGACGAGGGCCATATCTCCCAGACCATGATTTAATGGACGAGGGCCATACCACCCGATCCATATAATGCGCCCCTAATAGTACTAAACGCAAACAAACCACCTAGGAACAACCAAGCAACGACTACCAACAATAATCACAACAACCAGCAGCATAACCAATTTATAAGCATAAAAGCATACGAATATATATATACGAAAACCAAGCACACTCAAACAACATTTAAAACCAAAACCGTCCACTCACAGTGACACCGGGCGATCGTCGTCGTCCTCCTCTGCTGGCACGATTCGGTTATGCTGGTTCCTCGGGATCTGACCACCCAACAATCCCAATAATCCAAAGTTAATAAACTAAACGTAACGAATAACCGGGAAACCCTACTTTTCCTTGTTTTGCTCAATCGGGGTATAACCGTATCTCGGATGGCAAAGCAGAGTTCTCCATTGGATCCGGAACGTCGTTTCCACTCGGAAAAGTGGTCGGTCAACCCTGGTCAACGCCGGTCAACGGTCAGTCAACGGTGTTGACCGACCGGTCAACGTTTGCTGACGTCAGCACTCGGCGCGCTGACGTGGTGCTGCCACCGTGCTGACGTGGTGCTGACTCAGTGCTGAGGTGGCCTCCACGTGGCAGCTGACGTCATCATCGGCGATGACATCATCACGGGGCGCGGGCGTCGCCGGAAACTGAGAATTTTCTAGCTACTATTCATCCGATTTCAAAACCCTCTATCTTCCTCAATTCTCAACCAAATTCAACGATCTTTATATCAAAATTCATCTACGGAAGCCAAGGAATCCAAATCTATAACTTTTAGAACTCACCTTGCACTGTGCTAGCCGGAATCACGCCGGAAAGCTCACGGATTCCGTTCGTCTTGTTGCCGGCGATTCCGTGGGTTTCCGTCGACGATGTGGGGTGCTTCGGCTTCGTCTCAGCGAGGGGAAGCTGTTTCTGGGTTCAGTTTCTCCGATCCGTGGCCGCCGGCGAGTCAACGACGATGAAGGATGGCGGCGCGTGGGTGCGGGTTTGGGTTTCCGGAAAAATGCAAGCCCACGGGTTTTCTTCCTGGGTTTTAAAGCCCAACACAGTGCTGGCCAATAATTGGCTGACACTGTGGCATTGGCCAATCATGGCCTGCCACGTGTCACAACCCACTTCCTCACGTAATCGTTTTCCGTCCATAACTTATTCAGTACAACTCGAATTCCGATTCCGTCTCCGCGGACGCATTCGTATCGAAGAGCTCTTCGCAAAGAGTACAATATCGAATATGTAAATTTATACTGTACACAAAGTCAACGTTTGACCATCTAAGGGCATTTTGGTCATTTCACGATATTTTGGGAAAATTTTCAGAACGGGTCGTATCAATCTACCCCACTTATAAGAATTTCGTCCTCGAAATTCAAAAAAACCACCAGTAGGGAAAGGTACATACGTAGAACAAGTGCAAATACTCTTTCCGCACGTATTCCTCCGTCTCCCACGTGGCTTCCTCAACATTGTGGGTGTCGCATAAGACTCACCATTAGAACGTTCTGTTGTGCAGGACTAGATCATTCCAACCTACCAAGTAAACCGGGCCTTCACAACTTAAAACATCTTTGCCCTTAACCTAAGTGGTTGAGATTCCACGTCACCAATCCTCTCTGTTATCTCATGAGGCTCAATTTATCTGTGACTGGGCTTCCCTTGTTCCCGAATTCACACAATCGATTACAAAGTGCTACTTCTCATCACATTAACCTCAATCGGATGTGCCAATTCCATTCTCCACGCATTTGTCATAGTTTGCCCAGAAAGTGTACATAGATCTCTATTACAATCCTATAAGAAAAGCTTGAGTCTTGATGGTACGCATTGAGAGCACGTGAGAGGCGCTACAAGGCGGAAAGCGCGGGGACTGCGGCGCGCACGTGGTGACCGATGGAACTGTAGAGCGTGCTGTTCTCCCCTCAACAGACACAAACAACAGGGCATATCACTACCTTCTTGGGTCGTGTTACACTTTTGGCGGAAACAAAAGGGAAAAGGCCCAAAGGGTCCAAAATCTCATAAAGCCCAAGAGTAAGCCCACAACTAGGTACACCTTATCACCCCCGAAAGAACAGAAAATACCAACTCTATGATAACGGGTCGTGTCATCATCGCTTCCTCTACTTCCAACCCTCAATACAAGAATGGAAAAGATCTCAAAAGTTCCACACAGATTGTCGCCATCTTGTCACCTTATTGCGATAACCACATCACCATTCCTTAGTTACCAAAAGTCAACTGGCCACCAAGATATATTATCATGCCGAACTTCAACGATTAAGACTCTATCCTCCTGTTGACTTCTAACGATGGAGAGACCGAGATGAATGGTGGTGCTGAAAGAGTGCAAGGTCTCTTTAACGCAGCCAAAGGAATGGCCTGCATGAAGAAAGTTTAAGGTAATCCCAAATTTCCTCCACTTGACGTAAGGATGCACGTACATCTCATACACATTAACATCCTGTAGCACCAAGTACTTCCTTGTCTTCAATTCATTCACATGTGAAGCACTGTTCCAATATTTTGCCAACAAGGTACCTTGATACTAGAGAGGAGTTGCAACCATGTTGGTTGTATTGCCAAGATCTTGTGCCAAACAACTAGAATATAAGAGTCACATTCCTCGGCATGGAGAACCCCCAAGAACCACAACAGTGCTGAATCCATCCCACTTTAATTTTCTGACTTCAAGTCAAACTTCTTGAACTTGAAGGAAACATTTCGCCAATGACCAACCTACAACCTTACAAGGTCCCAAACCACTAAAACAAGCCAACGAAACAAAACTGTAACTAACTTCCCAAAAAGGTCAATAGCAATTAGAACAATAACATGACCCAAGAAGATGATAACCAACCAAACTACTACGCCTTCAGCTCACCCAAACCAAACATTGGGTAACCAAGGTATTTGGGAAAACCACAGTTTCCCCATCACAACTCACCCATACAGGAAAGTAAGTTGACCAATCCATTCCAAAGATACATCGAAGCCAACGATATTCCAAGGAAGGAAGTCAATCCCTAGTACAACGTCGGTAACAATCACAAGACACATGTGATTCTTACTCTCTTAAAACACATCCCTAAAACCACAATCGCTTATGAGTAGAGTTTGCTTAAACCTCAACCAAAATTAACCCCGCTAAACTAACAAAACTTCAACCCAAACAACCAAGGATAAACAACATACCAGTACTTATGTCGGGATTAAACTGAGCTTCGAGCTGGCTCATGGAATAGACTTGCCCTTGTGCCTGACCTCTGCCTCGATCTCCACAACCCCGATTTCAACGCCTAGTACTGTTACCCTGGTCTACACTGTCGGCCACTCCAAACAGAAGCTGACCCAGAGTTTCGACTCGTCCACTAGTGTTCCCACCGATGCTTGCTTCCTGTTGCATTATCTGGTTACCCTGGGACGACTCCCCATGCACATTCCTCCAGTTAAAGGGACATTGACGCTGGCAATGGCTCTGATCTCCACATATACGGCATCCAGAACCATCGTCGGATCGGCGAAGCCCGGGACACGAGAGGCGCGGGAAGATCTTCCACTCGAGCTAGAGGCTCCACTAGAAGATCCGGAACTCCGTGATGTCCTCCTAAAGGACTCCGTTGTCTCGGCCCTCCCACCGAGGGTCAATTCCTCCCTGGCGTCGGAAGCCACGAGTGGCAAATTCCTGACACTTCCTTGCCCGGTTCACTGGCACTACCCTCGTAGTTCAACTCAAAAGGCCGTCTTACGATGTACCGTTCCACACTCAAAGCTGCCTCAAACAAGTCATTGTAAGTGGTGACTGCCTACCACCTCCAGCCGGTCTCATGTCTCCCGTAATCCAATTTGAAACTCGATCATCAGTTCAAGCGGACGATTGGGGCTGTTCAGGGGTAAAAACATGCGAGTCCTCGAAGAAGTGAACTTGGCATCTTATTCCACTGAAACTGGCAAGGCTGAAAAACTATCACAAAAGATGCTCGTGAGTTCCCAAGGTAACGGTATTTTCGGGGTAGGTTTCTGCGATATAGTTACACCCGAAATCCAGTGTCTCAGGAAAAGAAAGGAGGATGCCACCCACCTTGCTCAGGATGGGGATAGTCATGGTCAGTAACACTGTCTCCATCCTATCCCACCGATACTCGGAGCCACATCCTCCGATGTATTCAACTCCTGAGCCCCAATTACGGGTCATCTCAAGCAAAGTGGGTCTCCTACCCTGACCTCGATCGACTGGGAATAACGTTCTCCAACGCGGCGCTAAGCCCGGCCTAAGCTGGAAAATCGGGACGATAGGGGGTTCCTCGTACCACCGTCCACCCCGCCGCCAGTCGGCACCACAACAGAACGACATAGCCTGAACAAAGACAAAACAAGGGTTCAAGGACAACACAGACCAACAAAACTCGACAGGGAAGTCGGAAACCTAGTGCTCTGATACCAAAAGAACAGCGACCCAAAAGGGGGCAGGGAGGCGGCCACACCCAAAGAGGACGAAGCCAAACAACTAAAAGAGAAAAAACGAAAGAAAGAACTACAAATTAAATCAAGAGCATCTCACGGAAGAGGAGAAACAACACACACAACCCAAGGGCGGAAAGGCGAGGCTACTCATAGCCAGGACAAAGACAACGAAGACCCTACCCGGAGGAAGGGAGGGGGCTAGTCGATCTGGGATGCACTCGAAGGGGCGCAAAAACAGGGGAGGGCGGAAAAAGAGGAGGAAAACACAGGATAGCGAGACCCCTGAAAACGGAAATATAATAAACAACCCAACCAGCCACACGAGAACAACAGGAGCAACCACACACAAAACACCAACACACAACGAAGGGCGAGGGCCACGGCCAGGAACCCGACGAGGGCCATACACGCCAAGATATAAGGGGCGAGGGCCAGCGAGAACCCACAGAACGAGGGCCATACACGCCAAATAGCGCCACGGACCAGGACGAGGGCATACCCAACCAGATTTAGGGGCGAGGCCCGGGGAGAAGCAGGCCGGGTAACGATTCGGATAGCAAAATGGAGTTCGCCATTGGATCCGGAACGTCGTTTCCACTCGGAAAAGTGGTTGGTCAACCCTGGTCAACACCGGTCAACAATCAGTCAACGCGGTCAACGGTGTTGACCAGCGGTCAACGTTTCCTGACGTCGGCACTCCGCACGTCGGCGTGGCACTGACACGGTGCTGACGTGGTGCTGACTCGGTGCTAAGGTGGCCTCCACGTGGCAGCTGACGTCATCATCGGCGATGACATCATCACGGGCGCGCGCGCCGGCGTCGGGGAAACTGGGAATTTTGTGGCTACTATTCATCCAATTTCAAAACCCTCTATCTTCCTCAATTCTCAACCAAATTCAACGATCTTTATATCAAAATTCATCTACGAAAGCCAAGAAATCCAAATCTATAACTTTTAGAACTCACCTTGCATTGTAGGAATCACGGCGGAAAGCTCGCGGGATTCCGTTCGTCTTGTTGCGGCGATTCCGTGGGTTTCCGTCGACGATGTGGGGTGCTTCGGCTTCGTCTCGCGAGGGGAAGCTGTTCCTTGGGTTCAGTTTCTCGGATGGGTGGCACGGCGTGTCAACGACGATGAAGGAGAGCCACGGGACTACTAGGTGATCAGATTCCTCGATACCGCGTGGCAGAGGACCGCTCAAGGCGACGAGGAGGATGACGAGGACCGTCCGGTATCACTGTGAGTGGTTGGGTTTCAGTTTTAAATTCATTTGAGCATGCTATATCATATTATATATATATATATTTATATGTTGGTAAATGATTGGTTTTTGGACGATATGCATATTGTGATTAATGATTAGTACCAAGTGATGGCACACCTTAGAATCAAGTGGGGTAAATTCCAGTGGGTTCTAAGCATACGATGTCTGGGCATTGGTGGTTAAATTCCCCTTGTCCTGACATCCGGGCATGGTGGTTAAATTCCCCTTGTCCTACACACGTCACTGGTGGTTAAATTCCCAGGTTATATTAGATCACGGTCGTAGGTTTATATTGTGAAAATGCACAGGTATGCCTATTGTGATACCTTACTGGACTACCTCCTGCATGCTCATTATAGTAAAGGCTTTTACTAGGTGTTTTCAAACTATGGGGGTTATTATATTGATTTGTAAATGTTTTACACTGATCTTTATTTTTCCTGTCCACTCACCATTGTTTTGCGCCCCCCAAGGTTCTAAACCTGTTGTGCATCAGGACAAGCGGCAAGGCCCTGAGTAGCTCTAATCTATGTTACAAAGAGTAGGACTCTCTTTGTCTTTTGTGTGTTTCAGACTTGTGTAAACTCTTCACTTCCGCTGTATAGAAGCTCTAATATTATGTTTATGGTTGAGTTGTCGAGTTACGTCCCGTTGTTTTCTCTTTTGTTGTTTCTTTCGGGGTTTAAGGCTTCGTCACTCTTTGGGGGTGACGGTCGCACCTCCCAGGCGCCACTTTTTGGGGCGGGGTGTGTCATTTTTGAACTCATCAGATGACGGATTTTCTCCGTCGTCTGATGCAATTTTTGACGTAGTGTATGGGCTTATACTAAAATCAACAAAAATCCCTAACTACACAATTTTCATAACAGATGAAAAGATGTAGTATCCTTCATGTCATCTGGAACAATCAAACTACCTGATTCCCATTTACACCACGGCCAATGCCCTCCCAATGCTGCACTACTCTTCACACAATGGTCCTGAAGAAGGTTATGAACTTTTTGCCATGCCCGAATTCTCTATAGGTTCCAATAAAATAGAAGTCTTTAATTACAGGTTTCGTGATTGTGGAATAGGCAGGTTAATAAGTTAATAACAAACATTGGATAAGCCGAAGCCTAATCATATCCAAATTTGGTTAGGATTTAGATTAATTGAATAAGATTCACTATTAAATTTATGATATTTTTGGATGAAAAACTTCTTGCAAGATTATTGCTTGCCATTGCATAAATGCTACATTCCCTTTTTGCAAAGAGACGAAACATTTATACAATAGTTGTAAGTGATTCAGAACAAAATGCAGAAAGGACTATATAGTTAGCTGAAATGGAGAAAGGATCTCGCTTACCCCATAGATCCGTAAGGCTGACTTCATGATCTGATGCCAACCAATAATCATCATTGGCCTGCAAACAGAATTGTCATACACAAATTGGTTAGTTAGCTTCACCATGACCAGTTCCAGAATACATATTTATGTAAAAGCACTAACAAAACCCCAATCATCAACCAATATACTCAGAAATCTGACCACTAGCAGCAACTGCTATGAAAAAAACCCCTGTGTTAAAAGTAAACAAAGACAACATGCTTAGCAGTAAGAATAAGAACAAGTGACTAGAATCCTACCGCTTTCGACCAATATACTCAGAAATCTGACCACTGGCTATAGCTCCAACCATAGCACCCACATTCAACAATGATCCGAAAAGCAAAAAGTTAATCCATAAAATAACAGTTAGAAACTTCAACTACACAGACAACAACCCAATATCCAAACTTCCATTCAAAGCAATGAGATTCAAACATTGGACAATGTCAGCCCAAGATCCTTGATGATATCCAGACATCACAAAACAAAACACAAAAATGTCAATCACAAACAAAGAAGATGAAAGCCATAGGAATTTCAGCCACATATGAAACATACTCCTGAACCTAATATGAAATATATCCTTTTCAACCACATTTGTCTCTTTTCAAAATATACAAAAACAGAAATTCAATACACTTAACCAATGAACTCAAGATACCATCTTCTTAGAGATAAACATGATATAAACTCAAAATACAAAGTATTCGATCAGATGGCAGACCCGATCAGTTACCAATCCTTAGGAAATGTTCTATCAACTCCATGAAAAAGCAGACCATAGCAACAACCAAAGGATACCTTCTTCTTTCATACTAACACCTCCAAGTATCCCCCAGTTATCGTAGACATTCTTTAGCTAATGATGTTGCCATTTGCCTCCTACTTTGTCATTCTTCACCCTAAATTCAACATGCTCGATTGGGAAAATTTAACAGTAATAATATATGCATTCACATACTTAAAAACAGAACTTATATTAAGTTTTTAACTTTATCCAATTCAAAGCTTTTCTCTCAGACATTTGGACAAACACCTAGTGGGCGTAGTAGTTTCCAAAGTTCGCAACAAAACCCAAATTTCCACACCACCAATTACATGGAAAGAATCACACACCTTACGTTCATGTAGCCAGAACTGGAACCCAACTGAGAGGAGGAGCTGTACATCACCAGCCGCTTATTGAAGCGCTGATCACTCACCAACAATAAAAACATGGTGACGAACAGAAGGGTAAGAGACTCAATGTAAAGCAAGATCATTCAGAGGGCATGAAAGAACCACGAGTATCGGCAGATCTAGAGTACGTGTTCAAAGCCTGTCGAACGTTGCAGCCGCATTTGTCCAATGAAGGCCAAAATTCCATCCGTGATTAAAGAAATTAGCAATTAATGAGGCGAACAACAAAAAAATCATGAAAATTGAGACGAATAGAAGCATAAATTACAATACCCAGACGCAGAACATACAAAATTGAAATTCAAAATAATTAAATGCAAAGTAAACAAAGAGAACCTCGAGGATTGGCGACTGAACTACCCACCCAACTATCTGATTCGTGGGTCATCTTCTCCGAAGAAAAAGTTGTGGCGATCGTGGGCCTATCTAAGAGCCCAGCGTGCAAGCCGGCAGCAAGGGTTTTGTTGACGGAGATGAATGTTGACGGGCGCACTAGTGGAACTCCTAAATACACTCCGCTCCGCTCTCCAAGTGCCTGAATGTCGACCCGCAAGCCCGGAATGAGGGTTTCGTGGACGGAGAAGAACGGCGACAGATGCGGTAGTGGACCTCCGAAGTACTCTCAGAACGCCTGAATGTCGGCGAGCAAGACGACGATGAAGGATTCGTTGACGTCTCTGGGGAGCCGACACGCTTCTCTCAAATCATTGAGTGAATTGAAATAAGCACGGACTCGAGATTTAGGGTTTATAAACCGGATTCGAGATTTAGTGTTTGTAAATCTGGATTATTGGTGAAGTATGGGAACTAATTGTCGATAACAGGTGCCGTCAACCGAATTTGAGATTTAGGGTTTGTAGATCTGGGTATATCGGTGAGGTGGGTTTGTAGATCTGGGTTTTTTTGGTGAGGTATTGTATGGGTTTGTTCGAACAAGAGAGAGGAGAAATAATGCGGGTGTCGAATGGATTGGACAAAGCTTTAGGGAAAAACATGCTAAAGTTGGAGTCAGAAGGGAAAGTAAGCCAAATTTTTTGGGGGGAATTTTACCGCTTATTTTTTAGATAGAACAGACGACAGTGTTATGTTTAAAACTGTCGTGGAAAGAAATAGTAAAATTTGGAGTGTTGGATATTGAGCTATCAGACGACCGTTTTTTATAATCAGATGACAGTATAATACGAAAGTGTCGTCTGATGCTTGTTTTGGCGTAGTGTATCTGTTCCGCATCTCGACTCAATTAAACTCGAATCAGTAGATATGTGCCACTGGATTTTCATGATACGACCCGTTCCGAAAATTTCCCATAATAGAGTGAAATCACCAAAATATCCTTTTGGTCAAACGGTTGGCTTCTGAACATTGAGGAATTCGATATTCGATATTGTACTCTATGCGGAGAGCTCGACGATACGAACACGTCCGCGAAGACGGAATCGAATTCCTAATTGTATCGAAGAAGTTACAGACGAAAAACGGAATTGTGAAGTGGTGGGTTGTGGCACGTGGCAGGCCGGGATTGGCCAACGCCACAGTATCAGCCAATTATTGGTGGATACTATTTTGGGGGTTTTAAAACCCGCTTTATCCCAGGTTTCCCGAAAGGGGAAACTCGAGTTCGGACTCCCCACCTAAACAAAAGAGAAACGCCCAAAACCACAGGCGCCTCCACCTTCGATTCACCTTCGTCGGCGATGGATCGGACCAGCGACCACCCGAATCAGACTCCCCTCATCCTCACGAGCTCGGACCACCAAGAAACGGAGCTGGAAACCGTGCGGAGCAGCCCCAACGAAGCCGATGGAAAATCGGATCTTCCGATCAATTTTCCGGCCAGCACAATGAGAGGTGAGCCACGAAAGTTGGATTTTTGGATTCCTCTCATTTCGTAGATGAATTTTGATATAAAGATCGTTGGTTTTGGTTGAGAATTGAGGAAGTTAGGAAGTTTTGAAATCGGGTGAATAGTCACCAGAAAATTCCCAGTTTCCGGCGACTGTAGCGACGGCCGGCATGGCGGAGGGGATGAACTCGCCGGAATCTTGAATTCTCCAGATTCCGATGAGTTTTCCGGCGGTGGTGCGGCGACGATGACGTCATCGACGTGTGCTTGACGTCAGCGCCTAGTCAGCTGACACCAAGGTGCCGCGTCAGCAACACGTGGCTTCCACATGGGCACCACGTCAGCACTGTGTCAGAGCCACGTCAGCACCGGTGTGCTGACGTGGCGGCCGTTGACCAGCCGATGACCAGCGTTGACCAGTCGTTGACCGACCACTTTTCCGAGTGGAAACGAAATTTCGGATCCAATGGCGAGCTCCGTTTTTCCATCCGAGAAACGGTTATACCCCGATTGAGTAAAACGTGGGGAATTAGGGTTTTACAGGTTTTCGTTTGGTTCGTTTATTAATTGTTATTCTTTGGGATTGTTAGGTGATCAGTTCCCGAGGTACCACCATAACCGAACCGCTTAGTCAGACGAGGAGGACGATGAGGATCACCCAGCATATCTGTGAGTGGACAGATTTTGGTTTTGATTGTTGTTTGGGCATGCTTTATATTTATGTTTACGTATATATATATATATATATATATATATATATATATATATATATATGTTTTGCTGATGTGATCGTTGGATCTATGTTAGATGTATCGTTTTGGAGCATGCTATATACGTACATGCTTATTTAGTGGTTATGCTGGTTGTTGTGATTATAAGTTTTACGCTGGTTGGTTGTTGTGGTTTGTTTTGGAGCATGCTGGTTATGTATATATCTATTGGGATGGTTTTGCTGAGTGTGTTGGTTGCTAGTTGTGGATATTATTGTTGATTGGTTGTGGCTCATTGGGTTGGAGTCCCAGTGAGGCTCATTGGGTTGGTGTCCCAGTGAGTTATGTTGGTTGGTGTTGGCTCATTGGGTTGGAGTCCCAATGGGTTGAGGCTCATTGGGTTGGAGTCCCTGTGGGTTGGGGCTCATTGGGTTGGAGTCCCAGTGAGTTATGTTAGTTATAGTTGAGGCTCAATGGGTTGGAGTCCCAGTGAGTTATGATGGTTGGGTTGTGTTTAGATATATGCTTGTTATACACGTTCTTTGTGGTATAGTTGTATTACTACTGGTTTTAAACTGTGGGGGTTATTATCACTATGTTTTTAAACTGTTTTACACTGATGTTTATTTTCCCTGTCCACTTACCTTTGTTTTGCGCCCCCTCAGGACTTGATATTGTTGTGCACCACAGAGACGAGCGGCAGGAGTTAGAGTATCTCTATTCCGTGTCACAAAGAGTGGGGGGACTCTTTGCTATCCGTCTATTGTTAGATAGACTTGAGTACGTACTTGTATTTGTATATCATTCCGACTTCGGGCAATACTGTTGTTAAGTTACTTCCGCTGTAGACGCTCTGATATATTGTGGTTATTCGTGTTTTTGGGCTTTGACCCAACTCGCCTTTTTGTATTTCTTCTCTTCGTTTCGTTGTTGTTAGTTGTTTAAGGCTTCGTCACCACGTGTCGGTGATGGCCGCACTCCCAGGCCCTACTTTTCGGGGCGGGGTGTGTCAATTGGTATCAGAGCGCTAGGTTTCCGATTTCTGGTCAGGTGATTCGTTGGTCAGTGTTATTCTTGAACTGCTTGTGTTGTCTTTTCAGCTTGAGCTATGCCGCCTCGCCGACGTGGTGCTAGGGGTGCACGTGGTACAGAAGAGGTACAGGGTGCTGGGGAAGCACTGGGTGCCGGGGAGGCACACGGTGCTAATAACCCCCCTAACTTCGCAGCTCTTCGGAATATGGAGCAGTTCGCTGCTATGATGGCCCACTTCTTCCAAGCGAACCAGCCAATCTGGCCATTCAGGCCCCAAATAGACGTACTTGGGTGGAGATTGCCTGTAGTCATGGGGCACCTTTCTTTAATGGCAGAGCAGGCGGAGTGGCCGCCGAGTCTTGGCTTGATCAGTGATACGACCCATTCCAAAAATTCTCCAAAGCTTTGTGAATTGACCAAAATTCCCTTACGGGTCAAATGGTTGACTTGCAATAGTACAAAAATCCCCTGACCAATATTATACTCTATGCGAAGAGCTCGATGATACGAATGCGTCCGCGGACACGGAATTGGAATCCGAGTAGTAACGAACAAGTTATGGACGAAAAATGATTTTCAGAAGTAGTGGGTTGTGACACATGGCAAGCCAGGATTGGCCAATGCCACAGTGTCAGCCCATTATTGGCGGTTACTGTTTTGGGGTTATAAAACCTGAACCAAACCCGTGGGTTTCCCAAAACGGAAACCCAAACCGCCGACGCAAACCGCCACCATCAACCACCGTCCGGCCACAGATCGGAGAAAATAAGCTCGGATTCTTCTTCCCCTCACCGAGACGAAGCCGGAGCACCCCACATCATCGACGGAAACCCACGGAATCGCCGGGAAAGAGACGCACGGAATCCGCGGGCTTTCTGGCGAGATTCCGGCCAGCACAGTTGGAGGTGAGTGGGGTTTGGTTGGTCTTCCCGTGAGGATTTTTTTGGTGGGTGGGTTGGAGGGGGAGTGAGGAGGAGGGAGGGGAGTGGGGGAGGAGTGGGGGGGGGGCCGCGTTGGGCGGCGGCGGGAGGGTGGTGGCGGCGGGGGGGGGTGTGCCGGCGGGGGCCGGCCGGGTGCGCCCTCCGGCGCGCGCGCCGCGTCGTGGGTGCCTGGGCGCGGGTGGCGCCTGGCCGGGGGGGTGGAGGGGTGGTGGACGTTGGCCCGCGTGTCGGCGGGTTGCCCTTTGCCCGCCTTTCTGTGGGGGGGGTCTCGGTTGTGGGTCTTTTCTTTTTAATGGGTCTCCTTTTGGCTTGAAGTTGGGTTTTCGTTTTTTTTGTTCTTTGTGATAATCGTTGGTTATTGGGATTGTTAGGTGATCAGTTCCCGAGGAATCAGTGCTACCGACCCAAGCCTTACATTTATATGCATTTGTGATTTAATGCTATGATTGTTGGATCTTTGTTGGTGTTGATTTTTATGGAGCTTGTGATATATGTTTACGGGTATTTGTTGGTTATGTTGGGTTATTTGTGTATTGCTCGGTATTGTCTTGTGCAGCTGCATATCGGTATTGGGGTGAAGTCCCCTTGCCTGTTTTGCAATGATGTGGGGTGAAGTCCCCTTACCCTGTATATCGGTATTGGTGTGAAGTCCCCTTGCCCTTTTTATCGGTATTGGGGTGAAGTCCCCTTGACGTTTACATTGGTATTGGGGTGAAGTCCCCTTACTTTTGACCATGATTGTAGATCCTATTTATATGTGGAGCATATAAGTATCTGTGTGATTGTATATTGTTCCTTATCGCATGATGAGTTGTGTGTTGCTGCATGTTATTGCAGTATAGTCGTTTACTACTGGTTTTCAACTGTGGGGGTTATTACTAGGTTTTGTTTTAAATTGTTTTACACTGACGATTATTTTTCCCTGTCCACTCACTTTTGTTTTGCGCCCCCTCAAGACTTGATACTATCAAGCACCACAGAGACGAGCAGAAGTCAGAGTAGCTCTTTTCCGTGTCCCAAGAGTGGGAGACTCTTGCTATCCGTCTATTGTCAGATAGACCTGTGTATGTAGTTGTACTTGTGCAATTACTGGCTTGCGGCCTGGCATGACCTGTTGTGTATAGAAGCTCTAATATTGTGTTTACTGTTTAGTTGCCGGGCTACGACCTGTTGGTTTACGTCCTTTGGCGTTTTGTTGTTTTCTATTGGGGTTTAAGGCTTCGTCACTCTTTGGGGGTGATGGCCGCACTCTCGGGCCCCACTTTTTGGGTTGGGGTGTGTCAATGGTTTGGTGTTGGTTTCTTTTCGTTTCTTGGGGTTTTTGTGGTTGTGTCTTCTGTGTTTTTTGTGTGGGGCGGGCGCCGCCGCGTGGGGTGGGAGGGGGGGGGGTGGTGGTGGTGGGGGGGGGGGGGGGGGGGGGGGGCGGGGGGGGGGGGGGGGCAAGGGGGCGGGGAGGGGCGAGGTGTTTATGACCCCCCCTAACGTGGTTCAGTGTTTTTTGGGTGTGGTTGACTTTTCTTGTTTCTGGGTCTGTGGTGGGTTGGTGTTGTCGTGGGGGGGTGGGGGGGCGGGGGGTGCCCTGGTATGGAGCAGTTCGCTGCAATGATGGCCTTCTTTCAGGCCAATCAGGCCAACCAGGGCTATGGCAGACGTACCTGGGTAGAGATTGCCTGCAATCATTCAGCACCTTTCTTCACTGGCAGAGGAGGTGGAGAGGTTGCTCAGTCCTGGCTTGATAAGATGGAGGTGGTCTTACGGACGATGAACTGCCCCCCAGAGAGTCAGGTGGATGTGACTATTTATTTTCTGATAGAAGACGCTGAAATGTGGTGGCGTAGTGTTGGGATATGCGCCCTGATGGTAACCGTACATGGGACAAGTTCAAGAGAACCTTCAGCAACTACTATTATAGTCTTGAGTACCAGCTAGGCAAGAGGGATGAGTTCATGCGCCTTCATTAGGTACCACGTCCGTGAGTGAGTATGAGCAGAGATTCCGGGTGCTCTCTCGTTATTGTCCGGCTGTGGCTGGTAATTAGACGGAGATGATAACTCAATTTCAGTCTGGATTGAGGGTAGATATGAGGATGGGAATTGCTGCGAGATCGTACGCCACTTTTGATGAGGTCTACCAGGCAACTCTGGCTGTAGAGCAGGCCGCGGTACTGAGGTATTATGAGTTGGGCTATGGGGGTAGCAGCAGTGGAGCCAGTCAGGGAGCTGGCAACAATACTGGTGATCGTGGTTCCAGAAGGCGGAGGGAGAACAGACCCTCAGTGGGAGGCCCCATACAGCAGCAGTCCGTTAAAAGGACGCAAAGTACAGGTTCATCTAGTGGGGCTTCTAGTTCTGGTGCATCTCGTCACAGTGGGGGGCCTTCAAGGGGTTCACATTTTCCGGACTCCCGAAGATTTGATGATGGAGCTGGATGCTACATCTGTGGAGATCAGAGTCATTGGCAACGACAATGTCCCTTCTATATGCACGATCTCTATAGTAGAGATGATGCGGAGACTACCAGGGGTAATCGAAATACTCAGCGGGGAACAGGCACTAGTAGCAGCATAGGTGGGCCCAGTCGAGCTCTAGGGCAGCATCAGACAGGAGTAGGGGTAGGTGACCGTACTGGTCAGGGTACTCGTGCAGGCCAGCAAAACCGTGTAGGGCATGGAAATCGAGGCCGTGAGGGCCGAGGCAGGGGCCAGGAGCAGGGTAGAGTCTGTACGATGAACCAACAGGATGCCCAGTTTAACCCTGATATGAATACTAGTTTGTTTTTGAATTTTGAGGACGAAATTCTTGTAAGGGGGGTAGATTGATACGACCTGTTCCGAAAATTCTCCAAAACTCTGTGAATTGACCAAAATACCCTTACAGGTCAAATGGTTGACTTGGAATAGTACGAAAACCCCCTGACCAATATTATACTCTATGCGAAGAGCTCGATAATATGAATGCATCCGCGGAGACGGAATTGGAATCCGAGTAGTAACGATCAAGTTATGGACGAAAAACGGTTTTGAGAAGTAGTGGGTTGTGACACGTGGCAAGCCAAGATTGGCCAATGCCACAGTGTCAGCCCATTATTGGCGATTACTGTTTTGGGGTTATAAAACCCGAACCAAACCCGTGGGTTTCCCAAAACGGAAACCCAAACCGCCGACGCAAACTGCCACCACCGACCACCGTCCGGCCACAGATCAGAGAAAATAAGCTTAGATTCTTCTTCCCCTCACCGAGACGAAGCCGGAGCACCCCACATCGTTGACGGAAACCCATGGAATCGCCGGGAAAGAGACGCACGGAATCCGCGGGCTTTCCGGCGAGATTCCGGCCAGCACAGTTGGAGGTTAGTCTCGAAAGTATGATTTTTGGATTCCTCTCGTTCTGTAGATGAATTTTCATATAAGGATCGTTGATTTTAGTTGAGAATTGAGGAAGATAGAGGGTTTTTAAATTGGATGAATAGTCACTGGGAAATTACCAGTTTCCGGCAACTATAGCGGTGGCCGGCACGGTGGAGAGGATGAACTCACCGGAATCTGGAATTCTCTGAATTCCGATGAGTTTTTCGGCGCCGGCACGGCGGTGATGACATCATCACCGATGATGCCGTCAGCTGCCATGTGGGCGTTGCATGGATGCCACCTCAGCGCTGAGTCGGCACCACGTCAGCACTGTGTCAGTGCCACGTCAGCGCCGAAGTGCTGACGTCAGAAAACGTTGACCGGCGTTGACCAAGTTTGACAAAGTTTGACCGACCACTTTTCCGAGTGGAAACAACGTTCCGGATCCCATGGCGATCTCTGTTTTGCCATCCAAGATACGGTTAAACCCCTTTTGAGCAAAACTTAAAGAATTAGGGTTTTACGATTATTCTTATTGTTCTTTGTGATAATCGTTGGTTATTGGGATTGTTAGGTGATCAGTTCCCGAGGAATCAGCGTTACCGACCTGACCCGACGGATGACGACGACGATCACCCGGCCTTTCTGTGAGTGGACGGGTTTCGGTATGTCATTTCAATCCCACTTTGATTTCGATACGGAGGTTGGGCATCCATTAGTTTTGTGATGACACGGTTGAGTGTTCCAAGGAGCATGTCTAACTACCTCATGGATAGCATCCACAAGACACTAAATTAGCGTAGAGCTGCTTGCATCTTTTAAGCGCTATAGACAGCTAGCCCTGCACAAGAGACAGGAAAGAGGCTGACTAGGACCGATGGGAGGGAACTGGTTTGCTTTTCCCCTGACTGGCTTTCTTGCCTGGATTGACTTCTGTAAGGAAAGTATTAGAGAAGATACTGTGTTAAAGTCCGCAAGTCCGAATCCTAGTTATAGTTGGATTCGGAAGTGTTTTCCTTGTACCACAAGTAACTTTAATATGGGCTGCGGCTCATGTAGTTTCGTAACCCTAGCTTAGCCGCCTCTCATGGCCATGTATAAATTGGTGTACTTACGTTGATTGAATGATATTGAGATATACAGTTTTGGCATGGTATAAGAGCTCAGGCAAAAATAGATTCCTCCCTCCCTCCCTTTGTGTGTTTATCGTTTTCTTTTCTTCATGGATTCCTCGACCTCCTCCTCCTCCTCCCCCTCTCATGTTCCCAATCTTGCTACCCTTGTTACTTCCAAGCTTAGTGACACCAACTACCTTCTCAGGGAAAGTCAGGTCAAACCATTTCTGTATGACCAGAATCTTTGGCGTTATGTTGATGGCTCCTTCTCTTATCCCCCTCCGATGATTGATGACCCCAAAGCCAAACCTGTCGATGGCGCCCCGGTTGCTCAGATCCCCAATCCGGCTTATCTTGCCTGGTTCCAAGCAGATCAGTCGCTCCTCGCTCCTCTTGCTCAAGTGGTCGGTTTCTCCACATCGAAGGCTGTGTGGGATTGCCTTCGTGATAATTTCTCACAGCAATCCTTGGCCAACGCTGCTCAGCTCAAGTTCTCCTTCCTCTCCATTACCAAAGGTGCTCAGTCCATTCCAGATTATCTTGCTCAGGCCAAGAATCTCGCCGATCAGTTGGCAGCCATGAATGAACCAATCTCCAATTCAGACCTTGTGACATATGTCCTTCGCGGCTTGGGTCCCGACTACTCTATGCTCGTCACCGCCATCCTTCACATACCACCTCTACCATCCTTTGCTGACCTCCAGCCTCGGTTGCTCGCCTTTGAAGCCCAACAAGCCCTCACGGCTCAACTTGTCCACAACCCTACTCCGACGGCATTCTACTCGGCTCACTCGTCTCCACACCAGCAACATGGTCGCCCTCCTCGTGGTTCTCGCAACTCTCAGGCTCCTCAGCAGCAGCAGCCCTACCGGCCATCTTCTTAGGCCTCCTTTTCTCGGCCCCTTCGCCCACGGCAGCCCTACCGGCCTCCCTCCCTCTCGCTCGGTGTTTTGGGTCCTCCACCCCCAGCTCAGCAGTGCTAGACCTGTGGACAGTTCGAGCATATTGCCTCTAAATGCCCCCAAACTGTCCGTGACCATGATCCGTAAGTCTGAATCCTAGTTAGAGTTGGATTCGGAAGTGTTTTCCTTGTACCACAAGTAACTGTGATATGGGTTGTGGCTCGTGTAGTTTCGTAACCCTAGCTTAGCCGCCTCTCATGGCCTTGTATAAATTGGTGTACTTACGTTGATTGAATGATATTGAGATATACAGTTTCCATAGAGAGAACTTAGCACTTGAAACTCCTAGCTCAACTAGCGTGAATGAGCATGATCTTGACCTATCGTTTGTTCTATTTTGTGGATCTGATGCCTTGAAAGTGAAAAGAAAGCACAAGCGATAAAAATGATTTAATTTTCTTGGGACCTTGTAAGCTGAGGTTATATAATATCAAGCAAGCATAATGATATAACCTTAGAACTGAATTAACAGTTAAAGTGGCTGGATTTTCTATGTAAATGCAAACTTATTACTTTCTGTGTTTCCATGTGTTATTCTAATAGTTTTTCCTATGTTTCAAGATTGAATATGGCGAGACCGATGCATGGCTCTCTATGGAACTCATGTTTCATTTGAGTGTTCTTCCCCTCACACGCTGACAAAGATCAGTGGTAATCTATAGGGAAAAACTCTACAAGCGAGTCCTCTGATTCTTATCTGTTTTATGATTATCTTTGGAATTCTGATAATGGACACCACCTGGAAGGTATATCTGGTCTGAATCTAATCTTTGCTTTTCAGGGTGGTAGGGCACAAAGAGTACAATACCTTTTACTGCATGCTTTCCTCGCAAGGAAGTATATTCTTCAAGACAAGATTCCTCATTTTAAGGAAACACAATTAACAAAACGGAGGTTAAACAAAGGTGATGCTGAGGGAAATGCTGATGAATTGGATGTAAATGATGATAATATTGATAGGGATGCAAAGAATAATAGTGGAAAAGCCAAGAGAGGCCCTGCCTATGCTGGTGGATTGGTCTTGGAGCCAAACAAAGGTCTATATGACAAGTATATCTTACTTCTGGACTTCAATAGTCTTTACCCGTCTATTATACAGGTTTGTCAGATTAGCACTTTTGATATGACTTAAGTTTTCTCATATTACCATTGTTTTTCTACATGCTTTTAATTTGTTTGTTCTCCCTGATGTAGAGGTGACAGATTTAACAAATTTTTTTTAGCATTAAAACTAATATAATTTTACAGGAATACAATATATGCTTCACAACAGTAGAAAGATCTGAGGAAGGACTCGCTCCTCGTTTACCATCTGCCAAAAAACCTTGACTTCTACCTGAGGTATAATATTATTCATAATAATGAGCTTTTATTTATTGACACTGTACACTTTAACTCAAGCAGATTGTTTCGGAATGACATATCTGGTAGAATGTGGACTTGTATGCCTCATATCCTTGTTCCCATTATCTTTCTTTGAAGAAATTAGGTACAGATATGTAATAACTTTTTCCATTACTTTGGAGTTGTTAAAAGACCTAGTTGAAAGGAGGAGAAATGTGAAGAAATGGATGAAGGCTGCATCTAGTCTCAAAGTTCAGCAACTTGACATTCAACAACCAGCTCTAAAGCTGACTGCTAACAGGTTTGCTTTTACCTTTTAGGCCTTTTATTTTTGTTGTTCTCACATTGATTACATATTAGTTTTCTTTCTGTATATAATAATTTTATGTGTGTGTATGAGTCTGGTATTGCAGTATGTATGAACGCTTGGGGTTTCCAAACTCAAGATTTTATGCAAAGCCACTGGCGGAACTTATAACACTGCAAGTAAGAAAGATATGTTTACTCTAGATTATAGTTCAACTCTATTCGGTGTTTACACCAAATGCTTCTATTCAATATTAAGTAAGTCCCATTATCGTTTTGCAGGGGAGAGATTCTACAAAGTACCATTGATTTGGTTCAAAACAAACTTAGAGGTAATTTCTGGCATATCATAATAGAAGTGATGAATACATCTGGAGTTATTGTAAGTTCTCAACTGGCTGTCAAGATTTAGGTTTTGGAGGATTTACCCCTTTTATTTTGTCTGGCAGGTGATCTACGATGATACAGATTCAATAATGATTTACAGTGGACTGGATGATATTGCAAAAGCAAAAGAAATTGCGCAAAAAGTCATCCTAGAGGTGATGCTTTAACCTTGAAACTTGTAACTTCTGACCTTTCCTATTAATAAGAATCATCTTTGTAATCAATTTGAATGGCATATCTTGCGTAGTGAAGAAGAGAGCTTCATTCTTTAACGCGACCTTCAAAAGACCATAAATATTCTTGAAGAGAGATTAAAATCTATTATTTCATACATTTTATGCAGAAAATTAAATTGCACAGAATTTTTCCATAGATATCTTAGACCACACTGCAAGAATTTTTTCCATTAAAGTAGACCTTTACCTGGATCTTTGCAGCATCTGCATATGCATATTAGTTACCTCCTTTCTGTTTATACTATGCTTATCTGTTGTACTGGGGATGATTTGCCTTTCTCCTTGTCTCTATGTTAACAAGAAGTATAGATGCTTAGAAATTGATCTTGACGGTTTATTCAAGAGGATGCTACTTTTCAAGAAAAAGAAATATGCAGATGTTAAGGTGCAATTCAAGAATGAGACTCTATACAAAATTGTTAATTCTTGGGAGACAGTCCATCAAAATTGTATTTTTTTTCGCAAGTCATTAAACGTAAGGGCCTTGATATGGTTCGCCGAGACTAGAGCTCACTATCAAAGGACCTGGGAGATTTCAGCCTAAGTCAAATTTTGTCAGGAGGGTATGTTTTATTTTAGCTTTCTTTTTACAATATGGTCAAGCTTATTTTGTGCAAAGGTTACTAATCACTTGCTTTTGTTGCTCATATGCTCACAGGACATGTGAGGATGTTTTTGAATCAATTCATGACTCTCTGATGAAGGTGTATCCAGGGTTCTTTTCATTTTTTACGTCGGGTCAGATGGTTCATTCATTCATACATTTATTTCATAAGTTTAACCTCAGAGGTATGTAGGGGAACGTTAGAAGGCAGTGGTTGTGTTCAAGATCCTTGAGGATTGGAACTGATACCTAGGATCCAACTCTCATTGTCAGCAAGATGCTTAAAGTTATTTAGTAAATTCTTTGTAAATTAGATTCCTAATATGCTATATGATCAAGCAATTGAGTTGACTTCTGCCCTCATAATTTTGAACAGGTGCAAGAGGATACGAGGAAAGGACTAGTAGCCCATGAGAAATATGTTATCACCAAGACAATGACTAAACTACCTCATGTCACATCCTGGGACAGCTCCGCCGTGGCATGATATTATCCACTTTGGGTACCCTCCTCTCTCACGATTTTGTTTCTGGGAGCTCACGAGCAACTTCCCAGTAGGTCACCCATCCTAGGATTGCTCTAGCCTCAACTCGCTTAACTGTGGAGTTCCCATCCCCTCCGAAGCCAGTGAGCCCCCAAGAGGCCTCGTGTTAGGTAGAGGTGGGCATGTACATATAAGGCACATCACCCCCTCTCCGTTGGTCGATGTGGGATGTTACACCTCAAGCATACCTAGATGCCAAAAATCAACCACATGTTCAAGTGAGTTTGAAAAGCATATTTTGAGTCTAGCATTAATTTCCTATCCATTTGTTGTATTGATGCATCTGCAAACAATCCTAGGTGGCTCAAAGATTGAAGCAAAGCGGTTACTCTTTTGGTTTCTCTATTGGTGATATAGTCCCCTATATAATCTATTGTGAGCAGGTTTGTCATTCAATAGAATGTTATCGAACAACCCTATTTAAACACAAAGCCCTACTTTAACATTTAATTGTTTGTATTCATGTTTACCCTCTCACTTTCCTCCATTTGTTGGACAGGAGACTAGTTCAGGTAATTCATTCGGGATTGCTCAACGTGTTAGACATCTTGATGAATTAAAACCAGAAGATGGGAAATGGATGATTGGCATTCAGTAATACTTGTCTCAGCAGGTTCTTTTTGTAGTTTATTTGTTATACCCATTTCGTCATAGTCTATGATCATTCATGTGGTACGTTATATTTTGTCATTGATATCTAAAGTTCTATGTGCTGATTCATCCTATGGTATTATGTCTTTGTGCTTCAATTCAGAGTACCAGCCCTGAACGTTTGGCAGATTGTAAACCCTCTAGCACAGCGCCCAGAATAGTGATTGTCGATGATGGAGCGACATCCGGACTCCGACGCCTTCAGTAAAGTTGCTCGACAAATCTATACAAACATTTCGGGCCATGACATCGAGTTACATTGGGGTCGGGAAGGGCCACTTTTGGGGGGGTGATGAAGAAGAATACCGAAAATGCCCTCAGGGGCAGCATTTTTTAGAGTGCACGATTATGCCCATGCCCAAATCGGAAGATCAGGACCGCCAATTGAAAAATGGACAATGGGGCGCTTTAATTGGGAGAGTGACGATTACGGAAACGTCGGACCCATCGAAAACCCCCAATTTTCAAAATTACCAAAATACCCTTTTTCCTCCATTGAGGCCCTAAACGATCGAATTTCGAAATTTTGGCAATTCCTAGCCAGAAGACCATTTTCTTCAAGATCAATATCTGAAATCTGTTCACTATTTGAGCTAGTATCAACCTCTATAGGTTATTTTGTGATTGGCTGTCATTCTGACAAAAACATTGTAAATTATGTAACTAGCTCAATTAGTCACTAGCAAAAGGCACACACGCTATGCGTGTGTATATAATTTTAGCGTAAATCTTTCTCTGAATTGTAAATAAAGAATGTCTAACATAATGAGAACATTATATTCATCAAAGCCGCAAAAAAAAAAAAATATTATTCTGATAATTTTACATTGATTATGACATTAACCGCAAATATATAACCAAAAGTTCAACTTCCGAAACAAACTTGCTTAAGTCTTCATGCTGCATGTATCATATATTGTAGAATACTGAGAGCCCTGCACAAAGGTTGAATAAACACCGTTATGGTACATACTAAAATAGAAAAAGGAGAACCAAACTCAGGTGTGTGGAAGAAAATGATATAACATATAAGTAAGTGAAGAGTCTTACAATGCTAATGATATTGCTGGGTTTGACATGATGCGAGAACATCTTTATACACAACATTCCTTGTGTACGCTCCAGGTTGTCCTTCAATGTGACTACTTCTTATTAGGACCTTAGTAGTCTGGCTTGAAACTCCTCTTGACAAAGCTACATAAAGTTGACCATGACTGAACACATGATTAGGGAGGAAGACACCAACATGTGGAATTGTTTGGCCTTGAGCTTTGTTGATGGTTAGTGCAAAGCTTAACCTTACAGGAAACTGCCGACGTATAAAAGAGAACGACAGCTTTACATTCTCTGAAGGCTCTTGTACCCTTAAAATGCCCAGTCAAAATCTCAGCATCAATTAAATTTGGAAAGAATCTACGACATACCAACCTTGTTCCATTGCATAGCCCACTTTTTGGATCAAGATTTCTAAGGAGCATTATGGGTGCACCCATCTTCAATCTTAACTTGTGGGCAGGTAAACCACCTGGTGTTATAGAGTTCAAAAATTCTTGCTGATATAGGTTTCGAGGGTCGTCTTGAACTCTGTCGAAAGAGAAGTAACTGTGTTCTTCCCCAGGAAATGTATCTAGCACCACTTCATTTAGTTTGTCAACATCCTCATTCGTTGGAGTGATGATAGCTCTATCAACCATATAAAATATGTTAAATGCACGTCTTAGAAGTTCTGCTAAATCTTATTGCTTGCTAATGGAGCAAGTGTTTGCAGACAATAAGTCGATAGGAATCTTAAATCGAGAATGTGTTGTCCTGGGAGGTTCATAAAAAAAGAATTAAAGAATAAAATATAATGATTAACAAACGGCATAATTTGAGTCTTAACACTTTCTTAAAAAGAACAGTATACTTATAGCGCAAGAGGAGCCATACAAAAACAGTATTACCAGCGCATCTCTACTTATGCAGTATATGTGTAAATATAAAATGTTACAGCCTTCTCAAAGATAGTATTGAACAGAGCGTCTGTAATTCGTTTAGAATTCTTTCATGAATCTTTGGCTCAATTAACAGGCCCTTCCCTTCTCCTAACTCTCTCCACGGTAGAGAATCCCCATGTTGAAAATAACCACGTTACCATTATAGCCAGCATGGCCAAGAATGGATACTTACATATTAGTTCAAAATGAAGGTCTTCCTCCGGGCCATCGAATGGAAGGGAAGATATCTTGCTACAGAAGAAGAACTTACTCTTAGGACTTCTGTTACATCCCTTTTATCAGTAGTCTACTCTTTAGATTATTAACTTCTTAATCTGAAGTCTACTCTTTAGGGTATTACTTCGAAGATCTCTTACCCGGGAAATTAGGAATCCAAAAAAAAAATGGCATACAATAGTAGGATACTATTGTATGCCATTTTTCTTCTTTTGAAGGTAGATTCCTTTTTCGACTAATCGAACCACAACAATATTTCCATAACCATTTTGTTCCTCGATCAAAGTGGTTGATAGATATTACGACTTGTCAACATCACTCCTTATCCGTCTTAAGTATTACGACTCGAAGAGTTTTCCTATCCATATACCAAGTAGGAACGAAGATACATTCATTAGACGTGGGTACTATGGAGGACATGCTGATACGTATATTCCATGTGGAGAAAAGTAGGGGTGGGTTTTTTGTACCAAATACCGATACCATACCGTACCATACCGATACCATACCATTTGGTATAGTTACTGTTCGGTATGGTATTATACCGTACCAAAGTATTTGGTATGGTTTTTGGCATGGAGTATGCAATACCATGGTATACCAAAATACCGAGGGTATCTATGCAATTTTGCCAAGGGTGTATATGCAATTTTTCATAACACTAAAGTAAACCTAAAAAACCCTAACCCCACCATTCACTTTTCTTCTCTGCCTTTCACTTTGCTTCTCTCTTCCTCGCCTCCACGCCCGCCTCATCTCCAGCAATTTGACTGTGTTCCCTGACCTCGAAAAGCAGACGGCGAACCAGGAGGCGATTCTCGACGTCCTAGGCTCGTCGGCGACGCCAAGTCGTCCCTATTGCTCTGAGACAGAGGCTGATCTCCACCAGCTCCACGGGTTTTGCCGACCGATCTCCACCCCAGGACCCCAGAAGGCGATTCTCGACGTGGACCTTGGGCTCGTCGGCAACGACTTGAGGCCGATCTCTACCAGCTTTGATGAGTTGAATTTTAAAATTATTGGAAATTTGTAGAATTTGAAATTGTTGGTCCTGTTGGAATTTGTTGCTAGTTTTTTTGGTTTGTTGTTGCTTTGGTTTGGAATTTGTATGTCAAAAACCTGTTGTTTGTAACTGATCTGAGCTCCTCCACTCCCTCTGTTTCGGCTTTTCGGTACATTCTCTGGTTAATTTCGATTGTATTTGTGTTGGAATTGTGTTTGTGTTGGTTAATTGGATTTGATTTGTGTTGGATTTGGTCTTCCTTGCAATTTGCAAGTGTTGTTTCTCTGCTCTTTCCGCCACATTGCCTCTTCGGTTTGTACCAATACCATACCATACCATACAAAAATTTCGGTATACCAAACTTTGGTATACCGAAAGTTTGGTATGGTAATGGTATGAATTTCCTAGATACCATAAGATATGGTTGGTATTTGGTTTCTCATATTTGGTACGGTATACCTACCGAACCCACCCCTAGAGAAAAGTTATACTACTACGATGTGAACTCGTTATATCCTTATATCATGAAAACATTTCATATGCCGGGTGGGCAACCTGTCTGGGATGGTAATTTGATGGGAAGGAAATTGTCTGAGTTGTATGGATTTATTGAAGCTTATATTTACTGTCCCAATACAATTAAAAGACCATTCTTACCCTTTAAGGATAAAAATAATACATTACTTTTCCCAACTGGGGAATTCATAGGTGTGTATTATACAGAAGAATTGCTTTTTGCTGAAAGGTTGGGGTACAACATTATCCCACTAAAGGGCTACTTGTTTGAGAAGAAGGCTTCTCCTTTTGAGGTTCGTAATTACCCTAGTGAGCGGTTCGTAATTACCCTAAGCGTTGACAATGTCATTACATTCTCGATATCCACATTGTACTGATTCCAGTAAATATCTTGCGCTTTGAGCATAACACCACCTAACAGACGAATATCCTGTTTCATGTACTCCAGCAACTCTACACTACGAAGCTTCAGATTTGACACTTTCAATTCTTCATGTTTGATGTCCCCTTTAGGCCCTAATTCTGGACATAATGTCTTGCCCAATGTTGCTAGACTACTAGGGAGTAGATTTAATGAATCTCTTAGCCGGAACACCACTTTCTTTTTCCGATATACAACTAATTCATAAAGGTTATGATTTCTCATAAGAGGTTTGATGGTGTACTTCCTGAACTACAAGAACTTCATCCTATCCCCATGCCTTACTCTGGATTGTATAATCCCCTCTCCTATAGAAAACCGGCCACTGGCAACAGTAATCATTTACTATTTGAAATATAGTTCGGGAGAGGCCTGGCTTTTTTGTTGTTGTTGGGATTCCTAATTTCGGGGGATAGTGAGCGGTTCGTAATTACCCTAAAGAGTAGGATACTATTGTATCCCACCAAAATCTGACTAAGAAGTAAGGCCACGGCTCCAATAGGGCACACGTCCATCAAATAAATAGTCGAAGGCCGTAAACGATCAAATAATGGCCTCGCGCTTGTTACAAGCCGAAGGCGGAGATTCGCAGAGGGAATCTGACCCAGCAAGAATAGGCTCTAAAGAATGAAAAGACGTATGTAAAGTATAAGTACTTCTTTCCTATGGACTTTTTAAACGAAATAGGCGCATATCGGCCCTTCTTTTAGTAGCTAATCTTGAGTGGAAACTGGAAAGTCTCCCACGGTAACAAGCGCTTACCAATGTACTCGCGGATGGATTTTCTCCCTTCTCCACTTACTCCCTTTTTTTTTCGCTGGAATCCCTACTTACACATCTTTTATGGGTACCTTTACCTGTTAATAGATAGATTGTCCCTGGTTCTATCAAAGCAGCTTCTTAAAGCCGATCTGAGAAGAAAAAAGAAATTATAGGAGCTGATCCAACTACGAGTACGACTTAAGTACTCACGGTGTCAAGGGACTGCAGCAATGAGTCTTCCAGGTTCACTAAGGCCCGGATATAATCCTGTACGTAGAAGAAATAGCTGAACCCATAACCTAAAATCTAAGGGATATAGTAAAGTCTTCTCTATTTGGAGATAATCCATATAATTATATGCACTTCATGGGAGATAGACCTAGATCTTGTTTTAACAAAAATAATGATGTGAAGAATGTCACTACTATTAAAAGATTGTTGACTGATTTGGTTAAGTGGATGCAGCAATCTAGGCATGAAAGGATAGTCTTAGCTATAGCTAAAGCGTACGCTGGTTATGATTTTTATCTCCCAGCATTCATAGATTTTCGTGGTAGAATATACCGCTCTGGTAAATTACATTTTCATGAGCGTGATTTATCAAAGAGTTTGATTGTTTTCTCTTCTTCCAGAGAAGATGAAGTACATTCTTACTTTCGAGATGAAAAAAAGAACTTTGAACTCAGAATGGAACTTGCCAGTGCGGCTGCCTTTAAGTATAAGAAATTTAGTACGATTAGTGAAGGTAAAGAGTGGTACATGAATATGTATGAAGAATTTATGAATGATGATGATAGATTAATTGAATTCACACGGAACGCTAGTGATCCATTTCAGTTCTTATCTAAATATCTCTTTAACGATAGAGTGACAGATGAGGAAAGAATTTATGGGTTGGGTAGTGTGCCAGTAACTCAAGATGCATCTGCTAGTGCTTATCAAATTATGAGCTATTTATTACTTAATAAAGATATGGCTCGGCGAACGAATCTTCTTCCTTCTCCTGATAAGAATGAGATTCAAGATTTGGACCTTAGTCTGAGAGAGAAATTTCTAGGGTTCTTGCGGGATAATTTGGATACTGATAAGTATTCGATCGTAGAGTCTAGGTTATCTCGACAGATCAGCTCTTTATGCCATTGATATATGGTAAGACATTAATAGCAATGGCTAATGATATTAGAGAAGAATATGGTTCATTGCTAAGTGGAAAGGATCACTATAACATAGCTAAACTATCCTTAGATTTTTGGATGAGGCTATATCCGGATATAGCGAATTTAATGAAGTTGATTAACCTAATAGGTGGGTTTTGTTCATCCTTGAATACTGCAGTAGAGTATAGTACAGACTTCTTTACTACTTGGCAGGATTATATGCGAACAGAACAGGTAAAAATCACCCTTTTTAATAAGGTATACAAAGACCGGCGTCATTAGGTTACTCTCCGTGTGCCTATACCGATTAGGGATACTCGGAAGAGTAAAGTTGCTACCTGTGTCAACTTTATTCATCAGCGGGATGCCTTTATAGCTATGAATGTGGTAAAAAAAATGATGAATCAGCCGAATTCCAAAATATACACGGTTCATGATAATTTCATAACAACATCTATTTTCGCTAAGCGAATACCTTATCTTTATATAGAAGTGTTTCGTGATATGGGCAATCCTATTAGAATAATCAATGAGTTTATTTTACTCAATATCCTACGTATTGAAATACAATCTTTCAATACTAGGGCGCTTGAGAGAACCATGTCGAAGGAACTCGGCAAAATGACCCTGTAACTTCGGGAGAAGGGGTGCTCTCCTATCTTTTGATAAGGAAAGCGGCACATACCAGGGGGTAGCGACTGTTTATTAAAAACACATGACTCTGCTAAGTGGTAACACGATGTATAGAGTCTGACACCTGCCCGATGCTAGAAGGCACCTACATAAACGTTTAGACTACCACAACTCCAACTGTAACATTTTATATTTACACATATACTACATAAGTAGAGATGCGCTGGTAATACTGTTTTTGTATGGCTCCTCTTGCGCTATAAGTATACTGTTCTTTTTAAGAAAGTCTTTTAAGAAAGTGTTAAGACTCAAATTATGCCGTTTGTTAATCATTATATTTTATTCTTTAGTTCTTTTGTTATGAACCTCCCTATATAATTCTTCTGCCTCTGGTGATAAAAACCTTATAACTTTACCCTCTTTACTCACTGAAAGTGTCCCGCAAAAACAATATATAGGTCCTTGGTTCGGATTGAGTAAGATTGCAGTACTTCTCAAAGATAGTATTGAACAGAGCGTCTGTAATTCGTTTAGAATTCTTTCATGAATCTTTGGCTCAATTAACTGTTCATTATTGATATGTAAAATTACTTCAAGAAAATACCTATAATAAACTATTTCTGGGAATATAGATTTAAACTCAAAATCGAACTCTTTTAAGTGATAAGCTAGTAGTACCTCGCTGAGTGAGATGGTTGATGACAATGGTATACCCGCACCTGTAATATCTCTAAATTTTTACCTTCAGCATCCAGAATTGGAATATTGAGGTAATGTCTGAGTAAGATCAGAATATTATAATGGGTTGGTCTTCAGTACATTTTTTTAAAAAAAGGTATCGATACATTTTCTCTCCAAATTCTAATTATTTATAACCGTGGATTTAATCTAATATTAGTCGCCCCAAATTAAATCTTCACCATTGAATTTTAGTTCAACATGTCCCTAATTGTCCATAAACCCCTATTTGATTCATAGTCACTAGTTCATCTCGATCACAAAAACCTTCGATTCAATTGAAATCTCAATTCATCTTTATTTATAGAATTAAGTGGTTTCTGTCGTGTGGTGGTTGAATTGTCTTCTTCAAATTGGCAAGTGCTGCAACTCTTGTACTCGGCTAGTTTTGTAGGTTTAGGGTTTAGGTTGGCCACTCATCGTCATTGGCAAGGGGGTTCAATTTCTTGTAGGTTGCGCGGTCCTCTTCATCATGATCGGCGTGTCATAGAAAGACTTCGAATGTCGACCTACCTAAATTTCGGATGGACTTCCAAACAAAAGTAGAGTAGTCGCAAATCCAAATCAATTATCTGCATTAAAACATCTACATGTCTCTCGAGCCGATCGCTTATCGGCCTGTCATCTCGGCTCCGACTTACATCGCATAAGCACAAAACAACGCTTGTAAGAGCGTACTCACCACCTTCTGCTCAATCATCATCACCATTAACACCATAATTGCCTGAATCGGTATAGAACAAGACAACCTCCGAGGTCGAATTTCGAACCTCCTCGAAAATAGATGGACTTGCGAACAAAAGTAGAGTGGTTGTAGAAGTAAGGTACCAGACTCGTACAAGTAAAAAGTATCTAGAGTTTTCACAGTCGGAATTTCGCAAGAGTTTTCGCAATGTCGAACCTCCTGTCTCGTATCAGTAATGGTATCCTTGAAACGTTTTGCTACAATGTGTTATTTGTATGATATAACTTTAAAGGTTTGTTATATATAGAATAATATTGTAATGTTGGTATGTTGTGTTATTGTTTTATACTAATTCTGTTTTTTTAGGAATGAATGAATTGGATGGTGAAGATAGACTATACTGTACACTAGTAACTAGTGTGATCCTTGTAAGTTCTTGTTATATTTAGTTCTTTAATGTTATCATGATCAACTGTTGGTATAGTTATCTCTTGCATGTTATAACGAATTAGTTTGCTCATATCAGGAGCAATAGTGTCAAAAGAGGCCTGTCCATTGCGTCTTTTCCTTAACTGACGTTGTTGTGTTCTGTTGTGTTGTGATTTGATTTGGTTTTGGTTTCAGATTGTGTCTCGTAACTTTACTTTGATATTGAATGTGATGTTGTTGTTGCATTGTAAAAACAGGTGGGGCACTAGTTGCATGCAATGACGTGAAGTTACGAAAGAGATATTGACGATAAAACTGCCAATGAGGGGAGAAAAGTTGGGAGAGCTGCTTTTCCAAATTTTTTGTAAGTTATTTGTTCAATGTGGTTTAGAAACGTCCTTCATACTAGATCAAGTGATCTTCTACTTTGTTGTGTTTCAGCAAAGTAAGATGTTCTGATTTCAAAAAAAAAGGGCAAAGGCATAAGGTGGACTTGGAGGTTTGGCAACTTCTCTAATGTTATGTTTAGGGTTTCCTCTAATCACACATATTCTATAAGTAGATTTTGGTTTGGTTGTTCCTGCTGGATTTGGGTTTTGGTGCAGAGTGTTCTTTCGATTCATTTGGTTTTGGGGGGTTTCTCTATAAGTTTCTTGATGTACATATTTGCTGGTAACAAGTTTTTGCAATAAGGAGCATGTTTAAGAGATATTGTAAAAGTGCACCTTGGCAGTGGAATTGAGTGCCTTGGCAGTGTAAATCTAGGATGACTCCATATTTTGTTTAATTCTCCTACTACATGTTGTAATAAAGTACCTTGACATTGTAAATCCTCTTTATACCCTATACGAGCCTCGCTGTGTAAATTCTAACCTACATATTGTAATTGAGGTCATGCATATTATAATGAGGAGCATGTTTAAGAGATATTGTAAACGTGCACCTTGGCAGTGGAATTGAGTGCCTTGACTTTGTAAATCCTCTTTACACCCTCTACAAACCTCATTGTGTAAATTTTATCCTACATATTGTAAATGGGGTCTTTCCTATTGTAATAAGGAGCATGCTTATGAGATATTGTAAACGTGCACCTTGGCAGTTGAATTGAGTGCCTTTGCAGTGTAAATTGTATTCGTACCCTCTGCGGACCTCGCTGTGTAAAACCTATCCATCATACCGTAATTAAGATCCTTCATATTATAATGAGGAGTATGTTTAAGAGATATTGTAAAAGTGCACCTTGGCAGTGGAATTGAGTGCCTTAACTTTGTAAATCCTCTTTATACCCTCTACGGACCTCACTGTGTAAAACATATCCTACATATTGTAAACGGGTTCCTTCCTATTGTAATAAGGAACATATTTAAGAGATATTGTAAAAGTGCACATTGGCAGTGGAATTGAGTGCCTTGGCAGTGTAAATCTAGGATGACTCTATATTTTGTTTAATCCTCCTCCCACATATTGTAATAGACTACATTGGCATTGTAAATCCTCTTTACACCATGTACGAACCTCACTGTGTAAAACCCTACATATTGTAATTGAGGTTCTTCCTATTGTAATAAAGAGCATATTTAAGAGATATTGTAAAAGTGTACCTTGGATGTGGAATTGAGTGCCCTGACAGTGTAAATCTTCTTTATACCCTCTACGGGCCTCATTGTGTAAAACATATCCTACATATTGTAAATTGGGTCCTTCCTATTGTTATAAGGACCATACTTAAGAGCTATTGCAAACGTGCACCTCGGCAGTGGAATTGAGTGTCTTTGCAATGTAAATCCTCTTTATACCCTCTATGAACCTCACTGTGTAAAACCTAACCTTCATATTGTAATTGTGGTCCTTCATACTGTAATAAGAAGCATGCTTAAGAGATGTTGTAAAAGAGTACCTTGGCAGTGCAATTGATTACCTTGGCTTTATTAATCTATGATAACTCCATATTTTGTTTAATTCGCCTACCACATGTTGTAATAAACTACCTTAGCATTGTAAATCCTCTTTATAACCCATACGAACCTCTCTGTGTAAATCCTAATTTACATATTTGTAATTGCGGTGGTGAATTTGTTCATTGATGTAGATGTTGCGAGTTCTTCAAGCCAATGTTTGCTTGCTAGAGGTCAACTTTGTTGCATTGGTGCCACAACCCGTGAAGACTAAAGAAAATATGTGTAGAAGGATGCCGAATTTGAGAGGAGGTTTGAACAGGTTTACGTACATGGACTAGTGCTTGCAGACACAATTAGTATCCTTCGAGGGTTAAAAGAGAAATAAGAAGGCCACCATGGTGTTCGAATTCAAGATAGGGCTCTTGTTGTTGATGTGGAACTGTCGATTGGGGTTTTTAGTCATGTTGTCGTCCATTGGAGTTTGTAGTGTACCCTAAACCCAATAGCAAGTTCGCTAGGTTTTTTTATTAGTCAAATCAGGGTGAAGTTCCCTTGGGTTTTATAGGATAAGATTCCTAATTTGAATAGGATTATAAACCTAGTGACTCAAACCTCACGAGTGTTGGAGAGGTAATGGTTGTAAAGAGGCAGCGAACGTATCTGCTTGTGAAGAGGCTCCATATTCTCCATCATAGAGTTTTTTATATTGTTGTAATATTCCAGTTTGCGTTATCCGTAGTTTACATATGTTATACCAAAATTCTTGTGTTATGTTAAGTTTTTATTAGTTATAATACATACCAATTCTCAGTTACTGATTGTTGTATCTTTTAACAACGAGTGTATACTACATATCATAATCGATCATAGCAAATAGGCCAACGACGAAGACCATTTATTGAAATAGTTATATAGCAATTGCATTTATGATATGGTCAAGTGTTAGAGCTACAATGATTGATTACCAAAAAAATGGAATAAAAGACAGTCTAGCTTCATTTGTTGTCTCAAACTTCAAAACAGCTTGCGCTTCACATTCCTACTGGCGACATCGTGTGCATCTGTTTGATCAAATATTAAACGGTTTTATCACTTGTACGTGGACATGGTATAGAGCTTTATCCTGATCGGGCCTGCTTCTCCCGCAACTTCATTTGAACCCTCTCCTTGGTTTTCCATATCTGTGAACATGAACAGGGTATAGAGCCAAATCAATAACCCGACTACAAAACAAAAATAGGTATCATGCATGCAAAAATTAAAGGCGGAAGGTAAATGCATAGCTTCGTTATCCATTGTTAGCAAATATCCGTCAGACAAATTCAAAGACCAATCAACATCACAACTTTATGGATCCCTTCACAAATTAACAATCACCTATTATCCACCAAACACGGAAATTTGAAAACCATGCCAATCAATCCCAAACAAACCTATAAATTCAAGAAACCACTAAAGCTTCATTTATAACCCAAATCAATTGCATATATCGCAGTTCAAATCAAACCCTACAATTAACCCCAAAATTCATACCGAAATCAAAACCCCAATGTCCCAAAAACCAAATTCGGCATTTCTACAATCATGCAATACCATGTTTCTAAAATTACCCAAAACCCCAAATCAATTGACATTGATGCCCTTCAAAACATCGCCTAAATTAACCCCAAATTTGAATCTGACAACACGGCTGAATGTCCCAAACACCAAAATTTCCCGTTTTGACAACCATGCACGACCATACCCGGATAATATTCGCCAATCAAACTACAAATTCGGCTACTACTATCAAACCATACTTAGGTAAACTTCGGAGGTTGAAGCCGCCATATATGTCTTCAAGTATCGAACTGTCGAAGAACGAACTTAGTGGTGTGGTCGATCTCGAGTAGAGCACAATGGACATCGTCGTCTGGTCGATGTCGAGATGGACTTTACTTTCAGAATTGTTTTCAAAACGGTTGAACGATGAAGAGGATGATGGTGAGAGCTCTTGTGTAGGATATTTTATGATTGGCTATCCTTGTCACAAAAACATTGTAAAGAATGTAACAAGCTCAATTAGTCTTTAGGTTTTATTTCTAGATTTTAGGAAATTTGAAGAAGCTTGGAAGTTGTGAAGATAGATGATGATTGAAGATGCATTCACATTTAGGGTTCATTTGCATTAATATTTTGTGTCAAAAACTGGTCCTTATGTTTTCTTGTCAAAAACGTTTTCAAAACACTTTAAGGTTTTTCACTTGTTCCTACAAGAATAAGGAATTCAGTTTTTCTGTGACTAGTCATCTTCTTCCTGCACGTGAAGTTGATTGCTTTATCTGACAGTTGATTAAACAGCCCACTCTATTAACCGCTGGTCAGTCAACTGCACCCCACTCACTCGGATCTGCCTAGGTTAATTTAAAAAGAGAGTTTAAGGTTTAATCCTAGCCGTCCATCTCTTATCTCTTTGTGTCTATATAAACACAATTTCATCTTCAATAACGGCTAGGGTTTTCAAGCTAAAGATTTCATAAATTTTCTGAAAAACTCTCTTTGACTAGCTGCATTTTTCCTCTCCGGTTCTTGCTTGCCTTCTTGAGTGCCTAGTTCACTTACATAGAAGCTTTATAAGAAAATGAGGATAGCTAGTATTTGAATCTTGTTTTCAAAGTTGTTTTCAATAGAAATCACATTAAGCAAATTTTGAAAGAAGGTTCATCTTTCCTAGTTCGGCTTGTTTTAAAGTTTCTATACTTTGAGTCGAGTTAGGAGTGTGCAACACTTGTCCCCCATGTTCATACATGTTTGTAGACGGTGTTGAGTATTAGAGGTCTCTGACCTTAGTAGGTTTCCTACCCAGTTTATAGCTACAAGCATCAAACACAGCCACGGTTTATTTCCTGCAAGTTTACAACTTTCTGGAAATAAGTCTGTGACTGGTCACAAATCATCACAGCATACATTTTCGGTGCCACGTTAGAGGAATACTTGTGTATGTCCTTGTAGCGTGTTGACCAAGCAAGGATCCACTGGAAGTGAAGTGATTGAGAAGAAGCCGCACGAGGGACTGCTGCATCTAAGTTAGGTAACTAGATATTGAGCTTGGTCTGAACCTTGTATTGGGCATCTTTTGCCATTTCATAGTGGAAGGCCGGTCTTCTGATAGACCCCCGGTTTTTTATCCCTTTGTGGATTTTTCCGGGTACCAAAACTCTGTGTCCATCTCTATGTACTGTTAAACATTCGGCTAAACTAAAATTGGATTTAATTTTGCACAAGTTCACTTAACATGCAAACTGAATAATTCTGCCTGACTGGTCATCTTAACTGCTGCATTAGAAACGCTGATTTGATATAGTTGTAGTTGTGGACAGCTCACGAATATCAAACTCACTGATTTCGTTGAGGACCTAAGTTGGCATTGCATATGAGTGTTGTTGATCAAAGCACAAGCATCCACAAGTAATATCCATCAAGTACTTAATCTGTTAAAGTTCATCACACTGTGACTGGTCATCTGTGTGATCTGTTTGTCTTGTTTGTTAAACAAAAGGGAATTAATTTTAAAATACCCCCTTCATTGCCAACCTGCATCTTGGTTTCAATTATAAGTTTTTTTTGGTAAATATGAGCCTTTTCAATTACCATTGCAGTGGAGATAGGTGCATTAAAGAGAGAATCCTAGTGTGATACGGATTGCTCGAGAATCCCGCCGGTCAATCTTTCTAAATAATAGTTTTTATTTTTTGTAGGACTCTTACCATTTTCATATTATTATACACAATGTCGGCAGTTGTAGCATCATTTTTAATGTTACAACGTCTAAGTTTGTACTATAATTAAAACATGCACATATAACACTGACTGGTTATAATATGTGGCTCACTTTTTAAGCATGGTCTTACTTTTTCAAAGGCTGATAGTTTGCATTAACCACAATTACTGATACGAAGTGGTGTTTGACTCGCATGTACAATTGTTTCGGTTGAGAATTGTAGATAGTAGTGCTTACATGACTCAAACTTGAAAGCTACCACTCTAACTTGACAACAACTCACAATGCAATCATGCTATACGCAAATTAAATACGTACTGCAAAACTCCATACACATTGTATTGACTTCATAAAGAGTACGTCTCACACAAAGAACAATAAAGCTATCAAAGTTTTTACTTACATTACTGCATTGTTAATTGATTACCTTCTAATAGTATTTCTCATAAGTTGGTAATGTTGGCCATCTTTACAACTTACGTACTGGGAAGAAGTAGTGATATACATGTTATTGTTCTACAATATGACCAAGTAGATTTCCAGGATACAAGCTATTATTACTTGTATTAAATAAATTTCTACGGTATAGTATAGTATAATACTGCTTAGGGTTTAGGGTTTAGGGTATCGTTATAGCAAAACGTTGGTATTGTTGTAGCCTTAACAAATATGTTAGAATATTATAATGGTGTAGCATCATAGCAAATTTTCTGTTATCTTAGAAAGCAAAATGCTATAAAATTAAAAAATACATTATAATATTATGTCAGGTGTTGTAGTTTTAGAATTGTATAGCATTTTTCTTACATGTACAGCAGCAACACAACCAATTCAATCGGCTGATCCATTTCAAATCTTATGTCACTTTGCAAATTGATAATTGTTGCCTATAGTAACATCGTTATTATTAGTTAATTACTAGGTGGGTAGGAGATACTGTAATACTAGGTTGAAGAACACTATTTTTCTCCAACTCTTCTGATCACTTTTCGTGCACACAGGCCGAGAACATCCAAAATGGCTTGGCCTCTTGGGCTCTACAGAAGTATTCTCATGATACTGGGCTTCAATAACTCATCACGGTATAAATACAATATACAATTGCTTGGGTTTCCTATAATCCAATTTGAATAAGTCAAGTAACCTTACCACAACATGTTGGCTACAGAAACAAAGAAAAAAAGAAAAATCAAAACGTGCGCACATGCTAACTACGATAACAATGCAATTTCACTCACTAACATCCTCCTCAAAACAACCTATTGAGCTGTACATATATTGAGATGGATGGTTCACCCCGACTTCCTCATCGCCTACAATGATTTCTTTGTTACGACAATTGCGTAAATCATGCCCAGTTTGTTTGCAATATGAGCAACGCCTGGTTCCTTTAGTAGCACGTTTTTCATTTTCGGCCTTCCTTTTGATCGCATTAGTTTTAGCAATTCAGTTGGGCTTATACCAATCATCATTTTCTCTAGACAACCAGGAAATCTCCTCTGCATTTGACATACTTTCAAGGTTAAAATGTAATCCATACTCAAAACACACTGTCACAGTAAACAATACAGAATAACTCAAACAGGTACTATACAAGACTTTTTCAATGCCATAACATAACTTTGAAACTCTAGAATACAAAGGTACTGAAACAAACTCCGCATAAACAGTGAATTGTTAGTAGCGAACCCAGTAGCAAAACCACATTATAACACCATATGGTTTGGTATAACACAGTATATAAAGAAACAATAATCTTTAACTGTTATAACAAACTATTTCAATTGTAGCAGACCAACAAACCCCTACAGTAATGATGTATCGTTAGTAGCGAAACATAACCTTGATTTTCCTCTTCGTAAGTAGAGAAATCAGTGGCTTGTATATATGAGTCATCATCATCTTCTGCAAAATCATATGTTAAATGACTATCATCATTATCTTCTCCGAAGTCCTCCGCATCATTGAGGTTTTCTCCCCAATGCGCTTCATAGTTGTTCTCTAAAGTCTGATCATTAGTACTCTGTGCAGAATTAGACAATCAACAATGCCCATCATCGACGGGGCTTTTCCCTTGATTGAATGCGACGTAGTCTCTGGAATCTGAGAGGTCGTCAGACAAGAAAGACTCCCCACTCTCAAACATGATGAAATACAAACCCTAATAAACATTTAGGTAAAATTCAATTGATGCGACATAGTAAGAATACATGGAGCAGCTATGATAGCAAGATAAGCAAGCGAAAAACACCAGAAGCAAGCGAAATTCTCACTATGTTTCGAAACACACCACCGCGTGAATTAGCAAATGGGGAACGCAACTTCGATCGATAATGTTTTCTGAGAAGCAAGGGTTCGATCATTTCCATTTTGTGAGATAGGATATTTGGTGAGCTACGGCAAACACCACAAAAGACGTCAACCAGCACAAAAGTCGGCAATCACCACAAACCCTAAAAGATGGCAACTACCATAGACATGTATAAAAATAATATCTTCAAATCTAACGGTCAAAATAAATAACTAACTTAATCAATGGTATGATTAATTCAAATTTAATGAATGGTTAAGATATATTAAGAGTTAATCTATAGTCTAAAATATTCGGCATGTTTAATAAAAATAAAATGTATCGGTGTAATTTTTTTGGAAAATGTATTGAAGAACTTTCCTATTATAATCCACTTTATCAGACAGCTTAGCCAATATAACTTCAGGATTGATATCTTACAAGCTACTAGTAAGATCAAATATTAAAAGATATTTTGTATTATCTAACGAAGATACAGCATCCATATATTCTTTAAAGGAAAATTCTTCAGTGCATTTTCTAAATTAAATTCACCGATACATTTTATTTAAATTAAACATGTTAAATATTTTAGACCATGGATTTACACCTAATATATCTTAACCATTCATTAAGTTTGAATTAATTAGACCATTGATCAAGTTAGTGATGTATTTTCACCGTTGGATTTGAACATATTTTTGTGTACATGTATAGTGGTTGCCGTGTTTTAAGGTTGAGGGTTGTTGGCCGTCTTTTGTGGTTGCCGTATCACAGAAGAAAACTTCTATCTCACAAAACGGTAATGATGGAACCTTTGATTCTCGTAAAAATATGATGATCGAAGTCGTGTTCCCCATCTTCTTGTTCACGCAAGGGTTTATAGTGGTTGCCGTGTTTTAAGGGTGAGGGTTGTTGGCCGTCTTTTGTGGTTGCCGTATCACAGAAGAAAACCTCTATCTCACAAAACGGTAATGATGGAACCTTTGATTCTCATAAAAAGTTGATGATCGAAGCCGTGTTCCCCATCTTCTTGTTCGCGCAGGGGTTTGTAGTTCATCATGTCCGACAGTGGGGAACCGTTCTTGTCTGACGACATCTCATATTCCAGAGACTATGTCGAATACAATCAAGGGAAGAGCCCTGTGGAGGATGGGCATTTTTGGTTATCTAATTCCGCACAAAGTTCTAATGATCAGACTTTAGAGGACAACTATGAAGGGGATTGGGGAGAGAACCTTAATGATGCGGAGGACTTAGCAGAAGATAATGGTGACATTCATTCAGGCCACGATTTCACAAAAGATGATGATGATGATTCATATATTCAAGCTACTGGTTTTTCTACTTACGAAGAGGGAAATCAAGGTTAGATTTCGCTACCAACAATACATCATTACAGTTGAGTTTGTACAATTAAAATCGTTACTATATCACTGAAAAAGGTATTATATTTTAATATTTTTCCTTATATCAAACTTATTAGTGTTATAATGTGGTTTTGCAATAGGATTCAGTACGACACTTGCACTGTTATTGTGGATTTAGTTCCTATACCACTGTATTATACAATTTTAAAGTGTTGTAACATTAAATCATTGTTTTATTTGATGTTTGTAAGTTATATTTTACTAAAAGTGTTATAATAAGTTTTGAATACCGACAACATTCTAACCTTGAAGATTTTCAAATGCAGAGGAGATTTCCGGGTTGTCTGGAGAAAATGATGATTGGTATGAGCCAAACAAAATTGCTAAGATGCAATTTAAAACAGTGGATGAAGCATATGCATTCTACAAGAAATATGCTAGATTTGTTGGTTTCACTGTTAGGAAGGATGCTCGGAAAATAGAGGATGGCATTGTGATAATGAGGCAATGGGTTTGTGGGAAGCAAGGTGAAAGATCACGAAAGCGACGAAGATGGGAGGATAGGGAATGTCGGGAAAGGGCACTAACAAGAGAAAATTGTGGTGCTTCATTTCGTGTGAGGATGTGTAGGAAAACCAGGGTGTATATTGTCTCATCATTTTACCATGTGCATTCTCACGAATTGGCAAAGGCTCACGAAGCACGTTTTCTTCGGTCGAGCCGAATCATGAAATATTGGGATTATAATCAGGCATTGGCAATGCGAAGGGTTGGGATTAGACCAACTCAAATAATGGAGTATTTGGTTGACTGTTGGGGAGGTTACGAGCATATGGATATTACAAGGAAAGATTTTACAATAAATTGGCTGTCGAACAACGGAAAACGGTTGCTTGTGGTGATGCGGAGTGCACTATTGCCTATTTAACTGGTAAGAACGAAACAGATCCAAATTTTTTTTTGAGTACACAGTAGACATTGAAGGAAGATTGGAACATCTATTTTGGAGGGATTCCCAGTGCTTGGTGGACTATAAATGCTTTGGGGATGTTATAGCATTTGATAGCACATATAGTACAAATTGGGATGGCAAGCCCATGGTTATGATATTAGGTGTAAATCACCACTTCGCCAGCATAGTATTTGGGTTCGCACTACTTGCTAATGAGACAGCAGATACGTACGAGTGGGTTCTAAATGTTTTTTTGTATTCGATGGGTCATGTAGAACTTATATCAGTTGACACACCCCGCCCCAGAAAGTGGGGCCTGGGAGGTGCGGCCGTCATCCCCAAAGAGTGACGAAGCCTTTAAGCTCAAAAGAAACAGCAAAAGATAAAACGACTGGACGTAACTCGACAACTCAACCGTAAATATAATATCAGAGCTTCTATACAGCGGAAGTGAAGAGTTTACACAAGTCTGAATTACACAAAAGACAAAGAGAGTCCTACTCTTTGTAACACAAAATAGAGCTACACTGGACTTTGCCGCTTGTCTCGGTGGTGCACAACAGTATCCGAACCTGTGGGGGCGTAAAAACAAGGGAGAGTGGACAGGGAAAATAAAGATCAATGTAAAACATTTACAAAACATTATAATAACCCCCGTAGTTTGAAAACAAGTAGTAAAATCCTTTACTATAATGAGTATGCAGCAGTAGTACAGTAAGGTATCACAATAAGCATACCTGTGCATTTTCACAATATAAACCTACGGCCGTGATCTAATCCGACCTGGGGAATTTAACCACCAGTGACGGTGTGTAGGACAAGGGGAATTTAACCACCATGCCCGGATGTCAGGACAAGGGGAATTTAACCACCAATGCCCAGACATCGTATGCTTAGAACCCACTGGGAATTTAACCCACTGGATTCTCAGGTGTGCCATCATCTGTACTAATCATAAATCACAATATGCATATCATCCAACAACCAATCATTTATCAACATATATATATATATATATATATATATATATATATATATATATATATATATATATATATATATAAAAATATGATATAGCATGCTCAAATGAATTTAAAACCGAAACCCGTCCACTCACAGTGACACCGAGCGGTCATCGTCATCCTCCTCATCTGTCTGAGCGATTTGGTTACGCTGCCTCCACGAAATATAATCACCTAAAGGTTCCATCAAATAACGGTTAACCAATAGAAGTGAACGATAACCGTAAAACCTTAAATCTCCTTGTTTTACTCAATTAGGGTTTAACCGTATCTTGGATGGCAAAACGGAGTTCGCCATCGGATTCGGAACGTCGAAAACCCTAGAAATGGTCGTAGGTCAAACTTGGTCAACGCCGGTCAACGGCAAGATGACGTCAGCACTTCCGTGCTGACGTGCTGCTGAGTCAGCAGTGAGGTGGCGTACACGTGGAGCTGAGGTGGCGTCCACGTGGAGCCGATGTGTCATCCATGTGGCACCGACGTGGCGCTGACTTGGCATCCACGTCATCACCGGAGGAGACGTCACCGCCGTCGCACCGATGCCGCGCAGCCGTGACCTCGCCGGTTTCTGCAAATTTTCCGGCCGAAACCCCCACAGCTCAATCTCCTTCAATTCTCAACCGATTTCAACATGTAATATATGGAAATTCATCTACAAATCACCAGGAACCCAAAAATCATACTTACACCACTCACCGAGGTCGGGTTTGGCCGGAATTAGGAACGGAAAGTGGTGATTTCCGTTAACTCTCATTGGCGGCCAACCACGGCGTCTTTTGAGCTGGAAATTCATGGGCACAACCTCAAAGATGCAGGGAATTGATTGGTGGCATCGACGTCCTCAATTGGTGGTCGGAGCATCGAAATCGGCGGCGAGCTATTCACGGTGCCGGGGCTGGTTTTGGCGTCGCCGATCGAGTCTCGCGATGCTTCCAGCGCCTCCACTAGGTGTTTCCTGCTCGCGGAGTTGTGGGGAGCACGATTCCGGGCTCAATTTCTCTGATGGATGCTTGCCGGAAGGTCAACGCCGATGGGGTGCCTTCGGCAGTCTATGCGGTTCGGGTTCAAGCGGGTTTTCTGTTTTTGATACTGTACACACGTGTGTTTTGGGTTTTCAACAAAATTACCCCAAAACAACTCTTCTAAAATTGATCAGAAATTCCCTTAACCAATCACAAGCCAACACGTGGCAAGACTCCACTACTACTCTTCGTTTTTCGTCCGTAACATCTTCGTTGCAACTCGAAATCTGATTCCGTCTTCGCGGACGCACTCGTATCGTTGAGCACTTCGCATGAAGTCCATTATTGAATACGAAATTCCTTACAAATGAAAAGTCAACCGTTTGACCATCAGGGGCATTTTGGTCATTTCACAAAACTTTGGAAAATTTCCGGAACGAGTCGTATCAACCTTCCCCCCTTACAAAAATTTCGTCCTCGGAATTTAAAGACAAACCCGCTGAGGAAGTACCTATCTAAAACAGGTGCGGGTACTCCTTCCGCACGCGTTCCTCCATCTCCCACCTAGTTTCCTCATCGCCATGGGTGTTGCACAAGACCTCCCCCATCGGGAACGTTTGGTCGCGCAGACCTAGATCCTTCCTACCTACCAAGTATATCGGGCCTGTTAAAGGAAAGAAAACAAGTCAATGATCCTTGTTGGAGTGATTGTAGGAAAGGTCAATGATCTTAATAGAGCATTTATAGGCCATGGCTGTAAATGCAATATATTCTGTGTAAATGCGATATATTCTGTTTACCTAGAATAGATCCCTTAGTTTGTATATAAACTCAGCCCGTTGTATCATTGTATCATCAAGTAATATACATACTTTCACAATTCAATTTGGTATCAAGAGCACTAATCCTGGTGCTTCAATACCTTCCGCTACAAACACAAACATCATACCATGGCTACCAGCAAACCTACAGAAGCCAGCAAACCTACAGAAGCGGTTCTAGATATCTCTGAGCCGCTCACCCTACATCACTCTGATCACCCAGGACTTGTCTTGGTTAACACACCTCTTGATGGACACAACTACGGACAATGGAGTCATGCTATGCGCATTGCTCTCAGTGCCAAGAACAAAATAGGACTCATTGACGGGTCCATTAAAGCACCTGTAATCACCGATGCAACACATCCCATGTGGCAGCGTTGCAACGACATGGTACTATCCTGGATTTCCAATGCAGTTCGCCCAGAAATATCAAGCAGTGTTCTTTACTCCCAAACAGCTGCTGCAGTTTGGAATGATCTACATGACCGATTCTCCCAAGGGAATGACTCCCGAATCTACCAAATTCGACAAGAAATTGTTGAATGCAGACAGGAACAACAACCAATCTCCACATACTATACCAAGATGAAGGCTCTTTGGGATGAATTAAATTCATACAATGAGCATCTCACCTGCACTTGCGAAGGACGAACCAAATTGGCAGAAAGAGAAGAGAAGGAGAGAGTTATGCAATTCCTGATGGGATTAAATGATTCCTACTCCACAGTTCGAGGGACAATTTTGATGATGAACCCACTCCCAGATACCCGCAAGGCTCATGGTCTAGTCCTCCAGCACGAAAAGGCAAATGGAAGTTGCGGCTCGACGAGAAAACCCATCAAATTCCCATGCGATGCAGATCAGCCGCCCTCAGCAGAATGGAAATTTCCATTCGGTGCAGAACAGCCGCCCTCAACAGCCTCAGACTTCTTTCAAATCTCGCAGATCTCTCAAGTGCACATATTGCGATGGAGATGGGCATTCGGTGGAGAGCTGCTTTTACATCATTGGCTTTCCAGAAGGGCATAAATGGCATGGGAAGAATGTGAAACCAAAAAATAGGAGAGCAACTGCACACAATGTTGAGACTAAGCCACCTACAGAAACAGCCAAGTCTGCAACCAATGAAGGCCCAACATTCACAACTGAGGAATACAATGAACTATTATCTCTGCTCCGCAACAAAAATGGTAAACCTCATTCGTTTGCAAATGTGACAGGTATTGTTAAACCTTCTTGCAATATAGCACCACGTGGTTCACACTCAACTTGATATTGGATAATAGATAGTGGGGCCACTGACCACATATCTTGCTCATCACCAACTCACAATAAAATCAGTGCACAAGATGAATTTGTTGGTTTACCCAATGGAGAGAAGGCAGATATCAAAGACATAGGGTCTATTAAATTGTCACCAGAATTATCTCTTGATGGAGTTCTCCATGTTCCAAAATTTAATGTAAACTTGTTGTCTGTCAGCAAATTGACTCAAGCTCTAAACTGTATGGTGACATTTTTTTCAAATTTTTGTACCGTGCAGGACGTGGCTATGAAGAGGATGATTGGCCTGGGCAAGCATTTTGATGGGCTCTATTATCTCACATCGAGCCAAAACCCACATCTCACCCATCATGTCAACCGCACTTCAACTCTCTGGCACCAACGTCTTGGCCACCCTTCACCTGCACCTCTTCATTCACTAGCTAAAATTGTTCCAGAAATAATATTTGATTCCAAACACTCTTGTGAAATTTGTCCTTTGGCAAAACAAACCCGCTTGTCCTTTACTTCTAGTACTATTAAATCAAATGCACCTTTTGATCTCATTCACTGTGATGTTTGGGGACCTCACAAAATTCAAACACATTCAGGTGCACGATATTTTCTTACTATTGTCGATGATTTCACTAGATTTACATGGGTGCATCTTATGGCTTTTAAATCTGATACCCAATCTATATTGAAATCCTTTTTTTCTTGGGTCAAAACACAATTTCATTGCAATATTAAAGTTCTTCGTGCTGACAATGGAGGTGAGTTCATTGCATTACGCTCTTTTTTTGAGACCCAAGGAACAATTTTCCAACACTCTTGTGCTTACACCCCTCAACAAAATGGGGTGGTTGAGCGCAAACATCGACATCTCTTAAATGTTGCTCGTGCACTTCGATTTCAAAGCAATTTACCTCTAAAATTTTGGGGGGAAAGTGTCCAAACAGCTTGTTATCTTATCAATCGCCTACCGACACCCTTACTCTCTCATCGTACACCATATCGTCTCTTACATGGAACATCTCCCACCTATTCTCATCTTAAAGTTTTTGGGTGCTTGTGTTATGCCACTAACCTTCTTCCCACACACAAATTTGATGCACGTGCCCGTCGTTGTATCTTTCTTGGGTATCCCCTTGCCCAAAAAGGTTATCGTGTCTATGATCTTGAAGCCCATAAATTTTACACATCTCGTGATGTTATCTTTCATGAAAATGTCTTTCCTTTCTCCACTAATCCACATGAAGATCAACTTGATTCCCCTGTGTTACCATTCCCACAAGATACAAACACCACCAACACACCAAGTGCGGCACCTTTTTTACTTACCAATCCAAGCCCACATCAGACAAGTCCACCTCAGCCAGGCCCAGATCAATCCATCCCAGAACCATCTTGTTTAACTTTACCTTTGTCATCTTCTCCTGTCACTATCTCTTCCACACCAGAACACTCAAACTCCTCTACTCTCCTTCCTGTCGCCACACCACCTCAAGCCACCGTACCCAACCCTTCTAGCCCCACCACACCACCATCACCACCACCACCACCACCACCGCTGCGGCGATCCACGAGACCCACCCGCCCCCCATCTCGCTTTGGGGATTTTATAGCTCATCATGCAGTTTTGCTCACGCCAGTTACCACCTCTTCTTCCACGTTCGGCACCCGCTACCCATTACACCGGTATGTCAATTACTCCAACTTATCCCCTGCTCATCAGATCTTTGTGCACAATATTTCTCGATTGATTGAACCGACATTGTATGAGCAAGCCCGTCATCATCCTCAATGGGTTGCTGCTATGAACCAAGAAGTTCAAGCTCTTGAAGACAATCATACTTGGAGTCTGGTCCCTTTGCCTTCTGGTCACAAGCCCATTGGCTGCAAGTGGATTTTCAAGATTAAATACCACTCTGACGGTACCATCGAGAGATACAAAGCACGGCTCGTCGCTAAAGGCTTCAACCAACGTGAAGGTATCGATTACAAAGAGACCTTTGCCCCTGTTGCCAAATTAATCACTGTTCGTTGCTTATTGGCTGTTGCTGCTATCCGCAATTGGCCCTTACATCAAATGGATGTGCAGAACGCCTTTCTTCATGGTGACCTCCATGAAGAGGTTTATATGGTGCCGCCTCCAGGTTATCATCGACAGGGGGAGCAGCTTGTATGTCGACTTCATAAATCCCTGTACGGCTTGAAGCAAGCTCCTCGCAGTTGGTTTCAGAAGTTCTCCTCTGCCATTCGAGATATTGGGTTCCAACAATCATGGGCTGATTACTCTCTGTTCACACATGTTAATGGAAATTCTATTACTGTTGTCTTGCTTTATGTTGATGACATGGTTATTACAGGAAATGATGAGGGAGCAATCAATAATCTCAAGCAATTCTTGAGTAGCCGTTTTCGGATTAAAGACTTAGGACCTCTGAAATATTTCCTTGGTGTTGAGGTCGCACGTTCAAGGGCAGGCATAACTATTTGTCAGCGTAAATATACACTGGACATATTGGAGGAAGCTGGTTTACTTGGAGCCAAGCCAGCAAAAGTTCCCATGGAGCCCGATCAAGTGCTATTGCCCACAGGCACTGACCCACTTAAGGATCCTACCAAGTATCGACGATTAGTTGGCAAATTGATCTACTTAACAATTACAAGACCAGAGATTACATATGCTGTCAACACTTTGAGTCAATTTATGCAAGAGCCAAAGCGACATCATCTCCAAGCTGCCCATAGACTCTTACATTACCTAAAGAATGCCCCAGGTCAAGGTTTACTGTTTTCTTCACAAAATACATTGCAATTGATTAGTTATTGTGATGCCGATTGGGCACGGTGTCCTATCACACGTCGTTCAGTAACTGGCTACTGCATCTTCCTAGGTAATTCACTCATTTCCTGGAAAAGTAAGAAACAGGTAACTGTGGCACGATCATCTGCCGAGGCAGAATATCGCTCTATGGCAGCAACAACTTGTGAACTCACTTGGTTGCGATATTTATTGAGGGACTTGCGAGTACACCATCCTGAACCGGCAAAGATGTTGTGTGACAATCAAGCTGCCATATATATTGCTGCAAATCCAGTATATCATGAACGCACCAAACATATTGAGCTAGACTGCCACACCGTTCGTGAAAGAATACAAAGAGGAGAGATCAAGACTGCTCATGTGCAAACGGGTAAACAAGTTGCTGACATGTTCACAAAGCCACTCAGGGCTCCCGTATTTCATTCACACCTTTCCAAGTTGAATGTCATAGATATCCACACTTCAACTTGAGGGGGAGTGTTAAAGGAAAGAAAACAAGTCAATGATCCTTGTTGGAGTGATTGTAGGAAAGGTCAATGATCTTAATAGAGCATTTATAGGCCATGGCAGTAAATGCAACATATTCTGTGTAAATGCGATATATTCTGTTTACCTAGAATAGATCCCTTTGTTTGTATATAAACTCAGCCCGTTGTATCATTGTATCATCAAGTAATATACATACTTTCACAATTCAATTGGGCCTTCCACACCGCTCAACACATCTCTTACCATAACCCATGTGGTGGATATTCTACGACATGAGACAGATCTGGTATATACCGTCAGAGCATCGATACATGATACACCCCGTGCGTCCGGGGATAGTTCCGGTGGCAAGTCCAACCGATATGCTACGTCAGTAATCATATCTATAATTTCGTAAGGCCCGATACATCAAGGATTGGGTTTTCCTTCGTTCCCGAATTCATACAATAAATTGCGATGTGGTGCTTCTCATCACAACAGCTTCAGTCAAATGTGACAATTTCCACTCGCCACGCATCCGCTGCTCAACTCTGATTTCTCACTGAAGCCTTGGATAATATCAAATCATATCCTATCCAGTTTGCTTGTCACCCAAGAGCGGTAACAACAAGGCTTTTGAAACCCTCATCCGACTCAACTCAAACATGTCGTCATGCAGTGAATGAGGAAATTCAATGCTCAACTTTACCTTCAACTTTGAGTTACAACCCTTGACAAGGAGATCAAGGTCTTCGTTTTGCGTTATCCTCCTAGATCAACCCTGTTGAAACGATGCTAAATTGTTCCAACAAATTCGACATGCAAGTCTCCTCCATAACCACAAACTCATGCTCCCTAGGTGCCCACACCAGGGTACTCGTTTTCACCACCGCAAAGCGGAGCATTCCTTCTCCATGTCATTGGGTTCCGTAATTATCATTCCTCTACTTCCCACACCATCTCAAGTGAATAAGCCTTCCAAAACATGTGATAGGTCGGCACATATCTCCAAAGTACCAAACAGTGGCACATCATATGCACTAGGGCCACTACCTTAATAGGCCCAACCACAAAGTCATCTCATCAACCTCCACTTAGTTTCATAAGACTCAGAACATCGAGAACTGAGTCCACCTAGATTCATGAACCGAACAACTCCTCTTTAAGGAAATAACTTGCGAACACCAGATCGCCAACTTAATACACTCGTTCCTTCAAATGACGACTAGCAAATTTCCTCTGTTGATCCTAAGCATCCAACAGTTCTTCCTCACCACTTGTGCCTTCTTAATGTCATAACAACTTCGTCAGCCCCTAATAAAAGTCTTCCCTTACCTCAGACCAACACAGCGGAGTCCGACATGGTTTCCCATACAAAGCCTCAGAAGGTGACACTCCGATACCGGAGTGACTACTGTTATTATATGCGAACTCCAATGTTTGGGCAATTCACTCTGATTGTCCATCGGCATAAGGACAAAATAATGTACAGTAAAACAACTAAAGCCTCATTGTATTCTCAAAAACTCACCTCCAGCTTGATCGGAATCTCGCATCATGGCCGAAAATGATGGTCACAGGAACCCATGCAAACTTACAATCCGATCAATGAATACCTCCGTACGTTGTTTCACCAACAATCCCTTCAAACTGGTAAAGAAAAGGGCAACCTCCATAAGCCTGTTGTTCACAACTTAGGTCCCAACAGACCTCACTCTTCTATAGGTCCACGATGACCCAATGTACAGACACTATGTGACCGAGGAAGCTCACTTGGTCCAACTAGAACTCACTTGCTGAAGTTACATGCCACTGTACATCGCTCAAGCTTCCAGAACTGCTCTCTAATGCCCCTTACGTTCCAACACCCTCCGAGAAATGACAAGGAGATCCTCAACGAAAACAATGACACACCAATTCGCCTACAACAGAAGAGTCTTGTTCACCATCTCCAAGAATACTGCGGGGCATTGGTTAGCCTAGAAGCATTCCAACAACTTACAGTGCCCTCTCCGCGTTTGGAATCTGTTTTGAACACATAATCAGGTCACATACGGGCTGATGGTATCCAACGGAGATCCCTCCGGGACTTACACACGTCTTGCCCACTGGTCACAAAGATCGTCGATACAAGGTCAGGAATACCAGATCTTCACCGTCTTTCTTTTCAGTCATCGTTCATCAATGAACATTAGCGTGCTTCCATCCTCTTTCTTCACAACCAAGACCGGTGTGCTTCAAGAGACTCTTATCAAAATACAATCTTTGTCGGCAAGCTCTTGCAATTGAATCTTCAACTCTCTAAACCCTTCGACGGATGCCATTCGATAGGGTGCTCGGAAAATGGGTTCCACATTGGTCACTAAATCACAAGCACCGTCAGTTCCTCAAAAAATGGTAACCCTAGCAACTCCCGAGGAAAGGCATCCGATAACCCTTTTCTCACCAGTACGTCATGTACCATCTTCGTGTTTCGGATTTCTCATCCACATGAGCCACATAACCAACACACACCGTACTCAACAATTTCTTCACCCTCCAGCCAGTATTCAGCTATACCGTAGTGTCTCCACTCTTTCTAGACTTCATCTTTAACACTAATAAAACAGTAGCTATCTGGAAGACATTCGATTTCCCGCTGTGAGAGTCAGAAGCTGCTACTCCCCGCAAACCGTTCCAATACCTTCACTTCTGCAGCAAGCGACTGAGGATAACACAAGTGGATACAACCACCATCAAAGTCTGCACTGAATGGGTCACAAATCAGGGAATTTATCTTCACCACATGGCCATCATGCGCATACACTTGCAGTGCTGAAAGTGAATACTTATGGGTGATTGGGGGTCCATTTACGAAAACGAGATCCCCATTCCTTATCCTCCGGTGCACCACTTGAGCGGCCCTCAGAAACGTGTGTCGGCATCGAACACAGGGCAACCATGTATTTCCCATTTACTCCTATACATCCCTCAAACTACAATAGCCTAAGAGGTAGAGTTCGCTTGAATCTCACAACCAAATTAACACAACTATCGCATGTGTAACATCCGAGACCAACCAAACTTCAACAAAACCACCAAGATGAACATCATGCCATCATTCACGTCGAGTTTTAGTTGAGCATCTAGCTAGTTACATGGCGAAGACTTTGCCTTGGTTACACTGGTCCACACTGGTCGTTCCAATCTGAAACTGGCCCGAAGTCCCAATCTGTCCATCAGTGTTTCTACCAGCACCTAGCTCCAGCTGAGAGCCCATGTTACATCTAAAAGTCTCCCCACCTCACTCGGTGTTAACGGACACTCTCGTTATTAATGACCCTGGTCACCACCGTCATACACCTTGACCAAGCATAAAATTTCGAGCACTAGAGGAACGAGAGTTCCCAGACAATCCTTTACTCGAGCTAGGCGCTTCACCATAGCATACGCGACTCTGCGACGTTCTCTTAAAGGACGGTTCTTGCCTTGCTCCCCTATGAAGGGTTTGTTTTTCTCATATCGTACAACACCTCAAATAACATCACTGCTACTACCCCTCTTGATCAAGCTCATAGAACCGTTCAACTTGGAACTGCTCCACCCATAGTTCCGCCTGAATGATGTCAGTGTTAGTGGTGACGGTTTACCAGCTGCAGCCACCCTAACATAATCCCGTAAACTTATTTGCAACTAAAACATCAAAATCAACGAACTACCCAATACCGTAGGGCAAAAACATGAAACTGCTCAAAACTGTTTCTCATAAATCTCCACAGATAGATAGCTCTCCCCGGGTGGAAGGTAAGAAACTTGGACATCTTCCTCCAATGCCAACTAGAGCTGTAGAACTGGCCACCAAATACGCTCATGAATAGTTCCCAAATCACAGTACTTCGGGGCAGTATTCTAGCATACTCAGCCACCATCCTGCAGCCTCCACGGAAAGAAAGAGGGAACCACCTCTATCACCGGCCTTGGCGGATAGTTCACAATCAGCAACACAATTTCCATTAGGTCACACCAAGACTCGTCTACATCATCAGCACCGAAGACATTCGGCTCCTAAGCCTTCAATCCATGAGCTGCCTCATGCAGAGTGGGTCCCCCACCCTAGCCTAGATTGATCTGTGCGACGTTCTTCGTCGCAGCACTAGGCTAAATCGGTTACTACTGCAAAACTAGGGGGTTATTGGCACCCTGCGCCTCCCCTGTCCCACATGCACCCATTGCACCACACTGACAAAGCGGCATAACTCTAACGAGACCAACACAGGAGTCCAAGAATGACATTGTACGCTAGAATCAACAGGAAAATCGGAAACCTAGAGCTCTGATACCAACTGACACACCCCGCCCCAGAAAGTGGGGCCTGGGAGGTGCGGCCGTCACCCTCAAAGAGTGACGAAGCCTTTAAGCTCAAAAGAAACAGCAAAAGAAAAAAACGACTGGACGTAACTCGACAACTCAACCGTAAATATAATATCAGAGCTTCTATACAGCGGAAGTGAAGAGTTTACACAAGTCTGAATTACACAAAAGACAAAGAGAGTCCTACTCTTTGTAACACAAAATAGAGCTACACTGGACTTTGCCGCTTGTCTCGGTGGTGCACAATAGAATCCGAACCTGTGGGGGCGTAAAAACAAGGGTGAGTGGACAGGGAAAATAAAGATCAGTGTAAAACATTTACAAAACATTATAATAACCCCCGTAGTTTGAAAACAAGTAGTAAAATCCTTTACTATAATGAGTATGCAGCAGTAGTACAGTAAGGTATCACAATAGGCATACTTGTGCATTTTCACAATATAAACCTACGGCCGTGATCTAATCCGACCTGCGGAATTTAACCACCAGTGACGGTGTGTAGGACAAGGGGAATTTAACCACCATGCCCGGATGTCAGGACAAGGGGAATTTAACCACCAATGCCCTGACAACGTATGCTTAGAACCCACTGGGAATTTAACCCACTGGGAATTTAACCCACTGGATTCTCAGGTGTGCCATTATCTGTACTAATCATAAATCACAATATGCATATCATCCAACAACCAATCATTTATCAACATATATATATATATATATATATATATATATATATATATATATATATATATATAATATGATATAGCATGCTCAAATGAATTTAAAACCGAAACCCGTCCACTCACAGTGACACCGAGCGGTCATCGTCATCCTCCTCATCTGTCTGAGCGATTTGGTTACGCTGCCTCCACGAAATATAATCACCTAAAGGTTCCATCAAATAACGGTTAACCAATAGAAGTGAACGATAACCGTAAAACCTTAAATCTCCTTGTTTTACTCAATTAGGGTTTAACCGTATCTCGGATGGCAAAACGGAGTTCGCCATCGGATTCGGAACGTCGAAAACCCTAGAAATGGTCGTAGGTCAAACTTGGTCAACGCCGGTCAACGGTAGGATGACGTCAGCACTTCCGTGCGGACGTGGCGCTGAGTCAGCAGTGAGGTGGCGTACACGTGGAGCTGAGGTGGCGTCCACGTGGAGCCGATGTGTCATCCATGTGGCACCGACGTGGCGCTGACTTGGCATCCACGTCATCACCGGAGGTGACGTCACCGCCGTCGCACCGATGCCGGCGCCACTATCGCCGGTTTCTGCAAATTTTCCGACCGAAACCCCCATAGCTCAATCTCCTTCAATTCTCAACCGATTTCAACATGCAATGTATGGAAATTCATCTACAAATCACCAGGAACCCAAAAATCATACTTACACCACTCACCGAGGTCGGGTTTGGCCGGAATTAGGAACGGAAAGTGGCGATTTCCGTTAACTCTCATTGGCGGCCAACTACGGCGTCTTTTGAGCTGGAAATTCATGGGCATGACCTCAAAGCTGCAGGGAATTGATTGGTGGCATCGGCATCCTCAATTGGTGGTCGGAGCATCGAAATCGGCGGCGAGCTATTCACGGTGCCGCGGCTGGTTTTGGCGTCGCCGATCGAGTCTCGCGATGCTTCCAGCGCCTCCACTAGGTGTTTCCTGCTAGCGGAGTTGTGGGGAGCACGATTCCGGGCTCAATTTCTCTGATGGATGCTTGCCGGAAGGTCAACGCCGATGGGGTGCCTTCGGCAGTCTATGCGGTTCGGGTTCAAGCGGGTTTTCTGTTTTTGATACTGTACACACGCGTGTTTTGGGTTTTCAACAAAAATACCCCAAAACAACTCTTCTCAAATTGATCAGAAACTCCCTTAACCAATCACAAGCCAACACGTGGCAAGACTCCACTACTACTCTTCGTTTTTCGTCCGTAACATCTTCGTTGCAACTCGAAATCTGATTCCGTCTTCGCGGACGCACTCGTATCGTTGAGCACTTCGCATGAAGTCCAGTATTGAATACGAAATTCCTTACAAATCAAAAGTCAACTGTTTGACCATCAGGGGCATTTTGGTCATTTCACAAAACTTTGGAAAATTTCCGGAACGAGTCGTATCATCAGTCGTGACAGACGTAGATAGAGGCATGCGTTTGGGAATCATAAGAGTTCTTCTAGATGCTGATCATCGGCTTTGTTCATGGCATATTCGGAAGAATGTTAGTGAACATATTCGGGGCGAATGCTTGGAAGAGTGGACGGAGTTCTCGGAAACAGTTATGACTGTAGAAGAATTTGAGGACAGATGGAATATAATGTTGGATACTTATGGTCACCGAGGAAAGCCTTGGGTGAATGAGATGTACAATAAGCGCACAAGATGGGTGGAGGCATACTTGTGGGGGAAATTTTTTACAGGCATGCGTAGTACGCAACGAGTGGAGGGAATGAATGCATATATGAATCGTTATCTTAAGAAGGAGGAAAAGATGTTTGAGTTGTTGAACCAAGTTGAAAGAGCACTAAGACGGCTACGCCACGAAGAATTGTTGTCCAACTTCAACAATCGTAACTCCTCTCCTGTTATAGGCACAAACCTTCGCCGAATTCAGCAGCATGCCGCAAGGGTTTACACACACACAATGTTTGAAAAGGTGCGGACAAAGATCAACATGGAAGGGTCGATGATTGTTCGTAAGGTCGAAGACCATGGTAGCAGCAAGGTGTATTTGATTACGGCCTATCTTGATTCATACCATGAGTGGTTTGTTACTTATGACCCATTCAGTGCTAGTGAATGCATTCAGTGCACATGCAAACGGTTCGAATCTGTTGGTATCCCATGTTGTCATATTTTTTGTGTCATTAAACACGAAGAACTAGATCAGATACCGGAATCTTTAATAATCAGGCAGTGGACGAAGGGTGCGAAGTGTGTAGTTGAGCGAGACTTTAACATTACCAATGTTCCTAAAGAAAGTTCGACTATTTCGCGACAGAGGTCTCTAAATAATTGTTGGAATAAGATCTTCTTGCAAGCCTCAGAAAGAGATTCATGGACTAACTTTGCTTGTCGAGAGTTGGAGGTATTAGCAGCAAAGTTGGGAGAAATGTGCATCGAAGAGGGTATCAGTGATGGTGGGGTTGGAGGCAGAGGTCGAAACAGTGGCGTAAGAGATCCAATGTTTGTGAGATCAAAAGGAAGGCCGAAAATGAAGAAGCGTGCTACTAGAGGAACAAGGCGTTGCTCATATTGCAAACAAACCGGGCATGATTTACGTAATTGTCGTAACAAAGGAGGCGTTGTGGGCGATGAAGGAGTTGGGGTGAACGATCCATCTCGGTCTATGTACAGCTCACCAGGTTGTTCTGAGGATGATGTGAGCGAGTGAATGGCATTGTTACTGAAGTTATCATGTCTGCATGTTTTCGTTTTATTTTAGTTTATCTGTGACAAACATTTTGTGATAAGGTAACTCGATCTATTGCAATCAGTTTATAGTATTTAGTACTGGAGCAGATGTTTGAATTGGATGTGTTGCAACTTTTACGTGGATGAAAAATGATATAAGATTCTAATGCTACAACGTCTTACAGAAAATTATATGGCAACAGTATTTGTTATAACAATCAAAATTTATGTTATAACAGTATTCATGAGGGGACAACAGTGACTAGGTACTCCTGTAGCATTACCCTAAGCCCTAAACCCTAAACTGTATTATACTATACTTGTCCGTATACATTAATTTAAATAAAATTGATAATAGCTTGTACGCTGGATATATACTTGCTCATAGTGCTATGTTTTACATATATATATGAAAAGTTCAAAATGAGTACATTGTAAAGATAACCAACATTACCAACTAGGAGTAGTACTATTAGAAGGTAATCATGTAACAATGCAGTAATGCAAGTTAAAACTTTGATAGTTTTATTGATAGTTTTGTAAGACTTGCTCTTTATGATTTCAATACAATGTGTAAATGTCTTGTAGTGAGTATCTTATTTGAGTATAGCATGATTTCTTCGTGAGTTGTTGTCAAGCTTGAGTGGCAGCTTTCAAGTTGATCACATTCGCATTGTTTTGGAGTCATCTAAGCACTACCATCCACAATTCCCAACGGAAGCAATTGTAGATGTGAGTCAAACGCCATTTCGTCTTCGTAATTTTGCTTAATGGAAACTATCATCCATTGGGAAAGACATGACTGATAAGCATGGGTAGTGTTCTTGTTTACTGTACAACATTTGTTTGTACCAAATTCGTTTGGGCCTTGTGGTTATTGGGCTACAATGACTTCCATTCCTATTGGAACATTGTTTACTAGCGTGAATATGTGAAAACTAAAACCCTAGATCAGTTGTTAACTCATATAGAGGCTATAGTCTTTGCCGCTTGAAATTATTCAATTGTTCTTGTTTCATATTTTCATCCTCAATCTACCTGCAGAGAATGAATCCAGAAAATCTGATCACAAAGATCCATCCCACCCCTTAATTGAGTTTACGTTGCCCAATATTAGACAAGTGCCTTGGAGGAGGGATAGCGTGCCAGTCAATTACAGAGCTAGTGGGCGAAAGCGGTGTTGGTAAGACCCAATTTTGTCTCCAACTATCCTTGATTGCTCAGTTGCCGATTTCTTATGGTGGGTTACTTGGGTTGTCTATATATGTGAACACCGAGTTTGCATTCCCGTTGCGTCGACTAAACCAGTTAGCCACCAATTTCAAGCATAATGAGTTTGATTTTGTAGGGGCAAACCCATGTGATGACATATATGTTACCGAATGTGAAAATGACACACAACTCCTAAGGGTTTTGGATAATGTAAAGACGTTCATCAGGTCTTCTAGAAGCCGATTGCCGGTAGAGCTTATAGTGATCGATTCCTTTGCAGCGTTGTTTCGCTCCCAATACAATTGCACCCCTTCCGATATGACAGTCCGTTCTTCATTGTTTTTCAAGATTTCTGGGAGGTTGAAGGAGTTGGCTTTTAGGTTTGGACTGGTTGTTGTTATAACCAATCATGTGGTTGACTACATAGAATCTCCAAACTCTGTTAATGGGGTAAGAATAGGAAATGTGCCAACTTTATTTTCAGGAGGAAGACGTGTTTGTCCTGCATTAAGCTTGTCATGGGCGAATTGTGTTAATACACGGGTTTTCCTATCCATATGCTACAATGGTGATTCAGCATCAATGGTGAACAGACGTCGTTTGCTTCAAATTGTTTTCGCCCCTCATTTGCCTCCTTTATCTTGCTCCTATGTCATCAAAGGAGAAGGGGTTTTTGGTGTTGGTGTCGGGTGATGAATTAAAGTGATAGTACAGGGGACAAGTAGATTATAACCAATCGTTGTTATATGTTAATGGTTTTACTGTAGTGAAATCAATGACGTTGTAGTATTACAAATGATAGTAAAATGGCCAAATTATTGTTATAACAATCTAATATTTTTGCATGGAACCCAAGCATCTTTATAATTTATTGAAGCCCAATATCATAAGAATATCTATGCATAGGGCCGGCCCTCCCCTTGGGCAGCCCAATATGTTTGTTACCCTTATGTTTGCAAAAGCTACTTCCAACAGGGTCCAATGTTTGTTTTTTTTTTGTTTGGGCCCCAAATAAGATAGGGCCAGCCTTGTAGAGGCCTAATAGTAAGATCATGCTTATAAAAACGTTTGTATATTTAATACAATGCAAGACTTTATATTGCAGTATTCCATGATAATGTTATAACATACGTGTTAAAGTTACAAAGGAACCATTGTTCTCTGTAACATTACCCTAAACCCTAAACCCTAAACATTATTATAATATACAATACCGTAGACATTTATTTTAATAAAAGTTATAATAGCATGTTCACTGGAAATATACTTACTCATAGTGCTATGTTTGATATATATACCACAACTTCAAAATGCGTACGTTGTAAAGATGATCAATATTACTAACTAGGAGTAGAAGGTAATCATGTAACAATGTAGTAATGTAAGTTAAAACTTTGATAGCTTTATTGATATTCTTGTGAAACTTGCTCTTATGATTGCAATACAATGTTTAAATGTCTTGTAGTAAGTATCTCATTTGAGTATAGCATGATTTCTTTGTGATTTGTTGTCAAGTTTGACTGGTAGCTTTCAAAGTTGATCACATTTGCATTGTTTTGGGGTCATGTACGAAGTATCATCTACACTTCCTAATGGAAGCAATTGTACATGTGAGTCAAACGCTATTTCGTCTTACTAATTGTGCCTAATGGAAACTATCATCCATTGATAAAAGTAAGACCATGCTTAAAAATAGAGCCACATAATATAACCAGTTTGTTATATGTGCATGTTTTAATTGTAGTATAAACTTAGAATGTGTAACAGTGAAAAATGATGCCACAACTGCTTCTATATTCTTTTTAGAATATGCAAATGATAAAGACTCTTACATGAACAAAAAAACTATTATTTACAAAGATTGATTGGCGTGATTCTCGAGCAATCCGTATCCCACTAGGATTGTTTCTGGGTTGGGTCTTTCCTCTTTTTTTTTTGTAGTGGAGGTGAGGCGTTCATGAAAAAAAAATAAATAGAAAAATGAGTAGGTTGTGAAGGCGCGGGCTTGTGTTTGATGTGGTGCCGCCGCCTCCCCCTCCCCCCCCCCCCCCCCCCCTCCCCCCCTCCTCTTTTGTTATATTTGTGTATCTTGTTGTGTGTGTCGCGGGTGGGGGGGAGGGGGGGGTCGTTTTGTTTTTGTTTTGTGGGTGTATTTATTCGTTCTTTGTGGGTGGTTTTTTAGTTTAAAATGTTGGTGGTAGCGTCGGTATATGTCTAGGGTGTGGTGGTGTGTGGTTGTGGTGAAGTGGTGGATGTGGATTGTTTTTGGGGTTGTTTTTGTGGGGGGTTTGTGAGATTCGATGTGTATTGGTTTTGGGTAATTTTAGAAACATGGTGGGGGTTTGGGGAAATGCCGAATTTAAATAAAATTTAAAGTAGTGTTTCCTTTTAGTATGGTAGTGAGTTTTGAATATTTAGGTTAAATATGTGTTGATGGTGGTGTGAGTGGGTTTATTTGGTTTATTTGGGTTTTTTAATATTGATGGGTGGTGAGGTTGGTGACACACCCGCCCCAGAAAGTGGGGCCAGGGAGGTGCGGCCGTCACCCCCAAAGAGTGACGAAGCCTTAAACCCCAAAAGCAACCACAAAAGTTAAAACAACGGAAAGTAACTCAACAACTCAACCGTAAACACTATATCAGAGCTTCTTAACAGCGGAACAAAAAGGTTTACACAAGTCTGAAATACAACAGTGACAAAGAGATTCCTACTCTTTGTAGCACAGAAAAGAGCTATCCTGAACTTCGCCGCTCGTCTCGGTGGTGCTCGACAGTATCAGGTCCTGTGGGGGCGCAAAAACAAGGGTGAGTGGATAGGGAAAATAAAGATCAGTGAAAAACATTTACAAATCAATATAATAACCCCCATAGTTAAAACCAGTAGTGTAAACTTATATGCAGCAATAGTACAGTAGGGTATCACAATAGGCATACCTGTGCATTCCAATAATACAGTGTAAATCAACGGCCGTGATCTAATCCGATCTGGGAAATTTAACCACCAGTGACGGTGTGTAGGACAAGTGGAATTTACCCACCATGCCCGGATGTCAGGACAAGGGGAATTTAACCACCAATGCCCAGACATCGCATGCGTAGAACCCACTGGGAATTTAACCCATTAGATTCTCAGGTGTGCCATCAACTGTACTAATCATAATCACCATATGCATAAAATCCAGCAAAATCCATTGCATAATCATATATATATATATATATATATATATATATATATATATATATATCATATCATGCTCAACACATTTAAAATCAAACCCGTCCACTCACAATGATACCGGGCGGTCCTCCTCATCCTCGTCAAAATGCTCGGTCCAGTTGTGCTATTTCCAAGGAATGCATTCACCCTGAACGTCCCAATAACCACAATTAATAACACTAACCGAATTCAAATCGTAAAAACCCTAACTCTTATTGTTTTGCTTAATTGGGGTTTAACCGTATCCCGGATGGCAAAACGGATTTGCCATCGGATCCGAAAAGTCGAAAACCCTAAAAATGGTCGCCGGTCAAACTCGGTCAACGCAGGGCAGACGTCAGCACCGGAGTGCTGACGTGGCGCTGACTTGGCGGTGAGGCGGCGTCCACGTGGCGCTGAGGTGGCGTCCACGTGTTGCTGAGTTGGCATCCACGTGGCGCTGACTCGGCATCCACGTGGTGTCCACGTCATTGCCGGTGATGACGTCACCTCCGCCGCAACCACCGTCACCGTCGCCGTTTTCTGCAAATTTTCCGGCCAAAACCTCCATAGCTCAATTCCATTCAATTCTCAACCAAATTCAACAAATCTTATATGTAAACACATCTACAAAACACCAGGAACTCAAAAATGAGGATTTCATAACTCAATGTCGCCGGAGTTGGCCGGAAAAAGCCCTAAAAGGCAGCGGATTCCGGCGACTTCCAACTTACTCAATTCTCATCCGTTTTCGATGCATGTTATGTCAAAATTCATCTACGCAATCCAACAAAACCAATGGAACAAGAATCGAGACTTACCACGGCCGGAATTGGCCGGAAAACAGTCGGAAAACTCAATTTCCGTTCAGGGTCGTTGACGGCGATTCCGCTGGTGTTAGACCCCAATCTTTGGTGCTCCAGGTTCGTGGCGGCGTGCTGCACATGACCCAGGTTGTGGCAGGTTCGCTTCGTCGCCGGACGGTGATGAATTGCAGCGAGACGCACCGGCGGTCGCGATTTCATCTTCTGGAAAGCTCGCGACTGTTCTGCAGTTTTTTTTTGTCTTGCCCGCACCTCACTTCCCCAACATATTTTACACCCCAGCCAATTAGATAATGCCACATGTATTACTTGTCCCCTCTCACACAACTTCCATTTTTCGTTCATAGCGGGCTCATCACAACTCCGAATCCGACTCCGTCTTCGCTGACACACTCGTATCGACGAGCTCTTTGCAAAGAGTCCAATATTGAATATGAAATTCCTTACGGATCAAAAGTCAACTGTTTGACCATCAGGAGCATTTTGGTCAATTCAGTCACTTTCGGGGATTTGTCGAAACGGGTCGTATCAACCTCCCCACCTTACAAAAATTTCGTCCTCGAAATTGAATGACAAACCCGTTGAGGAAATACATATCTAAAACATGTACGGGTACTCCTTCCGCACGCACCCCTTTATCCCCCACCTGGTTTCCTCAACACCATGGGTGTTGCAGAAGACCTCCACCATCGGAAACGTTCGGTCGCGCAGACCTAGATCCTTCCAACCTACCAAGTATACCGGGCCTTCCACACCACTCAACACATCTCTTACCATAACCCACGTTGTGCAGATTCTGAGACACGAGACAGATCTGGTATATACCATCGGAGTATCGACACATGATACACCCCGTGCGCCTGGGATAGCTCTGGTGGAAAGTCCAACCGATATGCCACGTCAGCAATCATCTCTGTAATCTCGTAAGGCCCGACATAACAAGGACTGAACCTCCCTCGTTCTTGAACTCATACAATAATCAGCGTTGTGGTGCTTCTCAACACATTAGCCTCAGTCGGATGTGGCAATTCCATTCACCACGCATTCGCTGCGCAAACTCTAACTTCACGCTGAGGCCTTGGATACTATCAAATCATATCCTATTTTGTTTGCTTGTCACTACAAAGCAGTAACAGCAAGGCTCTTGGAGCTCCCATCTGACTCAACTCAAACATGGCATCTCGTAGTGAATGAGAAAACTCAAAGCTCACCTCCACCTTAAACTTTGAGCTACAACCCTTAACAAGGAGATTGAGACCTCCGTTTTGCGTTACCCTCATAAATCAACCCTCTTGAAACAGTGCTAAACTATTCCAACCAAAATTTGACATGCAAGTCGTCTCCATAACCATAAACTCATACTCACTAGGTGCCCACACCAGGGTACTCATTTTCACCACTACAAAGTGGAGTATTCCTTCCCCATGTCATTGGGTCGCGTAGTTAACGTTTTCTTGCTTCCCACGCCATATCAAGTGATAGAGCCTTCCACAAACATATGACGAGTCGAGCACATACCTCTGAGGCATCCAAACATGAAACATGACACACTCAGGGCCACCCCATTAGTAGGCCCAATTACAACGTCACCTCATCAACCTCCACTCCAATTCATAAGTCTCAAAATATCGAGAATTGAGTCCTCCTCGATTCACGAACTGAACAACTCCTTCTCACGGGGCAGCTAGCGAACACAAGATCGCCAACTCAATATACATGTTCCTTCGAATGACAACTAGCAATCTTCCTCTCTCGATCATAAGCAGCCAACAACTTCTTTCTTACCACTTGTACCTTCTCAAACGTCAAAACAACTTCGTCAGGCCCCTCCAAAGGTCTTCTCCTACCACAAACCAACACAACGAAATCCGACATGGTTTCCTAGAGTTTGGACAATCCACTTCAATTTGTCCATCAGTTTGAAGACAAAACAACGTTCCAAACAACTGCTAATGACCCATTGTATTCTCAACAGCTGACTGCGACCTTGACCGGAAACTCGCATCACGGTCGAAAATGATGATCACAGGAATCCCACACAGACTTACAGTCCGATCAATGAATACTTCCGTACGTTGTTTCACCACCAACACCTTTAACTGGTAAAGAAAGGGGCAACCTTCATAAATCTATCGTCCACACAGATCTCACTCTTCTATAGGTCCCCGATGACCTAATGTTCAGACACTATGTGTTCGAGGAAGCTCACCTGGTCCAACCCGGACTCACTTACTCATGTGAACATGCCACTGCACCTCGCTCAACCTTCCAAGACTGCTCTCTAGTACCCCTTACGCTATAACGCCCTCCGAGAAATGACAAGGAGATCCTCAACGAACACAATGGTACACCAATCCGCATATGATAGAAAATTTTTATTCACCAGCTCCAAGAATACCGTGGGGCATTGGTTAGCTTGAAGGGATTCCAAGAATTCATAGTGCCGTCTCCGCATTTGGAATCTGTTTTGAACACAGTATCAGATCACATACGGGCTGATGGTATCCAGCGGAGATACAAGGTCAAGACAAGGCGTGATACAAGGTCTTCACCGTCTTCCCGTGTCCCTTTTCAGCCATCGTTCATCAATGCACATATGCGTGCTTCCACCCTCTTTCTTCACAACCACGACCGGTGTGCTTCAAAAGACTCTTATCAAAATACAATCTTTGTCGGCAAGCTCTTGCAATTGAATCTTCAACTCTCTAAACCCCTCGACGGTTGCCATTCGACAGGGTGCTCGGAAAATGGGTTCCACATTTGTAACTAAATCACAAGCATCATCAGTTCCCTGAAAAGTGGTAACCCTAGCAACTCCCAGGAAAAGACATTCGGGTAATCCTATTTCCACAAGTACGTCCTGTACCGTCTTCGTGTTTCAGATTTCTCAACCACATGAGCCACATAACCAACACAAATCTTACTCAACAATTTCTTCACCCTCAAGCCAATATTCAGCTATACCGTAGTCTCCACTTTCTTTTTTTTTTTTTTTTTTTTTTTCTGGACTTCATCTTTAATAACAACAATAAAACATTAGCTACCTGGAAGACATTCGGTTTCCCGCTGTGAGAGTCAGAAACTGCTACTCCACCGGAAATCGCTCCAATATTTTCGCTTCTGCAGCAAGCAACTGAGGATAAAACATGTGGATGCAATCACCATCAAAGTCTGCACTCAGTGGGTCACAAATCAGGGGCTTTATCTTCACCACATGGCCATCATGTGCATTCAGTCCATTTACGAAAACGAGATCCTCATCCCATATCCTCTGATGCACCACTTGACCGGGCCTCAGAAACGCGTGTCAGCAACAAACATAGGGCAAACCCACTTCTTCTTATACCTCCCTCAGCCTACAACAGCCTAAGGGGTAGAGTTCGCTTGAATCCCACAGCCAAATTTAGCACACTCTTGCATGTGTAAAGCCCGAGACTGACAAAAGCACCAAGATGGACACATGCCCGCATTGACATCGGGTTTCAGCTAAGCATTCAGCTGGTTCATGGCAAGGACTCGCCCTTGTACTCGTCCTCTACGTCTAGTGCAGTTATCCTAGCCTACACTGTCTGTCGTTTTCAATCTGAACCACCTACAGTCACAATCAGTCCATTAGTGTTTCTACCAGCACCTAGCTCCAGCTGAGAGCCCATGTTACATCTGGAAGTATCCTCCACTTCGCTCGGTGTTAAGGAACACTCGAGTTGTCAATGACCCAGTCACCTCCATTCCAAAACCAAGACTAAGCAACAGATCACTGAGCAGGTATCTTAGAGGAACGGGATATACACAAGTATTCCTCTAACGTGGCACCGAAAATGTATGCTGTGATGATTTGTGGCCAGTCACAGACTTATTTCCAGAAAGTTGTAAACTTGCAGGAAATAAACCGTGGCTGTGTTTGATGCTTGCAGCTATAAACTGGGCAGCAAACCTACTAAGGTCAGAGACCTCTAATACTCAACACCGTCTACAAACATGTATGAACATGGGGGACAAGTGTTGCACACTCCTAACTCGACTCAAAGTATAGAAACTTTAAAACAAGCCGAACTAGGAAAGATGAACCTTCTTTCAAAGTTTGCTTAATGTGATTTCTATTGAAAACAACTTTGAAAACAAGATTCAAATACTAGCTATCCTCATTTTCTTATAAAGCTTCTATGTAAGTGAACTAGGCACTCAAGAAGGCAAGCAAGAACCGGAGAGGAAAAATGCAGCTAGTCAAAGAGAGTTTTTCAGAAAATTTATGAAATCTTTAGCTTGAAAACCCTAGCCGTTATTGAAGATGAAGTTGTGTTTATATAGACACAAAGAGATAAGAGATGGACGGCTAGGATTAAACCTTAAACTCTCTTTTTAAATTAACCTAGGCATATCCGAGTGAGTGGGGTGCAGTTGACTGACCAGCGGTTAATAGAGTGGGCTGTTTAATCAACTGTCAGATAAAGCAGTCAACTTCACGTGCAGGAAGAAGATGACTAGTCACAGAAAAACTGAATTCCTTATTCAATCATCATCTATCTTCACAACTTCCAAGCTTCTTCAAATTTCCTAAAATCTAGAAATAAAACCTAAAGACTAATTGAGCTTGTTACATTCTTTACAATGTTTTTGTGACAAGGATAGCCAATCATAAAATATCCTACAATCTCCCCCTTTGGCTTTCCTTGACAAAAACAACCCCATAACTCACATCACTCACACTCACCAAACCTAACTATGCTGACTAGTCAAAATGTACCTGCAGGAAAACTCAAGGTAGCATGCACTAAAATGTTTTCTCCCCCTAACTAGCATAGTTGTATCAAAGTAAAATTCATATGCTAAAATCAAAAATTAAACTCCCCCTAAGTAGTAGAGCATGTGATTGAATATAATATCTACTCCCCCTTTTTGTCATGGCAAGACAAAGGATATAAATAATGAGTAAGCAACGGAAGCATATTTAAACATACCAATCAAGAAAATAAGGAGCAGGGAGCAATGAGAGAGAATAGCACAAACGGAGCAATTATCAACTAAGTGCAATAGTGAGAGAGAGATTAAGCATAGCAAAACAGAAACTAGTCACAGCAAAATAAGCCCCAATGTTCACAGCGGGCAATTAAGGTACATACCAACAAAACATCTAAGCATAAAATGATCTTGACCAGACAAAGTAACACATAACAGAATATTAAAAGAAAACAACAACCTAAACAACCGACAAGCAACAGAGAATGTGGACCAACAACAACAAAACACACATCTCAGATTTTCCTTTTCTTCAAGAAACACTGCGAAGACTTCTTCTTTCGTTTAGCACTGATTTCCTTAAGAGCTTTCTTCACTGCAGCATTGATCGTTGAAGACAGATTAGCCGGTGAAACTGGTCCAATGGACAGTTTAGCATTTCGCGCACTAGTAACCGCTTTCTCACTTTTCTGCAGCAAGGCCTCAGTCATAGAACCCTTCAAACTCATGTAGTCATCCTGTGACTCATCCATAGGTACCTCTGCCCTCTCACACAGATGGTGAATGAAACAAGGAAAGACAATGGAAGCACGAGTGCCTTCTATCTTTCCTGTGTTGCGCGTTTTAGACATGATGGAATCGTAGATAATATGACCAAACGGAATCGGAAAATGGTGCTGAATAAGAATAGCTAATCTAGCGGCTTCCAAAGTGACATTTGCTGCATTGCCGGTAGGCAGAATATTTGTCTTAATGATGTGCAGCAACAACCGATAACTTGGTGATAGGTGAGACCTACATGGCTTATTACCTAGTTCCAAGACCAAATCAGGATCATGAAATGCAATTACAGAGAAATCCGGCATGAGAAAACGACTTGACTCTTCTAGATAGGCAGTATGTGCATCATGGTTATCCATACTATTTAACCCAAAGTATTCATATATGATGGATGGACTGATCCTTATGACTCGACCTCGCACATTAACTTCAACATCATATGAAAATTCATTTAATTTAGGAAAATTTGCAAAGAATTCCCTAACCACCGTGAGATTGAATCTAAATGAACTAGAGGGTACCGACAAGAGATTTTTCAAATTGAAGTGCCTAACCGCAGTTTGGAGCCAACCTAGACCTAGAGAAGTGACAATTTCGGAAGAAAAGTCAAGAATTGGATACTCACGCTCGGTGACAAGCATGAGTGTGGAGACTTGGTCATAGTACCTACGCGCGCTTTCATTCACAAACCGAGTATGGCTGACCATAGGTAGAGGGTTTCGAGGGGACTTCCTTTGGCGATTTGCTTTCACCTTCACTCGACCCTTCTTCTTCTCCTTGGGCGGTTCAATGGGTGCTGCTGGTTCAATGAGGTACGGGGTTCTGCCTCATTGGTAGGAGCAGTAGGTTCGGCATGCAGAGAGTGTTCAAACGGTGATGACTCATCGTCATCATGAGTGGACATGGCAGGTTTGGATGGCCCGGCACCATTGAAGACAGATCCGACAGTAGAGATGGAGGAGGTTGCAGGCTCAGCCGGAGGGGAGTCTGGCCGAACGATTTGGACTTCATCATCGGAGTCCTCCGAATCGAAGTACTATGGACACGAGGGAGGCGAGAGCAAGGAGGAACAACATGATTTTTAGGAGGTTAGGAGGTTCTGTGAATTTTGGGGACTGAGAGGATTGTGAGATCTCTTGGCAAGTTGTGGAAGGAAATTGGGAAAAGTGAAGGCACGTTTGACCGGTGGGAAAATCATGAAATCCTAAGTAATAAAAGTGGCTCAAAAACCTTCCCAAAAGCTGCCATGGAACGTTGAAGAAGCCATCGGTACATGCACCAGGTAGCAACGTGTCGGTCATCTAGTGGAAGGGAAAAGGTGAATTTGAAATGAAAAGACAAGTCTCTTTAAACCCATCCGTTCCAATAGCAAAACACTCAACCAGTGCATTAAACCATCACACCACATTATCAATCATCACACACAACTAAGCATCCGAAACAAAAATTGTAATGATCAAAAGTATATTATTGGATTAACAACTAGGTATGGTGCATAATGTGACAACTCAATAGTTAGTGCTTGACAAATGATGTATGTGACCAAGTTTAAGAATGCATGAGTTATATTTATAACCAAACTTGTACTCACATTTGAATTCGAACTCCCAATAACATGTTTAGAGAATATAATTGATTTAATGACTAGATCACATGACACATTTGGGAATGGGAAGTCTTAGATCATATTGAGTAAGAATTCCAAAGAAAATCGACTACCATTTGATTACACACTAAATCATGTACCCACAACACTTATAGACTTTCAAAATAGTGACAACTTGTAAATTTGATTTTAAGTGTAGATATGTGATGAACACATTGAAATTTTTAAGGAGTGGTGTAACATTGACACATCTTTATTTTGACTCAAGCCCAAAACTTTTATTCTTATTTTATTTTTCTTTTTGAGTTAGGGCCTTATTGTCCTTCTCGTTTTTCATTTTTGAGGAATTTCTCCATTTTTTACTACACATTACTTTTGAAAACACAAGAAGTTACACAAATGATCATCATAAATAAATAAGAGTTTTTAGAAAAGTGAAGAGAACAAATTTAAACCAATCAAGCTTTTAAAACTCATACTCTTTATTCTTTTGACAAGAAATGGGATTATGAACATGTGACTTAACCTAGGATTCAATTGTATCATCAAGCATTTAATTGAGAGTACCAATCCAAAGAGACGACTATTGGGAATTTTCCATTTTTCATGATGCATGATATGCAGGAAACTGAAATATGTACAAGTGCTATTGCTAGTCAGTTATTCCATAACACAGATTCCAAGCTCTTTCCAAATGGATGTCAAAACCTGATCATCTCAAGGGTTTGGTCAGAATATAGGAAGTGTTTGTTCCGAAGGCACAAAAGAGCATTAAAATCTTTGACTCAACGAGATCCCCAATGAAGTGGTGCCTAATATCAATGTGCTTGGTTCTAGAGTGCTGCACGGGATCTTCAGATATGCATATGGCATAGTGTTGTCACAGTAGACCTTCTGTCAACTGGCACGAATAATACCATAGTCACAAAGCATTTGTTTCATCCAAGTAACTGTGTGCAACAACTTCCTACCGCAATGTATTCAGCCTCGGCATTGTTGATGGCGAACTAAAAGTGATGTTGTGGTTGCTCAGATTTATGTTGATGACATTGTTGTGGTTCCACATCGAATCTATGTTTTCATAAAGATTATTACTAGTGAATTTGAGATGAGTCTCATTGGTGAATTGAATTATTTTCTTGGTTTGCAAGTTAGGCAAAAGAAGAGACTGGTCTCTTCATTTCTCAATCCAAGTATGCTGCAAACCTTGTTAGCAATTTTGGATTTTCCTCTGCCAAACCCGCTAGGACCCCCATAAGCAAATCCACCAAGCTGTCTAGTGATAGAACAGGAAAGAGTGTTGACCAGACACTCTACAGAAGTATGATAGGCAGCCTGCTATATTTTACTGCAAGTAGACCAGACATCTCCTTCTCTGTTGGAGTTTGTGCTCGATTTCAAAGCGATCCTAGAGAATCACATCTTCATGCTGTAAAAAGGGTCATTAAGTACGTTAGTGGGACGTTGTCTTATGGTATTTGGTATACATTTGATACTAATACCAATCTTGTTGGGTTTAGTGATGCTGACTGGGCAGGATATAGTGATGACCGGAAAAGTACCTCCGGTGGTGTCTTCTAGCTAGGAAACAACATGGTTTCCTGGTATAGCAAGAAGCAAAATTCGGTCTCATTTTCCACAACAGAGGCTGAGTACATAGCGGTAGGTAGTTACTGCACGTAGTTGCTTTGGATGAAGCAAATGCTAAGTGACTATGGCATAGTTCAGGACCAGTTCCTCATATACTGTGATAACACGAGTGCTATATGCATCTCGGAGAACCCAGTGCAACATTCTAGGACTAAACACATTGATATTAGGCACTACTTCATTAGAGATCTCGTTGAGTCAAAGACATTAATACTTAAATTTGTGCCCTCGGAAAAACAACTTGCTGATATTCTAACCAAACCTTTGGAGGATCAGGTTCTGACTGGTCTTCGCAAAAGTCTTGGAATCTGTTCTATTGATTAGTATGACCAGTCACAGTTAATGCTTGTGCTTTTTTCAATTCCTGCATATCATGCATCATTTCTAAAATTGAAAAACACTTCTCAAGCTGGTTTTTCCCTTGTGTTGATACTATCAATTGGATATTTGTTAGATATAATTGAAGCACTAGATTGAGTCAAATAGTCATAATCTCGTCTCTTGATCAAGAAGTAAAGAGTGCATTTTCTAAAGATGGTTGATTTAAATTTGTTTTCAACACTTGTCTAATTCCCTTACTACTTGATGATAATTGATCATGTTGACTCTTGATTTTTCAAAAGATGTGTAGTTAAAAAAGAAAAATGGAGATTTTCCTCGAAAATGAAAACGAGAAGGACAATAAGGCCCTAACTCAAAAAGAAAAATAAAATGAAAAATAAAGTTTTGGGCTTGAGTCAAAGTAAAGATGTGTCAATATTACACCACTCCTTCAAATCAATATGATTGATCTACACTCAAAATTAATTTGTGCAAGTTATGGGTACATGAAATAGTCTTAAAACGTTGAAAGTCTTAAAACGTTGTGGGTGCATGAAATAGTAGGTCATCAAATAGTAATCCGTTCTCTTTGTAATTTACACTCAATATGAACTAGTCTTCCCCTTCCCAAATATGTTGTTTGACTTAGTCATTAAATCTTTTTTATCTCTTGAATATGCTATTGGGAGTGTCAAAATAAACGTGAAAATCAGTTTGAATCAAAAAAAAAAAATACAATGCATGCATGTTACTTGATTTATTATGTTTGCATCATATTGGTTCAAGCATTAACTAGGACAAGTCAAGCTGATTGATAATGTTTAGTTGTTGACCGGTGTGTTAAAATTGATTATTAATGTTTTTGTTGCGGATTCTTCAAATAAGAGTGGGTCTTCATATTTTTGTGTAATGTTTGACTGTTGTATACTACCATAATGAACGTTACATTTTTGAAAAGGGGTATGGTTTCATGAACCGGTTGGTTGCCACGTGGACTCTGGTCATAAACCATTGTGTTCTTTCGTGTTCCATGGCAGTGTTTCCGAGAAAGGTTTCAGTGGGTATTTAAGCCTAGGTTACGGCATCCTTCATCTTCATTCCTCATCCGCCGCTTCTAAGCCTTTGCCCAAAATCCTCCAAATTTCTGAAAAATTCAAGGATTCTCCAGAAACTCTTTCGAACCCATCCTTCTCTCAGCGCCATCATGTTATTGGCACTGTAAATCGCGCATTTGGCTCACATCAGATTTGGATCAGACTCCGATGGGGAGCCTCAAGTTGTTGTGACTGAACCGGTTCCTGAACTGCAGTCGGATTTCATGTCGGAATCCTTTGCTGCACCAATCACCGACGCCGATAACTCTGAAGGGCCACCTGTAGAACTCTCCGCTCGTCCTTCATCTGTTCAGACCAATCCCTCTCCTCCTCCACCGAAAAAGAGCAAACGTGTGAAGTCCTTTGCCCAATCTCATAAATCTCGCAGATCCACCTGTCAATCATCGTCCAGTCAATTTCGGTTTGTGGATGAGGATGCACAGAGGTACTACAACCAAGTCTCCACTCGGATGATTGTTTCCGAAAGGGGGTATCCTGTTCTTAACTTTTCCTCTAAATTGGTCAAGTCCTTAGGTTTGGGTTGGGTCCGAGAGGTGATTAGGGTGTTGAATCTTGAAAAATTGGTTGGTGGGTTTCCTAGTTCCTTCCGTTTTAATGCATCTGTTGTCCGTGAATTCTATGCAAATTTTCCTGTCTTGGATGAATTTGAGTCGGGTGTGAATGTTATGGTTAGGGGTATAATGGTCAAATTGGGCCCATCTGTCATCTATAACTACTTTTCTCTTCCTGGACCGTTAAGTCATGATGTATATGATAATTTCCTTGACGAGTCAAGTCGATACTTTATGCATGACTTCTCTGTGTTGGCCTTTCATGATTCTGAGTTGGTATTAGCCCACGGTGATAAGCCTTCTAAGTCTCATTTGACTCCTAGCTTCCGATATCTACTGCATTTCAACAAAACAAATATTATTCCAACCGGAAATGCAGCCAATGTCACCCTAGAAGCAACCCGTCTAGCCATCTTACTGTATCATCGTTTTCCCATTCCTACTGGTCATATCATTTATGATTAAATAGTGTCGAAATCTAGGAACTTTGGGAAAATGGAAGGGTCACGAGGCTCAGTAGTGTTTCCGTGTCTGGTCCATCATCTCTGTGCGGAGGCTGGTGTTGATATGTCCGGTCCTGAGGATGTCTTTCAGGCTCCCACCAGTCCTATGACTGAGGACTTTGTGCGCAAGAGTGAAAAGGCTGTTGAGTCTTCTAGGAAGTCGAAGCTGAGTATGGGATCAGTCAACGAAGCATCCTTGTCTGCTACTGTTGAAGCTGCTGTCAAGGAAGCCACATCAAAGCTTCTTCAAGCCTTTGGTGTGAAGAAAAGGAAGAAGTCCAAGACCCCATCTGACCAGACTGCTGATCAAGAGTGATCATGTGTTGAAATTACTTTGCTATGCTATGTGTTTTATGTTGGTTACTTGTAGTTTAATTTCGTGTCTAGTCGTTGTGAACAATTTTATGATCGTTTCCTACAGGTTGTAACTTAATTAGCTCTTGTGAACTTTGGTGTTGTGATGTGTTTCATTTAAGTATTATTGTGGTTTAGTGTCTCTATTTGTTCATAAGTGTTGCTCTGATTAATTCTTGACTAGTCATGCTTGCATTGCATAGTTTGCTTAATTTTTGTGCTTGATTAAGGGGGAGTTTCCCCATCTTAAGTTTGTATCTGCATAGTTTGTGTATCTATTTCTCCTTATCATGTTTAAGGCTTCCGTTGTCAATACTTTGTCTTCCCATGACAAAACGGGGGAGTAAGTTTGGAGTTAGGGGGAGTAAATATTGCCATGATCATGCTAACTCCGTATGCCATGTTCTATAAATGATATCATGCTGTGTTACTTAGGGGGAGCAACTGCATAGGAATATACATGCTATTTGAGTTGCTTTGCAGGTACAAATGGTGACTAGTCACTGACTAGTCAATCTTTGGTGAGTGTGAGTGATGTAAGCACATGAGGTAGTTTTTGTCAAGGAAAGCCAAAGGGGGAGATTGTAAGATATTTGTATCTTAGAAAATAATGTAAATTGGCTATCCTTGCACAAAAACTTTGTATAAACATTCACAAGCTCAAGATATTAGAATAAGTGAGATGGTGGTTGACTTGAAGATCAAGATGTGAAGAAGTATTCCCAAATTTCTACAGCATTAGACATCATTTATGCTTGCATATGATTTCATAACATAGGATCATTCTTGAGAAAAACATGTTCTTTACAAAACTGCAGTTTTCATGTATTTCCTGACAGCGACTGATCAGTCAGATTGACAGATCATCCTATTATCCAATTTTGACTGAACATTCTTTTACCCGCTGGGTTGTCAACTGTTTTCCACTAACTAAATCTGCCAAGGGTTACATCCTTGTTTAATGCAATCTCAGCCGTCCCCTTGATGAAATCTCGGCCATCCATTTCATATCTTCTTTGGCTATAAATTCTAAACCTCTTCCGCCATTTTCCTTGGGGTTTTTACATAAAGCTTTTCATCATTCATATTTCAAAAACTCTCTTGCTGCCTTCTTGCTTTGAATTGTTTCTTACATTCTTGTTGACTTTCATTCACATAAAGTTCATATAAGAATTCATAAGATGGCAAGCGTTTGAACTTCTTTCAAAGTTTCGGTTTTTCAAAACATTCATCTTTGAAGGAAACCTTGAAGAAGTTCTTATCTTCACCGTTTCAACTTCCAAGTTTTCAAAACTCATTTAGTTTAGAAGTTGAAATAGTGGTCTTCAATCTTGTCTCTCATGTTTTCACATAATTTGAGACAAGGTTGATATTTAGGAGTCTTGTGACTTCGGATTTCTCTGCCCAGTTTTTATAAACTGTTGCAGCAGAACATCTTGTTACTCAGCGGATTTACTGAAGCTTTGTAGCTCTCTGTAACTCAGTTGGTGACTAGTCATACAGTTTCGCAGCTTACTACATTTGGTGCTGCTGACCAGACATACGTGTGTATTCTCTGGAAAGTGATTGACCAGTCATCCGTACCACTGGAGGTGAAGTGATTGAAGAAGAAGCTGCACGAGGGACTGCTGCATCTAAAATTAGGTACATTAGATATTGAGCTTGTCGAAACCTTGTATTGAGCATCTTTTTGCCATTTCATAGTGGAAGGCCGCTCTTCAAATAGACCCCCAGTTTTTTACCCTTTTGGGGTTTTTTCGGGTACCAAAACATTGTGTCCATCTCTTTGATTTGTTAATCACTTGGCTAATTATAAAATCAAATTTAATTATGCACCAACTTGACTTAACATGCAATCTAGACAAACTCGTGTGACTGGTCATCCTGTAAACTGTTGCATTAGAACCACTGAATTTGAATAGGTTCTAGTTGTGGATAGCCCGCAGATTTCATCTTCACTGAAACTGTTCTAGGAACATAAGTTGGCATAGCATTTGAGTGTGGTTGAACAAATTCACAAGCATACACAATCTGTAATCTAAAGGACTAGTCAGATACTTCAGTTTGGAAACAACGAGACTGGTCACGTGGTCCAAGTATTAAAACAAGTATCAGGTTCATCACATTAGGTGACTGGTCACCTAAAAGTAATCTGCTGTGTGAATTGATTGTACTTCCCGTGACTTAATTGAAAATTACCCCCCTCATTGCCAATCTGCATTTATGGACTCCATGATGGTTTTGGTTCTAAGGTTGAAAACCCTATAAGCACGACTGGTCATTGAGTACCCAAGAAAGATGCCTTCATCACTCTTGGGATCAATCAAAGCAAGGTGTTCTCTATCTCTCAAAATATAGCAAGTGCTACCAAAAACTCTCAGATGACTGATCATCGGCTTTTTTTCTTTCCAAAGTTCATAGGGTGTCTGGTCAGTGCCTCGTCTCTAGTAGACTCGATTGGAAAGAGAACAAGTAGTATTAATGTCCTCAGCCCATAAATTCTTGACAAAATTTTTACTATATAGCATCACTCTAGCCATCTCAATCAAGACTCTATTTTTTCTCTCAACAATCCCATTTTGTTGAGGAGTAATTGGAGCTGAAAACTCATGCTTTATACCCATGCTAGCACAAAAATCAGCAAACAATGAATTCTCAAATTCAGTACGATGATAAGTCCTAATTCTAACAATAGAAAGATGACCAGTCATTGCCTCATTCTGAATTTGTTTGAGAACAGTCACAAAATTTTGAAAAGTCTTAGACTTTTCTCTCAAGAAAGACACCCATGTAAACCTAGTGAAATCATCAACTATCACAGGAATGTATTGTTGGAAATTTATGGTTATGGATGCTAATATTCCTGCAAACAATCAAACGAGATAATAATTAGGGAATAGTTCATGACATGTAATACAATAAGGATGAAATACTTATCTTTGGGGATGAGTAAAACGGTCTTCATGCATCCTTGAATAGAACAAGATTTTGGTTGAAGCATGTCAAAGACATTGTCCTTAAAAGTAGATTTCGCACCTCGGAGACAATGTCTCGGTGTAGCTAGGTTTGCACGGCGGCCTACCCTCCAGGATACAACAATCTGACCCTCGTAAGTGTACCCTCGCAATACTTGGATCATGAACAACTTGATTCCTTCCTTTGGTACGAAAACATTCAATGAATACTCAAAAGATTAGAAAGGTAGAAATGTTTAGATGAGAACAAAAACTCGTGAAACAAAAGAAAAAGGAAACACTATAAGATGGAGAGGATGAGATCATGAAGGCCACGGGAAGGATACCTTAGTCTCCTCTAGAAAACTATAGACTCTAATCCTTTAAATATCTCAATGCTGGCTATGAAGTATGTGGAACCTTCCACCAATCAGGTTTTTGCAACATTAGACTTGTGGGAAACGACAACCATTTAACAAGGTACTAAAACCGAATGTTATGACTCATTCAAGGGTATTTAAGATGGCAATTATACTTTATATTATGGTGACACTTTAATTGGAAATCTTAAGTCACCAACAACACTAGGCCAATAATGGCTATAGACGACACTACATAGACGACGCTTCCTTATGTTTTTGTCGTCTATATTTTCAAGGCGATGAATTTGACTTAAAGTGTCGTCTATTTAGTGAAAATCCACATTATAGACGACACTAATGAAAAAGGAGTCGTCTAAAAGTTTTATAAAGACGACATTTTTCAGTTAAGTGTCGTTTTTTCTCTTAAAATTGGGAGTTATAGACGACACTCTGTTTGAAACAGTCGTCTATATAAGGGAAAAAAACGCGGTATCTTTACCCCCCAGCTCTGAAATAGGTATTTGGTAAAAAAAGCACTAACACTCCGCAATTGAAACACAGTGTCCCCGACTCCTCGTTCCCAAACCCAGTTCCCATGCCACCAACAATTAATTTGATTTCCCAAACCCAGATGCCAAAACCCATCTGATTTCCGATTTCCTAACCATCGCCGCTTTTGCGCTATCCAGTTTGGTCCTTCACCGCGACTTCTACTTCTCCTCCACCACGGTCGGCCGCGAGTCAGGCAGGTAGGTCCCAGCTATTGGTCACTTCGGAAAGCTTCCAATTGAGTCCGCTTCATAATTCCATTTCCTTTTGCGATCTGGGTTCGTTCTCTCACTCACTCTAGTGAATTTTATAAGTCTATAGTGACACCGCCTCCTCCACCTCGACGGCGCCGATGAGCTCCACCCCAAGCGCGGCCACGATGTAACCAAATCTCTCCAGCCCACCCTATAATCTTCCAGATTTGGAAGCTAATCCTTAATTACTCGAGGAAGACCATACCCACACATAGCGAAGAGCCAACAACAGATAACCATACTCACATAGATCTTGCAAAGGTCGAAACTCTGGGTACTGCTTTCTTATCCCTGAAACGTTCGATGAATTCGATGTTTCGTTTGTTGTTTCTTCTCAATCTCCATGATATTTTTTGTGGCCAATTCCTAATTTGTACTATATTTTTTCCATGAATGAGAAATTTCACCATCAAATTGGTTTGTGTTCTTCAGTTTGGTATTCAAGTGCAAGATTCGAAAGGATCTGAAGTTGTGGCTTTGATTTTGGTTTGTCTTTGGTTTGTCTGATCACCACCATGGAACTTTGGCCAAAACCAGAGTCGCCCTCATCGGTAGCGCAACTGTGGCAGCATGGCGTCCAAGCTTATTGCCTCCAACACCCTCCGCCTCCCTTCTTTCCATGGTAATATTTCTGTTTCTTTCTCTTTGGTAAATGTGCAATGCAAGCTGGAATTTTTATTTGTTCATGGGATTGCCTCCGTGTTATGATTTTTTTGGGCTTTTCAGTTATTGTGGAAGTGTGTGTTTGGTAGCTGAGAAAATATACAGGGAGATTTTATACAATGGAAACTTTTCCAAGTGATTTATGGGGGCTACTCCTTTCACAATGAGGCGGGCTCTGTTTGCAAGTATATTCATGTATTCGCTTTGTGATCCTTCAAGGTACTTGTCAGGTTTGCAAGTTTTCGGCTTTGTCTTTGTTTGAAATCTGATGATTTGTTTTTGATTGTGAAGAATCACTTACAAGGATAAGGTGTTTAGTTTGGAAAGAGCTCCATAATGTAGCAATAATAGTCATTAATTATGGACTTTATGCTTACCAATTCTTATAGTCAATGTAGGAGAAGCTAAGTAATCTCTTTGGGCATCTTTTTGCCATTTCATAGTGGAAGGCCGGTCTTCTGAGAGACCCCCGGGTTTTTTACCCTTTTGGGTTTTTTCGGGTACCAAAATCTGTGTCCATTGATATGTTTTGTTAACCATTCGACTAAACTTAAAATTGAAATTAATTCTGTATCAACTTACATTGAAATGCAATCTGGACAAAATCGCATAACTGGTCATCTATAACTGCTGCATTAGAACTGCTGGATTTAATAGGTTGTAGTTGTGGATAGCTCACAGTTTCAATCTCACTGAATCTGTTGAGGACGTAAGTTGGCATAGCATTCGAATGTATTTCAACAATTCACAAGCACACACAATTTGTTAAGGTTAACTACAAGTTGAAATAAACTGTCAGGTCATCACATCAGGTGATTGGTCATCTATGTGATCTGTTTGAGAAAATTGTTTGTGTTGTTGTGACTAAATTGAAATTACCCCCCTCATTGCCAACTTGAAATTGGCATCAGAGCAAGGCTTTAGACATACCTAAAGCAGGTCTAGGGACTGGTTGGTTGAGGGTTTAGTCATGGAGAGAGATCGAGTAGCCAGTTCGGTAAACTCACCTCCATATTTCGATAAATTTGAATTTTTCTTGATGCGTATGATGAATTTGCGTTCCAGTATTTGTCAATTGAATAGCGTCCTTCATTTAGAATTGTTGACAGTGAGAGAATGAACATTCCAAGAGATGACTGGACACAGGTCCAAGTCAATGCGTCCAATGCAAATAAAAAAGCTAGGAATTCCATAGCTGTTGCTGTATGCAGTGCACAATATTCACATATTCAACACGGTACAACAGCTAGGGAAGCTTGGGACACATATTCATGAGGGTGATGACCAGGTTAGAGATTTAAAACTTGAAATGGTTCTTTCCAAGTTTGAGGAACTCAGGATGACCGATTCAGAGAGTTTCTCTGATTTCTATCTCAGACTTGAGAGTATCACTAATGCAGCGATGAGTCTAGGGTCACCGATTTTAGAATTTACAATTGTACAAAAAATCTTGAGGGTGTTGCCTAGGAGGTTTTCCGCGAAGAAGACCGCAATCAAAGAGAGTTACCCTAGAGAGGATCACAAGGGCAGTGCGAGTTACCCTAGAGAGTCAAAATTCAAACCTCAAGGTGAAATGTCTAATGAAAAGAAAGGGAGAGTGTAGATGACCAGTCATCTAAGTCTACATTTGAAATATTACATTCGCAGATGTATGTTGAGTTTGAAAAGGTCAAAAAGGAAAATCTAGATCTTAGACATGAACTGTGAAATTCAGAAAATGACATTAATCTCATGCATAGAAACAGTCTTAAGTTGAAAGAAGAAATTGAGTCTCTGAAGCAATCTAATGTCTACTTGACTGGTCACAATAAATCACTGCAAGAAAAGGTAAATGACCTGTCACTTGGTTTTGCAAAGATTGATAGAATGCTTAATGTTAGGAAAAGTCATTTTGATAAAACTTGACTAGGATTTAATGTTGGAGAGTCCATAGCTTCAACTTCACGACCTAGGTTTGTTAAAGCTAATGAACCACACTCACCGCAGTCACTGATCATCACTCGTCCTCCCGAACCTAGAGTTAGCATGATTAAAAAGAGTCATCAAGTTTCCCCCAGTACCACTGCTCCCACAAGATCCAGGTTTGTGCCAACTTGTCATCACTGTGGGATGACTGGTCACATTAGGCCCAAGTGTCATAAGCAGAAAAAGAAAAGTATGACTGGTCATAATAATTCACTCAGAGAACAGGTTGATTTGCTGCTTGTTGAAGTAACTAGGATAGCCAAACTTGTTCAGTCATCTTCCCCATCACCAAGTAATTCTCAAAAGAAATGAGTTAAGAAAAATGAAACTTGTCTTGTTGCTTTGTCTATCTTGAATGTGCGTGATCCAACTCGTTGGTACATCGACAATGGCTGTACCAAACACATGTCAGGTGACAAATCTGTCTTTGTAAATTTTAAGGACTTTAATGGTGGCTTTGTTGAATGTGGGGGTGGTGAAACTGCTAAGATGACCTGTCATGGCAGTGTTTAGCTTCCCGGATTACCTCTCCTTGAAAATGTGAGGTATGTAGAAGGCCTTAGGTCCAACCTTATTAGTGTATCACACTTGTGTGATCAGTGGGCTAACGAAGTCTGTATGTCAACAAATGGTTGTAGGATTGTTGATAACAAGGGTCGGGATCTAGTCAGGACAGGCAGATCTAATGATAATTGCTATACTCTTGACAGTCAAACTCTGGCTGCCAGGATGACCTGTCACTCTATGACTGATAAGACTACTGCTTTAGGGCATCAACGGTTAGGGCACATGAACTTCAATGATTTGTACACCTTATCCAAAAAGCAGCTTGTTAGAGGTATTCCCAAGTTAGATAAGCCTTCTAAGCACATATGTGGTCCATGTTAGTTGGCCAAACAGTCACGAGTCGCACACAAGAGAGTCAAAGATATTGGAACTAGTCATCCACTAGAACTCATTCACATGGATCTTGTAAGTCCAGTTCTAACCGTGTCTGTTGGTGGTAAGAAATACATTCTTGTGATTGTTGATGATTTCACTAGGTTTACTTGGGTGTCTTTCTTGAGAGAAAAGTCTGAGGCTTTTCAAAATTTTGTGACTGCTCTCAAACAAATTTAGAATGAGGCGATGACTGGTCATCTTTCTGTTGTCAGAATTGGGACTGATCATGGTACTTAATTTGAGAATTCATTGTTTGCTGATTTTTGTGCTAGCATGGGCATAAAGCATGAGTTTTCAGCTCCAATTACTCCTCAACAAAATGAGATTGTTGAGAGGAAAAATAGAGTCTTGATTGAGATGGCTAGAGTGATGCTAAATGGCAAAAATCTTGCCAAGAATTTATGGGATGAGGCCATTAACACTGCTTGTTATATATCCAATCGAGTCTACTTGAGACTAGGCACTGACCAGACATCCTATGAACTTTGGAAAGAAAAAAGCTGATGATCAGTCATCTGAGAGTTTTTTGCAGCACTTGCTATATTTTGAGAGATAGGGAACACCTTGCTAAGTTTGATCCCAAGAGTGATGAAGGCATCTTTCTTGGGTATTGAATGACCAGTCGTAGCGAGACTTGAGTCGGTCTGATTGTTGTGTGTTATTGCTTGTCATCTAAAGTTCAAGTTGTACCAAATGGATGTCAAGACGGCTTTTCTAAATAGTTACTTGAATGAAGATGTGTTTGTTGAACAACCTAAAGGCTTTGAGGATCCTCATATGCCCAACGGTGTTTATAAATTGAAAAAAGCATTGTATGGTTTGAAGCAAGCTCTTGGAGCTTGGTATGATAGGTTGTCTGGTCATCTTCTGTCAAATGGCTATACATGTGGTTCGGTTGATAAACCCTTATTCATCAAGCGGACAGAGAATGATGTGGTTGTTGCACAAATTTATGTTGATGAGATTATTGTTGGTTCCATGTCCGAATCCCAAGTTCAACAATTCATAAAGATTATGACCAGTGAATTTTTGATGAGTTTCATTTGTGAATTGAACTACTTCCTAGGTTTACAAGTTAAGCAAGAAGAGATAGCTCTCTTCATTTCACAATCTAAATATGCTGCAAATCTTGTGAACAAATATGGTTTTTCATCTACCAAACCCGCTAGGACTCCCATGAGCAAATCCACTAAGTTTTCTACTGATAAAAAAAGGGGAATAGTGTTGACCAGTCACTTTACAGAAGCATGATAGGCAGTTTACTATATCTCACTGCTAGTAGACCAGACATCTCTTTTTCAGTTGGAGTTTGTGCTCGATTCCAAAGCGATCCTAGAGAATCTCATCTTCATGCAGTCAAAAGGATCATTAAGTACATTAGTGGACATTGTCATATGGTATTAGGTATACTTTTGATACTAATACTAATCTTGTTGGGTTAAGTGATGCTGACTGGGCAGGTTGTAGTGATGACCGGAAAAGTACTTCCAGTGGCGTCTTCTATCTAGGAAATAACATGGTTTCTTAGTATAGTAAGAAGAAAAATTCGGTCTCATTATCCATTGCCGAGGCTGAGTACATAGAGGTGGGTAGTTGTTGCACGCAATTGCTTTGGATGAAACAAATGCTTTGTGACTATGGGATAATACATGACCAGTTCCTCATTTACTGTGATAAAACGAGTGCAGCATTCTAGGACCAAACATGTTACGACCCGTCTCGGAAATTTAGGAGAAATGACGAAAATACCCCTAGAAGTCAAATCGTTGACTTTTGAATAGTAGGAATTGACATAGTCAATATTGGACTCCATCCGAAGGGCTCGATGATACGAACGCGTACGCGAAGACGGAATCGAAATCAGAGTTGTATTGAAGGCGATACGAAGGAAAAAAAGGATTAAGGTGTAATGGGGCTGCCACGTGGCAGCTCGTGATTGGCGGAAGTGTGGAGATATCTCTGGAAGGATCTGTTCGGGTTTAAATACCGAACCAGCCATAGTTTCCTTTTCGGGAAACTTCGAAACCCGCACGCCCCTTGTCGTCGATTCACGTTGTTCGGCAGCCGATCGGACCTGCCTCCACCATGATCGTGCTCCACTCGTCGGCGTGAACATTTTCCACCAGTTTTCGGCATCAAAATCGGAGCGGGGAGTCGCCGACAAGCTTCGACGGAACCGTGAACTTCCGATGCATTTTCCAGCCACGTCCGGCCTGGGTAAGCTCCCAAACCTTGATTTTCGAATTCCTGGGATTGAGTACATGAATTTTCATATATGGATCGTTGGGAATGGTTGAGAAATGAGGATTTTAAGTTCGCCGGAAAACTGGGAATAGTCGCAGGAATCTAGGGAAATTCCGGCGACGGCACAGCGGCGCTGAAGAACATGCCGGATTTCGATGAGCTCTCCGGCGACGGTGCGGCGGCGGTGGCGGGTGCCACGTGTCAGGCACGTCAGCGCCACGTGTCAGCCAGGTCAGCTGCCACGTGGGTGCCGCGTCAGCTACACGTGGCTGCCACATGGGTGCCACGTCAGCACCTTGTCAGTGCCACGTCAGCTCCAGCTTGCTGACGTGGCAGTCGTTGACCGGCCACTTTTTCGATTGGAAACATCGTTCCAATGGCGGCCTCCGTTTCGCCATCCGAGATACGGTTGAACCTCGATTGTGCAAAACATGGGTGTTTAGGGTTTTGAAGGTGGTGTTGATTTATGGATTTTTGATGGTTGAATTGTGGAAGACTTTGTAGGTATTCGAGCTATAGTGAGACGCCGCAGTCGTACAGTACGGACATACGTGTTGGACCGCTTGGAATCACTGTGAGTGGATGGGTTTTGTTTTCTTAAATTGTTGGTTTTTAGGCAAGTTCAGTATATGGTTTCTTTATACAGTTATATGGAGATATATATGAGTTTTCTGTAGCCTTTTTATCCTAGTGCACCTATAATCACACGTACACTTTTAGTACTCGGACTACGGTCGTAGGACACAGCTCTCACATCGTTGCTTGATCCGAAGACCCCACTTGCTAGCTTTATTTCCGGTGATAGCGGTCCCTGCATGTATTCCAGGGACTGGGGGTGATGATGTGAGGGGGAGTACACAGGGGTTTATATTTTCAGATGTACACAGCGGTGTCTTGCGTAACCCTGGCACTGGGTGTGGTATATTACATGCACTTGATTGGCGCCTACCAGAGTATGTTACCATATTTTCAGTATTTCAGCACAGTATATGTTTTTACAGCAGGGGATTATGTATTATGTTTTCAGAAATGTTTTTGAAAACTTATTTGTTTTTCCATCCACTCACCCTTTGGTTTTGCGCCCCCCTCAGGGATTAGTAGCTGAGTTGACCAGAGACGAGAGGAGAGGCAGTTCGACTTGGCAGGTGCCATGCGATATGGTGCTTGAGAGATGGGTTCCGTTCCTAGTATTAGCTCAATAGTGAAATCAATTTCCCGCTATGGAGGTAATCCTGGCAACTCATCGGGAAAGACATTGGGAAACTCTCTAACCACTGGAACATCTTGCACAGTCGTCCGTGTCTCATAACTTACTTCCACATGAGCTAAATAACCGACACAGCCTTTGCTCATCAACTTCCTTGCTCGCACAGCCGATACCAATCCATACTATAGGGCCTTACGCTCTCCACGAAACTCTAGTCTCGAAAACCCCGGTTTCTCGAAGATCACCCTTTTCCCAAAGCAGTCCACCCATGCACGATTCCTGGATAACCAATTCATCCCGAGGATAACATCAAAGTCGGCAATATCCAATGGGAGGAATTCGGCTTCCAAAACAGTATCATCTACATATACAGGGCAACCCTAGTAGCTCCAACTAACTTCACAAGTCTCACCCCTTGGCATCCCTATGACTACATCATAGTCCAAGTGGGTAGGGTACAACGGAACCATTTGAGCAAAACTAGGAGAAACTACAGAATGTGTAGCACCGGGATCAATCAAAATTCTTGCAAAATAACCACAAATATTTAACGTGCCAATGATCACATCAGGGTTGGCTTGCACCTCTTGCTGGTTTATTGTAAAGACTAGATCTGGCACCTGAGCTTTGCCTCGGCCCTCACGGCCTCGATTCCCACGGCCAGCGCGGTTACCTTGGCCCACACGGCCACCTTGACCCGCTTGATCACCTACTCCAGCTCCAGGACGGGACTGCATCTGTCTACCTGTACACTACGACTTCCCTTGGTTACCTCTAGAAGCTTCTGCACTTTCTCCTTCCTTGAAGGGGCACTCCCGTACCCAGTGATCTAGAGCACCACATCCAAAGCAGGATTTAGGAGCACTCTGCTGCGCGTTAGATCCTCCAGACCCGTCAGAGTGTTGGGTGTCAGCAAATCGGGAAGTTCCAAACGGTCCTCCACTATAACGAGAAGCACCTGAACTAGAAGCTCCACTGGATGAACCTGAGCTCTGTGTCCTCTTAAATGACTGCTACTGCCTGGGCCCTCCCACTGAAGGTCGATTCCCTCTCTGCCTCCTGGAACTGTAGCCACCAGAACCACTATCACTTGCCTGCCCGGCCCCACTGCTACTGCCCCCGTACTCCACTTCAAAATGTTACGGAACCATGAACTGCTCCACACTCAGTGCAGCTCGAAAAACCTATGTAAGTGTGGTGTACTGCTGACTAGCAATTGCAACCTTGATCTCCTTCTTCAACCCAGCTTGAAACTGTAACAACATATCTCTTGCACTGGCTGCCACAGTCGGGTTGTAACGGGACAGTGCATGGAATCTCTGCTCATACTCATTCACTGACATGTCCCGAGCCTGGTGAAATCTCATGAATTCGTCCCTTTTCCTCCATTGGTACTCGGGACTATAGAACCTGCTGCTGAATTCATCCTTGAAATGGTCCCAAGTAGCGATACCATTGGGATACGTTCTTCGCTGGCTTTCCCACCAAACTGAAGCACCATCCTTCAGGAAGAAGGTGGTCACATCCGACTTTCGATCCTTAGGGCAGTCCATGGTCCTTAGCACCCTGACCATATCAACACAGTAGGATTCCGCATCCTCTCCTTCACCATAGCCATCGAAAAAGGGTGCCCACAAGTTGCGAGCAACCTCAGCTAAAGGACGTCCGTCCTGACCCTAGTTGGCCTGATTGGCCTGGTTGGCCTGCCAGAAATTGGCCATCATCGCAGCAAATTGTTCCATGTTCGGGAATGCTGCTACATCTGGGGGGTTATTGGCAACTGGTGCCTCCCCTGCCACATGTGCACCCCGTGCACCACGTCGACAAGGCAGCATAACTCTGACTGAAAAGACAACACAAAAAGTTTAGGGATAACATAAACCACAAGTCTCGACAAGAAACCCGAAATCTAGTGCTCTGATACCAACTAACATACCCCGCCTCAAAACGTGGGGCCTAGGAGGTGTGGCCATCACCCGAACAAGGTGACGAAGCCTTACACAACCCAAAACCCACAAAGGAAACTAACACACGATAAAATAAAACATAAATCGGGGTGAATCCCGTTACAGCACTACACAAGTGTATCAGAGTTTATAACAACAACAGACAGTTTAAACAGCATACTGCCCGAGGGCGTAAAACTACACAACACTTCCACATACACGAGTTTCAAAGACAGTAGACGAAGACAAATAGGCTACTGCTCTTTGTGGCACAAACCGAGCTATCCTGAAATCCACCGCTCGTCTACGTGGTTCTCAACAGTATCAGGTCCTGAGCGGGCGCAAAACAAAGGTGAGCAGATAGGGAAAATAAAGATCAGTGTAAACCATTTACAAAGCATATGGTAATCCCCACAGTTAAAAACAATAATAGTATGAGCCTATACTACAATGAGCATGCAATAGTAGTACAATAGAGAATCATAGTGGAAAACCTTTGCAATTCAACAATACAGTATAATCTACGGCCGTGATCTACTATGACAAGGGGAATCGAACCCAATGTCTGGATGTCAAGACAAGGGGAATCGAACCCAATGCCTGGACATCATGTGCATAGAACCCATTGGGAATCGAACCCAATGGATCCTCAGGTGTGCCATCAACTGTACTAAACCATAACCTCAACATGCATAATATCCAGCACAATCCATTACCAACATACATATATTTATATAAATAACATGGCATGCTCAAATGCATTTTAAAACTAAAACCCGTCCACTCACAGAAAGGCCGAATGATAGTCATCACCGTTGTCCGTAGGTGCGGGTCGGTTACGCTGATTCCCCTGTTACTACTCACCTAATTATATCAACAAATCATGATTTAATAACGATAACGAACTTGAGCTATAAAAACCCAATTCTCCTTGTTTTGCTCAATTGTTGTTTAGCTGTAACTCGGATGGTGAAACCGAGCTCCCATCAAGTCAGGAACATCGTTTCCACTCGAATAAGTAGTCAGTCAACATCGGTCAACACCGGTCAACGATTGCTGACGTTAGCACACCGATGCTGACGTGGCATCCACGCGGTACTGACGTGTCATCCACGTGGCGCTGATGAGTCATCCACGTGTCAGATGACGTCAGCACCACCATGCTGTAACACCGCCGCCGCGTGGCAGATGACATCAGAATCTGGAAATTTCCAGACTCCGGCGAGTTCATCCATGCCGCCGCGTCGCCACCACTGTAGTCGCCATAAACTGCCCCGATTCCGGCTACCCACGACGATTTTTCATCGAATTCCAAAACACACAAATCTCAACCAAATTCGATATGCAATACATGGAATTCATCTACAGATCACCAGGATTCCAAAAATCATACTTACAACACTCACCGAGGTCGGGTTTCGCCGGAAAAAGCGCCAGAAAAGCTCGGACTCTGTCGAGCTTATCGCCGGCGATTCTGAGGGTCTCCGCCGGTGGGGTTCAGGGTTCTGAGATCGCCTCAACGTGGGGAAGCTAATTCCGGGCTTCTCTTCCCCAATTGGTGATCGGCGTGAGATTGAGGACGTCGAGGTTTGCGGCGTCGGTTTATGTCCAAGTTCTGTGTTGATCTTCCTCATCGATTCTGAGGCTGAAACTCTAGGAAAATGTTGCTGGGAGTGAGGCAAGCACAACACAGGTGGTCCACGGGCCTATTGGTGGCCGAAGATAGTGAATCGGCGGCGAGACTGAGTCGACTCGGTATTTGGCTAGCTGAAAACGCGCGGCTGGTTTCTCTGTTTTTTTCCTTCTTTTTTTTTTTCAACATCACCGAACTTAATCAGCCTTAATACCCCATGCAGTGACACATCCATAATTAAACACCTGGACCAACCACAACATGCCACTTGTCCAATCATCCAATCCCGTTATTTCTGTTTTCGGTCCATAACTCCTTGGTTACTACTCGGAATCCAATTCCGTCTTCGTGGATGCGCTGGCATCGCCGAGCCCTGCGCACGGAGTACAATTTAGGTTAGATGGTTTTCTCACTATTCAGAGTCAACCACTGTCCCACAAGGGTACTTTGGTCATTCCACAATGTTTGGGGAAATTTTTGAAACGGGTCGTATCATAACCAACCAATGAATTGTCAAAAATTTATTGCTATGTATCCATTGTAGCTTGATTTTATGAGTTAACCAATTGCCAACCAATGAGCAATCAAAAATTTATTGTTATGTAAATCCGGAGAAAGGGTATGCACTGTAGCTCGAATTTATGAGTTAACCAATAACCAACCAATGAACAGTCAAAAAGTTATTGCTATATAAATTAGGAGAAGGAGCATCCAAAATTTACCACTTCACAACCAAAACACACAGCAAACACACTGAAGATAAAATTCAAAGCAAAGAATGGCTGCCAATGGAAACAACGATAGGATCACCATTACCTGCTCTTTTGAAATGGTGAAAATCTTTTACTTTAAATATTGATTTCATGTTTGCACTCGCACAAAAAGATTAGATTTGTTAAATATTTGCTTCATGTATTTTCATCTGTAGGCACCTGGGCTTGGGAAGGCACGTGCGTATGTGAAACGAACGACAAGGTGGAAAAAGGTCGTCACTGATATGTGTCAAGCTCAGGGCAAGTTCAGCGATGGTATTCATACTCCAAATCGGATACTGGAGAACCAGTGTATGAATTTAGAACCCTTGAGTAGAATGAAATCAACGATGGTGATGAAATTCGTTTTACTAATCGTTTTTGATGCTTTTGTACCAAAAAATAATGTTATCTAATCAATAAAGTACGGTTATTGAAGTTTACATTCCATATTAACTTATGCAAAATCATCAAAAATCTATCCATAAGCAAGTGAAACAATAAATAAGTTGATATTAACTCTGGATATAATAAAGAAATATGTTTTTTCAAAGAATAATAAGCTATTATATAAAGAAAACTAATCTGTTCTTTAGATAATACAAAGGTTATAAAAAGGTCATATAATGGTTCTGTTGGGTTAAATCAAGGTCACAGACTGGCTATAGGCGGGTACATCAATACTTGATCTAAGTGAACAAAGTTAAGTCGTCAAACGGGCGAGACAGGTCGTAAGTGGGTAGATGAAGGTCATGTGGTGGCATAAGTAAGTGAAACAATAAATAAGATGATATAAACTCTGGATTCAAGAAATAGGTATTTTTTAAAGAATAGTCAGCTGTTCATTAAAGAAATTTCATTTATTCTTTAGAGAACACAAAGGTTATAACAACGGCATATAATGGTTCTGTGTGGGTTATACCAAGGTCATATAATGGTCATAGGCAGGTACATCAATACTTCATCTAAGTGAACAAAGTTAAGTCGTCAGACGGGCGGAGATAGGTCATAAGTGTCCCGGTAAAATGGGAACTGTCCGGTAAAAGAGAGAACTATCCCGGTAAAAGAGGAAAGTATCCCGGTAAAATGGGAATTGTCTCGGTAAAAGAAAACAAAAAAGGAAAAAAAAATTACAAAACTCAGGATTTCCTGCAAAAGCGAGAATTGTCCAGGCAAAAGCGTGAGCTGTCCCTGTAAACTGGAAACTGTCCCGGTCAAATCATGAATTGTCCCGGTAAAATGGGAAGGTTCCTTGGTAAAATGGGAAGGTGCCCCGGTAAAAATATGGGGACTCGAATGCTGAAACTTTAAAAAAACACTAAACTGTTATTCAAAGAACACCAAACCATTTTTTAAAGAACATGAATTTTCTGTAAAGAACACTCAACCGTTCTGTATAGAACAATCAGTTTATACTCAGGTCATAATTTGGTTATAGGTACTATCCGGTGAAAGAGAGAACTGTCCCGGTAAAACTAGAAAGTGTCCCGGTAAAACTAGAAAGTATCCCGGTAAAATGGGAATTGTCCCGGTAAAAGATAACAAAAAAAGAAAAAAAATTACAAAGTCAATAAGCATTCGGCCTATAAGATATTAGCAAGAAGGAGGACAAAAATTACAAAACTCCGAACTTCCTGCAAAAGCGAGAATAGTCCAGGCAAAAGCGTGAGCTGTCCCGGTAAATTGGAAATTGTCCCAGTAAAATCATGAACTATCCTGGTAAAGTGGGAAGGTGCCTCGGTAAAAATATGGGGACTCGAATGCTAAAACTGTAAAAAAACACTAAACTGTTATTTAAAGAACACCGAACCATTTTTTAAAGAACACTCAACCGTTCTTTAAAGAACAACCAGGTTATACTCAGGTCATAATCTGGTTATAATTAGGTTATACGTAAATAACAAAATAAGTTGATATATACTATGGCGAGAAGGAAAAAAAATTGTGTTACGTACAGAACAGTCACGTTTTTGGTAAACACCAATAACTTATTTTGTAAAGAACAATGAGTTACTCCTTACGGAGTAGATAGGTTTTACTTAATGAACATGCAACTGTTCTTGGAAGAATAATCATGTGAGTACAACAAGAGCATACAGCGATCACGCCATTAAATAAGTAGGTAAATCAAGCTTAACTGCCAACTGTTTCTCTCAAAGGGTAGTGTTACAACCAACTTAATTTACAGAGCATAACATAGTCCCAAAAAATAGAACTAAGAGTCATCAAATTACAAGGTACAAAAAATATGTAAATAGCAACCTAAATATGTAAGGTTCAAATTAACCTAATACATTGCAACATTACAGTCGTAATTAGTACATCAACCGGTCTGTTGGTGCATTATATAGAACTCTTCTGGGCCTTGATGATAAGGTTCTGCAGCAGGCTGCGTGTGTTGATTGTTTTGCCCATCTTGCGAGGGCGCGGCTGCTTCAGATGGTTGTTCTATGTCTTCGGCATGGGGCGACCTGAAACATTGCGCACATACATTTACCATTCAAAACACAAACAAAACAACAATGCAAAACTGAATACACCCATACGTAATGTAAATGATAAGATGATGCAAAACTGAAATAAAAACAGTATGTAGTACCACAACCTACAACCAACAAGTCGGACCATAACTCCATTACAACACAATTGTGCGTTGCTTACCGGACAGGAACGTCTCGACAAGTCTATACATCATGTCCAAGCTTGTTACATCCGATACATCTGCGACTACAGGGCATCCTTTGAGTAAGAGATGATTTTTTTGTTTGGTAGGACCTTTGGGCTTAGCTATGCAAGGATCCTTTACTCCGGAAGAACTACCATATGTATTTCGGTTCTGTTCTTGGGTGCTGCTCCTCAATGACACCAGGGAAGATACTTCATCTTCAATGCCAGTAATTGAATCTGAGACAATTTTACAACCTCCATTATGCATTAATGCCGTATCAATCAAATCCAATGCTCGTCTTGCAAGTGCAGCTCTTTTGATTAGAAGATATACATCATCAACCAAATCTTTGATCACATTCCCCCCACCAATCTTGGCAGTTTGAGTCCACCTCTTCAAGATGTACTTCTCAGGCAAATTGTCAACTTGCTGCCATTTTAAATATGCTAGTATGTGTCGGCAAGGAACACCCTGGAAGTCAAAACCCTTGCAGCTGCAAATACACATATCAGCAACTTTATTGTAGACAAGCTCCTTGCAACGTGAAACCCCTGAGCTTACTCTCTCAGTTACTTGGTAGACAGTTTTACCATCATCTTCATCAATCACATCCATCTTACACAAAAAACCACGACACATCTCTTTGTGAAACATGTCAAAAATGTTCCTTGTATATATAAATGCCATATGATGTTCCATCAGCGTCAACACACTACTTTCAGGAGGCTTTTCATTCAAATTAACATGGTCGCATCTTAACTCACTACTCCTCAATTTAGAAACAGCCTGATCAAATTGTATTATGAATTCCATCAGCGTGTTCTTCTTGCTAATGTACCTCTTGAAGAAGACATGAGCGGATTCTGCTCTTTGACTACTTGACATTCCAACCGAGAATACATGCTTCACATATGCTAGGACCCATTTGTTGTGTATACTATGGAGTCCAACCAACCATTGATTATTTTCAAGTCCATGTTTTACTAGGACATTCTCCCATTTTGCATTGTACTCGGCTTTGCTGTCTACCTCCCATAGGCATTCTGTGATATCGGCTAGAGCTTTTCATATGGGGGGGGGGGGGGGGGGGAGGTCTCCAAAAACTTACTCAATATGTGCCATATTGTGAGATCCCACATCGGCCAACGGAGAGGGGGTGATGTGCCTTATATGTATATGCCCACCTCTATCTAGCATGAGGCCTTTTGGGAGCTCACCGGCTGCGGAGGGGATAGGAACTCCGCAGTTAAGCGAGTTGGGCTTAGGGCAATCTCAGGATGGGTGACCTCCTGGGAAGTTGCTCGTGAGTTCCCAGAAACAAAACCGTGAGGGCCAGAGAGGAGAGTGCCCAAAGCGGACAATATCGTGCTACGGCGGAGCGGTCCCGGGATGTGACACATATGCACAATCTATGGAAAGTTGTTGGAAAAGATTCCTTAATCGCACGTGCAATGGCTGCATCTTGATCAGTAATGATCATCTTCGGAGGCCCCCCTGGCCTGGCTTTCTTGAACTCTTCAAACAACCACACAAATGATTCAGTGGTTTCATCGGTTAAGAAAGCACAACCAAACACGATTGTTTGCTTGTGATTGTTAACTCCAAGAATTGGAGCAAAATTCACCCTATAGCGGTTGGTGTTAAACGTTGTATCAAATACCAACACATCTCCAAAATAGTCATATGCCCGTCTAGACCTTCCTTCGCAGCAAAACACATTACCCATAACACCCTCCGCGTCTTGCTCCATCTTGTAATAAAATGCTTCGTTCTTCTTTTTCTTGGCCTCAAAATGCTCCTTAAGCAGCTCAGCATCATGCCCATCGATCATTTGCCACATTGCAGTTGTGATATTGTATATATCTTTGGGGGTACAACCAACGTTTGCACTTCCCCCCACTTGCACCTCAAGAAGGGTTATCTGTTGATGGGTGGGTACATTGACTTCACTGAGTTGTTCAATAAGTGTCTTCACATTGTTGGAACTCCGATGCGAATTAAGTAAATGAACTTTATCGGGCTGTGTCAATTCATGGTTGTGGCCCTCAATGAACGTGACAAGCTTGTACTGCGTAGACCTTGGGTTCCTCCAAATAGTGACTCTAGCTTTGCAATTAGTTCGAGCACTACCTCATTTTCTTTTCCTTTCACCCACAAATGGTCGACTCATGCCTTCTTTATAACATACAAAATCCCTCCTCGTTTTCTCACCGCACTAGTTAAATTTTGTCGAATCACGTCGAATGCTATATCCAGCTAGTACTGCATATCTATTATACATGTCATATGCTGCATCTTCAGAATTAAACACCATTTTCAGTCTCGATTTGAGCTCTCCTCCAAATCCGGTATATACAGTCTGCCACCCATGTTTATTTCATTGTCATCTACCTGGGCAGCCTCCTCTGCATTCTCAGCCATTTGACACTTTCAATGGTACCCTTCAACACACCAAATCAGCCTCATAAAAATCATAAAAACTAAATACTAAATACTAACTCAGAAACTCGTTACTATATATACACAAGAATAACCTCAGCATATAAATGTGGGTTCTAAATCACTTCCCCCAACATATGAAGCTCAAATTTCCTCCAACAACAACAAAAACTACCATACCAAGCTAAACCACACAATTAACAATCAAAATAACTACATGCACATGGATCAACGGAAAGATTGTGATCAATGCAAGGAATTTTTGATGACAGCTCAACATTATATTGGGGGCACTCAATATTAGAATGTAAGCCTATGCAGTTTCATACGACCCATCCCTACTTAATTTGGAAAATCAATAACCTGTTTCTAATTTGATTTTCAATAGGTTCCGACTGGATACAATGCGTAATTATTAGCAACGAACTACAGCCCTCTTCGGTTTAGTTCTACAATCGTTTCTGCCATCGCAAGCAATTGTTCACACCTTTTACAATTTCAGCATCACTCCCGTCTGGGTGATGCAAACTGTGGAGATTTTGCATATTATCTGTGATTTGCTTACCACCCAAACAAAATAATTAGGATGGAACTTAAGTACCTGATTAGTGTGTCCAAAACCTTGAGCTACTTACTATCACAGAGAGACGGATTGATCCTCGAAGAGCTTTGGTCGGACTGTCGGAAGGGCGGATCAAATTAGAGGAGACGGAGTGAATTGATGGAGGAGATGGAGTTAACAAGTTAAAATTAACGGATGTTAAGCTTGGGTACGATTGTGTACACGTGGTGCATTATAACTTTCATTCACAGCCTTTGGGTTTTTTTTTTTTTTTTTTTTTTTTTTTTTTCTTTTGGGGCGGGGGGGGGGGGGGGGGGTGGGGCGCGGGGGCGGGGCTCGGCCCGTTCTTCGGTATAGTTAAGAAAGAAAAAGGCGGGGGGGTGGGGGGTGGGTAGATAAAAAAAAAAAAAAAATTCTCTCCCTCTTTTTTTACAATCCCTCGCGTACGTTTTTTTTTTTTTTTTTTTTTTTTTTTTTTTCTTTCCCCCCCCCCCCCCCCCCTCCCCCTCTTTTTTTCTTCCTCCTCTTTCTCTCCCCCCAAAAATATTTTTTCCTTTATTTTCTAAGAACCCCAAATTTCACCAAAAAAATTTATTCCCCCACCCCAAAAGCCTCCCCGCAGCCACCATTTCGCTTCTCAATCACCACTACAAAAATATACCCATTAGGCAAGGATGGAATGTTGTTGCGAAAAGTACAAAAATCCTTGCGAAAAACTATCCGCAAGGATTTTGGTCGTTGCCCCTAGTCGTTGCCTTATGGGGCTAGCAGAAGAGAATACGCAACGACCTTGCTGGTCCTTGCTGATTATTTTCTGCAACGACTGGAGGTCCTTGCGGATTCTTTTGTGTAACGACTGCAAGTCGTTGCGTATTAGTATAAGCAAGGACTTACATGTCATTTCCAAATATGATAAGCAAGGGCTTAATTGTTGCTTGTTGCCTAATTTGAACCAAAAGTTGTATATGCAATTAAGCAAGCATTTTTACTTAAATATTGAAGTAATTATTAACTGAAATTTAAATTGCATGCATTAAAAGTAATGATTGAAACATCACATTGAAAATTTCAATGACATTGATGTAGGTGATGTTTACATTCATCAAGTACTCAAAACATATAGCAAGGGTTTACATAAAAATCCCCCTTTGCTTATATTTTCTAGCCTACTCTTATACAAAGAGTTTACATGTGCGAACTAATAATTTCAATCCATACATGTATAGCTGTCAGTGGGAAGCAGGAGTAGTTGTTGAAGCCAATGCAGATATGATCATGTCTTTATTCGTTAAGTACAGACCAAACTTGTCCTAATATCAAGTATACAAAAGAACTTTGCATTCAGTTTTCTTTCTAGAAACGGAGCAACAATGCACCATGATCACATCCATGACAAAAAAGAAATATAATTCGATTCCCAAACCACATAGATCACAATGTGCATGATCCATGAAACTATATATAGCTGATCATGGACTTGCTTCAGAGACACTTACCCCAGATATCGAGTCCCAGGCAGGACTAAATCTGTGGTTAGGATACCTAAGAATCACTGGAAGCACTAGAGCTTTTGATGGGGACATCATCAGCAAAGATTTAGTTTCCTAATTTTCTTTTACTAGTTGGCATAGGATTTATGTTTAATTTACTTTTCTTTAATTTAGAAAGTTTGACCTAAGGGTATTAGGAAATCAAGGACTCTCCTTAAGTACTTGAGGACAGAATTATCCCTAGGTCCCTAGGAATAGTCTAGTATAAAAGCCAACCTATGTTCTATGTAATTTTCAGTTTATGCATGAGTTTATGAAAATTGAGTTTATCTCAGAAATCGGTTTTCTTTGTGAGCCACCCCTTGGTATTTCTTTGTGAGCCAACCCCTAGGTATTCTTAGTGAGCCTACCCTTTGGTATTTCTTAGTGAGCCAAACCCTTTATCCTTTCTATTTTCCTATCTTTCTACTTTGTTACGCTTCCGCAAGCCACCAAATCCTTCCATAGACCCCTTTTACTGTGTTTTCCTACATCAGCTTTTGCCAGAAATCTCCTGTGTTGAAGGGCAGAAGAAAGTCTCCATTTGTAGTAGTTCCTTCTGAAGAAGAATTAAATATGAAACAAAAGAGTTAACAGTAGTATAAGCATTTGTCTGCCTGGCAACAAAATGCCAAGTCTGCTGAAATCAAATTGTACACTAAATGCAATGTGGGTGGAAACAAAAGGAAAGTATTTTTAGATTGTACTAGAGTGCATCTAATCATAGTCATGGGCAATCAGTATGCCATGGTAAAGCTTGCTCCTAGTTACATGATAACTTCATGCTTCCCAATCCCTTTTCATTAGATTGGTGAACGACGATGCAAAGGTCAAAAAACAAGTAACTTCAAAACTCATAAAGTTGCTAACTTTCTCCTCCCTCCATTCTTTGATTACAAGTGTGATGCTTTCAGATGTACCAAAACAGTTGTCTTCAAATCAGTGAAGAAAATAATGGAAAATGAGAAAAGCAGAATGGTAATAGCGTTTTCCAAAATATAACCTGGAAAAAGCATAATTGGTGGGGCAGATTTGTCCTGATGTGCTTCTTTGACTCTTTCAGTCACAACGCCTGCAAATGATATACAAACTATCAAAAAAAAATTTCATACAAGCGTTAGAGACAATACATTTATTACAGAATGGATTTCCAGATTATCATATTTCAGCATGTTTGTTTCCAGGTCACTGCAGCCAAGTTCTATACTACTTTATAGAAATTGATTTAAAGCATGCCTCTAGTTTTGATGTGTCATATTGGCTTGTGACTGATAGTTTCCAGATGTACTGTCAAAGTTATCTACAACAAGTTAAGAATCAAAAATTTTCAGAAACGAAGTACACGTAAAGATATCCTCAATTCATGTACCTGCAACACCCTTGAAGTCAGATGACTTTGACTCCCGCTGAACATAGACGCAGCCGAGGCACTTGCTGTCACATATAAAGATCCGAAATCAAATTCAGTCCAGAATGAGATCACAAAATTCAAGCATTTCAACACGAACCCAGAATTTCAAACACCAATATGTACCTAATTCTTATCTCCCCAATCCATCATTCATCATCACAATCAATCCCAACATGCTCAAAGCAAAATGGTGTACAGAACACATCATACAGACCTAGAAATCCATCATTCATCATCACAATCAATCGCAACGTACATGTTGAGAGCAAAATGGTGTTTCACAATCAATTCCAACTTCCAGAAATTCAAACTCCCAAAACTATCAAAACTTTCCAAACTGGCTTATCACTAACCTATCCCATTATCTATAAATTGTCATTACAAACGTTTCCATATACGAAACCCTAAATCATTTTTCACTACTGCGTACATTCCTGAACTCATGGTAACTACCAAAACCACTTGAAAGCGGCATTTTAGCGAACACATGGTGGGCATTATTAACAAGCGTTGCTTTCACCACAACAAAGAAACCTGGGGAGCACGAGTAACATGACTAAACTTGAAAAAACAACATCAAATTTAAGCTTAGTGAAGTTTAGTGAGTCAGCACGAGTAATGAAGACAAAACATCAAAATTAACAGTAAATCATAACAATGGCAAACAAAGAAGCAAGATTAATAGAAACTTTTGAAACCTCAGTATTAATGGAGGCGAGCCCAATTAGATTCCGAAGCTGTTCAAATCGACGGCGACCAAGTAAACGGCCAGTTTGCGAACTGGAAGAGGGACACCGACGACGACGGTGACTGCGAATGGGCAACAGCGACGACGACGGGGACTGGGACTGGGAATCGGCAACGGCAACGGCAACAATGAGATCTGGGTTGGGTAAATCTGGGCGAATTGGAAGCAAGGTTGGGTCATGAAGTTAGCGCGCGTTTCAATTTTGGGGGAGAGGGTTTCAGAGATTTGGGAAAGAAGATGCAAATTTTTGGGGGGGAGAGTTCGCACGTTTGCGAAAGAAGAAGACCCGCCGCGTTTCCTACATTTGGGCAACAACTGATGTTCACTCCTTGCGTATTATAAACGGCAAGGAATTAGCATCGTTGCCCATTTAACTTGTCTCCTTGCCTAAAGAAATAGACAACCCGTGCCCATGTCGTTGGGTATTGTATTACATTAGGCAACGACTTTAATAACTCGTTGCTTAATCTTTGACAACTCGTTGCTTAATCTTTAACAATGCGCAAGGACTTCCACAAATTGTTGGGGATTCATGGATTGCGCAACAAATTTTCACTCCTTGCAGAAGACTCCATTGCCTATTCCCAATTTTCTTGTAGTGCACATATTCATCCATTCTTCTTCCAAAACCCAACCGATCCATTTACATTGGTGAACTCAACCCCCAAACTTGTTCTATGAACAGTGAATGTAACCATTATTCTCAAACCAAAATCATTCATTACCTTGCTCAAACATTGACACACCACCACCAACTTCTTGCTGAAATCCTTCAAAAACAGAAACTCCGACGAACCCACTACCTGAAATCGATGAAAGCAAGTGGCCATCTCGCTCCAATTGGCACATTATTTCCTTCTCCTGGTCAGGATTGTCGGAGCGGAAAGATAAGTCCCATTCAGATTTAACTCAACCGCTAAATTATGAAACTAATTCTTACTGCTTTGCACTGTTAGTATACCGCCATTTCTAAAAACAAAAGACCAATAAAAAGCAAAAAAGTTGTGCAATTTTCAATTTACCCAAATTGGAATTAAGACTTGGAGTAGGCCGATAAGCAATCACATTTCACATCCAAGTTACTAAACAAACTCATAATAATAAACCACCCAAACGAACTGCCAAATCCAACCCCCCCCCCCCCCCTCCCCGCATCCACCGCTAAGCCGCTGTTGTGAAAATAATGTTCCCTTAGTTTTACACACTCTCAAGTATACAAATCGTGAAATATTATAGCTTTGCGATTACGGATTATCGATCCCACAGAGATTAAAAGTTTTACTTATTTAGTTACTTAACTTTAGTGCTAATGCATACACCTAAGTGTAGGACTAGGGAGAATGATTTTCTAATAAAGAAAATAGAATTTAAACAAATAAACATAAACGGCAAAACAAACAGCAAGGGGAGGTTAAAATCAAGAATAAAATGCTTAGGGCAACGATTTCACCACAATCAATCCAACTTAAGTTAATGATTCAATTTACTATTACATTCGTGTCATGTTGATGATTAAGTTCCCAAAATTACACAATATCCATGGTATCTAGATTATCATGCATCTTTTCATATGCTAATTGACTATGGTATCTAGTACAATTAAACACACAAAAAGTCATTAAGATCTTTGGATACTTTTGAATAACCACATAAACCCTAGTGCATGGTATCTACATCAAGGAATTTATGATATCAGTTGCATAAAGTTAAACTCAAGTTAAACATGGCATCTGTTCTAACTTGCATAAGATAACTCAGCAACATATTTCATGACTGATTCGGGATACCAAACGGACTTGTAAAATTCCACCAAAATTTGGGTTTAAATATCTCTGTCTCATCTTCAATTTGAATACTCGCGGGCTTCTAGCAAAAATTGATAAAGGCCTCAACGATCCAATCTTTCACAGCTGCGTAAATCTGTCAGAATTCGCAATTGGGCTAACTTGTAAATTCAATATAAAATAAATGGCCCAAGAGAAAAATCTGAAACTTTGGGAAAACGATGTTCAACAAGTCAGCTTTCTTCTATCTGTTGCAAACTGTATTCCAGTATGACTGTGTAAACTAGAAGTAGGAATACTGTCTACATTCAATGTATCCAGTAATAGGAATCTTATATGGATTCTATGTAATAGTTAGGCCCATTCCTATTAGGGTTGGTAAACCCTGGGAATACTCCACTATAAATACAGGCACTAAAGAAGGGGCTGAACACAATTCAGATAGGAATCCCCATATTCTGACATCTCTCTCTTTCTCTCTACAACACTGTGCTTACGGAGTTTTGAAGGATTTAGCATCCGAATCCCTGCCGAATTTTCCAAACCAACCTTGATCAAGTAATCCTAAAACTCAATTTTCATGTTGATTTTCATTTTATTTCATATACTATATTTTATGATCAAAGTTTGGGGAAGTGTGTGAAAGCGAAAGAAAAATCGCAAAAACAAAAGAAACACAACCCTTGGTTTTTGAGTGTAGCCGAGCCGGTCACTCCAGCCACGCCAAGCGCCCCAAGCCGCAGCTCGCGCAGTAGCCCAGAACACCCAGAAACGATGACGTCTGGGTTGTCTTCTCCAACGCCGCCGCAGACCGATCTAGCCGAGCCTTCTTTGTTCCGGTTGGTTCCTAAAACGAGCATGCGAGGCCCAAGGTTCGCCATTGGGCTAGGTGCTCATCCGGAGTCAATTGAAGCCCGGTGATTCGTCGCCGAAATTGGAGAAACCGGCAAGAAAATCTCGCCCGAAAACCACCACCAAACCAAGCCCATTGTTTCATATTCCGGTTGCCTTCGGGACCTAAAAACGAGTATGCGAAACCCACCGTTCGCGAGTGGGCTAGGTACTATTTTCCGGATTCATTGGACCCTTGTGAACCGCCGCAGATGGCGGTCAGATGTGTTCGGTGGCACCAAACCGAACACGGTTCACTGGGCTCTTGAGAGTGTTCGGATGCACCAACCGAACACCATTACGGTTTGGTCAAGGGTTCGTTCGGATGATGTCCTCGAACGCGCATGAAACAACCCTCCTCAGGTTCAGATGTTATCCCCGAACGCGCGCGCAGCAACTCCTTGGGCGTTCGGATGTACTCCCTGAACGCGCCCTCAAATGATTTTTTCCACGTTTGGCAGTTTTTTTCCGAACATGCGCGCTGGATTTCTTTCCCTTGTTCGGAAGTCATCTCCGAACACTGGGCAATGCATTGGGCCAACCAATTGGGCCAAATCCGAGTTGGGCCGGCGCCCATTTTGGGCCATTAATTTGGGCTTTTCCCATTTAAATCTGGGCCAAAATGGGCCATTATTTTGGGCTTTTCCCTTTATTATTTTTGGGCTGGCGCCATTTGGGCTTCACCAAATTTTGGGCTAGATTATTGTTTCCCAACAACAATAAATTGGGCCATGAGGATGTATTTCCCCTCTTTTCTTTCAATTGGACTTTATTCCAATTTAAGCTCAAGTGGCCCCACACACCGCATGCGGATTTGAAGACCAAATCGCATGACTTTTGCGTTAGACTCGCACACTTTGGCAATGCGCTTGAGTACGCAAATAGTATTGAACTGTAAGTTCATACAAAAGTCTCGACTTGAAGTTTCGAGCATAGAATCGTGATGTTTCCTAAAACTCAACACGCAAGGTGAAACTTGAAGTTTCCATGCCTAAATCCGAGAGAAATCTTCCATCGCAGAGATTTTCATCTCGCCGAATTCATGGCAGTAAGGACCTTGAGCTCTCAGCTGAGACCTTTGAGACCGCGCCCACCAAATGGTTTCCCCCATTGGCGCCGTCAATGCTAGTATTGTCAGTCGTTTTGTTTATGAACAAAACTGCCGCTCATCTCTTGTTCAGAGATCACGAGAAGCATGATCTCTTGATCTACTTGCCTAAAGCAAGACAAGATTGGCAAAACTTATGTTTCAAGACTCGAAGTCTGTGAGTAGACATACGTTTGAAATTTGTAAAATCTGATCCCTCATTGGGCTGTGCAAGCCGGACTTGACCTAGAATGATCTCCTATAGTAGATCTCCTCGACTTTCTATACTCCTAATATGCTCATGAAGTAGCAATATAGCGAGTGAAAGTTCATCAAGTCCCTGATCCGATTAGTGCTTTGTTGTTCGCTGAAAAGCACAACAGCTCGCGCCCCATTAGCTCGAACCGCTCCCTTACCTAGAGCAAGCATAAGCGTTTTCTGGGAGCTCAAACTGCGATTCTTTGGCACCAAACTTCAACAGTTAGAGAAATGTTCATCCTTCCCAATCACAAAATAGCCAATCATATGCTATGGTGGTAGTGGTACATCCATTAGTTGCGCACTCATAGCACCCCTACTAATGTTGATTATGAGTACGACTCCAATATGCAACCAAGAGAGACATTGGAAACTGAGATTTTGCTCTCTCATTCGGATTTAGTTCATTATTTGGTGCTTGTTTTAGTACTTTTATATTGTTCTCGAATATCAATTAATTGAATCTATTGGAACTAGAAGTTTCCTTGATCACGTGACCAATTCAATTAATTCATGTTCAGGTATGTCTAGTGGGACGTTAGATGTCTGGCTGACAGCGCGATTGCGCATGATATTCTCCCTGCCTGGAAATATAAATCTAACTTCATACCTCCATGAAGACCTACAAAGGCCTTATACTCACCCTGTTCTGGAAGAAAATTATTGAGCTATAAGGATTTTCGATTGAAAAATTACCATGATGTAACCGCAGAAGAAAATGGTAAGGAATATCTTTGCATTACCTCCTACTTGTATGGCCATGAGCGTATATTGGAGAAGATGGAATGCCTCTCGCATGAGTTGTATCAAACAATCATTTGATCGATTGAGGCGTATCGCGTCGCTAGCATGAAGCTAGGGCGCACCATGTGGGTAGCATGAAGCTAGCCAACTTGAGCACTTATTTGCTTTGGCATGACCGTTTGGGATATCCCGGTCAAGATGTGATGTGCCGTATCCTCAACGGGCATCTCCGTGTAAGACACCGTGTATTTAAATACACTTTGCCAAGCATGCTCGTTGGGAATGAGGTATATTCTACCTTCCCTTGCAAAGATACTTAATGTTCTCCTTCTTTTCTTCAGCGGATTTAAGGGGAAGTTTGTGGGCAAATCCAACCAATCCGCAGACCATTTAAATATTTTATAGTTTTGGTTGATGCACCGACTCGCTGATCAGATGTCTATGGTCCACACGAAATGCTACTTTGCTAAACTCCTGGCCCATATTGAGGGCTCACCACTCCGGTTATCCATTACAGTCTAGAAGACTGGATAACGCCAGAGAGTTTATATCGAAGGTTTTCAATAATTATTGCACGTCCCTCGTGATTGTGGATGAACATCATGACCCTCTATGTTCCCACAAGTCTCACAGAAGCGTTCATAAAGCGTCTTTAGTTGATCGTAAGGACCTTGGTGATGAGCACCAGGCTTCCTACTTCGGCGTGGGACTATGCAATTCTGCATGTAGCCATATTGGTCCGCTTGAGGCCCACCTCCACCCAACCCTTTTTGGCGTTACAGCTGGTTACTGGGTGCAAATTTGGATTTCGTATTTACGCATATTTGGGTGTGTGGTTTATGTGCCAATTGCGCCGCTACAATGTACCAAATTGGGTCCTCAAACGGAGGCTGGGAATCTTTGTCGATTACGAATCCCCCTCCATTATGGGATTTTGAAAGGCATTTACAGGTGATCTCTTCCTCGCATATTTGTGGATGTCACTTTGATGAGACAGTATTCCCGCCGTTAGGGGGAGATAAGAACGTCAACGTTCATGATGAACGAAGCGAATTGACGTGGAGTATACCCACTCTGCTCATCCTGATTCCCTTGCTGCACAGTGCGGTAAGCAAGTGTGATGTATTATAGACCTTCAGAGTGTTGCACGTGCATGCCAGATGCCCTCTCCGATCTAGCTAAAGTGACGAGATCATATATACCAGCTGCAAACATGCTTGTACGAATAAACGTCCATGAGGGACATGCCGTCCTGGAAAGACAGCATACATCAGCGGCTAGCCAATCATCTGTCGTCAGCCAGAGGCGAGGCAGATTAGTCGGTTCGAAGGATTCACTCCCTGGAAGAGGAGAAGTATGGCACAACCGAATCCTATCGCTATCTCAACCGATCCAACTCATGAAATTTATGAGGATTATGGAAGTGTCCTGGGAGACGTCCCAGGGGAGACCCCAGATCCTACTCCCGAGAATCAGGAGATCTCGGTCCATATACTAGTTTTGGATGAGTTGTGGAATCAGAATGAGATAATCATCGATGATACATTCGCATATACAGTGGCCATGAATACTACAAAATGCGACAATATCCAACCGTGTTCCGTTGATGAATGTCGACATAGAACTGATTGGTCAAAATGGAAATAAACAATGCAGGTTGAAGTAGATTCCTTACCAAAGTGAAAGGTGATGGGACTAGTAGTGTCCATACCTCCCAATGTGAACCATGCAGGTTACATGTGGGTATTCGTAAGGAAGCATAATGAGAAGAATGAAATAGTACAATGTAAGGCACGCCTAATGGCGCAAGGCTTCTCTCATTAGCCCTGACATTGATTACGATGAGATGTATTCTCTCCTAATGGATGTAATAACGTTTCACTACCTTGTCAGTTTGGTAGTTTCCCAAGAATTGAACATGCAGCTTATGAATGTGGTTATAGTTTATCTCTATGGAGATCTTGATACAGAGATATAGATGAGAGTCCTAGAAAGACTTTAGCTAATAGTTCTGAACCACGGAACACCCTCTCGATTCGATTGAGGCATTCACTTTACGGATTGAATCAATCCGGGTGGAAGTGGTATAACCGTCTAAGTGAATATTTGATCAGTAAGGGATATGTGAATAACGATCTATGCCCCTATGTGTTTGCCTAGAAATCACATTCCGAATTTGCGATAGTTGCAGTCTTTGTCGATGACATGAATCTTATTGGTACTCCAGAAGAGCTTGAAAAAATTGCCTCGCACCTGAAATCGGAATTTGAGATGAAGGACCTAGGGAAAACTCGATTATGTCTCGGCCTTGAGCTTGAGCACTGCACTGATGGTATTCTGGTTCATCAGTCCAACTACACCCACAAGGTGTTGCGACGCTTTAGTGAGGATAAAGCGAAGCCTTCGAGTACACCCATGGTCGTCCAAATGCTAGATGCTAAAACAAGACTCATGCCGTCCTAAAGAGGATGATGAAGAGTTATTGGAACTAGAAGTTCCATACCTAAGTGCAATCAATGCTTTATTATACTTAGCTCAATGCACTAGGCTGGACATCTCGTTTGCTGTGAATTTGTTAGCTCGATGTAGCTGCGCCAACACGCAGCCATTTGAATGGTGTTAAAGACATTTTCCGCTACCTTAAGGATACGACGAATATGGGCTTATGCTATCCCTATGCATCTCTGGATGGATCATTCCCCCCCTGATCATCGGAATGATGCTTGCCTTGTTAGTTATGCTGACGCCAATTACTTATCAGACCCACACAAGGCACATTCCCAAATTGATTATGTTTTTACCATTGGGAATACTGCGATATCTTGGAAGTCTATGAAGCAAACCTTAGTTGCGACTTCTTCGAATCATGCTGAACTCATGAAGCCACACATGAGTGTGTTTGGCTGCAAGCCGTTATTGAGCATATTCGGCAGACTAGCGGATTGTCGTTCGTTAGTGATGTCCCGACAACTATCTATGAAGACAATGGCCGCATGTATCGACCAGATTAAGAAAGGATACATCAAAGGAGACAAAACCAAGAACATCGCGCCGAAGAATTTCTTCTCACATCAGCAACAAGAGCATCAGAAGATTGAAGTCAAGCAAATCCTATCACAAGACAACCTCGCAGATTTGTTCACCAAGTCTCTGCCAAAGGCTACTTTCCAGAAGCTCATTGTGGAATCGGATTGCGTCTATTGTCAGATATGACACGTATGTAGTCTTCAAGGGGAGCATTGTCGACTTCAGGGGGAGGATACGAAAGTGTACTCATTTGACCTTGATGTACTCTTTTTCCCGTTAGCACAGGTCAACTTTTTCCCACTGGGTTTTGTTGCCTGGCAAGGTTTTTAACGAGGCACCCGCAGTGGGTTGGTCATACCTCTGATTGCTTAAATGTCGACATGCACATGCTCACCTTTTTTTCCTTCGCTTTGGTTTTTTCCCACTAGGTTTTCCTCAGCAAGGTTTTGGTGTTAGCATATCCCTGAATGGATCCCTTTTGGACATACGTATTCCCCAAGTGCCTATTGTGATGACTTCATCGACTGCCTTCATTTTCTTCCGAAGATCTGATGCGACTACTGCTTGAGTTCTACACATTCAAGGGGGAGTGTTGTAAATTGTATTCCAGTATGACTGTGTAAACTAGAAGTAGGAAAACTGTCTACAATGTATCCAGTAATAGGAATCTTATATGGATTCTATGTAATAGTTAGGCCCATTCCTATTAGGGTTGGTAAACCTTGGGAATACTCCACTATAAATACAGGCACTAAAGAAGGGGCTGAACACAATTCAGATATGAATCCCCATATTCTGACATCTCTCTCTTTCTCTCTACAACACTATCATGTTTCCACAAGAAATCGCGTCCAAATCAGCCTCCAAATGCCCAAAAATGTCCAAACTGCACCTGTGGACAGATTATGTGCAAAACAAAGTAATAAGTCCTTTTTATATTAAATTCATGGCATAAAGACAATCAATTAATGGGTAAAATATATGATAAATCAGCACCTAAGAAATACCCCCGAACTTAAGATTTGCTAGTCCTCGAGCAAACAAAACACAACTAGAATAAAACAAAAACTCAAACAAAAACTCAACAAGTTAGCCTTTCCATAATACTTCCTCAAAGATTGCATAGTAGGGACAACTCTATAACATACCAAGCATTATATAAACTCTTCAAATGATTCAAGGGTGAGCAACATCTTACAAAAATCATTCTAAAAGCATTAAAGCGGCCAATTCAATAACCAAATTACACTTGCCACCATAGCAGGTATATGCGAAACAAGTAGAATAAGAATGAGATCTCTAAATGATTAAGTATAATCAACCCATAGGCTTACTTTTTATACCTTCTCCATTATTTGTAGACGCATCACGGATCAAAAGGTCTTTAATGAAGGTTGTAACGGGGCTAGGGTAATGGCTATGAAAGAACGGATAGAGATAAGAAAGATTCCTGAGAAGTAAGTTGAACTACTCTAAAATCCGAAAATTCCCAACTAATGTGGCTATTTTAACACCCAAGTCTCATGTATAATATGTGCTTAAACCAAAGAATAATGAATAATCCCTTTCATGTATTCGGGATAACCCATGAATAAACTAAAACCAACCCTTGCCAAAAGTCAACTTTTTTTTTTTTTTTGCTTTTCTTTTTATTTTGGCCACAGCTTTCCTTGTTTCTTTTGTTGCCTCTTCTGACGCACAACCTTTCTTTGTTTTTTTCAACTTTCTTTTGGTGCGTTGCTGCGCCATCTTTTCATACAATTTTTTTCTTTTGACTCTTTTTTTTTTTCGACAAAGGTCTTGAAAATAGAAACACTATTCCCACAAAGTTTCCAAAATATTCCCTGCTTTTCAAAACCTGATAGAAATAACCCACCAAATTCAAACCCGAATAATTCAACATTCTTTCTCAGGAATTAGGGTAGGATGGATCTATCAACTAAGCATAATCAGGTGTGGCTCGTGAAAAACAGGCTTATTTAGCCTCAAAATGACTAAGTAGTGGGTATAATGTATAAAGGCAAGGTTTAAGGCTTTTTTCTGGTGGTAACCCTAATGCCTTCATCATATCCGTAAAATAAGATGCACATGTCTAAAAGTTTTCCTCGAAAGATAATAAAGAGCAAGTTCTAGTGAGATCTTTAAAAGAATACTTGAATCACATATTGTAAATTAGCATTGGCTCAACCCTAACAGTTAAAGAATAATTAAGTAAAACAAAGCTAACCAAAGAATCAACTAAATAACTCAAACAATATCTAGCAATGTCAAGAGATATAAAGATTGCAACCAAAATATTATCATAGGATACGGAAAGAACTAACCTAAAATAAGACTCAAAAACAGAAAATCTTTTTGTATTTTTATGACATTTTTTCAATTTTTATGGATTTTACGACACTAAGAACTTAAAACAAAAATTTAAAAAGAAATGAGTTTTTCACCACACCCCCAAACTTAAATCACACATTGTCCTCAAGGTGTGGGAAATAAAAATAAGTGAAAAACGAGGACTAAACAATTAAATGAAATTAAAAACAAAGGGGAGAGTTAGAGTGGTAATACCCGGGTAGAGGAAGGCCCGACGAATTGGTTCTGTGGAAGAAAGGCCCAAATACAAAGTCAGCCCAAGAAGAATAAATCAGCCCCACTGTCATTTGAAGTAGCCTGTGACCACATCAAATTCTTGATCATTGTCCACCAAGGCTCCAATAGGCTCAATACACTCTGTGCACATTGTATGCACACCTTGGAAACATCAAAGCATGGATGCCAACTTGATCGCACAACATAAAAGAATATCCTTTTGGATATTCTTCCCCCACTATCAAATGCACAACGGCTGCCTAGGTTTTAGAGTTCACTGTTTTTTCATTTTTCATTGTTTCTTTGTTTCTCTCACCTATGCGCCGCTCTTTTGCCATTTCTCTCTACTGCACATTTTTCACTCCTCTACAAAAAAAACTTCAACATTCATTAATGCCAGCCCAAAAGTACCCCAAATCACCATAAAAAAAAAAAAATCAGCGGCTATCAAGCCAAACACAACCATGCAGCCACCATCTCACCGTAAACCACCATAACCCACACGCTCATACGGACTCTAAAACCGCACGCACTCATCCACTATTCGTTACAGCACCCCTCAAGTATCCAGTTCTACACGAAAAACCACTTAATCCACGAACTTTGATGACAACAAGACCCCACAATCCATGCACATTCCTTCTACATGTCAATCCGTGAGACCAAGTGGCCAGCTTGGTCAAACGGTACCATTTCGTCCTTTTGCTGGTCAGGGTCGTCGAAACGGAAAGATAAGTGCTCCTATATCTCCCCAATCTGTTTTCTTGTTGACCTTTGGATTCGGATTTGGTGATTTCATGACCGTTCTAACCATATTTCTTGTCTTCGCAGGTGCAAAAGAGGATGCTGATGAGGTGTCCATGATGTCCAAACCCAGATCTCGTCAGATCTGGGCATAGAACCGATTTGCCTAGCCTTTTTTTTTCTTTTTTTCTTTTTTTTTTTTCAAATTTTCCTTTCTGTGTAATTTGCTAGGAAACTGGGCTGTAGTGATATTTTTTTCTAGTCTGTAATTATTTTCATGGTCATCATATGTATCTGAGATGGATGAAATTGCTTGCTGTTGATGGTGTTAACTGCCTGAATAATTGCCGAATGCTGAATATGTTTGTGATCTGTTTAGGACTGTAAATGGCAGCTGGATGCCTGATCCAGCACTATATATATATGAGCATGAATGCCATGTACTGGATTTGTGATGAATGTTTTCAGCTAGTATGCATGTTTAGGCACGATAATCATTGCTGAAACACTAAAGAAATCGATTAGTGACCCACCCCCAAACTTGTGGGGAACTTAATCCACATAATATCAGACAATTAGAAATGAAGGAGTTAAGCTACAATGCGTCCTTGTATTTGCGATTCCTCTCCTGGAGTAGATTGGTGTCTGTGATTGTAAGTACCTGTCACACAAAAACAAAACCCCTAAGAACCACCCTAATTAAGCAAATAAAACATAAACACCAAGAGAAGGAAATTTTAAGTACAAAATTAATTAATCAAACAAGTAAAAACACATTAATCCCCGGCAATGGCGCTAAAAAATTGTTGTGAAAATAATGTTCCCTTAGTTTTACGCACTCGCAAGTGTACGAATCGTGAAATAGTATAGCTTTGCAAGTATGGACTATCGATCCCACATATATTAAACGTTTTACTTATTTAGTTACTTAACTCTAGTGCTAATGCATACACCTAAGTGTAGGACTAAAGAGAATGATTTTCTAGGTTTTCTAAAACTAAACTTGGACTAATAATGAAAATAGAATTTAAACAAATAAACATAAACTGCAAAACAAACAGCAAGGGGAGATTAAATCAAGATAAAAATGCCTCGGGCAATGATTTCACCACAATCAATCCAACTTAAGTTAATGATTCAATTTACTATTACATTCGTGTCATGTTGATAGTTAAGTTCCCAAAATTACACAATATCCAAGGTATCTAGATTATCATGCATCTTTTCATATGCTAATTGACTATGGTATCTAGTACAATTAAACACACAAAAAGTCATTAAGATCTTTGGATATTTTTGAATAACCACATAAACCCTAGTGCATGGTATCTATATCAAGGAATTTATGATATCAATTGCATTAAGCTAAACTCAAGTTAAACATGGCATCTGTTCTAACTTGCATCAGATAAATCAATTAACAATCACAAAGAAAGCAACTAAGTATGGTCAAACGGCAATTGATATTCAACACAAACATAAAATTCATAGAAAAATCAAAATCATGATTTAAGTATTCATGATTGGGCTACATCGAGCCCTAGCAAAAAGAACTCAAAACTGCCGAAACTCTTCGGCTTCGAAATAAACTAATGTTAAAAAGTTGAAAAGTAAAGATAGATGGTAAGGTGAAAGATGCGGCAGCTTGGCCGCCGCCCAGCTTAAATAGAGACGTAAAACAAATCCTAGGCAAACCCTAATTTAATCTAAAAAGGGTAATTAATTGGAACCACAACTCCTAGTGCACCAGGGAGAATCTCAGCAGCAAATTTCATGACTGATTCGGGATGCCAAAAGAACTTGTAAAATTCCACCAAAATTTGAGTTTAAAGATCTCTGTCTCATCTTCAATTTGAATACTAGCGGGCTTCTAGCAAAAATCAGTAAAGGCCTCAAGGATCCAATCTTTCGCAGCTGCGCAAAACTGTCAGAATTCGCAATTAGGCCAACTTGTAAATTCAATATAAAATAAATGGCCCAAGAGAAAACTCTGAAACTTTTGGAAAACTATCTTCAACATGTCAGCTTTCTTCTATCATGTTTCCACAAGAAATCGCGTCCAAATCGGCTTCCAAATGCCCAAAAACGTCCAAACTGCACCTGTGGACAGATTATGTGCAAAACAAAGCAATAAGTCGTTTTTATATTAAATTCATGGCATAAAGACAATCAATTAATGGGTAAAATATATGATAAATAAGCACCTAACAGCCGCAATCAACATCTAACATGTAGTCGTCGATTCCCTCTAGTCAATTCATATAGACAAACACTATAGATTTTTTTTTTTCCCGATTCCAAAAAGTCCCATCACGCCAGCTTGCCATCACCACTCTTTCTTTTTCACTTCACTCCTCCACTTCTTCTCCTTCTTCTTCATAACTTCTTTCCCATATTGGAGTGAAATAACCAAAATGCCCTATTGGTCAAATAGTTGACTTGTGAATGTTGAGGAATTTCATATTTGATATTGGACTCTATGCGAAGAGCTCGTCGATACGAACACATCCGCGAAAACGGAATCGGTTTCTGAGCATTATCGAAGTAGTTATAGAAGTTTTACGGACAAGTGGTGTTGGGGAGGAAATGACACGTGGCGCAATTTGATTGGCCACATGAGGAGATATTTTGGGAAAGCTGGAACCGGATTGGGAAGCCGAGAACCAGTCGCGACTTTCCCAAAAGAGAAAGCCGCTGACAGCCGACCGCTCCTCGCCACCATCGACCACCGTCCGGCCACAAATCTGGAAAATAGGAGCTCAGATTCTTCTTCTCCTCGCCGAGACGAAGCCGGAGCACCAAGGATCAGAGCCAGCAACTGTCGGGAATGCCGGCAACAAGCTCAACGGAATCCGCGAACTTCCCGGCGAGATTCTGGCCAGCATAGTTGGAGGTGAGCCTCGAAAGTATGATTTTTGGATTCCTCTCGTTCCGTAGATGAATTTCCATATAAGGATCGTCGAATTTGGTGCAGAAATGAGGGAGATCGGACTTAGAATGCCGACGGGGTTTTCCGGCGACGTTTTGGTGTTTTCCGGCCAACTCCGGCGGAAATTAGAGAAACCAAAGGCAGTTTCGGATTCCTTGTTGTCTGGGCTTCAATTTCGACTGCTTATTTGTTGAATTTGGAGTTGTTTTGAGGAAGTTATGGGGTTTTGAAATCGGATGAATAGTCACCGGGAAATTCCCAGTTTCCGGCGACTATAGCTGCGGCCGGCATGGCGGTGATGACGTCATCACCGATGATGACGTCAGCTGCCACCTCAGTGCTGAGTCAGCGCCACATAAGCACTGTGTTAGTGCCACGTCAGCGCCGGAGTGCTGACGTCAGCAAACGTTGACCGGTTGGTCAACAACGTTGACTGGCGTTGACCGATGTTGACCAAGTTTGACCGACCACTTTTCCGAGTGGAAACGACGTTCCGGATCCAATGGCGAACTCCGTTTTGCCATCCGAGATACGGTTGTACCCTAATTGAGTGAAACGTGGGGAATTAAGGTTTTACGGGATTTCGTTTGGTTCGTTTATTAATCGTTATTCTTTGGGATTGTTAGGTGATCGGTTCCCGAGGTACCACTATAACCGAACCGCTCAGACAGACGAGGAGGACGACGACGATCGCCCGACATATCTGTGAGTGGACGGGTTTTGGTTTTAAAGTATTGTTTGAGTATGCTTTATATTATGTTACGTATCTGTATGCCTTGGTGATATGTTGGTTGGTTGTTGGTGTATGGTTTTGAGTATCATTCGAGCATGTTTATGTTTATACACATATATGATATGATGATGTGATCGTGGGATATTTGTTGGTGTTGACTGTTATGGAGCTTGGGAGATATGTATGTGCTGGTTATGTTGATTCTATGCTGGTTATGATGGGTTGTTTGTGGATTGCTCGGTATTGCTATGTGCAGGTGCAGGTCGGTTTGGGGTGAAGTCCCCTTACCCTATTTATCGGTATTGGGGTGAAGTCCCCTTGCCCTTTCTAGGATGGTTTGGGGTGAAGTCCCCTTACCCATTTATATCGGTATTGGGGTGAAGTCCCCTTGCCCTTTGGTCATGGTTTGGGGTGAAGTCCCCTCACCCTTATTGTCGGTATTGGGGTGAAGTCCCCTTGCCGCCCATTGGTTTGGGGTGAAGTCCCCTTACCCTCTATGCCGGTATTGGGGTGAAGTCCCCTTGCCGCCCATTGATGTTGGGGTGAAGTCCCCTTGCCACCTATCGGTGTTGGGGGTGAAACCCCCTCACCTTTCGATCATGACCGTATATCCTTTTTTTTGTGTGGCTGTTTATTGTTCCTTGCTAGCACGATGTATTTGGTTGTTGCTGCATACGTATTATAGTATAGTCGTATACTATTCCTATTGGTTTTTAACTGTGGGGGTTATTATACTATGTTTTATAACTGTTTTTCACTGACGGTTATTTTCCCTGTCCACTCACCCTTGTTTTTACGCCCCCTTAGGTCATGTTACTGTTGAGCACCACAGAGACGAGCGGCAGGAGTCAGGGTAGCTCTATCATGGGGCACGAAGAGTGGGAGTCTTTCGGTCGTTTTTGGTTGTGTAAGGCTTCGTCACCCTTTGGGGGTGATGGCCGCACTCCCAGGCCCCACTTTTCGGGCCGGGGTGTGTCAATAACCTCCACTCTTCTGCAAATTTCGACCGACCCATTTGAAAATTCCACATGAAAATTCCAAATGTCTGACGCACAACCGGCCCAAATGAGCGACCACTTGTCGAAGCGCACCTCAATATTCAGCCTTGACTTGTGGGTTGTCCTCGGAGTTTGGCTCGGTACTGTGTTTGTACTTGTTTTGTTCCTCATGCCGCTCTGGCTGGCCTCAAAGCGATCCGAGAACAAAACTTTATGAAAACCCACAATCCCAATTGTGTCCAAAGAGATCCAGGAGAATAGGGTCGAAGCTTACCCGGCTCCGAGATTCAAGCGGCAAGCCTTGCTGACGGCGGCGGAGGAAGAGAGCCTAGTTGGGTACCAGAAGGTGCACATTGATATTGGGAAGGACCATCGGATTACGTACCGTTGTGGTGGGTCGGGTTCGTCTAATGGAAGTGGGGAGGCTTGGGCCGGGTGTAGTGATCAGGCGGGTATGGTTGGACCCGAAGTTTCTCACTTGGGTTGGGGGGATTGGTATACTTTGAGAGAGCTTGAAGTGGCAACTAAAGGGTTTGTACATGAAAATTTTATTGTTGAAGGAGGGTTGGGATTGTTTACCATGGGGTTTTGGAGGATAAAACTCAAGTTGCTGTGAAAAACTTGCTGAACAACAAGCTTTCTTTTATTTTGAATTTATTTGCTTGGTTAGTTGAGTTGTTTTAGTTTGTACTTTGTAGTTTAACATGTACTTGGTTGATTCGGTTTTTTTAAAGTTTGTGTTGTGTCAATTGAGTGATGATGATTGTGATGAGTGAGCTTGTTGCATTGGATTGATGGGTTGAAATGCGGGTGTTTTTTTACAAAGGGGACAAGCTGAGAAGGAGTTCAAGGTTGAAGTTGAGGCGATTGGACGAGTTCGGCATAAGAACTTAGTGAGATTGCTCGGTTTCAAGCATGAAAACTAAATACTACACTTCAGAAATTAAAGAGATTCTGAACCCTCATGGATTATGAACCAAAATAAATATCTGTTACATCCAAATAGTGTCACATTTACCTTGTCAAATAGATAGAGGGTGCTCATATTAGCACCATAGAATTCTTCATAAGCATCTAGTATGTAAAAAGGCAGTGAACCATTTTCTTCAAGATCAATATCTGAAATATGTTCACTATTTGAGCTAGTATTAACCTCCACAGCACCACCACGAACCTCCGCATCCCCTCCGGTCCTCACTGCCTTCCATCCAACCATAGCACTCGAGGCCGGGTCCTTATTATCTTCCGTAATCTTCGCATTCAAAGTAAAACCCTCTTCCTTCTTCACCAAATCTTTCCCTTTCTCCTCAGCAACCACTCTGTTCTCCTCAATTTCCCCTCCAGTTTCTGAAAAATCATTGCTTTGCTCAATTGAGGATTTACTAATCTCAAAACGTAATTCCTTCTTCCCCCCATTGTCCTTTACCCATTCACTAATTTTTACAAAATCACCACCATTTCGACTACTAATTGTACCAAATTCAACCCTCCTTGTCAAATCAGCACCCCAATTAGACCTAATTTCACTATGAACACTAGAAATCGGCAGTGAAATCTTGTTGGACTGCATTATCCTCCGCTTCTTCCTATCTTCCTCGAGGTCCGCGGGTCCAATGCCTCCCATTGGCCTCTATCGATTGCTCGTCGTTCGCCATTTATTTGTCTGTTATATCAGAGAGGGTGACAGTTGCGGATTTTGGGCCTAGGGATTTGGCGCTAATTTTCTGATGAGATAAAACAAGGTGGGAGTTATTGGTGATTTTGGCGGGAAAGAAGTGTTCTTTTGTTGGTGTAATGGCGGGAAGGGTGCTACACAACCACCATTTCACTGCCTTGTTTTATTTCATCAGAAAATTAGCGCGAAAACCCTTGGCCCAAAATCCGCAACCGTCACCCTCTCCGATATAACAGACAAATCAATGGCGGACGACGAGCAATCGACAGCGGCCAACGGGAGGCTTCAGACCTGCGGACCCGAGGAAGATAGGGAGAAGAGGAGGAGAATGCAGCCCAATAAGATTTCCATGCCGATTTCTAGTGTTCATAGTGAAATTAGGTCTAATTGGGGTGCAGATTTGATAAGGAGGGTTGAATTGGGTACAATTAGTAGTCGAAATGGTGGTGATTTTGTGAAAATTAGTGAATGGGTAAAGGACAATGGGGGGGGGGGGGGGGGGGGGGGGGGGGGGCGGGGGGAGAAGGAATTAGGTTTTGAGATTAGTGAATCCCCAATTGAGCAAAGAAATGATTTTACAGAAACTAGAGGGGAAATTGAGGAGAACAGAGGGGTTACTAAGGAGAAAGGGAAAGATTTGGTGAAGAAGGAAGAGGGTTTTACTTTGAATGCGAAGATTACGGAAGATAATAAGGACCCGGCCTAGAGTGCTATGGCTAGATGGAAGGCAGTGAGGACCAGAGGGGGATGCGGAGGTTCGTGGTGGTGCTGTGGAGGTTAATACTACCTCAAATAGTGAACATATTTCAGATATTGATCTTGAAGAAAATGGTTCACTGCCTTTTTACATACTAGATGCTTATGAAGAATTCTATGGTGCTAATATGGGCACCCTCTATCTATTTGGCAAGGTAAATATGACACTGTTTGGATGTAACAGATATTTATTTTGGTTCTTAATCCATGAGGGTTTGGATTCTCTTTAATTTCTAAAGTGAAGTTCTTAGTTTCCATGTTTGATTGTGTAGCACTATTCATAGTTGTATTTGTATAATATAGGTTAAAGCAGGAGATACATACTAGAGTTGTTGTGTGGTTGTAAAGAACATGCAGAGATGTCCATGCAGTTCCAAATAGTTCTGTATTTCACAGTGATGAAATCATGAAGCTTGAAAAGGATGTCGAAGAGTTGAGGATTTCACCACAGATTTCTGTAAAAAGCTGAGTGTAGGTGTTTCTTGTTTGTAGAGGCTTGAACATACATACACTTTAAATCTTCTGGGACTAGCCTTTGATTTTCTTTTTCTTCTGTTGTTGCTTTTGTCTTTCCCACTCTCAGGAAGAGGATTCAGATTTAAGAAGTGAGATCAGAAATAAGTTGTCAGACTTGAATGTATCAACTTTTAGCATGGCACCGGTCAAGGTTTGAAGATATACAATAATTGAGATATTTCAACTGTGCATTGGTTAAATTATAAATCTGAAGTTTGTTCAGTCTGTACAGCACTTCCATGCTCTCTAATTGTTTGTTCTTTCTTGTATGAACATATCACAGAGGAAATCCATTTGAGCGATCTGACATACCCGCAGGAGAGAATTATGTACTAAAGATCAATTATCCATTCAAGGTATAATACTAAACCTGTAAATGGAAGTCCACTTTCTATTTGCATATGGAAAAATGTTACATCTTTCATGTAAAAATTTGGAGTTCCATCTATAAAGTTTCCTATGATGTATTGATTCTGAATGACTTGATGATTCAGTATCAAAATTTGTTCAACTCCACCTTTTGATGAGCTCTGATTGCACTGTTGCAGGATCCTCCACTTCCAGCAGATCTAAAAGGAGAACATTTCCTTGCTCTTCTAGAAACTCACAGCAGGTACAAGAATTAGAGCAGATCCCTAACTTTGGTGTCTGATCTATAACTCTCAGATTCTTCACTTTTCTAGTATAATTCCTCTTTTTTCTCGCTGTAAACTGAGATACTACTGCTAGATTATGCTGCTTAACACAGTTTAATTTTTTTCATCTAAGAAATATAAGAAAACCTAATATATTGCAACATACAGTGCGCTGGAGCTTTTTCTTGTTAAAAGGAAGATCAAAGGACCCTCTTGGCTATCAGTTTCACAGTTTCGCCCATCTCCCCAACGGGTGTGATTCTCAAGTCTAGATATATGTTGTCATTTAACCCATTCTTATCAGATTTACTTGTTTGCATGTTCAATTTGTAATAGCTTTGGTTATTCTATCATACAGGTGACTTGGTGTAAATTTGAAGTGATTGTTAATTCTGCAAAAGACATAAGGGTTTCAAGCTGTCCAAAGAAAACTGACTCCCCCAGTAGTTGTTACTGCAATAAGCTTGAAAACTGCTATCAATGAAGCGCAGAATTTTAATGAAATTGTCTATACATCTTGCAGGTTGGCAATGAGGGCGGTAATTTTCAATTAAGTCACGGCAAGTACAATCAATTCACACAACAGATCACTTTTAGGTGACCAGTCACTTAATGTGATGAACCTGATACTTGTTTTAATACTTGAACCACGTGACACGTGGTTTCCAAACTGAAGTATCTGACTAGTCCTTTAGATTACAGATTGTGTATGCTTGTGAATTTGTTCAACCACACTCGAATGCTATGCCAACTTAGGTCCCTAGAACAGATTCAGTGAAGATGAAATCTGCGGGCTATCCACAACTACAACCTACTCAAATCCAGCGGTTCTAATGCAACAGTTTCTAGGATGACCAGTCACACGAGTTTGTCCAGATTGCATGTTAAGTGAAGTTGGTGCATAATTAAATTTGATTTTATAATTAGCCAAGTGATTAACAAATCAAAAAGATGGACACAATGTTTTGGTACCCGGAAAAACCCCAAAAGGGTAAAAAATCGGGGGTATATCAGAAGACCGGCCTTCCACTATGAAATGGCAAAAAGATGCCCAATACAAGGTTTCGACAAGCTCAATATATAATGTACCTAGTCTTAGATGCAGCAGTCCCTCGTGCAGCTTCTTCTTCAATCACTTCACCTCCAGTGGTACAGATGACTGGTCAATCACTTTCCAGAGAATACACACGTATGTCTGGTCAGCGGCACCAAATGTAGTAAGTTGTGAAACTGTATGACTAGTCACCAACTGAGTTACAGAGAGCTACAAAGCTTCACTAAATCCGCTGGATAACTAGGTGTTCTGCTGCAACAGTTTATAAAAACTGGGCAGAAAAACCCGAAGTCAAATGACTCCTAAATATCAACCTTGTCTCAAATTATGTGTGAACATGGGAGACAAGATTGAAGATAAGAACTTCTTCCAGGTATCCTTCAAAGATGAATGTTTTCAAAAACCGAAACTTTGAAAGAAGTTCAAACGCTTGCCATCTTATGAATCCTTGTATGAACTTTATATGAAGTCAACAAGAATGTTAGAAACAATTCAAAGCAAGAAGGCAGCAAGAGAGTTTTTGAAATATGAATGATGAAAAGCTTTATGCAAAAACCCCAAGGAAAATGGCGGAAGAGGTTTAGAATTTATAGCCAAAGAAGATATGAAATGGACGGCCGAGATTTCATCAAAGGGACGGCTGAGATTTCATTAAACAAGGATGTAACCCTAGGCAGATTTAGTTAGTGGAAAACAGTTGACAACCCAGCGGGGTAAAAGGATGTTCAGTCAAAACTGGATAATAGGATGATCTGTCAATCTAACTGATCAGTCGCTGTCAGGAAATCTGTCACATGCGGAGTTTAGGTGACCAGTCTCCAAATACATGAAAACTGCAATTTTGTAAAGAACATGTTTTTCTCAAGAATGATCCTTTGTTATGAAATTATATGCAAACATAAATGATGTCTAATGCTGTACAAATCTGGGAATACTTCTTCACATCTTGATCTTCAAGTCAACCACCATCTCACTTATTCTAATATCTAAACATTAAAACCTAAATTGAGCATGTGAATGTTTATACAAAGTTTTTGTGCAAAGATAGCCAATTTACATTGTTTTCTAAGATACAAATATCCTACACATCTGTTATCTGCTGTCTTCTTAGTTTTTATTTTAATCTGATAATTCTAAGTCTCCTGACTTTGGCTCATAGCATCAGGGAAAATTTTTCAGTTGATCTTGCATTTATAAATTTCATCCACGTATTGGACTTCTGGTGTCAACAAAGTTTGAAGGCAAAAATTCTTATAGTATAACTGCTAATATTCTTTCTTAAGCACATAAGAAATGTGTTCCGATATACTCACACTACTTTTCGACACTCCTATGTTGGCCTCATAATGCATGAGAGCTGGTATGCTGAGCCATTTAACAGTTGTCCGTAAGCTCGCTGGGCGCATATTTCCAATGGGCTTCACTAAAGTGGCTACATAGAAGAACTCTAAAGCTGGATCAACTGTTTTAAGCGTCGAAAGCACGTGGGTTTTACTCTCATATATGATTCTCAGTCAATTCTTTTCTTTGTTTAGTCTAGATATAGCAAATATTTTTATTTATTTATTTATTTATTTATACGAGCTGTATTTGGTTCTGCAATTGAACTTAAGTATATCTGAACTTTTCTTTGCAGTGAAAGTGCTTTCCTAACCGTTCGATGATTGAATTGTATAAGTTGGATAGTGATGTTCTTGTTGGACATAACATATCTGGGCATGACCAGGATGTCCTTCTCCACAGAGGATAGGTTGGAATACTTTTACTTTGACTTTCTTTTTAAACTATTTATAAGTATTAAACAATAAGTATGTAAGCAAGATAAAGGAGACAGTAGTGAAACTATCATTCTATTCTACCAAATGTGATTGATAAGATTAGACTTGGCTGCATCCATTTTCATCTGAAGGAAAAACTAAAAGGAATCCTGATTGATGGCAAAATACAGTTGCTGATCAGCTATATGACATGTTGTTGCAACATATCTTGTCTCTTGCATTAAATTCAAACAAAAGGCTAGCATGTTTTAAGAGATTTGGTTTTGATGTTCAAGTTTTGAAAAAAAGAAAAAAAGAAATCCTCATTCTCCAAGCAGTTTTCCGCAGCTATATCATTCCAATGCACATTTCATGACTTTCCATTGTTTCTAATGTTCATTTCTTGTAACTGTAAATTTTACTCTTGCTGCTGGTCCTTGTTTTAAAATGCAAATTATGTTGTTTTCTCCATCACATATGCATGTGACCATCTCCCAGAGTTTGCATATTCCATGGATAACGGTTAACCTCCAACCAAAAATTAAAGAAAGGAAAAAGTCACTTTTTCATAATGGTTTCAACTCCGCTGCTTTCTATCATGAAAATTGAGCCGTTTAATATTTCTAGGCTTGCCGAGTATCAAGCAGCATGTGGTCCAAAATCGGCCGCCTCAAATGATCTGTGATACATAAGCTTACAAAACGAAGTACCTTTTTTGGATCTGGAGAAAGTCTAGGGATAATGTCTTGCATTTCTGGTTGCCTTTTGTGTGATACATACTTGTGTTCTCGTGATTTATTAAGAGAGGTATGTAAATACAAGCGGTAATGGAGATTTCTGTAGTGTCTCAGAATCTCATAATTTGCAATGTTTTTTTTTTTTTTCCAGGTTAGCTATTCTTTGGCACAAATTACAAAGACTCAGCTGAACAAAGACCGAAAGGAGATCATGCCACTTGATATTCCAAGAAGGGAAAATTGCCTAAATACCACCTGAACTTATTCACTTTTATGCATTTACCACCCACATTAAATTTTTTTACAATTCACCACCTGAACTCTTGAGACATTTACAAAACACCACCTCTGTCTGTTTGTCATCCAATCTGCCGTTAAACTCGGCATGTGAGAGGCACATGGTCCACTATTTGAGGTTATATTTGTGCAATTGGTGACCGGAAAAGGTAGAACAGAGGGAGGTTTGTCCGACGGTTTTTGGCAAAAAACAGATCAAAACGTTTTCATTTGCCAGCGGCAAACTGATACGACCCGTTTCGAAAAATCCCCAAAAAAATTGTGAAATGACCAAAATGCCCTTGAGGGTCAAATATTGACTTTTTGAACGGTAAGGATTTACGTATTCAATATTGGACTCTTTGCGAAGAGCTCGCTGATACGAGTGCGTCATCGAAGACGGAATTGAGTTCTGAGTTGTATCCGAGATGTTATGGACTAAAACACAGGAATGGTGAGTGGGGACAAGTGACATGTGTCGTGTTAGGATTGGTTCAGGTGTGTTGTCCCATTTTTGTCAGCACTTGGGGTGTTTAATAGTATAGAATCGGGTTACAAAGCGAGGAAAAACACAGAAATTAAACCACACGCACTTGAACTCGTTCCAAACGCCGAGTCGACTCACTTCATCGCCGATTCACCATCTCCGACCACCAATCGACTTGCGGACCACCTGGGTTGCGCTCGTCTCCTTCCCAGCAACACGCCCACAAAGTTTCAGCCGCAGAACAGGCATGGAAGGCCGCCGTTGAGCACGAGTAGGAAACGGACGCCGATTGCCTCAACGCTGGCGACCTGACGCCGATCATCAATTGGAGGAAAGAAGCTTGGAATCAGCTTCCCAGCATCGCGACGAACTCAAAACACCCCGAGTTGCCCTCTGCAACCGCCGGAATCGTCTCCAACAAGGCCGACGGAAAACGAAGGTTTTCTGGCGTGTTCCGGCCAGTAGAGTGCAAGGTGAGCCTTGAAAGTGTGGTTTTTGGACTCCTGGTGATCTGTAGATGAATTTCCATATATTGCATGTTGAAATCGGTTGAGAATTGAAGGAGATTGAGCTGTGGAGGTTTCCGCCCGTAAATCTGCGGAATCCGGCGACGGCGGCGGCGGCGCAGCAGCGGTGCGGCGGCGGTGACATCACCACCGGTGACTACGTGGATGCCACGTCAGCGTTGACTCAGCGCCACGTGGAAGCCACATCGGCTCCATGTGGACGCCACCTCAGAGCCACGTGGATGCCACGCGCCGCCACATCACTGCCGAGTCAGCACCACGTCAGCACTCCGGTGCTGACGTCAGCCCTACGTTGACCGTCAGTCAACGTCGTTGACCGGCGTTGACCAAGTTTGACCGGTGACAATTTTTAATGTTTTCGACGTTCCGGATCCAATGGCGAACTCCGTTTTGCGATTCGAGATACGGTTAAACCACAATTGAGCAAAACATGGGAATTAGGGTTTATATGATTTGAATTCGGTTATTGATGTTGTTGTGGTTGTCGGGACATTCAGGATGAACGAATTCCCCGAGAAGGGCACAAATGGATCGAGTATTCAGACGAGGATGACGAGGACCGCCCGATGTCACTGTGAGTGGACGGGTTTTCGTTTTAAATTCATTTGAGCATGCTATATCATATTATATATATTTATATGTTGATAAATGATTGGTTGTTGGATGATATGCATATTGTGATTAATGATTAGTACAGATGATGGCACACCTGAGAATCCAGTGGGTTAAATTCCCAGTGGGTTCTAAGCATACGATGTCTGGGCATTGGTGGTTAAATTCCCCTTGTCCTGACATCCGGGCATGGTGGTTAAATTCCCCTTGTCCTACACACCGTCACTGGTGGTTAAATTCCCCAGGTCGGATTAGATCACGGCCGTAGGTTTATATTGTGAAAATGCACAGGTATGCCTATTGTGATACCTTACTATACTACTGCTGCATGCTCATTATAGTAAAGGCTTTTACTAGGTGTTTGCAAACTATGGGGGTTATTATACTGTTTTGCAAATGTTTTTCACTGATCTTTATTTTCCCTGTCCACTCACCCTTGTTTTCGTGCCCCCACAGGTTCTGATACTGTTGAGCACCACCGAGACGAGCGGTAAGGTCCATAGTAGCTCTATTCTGTGTTACAAAGAGTAGGACTCTCTTTGTCGTTTGTGTATTTCAGACTTGTGTAAACAGTTCACTTCCGCTGTATAGAAGCTCTGATATTATATTTGCGGTTGAGTTGTTGAGTTACGTCCAGTTGTTTTTATCTTTTGTTGTTTCTTTCGAGCTTAAAGGCTTCGTCACTCTTTGGGGGTGATGGCCGCACCTCCCGGGCCCCACTTTCTGGGGCGGGGTGTGTCAGTTGGTATCAGAGCTCTAGGTTTCCGATTTTTCTGTTGATTCCAGCGTTTAGTGTCATTCTTGGACTTCTTGTATTTGGTCTCGTTAGAGCTATGGCGCTTCGTCAGTGTGGTGCAAGGGGTGCACGTGGGATAGGGAAGGCACCGGGTGCCAATAACCCCCTAGTTTTGCAGCAGTAACCGTTTTAGCTTAGTGTTGTGACGGAGAACGTCGCACAGACCAACCCGGGCGAGGGTGGGGGACCCACTCTGCCTGAGGCAGCCCATGGATTAAGGGCTTAGGAGCTGAATGGCATCTGATGTGGCGATGCAGTCCAGTCTGGGTGACCTAATGGAAATTGTGTTGCTGATTGTGTATTGTCCGCCAGACCCGATGATAAAAGTGACAGCCCCTTTCTCTTCTGTGGAGGCCGCCTGTTGGTTGATGTGTATGCTAGAATGCTACCTTGAAGTACTGTGACTTAGGTTTATTCATGAGCTTATTGGGTGACAAGTTCTACAGCCCTGATCGTCATTGGAGCAAGATGTTCAAGTTTCTTACCTCCCTCTTGAGAGAGTTGATTGTTGGGGATCATGAGTAACAGTTCTAAGTAAAGGATTGTCTGGGAACTTGTTCTGTTAGTACTTGAAATTGGATGCTTGGTCAGAGTGTATGATGATGGTGACCTGGGTCATGGATAACGGGAGTGTCCCTTACTACCGAATGAAGTGGAGGAGACTTTCAGGTGTATTATGGGCTCTCAGCTGGAACTAGGCGCTAGTGGAAACACTAAGGGACCGATTGGGGACCTTGGGTCAGTTTCGGATTGAAGCGACCGACAGTGTGGACCAGGGTAACTGTACTAGATGCAGAAGTCGGAGTCAGGAAGATCGAGATGGAGGTCAAGTACAGGGGCATGTCTTCGCCATGAGCCAGCTGGATGCTCAGCTGAAACCCGATGTGAATAATGGCATGTGTATCTTGGAGGTTTTATTGAAGTTTTGTTGTCACGGGTGCTACACATGTGTTAGTGCTGTTTAATTTGGTTGTGAGATTCAAGCAAACTCTACCCCTAGGCTGTGTGGTCTGAGGGATGTTCAAGTGTAAGTGGGCTATACATGGGGTCGCCCTGTGTTTACTGCCGACACGCGTAGCTAAGGCCCAGTCAAGTGGTGCATCGGAGGGTATGGGATGTGGATCTCGTTTTCGTAAATGGGCTGAATGCGCATGATGGCCATGTGGTGAAGATAAATTCCCTGTTTTGTGAATCACTGTGTGCAGGCTGTGTTGGTGATTGCATCTACTTGTTTTGTCCTCAGTAGCTTGTTGCAGAAGCGAAAGTATTGGAACGGTTTTCGATGGAGTAGCAGTATCTGACTCTCACAGCGGGAAACCGAATGTGTTTCAGGTAGGTAATGTTTTATGGTTGTTGTTAAAGATGAAGTTCAGAGAGAGTGGAGACCCTACGGTAGGGTGAAGAAATTGCTGAGTAAGTTTTGTGTTGGTTCTGTGGCTCTTGTGGTTGGGAACTTTGAAACGCGAAGGTGGTACATGATGTACTTGTGGTAACAGGATCACCCAGATGTCTTTTCCGGTGAATTGGTAGGGTTACATCTTTCGGGGAACTGACTGTGCTTGTGGTTAGTTACGGACGTAGAACCCATTTCCAAGTACCTTATCGAATGATGTTTGCTGAAGAGTTTAGAGAGTTGAAGGTCAAATTGCCGGAGTTTGTCGACAAGATTGTATATTGACCGATGTGTCTCTTTGAGACGCACCAGTCTAGGTTCTGAAGAAGGAAGACGGAAGCACGCGTATGTGCATTAAGGAGCGACGGCTGGAAAGAGGTACGATGTGGGTTTGGTATTCCTCACCTCATACTGACGATCTTTGTAACTTGTGGACAAGACATGTGTAGGTCTTGGAGGGATCTCTGTTGGATACTATCGGTCCCGTTTGTGACCTGTTGGTGTGTCCAAAACTGTTTTCGAATGTGGCGAGGGCACTATGTGTTCTTAGAATGCCTCCAGGGTAACCAATGCCCCGTGGTGTTCTTGGAGCTGGTGAACACGAATTTCCTATCGTTTGCGGATTGGATCTCCTTTTCATTTCTCAGTGGATGTTTTAGTGTAAGGGGCTTTATAGAGTCGTTTTCGGAAGGTTGACGATTGTGCAGTGGTACGTTAATTTCTGCAAGAGTGAGTTCTGGTCGGACCAGGTGAGCTTCCTTGGTAACATGGTGGTTGAACATTTGGTCATTGTGGACCTATAGAAGAGTGAGGTATGTTGGGACCTAAGCCGTAGTTGACAAACTTATTGTGGCTGTGCATTCATTATCAGTGAAGATAGTTGTTTGGCGAAGCAACTGGTAGAAGCTTTTAGGTATTGAATTGTAAGTTTGCATGGGGTCTCTGTGACCACTATTGTCAGTCACGACATGGGATTCCAGTTATGGTTGTAGTGAGCTGTTGCTAATACAATGGGTCATTAGTAGTTGTTTGGAACGTCGTTTTGTCTTCAAACCGATGGACAAATTGAAGTGAATTGTCCAAACTCTGGGAAACCATGTCGGACTTCGTTGTGTTGGTTTGAGGTAGGAGGGGACTTCCGGAGGGGTTTGACGAAGTTGTTGTGATGACTAAGTGGAAGCTGCTGGCTATCAGGATAGTTTGAGGAAGATTGCTAACCGTTATTTGGGGAACGAGTACATTAAAGTGATGACTATATGTTCCGTAAATTGTCTCTTTGGGAAGGAGTTATTTGGCTCAGGAAACAAAGAAGGCCCAATCCTCGATATTTTGGATCTTAAGATACGTGGAGGTTGTTGCTTTCGGGTTTTGGTTGGACCTACCGTTGGGAATGGTCGTGAGTGTGGCGTACTTCAGGCTTTGATACTCCGAAGATGTGTACATGACCTGTGACAGGCTTATGAAGGATCTTTTAGTGTTATTCTGGTTGGGTTGTTTTGGTGGACAGAGTTCGTACAGCTGAAGATGTAGATCAGGGGTGCCAAAATATGAGAAATGAAGTGTTGAAGGACCTTGACAGGAAGTATCATATTCATAAAAGACAAGTTGTATGTAGTAGACAACTGTTGGTGTTGGACAACAGGTTGTTTGTGTCAACTGGCAATCCTATTGTTAAGATTAAATTTTAGAGGAAGCACGACTCCAAAGGTGTTGCAACAAAGTTCCTTGAGACTGAGGAGTAATTGCAGCTATGTTGGGCGTTAGTTAAGCAGGAGTCATACAAACATAGTTTCTTGATAGTGCTTGACTATCAGGAGTTTTAGCAGGAAATGTTGATAGTAGGGTAAGTGATGGTGGTGCGACCTATTAACACGAGGATAGATGTCAGTAGTATGAATGGTGATTGTGTGTACCTTGCATGAGCGATATTAGTCTTAACCAATACCCTAGCATGAAATTAGAAGTTGCGCAGTGGAAGTGTGGAAAGACAGTATGCCTCGTGAATTGTAAGGATTAAGTCCTGTGTAACCGAACACCGGGATGGTGCAAGTCTTGTGGAACATGAACGGTGTGACAGTGGTCACACGAGAGATAGAGGGTTACGTGCAGAAGGAGTACCCGCACCTGTTTTAGTTATGTATCTCCACACCTGGTTTGTCTTTAAATTTCGAGGATGAAATTTTTGTAAGGGGGGAAGGTTGATACGACCCGTTTCGAAAAATCCCCAAAAAAATTGTGAAATGACCAAAATGCCCTTGAGGGTCAAATGTTGACTTTTTGAACGGTAAGGATTTACGTATTCAATATTGGACTCTTTGCGAAGAGTTGCTGATACGAGTGCGTGAGCGAAGACGGAATTGAGTTCTGAGTTGTATCCGAGATGTTATGGACTAAAACACAGGAATGGTGAGTGGGGACAAGTGACATGTGTCGTGTTGGGATTGGTTCAGGTGTGTTGTCCCATTTTTGTCAGCACTTGGGGTGTTTAATAGTATAGAATCGGGTTACAAAGCGAGGAAAAACACAGAAATTAAACCACACGCACTTGAACTCGTTCCAAACGCCGAGTCGACTCACTTCATCGCCGATTCACCATCTCCGACCAATCGACTTGCGGACCACCTGGGTTGCGCTCATCTCCTTCCCAGCAACACGCCCACAAAGTTTCAGCCGCAGAACAGGCATGGAAGGCTGCCGTTGAGCACGAGTAGGAAACGGACGTCGATTGGCTCAACGCCGGCGACCTCACGCCGATCATCAATTGGAGGAAAGAAGCTTGGAATCAGCTTCCCAGCATCGCGACGAACTCAAAACACCCCGAGTTGCCCTCTGCAACCGCCGGAATCGTCTCCAACAAGGTTGAAGGAAAACGAAGGTTTTCCGGCGTGTTTCCGGCCAGTACAGTGTAAGGTGAGCCTTGAAAGTGTGGTTTTTGGACTCCTGGTGATCTGTAGATGAATTTCCATATATTGCATGTTGAAATCGGTTGAGAATTGAAGGAGATTGAGCTGTGGAGGTTTCTGTCAGTAAATCTGCGGAATCCGGCGACGGCGGCGGCGGTGCAACAGTGGTGCGGCGGCGGTGACATCACCACCGGTGACTACGTGGATGCCACGTCAGCGTTGACTCAGCGCCACGTGGATGCCACATCGGCTCCACGTGGATGCCACCTCGGCGCCACGTGGATGCCACGCGCCGCCACATCACTGCCGAGTCAGCGCCACGTCAGCACTCCGGTGCTGACGTCAGCCCTACGTTGACCGTCAGTCAACGTCGTTGACCGGTGTTGACCAAGTTTGATCGACGACCATTTTTAGGGTTTTCGACGTTTCGGATCCAATGGCGAACTCCGTTTTGCGATTCGAGATACGGTTAAACCACAATTGAGCAAAACATGGGAATTAGGGTTTATATGATTTGAATTCGGTTATTGATGTTGTTGTGGTTGTCGGGACATTCAGGATGAGCGAATTCCACGAGAAGGGCACAAATGGATCGAGTATTCAGACGAGGATGACGAGGACCGCCCGATGTCACTGTGAGTGGACGGGTTTTCGTTTTAAATTCATTTGAGCATGCTATATCATATTATATATATTTATATGTTGATAAATGATTGGTTGTTGGATGATATGCATATTGTGATTAATGATTAGTACAGATGATGGCACACCTGAGAATCCAGTGGGTTAAATTCGCAGTGGGTTCTAAGCATACGATGTCTGGGCATTGGTGGTTAGATTCCCCTTGTCCTGACATCCGGGCATGGTGGTTAAATTCCCCTTGTCCTACACACCGTCACTGGTGGTTAAATTCCCCAGGTCGGATTAGATCACGGCCGTAGGTTTATATTGTGAAAATACACAGGTATGCCTATTGTGATACCTTACTGTACTTCTGCTGCATGCTCATTATAGTAAAGGCTTTTACTAGGTGTTTTCAAACTATGGGGGTTATTATACTGTTTTGCAAATGTTTTTCACTGATCTTTATTTTCCTTGTCCACTCACCCTTGTTTTCGCTCCCCCACAGGTTCTGATACTGTTGAGCACCACCGAGACGAGCGGCAAGGTCCATAGTAGCTCTATTCTGTGTTACAAAGAGTAGGACTCTCTTTGTCGTTTGTGTATTTCAGACTTGTGTAAACTCTTCACTTCCGCTGTATAGAAGCTCTGATATTATATTTGCGGTTGAGTTGTTGAGTTACGTCCAGTTGTTTTTATCTTTTGTTGTTTCTTTCGAGCTTAAAGGCTTCGTCACTCTTTGGGGGTGATGGCCGCACCTCCCGAGCCCCACTTTCTGGGGCGGGGTGTGTCACAAACCGCTTGGGATTTGGGGTTGAAACTTCGTGGGAGTGTCCTCGGGGATGGTGGAAAGCTAGTACAGGTGGTTCCGGATGGAGAAAGTGGCCGGAAAATTAGCGACGGCGGCGAGAACTTCAGCAGCTCAATGTTGCGTTTGGTTTCACCGGCGGCTTTTCATGCCATTTTTTACTCCAAAACTTTGGGGCTATATTCTTGAGGTTGAGAGGGAACTTTTTGTAGTTGGAGTCGTTGCCAATCGGTGATTGGAAAAGGCAGATTGGATGACAAATCAGACGGAGGTGGTGTTTTGTAAATGTCACAAGAGTTCAGGTGGTGAATTGTAAAAAAATTTAATCTGGGTGGTAAATGCACAAAAGTGGAAAAATTCAGATGGTATTTGCGCAATTTTCCCTTCCTAGAATGTTCCAAAAATCAGAATTCCTCATGGAATGAGTATGCTTTTAGCTTTAGTTTTTTAGTGTATTTTGTTGTTAAAGTAGTTTTAGTATTGGAGCTAATGTTGTTTTATGCTAGACTACTATTAATGTCGTTATATTCTCCTGTTAGGTCGTATACTTATCATATGCGTAAATAGTTAGCTGAAGGGGCTGTGATTAATAAACATCTTAACCTATGTTTTCTTGAATTTTCTGATCTTTATTTCTGGACTTTAGTCTTCTGTTCGAAAGTTGAGTTCTCCTATTTTCATTTATGATACGAAATAATAAGTGAATGTTTATCTCATTCTCGGAAGAAGATAATTATTATCAAAGGTTTGGTATGCAAGGGGGGCAGTTCAAAAGTTAATGCAACTCGTAATCTCAATAAAATTGTTATAATACATGTTCTACAAAATTGTATTAAGAGAGAGCATTTGCGTGTGAGATTTGGTCCTTTTCTTCCACAGTTGGCTGGCAATTCATGGTTGTGAACCTCTAAATTGTTGTGCGCCAAAATTTACCACTCACACACGTCCTTTTCTTTTATTTATTCCTTTGCAAAATGTAAAGATGGACCATACAATTTTTCAGCTATGTCAACCTCTTCTTACTGAGACATAAGAAAACGTGCTAGTCTAGCAAAGACTTAACTGATTTATGCTATGCAGGTTGGCAATGAGGGGGGTAATTTTTAATTAAGTCACGGCACGTACAATCAATTCACACAAAAGATCACTTTCAGGTGACCAGTCACCTAAAGTGATGAACCTGATACTTGTTTAAATACTTGAATCACGTGACCAGTCACGTAGTTTCCAAACTCAAGTATCTGACTAGTCACTTAGATTACAGATTGTGTATGCTTGTGAATTTGTTCAACCACACACGAATGCTATGCCAACTTAGGTCCCCAGAACAGATTCAGTGAAGATGAAATCTGCGGGCAATCCACAACTACAACCTATTCAAATCCAGCGGTTCTAATGCAACAGTTTATAGGATGACCAGTCACACAGATTTGTCCAGATTGCATGTTAAGTTAAGTTGGTGCATAATTAAATCTGATTTTATAATTAACCAAGTGATTAACAAATCAAAGAGATGGACACAATGTTTTGGTACCCGGAAAAACCCCAAAAGGGTAAAAAACCGAGGGTCTATCAGAAGACCGGCCTTCCACTATGAAATGGCAAAAAGTTGCCCAATACAAGGTTTTGCCAAGCTCTATATCTAATGTACCTAGTATTAGATGCAGCAGTCCCTCGTGCGGCTCCTTCTTCAATCACTTCACCTCCAGTGGTACAGATGACTGGTCAATCACTTTCCAGAGAATACACACGTATGTCTGGTCAGCGGCACCAAATATGTAAGCTGTGAATATATGTGACTAGTCACCAGCCGAATTACAGAGAGCTAAAGAGCTTCAGTAAATCCGCTGGACAACTGGGTGTTCTACTGCAACAGTTATGAAATTGGGCAGAAAAACACGAAGTCAAAAAGACTCCTAAAAACAATCTCATCTCAAATAATGCATGAACATGGGAGACAAGATTGCACACTACTATTTCGACTCAAAGATGTATGACTTTAGAGAGGGACCGAAACAGTGAAAGAAACTCTTTCAAAGTTTGGATAAGATAAGTTTTATGAAAGATCAAACTAAGAACAAAAGTTTCAAATCGGTTGCAAGTCTCAAATTCTTACAAAGTCTCTATATAAGTGAACTACGCACTCAAGAGCTCTAAGAAGAAAACCGGAGAGACAAGGCAACAACCAAGGAGAGATTTTGAAAAAGATGAGTGAAATAATTTAGCTCAAAACTCTCCTTCAAAGTTTGAATATGATGAAATCTTTTGCAAATCAAACTTTGAAACAAAACACATGCAAGCCTCAAATTCTCATGATATCTCTATGTAAGTGAGATAGATCACTCAAGAGAGAAAGTGAAAAACAAGGAGGGCTGCAGCAAAGAGAGGGTTTGAAAGATGGAGAAAATTAGTTCAAAAACCCTAAATGAAAAGAGAGGTGAGGTTTAGGTTTTATAGCCAAAGAGGATAAGAGGTGAGTGGACACAAATGACTCTAGGGTTTAGTATGACTAGACAATCACGTGCAACCTAGGCAGATCTGAAAGTGGGGTGCAGTTGACAACCCAGCGGATAAAAGGATGTTCAGTCAAACCCGGGTAAAAGCATAATCTGTCAAGCAACTGATCAGCAGTCGCTGTCAGGAACTGAGCTGTCATATGCAACGCTAAGGTGACCAGTCACCAAACATATGAAAACTGAGTTTTTGATGAAGACCACATTTTTCTCAATTTAAACCTAAGTTATGAAAACCTTATGCATATGCAAATGATGTGAGGTGCTGATTAAATCACAATGCATCTGAACACGTCTTCATTTCTTGATCTTCACTCCAATCACCTATCACTGAGCTTAAAGCTAAACTCTAAAACCTAAATTGAGCATGTGAATGATTTTACAATGTTTTTGTTACAAGGATAGCCAATATTACAATATGTCTAAGATACAAATATCCTACAATCTCCCCCTTTGGCTTTCCTTGACAAAAACTACCCGATATGCTCACATCTCTCACACTCACCAATAATTGACTAGATAGTGACTAGTCACTAAATATACCTGCAAGAAACACATATATATCCATGCAGGTGTGACTAGTCACCAAATGACTGTGACTAGTCAATGAATGTTCCTGCATTGAAACTCAAGAAATATGTATACATCTATGCATTTTCTCCCCCTAAGTACCATAACATGATATCCACATATAAGAGAGTTAGCCAGATAAAAATAGCAATGATGAACATGGCAATTTTATACTCCCCCTAACTCCAAACTTACTCCCCCTTTTTGTCATGGGAAGACAAAGGATTAGCAACAACAGAAGCTTTAGACATGGTAACCAAGGAGAAATGTATACACAAACTATGCAGATACAGAATTAAGTTGGAGAAACTCCCCTTTAATCAAGCATGAGAATTTAAGCAGACTATGTAAACATGCATGACTAGTCAAGTGAAAATCTGAGCAACACTCATGAACATTGAATAGAGAGAACATAAACCATGCAATAACCAATATATACTGAAAACATACAATACTTAGTTAAAACACACAATAACTCCAATGTCCACGAGGGCTAATTAAGTTACAACCTGAGAAATGCAACATGACAGACTAGACATACCACACAAGTATTGTTCAGAATGATTAGTCATAAATATAAGCAAGCAGAAACAGGCCATAAAACACCACATTCAACAACCATGCACATAGCAGAGAATCAACTGTGAGGCAAGTTAGATGACTAACCAAATAGAAATGTCATAGATTAGATAACATCGAGATGGGATGAACAACATCAATCTAAACATGACAGCAACCACTATCACAATTCTTCTTAACCAATTCAATCAAGGCATGATACAACCATCACAATTTACCATAAGAAGAATTTAGATCACATCTTAAGCATAAGAAGAACTAGTCATACACAAACATCGCTTGACATTCAAGATCAGCAGGTGATGGTTCCAGTGTAAAAAGAAATTAATCACTACAGACAGAGACATGACTGATCACAGAAATATCATAAGATTTAAGTAGCAGAGCAACCAGGACACCAATCATCAAGAACTCCCCCTAATTACATTACTCGCAGCCAGCATGACTAGACATACACATCAGCAGAGATAGAAGGGGTCATGCAATCAAGTTTTCAAAGCACACTACACCAACAAACACTCCTAGACAAGGACTAGGTGCACGAGGCAATGAATGATTAGAGAAGATAGACACATAACATAGTCAACCGCTTGACATTATGTCACACACATGACTAGTCAGAAAGTACATACTGTCCATGAAACCAAAAATCATTCAAACAAAGCAGACATCATGCACAACAACTACTCCTCCTAAGTAAGATATATCAGAGCATATAGAACAGGGAAAGCAACATGAAGATCAAAAGACAAGGGGTCTTAAATACCAAGATTGGTGACAGGTCAACAAAGAATCGTTCGTACATGAAGAACTGGAATACACATTGCATATGATCATACGGACACACGGTTTCCATTTCACATATAACTAGACATCAAGTTATAACACGCCGAGAGTCACAATAGTCAAACATCACACAAAAATATGAAGACCCACTAATATTTGAAGATTCCGAAACAAACACATTAATGATCAATATTTACTCACCGGTCAACAACTAAACATCACCAATTAGTATGACTTGCGCTAGTTAATGCTTGAACCAATATGATGCAAACATAAATAATTCAAGTAAAATGCATGCATTGTAATTTTTGTACTCAAACTGATTTTCACATTTAGTTTGACACTCCCAATAGCATATTCAAGAGATAAAAAAGATTCAATGACTAAGTCAAACAACATATTTGGGAAGGGGAAGACTAGTCATATTGAGTGTAAATTACAAGGATAACCGACGTTACCATTTGATGACCCACTATTTCATATACCCACAACATCTTAAGACTTTCAAACAAGTGATAACTTGCACAAATTAATTTTGAGTGTAGATCAATCACATTGATTTGAAGGAGTGGTATAACATTGACACATCTTTATTTTTGACTCAAGCCCAAAACTTTATTTTTCATTTTATTTTTCTTTTTGAGTTAGGGCCTTATTGTCCTTCTCGTTTTCATTTTCGAGGAAAATCTCCATTTTTCTTTTTAACTACACATCTTTTGAAAAATCAAGAGTCAACATGATTAATTATCATCAAGTAGTAAGGGAATTAGACAAGTGTTGAAAACAAATTTAAATCAACCATCTTTAGAATATGCACTCTTTACTTCTTGATCAAGAGACGGGATTATGACTATTTGACTCCATCTAGGGCTTCAATTTTATCTAACAAATAACCAATTGATAGTATCAACACAAGGGAAAAACCAGCTTGAGAAGTGTTTTTCAATTTTTAGAAATGATGCATGATATGCAGGAATTGAAAAGAGCACAAGCATTAACTGTGACTGGTCATACTAATCAATAGAACAGATTCCAAGACTTTTGCGAAGACCAGTCAGAACCTGATCCTCCAAAGGTTTGGTTAGAATATCAGCAAGTTGTTTTTCCGAAGGCACAAATTTGAGTATTAATGTCTTTGACTCAACGAGATCTCTAATAAAGTGGTGCCTAATATCAATGTGTTTAGTCCTAGAATGCTGCACTGGGTTCTCCGAGATGCATATAGCACTCGTGTTATCACAGTATATGAGGAACTGGTCCTGAACTATGCCATAGTTACTGAGCATTTGCTTCATCCAAAGCAACTGCGTGCAGCAACTACCTACTGCTATGTATTCAGCCTCTGCAGTGGATAATGAGACCGAATTTTGCTTCTTACTATACCAAGAAACCATGTTGTTTCCTAGATAGAAAACACCACCGGAGGTACTTTTCCGGTAATCACTACATCCTGCCCAGTCAGCATCACTAAATCCCACAAGATTGGTATTAGTATCAAATGTATACCAAATACCATAAGACAATGTCCCACTAACATACTTGATGACCCTCTTTACAGCATGAAGATGAGACTCTCTGTGGTCGCTTCGAAAGCGGGCACATACTCCAACAGAGAAGGAGATGTCTGGTCTACTTGCTGTAAGATATAGCAAGCTGCCAATCATACTTCTGTAGAGTGTCTGGTCAACACTCTTTCCTGTTTTATCACTAGACAACTTGGTGGATTTGCTCATGGGGGCTCTAGCGGGTTTGGCAGAGGAAAATCCAAATTTGCTAACAAGGTTTGCAGCATACTTGGATTGAGAAATGAAGAGACCTGTCTCTTCTTGCCTAACTTGCAAACCAAGAAAATAATTCAATTCACCAATGAGACTCATCTCAAATTCACTAGTCATAATCTTTATGAACTGTTGAACTTGGGATTCGGATGTGGAACCAACAACAATGTCATCAACATAAATCTGAGCAACCACAACATCACTTTTAGTTCGCTTAATGAACAAGGTCTTGTCAACTGATCCACGTGTATAGCCATTCGACAGAAGGTGACTAGACAACCTATCATACCAAGCTCTAGGAGCTTGTTTCAGACCATACAAAGCCTTTTTCAACTTATACACACCATTGGGCATATGAGGATCCTCAAAGCCTTTTGGTTGTTCAACAAACACATCCTCATTCAAGTATCCATTGAGAAATGCCGTTTTGACATCCATTTGATACAACTTGAATTTAAGATGACAAGCAATAGCACACAACAAACGGATTGACTCAAGTCTAGCTACAGGGGCAAAAGTTTCCTCAAAATCGATGCTTTCGACTTGAGAATATCCCTGAGCAACAAGCCTAGTCTTGTTCCTCATTATGTGACCAGTCTCATCACTCTTATTCTTAAAGATCCACTTTGTGCCTATGACATTTGAGGTGACTGGTCTCTTGACCAATGTCCAGACTTGATTTCTCTCAAACTGATTCAGCTCTTCTTGCATAGCAAGCACCCATTCCTCATGGATGAGAGCCTCTTTGATGTTCTTGGGTTCTACTGTGCAGACATAACACACATGTTCGACTTCACTTTGGATCTGACTTCTAGTCCTCACACCATCTTTTGCTGACCCAATTATGTTCTGTTCAGGGTGTCTAGACACTACCCAATTTGGCTTTTTCTTTGGTGGTTGACTAGACACATCTGAACCTTCAGAATCAGAACCGGATGACTGGTCATCTTGTTCTGTCTGAGTCTCACTAGAAGACTCAGTGACCTTTTCAGGAAACAAACCATCCTCATCTAAGGCTTGATCAACTGACGCATCAAGGTCGTCAATTGTCACATTTATGGATTCCATGATGGTGTTGGTTCTAAGATTGAAAACTCTATAGGCTCGACTGGACATGGAGTACCCAAGAAAAATGCCTTCATCACTCTTGGGATCAAACTTGGCAAGGTGTTCCCTATCTCTTAGTATGTAACAAGTACTGCCAAAGACTCTTCGGTGACTGATCATTGGTTTCTTCCCTTTCCAGATCTCATAGGGAGTCTGGTATGTGCCTGGTCTCAAGTAGACTCGATTGGAAATATAGCAAGCAGTATTAATGGCCTCGACCCACAGATTTTTAGCCAGATTTTTGCTATTGAGCATCACTCTAGCCATTTCAATCAAGACTCTATTTTTCCTCTCAACAACTCCATTTTGTTGAGGGGTAATTGGAGCTGAAAACTCATGCTTTATGCCCATGCTGGCACAGAACTCAGCAAACAAGGAATTCTCAAACTCAGTGCCATGATCAGTCCTAATTCTGACAACAGAGGGGTGACCAGTCACATCCTCATTCTGAATTTGCTTGAATACCGTCACAAAATTTTGAAAAGCATCAGACTTTTCTCTCAAGAAGGACACCCGAGAAAACCTACTGAAATCATCAACAATCACAAGAATGTATTTCTTACCACCAACAGACACGGTTTGAACTGGACCAACAAGATCCATGTGAATGAGTTCAAGGGGGTGACTAGTCCCAACATCCTTGACTCTCTTGTGTGCGACACGTGACTGTTTGCCCAACTGACATGGACCACAAATGTGTTTAGACGGCTTATCTAGTTCAGGAATACCTCTAACAAGCTGCTTTTTGGCGAAGGTGTACAAATCATTGAAGTTCATATGTCCACACCGTTGATGCCATAAAACAGTGGTCTTATCAGTCACAGAGTGACAGGTCACCTTGGTAGCCAGGGTTTGGCTATCAAGAGTATAGCAGTTGTCATTAGATCTGCCTGTCCTGACTAGATCACGACCCTTTCTATCAATAATCCTACAACCTTTTGTTGACATGCAGACTTCCTCAGCCCACTGATCACACAGGTGTGATACACTGATAAGGTTGGACTTAAGGCCTTCTACATACCTTACATTTTCAAGGACTGGTAGACCCGGAAGTTTAACACTACCTTGACCAGTCATCTTAGCAGTTTCACCACCTCCAAATTCAACACAACCACCATCAAAATTCTTAAAATTTACAAAGACAGATTTGTCACCAGACATGTGTTTGGAACAGCCACTGTCAATGTACCAACGAGTTGGATCACGCACATTCAAGACAGACAAAGCGACTAGACACTTTTCATTTTTCTTTACCCACTTGTGCTTAGGAGCACTAGGTGAAGAAGAAGATGACCCAACAAGCTTAGCAATCCTGGTTACTTCAATAAGCAACAAATCAACCTGTTCTTTAAGTGACCCATTATGCTTAGTCTGACTTTTGATTTTAAGTTTCGGACAATTAGGCCTTATGTGACCAGTCACACCACAGTGGTGACATGTGGGTACAAATCTGGTCCTTGAAGGAACAGTGGACCTAGACGACACTTGATTGCTCATTTTGTCTGTGCTGACTCTAGATTCAGGTGTAACAAAGATGACAGGTGCTCTAGACGAAGTTGCTGGAGTAGCATTTACAAACCTAGTCTGTGAAGTTGAGGGACCAGACCCATCAGCTACAAAACCTAGACCAGTCCTATCATTGTGACTTTTTCCAACATTAAGCATCTTGTCTAACTTAGCCGATCCAATTGACAGATCATTTACCTTTACTTGCAGTGATTTATTGTATTCAACCAAGTAGACATTAGATTGCTTGAGTAACTCTACTTCTTCTTTTAACTTAAGACTTTTACTATGCATGAGATTAATATCATTTTCTGAAGTGCACAGTAGATGTCTAAGATCTAGATTCTCCTTTTTAACCTGTTCATACTCAACACACATCTGTGTATACAAGACTTCAAATCTAGACTTAGATGACTAGTCATCTGCACTCTCCCTTTCTCTATGTGAATGACCGGTCTCGTAATCCTCTAAAGCGAGACAGAGTGCAGCCTTTTCCAGTTCCAACTCATTACAACGCTTTTTCAGCTCAATGCTATCAGCCTTGATCACACAAGTTTCATCAAATAAGGCATCATACCTTTCACACATCTTCTCATAAGTCTGATTCTCTGGAAGAGCATCATAATCATGAAAAACAGGACAATACATCTCAGGTGACTGGTCATCATCAGTCATGTGTTGTGAACCCGACTCGGATTCCTCACCCACTGAGTTGCGATCAGAGATTCTAACAACAAAGGCAATCTCATCATCTTCATTATCAGAACAAGAGTTAGAGTGAAGTGATTCCTCATCCTCACTATCACTCCAAAATGCTTTCAAGGCCTTATCCTTGCCTTTGTATGACTTTTTCCTATTGTTAGCACAATCAACAGAAATGTGACCAGTCCCACCACAGAAGATGACTGATCAGACTTGAAACTCTTGGGTTCTGGGTGATCGGTCACACTCTGCAGTGCAACACCTTTGTCCTTCTTGTGCATACTCTCTTCCAATTTTAACTCAAGCTCATAGGTTTTCAATTTTCCAACAAGTTTAGGAAGCTTTATGTCAGACATGTTTTGACATTCTTTGATCGCGGTCTTCTTCGCAGAAAACCTTCTAGGCAACACCCTTAAGATTTTTTGTATAACCGTAAGTTCTGAAATTGGTGACCCTAGACTCATTGCAGAATTTGTGACATTCTCAACTCTAAGGTAAAAATCACAGAAGCTCTCTGAATCGGTCATTCTAAGCTCCTCAAACTCGGAGAGGACCATCTCAAGTTTTAAATCCCGAACCTGGTCATCACCCTCATGAATGACACGCAATCTATCCCAAGCTTCCCTAGCTGTTGTACAGTGTTGAATATGTGAATATTGCGCACTGGATACAGCAACAGCTATAGCATTCCTAGCTTTCTTATTTGCATTAGACGCACTGACTTGGACCTATGTCGAGTCATCTCTTGGAATGTTCTCTCTCTCACCGTCAACGATTCTAAACGGAGGACGCCATTCAATAGACAGATACTGAAATGCAAACTCATCATAAGCATCAAGAGAGATTTCAAATTTATCACGCCAAGCAGCATAGTTTGTGCCATCGAAGTAGGGAGGTGAGTTCACCGAACCGGCTACTCGATCTCTTTCCATGACTAGACCCTTAACCAACCAGTCCCTAGACCTGCTTTAAGTATGTGTAAAGCCCTGCTCTGATGCCAATTGCAGGTTGGCAATGAGGGGGGTAATTTTTAATTAAGTCACGGCACGTACAATCAATTCACACAAAAGATCACTTTCAGGTGACCAGTCACCTAAAGTGATGAACTTGATACTTGTTTCAATACTTGAATCACGTGACCAGTCACGTAGTTTCCAAACTCAAGTATCTGACTAGTCACTTAGATTACAGATTGTGTATGCTTGTGAATTTGTTCAACCACACACGAATGCTATGCCAACTTAGGTCCCCAGAACAGATTCAGTGAAGATGAAATCTGCGGGCTATCCACAACTACAACCTATTCAAATCCAGCGGTTCTAATGCAACAGTTTATAGGATGACCAGTCACACAGATTTGTCCAGATTGCATGTTAAGTTAAGTTGGTGCATAATTAAATCTGATTTTATAATTAACCAAGTGATTAACAAATCAAAGAGATGGACACAATGTTTTGGTACCCGGAAAAACCCCAAAAGGGTAAAAAACCGAGGGTCTATCAGAAGACCGGTCTTCCACTATGAAATGGCAAAAAGGTGCCCAATACAAGGTTTCGACAAGCTCAATATCTAAGGTACCTAGTCTTAGATGCAGCAGTCCCTCGTGCGGCTCCTTCTTCAATCACTTCAGCTCCAGTGGTACAGATGACTGGTCAATCACTTTCCAGAGAATACACACGTATGTCTGGTCAGCGGCACCAAATATGTAAGCTGTGAATATATGTGACTAGTCACCAGCCGAGTTACAGAGAGCTAAAGAGCTTCAGTAAATCCGCTGGACAACTGGGTGTTCTACTGCAACAGTTATGAAACTGGGCAGAAAAACACGAAGTCAAAAAGACTCCTAAAAACAATCTCATCTCAAATAATGCATGAACATGGGAGACAAGATTGCACACTACTATTTCAACTCAAAGATGTATGACTTTAGAGAGAGACCGAAACAGTGAAAGAAACTCTTTCAAAGTTTGGATAAGATAAGTTTTATGAAAGACCAAACTAAGAACAAAAGTTTCAAATCGGTTGCAAGTCTCAAATTCTTACAAAGTCTCTATATAAGTGAACTACGCACTCAAGAGCTCTAAGAAGAAAACCGGAGAGACAAGGCAACAACCAAGGAGAGATTTTGAAAAAGATGAGTGAAATAATTTAGCTCAAAACTCTCCTTCAAAGTTTGAATATGATGAAATCTTTTGCAAATCAAACTTTGAAACAAAACACATGCAAGCCTCAAATTCTCATGATATCTCTATGTAAGTGAGATAGATCACTCAAGAGAGAAAGTGAAAAACAAGGAGGGCTGCAGCAAAGAGAGGGTTTGAAAGATGGAGAAAATTAGTTCAAAAACCCTAAATGAAAAGAGAGGTGAGGTTTAGGTTTTATAGCCAAAGAGGATAAGAGGTGAGTGGACACAAATGACTCTAGGGTTTAGTATGACTAGACAATCACGTGCAACCTAGGCAGATCTGAAAGTGGGGTGCAGTTGACAACCCAGCGGATAAAAGGATGTTCAGTCAAACCCGGGTAAAAGCATAATCTGTCAAGCAACTGATCAGCAGTCGCTGTCAGGAACTGAGCTGTCATATGCAACGCTAAGGTGACCAGTCACCAAACATATGAAAACTGAGTTTTTGATGAAGACCACATTTTTCTCAATTTAAACCTAAGTTATGAAAACCTTATGCATATGCAAATGATGTGAGGTGCTGATTAAATCACAATGCATCTGAACACGTCTTCATTTCTTGATCTTCACTCCAATCACCTATCACTGAGCTTAAAGCTAAACTCTAAAACCTAAATTGAGCATGTGAATGATTTTACAATGTTTTTGTTACAAGGATAGCCAATATTACAATATGTCTAAGATACAAATATCCTACATGCTAACCCTATATGGATTATTTCACGGGGTTGGGGAATAACGCTATTGACTTTAACCAACTAAACTGCCCAGGCATCTCTTTGACTCACTTAAACTAGAATCAATAGATAATACATTTTATGACTTTTTCAGAAAAGATATAGGTCTATCTGTTCCGCATCTCGACTCACTTAAACTGGACTCAATAGATAATACTTTCTAAAAAGATATGTGCCACTGGACTTTCAATCCCACTTTGATTTTGATACGGTAGGTTGGGCATCCATTAGAGCATCTCCACCCATGTTGGGTGGATTGCCTTAGGTTTAAGGGCAATTTGTGCAAATTGCCCTAGAGCAATTTGGAGGCCAACAAATTGCCCTTGTTGTCTCCACCCAACAAGGGCAATTTGGAGGGCAATTTGCATTTAAATAATATTTTACTATATCAATTTGTTAAAATATTACTTTTATTCAATACATATTAAATAAACATTACAAATAAAAACATTCAAAATAAAAACATCTTAAACATTACAAATTAAAACATTAAAAATTAAAAAACTAAAAATTAAAAATAAAAACATCTTAAACATTACTAATGTGGGAGTAGGAAAAAAGTTTGGTTAATGTATTAATAAGATTGTGCTTATTTATAGGAAAAATTAGGGTTTTTTTTCCGGATTTAAAAAAAAAATTCAAAGGGTAAAAAAAGGGATTTTTAGGGTTTTTTACCGGATTTAAAAAAAAAAAATGGGTAAAAAATGGACGGCCAAGATCACTTGACCGTTTCAAATCGGACGGCCCGGGAGATAGTGCTTGCTGACGTCATTGCTGACGTCAGCCCACTAACAATTTAAAAAAAAAAAAAAAAGCCTGCGCGTGGAAGAAGCTGTCGGCCAACCGCGGGTGCGTCCGAGGTCAATCGCCGACCTCGCCCGAGACAGAGAACTCGGACCCGGTCGATTCCGAGTCCGATTTGGCACCGGTGGAGGCGCGAGCGGGCGATTTCGCGGGCAATCGGTCGATTTCCCGTCCGATTTGCAGTCCGCTGCAGATGCTCTTAGTTATGTGATGACACGGTTGAGTGTTCCAAGGAGCATGTCTAACTACCTCATGGATAGCATCCACGAGACATTGAATTAGCCTAGAGATGCGTGAATCTTTTAAGTGCTGTAGACATCTATCCCTGCACAAGAGACAGGAAAGAGGCTGACTAGGACCGATGGGAGAGAACTGGTTTGCTTTCCCCCTGACTGGCTTTCTTGCCTGGAATTACTTCTCTAAGGAAAGAACTTAGCACTTGAAACTCCTTGCTCAACTAGCGTGAATGAGCATGATCTTGACCTATCAATTGTTCTAGTTTGTGGATCTGATGCCTTGAAAGTGAAAAGAAAGCACAAGCGATAAAAATGATTTAATTTTCTTGGGACCTTGTAAGCTGAGGTTATATAATATCAAGCAAGTATAATGATATAACTTTAGAACTGAACTAACAGTTAAAGGGGCTGGATTTTCTATGTATATGCAAACTTATTACTTTCTGTGTTTCCATGTGTTATTCTAATAGTTTTTCCTATGTTTCAAGATTGAATATGGCGAGACCGATGCATGGCTCTCTATGGAACTCATGTTTCATTTAAGTGTTCTTTCCCTCACACGCTGACTAAGATCAATGGTAATCTGTGGGGAATAACTCTACAAGTGAGTCCTCTGATTCTTATCTGTTTTATGATTATCTTTGGAATTCTGATAATGGACACCACCTAAAAGGTATATCTGGTCTGAATCTAATCTTTGCTTTTCAGGGTGCTAGGGCACAAAGAGTAGAATACCTTTTACTGCATGCTTTCCATGCAAGGAAGTATATTCTTCCAGACAAGATTCCTCATTTTAAGGAAACAAAATTAACAAAAAGGAGGTTAAGCAACGGTGATGATGAGGGAAATGCTGATGAATTGGATGTAAATGATGTTAATATTGATAGTAATGCAAATAATAATAGTGGAAAAGCCAAGAAAGGCCCTGCCTATGCTAGTGGATTGGTCTTGGAGCCAAAAAAAGGTCTATATGACAAGTATATCTTACTTATGGACTTCAATAGTCTTTACCCATCTGTTATTTAGGTTTGTCAGATTAGCACTTTTGATATGACTTAAGTTTTCTCAAATTACCATTGTTTTTCTGCGTGCTTTTAGTTTGTTTCTTCTCCTTGATGTAGAGGTGACAGATTTAACATATTTTTTTAGCATTAAAACTAATTTAATTTTATAGGAATGCCAAAAAATCTTGACTTCTGCCTGAGGTATAGTATCATCCATAATAATGAGCTTTTGTTTATTGATACTGTACACTTTAACTCAAGCAGATTGTTTCAGAATGACATATTTGGTAGAATGTGGACTTGTATGCCTAATATCCTTGTTCCCATTTTCTTTCTTTGAAGAAATTAGGTACATGTATGTAATAACTTTTTCCATTACTTTGCAGTTGTTAAAAGAACTAGTTGAAAGGAGGAGAAATGTGAAGAAATGGATGAAGACTGCATCTGGTCTCAAAGTTCAGCAACTTGACATTCAACAACATGCTCTAAAGCTGACTGCTAACAGGTTTGCTTTTACCCTTTAGGCCTTCTATTTCGTTGTTCTCACATTGATTACATATTAGTTTTCTTTCTGTATATAATATATTTATGTGTGTGTATGAGTCTGGTATTGCAGTATGTATGGATGCTGAAACTTGATGCGTTTTACTCAAGTGCAAGTAATCGCAAGTAGTATCAACTCGGAAGTCCAAGTATCGTATCCACAAGGAGCAGATTCAAAAAGTTTGAACACAAAGAAAAGGGTTAAACGTACCAAAATATAAGAGTTGTTTTTATGAATTTGATGAGACAGATCAAATGTAAAAAGAAAGTATCAATGAGAAAAATGCTAGGGCATCAAGGTTCAATTCTTTAAGCAAGTAGTGCCATGTTCTTCAACCTAATTATAACTCAATTAAAATTTACATAAAGAAACTTTAATCGGAAGATAGTGAAGTTAAAACCAATTCTAATTTCCAAATATCATCTTTTAACAATGAATGTTCATCACATGATAGTACACAATTCAATTCTCTAATCATGAAAGAATGCTAAGTCAATTCTTAACAATGAGAAAAACTTGATTGAACTCATGAAAATCAAAAGAACTTAACATCAATTAGATTAAAAGAACAAATAACATTGAACATCAAGGATATAAGAAATTATCAATTCATACCAAGACTTGGATTGAAGAACACTTCACAAACTTACACAAAGAACATTCCCTTTAGGCCTAGCTAGAGTTTTAGCAACAAAACATAATGTAAAAAGCTTACAAATAATCAAAATTAAAGTAAAGCCAAGATGATCCATGAGATGAGTGAACTCCTCCTTTTATAATGTAGTCTTTGGTTGAGAATAATGTTATGGAGTAGTGGGCATTGATGAAAATTGATCATCAAAGTAATGGCAATTAGTGGGCAATGGAAATTGATGGAAAATGAAGTGTAGTAATTGGAATTCATGGTGGCAATGGAGTGGGATAGTGAAGATGGAATGAAGTGATGATGTTGATCTAGAGAAACTGCTCTTCAATTGGGAATTGATGGTTGAGACGGAAACGGCTTCGATGTGTGCACACGCCAGAGTTGCTTTTCTCCACTGCCTTGTCCTTTCATCTTTTCTTTTAATTAAGAAATTAAATCACCAACACACTAACTCCACCATTTATTTAGACTTGGGCTGCACAGCTACAACTTCATATTTTGTCTTCAATTGACTAATTAAGCCAACAATAACAACTTCATCTCCATCGTTACTCTTTGTTGGGCTGAATGTTTGGGCCATTTTCCTTCACCTCTTTAAGCTCTTCTATCACTCTTTTACTCACCAATTGCTACAGCAAACAAATTCACTCAATAAGTGATAATTAATATAAGAATTCTTTAATCTCAATCGATGAGCATGAAATGTAATTATTCTATGAAATGAATATAGTTAAGCTCATAAAACACCTAAAATTGCCAAAAAGAATAGTAAAAATATGCACTTTGAGACTCTCATCAGATGCTTGGGGTTTCCAAACTCAAGATTTTATGCAAAGCCACTGGCGGAACTTATAACACAGCAAGTAAGAAAGATATGTTTAGTCTAGCTTATAGTTCAACTCTGTTCGGCGTTTACGCCAAATGCTTCTATTCAATATTAAGTAAGTCCCATTATCGCTTTGCAGGGGAGAGAAATTCTACAAAGTACCATTGATTTGGTTCAAAACAATTTGAACTTAGAGGTAATTTCTGGTATATCATAATAGAAGTGATGAATACATCTAGAGTTATTGTAAGTTCTCAACTGGCTGTCAAGATTTAGGTTTTGTAGGATTTACCCCTTTTATTTTGTCTAGCAAGTGATCTACGGTGATACAGATTCAATAATGATTTACAGTGGACTAGATGATATTGCAAAAGCAAAAGAAATTGCGTGAAAAGTCATTCTAGAGGTGAGGCTTTTACCTCGAAACTTCTAACTTCTGACCTTTCCTATTAATAAGAATCATCTTTGTAATCAATTTGAATGGCATATCTTGGGTAGTGAAGAAGAGAGTTTCATTCTTTAGCACGACCTTCAAAAGACCATAAATATTCTTGTAGAGAGACTAAAACCTATTATTTCATACATTTTATGCAGAAAATTAAATTGCATAGAATTTTCCCAAAGATATCTTAGACCACACTGCAAGGATTTTTTCCATTAAAGTAGACCTTTGCCTGGATCTTTGCAGCATCTGCATATGCATATTAGTTGCCTCCTTTCTGTTTATACTATGCTTATCTGTTGTATTGGGGATGATCTGCCTTTCTCATTGTCTCTAGGTTAACAAGAACTATAGATGCTTCGAAATTGATCTTGACGGTTTATACAAGAGGATGCTACTTCTCAAGAAAAAGAAATATGCAGCTGTTAAGGCGCAATTCAAGAATGAGACTCCATACGACGTGCAGTAAGATTTCAAGATACTGGGTTAAGTTAATTCTTGGGAGACAGTCCATCAAAATTGTATTTTTTTTCGCAAGTCATTGAACGTAAGGGCCTTGATATGGTTCGCCGAGACTGGAGCTCACTATCAGAGGACCTGTGAGATTTCTGCCTAAGTCAAATTTTGTCAGGAGGGTATGTTTCGTTTTAGCTTTCTTTTTACAATTTGGTCAGGCTTATTTTGTGCAAAGGTTACTAATCACTTGCTTTTGTGGCTCATATGCTCACAGGACATGTGAGGATGTTGTTAAATCAATTCATGACTCTCTGATGAAGTGAATCCAGGGTTCTTTTCATTTTTTACATTGGGTCAGATGGTTTATTCATTCATTTATTACCTAAGTTTAACCTCAGAGGTATGTAGGGGAAAGTTAGAAGGCAGTGGTTGTGTTCAAGATCCTTGAGGATTGGAACTGATGATCACTCATATTTATATTATGTTTATACAACCGAATTCTACATTCTTGATAGTGTTTTGAGCACAAACTGGTTGCATTTAACCCATTTTGTGCAAGTGTGCAGGAATATTCAACATAAGGGAAGTTTCAACTTAAAACTGCAGTTTCTGCACAATGGTGTCACAATATCGGATATAAAATGGACCACAGGAAGAACCAGATAATGTGGCTTAACTTGCTAGAAAGATACAGATGTTACCTAACCATAGCATTGTACGGTTTGCTAATCCAAGCCCTGAGGTACAAGTTATGCCCATTTTACTAAGGATTGTTCGGTTCGCGCGATAAACACGGCCCATGTTTGGAGACCCAAGTTCATGGCCCAATTTTACTCCGAAAATTGGCAAACAACTTCTGGTATTTCAAGCCCAACCAACCCATGTTGTGTGATGGAAACAATGGCATCTTTTAGAAGTTAGATGAGAAAATAAGATGGAGATGATTAGATAAAGATGGTTAGATAAAGATAATTAGATGAAGATGGTTAGATGAAGGAGTTTGGTAAAATAAGCATTGCCATCTACTTCAACTTTCATACCCTATATAAGGAAGGCTTAGGACCTCTCAAAAAACACAATTTTTCACATGAATTCACACACCAATTCAAGGTTCATATCTTCAAACACTTGAGAAGATAAGAAACACAAAGAAGGTGAGTTAAGCTTGAGAGAGGAGCATTCCACCACATCTTCCGTTCATCATTATTCCATCACAGCTACTGTTCATCATAGCTTTCCACATACGGTGACTTCTTTCAATTATGCTTGTTGTATTGTATAATTTAAAGATGCTTACTTGCACTATGGAGAGCTAAATTCATGTCTAGGATTTCGATGTAGCCTATACATAAAGATTCTATGCCTTAAATAACAAGTTCATATCAATTCAAGTTTCTAATTTCATTCATATCTTCATGATATTATGCACTCATTTATTGATTGATCACCTTTAATTGATTTGCATATATGAGATAAGATTAGGCCACAAAAAATGGGTAATCTTATATCGCTCTAGTGAATGAATGAGAAAATGTTGAAGCACAAAAAATGCCTAAACACTCTTGGTTCTTAAAAGTTCTTCTTGTACTTAATGAGTTCTTATTTGCAAACTTGATCACAAAAAATGACTAGGGGGCAAAATAAGGAAACTTAAGAATGACCACAAAAAATGGCTTCTAATACAGTAGATAAGAACGAATCTTAGAAACTAAATTGAATCTTTATCTTAAGTTATCTAAAGGCATAGAATCACATTGTTATGGTGAAATCGAAGTCCTAGTCTTTCTTCCATTGATTCCTCGATCTCTTCTCTCTAATTTCTTTGATTACTTTTGGACACTCGGCATTCAAATTTATGTTAATTTCATTTTGCACATGTTCACATCACAACCAACAAACAAGTTTCTTTTTATAGTATACTATTTTTAATAGGTGCATAAGTAATAAGTTGTATTCAGATTAACTCTATAATTCCTCGTGGGATCGACCTCGTACTTGCATATCCGTATTACAATACGACTCGTGCACTTGCGAGTATAAAATAAACACACCAACTGATACCTAGGATCCAACTCTCATTGTCAGCTAGATGCTTAAAGTTATTTAGTAATTTCCTTGTAAATTAGATTCCTAATATGCTATATGATCAAGCAATCGAGTTGACTTCTGCTCTCATAATTTTGAACAGGTGCAAGAGGATACGAGGAAAGGACAAGTAGCCCTTGAGAAATATGTTATCTCCAAGACATTGACTAAACCACCTCAAGCATACCTAGATGCCAAAAATCAACCACATGTTCAAGTGGCTCAAAGATTTGAGTCCAGCATTAATTTCCTATCCATTTGTTGTATTGATGCTTCTGCAAACAATCCTAGGTGGCTCAAAGATTGAAGCAAAGCAGTTACTCTACTGGTTTCTCTATTGGTGATACAGTCCCCTATATAATCTGTTGTGAGCAGATTTGTCATTCAGTAGAATGTTTTCGAACAACCCTATTTAAACACAAATCCCTACTTTAACATTTAATTGTTTGTGTTAATGTTTACCCTCTCACTTGCCTCCATTTGTTGGACAGGAGACTAGTTCAGGTAATTCATTCGGGATTGCTCAACTTGCTAGACATCCTGATGAATTAAAACGAGAAGATGGGAAATGGATAATTGGGATTCAGTACTACTTGTCTCAGCAGGTTCTTTCTGTAGTTGATTTGCTATACCCATTTCGTCATAGTCTATGATCATTCATGTAGTATGTTCTATTCTGTCATTGATATCTAAAGTTTTATGTGCAGATTCATCCTATGGTATCACGTCTTTGTGCTTCAATTCAGGGTACCAGCCCTGAACGTTTGGCAGATTCAGTAAAGTTGTTCGACAGATCGATACGAACACCTCGGGTCTGCGGGTCCCACGCCTCTCGTTGGCATCTGTCAATTGCTCGTCGTCCGCCAGGTCATCGCCACGTCAGCACTGTGTCAGTACCACGTCAGCACGCCGGTGTTGACGTCAGCAGCCGTTGACTGACGTTGACCACTGTTGACCGACCACTTTTCCGTGTGGAAACGACGTTCCGGATCCGATGGCGAACTTTGTTTTGCCATCTGAGATACGGTTATACCCCGATTGAGCAAAACAAGGAAAAGTAGGGTTTCTCGGTTATTCGTTAAGTTTCAGTTATTAACTTTGGATTATTGGGATTGTTAGGTGATCAGATTTCGAGGAATTAGCATAACCAGATCATGCCTGCAGAGGAGGACGACAACGATCGCCCGGTGTCACTGTGAGTGGACGGGTTTGGTTTTAAATGTTGTTTGAGTGTGCTTTGTTTTCGTATATTTATATTTGTATGTTTTTATGCTTATAAATAGGTTATGCTGTTGGTTGTTGTGACTATTCTTGGTAATTGTTGCTTGGTTGTTCCTAGGTAGTTTGTTTGCGATTAGTACTATTAGGGGCGCATTATATGAATCGGGTGGTATGACCCTCGTCCATTAAATCATGGTCTGGGAGGTATGGCCCTCGTCCATGAGATCACGTGGGAACGCTATTTGGACGGGTGATATGGCCCTCGTTCATGAGAGATATATCTCGGTCGGGTGATATGGCCCTCGACCACACATTATATCTTGGACGGGTGATAAGGCCCTCGTTCATGAGAGGTATATCTCGGTTGGGTGATATGGCCCTCGACCACATTACGCTGTAGTGTTGGGAATGTGTTGTGTGTATAGGTTGCTCGGATGTTAGTTACTGTACGTGTTGGCTGGATTGAGGTATGGTATTATTATATTATCTGTTTTGACAGAGGGGGTTATTGGCATATCTGTTAAATGTTTTTCACTGACTTCTTTTTCCATCCACTCACCCTTGTTTTTGCGCCCCCTCAGGATTTGATTCTGAAGTGCATCACCGAGACGACTGAGACCTGCCAATAGCTCTACTTCCATCAACGAAGGGTAGGAGATCTTCGTTGTCTTTGTCAGGCAGGTTATGAGTTAAGCTGTACAGCTGTGTATTCCGCCCTTGGGGCAGTTGTAGTGTGTTGTTTTCTCTTCCGCTGTAGATGCTCTGATATTAATTTGTATTTCTTTCTTTCGTTTTTGTCTCTTTTCGTTGTGTAAGGCTTCGTCACCACGTGTTGGTGATGGCCGCACTCCTGGGCCCCACTTTTTGGGTCGGGGTGTGTAAATTGGTATCAGAGCACTAGGTTTCCGATTTCCTGTCGAGTTTTGTTGGTCGGTGTTGTCCTTTAACCTTTTTTTTTTTTTTTTTGTCTTTGTCAGAGCTATGTCGTCTCAACGTGGTGCACATAGGCAGCGGGGTGGACGTGGTATCAGTAACCCCCATATTGTCGACAGATTTTCGAGCTTAGGTCAGCTTAGCGCTGCGTTGGAGAACGTTATTCCAGTCAAGCGAGGTCAGGGTAGGAGACTCAATTTGCTTGAGATGGCCTGTAATCTGGGGCTCAAGAGTTGAATAACATCGAAAGGAATGTGGCTACCGAGTACTGGTGGGATAGGATGGAGACAGTGTTAAGGACCATGAACTGTCCACCGGAGTAGAAGGTAGAGGTGGCATCCTCTTTCTTTTCGGGAGACACTGTAATCTGGTGGCAGGATATGCAGAGAACCTACCCCGAAGATACCGTTACCTGGGAGCAACTCACGAGCATCTTTTGTGATAAGTTTTTCAGCCCTGAGTTTCAATGGAATAAGATGTCCGAGTTTATTTCCTTTAGCCAGGAGGAGCTATCCGTTAGTGATTATGAACAGCGGTTTCGAGGACTCGCATGTTTTTACCCTGGAACAGCCAATCGTCCGCTTGAATTGATGATTTAGTTTCAAATTAGATTACGGGAAGACATCAGGCTGGCTGTAGGTGGTAGGCAATTCACCACTTACAATGACTTGTTTCAGGTAGCTTTGAGTTTGGAGCAGTACATCGTAAGACGGCCTTTTGAGTTGAACTACGAGGGTAGTGCCAATGGAACTGGGCAAGGAAGTGTTAGCAATTCTGTCACTCGTGGCTTCTGACGCCAGGGCAGGAATCGACCCTCGGTGGGAGGGCCGAGACAACAGCAGCCCTTTAGAAGGACATCACGGAGTTCCGGATCTTCTAGTGGAGCCTCTAGCTCGAGTGGAAGATCTTCCGGGGGCTCACGTGTCCCAGGCTCCCGCTGATCCGATGATGGTTCTGGATGCCGTATCTGTGGAGATCAGAGCCATTGGCAGCGTCAATGTCCCTTTAACTGGAGGAATGTGCATGGGGAGTCGTCCCAGGGTAACCAGATAATGCAACAGGAAGCAAGCATCGGTGGGAAAACTGGTGGACGAGTCGAAACTCCGGGTCAGCTTCTGTTTGGAGTGGCCGACAATGTAGACCAGGGTAACCGTACTAGGCGTCGAAGTCGGGGTCGTGGAGACCGAGGCAGAGGTCAGGCACAAGGGCAAGCCTACTCCATGAACCAGCTGGAAGCTCAGTTTAATCCCGACATGAAAATTGGTATATTGTTTATCCTTGGTTGTTTGGGTTGAAGTTTTGTCGGTTTAGCGGTGTTAATTTTGGTTGTGAGGCTCAAGCGAACTCTACTCCTAGGCGATTGTGGTTTTAGGGATGTGTTTTAAGGGAGTAAGAATCACAAGAGTGTCCTGTGATTGTTACCGACGCTGTATCAGGGACTGACTTCCTTCCTTAGGATATCGTTGGCTTCGATGTATCCTTCGAATGGATTGGTCAACTTACTTTCCTGTATGGGTGAGTTGTGGTGGGGAAACGGTGGTTTTCCCAAATACCTTGGTTACCCAATGTTTGGTTTGGGTGAGCTGAAGGCGTAGTAGTTTGGTTGGTTATCACCTTCTTGGGTGAAGAAATTCTTGAGTAGTAGTGGTATCGATTACCTAGCAATTGTGATTGGGAAACCAGAGACATGAGGATGCTACAGGACGCACTTGTGGTAAGAGTTTCTCGGATGCCAAGGTACCAACCAGTATCTTTGGGATGGAGGTATCCCATGGCCCTCACTTGGGCAGTTATATGTGTCATCAATTGCGGGTTTTGATATGGGATTCTGAGACATGAAGATGATGACATGTGAGATTGCACGCAGGGAGAATTGAGAGAGGATCCACAAGGCAATGTAGCTGCTTTGTCCAGAAAGTCATTATTAGGCGAACTACCTGCTTGGGTAATTCATGAAGGTGTGGTATAAACGTAATGAAGATCTTGACCTTTGGTTAAGGATGAGACTAAGCGGGGGCAGATCCGAGGATTTATGCAGGTTCACTCTGAAGTTGGTTCTGCATGTAGACTGGTGAGTCTACCAAACCCCTACATCAGCCGAGTTTATCAGCATTGAAGAGTTTCCAAGGGAGAATGAATTGATGGCTTTGGAGGGGGCCATGTTATTGTTCTAATTGTTGTTGACTTTTTTTTTTGGGAAGTTAGTTACAGTTTTGTTTCGTTGGCTTGTTTTAGTGGTTTGAGACCTTGTAAGGTTGTAGGTTGGTCATTGACGAAATGTTTCCTTCAAGTTCAAGAAGTTTGACTTGAAGTCAGAAAATTAAAGTGGGATGGATTCAGCACTATTGTGGCTCTTGGGGGTTCTCCATGTTGAGGAATGTGACTCTTATATTCTAGTTGTTTGGCACAAGATCTTGGCAATACAACCAACATGGTTGCAACTTCTCTCTAGTATCAAGGTACCTTGTTGGCAAAACATTGGAACGGTGCTTCACACGTGAATGAATTGAAGACAATGGAGTATTTGGTGCTACAGGATGTTAATGTGTATGAGATGTACATGCATCCCTACTTCAAGTGGAGGAAATTTCGGATTTCCTTTAACTTTCTTCATGCAGGCCATTCCTTTGGCTGCGTTAAAGAGACCTTGCACTCTTTCAGCACCACTATTCATCTCGGTCTCTCCATCGTTGGAAGTCAACAGGAGGATAGAGTCAACTTAATCGTTGAAGTTTCGGCATGATGATATATCTTGGTGGCCAGTCTATGCTTTTTTTCTTGTTTTCTGTTTTTGTGGGTCTTTGTTTCTTGCCTCTTGATCTTTAAATCCTTACCATTCGTTTTTATGGTGGACAGATGGCCAGGTAACTATTGGTAACTAAGGAATGGTGATGTGGTTATCCCAATGTGGTGACAAGACGGCGACAATCTGTGTGGAACTTTTGAGATCTTTTCCATTCTTGTACAGAGGGTTGGAGGTAGAGGAAGCGATGATGACACGACCCGTTGTCATAGAGTTGGTATTTTCTGTTCTTTCGGGGGTGATAAGGTGTTCCTAGTTGTGGGCTTACTCTTGGGCTTCATGAGATTTTAGACCCTTCTGGGCCTTTTCCTTTTGTTTCCGCCAAAAACGTAACACGACCTAAGAAGGCAGTGGTATGTCCTGTTGTTTGTGTCTGTTGAGGGGAGAACATCACGCTCTACAGCTCCATCGGTCGCCACGTGCACGCCGCAGTCCCCACGCTTTCCGCCATGTAGCGCCTCTCACGTGCTCTCAATGCGTACCATCAAATAAACCAGCTTTCCTCTTTCGCAAGACTCAAGCTTTTCTTGTGGGATTGTAATAGAGATCTATGTACATTTTCTGGGCAAGCTATGACAGATGCGTGGAGAATGGAATTGGCACATCCGATTGAGGTTGATGTGAGGAGAAGCAGTACTTTGTAAACGATTGTATGAATTCGGGAACAAAGGAAGCCCAATCACCGATAAATTGAGCCTTATGAGATAACAGAGAGGATTGGTGACGTGGAACCTCAACCACTTAGATTAAGGGCAAAGATGTTTAAGTTGTGAAGGCCCGGTTTACTTGGTAGGTTGGAATGATCTAGTCCTACGCGACAGAACGTTCTAATGGTGAGTCTTGTGCGACACCCAACATTAATGTTGAGGAAGCCACGTGGGAGACGGAGGAATACATACGAAAGGAGTATCCACACCTGTTCTAGGTACGTATCTCCTCCCCTAGTTTGTTTTTGAATTTCAAGGACGAATTTCTTGTAAGGGGGGTAGATTGATACGACCCATTCAGAAATTTTCCCAAAATTTTGTGAAATGACCAAATTACCCTCATGGGTCAAACAGTTGACTTTTGAACAGTGGAAATGTACATAGACAATAGTGGACTCTATGCGAAGAGCTCGACGTTACGAACGCGTCTACGAAGACGAAATCGAATTTCGAGTTGTATCGAAGAAGTTACGGACGAAAAACAGAATTTTGGTGTAGTGAAGTGCCACGTGGCAGCTTCTGATTGGTTGGTTTGGGGAAGATATTTTGGGGTTGTTTTAAAACCCGGTTACCGAATTTCCTAAAAGGGCAACCCGAGTTCGCAACTCAAGTCCGAACAGCGAAAAAACGGCGAGAACACTTCGCCGCTGTTGACCCTTCGCCGGCGACGGATCGGGCCGGCGACCACCTGCATCATCATCGCCTCATCGTCACGAACACGGAGCACCAAGGATCAGAGCCAGCAGCCGTCGGAATCGCCGGCAACGACGTCGACGGAATCCGTGAGCTTTCCGGTGTGTTTCCGGCCAGCATAGTGCGTGGTAAGCTCTGAAACCTTGATTTTTGGATTCCTGGGATTCCGTAGATGCGTTTTGACATAAAATTCGATGGATTTGGTTGAGAATTGAACGTTTTAGGATTTTGGGGAAACCGGCCGGAAAATCTCCAGATTCCAGCAGGCGCGGCGGTGACGACGTTAGCGCTGGTGCTGACGTCAGCGACACGTGGTTGACACGCGTGTGCCGCGTGGTGCCACGTCAGCGCCACGTGTCACGGCACGTCAGCACCACGTGGCCGCCAGGTCATCGCCACGTCAGCACTGTGTCAGTACCACGTCAGCACGCCGGTGTTGACGTCAGAAGCCGTTGACCGGCGTTGACCACTGTTGACCGACCATTTTTCCGAGTGGAAACGACGTTCCGGATCCGATGCCGAACTTCGTTTTGCCATCCGAGATACTGTTATACCCCGATTGAGCAAAACAAGGAAAAGTAGGGTTTCTCGGTTATTCATTAAGTTTCGGTTATTAACTTTGGATTGTTGGGATTGTTAGGTGATCATATTTCGAGGAATCAGCATAACCAAATCGTGCCTGCAGAGGAGGACGACAACGATCGCCCGGTGTCACTGTGAGTGGACGGGTTTGGTTTTAAATGTTGTTTGAGTGTGCTTTGTTTTCGTATATTTATATTCGTATGTTTTTATGCTTATAAATTGGTTATGCTGCTGGTTGTTGTGACTATTGTTGGTAATTGTTGCTTGGTTGTTCCTAGGTAGTTTGTTTGCGATTAGTACTATTAGGGGCGCATTATATGGATCGGGTGGTATGGCCCTCGTCCATTAAATCATGGTCTGGGAGGTATGGCCCTCGTCCATGAGATCACGTGGGAACGCTATTTGGATGGGTGATATGGCCCTCGTTCATGAGAGATATATCTCGGTCGGGTGATATGGCCCTCGACCACACATTATATCTTGGACGGGTGATAAGGCCCTCGTTCATGAGAGGTATATCTCGGTCGGGTGATATGGCCCTCGACCACATTACGCTGTAGTGTTGGAAATGTGTTGTGTGTATAGGTTGCTCGGATGTTAGTTACTGTACGTGTTGGCTGGATTGAGGTATGGTATTATTATATTATCTATTTTGACAGAGGGGGTTATTGGCATATCTGTTAAATGTTTTTCACTGACTTCTTTTTCCGTCCACTCACCCTTGTTTTTGCGCCCCCTCAGGATTTGATTCTGAAGTGCATCACCGAGACGACTGAGACCTGCCGATAGCTCTAGTTCCATCAACGAAGGGTAGGAGATCTTCGTTTTCTTTGTCAGGCAGGTTATGAGTTAAGCTCTACAATTGTGTATTCCGCCCTTGGGGCAGTTGTAGTGTGTTGTTTTCTCTTCCGCTGTAGATGCTCTGATATTAATTTATGTTTCTTTCTTTCGTTTTTGTCTCTTTTCGTTGTGTAAGGCTTCGTCACTACGTGTTGGTGATGGCCGCACTTCCGGGCCCCACTTTTTGGATCGGGGTGTGTCAGGGGGGGGGGGGGAGGGGGGGGTGGGGGGGCCCCCTCCCCGCCCCCCCCCCCCCTTTTGCCTCTGTTTGTTTCCCAAACGGCACCCTTTTGGTTTTTTTCCCCCTCTTTTTCTTTTTGCTTTTCTCCCGATAACACTTTCCAACTTTCTTCTTTCCTTCATTCGGCAGTTTCTTCATCTTCTTCTCTTCATTTCTTCTGCTCTAGGTTTCCAGCCTTTAAATTTCTAGATTACGTACAAGAACCAGTGCGTTGTCTGATGCCTCGCCATTTCTTCTTCTCCTTCCTACCTTCAAGTTCAAACTTGCACCATCAATTTTCACAACTCCAAATTTGACAAAACTAAGTAACCAAAAATTGAAACTTTTTAATACCCAAAATCAAAAAAATCTGAACTAAACTCATGAGAAAAGAAGCACAGAGGAGTGAAAGAGTGACCCCAAAATCGAATTTTTTGAATACCCAAAATCCAAAGCCAAAATTGTAACAAAACCCAGGAACTAAATTGTGAAAACCGAAGCATAGAGTTTTGAAAGAGTGCCCAAAATCGAAACTTTTTTATTACCCAGTACCCAAAAACAAGATTTGAACAAAACCCATGAACTAAAATCTTGAGAAAAGAATCACAACGAAGTACAAGAGCACCTGGCTTTTCAGGGTCTTCGTCGGCTCCGGGAACTTCTTCTTTTCAACAATGTGGGCTTTTTTGGCAGATGGTGGGAAGACAAAAGCTGTATTGGAGGGTTATGATTTTTTGTATTTGGATATTCAAAAGATTCGATTTTGGGGCGCTCTTTCACTCCTCTAAGCTTCTTTACTTGTGAGTTTAGTTGAGATTTTTTTGATTTTGGGTATTAAAAAGTTTCAATTTTTGGTTACTTGGTTTTGTCGAATTTGGAGTTGTGAAAATTGATGGTGCAAGTTTGAACTTGAATGTAGGAAGGAGAAGAAGAAATGGCGAGCAGAAGAAGATGAAGAAACTGGCGAATGAAGGAAAGAAGAAATTTGAAAAATGTTAATTGGGAGAAAAGCAAACAGGAAAAGTGAGGATTTTTTAACCCAAATGGTGTCGTTTTCTTGATCAACACAGCCTCAACAGGGGCTGGCTCAACAGAGGAGCCGGACTCAAGGGTGGTGTGGAATTGTTTTAAATTTTTTAATGGAGTAATTTGACTTGCCAAAAGAACAGTGATGCTGACATAAAGGAGTGCCACATGGAGGCGTGTTTAGAGTGAACACACTTTCTAAGCGTGTCCACATATCACCCCTCTTATAATAACTATTTGTCTTATCTATATACGTAAAAACACAGGAAGAAAATGTCATCTACATCTGCAATACATATGAATTGTTTCCTATCCTCAACTGGTGACAAACAACAAAAAATTGGGTAATGCATTGAGCACTAAGAGAAACTAAGGAAACAAAAGAAAAGATTAAAAAGAATTAAACCAATGTGAACTTTCAATTTGGGGCTTTGAATCCGATGCTTAGGAATAATCATTACTACATCATTACTATGGAGATGCTTCATTATATATCTTCCTATAAAGGGAAAACTATGAACTAATTAGCAATGCAACATTGTTGGTTTTATAAGTTGAGTATCTACAAATTTGCGGGTGACTCCTCTTCTTCCTTTGTCCTACGATGGCAGTAGCTTTCGTAAAACCAGATATCATCAACACAAATCAACAAAACTACTAGTCAATTCAACACCACCACAAACACATAAGGATTTTCTATGGCCTATTTATCTTCATATTTATCAATGACTTCAATTTTGTCTTTATTTATAACACGTTTACTAATTCGGAGTCGGAGTAAGAGTTAGAGTTCATGAATCAGAATAAGTAAGAATTGGAATAAACATTTTCATTAAGCGATTACTAATTGTCCAGAATTGAAGTGAAAATTAAATTGATTGTCATTAAATTGTTTATTAGTTTTCTGAAATCAGAGTGAAAATCAATTCCATTACTAAAATGACCTTAATACTAATTTCATTTTTTTTAAACATTAAGTTTGGGGATAATTTATGCATAATAATTTCATTTTTGGTGGACTCAATCTTGATGAATCTCAATACCACCTCAACCCAGGAAGTCGCATTACTTGAAAATCATGAATGTGATTGCTGATTTTGTTCCTTGTCCCATTATAAATTTGACTCTTATAATTTCCAATCCCATTATTAAATACGTAATTAAATCAGATCTTTTGTAAACACTATGCCAAAAACCGTTATAGACGACACTGAGAAGACGACACTCTTTTAAATATCTGTCATCAAAAAACTATAGATGACAATTTGGGCCAAAAGCGTCATCTATTGACTTAAAATTGATCTCAAAAACACAAATCTTGGTAAATTGAGAATATATTGGACGACGTTTATTAGAAAGTGTCATCCCAAAGTTAAGTTTGCAAAGCGGCAATGTTCTCCAAAAGTAGAAAACCCCAGGCTTTGAGCGTATCTTCTCTCTACACACCTCTCAAAACACTTATCCCCAAAACATCGACTCTTCCCAGACCTCAACCCAGCCAAATCTCTCCGACCCAACCAAAACTCTTGGATCCAGACCTTCAATTCGAGAATTCCTCTACCCACACTTCCATTTTATCAATTCTAACCTTCTATAACATTTTAATTTGCAAATGAAAACACAACTCCCCAAAACTCAACCCCGACATTTGCCTCTGCCAAAATCCCGATTCCATCAGCCAACCTCTCTTCCCAAAACCCAATTGCATCTCATCAGCCGATCAGCCGACCTTTCTGCCAAAACCCGATTCCATCTCATTAGCCGACCTCTCTGCCGCCGACACCTCTCTACCAAAACCCAGAAACCCGCTTCCGTCGTCGTCGCCAAACGCCCACCCAGCACCTGATTCATTGCCATCGTCATCGCCTAACGCCTAGCGCAGAACCCGGTTCCTTGCCGACCAGTCAAAGATGATTGAAATTGCCCCCAAAAATTCGAATTGAAAGTTAGGGTTTTAGCGTAAAACGCCTCTTCCCTCGTCTGCCTACGCTGATGCTGAAAAGAGATGAGTTTGAAAGAGCACCATCACCAATCATCATCCTACGCGACCCGCAAAGCTACTCCCATAGAGAAGCTACTTCCCATCGACGAGAGCTCACTCGATAACCCCAACGTTGGGTTGTTTCTGTTGAAGGTCGCCCAGGACACCATCGAGGCGGAGTTTGCTCTATGGTTCAAGTTGTTCGCAGCCTCGCAGAAAAACCAAACGCAACATTGAGAACGTGTGGAAGGCGGAGCAGAAGCGTGACGCTGAGGAATGCGAGCGCTCCGAGTGTCCCCTCCTCAAGCCGACCTCGTTCCGTAAGTTGCCGACCCCCAATTTCTCAATCCATGGTTTAGGGTTTCGTTTTTGTGAAATTTGCTTGATTGATCCGCTGACCATGTCACATTGATTGCCAATTGCAGAAGGCAAGAGGGTTTGGAGTTCCTTTACGACTCCGGGTTCTCATCGGTCGACCCAGCGGTTCCAACGGTTTCAAAACCCTATAATCTATTGCCTTACTAACCTCAATTTCATGAAATTCATTGTGTTTCAATAGAATTCAACACTACTGCCGCTGCTGCAGCTCAGGTTTTGATTACCAAAAAGTTTATTGTTTTCGTGCTTGTGCATTTGTATGGTTTGCTAATACTTGCTGTTAGTGTGCAGAGCGGGGTTTGGTTTCATTAGAGGTTTTCGGAATGGCGAAATTGACCCCGATTTACCTGAGCGTTGTCGCTTTTTTCTGCACGGTTGGAGCCATGGCTTTGGCCATTATGCATATTTACCGGCACCTAATGAATTACAATGAGCCAACTTATCAGAGATACGCTGTGCGCATCATCTTTATGGTCCCGGTGAGTACTTCATTGTGATCAGGGAGCTTTCTTATTTTGTTGGACAGTTTCCAAAGCTGCAATTTTGGTAACTGAAAGAATTTCGGGTTTGCTAATCTTAGTCTGATTTTAAGAGGTTATGAAGCATGGTGTATGACACAAATATTTGGTGTAAAAATTTGGGTGTAAAAATTTGTACTTTTCTTCTTCTCTGGTTTTATCAAAGCAAAATATCAACTGGGTTTCACTAGCTATAAGTAACTGGTGCTATTGCTACTCCTTTCATATTGTCACATTCAATCTGCTTTGGTTCCGTTTTGGTTTGTCTCAGTGTTAGTGGTGTTGGGTTTTTTTTATCAGATTTTGATAGCAGCAGTTAGCAGACGACCGTTCCTTTTGCGGAAAAGATAGCCATTTTATTACGATGAAGTATGTATTGGTGACCGGTGGTGTTGTTAGCGGACTTGGGAAAGGGGTAACTGCTAGTAGTATTGGATTGCTTCTTCAAGCGTGTGGCCTTCGTGTTACGTCTATCAAAATCGGTATCTTTCTGCTAAAGCGTTTTCTCACTTGGTTTTGGTTTAATTGTGCAATTTGGTGTGTTGCTTAAGAAGTACGTTTGATGAGTACATAAAACAAAACTGCAGCTTTTACCTTTTTGCATTTTCTATGCACTAGTTTAGCTTATTGGATGTCGTTTTGTTATAGTATGTTGGGTGTCAATTTATCTAATTAGAAGCTATAATCAATCATAGAATATTGGCCTCATTAACTCAGGTGGTAGACAGCGGCTTGGTGTCGATAGCTTATGTATTAGTATACTTCCTGCTTGTGATGTATACAACTCACTAGTTCTGTTTTTTTTTTTTTTTCAATAGGAAATATGAGCTGATTGCTGTTTACATCTATAGCTTATATTGTACTTACTAATGTTGAATTGTATACATTGCTGCAGATCCTTACTTGAACACAGATGCAGGAACCATGTCTCCTTTTGAGCATGGGGAGGTGTTTGTCTTAGATGATGGTGGTGACGTAAACTGCCTAATAAATGGATCCATGCCTATTTGTTCACTGTAATTACAATTAAATGAGAATGTACATACAAAGTGGTAGACGTGCTTCAAATGATCTGGACATATTGTTTGTTCAATCTGATACCGTGTAGTTGTGTGTTCTCTTACATGAATAAGTCGAGTATGGTGTTTTCATCAGTTAAAGAATAGACAAATTAGCGAATAATAACATTTTATATGTGTGAACATCAATTTATGCGTTTTCTTCTGGTTTGTTTTGTATGTGTGAACATTATATCATTTTGGCCCTAATTCACCTTTCTGTTTCACCTTAGTTTCTTTTATTCGCTAGTTTTGACATTGAGATATTACTTACATAACCAATATGGACTTTGTTTTCCTCGACAGGTACTTGCATTCATGTCTTTCTTATCTCTTGTTTTACCCTCCAGTTCAATCTACTTCAATTCAATTAGAGAGGTGTAAGTATAATTTCAGTTATCTAATCACTGTACATATAATTTTTCATTGTTTGGCTTTTTCTGCCCTTACTACCTTGTGGAGATAAAAGGACAGATTTGTTCTTTTTTCTGGTTGTAAGGCGTCTAAATTTTTATTTTGGTCAACGAGGAAACTTCTCTTAATCTCTCTGGGGCTTAATTATATATTTTCTGAGTGATTGGAGGTAGCTACTATTTCTAATTTTATTCTCATGTTGTTGTAGTGGCTGTAAAAAGAGGTGATCTTCAGAGTTCTTTGATATGCTCTTGAGGAACATGAAGATAGGTACATATGTCTTTCATCTTGTAAACATTGAGAGACTAATATAAAATTCGTTTTGAGGAAGGTGGGAACTGAGTCCTTTAAAATGAAACAGGTTCTTGAGATCTGATTTGTATTGGGCTATGAGCTGTTTGGTTGGTGTTGTTTCTTGTTGATTAGGATCCTTGCACAGTTAACCAACTTAACCTCTTACATATAGCCTTCTATAATTACCAAATGCATATATACATCACCCTTACATGATATGTGTTGTGGAGTTTGGCTGTTTGTTGGGGTTTTTATTGCTTTCTAAAATCTGCTGTTTCATTAGGTATTGATGTTATTCTTTTCCTACCAAGACCATTTGAAAAGTTGGTTAAATGAAGCTCATCGAGGAGATGATGCTTGCTCATGATTTGGTCCAGCATCTATACGTCTGATTTTGGGGTTTGTGTGCAAGAAGTTTTAGAGAATTAGGGTGGAGTACTAATTTTTGGGGATAGTTGATTTGCTGCTTGGTTGGTAGATTATGTTGACAGGAGTTATATGTAGTACAATTATGATCTTTTGACATGCTTGGTTGGTTGATTGCTGGCACCAGTACCGTATATGTAGTACAATGGTCTTTTGAAATCAATTTTTTGAATACAATCACCTCAATCACCTTTTAATGTCTTTTGCTATTATATGTAGTGCATTTGGCTTGTTGATGATGGTTTAATTATATTGAACATGATTTCTATCATATTTTGTATATAGAAATAGCAGGAAATTTGCAAAATTGTGCCCATAAATCAGGCTAAAACAATTGGGGACGATGTTGTTCGAATCCCCCTATTAGTTTAAAGACGACGGAAAACATAAAAAAACATCGTCTAATGCCATAATAGACGATAGTCTTTACAACAAAAACATCGTCTATTGACTACATAAACGACATTCATTATTCTGAAAATGTAGTATAAAGACGACGGAAAACATAAAAATAGTGTCATCTAATGCCATAATAGACAATACTCTTTACAATAAAAATGTCGTCTACACACAAAAATAAATGTCATCTATTGACAACATAAACGATACTCATTATTTCGAAAACGTCGTCTATGACTATAATAGACGACACTCAAGCTCAAATACAACAATTTTGGCTTTGTTAGACGACATACTTACTAAAAAAAAACGTCGTCTTATTATAATATAGACGACAGCTAAAAGAGTGTCGTGATACGACCCGTTTCGAAAAATTCCCAAAAAAAAATAGTGAATTGACCAAAATACCCCTGATGGTCGAACAATTGACTTTTGAACAATAAGAATTCACGTATTCAATATTGGGCTCTATGCGAAGAGCTCGACGATAAGAGTGTGACTGCGAAGACGGAATTGGATTTTGAGTTGTAACGAGGGCGTTACAGACCAAAAACAGATTAATGCAAGGGGACAAGAGGACATGTGGCGTATTGTGATTAGTTCATGTGTTAAGTTGTAAAATAGGTGTCACGATATGGGGATTAAACGCACACTCCAAGCCGGCTACACAGAGAGGAAAACAGAGAAGAAAGCTCACGCATCCAACTCGCTCCACGTACCGAGTCAACTCACCTCACCGTCGAGTCACCACCGCCGGCCACCAATCAAGAAAATGGAGTCCAGTTTCTTCATCAGCACGGCGCCACGAACCTGGAGCACCAAAGATCGGCGTCTAACACCGTCGGAATCGCCGTCAACGACCCCGAACGGAAATTGAGTTTTTCCGGCCGTTTTTTCGGCCAATTTCGGCCATGGTAAGTCCCGATTCTTGTTCCATTGGTTTTGTTGGATTGCATAGATGAATTTTGATATAACATGCATCGCAAGCGGATGTGAATTGAGTAAATTGGATGTAGCCGGAATCCGCCGCCTTTCAGGGCTTTTTCCGGCCAACTCCGGCGACATTGGGTCATGAAATCCTCATTTTTGAACTCCTGGTGTTCTGTAGATGCGTTTACATGTAAGATTTGCTGAATTTGGTTGAGAATTGAAGGAGATTGAGCTATTGGAGTTTCGACTGGAAAATCTGCAGAAACCGGCGAGGTCACGGCGGCACCGGCGTCGACATGGCGGCGCTGACTTCAGCACCGGCGTGCCACGAGGCTGCTGAGTTAGCGCACAGTCAGCGCCATGTAAGCAACACGTGGCTGCCACGTGGAAGCCAAGTCAGCACCACGTGGATGCCACGCGTCTGCCGAGTCAGCAACACGTCAGCACCGGACTGTTGACATCAGTCGACCTCTTGACCGCCAGTCAACGCCGTTGACCGATCGTTGACCGGCGTTGACCAAGTTTGACCGGTGACCATTTTAAAGGTTTTCGACGTTCCGGATCCAATGGCGAAGTCCGTTTTGCCATCTGAGATACGGTTAAGCCCCAATTGAGCAAAACATAGGGAATTAGGATTTTTACGATTTAAGTTTGGTTGTGGTTATTGATTGTGGTTGTTGGGACATTCAGGCTGAACGAATTCCATGGGAATAGCATAATTGGACCGAGCATGCAGACGAGGATGAAGAGGACCGCACGGTATCACTGTGAGTGGACGGGTTTGATTTTAATTGTGTTTTGAGCATGATATGATTTATATATATATTCGCATATATATATATATATATATATATATATATATATATATATATATATATATATATATATATATATTGTTGTAGAACTAAATGAACACAAAGAAAGAGAATAACAAGGGAGGAAGTATTTCATTCACTTAAGAAGGATTGGGACATCTTACAACATATGAGATACCTCTTTATATAGAGGAAGATTATAGGTACTATTTTACCTACTCTAAAACACTCATTTCCTCTTACATCATTAATGAAGTGAGCAACCATAACCTTTATACTATTAATGATTTACAACATGATCTACAACACTCCCCCTTGGGTGCTCACATTTATTAAGCAGCAGTCATCACGTCAGGCATATGGGAGAAATGAAAGTCTTGGGGAATCCATTCAAAAGAAAATGCTAACACCAAAACCTTGCCAAGGAAAACCCAATGGGAAAAACCAAGGCCAAGGGAAAAAGTGAGCATGTATATGTCGATACATAGCATCTGCAGGATGCACTAAACATTCAGAGGTATGACCAACCCAATATGGGTGCCTCGTTAAAAACCTTGCTAGGCAAAAAAACCCAGTGGGAAAAAGTTAACCTGTGCTAAGGGAAAAAGAGTACATTAAGGTCAAGTGAGTATACTTCAGGATACTCCCCCTGAATTCGACAATGCTCCCCCTGAAGACTACAATCATGGTAAATCAGACAACCTTCGTAGACCAATACCTTTAACAAGCTTCTGAAAAGTACACTTCGGTAAGGATTTGGTGAAGAGATCCGCGAGGTTGTCTTGTGATCGGATTTGCTTAACTTCAATCTTCTGATGCTCTTGTTGTTGATGCGAGAAGAAAAACTTCGGAGCAATATGCTTAGTTTTATCACCCTTGATAAAACCCTTCTTCAATTGATCAATACATGCAGCATTGTCTTCATGTAAAGTTGTCGGGACCTCACAAACGGAAGACAAACCGCTAGTATGCCGAATGTGCTCGATAACCGATCGTAGCCAAATACATTCACGTATAGCCTCATGCAAAGCAATAAGCTCGGCGTGGTTTGAAGAAGTAGCAACTAGAGTTTGTTTCATAGATCTCCAGGATATTGCCGTATTCCCAATGGTAAAGACATAACCAGATTGAGAACGCGCCTTATGTGCATCGGCATAACCAACAAGGCGTCCATCATTCTTAGGATCAAAGAGGGATGATCCTTCCTGAGATGGATAGGGATAGAATAGACCCATGTCCATGGTACCCTTAAGGTAACGGAAGATATGTTTGATACCATTCCAATGACGGCGTGTAGGTTCATGACTAAACCTGGCCAACAAGTTCACTGCAAATGAGATATCCGGCCTAGTGCATTGAGCTAAGTACAATAATGCACCTATTGCACTTAAGTAGGGGACTTCAGGCTCCAATACCTCTTCATCATCCTGCTTAGGACGAAAAGGGTCTCGTTTTGCATCTAGCGAACGAACGACCATGGGAGTACTCAAAGGTTTCGCTTTATCTTCATTAAAGCGTCGCAACACCTTCTGGGTGTAATTAGATTGATGCACAAGGATGCCATCGGTGCGGTGCTCGAGCTCCAGGCCGAGACAATACCGAGTTTTCCCAAGATCTTTCATCTCAAATTCCGATTTAAGGTATGCAGCAGTGCCCTCAAGCTCTCCGAGAGTACCAATGAGATTCATGTCATCGACATACACTGCGACTATCGCAAAACCGGAGTGTGACTTCTTAATGAACACACAAGGGCATATTTCATTATTCACATATCCCTGACTAATCAGATATTCACTTAAGCGATTGTACCACATTCGCCCAGATTGCTTCAATCCGTAAAGTGAACGTCTCAATCGAATAGATAATGTATTCCGGGATCTGGAATTATTCGAGTGAGTGAGTTTAAGTCCTTCAGGAACTTTCATGTATATCTCTGTATCTAGATCCCCATAGAGATATGCAGTTACAACATCCATTAGCTGCATATTCAGTTTTTCGGAGACTACCAAACTGATAAGGTAGCGGAATGTAATCACATCCATTACGGGAGAATACGTCTCCTCGTAATCAATGCCAGGTCGTTGAGAGAAACCTTGTGCCACAAGGCGTGCTTTGTAACGCACTATTTCATTTCTCTCATTACGTTTCCTTACAAAAACCCATTTGTAACCAACTGGTTTAACATTGGGTGGTGTGGGAGCTACAGGTCCAAACACCTTTCTCTTTGCTAAGGAATCAAGTTCGACTTGCATTGCTTCCTTCCATTTTGACCAATCCGTTCGACGTTGAGCTTCATCAACGGAACGCGGTTCAATATCATCACCTTTTGTAATTTCAGCGGCCACTGTATAAGCAAAAACATCATCGATGATTATCTCATTACGATTCCACAACTCGTCCAAGCTAGCATAATGGACCGAGATCTCCTGGTTCTCGGGGGTCAGATTTGGAGTTTCCCCTGGGACGTCTCCCAGTACATATCCATAATCCTTTACAACCTCATGAGTGGGAACGTGAGAGACTGTGATGGGACTTGGGATTCCTTTCCTCTTTCGTGGTTTGGAATCCTTTGAACCGAAAGGTCTGCCACGCTTTTGGCCTAGGGCAGCCGATTGGCTAGCCGCCAACATCCCACGTTCGCCAGGAACGGGTCGTCCTACAGGGACGTCGATTCTTGCAGGCACGTTTGCAGCGGGTATATGAGATCTCGTCACTTTTGCTAGATCAGTAAATGCATCAAGCATGTTAGAAGCAACGTTCTGAAGATCTAGAATACGCCGCACTTCATTATCACGTTGTGCAGTAGGGGGATCGAGATGAGACATAGTAGGTACATACCACGCCAATTCTCGTCGTTCATCAGGAACGCTGACGTTCTTCCCTCCCCCTAACGGCGGGAAGACTGTCTCATCAAAGTGACAATCCGCAAATCGTGCGGTAAAGAGATCGCCTGTCAAGGGTTCTAAGAACCGGAGAATCGAGGGAGATTCATAGCCAACATAGATACCTAGCCTCCTTTGGGGGCCCATCTTAGTACGTTGTGGCGGCGCAATCGGTACATAAGTGGCACACCCAAATACGCGTAAGTGCGAAACATCAGGTTCGTACCCAGTTACCAACTGTAACGCGGAATAAGGTTGGGTGGAGGTAGGTCTCAAACGGACTAACATAGCTGCATGCAAGATTGCATAGCCCCAAGCAGATACAGGGAGTTTGGTATTCATGACCAAAGTCCGAGCGATCATCTGAAGACGCTTAATAAATGCTTCTGCAAGGCCATTCTGGGTATGAACATGGGGAACTGGATGTTCAACCTCAATGCCAAGGGACATGCAATAATCATCAAAAGCCTTTGATGTAAACTCTCCGGCGTTATCCAGTCTAATCGATTTCAACGGATAATCAGGGTGGTGAGCCCGTAGTTTAATAATTTGTGCCAGAAGTTTAGCAAACGCAGCATTGCGTGTGGATAATAGGCATACATGTGACCAACGAGTGGAAGCATCAACCAACACCATAAAATACTTAAATGGTCCGCATGGTGGTTGAATTGGTCCACAAATATCCCCTTGAATCCTCTGAAGGAAGGTTGGTGGATCCTTAATTATCTTTGCAGGGGATGGTTGAGTATTCAACTTTCCCAATGAACAGGCTTTGCAAAAGGTCTTGATCGAACGGACCTTATTCGACTTTAGATGATGACCGTGTGATGTTTTCAGAATTCGGGTCATCATGTCGCGACCTGGGTGTCCCAAACGGTCGTGCCAAAGCGAGAAGGCATCAATTTCGGCGGTTTTTAGGCCAGCCACATGATATGCCTCTATAGAGCGAATGGTTGTGTGATACAACCCATTAGGTAAGCGCTCTGGTTTTTCCACTATACGCTTTCTGCCGTATGTGAAAAGTACAATGCAAAGATACTCCTTTCCATTCTCTTCAGCGGTTTCAACATGATAGTTGTTTGCTCGAATATCCTTAAAACTCAACAACGTTCTTCCGGAACGAGGAGAATACAGGGCCTCTTTAATGGTAAGTTCCATACCATTAGACAACATTAGGTGGGCAGTGCCATGACCTTCAATCAGGTTATGTGGGCCTGAGATAGTTGTCAAAGGACTTTGCTTAGGTATGAGATTAGAAAAATACCTCCGCTCACGGAGTATTGTGTGCGTGGTACAACTGTCAATGAGGCACGCAACTTCCCCACTAGACATACCTAAGCCATAAATTAATTTGAATCGGTCACATGTATAAGGTAATAAGATTCAATCTTAATTTTATATTCGATAGCAAAATATGTGAAATGTATTAAAAAAAACACACCATTATTCATAAACTTCAAACTTCAAATGTTTAACATCATTCCGAAGCTAGCACAAACATCAAATCAAAGCTAGCAGCATTATTTATAAACTACAAATGCTTAACATCAATCCAAAGCTAGCAGCATTATTTATAAACTACAAATGCTTAACATCAATCCAAAGCTAGCAGCATTATTCATAAACTTCAAACTTTAAAACAGACAGGTAAATTTGGCCAAACAGGGCCTATCCATGTCATGGACTACTCCTCCATATCTGTTGAAGTTTGGAAGTCAGGGGTTGCCAAGGTTGTGTCCTCCATTGAATTATCAACTTGTGCAAAGTTTGCCTCTTTTGCATTGCGGCTGGAGTGGTATTCTTGGACGACATTGGCGGGCGCACGGCAGGCGCGAGACCAATGTTCAGTACTTCCACAGCGATAACATATATTTGGCAAATCTTCATTATGAGTAAACCTTGCCTTACCCGGCTTTTTGAAGGTTGCGGCCTTAGGACCAGGAGGACCGCGGTTGCCATTGCGGTTGCTGTCCTTTGGTGGGCCTTGATACTTTCTACCCTTATTCGCAGGTTTGGACTTCTTGCCCTTGCCACGGCCCCAGTTACGACGTCTAGAGCCATTCGAAATGCTAGCGTTTGCTTCAGGCAAAGGGAGCGGTTTCGAACCAGTAGGACGCGAATTATGGTTCTTCAAAAGAAGACTGTTGTTCTTTTCAGCGAGCAACAGGGTAGTGATCAGATCCGAGAACCTGGTAAAATTCCTCTCTCTATACTGCTGCTGCAGGAGCATGTTAGAGGCATGGAAGGTCGAAAAGGTCTTCTCCAGGAGATCTTTTTCAGTAAGTTCCTCCTTACAATACTTAAGGATGGCTCGGATTCTGTAAACCTCAGAATTATATTCGTTCACAGTCTGAAAGTCCTGGAAACGAAGGTTGTGCCAGTCATGTCTAGCTTCAGGCAAGTATAGCATGGTTTGATGATCATAGCGCTCAGCTAGCGCTTTCCAGAGGGTCTTGGGATCTTCTTCCCCAAGGTACTCATTCTGCAATGCGTCAGGCATATGTTTCCGGATGAGTATCATTGCGCCAGCCTTGGTGTTTGCATCAGCCTCTTTGTATCTGTCCTCAATGGCATTACGTGCTTTCATGAGGGTTAGGTGCAATTTCACATCTTGTGCCCATTTGAGGTAATTTCTTCCTGATACCTCAAGTGCATTGAACTCGAGCTTCACGAGATTCGCCATGCTGAAAAGGATAAGGTACAAGAGCGTTAGTAGTGCTTATTAACTTCAGGTAAAAGCAACTACAAAATACCAAATCAAGAAACTTCAGGTTCTTATGACATGGTTCGAATATAACATGTTAACTTCGGATTGTAACACGCGATGTTGTACTATAGCATATAACTTCAGGTTATATCACATAACTGCAGGTTATGTTTAGTATGGTGATGTTTCTAGAAACTTCAGGTTCTATATTTCACATATACTTATTTATATAAGGAATATAAATATAAATATAAATATGGAGAGGCGGTACAACCGTCCAATTTCCCACAAGCATAATTTAAATTGCTGAATTTAAATGTGGAGAGGCGGTACAACCGTCCAACATCCCACAAGCAGAATTTAAATTGCTGAATTTAAATGTGGAGAGGCGGTACAACCGTCCAACATCCCACAAGCAGAATTTAAATTGCTTTAGAAATTAGAACTATCATATCAATATTAGTAACTTCTGGTTTTGAAAACTATGAGTTTAAGGTCCATAAAATAGAATGATAAAATCCAGTATACATATATGTGTACAGTGAAGGGACTTTACCTGAAGGATCGGAAGTTGGAGTTTCAACTAGTTAGAGTCTCGGGCTGATAACGTGTTGTAGAACTAAATGAACACAAAGAAAGAGAATAACAAGGGAGGAAGTATTTCATTCACTTAAGAAGGATTGGGACATCTTACAACATATGAGATACCTCTTTATATAGAGGAAGATTATAGGTACTATTTTACCTACTCTAAAACACTCATTTCCTCTTACATCATTAATGAAGTGAGCAACCATAACCTTTATACTATTAATGATTTACAACATGATCTACAACATATATATATATATATATATATATATATATATATATATATATATATAGATCATGAAATGGATTTTGCTGGATTTTATGCATATGGTGATTTTGATTAGTACAGTTGATGGCACACCTGAGAATCCAGTGGTTAAATTCCCAGTGGGTTCTACGCATGCGATGTCTGGGCATTGGTGGTTAAATTCCCCTTGTCCTACACACCGCGCGGGGAAACCCCAGGCGGAAGAAGAGATTAGGGAAGAAGGATGCAGGATACATTTTTTTTTTTTTTGGTGGTTATTATATTGATTTGTAAATGTTTTTCACTGATCTTTATTTTCCCTGTCCACTCATCCTTTGTTTTGCGCCCCCACAGGTTCTGATACTGTTGGGCACCACCGAGACGAGCGGCAAAGTCCAGAGTAGCTCTATTTCGTGTTACAAAGAGTGAGACTCTCTTTGTCTTTTGTGTTTTTCAGACTTGTGTAAACTCTTCATTTCTCCTGTGTAGAAGCTCTGATATTATGTATACAGTTGAGTTGTCGCTTTACCTCCTGTTGTTTTGTCTTTTGTTATTTCTTTTGAGCTTAATGGCTTCGTCACTCTTTGGGGGTGACGGCCGCACCTCCCAGGCCCCACTTTCTGGGGCGGGGTGTGTCATGTCGTCTATATTTTTGTAATAGACGACACGGCCATTTACGACGGTTTTTGCTATATGTGGACGATGGTTTTTAGCCGTCGTCTATAACGTTTATTGGCATAGTGAAATTATCTTCTACGAAGTTTTTTAGTCATTTTCATTGATTCTGATTCTGATTCTGATTCTGATTATGATGGGTATAGTTACGCTAGTATGCAGATTTAACTCAACCGCTAAATTATGAAACTAATTCTTACCGCTTTGCACTGTTAGTATACCGCCATTTCTAAAAACAAAAGACCAATAAAAAGCAAAAAATTTGTGCAATTTTCAATTTACCCAAATTGGAATTAAGACTTGGAGTAGGCCCATAAGCAATCACATTTCACATCCAAGTTACTAAACAAACTCATAATAATAAACCTCCCAAACGAACTGCCAAATCCAACCCACCACCCCGGGTAATTACCCCCGCATCCACCGCTAAGCCGCTGTTGTGAAAATAATGTTCCCTTAGTTTTACACACTCTCAAGTATACGAATCGTGAAATATTATAGCTTTGCAATTACGGATTATCGATCCCACAAAGATTAAAAGTTTTACTTATTTAGTTACTTAACTTTAGTGCTAATGCATACACCTAAGTGTAGGACTAGGGAGAATGATTTTCTAATAAAGAAAATAGAATTTAAACAAATAAACATAAACGGCAAAACAAACAGCAAGGGGAGGTTAAAGCAAGATTAAAATGCTTAGGGCAACGATTTCACCACAATCAATCCAACTTAAGTTAATGATTCAATTTACTATTACATTCATGTCATGTTGATGATTAAGTTCCCAAAATTACACAATATCCATGGTATCTAGATTATCATGCATCTTTTCATATGCTAATTGACTATGGTATCTAGTACAATTAAACACACAAAAAGTTATTAAGATCTTTGGATACTTTTGAATAACCACATAAACCCTAGTGCATGGTATCTACATCAAGGAATTTATGATATCAGTTGCATAAAGCTAAACTCAAGTTAAACATGGCATCTGTTCTAACTTGCATCAGATAACTCAATTAACAATCACAAAGAAAGCAACTAAGTATGATCAAACGGCAATTGATATTCAACATAAACATAAACTTCATAGAAAAATCAAAATCATAATTTAAGTATTCATGATTGGGCTACATCGAGCCCTAGCAAAAAGAACTCAAAACAGCCGAAACTCTCCGGCTTCGAAATAAACTAATGTTAAAAAGGTGAAAAGTAAAGATAGATGGTAAGGTGATAGATGCGGCAGATTGGCTGCCGCCCAGCTTAAATAGAGACCTAAAACAAATCCTCGACAAACCCTAATTTAATCTAAAAAGGGTAATTAATTGGAACCACAACTCCTAGTGCACCAGGGAGAATCTCAGCAACATATTTCATGACTGATTCGGGATACCAAACGGACTTGTAAAATTCCACCAAAATTTGGGTTTAAATATCTCTGTCTCATCTTCAATTTGAATACTCGCGGGCTTCTAGCAAAAATTGATAAAGGCCTCAACGATCCAATCTTTCACAGCTGCGTAAATCTGTCAGAATTCGCAATTAGGCCAACTTGTAAATTCAATATAAAATAAATGGCCCAAGAGAAAAATCTGAAACTTTGGGAAAACGATCTTCAACATGTGAGCTTTCTTTTATCTGTTGTAAACTGTATTCCAGTATGACTGTGTAAACTAGAAGTAGGAATACTGTCTAAATTCAATGTATCCAGTAATAGGAATCTTATATGGATTCTATGTAATAGTTAGGCCCATTCCTATTAGGGTTGGTAAACCCTGGGAATACTCCACTATAAATACAGGCACTAAAGAAGGGGCTGAACACAATTCAGATAGGAATCCCCATATTCTGACATCTCACTCTTTCTCTCTACAACACTGTGCTTACGGAGTTTTCAAGGATTTAGTATCCGAATCCCTGCCGAATTTTCCAAACCAACCTTGATCAAGTAATCCTAAAACTCAATTTTCATGTTGATTTTCATTTTATTTCATATACTATATGTTATGATCAAAGTTTGGGGAAGTGTGTGAAAGCGAAAGAAAAATCGCAAAAACAAAAGAAACACAACCCTTGGTTTTTGCGTGTAGCTGAGCCGGTCACTCCAGCCGCGCCAAGCGCCCCAAGCCGCAGCTCGCGCAGTAGCCCAGAACACCCAGAAACGATGACGTCTGGGTTGTCTTCTCCAACGCCGCCGCCGACCGATCTCGCCGAGCCTTCTTTGTTCCGGTTGGTTCCTAAAACGAGCATGCGAGGCCCAAGGTTCGCCATTGGGCTAGGTGCTCATCCGGAGTCAATTGAAGCCCGGTGATTCGTCGCCGAAATTGGAGAAACCGGCAAGAAAATCTCGCCCGAAAACCACCACCAAACCAAGCCCATTGTTTGATATTCCGGTTGCCTTCGAGACCTAAAAACGAGTATGCGAAACCCACCGTTCGCGAGGGGCTAGGTACTATTTTTCGGATTCATTGGACCCTTGTGAACCGCCGTAGATGGCGGTCGGATGTGTTCGGTGGCACCAAACCGAACATGGTTCACTGGACTCTTGAGAGTGTTCGGATGCACCAACCGAACACCCTTACGGTTTGGTCAAGGGTTCGTTCGGATAATGTCCTCGAACGCGCGTGAAACAACCCTCCTCAGGTTCAGATGTTATCCCCGAACGCGCGCGCAACAACTCCTTGGGCGTTCGGATGTACTCCCCGAACGCGCCCTCAAATGATTTTTTCCACGTTTGGCAGTTTTTTTCCGAACATGCGCGTTGGATTTCTTTCCCTTGTTCGGAAGTCATCTTCGAACACTGGGCAGTGCATTGGGCCAACCAATTGGGCCAAATCCGAGTTGGGCCGACGCCTATTTTGGGCCATTAATTTGGGCTTTTCCCATTTAAATCTGGGCTAAAATGGGCCATTATTTTGGGCTTTTCCCCTTATTATTTTTGGGCTGGCGCCATTTGGGCTTCACCAAATTTTGGGCTAGATTATCGTTTCCCAACAACAATAAATTGGGCCATGAGGATGTATTTCCCCTCTTTTCTTTCAATTGGACTTTATTCCAATTTAAGCTCAAGTGGCCCCACACACCGCATGCGGATTTGAAGACCAAATCGCATGACTTTTGCATTAGACTCGCACACTTTGGCAATGCGCTTGAGTACGCAAATAGTATTGAACTGTAAGTTCATACAAAAGTCTCGACTTGAAGTTTCGAGCATAGAATCGTGATGTTTCCTAAAACTCAACACGCAAGGTGAAACTTGAAGTTTCCATGCCTAAATCCGAGAGAAATCTTCCATCGCAGAGATTTTCATCTCGCCGAATTCATGGCAGTAAGGACCTTGAGCTCTCAGCTGAGACCTTTGAGACCGCGCCCACCAAATGGTTTCCCCCATTGGCGCCGTCAATGCTAGTATTGTCAGTTGTTTTGTTTATGAACAAAACTGCCGCTCATCTCTTGTTCAGAGATCACGAGAAGCATGATCTCTTGATCTACTTGCCTAAAGCAAGACATGATTGGCAAAACTTATGTTTCAAGACTCGAAGTCTGTGAGTAGACATACGTTTGAAGTTTGTAAAATCTGATCCCTCATTGGGCTGTGCAAGCCGGACTTGACCTAGAATGATCTCCTATAGTAGATCTCCTCGACTTTCTATACTCCTAATATGCTCATGAAGTAGCAATATAGCGAGTGAAAGTTCATCAAGTCCCTGGATCCGATTAGTGCTTTGTTGTTCGCTGAAAAGCACAACAGCTCGCACCCCATTAGCTCGAATCGCTCCCTTACCTAGAGCAAGCATAAGCGTTTTCTGGGAGCTCAAACTGCGATACTTTGGCACCAAACTTCAACAGTTAGAGAAATGTTCATCCTTCCCAATCACAAAATAGCCAATCATATGCTATTGTGGTAGTGGTACATCCATTAGTTGCGCACTCATAGCACCCCTACTAATGTTGATTATGAGTACGACTCCAATATGCAACCAAGAGAGACATTGGAAACTGAGATTTTGCTCTCTCATTCGGATTTAGTTCATTATTTGGTGCTTGTTTTAGTACTTTTATATTGTTCTCGAATATCAATTAATTGAATCTATTGGAACTAGAAGTTTCCTTGATCACGTGACCAATTCAATTAATTCATGTTCAGGTATGTCTAGTGGGACTTTAGATGTCTGGCTGACAGCGCGATTGCGCATGATATTCTCCCTGCCTGGAAATATAAATCTAACTTCATACCTCCATGAAGACCTACAAAGGCCTTATACTCACCCTGTTCTGGAAGAAAATTATTGAGCTATAAGGATTTTCGATTGAAAAATTACCATGATGTAACCGCAGAAGAAAATGGTAAGGAATATCTTTGCATTACCTCCTACTTGTATGGCCATGAGCGTATATTGGAGAAGATGGAATGCCTCTCGCATGAGTTGTATCAAACAATCATTTGATCGATTGAGGCGTATCGCGTCGCTAGCATGAAGCTAGGGCGCACCATGTGGCTAGCATGAAGCTAGCCAACTTGACCACTTATTTGCTTTGGCATGACCGTTTGGGACATCCCGGTCAAGATGTGATGCGCCGTATCCTCAACGGGCATCTCCGTGTAAGACACTGTGTATTTAAATACACTTTGCCAAGCATGCTCGTTGGGAATGAGGTATATTCTACCTTCCCTTGCAAAGATACTTAATGTTCTCCTTCTTTTCTTCAGCGGATTTAAGGGGAAGTTTGTGGGCAAATCCAACCAATCCGCAGACCATTTAAATATTTTATAGTTTTGGTTGATGCACCGACTCATTGATCACATGTCTATGGTCCACACGAAATGCTACTTTGCTAAACTCCTGGCCCATATTGAGGGCTCACCACCCCGGTTATCCATTACAGTCTAGAAGACTGGATAACACCAGAGAGTTTATATCGTAGGTTTTCAATAATTATTGCACGTCCCTCGTGATTGTGGATGAACATCATGACCCTCTATGACCCTCACAGAAGCGTTCATAAAGCGTCTTTAGTTGATCGTAAGGACCTTGGTGATGAGCACCAGGCTTCCTACTTCTGCGTGGGACTATGCAATTCTGCATGTAGCCATATTGGTCCGCTTGAGGCCCACCTCCACCCAACCCTTTTTGGCGTTACAGCTGGTTACTGGGTGCGAATTTGGATTTCGTATTTACACATATTTGGGTGTGTAGTTTATGTGCCAATTGCGCCGCCACAATGTACCAAATTGGGTACTCAAACGGAGGCTGGGAATCTTTGTCGATTACGAATCCCCCTCCATTATGGGATTTTGAAAGCCATTTACAGGTGATCTCTTCCTCGCATATTTGTGGATGTCACTTTGATGAGACAGTATTCCCGCTGTTAGGGGAAGATAAGAACGTCAACGTTCATGATGAACGACGCGAATTGACGTGGAGTATACCCACTCTGGCCCAGTTTGGCATTGCTGTGCTTTCGCGAAAGTACTTTCGTGAAATCACTTTTGGGAAAGCAGCTTTCGCGATAATCAGTTTGGCGTTTGGTAAACATTTTATCAAAACTGCTTTGGATTACAATAAGCAGTTTTAGGTGTTTGGTAAATATTTTGGTGAAAGTGCTGTGAGATGTATACAATGACCAAAACAGACATATTATTGAATAAATATCTTATTAAACTATTTGTACAATTATTTTTTGTAATTATCAAGTTTTGTTTTTCTAAAAAATAAAATTTCATATGATAGTTCATATTTTGGAATTTTATTTTGTACAACTATTTGTACAATTATTTTTTATAATCATACAAAAAATCAACACAAAATTAACATTTCTCCAGCAAAACTTTATTAAATTTTTATGTAGATATTTGATAATAATATAAATTTGTGTATATATTTTATTATTATAATATTTTTTTAGAAAGATTATTATTATAATAACACCAAAAAATTGGTACAGAACCAAAAAAAACTCAGATTTCGTCCGGCGGGTTCGTGGGCCACTACTCGGCGGCGGTGCCGCGCTCCCAGTCGTAGTCGCCTGGGCATTGTAGTCGTCGGGCCATCGTCTTCGGCGGGTCGTCGTCCTCATCGGGTCGTGGTCGTCGTCTTCCTCAGGCAGTCGTCGTCGCGCCCTCATCGGCTTCATGCCATCGTCGTCGGGTCGTCGGCGTCGGCGTCGTCTCTCCCAACCTCGTTGCGCCCTCATCGGCGTCGTCTGGTCTTCTGGGCCTCGTCAGAGTCGTTGCTCCCGACCTCCTCGTCGGCGTCGTTGGCTCCCGGCCTCGTCGTTGCGCCTTTGGCGTCGGCATCTGGGTGTTTGGGCGTCGTCAGTCGTCGGCTCCCGGCCTCGTCATCTGGGTCTCGCCGTCGACGTCGTCTGGCGTCGTTGGGCATCGTCGTCTCCGCGCCTCGTCTCCGCGCCTCGCTGACGGGTGTGATGGCATTTTCCACGCCGTACATCTTTGTCGTTCTCATTCCGGCTCAGAGGTTTTGGTGGTCGTCGGCGGAGGCGCTCAGGTGGTGATCGTGGTCGCGGGTGGAGGCACATGTGGTGGTCTCGCAAGGGATGAAGGCCGAAGTCAGGTGTAATGAGTGGCAATTTTGTGTAAATCAAAATGCTAGAGAAGGGCAAAATTGGGAGGGAAATAATTCATTAAAGATTTGTGTAATCCCCAGCGTGTCCCATATGAAAGCTGCTTTCGAAAGCTACTCCTGGCCTGCTTTCGATAATCTTCTTTCGCGAAAGCAGCTTTGGCCCGAAAGTACTTTCGTTTGCGTTTACCAAACGCTTTTTTTGGCCGAAAACTTTCACGAAAGTACTTTCGGGCCATAAGTACTTTCGCGAAAGCAATGCCAAACGCAGCCTCTGTCTCATCCTGATTCCCTTGCTGCACAGTGCGATAAGCAAGTGTGATGTATTATAGACCTTCAGAGTGTTGCACGTGCATGCCAGATGCCCTCTCTGATCTAGCTAAAGTGACGAGATCATATATACCAGCTGCAAACACGCCTGTATGAATAAACGTCCATGAGGGACATGCCGTCCTAGAAAGACAGCATACATTAGCGGCTAGCCAATCATCTGTCGTCAGCCAGAGGCGATGCAGATTAGTCGGTTCGAAGGATTCACTCCCTGGAAGAGGAGAAGTATGGCACAACCGAATCCTATCGCTATCTCAACCGATCCAACTCATGAAATTGATGAGGATTATGGAAGTGTCCTAGGAGACGTCCCAGGGGAGACCCCAGATCCTACTCCCGAGAATCAGGAGATCTCGGTCCATATACTAGTTTTGGATGAGTTGTGGAATCAGAATGAGATAATCATCGATGATACATTCGCATATACAGTGGCCACAGATACTACAAAATGCGACAATATCGAATCGTGTTCCGTTGATGAATGTCGACATAGAACTGATTGGTCAAAATGGAAATAAACAATGCAGGTCGAAGTAGATTCCTTACCAAAGTGAAAGGTGATGAGACCAGTAGTGTCCATACCTCCCAATGAGATGAATGAAATAGTGCAATGTAAGGCACGCCTAATGGCGCAAGGCTTCTCTCATTAGCCCTGACATTGATTACGATGAGATGTATTCTCTCCTAATGGATGTAATAACGTTTCACTACCTTGTCAATTTGGTAGTTTCCCAAGAATTGAACATGCAGCTTATGAATGTGGTTATAGTTTATCTCTATGGAGATCTTGATACAGAGATATAGATGAGAGTCCTAGAAAGACTTTAGCTAATGGTTCTGAACCACAGAACACCCTCTCGATTCGATTGAGGCATTCACTTTACGGATTGAATCAATCCGGGCGGAAGTGGTATAACCGTCTAAGTGAATATTTGATCAGTAAGGGATATGTGAATAACGATCTATGCCCCTATGTGTTTGCCTAGAAATCACATTCCGAATTTGCGATAGTTGCAGTCTTTGTCGATGACATGAATCTCATTGGTACTCCAGAAGAGCTTGAGAAAATTGCCTCGCACCTGAAATCGGAATTTGAGATGAAGGACCTAGGGAAAACTCGATTATGTCTCGGCCTTGAGCTTGAGCACTTCACTGATGGTATTCTGGTTCATCAGTCCAACTACACCCACAAGGTGTTGCGACGCTTTAGTGAGGATAAAGCGAAGCCTTCGAGTACACCCATGGTCGTCCAAATGTTAGATGCTAAAACAAGACTCATGCCGTCCTAAAGAGGATGATGAAGAGTTATTGGAACTAGAAGTTCCATACCTAAGTGCAATCAATGCTTTATTATACTTAGCTCAATGCACTAGGCTGGACATCTTGTTTGTTGTGAATTTGTTAGCTCGATGTAGCTGCGCCAACACGCCGCCATTGGAATGGTGTTAAAGACATTTTCCGCTACCTTAAGGATACGACGGATATGGGCTTATGCTATCCCTATGCATCTCCGGATGGATCATTCCCCCCTTGATCATCGGAATGATGCTTGCCTTGTTAGTTATGCTGACGTCAATTACTTATCAAACCCGCACAAGGCACATTCCCAAATTGATTATGTTTTTACCATTGGGAATACTGCGATATCTTGGAAGTCTATGAAGCAAACCTTAGTTGCGACTTCTTCGAATCATGCTGAACTCATGAAGCCACACGTGAGTGTGTTTGGCTGCAAGCCGTTATTGAGCATATTCGGCAGACTAGTGGATTGTCGTTCGTTAGTGATGTCCCGACAACTATCTATGAAGACAATGGCCGCATGTATCGACCAGATTAAGAAAGGATACATCAAAGGAGACAACACCAAGAACATCGCGCCGAAGAATTTCTTCTCACATCAGCAACAAGAGCATCAGAAGATTGAAGTCAAGCAAATCCTATCACAAGACAACCTCGCAGATTTGTTCACCAAGTCTCTACCAAAGGCTACTTTCCAGAAGCTCATTGTGGAATCGGATTGCGTCTATTGTCAGATATGACACGTATGTAGTCTTTAGGGGGAGCATTGTCGACTTCAGGGGGAGGATACAAAAGTGTACTCATTTGACCTTGATGTACTCTTTTTCCCGTTAGCACAGGTCAACTTTTTCCCACCGGGTTTTGTTGCCTGGCAAGGTTTTTAACGAGGCACCCGCAGTGGGTTGGTCATACATCTGATTGCTTAAATGTCGACATGCACATGCTCACCTTTTTTTTCCTTTGCTTTGGTTTTTTCCCACTTGGTTTTCCTCAGCAAGGTTTTGGTGTTAGCATATCCCTGAATGGATCCCTTTTGGACATACGTATTCCCCAAGTGCCTATTGTGATGACTTCATCGACTGCCTTCATTTTCTTCCGAAGATCTGATGCGACTACTGCTTGCGTTCTACACATTCAAGGGGGAGTGTTGTAAATTGTATTCCAGTATGACCGTGTAAACTAGAAGTAGGAAAACTGTCTACAATGTATCCAGTAATAGGAATCTTATATGGATTCTATGTAATAGTTAGGCCCATTCCTATTAGGGTTGGTAAACCTTGGGAATACTCCACTATAAATACAGGCGCTAAAGCAGAGGCTGAACACAATTCAGATATGAATCCCCATATTCTGACATCTCTCTCTTTCTCTCTACAACACTATCATGTTTCCACAAGAAATCGAGTCCAAATCAGCCTCCAAATGCCCAAAAATGTCCAAACTGCACATGTGGACAGATTATGTGCAAAACAAAGTAATAAGTCCTTTTTATATTAAATTCATGGCATAAAGACAATCAATTAATGGGTAAAATATATGATAAATCAGCACCTAACAAATACCCCCAAACTTAAGATTTGCTAGTCCTTGAGCAAACAAAACACAACTAGAATAAAACAAAAATTCAAACAAAAACTCAACAAGTTAGCCTTTCCATAATATTTCCTCAAAGATTGCATAGTAGGGACAACTCTATAACATACCAAGCATTATATAAACTCTTCAAATGATTCAAGGGTGAGCAACATCTTACAAAAATCATTCTAAAAGCATTAAAGCGGCCAATTCAATAACCAAATTACACTTGCCACCATAGCAGGTATATGCGAAACAAGTAAAATAAGAATGAGATCTCTAAATGATTAAGTATAATCAACCCATAGGCTTACTCTTTATACCTTCTCCATTATTTGTAGACGCATCACGGATCAAAAGGTCTTTAATGAAGGTTGTAACGGGGCTAGGGTAATGGCTATGAAAGAACGGATATAGATAAGAAAGATTCCTGAGAAGTAAGTTGAACTACTCTAAAATCCGAAAATTCCCAACTAATGTGGCTATTTTAACACCCAAGTCTCATGTATAATATGTGCTTAAACCAAAGAATAATGAATAATCCCTTTCATGTATTCGGGATAACCCATGAATAAACTAAAACTAACCTTGCCAAAAGTCAACTTTTTTTTTTTTTTGCTTTTCTTTTTATTTTGGCCACAACTTTCCTTGTTTCTTTTGTTGCCTCTTCTGACGCACAACCTTTCTTTGTTTTTTTCACTTTCTTTTGGTGCGTTGCTGCGCCATCTTTTCATACAACTTTTTTCTTTTGACTCTTTTTTTTTTCGGCAAAGGTCTTGAAAATAGAAACACTATTCCCACAAAGTTTTCAAAATATTCCCTGCTTTTCAAAACCTGATAGAAATAACCCCCCAAATTCAAACCCGAATAATTCAACATTCTTTCTCAGGAATTAGGGTATGATGGATCTATCAACTAAGCATAATCAGGTAATAATGTGGCTCATGAAAAACAGGCTTATTTAGCCTCAAAATGACTAACTAGTGGGTATAATGTATAAAGGCAAGGTTTAAGGCTTTTTTCTGGTGGTAACCCTAATGCCTTCATCATATCCGTAAAATAAGATGCACATGTCTAAAAGTTTTCCTCGAAAGATAATAAAGAGCAAGTTCTAGTGAGATTTTTAAAAGAATACTTGAATCACATATTGTAAATTAGCATTGGCTCAACCCTAACAGTTAAAGAATAATTAAGTAAAACAAAGCTAACCAAAGAATCAACTAAATAACTCAAACAATATCTAGCAATGTCAAGAGATATAAAGATTGCAACCAAAATATTATCATAGGATACGGAAAGAACTAACCTAAAACAAGACTCAAAAACAGAAAATCTTTTTGTATTTTTTATGACATTTTTTCAATTTTTATGGATTTTACGACACTAAGAACTTAAAACAAAAATTTAAAAAGAAATGAGTTTTTCACCACACCCCCAAACTTAAATCACACATTGTCCTCAAGGTGTGGGAAATAAAAATAAGTGAAAAACGAGGTTAAAAAAAAAAATAAAAAAAAAAAAAAAAAAAAGGGGGGGGGGGGGGGGGGGGGGGGGGGGGGGGGGGGGGGGGGGGGGGGGGGTGGGGGGGGGGGGGGGGAAAAAAAATAGGCAGAGGAAGAAGAAAAAACCCCCCCCCTTTTTTGTTGTGGCGTGTCGCGTCTCCATTTTTTTTTTTTTTGTTCTCCGCCGGGCCTCCAGGCGGTTTACTTCTCTCTGTCCTCTTTGTTTCCCCTCCTTGGTATCATAAGAGGGTGGGCGCCTTCTTGGTCGCACATTATAAAAAATTTTTTTTTTTTTTTTTCCCCCCCTATCAAATGCACAACGGCTGCCTAGGTTTTAGAGTTCACTGTTTTTGTTATAAAACTTAAGAGGAAACGAAGAGAGAATTGAGAAGTAAGAAGAGTGAGTTCTCTTCTATTTGAGCTTCTATTTATAGGAAACGGATGGTTGTGAAATGACCATCACGCCCTTAAGGTTACATAGGTATTTACAAGATAACACCGGTGATAGTACAAAGGTCATTCACATTAACCTTCTACAACACTCCCCCTTGAATGACCGTGTATCAATGATAGGTCGTTGAAAACAAGTTGGACGCGTAATGTCTCATTAAAAACCTTGCCAAGAAAACCCAACGGGACAAAACTTGAACAAAGGGAAAAAGAGTACGAAACGCAAATGTCCGATGTAGCAGTTTATTGGATGGTCCCCCTGATTGATATCTCCCCCTAATCACAAGATGCATCAGTTCTTCGGATGAATAGCATAGGCGGTTGATGAAGTCGTTGCAGCAGGTACATGGAGGTATGTAAGTCTAAGGGAATTCATTCAGGTAAGTGCTGACACCAAAACCTTTGCCATGGAAAAACCCAATGGGAGAAAACCAAGGCGAAGGAGAAAAGGTGAACACGCATATGTCGATACTTAGTATCTGCAGGATGCAATAAGCATTCAGAGGTATGACCAACCCAGAGCAGGTGCCTCATTAAAAACCTTGTCAAGCAACAAAACCCAGTGGGAAAAAGTTAACCTGTGCCAAGGGAAAAAGAGTACATTAAGGTCAAGTGAGTATACAATAGGATACTCCCCCTGGTTTCGACAATTCTCCCCCTGATGACGACATACATTTCAAATCTGACAATCGACGCAACCCACTTCCACGAACAATCTTCTGGAATTTAGCCTTCGGCAAAGATTTGGTGAGCAAATATGCGAAGTTGTCTTGCGATCGGATCTGCTTGACTTCAACCTTCTGATGCTCTTCTTAATGATGGGAGAAGATAAACTTTGGCGCGATATGCTTGGTGTTGTCTCCTTTGATATATCCTTTCTTCATCTGGTCGATACATGTGGCATTATCTTCATAGATAGTTGTCAGAACATTAATAACGAGAGACAATCGGTTGGTCTGCCGAATATGCTCAATAACAGCTCATAGCTAAATACATTCACGTGTGGCATCATGAAGAGCAATGATTTCAGCATGATTCGAAGAAGTTGCAACTAAAGTCTGCTTCGTACAGCTCCAAGATATCGCGATTTTCCCAATGGTAAAGGCATAACCAATTTAGGTGAGAATAGTACTAGGATGATGACCTCTTGAGAAATCCTTTGAACAAAATCATATCCATGGTTTCGGGATGGTCATGATAATAACCACATGTTCAATACCATTCCAACTTTGTCATAGAGGGTTTGAACAACATCTATCAGTGAAAAAATCGATATTTGGCCAATTGCACTAATACAATACACATCTAAACCAATGATCAATAGGTCCTGGAAAACTATTAGAGTGTTAGGCAAATGGACCAAACGATTAATGAATAAGAACATCTTGGCATATTGCTTTATCTATAGGCAAGACAAAAGACTCATCTTTTCAAATATTCAAAAACATTGTGAACTCTCCTCGAGCCCAAATCATAATATATTTCATGACACATTCAATGTCTTAGAAATCACTTCTTACGATATACTTCAGTATCTCACATTCTTTGTTCCTGTAGCATGCAGTCTTAATAAGTAGGCATCCAACACATGCTATAAGCCTGAAGCTAAAATAACAATATACTTATGGAATGAGGATGCAACTACGTTTAGAAGACTATAATCATGCCTTTAACAATAAACCTTATATCATAAGCACGATCTCATATCATGTCTTCAAACCCCGATTACAAATCTTCTAGGCAATATCCTTCGGGATTTGAAACTATAGGTCCAAAATTACCAAGTACGTTTTATTCACTAGTAATGGAATTGCCTATTTCCATCTTGGCCAATAATTTATTTCTATGTCGACATAGATGATAAAACGTGGTCCATAATATCCTTGCCCGATTACAGTGGTAGCTACATCTTAAACAAATGATATAATCAAGCGTCCTTGATTTCTGATTCTACTATTCTCATTTGCATGCATGCAATGTTTATTCTTATTTGGGTACCCATGCCTCTTCTAAGGCTTCATTATCTCTTCTAAGATAATATTTTACGAGAATGTGAATCATCTGAATATCACTTTGTTTACTTGGGCGTGTATGGACACTTTCAAGTGGTCTCCACTTCCAGGGAGTTTGGAACCTATACATCAGTCACGCATTCAGCGTGAATCATTTACTGCGCGCCATGTTTATAGTTAGTCTTATTAGATCTTAACTCATGCGGCATATCAATTGATCAACTGAATTTGCTTCATTTTCATTAAGCTACCGATATGAAAATCATGGTGAGACAAATGTGGATACAATCCACAAATTCACGGCGTTCTTTCACGAACATTATTTCTCCCCCTAAAGGCGGGAATTTTGTCTCCTTTAGATGCAAATTCGTAACTGGTGCTATATTTAGATAGTGATGCTTGAGTATCAATTTAGTGCAATCATACCTTTGATGGGATAAGAGCATATACATACAATGCTCGTTCACGACGTTCTGTAGTAACTGTGATCTCTCCCTAATAAAATGAAGTATGTACCATCAAAGTGCGTAGTAAATTGACAACAACTCATCAAAATTTTCTATCCTTCAAAACCTTGTGACCACGTATAGATGCGTCAATCAAAGCCATAAAATATCTAAATGGTTCATCAGGTGGATGAATGGATCCACAAATATCCCAGTGGGGATTCCTCACTGACTTCGAGTATATTTTTCAAGTGAGAAAATCTAGCCTTCAATAAATTCCAATGACTTTCAGTCTGGAATTGATCATAAAACTTTATATCTAATCATAACCTGAGGATCAAGAAACTTTTAGGTCCCAATCTCTTGCTTGATCTCTTGTAATGCTCATTTCTCAGGAGGAATTGTCAACAATAAGTATAATATAATATGGAGAGGATGAAAGCTCCGCATCATCAACCCGCAGTAAAATTAAATGGCATGTAATATAATATGGGGAGGGCAAATTCTGCACCATCATCCCCCACAATAAAAATAAATAACAGAAAGTAAAATGCTGAAAATAAATGGCAGAAAGTAAATAGCATAAAGTAAAGTGCTGAAATTAAATAGCGAAATTTAAATTACTGTAAATAAATAGCGGTATTTAAATTGCTGAAAGTAAATATGGGGAGGCGGTACAACCGTCCAACATCCCACAGTTGCAGAATTTAAATTGCAGAAATTAAATATGGAGAGGCGGTACAACCGTCCAACGTCCCACAGTTGCATAATTTAAATTGCAGAAATTAAATATCGGAATTTAAATTGCTGAAAGTAAATATGGGATGGGGGGAAATCCGCACCATTAACCCACAAGGTTAAAAATGTCAGTTTTAATAGCAGTAACTTCTGGTTTTGAAACTCAAGGTTTCATTCGAAACTTCAGGTTCGAGATATGTTGTGAACATCGGGTTCACTTTGCATTTAATTGAAATAAAATTCAAAATTAGAAACTTCGGGTTTCTAAGTTTAATTAAGCTTGAAACTTCGGGTTCAATATATATAATGAACTTCAAGTTCATTCGAAATTTCATATTCCAACACGTATAAGTATATATGGACCAAACAAAGGTCTTGAGTCAGTTGGACTAGGCTTAACATGTTGAACAACCTGCTGTGCAGTAGCAGTTGGCTAGAAGGCTCATGGCTCAAATACCAAGACTTGATTGAAGCAACATCTCAAAAAGAACTCACATGTCCATTGATTAAAAAGATGGATAATTCAAGAAACAAATAATATTGCACGCTCAACCAACCCTCTTCTTTTTTAAAAAACTAGTGCTTCTCTATGTGTGCAGCACCCATAGCAAAAAAAAAATTGGGGTTGCAATTTTCATGGCACCGCCAGCCGGCCACTTGATGATCCACTTGATGATCATCAACCATTTCTTTTGGGTAGAGGTGGATCCCATATTCACAAAGCACTATGTCACTAATCTTTGTCACTTTCTTTTCTTTTCCATTCGGATGAAGTGGAGCAGATCACCAGCCTAAAATGTGAACAATCCAACAAGAATGAATGCCCATAAGCATATACAAACAAGGTTCTCAACAATCCCCAGTAACCAACTTACAAGCCATGAAACGAACTCAGCAAAACCAAAGCTGTATCCGAAAACAGGGTGAGATTCTTACCAGATTCCTAGAGATTTAAAGGTCTGATTACCGTGAATTTTGGATATGTTGTAGAAAGCAGGCTTCCCAGCAACTTTTGTGAAGAAACGTTCTTCATAGAACCAATGGAATTTGACCTACAAACCTTTCCAAAATCGGACCCGTCAGACAGGGAATCCAGGAACAGCTCCCGTCAATACTCAATTTAAGGAGGCCAAGGTACTCCGATCGGGCTGATTTTTGGATATGTTCTAACCAACACGATTACGAACATCTTCTCAGAAGGAGTCATCACCATCGGAGAACTCTAACTGGGTGGTTTTGGTCGCGCCATCTGACTGACGGAACACAAGGTTGGAGGAAGGACAGTCTCGGATTTTATCTCCGACTGGGAAAGCTACAGGGGTCCGATGGACCTGAAATTTGGATATGATGTAGGAATCGGCCTCACGAACAACTTTCAAGAAGAGAACTTTCCAATTTGAGCAACAAAAATAGGGCGTTTTGTGCTCTCAACAGGGCCAAAGAATTCAGAGCGAATTCGTGCTGATAACGTGTTATAAAACTTAAGAGGAAACGAAGAGAGAATTGAGAAGTGAGAAGAGTGAGTTCTCTTCTATTTGAGCTTCTATTTATAGGAAATGGATGGTTGTGAAATGACCATCACGCCCTTAAGGTTACATAGGTATTTACAAGATAACACCGGTGATAGTACAAAGGTCATTCACATTAACCTTCTACATTTTTTTTTTTTTTTTTTTTTTTTTTTTTTTTTTTTTCTCCCCCCCCCCCCCCTTTTTTCCTTTTTTTCTTTCCCCCTTTTTTTTCCCCCCTCCAAAAAAAAATTTAAATTTTTTTTTCCCCGCCCCAAAGTACCCCCAATCACCATAAAAAAAAATCAGCGGCTATCAAGCCAAACACAACCATGCAGCCACCATCTCACCGTAAACCACCATAACCCACACGCTCATACGGACTCTAAAACCGCACGCACTCATCCACTATTCATTACAGCACCCATCAAGTATCCAGTTCTACACGAAAAACCACTTAATCCACGAGCTTTGATGACAACAAGACCCCACAATCCATGCACATTCCTTCTACATGTCAATCCGTGAGACCAAGTGGCCATCTTGGTCAAACGGTACCATTTCGTCCTTTTGCTGGTCGGGGTCGTCGAAACGGAAAGATAAGTGCTCCTATATCTCCCCAATCTGCTTTCTTGTTGACCTTTGGATTCGGATTTGGCGATTTCATGACCGTTCTAACCATATTTCTTGTCTTCGCAGGTGCAAAAAGAGGATGTTGATGAGGTGTCCATGATGTCCAAACCCATATCTCGTCAGATCTGGGCATAGAACCGATTTGCCTAGCCTTTTTTTTCTTTTTTTTTTTCAAATTTTCCTTTCTGTGTAATTTGCTAGGAAACTGGGCTGTAGTGATATTTTTTTCTAGTCTGTAATTATTTTCATGGTCATCATATGTATCTGAGATGGATGAAATTGCTTGCTGATGATGGTGTTAACTGCCTGAATAATTGCCGAATGCTGAATATGTTTGTGATCTGTTTAGGACTGTAAATGGCAGCTGGATGCCTAATCCAGCACTATATATATATGAGCATGCATGCCATGTACTGGATTTGTGATGAATGTTTTTAGCTAGTATGCATGTTTAGGCACGATAATCATTGCTGAAACACTAAAGAAATCGATTAGTGACCTACCCCCAAACTTGTGGGGAACTTAATCCGCATAATATCAGACAATTAGAAACGAAGGAGTTAAGCTACAATGCGTCCTTGTATTTGCGATTCCTCCCTTGGAGTAGATTGGTGTCTGTGATTGTAAGTACCTGTCACACAAAAACAAAACCCCTAAGAACCACCCTAATTAAGCAAATAAAACATAAACACCAAGAGAAGGAAATTTTAAGTACAAAATTAATTAATCAAACAAGTAAAAACACATTAATCCCCGGCAATGGCGCTAAAAACTTGTTGTGAAAATAATGTTCCCTTAGTTTTACGCACTCGCAAGTGTACGAATCGTGAAATAGTATAGCTTTGCAAGTATGGATTATCGATTCCACAGTTATTAAACGTTTTACTTGTTTAGTTACTTAACTCTAGTGCTAATGCATACACCTAAGTGTAGGACTAACGAGAATGATTTTCTAGGTTTTCTAAAACTAAACTTGGACTAATAATGAAAATAGAATTTAAACAAATAAACATAAACTGCAAAACAAACAGCAAGGGGAGATTAAATCAAGATAAAAATGCCTCGGGCAATGATTTCACCACAATCAATCCAACTTAAGTTAATGATTCAATTTACTATTACATTCGTGTCATGTTGATAGTTAAGTTCCCAAAATTACACAATATCCAAGGTATCTAGATTATCATGCATCTTTTCATATGCTAATTGACTATGGTATCTAGTACAATTAAACACACAAAAAGTCATTAAGATCTTTGGATATTTTTGAATAACCACATAAACCCTAGTGCATGGTATCTATATCAAGGAATTTATGATATCAATTAACAATCACAAAGAAAGCAACTAAGTATGGTCAAACGGCAATTGATATTCAACACAAACATAAAATTCATAGAAAAATCAAAATCATGATTTAAGTATTCATGATTGGGCTACATCGAGCCCTAGCAAAAAGAACTCAAAACTGCCGAAACTCTTCGGCTTTGAAATAAACTAATGTTAAAAAGTTGAAAAGTAAAGATAGATGGTAAGGTGAAAGATGCGGCAGCTTGGCCGCCGCCCAGCTTAAATAGAGACGTAAAACAAATCCTAGGCAAACCCTAATTTAATCTAAAAAGGGTAATTAATTGGAACCACAACTCCTAGTGCACCAGGGAGAATCTCAGCAGCATATTTCATGACTGATTTGGGATGCCAAAAGAACTTGTAAAATTCCACCAAAATTTGGGTTTAAAGATCTCTGTCTCATCTTCAATTTGAATACTAGTGGGCTTCTAGCAAAAATCAGTAAAGGCCTCAACGATCCAATCTTTCAGAGCTGCGCAAAACTGTCAGAATTCGCAATTAGGCCAACTTGTAAATTCAATATAAAATAAATGGCCCAAGAGAAAAATCTGAAACTTTTGGAAAACTATCTTCAACATGTCAGCTTTCTTCTGTCATGTTTCCACAAGAAATCGCGTCCAAATCGGCTTCCAAATGCCCAAAAACGTCCAAACTGCACCTGTGGACAGATTATGTGCAAAACAAAGCAATAAGTCGTTTTTATATTAAATTCATGGCATAAAGACAATCAATTAATGGGTAAAATATATGATAAATAAGCACCTAACAGCCGCAATCAACATCTAACATGTAGTCGTCGATTCCCTCTAGTCCATTCATATAGACAAACACTGTAGATTTTTTTTTTCCCGATTCCAAAAAGTCCCATCACGCCAGCTTGCCATCACCACTCTTTCTTTTTCACTTCACTCCTCCACTTCTTCTCCTTCTTCTTCATAACCTCCACTCTTCTGCAAATTTCGACCGACCCATTTGAAAATTCCACATGAAAATTCCAAATGTCTGACGCCCAACCGGCCCAAATGAGCGACCACTTGTCGAAGCACACCTCAATATTCGGCCTTGACTTGTGGGTTGTCCTCGAAGTTTGGCTCGGTACTGTGTTTGTACTTGTTTTGTTCCTCATGTCGCTCTGGCTGGCCTCAAAGCGATCCGAGAACAAAACTTTATCAAAACCCACAATCCCAATTGTGTCCAAAGAGATCCAAGAGAATAGGGTCGAAGCTTACCCGGCTTCGAGATTCAAGCGGCAAGCCTTGCTAACGGCGGCGGAGAAAGAGAGCCTAGTTGGGTACCAGAAGGTGCACATTGATATTGGGAAGGACCATCGGATTACGTACCGTTGTGGTGGGTCGGGTTCGTCTAATGGAAGTGGGGAGGCTTGGGCCGGGTGTAGTGATCAGGTGGGTATGGTTGGACCCGAAGTTTCTCACTTGGGTTGGGGGGATTGGTATACTTTGAGAGAGCTTGAAGTGGCGACTAAAGGGTTTGTACATGAAAATTTTATTGTTGAAGGAGGGTTTGGGATTGTTTACCATGGGGTTTTGGAGGATAAAACTCAAGTTGCTGTGAAAAACTTGCTGAACAACAAGTAAGCTTTCTTTTATTTTGAATTTAATTTGCTTGGTTAGTTGAGTTGTTTTAGTTTGTACTTTGTAGTTTAACATTTACTTGGTTGATTCGGTTTTTTTTAAGTTTGAGTTGTGTCAATTGAGTGATGATTGTGATAAGTGAGCTTGTTGCATTGGATTGATGGGTTGAAATGCGGGTGTTTTTTTAAAAAGGGGACAAGCTGAGAAGGAGTTCAAGGTTGAAGTTGAGGCGATTGGACGAGTTCGGCATAAGAACTTAGTGAGATTGCTCGGTTTCAAGCATGAAAACTAAATACTACACTTCAGAAATTAAAGAGATTCTGAACCCTCATGGATTATGAACCAAAATAAATATTTGTTACATCCAAACAGTGTCACATTTACCTTGTCAAATAGATAGAGGGTGCTCATATTAGCACCATAGAATTCTTCATAAGCATCTAGTATGTAAAAGGCAGTGAACCATTTTCTTCAAGGTCAATATCTGAAATATGTTCACTATTTGAGCTAGTATTAACCTCCACAGCACCACCACAAACCTCCGCATCCCCTCCGGTCCTCGCTGCCTTCCATCCAACCATAGCACTCGAGGCCGGGTCCTTATTATCTTCCGTAATCTTCGCATTCAAAGTAAAACCCTCTTCCTTCTTCACCAAATCTTTCCCTTTCTCCTCAGCAACCACTCTGTTCTCCTCAATTTCCCCTCCAGTTTTTGAAAAATCATTGCTTTGCTCAATTGAGGATTTACTAATCTCAAAACGTAATTCCTTCTTCCCCCCATTGTCCTTTACCCATTCACTAAGTTTCACAAAATCACCACCATTTCGACTACTAATTGTACCAAATTCAACCCTCCTTGTCAAATCAGCACCCCAATTAGACCTAATTTCACTATGAACACTAGAAATCGGCACTGAAATCTTGTTGGGCTGCATTATCCTCCGCTTCTCCCTATCTTCCTCGAGGTCCGCGGGTCCGATGCCTCCCATTGGCCTCTATCGATTGCTCGTCGTCCGCCATTTATTTGTCTGTTATATCAGAGAGGGTGACGGTTGCAGATTTTGGGCCTAGGGATTTGGCGCTAATTTTCTGATGAGATAAAACAAGGTAGGAGTTATTGGTGATTTTGGCGGGAACGAAGTGTTCTTTTCTTGGTGTAATGGCGGGAAGGGTGCTACACAATGAATAGTGCTACACAATCACCATTTCACTGCCTTGTTTTATTTCATCAGAAAATTAGCGCGAAAACCCTTGGCCCAAAATCCGCAACCGTCACCCTCTCCGATATAACAGACAAATCAATGCCGGACGACGAGCAATCGACAGCGGCCAACGGGAGGCTTCACACCTGCGGACCCGAGGAAGATAGGGAGAAGAGGAGGAGAATGCAGCCCAATAAGATTTCCGTGCCGATTTCTAGTGTTCATAGTGAAATTAGGTCTAATTGGGGTGCAGATTTGATAAGGAGGGTTGAATTGGGTACAATTAGTAGTCGAAATGGTGGTGATTTTGTGAAAATTAGTGAATGGGTAAAGGACAATGGGGGGGGAGAAGGAATTAGGTTTTGAGATTAGTGAATCCCCAATTGAGCAAAGAAATGATTTTACAGAAACTAGAGGGGAAATTGAGGAGAACAGAGGGGTTACTGAGGAGAAAGGGAAAGATTTGGTGAAGAAGGAAGAGGGTTTTACTTTGAATGCGAAGATTACGGAAGATAATAAGGACCCGGCCTAGAGTGCTATGGCTGGATGGAAGGCAGTGAGGACCAGAGGGGGATGCGGAGGTTCGTGGTGGTGCTGTGGAGGTTAATACTACCTCAAATAGTGAACATATTTCAGATATTGATCTTGAAGAAAATGGTTCACTGCCTTTTTACATACTAGATGCTTATGAAGAATTCTATGGTGCTAATATGGGCACCCTCTATCTATTTGGCAAGGTAAATATGACACTGTTTGGATGTAATAGATATTTATTTTGGTTCTTAATCCATGAGGGTTTGGATTCTCTTTAATTTCTAAAGTGAAGTTCTTAGTTTCCATGTTTGATTGTGTAGCACTATTCATAGTTGTATTTGTATAATATAGGTTAAAGCAGGAGATACATACTAGAGTTGTTGTGTGGTTGTAAAGAACATGCAGAGATGTCCATGCAGTTCCAAATAGTTCTGTATTACACAGTGATGAAATCATGAAGCTTGAAAAGGATGTCGAAGAGTTGAGGATTTCACCACAGATTTCTGTAAAAAGCTGAGTGTAGGTGTTTCTTGTTTGTAGAGGCTTGAACATACATACACTTTAAATCTTCTGGGACTAGCCTTTGATTTTCTTTTTCTTCTGTTGTTGCTTTTGTCTTTCCCACTCTCAGGAAGAGGATTCAGATTTAAGAAGTGAGATCAGAAATAAGTTGTCAGACTTGAATGTATCAACTTTTAGCATGGCACCGGTCAAGGTTTGAAGATATACAATAATTGAGATATTTCAACTGTGCATTGGTTAAATTATAAATCTGAAGTTTGTTCAGTCTGTACAGCACTTCCATGCTCTCTAATTGTTTGTTCTTTCTTGTATGAACATATCACAGAGGAAATCCATTTGAGCGATCTGACATACCCGCAGGAGAGAATTATGTACTAAAGATCAATTATCCATTCAAGGTATAATACTAAACCTGTAAATGGAAGTCCACTTTCTATTTGCATATGGAAAAATGTTACATCTTTCATGTAAAAATTTGGAGTTCCATCTATAAAGTTTCCTGTGATGTATTGATTCTGAATGACTTGATGATTCAGTATCAAAATTTGTTCAACTCCATCTTTTGATGAGCTCTGATTGCACTGTTGTAGGATCCTCCACTTCCAGCAGATCTAAAAGGAGAACATTTCCTTGCTCTTCTAGAAACTCACAGCAGGTACAAGAGTTAGAGCAGATCCCTAACTTTGGTGTCTGATCTATAACTCTCAGATTCTTCATTTTTCTAGTATTATTCCTCTTTTTCTCGCTGTAAACTGAGATACTACTGCTAGATTATGCTGCTTAACACAGTTTAATTTTTTTCATCTAAGAAATATAAGAAAACCTAATATATTGCAACATACAGTGCGCTGGAGCTTTTTCTTGTTAAAAGGAAGATCAAAGGACCCTCTTGGCTATCAGTTTCACAGTTTCGCCCATCTCCCCAACGGGTGTGATTCTCAAGTCTAGATATATGTTGTCATTTAAGCCATTCTTATCAGATTTACTTGTTTGCATGTTCAATTTGTAACAGCTTTGGTTATTCTATCATACAGGTGAATTGGTGTAAATTTGAAGTGATTGTTAATTCTGCAAAAGACATAAGGGTTTCAAGCTGTCCAAAGAAAACTGACTCCCCCAGTAGTTGTTACTGCAATAAGCTTGAAAACTGCAATCAATGAACCGCAGAATTTTAATGAAATTGTCTATACATCTTGCAGGTTGGCAATGAGGGGGGTAATTTTCAATTATGTCACGGCAAGTACAATCAATTCACACAACAGATCACTTTTAGGTGACCAGTCACTTAATGTGATGAACCTGATACTTGTTTTAATACTTGAATCACGTGACCAGTCACGTAGTTTCCAAACTGAAGTATCTGACTAGTCCTTTAGATTACAGATTGTGTATGCTTGTGAATTTGTTCAACCACACTCGAATGCTATGCCAACTTAGGTCCCTAGAACAGATTCAGTGAAGATGAAATCTGCGAGCTATCCACAACTACAACCTACTCAAATCCAGCGGTTCTAATGCAACAGTTTATAGGATGACCAGTCACACGAGTTTGTCCAGATTGCATGTTAAGTCAAGTTGGTGCATAATTAAATTTGATTTTATAATTAGCCAAGTGATTAACAAATCAAAAAGATGGACACAATATTTTGGTACCCGGAAAAACCCCAAAAGGGTAAAAAACTGGGGGTCTATCAGAAGATCGGCCTTCCACTATGAAATGGCAAAAAGATGCCCAATACAAGGTTTCGACAAGCTCAATATCTAATGTACCTAGTCTTAGATGCAGCAGTCCCTCGTGCGGCTTCTTCTTCAATCACTGCACCTCCAGTGGTACAGATGATTGGTCAATCACTTTCCAGAGAATACACACGTATGTCTGGTCAGCGGCACCAAATGTAGTAAGTTGTGAAACTGTATGACTAGTCACCAACTGAGTTACAGAGAGCTACAAAGCTTCACTAAATCCGCTGGATAACTAGGTGTTCTGCTGCAACAGTTTATAAAAACTGGGCAGAAAAACCCGAAGTCAAATGACTCCTAAATATCAACCTTGTCTCAAATTATGTGTGAACATGGGAGACAAGATTGAAGACCACTATTTCAACTTCTAAACTAAAATGAGTTTTGAAACACTTGGAAGTTGAAACGGTGAAGATAAGAACTTCTTCCAGGTATCCTTCAAAGATGAATGTTTTCAAAAACCGAAACTTTGAAAGAAGTTCAAACGCTTGCCATCTTATGAATCCTTGTATGAACTTTATATGAAGTCAACAAGAATGTTAGAAACAATTCAAAGCAAGAAGGCAGCAAGAGAGTTTTTGAAATATGAATGATGAAAAGCTTTATGCAAAAACCCCAAGGAAAATGGCGGAAGAGGTTTAGAATTTATAGCCAAAGAAGATATGAAATGGACGGCCGAGATTTCATCAAAGGGACGGCTGAGATTTCATTAAACAAGGATATAACCCTAGGCAGATTTAGTTAGTGGAAAACAGTTGACAACCTAGCGGGTAAAAGGATGTTCAGTCAAAACTGGATAATAGGATGATCTGTCAATCTAATTGATCAGTCGCTGTCAGGAAATCTGTCACATGTGGAGTTTAGGTGACCAGTCACCAAATACATGAAAACTGCAGTTTTATAAAGAACATGTTTTTCTCAAGAATGATCCTATGTTATGAAATCATATGCAAACATAAATGATGTCTAATGCTGTACAAATCTGGGAATACTTCTTCACATCTTGATCTTCAAGTCAACCACCATCTCACTTATTCTAATATCTAAACATTAAAACCTAAATTGAGCATGTGAATGTTTATACAAAGTTTTTGTGCAAGGATAGCCAATTTACATTGTTTTCTAAGATACAAATATCCTACACATCTGTTATCTGTTGTCTTCTTAGTTTTCATTTTAATCTGATAATTCTAAGTCTCCTGACTTTGGCTCATAGCATCAGGGAAAATTTTTCAGTTGATCTTGCATTTATAAATTTCATCCACGTATTGGACTTCTGGTGTCAACAAAGTTTGAAGGCAAAAATTCTTATAGTATAACTGCTAATATTCTTTCTTAAGCACAAAAGAAATGTGTTCCGATATGCTGAGAGCTGGTATGCTGAGCCATTTAACAGTTGTCCGTAAGCTCGCTGGGCGCATATTTCCAATGGGCTTCACTAAAGTGGCTACAGAGAAGAACTCTAAAGCTGGATCAACTGTTTTAAGCGTCGAAAGCACGTGGGTTTTACTCTCATATATGATTCTCAGTCAATTCTTTTCTTTGTTTAGTCTAGATATAGCAAATATTTTTATTTATTTATTTATTTATTTATACAAGCTGTATTTGGTTCTGCAATTGAACTTAAGTATATCTGAACTTTTCTTTGCAGTGAAAGTGCTTTCCTAACCGTTCGATGATTGAATTGTATAAGTTGGATAGTGATGTTCTTGTTGGACATAACATATCTGGGCATGACCAGGATGTCCTTCTCCACAGAGGATAGGTTGGAATACTTTACTTTGACTTTCTTTTTAAACTATTTATAAGTATTAAACAATAAGTTTGTAAGCAAGATAAAGGAGACTGGTTAAACTTTCATTCTACCAATTGTGATTGATAAGATTAGATTTGGCTGCATCCATTTTCATCTAAAGGAAAAACTAAAAGGAATCCTGGTTGATGGCAAAATGCAGTTGCTGGTCAGCTATATGACGTGTTGGTGCAACATTTCTTGTCTGTTGCATTAAATTCAAACAAAAGTCTGGCATGTTCTAAGAGATTTGGTTTTGATATTCAAGTTTTCAAGAAAAAAAATAAAAAATCTTCATTCTCCAAGCAGTTTTCCGTAGCTATATCATTCCTCTGCACATTTCATGACTTTCCATTGTTTCTAATGCGCATTTCTTGTAACTGTAAATTTTACTCTTGCTGCTTGTCCTAGTTTCAAAATGCAAATTATGTAGTTTTCTCCATCACATATGCATGTGGCCATCAGTTTCCAAATTCCATGGATAATGGTTAGACCTCCTCCCAAAAATTAAAGAAATAAAAAATTCACTTTTTCATAATGGTGCCAGCTGCGCTGCTTTCTATCTATGAAAATTAACGTTTTATATTTCCAGGCTTGCCGAGTATCAAGCAGCATGTGGTCCAAAATAGGCCGCCTCAAACGATCTGTGATGCCTAAGCTTACGAAAGGAAGTACCATTTTTGGATCTGGAGAAAGTCTAGGGATAATGTCTTGCATTTCTGGTCGCCTTTTGTGTGATACATACTTGTGTTCTCGTGATTTATTAAGAGAGGTACGTAAATACAAGCGCTAATGGTGATTTCTGTAGTTTCTCAGAATCTCATAATTTGCAATATTTTTTTTTTTTTTCCAGGTTAGCTATTCTTTGGCACAAATTACAAAGACTCAGCTGAACAAAGACCGAAAGGAGATCATGCCACATGATATTCCAAGAAGGGAAAATTGCCTAAATACCACCTGAACTTATTCACTTTTGTGCATTTACCACCCAGATTAAATTTTTTTACAATTCACCACCTGAACTCTTGAGACATTTACAAAACACCACCTCTGTCCGTTTGTCATCCAATCTGCCGTTAAACTCAGCATGTGAGAGGCACAGGGTCCACTATTTGAGGTTATATTTGTGCAATTGGTGACCGGAAAAGGTAGAATGGAGGGAGGTTTGTCCGACGGTTTTTGGCAAAAAACAGATCAAAACGTTTTCATTTGCCGGCGGCAAACCGCTTGGGATTTGGGGTTGAAACTTCGTGGGAGTGTCCTCGGGGATGTTGGAAAGCTAGTACAGGTGGTTCCGAATGGAGAAAATGGCCGGAAAATTAGCGACGGCGGCGAGAACTCCAGCAGCTCAATGTTGCGTTTGGTTTCACCGGCGGCTTTTCATGCCATTTTTTACTCCAAAACTTTGAGGCTATATTCTTGAGTGTTTGGGGGGTTTTTTTTTTTTTTTGTTTTGGTCCTTGTCGGTTCTTGAAAAGGGAGGGTTGGTTGGAAATCAAGCCGGGGGGGGTTTTTTTTTATTTTCACAGGAGTTAGGTGGTGAATTGTAAAAAAATTTAATCTGGGTGGTAAATGCACAAAAGTGGAAAAATTCAGGTGGTATTTGCGCAATTTTCCCTTCCTAGAATTTTCCAAAAATCAGAATTCCTCATGGAATGAGTATGTTTTTAACTTTAGTTTTTTAGTGTATTTTGTTGTTAAAGTAGTTTTAGTATTGGAGCTAATGCTGTTTTATGCTAGACTACTATTAATGTCGTTATATTCTCCTGTTAGGTCGTATACTTATCATATGCGTAAATAGTTAGCTGAAGGGGTTGTGATTAATAAACCTCTTAACTTATGTTTTCTTGAATTTTTTTATCTTTATTTCTTGGCTCTAGTCTTCTGTTAGAAAGTTGAGTTCTCCTGTTTTCATGTATGGTACGAAATAATAATTGAATGTCTATCTTATTCTTGGAAGAAGATAAAGTATTATGAAAGGTTTGGTTTGCAAGGGAGGCAGTTCAAAAAATTAATGCAACTAGTAGTCTCAATAAAATTGTTATAATACATGTTCTACAAAATTGTATTAAGAGAGAGCATCTGCGTGTGAGATTTGGTCCTTTTCTTCTATAGTTGGCTGGCAAAATATGGTAGTGAAAAGCTATAAATTGTTGTGCTCCGAAATTTACCACTCACACACGTCCTTTTCTTTTATTTATTCCATTGGAAAATGTAAAGATGAACCATACAATTTTTCAGCTATGCCAACCTCTTCTTACTGAGAAATAAGAAAAAAATGGCATTCCTTGCTCACCCAATCTTAGAGGGGGCCAGTGGATGTGGTTTGCTACCCTTACGACATATTTAAGGAGTTGGGGGCAACTACCGCTATTGACTTAGTTATGTCCAACTGAACTGCCTTTCCCAGAAATCGTCTATGCCACTTCACTTAAACCTAGAATCAATAGATCTTTTTGCTAACCCGGTATGGGTTATCTCGTGGGGATGGGGAATACATCTTATGACTTTTTCAGAAAAGTAGGCATCCCTTCGTGCTAGCGTAGTGAGGTCTATCTGTTCTGCTTCTAGACTCACTTAAACTGGAATCAATATATAATACATCTTAGGGCGTTTTCTAAAAAGATATGTGCCACTGGACTTTCAATTCCACTTCGATTTTGATACGGTAGGTTGGGCATCCATTAGTTATGTGATGACACGGTTGAGTGTTCCAAGGAGCATGTCTAACTACCTCACGGATAGCATCCACAAGACACTGAATTTTCCTAGAGATGCGTGAATCTTTTAAGTGCTGTAGACATCTATCCCTGCACAAGAGACAGGAAAGAGGTTGACTAGGACCGATGGGAGGGAACTGGTTTGCTTTCCCCCTGACTGGCTTTCTTGCCTGGAATGACTTCTCTAAGGAAAGAACTTAGCACTTGAAACTCCTTGCTCAACTAGCGTGAATGAACATGATCTTGACCTATCAATTGTTCTAGTTTGTGGATCTGATGCCTTGAAAGTGAAAAGAAAGCACAAGCGATAAAAATGATTTAATTTTCTTGGGACCTTGTAAGCTGAGGTTATATAATAGCAAGCAAGTATAATGATATAACTTTAGAACTGAACTAACAGTTAAAGGGGCTGGATTTTCTATGTAAATGCAAACTTATTACTTTCTGTGTTTCCATGTGTTATTCTAATAGTTTTTCCTATGTTTCAAGATTGAATATGGCGAGACTGATGCATGGCTCTCTATGGAACTCATGTTTCATTTGAGTGTTCTTCCCCTCACACGCTGACTAAGATCAATGGTAATCTATGGGGAATAACTCTACAAGTGAGTCCTCTGATGCTTATCTGTTTTATGATTATCTTTGGAATTCTGATAATGGACACCACCTAAAAGGTATATCTGGTCTGAATCTAATCTTTGCTTTTCAGGGTGCTAGGGCACAAAGAGTAGAATACCTTTTACTGCATGCTTTCCATGCAAGGAAGTATATTCTTCCAGACAAGATTCCTCATTTTAAGGAAACAAAATTAACAAAAAGGAGGTTAAACAACAGTGATGATGAGGGAAATGCTGATGAATTGGATGTAAATGATGTTAATATTGATATTGATGCAAATAATAATAGTGGAAAAGCCAAGAAAGGCCCTGCCTATGCTAGTGGTTTGGTCTTGGAGCCAAAAAAAGGTCTATATGACAAGTATATCTTACTTATGGACTTCAATAGTCTTTACCCGTCTGTTATTCAGGTTTGTCAGATTAGCACTTTTGATATGACTTAAGTTTTCTCAGATTACCATTGTTTTTCTGCATACTTTTAGTTTGTTTCTTCTCCTTGATGTAGAGGTGACAGATTTAACGTATTTTTTTTAGCATTAAAACTAATTTAATTTTACAGGAATTGTTCGGGGGAGGGTTTGGGGGTTTTTTTTGCCAAAAAATCTTGACTTCTACCTGAGGTATAATATCATCCATAGTAATGAGCTTTTATTTATTGACACTATACACTTTAACTCAAATAGATTGTTTCGGAAAGACGTAACTGGTAGGATGTGGACTTGTATGCCTCATATCCTTGTTCCCATTTTCTTTCTTTGAAGAAATTAGGTACAGGTATGCAATAACTTTTTGCATTACTTTGCAGTTGTTAAAAGATCTAGTTGAAAGGAGGAGAAATGTGAAGAAATGGATGAAGACTGCATCTGGTCTCAAAGTTCAGCAACTTGACATTCAACAACATGCTCTAAAGCTGACTGCTAACAGGTTTGCTTTTACCCTTTAGGCCTTCTAATTTGTCGTTTACACATTGATTACATATTAGTTTTCTTTCTGTGTATAATATATTTATGCGTGTGTATGGGTCTGGTATTGTAGTATGTATGGATGCTTGGGGTTTCCAAACTCAAGATTTTATGCAAAGCCACTGGCGGAACTTATAACACAGCAAGTAAGAAAGGTATGTTTAGTCTAGCTTATAGTTCAACTTTGTTCGGCGTTTACACCAAATGCTTCTATTCAATATTGAGCAAGTCCCATTATTGTTTTTCAGGGGAGAGAGATTCTGCAAAGTACCGTTGATCTGGTTCAAAACAATTTGAACTTAGAGGTAATTTCTGGTATATCATAATAGAAGTGATGAATACATCTAGAGTTATTGTAAGTTCTCAACTGGCTGTCAAGATTTAGGTTTTGTAGGATTTAGCCCTTTTATTTTGTCTAGCAAGTGATCTACGGTGATACAGATTCAATAATGATTTACAGTGGACTAGATGATATTGCAAAAGCAAAAGAAATTGCGTGAAAACTCATTCTAGAGGTGAGGCTTTTACCTTGAAACTTCTAACTTCTGACCTTTCCTATTAATAAGAATCATCTTTGTAATCAATTTGAATGGCATATCTTCGGTAGTGAAGACAGAGCTTCATTCTTTAGCACGACCTTCAAAAGACCATAAATATTCTTGTAGAGAGACTAAAATCTATTATTTCATACATTTTATGCAGAAAATTAAATTGCATAGAATTTTCCCTAAGATATCTTAGACCACACTGCAAGGATTTTTTCCATTAAAGTAGACCTTTACCTGGATCTTTGTAGCATCTGCATATGCATATTAGTTGCCTCCTTTCTGTTTATACTATGCTTATCTGCTGTACTAGGGATGATCTGCCTTTCTTCTTGTCTCTAGGTTAACAAGAACTATAGATGCTTCGAAATTGATCTTGACGGTTTATACAAGAGGATGCTACTTCTCAAGAAAAAGAAATATGCAGCTGTTAAGGCGCAATTCAAGAATGAGACTCCATACGACGTGCAGTAAGATTTCAAGATACTGGGTTAAGTTAATTATTGGGAGACAGTCTATCAAAGTTGTATTTTTTTTCGCAGGTCATTGAACGTAAGGGCCTTGATATGGTTCGCCGAGACTGGAGCTCCCTATCAGAGGACCTGTGAGATTTCTGCCTAAGTCAAATTTTGTCAGGAGGGTATGTTTCGTTTTAGCTTTCTTTTTTTCCAATATGGTCATGCTTATTTTGTGCAAAGGTTACTAATCACTTGCTTTTGTGGCTCATATGCTCACAGGACATGTGAGGATGTTGTTAAATCAATTCATGACTCTCTGATGAAGGTGAATCCAGGGTTCTTTTCATTTTTTACATTGGGTCAGATGGTTCATTCATTCGTTTATTTCCTAAGTTTAACCTCAGAGGTATGTAGGGGAAAGTTAGAAGGCAGTGGTTGTGTTCAAGATCCTTGAGGATTGGAACTGATACCTAGGATCCAACTCTCATTGTCAGCTAGATGCTTAAAGTTATTTAGTAATTTCCTTGTAAATTAGATTCCTAATATGCTATATGATCAAGCAATCGAGTTGACTTCTGCTCTCATAATTTTGAACAGGTGCAAGAGGATATGAGGAAAGGACAAGTAGCCCTTGAGAAATATGTTATCACCAAGACATTGACTAAACCACCTCAAGCATACCCAGATGCCAAAAATCAACCACATGTTCAAGTGGCTCAAAGATTTGAGTCCAGCATTAATTTCCCATCCATTTTATGCGTTATTTCGTTTATCCTTCTGTTGTATTGATGCTTATGCAAACAGTCCTAGGTGGCTCAAAGATTGAAGCAAAGCAGTTACTTTACTGGTTTCTCTATTGGTGATACAGTCCCCTATATAATCTGTTGTGAGCAGGTTTGTCATTCAGTAGAATGTTTTCGAACAACCCTATTTAAACACAAATCCCTACTTTAACATTTAATTGTTTGTGTTCATGTTTACCCTCTCACTTTCCTCCATTTGTTGGACAGGAGACTAGTTCAGGTAATTCATTCGGGATTGCTCAACTTGCTAGACATCCTGATGAATTAAAACGAGAAGATGGCAAATGGATAATTGGCATTCAGTACTACTTGTCTCAGCAGGTTCTTTCTGTAGTTGATTTGCTATACCCATTTCGTCATAGTCTATGATCATTCATGTAGTACGTTCTATTCTGTCATTGATATCTAAAGTTTTATGTGCAGATTCATCCTATGGTATCACGTCTTTGTGCTTCAATTCAGGGTACCAGCCCTGAACGTTTGGCAGATTCAGTAAAGTTGCTCGACAGATCGATACGAACACCTCGGGTCTGCGGGTCCGACGCCTCTCGTTGGCATCTGTCGATTGCTCGTCGTCCGCCAGGTTATCGCCACGTCAGCACTGTGTCAGTACCACGTCAGCACTGTGTCAGTATCACGTCAGCACGCCGGTGTTGACGTCAGCAGCCGTTGACCGGCGTTGACCACTGTTGACCGACCACTTTTCCGATTGGAAACGACGTTCCGGATCCGATGGCGAACTTCGTTTCGCCATCCGAGATACGGTTATACCCCGATTGAGCAAAACAAGGAAAAGTAGGGTTTCTCGGTTATTCGTTAAGTTTCGGTTATTGACTTTGGATTATTGGGATTGTTAGGTGATCAGATTTCGAGGAATCAGCATAACCAAATTGTGCCTGCAGAGGAGGACGACAACGATCGCCTGGTGTCACTGTGAGTGGACGGGTTTGGTTTTAAATGTTGTTTGAGTGTGCATTGTTTTCGTATATTTTTATTCGTATGTTTTTATGCTTATAAATTGGTTATGCTGCTGGTTGTTGTGACTATTGTTGGTAATTGTTGCTTGGTTGTTCCTAGGTAGTTTGTTTGCGATTAGTACTATTAGGGGCGCATTATATGGATCGGGTGGTATGGCCCTCGTTCATGAGAGATATATCTCGGTCGGGTGATATGGCCCTCGACCACACATTATATCTTGGACGGGTGATAAGGCCCTCGTTCATGAGAGGTATATCTCGGTCGGGTGATATGGCCCTCGACCACATTACGCTGTAGTGTTGGGAATTTGTTGTGTGTATAGGTTGCTCGAATGTTAGTTACTGTACGTGTTGGCTGGATTGAGGTATGGTATTATTATATTATCTGTTTTGACAGAGGGGGTTATTGGCATATCTGTTAAATGTTTTTCACTGACTTCTTTTTCCGTCCACTCACCCTTGTTTTTGCGCCCCCTCAGGATTTGATTCTGAAGTGCATCACCGAGACGACTGAGACCTGCCGATATCTCTACTTCCATCAACGAAGGGTAGGAGATCTTCGTTGTCTTTGTCAGGCAGGTTATGAGTTAAGCTGTACAGCTGTGTATTCCGCCCTTGGGGCAGTTGTAGTGTGTTGTTTTCTCTTCCGCTGTAGATGCTCTGATATTAATTTATGTTTCTTTCTTTCGTTTTTGTCTCTTTTCGTTGTGTAAGGCTTCGTCACCACGTGTTGGTGATGGCCGCACTCCCGGGCCCCACTTTTTGGGTCAGGGTGCGTCATGGAGGAAAAGCCAAAAACGTTGGGTCCGGCTCCTCTGCGCAGCCAGCCCCTGTTGAGCCTGTGTTGATCAACAAAACGACACCGTTTGGGTTTAAATCCCTCACTTTTTCTGTTTGCTTTTCTCCCGATAACACTTTCCAACTTTCTTCTTTCCTTCATTCGGCAGTTTCTTCATCTTCTTCTCTTCATTTCTTCTGCTCTAGGTTTCCAGCCTTTAAATTTCTAGATTACGTACAACAACCAGTGCGTTGTCTGATGCCTCGCCATTTCTTCTTCTCCTTCCTACCTTCAAGTTCAAACTTGCACCATCAATTTTCACAACTCCAATTTGACAAAACTAAGTAACCAAAAATTGAAACTTTTTAATACCCAAAATAAAAAAAATCTGAACTAAACTCATGAGAAAAGAAGCACAGAGGAGTGAAAGAGTGACCCCAAAATCGAATTTTTTGAATACCCAAAATCCAAAGCCAAAATTGTAACAAAACCCAGGAACTAAATTGTGAAAACCGAAGCATAGAGTTTTGAAAGAGTGCCCAAAATCGAAACTTTTTTATTACCCAGTACCCAAAAACAAGATTTGAACAAAACCCATGAACTAAAATCTTGAGAAAAGAATCACAACGAAGTACAAGAGCACCTGGCTTTTCAGGGTCTTCGTCGGCTCCGGGAACTTCTTCTTTTCAACAATGTGGGCTTTTTTGGCAGATGGTGGGAAGTCAAAAGGCTGTATTGGAGGGTTATGATTTTTTTTATTTGGATATTCAAAAGATTCAATTTTGGGGCGCTCTTTCACTCCTCTAAGCTTCTTTACTTGTGAGTTTAGTTGAGATTTTTTTGATTTTGGGTATTAAAAAGTTTCAATTTTTGGTTACTTGGTTTTGTCGAATTTGGAGTTGTGAAAATTGATGGTGCAAGTTTGAACTTGAATGTAGGAAGGAGAAGAAGAAATGGCGAGCAGAAGAAGATGAAGAAACTGGCGAATGAAGGAAAGAAGAAATTTGAAAAATGTTAATTGGGAGAAAAGCAAACAGGAAAAGTGAGGATTTTTTAACCCAAATGGTGTCGTTTTCTTGATCAACACAGCCTCAACAGGGGCTGGCTCAGCAGAGGAGCCGGACTCAAGGGTGGTGTGGAATTGTTTCAATTTGGGGCTTTGAATCCCATGCTTAGGAATAATCATTACTACATCATTACTATGGAGATGCTTCATTATATATCTTCCTATAAAGGGAAAACTATGAACTAATTAGCAATGCAACATTGTTGGTTTTATAAGTTGAGTATCTACAAATTTGCGGGTGACTCGTCTTCTTCCTTTGTCCAACGATGGCAGTAGCTTTCGTAAAACCAGATATCATCAACACAAATCAACAAAACTACTAGTCAATTCAACACCACCACAAACACATAAGGGTTTTCTATGGCCTATTTATCTTCATATTTATCAATGACTTCAATTTTGTCTTTATTTATAACACGTTTACTAATTCGGAGTCAGCGTAAGAGTTAGAGTTCATGAATCAGAATATGTAAGAATTGGAATAAACATTTTCATTAAGCGATTACTAATTGTCCAGAAGTGAAAAGAAAATTAAATTGATTGTCATTAAATTGTTTATTAGTTTTCTGAAATCAGAGTGAAAATCAATTCCATTACTAAAATGACCTTAATACTAATTTCATTTTTTTTAAACATTAAGTTTGGGGATAATTTATGCATAATAATTTCATTTTTGGTGGACTCAATCTTGATGAATCTCAATACCACCTCAACCCAGGAAGTCGCATTACTTGAAAATCATGAATGTGATTGCTGATTTTGTTCCTTGTCCCATTATAAATTTGACTCTTATAATTTCCAATCCCATTATTAAATACGTAATTAAATCAGATCTTTTGTAAACACTATGCCAAAAACCGTTATAGACGACACTGAGAAGACGACACTCTTTTAAATATCTATCATCAAAAAACTATAGATGACAATTTGGGCCAAAAGCGTCATCTATTGACTTAAAATTGATCTCAAAAACACAAATCTTGGTAAATTGAGAATATATTGGACGACGTTTATTAGAAAGTGTCGTCCCAAAGTTAAGTTTGCAAAGCGGCAATGTTCTCCAAAAGTAGAAAACCCCAGGCTTTGAGTGTATCTTCTCTCTACACACCTCTCAAAACACTTATCCCCAAAACATCGACTCTTCCCAGACCTCAACCCAGCCAAATCTCTCCGACCCAACCAAAACTCTTGGATCCAGACCTTCAATTCGAGAATTCCTCTACCCACGCTTCCATTTTATCAATTCTAACCTTCTATAACATTTTAATTTGCAAATGAAAACACAACTCCCCAAAACTTAACCCCGACATTTGCCTCTGCCAAAATCCCGATTCCATCAGCCAACCTCTCTTCCCAAAACCCAATTGCATCTCATCAGCCGATCAGCCGACCTTTCTGCCAAAACCCGATTCCATCTCATCAGCCGACCTCTTTGTCGCCGACACCTCTCTACCAAAACCCAGAAACCCGCTTCCGTCGTCGTCGCCAAACGCCCACCCAGCACCTGATTCATTGCTATTTGCGTCGCCTAACGCCTAGCGTAGAACCCGGTTCCTTGCCGACCAGCCAAAGATAATTGAAATTGCCCCCAAAAAGTCGAATTGAAAGTTAGGGTTTTAGCGTAAAACGCCTCTTCCCTCGTCTGCCTACGCTGATGCTGAAAAGAGATGAGTTTGAAAGAGCACCATCACCAATCATCATCCTACGCGACCCGCAAAGCTACTCCCATAGAGAAGCTACTTCCCATCGACGAGAGCTCACTCGATAACCCCAACGTTGGGTTGTTTCTGTTGAAGCTCGCCCGGGACACCATCGAGGCGGAGTTTGCTCTATGGTTCAAGTTGTTCGCAGCCTTGCAGAAAAACCAAACGCAACATCGAGAATGTGTGGAAGGCGGAGCAGAAGCGCGACGCTGAGGAATGCGAGCGCTCCGAGTGTCGCCTCCTCAAGCCGACCTCATTCCGTAAGTTGCCGACCCCCAATTTCTCTATCCATGGTTTAGGGTTTCATTTTTGTGAAATTTGCTTGATTGATCCGCTGACCATGTGACATTGATTGCCAATTGCAGAAGGCAAGAGGGTTTGGAGTTCCTTTACGACTCTGGGTTCTCATCGGTCGACCCAGCGGTTCCAACGGTTTCAAAACCCTATAATCTATTGCCTTACTAACCTCAATTTCATGAAATTCATTGTGTTTCAATAGAATTCAACACTACTGCCGCTGCTGCAGCTCAGGTTTTGATTACCGAAAAGTTTATTGTTTTCGTGCTTGTGCATTTGTATGGTTTGCTAATACTTGCTGTTAGTGTGCAGAGTGGGCTTTGGTTTCATTAGAGGTTTTCGGAATGGCATTGACCTCGATTTACCTGAGCGTTGTCGCTTTTTTCTGCCCGGTTGGAGCCATGGCTTTGGCCATTATGCATATTTACCGGCACCTAATGAATTACAATGAGCCAACTTATCAGAGATACGCTGTGCGCATCATCTTTATGGTCCCGGTGAGTACTTCATTGTGATCAGGGAGCTTTCTTATTTTGTTGGATAGTTTCCAAAGCTGCAATTTTAGTAACTGAAAGAATTTCGGGTTTGCTAATCTTAGTCTGATTTTAAGAGGTTATGAAGCATGGTGTATGACACAAATATTTGGTGTAAAAATTTGGGTGTAAAAATTTGTACTTTTCTTCTTCTCTGGTTTTATCAAAGCAAAATATCAACTGGGTTTCACTAGCTATAAGTAACTGGTGCTATTGCTACTCCTTTCATATTGTCACATTCAATCTGCTTTGGTTCCGTTTTGGTTTGTCTCAGTGTTAGTGGTGTTGGGTTTTTTTTATCAGATTTTGATAGCAGCAGTTAGCAGACGACCGTTCCTTTTGTGGAAAAGATCTCTTTGGTGACAAGCAAACAGGATAGGATATGATTTGATAGTATCCAAGGCCTCAGTGAGAATTTAGAGTTGAGCAGCGGATGCGTGGCGAGTGGAAATTGTCACATTTGACTGAGGCTGTTGTGATGAGAAGCAGCACATCGCAGTTTATTGTATGAATTCGGGAACGAGGGAAAACCCAAATCTTGATATATCGGGCCTTACGGGATTACGAAGATGATTATCAACGTGGCATATCGATTGGACTTGCCAACGGAGCTATCCCGGGCGCACGGGGTGTATCATGTGTCGATGCTCCGACGGTAGATACCAGATCTGTCTCATGTCTTAGAATATCCACCACGTGGGTTATGGTAAGAGATGTGTTGAGCGGTGTGGAAGGCCCGGTATACTTGGTAGGTTGGAAGGATCTAGGTTTGCGCGACCAAACGTTCCCGATGGTGATGAGAAAACTAAGTGGGAGATGGAGAAATGCGTGCGGAAGGAGTACCCGCACCTGTTTTAGATATGTACTTCCTCAGCGGGTTTGTCTTTAAATTTCGAGGACGAAATTTTTGTAAGGTGGGGAGGTTGATACGACCCGTTGCGAAAAATCTCTGAAAAGCAGTGAATTGACCAAAATGCCCTTGATGGTCAAACAGTTGACTTTTGAGCCGTAAGGAATGTCATATTCAATATTGGACTTCATGCGAAGATCTTAACGATGCGATCGCGTCCGCGAAGACGGAGTCGAATTTCGAGTTGTATCGGGGCTGTAACAGACGAAAAAAATGATTTGTGTTTGGAGTGGGAGTGGGCTGCCACGTGCAGCATTTGTGTGGTGGTGATGGATTTAATTTGGGTGTCGGTTTGGGGGGTTTCCAGAACCGAATGGGGAGAGCTTTCCCAAATGGAGAAACCGAACACACATAGTCGCCGAAGCCCTCACTTGCCGTCGACTCGCCGATGACCCCAATCAGAGCTCCGACCACCCGGAGCGTCATCCCCACATCACCATGAATCCAACCCACCAAGCTGCAAGCCCAGAAATGACGTAGGAAGCCGTCGGCGAACCAAAACAGAGAAGCGACGTCACGGCCTACTCGCCGCCGTTCTCGCTGTTCCGACCACCGGTCGAGGATGCCGTCACCACCAATCGACTCCTCGCATCTCAGAGAGCTTACCTATGAATTTCCAGCTCAAAAGACATAGAGGTTGGCCGCCGACGAGAATGAACGGAATCCGTGTAACACCCCGGAAAATTTATCTAGTTTTGGGGTGTCACGACCGTACAATTAGATCATGTTTTAGCATGCGTTTAATAATTAAGCATTGGACAACTTTATTATTGTAAAATGGTTTCAAGGTCACACATACTAACTCAACAACTCTAGTAAGAGAAACCAATATCAAACTCTCAATGCAACAACCAAACACGAATTCATCATCAAAGGAAAGACTTGGAAAAGGCTCTATGACTCTATGACTTGACGTGGGGGGCTGCCGTCGCTTGTCCAATGCCTGCTACCATCGCCTACTCCTCGTTTATATCTGAAACTCACAAACGGGACTATGTGAGCAGAGCTCAGTAAGCGACTATCGAACAAGCATAAGACATTCAAGAAAACATATAAACTGACTATCATGATCATGCGACTGTGCATATGCGATGCAATGTACCAATGTATGCCTTTTAGAAAAATATCCCATTTATTGGAAAATCAGTCTTCCTTTCTTTTCCCTTCGGGTACATACTTGGGAGGCAGCTTCGTGGCTAATAGGGGGCGCCTTCCCTAAAAGCAAAACATTTCAATAGACCCCACCTCTCGAGTCTATTCCTTTTATTGTGACCTTTTAATAAACCCCACCTCTCGAGTCGATTAAAAGGCTCCCTTTAATAGACCCCACCTCTCGAGTCTATTCAAAGGATCCAGTCTTTAACTTTCATCACTACCTCCCTAGGTGTTTCCCCTTCGAAAACCTTTCTTTCATTTAAACATTTTCCTTCAAAACATTTTCGTATGGCAGCATGCCATCATGCAGTTTGCTTAACAATTCAATACAATCATGAAACCAATGTATACATGAGCATCCATTCTTTCATCATTTTATGAGTAAATCAACAAAACCATCTCATACATATAAATCATAAACAATCAACCACTGCAAAACAAGCCAAACCATCCCGTTTGTCGTTTCAGTCAAACAAGCAATCACATAGTCACTTACCTCGAGCCTCTTGGATCTCGCCTTCTATTTCAGCACCTAAAATATTAGAAATAGTTTCTAATCAATCACTATAGCTGTACGTTAAAGTAGGGACTCAACAAATGATTCAATAAACCTCGTCACAGTTTCTGTCTTAATACCCCTCTGACTCAAATCGGCTGTAACTAACGTTTTACTTTGTAGAAAAATATAATGATTATACCCCTAGATCAATAAGACATAATTCTACAACTTTTATTCAGCACACAAAAGGAAATAAGGAGCTTGACTTGTCCTAAAATTCATTACAAAGTAGGCCTCCCGAATCTGTCCTGGGAAGCGACCAGTCCTAATACTCAGTTTCAAAAAGGTACCAAACGATGTCCGTTTTCTATAAACTTTCTACAGTAGGTCTATGAACATGTTATCTAGAGCCTGTCAAAATTTCTTCACAAAAGGATTCCTTTAGGTTCGGTTTTCTGTCTTTACCATTTAAGTCGACGAATCTGCCCGGGAAGCAGAATGCAGACCTAATTTGCTAAGTTTCTCCTAGAAATATGAGATGACGTTCTTACCTTGAAACTCTTACAGAGAACACCCCTCTTCTTCCTCCAAACGTGCTGGAAATTAGGAGAATCCTTCTTTGCCCAATAACAACCTCTCACTCTCTCTCCTTTCTCTCCAAAACCCGTGTCTGTTAAGGGGCTGAACTGTGTATGTTTTCAACAGCCTTTCTTCAAATAAATACCCTCATTGTCAGCCATTCCACTCCCTCAGCCGTTGCTCCATCCCTTCCCCCACTAAATGGTATTGATTTCCTTATTAATCCCCAATTAAGAGGTTGTCTACTCATATTTCAAAAGATATTTGTTCCTAAACTGATTTTCCCTTAATCAATCCTATTTAACTACTCTTTAATCATCAGCATTAAGTATCTCTAATCAAGATATTGAAGGTCTTAGTCACGTAACTAAGTGAATAGCGAACTGCAAGCCTCCCATGTATAACTCGGGTTGTTACATCCTTCCCCCTTTAAAAAAATTTCGTCCTCGAAATTTAAATTTTACTAACCTTGAGTACCGAAAAGTTCCGGGCACTTCTTTTTCATCTCCTCCTCATTCTCCCAGGTAGCTTCTTCCATGGTATGGTTCTTCCACATTACCTTGACTAAACATATCTTCCTTTTCCGTAGTTCTTGTTCTTTCCGATCGATTATCTTCTTCGGTTTCTCCACATAAGTAAGGTCTTTCTCAAGTTGTAGCGGTTTGTAATCCACTACATGTGTTGGATCATGTACGTATTTCCTGAGCATGGACACATGAAATACCCCATGCACACTAGCCAAGCGTGGTGGTAGCGCTAGCCAGTAAGCCAAATCTCCTACTCGTTCCAAAATTTCAAATGGGCCAACATAATGAGGGCTCAACTTCCCTTTTTGTCCGAAGCGCATCACTCCCTTCATTGGTGCAACTTTCAAAAACACCTTGTCTCCAACTTGAAAACTCAAACTCCTTCGCCTGTTATCGGCATAACTCTTTTGCCTACTTTGCGCTTCTTTGATCCTATCCCTCACCTTCTTCACCACCTCCACTGTTTGTTGTAGTAGCTCTGGACCAAGTAGTTTCCGCTCTCCTACTTCATCCCAATACAATGGTGATCTGCACTTTCAACCGTATAAGGCTTCGTACGGGGCCATTTTGATAGATGTGTGATAACTGTTGTTGTAAGCAAACTCCACCAGTGGTAGATACTTTTCCCAATTCCCTTTTAAATCAAGTGTGCAGGCTCGAAGCATATCCTCAAGCGTTTGTATTGTTCTCTCAGTCTGACCATCCGTCTGTGGGTGAAAAGCAGTACTAAAGTTCAACGTTGTTCCCATTGCAGTGTGCACACTCTTCCAAAATGTGGAGGTGAACCGTGGATCTCGATCAGACACTATACTAACAGGGATCCCGTGAAGCTTTACTATCTCCTTCACATATAGCTCTACAAACTGGTTCAATGCCAAGTTTCTTCGCACTGGCAGAAAGTGAGCTATCTTGGTGAGACGATCCACAATCACCCATATCATATCATGTCCACTTTGTGTCCTTGGGAGTCCAATAATAAAATCCATGCTTATGTGCTCCCATTTCCATTCTGGGATGAGAATTGGTTGCATTAGCCCTGCCGGCCGTTGATGTTCCGCCTTGACTTGTTGACAGACAAGGCATTGTTCTACATATCTTGCCACATCTATCTTCATCCTTTCCCACCAATAGAGTGTCTTCAGGTCTCGGTACATTTTGGTGCTCCCTGGGTGTGCTGCGTATGGGGTATTATGTGCTTCCCTTAAGATCTCGCCTTTAAGTTCTGGTACATCAGGGACGCACACGCGATTCCCGTAATACAGAACCCCTTCTTCTGTTAATTGAAACGTACTGAGCTTCCCTTGCGCCACTTTTTCCTTCAAGGTTGTCAATTTGGTGTCTTCCCCTTGCATCTCCCTAATCCGTTCGAACAACGAGGGTTGAACTGTTAGTTTGGCTAGGAAACCCCTACTACTCCCTTTAACTACCACACACCTTAGGCTATCTAAATCCCTACAAAGTGTTGGTTGCTTCGTTACTTGGACCGCAAGACCACCACTCGATTTCCTGCTCAATGCATCTGCAACCACATTAGCCTTACCGGGATGATAGCTAATTACACAATCATAGTCCTTAACCAATTCCAACCACCATCGTTGTCTCATGTTCAACTCCTTTTGAGTGAAAAAATACTTGAGACTCTTGTGGTCTGTGAAGATTTCACACCGTTCACCATATAAGTAATGTCTCCAAATTTTGAGGGCAAAGACTACTGCTGCTAGTTCTAAGTCGTGTGTGGGATTGTTTTGTTCATACTTCTTAAGTTGTCTTGAGGCATAAGCGATCACCTTCCCATGTTGCATCAGCACGCAACCGAGACCCCTGCCTGACGCATCGCTATATATAACGAAACCTCCACTGCCTGAAGGTAGGGCAAGTACGGGTGCGGTCCAAGCGTTGCTTGAGTTCTTGGAAACTTCTTTCACACTCCTCTGTCCAAACAAACTTTGCGTTCTTCCGTGTTAATTGTGTCAAAGCTAATGCTAGCTTAGAGAATCCATCAATGAATCTTCGATAATATCCTGCTAATCCTAAGAAGCTGCGAATTTCACCCACATTGGTGGGTCTTGGCCAGTTCATGATCGCCTCCACCTTACTAGGATCCACGGATATCCCCTCCTTTGAAATTACATGCCCCAGGAATGAGATCTTATCCAGCCAAAACTCACACTTCTTGAACTTAGCATACAGTTTCTTTTCTCTTAGGCGTTCTAAAACCAAGCGTAGATGCTTCTTATGCTCCTCGGTGTTGCGAGAGTAGACTAGTATGTCATCAATGAAGACTATTACAAACTTGTCCAGATAGTCTCGAAAAACACGGTTCATTAAATCCATAAAAGCAGCTGGCGCGTTTGTCAGTCCAAATGGCATCACCACGAACTCGTAGTGTCCATAACGTGTCCGAAAAGCTGTCTTTGGTATGTCCGTGGTCTTCACTTGTAGCTGATGATAACCTGATCGCAAGTCTATTTTTGAGAAGACGCTTGTTCCTTGTAGCTAGTCAAATAAATCTTCAATTCGAGGGAGCGGGTACTTGTTCTTGATGGTCACCTTATTGAGCTCCCTGTAGTCAATACACATCCTCATGCTCCCATCCTTCTTCTTGACAAACAATACTGGGGCACCCCATGGAGAGACGCTTGGCCGAATGAAACCTTTATCAAGGAGCTCTTGTAGTTGTTCCTTTAGTTCACGTAGTTCTGTCGGCGCCATTCGATACGGTGCTTTTGATATTGGGGTTGTGCCAGGGAGGAGATCGACACCAAAAATTACTTCACGTTCCGGTGGTAATTCTGTCAAGTCATCACGGAAGACATCCGCGTACTCCTTGACCACCTCCACCAACTCCAGGGCTTTCAGTTGCCCCTCCTCCGTCACCACATTTGCTAAGAATCCATTGCACCCCTTACTGAGATATTGTTTCGCTTTTACTGCCGATATGACACGTGGCATATGCCGTACCTTAGATCCCTTGAAGTGGAACTCTTCCCTACCAGGAGGGCAAAGGACTACTTCTTTCTCATAACACTTAACACAAGCATGATTTTTCTCCAACCAATCCATACCAAAGATTACATCAAACTCTACCATGTCTAGTAACCTAAGGTTTGCAGTGAATTTATGACCATCTAAATCTACTTGGAAATCACGTAACCAAGTTTCCGCCCATAATCTCTCCCCTGACGGAGTGGAGACTTCTAACATATATTCCATACGTTCTGGAGTGACCCTAAGTTTTTTAGCAAATAATTTTGAGATAAAGGTGTGTGTGGCTCCAGAGTCAAACAAGGTTATGGCTGGGTGTCCAAGTAAGGAGGCCGTACCTGTCACCACCTTAGGCGATTCCTCCGCTTCCTCCCTTGTGAGGGCAAAGACCCTTGCTGCAGCAGTTTATTTGGTTTCCCCCTTGAAGATCGGGGCATTGACGAGCATAATGTCCAGCTTTCCCGCATTTGAAACAATTGTTGGTGTTTAGACGACATTCCCCATAATGCAATTTCCCGCACTTTGTGCAAGGTGGTCGGTCTCTTGGTCCTGAATCTTCCACCCTGAGCTTCTTGGCCTATTCCTTACGAGTCTCTGCTCCTCTAGCAATCCTTTCCCAGCCCCTTTTATTCGGGGTCCTTGTATCTCGAGTGTTTAGTTGCACCTTCCTGGCATTCTCTACATCCCTAGTCACAATCTGCGCCCGTTGGAGCACCTCCCTGAAGGTGGGAAGTTGTAGTGCAGATACAAACTTCTTGACCTCAGGTTCTAACCCTCTTTCAAACTTGCGAGCCTTGCGCAGATCTGTGTCCACTAGGTGTGGGGCATACTTGGAGAGCTCCTCAAATTTTCGCTCGTACTCCATCAGTGTCATTCCCCCTTGTTCTAGACGTACAAACTCTACTTCCTTCTCCTCTTTCATGGTGAGCGGAAAGTACTTCTCAAAAAATAGCTCCTTAAACTTGTCCCAAGTTATTGAGGTGATGTCTCCCCATGCTCTCTCAGTCATCTCCCACCAACTGTCTGCGCTCTTTTTAAGCATAAAGATCGCGCACATCACCTTCTCTTCTTCAGGGCACTTCATGTAGCGGAAGATCTTCTCAATCTCGTTGACCCATTCTTCAGCTATTAATGGATCGATCGAGCCTTAAAAGGTTGGAGGTTGCAGCTTTCGAAATTGCTCCACATAGTTAGCCCCCATGGGTTGAGTTGTACGTGGCTGTTCTGTGCGTGGTTGCGATTGCATAGCAGTTGTTAAAGCTTGAACCAAAGCCTCAAGTGCTGGTGACGCATCTCCACCCGTTGTAGCAGTGGTTCGAGTGGTTGCATTCCTCGACCCAGAAGCATTAGTACGACTTCCACGACCCGTCCTCACCATTCTATATCAAGTGTAGTGACGTATTAGACCTCGTCAAAGATAACTTGCAAGTTCGAAGGTAAACGATTATTCTAACGCGCAACAACTATCAACTCATTAACTCAAGGAAACAAGATGGCAACATGGTTCCTAAAATCTAGGAGTAAGGACTAGAGCCTTATTAATCAGCCCGTCCACTACTGATAATATGACAGAAAAGGAATCCTTAAAGTTTATTCTAATCGATAATAATGATAATTTCTTCTTCATCCGGGTCCTCCTCTGGGTCCTCCTCTGGGTCCTCTTCGGGGTCTTCCTCCGGGTCTTCCTCTGAATCATCCGCTATCTCATAAACTAATCTCCCGCCAAGAGTAAGGTTTGCACGGCAAAATGGGCACGACGATTTCTCGAACCACCAAGTGTAGAAACATATTTCATGAAATACATGTGAACATTCCAACCGATATAATTCTGTGTTTGAAATTTGTTCTAAACAAATACCGCAACTCAAGTCCATAAAGTCCTAGCAAGTCATAGAAAATAAGATAAGACAACCAAGCAAGTATATATAAAATGAAAACAGTAGACTCATACCTGTTAGTTTCGGCGATGAGGCATTGGATGGCTCCCCCTAATTCCATCAATAGGCCAACAGAAGCAAGATCGACTTGCTCTGATACCAACTGTAACACCCCGGAAAATTTATCTAGTTTTGGGGTGTCACGACCGTACAACTAGATCATGTTTTAGCATGCGTTTAATAATTAAGCATTGGACAACTTTATTATTGTAAAATGGTTTCAAGGTCACACATACTAACTCAACAACTCTAGAAAGAGAAACCAATATCAAACTCTCAATACAACAACCAAACATGAATTCATCATCAAAGGAAAGACTTGGAAAAGGCTCTATGACTCTATGACTTGACGTGGGGGGCTGCCGTCGCTTGTCCAATGCCTGCTACCATCGCCTACTCCTCGTTTATATCTGAAACTCACAAACGGGACTATGTGAGCAGAGCTCAGTAAGCGACTATCGAACAAGCATAAGACATTCAAGAAAACATATAAACTGACTATCATGATCATGCGACTGTGCATATGCGATGCAATGTACCAATGTATGCCTTTTAGAAAAATATCCCATTTATTGGAAAATCAGTCTTCCTTTCTTTTCCCTTCGGGTACATACTTGGGAGGCAGCTTCGTGGCTAATAGGGGGCGCCTTCCCTAAAAGCAAAACATTTCAATAGACCCCACCTCTCGAGTCTATTCCTTTTATTGTGACCTTTTAATAAACCCCACCTCTCGAGTCGATTAAAAGGCTCCCTTTAATAGACCCCACCTCTCGAGTCTATTCAAAGGATCCAGTCTTTAACTTTCATCACTACCTCCCTAGGTGTTTCCCCTTCGAAAACCTTTCTTTCATTTAAACATTTTCCTTCAAAACATTTTCGTATGGCAGCATGCCATCATGCAGTTTGCTTAACAATTCAATACAATCATGAAACCAATGTATACATGAGCATCCATTCTTTCATCATATCCATGAGTAAATCAACAAAACCATCTCATACATATAAATCATAAACAATCAACCACTGCAAAACAAGCCAAACCATCCCGTTTGTCGTTTCAGTCAAACAAGCAATCACATAGTCACTTACCTCGAGCCTCTTGGATCTCGCCTTCTATTTCAGCACCTAAAATATTAGAAATAGTTTCTAATCAATCACTATAGCTGTACGTTAAAGTAGGGACTCAACAAATGATTCAATAAACCTCGTCACAGTTTCTGTCTTAATACCCCTCTGACTCAAATCGGCTGTAACTAACGTTTTACTTTGTAGAAAAATATAATGATTATACCCCTAGATCAATAAGACATAATTCTACAACTTTTATTCAGCACACAAAAGGAAATAAGGAGCTTGACTTGTCCTAAAATTCATTACAAAGTAGGCCTCCCGAATCTGTCCTGGGAAGCGACCAGTCCTAATACTCAGTTTCAAAAAGGTACCAAACGATGTCCGTTTTCTATAAACTTTCTACAGTAGGTCTATGAACATGTTATCTAGAGCCTGTCAAAATTTCTTCACAAAAGGATTCCTTTAGGTTCGGTTTTCTGTCTTTACCATTTAAGTCGACGAATCTGCCCGGGAAGCAGAATGCAGACCTAATTTGCTAAGTTTCTCCTAGAAATATGAGATGACGTTCTTACCTTGAAACTCTTACAGAGAACACCCCTCTTCTTCCTCCAAACGTGCTGGAAATTAGGAGAATCCTTCTTTGCCCAATAACAACCTCTCACTCTCTCTCCTTTCTCTCCAAAACCCGTGTCTGTTAAGGGGCTGAACTGTGTATGTTTTCAACAGCCTTTCTTCAAATAAATACCCTCATTGTCAGCCATTCCACTCCCTCAGCCGTTGCTCCATCCCTTCCCCCACTAAATGGTATTGATTTCCTTATTAATCCCCAATTAAGAGGTTGTCTACTCATATTTCAAAAGATATTTGTTCCTAAACTGATTTTCCCTTAATCAATCCTATTTAACTACTCTTTAATCATCAGCATTAAGTATCTCTAATCAAGATATTGAAGGTCTTAGTCACGTAACTAAGTGAATAGCGAACTGCAAGCCTCCCATGTATAACTCGGGTTGTTACATCCTTCCCCCCTTAAAAAAATTTCGTCCTCGAAATTTAAATTTTACTAACCTTGAGTACCGAAAAGTTCCGGGCACTTCTTTTTCATCTCCTCCTCATTCTCCCAGGTAGCTTCTTCCATGGTATGGTTCTTCCACATTACCTTGACTAAACATATCTTCCTTTTCCGTAGTTCTTGTTCTTTCCGATCGATTATCTTCTTCGGTTTCTCCACATAAGTAAGGTCTTTCTCAAGTTGTAGCGGTTTGTAATCCACTACATGTGTTGGATCATGTACGCATCGAAAATGGACGAGAATTGAGTAAATTGGAGGTCGCCGGAATCCGCCTCCATTCAGGGCTTTTTCCGGCCAACTCCGGCAACATTGAGTTATGAAATCCTCATTTTTGAATTCCTGGTGTTCCGTAGTTGAATTTTGATATAAGATTTGTTGAATTGGTTAAGAATTGAGGAAGTTAGAGCTATGGGTGTTTCGGCCGGAAAATTTGCAGAATCCGGAGGTGAAGCGGCGGCGATGACGTCACTACCGGTGACGACGTGGATGCCACATCAGCGCTGACTCAGCACCACGTGGATGCCACCAAAGCACCACATGGACGCCACCTCAGCTCCACGTAGACGCCACCTCAGTGCCACTCGGCCGCCACATAAGTGCCAAGTCAGCGCCACGCCAGCACTCTGGTGCTGACGTCAGCCCTACGTTGACCAGCGTTGACCAAATTTGACCGGTGACCATTTCTATGGTTTTCGACGTCCCGGATCCAATGGCGAACTCCCTTTTGCGATTCGAGATATGGTTAAACCCCAATTGTGATACGACCTATTCAGAAAATTTCCCAAAATTTTGTGAAATGACCAAATTACCCTCATGGGTCCAACGGTTGACTTTTGAACAGTGGAAATGTACATAGACAATAGTGGACTCTATACGAAGAGCTCGACGTTACAAACGTGTCTACGAAGATGAAATCGAATTCCGAGTTGTATCAAAGAAGTTACGGATGAAAAACAGAATTTTAGTGTAGTGATGTGCCACGTGGCAGCTTCTGATTGGTATGTTTGGGAAAGATAATTTGGGGTTGTTTTAAAACCCGGTTTAACCCCGAGTTTCCCAAAAGGGAAACCCGAGTTCGCAGCTCAAGTCCGAACCGCGAAAAAAGCCGAAAACTCTTCGCCGCCGTTGACCCTTCACCGGCGACGGATCGGGCCGGCGACCACCTGCATCGGCTTCGCCTCATCGTCACGAACACGAAGCACCAAGGATCGGAGCCAGCAGCCGTCGGAATCGCCGGCAACGACGTCGACGGAATCCGTGAGCTTTCCGGGCGTGATTCCGACCAGCACAGTGCGTGGTAAGCTCTGAAACCTTGATTTTTGGCATAAAATTCGATAGATTTGTAGATGCGTTTTGACATAAAATTCGATAGATTTGGTTGAGAATTGAAGGTTTTAGGATTTTGGGGAAACCGGCCGGAAAATCCCCTGATTCCGGCCGGCGCGGCGGTGATGATGTCAGCGCTGGTGCTGACGTCAGCGACACGTGGCTAACATGCGTGTGCTGCGTGGCGCCACGTAAGCGCCATGTGTCATGCCACGTCAGCACCACATGGCTGCCAGGTCATCGCCATGTCAGCACTTTGTCGGTGCCACGTCAACACGCCGGTGCTGACGTCATCAGTCGTTGACCGTCATTGACCACTGTTGACCGACCACTTTTCCGAGTGGAAACGACGTTCCGGATCCAATGGCGAACTTCGTTTTGCCATCCGAGATATGGTTATACCCCGATTGAGCAAAACAAGGAAAAGTAGGGTTTCTCGGTTATTCGTTAAGTTTCGGTTATTAACTTTGGATTATTGGGATTGTTAGGTGATCAGATTTCGAGGAATCAGCATAACCAAATCGTGCCTGCAGAGGAGAATGACGACGATCGCCCGGTGTCACTGTGAGTGGACGGGTTTGGTTTTAAATGTTGTTTGAGTGTGCTTTGTTTTCGTATATTTATATTCGTATGTTTTTATGCTTATAAATTGGATATGCTGCTGGTTTTTGTGACTATTGTTGGTAATTGTTGCTTGGTTGTTCCTAGGTAGTTTGTTTGCGATTAGTACTATTAGGGACGCATTATATGGATCGGGTGGTATGGCCCTCGTCCATTAAATCATGGTCTGGGAGGTATGGCCCTCGTCCATGAGATCACGTGGGAACGCTATTTGGACGGGTGATATGGCCCTCGACCACACATTATATCTTGGATGGGTGATATGGTCCTCGTTCATGAGAGGTATATCTCGGTCGGGTGATATGGCCCTCGACCACATTACGTTGTAGTGTTGGGAATGTTTTGTGTGTATAGGTTGCTCGGATGTTAGTTAGTGTACGTGTTGGCTGGATGGAGGTATGGTATTATTATATTATCTGTTTTGACAGAGGGGGTTATTGGCATATCTGTTAAATGTTTTTCACTGACTTCTTTTTCCGTCCACTCACCCTTGTTTTTGCGGCCCCTCAGGATTTGATTCTGAAGTGCATCACTGAGACGACTGAGACATGCCGATACCTCTACTTCCATCAACGAAGGGTAGGAGATCTTCGTTGTCTTTGTCAGGCAGGTTATGAGTTAAGCTGTACAGCTGTGTATTCCACCCTTGGGGCAGTTGTAGCGTGTTGTTTTCTCTTCCGCTGTAGATGCTCTGATATTATATTGTATTCTTTTTCTTCCGTTTTTGTCTCTTTTAGTTGTTTAAGGCTTCGCCACTCTTTGGGGGTGATGGTTGCACTCCCGGGCCCCACTTTTTGGGTCGGGGTGTGTCAAATTGGGCAAAACATGTAGAATTAGGGTTTTGTGGATTTTCGATTGGCTCGTTTATTAATCGATATTCCTTGGGACTACTAGGTGATCAGATTCCTCGATACCAGAGTAGCGGAACCGCTTAGACAGACGAGGAGGATGACGAGGACCGCCCGGTATCACTGTGAGTGGACGGGTTTTAGTTTTAAATTCATTTGAGCATGCTTTATCATATTATATATATTTATATGTTGGTAAATGATTGGTTGTTGGACGATAAGCATGTTGTGATTAATGATTAGTACAGATGATGGCACACCTGAGAATCCAGTGGGTTAAATTCCCAGTGGGTTCTAAGCATACGATGTCTGGGCATTGGTGGTTAAATTCCCCTTGTCCTGACATCCGGGCATGGTGGTTAAATTCCCCTTGTCATACACACCGTCACTGGTGGTTAAATTCCCCAGGTCGGATTAGATCACGGCCGTAGGTTTATATTGTGAAAATGCACAGGTATGCCTATTGTGATACCTTACTGTACTACTGCTACATGCTCGTTATAGTAAAGGTTTTTACTAGGTGTTTTCAAACTATGGGGGTTATTATTGATTTGTAAATGTTTTACACTGATCTTTATTTTCCCTGTCCACTCACCCTTGTTTTGCACCCCCATAGGTTCTGATACTGTTGTGCACCACCGAGACGAGCGGCAAGGCCCTGAGTAGCTCTAATCTATATTACAAAGAGTAGGACTCTCTTTGTCTTTTGTGTATTTTATACTTGTGTAAACTTTTCACTTCCGCTGTATAGAAGCTCTGATATTATGTTTACGGTTGAGTTGTCGAGTTACGTCCCATTGTTTTATCTTTTGTTGTTTCTTTTGGGGTTTAAGACTTCGTCACTCTTTCGGGGTGACGGCCGCACCTCCCAGGCCCCACTTTCTGGGGCGGGGTGTGTCACCATGTTTGATTGTGTAGCACTATTCATAGTCATATTGTATAATATAGGTTAAACCAGGAGATACATACCAGAGTTGTTGTGTGGTTGTAAAGAACATGCAGAGATGTCCATGCAGTTCCAAATAGTTCTGTATTTCACAATGATGAAATCATGAAGCTTGTATAGCATGTCGAAGAGTTGAGGATTTCACCCACAAATTTCTGTAAAAAGCTGAGTGTAAGTGTTTCTTTTTGTAGAGGCTTGGACATACATACATTTTAAATCTTCTGGGACTAGCCTTTGATTTTCTTTTTCTTCTATTGATGCTTTTGTCTTTCCCACTCTCAGGAAACTGTTTCAGATTTAAGAAGTGAGATCAGAAATAAGTTGTCCGATCTGAATGTATCAACTTTCAGCATGGCACCAGTCAAGGTTTGAAGATATACAATCATTGAGATATTTCAAATGTGCATTAGTTAAACTATAAATCTGAAGTTTGTTCAGTCTGCACAGCACTTCCATGCTCTCTAATTGTCTGTTCTTCCTTGTATGAACATATCAGAGAGGAAATATGCATTTGAGCGACCTGACATACCCGCAGGAGAGAATTATGTACTAAAGATAAATTATCCATTTAAGGTATACTACTAAACCTGTAAATGGAAGTCCACTTTCTATTTGCATATGAAAAATGTTACATCTTTCTTGTAAAAATTTGGAGTTCCAACTATAAAGTTGCCTGTGATGTATTGATTCTAAATGACTTGATGATTCAGTATCAAAATTTGCTCAACTCCACCTTTTGATGAGCTCTGATTCCACTATTGCAGGATTCTCCACCTCCCGCAAATCTAAAAGGAGAACTTTTCCTTTCTCTTCTAGAAACTCACAGCAGGTACAAGAGTTAGAGCAGATCCCTAACTTTGGTGTCTGATCTATAACTATGAAATTCTTCATTTTTATAGTATTATTCCTCCTTTTTCTCGCTGTAAACTGATATACTGCTGCTAGATTATGCTGCTTAACACAGTTTAATTTTTTTCATCTAAGATATTGCAATATACAGTGCGCTGGAGCTTTTTCTTGTTAAAAGGAAGCTCAAAGGACCTTCTTGGCTATCAGTTTCACAGTTTCGACCATCTCTACGGGTGAGATTCTCAAGTCTAGATATTTGTTGTCATTTAAGCCATTCTTATCAGATTTACTTGTTTGCAGGTTCAATTTGTAACAGCTGCGGTTATTCTATCATATAGGTGACTTGGTGCAAATGTGAAGTGATTGTTAATTCTACAAAAGACATAAGGCTTTCAAGTTGTCCAAAGAAAACTGACTCCCCCAGTAGTTGTTACTGCAATAAGCTTGAAAATTGTTATCAATGAAGCGCAGAATTGTAATGAAATTGTCTATGCATATGTAACATGTTGTCACAAGGCCAAGGTTTGTTCTATAATCTTTTAAGCCTTGCTTCTTCTGTCTTCTTATTTTTCATTTCATCTGATAATTCTAAGTCTCTTGACTTTGGCCCATAGCTTCAGGGAAAATTTCTTCGTTGACCTTGCATTTATAAATTTCATCCACGTATTGGACTTCTACTGTCAACAAAGTTTGAAGGCATAAATTCTTATAGTATAACTGCTAATATTCTTTCTTAAGAACATAATAAATGTGTTCCGATATACTCACACTGCTTTTTTGGCTTTCAGATCAACACTCCTATGTTGGCCTCATAATGCATGAGACCTTGTATGCTCAGCCATTTAACAGTTGTCCGTAAGCTTGCTGGGGGGCATATTTCCAATGGGGTTCACTAAAGAGGCTACAGAGAAGAACTTTAATGCTGGATCGACTATTTTAAGTGTCGAAAGCACATGGGTTTTACTCTCATATATGATTCTCAATCAATTCTTTTCTTTGTTTAGTCTAGAAAAATAGCAAATATTTTTATTTAATTATTTATTTATTTATACTAGCTGTATTTGGTTCTACAATTGAACTTAAGTATATCTGAACTTTTCTTTGCAGTGAAAGGGCTTTCCTAACTGTTTGATGTTTGAATTATATAAGTTGGATCACTAGGCCACGAAAGGCCATACACAACGGTGGAAACCCGTTGTCTATGTATAACCAAAACCGTTAAGAAAACCAGTGTAATCCTTGATGCCATGATTAGATAACGGTGGAAAACTGTTGTCTAAAGTGGTGAAAGAGAACGGTTTGCCAAGAAAACTGTTGTCTAGTATGATGATATAGACAACGATTTTCTTGTTAAATTGTTGTTTAGTAAGATGATAGCCACTGTTGATGCATAAAATGGTATGCGCAACGGTCAATGTGTGAAGTGTCGGGATCGGGTCGATATGCTTGTTTCGGGGTGCTAAGAGGCTAGCTCCCGGTGTTGATGCCCGGCTTGGGTCCGGAAGGGGACTGAATGGCTGAGTCCGGATGCCATCCTCAGGATACCTGCACATGAAGGATAAGTACCGAAGGCACCGGTGGGGTGCCGGCCTAAAACCCTCCGATGCTTAAGTCAGCGTAATGCGGGTGTGGGTGTAATGTTTAGGCGGCAAGGGTGTATACCTGAGAGTGGATGTTGGAATCCGGAAGAGGTCCCAGGTCGGGAAGGAAAGGGAAGAGAGGATCAAGTCATCCTTTGAGTCAAGGAGGGCCAAGAGGGATCCCTTTGAAGGAGGAGAGTGGTCTCCTTTTATAGAAGAGGTGAGGGTGCTCCAAGCCTCTCTTGGTCGATGTGGGACAAGTGCATGCTTGCCAAGTGGTTTGTCCATACCTTGAGGCGATGCACAGACCTCGATACTCGTCGTATGAAGTGGGTTAGCGGCTCTACGCGAAGGTGGCAACGAGGCGAATCCATAGAGCATGCTATCATGGCCGTGCCGTAGTCGGTGTCGGGGCGGTGAGCCTCGCAAGGCGCGCTCATGAGAAGAGGCAAGTAGCCCATGTGATGCTTCATGGGAGTGACATGTGGATGATAGGGGTATGAGTATCAACAAGTCCCCCAAGTTCGCGAGTAAGGAATGCTTCCTTGGTCGGGGGCTTGCAATATCGCCCATATCGGTCACATGTCACTCCAATCGGGCCATGGAGCCGATGTGGGATAGTAGGAGTCCCCGAAGTCCCCGAGTAAGGGAGCATGGATTCCGTGAGTATGCAAAGTGTTGTTCCCAGGGCAGAGAAGGACAATATGCCGGAGAGAGGCACTGAGCCTGGCGGGGTGTCTGATGGTGTCGGGAAGTGCCAGGCGCCGGATGGTGCCAGGCGCTGGGCCGGACAAGGTAACTTGGCGTGAAAGGGTGCTTGGCCCGAAAGGGGACTTGGCCCGGAAGGGGACTGAAATCAAAGATATTGGACCCTCGAGTGGTTTCCATGCCGGGGCGCCGGATAGGTGCCGGGCATGGGGGTGTCATGACCGGGCCTGAAGATGCCGGGGAAAAGCCGGGTTTGTGCCGAGCCGTGTCGGGTTTGTGCCGGGTGATGCCGGGCTTTGTACCGGGGAAGAGCCTGGTTTGTGCCGGGTGATGCCGGGCTTTGTACCGGGGAAGAGCCGGGTTTGTGCCGAGCCGTGTCGGGCTTGTGCCGGGTGATGCCGGGCTTTGCACCGGGGAAGAGCCGGGTTTGTGCCGAGCAGTGTCGGGCTTTGTTCCAGGCATGTAGATGCCGTTAAGACCAGAATGACGTCGGGCATGTAGATGCCGGGTCCGGATCGGTTACCGGGCATGAAGGGGCTGGACCGGGCATGTAGATGCCGGGCCTAGCCGATAAATGCCGGGCATGGCCGATAAGTGCCGGGCATGAAGGGGCCGGGCCGGGCATGAAGGGGCCGGGCCAGGCATGTAGATGCCGGGCCTTGCCGATAAATGTCGAGCACGGGAGCCAATCAGGCTGGCAAAGTCTTACCGGGCGGCGCGAGGTAAGGGGGACTAGACCCTCGCATGACCTCGCGCGTAAGTCGCCGGATGCTGAGACTTTGGAGATGGTCAAGTGGCCAAACAGTCGTTGGGGAACCATCTCCAGAAGGGGAGCTTGATCGCTCTGGTCCTTCACCGTGGAGGACGGGAGGGGCAGTTCTCCGGAAGGGGAGCTTGGTCGCTCGGGCCCTTCGCGGGGGAGAACGGGAGGGACAGTTCTCTGGAAGGGGAGCATGTCGCTTGGGCCCTTCAAATGGGAGGGACAGTTCTCCGGAAGGGGAGCATGTTGCTCAGGCCCTTCTCCGCGGAGAATGGGAGGGACGATTCTCCGGAAGGGGAGCTTGTCGCTCGGATCCTTCAAATGGGAGGGACAGGTCTCCGGAAGGGGAGCATGTTGCTCAGGCCCTTCAAATGGGAGGGACGATTCTCCGGAAGGGGAGCATGTCGCTCGGGCCCTTCGCCGCGGAGAATGGGAGGGACGATTCTCCGGAAGGGGAGCTTGTCGCTCGGATCCTTCAAATGGGAGGGACAGGTCTTCGGAAGGGGAGCATGTTGCTCAGGCCCTTCGCCACGGAGAATGGGAGGGACGATTCTCCGGAAGGGGAGCATGTCGCTCGGGCCCTTCGCCGCGGAGAATGGGAGGGACGATTCTCCGGAAGGGGAGCTTGTCACTCGGATCCTTCAAATGGGAGGGACAGGTCTCCGGAAGGGGAGCATGTTGCTCAGGCCCTTCAAATGGGAGGGACGATTCTCCGGAAGGGGAGCATGTCGCTCGGGCCCTTCGCCGCGGAGAATGGGAGGGACGATTCTTCGGAAGGGGAGCATGTTGCTCGGATCCTTCTGGGAGAATGGGAGGGACGATGCACAAGGCATGGAGCACTGCAAGGAGCGATGATAGTAGTCGCGGGTAACAAGTGTGGGGCGCTGCGGGGTGCGCGGAGTGCTGCGAGTGCAGCAGTCCCCGGGTTGCGCGCAGATGCGGAGTTCGGCTGCGGGCGCTGCGGATTGACGCGGAGCGCTGCGGAGAGTTGCTGCGGGCGCTGCGGAGTACCCAAGTGTTGCAGAGATGCAGCGCGCGCCAAGTGTGTATTCCCGGCGCCCGAGGGCTGAGATCGTGCAAGGGGTCGCACTGGCCGAGAAGATGTGCTGCGATCGCCTGCGGAGTGTCGCGGAGCGACGCGTAGTCCGGTTGCAGGGCGACGCAGCGTCCGGGATGCAGAGGTTGCAGCATCCGGGTACCGCGTCCGGGGTGCAGGAGACGCAGTGTCCGGGATGCGGGAGGTTGTAGCATCCGGGTACCGCGTCCGGGATGCAGGAGACGTAGTGTCCGGGATGCACTCCCGGAAGAGAGGAGTTGTCCGAATAGCTTCCTTTCCCGAGTGACATGTGACCGGTTCGGGTATGGTATCAACAGGAGTCCCCCAAGTCGTCGGTCAAGAGTGCTTTCTTGGGCGGGGACTTGCGCTGTCGCCCGTATCGGTTGCATGTCACTCGGTGAACCGATGTGGGGTAGGTAGGAGTCCCCCAAGTCCCCGGGTAAGGAAGCAGGAGTGCGATGTGCTCAGTTTTGGACTGTCGGGAGGGTCTAGTCATTCGGGCATGTGCCGGGTAGGTCCGGGCGCCGGGAGGTGCGGGGAAGAGCCGGGCGCCGGAAGGTGCCGGGAGGTGCCAGGTGGAGCCGGGGGCCGGAGAGTGCCGGAAGATGGCGGATGGTGCCGGGTGTCGGAAAGTGCCGGGAAGTGCCGGGAGATGCCGGGCGTGTGCCGGGCGGAGCCGGGCGCCGGAGAGTGCCGGAAGATGGCGGATGGTGCCAGGCGCCGGAGAGAGCCGGAAGATGGCGGATGGTGCCGGGCGTTGGGAAACACGAGATTGGACCCTCGATTGGTTTCCATAACCGGGTGCCCGGTTGATCCGGAAGCTGTACCCGGGTTTCAGGGGAAACGGAGGGGGATGCCCTCGATTGGTTTCCATAACTGGGTGCCCGGTTGATCCGGAGGTTGCACCCGGGTTTCGGGGGAAACGGAGGGGGATGCCCTCGATTGGTTTCCAAGACCGGGTGCCCGGGTGATCCGGAAATAGTACTCGGGTCCCGGGGAAGCACGAGGTTGGTCCCTCGATTGATTTCCATAACCGGGTACCCGGTTGATCTGGAAGGTTGCACCCGGGTCCCGGGGAAACACGAGGTTGGTCCCTCGATTGGTTTCCATAACCGGGTGCCCGGTTGATCCGGAAGCTGTACCCGGGTTTCAGGGGAATCGGAGGGGGATGCCCTCGATTGGTTTCCATAACCGGGTGCCCGGTTGATCCGGAAGGTTGCACCCGGGTCCCGGGGAAAGACGAGGTTGGTCCCTCGATTGATTTCCATAACCGGGTGCCCGGTTGATCCGGAAGCTGTACCCGGGTTTTTGAATGAATGCTTATTTTACCAAGTCTCTTGATCGAGACGATTGATAAAAGTGAAACCATCTCCTTGTTCGGAGTGAATGGTTTCACTCAGGTATTACCAGGGCCGAAGGGCTGTTTACCGGGGCCTGAACTGGGTTTTGTACCGGGGCCTGAAGAGGCTGCACCCGGGTTTTGTACCAGGGCCTGAAGAGGCTGTCTCCGGGTTTTGTACCGGGGCCTGAAGAGGCTGTCTCCGGGTTTTGGTACCGGGGCCTGAAGAGGTTGCACCCGGGTTTTGTACCGGGGCCTGAAGAGGCTGTCTCCGGGTTTTGTACCGGGGCCGGAAGAGGTTGCACCCGGGTTTTGTACCGAGGCCTGAAGAGGCATCACCCGGGTTTTGGTACCGGGGCCTGAAGAGGCTGCACCCGGGTTTTGTACCGGGGCCTGAAGAGGCTGTCTCCGGGTTTTGTACCGGGGCCTAAAGAGGCTGTCTCCGGGTTTTGGTACCGGGGCCTGAAGAGGCTGTCTCCGGATTTTGTTCCGGGGCCTGAAGAGGCTGCACCCGGGCTTTGTGAAGTCTTACCGGGCAGTTCGAGGTATGGGGGACTAGACCCTTGCATGACCTCGAACACGAGGCACCGGATGCTGAGACTTCGGGGATGGTAAATTGGCCAAACAGTCGTTGGTAAAACCATCTCCAGAAGGGGAGCTTGATCGCTCGGGTCCTTCTCCGGGGAGAACGGGAGGGTCAGTTCTCCAGGAAGGGAGCTTGGTCGCTCGGATCCTTCCCGGGGGAGAACGGGAGGGACAGGTCTCCAGGAAGGGAGCTTGGTCGCTCGGAACCTTCCCGGGGGAGAACGGGAGGAGCAGTCCGGAAGGACGATTCTCCGAGAAGGGGAGCTTGATCGCTCGGAACCTTCACCGGGGAGAACGGGAGGGACAGTTCTCCAGGAAGGGAGCTTGGTCGCTCGGAACCTTCCCGGGGGAGAACGGGAGGAGCAGTCCGGAAGGACGATTCTCCGGAAGGGGAGCTTGGTTGCTCGGAACCTTCCCGGGGGAGAAAGGGAGGGACAGTCCGGAAGGACGATTCTCCGAGAAGGGGAGCTTGATCGCTCGGAACCTTCACCGGGGAGAATGGAAGGGTCAGTCCAGAAGGACGGTTCTCCGAGAAGGGGAGCTTGGTTGCTCGGAACCTTCTCCGGGGAGAACGGGAGGGTCAGTTCTCCGGAAGGGGAGCTTGGTTGCTCGAAACCTTCCCGGGGGAGAAAGGGAGGGACAGTCCGGAAGGACGATTCTCCGAGAAGGGGAGCTCGATCGCTCGGAACCTTCACCGGGGAGAACGGGAGGGACAGTTCTCCAGGAAGGGAGCTTGGTCGCTCGGAACCTTCCCGGGGGAGAACGGGAGGAGCAGTCCGGAAGGACGATTCTCCGGAAGGGGAGCTTGGTTGCTCGGAACCTTCCCGAGGGAGAAAGGGAGGGATAGTCCGGAAGGACGATTCTCCGAGAAGGGGAGCTTGATCGCTCGGAACCTTCACCGGGGAGAATGGAAGGGTCAGTCCAGAAGGACGGTTCTCCGAGAAGGGGAGCTTGGTTGCTCGGATCCTTCACCGGGGAGAACGGGAGGGGCAATGCGTGAAGTGCCGGAAGCGGGCGCTTGGGTGCGCGTAAGATGCTGCGCGATGTAGCTGCGAGTGATCTCGCGGGGTGATGCCCGAGGTGCAGATGTTGCAGTGGTCGCGGGGTGCTGCGAGTGCTACATCCGGGATATAGTCCCCGAGTATGTAGTGATTCCGGGTGCTGCGGGTGCTGGATGTTGCATCGTCGCGGTTGCTGTGCCACGAAATGCAGTCCCCAAGTCGCTCCGGGATGCAGTGTTTCCAGGTGTTGCAGCGCATTTCGGCATCGCGGGATGCAGGAGGGTGCAACGTCCGGGATCCAGCATCCTGGTTGCGGAGACCAGGAGTCCGGAAGGTTCGGTTGATGGCTTTCAGGTGGAAGTGCCAGCTTCAGGGAAAAATGTCGTCCTCGGGCGCAGAGCGAGAGTTCACTTGTGTTGCGCGAAGTGTTGCGTCTGGGATGCAGGGCGCAAGTTGTAGTGGGATGTGGACGCGGAGTCCAGGATGCAGTGCACGAGTGTTGCTAAGATCATAGGAGTGCGTAAGGCTGTGAGGCCAAGGTGCTGTAGCGTCATGATAGATGCATCTGGGATGTTGTCTCCGAGATGCGATGACGCAGGTTGCTGCGGAACCTGAGTGCAGGAGTGCTGCAATGTCTTCGGGGTCATGTGACTTGAGTGACCGCGGGGTCAAGAGGATTCGAGGGCTAGCATGATGCTAGGAATAAGGCACCGAGGGCCATGGAGGCTGGTGCAGGTGTGCGAGGAGCGCTCCTGGTGTCTTGCAAGAAGGGGTGAGAGTGTTGCTGAGGGCGCTCTCGGGTGCTGGCCTGAAACTGCATCAGGTATCCGGATGTGTGCGCAAGTTGCAGATAACGCATGAGTCCCCAGGCGTCCCCGGGTACTCACGCGGAGCCGTAGCAAGGGCGCGGGTTGCAGACAACTTGGGAGTGCGCGCGAGGCAGGAGGCAAGATGATGCGCCGGTAAGTAGCGGAAGTCCGCGGCTAAATGCGAATGCAGTGGAAGTCCCCGGATGAATGCGTGGCATCCTGACATGTCGAGGAGTGGAAGTGTGTTGCCGAGAGGCAAGATGATGGAGGAGATGGTCTCACTCAGTGGTAAAACACGAGGGAATTCGGTCGATTCCCACAGACGGCGCCAAACTGTTGATGCCCAAAAATGGCTCGGGTCAACGGTCAATGAAAGTGTGTGGATCCTTGTTCGGATTTGGAGTGTATGCTTCCGGGAGCTAAGAGGCTAGCTCCGGATGATGGCTTCCGGGAGGGCCCGGAAGGTGCTTGTCCGGAAGGTGTGTCCGGATGAGGGGTGATGTCTTCTGCCTTGGCCCGACTCGGGACGGAAAGGTGGCTCCGGGGAAGGACTCCGGGGTACCTGCACACAAAGAAAGGTAAGCTCGGAAGGGCACCGGTGTGGTACCGGCCTAGATCCTCCGATGCCTAAGTCAGCCGGGAAGGAGGGAGTCTCTACAGTAGAGAGGATTTTAGAGAGTAAGGAAAGACCTTGTGTTTTGGGACCCTTTACCCTTTGGAGGGTGAAGGGTATTTATAGAGGAGGGTGATGGCACCCTTGTAATTAGTGGCAATGTAGGGTGGATTCCCCACATTGCCCCCCTTCTTGGAGGCTTGTGGAAGGCATGTGTCACCAAGGCATTGGTTGCCTTGGTGGGCTTCTAGGAGCTTTGATGGGCCTATGGGGGCCTTGTTGGTGCAATCTGGGGCCTGAGCCGGCATGAAGGTAGGCTTCCGGGGAAGGATTTCCGGGAAGGGACTTCCGGGGAAAGGCTTCCGGGAAGGGCTTCCGGGAAAGGCTTCCGGGGATCCGGGGGGATGCACTCCCGGAAGAGAGGAGTTGTCCGAATAGCTTCCTTTCCCGAGTGACATGTGACCGGTTCGGGTATGGTATCAACACCGGGTGCTGCAGGGTGTCCGGATGCAGTGTTGAATTGTCCGGATGCGAGTGTTGCGAAAGATGCTGCGTCCGAGTGCAAGGTCTCCGGGTGCGGTGTCCGGACCTTTCCGGCACCCCGGGTGTTGAAATCGTGCGAGGTCGCACAAAACACTGCGTCCGGCTGCAGAGTGACGCGGTGCGACGCGACAGTGATGCGGAGCGCTGCGGAGTCCGGATGCGGGTGCTGCGAGTTGCTGCATCAAGATTCTGTGTCCGGTACCCGGATGCAATGTCCGGCACCCGGGCACGGAAGTCGTGCGAGGTCGCACAAAACACTGCATCCGGCTGCAGGGCGACTCGGCAGTCGCAGGGGTGTGCAACGCAGGGGATGCGGGGGCGCGCGATGCAGCGGATGCAGGAGTGCGCGAGGCAGCAGCGCACGGTTGCATTGACGGGGGTGCTGCGGGCGCAGGAGGGCGCGATGCTGCGGATGCAGCGATGCAAGAGGCAGTCCCCGGTTGCAGCGACGCGGGGGGCTGCAGCAGACGCAGGAGGCAGTCCCCGGCTGCAGCGGACGCAGGGGATGTAGGACGCAGTCCCCGGCTGCAGGGGACGCAGGAGGCAGTCCCTGGCTGCAGCGGACGTAGGGGAGGCAGGACGCAGTCCCTGGCTGCAGCGGACGCAGGAGGCAGTCCCCGGCTGCAGCAGAGATGCGGTACCCGGCTGCAGCGACGCGGGGGATGCAGGACGCAGTCCCCGGCTGCAGCGGATGCAGGAGGCAGTCCCCGGCTGCAGGGGATGCAGGACGCAGTCCCCGGCTGCAGCGGACGCAGGAGGCAGTCCCCGGCTGCAGCGACGCGGGGGATGCAGGACGCAGTAGCGGTCGCGGGACTAGGACTCGGGCGCAGGAGAGGGTGTCTCCGGATGGCGCAGCAGATGCGGGTGTGCGCGATAACACCGAGCATGCAGAGGGGATGTGTTGCGGATCCAGGTGAGGAGATTTTGCCGGGGGGCATGATGATGGAGATTTTGCCGGGGGGCATGATGATGGAGGAGATGATCTCACTCAGCGGTAAAACACGAGGGAATTCGGTCAATTCCCACAGACGGCGCCAAACTGTTGATGCATAAAATGGTATGCGCAACGGTCAATGTGTGAAGTGTCGGGATCGGGTCGATATGCTTGTTTCGGGGTGCTAAGAGGCTAGCTCCCGGTGTTGATGCCCGGCTTGGGTCCGGAAGGGGACTGAATGGCTGAGTCCGGATGCCATCCTCAGGATACCTGCACATGAAGGATAAGTACCGAAGGCACCGGTGGGGTGCCGGCCTAAAACCCTCCGATGCTTAAGTCAGCGTAATGCGGGTGTGGGTGTAATGTTTAGGCGGCAAGGGTGTATACCTGAGAGTGGATGTTGGAATCCGGAAGAGGTCCCAGGTCGGGAAGGAAAGGGAAGAGAGGATCAAGTCATCCTTTGAGTCAAGGAGGGCCAAGAGGGATCCCTTTGAAGGAGGAGAGTGGTCTCCTTTTATAGAAGAGGTGAGGGTGCTCCAAGCCTCTCTTGGTCGATGTGGGACAAGTGCATGCTTGCCAAGTGGTTTGTCCATACCTTGAGGCGATGCACAGACCTCGATACTCGTCGTATGAAGTGGGTTAGCGGCTCTACGCGAAGGTAGCAACGAGGCGAATCCATAGAGCATGCTATCATGGCCGTGCCGTAGTCGGTGTCGTGGCGGTGAGCCTCGCAAGGCGCGCTCATGAGAAGAGGCAAGTAGCCCATGTGATGCTTCATGGGAGTGACATGTGGATGATAGGGGTATGAGTATCAACAGCCACCATTTTTTCATTTGTATTCATACTTATATTGATACATATGTACACATTTGTATTGGTACAAACAATTTATTTCATTCATCCACATAATCCAAATTCCTTTACAAATCTCAATCCACACCAAATATTTAACATAAATTCACATTATTCACAAATCTCAAGTCTTACACAATAATTCCTAGCTTTCCTATCTAAAAAGTATGAGAACCTACAACTTCAAAGTCTTGAAGTCCTTGGTCCCTCCCATCTAATCAACCAAGCAGCCCTCTATTAGCATACACCTCTCAAATCCAAAACAGCCCTGCAAAGCAAAATCTTCACAAGTTATCATCCAAGAAGAGTCATACCCTACCTACAAATGATAAGGATTTATGCACTAAACCACATTAACTAGAACAAGGAGAAAATGACCTGCTTGATCACATGCAGCTAACTTGGTATTGATGTCAATAACTATAAATACAAATATAGACGAACAATTATTGGGCTAACCAATCACACTCATAAATCAAGACTCAAGACAATGGGGCTAACAGGATTGAAAAGGACCCAAATAGTTTTTCAGTTTCTGAAAATTCCCCCAATGAGAAAAATCATCCATATGGAAAAGAAATGAAAGTTCGGGAGACAGTAACATACCTCTGGTGCACCAGGGGCGATTTCGATCAAAACCAACCACTTCTCAAAAGGATCACAACGGTAATTTATTATTCTCAAACACCTTTACAGGTTCAGACTCACCTACAAGGAGACACAGCAAGAACCAAAAACATAAAGCGCACAATTTAAACAAGGAAAACAAGTTAAATCATAAGATAAAAAGTTTCCACATACACAAAAACTAAAAAGATATGATTGTGTAATGCTCTGGTTGATTAACATATCTCACCTTCAATTGATCAGTGATATACAGTAGTCTGTGTAACTAAACCCATCATCTTTGGGCTAATCCACTACCAAAAGACAATCTACAAGTCAACCAGGAAGAGCTAGATTAGCGAAAACCTCGCACAAAACAAAGTGAACTGTATATCTTGCAAAAGAAATACTGATTAGCAGACAGATAGAGTGAGTACCTGCTCAGGCATAAGATGCGACTTCAGTTTGGCTTTCTGCTCAATGTTGAAAATTTGTAGGTGATCCTGAGTAGTACCCTGGACTTGGGCTTTAGATAAATAAGACAAAAGAAATGAGAAAAATGAACTCAATGTCCAGAAAATAAAAAGATCTAAATGTTTGCAGTATTCATAGCTTGTTCAACTAAATAGAAAATGTGTTAGCGAAATGAAATAAGAGTCTATCACTCTACAGCTACTCTTATTGGAATACATTAAGATCAAGATCAAAATACCAATAACAGGATCAACATCAGTGCAATGCAGACATGCAGTTATAACCTACCTTTCAAGGCAAGGAATTTGGAATTGGAATTCATAAGAGCCGAATCGGCAGTGATCTGCCTCCTCAGGGGTTGCATCGGCATGCTCATATCAATGATAACAATGCTATTCTGAGGCGAAGTTTCACGTACACATATGTACTTATTGGATTCCATAGTGACATGCGCAAAATTACAAGCAGGTCATATCCTGCAAAGCAAAATTACAAACAACAACTTCGAGAGATCATCGATCCTTACCAGAAGAAGCGAGTCCTGCTCGGTGATCTCCTCCTCATTGAGTATTATGGTATTGATTCAGGAATGATGCGAATAGAACTCGACACTGGCATACTAATAGTACAAAACTAAAATTGAACTTAGCATTGAGGGGCCACGCCAAATGTATGATAGCTAGTTTTAGTTTAGGCAACAAGAATAAACATGCACTCGTCTGAAAATCCAGAAAAAGGAGAGTCATGCAGGCAGACATTTCCAGTAGAGGCCAAAGGTACGATGAAATTAATATTATCCACAGCCGAAATACAGCCGAAATTCAGTCAAATGTAATCATCTTCATATTCCCAGTTGGATAATATTCCCAAATAGATCTTACCAAAAGAAAAATTCTCTGAGTTAGTAGTTAAAGCAATGGTTTCAACGAGTTTGGATGTTGAATTAACGGTAAGACTGCAACAGTATGCTAATGATGGACCAAAATGGTAAGACAGCAGTTATAGGTTGATTGTACTACTAACCATGGCTATCATGAACGTTGTCTGCCTTCCAAAACCCAACCTGCCTCTGCCAAAGTTTTCAATACATAGAATAAGTACATGTACAACTAGAACTAGACAGAACACAACAATAACTTAACATCCACAATCACGAACGCACAAGCAAAATATTCGTATAACTTAACATCAACAATTTCTAAGCGACGACATGAGAAAACAAAAAAAATAATGAGTTTCAGTGACCCGATTTCAACAATCGGACCGAGCAAAATTAACAAGAGAGAGAGAGAGAGAGAGAGAGAGAGAGAGAGAGAGAGAGAGAGAGAGAGAGAGAGAGAGAGAGAGAGAGAGAGAGAGAGAGAGAGCTCTGCATCCTTTTTTGGGCGGAAATTTGAAATGAAAACGATCTGAGGAGAATCAATGGTCGGGACAAATCGAATAGAGGCCATGGAGATTGCGACGACTGCGACATAGACCACCAAAACACCATAAAGATTTTATAAATCTACGAACGAAGAAGAAGATCTTACTGGGTTCAATCAGTGGCGGATTCAGGAATTTTGGAGTAGAGGGGCGGAAATTTGGACCAGTGTTTGCTAAACTCCGGAGATGATCGGCATCCATTAGCATAAAGCCATTGATCTTTCTCGATCTTCTGACAATTAGGATGTCAGAAAGTTCACACAAGTTGACTCAAGCTTTATCCATGGATGGATCCGAGGGGGAGAAGAAGAAATCTGCGATTTGGTTGTGGCATCGTCGTTTAGGACATGCTTCCTTTGGTTACTTAAAGAAGTTGTTTCCTAGTTTATTTTTGAAGATTGATGTCTCTAGTTTTCGTTGTGGTGTTTGTGAAATGGCGAAAAGCCATCGTGTTTCTTTTCCACCAAGTTTCAATAAAAGTTCAGTTCCGTTTATGATAATTCATTCTGATGTTTGGGGACCATCTAAGAGTGCTACTTTTGGTGGAAATCGTTGGCTTGTGACGTTTATTGACGACTGTACTCAAATGACATGGCTTTGTCTTATGAAAACTAAGGGTGAAGTTAATATGTTGTTTCAACGATTTCACAAGATGATTATGACACAATATCAAGCTCAAGTTCAAGTACTCCGTAGTGATAATGGGGGTGAATACCTTAGTACCGATCTCCAGCAATACCTTGTGCAAAATGGCATCATACACCAGACTACATGTCCATATACTCCCCAACAGAATGGCGTAGCAGAACGGAAAAATCGTCACTTACTCGAAGTAGTTCGTGCCTCATTGCTAGCAGGGCATGTACCATTACAGTATTGGGGAGAAGCACTTTCCTCAGCTGCATATTTGATCAACAGAGTTCCCTCGAGTGCTCTGAACTTCAAGACACCGTTGGAAACACTCAGTGACTTGGTGAACACTCCTGCCCCTGCAAAGCTACCTCCTCACGTGTTCGGTTGTGAAGCCTATGTCCATCTTCACAAGCATCAACGAAGCAAATTGGAGCCACGTGCCCTCCTGTGTGTGTTTGTTGGGTACGCCGCAAACCAGAAAGGATATCGGTGCTTCCACCCACCAAGTAAGACGATGCACATGACAATGGACGTGGTGTTTCATGAAGAATTTATGTATTTCTCACCTGAGTCTTCTCTTCAGGGGGAGCATAGGCAAGAAGTTCAGACTCTTGCTTATGATCCAGTGTTTGAGGTTGTGGAGAACATGGGTGATGTCTTGGATACGAGCGGTGAGAACCAGTCGATTGAGGAGAATCATACGAGTGACGAGTTAGAAGGAGATCCGAATGTGCAAGAGGAGGTACCACAACCAGTGGAAGATCTGTTACCGAGCCCTGAACCTGACCTGGCAACTCCCCAAGAGCTGCAGCCTCAACCTGAAGCTCCACAACGAGTACTCCCCACTCGAGTTAATAGGGGTATACCAGCACCTACATATATACCGGACATGACTAGTAAAGTTGGATACCCCATGAGCCATTATGTGTGGACTCATAAGTTGTCTGAATCAAATAAGTCTTTTGTGAATCAATTATCTTCTGTATCTATTCCTAACAGTGTGCAGGAAGCATTAGCTGATCCAAAGTGGAAGGCAGCCATGGATGAAGAGATGAAGTCCCTGAAAAAGAATGCTACATGGGAGATTGTAGAATTACCAAGTGGGAAGAAGCCTGTTGGGTGTAAGTGGATCTATACCGTGAAATACAAATCGGATGGATCGATTGAGCGATACAAGGCAAGATTAGTGGCGAAAGGTTACACACAGACATATGGGATCGATTATGATGAGACGTTCGCCCCGGTCGCGAAGTTCAACACGATCCGTGTGCTCCTATCCCTTGCTGCAAATTTCGACTGGCCTCTGCAACAATTTGATGTGAAAAATGCTTTCTTACATGGTGAGTTGACCGAAGAGGTGTATATGGATCTCCCACCAGGGTCAAACAGACCTGAGGAACATGGTAACAAGGTGTGTCACCTGAAGAAAGCACTATATGGTCTCAAGCAATCGCCGAGAGCGTGGTTTGGAAGGTTCGCAAAGTCTATGCGAGCATTTGGATACAGTCAGAGTAATTCTGATCATACCTTATTCCTAAAACGAAGAGATGGTAAGATTACAGCCCTTATTGTATATGTGGATGATATGGTGGTGACAGGTGATGATCATGATGAGCAAAAGGCGCTCCAGAAGTATTTATCTCAAGAGTTTGAGATGAAAGATCTTGGTACTCTGAAGTATTTCTTGGGAATTGAGGTTTCACGCTCAAAAGAAGGCATCTTTCTGTCACAAAGGAAATATGCCCTGGATTTATTACAAGAAACGGGAATGTCAGCATGTCAACCCTGTGATATGCCTTTAGAAGAAGGATTGAAATTATCTATTGAACCAGATCAAGTGCCGTGTGATAAGGGCCGATACCAGAGGTTGGTGGGAAGACTGATGTACTTGGCTCATACACGACCGGATTTGGCCTATGCCGTGAGTGTGGTGAGTCAGTTCATGCACGCCCCAGGAAAACAACACATGGATGCTGTGATAGGTATCTTGAGATATGTAAAGTCAGCTCCTGGCAGAGGAGTATTATTTTCAAAGAACGGTCACTTGAAGGTTGAGGCTTATACAGATGCGGATTGGGCAAGAGCGATCGATAATAGGCGCTCAACATCGGGTTACTTCACGTTTGTGGGAGGGAATCTTGTTACGTGGAGGAGCAAGAAACAAAATGTTGTGGCTCGATCAAGTGCTGAAGCAGAATATCGGGGTATTGCATTAAGTATTACCGAGTTGCTATGGCTTAAATTGTTGTTGAATGATTTAGGTTGTGGTCCAAATGAGCCGATGAAGTTATATTGTGATAGCAAGGCTGCGTGTGAAATTTCAGCTAATCCCGTTCAACACGATAGGACCAAACATGTGGAGGTTGATAGATTCTTCATCAAGGAGAAGTTGGATGAGAAGATTATTGAAATACCGAAGGTGAGATCGGAAGATCAACTTGCAGATATTCTCACCAAAGCTGTTTCATATCAGGTTTTTTCAAAACTTGTTGGCAAGTTGGGCATGTCTGACATCTATGCACCAACTTGAGGGGGAGTGTTAAAATAGGAGACCTAAGTTGATTAGGAGACTGTAAAATAGATGGGAAATACTTTCCGAGTTAGACTCCTATATTAATTGTACATTGCTTGGTTGTGAAGTCTTGTAACATATATAAGTCCTCCCTTGTGAGAAGAATAAAGTATGAGAAAATTACCCCAGACATTGTTTTGAACGTTTAGGAGAGGTTTTCTTCTCATATGCCTAATCACAAAGAATAACCTCATCAGTATCAAATTCCACACTGCAACTCCTTTCCCACTAGGGAAGCGCTTTCTTGTTAATGTAAATTTGTATTGGCATTCCCTAGACATAAAGAATGTAAGTTGAGTTGTGCAATTTAGATTGAGTGGTTTAAGTATAGGAGTTGAAGCTGGTCTGTCATCCCTCATGCTGCAGAGAAGATATCTCAATTCATTCGAGGCTTTTAGGTAAGTTAAACATGTGCATCCATGTCATTCATTCTTGGCCCACTTTCATTAGGTTTAGTTGACTAACAGTAGTACTTCATTAGGAATGCTTTTTGAATTGAAACACCTTTCCTTGTTAGACTTTGATATTGGGATTCATTCCATAATTGATTAGAATATATTTTTGAGTGAATCCCTCCATCATAATCAGATTGCTTTCCATTTGTGTCCAACTAAACAACCAAATTGGGCTCATGCTTTCATGAAAATTGGACTCTAATATCTTATACAAATATAGGTGTCTAGCACCTCTCCTATGCACGGCTTGAGAGATCATTTGGTTCATACTTTTTTTAATCAAGTTATACAAGCTGCATAGCATTCACGTTTGAGGCAAAATCATCAAGTTGTTCCATGTGAGCTTGACTGATTTGACAAATCATTCGAAATTACATTTTACATTCATTTGCATTTGATTGGTACCTCATCGAGTTGATGGTGCCACGTTCGTGTTGAAGATTTCGCTCCACAGTGTCTGAAGCATTCAAGTTCAGTAATGGCTTCAATAAAGGAGAAGAGGTGAACAATCACTATATAGTTCAAGGTACAAGGAAGTAGTTTGATCATCAACTAGTGAGTGAGTCTAGTGTGAGTGTGGTTATCAAGTACTTCTTGTAATTGTTCGTTTCATAGTGGATTTGTTCTGACCGGCATAGCGCCTGTGGAGGTTTCCCAGCGGAGGGTTTACCACGTAAATCATTGTGTCTCTTGTGATTGATTGTTTGTACTTCTAATCTTGATCTTTCAATTGACTCAGATTTTTGTAGTACCTATTCACGCCCTCTCTAGGCACTTGTAAATCATCCTACAGGTTCTTTCAATTGGCACCAGAGCAGGTTGCTAGACATACTTAGCAAGATCCGAATTGTAGGATGGAACGTGCTACGGGGTCCGTGGCTCACCCACCTTATTTTGATGGCGACAACTATGGGGCTTGGAAGGCCAAGGTGAAGTCGTTTCTGTGGGCACTTGATGAACGTGTTTGGAACGTGGTTGTACACGGGTACTCCGAGCCAACTAAAGGTGAAGGTGATAAACAAGTTCTCAAAACGAGGGAGGAATGGACAACCACTGAAGTGCAACATAGCACTAACAATCAAAAGGGTTTGAATGCTTTCTTCACTGCTTTATCACCTGAACAATTTGAATTTATATCTAATTGTGAGACATCTAAAGAAGCTTGGGACTTTTTGCAGGTCACTCATGAGGGGACTAAAACTGTGAGGAGTGCTAAACTCCAAATGTTCACTACACAGTTTGAGACCCTTGTGATGGAAGAAGATGAAACCTTTTCTGAATTTTATGCTAAACTAAGCTCTATTGTTAATTCTTGTCAAAAGTTAGGTGATAAAATTCCAGAAAATAGAGTTGTGAAGAAGATCCTCAGGTCGTTGCCAACTCGATTCACTCCCAAGGTCACTGCCATCGAAGAAAAGAGATCTTGATGATATGGCAGTTCAAGAACTCGTTGGCTCGATCAAGACTTTTGAAATGAAGCTCCCAAGTATCAAAAAGAGTAAGGGTATTGCTCTCAAAGCTGTTAAAGAAGATGACAATGAAGATCAAATTGATAATACAAGTGATGAGATTGCACTTCTCACCAAGCAATTCAAAAGGTTCCTTCAAAAGAAATTTGCTAGAGGAAACGACCAACGAAATAACCCAGGTATGAATTCTCATAAAAATAAGTTCGGAGAGTCCTCTAATAATGTCACAAAATTTCGCAGGTCAACAAAACATAAAGGATCAAAAGAAAAGGTAAAATGCTATGAATGTGAACGGTTTGGTCACATAGCAGCTGAATGTGCAAATACCTTGAAGAAACAAAATGAAGGGAAGAACAAGGCTTTGAATGCCACTTGGAGTGACACCGAATCAGATTCAGAGGATGAGGAGAAAGTTGTAGCATTTGTTGCTAGGATACAAAACAAGGCTACTACTTGTGATGATGATGAACCTGATCTTGAGTTGAAGCACTTTGTTGAAAAGTATGAAGAGTTGTGTGCTGCCATGATAGAGCTCAAGGCAAAGAATGCAGAATTGGTTGAGACAATCACTGAACTTAAGGCTCATAAGAATGAGATGGAAAGCAAGGATCAATCCCTTCATGCAGATTCTGTTTTGGTAAGCTCAGGTATGTGCGAAAAACTTCAATTTTTGCAAAGAAAGTTGACTGAACAGAACAAAATTATTACTGCACTAACCTTTGAAAATAAGTCACTTAATGATGAACTCAAAAAGTCGAGAGAACATGTTTTGGCTTTAACTATAGGTGCAGAGAGAGTTGATAAGATGATCAACATGGGACAACTAGATGGAGACAAGCGAGGTTTGGGCTATGATGCAAATAGACAGAACTCCACCACAAGTGTGACTAAGTTTGTAAAATCTGCAGATTCATCCACTCTTGAAACAGGTACAACAATCAAGAAGTTTGTACCAGTTTGCCATTTCTGTGGTGTTCTTGGTCACATAAGACCAAGGTGCAACAAATTTCGAAATCATTATGTAAGGCGAAATTCACGTGAAGTGGTTGGTAAGGTAAGCATCCATCATAAGATATCTATGCTTATGAAGGAGGTAAGTAGACTATCCAAACTTTCTTATGTTAATTCATCTTTTTCACCAAAGACAAAACTAATTTGGAAAAAGAAAGAAGATGCTAAATGTATGCTTGCTACTGCTATTTTGCCTTCAATCTCAAATTCACAAGTTTTGAATGTAAAATGTCTTGCTGCCTTCACAGCACTTGCTGCTTATAAAACTGATGTGTGGTATCTTGACAGTAGATGCTCGAGGCATATGACAGGTGATAAATCTTGGTTCACTTCAATCTCAAAAGAGGATGTAACTGGTACTATCACGTTTGGTGATAACAAAAAGGCCAAAATTCTTGGCAAAGGTGATGTCTCCACTCCAGGTATACCTAACTTAAAAAATGTGTTGCTAGTGGAAGACCTTTGGGCAAATCTAATCAGTATAAGTCAGTTGTGTGATGATGTGGGACATGTAACTTTTGACAAAGTTAAATGTGTTGTAATAAATGAAGATGGTTCTAATGTGTTGAGAGGTGAAAGATCCATTGATAATTGCTATTGTGTTTCTGCTAATGAATCTCATGTTTCAAAAGTGTGTTATAAGGCAAGTGACGATCTCATGGAGTTGTGGCATAAGCGTCTAGGTCACATGAACTATCGTGACCTCACAAAGTTATCAAAGAAAGAATCAGTTAGGGGTCTGCCAAGTCTTACAGGTAAGCAAGAAGGAGTGTGTGCACTAGTACAAAATACCCCTTTAATAACGGATATTATCCGTTATCTATTCTATCGGAATACCGTTGTCTAAGTGACTGTTATCTATTCCTACCCCTTTTAATAACACCTAAAACCGTTGTCTATTCATATATTAGACAACGGTTGTCATTAGAAAACCGTTGTCTAATGTAGTAATAGACAACGGTTGTCATTAATGAACCGTTATCTACAAAACACGTAGACAACGGTTTAAATGTATTGAATTCCGTTGTCGGATCTTGTTTTGGAACACTTTTCTGGGATTAATACTACCAATTTCAGATCCATCATTTAATGTAAATGAACCACCTGGATTATTCATTCAAATCATTCCATTCATTCAAATCATTCCAGTCATTCATCTTCAAATTGATATATCATAAATAAACATTCAACTACACAAATGACCAATTGGCAGTCAACTAAACTAAACTGTACCAAGTGCAGCCAACTATGCCAAGTAGCATCATAAGTACATAAGACATCAAATACTAAATGACTAGAAGCTTTATATAAGTAAACCTACTCTATGGTTGATGTGAGCCTCTCAATCTTCCAAGTCCATATTTTTGACAGCTAAAGCAAATAATCTGCACATAATGCACAATCCTCTGTAGTCAATAAGAAACCAAATAAGTATATTCTGTCAAATTACCAAATTACACATACTCTCCTATAATACCCAGTCAATTTAATAATTTCATATGCAGATGATAGAGAGGCAGATTATCAGAAGAAAGCTATTAGCAACACAAAACAACAATTTAAAAGAAACCTAATACCTTTTTTGTAACCTTCAATCAGCAAAGACCTTCAAATTAAGGAAACATCATAATGAAAACTTGTCCATTAAAATCAAGCAAGACAAGATATCCTAATTAACCAAGTTCCCAAATAAAGAACAATCATTTGCACCAATGAAGAAATCTATGCACGTTATACAGCCCCAAACCTATAATAGCTCCTGCTTTGTACCCAACAATCTATGATCATATTTTTTTCCTTCTTCCAGATGCTTGAGATATTCCTGCAGAAAAAGAAGTTGTTGATAAGAACATGAAATAATTCATTAAAAATGTTCAACATATGGCACTGGTAAAACTACCTTTAACTCAAAGAAGGTTAGTGTCAATTTCTATTTCTATCTTACAAGTAACTAATATGTGATGTAAGATGTACAGGAGAGAAAAAAAGATGTTAGCAATATGGATCCCAGTACCTTGTTATCATCTGTTTGTCCTCTTTGCCTATCATCTGTTTGTACTCTTCGCCTCATATAGTAATATGGATCCAATACCTTAACGAAGTATATAATAAAAGAGATGTTGGCAACAGTTGTTCAGAACTTTATCAAAAGTCTCTCTACTTAACAAGCAAAGAAAGAAGGTACTGTATTCCAAAAGAGTTAAGCATGGTTCATGTAAAAGGTCATCGCTGAAAAAATAGCTCACAGTAAAGTACCTAAGGTAGGTGTGTGTAAGCTTTATCACCGTTCAAACATAGAACATATTCACTAAAAGAGTAGTAGATAACAAGTATGCGCAGAGAATAACACGAGAAGTGGACATATCACAAAGCATTAGTTCATTGGCAATTCGAACTGAAAACAAAAACAATGTCTGGACCTATATGTCACAGACCCAGCGTGTGACCATCTAATAAAACTACTTTAAGACTCCCAAATAGATCGTAATATGACAGATCGACCTGCTCAAAATATCATGGTGAAAGAGAGCATAAACTTATATTTCAGGTCCTAATTAGGCACTGATGTGTGTGTGTGTGAGAGAGAGAGAGAGAGAGAGAGAGAGAGAGAGAGAGAGAGAGAGAGAGAGAGAGAGAGAGCGCTATAACAGTTAAGTAAATTGCTGGAGAATCACCAGCACTAATCTATCGAAGAGGGAGAATCTATAACATTTCAATTAAAAACTAAGAACTCCAGTAATCAATACTCAATAGAATATACCTCATCTACAAAAGTTAATGACGACTGATCGACTTGACAAGAATCAAGCAACCATTTGATTTCAGCTTGAGAACTTATGTCCTACCTCTTCATGTTGATCACAGGCAGTGTACAGAACTCGTCAGATTTATGCATTTCATTCAGGTAGAAGGCATAAGTGATGGTGGAAGCAATAGATCCAGCATCTGAAAATTGTCAGAGTCAGTTCACAAATCTGAAGATATTCTTACTGAATATTACATTTAATCTATATCAGTATCTAATACAATATTCAGATCAAGTATAGAATTATATTTAAGTGAAACCTACCAAGGGAAATTTATATGCTGCCAAGAGTCTAAAGTACTAATATAAAGGGGGAATGAATTTGAAAACTAAGTGCTATATGGACAATGCAACCCATAAGGAATAAACAATGAGCAAATACATATATACAGATTTAAGAACCAATAAAAATTCCCTAAATCTCGTTACCTGGACAAAAACATTAACTAGTACTTTTTTTGGGACCAGCAGTATCATCATTTATATATGGCGTTGACATCTATTGTCATCAGTAACTTGCCTATCCAGTTGTTCTGAGTTCATCTCTTTTTGTCCACCTTTAGGTTCTAAAGACATTTCAATCATCTGCCCAACAACCTCCAAAGTGGGACGAACATCGGATGGCAGCAAAAAAAAACTCGAGCATTTTCCTGAAGTTTCAATGAAAGAAACAACTTTTTTTAGATGCCTAATCAATGACTTTTCAGATATTCCCTTGATCTCAACTGCTTGTCCACAATCAATCATTTGTAAAAGCTGTATGAAACAATATAATAAGAAGAATCAGAAACATTGTATGATAAACAAGAGGTCAAACAGAGTAACTGTCTAAGTGCTCACACTCAAAACCAATACAAAGTAGAAACATACCATAACAACAATGAGGATATTGATACGATACAACTAAACAAAATAATGGTTCGTATGGTAACTTCTTGCCCACCAGATCACTATTCTGAGGATGCTCTAGTAACAAAACTTTGTCATATCATAAGTTTTATGAGTTATCAAAAGAATTTGTTTATAAAAAGTATCTTAGCAACAGATTATAACAGGTCCACAAAATATATACCAATATTGAACCAGGATAAATAAAAATTAAGGGGAAAAAACAGCTAAAGCAGAATCAAAAAAACCAAGATAACTAGCAATTTATCTAATTACATAGCTGCAAAAGATTTGGGTTTCTCGAGTTGATCTCCAAACTTAACCAAAATATAAACATAAATTCTCTTGTGAAACTCCACAAACAAAAAGGAAAGGATGATAATTGTTTTACCTGTTTCAAATCACTGCCAACATTGGAAAATTTGTTGAACAAGACACCCAAAATTGCTCATGGATCAAGCCGCCTCCTCTCGGGCTCGGAATCATCACCACTAAAAGACAAGCCAGAACCAGACTCGTCATCAACCTCGTAAGTCCTCTCCTCTCGGGCTCCCTTTTTGATTTCTTTCTTTTTAACTCTTGCCTGCTTCTCCGTTTCTCTTTCCTTTCCCTCCTCCTTTCTTTCTCTCTTCTCGAACTTCCATAATTGAATTAACATGTAAGAAAGTAAACCCTAAATAACAAAATTGATTTTGATTTGTACAAATCCAACTCGACTAGGTTTCAGAGTTCAATTTCACGAAATTAAAAAAGTTAGGGTTTTGGAAAAGTTTAATTTCACACCAATTCAAGCAAGTAATTAAGACATAGATTGAGAAGTCGCGCAGCCCAACAGAGACGACAAACTGAAGAAGCATGACACGGGGAGCAACTCGAACCTCTGCTGATCTTGAGGTGGTGTTTGCAAAGATGTTTGCTGACTTGTTTGGTTTTACTGCACGGCTGCGAACAACTTGAACCACAGAGCAAACTCCGCTGTGACGTCATTGCTAGCCCACCATGGAATAACTTGACCTGGAGAGAGAGAGAGAGAGAGAGAGAGAGAGAGAGAGATGAAGGCTCGATCTAGAGAGGGGCGGCATCGGGACGAAGATTGAAGGTGGGTTGGAGAGGAGGAGTCGAAAAGGGGTGAGGGAGAGGGAGAGGGAGAGAGAGAGAGAGAAGATAGGGTTTTGAGATTGTAAGGAGAGGCTAAAAAATTAAACGGGACACGGAGGGAATTTTATGTTTTAACTTCCCCTTAAGTGCACAGTACTTTCCGTGTTTTCAAATTATAACGGTAAATTACAAACCGTTATCTACCTTATGTGAGGTCATTGAAGACAACGGTTTTAGAACTCTGTAGACAACAGAAATAAACAAATTCGTTGTCTATTGTACTTTTTTTACATTCTGCAACGGTTTTCGGCTATACCGTTGTCTAGCCTGCGTTATTAAAGGGGTATTTTGTACTAGTGGTGAAGGTTGCCAACTTGGTAAGCAAAGAAAGAATCCTCACAAATCCATCAATCAGGTAACCACTTCTCAATCCCTTGAATTGATGCATATGGACCTAATTGGACCTACCCAACCTTCTAGTTTGGGTGGTAAACGGTATGTACTTGTTCTTGTAGATGACTTTACTAGATTTACTTGGGTTGCATTCTTGCATGATAAATCTGAAGCATTTCGTTCTTTTCATACTCTATACAAAATGATTGTGAACGAGAAACAAGTAGAGAATGCTTGCTTGATTAGATTGCGGACAGACCACGGAACTGAATTCGAAAACCAATCATTTTCTGATTTTTGTGTTACTAATGGTATCAAACATGAATTTTCAGCTCCGATCACACCTCAACAGAATGGAGTCGTTGAAAGGAAAAATAGGGTACTTTTGGACATGGCTCGTGTTATGTTAAAATGTGCAAAAATTGCAGATCACTTTTGGGCAGAAGCAATGCACACTGCATGTTATGTTTCCAATAGAGTATATTTCAGACCAGGTACAAAGAGTACACCCTATGAATTGTGGAAAGGTAAGAAACCAAATTTGAAGCATTTAAAGGTGTTTGGCAGTAAGTGTTACATTTATAAGGACAGAGAATATCTTGCAAAATTTGATGCTCGAAGTGATACTGGTATTTTTCTTAGATATTCTTTGACTAGTAAAGCTTATAGAGTATACAATCTTCGAACAAAATCTATGATGGAATCTGCAAATGTGGTTATTAACGATTTTGTGTTTCAGAAAAATGAGCAAAGTGTAGAAATTACAGATTTGCCAACAAGAGAAGAGAAGGATATATGTGATGCAGACTTAGAAGATTGCAGTAACCAAGCCGACCCATTTGCTCACAGACCTGGTGCAAAACAAGTTCAAAAAGATCATTCTCAATCTGACATCATTGGTGATGTAAATGACACAGTGAAAACAAGAAGACAAGTGGTTGAAGAGGTAAGTAATGTATGTTATGTATCAAAGATTGAACCTAAAAATGTAAATGATGCTCTTGCAGATGGAGAACGGATCATGGCAATGCAAGATGAGCTAAATCAATTCACTCGCAACGATGTCTGGTATCTTGTTCCACGTCCCACTGAGTCCAATGTGATCAGGACAAAATGGATATTCAGAAACAAAACTGATGAAAAGGGTCAGATTGTCAGAAATAAAGCTCGACTTGTAGCTCAAGGATACTCCCAAGTTGAGGGGCTCGACTTCGATGAAACTTTTGCACCTGTGGCACGACTCGAGTCCGTGAGGCTATTACTTGCTGTTGCTTGCTATCTCAGGTTCAAGCTACACCAGATGGATGTGAAAAGCGCTTTTCTCAATGGAGTATTGCAAGAGGAAGTGTATGTTGAGCAGCAGGCTGGATTTATTGATCCAATATATCCCCATCATGTGTATCGTCTCAAAAAGGCTCTCTATGGTCTGAAACAAGCTCCTCGAGCTTGGTACGAGTGACTTTCCGCTCACCTACTGCAGAAGGGTTATACAAGGGGTGCTATTGACAAGACACTCTTTGTCAAACGAACTGAAACTGATTTGATTGTAGCTCAAGTTTATGTTGACGATATTGTATTTGGCTCAACTTCTGATATTTTTGTTCAAGAATTTACAGAAGTCATGAAAACTGAGTTTGAAATGAGCATGTGTGGCGAACTAAACTACTTTCTTGGCTTACAGGTTCAGCAGTTGGACAATGGAATGTTTATTTCTCAGACAAAGTATGCCAAAGATCTTGTGAAGAAATTTGGGCTGGACAAAGCCAAACCGCTGCCAACTCCCATGGGTGAAAAAGAAAAACTTCACAAAGATACTGATGGTAAAAGTGTTGATTAGAAGCGTTATAGAAGCATGATTGGAAGCCTTCTTTATTTGATCGCGAGTCGACCAGACATAGCCTTTAGCGTTGGTGTGTGTGCAAGATTCCAAGCTGATCTAAAAGACTCACACATGACTGCAGTGAAACACATCATTCGATATGTAAGTGGAACTCTCAATTATGGTGTGTACTACTCTTTTGATTCAAATGTGGAAGTTGCAGGTTACTCTGATGCTGATCATGGCAGAAGTGAGAATCGTAAGAGTACCTCAGGAGGATGCTTCTATGTGGGAAACAACCTTGTATCATGGCATAGCAAAAAGCAAAGTTGTGTATCACTGTCAACAACAGAGGTCGAGTACATTGCTGATGGAAGTTGCTGTACGCAGCTATTGTGGATGAAGCAAATGCTCTCTGACTATGGTATGCAAATAGGTAAGATGGTTGTGTATTGTGATAATGAAAGTGCTATTCAAATCTCGAAGAATCCTGTTTCGCATTCACGAACAAAACACATTGACATTCGTCATCACTTTATTCGTGACTTAGTTGAGGATGAGATTATCAGTCTTGAGTTTGTTTCAACGGAGCACCAGCTGGCTGATATACTCACAAAACCATTAGAGACCAACCGATTCTATTTTCTTAGAAGTTCTATTGGTGTCTGTACAATTGATTGATCTCCTTAGTTTTTTTTGTTTCTTTTTCCATGCATCATGAGTGTGTCCACATGTAGAATACTCTCTTATCTGTCATTCTTTCAAAAAAAAAATTAGTTAATTTGCTATAACCATTTAAGTTTCTGCATTTCCTTTCACTACTTCAGTAGATTTGTAGTCAAAAGGCTTTCCCAGTCGTTTTTGTGGAGAATACATGAGGTTCAATGTTTTCATTTTAATATCTTGATGCGAATGCCTGACATAGTTGTCTATGTTATTCCTTTCCTTGCCACATTTCATGTTGTTTTATGCTAGGAATCCTTGTTCACATATATAGCAAAATGCAGTGACTATGTTTGCATGCGCTGGATTATCACTTGACTAACTGTGGAAACTTATAACCTATACACGTTGTGCCATGTCTTCCTTGACTTTCTCTGTATTCTGAAATTTGCTTCAGCTTTTTTATTGTTGTGATCCCATTTTCTTTGTTTTGATCAAGTACTGAAAATGTTATTTTTGTGAACTCTCCCTAGAACTACCTCCTTGTCTAGTTGAAGCATATACTACTTCCATGAAACTTCGGAGATGATGTTAGGCCATGTTTGTGTAGCCCATTTAGCTTTTGATCAGTCCACCTATCATCTTATACCATTCGTTCCCTTTTCGATGCCATACACTAAGCCTTTCTTTGTTACTCCCATGTCTTCTACCATACTCCATCGCTGGAGTTAGCCATACTCACATACCGGTCCCTTCTATTTCTGAGATGTTTACCATATTCTTTCTGGATACCACTAGAGTTATCATATTTGTCTACATTTGATTTATGGTTGTTGTATGAAAAAAAAAAAAAAAAAAAAAAGAGGAGAAAAACAACAAGAGGAAATGCATAGCCAAGAAAAGAAAAGAAAATACATAGACAAAAAAAAAAATGCATAGACAAGAAAAAAAAAAAATACAGAGTCTGCAGACGAGCAACTACTGTGAATTGCTCTTTGTGAAGAAAGTGAGGAAGAATGTTCCTTTAACTCATTTGGTCTGTGACTTCCATGTTTCAGCCCGCAATTGCCATCTCAGAAATTCTTTTGTTTATCCACCATCCTTTTCTTTCTTACCTCAGTCCCTAGCCCCGTTATAACCTATGAAAAGTCCTAATTGATCTTAAGTGAAGTGTGTTTAGTTGCAGAGACTATTCAAGGAGGGTTAGCATATGGTGGTGAGTTCACTGTTTTCATGTATGCGATATGTGAGATCAATTATATTCTTGACTTACAGTTCTTCTGCTTTGTTTCACATATGCGAGCTAATTTGCTCTAGTGTACATTTATTCTTCTTCTCGCATATAGAGTGAAACATTCCTTTCCCCCAATCATTGAGTGTGTTCTTTATGAGTGACATATCCATGGTGAGATTGGAAGTTAACATTTTTTTTCTGGTGATGATTTCAGTTGTGTGCGGACGTTCACTTCTAGCTATGCACACACAACATTCCAAGCATAAACATATTGAAATGTGTCTCCATTGTGAATCATATAGTCACTCTTCTTGCTTTGTTTCTGTTTATTGCCATGCTAATATTGATCACTTGTGCTCTCCACTATCATTTTGTATTTGTTTTCATCACATTTTTGGGTTTACATTTGCAACTTTTTGGGGCCTGTCTTTAAGAGAGTGTTATCGATTTTCTTGCTCACTTTCTACTTGAAGATTTTCTGGCATATATATGTACCCGTCTCTTTCATTCTTTTGGCATTCAGTGAGGGGGAGGTCTCTCCAACTCTTCCAAATTCTTGTGTTCAGTTCTTTGCTCGTTCACTTTGGATTTAATGGTCTTGTGGTCGAGTAAGTTCTTTGATTGCAGGTTGAAATTCCTTGTCACCCACCATATCAATGAAAGCTTCCGCACTTAGGCTATCTGTCCAGAGATGCTACCCTCGTACTCTGCTGTCTCTGAAAGCTCATCCAAACTCATCTCTCGTCTCCTCCAGGCTGCTGTCACCTGACACTTGCTTAGTAACGTATCTTTGCTTGTGTTCCTCTTCGTGCCTTTAGATTTCCTTGACAAAAAGGGGGAGAATATATGCTATCATATTGAGGGGGAGTTATCACATTGAGGGGGAGTTTAATCTATGCCATACATTCTTCACTGGTACTTGTGTTTCTTTATGTGCAGGAACCATGCTCCTTGATGATTGGTCATACCCGAGAAACAAAATTAATGTGCAAATATTATTATTAAAATAATTAATAAATGTACAATTTGTATTGCATTTTCAGTGACGAAAAAATTAGTCGCAATAAATTTTCAAATTTGCGCAAGAAGAGACTTTATGGTGACCAAGTATCTGTCACTATATATTGTGGCTTGGCGCCAATATTTTCAAATTTGGTCGGGATAAGAAAGCATATTTCGACGAAATTTTCGTCACTATAAACTCTCAATAGCACTAAATTTTTAAAAATTTGGCATGGATTAGAAAAAATAGTGACGAAATACTTCGTCGCTCAGAATTCGTATTGGCGCCAAATTTTCAAATTTGGGAAGTGATATGGCGACGCAAGAATTTCCCTTTTAGTGAGGACAGAGTTCGTCATCACAGGTTAACTATGACAACCTAGAGTTCGTCATCACAGGTTAATTATGACGACCCTGTTTCCGTCACCAAAATCCTTGCGTGACGACTTTTAATTTTCGTCACTGTATATCAAGAGTGACGAAGCTAAGGTGACGAAACACAGTGACAAAATTTTTGGTCTCCGTACAAAATACGTGACCAAAAAATTGGCTTCCGTGACAAACTTGTGTTGTCACCAAATGGGTTTTCCCTTGTAGTGTGTCTAGCACCTCTCCTATGCACGGCTTGAGAGATCATTTGGTTCATACTTTTTCTAATCAAGTTATACAAGCTGCATAGCATTCACGTTTGAGGCAAAATCATCAAGTTGTTCCATGTGAACTTGATTGATTTGACAAATCATTCGAAATTACATTTTGCATTCTTTTGCATTTGATTGGTACCTCATCGAGTTGATGGTGCCACGTTCATGTTGAAGATTTCGCTCCACAGTGTCTGAAGCATTCAAGTTCAGTAATGGCTTCAACAAAGGAGAAGAGGTGAACAATCACTATATAGTTCAAGGTACAAGGAAGTAGTTTGATCATCAACTAGTGAGTGAGTCTAGTGTGAGTGTGGTTATCAAATACTTCTTGTAATTGTTCGTTTCATAGTGGATTTGTTCTGACCGGCATAGCGCCCGTGGAGGTTTCCCAGCGGAGGGTTTACCACGTAAATCATTTCTTGTGATTGATTGTTTGTACTTCTAATCTTGATCTTTCAATTGACTGAGATTTTTGTAGTACCTATTCACGCCCTCTCTAGGCACTTGTAAATCATCCTACAAGTTCTTTCATACTAAAATTTCAAACAGAAATTACTGGAAGACTAAGGGAACTACTTATATGGTTGGATACTCTATAGAGTCTAATACTAATCCAGTGCAACTAAGACTTGCCAAGTGGCGGTAGCATTGAAACAAAAGCTACATAGTTTATAGTGGATAAGTGTAAATCTAGGGACATCCAGATAAAGGTCATACAGCAATCTAAGAAAGAATACAAAAACCACAGCTATATTGTTGATGACTTGAAGCAAAAGACATTACCTCAATGGCGGTGGTATTTTCAGCCACCAATGATATATGCATTATCAGGAATCCCACGACACTAAGTGCAAACGCGAGATTCAAGACTGTCAATAAAGGAACACTGCTCATTAGCTCAGCAGATATTCAACCACCTCAGAAGGTAAGAGAGAAGGTAAAATTAGATAGTACCAAACGCAAGAAAGGTAGTTGCAAAGGTGCTAGGTGTTCCAGGTATCTCTCCATCACTAAAGAATGAAATCAAATGTGGCAGCAAGGATACAGTTACAACACTTGTCTCGAGAAAGGTGTTCCAAGTATCTCTCCATCACTACTGAAGCTAACTTACAGATGTTTAAAGTCAATAAAATCCGCATAGTATGATGTTCCTACATCCCTAAATTACAGAGGGGACATAGAACCATGACCTATAAGTTATTATAAAATTGTTTCAAATGCTCACAACTAAGCTGCACGACTTCAATGCAGTTAACTTGATCACTACCACCATGATTACCACTCATACATGCATGAATCTCTAATAATAAAGCTAAAATGCAATTTCAATAGTCCATGAAAGCATTTCTTGAAGTCATTAAATAAGTAATAGAGTGCAGGGAAAAGAAAACAGAAGTTAAGCACATCAGAAGATAACGAAAAATGGAACCCTCTGTAGGAGGATTAAATTCAATCGGTTCAAACATAATCTCATACTAAAAGCTTTAAAGCTTTCGCAGTCAAACAAACGTACCAAGAAAAGAAGAAAATACTTATAATTTAAGGCCCCAACACAATTTACAACCCATACACAATGGTGATCCATTTTCAGTACACACCGCCCACCTGCAAGTTGAAACAAAAATGCAGTACAACGTTATGCTCTTATCCATAGACAAAATAACATAGAAATAGCAAAACAAAACAATAGATACTATGAAAATTTCAAATGACTCACAAGCTGAGCAATGGTGGCAACGAGGTGGTTTGAGCTGGTTGCACTTTCGGCAATACCGGATTCTTTGATTAGATGGGTCAGGCTGCAACACACTAAAATCCGACCCAGTCAATGGGTTGGCCTCCCCTCTCTCCTTTCCTTTATCAAAACCAAAAATTCACATCAGAATTCACATCAGAACAATCTCTATATACACTACTACATAAACAATCGAATACCTCTGCTATGTTCAAAACCGATGTGCATAATATATACCTTTCTCCCAAAGATATCAACAAATGTCATTTTCGGGTGCTTGGCCTTTACTTCTTCTGCAAAAGCATAACAGGAGAAGCCGCAGTTAAACCACCGAGATATTATTTATACAAGAAACCCATAAACCCATCAGTCTTCGCTCAGATTATCATTTTTGTTTTGTGTTTGCTTGTTTAGCACAGTGAACAAGGATGGATTTAAACCAAATACGGAGATTCAACTTGTTCCGTTGCCAGCATCGAAGCTGGAAGAAGCATCTCTTGAGACTAAAGAGAAAAGTAGCACATCTTCGAAAGCTGCTCATCATCCAGTGCTCATGCAGGTATCTGTTTTGTTTTCCATAATTACTTGGTATATTTTCAAAGATATATTTTGAAAGTATGGATTAGGATATAATATCTATGGGAGTTTTTGGAGCAGTTCAAACTTAAACATGTCCATTATTTAATCACGGGTACATGTCATTGTGTTAGTTCTTATGTCTTTCACGTGCAATGCCTTACTTATGGATATCTTAGAAAATGGGATTATTTATGCAGATTACTTGCCATGGATGCAGCTTTTGGGATGGAATACTTGCTGGAAATGCACATTGCTGGAAAGCAATTTGCTTTGTAATCTTTATAGGATTCTAGATACATTAAAATGCCATGGGTGCAGCTTTTTTGAATTTCAAGAATGTTGAATACAAATTTATATATGTATATATTGGGTTTACTTTGATCTAAAATAGAATGGTTTCAAATTACTTTCTTGTGCATTTTTGGATCATAATTGTGATTACAGGTATCTTAATTGACAAGCATAACAATTGACAATTCAATTACAAAACTATCGAAGGCAACGGCTGAATAATTGTAACAATTACTTGCCCTAGCTTAGTCGACGGTTGTTGGTTCAAAACTGTCGTGTAAAGTTGTTTTTGGTCAGATTAATCCACGGTTTTGGTACAAAAACTGTCGACTAAAGTTAACTTTAGTCGACTGGGCTCCACGCGTCAGTTTTTTACAGCACTTACTGACAGTTTTTAACTGTCGTTGAAGACATTTTTTGGCATAGTGACATCAAACTTAAAAACCATAATGCAAGAAGCACAATTTTTCACATTCTATATAAAGACTAAAAGATTGGAACACAACCCAACTTTCAAAATCATAACTCGGTAATTATAAATACATCCATTGATTAAATTTCTGAACAATGCAATGCAATTTATTTACACAAACTCAAATGATAAGATTTCATAATAACTCATGTGAATGTAAAAGTTACTAATTACTAAACAGTAGTTAACTTGACGAAAATGAGAAAATACTAGCCGTGTCGAAGACGGTGGAGTGAACGCCGCGTTTCTCGAGAAAGAGAGCACAGGCGAGGCCGGCCGTGCCACCGCCGATGATACCGATGACGGGGTCATCGGAGATTGGAGTGGCGAAGTTCACCTGCTCCTGCTTGAACGTTTTCCTCAGAACAGACCTTCTAGAGGCGCCGTGCTTTTCCCGAACCTGGGTTTGGGTCTCCGGCTGGCACCGGCAGAGTTTTTTCGCGGGGGCGGTGGTGGTTGGGGATCGGCGGAGGAGCAGGTTATGGTTAGAGGTTTGTGGAGAGTTGTGAGGGGTTGGAGGAGGACTGAAGAAGAGTGAAAGAGAAGGATAGGGTTATAGTTAACCGATTTTAAACTTTGGTGGGATTGTGTACATATGGTGCAGTATAAGTTTTCTTTCATAGCCTTTAGATTTCTTTTTTAACTGTTTATTTAAATCCAACGGTGAGGGACAGTGGGGGCTGATAATAAGGGCTGTTTTTAGGCCTTGACCCTAGCACGTCTCTTTAAGCTCATATCATCATAGGAATGTGTTAAAATGGGACAATTTTGGGCTGCCCATTTCGCCCCTGTTAATACTACCTCAAATAGTGAACAAATTTCAGATATTGATCTTGAAGAAAATGGTTCACTGCCTTAGTCCATGGTGCTAATATGGGCACCCTCTATCTATTTGGCAAGGTAAATATGACACTGTTTGGATGTAACAGATATTTATTTTGGTTCTTGATCCATGAGGGTTCGGATTCTCTTTAATTTCTGAAGTGTAGTTCTTAGTTTCCATGTTTGATTAGGTAGCACTATTCATAGTTGTATTCGTATAATATAGGTTAAAGCAGGAGATACATACCAGAGTTGTTGTGTGGTTGTAAAGAAGATGCAGAGATGTCCATGCAGTTCCAAATAGTTCTGTATTTCACAATGATGAAATCATGAAGCTTGAAAAGGATGTCGAAGAGTTGAGGATTTCACCCACAGATTTATGTAAAAAGCTGAGTGTAGGTGTTTCTTTTTGTAGAGGCTTGAACATACATACATTTTAAATCTTCTGGGACTAGCCTTTGATTTTCTTTTTCTTTTGTTGATGCTTTTGTCTTTCCCACTCTCAGGAAGCGGTTTGAGATTTAAGAAGTGAGATCAGAAATAAGTTGTCAAATCCGAATGTATCAACTTTTAGCATGGCACCGGTCAAGGTTTGAAGATATACAATCATTGAGATATTTCAATTGTGCATTGGTTAAATTATAAATCTGAAGTTTGTTCAGTCTGCACAGCACTTCCATGATCTCTAATTATTTTTTCTTTCTTGTATGAACATATCACAGAGAAAATATGCATTTGAGCGATCTGACATACCCGCAGGAGAGAATTATGTACTAAAGATCAATTATCCATTCAAGGTATAATACTAAACATGTAAATGGAAGTCCACTTTCTATTTGCATATGAAAAATGTTACATCTTTCTTGTAAAAATTTGGAGTTCCATCTATAAAGTTGCCTGTGATGTATTGATTCTGGATGACTTGATGATTCAATATCAAAATTTGTTCAACTCCACCTTTTGATGAGCTCTGATTTCACTATTGCAGGATCCTCCACTTCCAGCAGATCTAAAGGAGAACTTTTCCTTGCTCTTCTCGAAACTCACAGCAGGTACAAGAGTTAGAGGAGATCCCTAACTTTGGTGTCTGATCTATAACTCTCAGATTCTTCATTTTTATAGTATTATTCCTCTTTTTTCTCGCTGTAAACTGAGATACTGCTGCTAGATTATGCTGCTGAACACAGTTTAATTTTTTTCATCTAAGAAAGAAACGAAAACCTAATATATTGCAACATACAGTGCGCTGGAGCTTTTTCTTGTTAAAAGGAAGATCAAAGGACCCTCTTGGCTATCAGTTTCACAGTTTCGCCCATCTCCCCAATGGGTGAGATTCTCAAGTCTGGAAATCTGTTATCATTTAAGCCATACTTATTAGATTTACTTGTTTGCAGGTTCAATTTGTAACAGCTTTGGATATTCTATCATACAGGTGACTTGGTGCAAATTTGAAGTGATTGCTAATTCTGCAAAAGACATAAGGGTTTCAAGTTCTCCAAAGAAAACTAACTCCCCCAATAATTGTTACTGCAATAAGCTTGAAAACTGTTATCAATGAAGCGCAGAATTGTAATGAAATTGTCTATGCATCTGTAATCTGCTGTCACAAGGCCAAGGTTTGTTCTATAATCTTTTAAGCCTTGCTTCTTTTGTCTTCTTAGTTTTCATTTTCATCTGATTATTCTAAGTCTCCTAACTTTGGCCCATAGAATCAAGGAAAATTTCTCCGTTGACCTTGCATTTATAAATTTCATCCACGTATTGGACTTCTAGTGTCAACAAAGTTTGAAGGCATAAATTCTTATAGTATAACTGCTAATATTCTTTCTTAAGCACATAGGAAATGTGTTCCGATATACTCACACTGCTTTTTTGGCTTTCAGATCGACACTCCTATGTTGGCCTCATAATGCATGAGACCTGGTGTGCTGAGCCATTTAAGAGTTGTCTGTATGCTTTCTGGGGGCATATTTCCAATGGGGTTCACAAAAGAGGCTACAGAGAAGAACTCTAAAGCTGGATCGACTGTTTTAAGCGTCGATAGCACGTGGGTTTTACTCTCATATATGATTCTCAGTCAATTCTTTTCTTTGTTTAGTCTAGAAAAATAGCAAATATTTTTATTTATTTATTTATACAAGCTGTATTTGGTTCTGCAATTGAACTTAAGTATATCTGAACTTTTCTTTGCAGTGAAAGGGTTTTCCTAACCATTTGATGATTGAATTATATAAGTTGGATAATAATATTCTTGTTGGACATAGCATATCTGGGCATGACCTAGATGTCCTTCTCCACAAAGCACATGTTGGAATACTTTTACTTTGACTTTATTTTTAAACTATACAATTAAGCAATAAGTATGTAAGCAAGATAAAGGAGACAATAGTGAAACTATCATTCTATTCTACCAAATGTGATTGATAAGATTAGACTTGGCTGCATCCATTTTCTTCTAGAGGCAAACTAAAAGGAATCCAGATTGATGGCTAAATGCAGTTACTGATCAGCTATATGACATGTTGGTGCAACATATCTTGTCTGTTGCATTAAATTCAAACATAAGTCTTGCATGTTTTAAGAGATTTGGTTTTGACGTTCATGTTTTGAAAAAAAGGAAAAAAGAAATCCTCATTCTCCAAGCAGTTTTCCGCAGCTATATCACTCCACTGCACATTTCATGACTTTCCATTGTTTCTAATGCTCATTTCTCGTAACTGTAAATTTTACTCTTGCTGCTGGTCCTTGTTTTAAAAAGCAAATTATGTAGTTTTCTCCATCACATATGCATGTGACCATCTCCCAGAGTTTGCAAATTCCATGCATAACAGTTAACCTCCCAAAAATTAAAGAAAGGAAAAAGTCATTTTTTTCATAACGGCTCCGTTGCTTTCTATCATGAAAATTAAGTCGTTTAATATTTCCAAGCTTGCCGAGTATCAAGCAGCATGTGCTCCAAAATAGGCCGCCTCAAACGATCTGTGATGCCTAAGCTTACAAAAGGAAGTACCATTTTTGGATTTGGAGCAAGTCTAGGGATGATGTCCTGCATTTCTAGTTGCCTTTTGTGTGATACATACTTGTGTTCTCGTGATTTATTAAGAGAGGTACCATTCTAGGTTAGCTATTCTTACACACAACTTACAAAGATTCAGCTGAACAAAGACTGAAAGGAGATCATGCCACATAATATTCCTAGAATGTTCCAAAAATCAGAATTCCTCATGGAACGGGTACGTTTTTAGCGTTAGTTTTTTAGTGTATTTTTTTGTTAGAGTAGTTTTAGTATTGCAGCTAATGCTGTTTTATGCTAGACTAGTATTAATGTCTTTATATTCTCTTGTTAGGTCGTATATTTATCATATGCGTAAATAGTTAGCTGAAGGGGCTGTGATTAATAAACCTCTTAACCTATGTTTTCTTGAATTTTCTGATCTTTATTTCTTGACTTTAGTCTTCTGTTAGAAAGTTGAGTTCTCCTATTTTCATTTATGATACGAAATAATAATTGAATGTTTGTCTCATTCTTGGAAGAAGATAATTATTATCAAAGGTTTGGTATGCAAGGGAGGCAGTTCAAAAAATTAATGCAACTAGTAATCTCAATAAAATTGTTATAATACATGTTCTACAAAATTGTATTAAGAGAGAGCATCTGCGTGTGAGATTTGGTCCTTTTTCTTCCGCAGTTGGCTGGCAATTCATGGTTGGGTTTTTATGATTGTTGGGTTTTTATGATAGTATATCTTGAAGTTTAATTTTCTTTTTATTATATCACATAACAATAAGTATATCAAAATGCCTATTAATTAAATTATTATAGAGAAGTCAAAAAAAGTAGAAGTTACTCTAGACAAGAAAAAATAAAGTTGTAGTTATAATTTCATTCCTTATTATTAAGTTTAGTAGCATGCATAATGTCAATTTTTATAGTTTTAAGCATACAAAAGGTTGATGTATATATTATTTGTTAATTGAGTACACTATTAATTGATTTTAGAGCTTATAGAAAGTAGAAATATTATTTTATAGATTTTCTAGCATATTTTTCATCTTTTTATTTTTTTTACCGAAATCGAAACTTTTTCCGAAATTTTCATAAATTTTGGAGACCGAAATTTCAACCGAAACCGAAATTTTGATCTTGCGAACAACCCAAACCGATTCCCGATTTCTGAATTCCTCTAGCACAAACTGATTTCCTTCAACACCCAAACCACTTTCTGGATTTGGGTTTCAACCCAGACCACCATTTTCGAATCTAAATTCAGCACAGGAGCGATTGTGGCGGTCCCAAACAACCCAAATCGATTTCCCGATTGTTGAATTCCTTCTGAATTCCAACTAGGTTTTCGATTTCTCCTTTCAACCCAAATCTCCATTTTCAAATCTGAGCTCGGTACAGTCTCGTTGTCACTGCCGCTGACCGCGACAAATTCCTCGTGGCCAAGTCGTTTGCTTTGAAGCACACAAAATCAACTTCGGCTCATGTCTCTGTGAGACTTAATCAAACAGGTAAAAGCTCATATTTACATCAATTTCACTTCGAATAAGTTGAGAATCTGCTTTTCATTTGATTTTTACAAGTGGGTTTTGCTTAGGTTGATAATGTCGTGCTCTGAACTTTGAACACCTTGCATCAATTTTCCGGGGTAAGCAATAACGGTGAGTGAATCGTTCAGGCGAGGCCCAGATCGAGCGGGTCGTTGCGCAGGCCCAGCAGCTCGAGGAATCATTCGTTGCATCAATGTTGTTTTGAAGTAAGATGCGCAAAGATTGAATTTTGAATTCTCTCTGTTGTGTTGATCAGTGTTCTTCTCTTTGAATTGAGAAGGCACTGATTGGAAGCATGTATGTTTATGTCTCAATAGTGTCCCAAGGTAGATGGTCTTATAGCATGAATCTTCAAGATTTACTTTGCATGTAGATTGACAATGGTACTACTTTCTCTGCAAATTTCCCCAGGATTCTGTATGTTTCCCTTTGTGTGTTGTAGTTTGACTTTTAAGGATTAATGTCCTTGCTATAGAACTAATAATGACTATTTCGTGGAATTTTTCATCAATTTTGCAGCTTATGCTGCATTTGAGCCTCCTTTCCTTGTTGTATCTGATGCCACTAACCCAGATGTTCAAACATCATTGATATGCAGCATAGGCACCTGAAAGTGATGCGCTGATCTGGAAGATAAGATCCTTTCCTAGTGAACAACAGCTCGGGGAATCATTCATTGTGGTTTGGTAAGTTTTCTTTCTGATTTTGTGGAGTGTTTGTTTGGTGGCTGTTTTTCATTTGGGGTGGTTTGGTTGCTGAGCTTTCTAGAATTCTGGAAATCAGAGTGGTTTTCTTAATTTTAACGACGCATATATGGTTGTGTGTTTATGAGTGTATTAGTTTGGTGCGCTTAATTGAATCTGTTAACCAGGCTCCATGTCTAAATTGAAGGAACAATTCTTTCTTACTTGGATTTTTCTCACATCGTTTGACTTGATATCGTATGAAATTTCTTCTCGCAGGCAGGAAATACGTACCTCAACTAGCTCCATGACCTCAATTCCTAAGCCATTAAAGTATCTGGACCGCATTATGCAACTCTAAAGCCATTTTATGAAAGAATGGGAGAGTCAGAGCTGAAGGTCTGCTTTATCTATTTCTCATTAGAGAGAACTATTTATCTTTTTGTATCCTATCCACTTAGTCTTAATTTACATTCTTGTGCATACAGAAATACCTAGCAGATATATTGTCAGTTTTGGCACTGGCCATGTTCGCTGAGGGTGAACGGGAATGGTAGACTATGTAGAATCTCTGTTCAGTAGATTCTTGGTATAGTTATAGTGACCAGTTGTCGTATCCATCCTCATTTTGATTGCGGTTACTATAAATCTTTTTAATTCATCTTTCTACATGGCACCACTTTTAGGAAAAGCTAGAAGTACAGATTATTGCGATTGAACTGTGATGGTGGTTCATGGGGCCATAAATATGTTGGGTGAGAATTATCTAGATTAGAACACAATGATCAGCAGTGCCTATTGTGGATGTTTTTGGTACCAAAAATTAATCTTATTAGTGTTTTATGCGGTTTAGATGGTCCTTATCTGTTCGTGGTTGATTAGTAATCAGAAGAGGTGTAGAAAAATTGAAATCTTGTCCTGACTGCTGGTCGTCTTTGTTGTAATCAGGAACTTGCCAGCAGAAATTGCCCAAGAGTATGCAAAGTGGCAGGTTCTTGGAACTGTATTTTTGGGTAGTATTGTATAGCTTCGATTAGCAACTTCTTATGTTGGGAAACTTGATACTTTGACCTTTTCATACCGTATGAATAAATGTATTATTTCCAAGTAATTTCTTACTTTCCAGCGTGTTGAACAAAGTAGCTATTGTGCCTATATATAAAATGGTTTAATTTGGTGAATTCTGTGTTCAATGTATGGATCAACTTCAAGATACCAAAAATAGCAAAACCCAGGAAAATATGGAATACCAGCAAAATGGCAAAAACCAGCAAAATAATATAGACGACGTAACCGTCGTCTATCAACATAATACACGACGGGTTTTCATCAAAACCGTCGTCTATAAATGATGGAACCACAAATTTTGTGACTTTTGGGACTTCATAGACGACGGTTTGTAGGTAAAACTGTCATCTACAAGATTGTTATAGACGAGTGCCAATTCAACGACGGTCTTTGGGATTCCTGGACGACGGTTTCTGACCGTCGTCTATAAGCTTTCTTGGCATAGTGTTGTGTGGGTAGGTGAGCTGCCACTTGGCAGCTGGTGAGTGGGGGAGAAGGTTTGAGACGCTTCAGGAAACTGGTTGGGGTTTCAAAAACGCGCACGCACATAGAGTTTCCCAAAAGGGAAACCCGTGCACGTCGTCAAAGCCCTCACCACCGTCCTCCGTTCTCCGTCCCCAATAGCTTCCTCACGACCTCGACACCACACCCACAAAGTCCCTGTTGGTGAAGGCCAAAAACCAAAACGCACCACCGCTGCCATCATCGCCAATCTTCAAGCTCCGACCACGGATCGGGTGCGCCATCACCTGGAGCGTGTTCGGCGTGTCTCCAAGATCATTCCCGCAAAGTTTCGGCTTTAAAGACCTCGTGAAATACCGTCAGCGAAGAGGAAATGAAATTCGAAGTTTCACGGCCAATTTCTGGACTATTCGGGCCGAGGTAAGCCCCCGAAATCCATTCCAATAGATTCGTTGAGTTGTTTAGATGAAGATTGACATAAAATTTGTTGAAAACGGTTAAGAAATGAAGAAGTTAGACCCTCGTCGAAAAATTGGAAATTTCACCGGAATTTTCCCAGAATCAGGCGACCGCACGACGGCTCCTGCGACAACGGGGCAGTGCCGATGAAGCTCGCCAGAATCTAGAATTTTTCCAGATTCCGATGAGTTTTCCGGCGATGGCACAGCGACACCGATACCAACGCGGTGGCCCATGATGTCAGCGCCGACATGCTGACGTCAATGTCCAGTCAACGTCCAGTCAGTGCCCAGTCAGCATACCCGTTAGCGTCCAGTCAATATCCACGTAGGCGCCACGTGTCAGACACGTAGGCGCCACGTGTCAGACACGTCAGCTCCAGTGTTGACCAAGTTTGACCGGTGACTAATTCTAGGATTTTTGACGTTTCAGATCCAATGGCAAGCTCTGTTTCGCCATCCGAGATATGGTTAAACCCCGATTGAGCAAAACATGGGAAATTAGGGTTTTGAAGGTGGTATTTAATTACAGATTTTCTGACGAATGATTCAGGGAAACTTTATATGTATATGAGGTCCAGTTAGACGCCGCAGTCAGGCAGTTCAGGCGGATGAGTTCGGCAGCTTGGAATCACTGTGAGTTGATGGGTTTTGTTTTCTTAAAGCATTGATTTTCATTGAAGCTCAGTATATAATAGCACTATACAGATATATTGGTATACGGATATCATCATACCAGCAGTACATAGTACACCTAGTCGCACACATACATTACATTTTAGTACCAGGACTACGGCCATAAAACACAGCATTTGCGTGAGTGTTCACCAGCACCGAAGACCCCTTTTGCTAGCTATTCCTTTCTGGTGCATAACGTGCCCTGATGCCTATCCACGGTATGTAGGTGATACCACCCAACATTAACGTGAACGTATGTCACGCCCCAAAACCAAGGACATGAATAAAGAAAATCACGGAATAATATAGATACAAGGCGTGGGGTTTATTATAGTTTTGTGGCTGCACTCGAGAAATGACTTCGAGTTGCCTACGTAACCATAGAACAGAATCAAGCCACTCGCAGTTCCCATACCTATTCCTTTCCCTACCCCCCCGACCACAAAGTGCTCAATTATAATTAAAGTGTCCAACCCATGGATGATTAGTGGACTAGCAGATTGAATTGCAGTCTTCCATTTCCTTAAGAAGCATAATCAGACAACATGACACCGACGTCATTAAACATTCACTATCACGGCAGGGGACATCTGTCGCCGACGAAGCTTCTGATTACTCTGCCGCACCTCAGATCAGTTCTTCTTCTTTCTCCGTCGACCCTTCGCTGGCTCTCTCCGCCATCACGCCATCGATAATGTCAGTTTTCTCTCTCTGTTTCTTCGTTTTCAGATTTTGATTTCTGTGGAGATTAAGTGTTTGATTTGAGATTCTGTTTGGTGGAAAAATGGGAGAGAAATTTATTCGTTTTTTGTTATTTTGATTTTGCTCGTGTTTAATTTGCAATATAGTATACATACAAATTTATATTATTTGAAATATCTACATAAAAATTTAATAAAATTTTATTGGAGAAGTATTAATTTTGTGTTGATTTTTTTGTGCCAATTGATGGATATATGTGATATGCTATTGTGCAAATAGTTTATTAAAATAGTTATTCAAGAACATATCTGTTTTGGTTATTATATACATCTCACAGAACTTTGCTAAAAATGTTTACCAAACATCTAAAATGGATTTTGGATCATCCAAAGCAGAAGCAGTTTTGACAGAATGTTTACCAAACGCCAAACTGATTTTCCCGAAAGCTGATTTCACGAAAGCACAACAATGCCAAACGGGCCCTTAGATGGTTTCCTTTCTTTTTTTTAAAAAAACTACATTTTAGTCTCATATATATACTATGTTTTTGAACATTTTAGCCTAAATATATTCAAATCAACATTATGTTCTTACATACAATGTGTGACTATCATGTCAAAACAAAAAAATAATATCTAAAACCTATAGGTCACATACCCTTCTTTTTTAACTCGTGAGCTAACTCGCGCATTACTAATGATTCGTTTCCTAATAGTGGAATCTCATTCAAATCTAATTATTTCAATATAGTAGCATCTTCAAAAATTATACTCATAGGATTATTAAATATGACAGATGTAAAGCAAAAGAATTGAAACTCGAGGTCTCACGTGCAGGATTAGCGTAGTTTAGCAAGATATATACATGAAAACGCATCTCGCAAAGTTGCGAGAAGTCAAAGTAGCTAAAGAATGACAAATGTAATTTCATATATCGTAGAAATGGACTAACAGTGCAGGAAGGAATTCGAAATATAATACAAAGTGTTCACCAATTTTGAAGGAAGTTGATGCTTCTTCCCAAAACTCTTTATCAATATCAACAAGACTTCTTCACTAATTCACGTGGGGCTTTCGCCACATCTCCGCATTCTCACATTTTTAAGTCTGGTGTGTCAATTTATTAAAAATCATGTCTGTGAAAACAAAAATTATATAGCAAATTTTGCAGTTTTATGAATTCAAATCATAACGTAGAATTTGAACTATGACAATATATAGAAAGTACACACTCTAATCCAATCTACTTCACGGAGAGATGAGTTCAAATTCTAGTTAAAAAAAGGAAAACATAGTGCTCTAATCTATTTGGTTACACCTATATTAGCACATATAAATTCAGCTTAAATTAACAAGCACCCTACAGCGCAAAGAGAATAAAAGGAACAAACCAAACCAAAACCAATGACTCTAATTACCGATAAATCTATAGAAACTGGTGCAACTTCCCTTCAAGTTAGTGCTTGCTAGTCAGAGGCATTAATGAAATTCGTAGGTAGGCTAAAAAGTATAAAACTCTTTCTACTATGTACTCTCACCTAATTATAATAACTATTCGTCTTATATACTTAAAAACACAGGAAGAAAATGTCATTTGCATCTGCAATACATATGAATTGTTTCCTATCCTCAACTGGTGATAAACAACAAAAAATTGAGTGATGAGTGACTGCTTAATGCATTGAGCACTAAGAGAAATGAAGGAAACAAAAGCAAAGATTAAAAGAGAATTAAATCAATGTGAACTTTCAATTTGGGGCTTTGAATCCCATGCTTAGGAATAATAATTACTACATCATCACCATGGAGATGCTTCATTATATATCTTCCTATAAAGAGAAAACTATGAACTAATTAGCAATGCAACATTGTTGGTTTTATAAGTTGAGTATCTACAAATTTGCAGGTGACTCGTCTTCTTCCTTTGTCCAACGATGGCAGTAGCCTTTGTGAAACCGGATATCTTCAACACAAATAAACAAAACTACTAGTCAATTCAACACCACCACAAACACATAAGGATTTTCTATGGCCTATTTATCTTCATATTTATCAATGACTTCAATTTTGTCTTTATTTGTGACACGTTTACTAATTCGAAGTCGGAGTAAGAGTTGGAGTTCATGAATCAGAATAAGTAAGAATTGGAATAAACATTTTCGTTAAGCGATTACTAATTGTCTAGAATTGGAGTGAAAATTAAATTGATTGTCATTAAATTATTTATTAATTTTCTGGAATCAGAATGAAAATCAATTACATTACTAAAATGACCTTAATACTAATTTCATTCTTTTTAAACATTAAGTTTGGGGATAATTTATGCATAATAGCTTTATTTTTGGTGGACTCAATCTTGATAAATATCAATACCACCTCAACCCAGGAAGTCGCATTACTTGAAAATCATGAATGTGATTGCTGATTTTGTTCCTAGTCCCATTATAAATTTGACTCTTATTATTTCCAATCCCATTATTAAATACGTAATTAAATCAGATCTTTTCTAAATTATCTTCAACGAAATTTTTTAGTCATTTTCATTGATTATGATTATGATTATGATTATGATGGGTATAGTTACTGTAGTATGCAGATTTAACTCAACTGCTAAATTATGAAACTAATTCTTACCGCTTTGCACTGTTAGTATACCGCCATTTTTAAAAACAAAAAAACCAACAAAAAGCAAAAAAGTTCTGCACTTTTCAATTTATCCAAATTATACATATATAAAAGCTGAGCTGGAAGTTACCATTGTAGCCCTTAGAAACGCTCTCTGAATGGCTACTTTGAGAGTGTAAAGACGTCCTCTTCCCTCCCACTAAACCTCAGTTGTGTGCGGACGCTTCCAGATGTTTTTCCACCGCGTTCAAATCTTCCTTCCTCTATTTTTATTTTCCTTTTCCGTTCTCGACTTTCACCGCTTCAAACCTTCGGGTTCGTTCTTCCAATTTTCACGTCATTGATTTATTTCCCAAATTCTTCTTTTTTCTGTTCTTGGCATCCTCCTAATCCGAATCTTGCGCCTGAAAGCTATAAATATCAGAACGGCCAACGTCATCATTTATTCGCGCAGGCCGCCGTGACCAACGACGAAGACGACGCCGCGCAGCCGCCGAGCCAATCGGAAAGGAACGAGACGCAGAAGCGGAAGCTGACGAAGCTATATGTAATTATCTGGACCTGAAGTTTCGATTGAATTGATGCTATTTAGTGGTTATTTTCGTGTAAAATAGTTTTTTTGTTTTCTCCTTTGATTGTGTTCTGTTTTGATGATTTGTCGGTGTGGAGCTGAAAGACTAATTTCTAATACATAAAGACTGATAGGCTTTAAAATAAGATGCATGACGAATAAGGTGGGTAAACTCGTAACAAGTGAACCTATTTTACCTGATAAACCAGAGTACTTAGTAAAGGTTTTTCTAGGTAAGTTTCTTTTCTCTTCAGCATGGTGTTTTCAATAGAAATTTGAGCATTAAAAATTGACATATGAGTGTTAATTCTCATGAATTCCATCTGATAAGGGAAATTACAAATGTGATCTCGCATGGATCCTTAGTAGGCTGAGTTTAGTGTCCAGGTCTTGTTCTATGACATTGGTAAATTAAATACGACAAGCATTATATTCTTTTCATAATGATTTCATATGTGAAGCTATTGTTTTCTAATTAATTCACTGATTTTCAGAGTCCTGACGAGATCATAGATAAATCACTTCGCAGCAGGGATAATGGGAGTACTTGTGAGGATTTTGTTAGCCTGGTTCAGACTTGGTTAAGCAAGATTCAGGTGTGATTCTGTTCTTGTGGACAAAATTTGTGTGCTCTTTTTCTTTTATGTTTCACAATGACCTATTCTTTCTGTTCTTCATGGGCTGTAATCTCTTTCATTGATTAGGGTAATGAAACTTGTCCCTTGCATTGCGTTATAATTTTAGTTGTACTCCTGCAACCTTTGGGTTTGGTTAAGTGTGAATGCGCATCTGGAGTTTCTTTCACAATATTTTGCATATGCATGCATGTCTATGTCGTATACGATCTAATATGAGTCAATCAGACCTTGAAAATACTTACTTGTGTGCATTTTGCAGTGGTCGCAATCATTAAATGGCACTTTTGGCAAGACCAATCAAAGCGAACTAACAGCATTCACATCATATGCATTGGCATTCCCTGCTAACTTTCTAGCTCTTGTAGACACATATGATGTGAGTAAACAGTATACAGCCTCCAGAATTTTTAAAAATGTGGTTTCGGCCCAATTATACTCGTCAATGAAGTAAATTTTAACACCAGCCTTTCATTTGTTTTCAAGGTTACAAGGAGTGGGATCCCTAACTATTGTGCGGTTGCTTTAGCACTGAATGACTTAGGGTATGTTCGGCAGGTTTTTGTGATTATGAACATTGATGATTTTTTCTTTGCCAATGCCAATATGAATGCTGAAGGTTTTCTTCCAAACTCTATGTCGGGACGCCATTTTGGCCATTGAATGGAGTAATAGTAATATTTTTTGTATCGTGCCTTATGGAGTTAAAATTAGGCATTCTCTTCTAGTTCCAATAGGCAACAACTATGGCAACAACAAGAAGGTTGATAATGATGACAACAATGGGATGACTGTTGTGACTGTCAACTCATATTTCTGTTGCATTCAACCATATTGGGCATTGTTGAGATCACTCGAAGTAGCAAGGTAGTCTTTATGTAGGCGGAAATATATTTCTTTCCAAGGGGTAAGAGCTAATATTAAATGCTCTATCATTAGGGTCAATGTCATCTGTTCAACTAATTCTTAATTACGCATCTTATTAGTTGCATTTTTAGTGAGTATGCCCTTATAAAAGTGATTGAGGGCAAGTTATGTTATCTTTTGCTTTCATTAATGAGGTAGAGGATGTAATGTCCAGGTACCAAGCAGCTGGAATTAGGCTGGATTCAGGTGGCCTGGCATATTTGTCTTGTGAAGCTTGGAAGATCTTCCGTGCCATTGAGGAAGAATTTGGAATAGCTGGGTTTGGCAAGACGAATGTTACAGCTAGTAATGATCTCAATGAGGAAACTTTGGATGCTTTAAACAAACAGGTAGTCAATCTCAACTTATGGGACTTTAAAGAAAGCATTTGATTTGGCTTCAGAACAGTGCAAATGCATTTGAATGTTGGTTTTTGATGCATAAATTGTCAAGTTGTTTATGATTAATATAGTGATTTATCACCCCAGGATGAAATACATTGTCAGACCCAAATTTCTTATCTATATTGTTCTTTTCTTTTTATAGGGTCATGAGGTTGACTCATTTGGAATTGGAACGTATGTAGTAACTTGCTATGCTCAAGCTGCGTTAGGGTGTGTTTTCAAGCTTGTTGAGATAAATAATCAGCCTCGCATCAAACTTTCTGAAGATGTTACAAAGGTTTGATCATCCTGTCAGCAAATTTCCTGTACCATTCTCTTTTCCTGTACCATTCTCTTTTTAATTATAACTTCTTATTCTTTTGTACTAGGTATCCATTCCCTGTAAAAAGCGGAGTTACAGGTTATATGGGAAAGAAGGTTATCCCCTGGTAGACATAATGACTGGAGAAAATGAACTGCCTCCGAAGATATGTCAAGATTATTTAGTAGCTAAATGTCACTTTTCTCATTCATCTATCCAAGTGCACACTGATCTGTGCATTGCGAACCAGCACATTTTGCAGGGTTTAATTTAGCTATTCCAAAGAACTTGCAAGCTAGGAATGTATTCTGCCTCTTATGTAGACTTCAGGATTTTAGTTAATATCATAACAAATATTAAACCCATCAATGACCACATTCCACAATTTGAGTTCCGCATTAAAACTGGAGATAAGCAAGCTTTTCTTAATCTATCCAAGATTTGGGGAATAATAGATAACTGAATGATCAATTTTAACTCTATATTTATTGGGTGTTCCACTCTATAAGTGATAAGGGTCGTTCTGGGGTATGGAAAGCAGCTCAAGGGACCTGTAATCTGAAGAATAAAAGAATACACGTATTTGTCTTTAAACTGCAATTGAGAGTAGAATTTTTCAGTTGAATATTTGTAGTTGATCCAATTCGACTCCGAGACTAGCCAAAAGTTCAATTCTGCGCATGATGCATCTTTTTCTTGCTGCTTTGGATTGTATACAATTAAAGAGTTTGCTCCATAGGATAATCACTAGACTGATGTAGAAATGTCCCATTTTGATTTATATTTCCACATGCAGGTGGGAGAAAGAATCCTGTGTCGTCACCCTTTTAATGAATCAAAGAGAGCATATGTAGTGCCACAGCGTGTTGAAGAACTTATGAAATGTTATTGACCAGAGAGCCCAGGTAAGACTTTCATGAAATGCAGTAATCATTGAAATGAAACAGTATCTGTAGATAGTGTTAAGCAATCCCTCAGTTTTCTTATTATATTATGTGGTTTATGATCACGTGAGCATCAAACGAATGCCTAAACAATTAAATTCTTTGGTGTCGTAAGGTTAATGCAAAATTTTACGACTTCATTCATTTCCTGTGGCTCAATGAAGCACCTGTTGGGAGTTGCAATAAGTATGTTGTTGCAACATTCTTCAGCTCTGGCAACAGATTGATGTTAAAATCGCTTCTTTTAAGTAGTCGAGCACATATACATTATACATATGCTGAAATACATAAACTTTGCCACAACTCATTTTCCACTCTGAATAAGATCATTTCATATATCGAATAAAGAGTAGGAGAGTAACATGTATGGCTCTAGAGAATCAGATGGGCTACTCATTTCATTTATAGTTATTCTGTGTTGTTCTTGGGGGAAATAATTAAGAACTTTGTTGATTCCTGACTTCCTCCGTTCTCCATGTTAGAGTAAACGTGGCCCAAAATGAATGGGGTAATCTGAAGACTGAAAACAGGATTTCATCCTGAATTTTTATTGCTCAGCTGATAGATACTAGATACATCTCTTTTCAATATATACATGAATGGCTAAAGAATAAATTGAAGTGAACTTATAAGATCTGCAAATCTTGACAAGTCAAACTGTAACGCAGAATTCTTGCAGCTGTATCCATCCATACGCACAACGGTTTCAAATCCTTTGAACTGTTGAGGCAGCCAAATCCATAATTGGTCTAACTTTAGCCATCTCCATCTCTAGTTTGATTCTAATGTTAAGACTCCATCTGTAAATCCAATTGCAGCCAAAGTTTAACAGTTATGTGCATAGAAATACAAGCTCATACAATGACGTGTAAAGAAAAGTTTGATCACCTTCTCTATGCAGCGTACTGTATCCAAGATATGGCAGAAATATGATAGCTGCTTGTATAAATCTGCTTCCGTGTACTATTCAAGATGCATTGCTTGCAAAAATTGTAGTTTGAACATAGCAAGAAATACAAGCTCATTTCTTGCTTGGGCTAGCTGATTTGCTGTTTTGTTTTGGTCGCTGAAAGAATTTGGACAAGTCCCTCAATTTCGAGCCATTCAATGGTTTCTGAAATCCAACCGCTTCAAGCTTCGAATGCGCGTATCGATTTGGTAACCCCCTTTTACCTTCTCCTATTTCTTTTTCGTTCTTGTTTTTTTCAGGCGGATTTAAATTTCTTAAAAGGTTAATTCCTCTGGTTGTAGAGTAAAGCATGAGGTTGATAGTAATGATTTGGTATGTTTTTGGATTGTAATTGGAGTTTCTGTTGTTTTCTGGGGTTATTGGCTAATTAGGTTGTTAATTGGGATCGATTATGTGAGGTTTGTGGTTTTCTAAAGTAAGCTTTTATACTGAATTACTTCAAGTTGTATGAGGGAATTAGTTATTAAATATCGATTTCGTTGAAAGTGAGAATTGTCATCAACAGGTTGTTTACTTGCATCGTAATCTTTGATTTGTGGATTTGGATGTTTTTTAGAAGATTGGAGGTTTTCTCATCTCTACTTGAATGTATACAACCTCAATCTCTTTTCAGAATATATAGTCTACTTGAATGTTGTATGATGTATATAGCGTCTCATATGTCTATCTAATTAGCTGGTAGTTGTATACAACATCTAATGTATCTTATTTAATTAGCAGTTAGTTGTATACATTGTTTAATATGTCCTTCAGCTGTACTTGCTAAACTCAAACTACTTTGTTCATCATAAATACTTGAATGTATATTCATCCAGGAGAAGATGGCAAAGTTTGAACAGCAGCTTCACAATTTGTCTAAGCAGGTACATTCAGTAATTAGCTTAGCTGATTATTAGAGTTGAGTTGAGGATTTAAATGGTGTCAGTACAATAATGAATGAGTGTATCATGATCGTGTTGATCTTATAATGGAAGAAATGATGCTGCATCAACTAGGAGCAGCTAAATTGATCTGATATACAAGTTAAAAGCTTAGCATTTATTTTGATCGGTAGCTAAATTTACTACCTTTGAAATACCATGTAGTTAACTTTTCGTGATTTGTAGGCATACTTGAGAATGGACGTTGTCAAAAAAATATGGTGGAGGTTGCTATTGTTTTGAAAAATCTACGCAAACTAAACAAAGGTATGTATAGCTTGAGAACCTTGTTCTTATTTTGATAATGTTCATGGTTCTGCTTTCCAATTGAATTGTTTTTATGCTCCTAAATTTCTTGAGCCTTAAGGAATGCGGAATTATACTTTCATTACCTCTTTCTTAAAACTAGAACATTGGTAGAGATGAAAGGCATCTATCTGCATCAAGAATATTTCTATGGGTTAACATTGAATCATTATAATTTCCCCAAGACAAACAGGAAACCTTCTTTCATACCTTTGATTGTTTTTTATGCTGGGTTTTACACGTGTGTTAGCTATCGTGTTATGTGCTTGCTTGCTTTACTTCGGTTTTGCAGTTAGTTTATTAGTTTTGCTTCCAATCAAATTGTTATTTGTGTATGTTGCTTGAACATAGTTTATTTGCTTTGTTATCTGCTATAATTAATTGCTGAATTATATTCACTCCATGATCCATTATTTTAACAACTTTCAATAAATTTTATGTTGTTTTCATACCCGCAGCGTAGCGCGGGCATCCTTTCTAGTTGGAATTAAGACTTGGATTAGGCCCTAAGCAATCACATTTCACACCCAAGTTACTAGAAAAACTCATAATAATAAACCTCCCAACCAACATCCAAATCCAACCCCTGCGTAATTACCCCCGCATCCACCGCTAAGCCGCAATCAACATCTAACATGTAGTCATCGATTCCCTCTAGTCAATTCATACATACAAACACTACAGATATTTTTTCGTTTTTTTTCCCGATTCCAAAAAGTCCCATCACGCCAGCTTGCCTAAACTCTTTCTTTTTCACTTCACTCCTCCACTTCTTCTCCTTCTTCATAACCTCCTTCACTCTTCTTCAAATTTCGACCAACCCATTTGAAAAATTCCACATGAAAATTCCAAATGTCGGACGCCCAACTAGCCCAAATGAGTGACCACTTGTCGGAGCGGACCTCAATCTGTAGCCTTGACTTGTGGGTTGCCCTTGGAGTATGCCTCGGTGCTGCGTTTGTACTTTAAAGTTTAACTTGTGCTTGCTCTATTCGGTTTTTTTAAAGTTTGTGGTGTGTTGATTGAGAGATGATTGTGATGAGTGAGCTTGTTGCATTAGACTTATGGATTGAAATGTGAGTGTTTTTTTAAAATGGGGACAAGCTGAGGAGTTCAAGGTTGAAGTTGAGGCGATTGGACGAGTTCGGCATAAGAACTTAGTGAGATTGCTCGGTTTCAAGCATGGAAACTAAGAACTACACTTCTGAAATTAAAGAGATTCCGAACCCTCATGGATTAAGTACCAAAATAAATATCTGTTACATCCAAGCAGTGTCATATTTACCTTGCCAAATAGATAGAGCGTGCACATATTAGTACCATAGAATTCTTCATAAGCATCTAGTATGTAAAAAGGCAGTGAGCCATTTTCTTCAAGATCAATATCTAAAATTTGTTCGCTATTTGAGCTAATATTACCCCCCACAGCACGACCGCGAAACTCCGCATCCCCTCTGGTCCTCACCGCCTTCCATCCAGCCGTAGCACTCATGGCCGGGTCCTCATTATCTTCCATAATCTTCGCATTCAAAGTAAAACCCTCTTCCTTCTTCACCAAATCTTTCCCTTTCTCCATAGCAACCACTCTGTTCTCCTTAATTTCCCCTCCAGCTTCTGAAAAATCATTGCTTTCCTCACTTGAGGATTCACTAATCTCAAAGCGTAATTCCTTCTTCCCCCCATTGCCCTTAACTCGTTCACTAATTTCCACAAAACACCACCATTTAGACTACTAATTGTGTCCAATTCAACCTTCCTTGTCAATTCAGCACCCCAATTCGATATAATTTCACACTGGAACACTCGAAATCGGCACTGAAATCTTATTGGCCTGCATGCTCCTCCGCCTCTCCCTATCTTCCTCATCCGGCGCAAACTCCGCAATCACATCATCAACAATACTATTACAATTCAATCCTTTCGCCTTATCATTATCTCTAGGCTTATCTAAAATCGACGACGTGAACATCGACGAAAGCCTCTGCTCCCCCATCATCGCCGCTGTGAGCGACGCGTTGAGCTTTTTGGGTCGGGGCTCTTTATCCTTCTCCTTCTACTTGGATCTCATTCTCTTGGGCCTATCGCTGCCGCAGTTCGATTCGGCCGATGACGGCTTGCCATGTGTCCAATCCTCCTCCTTGCCCTCTTCCCAGTACCCGAGGCCGTCGTCATCGACAATGAAGCCACAGACTTCTTCACGGAACTTCACGATGAGCGCGTCGTACTCGTCGTCACCGACAGTGTCGTAGATCTGGTTCTCCATCTTCATTTCGGCTTCAGATCGGCGGTAGTCGTGGCAGAGGGTTTTGAGGCGCTAGAGGGCCTCGGCGCGCGCAAACGCCTCTGGTCCGTGGGTCCGAAGCCTCCCGTTGGCCGCTGTCGATTGCTTGTCGTCCGCCATAGATTTGTCTTTTGTATGGGAGAGGGTGACGGTTGCGGATTTTGGGCCTAGGGTTTTAGCGCTAATTTTCTGACGAAATAAAACAAGGCAGGAGTTATTAGCGGGAAGGAAGTGTTCTTTTGTTGGTGAAATGGCAGGAAGGGTGCTACACAATGAATAGTGCTACACCAACAACTCCTGCCTTGTTTTATCTCTTCAGAAAATTAGAGCCAAATCCCTAGGCCCTAAATCCGCAACCGTCACCAACTTCGATATAACAGACAAATCAATGGCGGACAATGAGAAATCGACAGCGGCCAACGGGAGGCTTTGAGCCCGCAGACTTAAGGCGTCTGCCGGTGCCGGAGCCCTCGAGCGCCACAAAGCCCGCTGCCACGACTACCACCGCTCCGAAGCCGAAATCAAGATGGAGAACTCGATCTACGACACCGTCGGTGACGACGAGTACGACGCGCTCGTCGTGAAGTTCTGCGAAGAAGTCAGGGGCTTCATTGTCGACGACGACGGTCTCGGGTACTGCGAAGAGGGCAAGGAGGATTTAGGTTTAGGGTTTAGGAGGAGGATTAGACACGTGGCAGGCCATTGTCGGCCGAATCGGACTGTGGCGGCGATAGGCCCAAGAGAAGGAAATCCAAGAAGAAGGAGAAGGATAAGGAGCCCCGACCCAAAAAGCCCAATGCGTCGCTGACGGCGGCGATGATCGGGGAGCAGAGGCTTTCGTCGATTTTCGATAAGCCTAGAGATAATGATAAGGCGAAATGATTGAATTGTGATAGTATTGTTCATGATGTGATTGCGGAGTTTGCGCCGGATGGGGAGAGGCGGAGGAGCATGCAGCCCAATAAGATTTCATTGCCGATTTCTAACGTTCGAGTGTGAAATTAGATCTAATTGGGGCGCTGATTTGTCAAGGCGGGTTGAATTGGATACAATTAGTAGTTGAAATAGTGGTGATTTTGTGGAAATTAGTGAATGGGTTAATGACAAAGGGGGGAAGAAAGAATTCGGTTTTGAGATTAGTGAATCCCCAATTGAGCAAAGCAATGATTTTTCAGAAACTGGAGGTGAAATTGAGGAGGACAGAGTGGTTGCTGAGGAGAAAGGGAAAGACTTAAGGAAGAGGATTTTACTTTGAATGCGAAGATTATGGAAGATAATAAGGACCCGACCATGAGTGCTATGGCTGGATGGAAGGCGGTGAGGACCGGAGGTTAGTTGTAGTGCTGCGGAGGTTAATACTAGCTCAAACAGTGAACAGATTTCAGACATTAATCTTGAATAAAATGGTTCACTGCCTTTTTACATACTAGATGCTTATGAAGAATTTTATGGTTCTAATATGGGCACCCTCTATCTATTTGGCAAGGTAAATATGACACTGTTTGGATGTAACAAATACTTATTTTGGTTCTTAATCCATGAGGGATCGGAATCTCTTTAATTACCGAAGTGTACTTCGTAGTTTAACTTGTGCTTGGTCGATTCGGGTCTTTTAAAGTTTGTGTTGTGTTGATTGAGTGATGATTGTGATGAGTGAGCTTGTTGTTGAATTACGACTCAAAATTAGGAATTGGGAAAGTTTCGTCTAAATCCTATTTTGGGTAGTAATTGGTTTGTTCTTTTCCTTGGTGTAAAGGTTAGGGTTTTTCCTGTCTTATTAGGATTTGGGTGACTTATTCTAATGGGATTAGGAGTTTGGTTATGCCTATAAATATGCTGACTATGTGATGCATATGGTTAAAGGGTGTAAAATCTGTTTTTAATCTTTTTTTGTTTTTAATCTTTTTTTGTTTAATCTGTTTAAAGCATGGAAACTAAGAACTACACTTCTGAAATTAAAGAGATTTCGAACCCTCATGGAATAAGTACCAAAATAAATATCTGTTACATCCAAGCAGTGTCATGTTTACCTTGCCTAATAGATAGAGTGTGCCCATATTAGCACCATAGAATTCTTCATAAGCATCTAGTATGTAAAAAGGCAGTGAGCCATTTTCTTCAAGATCAATATCTGAAACTTGTTCACTATTTGAGCTAGTATTACCATCTACAGCGCGACCACGAACCTCCGCATCCCCTCTGGTCCTCACCGCCTTCCATCCAGGCATAACACTCATGGCCGGGTCCTTATTATCTTCCATAATCTTCGCATTCAAAATAAAACTCTCTTCCTTCACCAAATATTTCCCTTTCTCCACAGCAACCACTCTGTTGTCCTCAATTTCCCCTCCAGCTTCTGAAAAATCATTGCTTTCCTCACTTGGGGATTCACTAATCTCAAAGCCTAATTCCTTTTTCCCCCCGTTGCCTCTAACCCGTTCACTAATTTCCACAAAATCACCACTATTTAGACTACTAATTGTGTCCAATTCAACCCTCCTTGTCAATTCAGCACCCCAATTACATCTAATTTCACACTGAAACATTCGAAATCGGGACTGAAATCTTATTGGGCTGCATGCTCCTCCGCCTCTCCCTATCTTCCTCATCCGGCGCAAACTACGCAATCACATCATCAACAATACTATCACAATTCAATCATTTCGCCTTATCATTATCTCTAGGCTTATCGTAAATCGACGACGTGAACATCGACGAAAGCCTCTGCTCCTCCATCATCATCGCCGTCAGCGACGCGTTGGGCTTTTTGGGTCGGGGCTCCTTATCCTTCTCCTTCTTCTTGGATTTCCTTCTCTTGAGCATATCGCCGCCGCAGTCTGATTCGGCCGACGACAACCTGCCACGTGTCCAATCCTCCTACTTGCCCTCTTCGCAGTACCCGAGGCCGTCGTCGTCGACAATGAAGCCCCGGACTTCTTCGCGGATCACGACGAGCGCGTCGTACTCGTCGTCACCGACGGTGTCGTAGATTGGGTTCTCCATCTTGATTTCGGCTTCGGATCAGCGGTAGTCGTGGTAGAGGGTTTTGAGGCCCTCGAGGGCTCCGGCACGCGCAGACACTTCAGGTCTGTGGGTCCGAAGCCTCCCGTTGGCCGCTGTCGATTGTAAGTCGTCCGCCATAGATTTGTCTGTTGTATCGGGGAGGGTGACGGTTGCGGATTTTCGGCCTAGAGTTTTGGCACTAATTTTCTGATGAAATAAAACAAGGCAGTGAAATGGTGATTGTGTAGCACTATTCATTGTGTAGCAACCTTCCCGCCATTTCACCAACAAAAGAACACTTCCTTCCCGCCAAAATCACCAGTAACTCCTGCCTTGTTTTAAATCTTCAGAAAATTAGAGCTAAATCCCTAGGCTCAAAATCCAGAACCGTAACCAACTCCGATATAACAGGCAAATCAATGGCGGGCGACGAGAAATGGAGCGGCCAACAGGAGGCTTCGAACCCGCGGACTTGAGGGGTTTGCACGCGCCGGAGCCCTCGAGGGCCTCAAAACCCTCTGCCACGACTACTGCCTATCCGAAGCCGAAATCAAGATAGAGAACCCGATCTACGACACCGTCGGTGACGAGGAGTACGATGCGCTCGTCGTGAAGTTCCGCGAAGAAGTCAGGGGCTTCATTGTCAACGACAACGGCCTCGGGTACTGCGAAGAGGGCAAGGAGGAGGATTGGACACGTGGCAGGCCGTCGTCGGCCGAATCGAACTGCGGTGGCGATAGGCCCAAGAGAAGGAAATCCAAGAAGAAGGATAAGGAGCCCCGACCCAAAAAGCCCGACGCGTCGCTGATGGCGGCGATGATGGGGGAGCGGAGGCTTTCGTCGATGTTCACGTCGTCAATTTTCGATAAGCCTAGAGATAATGATAAGGCGAAAGGATTGAATTGTGATAGTATTGTTGATGATGTGATTGCGGAGTTTGCGCCGGATGAGGAAGATAGGGAGAGGCGGAGGAGCATGCAGCCCAATAAGATTTCAGTGCCGATTTCGAGTGTGAAAGTAGATGTAATTGGGGTGCTGATTTGACAAAGAGGGTTGAATTTGACACAATTAGTAGTCGAAATAGTGGTGATTTTGTGGAAATTAGTGAATGGGCTAAGGACAATGGGGAGAAGAAGGAATTAGGTTTTGAGATTAGTGAATCCCCAATTGAGCAAAGCAATTATTTTTCAGAAACTAAAGGGGAAATTGAGGAGGACAGAATGGTTGCTGAGGAGAAAGATTTAGTGAAGAAGGAAGAGGATTTTACTTTGAATGCGAAGATTACGGAAGATAATAAGGACCCGGCCTTGAGTGGTATGGCTGGATGAAAGGCGGTGAGGACCGGAGGTGAGGACCGAAGGGGATGCGGAGGTTCGTGGTGGTGCTGTGGAGGTTAATTCTAGCTCAAATAGTGAACAGATTTCAGATATTGATCTTGAAGAAAATGGTTCACTGCCTTTTTACATACTAGATGCTTATGAAGAATTTTATGGTGCGAATATGGGCACCCTCTATTTATTTGGCAAGGTAAATATGACACTGTTTGGACGTAACAAATACTTATTTTGGTTCTTAATCCATGAGGGTTCGGAATCTCTTTAATTTCCGAAGTGTACTTTGTTGTTTAACTTGTGCTTGGTCGATTCTGGTTTTTTAAAGTTTGTGTTGTCTTGATTGAGTGATGATTGTGATGAGTGAGCCTGTTGCATTAGACTGATGGATTGAAATGTGAGTGTTTTTTAAAAGAGGGGACAAGCTGTGGAGTTCAGGGTTGAAGTTGAGGCGATTGGACGAGTTCGGCATAAGAACTTAGTGAGATTGCTCGGTTTCAAGCATGGAAACTAAGAACTACACTTCTGAAATTAAAGAGATTCCAAACCCTCATGGATTAAGTACCAAAATAAATATCGGTTACATCCAAGCAGTGTCATATTTACCTTGCCAAATAGACAGCGTGCCCATATTACCACTATAGAATTCTTCATAAGCATCTAGTATGTAAAAAGGCACTGAGCCATTTTCTGCAAGATCAATATCTGAAATTTGTTCACTATTTGAGCTAGTATTACCCTCCACCGCACGACCACGAACCTCCGCATCCCCTCTGGTCCTCACCGCCTTCCATCCAGCCATAGCACTCATGCCAGGTCCTTATTATCTTCCATAATTTTCGCATTCAAAGTAAAACCGTCTTCCTTCTTTACAAAATCTTTCCCTTTCTCCACAGCAACCACTTTGTTGTCCTCAATTTCCCCTCCAGCTTCTGAAAATCATTGCTTTCCTCACGTGGGGATTCACTAATCTCAAAGCGTAATTCCTTCTTCCCTCCATTGCCCTTAACCCGTTCACTAATTGCCACAAAATCACCACCATTTAGACTACTAATTGTGTCCAATACAACCCTACTTGTCAATTCAGCACCCCAATTAGATCTAATTTCACTCTGGAACAGTCGAAATCTGCACTGAAATCTTATTGGGTTGCATGCTCCTCTGCCTCTCCCTATCTTCCTCATCTGGCGCAAACTCCGCAATTACATCATCAACAATACTATTACAATTCAATCCTTTTGCCTTATCATTATCTCTAGGCTTATCAAAAATCGACGACGTGAACATCGAAGAAAGCCTCTGCTCCCCCATCATCGCCGCCGTCAGCGACGCGTTCGGCTTTTTGGGTCGGGGCTCTTTATCCTTCTCCTTCTTCTTGGATTTCCTTCTCTTGAGCTTATCACCGCCGCAGTCCGATTCGGCCGACGAAGGCCTGCCACGTGTTCAATCCTCCTCCTTGCCCTCTTCGCAGTACCCGAGGCTGTCGTCATGAAGCCCCGGAATTCTTCGTGGAACTTCACGACTAGCGCGTCGTACTCGCTGTCACCGACGGTGTCGTAGATCGGGTTCTCCATCTTGATTTCGGCTTCGGATCGGCGGTAGTCGTGGCAGAGGTTTTGAGGCACTCGAGGGCTCCGGCGCGCGCATATGCCTCAGGTCCACGAGTCTGAAGCCTCCCGTTGGCCGCTGTCGATTGCTTGTCGTTCGCCATAGATTTGTCTGTTGTATCGAAGAGGCTGACGGTTGCAAATTTTGAGCCTAGGGTTTTGGCGCTAATTTTCTGATGAAAGAAAACAAGGCAGTGAAATGGTGATTGTGTGGCACTATTCATTGTGTCGCACCCTTCCCGCCATTTCACCAACAAAAGAACACTTCTTTCCCGCCAAAATCACCAATAACTCCTGCCTTGTTTTATCTGTTCAGAAAATTTGAGCCAAATCCTTAGGCCCAAATTTCGGAACTGTCACCAACTCCGATATAACAGACAAATGGGGGGCGACGAGAAATCGATAGAGGCCAACGGGAGGCGTTGGACCTGCGGACCAAAGGCATCTGCACACGTTGGAGCGCTCGAGAGCCTCAAAGCCCTCCACCACAGCGGCCGCCGGTCCGAAGCCGAAATCAAGATGGAGAACCCGATCTAGGACACCGTCGGTGACGACGAGTACGACGCGCTCATCGCGAAGAAGTTCGGGGCTTCATCGTTGCAACGGCAGCCTCAGGTACTACGAGGAGGAGGACCGGACACGTGGGGGGCTGTCGTCGACCGAATCGGACGGCTACGGTGATAGGCCCTAGAGGAGGAAATCTGAGGAGAAGGATAAGGAACCCCAACCCAAAAAGCCCAACGCGCCGCTGATGGAGGTAGTGGCGATGATAGGGAAGCAGAGGCTTTTGTCGATGTTCCCGTCATCAGTTTTCGGTAAGCTTAGAGATAATGATAAGGTGAACGGATTGAATTGTGATAGTATTGTTGATGATGTAATTGCCGAGTTTGTGCCGGATGAGGAAGATAGGGAGAAGCGGAGAAATGCAGCCCAATAAGATTTCAGTGCTAATTTCTAGTGTTCAGAGTGAAATTAGGTCTAATTGAGGTGCTAATTTGACAAGGAGGGTTCAATTGGATACAATTAGTAGTCAAAATAATGGTGATTTTGTGGAAATTAGTGAATGGGTTAAGGACAATTGGATGAATAAGGAATTAGGTTTTGAGATTAGTGAATCCCCAACTGAGCAAAGCAATGATTTTTCAGAAACTGGAGGGGAAATTGAGGAGGATAGAGTGGTTGCTGAGGAGAAAGGGGAAGATTTAGTGAAGAAGGAAGAAGGTTTTACTTTGAATGCGAAGATTACGGAAGATAATAAGGACTCGACCTTGAGTGCTATGGCTGGATGGAAGGCGGTGAGGACCGGAGGGGATGCGAAGGTTCGGGGTGGTGCTGTGGAGGTTACTCTACTAAACCGTTGGATGATTGAATTATATAATTTGGATATTGATGTTCTTGTTGGACATAACATATCTGGGCATGACCAGGATGTCCTTCTCCATAGAGTACAAGTTGGAATACTTTGACTTTCTTTTTAAACTATTTATAAGTATTAAGCAATAAGTTTGTAAGAAAGATAAAGGAGACAGCAGTGAAATTATCATTCTATTCTACCAAATGTGATTGATATGATTAGACTTGGCTGCATCCATTTTCATCTAGTGGCAAACTAAAAGGAATCCAGATTGCTGGCTAAATGCAGTTGCTGATCAGCTATATGACATGTTGGTGCAACATATCCTGCTTGTTGCCTTAAATTCAAACAAAAGGTTGGCATGTTTTAAGAGATTTGATTTTGATGTTCAAGTTTTGAAAAAAAAAATTAAAAAAATCCTTATTCTCCAAGCAGTTTTTCGCAGCTATATCATTTCACTGCACATTTCATGACTTTCCATTGTTTCTAATACTCATTTCTCATAACTGTAAATTTTACTCGTGCTGCTGGTCCTAGTTTTAAAATGCAAATTATGTAGTTTTCTCCATCACATATGCATGTGACCATCTCCCAGAGTTTGCAAATTCCATGTATAACCGTAACCTCCTCTCAAAAATTAAAGAAAGGAAAAAGTCAATTTTTCATAATGGTGTAAGCTCCGTTGCTTTCTATCATGTAAATTAAGTCGTTTAATATTTCCAGGCTTGCCGAGTATGAAGCAACATGTGGTCCAAAATAGGCCGCCTGAAACGATCTGTGATTCCTAAGCTTACAAAAGGAAGTGCCATTTTTGGATCTGGAACAAGTCTGGGGATAATGTCCTGCATTTCTGGTCGCCTTTTGTGTGATACATACTTGTGTTCTCGTGATTTATTAAGAGAGGTATGTAAATACAAGCGGCAATAGTGATTTCTATAGTTTATCAGAATCTCATAATTTGCAATTTTTTTTTTCTAGGTTAGCTATTTTTTGACACAACTTACAAAGACTCAGCTGAACAAAGACCGAAAAGGAGATCATGCCACATAATATTCCTAGAATGTTGCAAAAATCAGAATTCCTCATGGAATTGATATGTTTTTAGCTTTAGTTATTTAGTGTATTATGTTGTTAGAGTAGTTTCAGTATTGCATCTAATGTTGTTTTATGCTAGACTACTATTAGTGTCGTTATATTGTCCTGTTAAGTCGTATACTTATCATATGCGTAAATAGTTAGCTGAAGGGGCTGTGATTAATAAACCTCTTAACCTATGTTTTCTTGAATTTTCTGATTTTTATTTCTTGACTCTAGTCTTCTATTCGAAAGTTGAGTTCTCCTATTTTCATTTATGGTACGAAATAATAATTGAATGTTTATCTTATTCTTGGAAGAAGATAATTATTACCAAAGGTTTGGTATGCAAGGGAGGCAGTTCAAAAACTTAATGCAACTATTAATCTCAATAAAATTGTTATAACACATGTTCTATAAAATTGTATTAAGAGAGAGCATCTGTGTGTAAGATTTGGTCCTTTTAGTTGGCTGGCAATTCATGGTTGTGAAAACCTCTAAATTGTTATGCGCCAAATTTTACCAGTTGTTCATACCATACCCGGATCGGCCACATGTCATCCAGAAGAAGGAGCTACTGGGACCACTCCCCCCTTCCGGGACCACACTTCCCGGAAGCCTACCCTCCGGGATCACTTCCCCCGGAGGCCTATCCCCCTGGGGGCGCACCTCCAGGACCATGGTACTTCCCCCAGAAAGCGAAGCATGAAGCCCACTCGGGCCCAGACAAAGGCCACCTGGCCCCAGGCAAAGCCCACTCGGGCCCAGACAAAGGCCCCCAGAGGCCCAAACAGCCTCCTTGAGGCCTGACTAGGCCTCCATGAGGCCCGGTAGGGGTAACCTAGGGGACAACTTCCCCCACTTGGAACCCTAGGTTTCCCCCTCACTATAAATACCTCACTTCCACAAGTGAAAGTAAGTTCACTCTCTCCCACCAAATACTTACTTGCCTCTAAGACTTTCCTTCCATTCCTCCTTCAGCTGACTTAAGCTTCGGAGGGTCTTAGGCCGGCACCCCACCGGTGCCCCAAGGTTTACTTTCCTTCCTGTGCAGGTACATCTGTCCCCGGAACCACCCTCCGGGCAGCACCTTCCGGGCCCACCCGGAAGCCAACATCCGGAGCTAGCCTCCTAGCTCCCTGACACACTCCAGTCCGACCCGGACCCTTGACGTTGATCCCATTTTTTGCATCAACAGTTTGGCGCCGTCTGTGGGAATCGAACAAATTCCCCCGTGTTTTACCACTGCTAAAGACCGACCATGTCTTCTCATCATCCTGACGACGAACCGGAGGACACCGTCAGCCGTCCCCGACACCTCTCGAAGCGGCGGGGCCCGGGGAGGCAGCCCCCTCCGGCCAACCAGCAGAAGAAGGGCAAGCGGGCCACCCGAGACGAACTTGCCAAGCGCCTGGACGAGATGGAGGAACGGGCCAGAACGCTCGAGGACGAGAACCACCGACTCCAGACCCTGGAGGACGAGAATCGCCGGCTCCAGTCCCGGAGCGCGGTCCTCAATGAGCACTACCAAAACATGACCCAGAAGCTGCTGGAGGCCAATGTCAACATCGGCCACCTCCGGGAACAGTGCGCCCGGGAACAAACCGAAATCTCCAGCTCCCAGCTTCGCACCCCGATGATCCTATCCCGGTCACTCAACCTCGGCCCGCGGCCAAGGGCAAGCAACCGGCGACCTCCCGGGTGCCGACCGCCACCAGGACGATCCTGTCCGGAAACTCTGGTCCTTCTCGCCCGGCCAAGTCCCGGGTCGTCATTGGCCGGAAGGCAGGGATCGCTAAGGCCTACAGCGACATCAGGGACCTCCTCAACGACAACCGGGAGAGGCGTGCAGTCGAGGTAGTCACCCGAGACATCAATCCCCCCGGTCTCGGGGCTCCTCCCCTACCGACCCCGATCCAGCAGGGACCAGCCATCGCCCGTCCCGAGGAAACGGCCGAATCTAGCCACCGGGCACGACCCGCCGGGACCGCCGCACCTGCCCCGGGAGCGGCCAAGGCACCCGGACGTACCACTACAACTGCCCGACCCCGGGTCGGACCTAGAGCACCGGCTGCCGCGCCTGTCGCACAACCGGCGGCGAGCGACCAAAGCATAGTCCAGCAACTCCTGGACCAGGTCATGGAGCTTGTTAATGACCGGGCGAAGGAACGCCAGGAGAAGATTGCACGGCCCAAGGTCACCCCTACCCGGAAGGGCCCTTCACCGACCGGGTCCTGGCCTGCACGCCCGAGCTTCAGGAGATCGACTCTCGTTCACTGCGGATCGCACTCTACGGGGGAGGTCCGGGAGAATGCCCCAATGCTCACATGAACAGCTTCAAATCCAACATGTTCCACAAGAACATCTCGGACCAGGCCCAATGCCTCTACTTCCCTAGCACCCTCACGGGGGCAGCCCTCAACTGGTTCTTTCGCCTCCCGGCCAATAGCATTGATAGTATGGCCGAGATGGAGACAGCATTCGTCGAGCAACACCAGAGCCAGAGCTCGACCTTCTATTCATGTGAGGACCTCTATGCCATTGTCCAGGGAGCGGACGAAAAACTGTGGAAGTACGTCGCCCGGTTCAGTCACGAGTACGCCAAATGCCCCAGGACCGACGACAGGACAGGCGTGAGCGCTTTCAAGTCCGGGCTCCGGCCATGCCCCTTCCTGGACCAGATCAACCTGGAGTCCGACATGACCTACTCCGACCTGATGAAGACGGCGAACCTCCATGCCCGTGCAGAGCACCTGACTGAGCTTAACCCGCGACACGCGGTGATCGGGGACGGCCAAGCTACTACTTCACGCGCGGCTCCTGCTCCAGTAGCACAGTATAGCGCGGGCCCTGCTAGGCCCCAGGCGACATACAGCCAGTCGGCCCCAAAGGCGAACACCTCCTACACCCCGAACAAACGGAAGGAAGGAGGGCATCCCGGGTACGGTAACCGCGACAAGCGGAACCGGGGAAATGGGCAGCAAGTCTACCAGACCCAGCAGGCGCACAACCCCCTGCCTCCGCCTCCTCAGCGTCCCGGACGTGGCGACCAGACCCGAGGTCCGAAGAAGGGGTACATCCCCCGGTATGAGCAGCATACCCCGCTCAACACCACCTACGAGGCTCTCTTGACGGCCATCCGGAACCTTCTCCCGGCACCCCCACTCTGGAGGGAAACCGCGAAAAACGCCCGGGACACCGGGGTCTTCTGTCAGTACCACCAGGCGAACTCCCATGGCACGGAGGAATGCCGGGTACTAAAAGATCACGTCGAGGCCCTTGTCCAGGAGGGAAAGATTGACGAATTCCTCCGAGGCCACGCTCCTCCCCAACAGCAGCTCCGCCAAATCAATACTATCGCGGGGGCACAACCTTGGCCGGGACTCCAACCGTGCGAGGAAGGAGTACGCCCGCTCCTGCTACCCCGGACGAGAAGTGATGGCGCTCAACTACCGGGCGGAGAAGGCCCCGAAAACTGGCTGGAAGTCCATAACTTTCTACGAAGACGAGGAAGAAGGGATCATATACCCCCACGATGACCCAATCGTCATCCGAGCCGAGATCGCCCACTACGACGTCGGGCGTACGATGGTAGACACGGGCAGCTCCGTCAACATCATCTTCATGGAGGCCTTCCGGGCCCTCAACGTTGCAGATCACCACATGAACCGGACCCAGACTCCCCTCGTGAGCTTCTCCGGGGACTGCATCCAACCTATCGGGAGCGTCTACCTCCCCATCACTCTGGGCGAGTTCCCCCTGCGGACCCGGGTGGTGGTAACTTTCATGGTGGTGGACTGCCCCACTGCTTACAATGTGATCCTCGGGCGACCCGCCCTGAACGAAATGAAGGCCATACCCTCCACCCACCTCCTGCTGGTCAAGTTCCCGACTCCCCATGGCATTGGATCCGTCCGCGGGGACCAACGGACTGCTAGGGGATGTTACTCTGTGGCAGTCAAACACCGCTCCAAGGGAGCGACCGCGGTCCTCAAGGAATCCTGTTCTGTCGCCACGACTGCCCTGCCGGGGGCACCTCCGGCGGACCGCGTCCTGACGACCCGCGGGACGAGGCTGTGACCCCCCAGGCAAAACCGGCAGGAAGCTTGGAGATGGTGTGCATCTCGGAAAACTTTCCCGACCGCCAGGTGAAGATCGGAGCAGAGCTCCCTCCTGTCATCCGGAGCTCCCTCATCAAGTTCCTCCGGGATAATGCCGAGGTCTTCGCCTGGTCCTACAGTGACATGCCCGGGATCTCCACCGATATCATATCCCACCGACTGAGCATCGACCCGAAGGCTCGGCCGGTTTGCCAGAAGCGCAGGAAGTTCGATGGAGAACGGTACGAGGCGATCCAATCTGAAGTCGACAAGCTGTCTGCCATCGGCTTCATTCGGGAGGCGAAGTACCCGACCTGGGTCGCCAACCCCGTCGTCGTACCGAAGTCCCAGGGCAAGTGGAGAATGTGTGTTGACTACACGAACCTAAACAAGGCATGCCCCAAGGATAGCTTCCCGCTCCCTCACATCGATCAGCTCATCGATGCCACCGCCGGGCATGAGCTCCTGAGCTTCATGGATGCCTACTCCGGGTATAATCAGATCTTCATGCACCCGGACAATCAGGAGCACACCGCCTTCGTCACCGACCGGGGGCTATACTGCTACAAGGTCATGCCCTTCGGCCTCAAGAATGCCGGGGCAACATACCAGCGCCTGGTGAACTCTGTCTTCTCCGACCTCATCGGGAAGTCCATGGAGGTCTACGTGGACGACATGCTCGTTAAGAGCAAAACCTCCGGGGAGCACGTGGGAGACCTCTCTGCCATGTTCGGGAAGCTCAAGCATTATAACATGCGGCTCAATCCCGCCAAGTGTGCCTTTGGCGTAGGATCCGGCAAGTTCCTGGGCTTCATGATCAGCCAACGGGGCATCGAGGCCAACCCGGAGAAAATCAAAGCCCTTGTCGAGATGGAGACTTCCAGGACGCAGAAGGACGTCATGAGCCTCAACGGCCGGGTAGCTGCCCTCTCCCGCTTCATCTCAAAGGCCACCGACCGCTGTGCGCCATTCTTCAAAATTCTGAAGGCCGGGCAGAAGCTCGTCAACTGGACCCGGAATGCGACCATGCCTTCAGCCGGTTGAAGGAGTATATGAGCAAGGCCCCGATCCTAGCCAAGCCCGAGCCCGGAGACGTCCTGACCCTGTACCTCTCTCTCTCCGCCACGGCGGTATCCTCCGTCCTCATCAAGGAGGTGGACAAGATCGAGCACCCGGTATACTACACTAGCAAGTCAATGACCGACCCGGAAACCAGGTACCCGGACATCGAGAAGCTGGCACTTGCTCTCATATGCTCCGCCCGGAAGCTCCGCCCTTACTTCCAGGCCCACTCCATCTCCGTCCTCACCAACCACCCCCTCCAGCAGGTGCTCCAGAAGCCGGAGACCTCCGGTCGCCTCGTCAAATGGGCTGTGGAGCTAAGTGAGTTTGACATCACCTTCAAACCCCGAGCAGCGGAGAAAGGGCAAGCCATCGCTGATTTCATTTCCGAATTTACCTGTCCGGCCACCACCGGAAGCGGCAGGACAGACTTCCTTCCGGCTCAGACATCTCATGGAACCTGCCTCCAACCCCGACGGAATGGGATGGAAACTGTACGTTGATGGATCTGCCAATGCCAAGGGCTGCGGGGCGGGGATCGTACTCATCTCGCCCGAACAAGGACATTTTCGAGTACTCCCTCCGCCTCGGCTTCAGGGCATCCAACAACGTTGCCGAGTACGAGGCTCTCCTCGCCGGCCTCAGACTTGCCAAGGAGATCGGGGCAGAGAGTTTATCCATCTTCAGTGACTCCCAACTGGTGGTCAACCAGGTGACCGAGAGCTTCGCTGCTAAGGACAACTCCATGGCCTCCTACCTAGCCCAGGTCACCTATCACTTGAGCCAGTTCAAGTCGTACGAAGTCAAACAAATCCCCAGGTCCGAGAACAGTCATGCTGACGCACTATCCCGGTTGGCATCAGCCATCTCGGAACCTGCAAAGAGGACTATCCCGGTGGAAACACTTACATCTCCGAGCTCCATCTCGCTCGGTGTCCTACAAGTCGAAACCGACAACAGCTGGATGGAGCCCATCCGGACTTTCCTGACTGAAGGGAAGCTCCCGGACGACCCCCTCCAGGCCCGCCGCACACAAAGACAAGCGGCAAGATATTCCGTCATCCAGGGAAGACTTTACAGGAGAGGCTTCTCGGAAGCGTGCCTCCGATGCCTAACCCGACTGAGGGTGCCAGGGTCATCCGGGAAGTCCACGAGGGCATCTGCGGCAACCATTCCGGGGCCCGGGCGTTGGCCCACAGATAATCCGACAAGGGTACTACTGGCCAACACTCGGGGCCGACGCCCATGCCTTCGTTCAGAAATGCGAAAGGTGCCAACGCTCTGCCACCATTCCCCATCTTCCGGCCGAACCACTCTCCCCGATCGTGAGCCCTTGGCCCTTCGCCCAATGGGGACTCGACCTGATAGGGCCCATGCCCTCCGGGAAGGGCCAAGTAAAATTCGCAGTCGTGGCAGTTGACTACTTCACGAAATGGGTTGAAGCAGAGGCCCTGGCAACCATCACTGCCGCCAAGATGAGGAGCTTCGTCTGGAGGCACATCATCTGCCGTTTCGGGATTCCAAATGCAATCATTACCGACAATGGCCCCCAGTTCGACTGCAATGTCTTTCGGGCCTTCTGCTCAAAATTTGGGGTCAACCTCTGTTTCGCGTCCCCGGCACACCCCCAATCCAATGGCCAGGTCGAAGCAATCAACAAGATCGTGAAGCGCACCCTCAAGACAAAACTAGACAAAGCCATGGGATGTTGGCCCGACCTACTTCATGAGGTTCTCTGGTCTTACCGGACCACCTTCCGGACTGCTACTGATGAGACCCCCTTCTCACTCGCCTTCGGCAGCGAGGCAGTAGTTCCGATCGAGATCACCGAACCTACTTTCCGGGTCCAACACTTCGAGCCCGGGCAGAACGAGGAAAACTTGGCTATCAACCTCGACCTGCTCGAGGAACAGAGAGAGACCGGGCACACGCCCGGAACCTGGTATACAAGCAACGCATCTCCCGGTACCACGATGCTCGAGTCCGGAACCGAACATTCAAAGTCGGGGACTGGGTCCTCCGAAAGGTTAGCCCAGCGACCAAGGATAGCCGACATGGCACCCTTGGGCCAAATTGGGAGGGCCCGTACGAGATCACCCGAGTCTGCCGCAAGGGGACTTACGAGCTCCGGGACTCCGGAGGCCGCACACTTGGCCATCCGTGGAATGCCGATCATCTCAAATATTTTTACAAGTGATTGTCTCCGATTTTTGCAATTGCCGGGCTCTGCCTCCGGCAACCTTAAATCGTCTTGTAATCATTTGCTAAATCCATTTGAATGAAATCACCCCTCCGACTAGGAGCTTGGGCTTTTTGCAAATCACCCCCCTCTGACTAAGAGTTGGTTTATTTTTACCTACTTTCTAAAACAACCATGGTAAAATAAACATTTGTGAAAAGCATCCAAACATACATAAATATCCGGAAACAGCCACTTGGGCCCCGGAGCAATATCCGGGCAGGAAAGAAAAGAAAGGCAATAAAACCCGGAAACCGCCCCATGGCGCCGGTAATTATTACATACCCAAATTGTCTTGTTCAGAAAGAAAATAAAGATAAAAGCAGGAAATGAAAGGTCCCAACGTCTTCATCCCGGCCCGGTTCAATCTTCGGTGGGCAGACTCCCTCCGGCACCCTCATCTCCGGGCACGCCCCCTCCGGCCACATCCTCTGCTGGCTGCTCTCCCCCTGCTGGCTCCCCGGCTGGCGCTGCTGCCTCCCCTCCTGGGCGGCGCATCCTCGGCTGGTGGCGGCACCTCCGGCTCGGCGGGATCCGCATCCAGGACCGTATCTCCGGCTGGGGATTCATCCACCTCCTCCGGCTCCTCCACATACACCCCGAGATAATCCCGGAAGGCCCGGAGCTCATCCACGGAGGGCTCAACCGGAGCGAAGGGTCCGCCAAAGTAGGTCTCATGACCATCCGGGAGAGGCACATCCGGATACAGCTCCCGCTGGAACTCCTAGATGGAGATACTTGTACCAGCCAACGGGAACCCGGACGCCACCACGGGCGAGGAACTCCGGCTCCGGAGCAGCGGCCCGGCTGGACGAGCCGGAAGCCTCCAATTCGGCCACCTTCGCCCTCGCGCGGCCGCCTCCTGCACAGCCTTGGCCTCCCGCTCCTCCGCCTCCTCCCGGGCCAGCTTCTCCTCCTCCCTGATCCGGAGGGCCTCCTCCTTGGACTGCTTCTCCCGCTTCAGGGCCCGGTCCCTCCGGTCAATCACCCCCTGCATGTCCAGCAGCTTCCCATCTTTGGCGGCCAGGGCCCTCTCAAGCTCCTCCTTCCGGCCGACAACGGTCTTCATTTCCTTGCACAGGTGGTCATAGTGGCGCTTGGACTCGATGGCAGCTCCGAACATGGCCTTCGACTGCTCATGGCTCCGCTTCAGCTCCCACATCCCCTACAAGACAACAAAGTCTTAGCCCCCTAAACATATCAACAACACATACAAGTATACAAGCACCCGGATACTTACATGGAAGATCAGGGGAATGGCCATGTCCGACCGGACGTCCCCAAGTCTGGACCCGATCGCAAACTGCTCCACCGGGGACTCGAAGCCGAAGAGGGCCTCATTGATGATATCCACATTTTGTGGCTTCACAGCCACATTCACCTCTTTCTCCTTCCGGCGCCGGACCGGTGCCTCCGCAGCCTCCGCCGGCCGGAAGCGCTCAAATAGCTCATCCAGCTCCTTCTTCTTGATGGGGTCGGAGAGGGAGCTCAGCACCCCGGGCTCAACATTCCCGAGGAGCGGGTCCTCATTCCCCCAGAGGAGCTTCCGGGCAGCGGCCAGGGGGTCAGGCCCCGAGGGCCCCTCTCCGGCACCCGGCGCGGAGGAGCCAATGTCCGGCACATCCTTCCGGGCCCTCTTCCCGGCCCTCTCCGACTCCTCCACCCCGGCGGGCCTCTTCTCCGCCCCCACCTTCGGAGCACTCTTTGCCCAGCCCGCCTTGGGCCTCGCCAGCGCCGGAGGGCTTGCCTCAGATGGCAGACTCCCTCGAACAGCAGCAGGGCCAGCCGACTTGGGGGCAGCCTTCACCCAGCCAGCACCCCCCTTCCCCCGCGCAACCTCCGGGGCAACATCGCGGGAGGAGCGACCGGAAGTATGAGATCGGCCACTCCCCGGAGTCTCCTGGCTCCCAACCCCACGGCGGTCATCCCGCGCCTTGGGCTGCGGCGCCTTCCGGCGGTCCTCCTCCCGGGCCCCTGCCCCCTGCTCCCGTCTCCCTTCTTCTTCTCCTGCACTCTCTCAGAACCTCCAGCTGCAAAACAAAAGAAAAGGGTTAAGTTCGACCACCCGGTCACCATTACCGGCCGAAACAAGCAAGAGAAAGCATCCGGAGATATTACTCACCCATGATAAAACCGTACTTCTCCAAATTCTCGTCCGTCAACAAAACACCCAGGTGTCGCTCCTCCCGGGGCACCACAACCAGCTCGGCCAACGCAGCTGTCTCCTCCGGCGTGAGGTCGTACTTCGGATTCCTCTTCTTCCCTGAAAAGGAGAACGGTCAGCATCCGGCTCAACAAAACAAAAAAAAAAAAAAAAAAACAGAAAGGACAGACTCCGAAGATCCTATCTCTACCCACCCGGCGGGAGCGTCTCCCACTTCGACCGGACATTGGCCGGAGGATCCTCTCCCGGCGGAGCCATACACCCGGTCGCCATGAAAAACCTGTGCGTCCAGAACTTGTTGGTGGCAGGTATCCCCGAGATGAATTTTGGGAAATCCTTCAGAATCGTATCCCGGTGCTGACTCGCACTCTTGCCGGGAACAGCCTCCGACCGCTTTTGTACCTCCGCCCGGAGGGCATCCTCATCGCCCTTCACCTTTATGCCGCATTGCAGCCCCAGCGTTCCGGGATAAAACCCGGAGGGTGTGAAGTGCCAGATGGTCCGGGTCACCTCGTAGGACGGCTCCTCGAAGCCCTTCTCCCTGAAGAGTATGTACGTCGCAATCAGCCGGGCCCAAGTATGCACCCCCAGCTGCGCCCGAGCAATATCCGCCCGAGCAAGAAACCTCTGGCCAGGGGTGCAGAGGTAGGCGCACCCCATACCTGAAGGCGTCCACAAACATCAACGCCGCCCCATCAGGAGGATTTGAGAAGACAGTCTCCCCGGACGTGTCATACTTGGGCACCCGCATCTTCACGTAGTCTGGAATCTGATAAAGCTCTCTTAGATTCTCCAGACCCTCCCTGGTCACCTCATTACTCAGGAGCCGCCGGTCAATCCAGGACCCAGTCGGGCTCGCCAACGACTTCGATGCCTCTGCCTTGGTCACCTTCTTCTTCCCTTTATCCTTCTTGGCAGGAGAAGGAACAACAGGTCCTGCCTCCGGCACATCATCCGGGACCTCCTCATCCTCATCCGGGACTTCCTCATCCTCCTCCGGGATCTCCTCCTGCTCTTCATGGTCCTCCTGACCTTCCTCATCATCACTTGGGGCCCCCTCCTCAGAGCCGCTCGACCCGTCCAGCTCTCCTGCCTCCCGGGCCAAGGCTTCCGCCTTCCGGCGCTCCCGGAAGATCTTGCCGAAATCCTTGCCGGAGCCGCGCGCTTTACTGGCCGAACCTCCAGCCTCCCTCACTATCTGGACGCTGCTACTTGCGGCTCCCTCCGACCCGGAGGGATGATCGCCTGGAGTGGGGCACGGTCATGGAGGCTAACCTCCCGGACACTGTCCGAGCTCCCACTTCCTTGAGACTCTGACTTACTTTGGGAAGACATCTACATTGCAAAAGAAAAAAAAATAAATTCTACCAACTTTTACCATCCGGCCCCTACAATCCTTCCGGGCAGCCGGATAGTCCATCTCAAACACAAACCCAACTCCCGGATCCCAGACCAAACAGATCAAAAACACCCGGAACGAACAAATCCAGCGATGTTCATCCTCATTCATCATTGTTCGTCCCAGATTCATATCAAACTCAAGAAAAAAACCTATGTTTGATCCAAAAAGTCAGAAATTTACCTTAGAAAATCTGAAATCTGGGTTTTCTTGAAGAACTCTTCTTTCCGGGAATGCCGGGGACTCTGCCGGGAACTCGCAAGCGCTCTCGTGCTTTTCTTCTCTTAGAAAGCTCTGAAAATCTTTGTGAAAGCGACAAATGAGCCTCTCCCCTTCTTATATAGCCCCCCTCGTGCCCCTTCGGATTCCCGAGGTGCAACACTTCGCATTTAAGACGCGACTTTTGGCATTCCCGGTACCCCTTTGCATTTAATGTACACCTCCTCGAATTCTTGGTACCCCTTCACCTTCCTTCCGACACGTCGCCTCCTGCATGCCTTCCACGTGGCTCACACCCCACCACGTGGCATGCGCCGACGCGTCACCCTACCTACATGTCTTCCACGTGGAATGCGCCGACCTGGCACCTCCGACCCGGAGGGCACCCCCCGGACCTTCCGGCGACCGGGTGTTCAAATCAATCGAGGTCCACCCTCGCTGATCTTCCTCCCGGAAGACCTCCGACCCGGAGGGCACCCCCCGGACCATCCGGCGACCGGGTGTTCAAATCAATCGAGGTCCACCCTCGCTGATCTTCCTACCCGGAAGACCTCCGACCCGGAGGGTACCCCCCGGACCATCCGGCGACCGGGTGTTCAAATCAATCGAGGTCCACCCTCGCTGATCTTCCTACCCGGAAAACCTCCGACCCGGAGGGCACCCCCCGACCATCCGGCGACCGGGTGTTCAAATCAATCGAGGTCCACCCTCGCTGATCTTCCTCCCGGAAGACCTCCGACCCGGAGGGCACCCCCGGACCATCCGGCGACCGGGTGTTCAAATCAATCGAGGTCCACCCTCGCTGATCTTCCTACCCGGAAGACCTCCGACCCGGAGGGTACCCCCCGGACCATCCGGCGACCGGGTGTTCAAATCAATCGAGGTCCACCCTCGCTGATCTTCCTACCCGGAAAACCTCCGACCCGGAGGGCACCCCCCGGACCATCCGGCGACCGGGTGTTCAAATCAATCGAGGTCCACCCTCGCTGATCTTCCTACCCGGAAGACCTCCGACCCGGAGGGCACCCCCCGGACCATCCGGCGACCGGGTGTTCAAATCAATCGAGGTCCACCCTCGCTGATCTTCCTACCCGGAAGACCTCCGACCCGGAGGGCACCCCCCGGACCTTCCGGCGACCGGGTGTTCAAATCAATTGAGGTCTATCCTCGCTGATCTTCCTACCCGGAAGACCTCCGACCCGGAGGACACCCGCCGGACCTTCCGGCGATCGGGTGTTCAAATCAATCGAGGTCCAACCTCGCTGATCTTCCTACCCGGAAGACCTCCGACCCGGAGGGCATCCCCCGGACCTCCCGGCGACCGGGTGTTCAAATCAATCGAGGTCTATCCTCGCTGATCTTCCTACCCGGAAGACCTCCGACCCGGAGGGCACCCCCCGGACCTCCCGGCGACCGGGTGTTCAAATCAATTGAAGTCTATCCTCGCTGATCTTCCTACCCGGAAGACCTCCGATCCGGAGGGCACCCTCCGGACCGCTCGGCTACCTCTGCCAGAAGACACCTTCCGGACGGAAAACACAGCCTCTGCTCCTGCTTCCTTCCCCGGGAACTTGGGGGACTCCTACCCCACATCGGTCCACTGAAGAGACCTCGGGTGACATGTGACCGAGTCGGGCGATTGCGCAAGTCCCCGGTCAAGGAAGCATCCTTAACCGACGACTTGGGGGACTTCTGTTCATACCATACCCGGATCGGCCACATGTCATCCAGAAGAAGGAGCTACTGGGACCACTCCCCCTTCCGGGACCACACTTCCCGGAAGCCTACCCTCCGGGATCACTTCCCCCGGAGGCCTATCCCCCTGGGGGCGCACCTCCAGGACCATGGTACTTCCCCCAGAAAGCGAAGCATGAAGCCCACTCGGGCCCAACAAAGGCCACCTGGCCCCAGGCAAAGCCCACTCGGGCCCAACAAAGGCCCCCAGAGGCCCAAACAGCCTCCTTGAGGCCTGACTAGGCCTCCATGAGGCCCGGTAGGGGTAACCTAGGGGACAACTTCCCCCACTTGGAACCCTAGGTTTCCCCCTCACTATAAATACCTCACTTCCACAAGTGAAAGTAAGTTCACTCTCTCCCACCAAATACTTACTTGCCTCTAAGACTTTCCTTCCATTCCTCCTTCAGCTGACTTAAGCTTCGGAGGGTCTTAGGCCGGCACCCCACCGGTGCCCCAAGGTTTACTTTCCTTCCTGTGCAGGTACATCTGTCCCCGGAACCACCCTCCGGGCAGCACCTTCCGGGCCCACCCGGAAGCCAACATCCGGAGCTAGCCTCCTAGCTCCCTGACACACTCCAGTCCGACCCGGACCCTTGACGTTGATCCCATTTTTTGCATCAACACCCCTGGTCTCTTTTTTTTTTTTTTTTTTTATGGGTTATTGTGTTTTTTAGTTATCTCTGCCTATTTTCTTTTTTTCTTCATATATAAAAGGTGTGTTTCTCTCATTCTTTTTTAATTGCAGAGCTTATTTTTTTTAACTTTTCCTGGTTTATTTTGTTTGGGTTGGGGGGGGGGGGTGGTGTTGTTCTTTTGGTTTTATCGCCCGGGCTCCGCCTGTGTTTTTTGTTGCGGTGCGCGTATATTCTCCTTCCCGCCTTTCTAGACCGGCGAAATAAGGAATTATTTTTTATGTGTTTTTTTGTAAAGGTTTTGGTCTTTTTTTTTCCCGTCTTTTTTTTGTTTTAAATGGGATAAATATATAATATACTTCTTATGGTTTTTTCTAAAAAGATGTGCCCCTGGGCTTTGAATCCCCCCTCCGTTTCCCATACGGGGGGTGGGGCATCCATTAGTTCTGTGATGACATAGTTGAGTGCTCCAAGGAGCATGTCTAACTACCTCATGGATAGCATCCACAAGACACTGAATTAGCCTAGAGATGCATGCATCTTTTAAGCACTATGGACAGCAAGCCCTGCACAAAAGACAGGAAAGAGGCTGATTAGGATCGATGGGAGGGAACTGGTTTGCTTTCCCCTGATTGGCTTTCTTGCCTGGAATGACTTCTCTAAGGAAAGAACTTAGCACTTGAAACTCCTAGCTCAACTAGCTTGAATGAGCATGATCTTGACCTATCATTTGTTCTATTTTGTGGATCTGATGCCTTGAAAGTGAAAAGAAAGCACAAGCGATAAAAAGAATTTAATTTTCTTGGGACCTTGTAAGCTGAGGTTATATAATATCAAGCAAGCATAATGATATAACTTTAGAATTGAACTAACAGTTAAAGGGGCTGGATTTTCTATGTAAAAGCAAACATATTACTTTCTGTGTTTCCATGTCTTATTCTAATAGTTTTTCCTATGTTTCAAGATTGAATTTGGCGAGATCGATGCATGGCTCTCTATGGAACTCATGTTTCATTTGAGTGTTCTTCCCTTCACACGTCAGCTGACTAAGATCAGTGGTAATCTGTGGGGAAAAACTCTACAAGTGAGTCCTCTGATGCTTATCTGTTTTATGATTGTCTTTGGAATTCTGATAACGGACACCACCTAAAAGGTATATCTGGTCTAAATCTGATCTTTGCTTTTACCTTTTAGGCCTTTTATTTTGTTGTTCTCACATTGATTACATATTAGTTTTCTTTCTGTATATAATATATTTATATGTGTATGAGTCTGGTATTGCAGTATGTATGGATGCTTGGGGTTTCCAAACTCAAGATTTTATGCAAAGCCACTGGCGGAACTTATAGCACTGCAAGTAAGGAAGATATGTTTAGTCTAGCTTATAGTTCAACTCTGTTCGGCGTTTACACCAAATGCTTCTATTCAATATTAAGTAAGTCCCATTATCGTTTTGCAGGGGAGAGAAATTCTACAAAATACCGTTGATCTGGTTCAAAATAATTTGAACTTAGAGGTAATTTCTGGTATATCGTAATAGAAGTGATGAATACATCTGGAGTTATTGTGAGTTCTCAACTGGCTGTCAAGATTTAGGTTTTGTAGGATTTACCCCTTTTATTTTGTTTGGCAGGTGATCTACGGTGACACAGATTCAATAATGATTTATAGTGGACTGGATGATATTTCAAAAGCAAAAGAAATTGCGCGAAAATTCATTCTAGAGGTGAGGCTTTAACCTTGAAACTTCTAACTTCTGACCTTTCCTATTAATAAGAATCATCTTTGTAATCAATTTGAATGGCATGTCTTGGGTAGTGAAGAAGAGAGCTTCATTCTTTAACACGACCATCAAAAGACCATAAATATTCTTGAAGAGAGACAAAAATCTATTATTTCATACATTTTATGCAGAAAATTAAATTGCATAGAATTTTTCCATAGATATCTTAGACCACACTGCAAGGATTTTTTCCCATAAAAGTAGACCTTTACCTGGATCTTTGCAGCATCTGCATATGCATATTAGTTACTATGCTTATCTGCAGTATTGGGGATGATTTGTCTTTCTCCTTGTCTCTAGGTTAACAAGAAGTATACATGCTTAGAAATTGATCTTGACGGTTTATACAAGAGGATGCTACTTCTCAAGAAAAAGAAATATGCAGCTGTTAAGGTGCAATTCAAGAATGAGACTCCATAAGAGGTACAGTAAAATTTCAAGATACTAGGTTAAGTTAATTCTCGGGAGACAGTCCATCAAAATTGTATTTTTTTCGCAGGGCATTGAACGTAAGGGCCTTGATATGGTTCGCCGAGACTGGAGCTTACTATCAAAGGACCTGGGAGATTTCTGCCTAAGTCAAATTTTGTCAGGAGGGTATGTTTCGTTTTAGCTCTCTTTTTACAATATGGTCAGGCTTATTTTCTGCAAAGGTTACTAATCACTTGCTTTTGTGGCTCTTATGCTCACACGACATGTGAGGATGTTGTTGAATCAATTCATGACTCTCTGATGAAGGTGAATCCAGGGTTCTTTTCATTTTTTATTTTGGGTCAGATGGTTCATTCATTCATTCATTCATTTATTTCCTAAGTTTAACCTTAGAGGTATGTAGGGGAAAGTTAGAAGGCAGTGGTTGTGTTCAAGATCCTTGAGGATTGGAACTGATACCTAGGATCCAACTCTCATTGTCAGCTGGATGCTTAAAGTTATTTAGTAATTTTCCTTGTAAATTAGATTCCTAATATGCTATATGATCAAGCAATCGAGTTGACTTCTGCTCTCATAATTTTGAACAGGCGCAAGAGGATAGGAGGAAAGGACAAGTAGCCCTTGAGAAATATGTTACCACCAAGACATTGACTAAACCACCTCAAGCATACCCAGATGCCAAAAATCAACCACATGTTCAAGTGAGTTTGAAAAGCATATTTTGAGTCCAGCATTAATTTCTTATCCGTTTGTTGTATTGATGTTTCTGCAAACAATCCTCGGTGGCTCAAAGATTGAAGCAAAGTGGTTACTCTACTGGTTTCTCTGTTGGTGATACAGTCCCCTATATAATCTGTTGTAAGCAGGTTTGTCATTCAGTAGAATTTTCTCTATATCGAACAACCCTATTTAAACACAAAGCCCTACTTTAACATTTAATTGTTTTTGTTCGTGTTTACCCTCTCACTTTCCTCCATTGCTCAACGTGCTAGACATCCTGATGAATTAAAATGAAAAGATGGGAAATGGATGATTGGCATTGAGTACGTTCTATTCTGTCATTGATATCTAAAGTTCTATGAGCAGATTCATCCTGTGGTATCACGTCTTCGTGCTTCAATTCAGGGTACCAGCCCTGAACGTTTGGCTGATTGTTTAGGGCTCGACTCTTCTATGGTAAAATCTCCCTTCCCCGGCATCACCGGAAGTGATGTACAGGATATGTCAATTTAAAGTATTTTTTAAATTGGCAAATTGCAGTTTAAAGTTAAGTCAAGTGAAGCAGCCAGAGATGGTCTTTCCAGCTTGTCCCTTGCCCTCGATGATGAAGAGAGTTAACTTCATCTAATTGTCCACATATTGTAGGAAGTCTCTTTGATTTCTACATTATCTGTCGACTGATGGTTATTGTGCCGTATTAGGAGTGTGCATTTCTTTTCTCTAGTGTGCTTTATTCAGTTTTGACACTCCTATTTTCTTCAACGAGTACTTTGTCCCAAACATGTCATCATATCGTTCTCTATCTTTGGAACTTTCATTCCAAATCAGAGTGAATTAGATCAAAGATTTCTTAGAGACGGATCATGATGAATTGCAGATATCAAGGTTGTGAGCCTTTGATTTTGGCATGTCCTAGCTGCTCCGGCACTTTTGATTGTCCTACCAACGTCACAAGCTGAGGAATCTACTACCGACTTTTGGCATAAATTGTGCTGTCCAAAATGCCCAGGCGATGGCGAAGTGGCAAGATTGTATCCTGCAATGATAGCCAACCAGGTATAGTCTAACATGTCCCTTTCTATGCGCTGACACTATGATTTTTCCCTGAGTACCTACTGAGTATGTGCACATGGATACTGTCATTATCTTACAGGTCCAAACGCAAGCAGACAGTTTTATTTGTACATACTACAGGGGCACAATGATGGTAATCCACTTATTTGCAGGTTTCCTGGGAAACCATGGTGAAGAGTTAAGTTCTCACTTATTGGTAACTAATCTTGAGTGCTGAATTTTACTTTCAGTGTGATGATGAAACTTGCAAATACAACACTCGAAGTCTCAACCTCCGGCTTATTGGTGATTCGGAGAGAGGAACAGTGTGTACAGACTATCCTCGCTGCAATGGACGTCTTGTGCTGCAGGTATGCATCAAAAACTTGTAGCATAAACCTAATCCTTTTCAATTCTTGCTATATTCAAACTATAGTTTTTGCAAGCAATGCATCTTGAATAGTACACAGAAGCAGATTTATACAAGCAGCTCTCATATTTCCGCCATATCTTGGATACAGTACGCTGCATAGAGAAGGTGATCAAACTTTTCTTTACACATCATTGTATGAGCTTGTATTTCTATGCACATAACTGTTAAACTTTGGTTGCAATTGGATTTACAGATGGAGTCTAACATTAGAATCAAACTAGAGATGGAGATGGCTAAAGTTAGACCAATTGTGGATTTGGCTGCCTCAACAGTTCAAAGGATTCGAGACCGTTGTGCATACGGATGGATAGAGCTGCAAGATTTCTGCGTTACAGTTTGACTTGTTAAGATTTGCAGATCTTATAAGTTCACTTCAATTTTTCTTTAGCCATTCATGTATATATTGAAAAGAGATGTATCTAGTATCTATTAGCTGACTGAGCAATAAAAATTCGGGATGAAATCCTGTTTTCAGTCTTCAGATTACCCCATTCATTTTGGGCCACGTTTACTCTAAAATGGAGAACAGAGGAAGTCGGGAATCAAACAAGTTCTTAATTATTTCCCCCAAGAACAACACTGATTAACTATAAATGAAATGACACTACAACACGAATGTGCTTTAGCGAGGAAAAAAATTTCCTCACTAAAAGCCATTTATAGTGAGGAATTTAATGTGTTCTCACTAAAAGTTGTCACATTTTGGTCACATAGTTTAACAATGCAACTGCGAGGAATAAAAGTTTACAGCGACGAAATCATTCCTCGCTATAAATAACTGTAGCGAGGAAATACACATTTTCCTCACCCAAAGTATAGCGGGAAAATTTTTCCCATTCCCTCCAAAAAAATATAGCAACACTACGCCAGAAACGGCCTGTAATAGCATGCAAAGAACGCTATTGCGGGATCTCTTAGCGTTTAAAGGAACGCTATATTTGCCCACGCTAAGAAAAGTGAGGGTCTATTATAGCGTTTTTGTAGTGCTATAAAAAGTCACTTTTATAGCGTCTATAGAACGCTATTGTATCTTTTTTTTATAGCTTTGCGATAATGCCGTGATTTCATCTCATTGCATACTGGGGAAAGCTATTGTATTACTTTTGCAATGTATGCAGAATGCTATAATTGTAATATTCCAAATGGAATTCAGATCAATTTTTGGCCATTTAAGTTCTCTCTTTCAACAATAAAACAATCAAAATCAACACTCAACAAAGCAACCAACAATTTTCAAAAATATTCATTGCTTTTAAAACCATTCCAAAATACAGTATTCTACAAGTACAAGATACAATATCCAACACTACACTTGAAGGTTTCATATTGCAAGCCTTGTTACCAACAAACTAAGAAAAAACACTAAAATTGTCTAAATGTTTTCCTTAAGCCTTCTGCCACTTACTTGACTACTCCGACTGAATAACTGTCTGCTGGCCATGCGACGGTAGTGCCAAGAGCATCTTCCATGCAATTTATATTAGATGTTGGCCTCCATAGGCATGAGTTGACTTTGGAAACATACTGCAAAGAGACAAAAATAACCAAAAAGAATCAAATTAGAATTGGAAATGTGTGAGTTTGTGGATGTCTTGCAATCTGATAGTATGTAAACCAAAAAAATCTGCAGTAATATAAATATGTATGTGCCTACTGTGTGATTGCCACCAAGTATGAATCATCTTTAAGGTCTCTGAATTGCATTGCTTAGCAAGGGCATCAGCCTTATAAAAATGGATTAATACAGCTACATCATCCAGAAATGATGAATCAAACTACATTTAATCACGAGGACAGAAGAACTTATGGTGACACAAAATATCAAGCAAAACAAATCAAACTATATCATCCAGTTTCATAAATAAAAAGGGAAGACTGATTTTGAGAAGCTTACCTGTCAAGCCAAGTTCTTTCTAGATCGAAGTTGGAGGAGTTCTACTGCGCCAATGTTGTGGGCCTCATCCAAATATGTATATCCCTAAGACAAAAAAGGAGTTGCTGAGAATAAAAAGAGCGATTACATAACGGGGCTCATGGATACTAGTTAAGCAAGGTATTTCATGACAAATAACATAAGCCGGAGGGAAGATACTTATTTTACCTCTGTTATGATAAAAAAGACCGGTGAGGCTCAACATTATAGATAAAACCACAGAATTATCTATCTTGAGAAAAACTAAACGTGCAATGCATAGAACTAGAATAGCAAAAGACACATATTGATGTGAAATCTGCAAAGTTGGTGACAACGTTTCACAACTGCAATAAACTCTTGTGCAATAGGAATAACAAAAGTTGCAAATTATTATGAAAATATTATTTACCTTACTTCAAAATGAGCAATAGCCTCAATAAACTACATTATAAGGGTCTTCCAAAGCAGATGTGTGTAGCTGGTCTGAGCACAGGCTGGAAATTGCAAGGTGGAACTAATAATCAGTTTTTGCTTTGTCCAGAACAGATCATATCATCAATATCTTGGAGCTGTGCGCAAGACAAAGTATATAAGGATCCATAATTGCCTTGAAACAATGAATTCAGCATATCCGATTAAAATAAGATGTCACTGGGTTGGCTAATATTCATACTCATTTCATAAAAACTACCATAATTCTCTTGGGTTTGTTCTAAATGTACCATACTGACAACATCAGATGCATGAAGTCTTTCACTTCGGAATAATTCAATATCATTTAGAACCTTAGAATAAACCAGGATTAACCATTGTGGTATCTGAAGCTTACATTCACCAATTGTTGCTTCTGGCAACCACTCAATCCAGTACTTGTGTTGAGTGATGTACATGATTGGCACGCCAGGGATCTACATCTGAACAAAAAAAATTAGCAGTTTTAATGCATCAAGGTTGTACTGTGACATACCAAGGTTTCTAAACAGCTATTCTACCTTTCGTATCCTTCACTTTAAATCTCTATCGCATGTAGCAACAATGTAGCACTTGTGGTGTACAAGGTCAGTCAATGTCAAAGGTAAATAATTACACTAAAATGCACCAGAAATTGTGCTAAGCTGAAACTGAAGTCAGAAAAAAGGAAAAAAAAACCCTCATCTAGCTAGTAACTTGCCAGCATACCAAGCAGACAACTATACAAGTTTAATGTACACAAAGTTGCAATACATCACCATTACAGACTTATAGTCAAAAAACAATACCAGTCCCGCCAATTCCTACTCAGAATAAGTGGATTCAACTTATAGTCTATATAAACAGCAACTTACTGCTTAAGAAGTGCTGACTTTTATTGTTTTTGTATAGTTCGAAACTTACTGCTTAAGAAATGCTGACTTTACTAAAACACTAAAATTCATTCACAGTAGAAGATGACCTATAAATCCTATCTACTTGACCCTCCAAACTCCGCAAACCCCAACTCATCTTAAGGGGGAGGGGGGATGGCTCCAAACTGAAAAACAGGAAAGTGCAGTTACTGGGTGTAATTAGTACCTGGGTAACCCTTTCAGTAATGTAATCATCAACATACATTCCTCTATGGGTACAGGGTAGTCTCTCAAAACGAGGGTCTTTGGCGATCCTGTACGAATCAAAATAACTTCTTTCTTAGTACCAGAACTTTGTAGCCACGGAATAAAAATATTACAAAGTGTAGGATAATAGCTCAGAGCCACACGATATTTCTGGCCTAACTTCTCAAGCTCACCCAATACACAACCTGTAATACAAGGAGTACCTATCAATAAAAAAAAGATAGACAAACTATTACAAACACAGAGAAACAGATCAATGAAACGTTCCCCTGCATTCTCTTTATAAGCTACATATAGAGTAGTATCTGGAATCAGGATACAGTACTAATTTCTTGTAATGAAATTAAACATTCAAAACCGATTGCCAGAATCATTGAATACTTATACAAAAGTGAATAATAAAGCAATTCAAGACTCACACTTTGCATATAAGCAATCCAACTGATACGACCCGTTCCGAAAATTTTCCCAAAATATCGTGAAATGACCAAAATGCCCTTAGATGGTCAAACATTGACTTTGTGAACAGTAAGAATTGACATATTCAATATTGGACTCTATGCGAAGAGCTCGAAGATACGAACGTGTCCGCGAAGACAGAATCAAATTCCGAGTTGTATCGAAGAAGTTATGGACGAAAAACGATTATGTGAAGATGTGGGTTGTGACACGTGGCAGGCCAGGATTGGCCAATGCCACAGTGTCAGCCAATTATTGGCCAGCACTGTGTTGGGCTTTAAAACCCAAAAGAAAACTCGTGGGCTTCCATTTCTCTGGAAACCCGAACCCCTCACCCACGCGCCGCCATCCTCCATCGTCGTTGACTCGCTGGCGGCCACGGATCGGAGAAACTGAACCCAGAAACAGCTTCCCCTCGCCGAGATGAAGCCGAAGCACCCCACATCGTCGACGGAAACCCACGGAATTGCCGGCAACAAGACGAACGGAATCCGCGAGCTTTCCGGCGTGATTCCGGCCAGCACAGTGCAAGGTGAGTTCTAAAAGTTATAGATTTGGATTCCTTGGCTTCCGTAGATGAATTTTGATATAAGGATCGTTGAATTTGGTTGAGAATTGAGGAAGATAGAGGGTTTTGAAATCGAATGAATAGTTGCTGGAAAATTCCCAGTTTCCGGCGACTGTAGCGGCGGCCGGCACGGCGGAGGGGATGAATTCGCCGGAATCTGGAATTCTCCAGATTCCGATGAGTTTTCCGGCGCCGGCGAGGCGGTGATGACGTCATCACCAATGATGACGTCAGCTGCCACGTGTGTGCCACGTGGACGCCGTGTGGCTGCCACCTCAGCGCCACGACAGCACTGTGTCAGTGCCACGTCAGCATGCCGGTGCTGACGTGGCTGTTGTTGACCGGTTGGTCAACGCCGTTGACTGTCGTTGACCGGCGTTGACCAGGGTTGACCGACCACTTTTTCGAGTGGAAACGACGTTCCGGATCCAATGGCGAACTCCGTTTTGCCATCCGAGTTACGGTTATACCCTAATTGAGCAAAATGTGGAGAATTAGGGTTTTACGATTATTCTTATTATTCTTTGTGGTAATCGTTATTTATTGGGATTGTTAGGTGATCGGTTCCCGAGGAATCAGCGTTACCGACCCGAGCCTACGGACGACGATGACGATCGCCCGGCCTATCTGTGAGTGGACGGGTTTTGGTTTTAAAGTATTGTTGATTATGCTTTATATATATGTTTACGTATCTGTATGCTTTGGTGATATGTTGGTTGGTTGTTGGCATATGGTTTTGGGTATCGTTTGAGCATGTTTGAGTATATATATTTATGTATGTGTGAAATGGGGATTTTTTGGTTGGTTGCTACTATCTGGTTTATGGAGCATGTGTTATACGTGTATGCATATGAGGTTGTTATGCTGGAAATGCTGGTTGTTGCTGGTTATTGTTGGTTAGGGTATGTGTTTTACCTGGTATGGTTAGTATGGTTTCCTCACCCTGTACATTGGTATTGTGAATACAGTCTCCTTGCCAATGTACTTACCCTTGCCAATTGGTATTGTGAATACAGTCTCCTTGCCAATTGGTAGTATACCGTACATTGGTATTGTGAATACAGTCTCCTTGCCAATGTACTTACCCTTGCCAATTGGTATTGTGAATACAGTCTCCTTGCCAATTGGTAGTATACTTTACATTGGTATTGTGAATACAGTCTCCTTGCCAATGTAAAGTGCATAAGTATGTGTGACTGTATATTGTCGTTGTGAGTTTGGTTGTTGCTGCATGTTTGTTGTGGTATAGTTGTATGTTACTGGTTTTTAACTGTGGGGGATTATTATTATGTTTTATAAACGTTTTACACTGACATTTATTTTCCCTGTCCACTCACCTTTGTTTTGCGCCCCCTCAGGACTTGATACTGTTGAGCACCACAGAGACGAGCGGCAGGAGTCAGTGTAGCTTTGCTCTGGTTCACAAAGAGTGGAAGACTCTTTGCCATCTGTCTATTGATCGTTAGACTGGTGTACGTAGTGTAATTGTGTATTATTCCGCCTTCGGGCAGTACAGTTGTTAGGTTTACTTCCGCTGTAGTCGCTCTGATACATTGTAGGTATTTGTATTTTGGTTTTCTTTTCTTCGTTTTGTCGTTTTTAGTTGTTTAAGGCTTCGTCACTCTGTAGGGGTGATGGCCGCACTCCCGGGCCCCACTTTTCGGGGCGGGGTGTGTCACCAACATTGCCTTTCTAAGTCCAACTGCATAAAACCAAAGTGAAACAACCGTCAGACTATGCTCGATATAGACCTTTCTAAAAACCTATAGCTCTCTACAGCTCATATAGAGAATCTTCAACCACAAGTACAAAAAGGTCTAAACTTTGGTCTTCATACATCAAACCAATTAACTGCAAACAATTAGCATCTGACACTGACCTTACTCTGCAAACAATTAGCAGACAACTATATACACCTTTAACGTTTAATGTTCACAAAGCTGCCTCCATTTGAAGATTCATTATACCTCATAACACCCAAGCCTCCATCTGAAGACCCATTAAGATTTCTAGCACCCGTGCCTCCATCTGCTGACTCATTAATCACAAGAACCACCAAAGTCAGTAATTAAATGAACAAATGTTGTCCAAATCGAATCTCAAGTTCAAACCTAGAAACCCAAAACGAAGTAACCTTGAAATTCAACTCAAAACTAGAACCCCAATTGAATCCCTAATGGAGTTTACCCCAATTGACAAAATCGGAAACCCCACAAACCCAAATTACCACAATTTCACATACCCGACCCCAAAACGAAAACTCACAGGTCGTATTGATTCCCAACATCGAATCCAAAACCAAAATTTAATCCAAAGTTCAAACCCTAAACCAATTCCAAACCCTGCATCTTGAACGAAAACCCCGGATCGACAGCCTCAATAGAAAATCGCAATCGAAAACCAAAGGATTTGGAATCGAAACTGACCTTATCATTCTCTGCTGCCGAAAACTAGTGTGTAAAAAATTACGATATACTCACGAATAGTGCGCCAGAGGATCTTAGCTGGGGTGCGAAAGTGGATGGGGCCAAAGATTGATGACCCCGTATCAATAAAGCATCAACTTTGGAACCGATTTCTTCCCAAATCAGAGACTGTAAAGGGTGGAGGCGACTGACATCCACTGCTCCATACTAGGGTTTTGTCGCACCAGGTGGTCGACAGTGACGTCAGATAAGGAAAACTCGGTTGACGTAAGAGCAGTTGTGTTGGTGGTTCTTCACTGCTGCATGGGGCTCGTGGTTAGGGGCCCGTTTGGCATCCTCTTATTAAAAAGAGCTTTTAGCTTCTAGTGCTTTGTTCATAAGGTATTATGTTCAAAGTACTTTCACTAATAAGTAGCTGGTCTTTTGGCATTCATTAATAAAAGTGTTTTTAATTTTTAAAAAGTGCTTTTTAAATCATTTGGCTGACAAAATCAAAAAGTACTTTTGTACATTTAACATATAAATTATTTCTTAATTTATTTAATAATCTTATAAATTCATTAAACAACATTAATAATAAACAAAAATCATCATCTAATTGTAAAAAGTGGAATCAACTTGGAATAAGATGCTTCCAAGTTTGTGTTATTAGAAAACAGAAACACTAAAAATGAACTGCAGTGCAAACAAATATTAATGATACATAAGAAGATTAGCAATTCTCTCTCGCTCATCATCCATGACTTGTCCATGATTTGAACTTTGTTGTTCAATAACATCTTCCTCTTCAATGTCTTCCTCATGGCCCGAAGGAAGTAGCTCATCATCATTGTCATAAGGCTGGAAATAGGGGGAGTAGCCTAATCCTTTATGAATACCACCAAGGTCCCTTCACTAGCCAATGTGGGACTTTTCACACCACATTCTGAGGAAACCCGGAAAGATTGGCAACTTGAGTCAAAGTAGCTCTCCACCTTTGGACCTTATCTGAACTATCCCCGAAGCCTGGTTCATGTGCTATGAAGGCCTCTACGAAGCATCCCGACTCTTTCCATACATCCGACGGATCCACATCGTAGAACACCGGAAGTAGAGTCTGTCCCTTCAGTAATACTTTTGTGACCATGAGCTTTTGGAAGCTTAGAATTGTGTCAAGTTAGGAAGTCTACTGTGCTTTACTTCACAATGTTCTATCTGATTCAGATGCATAAACATACATATCACATCATCCATACAAATTCTAAGTTGTCCATACTATCACATTTTCCAGACAAGATAACATAGAAGTTTGTCGAAATTATCGGATATCAATACTAATGCAATTAACTGATAAACAAGACAAAAACTCAGCACTGTGAGAATTACTATACAAGTTCAATTGGATTAAAATGATGAAAAAAGATTGCAGAATATCAAACTAGGAAGAGAACCTTATCGAATCTTCATTCGCAGTCCAGCATTGTTCATTTCTCCTAATCGAATGAAGGTTATTGCTAATTCAATCTAAACAGATGTGACTACCTTTGTATAAATGATATCTTGGTGGTTTAACTGTGGCGTCTCCTGTTTTGCTTTTGCAGAAGTAAAGCCCAAGCACCCAAAAATAGCATTTGCTGACATCTTTGGGAGAAAGGTATATATTATGCACATTGGTTTCGAACATAACAGATTGATATTTGATGTTTCACGAAAGCTGTAAAATAGTTGATTGTAAGATAGTTGATTGGTCTTTGATTGGCGTGTTAGTTGATATTTTGTTTATGATTAGGCAGATTGATGTCTGATGTTAATGGTTAGGCAGTTCCTTGTTGAAATTTCTGATATCTCCAATCTGAAATTTGTTTTTGATTGCTGACATTTATGCAATCTGCAATCTCAAAGGTTAGTTAAGTCAACATGCTTTTGTGTGATTTTTCAGGTGTATTTGAAGAGTCCTTCTAAACTGCAAAGGCGTTTTTGAAGAATCCTTTTTTGGCTTTTGCTAATCTAAGGTATGGCGCAACAAAAATCTGGATTTAAATCTCCTGAATGATTTATTTATGTATAAAGTGCATCTTTACGATTGTAGTTGTGAAACTTAGTAGTGATGTTAGTTTGGGATGAATGCTAGTAGTTGATTGATTGGCCTGTTAGTTGATAGTGTTTTGTTTTGGTGTATGTCATAGTCATGGATAGGACATGGATGTTTGCTGATAGAAGATCAACATCTTACAAGGCAGGGGTTGATTTTTTCCTTAAAAAGGCTATTGAAAATGCAAGCAACCCTAACCTGATTAGTTGTCCATGTTGCAAGTGTGTGAATACGAAATCATTTGATGTTAGGGTTCTAAAGGAGCATCTATATTTCAATGGGGTTGATAGAACTTATAGGAATTGGATATGGCATGGAGAACCGTCTAGGTCAGCAGCAGCGAGTTCAAGTAGAAACGCAGAATTTGAACTAGGCACCTTTTCAGAAAGTGAAGGTATGGAAGATGCTGATTTGGATGAATTATATAATATCGTTGGACTAATAACTTTTGTGCTACAATTAGGGCATTCCTATGCAACCTGATGACAAGCAGTGTGGGTATTTTGTGATGCGATACATGAAAGACATTGTTGCAGAATTTGATTTTGTGACTAAGGTACATTATATGTATATTAAGTGTGTAATTTTCCCTAGGGGATCAGAAGATTGGAATTCTAGTATTTGTTTTCTTGACTGTACAACGTGAGTGATTTTTTCAGGTTGCAAAGGTTTTGTTTCTTGTGATGTATGATGTTCTTATGACAGTTTTTTTGTATGTTTCAGTGGGCTACCAGCAAAGCAAACTTGGGATACACCCAGGGCGAAATTGATGAAGTACGTAATGAATGGGCAACATTTGTCCAAGGATTTGTGGAGTAAGATGCAACCTCCATTTAGATTTTAGGTCATTTTTTGGTACCAATGTGATCTATAAGAGATATGGTTTTTGGGTTTCAATGTCTAGATAGCTAGCTAATTGTACATGCTGAAATTGTTTAGTGGATGCAAGACATTCAAGCTTAAGATGGAAGTTTTTGAATTTCAAGCATGTGAACACTGATTTAGCAGCAATGTATTGGTTTCCTTTGATATCAGAATGGTTTCAAACTGCCTTCTTTTGCAATTTCGGATCATAATAGTTATGACAGGTAAACTGTGTCTTTTGGCATAAAAATTGGCACATTTCTGCTCATTCTAAAATAACCTCTGAACACATTAGTCGACCGTTTTAAGTGCAAAATTGTCGTGTAAAGCATAGAATAGTCGACAGTTTTAGGGAAAAAAACTGTCGTTTAAAGTAGAGAATAGTTGGCAATTTTAGGACAAAAATTGTCGTTTGAAGTGGTCATTTGCTAACAAATTATAAGTTTTTAGATCAGTATAGTCGACGGTTTTATATCAAAAACTGTCGACTAAAGTGCCTTTAGATGACAGTTAAAAACTGTCGACTATACTCATAGTATAGTCGATTGGGCTCCATGCGACGGATTTTTACAGCACTTACTGACAGTTTTTAACCGTCGTTTAAGGCCTTTTTTGGCATAGTGCTTCTTGCTGAGATCGACCTCTTCCAGGGGTTGTTTGCTCCCACTATTATCGCTCGAGTTACAATAAATCCCACCTTCCTGTTCTAGGATGTAATGGCGCCCCACAAGGTGCCCATTACCAATGGCTTCATCCTTATATGTGATATTACATTTGGATCCTCCAGTGAGTATGTAATACCCATCCAAATCTAAACAAAAGATCGACACAATATTATAAATACATGTCGGGATGTAGTAGCACTCTTTCAGAAAGAGACACATGCCATTAGGTAGATCTAGAGTATGTGTGCCAATGGCACAAACATGCGCACGGGAACCATTCCCCATTCTCAATGATAATGCGCCTTTCTCTAGATGTCTGTCAATCTTCATGCCATGCAACGAATTACAAACATGATAGCAAGCTCCTGAATCCAGGATCCAGGGTTTGACAGTTTGTACTGCATCTCTTGAACCCATGATGGCAAGGACATTCGGATCAAAATACGTTCCGTTCCGAGTTCTAGAATAACTTCTTTCTCGAAAGTCCTTTGCCTCCTTTGTTCAATCAATTGGTTATCAGGGTTTGTTTGTAATATTGAGTTGTGAAGATGATTATCTATAGAAAATAAAACCATATTTTAATTAACTATATGTTGAAATTCACCAAAATAAGATGGGTCTTTATCTTAAGTTGGCTTCCGTCTACTTTTCTTCGTCTTCCCCTCTACGATGACGTGAGTTCCTCCCACTACTCGTGAGATCCCTCCATAGACAGAGAGTCGGAGGCTTGCGGTAGGAGGGCCAAGACGCCCGTGTCGCTAATGCCTTTACCAGTTATCCACCCAAGAGAGTTCACAACTCCTTTGCATCTTATGCAATTACCGACATTCGACCTCTAATAATTCGTCACCCCGGAGAACACCTAAGATAAGTGATTATTAGTTGAATCAAAATCCCACCAAATTGATAAGGGACCAAATTTAACCCCGATGCCCCGAATGACATACTAAGACACTGTGAGTTCTAGTGTTATCGGACATCCAATGTTTGTGTCCTACTAACCCTCCCATTGCCGCCCAAAATGCCCCGAATGACATGCTAAGACACCGAGGGGTGCGCCGGTTAAAAGATTAGTAGGTTTCGATGGAAGGCCTGGGTCCACTAGAACAATTCCAAGAAACCCTTACAAATTCAATAATTAAAATTGAGGGTTTTGTTACCGGTTTCACAAGTATATGTCGAGATACATAATTTAAACAAGAGATCCAGCGAATCGCATCACATGGATTTAAGGACCTGATCATGGACTTCGTTTGGGCGCGAGCCACACGCCCAAACCCTAGGTATGGCAGATTGCAATTGTTGTTTGATTTTACGTCCCATCCCTGGCTTTGATTAAATGGTTAAGCATAAACAAGCAATGCTAGCCATCGGGGCCGTGCCCATACATACACTCCATCTTTACTGGAAGCATTTAATAAAACCGGAAATAAAACCAACAATCAATTTAACGTGTCACACACATAATCCCCATAGTAAAACGACCAAACAAGTAATTCAATTATAGTGGTCTAGTCCATGATCATCCTTTTTCAATTGTTTAAAATAACACTTTATAATAAACTAGCATCACCGCACACGCGTCGTGCCACATCACAGGCGCTTTGCGCCGCATTTCAACGCTTTTGGTATTCGTCTCGCGTTTGCTCGGTGTGTATTTTCAATTTTCAGTCGTAGGTTGCTTTTATTTTGTTATTACGTCCCTGGGTTCTGCATTTTTTGATGAAATATGTTCGAACTTGGTGAGTCAAATCTACCAGGCTCTGAAATTCTATCAATTGGTGAGGCAAAAGGGCCTGCTCTGGACCTCTTCAAGACTAAGATGGAGGTAACTTTGATCTTAATAATGTTAAACCATACATGTGATACTTATAGAGCGTGGAATTCTATATTTGGCAACTCATTTTTCCATCTGTTTCCCTCAAGTGATTTCCTTTTAACTGAGAACTTGAACAATCTCGGTTGTAGACTGTTATGGCTGATGTAAGATCTCCTATTCCAAGTTAACTGTCTATCTGATTTTTTCTTACTTGCCTCATATGGAGATGCTTTACCTCAATTTGCCAGTCAAATATGTTCAATCAAATATCTTGTTTCTTGTAATATAAACATATTCTATGATCCAATTGTATTGCTTATTCCTTCTTCAGTTTATGAATCCATCGGATGATGGGAGAGGTTAAAATTGGTTTCACATGAACTGTGACTCTTTCAGCCTACCATTCAAACTGTATGTTCCTTGCACGGAGTGAGATTATTTTAAGGTGCTGTTGTTAACTTGGAAAGAGTACTGATAGAAAAGAATTCATCCAATGTTAAGGAAACTAAAACACATACAAATAATCAATTGATGTTGCAAACTCGTAAACTATATTCAGTCTAAAATATCGAACTTCTAAGGTGCTCCTACAAAGCATATTATCATACTATTTAAGATAAGATACAAACAAAAGTAGAGATGTGTAAATAAATAGACCAAATCCAATCCATAAACCAAAATGAAAGGCACGGACTAAATGTTAATCAATTACAAAATTCATAAATTCATATGTTCAAATGAAATTCATAAATGGGTTGCTACCAGAAGAGCGAAAGAATCTAACAATCCTCTCCTGCGACTTTAGAGGAGACGGAGTTCCATCAACTATCAACCACCAAGAATGGAAATGCTCCAAACTGCAAAAACACTAAACAACAATTAACCTCACTGTCAATTTCAAGCCTATAACATTACGTAAGTGACGCAAACAAAACAGCACTATCTAACACGAAATAGAAATTACAGTAGAAAGAAATGAAGAAAATATTAGGAACATTAGAAAAATTAAAGCAAATTGAGGTGAACCATAACTTCTGCATAACAAAATGCCAACGGAGGGGTGTATCAATTTCTGGTTTCAACTCATTAGAAAACAAACTGAACATATATTTAACAAATAAATTAAAGGGTTTTTATCATGGATGGTGCTTGAACTTTCACTAACAGGACTTCATAGTGCCTGAACTTTAAAAGTGATCAATTTGGTACCTAGACTTTCAAAAACCGGACTTCATAGTGCCTGAACTTTAAAAGTGATCAATTTGGTACCCAGACTTTAAAAAAGAGGATTATATGATACCTCCTTCAAATTTTTATCAAAATTCCATTAAAATGAGAGATAAAATGATCTTTTGACATACACTTTCATGTAAAATACTATTTTTTACCTCTCAACCTCTATATAAATGTGTATTATGGTGTTTCAAAAAATATATATGCATATAGATATTGTAAAACAATAGATCAATTGATAAATAAAAATATACTCGAACATAAAAAAAATATTTCTAACATAAATTGAGTAATAGAAAAAATCTACCGTTCGAGTATATTTTTGTTAATCAATTTATTTATTATTCAAAAATAGCTATATGCACATTTTTATTTTTTCGAAACACCATAGTACACATTTATATAGAGGTTGAGAGGTAAAAAATAGTATTTTGCATGAAAATTAATGTCAAAAGACCATTTTATCCCTCATTTTAATGGAATTTTGATAAAAAAAATTGACTGAGGTACTACATAGTCCTATTTTTTAAAGTCTGGATACCAAATTGATCACTTTTAAAGTTTAGGCACTATAAAGTCCTGTTTTTTAAAGTCTGGGTACCAAATTGATCACTTTTAAAGTTCAGGCACCATGAAGTCCGGTCAAAGAAAGTTCAGGCACCATTCATGATAATTACCCTAAATTAAATGTAAGGACCATTAGAATTACAGAACATCTGCAAATTGAAAAGAACCCAAACTTCTGCATAACAAAATGCCAACGGAGGGGCGTATCAATTTTTGGTTTCAACTCATTTGTTCTCCTAAACTTGCAACAAATGAAGGATGAGGGAAGCAGATACGTTACTCAGATTGATGCGTCCACTTATTTGTACTTATCCAACATGTTAAAGCTGTACAACTGCATCATCTTTCTCTTTTATTAACTTGAGACAGTAATCGTATAGAAGCAGCACCAACAATTACCAGTGAGTTACCAATGACCGTTTCAGGCATAAAGTTGCAGAACAAAATCTTAAGCCATAATTTTGGTTTGGTCATGATAATAAATACCTCTAATTCACCATGAGAACAACATACAAAATCCGAAACTAAATCTCCAAACTCCAAATCATGATTACAAAATTTTGAAACTCAACTAAAAATGATGAATATAAACTCTGATTGGACCGTTAACTGCAGAACAGATTGTGGTATGGCAAAGCAGAGGACTCCAAACCTAACAAAGAATCAACCAAAATCAATTGACAAATCCACAACCAAAAGCATCAAACAAAAACCAACGGTGAGAAATGAGAAAAATGAGAAAAGTGACCTGGAAAAGATGAGAATTGAGATTTACGCTGAGGAGGTGGTGAACTGAGTCGTACCCACGAACGGAGCCGTTGCCCGAGGCCTTTGTTGTTTCTTCAAACCCCTAAAATAACTTTAAATTGGGACGCCCTATACAACAAAGGTGAAAATTAGCGCTAACACATCAGGGTAAGAGACATAAAAATAATTCAGAGGGCATGAAAGAACCGCGAGAATTGGCAGAACCAGTAATGTCCGCGTTGAAAGCCTCTCGTTGCAGTCGCATATGTCCAATGAAGGTCGTAATTCCATCTGCTATTGAAGAAATGAGAAATTGATGAGGCGAACAACAAAAAATCATGAAAGTTGAAACGAAAAAAAGCATAAAAGAACCTAGAGGATTGGCGACGGAACTACCCACCCATCTGATTCGTGGGTCATCTTATCAGAAGAAAGGTTGTGGCGATCGTGGGAAACTGAACTGTGCAAAACTGCGTCAGGCGTGTTATTGTTTTTAATTAATCTCATTGACAATTTTGCCCCTATTTTACCCTCAACTGCCATTTGGATTGTTCTTTGCATTTAGGGGCACTTTCGAATTTCCATTAAATTTAACCATTTCAAAACACCACCTGAACTCTTGTGACATTTACAAAACACCACCTCCGTCCGTTTGTCATCCAATTTGCCGTTAAACTCGGCATTTGAGAGGCACATGGTCCACTATTTGAGGTTATATTTGTGCAATCGGTGACCGGAAATGGTAGAACGGAGGGATGTTTGTCGGACGGTTTTTGGCAAAAACCAGATCAAAACGTTTTCGTTCGCCGGCGGCAAACCCCTTGGGATTTGGGGTTGAAACTTGGTGGGAGTGTACTCGGGGATGTTGGGAAGCTAGTCCAGGTGGTTCTGAATGGAGAAAGTAGATGAGAAATTAGCGACGGCAGCGAGAACTCTGGCGGCTTAGTTTTACGTTTGGTTTCACCGGTGGCTTTTCACGCCGTTTTTGACTCCCAAAACTTTGGGGATATATTCTTGAGGTCGAGAGGGAACTTTTTGTAGTTGGAGTCGTTGTCAATAGGTGACCAGAAAAGGCAGATTGGATGACAAATCAGACGGAGGTGGTGTTTTGTAAATGTCAAAAGAGTTCAGGTGGTGAATTGTAAAAAAATTTAATCTGGGTGGTAAATACAAAAAAGTAGAAAAATTCTGGTGGTATTTGTGCAATTTTCCCTAGATTAATAGAAGATTAATAGAGATAATTCTTCATTCTAATTATGTATTTAAGTGACTAGGTTTTGGGGTTACAAATAAAAGGGCCTAGATGGACCATACATCATGGGCTTTGTAACCCTAGGGAATGCCGAATTTTTCATGGGTCTAGGATAGCTTGTCGAACAAATAATCCATTGTAGCTCCCACTACTTAAAAGGATTTGTTGTTCCTAATTTAAATTAAATTCCTTAACAATTAAAGAATTCAATAAATTAGGTAACTCAATCTTAATTAAAATCCCAAGTGGATTTTGGAAACCATTTCCTAATACCAATTCTATTTGGATTCTTAACTTTTAAGAATCCCTAGTCAACAAGAAGCAATTTCCTTGTCAAAGTAGAATTATTAATTTCTTTACATTAAAGAAACCAAATTCAATATGTAATGAAATTCCTAATTTCACGCAACTTTCCTTAAAATTAGAATTCACAATTCTTTAAGGAAACATATTGATTGGAGGGTTCTAATAAGTTTTCTTAACATTTAAGAACACTAATTAAAGCCTAATGAAATCTGAAAAATCGTTTTTTTTTCGGAATTTATTGCCTTTTGCGACGAAATCAGATTTCGCCGCTAAACTGAGCTACATTAGCCTGCCGTATGGCAGAACTTTTAGCCGCGAAACGGTTTCGCTACTCAAAGTCCAGCCGAGAATTCCTTTGATTTTTTCAATTCCTTTTTCTCCCACTTTTCAACCAATCCTTTATGCATCAAACCCCATTCAATCATATCATATATTACGAAGAAAACAATCATGATAATCAAGAAACCATTTCATATTATCATGAACCTAATGTTAAATCAAAGAATTCACCATAACAATGAACAACCTGGCTTTGATACCACTGTTGGGTTTCCGGGCATATAATTGAGATTATGTCCCTATGCTCTCGGAACGGATGCAGAGCTATCGAACTGCCTTTCCTCGCGTCTCTGGTCAACTCAGCTACTAATCCCTGAGGGGGGGCGCAAAACCAAAGGGTGAGTGGATGGAAAAATAAATAATCTTTCAAAAACAGTTATGAAAACATATAATATAAATCCCCCTTGCTGTAAAAACATAAGCTGTACTGAAATACTGAAAATACTGTAACATACTCTGGTCAGCGCCTGTCAAGTGCACGTGATATACCACACCCAATGCCAGGGTTACGCCCAGGCAAAGCTGTGTACATATAAAAATATAAACCCCTGTGTACTCACACTCACATCATCACCCCCAGTCCCTGGAATATGCGCAGGGACCGCTATCACCGGAAATAAAGCTAGCAAGTGGGGTCTTCGGATCGGGCAACGATGTGAGAGCTGTGTCCTACGGCCGTAGTCCGAATACTAAAATGTACGTGTGATACTACGTGCACTAGACTACTGAAAACTGATATCTGAAATCCAGATGCATAAATATCTATATGCTAATACCATATACTGAACTGTAATGCAAACCAATACTTTAGGAAAACAAAACCCATCCACTCACAGTGATTTCCAGCAGTCAAGCTCGTCTGCCAGTACTGCTCGCCTATGGCGTCTCACTGGAGCTCGGATACCTATAAGGTTCCCACGAAACAACCGTCAGAGGAACCATAATCGAATACCATCTCCAAAACCCTAATTTCCATGTTTTGCTCAACCGAGGTTTAACCGTATCTCGGATGGCGAAACGGAGGTCGCCATTGGATCCGGAACGATGTTTCCAGTCGGAAAAGTGTCCGGTCAACCCTGGTCAACGCCGGTCAACGGCTGCCACGTCAGCACACCGGTGCTGACGTGGATTGACACAACGCTGATGTGGCGCTGACGTGGTGCCCATGTGGCAGCCACGTGTCGATGACGCGTCACCCACGTGGCAGCTGACCTGGCGGACGCGTGGCGCTGACATGCCTGACACGTGGCGATGACGTGTCTGACACGTGGCAATCCGCCACCGCCGCCGTCACCATTGCCGGCGCCGCCGCGCCGTCGCCGGAGAACTCATCGGAATCTGGAAAATCCCAGATTCCGGCGAGTTCATCCTCTCCGCCGTGCCGGCCGCGTGGTCAATATAAACAACAATAGGCGAACCAACAAGATAAGCACGAAATTTAACCAATGCAAACACGACAGCAAGGAGTTCTTTTTCAGTTGTCAAATAATTCATTTGAGCACTATTTAAAGGTCTACTTGCATAGTGAATCACAAAAGGTTTCTTATCTCTGCGTTGCCCCAAAACAGCCCCATTAGCATAATCACTCATGACACACCCCGCCCCAGAAAGTGGGGCCTGGGAGGTGCGGCCATCACCCCCAAAGAGTGACGAAGCCTCAAACCCCGAAAGAAACCACAAACGTTAAAACAATGGAAAGTAACTCAACAACTCATCTGTAAACACTATATCAGAGCTTCTAAATAGCGGAACAGAAAGGTTTACACAAGTCTGAAATACAACAGTGACAAAGAGATTCCTACTCTTTGTAGCACAGAAAAGAGATTCTCAGGTGTGCCATCATCTGTACTAATCATTAATCACAATATGCATATCGTCCAACAACCAATCATTTACCAACATATAAATATATAATATGATATAGCATGCTCAAATGAATTTAAAACCGAAAGCCGTCCACTCACAGTGATAATGGGCGGTCCTCCTCATCCTCGCCAGAATGCTCGGTCCAGTTGTGCTATTTCCAAGGAATGCGTTCACCCTGATTTTTCCAACAACCACAACAACATCAATAACCGAATTGAAATCGTATAAACCCTAATTCCCCATGTTTTACTCAATTGGGGTGTAACCATATCTCGGATCGCAAAACGGAGTTCACCGTTGGATCCGGAACGTCGAAAACCCTAAAAATGGTCACCGGTCAAACTTGGTCAACTCCGGTCAACAGTCGGTCAACGGCATTGACTCGACGGTCAACGTAGGGCTGACGTCAGCACCGGAGTGCTGATGTGGCGCCGACTTGGCGGTGAGATGGCGGTCACGTGGCGGCGAGGTGGAGACCACGTGGCGCTGAGTCATCACTGACGTGGCATCCACGTCGTCACCGTTGGTGACGTCATCGCCGCCGCGCCGCCGTCACCGGATTCTGCAAATATTCCGGCCGAAACCCCCATATCTCAATCTCCTTCAATTCTCAACCAAAATCAACAAATCTTATATGTAAACGCATCTACAGAACACTAGGAATCCAAATCTACCATTTTTAGAACTCACCGTCGCCGGAATTGGCCGGAAAAAGTCCCAAAAGGCGGCGGATTCCGGCGACCTTCAATTTACTCAATTCTCATCCATTTTCGATGCATGTTATATCAAAATCCATCTACACAACTCCAGCAATCTATTAGAATAGTTTTCGAACCTTACCTCGGCCAGGTTTGGCCGGAAAAAGGCCAGAAAGCTCGGATTCCGTTCATTTTCGTCGGCGGCCAACCTCTGTGTCTTTTGAGCTGGAAATTCATGGGGAAGCTCTCTGAAATGCGTGGAGTCGATTGCTGGTGACGACGTCTCAATTTGGTGGCCGGAGCTTTGAAATCGGCGGCGAGCTGTTCACGGCGCCGTGGCTAGTTTTGGCGTCGCCGACGGCATCTCGCGACGGTTCCAACGCCAGCGTTGGGTGACTCTTGCTCGTGACGTTGTAGGGAACCTGATTCCAACGCCAATTCATCCAATTATTGATTGCCGGCGAGTCAATGGGGCGGAAGCATCCGGCGGTTCACGCGGTTTGGGTTTCCCTTTTCTGCTCTTCCTCTTTTCTTTGAAGTTGGTTCGGGGAGTGAATTAAATCCCCATGTGGTGACACGTGTTTCACAACAAACACGTTGCCCAATCACCACACGCCACCTATCCCATTGTCCCTATTCCTCAAATTCGTTTTTGCTCCGTAACGTCTTCGTTACAACTCGGAATCCAATTTCGTCTTCGCGGTCGCAAACGTATCGTCGAGATCTTCACATAAAGTCCAATATTGAATACAAAATTCCTTACTGTCTAAAAAGTCAACCTTTGACTCTCAGGGGCATTTTGGTCATTTCTCAAAACTTTGGAAAATTTTTGGAACGGGTCGTATCAACTCACATTACACATAATTTCAAAAGGCAAAGTCCAATCAGGTGATTGCATAATAGGAGCAGAAGTTAACATTTGAATCAACATATGAAAAGCAAGTTGACATTCAGCAGTCCATTCAAAAACATCTTACAACAAGAGATTACAAAACAGTCTAGATATGGAACTAAAATTCTTGATAAATCTCCTATAAAAACCAACATGTCCTAAAAATGGACGAACATCTTTAATTGTTTTTGGCACAGGTAATTTAGCAATCAATTCAATTTTTGCTTTATCCACTTCAATGCCACGAGCTGAAATAATGTGACCAAGAACAATACCCGAAGACACCATAAAATGACATTTTTCCCAATTGAGAACAAGGTGCTTTTCTTAACAGCGCATCAGAACTTTTTCGAGATTATTCAAACAATCATCAAACGAATCACCAAAAACAGATATATTATCCATAAATACTTCAAGAAGCTGCTCCACCATATCACTAAAAATACTAATCATGCATCTTTGAAAAGTAGCAGGGGCATTACATAATCCAAAAGGCATTCTACAGAAATCAAAAGTACCAAAAGGACAAGTAAAAGTAGTTTTTTCTTGATCATCCAAGGCAATTTCAATTTGATAATAACCAGAATAACCATTCAAAAAGCAATAAAATTCATGGCCAGCTACCCTCTCGAAAATCTGATGAACGAAAGGTAAAGGAAAATGGTCTTTTCTCGTTGCAGAATTAATTTTCCCGTAGTCAATGCACATGCGCCAACTAAAAACAACCCTAGTTGGAACTAATTCATTCTTATCATTTTTAACTACAGTGATGCCAAATTTCTTAGGGACAACTTGGGTTGGACTGACCCACTTACTATCAGAAATTGGGTAAATGATACCTTCATTCCACAGTTTTAAAACCTCAGTTTTAACCACATATGTCATGTTTGGATTAAGCCTACGTTGTGGTTGAATACATGGTTTAGCATCCTCCTCCAAAAAAATTTTTATGTGTACAAACAAGAGGGCTAATCCCTTGAATATCAGCAAGTTTCCAACCAATAGCAAACTTATGAGCATTCAATACATTAATCAACTTACATTCATGGTGAGAATCGAGGTTAGAGGAGATTAGCACAGGGAATGTATTTTCGGGAGATTAGCACATTCATGCTTTTCGAATCTAGGTGCCCACCCTTTTATTTCATGTACCTGCAAAGAGTCAACAAACGAATTAATTTCAGCAACTTCAGAAACTATGTTTTCATTAGAAGAGGTAGCATTAACCAGATAAGTTTCCAACGAATCAACAAAGATACTCTTCACAAATTGATCATGAGCTAATTCAGAAATAAAGTTCACTAACTCACACTCCTCACTTTAATTTTCATTATCACGATCGCCAGGCTACCTAAAAACATTAAAGATATTAACTTCCATGGTCGTGTTTCCAAAAGTCAGTTTCATCAATCCACTCATACAACTAATATTAGCATCACAAGTAGCAAGAAAAGGACGCCCTAGAATCACAGGAGTTTGATTTTTAGAATCTAAAACATGTGCAATATCTAAAACAATGAAATCAGCGGGGTAATAAAATTTGTCCACTTGGACTAAAACATCTTCAATAACCCCTCTTGGTGTCCTCATGAAACGATCAGCAAGCTGCAATATGACCCTTGTCGGCTTAAGCCCAGCAAGACCTAGCTGCAAGTACTCAGAATAAGGCAATAAGTTCACACTCGAACCTAAATCAAGCAAAGCACGACTAACAAATTTATTTCCAATCACACAAGAGATAGTAGGACTCCCTGGATCTTTGTACTTTGGAGGAATCTTATTCTGAATTACTGCACTCACATGAGCAGCCAAAAATGCAGTTTTTTTCACATTATGCTTTCTTTTATAAGTGCACAAATCCTTCAAAAACTTAGCATAAGCGGGAACCTGTTTAATAGCATCTAACAAAGGAATGTTAATCTGTACCTGCTTGAAAAGATCTAAAATTCCAGAATTTGGTCCTACTTTCTTAACAGGAAGCAAAACTATCGGAAAAGGTGCAGGCAATGAAAATTCTTCAACAACTTTACTTTCTTTAGATTTTTTAGGTTCAACATTACTCTTAGGTTTTTCAACTCCCCTAGGTGGAAGTGTTCTAGCAATTTCTCTTCCATTCCTAAGAGTAATAACAGATTCAACATGATCAGAAGTAACATCACAGAAATTAACACCTTTTGGATTTGGTTCCGTGTTTGAAGGAAGTCTGTCTTTTTCATTCACAGTCAAATAATTCGTCAATTTAGGAAGATGCCTCCTAATTTCCTTAGTTTCATCACCAAATTTATCAAAAAGATGATCATACCTCTCATTTTGCTTTTGTTGCACTTGTACAAAAGATTGGATGGTGTCTTCCAAAGATGGTTTAGCAGTGAAAGGTTTATGTGCAGGATAGTGTTGGTTCGGAAAACTTACTTGAGGTTGTGCCTCATTCCTCCAACGGTAATCATTTGGATTTCTCCCTGATTGATTGAATGAATTTGGGAAAGAAAAGTATGGTCTCTGGTAATTCCCCACTACAGCACACCTTTCTTCATACATGCCTTTCATTTCCTGCAAAAGAGGACAATTTTTGGTATAGTGACCAATATCACAACAAACATCACAAACTTGACTTGTATCAGCATGATAAATAGGTTCAGACACACCAGGTTTGTCAAGTTTTAAAGAAGCAACCTCCTTAGCCAATTTATCATATTTCAATTGTAAATCATCCTCTTCCCTTCATTGATATATTCCCTTGGCAGAAGATGTGCCAACTTTAGAACGATCTTTACTATCTAGTGCACTAGGTTCATTCCATTGATGTGACTTTTTAGCAATTTCATCTAAGAACTCTAACTCTAAAGCATAAGATGGTTCCTTAGCCATAAACTCCCCATTACACATAGTCTCTACAACCTGACGTTCACGAGGGACAAGTCCCTCATAAATATAATTGGCAAGTCGCCAATCCTCAAAACCATGATGTGGACACAAAATCAAAAGTTCTTTAAATCTTTCCCATGTTTGATATAAGGATTCATGGTCCTCTTGAGCAAAATTAGAAATTTGTTTCTTTAAGGACATAGTCTTATGATCAGGGAAATATTTTTGAAAGAGCAATTCAGTCATATCCTTCCAAGTAGTAACAGACTGAGACCGCAAAGAATACAACCAAGTTTTTGCCTTATCCTTCAAAGTGAAAGGAAACAGTTTAAACATTACAGCTTCAGCAGGATTGGTATAAAACGTATTGGCCACTTCATCAAGTTCCCTAATATGTGCGTAAGGATATTCACTTTCCATACCATGAAAAGTTGGAATGCAATGTATCATTCCCGGTTTAAGATTAAATTGCCCCATATTAACAGGAAACACAAAACATGAAGGAGATGCAGTACGAGTCGGGTGCAAATACTCTTGAAGAGTTTTTGCAGAAGGGACATCCCCATCATTATCCCCATCATTATTCCTAGGAATAACGTCACCCATGATTTCAGTTTCTGGTTTTTTAGCAAATCTCCCTAGGCGATCTATGTATCTATTGGGCATGCAATAAGTAAAACAAAATAAAAACGACTCTAACAATCACAAAAATTTAACAAAAATCAGACAAATAACAAGAAATAAAATGAAACGAAGTAACCGAATGGAATTCTGCCCTCTTCGTCAAGTTGCTCCTCAGCAACGGCGCCAAAAAATGCTTGCTAATCCTAAGTGCAGGAGTCGCGCAACATTATAACTCGTAACTACGAGTGTCGAATCCACAAAGAGCGGTGTTGAAAATCGACAAAGCACTCTCCGAGGGTATGGAATGTCTAATTTTTCTGTGAGAGGTTCACCACGCATGCAAGGGGAGCTCGCTCGATTCGCAAATTGGTCCAATCAATCCGGGGGGAACTTACGATGCCTAATCCAGACCTATTTGCCTTGAAAGATCAAACGTGAAGATCCGGAGGTATCGCAAAATCGGAAAATATCTGTAAAGCGTACCAAAATTTAGTTTCGAGTAACGAATAAAGTAATTGAGCTGAGATGAAAACACGAAAGCTTCGGGGTTCCACATACATATAATTATGCTATCTTATTGAATTGATCCTACTTAAACAAATATTTGACAGATAATCTTCCAAAGAGGTTGTTCGAAACATATAAGCTCTTGCAAATTCCTTTAACAATGATTCCAATTATAACTTGTACCTATAACAACAAAATATCAAGAAAAGATGCCAACGGAATACGAATCGATCTACTAATTCATTCAAAATCATAAAAGCATGGATATTGAAATCAAACTATAGGAAAAACATGATTGAACCCATGAATAATAACAAACATCCATCCATTAATCAGCTCAAAAGAGTTAGATATCAATTTGAACAATCCACAATGAAATATGACATTAACAACCAAAATTTGGATCAAATCAACACGACTACATAATCATAATGTACGCTTCTCCCCTAGCCTTAGCTAGGAGATTAGTTCTCCATGAAATTGAAAGCAAAATACACAGAAAAGTCGTTCACCCATCGAAGTCCAAGGATGGCTCGAGCGGCTGCCAAATTCGCCTATTTTATAGCCTCTGCCTTTCTTGCACCCTAGAGGATCATTAAAAGAGAGAAAGCCCATTGAATTTATTCCTAATTCCATTCAGATCGGGACTCTTCTTCACGCTTGCGGATTGAATTGGAAGGAAACATAATCTTCCGTGTTTTGCTCTAGTTTCTGCCGAACTCGAACGTTGGTGTGCGGCTAGTAATTTGCCAGGTGAGAACTGCAACCTTCCGTCTTTTCTTATGCCCATGACTTGCACGTGGGCTCCCTTCTTGGGCTTTTGACTCCTTCCATTTAATTAACCCAAAGAGAAGTGACGGCTAATTAGTTGATCACCAGCTGCACTCCATTCCCCATACATAAAATAAAAAGTGAATAATGAGATGTGGCAAGATTAGAATTCAAACAATTAACTTATTTGGTCCATTAATATAATAAGTCAACAAATTCAATTGATTATCAAACATGTAAGCCTTATGAATAGAAATTAAGCTAAAAAATATAGCACTCTCGTGCTATTATCACTAACCTCACCACCAGAAAACAAGAGCATATGATTCATATCTTCTATTATACAAAATTCTCACAAACCAAATAAAACATAATATGTACACTCTTCTCACAAACCAAAATCATACAAGTTAAAGATGCAACCTTTCAACTCTTTTTCATGCTAAATCAAATAAAGAAATAATACAGAATACCAGCCTGATTGATGGTCTACACATTGTTCCAAATCTGAAAAATTCAAAAACTCGTGGATTCACCCACTTCACATCACACAAACTGAAAAAAAAAAAAAAAAAAGTCTTTGAATTCACTGTAACCACACCATTGGAAAAGTGAATATTTGGAGCAATACTCCTTGGGACCAAATCTTCGCAAGGTTCTATTTTTAGCACTAAGGTCCATCTAGGAGAGTGATTAGTGATGGACAAAGATACAAGCACAGCCAATACTTGGCCAGTGATCCTATATTATGGGCACAAGATCAGCTCTACATTATGAAACTACCAACCAATGACGATATCGCATAGCTTAAACAACTTAGTTTAACTACAAACTCAGATACCTCAGGTCTTCAATTAGTTCTACATGATAAATAACACATTATGAGGGCAGATAAAAATAAAATTAAGATCCACAAGGCCAACTAAATACTTGCCCTGGTAATTTACAAATCAAAACTGCACATAAACTTCACAAGCATTAATTACTAGTTGAGCACTGAAAGTGTCCTACAATCAGTACAGTTGCAACACAATTAAAAAATGAGGCACATGTGTGGTACTCAAGAGTTCCCCTTTGAAAAAGATTACAACGTGCAATCCCGTTTTCCTTGTGGTTGCAAATTGGCATCAAAATGAGACAATTGACTCAAAATTTTCAGCGTAATGAATCTACATCAACTCAAAGTCCATCCTCCACATGAAACAAAGTATTATCCCTGAAGAGAACCATCCTGAGAACGGGTACCAGAAAAGGAAAAAAATAAAGAGCTAGTTGCAAAGCATAATCAAACCTCTAACCATAACCTGCTCCTCCGCATGTGGAGTAGGAGGAAGTGGAAGAAAATTGCCACCCGCTTCCAGCTCCCCTATTGTACCTTGCCATTCTCGAACCAGACCCTGCTCCAACCAACCTTGAACCAACCCCGTAAACTGAGGGTCACTGGAGGTAAATAATTGAGCTGCATGATCAAACACCAGAGGCTGAGGGTCTACTATTCTGGTCCCTAGTCTTCCTCCCAACCCATGAACCCCCTATGATACCAAACCATTGTTATGTGGCACTGGAAAGATTGGAACACAAAATCCAACTTTCAAAATCATAACTAAATACCTATTAATTGATTTTGAGAGTAATATACACTAAGCCAAAAAAGGGCATAAACGACACTTCTGGGACGACGGTTAAATTAAAAACTGTCGTCTAATATTATGATATTTTTGGGTCGACAGTTTTTTGTCAAACTGTCGTCTAAAAGTGTGATAATATGCCGGTAAAAAAATTTGAGAGGGTTTACATGACAGTTTTTTGTCAAAACTGTCGTTTAAATTAAGTTGAAAAAAGAAGCGGTAAAACTTATTCATTCCGCGAGCAACATTTGAGAAGGGCTAGCGCCCAACACAACCCTAATTTCTAAACGCTCAATATCTCAAATGATACTTGCAACTTCAAGTTTGTCATATTTAACACCCCTAACTCCAAAATGCTTTATTTTGACACTCTCAACTCATTCTGTTACATATTTAGCACTCTTAATGTTTTCCCGTTATGGTTGCTGTTGTGGACCAATTTTCTGTCCAAAAGTGGGGCCCACAGTGTCCAGTTAGCTGCCACATCATCATCTTCTTCATCATGTTGGCAGTGGAAAACAGAAGAGGAAGACGGGGAGCTGCGGTAGTCGGGGAGCGGTCGCGAAAGAGAAGGTGGGCTGGTGCCGTCGGGGCCCGAGGGGTGGTGGGGGAGCTGCGGTCGGGTGGGGGAAGGGAAGGAGATGATGGGCAGGGGAAGAAGAAGACGACGGCACTCCGACTCGAAGAGAGAAAGATAATAGAATCAAACCCAGTGAAAGTCTCAAATCAAAACTCAAAAAAGAAGGAAATGATACCGGTAAATCAAATCCAATCTCCTCCTCATGGCTTCTACTCCTCAAGGTAACTGCTTTTTGGGTTTCAAAATTCTCTTCTAGCTACAAAGATCCTTGATTTCTTGTTCGGGTTCTGTCTTTAACTATGTTTTTGTTATTTTGGGTTGCATTGAACTTTCCCAGAGGCACAGCCATGAACTTTAATCTAGCTACGTTTTTGTGCTCATGGGTTCAATTTGAGTAATTGTTTTCATTATCTGGTTCGGAAATTGACTCATTTGTACCCTTTTGAGAACGAGTCACGAGCGATTCGGATTTTCTGGGCCCTGCATTTCCAGCAAGTTTCTGTTTGGCTGCCGAGAAAATTGGAAAGCATTTACAGTCATTAGCAGCAAAAAGTTTTTATTTTTATGTTTTCTTCTGTCTAACAAACAGACCCATTCTAAATTTCTACTATCTCTTTCCTTTTCAAGCTTCAGCATTGCTCTTCTTTCCAGCCGCGTAATCTTGCTCAGGTTCATCGTTTACCAGTTTTGTTCTCTTCATTCGCACCAAAAGCAGATAAATTTTCTTGGGTTTTTGACATTTTCTCTGGAAAAATCGATATGTTAATTTGATGCATATTTATTTAAATGATGACGACGTTTCCACTGCTCATTGCTGTTTCCATTGCTTGGGATTTCTCATTAGAATTTCTGTTTGGTTTCTGAGAAGACACAAAAATCAGCTTTTCTGTTTTGGCCCAACAATTGAACTAATTTGTTGACCAAAAACTCACTCTTTTTTAGGCGCAATCCGAGTAGCTTTGGCTGAGTTTTTAGAGTTTTGGGGGCAAACAATGGGTGGGGTTTGCTCCGGTGGGACGAAGGTTACTAAGGCAAATGTTAATGTTGATAATGGAGGGAAAAGTTCAGGATTTTTCCGAGCGCCCGTCGTCTCCTTCCCTTCCCCGCCCGTCGTCTCCTTCCCTTCCCCCACCCGACCGCAGCTCCCCCACCACCTCTCGGGCCCCTCAGGCCCCAGCCCACCTTCTCTTTCGTGACCGCTCCCTGACGACCGCAGCTCCCCGTCTTGTTACAATTCAGAAAAAGAACTCTGGACAATAAACATGGTTCAGAAAAATCTTTCACAGTACCTTTACAGGATTCCTTAAACAAGCCCTCTGCAGCTTTTTGACCTGCAACGTCACAAGCACAACTCCATTAACTAATGAAACTTTAGTCATATATATATATAAGATTTACCACAAGCCTTTATTATATACAATCCAGTTGCGCATTTACAATACAATATATGTTTCTAAAAACTTCGGCAATTTGGTAAAAACATAAATTGAAACTCATACAAAAAAGTGTGAAATTGTCAATGTCAAGATAAGCAAAACAACAAATGTCGAATGCTCACCACTGCATACTTGACACCAATCCGTCCCTAAAGCTGAAAACTACTCAGAAATCTGAATTGCAAGCTCTCTGCAACGCAGCAGCCTCAAAATGTCAAAATAAATCAAATCCAAAAATACAAAACTAACAAAATCAACATACAAAGTATCTAACCTTGCAAGGGACAGAATGCAAGCGAAAAACGCTTCTGAAGAAGATCTTAAAGCTTGCAAAATCAGAAGCGCAAAAGCTCCAGGTTTACCCGAACCCGTTTGCATTAGTAAATCAATGCAGTACATTTATAAGTGAAAGTTGTACCAACCTGTTCAAAATTCTTTTTCTGACCAAGGTCATAACGCCATTTAGTGTTGAAATAGGAGACCTAAGTTGATTAGGAGACTGTTAAATAGATGGGAAATACTTTCCGAGTTAGACTCCTATATTAATTGTACATTGCTTGGTTGTGAAGTCTTGTAACATATATAAGTCCTCCTTTGTGAGAAGAATAAAGTATGAGAAAATTACCCCAGACATTGTTTTGAACGTGGCATCAGGAGCCTAGGTTTAAAACTATCCTGGGTGCGCCGCTGCACTATCATCATGAGCTCCGCGGAGAAAAAAACCAGCACATCAGGAGAGAAGAACGCCTCTCCTATTGTGATACAATCTGAAGGTTCCGGATTCAATGCCGGAATAACCTTGCCTGAAACGAACTACGATGTGTGGTCTCAGATGATGGAGATGCACATCACTGGACGTGAGAAGATTCAATACATTCGTGGAAAAAGTGAACAACCAAAAGAAGGAGACGAAAATTATGACAAATGGTATGCTGACAACCAGAAGGTCAAAGGATGGTTACTTATGTCCATGGTTCCTGAAATCCAGAAGCGCTACCTCAGACTGCGCACTGCCCGTGAAGTATGGAGTGCCCTTGAAAAGGCATTCTATGATGGAACTGATGAAGTTCAGGTTTTTTCCCTACATCAGAAAGCTTTCTCTGCAAGGCAAAACGGGAAAAGCCTTTCCGCCTATTATGGCGAGTTGACTGAAATTTTCCAAGAGTTGGATCATCGAGACAAGGTGATCATGAAAGATGCTGATGATATCGAGATGTACAGAAAGTCCATTGAACGCCAGAGGGTGCATATCTTCCTGGCCGGATTGGATTTGGAGTTTGAGCAGATTCGTGGAGAGATTCTGCGGAAAGATCCTGTCCCAGAGTTAGAGGAATCGTACTCACTGGTACGTTGTGATTCTCTAAGACGAGCGACCATGAATGAAACACATGCACCGGCTGATACTGCAGCCATGGTGGCCCGAAACCAGCCACCCCAAACCCGTTCAAACCGCAGCCAGTCAGATCGGCCTAAGTCAACTAATTCCGGAAGCCTTCCGGATTCAGGAACACGTCCAGACCGCAACGCCAAAAATCCGTATGCTGACGTGGTGTGTCACGTGTGTGGACAAACAGGCCACACAAAGTCTCGATGTTTTGAGGTTATTGGCTACCCGGAGTGGTGGGAACACCGAAACAAGAAGAAGAACCAACACTCAACCGATGCGGTTGCTGAAAGCAGTGAATCCGGACATGGAGGAGATAGGGCATCGGCATTAATTGCTGCTGCAGGTAATGAAGGTAAGGCTTTAAATGTTTCTGACTCTGTTTCGAATAGTACATGGATAATTGATTCGGGTGCCACAGACCATATGACTTTTGATTCTAGACAACTTAAAAATATTAAACCCTCATCCAAACCCGGGATCAACACAGCAAATGGCAATATAGCACTAGTCACTAGTGAGGGGTCTCTCTCACTCACTGAGAACATGAATTTGGATACAGTCCTCGTGGTTCCGACTTTGGATTATAATTTGCTATCTGTGGCCCAAATAACTGTTGCTTTGAATTGTATCGTGATTTTCTGGCCATATTTCTGTGTATTCAAGGATATTCAGACCCGAAAGACGATTGGCTATGGAGTTAGGCGAGGAAAGCTCTACCACCTCGATATGATGTCAGAAAGTTCACACAAGTTGACTCAAGCTTTATCCATGGATGGATCCGAGGGGGAGAAGAAGAAATCTGCGATTTGGTTGTGGCATCGTCGTTTAGGACATGCTTCCTTTGGTTACTTAAAGAAGTTGTTTCCTAGTTTATTTTTGAAGATTGATGTCTCTAGTTTTCGTTGTGGTGTTTGTGAAATGGCGAAAAGCCATCGTGTTTCTTTTCCACCAAGTTTCAATAAAAGTTTAGTTCCGTTTATGATAATTCATTCTGATGTTTGGGGACCATCTAAGAGTGCTACTTTTGGTGGAAATCGTTGGTTTGTGACGTTTATTGACGACTGTACTCGAATGACATGGCTTTGTCTTATGAAAACTAAGGGTGAAGTTAATATGTTGTTTCAGCGATTTCACAAGATGATTATGACACAATATCAAGCTCAAGTTCAAGTACTCCGTAGTGATAATGGGGGTGAATACCTTAGTACCGATCTCCAGCAATACCTTGTGCAAAATGGCATCATACACCAGACTACATGTCCATATACTCCCCAACAGAATGGCGTAGCAGAACGGAAAAATCGTCACTTACTCGAAGTAGTTCGTGCCTCATTGCTAGCAGGGCATGTACCATTACAGTATTGGGGAGAAGCACTTTCCTCAGCTGCATATTTGATCAACAGAGTTCCCTCGAGTGCTCTGAACTTCAAGACACCGTTGGAAACACTCAGTGACTTGGTGAACACTCCTGCCCCTGTAAAGCTACCTCCTCACGTGTTCGGTTGTGAAGCCTATGTCCATCTTCACAAGCATCAACGAAGCAAATTGGAGCCACGTGCCCTCCTGTGTGTGTTTGTTGGGTACGCCGCAAACCAGAAAGGATATCGGTGCTTCCACCCGCCAAGTAAGACGATGCACATGACAATGGACGTGGTGTTTCATGAAGAATTTATGTATTTCTCACCTGAGTCTTCTCTTCAGGGGGAGCATAGGCAAGAAGTTCAGACTCTTGCTTATGATCCGGTGTTTGAGGTTGTGGAGAACATGGGTGATGTCTTGGATACGAGCGGTGAGAACCAGTCGATTGAGGAGAATCATACGAGTGACGAGTTAGAAGGAGATCCGAATGTGCAAGAGGAGGTACCACAACCAGTGGAAGATCTGTACCGAGCCCTGAACCTGACCTGGCAACTCCCCAAGAGCTGCAGCCTCAACCTGAAGCTCCACAACGAGTACTCCCCACTCGAGTTAATAGGGGTATACCAGCACCTACATATATACCGGACATGACTAGTAAAGTTAGATACCCCATGAGCCATTATGTGTGGACTCATAAGTTGTCTGAATCAAATAAGTCTTTTGTGAATCAATTATCTTCTGTATCTATTCCTAACAGTGTGCAGGAAGCATTAGCTGATCCAAAGTGGAAGGCAGCCATGGATGAAGAGATGAAGCCCCTGAAAAAGAATGCTACATGGGAGATTGTAGAATTACCAAGTGGGAAGAAGCCTGTTGGGTGTAAGTGGATCTATACCGTGAAATACAAATCGGATGGATCGATTGAGCGATACAAGGCAAGATTAGTGGCGAAAGGTTACACACAGACATATGGGATCGATTATGATGAGACGTTCGCCCCGGTCGCGAAGTTCAACACGATCCGTGTGCTCCTATCCCTTGCTGCAAATTTCGACTGGCCTCTGCAACAATTTGATGTGAAAAATGCTTTCTTACATGGTGAGTTGACCGAAGAGGTGTATATGGATCTCCCACCAGGGTCAAACAGACCTGAGGAACATGGTAACAAGGTGTGTCACCTGAAGAAAGCACTATATGGTCTCAAGCAATCGCCGAGAGCGTGGTTTGGAAGGTTCGCAAAGTCTATGCGAGCATTTGGATACAGTCAAAGTAATTCTGATCATACCTTATTCCTAAAACGAAGAGATGGTAAGATTACAGCCCTTATTGTATATGTGGATGATATGGTGGTGACAGGTGATGATCATGATGAGCAAAAGGCGCTCCAGAAGTATTTATCTCAAGAGTTTGAGATGAAAGATCTTGGTACTCTGAAGTATTTCTTGGGAATTGAGGTTTCACGCTCAAAAGAAGGCATCTTTCTGTCACAAAGGAAATATGCCCTGGATTTATTACAAGAAACGGGAATGTCAGCATGTCAACCCTGTGATATGCCTTTAGAAGAAGGATTGAAATTATCTATTGAACCAGATCAAGTGCCGTGTGATAAGGGCCGATACCAGAGGTTGGTGGGAAGACTGATGTACTTGGCTCATACACGACCGGATTTGGCCTATGCCGTGAGTGTGGTGAGTCAGTTCATGCACGCCCCAGGAAAACAACACATGGATGCTGTGATAGGTATCTTGAGATATGTAAAGTCAGCTCCTGGCAGAGGAGTATTATTTTCAAAGAACGGTCACTTGAAGGTTGAGGCTTATACAGATGCGGATTGGGCAGGAGCGATCGATAATAGGCGCTCAACATCGGGTTACTTCACGTTTGTGGGAGGGAATCTTGTTACGTGGAGGAGCAAGAAACAAAATGTTGTGGCTCGATCAAGTGCTGAAGCAGAATATCGGGGTATTGCATTAAGTATTACCGAGTTGCTATGGCTTAAATTGTTGTTGAATGATTTAGGTTGTGGTCCAAATGAGCCGATGAAGTTATATTGTGATAGCAAGGCTGCGTGTGAAATTTCAGCTAATCCCGTTCAACACGACAGGACCGAACATGTGGAGGTTGATAGATTCTTCATCAAGGAGAAGTTGGATGAGAAGATTATTGAAATACCGAAGGTGAGATCGGAAGATCAACTTGCAGATATTCTCACCAAAGCTGTTTCATATCAGGTTTTTTCAAAACTTGTTGGCAAGTTGGGCATGTCTGACATCTATGCACCAACTTGAGGGGGAGTGTTGAAATAGGAGACCTAAGTTGATTAGGAGACTGTAAAATAGATGGGAAATACTTTCCGAGTTAGACTCCTATATTAATTGTACATTGCTTGGTTGTGAAGTCTTGTAACATATATAAGTCCTCCCTTGTGAGAAGAATAAAGTATGAGAAAATTACCCCAGACATTGTTTTGAACGTTTAGGAGAGGTTTTCTTCTCATATGCCTAATCACAAAGAATAACCTCATCAGTATCAAATTCCACACTGCAACTCCTTTCCCACTAGGGAAGCGCTTTCTTGTTAATGTAAATTTGTATTGGCATTCCCTAGACATAAAGAATGTAAGTTGAGTTGTGCAATTTAGATTGAGTGGTTTAAGTATAGGAGTTGAAGCTGGTCTGTCATCCCTCATGCTGCAGAGAAGATATCTCAATTCATTCGAGGCTTTTAGGTAAGTTAAACATGTGCATCCATGTCATTCATTCTTGGCCCACTTTCATTAGGTTTAGTTGACTAACAGTAGTACTTCATTAGGAATGCTTTTTGAATTGAAACACCTTTCCTTGTTAGACTTTGATATTGGGATTCATTCCATAATTGATTAGAATATATTTTTGAGTGAATCCCTCCATCATAATCAGATTGCTTTCCATTTGTGTCCAACTAAACAACCAAATTGGGCTCATGCTTTCATGAAAATTGGACTCTAATATCTTATACAAATATAGGTGTCTAGCACCTCTCCTATGCACGGCTTGAGAGATCATTTGGTTCATACTTTTTTTAATCAAGTTATACAAGCTGCATAACATTCACGTTTGAGGCAAAATCATCAAGTTGTTCCATGTGAGCTTGACTGATTTGACAAATCATTCGAAATTACATTTTGCATTCATTTGCATTTGATTGGTACCTCATCGAGTTGATGGTGCCACGTTCGTGTTGAAGATTTCGCTCCACAGTGTCTGAAGCATTCAAGTTCAGTAATGGCTTCAATAAAGGAGAAGAGGTGAACAATCACTATATAGTTCAAGGTACAAGGAAGTAGTTTGATCATCAACTAGTGAGTGAGTCTAGTGTGAGTGTGGTTATCAAGTACTTCTTGTAATTGTTCGTTTTATAGTGGATTTGTTCTGACCGGCATAGCGCCTGTGGAGGTTTCCCAGCGGAGGGTTTACCACGTAAATCATTGTGTCTCTTGTGATTGATTGTTTGTACTTCTAATCTTGATCTTTCAATTGACTGAGATTTTTGTAGTACCTATTCACGCCCTCTCTAGGCACTTGTAAATCATCCTACAGGTTCTTTCAATTGGCACCAGAGCAGGTTGCTAGACATACTTAGCAAGATCCGAATTGTAGGATGGAACGTGCTACGGGGTCCGTGGCTCACCCACCTTATTTTGATGGTGACAACTATGGGGCTTGGAAGGCCAAGGTGAAGTCGTTTATGTGGGCACTTGATAAACGTGTTTGGAACGTGGTTGTACACGGGTACTCCGAGCCAACTAAAGGTGAAGGTGATAAACAAGTTCTCAAAACGAGGGAGGAATGGACAACCACTGAAGTGCAACATAGCACTAACAATCAAAAGGGTTTGAATGCTTTCTTCACTGCTTTATCACCTGAACAATTTGAATTTATATCTAATTGTGAGACATCTAAAGAAGCTTGGGACATTTTGCAGGTCACTCATGAGGGGACTAAAACTGTGAGGAGTACTAAACTCCAAATGTTCACTACACAGTTTGAGACCCTTGTGATGGAAGAAGATGAAACCTTTTCTGAATTTTATGCTAAACTAAGCTCTATTGTTAATTCTTGTCAAAAGTTAGGTGATAAAATTCCAGAAAATAGAGTTGTGAAGAAGATCCTCAGGTCGTTGCCAACTCGATTCACTCCCAAGGTCACTGCCATCGAAGAAAAGAGATCTTGATGATATGGCAGTTCAAGAACTCGTTGGCTCGATCAAGACTTTTGAAATGAAGCTCCCAAGTATCAAAAAGAGTAAGGGTATTGCTCTCAAAGCTGTTAAAGAAGATGACAATGAAGATCAAATTGATAATACAAGTGATGAGATTGCACTTCTCACCAAGCAATTCAAAAGGTTCCTTCAAAAGAAATTTGCTAGAGGAAACGACCAACGAAATAACCCAGGTATGAATTCTCATAAAAATAAGTTCGAAGAGTCCTCTAATAATGTCACAAAATTTCGCAGGTCAACAAAACATAAAGGATCAAGAGAAAAGGTAAAATGCTATGAATGTGAAGGGTTTGGTCACATAGCAGCTGAATGTGCAAATACCTTGAAGAAACAAAATGGCGGGAAGAACAAGGCTTTGAATGCCAGTTGGAGTGACACCGAATCAGATTCAGAGGATGAGGAGAAAGTTGTAGCATTTGTTGCTAGGATACAAAACAAGGCTACTACTTGTGATGATGATGAACCTGATCTTGAGTTGGAGCACTTTGTTGAAAAGTATGAAGAGTTGTGTGCTGCCATGATAGAGCTCAAGGCAAAGAATGCAGAATTGGTTGAGACAATCACTGAACTTAAGGCTCATAAGAATGAGATGGAAAGCAAGGATCAATCCCTTCATGCAGATTCTGTTTTGGTAAGCTCAGGTATGTGTGAAAAACTTCAATTTTTGCAAAGAAAGTTGACTGAACAGAACAAAATTATTACTGCACTAACCTTTGAAAATAAGTCACTTAATGATGAACTCAAAAAGTCGAGAGAACATGTTTTGGCTTTAACTATAGGTGCAGAGAGAGTTGATAAGATGATCAACATGGGACAACTAGATGGAGACAAGCGAGGTTTGGGCTATGATGCAAATAGACAGAACTCCACCACAAGTGTGACTAAGTTTGTAAAATCTGTAGATTCATCCACTCTTGAAACAGGTACAACAATCAAGAAGTTTGTACCAGTTTGCCATTTCTGTGGTGTTCTTGGTCACATAAGACCAAGGTGCAACAAATTTCGAAATCATTATGTAAGGCGAAATTCACGTGAAGTGGTTGGTAAGGTAAGCATCCATCATAAGATATCTATGCTTATGAAGGAGGTAAGTAGACTATCCAAACTTTCTTATGTTAATTCATCTTTTTCACCAAAGACAAAACTAATTTGGAAAAAGAAAGAAGATGCTAAATGTATGCTTGCTACTGCTATTTTGCCTTCAATCTCAAATTCACAAGTTTTGAATGTAAAATGTCTTGCTGCCTTCACAGCACTTGCTGCTTATAAAACTGATGTGTGGTATCTTGACAGTAGATGCTCGAGGCATATGACAGGTGATAAATCTTGGTTCACTTCAATCTCAAAAGAGGATGTAACTGGTACTATCACGTTTGGTGATAACAAAAAGGCCAAAATTCTTGGCAAAGGTGATGTCTCCACTCCAGGTATACCTAACTTAAAAAATGTGTTGCTAGTGGAAGACCTTTGGGCAAATCTAATCAGTATAAGTCAGTTGTGTGATGATGTGGGACATGTAACTTTTGACAAAGTTAAATGTGTTGTAATAAATGAAGATGGTTCTGATGTGTTGAGAGGTGAAAGATCCATTGATAATTGCTATTGTGTTTCTGCTAATGAATCTCATGTTTCAAAAGTGTGTTATAAGGCAAGTGACGATCTCATGGAGTTGTGGCATAAGCGTCTAGGTCACATGAACTATCGTGACCTCACAAAGTTATCAAAGAAAGAATCAGTTAGGGGTCTGCCAAGTCTTACAGGTAAGCAAGAAGGAGTGTGTGAAGGTTGCCAACTTGGTAAGCAAAGAAAGAATCCTCACAAATCCATCAATCAGGTAACCACTTCTCAATCCCTTGAATTGATGCATATGGACCTAATTGGACCTACCCAACCTTCTAGTTTGGGTGGTAAACGCTATGTACTTGTTCTTGTAGATGACTTTACTAGATTTACTTGGGTTGCATTCTTGCATGATAAATCTGAAGCATTTCGTTCTTTTCATACTCTATACAAAATGATTGTGAACGAGAAACAAGTAGAGAATGCTTGCTTGATTAGATTGCGGACAGACCACGGAACTGAATTCGAAAACCAATCATTTTCTGATTTTTGTGTTACTAATGGTATCAAACATGAATTTTCAGCTCCGATCACACCTCAACAGAATGGAGTCGTTGAAAGGAAAAATAGGGTACTTTTGGACATGGCTCGTGTTATGTTAAAATGTGCAAAAATTGCAGATCACTTTTGGGCAGAAGCAATGCACACTGCATGTTATGTTTCCAATAGAGTATATTTCAGACCAGGTACAAAGAGTACACCCTATGAATTGTGGAAAGGTAAGAAACCAAATTTGAAGCATTTAAAGGTGTTTGGCAGTAAGTGTTACATTTATAAGGACAGAGAATATCTTGCAAAATTTGATGCTCGAAGTGATACTGGTATTTTTCTTAGATATTCTTTGACTAGTAAAGCTTATAGAGTATACAATCTTCGAACAAAATCTATGATGGAATCTGCAAATGTGGTTATTAACGATTTTGTGTTTCAGAAAAATGAGCAAAGTGTAGAAATTACAGATTTGCCAACAAGAGAAGAGAAGGATATATGTGATGCAGACTTAGAAGATTGCAGTAACCAAGCCGACCCATTTGCTCACAGACCTGGTGCAAAACAAGTTCAAAAAGATCATTCTCAATCTGACATCATTGGTGATGTAAATGACACAGTGAAAACAAGAAGACAAGTGGTTGAAGAGGTAAGTAATGTATGTTATGTATCAAAGATTGAACCTAAAAATGTAAATGATGCTCTTGCAGATGGAGAACGGATCATGGCAATGCAAGATGAGCTAAATCAATTCACTCGCAACGATGTCTGGTATCTTGTTCCACGTCCCACTGAGTCCAATGTGATCAGGACAAAATGGATATTCAGAAACAAAACTGATGAAAAGGGTCAGATTGTCAGAAATAAAGCTCGACTTGTAGCTCAAGGATACTCCCAAGTTGAGGGGCTCGACTTCGATGAAACTTTTGCACCTGTGGCACGACTCGAGTCCGTGAGGCTATTACTTGCTGTTGCTTGCTATCTCAGGTTCAAGCTACACCAGATGGATGTGAAAAGCGCTTTTCTCAATGGAGTATTGCAAGAGGAAGTGTATGTTGAGCAGCAGGCTGGATTTATTGATCCAATATATCCCCATCATGTGTATCGTCTCAAAAAGGCTCTCTATGGTCTGAAACAAGCTCCTCGAGCTTGGTACGAGTGACTTTCCGCTCACCTACTGCAGAAGGGTTATACAAGGGGTGCTATTGACAAGACACTCTTTGTCAAACGAACTGAAACTGATTTGATTGTAGCTCAAGTTTATGTTGACGATATTGTATTTGGCTCAACTTCTGATATTTTTGTTCAAGAATTTACAGAAGTCATGAAAACTGAGTTTGAAATGAGCATGTGTGGCTAACTAAACTACTTTCTTGGCTTACAGGTTCAGCAGTTGGACAATGGAATGTTTATTTCTCAGACAAAGTATGCCAAAGATCTTGTGAAGAAATTTGGGCTGGACAAAGCCAAACCGCTGCCAACTCCCATGGGTGAAAAAGAAAAACTTCACAAAGATACTGATGGTAAAAGTGTTGATTAGAAGCGTTATAGAAGCATGATTGGAAGCCTTCTTTATTTGATCGCGAGTCGACCAGACATAGCCTTTAGCGTTGGTGTGTGTGCAAGATTCCAAGCTGATCTAAAAGACTCACACATGACTGCAGTGAAACACATCATTCGATATGTAAGTGGAACTCTCAATTATGGTGTGTACTACTCTTTTGATTCAAATGTGGAAGTTGCAGGTTACTCTGATGCTGATCATGGCAGAAGTGAGAATCGTAAGAGTACCTCAGGAGGATGCTTCTATGTGGGAAACAACCTTGTATCATGGCATAGCAAAAAGCAAAGTTGTGTATCACTGTCAACAACAGAGGTCGAGTACATTGCTGATGGAAGTTGCTGTACGCAGCTATTGTGGATGAAGCAAATGCTCTCTGACTATGGTATGCAAATAGGTAAGATGGTTGTGTATTGTGATAATGAAAGTGCTATTCAAATCTCGAAGAATCCTGTTTCGCATTCACGAACAAAACACATTGACATTCGTCATCACTTTATTCGTGACTTAGTTGAGGATGAGATTATCAGTCTTGAGTTTGTTTCAACGGAGCACCAGCTGGCTGATATACTCACAAAACCATTAGAGACCAACCGATTCTATTTTCTTAGAAGTTCTATTGGTGTCTGTACAATTGATTGATCTCCTTAGTTTTTTTTGTTTCTTTTTCCATGCATCATGAGTGTGTCCACATGTAGAATACTCTCTTATCTGTCATTCTTTCAAAAAAAAAATTAGTTAATTTGCTATAACCATTTAAGTTTCTGCATTTCCTTTCACTACTTCAGTAGATTTGTAGTCAAAAAGCTTTCCCAGTCGTTTTTGTGGAGAATACATGAGGTTCAATGTTTTCATTTTAATATCTTGATGCGAATGCCTGACATAGTTGTCTATGTTATTCCTTTCCTTGCCACATTTCATGTTGTTTTATGCTAGGAATCCTTGTTCACATATATAGCAAAATGCAGTGACTATGTTTGCATGCGCTGGATTATCACTTGACTAACTGTGGAAACTTATAACCTATACACGTTGTGCCATGTCTTCCTTGACTTTCTCTGTATTCTGAAATTTGCTTCAGCTTTTTTATTGTTGTGATCCCATTTTCTTTGTTTTGATCAAGTACTGAAAATGTTATTTTTGTGAACTCTCCCTAGAACTACCTCCTTGTCTAGTTGAAGCATATACTACTTCCATGAAACTTCGGAGATGATGTTAGGCCATGTTTGTGTAGCCCATTTAGCTTTTGATCAGTCCACCTATCATCTTATACCATTCGTTCCCTTTTCGATGCCATACACTAAGCCTTTCTTTGTTACTCCCATGTCTTCTACCATACTCCATCGCTGGAGTTAGCCATACTCACATACCGGTCCCTTCTATTTCTGAGATGTTTACCATATTCTTTCTGGATACCACTAGAGTTATCATATTTGTCTACATTTGATTTATGGTTGTTGTATGAAAAAAAAAAAAAAAAAAAAGAGGAGAAAAACAACAAGAGGAAATGCATAGCCAAGAAAAGAAAAGAAAATACATAGACAAAAAAAAAATGCATAGACAAGAAAAAAAAAATACAGAGTCTGCAGACGAGCAACTACTGTGAATTGCTCTTTGTGAAGAAAGTGAGGAAGAATGTTCCTTTAACTCATTTGGTCTGTGACTTCCATGTTTCAGCCCGCAATTGCCATCTCAGAAATTCTTTTGTTTATCCACCATCCTTTTCTTTCTTACCTCAGTCCCTAGCCCCGTTATAACCTATGAAAAGTCCTAATTGATCTTAAGTGAAGTGTGTTTAGTTGCAGAGACTATTCAAGGAGGGTTAGCATATGGTGGTGAGTTCACTGTTTTCATGTATGCGATATGTGAGATCAATTATATTCTTGACTTACAGTTCTTCTGCTTTGTTTCACATATGCGAGCTAATTTGCTCTAGTGTACATTTATTCTTCTTCTCGCATATAGAGTGAAACATTCCTTTCCCCCAATCATTGAGTGTGTTCTATATGAGTGACATATCCATGGTGAGATTGGAAGTTAACATTTTTTTTCTGGTGATGATTTCAGTTGTGTGCGGACGTTCACTTCTAGCTATGCACACACAACATTCCAAGCATAAACATATTGAAATGTGTCTCCATTGTGAATCATATAGTCACTCTTCTTGCTTTGTTTCTGTTTATTGCCATGCTAATATTGATCACTTGTGCTCTCCACTATCATTTTGTATTTGTTTTCATCACATTTTTGGGTTTACATTTGCAACTTTTTGGGGCCTGTCTTTAAGAGAGTGTTATCGATTTTCTTGCTCACTTTCTACTTGAAGATTTTCTGGCATATATATGTACCCGTCTCTTTCATTCTTTTGGCATTCAGTGAGGGGGAGGTCTCTCCAACTCTTCCAAATTCTTGTGTTCAGTTCTTTGCTCGTTCACTTTGGATTTAATGGTCTTGTGGTCGAGTAAGTTCTTTGATTGCAGGTTGAAATTCCTTGTCACCCACCATATCAATGAAAGCTTCCGCACTTAGGCTATCTGTCCAGAGATGCTACCCTCGTACTCTGCTGTCTCTGAAAGCTCATCCAAACTCATCTCTCGTCTCCTCCAGGCTGCTGTCACCTGACACTTGCTTAGTAACGTATCTTTGCTTGTGTTCCTCTTCGTGCCTTTAGATTTCCTTGACAAAAAGGGGGAGAATATATGCTATCATATTGAGGGGGAGTTATCACATTGAGGGGGAGTTTAATCTATGCCATACATTCTTCACTGGTACTTGTGTTTCTTTATGTGCAGGAACCATGCTCCTTGATGATTGGTCATACCCGATAAACAAAATTAATGTGCAAATATTATTATTAAAATAATTAATAAATGTACAATTTGTATTGCATTTTCAGTGACGAAAAAATTAGTCGCAATAAATTTTCAAATTTGCGCAAGAAGAGACTTTATGGTGACCAAGTATCTGTCACTATATATTGTGGCTTGGCGCCAATATTTTCAAATTTGGTCGGGATAAGAAAGCATATTTCGACGAAATTTTCGTCACTATAAACTCTCAATAGCACTAAATTTTTAAAAATTTGGCATGGATTAGAAAAAATAGTGACGAAATACTTCGTCGCTCAGAATTCGTATTGGCGCCAAATTTTCAAATTTGGGAAGTGATATGGCGACGCAAGAATTTCCCTTTTAGTGAGGACAGAGTTCGTCATCACAGGTTAACTATGACAACCTAGAGTTCGTCATCACAGGTTAATTATGACGACCCTGTTTCCGTCACCAAAATCCTTGCGTGACGACTTTTAATTTTCGTCACTGTATATCAAGAGTGACGAAGTTAAGGTGATGAAACACAGTGACAAAATTTTTGGTCACCGTACAAAATACGTGACCAAAAAATTGGCTTCCGTGACAAACTTGTGTTGTCACCAAATGGGTTTTCCCTTGTAGTGTGTCTAGCACCTCTCCTATGCACGGCTTGAGAGATCATTTGGTTCATACTTTTTCTAATCAAGTTATACAAGCTGCATAGCATTCACGTTTGAGGCAAAATCATCAAGTTGTTCCATGTGAACTTGATTGATTTGACAAATCATTCAAAATTACATTTTGCATTCTTTTGCATTTGATTGGTACCTCATCGAGTTGATGGTGCCACGTTCGTGTTGAAGATTTCGCTCCACAGTGTCTGAAGCATTCAAGTTCAGTAATGGCTTCAACAAAGGAGAAGAGGTGAACAATCACTATATAGTTCAAGGTACAAGGAAGTAGTTTGATCATCAACTAGTGAGTGAGTCTAGTGTGAGTGTGGTTATCAAATACTTCTTGTAATTGTTCGTTTCATAGTGGATTTGTTCTGACCGGCATAGCGCCCGTGGAGGTTTCCCAGCGGAGGGTTTACCACGTAAATCATTTCTTGTGATTGATTGTTTGTACTTCTAATCTTGATCTTTCAATTGACTGAGATTTTTGTAGTACCTATTCACGCCCTCTCTAGGCACTTGTAAATCATCCTACAGGTTCTTTCATACTAAAATTTCAAACAGAAATTACTGGAAGACTAAGGGAACTACTTATATGGTTGGATACTCTATAGAGTCTAATACTAATCCAGTGCAACTAAGACTTGCCAAGTGGCGGTAGCATTGAAACAAAAGCTACATAGTTTATAGTGGATAAGTGTAAATCTAGGGACATCCAGATAAAGGTCATACAGCAATCTAAGAAAGAATACAAAAACCACAGCTATATTGTTGATGACTTGAAGCAAAAGACATTACCTCAATGGCGGTGGTATTTTCAGCCACCAATGATATATGCATTATCAGGAATCCCACGACACTAAGTGCAAACGCGAGATTCAAGACTGTCAATAAAGGAACACTGCTCATTAGCTCAGCAGATATTCAACCACCTCAGAAGGTAAGAGAGAAGGTAAAATTAGATAGTACCAAACGCAAGAAAGGTAGTTGCAAAGGTGCTAGGTGTTCCAGGTATCTCTCCATCACTAAAGAATGAAATCAAATGTGGCAGCAAGGATACAGTTACAACACTTGTCTCGAGAAAGGTGTTCCAAGTATCTCTCCATCACTACTGAAGCTAACTTACAGATGTTTAAAGTCAATAAAATCCGCATAGTATGATGTTCCTACATCCCTAAATTACAGAGGGGACATAGAACCATGACCTATAAGTTATTATAAAATTGTTTCAAATGCTCACAACTAAGCTGCACGACTTCAATGCAGTTAACTTGATCACTACCACCATGATTACCACTCATACATGCATGAATCTCTAATAATAAAGCTAAAATGCAATTTCAATAGTCCATGAAAGCATTTCTTGAAGTCATTAAATAAGTAATAGAGTGCAGGGAAAAGAAAACAGAAGTTAAGCACATCAGAAGATAACGAAAAATGGAACCCTCTGTAGGAGGATTAAATTCAATCGGTTCAAACATAATCTCATACTAAAAGCCTTAAAGCTTTCGCAGTCAAACAAACGTACCAAGAAAAGAAGAAAATACTTATAATTTAAGGCCCCAACACAATTTACAACCCATACACAATGGTGATCCATTTTCAGTACACACCGCCCACCTGCAAGTTGAAACAAAAATGCAGTACAACGTTATGCTCTTATCCATAGACAAAATAACATAGAAATAGCAAAACAAAACAATAGATACTATGAAAATTTCAAATGACTCACAAGCTGAGCAATGGTGGCAACGAGGTGGTTTGAGCTGGTTGCACTTTCGGCAATACCGGATTCTTTGATTAGATGGGTCAGGCTGCAACACACTAAAATCCGACCCAGTCAATGGGTTGGCCTCCCCTCTCTCCTTTCCTTTATCAAAACCAAAAATTCACATCAGAATTCACATCAGAACAATCTCTATATACACTACTACATAAACAATCGAATACCTCTGCTATGTTCAAAACCGATGTGCATAATATATACCTTTCTCCCAAAGATATCAACAAATGTCATTTTCGGGTGCTTGGCCTTTACTTCTTCTGCAAAAGCATAACAGGAGAAGCCGCAGTTAAACCACCGAGATATTATTTATACAAGAAACCCATAAACCCATCAGTCTTCGCTCAGATTATCATTTTTGTTTTGTGTTTGCTTGTTTAGCACAGTGAACAAGGATGGATTTAAACCAAATACAGAGATTCAACTTGTTCCGTTGCCAGCATCGAAGCTAGAAGAAGCATCTCTTGAGACTAAAGAGAAAAGTAGCACATCTTCGAAAGCTGCTCATCATCCAGTGCTCATGCAGGTATCTGTTTTGTTTTCCATAATTACTTGGTATATTTTCAAAGATATATTTTGAAAGTATGGATTAGGATATAATATCTATGGGAGTTTTTGGAGCAGTTCAAACTTAAACATGTCCATTATTTAATCACGGGTACATGTCATTGTGTTAGTTCTTATGTCTTTCACGTGCAATGCCTTACTTATGGATATCTTAGAAAATGGGATTATTTATGCAGATTACTTGCCATGGATGCAGCTTTTGGGATGGAATACTTGCTGGAAATGCACATTGCTGGAAAGCAATTTGCTTTGTAATCTTTATAGGATTCTAGATACATTAAAATGCCATGGGTGCAGCTTTTTTGAATTTCAAGAATGTTGAATACAAATTTATATATGTATATATTGGGTTTACTTTGATCTAAAATAGAATGGTTTCAAATTACTTTCTTGTGCATTTTTGGATCATAATTGTGATTACAGGTATCTTAATTGACAAGCATAACAATTGACAATTCAATTACAAAACTATCGAAGGCAACGGCTGAATAATTGTAACAATTACTTGCCCTAGCTTAGTCGACGGTTGTTGGTTCAAAACTGTCGTGTAAAGTTGTTTTTGGTCAGATTAATCCACGGTTTTGGTACAAAAACTGTCGACTAAAGTTAACTTTAGTCGACTGGGCTCCACGCGTCAGTTTTTTACAGCACTTACTGACAGTTTTTAACTGTCGTTGAAGACATTTTTTGGCATAGTGACATCAAACTTAAAAACCATAATGCAAGAAGCACAATTTTTCACATTCTATATAAAGACTAAAAGATTGGAACACAACCCAACTTTCAAAATCATAACTCGGTAATTATAAATACATCCATTGATTAAATTTCTGAACAATGCAATGCAATTTATTTACACAAACTCAAATGATAAGATTTCATAATAACTCATGTGAATGTAAAAGTTACTAATTACTAAACAGTAGTTAACTTGACGAAAATGAGAAAATACTAGCCGTGTCGAAGACGGTGGAGTGAACGCCGCGTTTCTCGAGAAAGAGAGCACAGGCGAGGCCGGCCGTGCCACCGCCGATGATACCGATGACGGGGTCATCGGAGATTGGAGTGGCGAAGTTCACCTGCTCCTGCTTGAACGTTTTCCTCAGAACAGACCTTCTAGAGGCGCCGTGCTTTTTCCCGAACCTGGGTTTGGGTCTCCGGCTGGCACCGGCAGAGTTTTTTCGCGGGGGCGGTGGTGGTTGGGGATCGGCGGAGGAGCAGGTTATGGTTAGAGGTTTGTGGAGAGTTGTGAGGGGTTGGAGGAGGACTGAAGAAGAGTGAAAGAGAAGGATAGGGTTATAGTTAACCGATTTTAAACTTTGGTGGGATTGTGTACATATGGTGCAGTATAAGTTTTCTTTCATAGCCTTTAGATTTCTTTTTTAACTGTTTATTTAAATCCAACGGTGAGGGATAGTGGGGGCTGATAATAAGGGCTGTTTTTAGGCCTTGACCCTAGCACGTCTCTTTAAGCTCATATCATCATAGGAATGTGTTAAAATGGGACAATTTTGGGCTGCCCATTTCGCCCCTGTTAATACTACCTCAAATAGTGAACAAATTTCAGATATTGATCTTGAAGAAAATGGTTCACTACCTTAGTCCATGGTGCTAATATGGGCACCCTCTATCTATTTGGCAAGGTAAATATGACACTGTTTGGATGTAACAGATATTTATTTTGGTTCTTAATCCATGAGGGTTCGGATTCTCTTTAATTTCTGAAGTGTAGTTCTTAGTTTCCATGTTTGATTAGGTAGCACTATTCATAGTTGTATTCGTATAATATAGGTTAAAGCAGGAGATACATACCAGAGTTGTTGTGTGGTTGTAAAGAAGATGCAGAGATGTCCGTGCAGTTCCAAATAGTTCTGTATTTCCCAATGATGAAATCATGAAGCTTGAGAAGGATGTCGAAGAGTTGAGGATTTCACCCACAGATTTATGTAAAAAGCTGAGTGTAGGTGTTTCTTTTTGTAGAGGCTTGAACATACATACATTTTAAATCTTCTGGGACTAGCCTTTGATTTTCTTTTTCTTTTGTTGATGCTTTTGTCTTTCCCACTCTCAGGAAGCGGTTTGAGATTTAAGAAGTGAGATCAGAAATAAGTTGTCAAATCCGAATGTATCAACTTTTAGCATGGCACCGGTCAAGGTTTGAAGATATACAATCATTGAGATATTTCAATTGTGCATTGGTTAAATTATAAATCTGAAGTTTGTTCAGTCTACACAGCACTTCCATGATCTCTAATTATTTTTTCTTTCTTGTATGAACATATCACAGAGAAAATATGCATTTGAGCGATCTGACATACCCGCAGGAGAGAATTATGTACTAAAGATCAATTATCCATTCAAGGTATAATACTAAACATGTAAATGGAAGTCCACTTTCTATTTGCATATGAAAAATGTTACATCTTTCTTGTAAAAATTTGGAGTTCCATCTATAAAGTTGCCTGTGATGTATTGATTCTGGATGACTTGATGATTCAATATCAAAATTTGTTCAACTCCACCTTTTGATGAGCTCTGATTTCACTATTGCAGGATCCTCCACTTCCAGCAGATCTAAAGGAGAACTTTTCCTTGCTCTTCTCGAAACTCACAGCAGGTACAAGAGTTAGAGGAGATCCCTAACTTTGGTGTCTGATCTATAACTCTCAGATTCTTCATTTTTATAGTATTATTCCTCTTTTTTCTCGCTGTAAACTGAGATACTGCTGCTAGATTATGCTGCTGAACACAGTTTAATTTTTTTCATCTAAGAAAGAAACGAAAACCTAATATATTGCAACATACAGTGCGCTGGAGCTTTTTCTTGTTAAAAGGAAGATCAAAGGACCCTCTTGGCTATCAGTTTCACAGTTTCGCCCATCTCCCCAACGGGTGAGATTCTCAAGTCTGGAAATCTGTTGTCATTTAAGCCATACTTATTAGATTTACTTGTTTGCAGGTTCAATTTGTAACAGCTTTGGATATTCTATCATACAGGTGACTTGGTGCAAATTTGAAGTGATTGCTAATTCTGCAAAAGACATAAGGGTTTCAAGTTCTCCAAAGAAAACTAACTCCCCCAATAATTGTTACTGCAATAAGCTTGAAAACTGTTATCAATGAAGCGCAGAATTGTAATGAAATTGTCTATGCATCTGTAATCTGCTGTCACAAGGCCAAGGTTTGTTCTATAATCTTTTAAGCCTTGCTTCTTTTGTCTTCTTAGTTTTCATTTTCATCTGATTATTCTAAGTCTCCTAACTTTGGCCCATAGAATCAAGGAAAATTTCTCCGTTGACCTTGCATTTATAAATTTCATCCACGTATTGGACTTCTAGTGTCAACAAAGTTTGAAGGCATAAATTCTTATAGTATAACTGCTAATATTCTTTCTTAAGCACATAGGAAATGTGTTCCGATATACTCACACTGCTTTTTTGGCTTTCAGATCGACACTCCTATGTTGGCCTCATAATGCATGAGACCTGGTGTGCTGAGCCATTTAAGAGTTGTCTGTATGCTTGCTGGGGGCATATTTCCAATGGGGTTCACAAAAGAGGCTACAGAGAAGAACTCTAAAGCTGGATCGACTGTTTTAAGCGTTGATAGCACGTGGGTTTTACTCTCATATATGATTCTCAGTCAATTCTTTTCTTTGTTTAGTCTAGAAAAATAGCAAATATTTTTATTTATTTATTTATACACGCTGTATTTGGTTCTGCAATTGAACTTAAGTATATCTGAACTTTTCTTTGCAGTGAAAGGGTTTTCCTAACCATTTGATGATTGAATTATATAAGTTGGATAATAATATTCTTGTTGGACATAGCATATCTGGGCATGACCTAGATGTCCTTCTCCACAAAGCACATGTTGGAATACTTTTACTTTGACTTTATTTTTAAACTATACAATTAAGCAATAAGTATGTAAGCAAGATAAAGGAGACAATAGTGAAACTATCATTCTATTCTACCAAATGTGATTGATAAGATTAGACTTGGCTGCATCCATTTTCTTCTAGAGGCAAACTAAAAGGAATCCAGATTGATGGCTAAATGCAGTTACTGATCAGCTATATGACATGTTGGTGCAACATATCTTGTCTGTTGCATTAAATTCAAACATAAGTCTTGCATGTTTTAAGAGATTTGGTTTTGACGTTCATGTTTTGAAAAAAAGGAAAAAAGAAATCCTCATTCTCCAAGCAGTTTTCCGCAGCTATATCACTCCACTGCACATTTCATGACTTTCCATTGTTTCTAATGCTCATTTCTCGTAACTGTAAATTTTACTCTTGCTGCTGGTCCTTGTTTTAAAAAGCAAATTATGTAGTTTTCTCCATCACATATGCATGTGACCATCTCCCAGAGTTTGCAAATTCCATGCATAACAGTTAACCTCCCAAAAATTAAAGAAAGGAAAAAGTCATTTTTTTCATAACGGCTCCGTTGCTTTCTATCATGAAAATTAAGTCGTTTAATATTTCCAAGCTTGCCGAGTATCAAGCAGCATGTGCTCCAAAATAGGCCGCCTCAAACGATCTGTGATGCCTAAGCTTACAAAAGGAAGTACCATTTTTGGATTTGGAGCAAGTCTAGGGATGATGTCCTGCATTTCTAGTTGCCTTTTGTGTGATACATACTTGTGTTCTCGTGATTTATTAAGAGAGGTACCATTCTAGGTTAGCTATTCTTACACACAACTTACAAAGATTCAGCTGAACAAAGACTGAAAGGAGATCATGCCACATAATATTCCTAGAATGTTCCAAAAATCAGAATTCCTCATGGAACGGGTACGTTTTTAGCGTTAGTTTTTTAGTGTATTTTTTTGTTAGAGTAGTTTTAGTATTGCAGCTAATGCTGTTTTATGCTAGACTAGTATTAATGTCTTTATATTCTCTTGTTAGGTCGTATATTTATCATATGCGTAAATAGTTAGCTGAAGGGGCTGTGATTAATAAACCTCTTAACCTATGTTTTCTTGAATTTTCTGATCTTTATTTCTTGACTTTAGTCTTCTGTTAGAAAGTTGAGTTCTCCTATTTTCATTTATGATACGAAATAATAATTGAATGTTTGTCTCATTCTTGGAAGAAGATAATTATTATCAAAGGTTTGGTATGCAAGGGAGGCAGTTCAAAAAATTAATGCAACTAGTAATCTCAATAAAATTGTTATAATACATGTTCTACAAAATTGTATTAAGAGAGAGCATCTGCGTGTGAGATTTGGTCCTTTTTCTTCCGCAGTTGGCTGGCAATTCATGGTTGTGAACTTCTAAATTGTTGTGCGCCAAAATTTATCTCTCACACAAGTCCTTTTCTTTTATTTATTCCATTGCAAAATGTAAAGATGGACCGTACAATTTTTCAGCTATGTCAATGACACACCCCACCCCAAAAAGTGAGGCCTGAGAGTGCGGCCATCACCCCCAAAGGGTGACGAAGCCTTACACAACCAAAAACGACTGAAAGACTCCCACTCTTCGTGCCCCATGACAGAGCTACCCTGACTCCTGCCGCTCGTTTCTGTGGTGCTCAACAGTAACAAGACTTGAGAGGGCGTAAAAACAAGGGTGAGTGGACAGGGAAAATAACCGTCAGTGAAAAACAGTTATAAAACATATTATAATAATAACTCCCACAGTTGAAAACCAGTACTAATAGTATACAGTTATACTATAATAAGCACGCAGCAACAACCGAACAATACACCACGAGATAAGGAACGATAAACTATCACACATAACCGAGATCTACGACCATGATCAAAAGGTGAGGGGACTTCACCCCAACACCGGTGGGTGGCAAGGGGACTTCACCCCAACATCAATGGGCGGCAAAGGGACTTCACCCCACTACCGGCATAGAGGGTAAGGGGACTTCACCCCAAACCAATGGGCGATCAGGGGACTTCACCCCAATATCAACATAGAGGGTAAGGGGACTTCACCCCAAACCAATGGGCGGCAAGGGGACTTCACCCCAATACCGACAATAAGAGTGAGGGGACTTCACCCCAAACCATCACCAAAGGGCAAGGGGACTTCACCCCAATACCGATAAATAGGGTAAGGGGACTTCACCCCAAACCAACCTGCACCTGCACATGACAATACCGAGCAATCCACACACAATCCATCATAACCAACATAGAATCAACATCACTAGCACATACATATCTCCCAAGCTCCATAACCGTCAACACCAACAAATATCCCACGATCACATCATCATATCATATATGTGTATAAACATAAACATGCTCGAACGATACTCAAAACTATACACCAACAACCAACCAACATATCACCAAGGCATACAGATACGTAAACATAATATAAAGCATACTCAAACAATACTTTAACCCAAAACCCGTCCACTCACAGATGAGCCGGGCGATCATCGTCGTCCTCCTCGTCTGTCTAAGCGGTTCGGTTATAGTGATACCTCGGGAACCGGTCACCTAACAATCCCAAAGAATAACGATTAATAAACGAACCAAACGAAATCCCGTAAAACCCTAATTCCCCACGTTTCACTCAATTAGGGTACAACCGTATCTCGGATGGCAAAACAGAGTTCTCCATTGGATCCGGAACATCGTTTCCACTCGGAAAAGTGGTCGGTCAAACTTGGTCAACGCCGGTCAACAGCCAGTCAACGTCGGTCAACGATGTTGACCAACCGGTCAACGTTTGCTGACGTGGCACTGACACAGTGCTGACGTGGCGCCGACTCAGCGCTGAGGTGGCATCCATGCTGCGTCCACGTGGCAGCTGACGTCATCATCGGCGATGACATCATCACCGCCGCGCCGCCGCCATCGCCGTCGCCGGAAACTGGGAATTTTCCGGTGACTATTCATCCGATTTCAAAACTCTCTAACTTCCTCAATTCTCAACCAAAATCAACGATCCTTATATGAAAATTCATCTACGGAACGAGAGGAATCCAAAAATCATACTTTCGAGACTCACCTCCAACTGTGGTGGCCGGAATCTCGCCGGAAAAGAATGGTAATGCTGTAATCCTTGCGTCTCAATTAGACTCAAACTGCATCAAACAGACTCGTGAGCTAAACCCAGAGACACTGACATATATTGGTGCTCTGTTCAATACACAAGCTCTTTGGACTCTAAGCTCACAGTACAGGATGAAGGATACCAAATGTCAACACTGAACTGTGAGCATAAAAAAAATGACAAAGAAACTAGCTAAACAGAAATCTAGTTCTACTCCGTATTGATTTTGGAAAATTATTACAAGATTATTCATCCATCTGACCTGATTTGGTGCCAGTAAGTACTACTGGGACTCTGGGAGCATAATGCTGGAGTTCAGGGATCCACTGGCCAGGAAATTGAGTATTAGAAACGAGAACGAAAACAAATAATACAATTCAACTGTGATAAATACACTAATACAAATTAGAAAAACTGAAAATTTTCAGATGTATGCACCTTCTTCAATTCCACCTATCGCAAAGGACCAGAGAACCATAACTTGAGAGAACACATACATATAAACATACCTATAACACAAAAATAACATTCAGGTCACCTTTATATTGTTCAGATCATTAGTTCACTATCATGTATATCTTGCATGTCTTAATTATGAACTGTTAAGTACCCTCCTACAAAGTTTGTGACTTGATTCGGTTTCCTATTACTCAAAACATTCCGCGAATGGTTATACCAAGTTCCCTAGCTAGTACTAAGTTCAATCTTTGGTTCAATTTATCTATCAATCCAATCTTCAAGAAAACTTCACTTTCACATAACGATGCCTACATTTATTCACATAATGATGCTTACTATCCGAAAACGATGCCAATTATAACACTAATGCCATAACACAAAAGACACAGAATCAACAACAAAGAGCAACATGAACTAAAAAATCCATACCATGAAGCTAAGGAAGCAGCTAGCATCAATAGATGAGTCATCATATACTTCCATATTATACATACTGTGCATACAGCCAATTGTTTTCACATTCGGAAACAACGAAATGCAGTTATCTTAGGGAACCTCATATGAATTAACTTGTGGTATCCTTTTCACACGCATTTCTAATTTGTCTATACCATCTTACATCTTGGATAATGCTTCTGCTAGGAATCACAATTACTCAGCTAAGAAAAGTAACAATGCTTATTCATCATCAATTCATCTAAATTCTGCTGTCAATACCTCCAAAAATCTGATCTTTTCTCAATAATTGTCTCTAAACTGATGATATCCAACTCAAAACCCAACCACAACGAACAACAATATACGAAAAATTTGATTCGCAATCCAAAATTAAAGGAACAAATACACTATTAGAGATTGGAAATTGTTCTGACTAATACCTCTTAGCACACTTGGGGTCAACCGTCCAGAGTTCAGGAAGCTTATCAGGAGCCATGGCCTTCTTCGCCTCAATGCTATACAACGATGCCTGACGGAGTCGCTATGCCGGTGTAGCGGCCTCCCGCTCATCTCGCCGGGGGTGGTGTTGGTCTCAGATTTCGGGTTGGGCGGGGCCTCGTTGAGCTTGGCTCCGAGCTTCTCCATGTCCATGTAGGTCCCGAAGAGGTCGTCTACAGAAGAGGGCGGAGGAGAGCGATTGGGAGGAGAACAAACAATAACCCCACCATCCCAGTAAGCACAAACTATAACCCACCAAGAAAAACCACTGTAAACCCTCATAAACCACAAAAATAATCGCAAATCTGTTCAAAAAAATACCCATCACCACATTTCAAATCAAAATAGAGAACCCATTACTGAGAAAAGTGAAAGCTAACCTCTTCCTCGAGCACCGAAGTCGGAGAACCTAAAATTGACAATTTAAACATTCAATACATACAGACCCACAACACCAAACCATACCCCAACAAATCGAATCAGAATTTCAGAAACAGCAAACCCAAATACTCTTCGATAGCCTCTCTAAGAGCCCAGGGTTTCGTTGACGAGATGAACGTTGATGGACTCACCAGTGGAACTCCCAAATACGCTTCGCTTGGCACTCGAAGTGCCTGAATGTAGACGCGCAACCCTCGACGAGGGTTTTGTGGACTGAGATGAACGGCGACGGATGCGGTAGTAGACCTCCGAAATAATCTTCGAATGCCAGTTGAAGCGCCTGAGTGTCGGCGAGCAAGCTGACGATGAAGGTTTCGTTGACGTCTCCAGGGAGAAACGGAGGCATCAGGCTGGTCCGAGCGCAGCGAATAGGTCGATGTGAGAAACAGAGGCGTCGGGGAGGCCACAGATTAGCTAATTTGTAGATCTGGGTTTATTGGTGAGGTATGAGATTGTAGATTTGGGTTTATTGGTATGGGTTTGTAGATCTGGGTTTGTTGGTGAGGTGATGAATTTGTAGGTCAGCAATGGACGATGAAGAGAAGCTGAGAACAGAGAAAGGAAAGAGCTTGGAGAATCAGAGGATGAGCGGAGAAAGGAAGGAAAGAAGTTCAAAGTTTGGAGCTTGAAGTTTGGTCTCACTTTCTGGCTATATTATCGAATGCAATTTAGGGATTCTAAGTCAAAATTGAGAGTCAACCGAAATTTTTGGGGGGGGAATTTTACCGCTTATTTTTTTTGAGTTGAACAGACCACAGTGTTAAGTTCAAAACTGTCGTGGAAAGAAATAATGAAAATTGCGGTGTCGGATATGGAGCTATCAAACGACAGATAATTGTTTTTTGTCGTCTGAAATAATCAGACTACAGTAAAACACCAAACTGTCGTCTGAATGATGTTGTCTGATGCTTGTTTTGGCGTAGTGTCAGTTTCATTGAAAATATTCTAGCTATCTTTGGGAGAAGGTTTATCTTTCCTAGATTCGGCTTGTTTTTGAAAGTTCATATACTTGAGTCGGATTAGGAGTGTGAAACTAGAGTCTTCCATGTTCATACATGATTCATAGACTTAGTTGAGTTTTAGAGATCATTGACCTTGATTTGTTTGATGCCCAGTTCATAACTGTAGTAGTAAACACAGTTACTATTCATTTCCTGAAGCTTTGTAGCTTTCTGGAAATGCAACTGTGACTGGTCATAAATCACTACTGCATTCATACAACGGTGCCACCAATTAGGAATACATGTGTATAACCTTATGACGTGTTGACCAAGCAAGCATCCATTGGAGGTGAAGTGATTGAGAAGAAGCCGCACAAGAGACCGCTGCATCTAAGATAGGTACATTAGATATTGAGCTTGGTTGAAATCTTGTATTGGGCATCTTTTGCCATTTCATAGTGGAAGGCCGGTCTTCTGATAGACCCCCTATTTTTTATCCGTTTGTGGATTTTTCTGGGTACCAAAACTCTGTGTCCATCTTTGTGTATCGTTAAACATTCGGCTTAATTAAAATTGGATTTAATTTCGCACAAATTCACATAACATGCAAACTGGATAATTCTACCTGACTGGTCATCTTAACTGCTGCATTAGAAACGCTGGTTTGATTAAGTTGTAGTTGTGGATAGCTCGCGAATATCTAACTCACTGATTTCGTTGAGGACCTAAGTTGGCATTGCATCTGAGTGTTGTTGATCAAATCACAAGCATCCACAAGTAATATTTATCAAGTGCTTAATCTAAGTAATCTGTCAAATTCATCACAACGGTGACTGGTCATCTTTGTGATTATTGTTTGTGCTGGTTGTTAAACAAAAGGGAATTAATTTTAAAATACCCCCCGCATTGCCAACCTGCACTAAATACCCATTAATTTATTTTAAGAGTACGATATCAAACTTAAAAACCATAATGCAAGAAGAAGCACAATTTTCGACATTCTATATAAAGACTAAAAGATTGGAACACAACCCAACTTTCAAAATCATAACTCGATAATTATAAATACATCCATTGATTAAATTTCTGAACAATGCAATGCAATTTATTTACACAAACTCAAACGATAAGATTTCATAATAATTCATGTGAATGTAAAAGTTACAAATTACTGAACAGTAGTTAACTTGACGGAAATGAGAGAATACCAACCATGTCGAAGACAGTGGAGCGAACACCAAGTATCTCGAGAAAGAGAGCACAGGCGAGGTGGGCCGTGCCGCCGCCGATGATACCGACGACGGGGTCATCGGAGATTGGAGTGGCGAAGTTCACCTGCTCCTGCTTGAACGTTTTCCTCAGAACTGACCTTCTGGAGGCACCGTGCTTTTCCCGAACCTGGGTTTGGGTCTCCGGGTATCGCCGGCGGAGTTTTTTCTCGGAGACGGCGGTGGTTTGGGGTCGGCGAAGGAGCACGTTATGGTTAGAGGTTTGTGGAGAGTTGTGAGGGGTTGGAGGAGGACTGAAGAAGAGTGGAAGAAGGATAGGGTTATAGTTAACCGATGTTAAACTTTGGTGGGATTGTGTACATATGGTGCAGTATAAGTTTTCTTTCATAGCCTTTAGATTTCTTTTTTAACTGTTTATTTCAATCCAACAGTGAGGGACAGTGGGGGCTGATAATAAGGGCTGTTTTTAGGCCTTGACCCTAGCACGTCTCTTTAAGCTCATATCATCATATGAACGTGTTAAAATGGGACAATTTTGGGTTGCCCATTTCGCCCCTGTTTTCAGCTTCCTTCACAATACATTTCATGATCTGAATCGCTAATTTTCTCAATTATAAAGACAAAATTAATCAAATAGAAAGTAATTCAGTTATTTAAATTTGAGGAATATATAAACGGTACAATTAGACGTCAAACAATCTGTCTATCTGTTTGGTGCAGTTAAATAACTGAACGATCTTTGATTTGATTGAGTTTTTGTAGATATGATCTTTACTATATAATGTACAAAATGAATGGTTCAAATTGAAATATATCGTCTAGGAAGCCCAAAATGGAGGCTAAATGCAGCCATGGACAGCCCAAAATTGTCCGTTAAAATCATGCACAAATTATGCACATTTCCAGAAAACAATATTTCCCCTGTATTACTCAATAGAAGAGTGGACGAGACATTCAAGTTCAGGACACCTTAGTGGGTTTTGTGTTAGGTTTTTTTCTTGTCCTTTTTATTTAGTCCGGTTGCAGAGCCATACGACTTTGGCTAGAAGATTGAGTCTGATAAGAACTATGCAAGGATCGTTATGTAGCTCCTTTGCTCATCGGGTTGCAAGTTTGTCTTCCAATATGACTTTCTAACAGGGGTGGGCATAAAGTCCCGAATAATCCCGTGTTCCGAATTCTCGCCCCAAAAAATCTCATCCCGTTTTAAATTTTCTCTGGACGGGACGGGATGAATAAATCATATCCCGAAATCTGGTCCCATCCCATTTGGTTAAGACCCGTCCCAGAATTTTCAGGAAAATGACCAAATTACCCTTGAGGTTCAAAGGTTGACTTTTGAACAATCGGGAATTTCACAGTCAATATTGTATTATATGCGAAGAGCTCGGCGATGCATATGCGTCCGCAAAAACGGAATCAAATTCTGATTGCTATCGGGGCCGTTATGAACGAAAAATGGTTTTGCACTATGCCATTTTAGGCTAGATGACGGTCACCAATAAAAGCGTCGTTATGGGAAAATAGACGGCGATTTTCCAGAAAACGGTCATGTATTTTGCCCACAATTGTGCTTTTGTTGATTATAGGCGATGCTTTTACAAAAAACCGTCGTCCATATGAAACCTAAATTGTGCAGACTACGATTTTTGCTGATTATAGACGAAGCTTTTACAAAAAAACCGTCATCCAAATGAAACCTAAATTGTGTAGACCGTTTTTTGCAGAATATATGGAAGAGGCTTTTACAAAAAACCGTCGTCCACACGAAACCCAAATTGTGAAAAATTAGAGGTGCGCTTACTTCTCCCCCCGAAAATTGTAAACCCTGCCCTAAATTAGATGCGGCTTCACTATTATCCCCGATTGAAACCCGAAAGACCCAAACAACCAAGGTTTAAAATTTCGACCGAAATCCCGAAATTTCGGATTTTTTTGAGTACCGAAACTAATCTGGGGGTACATCTCAATATTACCGGAAAAAGCCGAAATTTCGGCGAAATTTTGATCATTTCGGTAATTTCGGTTGAGTTTCGATGAAATTCGGTACTTTTGAATTAATTTTAGTAAAAATTGTTGATGATTTGGAAGAAATTGGTGAAGTGCAGTGGCTGGTGTGTGTGCAGCGGCGTCAGTGAAGTTGAGGTATTGTTGGGGAAGAAGAAAGACAGTATTGTAATTAACCCAAGTTTTTGGTCACTTTCGTCATTTTGGTAATGGGATGAATGGTAGAGAGGGCTGCACCTGTCTTTTGAGCTGACTTTTGAGGTGGAAATTTTGAAACATGACAGCCTATAAGCCTAAAATTTAGTACGACCAATTATCTATATTAATAAAGCAGATTCATTGAAAACGGTTGAAATAGTTAAATTTAATGTAAACTCGGAATTGCCCCTAATTGCACAGAGCAATGTAACGAGCAGTTATTGGAAAAATCGGGGCAAAATTGTCAAATAGATCAATTAAAGAATGCGGAGAAGGCTCTCGGATCGCTCCACACGTTCTCCACATCTTCGTCTCTGCGCGCAAAACTCCCCGCCTGGACCGTTATCGCCAACAGTGGCGGCGCGGCAAGGACACCTGCGATGACCCCTCCGACAGGGACCAGACCTGTGTTCCTCTTCGAGTCCAAGGTACACATTTGACTAAACAATTTCTGGGTTTAGTTTGGCTCATTTCTAGAAGTTCATTCAATTTCAATTCATTGGGTGATTTATTCTACTTTCAATTTTAGTTATGAAGTTAATTTCAAGTTATATGATCAAATTGAATGAAACCACAATTATGTATTCTGATGCGACCTTCAATCTATGTATTTTGATTTTTTTTTTTTTTTTTTTTTCCGTTGTGGTAAAATTTTGTTTGGTTTTTGTTCCAGGATGGAGAAGGATTGATGAGAGATTGGATAGTTTCATTCATTGCAATAAGAATGTGAAATCTTGAATATGTAATCAGAAAGCGAGTTAAATTGGGGTGGCTTTCGCTTCCCATTTTATTTGGTGGGATTGGGTTTCGTTTCTTAGCGGAAGGAGTCAAAATTACCAATCTATTTTGGCTGTCTCCAATGTGCTTGAAAGTTGAAAACCCAGTTTGTTGAAACTAGCAGCCGAAGCTTCATGAGAGGGGAAAAAGTTTTTTTCCTAAAAACATGGCAGTGGAAGTGGAGGCGGCGGTGGTGTCGGAGTTGTCCCTTGCCGATACTGACATTAACTGGGACAGGTGTCGTTCCATTCCTCTCCTGTTCGGTTTGGTTCCCATTTCATTTTGTTCACCTGTCTTCATTTTATTATATCCATGATTTGAAGTATATATGTTTATCAGATTTTGTTTTACTCCTGCTTAATCACGATGCGGTTTTTGGGGAAAGGGCATTACTCTTATTTACGTTCATTGATTATATAGTTGGTCTACAACCAGAAACACTCAAGCGTTCTGGGTCTTAGGAACAACAAGTCTTTGATGCGCTAAATATGCATTTTTTAAGACTATGCTTTTATCACTTTGTACTTGGGTTTTGTTTCTTATTTATTGCATAATAGCACAGTAACCATATTCAAATCACAATGAGCTTGGTCTGGGTATTAATGTTTTCGGCTTTGGGTAAAGGGATTGACTAACAGTGAATTAGTATTTTCTTTTCCCTTGGAAATTTGTGAGAATACAATTCTAATCAATTTCTGCATCTGGGTTGCATATATGTGTAAATAGTTCAAAGAATGCCGCTGTACGATTGCTTTTTTTGAAACCTCATGTAAAGAAGGAAGCTCTGATGGGCTTGGTTAAAGGAATGTGGTACTTACGGAAATGAAGCCATTTAAAGAATCAATAAATTTACTGGTGCGCAGTTGAAGAATTAAGCAAACCCAAGGTACTGTTTTCAGCCCTTTATTGTTGTTGTCATAGCTCTCTCAATTTGACATATTGGTATTTGACTGCAAAATTCAGATAGGTATTCAGGTCGATTTTGGTCTGTTCTTGCATGCTACGTTGGTTCATCAAACTAATAACACAAGTTAACTGTATGATACATTTCTGTATCTTTCCATTTCAATCCGAACCCATGTGAATGCTTTCAGTACACTTGATTTTGAATGTGCGTCATTGAACTTAGTGTCACCATATGTTGAGCTGTATTTGTGATTTCTATGATTTATGATGCAGAAACGTGGGAGTTATGTTCCTTTACATTCATCTCTTCTCTGAAAATTATTGGCGTTGATGGTACAAATGAATGTGCAAACAGGTGAGTTCTTGCTTTAGAGTCTCTTACTTTTTTATATGTGGAATACCTATTTCTGTCTTTGCGAATTTTTGCTGTTTTAGAGATCAACCTGAAGACCAGAAAACATTCAAAACCAGAAAGAAAGTCAGCTTCAATCTGAATGTCCAAACGTATGAGCCTATTTCCACTGATTACCATTTTTTCGAGAATGATGAGGAGCAAGAAACTGAAAAGAAAGGCTCCAAAATGACACTGGCACTTTCTCCCTTACCAAAATGTTCGTGACAGCTACGATGAAGAGGACTATATAGACAAAGTTGAAACTGATTTAGAGGATGATGATGATGATGATGAAGAGTGTGATTTTGACAGTGATATTGTTGATCAAAGAATAAGTCAGGAAGAGTTTTCAAAGCAATTATGCTCTTCGTCTATAAATGCAGAATTGGAATGTCCAAAACAGGTCAGCGAATTCAACCTCAGTTGATACCGAAAGTGAATACCATAAGTATAGGTGAGTATACTGTTCAGATTTCTAGCAAATTTTGGACAGTGAGTGATGTGCGGGGGAGTTGCCGTTCGTGTTTGTGCATCGGTTTTTGATGTTCTGGATTGTGTTTGTAATGTGTTGTATGATTTGTGGATTGATTCCTTATGTCAGATGTTGAGTGAAGCAAGTTGGTTGAATGGATTTTGAATTCTCTCTACCTAATAATGATGGAAGCATGTGTAAGATATGCCAAATACAGGACAAATGGAGGTATTCATTCAAAATAGAGATTTCAAGTACAAGCAAAGCAGCATCAATTCATCAATTTTATATGGATTAAAATATCCTACAGGAATCAAAATAATATCAAATTACACAAGAAATACATATAGAAAATAACTGAAGGTTGGGAAATAACTTTATCAAGGTACTAGCCTCACCGCACACGCTACGCGTGTGCGAGAGGCTTTTATGCATCACGGGCGCTTCGCGCCACATTTTAACGCTCTTGGTATTTGTCTCGCTTTTGCTAGGCGTATCTTTTCAATTTTCAATTTGCCTATACCGCACTCTTGAAAAGATGCACCGAGCAAACGCGAGACGAATATCAAGAGCGTTAAAATGTGGCGTGAAGCGCCCGTGATGCATAAAAGCCTCTCGCACACGCGTAGCGTGTGCGGTGAGGCTAGTTTTTTATAAAGGAGCAACAAAAGTGTTTAGATTGTTGGGTTTTTATGATAGTATATCTTGAAGTTTAATTTTCTTTTTATTATATCACATAACAATAAGTATATCAAAATGCCTATTAATTAAATTATTATAGAGAAGTCAAAAAAAGTAGAAGTTACTCTAGACAAGAAAAAATAAAGTTGTAGTTATAATTTCATTCCTTATTATTAAGTTTAGTAGCATGCATAATGTCAATTTTTATAGTTTTAAGCATACAAAAGGTTGATGTATATATTATTTGTTAATTGAGTACACTATTAATTGATTTTAGAGCTTATAGAAAGTAGAAATATTATTTTATAGATTTTCTAGCATATTTTTCATCTTTTTATTTTTTTTACCGAAATCGAAACTTTTTCCGAAATTTTCATAAATTTTGGAGACCGAAATTTCAACCGAAACCGAAATTTTGATCTTGCGAACAACCCAAACCGATTCCCGATTTCTGAATTCCTCTAGCACAAACTGATTTCCTTCAACACCCAAACCACTTTCTGGATTTGGGTTTCAACCCAGACCACCATTTTCGAATCTAAATTCAGCACAGGAGCGATTGTGGCGGTCCCAAACAACCCAAATCGATTTCCCGATTGTTGAATTCCTTCTGAATTCCAACTAGGTTTTCGATTTCTCCTTTCAACCCAAATCTCCATTTTCAAATCTGAGCTCGGTACAGTCTCGTTGTCACTGCCGCTGACCGCGACAAATTCCTCGTGGCCAAGTCGTTTGCTTTGAAGCACACAAAATCAACTTCGGCTCATGTCTCTGTGAGACTTAATCAAACAGGTAAAAGCTCATATTTACATCAATTTCACTTCGAATAAGTTGAGAATCTGCTTTTCATTTGATTTTTACAAGTGGGTTTTGCTTAGGTTGATAATGTCGTGCTCTGAACTTTGAACACCTTGCATCAATTTTCCGGGGTAAGCAATAACGGTGAGTGAATCGTTCAGGCGAGGCCCAGATCGAGCGGGTCGTTGCGCAGGCCCAGCAGCTCGAGGAATCATTCGTTGCATCAATGTTGTTTTGAAGTAAGATGCGCAAAGATTGAATTTTGAATTCTCTCTGTTGTGTTGATCAGTGTTCTTCTCTTTGAATTGAGAAGGCACTGATTGGAAGCATGTATGTTTATGTCTCAATAGTGTCCCAAGGTAGATGGTCTTATAGCATGAATCTTCAAGATTTACTTTGCATGTAGATTGACAATGGTACTACTTTCTCTGCAAATTTCCCCAGGATTCTGTATGTTTCCCTTTGTGTGTTGTAGTTTGACTTTTAAGGATTAATGTCCTTGCTATAGAACTAATAATGACTATTTCGTGGAATTTTTCATCAATTTTGCAGCTTATGCTGCATTTGAGCCTCCTTTCCTTGTTGTATCTGATGCCACTAACCTAGATGTTCAAACATCATTGATATGCAGCATAGGCACCTGAAAGTGATGCGCTGATCTGGAAGATAAGATCCTTTCCTAGTGAACAACAGCTCGGGGAATCATTCATTGTGGTTTGGTAAGTTTTCTTTCTGATTTTGTGGAGTGTTTGTTTGGTGGCTGTTTTTCATTTGGGGTGGTTTGGTTGCTGAGCTTTCTAGAATTCTGGAAATCAGAGTGGTTTTCTTAATTTTAACGACGCATATATGGTTGTGTGTTTATGAGTGTATTAGTTTGGTGCGCTTAATTGAATCTGTTAACCAGGCTCCATGTCTAAATTGAAGGAACAATTCTTTCTTACTTGGATTTTTCTCACATCGTTTGACTTGATATCGTATGAAATTTCTTCTCGCAGGCAGGAAATACGTACCTCAACTAGCTCCATGACCTCAATTCCTAAGCCATTAAAGTATCTGGACCGCATTATGCAACTCTAAAGCCATTTTATGAAAGAATGGGAGAGTCAGAGCTGAAGGTCTGCTTTATCTATTTCTCATTAGAGAGAACTATTTATCTTTTTGTATCCTATCCACTTAGTCTTAATTTACATTCTTGTGCATACAGAAATACCTAGCAGATATATTGTCAGTTTTGGCACTGGCCATGTTCGCTGAGGGTGAACGGGAATGGTAGACTATGTAGAATCTCTGTTCAGTAGATTCTTGGTATAGTTATAGTGACCAGTTGTCGTATCCATCCTCATTTTGATTGCGGTTACTATAAATCTTTTTAATTCATCTTTCTACATGGCACCACTTTTAGGAAAAGCTAGAAGTACAGATTATTGCGATTGAACTGTGATGGTGGTTCATGGGGCCATAAATATGTTGGGTGAGAATTATCTAGATTAGAACACAATGATCAGCAGTGCCTATTGTGGATGTTTTTGGTACCAAAAATTAATCTTATTAGTGTTTTATGCGGTTTAGATGGTCCTTATCTGTTCGTGGTTGATTAGTAATCAGAAGAGGTGTAGAAAAATTGAAATCTTGTCCTGACTGCTGGTCGTCTTTGTTGTAATCAGGAACTTGCCAGCAGAAATTGCCCAAGAGTATGCAAAGTGGCAGGTTCTTGGAACTGTATTTTTGGGTAGTATTGTATAGCTTCGATTAGCAACTTCTTATGTTGGGAAACTTGATACTTTGACCTTTTCATACCGTATGAATAAATGTATTATTTCCAAGTAATTTCTTACTTTCCAGCGTGTTGAACAAAGTAGCTATTGTGCCTATATATAAAATGGTTTAATTTGGTGAATTCAGTGTTCAATGTATGGATCAACTTCAAGATACCAAAAATAGCAAAACCCAGGAAAATATGGAATACCAGCAAAATGGCAAAAACCAGCAAAATAATATAGACGACGTAACCGTCGTCTATCAACATAATACACGACGGGTTTTCATCAAAACCGTCGTCTATAAATGATGGAACCACAAATTTTGTGACTTTTGGGACTTCATAGACGACGGTTTGTAGGTAAAACTGTCATCTACAAGATTGTTATAGACGAGTGCCAATTCAACGACGGTCTTTGGGATTCCTGGACGACGGTTTCTGACCGTCGTCTATAAGCTTTTTTGGCATAGTGTTGTGTGGGTGGGTGAGCTGCCACTTGGCAGCTGGTGAGTGGGGGAGAAGGTTTGAGACGCTTCAGGAAACTGGTTGGGGTTTCAAAAACGCGCACGCACATAGAGTTTCCCAAAAGGGAAACCCGTGCACGTCGTCAAAGCCCTCACCACCGTCCTCCGTTCTCCGTCCCCAATAGCTTCCTCACGACCTCGACACCACACCCACAAAGTCCCTGTTGGTGAAGGCCAAAAACCAAAACGCACCACCGCTGCCATCATCGCCAATCTTCAAGCTCCGACCACGGATCGGGTGCGCCATCACCTGGAGCGTGTTCGGCGTGTCTCCAAGATCATTCCCGCAAAGTTTCGGCTTTAAAGACCTCTTGAAATACCGTCAGCGAAGAGGAAATGAAATTCGAAGTTTCACGGCCAATTTCTGGACTATTCGGGCCGAGGTAAGCCCCCGAAATCCATTCCAATAGATTCGTTGAGTTGTTTAGATGAAGATTGACATAAAATTCGTTGAAAACGGTTAAGAAATGAAGAAGTTAGACCCTCGTCGAAAAATTGGAAATTTCACCGGAATTTTCCCAGAATCAAGCGACCGCACGACGGCTCCTGCGACAACGGGGCAGTGCCGATGAAGCTCGCCAGAATCTAGAATTTTTCCAGATTCCGATGAGTTTTCCGGCGATGTCACAGCGACACCGATACCAACGCGGTGGCCCATGATGTCAGCGCCGACATGCTGACGTCAATGTCCAGTCAACGTCCAGTCAGTGCCCAGTCAGCATACCCGTTAGCGTCCAGTCAACATCCACGTAGGCGCCACGTGTCAGACACGTCAGCTCCAGTGTTGACCAAGTTTGACCGGTGACTAATTCTAGGATTTTTGACGTTTCAGATCCAATGGCAAGCTCTGTTTCGCCATCCGAGATATGGTTAAACCCCGATTGAGCAAAACATGGGAAATTAGGGTTTTGAAGGTGGTATTTAATTACAGATTTTCTGACGAATGATTCAGGGAAACTTTATATGTATATGAGGTCCAGTTAGACGCCGCAGTCAGGCAGTTCAGGCGGATGAGTTCGGCAGCTTGGAATCACTGTGAGTTGATGGGTTTTGTTTTCTTAAAGCATTGATTTTCATTGAAGCTCAGTATATAATAGCACTATACAGATATATTGGTATACGGATATCATCATACCAGCAGTACATAGTACACCTAGTCGCACACATACATTACATTTTGCGTGAGTGTTCACCAGCACCGAAGACCCCTTTTGCTAGCTATTCCTTTCTGGTGCATAGCGTGCCCTGATGCCTATCCACGGTATGTAGGTGATACCACCCAACATTAACGTGAACGTATGTCACGCCCCAAAACCAAGGACATGAATAAAGAAAATCACGGAATAATATAGATACAAGGCGTGGGGTTTATTATAGTTTTGTGGCTGCACTCGAGAAATGACTTCGAGTTGCCTACGTAACCATAGAACAGAATCAAGCCACTCGCAGTTCCCATACCTATTCCTTTCCCTACCCCCCCGACCACAAAGTGCTCAATTATAATTAAAGTGTCCAACCCATGGATGACTAGTGGACTAGCAGATTGAATTGCAGTCTTCCATTTCCTTAAGAAGCATAATCAGACAACATGACACCGACGTCATTAAACATTCACTATCACGGCAGGGGACATCTGTCGCCGACGAAGCTTCTGATTACTCTGCCGCACCTCAGATCAGTTCTTCTTCTTTCTCCGTCGACCCTTCGCTGGCTCTCTCCGCCATCACGCCATCGATAATGTCAGTTTTCTCTCTCTGTTTCTTCGTTTTCAGATTTTGATTTCTGTGGAGATTAAGTGTTTGATTTGAGATTCTGTTTGGTGGAAAAATGGGAGAGAAATTTATTCGTTTTTTGTTATTTTGATTTTGCTCGTGTTTAATTTGCAATATAGTATACATACAAATTTATATTATTTGAAATATCTACATAAAAATTTAATAAAATTTTATTGGAGAAGTATTAATTTTGTGTTGATTTTTTTGTGCCAATTGATGGATATATGTGATATGCTATTGTGCAAATAGTTTATTAAAATAGTTATTCAAGAACATATCTGTTTTGGTTATTATATACATCTCACAGAACTTTGCTAAAAATGTTTACCAAACATCTAAAATGGATTTTGGATCATCCAAAGCAGAAGCAGTTTTGACAGAATGTTTACCAAACGCCAAACTGATTTTCCCGAAAGCTGATTTCACGAAAGCACAACAATGCCAAACGGGCCCTTAGATGGTTTCCTTTCTTTTTTTTAAAAAAACTACATTTTAGTCTCATATATATACTATGTTTTTGAACATTTTAGCCTAAATATATTCAAATCAACATTATGTTCTTACATACAATGTGTGACTATCATGTCAAAACAAAAAAATAATATCTAAAACCTATAGGTCACATACCCTTCTTTTTTAACTCGTGAGCTAACTCGCGCATTACTAATGATTCGTTTCCTAATAGTGGAATCTCATTCAAATCTAATTATTTCAATATAGTAGCATCTTCAAAAATTATACTCATAGGATTATTAAATATGACAGATGTAAAGTAAAAGAATTGAAACTCGAGGTCTCACGTGCAGGATTAGCGTAGTTTAGCAAGATATATACATGAAAACGCATCTCGCAAAGTTGCGAGAAGTCAAAGTAGCTAAAGAATGACAAATGTAATTTCATATATCGTAGAAATGGACTAACAGTGCAGGAAGGAATTCAAAATATAATACAAAGTGTTCACCAATTTTGAAGGAAGTTGATGCTTCTTCCCAAAACTCTTTATCAATATCAACAAGACTTCTTCACTAATTCACGTGGGGCTTTCGCCACATCTCCGCATTCTCACATTTTTAAGTCTGGTGTGTCAATTTATTAAAAATCATGTCTGTGAAAACAAAAATTATATAGCAAATTTTGCAGTTTTATGAATTCAAATCATAACGTAGAATTTGAACTATGACAATATATAGAAAGTACACACTCTAATCCAATCTACTTCACGGAGAGATGAGTTCAAATTCTAGTTAAAAAAAGGAAAACATAGTGCTCTAATCTATTTGGTTACACCTATATTAGCACATATAAATTCAGCTTAAATTAACAAGCACCCTACAGCGCAAAGAGAATAAAAGGAACAAACCAAACCAAAACCAATGACTCTAATTACCGATAAATCTATAGAAACTGGTGCAACTTCCCTTCAAGTTAGTGCTTGCTAGTCAGAGGCATTAATGAAATTCGTAGGTAGGCTAAAAAGTATAAAACTCTTTCTAATATGTACTCTCACCTAATTATAATAACTATTCGTCTTATATACTTAAAAACACAGGAAGAAAATGTCATTTGCATCTGCAATACATATGAATTGTTTCCTATCCTCAACTGGTGATAAACAACAAAAAATTGAGTGATGAGTGACTGCTTAATGCATTGAGCACTAAGAGAAATGAAGGAAACAAAAGCAAAGATTAAAAGAGAATTAAATCAATGTGAACTTTCAATTTGGGGCTTTGAATCCCATGCTTAGGAATAATAATTACTACATCATCACCATGGAGATGCTTCATTATATATCTTCCTATAAAGAGAAAACTATGAACTAATTAGCAATGCAACATTGTTGGTTTTATAAGTTGAGTATCTACAAATTTGCAGGTGACTCGTCTTCTTCCTTTGTCCAACGATGGCAGTAGCCTTTGTGAAACCGGATATCTTCAACACAAATAAACAAAACTACTAGTCAATTCAACACCACCACAAACACATAAGGATTTTCTATGGCCTATTTATCTTCATATTTATCAATGACTTCAATTTTGTCTTTATTTGTGACACGTTTACTAATTCGAAGTCGGAGTAAGAGTTGGAGTTCATGAATCAGAATAAGTAAGAATTGGAATAAACATTTTCGTTAAGCGATTACTAATTGTCTAGAATTGGAGTGAAAATTAAATTGATTGTCATTAAATTATTTATTAATTTTCTGGAATCAGAATGAAAATCAATTACATTACTAAAATGACCTTAATACTAATTTCATTCTTTTTAAACATTAAGTTTGGGGATAATTTATGCATAATAGCTTTATTTTTGGTGGACTCAATCTTGATAAATATCAATACCACCTCAACCCAGGAAGTCGCATTACTTGAAAATCATGAATGTGATTGCTGATTTTGTTCCTAGTCCCATTATAAATTTGACTCTTATTATTTCCAATCCCATTATTAAATACGTAATTAAATCAGATCTTTTCTAAATTATCTTCAACGAAATTTTTTAGTCATTTTCATTGATTATGATTATGATTATGATTATGATTATGATGGGTATAGTTACTGTAGTATGCAGATTTAACTCAACTGCTAAATTATGAAACTAATTCTTACCGCTTTGCACTGTTAGTATACCGCCATTTTTAAAAACAAAAAAACCAACAAAAAGCAAAAAAGTTCTGCACTTTTCAATTTATCCAAATTATACATATATAAAAGCTGAGCTGGAAGTTACCATTGTAGCCCTTAGAAACGCTCTCTGAATGGCTACTTTGAGAGTGTAAAGACGTCCTCTTCCCTCCCACTAAACCTCAGTTGTGTGCGGACGCTTCCAGATGTTTTTCCACCGCGTTCAAATCTTCCTTCCTCTATTTTTATTTTCCTTTTCCGTTCTCGACTTTCACCGCTTCAAACCTTCGGGTTCGTTCTTCCAATTTTCACGTCATTGATTTATTTCCCAAATTCTTCTTTTTTCTGTTCTTGGCATCCTCCTAATCCGAATCTTGCGCCTGAAAGCTATAAATATCAGAACGGCCAACGTCATCATTTATTCGCGCAGGCCGCCGTGACCAACGACGAAGACGACGCCGCGCAGCCGCCGAGCCAATCGGAAAGGAACGAGACGCAGAAGCGGAAGCTGACGAAGCTATATGTAATTATCTGGACCTGAAGTTTCGATTGAATTGATGCTATTTAGTGGTTATTTTCGTGTAAAATAGTTTTTTTGTTTTCTCCTTTGATTGTGTTCTGTTTTGATGATTTGTCGGTGTGGAGCTGAAAGACTAATTTCTAATACATAAAGACTGATAGGCTTTAAAATAAGATGCAGGTGGGTAAACTCGTAACAAGTGAACCTATTTTACCTGATAAACCAGAGTACTTAGTAAAGGTTTTTCTAGGTAAGTTTCTTTTCTCTTCAGCATGGTGTTTTCAATAGAAATTTGAGCATTAAAAATTGACATATGAGTGTTAATTCTCATGAATTCCATCTGATAAGGGAAATTACAAATGTGATCTCGCATGGATCCTTAGTAGGCTGAGTTTAGTGTCCAGGTCTTGTTCTATGACATTGGTAAATTAAATACGACAAGCATTATATTCTTTTCATAATGATTTCATATGTGAAGCTATTGTTTTCTAATTAATTCACTGATTTTCAGAGTCCTGACGAGATCATAGATAAATCACTTCGCAGCAGGGATAATGGGAGTACTTGTGAGGATTTTGTTAGCCTGGTTCAGACTTGGTTAAGCAAGATTCAGGTGTGATTCTGTTCTTGTGGACAAAATTTTTGTGCTCTTTTTCTTTTATGTTTCACAATGACCTATTCTTTCTGTTCTTCATGGGCTGTAATCTCTTTCATTGATTAGGGTAATGAAACTTGTCCCTTGCATTGCGTTATAATTTTAGTTGTACTCCTGCAACCTTTGAGTTTGGTTAAGTGTGAATGCGCATCTGGAGTTTCTTTCACAATATTTTGCATATGCATGCATGTCTATGTCGTATACGATCTAATATGAGTCAATCAGACCTTGAAAATACTTACTTGTGTGCATTTTGCAGTGGTCGCAATCATTAAATGGCACTTTTGGCAAGACCAATCAAAGCGAACTAACAGCATTCACATCATATGCATTGGCATTCCCTGCTAACTTTCTAGCTCTTGTAGACACATATGATGTGAGTAAACAGTATACAGCCTCCAGAATTTTTAAAAATGTGGTTTCGGCCCAATTATACTCGTCAATGAAGTAAATTTTAACACCAGCCTTTCATTTGTTTTCAAGGTTACAAGGAGTGGGATCCCTAACTATTGTGCGGTTGCTTTAGCACTGAATGACTTAGGGTATGTTCGGCAGGTTTTTGTGATTATGAACATTGATGATTTTTTCTTTGCCAATGCCAATATGAATGCTGAAGGTTTTCTTCCAAACTCTATGTCGGGACGCCATTTTGGCCATTGAATGGAGTAATAGTAATATTTTTTGTATCGTGCCTTATGGAGTTAAAATTAGGCATTCTCTTCTAGTTCCAATAGGCAACAACTATGGCAACAACAAGAAGGTTGATAATGATGACAACAATGGGATGACTGTTGTGACTGTCAACTCATATTTCTGTTGCATTCAACCATATTGGGCATTGTTGAGATCACTCGAAGTAGCAAGGTAGTCTTTATGTAGGCGGAAATATATTTCTTTCCAAGGGGTAAGAGCTAATATTAAATGCTCTATCATTAGGGTCAATGTCATCTGTTCAACTAATTCTTAATTACGCATCTTATTAGTTGCATTTTTAGTGAGTATGCCCTTATAAAAGTGATTGAGGGCAAGTTATGTTATCTTTTGCTTTCATTAATGAGGTAGAGGATGTAATGTCCAGGTACCAAGCAGCTGGAATTAGGCTGGATTCAGGTGGCCTGGCATATTTGTCTTGTGAAGCTTGGAAGATCTTCCGTGCCATTGAGGAAGAATTTGGAATAGCTGGGTTTGGCAAGACGAATGTTACAGCTAGTAATGATCTCAATGAGGAAACTTTGGATGCTTTAAACAAACAGGTAGTCAATCTCAACTTATGGGACTTTAAAGAAAGCATTTGATTTGGCTTCAGAACAGTGCAAATGCATTTGAATGTTGGTTTTTGATGCATAAATTGTCAAGTTGTTTATGATTAATATAGTGATTTATCACCCCAGGATGAAATACATTGTCAGACCCAAATTTCTTATCTATATTGTTCTTTTCTTTTTATAGGGTCATGAGGTTGACTCATTTGGAATTGGAACGTATGTAGTAACTTGCTATGCTCAAGCTGCGTTAGGGTGTGTTTTCAAGCTTGTTGAGATAAATAATCAGCCTCGCATCAAACTTTCTGAAGATGTTACAAAGGTTTGATCATCCTGTCAGCAAATTTCCTGTACCATTCTCTTTTCCTGTACCATTCTCTTTTTAATTATAACTTCTTATTCTTTTGTACTAGGTATCCATTCCCTGTAAAAAGCGGAGTTACAGGTTATATGGGAAAGAAGGTTATCCCCTGGTAGACATAATGACTGGAGAAAATGAACTGCCTCCGAAGATATGTCAAGATTATTTAGTAGCTAAATGTCACTTTTCTCATTCATCTATCCAAGTGCACACTGATCTGTGCATTGCGAACCAGCACATTTTGCAGGGTTTAATTTAGCTATTCCAAAGAACTTGCAAGCTAGGAATGTATTCTGCCTCTTATGTAGACTTCAGGATTTTAGTTAATATCATAACAAATATTAAACCCATCAATGACCACATTCCACAATTTGAGTTCCGCATTAAAACTGGAGATAAGCAAGCTTTTCTTAATCTATCCAAGATTTGGGGAATAATAGATAACTGAATGATCAATTTTAACTCTATATTTATTGGGTGTTCCACTCTATAAGTGATAAGGGTCGTTCTGGGGTATGGAAAGCAGCTCAAGGGACCTGTAATCTGAAGAATAAAAGAATACACGTATTTGTCTTTAAACTGCAATTGAGAGTAGAATTTTTCAGTTGAATATTTGTAGTTGATCCAATTCGACTCCGAGACTAGCCAAAAGTTCAATTCTGCGCATGATGCATCTTTTTCTTGCTGCTTTGGATTGTATACAATTAAAGAGTTTGCTCCATAGGATAATCACTAGACTGATGTAGAAATGTCCCATTTTGATTTATATTTCCACATGCAGGTGGGAGAAAGAATCCTGTGTCGTCACCCTTTTAATGAATCAAAGAGAGCATATGTAGTGCCACAGCGTGTTGAAGAACTTATGAAATGTTATTGACCAGAGAGCCCAGGTAAGACTTTCATGAAATGCAGTAATCATTGAAATGAAACAGTATCTGTAGATAGTGTTAAGCAATCCCTCAGTTTTCTTATTATATTATGTGGTTTATGATCACGTGAGCATCAAACGAATGCCTAAACAATTAAATTCTTTGGTGTCGTAAGGTTAATGCAAAATTTTACGACTTCATTCATTTCCTGTGGCTCAATGAAGCACCTGTTGGGAGTTGCAATAAGTATGTTGTTGCAACATTCTTCAGCTCTGGCAACAGATTGATGTTAAAATCGCTTCTTTTAAGTAGTCGAGCACATATACATTATACATATGCTGAAATACATAAACTTTGCCACAACTCATTTTCCACTCTGAATAAGATCATTTCATATATCGAATAAAGAGTAGGAGAGTAACATGTATGGCTCTAGAGAATCAGATGGGCTACTCATTTCATTTATAGTTATTCTGTGTTGTTCTTGGGGGAAATAATTAAGAACTTTGTTGATTCCTGACTTCCTCCGTTCTCCATGTTAGAGTAAACGTGGCCCAAAATGAATGGGGTAATCTGAAGACTGAAAACAGGATTTCATCCTGAATTTTTATTGCTCAGCTGATAGATACTAGATACATCTCTTTTCAATATATACATGAATGGCTAAAGAATAAATTGAAGTGAACTTATAAGATCTGCAAATCTTGACAAGTCAAACTGTAACGCAGAATTCTTGCAGCTGTATCCATCCATACGCACAACGGTTTCAAATCCTTTGAACTGTTGAGGCAGCCAAATCCATAATTGGTCTAACTTTAGCCATCTCCATCTCTAGTTTGATTCTAATGTTAAGACTCCATCTGTAAATCCAATTGCAGCCAAAGTTTAACAGTTATGTGCATAGAAATACAAGCTCATACAATGACGTGTAAAGAAAAGTTTGATCACCTTCTCTATGCAGCGTACTGTATCCAAGATATGGCAGAAATATGATAGCTGCTTGTATAAATCTGCTTCCGTGTACTATTCAAGATGCATTGCTTGCAAAAATTGTAGTTTGAACATAGCAAGAAATACAAGCTCATTTCTTGCTTGGGCTAGCTGATTTGCTGTTTTGTTTTGGTCGCTGAAAGAATTTGGACAAGTCCCTCAATTTCGAGCCATTCAATGGTTTCTGAAATCCAACCGCTTCAAGCTTCGAATGCGCGTATCGATTTGGTAACCCCCTTTTACCTTCTCCTATTTCTTTTTCGTTCTTGTTTTTTTCAGGCGGATTTAAATTTCTTAAAAGGTTAATTCCTCTGGTTGTAGAGTAAAGCATGAGGTTGATAGTAATGATTTGGTATGTTTTTGGATTGTAATTGGAGTTTCTGTTGTTTTCTGGGGTTATTGGCTAATTAGGTTGTTAATTGGGATCGATTATGTGAGGTTTGTGGTTTTCTAAAGTAAGCTTTTATACTGAATTACTTCAAGTTGTATGAGGGAATTAGTTATTAAATATCGATTTCGTTGAAAGTGAGAATTGTCATCAACAGGTTGTTTACTTGCATCGTAATCTTTGATTTGTGGATTTGGATGTTTTTTAGAAGATTGGAGGTTTTCTCATCTCTACTTGAATGTATACAACCTCAATCTCTTTTCAGAATATATAGTCTACTTGAATGTTGTATGATGTATATAGCGTCTCATATGTCTATCTAATTAGCTGGTAGTTGTATACAACATCTAATGTATCTTATTTAATTAGCAGTTAGTTGTATACATTGTTTAATATGTCCTTCAGCTGTACTTGCTAAACTCAAACTACTTTGTTCATCATAAATACTTGAATGTATATTCATCCAGGAGAAGATGGCAAAGTTTGAACAGCAGCTTCACAATTTGTCTAAGCAGGTACATTCAGTAATTAGCTTAGCTGATTATTAGAGTTGAGTTGAGGATTTAAATGGTGTCAGTACAATAATGAATGAGTGTATCATGATCGTGTTGATCTTATAATGGAAGAAATGATGCTGCATCAACTAGGAGCAGCTAAATTGATCTGATATACAAGTTAAAAGCTTAGCATTTATTTTGATCGGTAGCTAAATTTACTACCTTTGAAATACCATGTAGTTAACTTTTCGTGATTTGTAGGCATACTTGAGAATGGACGTTGTCAAAAAAATATGGTGGAGGTTGCTATTGTTTTGAAAAATCTACGCAAACTAAACAAAGGTATGTATAGCTTGAGAACCTTGTTCTTATTTTGATAATGTTCATGGTTCTGCTTTCCAATTGAATTGTTTTTATGCTCCTAAATTTCTTGAGCCTTAAGGAATGCGGAATTATACTTTCATTACCTCTTTCTTAAAACTAGAACATTGGTAGAGATGAAAGGCATCTATCTGCATCAAGAATATTTCTATGGGTTAACATTGAATCATTATAATTTCCCCAAGACAAACAGGAAACCTTCTTTCATACCTTTGATTGTTTTTTATGCTGGGTTTTACACGTGTGTTAGCTATCGTGTTATGTGCTTGCTTGCTTTACTTCGGTTTTGCAGTTAGTTTATTAGTTTTGCTTCCAATCAAATTGTTATTTGTGTATGTTGCTTGAACATAGTTTATTTGCTTTGTTATCTGCTATAATTAATTGCTGAATTATATTCACTCCATGATCCATTATTTTAACAACTTTCAATAAATTTTATGTTGTTTTCATACCCGCAGCGTAGCGCGGGCATCCTTTCTAGTTGGAATTAAGACTTGGATTAGGCCCTAAGCAATCACATTTCACACCCAAGTTACTAGAAAAACTCATAATAATAAACCTCCCAACCAACATCCAAATCCAACCCCTGCGTAATTACCCCCGCATCCACCGCTAAGCCGCAATCAACATCTAACATGTAGTCATCGATTCCCTCTAGTCAATTCATACATACAAACACTACAGATATTTTTTCGTTTTTTTTCCCGATTCCAAAAAGTCCCATCACGCCAGCTTGCCTAAACTCTTTCTTTTTCACTTCACTCCTCCACTTCTTCTCCTTCTTCATAACCTCCTTCACTCTTCTTCAAATTTCGACCAACCCATTTGAAAAATTCCACATGAAAATTCCAAATGTCGGACGCCCAACTAGCCCAAATGAGTGACCACTTGTCGGAGCGGACCTCAATCTGTAGCCTTGACTTGTGGGTTGCCCTTGGAGTATGCCTCGGTGCTGCGTTTGTACTTTAAAGTTTAACTTGTGCTTGCTCTATTCGGTTTTTTTAAAGTTTGTGGTGTGTTGATTGAGAGATGATTGTGATGAGTGAGCTTGTTGCATTAGACTTATGGATTGAAATGTGAGTGTTTTTTTAAAATGGGGACAAGCTGAGGAGTTCAAGGTTGAAGTTGAGGCGATTGGACGAGTTCGGCATAAGAACTTAGTGAGATTGCTCGGTTTCAAGCATGGAAACTAAGAACTACACTTCTGAAATTAAAGAGATTCCGAACCCTCATGGATTAAGTACCAAAATAAATATCTGTTACATCCAAGCAGTGTCATATTTACCTTGCCAAATAGATAGAGCGTGCACATATTAGTACCATAGAATTCTTCATAAGCATCTAGTATGTAAAAAGGCAGTGAGCCATTTTCTTCAAGATGAATATCTAAAATTTGTTCGCTATTTGAGCTAGTATTACCCCCCACAGCACGACCGCGAAACTCCGCATCCCCTCTGGTCCTCACCGCCTTCCATCCAGCCGTAGCACTCATGGCCGGGTCCTCATTATCTTCCATAATCTTCGCATTCAAAGTAAAACCCTCTTCCTTCTTCACCAAATCTTTCCCTTTCTCCATAGCAACCAATCTGTTCTCCTTAATTTCCCCTCCAGCTTCTGAAAAATCATTGCTTTCCTCACTTGAGGATTCACTAATCTCAAAGCGTAATTCCTTCTTCCCCCCATTGCCCTTAACTCGTTCACTAATTTCCACAAAACACCACCATTTAGACTACTAATTGTGTCCAATTCAACCTTCCTTGTCAATTCAGCACCCCAATTCGATATAATTTCACACTGGAACACTCGAAATCGGCACTGAAATCTTATTGGGCTGCATGCTCCTCCGCCTCTCCCTATCTTCCTCATCCGGCGCAAACTCCGCAATCACATCATCAACAATACTATTACAATTCAATCCTTTCGCCTTATCATTATCTCTAGGCTTATCTAAAATCGACGACGTGAACATCGACGAAAGCCTCTGCTCCCCCATCATCGCCGCTGTGAGCGACGCGTTGAGCTTTTTGGGTCGGGGCTCTTTATCCTTCTCCTTCTACTTGGATCTCATTCTCTTGGGCCTATCGCTGCCGCAGTTCGATTCGGCCGATGACGGCTTGCCATGTGTCCAATCCTCCTCCTTGCCCTCTTCCCAGTACCCGAGGCCGTCGTCATCGACAATGAAGCCACAGACTTCTTCACGGAACTTCACGATGAGCGCGTCGTACTCGTCGTCACCGACAGTGTCGTAGATCTGGTTCTCCATCTTCATTTCGGCTTCAGATCGGCGGTAGTCGTGGCAGAGGGTTTTGAGGCGCTCGAGGGCCTCGGCGCGCGCAAACGCCTCTGGTCCGTGGGTCCGAAGCCTCCCGTTGGCCGCTGTCGATTGCTTGTCGTCCGCCATAGATTTGTCTTTTGTATGGGAGAGGGTGACGGTTGCGGATTTTGGGCCTAGGGTTTTGGCGCTAATTTTCTGATGAAATAAAACAAGGCAGGAGTTATTGGCGGGAAGGAAGTGTTCTTTTGTTGGTGAAATGGCAGGAAGGGTGCTACACAATGAATAGTGCTACACCAACAACTCCTGCCTTGTTTTATCTCTTCAGAAAATTAGAGCCAAATCCCTAGGCCCTAAATCCGCAACCGTCACCAACTTCGATATAACAGACAAATCAATGGCGGACAATGAGAAATCGACAGCGGCCAACGGGAGGCTTTGAGCCCGCAGACTTAAGGCGTCTGCCGGTGCCGGAGCCCTCGAGCGCCACAAAGCCCGCTGCCACGACTACCACCGCTCCGAAGCCGAAATCAAGATGGAGAACTCGATCTACGACACCGTCGGTGACGACGAGTACGACGCGCTCGTCGTGAAGTTCTGCGAAGAAGTCAGGGGCTTCATTGTCGACGACGACGGTCTCGGGTACTGCGAAGAGGGCAAGGAGGATTTAGGTTTAGGGTTTAGGAGGAGGATTAGACACGTGGCAGGCCATTGTCGGCCGAATCGGACTGTGGCGGCGATAGGCCCAAGAGAAGGAAATCCAAGAAGAAGGAGAAGGATAAGGAGCCCCGACCCAAAAAGCCCAATGCGTCGCTGACGGCGGCGATGATCGGGGAGCAGAGGCTTTCGTCGATTTTCGATAAGCCTAGAGATAATGATAAGGCGAAATGATTGAATTGTGATAGTATTGTTCATGATGTGATTGCGGAGTTTGCGCCGAATGGGGAGAGGCAGAGGAGCATGCAGCCCAATAAGATTTCATTGCCGATTTCTAACGTTCGAGTGTGAAATTAGATCTAATTGGGGCGCTGATTTGTCAAGGCGGGTTGAATTGGATACAATTAGTAGTTGAAATAGTGGTGATTTTGTGGAAATTAGTGAATGGGTTAATGACAAAGGGGGGAAGAAAGAATTCGGTTTTGAGATTAGTGAATCCCCAATTGAGCAAAGCAATGATTTTTCAGAAACTGGAGGTGAAATTGAGGAGGACAGAGTGGTTGCTGAGGAGAAAGGGAAAGACTTAAGGAAGAGGATTTTACTTTGAATGCGAAGATTATGGAAGATAATAAGGACCCGACCATGAGTGCTATGGCTGGATGGAAGGCGGTGAGGACCGGAGGTTAGTTGTAGTGCTGCGGAGGTTAATACTAGCTCAAACAGTGAACAGATTTCAGACATTAATCTTGAATAAAATGGTTCACTGCCTTTTTACATACTAGATGCTTATGAAGAATTTTATGGTTCTAATATGGGCACCCTCTATCTATTTGGCAAGGTAAATATGACACTGTTTGGATGTAACAAATACTTATTTTGGTTCTTAATCCATGAGGGATCGGAATCTCTTTAATTACCGAAGTGTACTTCGTAGTTTAACTTGTGCTTGGTCGATTCGGGTCTTTTAAAGTTTGTGTTGTGTTGATTGAGTGATGATTGTGATGAGTGAGCTTGTTGTTGAATTACGACTCAAAATTAGGAATTGGGAAAGTTTCGTCTAAATCCTATTTTGGGTAGTAATTGGTTTGTTCTTTTCCTTGGTGTAAAGGTTAGGGTTTTTCCTGTCTTATTAGGATTTGGGTGACTTATTCTAATGGGATTAGGAGTTTGGTTATGCCTATAAATATGCTGACTATGTGATGCATATGGTTAAGGGGTGTAAAATCTGTTTTTAATCTTTTTTTGTTTTTAATCTTTTTTTGTTTAATCTGTTTAAAGCATGGAAACTAAGAACTACACTTCTGAAATTAAAGAGATTTCGAACCCTCATGGAATAAGTACCAAAATAAATATCTGTTACATCCAAGCAGTGTCATGTTTACCTTGCCTAATAGATAGAGTGTGCCCATATTAGCACCATAGAATTCTTCATAAGCATCTAGTATGTAAAAAGGCAGTGAGCCATTTTCTTCAAGATCAATATCTGAAACTTGTTCACTATTTGAGCTAGTATTACCATCTACAGCGCGACCACGAACCTCCGCATCCCCTCTGGTCCTCACCGCCTTCCATCCAGGCATAACACTCATGGCCGGGTCCTTATTATCTTCCATAATCTTCGCATTCAAAATAAAACTCTCTTCCTTCACCAAATATTTCCCTTTCTCCACAGCAACCACTCTGTTGTCCTCAATTTCCCCTCCAGCTTCTGAAAAATCATTGCTTTCCTCACTTGAGGATTCACTAATCTCAAAGTCTAATTCCTTTTTCCCCCCGTTGCCTCTAACCCGTTCACTAATTTCCACAAAATCACCACTATTTAGACTACTAATTGTGTCCAATTCAACCCTCCTTGTCAATTCAGCACCCCAATTACATCTAATTTCACACTGAAACATTCGAAATCGGGACTGAAATCTTATTAGGCTGCATGCTCCTCCGCCTCTCCCTATCTTCCTCATCCGGCGCAAACTACGCAATCACATCATCAACAATACTATCACAATTCAATCATTTCGCCTTATCATTATCTCTAGGCTTATCGTAAATCGACGACGTGAACATCGACGAAAGCCTCTGCTCCTCCATCATCATCGCCGTCAGCGACGCGTTGGGCTTTTTGGGTCGGGGCTCCTTATCCTTCTCCTTCTTCTTGGATTTCCTTCTCTTGAGCATATCGCCGCCGCAGTCTGATTCGGCCGACGACAACCTGCCACGTGTCCAATCCTCCTACTTGCCCTCTTCGCAGTACCCGAGGCCGTCGTCGTCGACAATGAAGCCCCGGACTTCTTCGCGGATCACGACGAGCGCGTCGTACTCGTCGTCACCGACGGTGTCGTAGATTGGGTTCTCCATCTTGATTTCGGCTTCGGATCAGCGGTAGTCGTGGTAGAGGGTTTTGAGGCCCTCGAGGGCTCCGGCACGCGCAGACACTTCAGGTCTGTGGGTCCGAAGCCTCCCGTTGGCCGCTGTCGATTGTAAGTCGTCCGCCATAGATTTGTCTGTTGTATCGGGGAGGGTGACGGTTGCGGATTTTCGGCCTAGAGTTTTGGCACTAATTTTCTGATGAAATAAAACAAGGCAGTGAAATGGTGATTGTGTAGCACTATTCATTGTGTAGCAACCTTCCCGCCATTTCACCAACAAAAGAACACTTCCTTCCCGCCAAAATCACCAGTAACTCCTGCCTTGTTTTAAATCTTCAGAAAATTAGAGCTAAATCCCTAGGCTCAAAATCCAGAACCGTAACCAACTCCGATATAACAGGCAAATCAATGGCGGGCGACGAGAAATGGAGCGGCCAACAGGAGGCTTCGAACCCGCGGACTTGAGGGGTTTGCACGCGCCGGAGCCCTCGAGGGCCTCAAAACCCTCTGCCACGACTACTGCCTATCCGAAGCCGAAATCAAGATAGAGAACCCGATCTACGACACCGTCGGTGACGAGGAGTACGATGCGCTCGTCGTGAAGTTCCGCGAAGAAGTCAGGGGCTTCATTGTCAACGACAACGGCCTCGGGTACTGCGAAGAGGGCAAGGAGGAGGATTGGACACGTGGCAGGCCGTCGTCGGCCGAATCGAACTGCGGTGGCGATAGGCCCAAGAGAAGGAAATCCAAGAAGAAGGATAAGGAGCCCCGACCCAAAAAGCCCGACGCGTCGCTGATGGCGGCGATGATGGGGGAGCGGAGGCTTTCGTCGATGTTCACGTCGTCAATTTTCGATAAGCCTAGAGATAATGATAAGGCGAAAGGATTGAATTGTGATAGTATTGTTGATGATGTGATTGCGGAGTTTGCGCCGGATGAGGAAGATAGGGAGAGGCGGAGGAGCATGCAGCCCAATAAGATTTCAGTGCCGATTTCGAGTGTGAAAGTAGATGTAATTGGGGTGCTGATTTGACAAAGAGGGTTGAATTTGACACAATTAGTAGTCGAAATAGTGGTGATTTTGTGGAAATTAGTGAATGGGCTAAGGACAATGGGGAGAAGAAGGAATTAGGTTTTGAGATTAGTGAATCCCCAATTGAGCAAAGCAATTATTTTTCAGAAACTAAAGGGGAAATTGAGGAGGACAGAATGGTTGCTGAGGAGAAAGATTTAGTGAAGAAGGAAGAGGATTTTACTTTGAATGCGAAGATTACGGAAGATAATAAGGACCCGGCCTTGAGTGGTATGGCTGGATGAAAGGCGGTGAGGACCGGAGGTGAGGACCGAAGGGGATGCGGAGGTTCGTGGTGGTGCTGTGGAGGTTAATTCTAGCTCAAATAGTGAACAGATTTCAGATATTGATCTTGAAGAAAATGGTTCACTGCCTTTTTACATACTAGATGCTTATGAAGAATTTTATGGTGCTAATATGGGCACCCTCTATTTATTTGGCAAGGTAAATATGACACTGTTTGGACGTAACAAATACTTATTTTGGTTCTTAATCCATGAGGGTTCGGAATCTCTTTAATTTCCGAAGTGTACTTTGTTGTTTAACTTGTGCTTGGTCGATTCTGGTTTTTTAAAGTTTGTGTTGTCTTGATTGAGTGATGATTGTGATGAGTGAGCCTGTTGCATTGGACTTATGGATTGAAATGTGAGTGTTTTTTAAAAGAGGGGACAAGCTGTGGAGTTCAGGGTTGAAGTTGAGGCGATTGGACGAGTTCGGCATAAGAACTTAGTGAGATTGCTCGGTTTCAAGCATGGAAACTAAGAACTACACTTCTGAAATTAAAGAGATTCCAAACCCTCATGGATTAAGTACCAAAATAAATATCGGTTACATCCAAGCAGTGTCATATTTACCTTGCCAAATAGACAGCGTGCCCATATTACCACTATAGAATTCTTCATAAGCATCTAGTATGTAAAAAGGCACTGAGCCATTTTCTGCAAGATCAATATCTGAAATTTGTTCACTATTTGAGCTAGTATTACCCTCCACCGCACGACCACGAACCTCCGCATCCCCTCTGGTCCTCACCGCCTTCCATCCAGCCATAGCACTCATGCCAGGTCCTTATTATCTTCCATAATTTTCGCATTCAAAGTAAAACCGTCTTCCTTCTTTACAAAATCTTTCCCTTTCTCCACAGCAACCACTTTGTTGTCCTCAATTTCCCCTCCAGCTTCTGAAAATCATTGCTTTCCTCACGTGGGGATTCACTAATCTCAAAGTGTAATTCCTTCTTCCCTCCATTGCCCTTAACCCGTTCACTAATTGCCACAAAATCACCACCATTTAGACTACTAATTGTGTCCAATTCAACCCTACTTGTCAATTCAGCACCCCAATTAGATCTAATTTCACTCTGGAACAGTCGAAATCTGCACTGAAATCTTATTGGGTTGCATGCTCCTCTGCCTCTCCCTATCTTCCTCATCTGGCGCAAACTCCGCAATTACATCATCAACAATACTATTACAATTCAATCCTTTTGCCTTATCATTATCTCTAGGCTTATCAAAAATCGACGACGTGAACATCGAAGAAAGCCTCTGCTCCCCCCATCATCGCCGCCGTCAGCGACGCGTTCGGCTTTTTGGGTCGGGGCTCTTTATCCTTCTCCTTCTTCTTGGATTTCCTTCTCTTGAGCTTATCACCGCCGCAGTCCGATTCGGCCGACGAAGGCCTGCCACGTGTTCAATCCTCCTCCTTGCCCTCTTCGCAGTACCCGAGGCTGTCGTCATGAAGCCCCGGAATTCTTCGTGGAACTTCACGACTAGCGCGTCGTACTCGCTGTCACCGACGGTGTCGTAGATCGGGTTCTCCATCTTGATTTCGGCTTCGGATCGGCGGTAGTCGTGGCAGAGGTTTTGAGGCACTCGAGGGCTCCGCGCGCGCATACGCCTCAGGTCCACGAGTCTGAAGCCTCCCGTTGGCCGCTGTCGATTGCTTGTCGTTCGCCATAGATTTGTCTGTTGTATCGAAGAGGCTGACGGTTGCAAATTTTGAGCCTAGGGTTTTGGCGCTAATTTTCTGATGAAAGAAAACAAGGCAGTGAAATGGTGATTGTGTGGCACTATTCATTGTGTCGCACCCTTCCCGCCATTTCACCAACAAAAGAACACTTCTTTCCCGCCAAAATCACCAATAACTCCTGCCTTGTTTTATCTGTTCAGAAAATTTGAGCCAAATCCTTAGGCCCAAATTTCGGAACCGTCACCAACTCCGATATAACAGACAAATGGGGGGCGACGAGAAATCGATAGAGGCCAACGGGAGGCGTTGGACCTGCGGACCAAAGGCATCTGCACACGCTGGAGCGCTCGAGAGCCTCAAAGCCCTCCACCACAGCGGCCGCCGGTCCGAAGCCGAAATCAAGATGGAGAACCCGATCTAGGACACCGTCGGTGACGACGAGTACGACGCGCTCATCGCGAAGAAGTTCGGGGCTTCATCGTTGCAACGGCAGCCTCAGGTACTACGAGGAGGAGGACCGGACACGTGGGGGGCTGTCGTCGACCGAATCGGACGGCTACGGTGATAGGCCCTAGAGGAGGAAATCTGAGGAGAAGGATAAGGAATCCCAACCCAAAAAGCCCAACGCGCCGCTGATGGAGGTAGTGGCGATGATAGGGAAGCAGAGGCTTTTGTCGATGTTCCCGTCATCAGTTTTCGGTAAGCTTAGAGATAATGATAAGGTGAACGGATTGAATTGTGATAGTATTGTTGATGATGTAATTGCCGAGTTTGTGCCGGATGAGGAAGATAGGGAGAAGCGGAGAAATGCAGCCCAATAAGGTTTCAGTGCTAATTTCTAGTGTTCAGAGTGAAATTAGGTCTAATTGAGGTGCTGATTTGACAAGGAGGGTTCAATTGGATACAATTAGTAGTCAAAATAATGGTGATTTTGTGGAAATTAGTGAATGGGTTAAGGACAATTGGATGAATAAGGAATTAGGTTTTGAGATTAGTGAATCCCCAACTGAGCAAAGCAATAATTTTTCAGAAACTGGAGGGGAAATTGAGGAGGATAGAGTGGTTGCTGAGGAGAAAGGGGAAGATTTAGTGAAGAAGGAAGAAGGTTTTACTTTGAATGCGAAGATTACGGAAGATAATAAGGACTCGACCTTGAGTGCTATGGCTGGATGGAAGGCGGTGAGGACCGGAGGGGATGCGAAGGTTCGGGGTGGTGCTGTGGAGGTTACTCTACTAAACCGTTGGATGATTGAATTATATAATTTGGATATTGATGTTCTTGTTGGACATAACATATCTGGGCATGACCAGGATGTCCTTCTCCATAGAGTACAAGTTGGAATACTTTGACTTTCTTTTTAAACTATTTATAAGTATTAAGCAATAAGTTTGTAAGAAAGATAAAGGAGACAGCAGTGAAATTATCATTCTATTCTACCAAATGTGATTGATATGATTAGACTTGGCTGCATCCATTTTCATCTAGTGGCAAACTAAAAGGAATCCAGATTGCTGGCTAAATGCAGTTGCTGATCAGCTATATGACATGTTGGTGCAACATATCCTGCTTGTTGCCTTAAATTCAAACAAAAGGTTGGCATGTTTTAAGAGATTTGATTTTGATGTTCAAGTTTTGAAAAAAAAATTAAAAAAATCCTTATTCTCCAAGCAGTTTTTCGCAGCTATATCATTTCACTGCACATTTCATGACTTTCCATTGTTTCTAATACTCATTTCTCATAACTGTAAATTTTACTCGTGCTGCTGGTCCTAGTTTTAAAATGCAAATTATGTAGTTTTCTCCATCACATATGCATGTGACCATCTCCCAGAGTTTGCAAATTCCATGTATAACCGTAACCTCCTCCCAAAAATTAAAGAAAGGAAAAAGTCAATTTTTCATAATGGTGTAAGCTCCGTTGCTTTCTATCATGTAAATTAAGTCGTTTAATATTTCCAGGCTTGCCGAGTATGAAGCAACATGTGGTCCAAAATAGGCCGCCTGAAACGATCTGTGATTCCTAAGCTTACAAAAGGAAGTGCCATTTTTGGATCTGGAACAAGTCTGGGGATAATGTCCTGCATTTCTGGTCGCCTTTTGTGTGATACATACTTGTGTTCTCGTGATTTATTAAGAGAGGTATGTAAATACAAGCGGCAATAGTGATTTCTGTAGTTTATCAGAATCTCATAATTTGCAATTTTTTTTTTCTAGGTTAGCTATTTTTTGACACAACTTACAAAGACTCAGCTGAACAAAGACCGAAAAGGAGATCATGCCACATGATATTCCTAGAATGTTGCAAAAATCAGAATTCCTCATGGAATTGATATGTTTTTAGCTTTAGTTATTTAGTGTATTATGTTGTTAGAGTAGTTTCAGTATTGCATCTAATGTTGTTTTATGCTAGACTACTATTAGTGTCGTTATATTGTCCTGTTAAGTCGTATACTTATCATATGCGTAAATAGTTAGCTGAAGGGGCTGTGATTAATAAACCTCTTAACCTATGTTTTCTTGAATTTTCTGATTTTTATTTCTTGACTCTAGTCTTCTATTCGAAAGTTGAGTTCTCCTATTTTCATTTATGGTACGAAATAATAATTGAATGTTTATCTTATTCTTGGAAGAAGATAATTATTACCAAAGGTTTGGTATGCAAGGGAGGCAGTTCAAAAACTTAATGCAACTATTAATCTCAATAAAATTGTTATAACACATGTTCTATAAAATTGTATTAAGAGAGAGCATCTGTGTGTAAGATTTGGTCCTTTTAGTTGGCTGGCAATTCATGGTTGTGAAAACCTCTAAATTGTTGTGCGCCAAATTTTACCAGTCACACATGTCTTTTTCTTTTATTTATGTAATAATGGACCATACAATTTTTCAGCTATGTCTACCTCTTTTTACTGAGACATAAGAAAATGTGCTATCAATCCACTTCATTAATAGTCTAGCAAAGACTTAACTTATTTATGCTAACCCTGTATGGATTATCTCGCGGGGTTGGGAAATAACGCTATTGACTTTAACCAACTGAACTGCCCCAGGAATCTCTTTGTGTTAGCGTAGCGAGATCTATCTATTCCGCTTCGCGACTCACTGAAACCGGAATCAATAGATAATACATCTTATGGCTTTTTCTGAAAAGATATAGGTCTATCTGTTCCGCATCTTGATTGACTTAAAACTGGAATCAATAGATAATACATCTTATGGCATTTTCTAAAAAGATATGTGCCACTGGACTTTGAATCCCACTTCGATTTCCATACGGTAGGTTGGGCATCCATTAGTTCTGTGATGACATAGTTGAGTGCTCCAAGGAGCATGTCTAACTACCTCATGGATAGCATCCACAAGACACTGAATTAGCCTAGAGATGCATGCATCTTTTAAGCACTATGGACAGCTAGCCCTGCACAAAAGACAGGAAAGAGGCTGATTAGGATCGATGGGAGGGAACTGGTTTGCTTTCCCCCTGATTGGCTTTCTTGCCTGGAATGACTTCTCTAAGGAAAGAACTTAGCACTTGAAACTCCTAGCTCAACTAGCTTGAATGAGCATGATCTTGACCTATCATTTGTTCTATTTTGTGGATCTGATGCCTTGAAAGTGAAAAGAAAGCACAAGCGATAAAAAGAATTTAATTTTCTTGGGACCTTGTAAGCTGAGGTTATATAATATCAAGCAAGCATAATGATATAACTTTAGAATTGAACTAACAGTTAAAGGGGCTGGATTTTCTATGTAAAAGCAAACATATTACTTTCTGTGTTTCCATGTCTTATTCTAATAGTTTTTCCTATGTTTCAAGATTGAATTTGGCGAGATCGATGCATGGCTCTCTATGGAACTCATGTTTCATTTGAGTGTTCTTCCCTTCACACGTCAGCTGACTAAGATCAGTGGTAATCTGTGGGGAAAAACTCTACAAGTGAGTCCTCTGATGCTTATCTGTTTTATGATTGTCTTTGGAATTCTGATAACGGACACCACCTAAAAGGTATATCTGGTCTAAATCTGATCTTTGCTTTTACCTTTTAGGCCTTTTATTTTGTTGTTCTCACATTGATTACATATTAGTTTTCTTTCTGTATATAATATATTTATATGTGTATGAGTCTGGTATTGCAGTATGTATGGATGCTTGGGGTTTCCAAACTCAAGATTTTATGCAAAGCCACTGGCGGAACTTATAGCACTGCAAGTAAGGAAGATATGTTTAGTCTAGCTTATAGTTCAACTCTGTTCGGCGTTTACACCAAATGCTTCTATTCAATATTAAGTAAGTCCCATTATCGTTTTGCAGGGGAGAGAAATTCTACAAAATACCGTTGATCTGGTTCAAAATAATTTGAACTTAGAGGTAATTTCTGGTATATCGTAATAGAAGTGATGAATACATCTGGAGTTATTGTGAGTTCTCAACTGGCTGTCAAGATTTAGGTTTTGTAGGATTTACCCCTTTTATTTTGTTTGGCAGGTGATCTACGGTGACACAGATTCAATAATGATTTATAGTGGACTGGATGATATTTCAAAAGCAAAAGAAATTGCGCGAAAATTCATTCTAGAGGTGAGGCTTTAACCTTGAAACTTCTAACTTCTGACCTTTCCTATTAATAAGAATCATCTTTGTAATCAATTTGAATGGCATGTCTTGGGTAGTGAAGAAGAGAGCTTCATTCTTTAACACGACCATCAAAAGACCATAAATATTCTTGAAGAGAGACAAAAATCTATTATTTCATACATTTTATGCAGAAAATTAAATTGCATAGAATTTTTCCATAGATATCTTAGACCACACTGCAAGGATTTTTTCCCATAAAAGTAGACCTTTACCTGGATCTTTGCAGCATCTGCATATGCATATTAGTTACTATGCTTATCTGCAGTATTGGGGATGATTTGTCTTTCTCCTTGTCTCTAGGTTAACAAGAAGTATACATGCTTAGAAATTGATCTTGACGGTTTATACAAGAGGATGCTACTTCTCAAGAAAAAGAAATATGCAGCTGTTAAGGTGCAATTCAAGAATGAGACTCCATAAGAGGTACAGTAAAATTTCAAGATACTAGGTTAAGTTAATTCTCGGGAGACAGTCCATCAAAATTGTATTTTTTTCGCAGGGCATTGAACGTAAGGGCCTTGATATGGTTCGCCGAGACTGGAGCTTACTATCAAAGGACCTGGGAGATTTCTGCCTAAGTCAAATTTTGTCAGGAGGGTATGTTTCGTTTTAGCTCTCTTTTTACAATATGGTCAGGCTTATTTTCTGCAAAGGTTACTAATCACTTGCTTTTGTGGCTCTTATGCTCACACGACATGTGAGGATGTTGTTGAATCAATTCATGACTCTCTGATGAAGGTGAATCCAGGGTTCTTTTCATTTTTTATTTTGGGTCAGATGGTTCATTCATTCATTCATTCATTTATTTCCTAAGTTTAACCTTAGAGGTATGTAGGGGAAAGTTAGAAGGCAGTGGTTGTGTTCAAGATCCTTGAGGATTGGAACTGATACCTAGGATCCAACTCTCATTGTCAGCTGGATGCTTAAAGTTATTTAGTAATTTTCCTTGTAAATTAGATTCCTAATATGCTATATGATCAAGCAATCGAGTTGACTTCTGCTCTCATAATTTTGAACAGGCGCAAGAGGATAGGAGGAAAGGACAAGTAGCCCTTGAGAAATATGTTACCACCAAGACATTGACTAAACCACCTCAAGCATACCCAGATGCCAAAAATCAACCACATGTTCAAGTGAGTTTGAAAAGCATATTTTGAGTCCAGCATTAATTTCTTATCCGTTTGTTGTATTGATGTTTCTGCAAACAATCCTCGGTGGCTCAAAGATTGAAGCAAAGTGGTTACTCTACTGGTTTCTCTGTTGGTGATACAGTCCCCTATATAATCTGTTGTAAGCAGGTTTGTCATTCAGTAGAATTTTCTCTATATCGAACAACCCTATTTAAACACAAAGCCCTACTTTAACATTTAATTGTTTTTGTTCGTGTTTACCCTCTCACTTTCCTCCATTGCTCAACGTGCTAGACATCCTGATGAATTAAAATGAAAAGATGGGAAATGGATGATTGGCATTGAGTACGTTCTATTCTGTCATTGATATCTAAAGTTCTATGAGCAGATTCATCCTGTGGTATCACGTCTTCGTGCTTCAATTCAGGGTACCAGCCCTGAACGTTTGGCTGATTGTTTAGGGCTCGACTCTTCTATGGTAAAATCTCCCTTCCCCCGGCATCACCGGAAGTGATGTACAGGATCTGTCAATTTAAAGTATTTTTTAAATTGGCAAATTGCAGTTTAAAGTTAAGTCAAGTGAAGCAGCCAGAGATGGTCTTTCCAGCTTGTCCCTTGCCCTCGATGATGAAGAGAGTTAACTTCATCTAATTGTCCACATATTGTAGGAAGTCTCTTTGATTTCTACATTATCTGTCGACTGATGGTTATTGTGCCGTATTAGGAGTGTGCATTTCTTTTCTCTAGTGTGCTTTATTCAGTTTTGACACTCCTATTTTCTTCAACGAGTACTTTGTCCCAAACATGTCATCATATCGTTCTCTATCTTTGGAACTTTCATTCCAAATCAGAGTGAATTAGATCAAAGATTTCTCAGAGACGGATCATGATGAATTGCAGATATCAAGGTTGTGAGCCTTTGATTTTGGCATGTCCTAGCTGCTCCGGCACTTTTGATTGTCCTACCAACGTCACAAGCTGAGGAATCTACTACCGACTTTTGGCATAAATTGTGCTGTCCAAAATGCCCAGGCGATGGCGAAGTGGCAAGATTGTATCCTGCAATGATAGCCAACCAGGTATAGTCTAACATGTCCCTTTCTATGCGCTGACACTATGATTTTTCCCTGAGTACCTACTGAGTATGTGCACATGGATACTGTCATTATCTTACAGGTCCAAACGCAAGCAGACAGTTTTATTTGTACATACTACAGGGGCACAATGATGGTAATCCACTTATTTGCAGGTTTCCTGGGAAACCATGGTGAAGAGTTAAGTTCTCACTTATTGGTAACTAATCTTGAGTGCTGAATTTTACTTTCAGTGTGATGATGAAACTTGCAAATACAACACTCGAAGTCTCAACCTCCGGCTTATTGGTGATTCGGAGAGAGGAACAGTGTGTACAGACTATCCTCGCTGCAATGGACGTCTTGTGCTGCAGGTATGCATCAAAAACTTGTAGCATAAACCTAATCCTTTTCAATTCTTGCTATATTCAAACTATAGTTTTTGCAAGCAATGCATCTTGAATAGTACACAGAAGCAGATTTATACAAGCAGCTCTCATATTTCCGCCATATCTTGGATACAGTACGCTGCATAGAGAAGGTGATCAAACTTTTCTTTACACATCATTGTATGAGCTTGTATTTCTATGCACATAACTGTTAAACTTTGGTTGCAATTGGATTTACAGATGGAGTCTAACATTAGAATCAAACTAGAGATGGAGATGGCTAAAGTTAGACCAATTGTGGATTTGGCTGCCTCAACAGTTCAAAGGATTCGAGACCGTTGTGCATACGGATGGATAGAGCTGCAAGATTTCTGAGTTACAGTTTGACTTGTTAAGATTTGCAGATCTTATAAGTTCACTTCAATTTTTCTTTAGCCATTCATGTATATATTGAAAAGAGATGTATCTAGTATCTATTAGCTGACTGAGCAATAAAAATTCGGGATGAAATCCTGTTTTCAGTCTTCAGATTACCCCATTCATTTTGGGCCACGTTTACTCTAAAATGGAGAACAGAGGAAGTCAGGAATCAAACAAGTTCTTAATTATTTCCCCCAAGAACAACACTGATTAACTATAAATGAAATGACACTACAACACGAATGTGCTTTAGCGAGGAAAAAAATTTCCTCACTAAAAGCCATTTATAGTGAGGAATTTAATGTGTTCTCACTAAAAGTTGTCACATTTTGGTCACATAGTTTAACAATGCAACTGCGAGGAATAAAAGTTTACAGCGACGAAATCATTCCTCGCTATAAATAACTGTAGCGAGGAAATACACATTTTCCTCGCCCAAAGTATAGCGGGAAAATTTTTCCCATTCCCTCCAAAAAAATATAGCAACACTACGCCAGAAACGGCCTGTAATAGCATGCAAAGAACGCTATTGCGGGATCTCTTAGCGTTTAAAGGAATGCTATATTTGCCCACACTAAGAAAAGTGAGGGTCTATTATAGCGTTTTTGTAGTGCTATAAAAAGTCACTTTTATAGCGTCTATAGAACGCTATTGTATCTTTTTTTTATAGCTTTGCGATAATGCCGTGATTTCATCTCATTGCATACTGGGGAAAGCTATTGTATTACTTTTGCAATGTATGCAGAATGCTATAATTGTAATATTCCGGAATTCAGATCATTTTTTGGCCATTTAAGTTCTCTCTTTCAACAATAAAACAATCAAAATCAACACTCAACAAAGCAACCAACAATTTTCAAAAATATTCATTGCTTTTAAAACCATTCCAAAATACAGTATTCTACAAGTACAAGATACAATATCCAACACTACACTTGAAGGTTTCATATTGCAAGCCTTGTTACCAACAAACTAAGAAAAAATACTAAAATTGTCTAAATGTTTTCCTTAAGCCTTCTGCCACTTACTTGACTACTCCGACTGAATAATTGTCTGCTGGCCATGCGACGGTAGTGCCAAGAGCATCTTCCATGCAATTTATATTAGATGTTGGCCTCCATAGGCATGAGTTGACTTTGGAAACATACTGCAAAGAGACAAAAATAACCAAAAAGAATCAAATTAGAATTGGAAATGTGTGAGTTTGTGGATGTCTTGCAATCTGATAGTATGTAAACCAAAAAAATCTGCAGTAATATAAATATGTATGTGCCTGCTGTGTGATTGCCACCAAGTATGAATCATCTTTAAGGTCTCTGAATTGCATTGCTTAGCAAGGGCATCAGCCTTATAAAAATGGATTAATACAGCTACATCATCCAGAAATGATGAATCAAACTACATTTAATCACGAGGACAGAAGAACTTATGGTGACACAATATATCAAGCAAAACAAATCAAACTATATCATCCAGTTTCATAAATAAAAAGGGAAGACTGATTTTGAGAAGCTTACCTGTCAAGCCAAGTTCTTTCTAGATCGAAGTTGGAGGAGTTCTACTGCGCCAATGTTGTGGGCCTCATCCAAATATGTATATCCCTAAGACAAAAAAGGAGTTGCTGAGAATAAAAAGAGCGATTACATAACGGGGCTCATGGATACTAGTTAAGCAAGGTATTTCATGACAAATAACATAAGCCGGAGGGAAGATACTTATTTTACCTCTGTTATGATAAAAAAGACCGGTGAGGCTCAACATTATAGATAAAACCACAGAATTATCTATCTTGAGAAAAACTAAACGTGCAATGCATAGAACTAGAATAGCAAAAGACACATATTGATGTGAAATCTGCAAAGTTGGTGACAACGTTTCACAACTGCAATAAACTCTTGTGCAATAGGAATAACAAAAGTTGCAAATTATTATGAAAATATTATTTACCTTACTTCAAAATGAGCAATAGCCTCAATAAACTACATTATAAGGGTCTTCCAAAGCAGATGTGTGTAGCTGGTCTGAGCACAGGCTGGAAATTGCAAGGTGGAACTAATAATCGGTTTTTGCTTTGTCCAGAACAGATCATATCATCAATATCTTGGAGCTGTGCGCAAGACAAAGTATATAAGGATCCATAATTGCCTTGAAACAATGAATTCAGCATATCCGATTAAAATAAGATGTCACTGGGTTGGCTAATATTCATACTCATTTCATAAAAACTACCATAATTCTCTTGGGTTTGTTCTAAATGTACCATACTGACAACATCAGATGCATGAAGTCTTTCACTTCGGAATAATTCAATATCATTTAGAACCTTAGAATAAACCAGGATTAACCATTGTGGTATCTGAAGCTTACATTCACCAATTGTTGCTTCTGGCAACCGCTCAATCCAGTACTTGTGTTGAGTGATGTACATGATTGGCACGCCAGGGATCTACATCTGAACAAAAAAAATTAGCAGTTTTAATGCATCAAGGCTGTACTGTGACATACCAAGGTTTCTAAACAGCTATTCTACCTTTCGTATCCTTCACTTTAAATCTCTATCGCATGTAGCAACAATGTAGCACTTGTGGTGTACAAGGTCAGTCAATGTCAAAGGTAAATAATTACACTAAAATGCACCAGAAATTGTGCTAAGCTGAAACTGAAGTCAGAAAAAAGGAAAAAAAAAACCCTCATCTAGCTAGTAACTTGCCAGCATACCAAGCAGACAACTATACAAGTTTAATGTACACAAAGTTGCAATACATCACCATTACAGACTTATAGTCAAAAAACAATACCAGTCCCGCCAATTCTTACTCAGAATAAGTGGATTCAACTTATAGTCTATATAAACAGCAACTTACTGCTTAAGAAGTGCTGACTTTTATTGTTTTTGTATAGTCCGAAACTTACTGCTTAAGAAATGCTGACTTTACTAAAGCACTAAAATTCATTCACAGTAGAAGATGACCTATAAATCCTATCTACTTGACCCTCCAAACTCCGCAAACCCCAACTCATCTTAAGGGGGAGGGGGGATGGCTCCAAACTGAAAAACAGGAAAGTGCAGTTACTGGGTGTAATTAGTACCTGGGTAACCCTTTCAGTAATGCAATCATCAACATACATTCCTCTATGGGTACAGGGTAGTCTCTCAAAACGAGGGCCTTTGGCGATCCTGTACGAATCAAAATAACTTCTTTGTTAGTACCAGAACTTTGTAGCCACGGAATAAAAATATTACAAAGTGTAGGATAATAGCTCAGAGCCACACGATATTTCTGGCCTAACTTCTCAAGCTCACCCAATACACAACCTGTAATACAAGGAGTACCTATCAATAAAAAAAAGATAGACAAACTATTACAAACACAGAGAAACAGATCAATGAAACGTTCCCCTGCATTCTCTTTATAAGCTACATATAGAGTAGTATCTGGAATCAGGATACAGTACTAATTTCTTGTAATGAAATTAAACATTCAAAACCGATTGCCAGAATCATTGAATACTTATACAAAAGTGAATAATAAAGCAATTCAAGACTCACACTTTGCATATAAGCAATCCAACATTGCCTTTCTAAGTCCAACTGCATAAAACCAAAGTGAAACAACCGTCAGACTGAAACAACCGTTAGACTATGCTCGATATAGACCTTTCTAAAAACCTATAGCTCTCTACAGCTCATATAGAGAATCTTCAACCACAAGTACAAAAAAGTCTAAACTTTGGTCTTCATACATCAAACCAATTAACTGCAAACAATTAGCATCTGACACTGACCTTACTCTGCAAACAATTAGCAGACAACTATATACACCTTTAAAGTTTAATGTTCACAAAGCTGCCTCCATTTGAAGATTCATTATACCTCATAACACCCAAGCCTCCATCTGAAGACCCATTAAGATTTCTAGCACCCGTGCCTCCATCTGCTGACTCATTAATCACAAGAACCACCAAAGTCAGTAATTAAATGAACAAATGTTGTCCAAGCACCCCACATTGTCAACGGAAACCCACGGAATCGCCGGCAACAAGACGAACGGAATCCGCGAGCTTTCCGGCGTGATTCCGGCCAGCACAGTGCAAGGTGAGTTCTAAAAGTTATAGATTTGGATTCCTTGGCTTCCGTAGATGAATTTTGATATAAGGATCGTTGAATTTGGTTGAGAATTGAGGAAGATAGAGGGTTTTGAAATCGAATGAATAGTTGCTGGAAAATTCCCAGTTTCCGGCCTGTAGCGGCGGCCGGCACGGCGGAGGGGATGAACTCGCCGGAATCTGGAATTCTCCAGATTCCGATGAGTTTTCCGGCGCCGGCCAGGCGGTGATGACGTCATCACCGATGATGACGTCAGCTGCCACGTGTGTGCCACGTGGACGCCGTGTGGCTGCCACCTCAGCGCCACGACAGCACTGTGTCAGTGCCACGTCAGCATGCCGGTGCTGACGTGGCTGTCGTTGATCGGTTGGTCAACGCCGTTGACTGTCGTTGACCGGCGTTGACCAGGGTTGACCGACCACTTTTTCGAGTGGAAACGACGTTCCGGATCCAATGGCGAACTCCGTTTTGCCATCCGAGTTACGGTTATACCCCAATTGAGCAAAATGTGGAGAATTAGGGTTTTACGATTATTCTTATTTTTCTTTGTGGTAATCGTTATTTATTGGGATTGTTAGGTGATCGGTTCCCGAGGAATCAGCGTTACCGACCCGAGCCTACGGACGACGATGACGATCGCCCGGCCTATCTGTGAGTGGACGGGTTTTGGTTTTAAAGTATTGTTGATTATGCTTTATATATATGTTTACGTATCTGTATGCTTTGGTGATATGTTGGTTGGTTGTTGGCTTATGGTTTTGGGTATCGTTTGAGCATGTTTGAGTATATATATTTATGTATGTGTGAAATGGGGATTTGTTGGTTGGTTGCTGACACACCCCGTCCCAAAAAGTGGGGCCCGGGAGGTGCGGCCATCACCCCCAAAGAGTGACGAAGCCTAAACTCAAAAGAAAGCGACAAAACCCCAGACTTAACAATAAAAGGACGGTAAACAACAAAACCCAAGTATCAGAGCGTCTACAGCGGAAGTATGGTTTACACAACAATAGCCCGAAGGCGGAAAAGTACAACACAAACGTACACCAGTCTGACAACTGCAGATGCTAAAGAGGTTCCCACTCTTTGCAGACACGACAGAGCTATCCTGAACTCGCCTCTCGTCACAGTGGTGCTCAACAGTATCAGGTCCTGAGGGGGCGTAAAAACAAGGGTGAGTGGACAGGGAAAATAAATGTCAGTGTAAAACATTTACAAAAACATAATAACCCCCACAGTTAAAACCAGCGGTAGAATACGGCTATAGTACACTAACATAATCAATCATAATACAACTGCTAGTCGGTCACACATACAAACCATCAGAGACAAGTGCACAATATATATCATAAGTCTACGGCCGTGATCTATCGGACGAGGGCCATATCACCCGTCCGTGATATCGTGCAAGGTCGAGGGCCATATCACCCGACCCTGATATTGTGCATGGTCGAGGGCCATATCACCCGACCGTGATCTATTGGACGAGGGCCATACCTCCCGATCCAAAAGTGTGCCACTAGCAGTACTAATATCCAACATATAACCAGCAAAACCATTTTAAGCGTAAACATATGCTCACATATATAATCATGCTCAAACGATAATTTAAAAACAAAACCCGTCCACTCACAGTGATACCGGCAATCGTCGTCGTCCTCCTCTGTAGGCGCGATTTGGAGGTGCTGGTTCCTCGGAATCTGATCACCTAACAGTCCCAGTAATCCCAAGTTAATAAACGAAACGTAACGAATAACCGAGAAACCCTACTTTTCCTTGTTTTGCTCAATCGGGGTATAACCGTATCTCGGATGGCAAAACGGAGTTCGCCATTGGATCCGGAACGTCGTTTCCACTCGGAAAAGTGGCCGGTCAACCCTGGTCAACGCCGGTCAACGGCAGTGCTGACGTCAGCACCGATGCTGACGTGGCACTGACACATGCTGACGTGGCAGCTGACCTGGCATCCACGTGGCGCTGATGTGGCGCTGTTGTGTCACCGCGTGGCACCGACGTGGCATTCCACGTGGCGCTGACGTCATTACCGAAGATGACGTCATCGCCGCCGCGCCGGCCGGAATCTGGGGATTTTCCGTCCGATTCCCAAAATCCCTATCTTTCTCATTCCTCAACCAAATCAAGTGATCTTTATATGGAAATTCATCTACGGAAGCCAACAAATGCAATGGAACCAAAATCGGGACTTACCGTCGCCGGAATAAGCCGGAAATGACGCCGGAAAGTCGCGGGTTCCGTCGAGCTTGTTGCCGGCGATTCAGAAGGTTGCAGCCGCCGATCCTTGGTGCTCCGTGCTCGTGACGACGAGGCAAAGCTGATGCAGGTGGTCGCCGGCTCGATCCGTCGCCGGCGAAGGGTCAACGGCGATGGAGGGCGTCGTCGGTTTTTGAGCGATTCCGGTTTCCCTTTTTGGGAAACTTGGGCTGGTTTGGGTTTTTTAAACCTGGATCGGCTTTCCAGAATTGTCCAGCGGCTTCCACCTAATCATGGGCTGCCACGTGGCAGTCCCGTTACACCATAATTCTGTTTTTCGTCCGTAACTCCTTCGATACAACTCAGAATTCGATTCCGTCTTCGCAGACGCGTTCGTATCGTCGAGCTCTTCGCATAGAGTTCAAAATTGAATATGAAAATTCTTACTGTTCAAAAGTCAACTGTTTGACCGATCAGGGGCATTTAGGTCATTTCACTGGATTTTGGGAAAATTTCAGAACGGGTCGTATCAGTTGCTACTATCTGGTTTATGGAGCATGTGTTATACGTGTATGCATATGAGGTTGTTATGCTGGAAATGCTGGTTGTTGCTGGTTATTGTTGGTTAGGGTATGTGTTTTACCTGGTATGGTTAGTATGGTTTCCTCACCCTGTACATTGGTATTGTGAATACAGTCTCCTTGCCAATGTACTTACCCTTGCCAATTGGTAGTATACCGTACATTGGTATTGTGAATACAGTCTCCTTGCCAATGTACTTACCCTTGCCAATTGGTATTGTGAATACAGTCTCCTTGCCAATTGGTAGTATACTTTACATTGGTATTGTGAATACAGTCTCCTTGCCAATGTAAAGTGCATAAGTATGTGTGACTGTATATTGTCGTTGTGAGTCTGGTTGTTGCTGCATGTTTGTTGTGGTATAGTTGTATGTTACTGGTTTTTAACTGTGGGGGATTATTATTATGTTTTATAAACGTTTTACACTGACATTTATTTTCCCTGTCCACTCACCTTTGTTTTGCGCCCCCTCAGGACTTGATACTGTTGAGCACCACAGAGACGAGCGGCAGGAGTCAGTGTAGCTTTGCTTTGGTTCACAAAGAGTGGAAGACTCTTTGCCATCTGTCTATTGATCGTTAGACTGGTGTACGTAGTATAATTGTGTATTATTCCGCCTTCGGGCAGTACAGTTGTTAGGTTTACTTCCGCTGTAGTCGCTCTGATACATTGTAGGTATTTGTATTTTGGTTTTCTTTTCTTCGTTTTGTCGTTTTTAGTTGTTTAAGGCTTCGTCACTCTGTAGGGGTGATGGCCGCACTCCCGGGCCCCACTTTTCGGGGCGGGGTGTGTCAGTTGGTATCAGAGCTCTAGGTTTCCGATTTCCTGTCGAGTCTTGGGGTTTTTGTTGTCGTTGAACCTTTTGTGTTGTTGTCTCAGTCGGAGCTATGCCGCCTCGTCGACGTGGTGCTAGGGGTGCACGTGGTGCACGTGGTACAGAAGAGGCACAAGGTGCCGGTGAAGCACAGGGTGCTGGGGTGGCACAGGGTGCTAATAACCCCCCTAATTTCGCAGCTTTTCCGGGTATGGAGCAGTTCGCTGCTATGATGGCCCACTTCTTCCAAGCGAACCAGGCCAATCAGGCCAACCAGGGCTATGGTAGGCGCACCTGGGTAGAGATCGCCCGAAATCATTCAGCACCTTTCTTTGATGGCAGTGGAGGCGGAGAGGCTGCACAGGCCTGGTTAGATCAGATGGAGGTGGTCCTACGAACCATGGGTTGCCCTCCAGAGAACCAGGTGGATGTGGCTACCTTTTTTCTGAATGGAAGTGCTGCAACCTGGTGGCGTAGCGTTTATGATATGAACCCCGATGGTAACCGCACCTGGAGTGAGTTCAAAAGGGCCTTCAGCAACTACTATTATAGTCCTGAGTTTCAGCGGGGCATGAGGGAGGAGTTCATGCGCCATCATCAGGGTACCATGTCCGTGAGTGAGTATGAGCAGAGGTTTCGAGCGCTCTCTCGTTATTGTCCAGCGGTGGCGAAAAATCCGAGGGAGATGATGACCCAGTTTCAATCAGGGTTGAGAGTGGATATCAGGAAGGCGGTTGCTGTGAGATCGTACGCCACCTTTGATGAGGTTTATCAGGCAGCGCTGGCTGTGGAGCAGGCCGCGGTACTGAGACCTTTTGAGAGGGATTTTGGAGGCGGCAGCAGTGGTATAGGATGGGGAGCTGGGCAGGCAGATGACAGTGGTACTAGTAGTCATGATTCCAGGCGACAGAGGGAGAACATACACTCGGTGGGAGGTCCTAGACAGTAGCAGTCCTTTAAGAGGACGCAGAGCACAGGTTCATCTGGTGGGGCTTCTAGCTCCGGGGCATCCCGTCACAGTGCAGGGCCTTCCGGGGGCTCACGTCTTCCGGTCTCCCGACGCTTTGATGATGGAGCCGGATGCTACATTTGTGGAGATCAGAGTCATTGGCAGCGCCAATGTCCCTTCAACTGGAGAAATGAAGATGCAGAGGCATCCGAGGGTAATCGAAATACTCAGCAGGGGGCAGGCACTAGCAGGAACACAGGTGGGGCCAATCAAGCTCTAGGGCAGCATCAGATAGGAGTAGGAGTTGGTGACCATTTTGGTCAGGGTACTCGTGCTGGCAGGGGAAATCGTGTAAGGCGCGGAAATCGAGGCCGTGAGGGCCGAGGCAGGGGCCAAGAGCATGGCGGAGTCTATACAATGAACCAGAGGGATGCTCAGTTTTACCCCGACATGGATACTGGTACGTTGTTTACCCTTAGTTGTTTACTTGAAAAGTTGTTTGAGGATGTTATTTTGAGTTCTGGGGAAGGTGAGGATGTATGTGAGGGAAGAGTATTTGCACTTGTTCCACGTATGTACCTTCTCTACTAGTTTGTTTTTAAATTTCGAGGACGAAATTCTTATAAGTGGGGTAGATTGATACGACCCGTTCCGAAAATTTTCCCAAAATATCGTGAAATGACCAAAATGCCCTTAGATGGTCAAACATTGACTTTGTGAACAGTAAGAATTGACATATTCAATATTGGACTCTATGCGAAGAGCTCGAAGATACGAACGTGTCCGCGAAGACGGAATCGAATTCCGAGTTGTATCGAAGAAGTTATGGACGAAAAACGATTATGTGAAGATGTGGGTTGACACGTGGCAGGCCAGGATTGGCCAATGCCACAGTGTCAGCCAATTATTGGCCAGCACTGTGTTGGGCTTTAAAACCCAAAAGAAAACCCGTGGGCTTCCATTTCTCCGGAAACCCGAACCCCTCACCCACGCGCCGCCATCCTCCATCGTCGTTGACTCGCCGGCGGCCACGGATCGGAGAAACTGAACCCAGAAACAGCTTCCCCTCGCCGAGACGAAGCCGAAGCACCCCACATTGTCGACGGAAACCCACGGAATCGCCGGCAACAAGACGAACGGAATCCGCGAGCTTTCCGGCGTGATTCCGGCCAGCACAGTGCAAGGTGAGTTCTAAAAGTTATAGATTTGGATTCCTTGGCTTCCGTAGATGAATTTTGATATAAGGATCGTTGAATTTGGTTGAGAATTGAGGAAGATAGAGGGTTTTGAAATCGAATGAATAGTTGCCGGAAAATTCCCAGTTTCCGGCGACTGTAGCGGCGGCCGGCACGGCGGAGGGGATGAACTCGCCGGAACCTGGAATTCTCCAGATTCCGATGAGTTCTCCGCGGCCAGCGGGCGGTGATGACGTCATCACCGATGATGACGTCAGCTGCCACGTGTGTGCCACGTGGACGCCGTGTGGCTGCCACCTCAGCGCCATGACAGCACTGTGTCAGTGCCACGTCAGCATGTCGGTGCTGACGTGGCTGTCGTTGACCGGTTGGTCAACGCCGTTGACTATCGTTGACCGGCGTTGACCAGGGTTGACCGACCACTTTTTCGAGTGGAAACGACGTTCCGGATCCAATGGCGAACTCCGTTTTGCCATCCGAGTTACGATTATACCCCAATTGAGCAAAATGTGGAGAATTAGGGTTTTACGATTATTCTTATTATTCTTTGTGGTAATCGTTATTTATTGGGATTGTTAGGTGATCGGTTCCCGAGGAATCAGCGTTACCGACCCGAGCCTACGGACGACGATGACGATCGCCCGGCCTATCTGTGAGTGGACGGGTTTTGGTTTTAAAGTATTGTTGATTATGCTTTATATATATGTTTACGTATCTGTATGCTTTGGTGATATGTTGGTTGGTTGTTGGCATATGGTTTTGGGTATCGTTTGAGCATGTTTGAGTATATATATTTATGTATGTGTGAAATGGGGATTTGTTGGTTGGTTGCTACTATTGGTTTATGGAGCATGTGTTATACGTGTATGCATATGAGGTTGTTATGCTGGAAATGCTGGTTGTTGCTGGTTATTGTTGGTTAGGGTATGTGTTTTACCTGGTATGGTTAGTATGGTTTCCTCACCCTGTACATTGGTATTGTGAATACAGTCTCCTTGCCAATGTACTTACCCTTGCCAATTGGTATTGTGAATACAGTCTCCTTGCCAATTGGTAGTATACCGTACATTGGTATTGTGAATACAGTCTCCTTGCCAATGTACTTACCCTTGCCAATTGGTATTGTGAATACAGTCTCCTTGCCAATTGGTAGTATACTTTACATTGGTATTGTGAATACAGTCTCCTTGCCAATGTAAAGTGCATAAGTATGTGTGACTGTATATTGTCGTTGTGAGTCTGGTTGTTGCTGCATGTTTGTTGTGGTATAGTTGTATGTTACTGGTTTTTAACTGTGGGGGATTATTATTATGTTTCATAAACGTTTTACACTGACATTTATTTTCCCTGTCCACTCACCTTTGTTTTGCGCCCCCTCAGGACTTGATACTGTTGAGCACCACAGAGACGAGCGGCAGGAGTCAGTGTAGCTTTGCTCTGGTTCACAAAGAGTGGAAGACTCTTTGCCATCTGTCTATTGATCGTTAGACTGGTGTACGTAGTGTAATTGTGTATTATTCCGCCTTCGGGCAGTACAGTTGTTAGGTTTACTTCCGCTGTAGTCGCTCTGATACATTGTAGGTATTTGTATTTTGGTTTTCTTTTCTTCGTTTTGTCGTTTTTAGTTGTTTAAGGCTTCGTCACTCTGTAGGGGTGATGGCCGCACTCCCGGGCCCCACTTTTCGGGGCGGGGTGTGTCACCAACATTGCCTTTCTAAGTCCAACTGCATAAAACCAAAGTGAAACAACCGTCAGACTATGCTCGATATAGACCTTTCTAAAAACCTATAGCTCTCTACAGCTCATATAGAGAATCTTCAACCACAAGTACAAAAAGGTCTAAACTTTGGTCTTCATACATCAAACCAATTAACTGCAAACAATTAGCATCTGACACTGACCTTACTCTGCAAACAATTAGCAGACAACTATATACACCTTTAACGTTTAATGTTCACAAAGCTGCCTCCATTTGAAGATTCATTATACCTCATAACACCCAAGCCTCCATCTGAAGACCCATTAAGATTTCTAGCACCCGTGCCTCCATCTGCTGACTCATTAATCACAAGAACCACCAAAGTCAGTAATTAAATGAACAAATGTTGTCCAAATCGAATCTCAAGTTCAAACCTAGAAACCCAAAACGAAGTAACCTTGAAATTCAGCTCAAAACTAGAACCCCAATTGAATCCCTAATGGAGTTTACCCCAATTGACAAAATCGGAAACCCCACAAACCCAAATTACCACAATTTCACATACCCGACCCCAAAACGAAAACTCACAGGTCGTATTGATTCCCAACATCGAATCCAAAACCAAAATTTAATCCAAAGTTCAAACCCTAAACCAATTCCAAACCCTGCATCTTGAACGAAAACCCCGGATCGACAGCCTCAATAGAAAATCGCAATCGAAAACCAAAGGATTTGGAATCGAAACTGACCTTATCATTCTCTGCTGCCGAAAACTAGTGTGTATAAAACAACGATATACTCACGAATAGTGCGCCAGAGGATCTTAGCTGGGGTGCGAAAGTGGATGGGGCCAAAGATTGATGACCCCGTATCAATAAAGCATCAACTTTGGAACCGATTTCTTCCCAAATCAGAGACTGTAAAGGGTGGAGGCGACTGACATCCACTGCTCCATACTAGGGTTTTGTCGCACCAGGTGGTCGACAGTGACGTCAGATAAGGAAAACTCGGTTGACGTAAGAGCAGTTGTGTTGGTGGTTCTTCACTGCTGCATGGGGCTCGTGGTTAGGGGCCCGTTTGGCATCCTCTTATTAAAAAGAGCTTTTAGCTTCTAGTGCTTTGTTCATAAGGTATTATGTTCAAAGTACTTTCACTAATAAGTAGCTGGTCTTTTGGCATTCATTAATAAAAGTGTTTTTAATTTTTAAAAAGTGCTTTTTAAATCATTTGGCTGACAAAATCAAAAAGTACTTTTGTACATTTAACATATAAATTATTTCTTAATTTATTTAATAATCTTATAAATTCATTAAACAACATTAATAATAAACAAAAATCATCATCTAATTGTAAAAAGTGGAATCAACTTGGAATAAGATGCTTCCAAGTTTGTGTTATTAGAAAACAGAAACACTAAAAATGAACTGCAGTGCAAACAAATATTAATGATACATAAGAAGATTAGCAATTCTCTCTCGCTCATCATCCATGACTTGTCCATGATTTGAACTTTGTTGTTCAATAACATCTTCCTCTTCAATGTCTTCCTCATGGCCCGAAGGAAGTAGCTCATCATCATTGTCATAAGGCTGGAAATAGGGGGAGTAGCCTAATCCTTTATGAATACCACCAAGGTCCCTTCACTAGCCAATGTGGGACTTTTCACACCACATTCTGAGGAAACCCGGAAAGATTGGCAACTTGAGTCAAAGTAGCTCTCCACCTTTGGACCTTATCTGAACTATCCCCGAAGCCTGGTTCATGTGCTATGAAGGCCTCTGCGAAGCATCCCGACTCTTTCCATACATCCGACGGATCCACATCGTAGAACACCGGAAGTAGAGTCTGTCCCTTCAGTAATACTTTTGTGACCATGAGCTTTTGGAAGCTTAGAATTGTGTCAAGTTAGGAAGTCTACTGTGCTTTACTTCACAATGTTCTATCTGATTCAGATGCATAAACATACATATCACATCATCCATACAAATTCTAAGTTGTCCATACTATCACATTTTCCAGACAAGATAACATAGAAGTTTGTCGAAATTATCGGATATCAATACTAATGCAATTAACTGATAAACAAGACAAAAACTCAGCACTGTGAGAATTACTATACAAGTTCAATTGGATTAAAATGATGAAAAAAGATTGCAGAATATCAAACTAGGAAGAGAACCTTATCGAATCTTCATTCGCAGTCCAGCATTGTTCATTTCTCCTAATCGAATGAAGGTTATTGCTAATTCAATCTAAACAGATGTGACTACCTTTGTATAAATGATATCTTGGTGGTTTAACTGTGGCGTCTCCTGTTTTGCTTTTGCAGAAGTAAAGCCCAAGCACCCAAAAATAGCATTTGCTGACATCTTTGGGAGAAAGGTATATATTATGCACATTGGTTTCGAACATAACAGACTGATATTTGATGTTTCACGAAAGCTGTAAAATAGTTGATTGTAAGATAGTTGATTGGTCTTTGATTGGCGTGTTAATTGATATTTTGTTTATGATTAGGTAGATTGATGTCTGATGTTAATGGTTAGGCAGTTCCTTGTTGAAATTTCTGATATCTCCAATCTGAAATTTGTTTTTGATTGCTGACATTTATGCAATCTGCAATCTCAAAGGTTAGTTAAGTCAGCATGCTTTTGTGTGATTTTTCAGGTGTATTTGAAGAGTCCTTCTAAACTGCAAAGGCGTTTTTGAAGAATCCTTTTTTGGCTTTTGCTAATCTAAGGTATGGCGCAACAAAAATCTGGATTTAAATCTCCTGAATGATTTATTTATGTATAAAGTGCATCTTTACGATTGTAGTTGTGAAACTTAGTAGTGATGTTAGTTTGGGATGAATGCTAGTAGTTGATTGATTGGCCTGTTAGTTGATAGTGTTTTGTTTTGGTGTATGTCATAGTCATGGATAGGACATGGATGTTTGCTGATAGAAGATCAACATCTTACAAGGCAGGGGTTGATTTTTTCCTTAAAAAGGCTATTGAAAATGCAAGCAACCCTAACCTGATTAGTTGTCCATGTTGCAAGTGTGTGAATACGAAATCATTTGATGTTAGGGTTCTAAAGGAGCATCTATATTTCAATGGGGTTGATAGAACTTATAGGAATTGGATATGGCATGGAGAACCGTCTAGGTCAGCAGCAGCGAGTTCAAGTAGAAACGCAGAATTTGAACTAGGCACCTTTTCAGAAAGTGAAGGTATGGAAGATGCTGATTTGGATGAATTATATAATATCGTTGGACTAATAACTTTTGTGCTACAATTAGGGCATTCCTATGCAACCTGATGACAAGCAGTGTGGGTATTTTGTGATGCGATACATGAAAGACATTGTTGCAGAATTTGATTTTGTGACTAAGGTACATTATATGTATATTAAGTGTGTAATTTTCCCTAGGGGATCAGAAGATTGGAATTCTAGTATTTGTTTTCTTGACTGTACAACGTGAGTGATTTTTTCAGGTTGCAAAGGTTTTGTTTCTTGTGATGTATGATGTTCTTATGACAGTTTTTTTGTATGTTTCAGTGGGCTACCAGCAAAGCAAACTTGGGATACACCCAGGCCGAAATTGATGAAGTACGTAATGAATGGGCAACATTTGTCCAAGGATTTGTGGAGTAAGATGCAACCTCCATTTAGATTTTAGGTCATTTTTTGGTACCAATGTGATCTATAAGAGATATGGTTTTTGGGTTTCAATGTCTAGATAGCTAGCTAATTGTACATGCTGAAATTGTTTAGTGGATGCAAGACATTCAAGCTTAAGATGGAAGTTTTTGAATTTCAAGCATGTGAACACTGATTTAGCAGCAATGTATTGGTTTCCTTTGCTATCAGAATGGTTTCAAACTGCCTTCTTTTGCAATTTCGGATCATAATAGTTATGACAGGTAAACTGTGTCTTTTGGCATAAAAATCGGCACATTTCTGCTCATTCTAAAATAACCTCTGAACACATTAGTCGACCGTTTTAAGTGCAAAATTGTCGTGTAAAGCATAGAATAGTCGACAGTTTTAGGGAAAAAAACTGTCGTTTAAAGTAGAGAATAGTTGGCAATTTTAGGACAAAAATTGTCGTTTGAAGTGGTCATTTGCTAACAAATTATAAGTTTTTAGATCAGTATAGTCGACGGTTTTATATCAAAAACTGTCGACTAAAGTGCCTTTAGATGACAGTTAAAAACTGTCGACTATACTCATAGTATAGTCGATTGGGCTCCATGCGACGGATTTTTACAGCACTTACTGACAGTTTTTAACCGTCGTTTAAGGCCTTTTTTGGCATAGTGCTTCTTGCTGAGATCGACCTCTTCCAGGGGTTGTTTGCTCCCACTATTATCGCTCGAGTTACAATAAATCCCACCTTCCTGTTCTAGGATGTAATGGCGCCCCACAAGGTGCCCATTACCAATGGCTTCATCCTTATATGTGATATTACATTTGGATCCTCCAGTGAGTATGTAATACCCATCCAAATCTAAACAAAAGATCGACACAATATTATAAATACATGTCGGGATGTAGTAGCACTCTTTCAGAAAGAGACACATGCCATTAGGTAGATCTAGAGTATGTGTGCCAATGGCACAAACATGCGCACGGGAACCATTCCCCATTCTCAATGATAATGCGCCTTTCTCTAGATGTCTGTCAATCTTCATGCCATGCAACGAATTACAAACATGATAGCAAGCTCCTGAATCCAGTATCCAGGGTTTGACAGTTTGTACTGCATCTCTTGAACCCATGATGGCAAGGACATTCGGATCAAAATACGTTCCGTTCCGAGTTCTAGAATAACTTCTTTCTCGAAAGTCCTTTGCCTCCTTTGTTCAATCAATTGGTTATCAGGGTTTGTTTGTAATATTGAGTTGTGAAGATGATTATCTATAGAAAATAAAACCATATTTTAATTAACTATATGTTGAAATTCACCAAAATAAGATGGGTCTTTATCTTAAGTTGGCTTCCGTCTACTTTTCTTCGTCTTCCCCTCTACGATGACGTGAGTTCCTCCCACTACTCGTGAGATCCCTCCATAGACAGAGAGTCGGAGGCTTGCGGTAGGAGGGCCAAGACGTGCGTGTCGCTAATGCCTTTACCAGTTATCCACCCAAGAGAGTTCACAACTCCTTTGCATCTTATCCAATTACCGACATTCGACCTCTAATAATTCGTCACCCCGGAGAACACCTAAGATAAGTGATTATTAGTTGAATCAAAATCCCACCAAATTGATAAGGGACCAAATTTAACCCCGATGCCCCGAATGACATACTAAGTCACTGTGAGTTCTAGTGTTATCGGACATCCAATGTTTGTGTCCTACTAACCCTCCCATTGCCGCCCAAAATGCCCCGAATGACATGCTAAGACACCGAGGGGTGCGCTGGTTAAAAGATTAGTAGGTTTCGATGGAAGGCCTGGGTCCACTAGAACAATTCCAAGAAACCCTTACAAATTCAATAATTAAAATTGAGGGTTTTGTTACCGGTTTCACAAGTATATGTCGAGATACATAATTTAAACAAGAGATCCAGCGAATCGCATCACATGGATTTAAGGACCTGATCATGGACTTCGTTTGGGCGCGAGCCACACGCCCAAACCCTAGGTATGGCAGATTGCAATTGTTGTTTGATTTTACGTCCCATCCCTGGCTTTGATTAAATGGTTAAGCATAAACAAGCAATGCTAGCCATCGGGGCCGTGCCCATACATACACTCCATCTTTACTGGAAGCATTTAATAAAACCGGAAATAAAACCAACAATCAATTTAACGTGTCACACACATAATCCCCATAGTAAAACGACCAAACAAGTAATTCAATTATAGTGGTCTAGTCCATGATCATCCTTTTTCAATTGTTTAAAATAACACTTTATAATAAACTAGCCTCACCGCACACGCTAACGCGTGTGCGAGAGGCTTTTTTTGCATCACGGGCGCTTCGTGCCACATCACAGGCGCTTTGCGCCACATTTCAACGCTTTTGGTATTCGTCTCGCGTTTGCTCGGTGTGTATTTTCAATTTTCAGTCGTAGGTTGCTTTTATTTTGTTATTACGTCCCTGGGTTCTGAATTTTTTGATGAAATATGTTCGAACTTGGTGAGTCAAATCTACCAGGCTCTGAAATTCTATCAATTGGTGAGGCAAAAGGGCCTGCTCTGGACCTCTTCAAGACTAAGATGGAGGTAACTTTGATCTTAATAATGTTAAACCATACATGTGATACTTATAGAGCGTGGAATTCTATATTTGGCAACTCATTTTTCCATCTGTTTCCCTCAAGTGATTTCCTTTTAACTGAGAACTTGAACAATCTCGGTTGTAGGCTGTTATGGTTGATGTAAGATCTCCTATTCCAAGTTAACTGTCTATCTGATTTTTTCTTACTTGCCTCATATGGAGATGCTTTACCTCAATTTGCCAGTCAAATATGTTCAATCAAATATCTTGTTTCTTGTAATATAAACATATTCTATGATCCAATTGTATTGCTTATTCCTTCTTCAGTTTATGAATCCATCGGATGATGGGAGAGGTTAAAATTGGTTTCACATGAACTGTGACTCTTTCAGCCTACCATTCAAACTGTATGTTCCTTGCACGGAGTGAGATTATTTTAAGGTGCTGTTGTTAACTTGGAAAGAGTACTGATAGAAAAGAATTCATCCAATGTTAAGGAAACGAAAACACATACAAATAATCAATTGATGTTGCAAACTCGTAAACTATATTCAGTCTAAAATATCGAACTTCTAAGGTGCTCCTACAAAGCATATTATCATACTATTTAAGATAAGATACAAACAAAAGTAGAGATGTGTAAATAAATAGACCAAATCCAATCCATAAACCAAAATGAAAGGCACGGACTAAATGTTAATCAATTACAAAATTCATAAATTCATATGTTCAAATGAAATTCATAAATGGGTTGCTACCAGAAGAGCGAAAGAATCTAACAATCCTCTCCTGCGACTTTAGAGGAGACGGAGTTCCATCAACAATCAACCACCAAGAATGGAAATGCTCCAAACTGCAAAAACACTAAACAACAATTAACCTCACTGTCAATTTCAAGCCTATAACATTACGTAAGTGACGCAAACAAAACAGCACTATCTAACACGAAATAGAAATTACAGTAGAAAGAAATGAAGAAAATATTAGGAACATTAGAAAAATTAAAGCAAATTGAGGTGAACCATAACTTCTGCATAACAAAATGCCAACGGAGGGGTGTATCAATTTCTGGTTTCAACTCATTAGAAAACAAACTGAACATATATTTAACAAATAAATTAAAGGGTTTTTATCATGGATGGTGCTTGAACTTTCACTAACAGGACTTCATAGTGCCTGAACTTTAAAAGTGATCAATTTGGTACCTAGACTTTCAAAAACCGGACTTCATAGTGCCTGAACTTTAAAAGTGATCAATTTGGTACCCAGACTTTAAAAAAGAGGATTATATGATACCTCCTTCAAATTTTTATCAAAATTCCATTAAAATGAGAGATAAAATGATCTTTTGACATACACTTTCATGTAAAATACTATTTTTTACCTCTCAACCTCTATATAAATGTGTATTATGGTGTTTCAAAAAATATATATGCATATAGATATTGTAAAACAATAGATAAATTGATAAATAAAAATATACTCGAACATAAAAAAAATATTTCTAACATAAATTGAGTAATAGAAAAAATCTACCGTTCGAGTATATTTTTGTTAATCAATTTATTTATTATTCAAAAATAGCTATATGCACATTTTTATTTTTTCGAAACACCATAGTACACATTTATATAGAGGTTGAGAGGTAAAAAATAGTATTTTGCATGAAAATTAATGTCAAAAGACCATTTTATCCCTCATTTTAATGGAATTTTGATAAAAAAAATTGACTGAGGTACTACATAGTCCTATTTTTTAAAGTCTGAATACCAAATTGATCACTTTTAAAGTTTAGGCACTATAAAGTCCTGTTTTTTAAAGTCTGGGTACCAAATTGATCACTTTTAAAGTTCAGGCACCATTCATGATAATTACCCTAAATTAAATGTAAGGACCATTAGAATTACAGAACATTTGCAAATTGAAAAGAACCCAAACTTCTGCATAACAAAATGCCAACGGAGGGGCGTATCAATTTTTGGTTTCAACTCATTTGTTCTCCTAAACTTGCAACAAATGAAGGATGAGGGAAGCAGATACGTTACTCAGATTGATGCGTCCACTTATTTGTACTTATCCAACATGTTAAAGCTGTACAACTGCATCATCTTTCTCTTTTATTAACTTGAGACAGTAATCGTATAGAAGCAGCACCAACAATTACCAGTGAGTTACCAATGACCGTTTCAGGCATAAAGTTGCAGAACAAAATCTTAAGCCATAATTTTGGTTTGGTCATGATAATAAATACCTCTAATTCACCATGAGAACAACATACAAAATCCGAAACTAAATCTCCAAACTCCAAATCATGATTACAAAATTTTGAAACTCAACTAAAAATGATGAATATAAACTCTGATTGGACCGTTAACTGCAGAACAGATTGTGGTATGGCAAAGCAGAGGACTCAAAACCTAACAAAGAATCAACCAAAATCAATTGACAAATCCACAACCAAAAGCATCAAACAAAAACCAACGGTGAGAAATGAGAAAAATGAGAAAAGTGACCTGGAAAAGATGAGAATTGAGATTTACGCTGAGGAGGTGGTGAACTGAGTCGTACCCACGAACGGAGCCGTTGCCCGAGGCCTTTGTTGTTTCTTCAAACCCCTAAAATAACTTTAAATTGGGACGCCCTATACAACAAAGGTGAAAATTAGCGCTAACACATCAGGGTAAGAGACATAAAAATAATTCAGAGGGCATGAAAGAACCGCGAGAATTGGCAGAACCAGTAATGTCCGCGTTGAAAGCCTCTCGTTGCAGTCGCATATGTCCAATGAAGGTCGTAATTCCATCTGCTATTGAAGAAATGAGAAATTGATGAGGCGAACAACAAAAAATCATGAAAGTTTAAACGAAAAAAAGCATAAAAGAACCTAGAGGATTGGCGACGGAACTACCCACCCATCTGATTCGTGGGTCATCTTATCAGAAGAAAGGTTGTGGCGATCGTGGGAAACTGAACTGTGCAAAACTGCGTCAGGCGTGTTATTGTTTTTAATTAATCTCATTGACAATTTTGCCCCTATTTTACCCTCAACTGCCATTTTGATTGATCTTTGCATTTAGGGGCACTTTCGAATTTCCATTAAATTTAACCATTTCAAAACACCACCTGAACTCTTGTGACATTTACAAAACACCACCTCCGTCCGTTTGTCATCCAATTTGCCGTTAAACTCGGCATTTGAGAGGCACATGGTCCACTATTTGAGGTTATATTTGTGCAATCGGTGACCGGAAAAGGTAGAACGGAGGGAGGTTTGTCGGACGGTTTTTGGCAAAAAACAGATCAAAACGTTTTCGTTCGCCGGCGGCAAACCGCTTGGGATTTGGGGTTGAAACTTGGTGGGAGTGTACTCGGGGATGTTAGGAAGCTAGTCCAGGTGGTTCTGAATGGAGAAAGTAGATGAGAAATTAGCGACGGCAGCGAGAACTCTGGCGGCTTAGTTTTACGTTTGGTTTCACCGGTGGCTTTTCACGCCGTTTTTGACTCCAAAACTTTGGGGATATATTCTTGAGGTCGAGAGGGAACTTTTTGTAGTTGGAGTCATTGTCAATAGGTGACCAGAAAAGGCAGATTGGATGACAAATCAGACGGAGGTGGTGTTTTGTAAATGTCAAAAGAGTTCAGGTGGTGAATTGTAAAAAAATTTAATCTGGGTGGTAAATACAAAAAAGTAGAAAAATTCTGGTGGTATTTGTGCAATTTTCCCTAGATTAATAGAAGATTAATAGAGATAATTCTTCATTCTAATTATGTATTTAAGTGACTAGGTTTTGGGGTTACAAATAAAAGGGCCTAGATGGACCATACATCATTGGCTTTGTGACCCTAGGGAATGCCGAATTTTTCATGGGTCTAGGATAGCTTGTCGAACAAATAATCCATTGTAGCTCCCACTACTTAAAAGGATTTGTTGTTCCTAATTTAAATTAAATTCCTTAACAATTAAAGAATTCAATAAATTAGGTAACTCAATCTTAATTAAAATCCCAAGTGGATTTTGGAAACCATTTCCTAATACCAATTCTATTTGGATTCTTAACTTTTAAGAATCCCTAGTCAACAAGAAAACAATTTCCTTGTCAAAGTAGAATTATTAATTTCTTTACATTAAAGAAACCAAATTCAATATGTAATGAAATTCCTAATTTCACTCAACTTTCCTTAAAATTAGAATTCACAATTCTTTAAGGAAACATATTGATTGGAGGGTTCTAATAAGTTTTCTTAACATTTAAGAACACTAATTAAAGCCTAATGAAATCTGAAAAATCGTTTTTTTTTGGGAATTTATTGCCTTTTGCGACGAAATCAGATTTCGCCGCTAAACTGAGCTACATTAGCCTGCCGTATGGCAGAACTTTTAGCCGCGAAACGGTTTCGCTACTCAAAGTCCAGCCGAGAATTCCTTTGATTTTTTCAATTCCTTTTTCTCCCACTTTTCAACCAATCCTTTATGCATCAAACCCCATTCAATCATATCATATATTACGAAGAAAACAATCATGATAATCAAGAAACAATTTCATATTATCATGAACCTAATGTTAAATCAAAGAATTCAAGAATTCACCATAACAATGAACAACCTGGCTTTGATACCACTGTTGGGTTTCCGGGCATATAATTGAGATTATGTCCCTATGCTCTTGGAACGGATGCAGAGCTATCGAACTGCCTTTCCTCGCGTCTCTGGTCAACTCAGCTACTAATCCCTGAGGGGGGCGCAAAACCAAAGGGTGAGTGGATGGAAAAATAAATAATCTTTCAAAAACAGTTATGAAAACATATAATATAAATCCCCCTTGCTATAAAAACATAAGCTGTACTGAAATACTGAAAATACTGTAACATACTCTGGTCAGCGCCTGTCAAGTGCACGTGATATACCACACCCAATGCCAGGGTTACGCTAGGCAAAGCTGTGTACATATGAAAATATAAACCCCTGTGTACTCACACTCACATCATCACCCCCAGTCCCTGGAATATGCGCAGGGACCGCTATCACCGGAAATAAAGCTAGCAAGTGGGGTCTTCGGATCGGGCAACGATGTGAGAGCTGTGTCCTACGGCCGTAGTCCGAATACTAAAATGTACGTGTGATACTATGTGCACTAGACTACTGAAAACTGATATCTGAAATCCAGATGCATAAATATCTATATGCTAATACCATATACTGAACTGTAATGCAAACCAATACTTTAGGAAAACAAAACCCATCCACTCACAGTGATTTCCAGCAGTCAAGCTCGTCTGCCAGTACTGCTCGCCTATGGCGTCTCACTGGAGCTCGGATACCTATAAGGTTCCCACGAAACAACCGTCAGAGGAACCATAATCGAATACCATCTCCAAAACCCTAATTTCCATGTTTTGCTCAACCGGGGTTTAACCGTATCTCGGATGGCGAAACGGAGGTCGCCATTGGATCCGGAACGATGTTTCCAGTCGGAAAAGTGGGCGGTCAACCCTGGTCAACGCCGGTCAACGGCTGCCACGTCAGCACACCGGTGCTGATGTGGATTGACACAACGCTGATGTGGCGCTGACGTGGTGCCCATGTGGCAGCCACGTGTCGATGACGCGTCACCCACGTGGCAGCTGACCTGGCGGACGCGTGGCGCTGACATGCCTGACACGTGGCGATGACGTGTCTGACACGTGGCAATCCGCCACCGCCGCCATCACCATTGCCGGCGCCGCCGCACCGTCGCCGGAGAACTCATCGGAATCTGGAAAATCCCAGATTCCGGCGAGTTCATCCTCTCCGCCGTGCCGGCCGCGTGGTCAATATAAACAACAATAGGCGAACCAACAAGATAAGCACGAAATTTAACCAATGCAAACACGACAGCAAGGAGTTCTTTTTCAGTTGTCAAATAATTCATTTGAGCACTATTTAAAGGTCTACTTGCATAGTGAATCACAAAAGGTTTCTTATCTCTGCGTTGCCCCAAAACAGCCCCATTAGCATAATCACTCATGACACACCCCGCCCCAGAAAGTGGGGCCTGGGAGGTGCGGCCATCACCCCCAAAGAGTGACGAAGCCTCAAACCCCGAAAGAAACCACAAACGTTAAAACAATGGAAAGTAACTCAACAACTCATCTGTAAACACTATATCAGAGCTTCTAAATAGCGGAACAGAAAGGTTTACACAAGTCTGAAATACAACAGTGACAAAGAGATTCCTACTCTTTGTAGCACAGAAAAGAGATTCTCAGGTGTGCCATCATCTGTACTAATCATTAATCACAATATGCATATCGTCCAACAACCAATCATTTACCAACATATAAATATATAATATGATATAGCATGCTCAAATGAATTTAAAACCGAAACCCGTCCACTCACAGTGATACCGGGCGGTCCTCCTCATCCTCGCCAGAATGCTCGGTCCAGTTGTGCTATTTCCAAGGAATGCGTTCACCCTGATTTTTCCAACAACCACAACAACATCAATAACCGAATTGAAATCGTATAAACCCTAATTCCCCATGTTTTACTCAATTGGGGTGTAACCATATCTCGGATCACAAAACGGAGTTCACCGTTGGATCCGGAACGTCGAAAACCCTAAAAATGGTCACCGGTCAAACTTGGTCAACTCCGGTCAACAGTCGGTCAACGGCATTGACTGACGGTCAACGTAGGGCTGACGTCAGCACCGGAGTGCTGATGTGGCACCGACTTGGCGGTGAGATGGCGGTCACGTGGCGGCGAGGTGGAGACCACGTGGCGCTGAGTCATCACTGACGTGGCATCCACGTCGTCACCGTTGGTGACGTCATCGCCGCCGCGCCGCCGTCACCGGATTCTGCAAATATTCCGGCCGAAACCCCCATATCTCAATCTCCTTCAATTCTCAACCAAAATCAACAAATCTTATATGTAAACGCATCTACAGAACACTAGGAATCCAAATCTACCATTTTTAGAACTCACCGTCGCCGGAATTGGCCGGAAAAAGCCCCAAAAGGCGGCGGATTCCGGCGACCTTCAATTTACTCAATTCTCATCCATTTTCGATGCACGTTATATCAAAATCCATCTACACAACTCCAGCAATCTATTAGAATAGTTTTCGAACCTTACCTCGGCCAGGTTTGGCCGGAAAAAGGCCAGAAAGCTCGGATTCCGTTCATTTTCGTCGGCGGCCAACCTCTGTGTCTTTTGAGCTGGAAATTCATGGGGAAGCTCTCTGAAATGCGTGGAGTCGATTGCTGGTGACGACGTCTCAATTTGGTGGTCGGAGCTTTGAAATCGGCGGCGAACTGTTCACGGCGCCGTGGCTAGTTTTGGCGTCGCCGACGGCATCTCGCGACGGTTCCAACGCCAGCGTTGGGTGACTCTTGCTCGTGACGTTGTAGGGAACCTGATTCCAACGCCAATTCATCCAATTATTGATTGCTGGCGAGTCAATGGGGCGGAAGTATCCGGCGGTTCACGCGGTTTGGGTTTCCCTTTTCTGCTCTTCCTCTTTTCTTTGAAGTTGGTTCGGGGAGTGAATTAAATCCCCATGTGGTGACACGTGTTTCACAACAAACACGTTGCCCAATCACCACACGCCACCTATCCCATTGTCCCTATTCCTCAAATTTGTTTTTGCTCCGTAACGTCTTCGTTACAACTCGGAATCCAATTTCGTCTTCGCGGTCGCAAACGTATCGTCGAGATCTTCACATAAAGTCCAATATTGAATACAAAATTCCTTACTGTCTAAAAAGTCAACCTTTGACTCTCAGGGGCATTTTGGTCATTTCTCAAAACTTTGGAAAATTTTTGGAACGGGTCGTATCAACTCACATTACACATAATTTCAAAAAGCAAAGTCCAATCAGGTGATTGCATAATAGGAGCAGAAGTTAACATTTGAATCAACATATCAAAAGCAAGTTGACATTCAGCAGTCCATTCAAAAACATCTTACAACAAGAGATTACAAAACAGTCTAGATATGGAACTAAAATTCTTGATAAATCTCCTATAAAAACCAACATGTCCTAAAAATGGACGAACATCTTTAATTGTTTTTGGCACAGGTAATTTAGCAATCAATTCAATTTTTGCTTTATCCACTTCAATGCCACGAGCTGAAATAATGTGACCAAGAACAATACCCGAAGACACCATAAAATGACATTTTTCCCAATTGAGAACAAGGTGCTTTTCTTAACAGCGCATCAGAACTTTTTCGAGATTATTCAAACAATCATCAAACGAATCACCAAAAACAGATATATTATCCATAAATACTTCAAGAAGCTGCTCCACCATATCACTAAAAATACTAATCATGCATCTTTGAAAAGTAGCAGGGGCATTACATAATCCAAAAGGCATTCTACAGAAATCAAAAGTACCAAAAGGACAAGTAAAAGTAGTTTTTTCTTGATCATCCAAGGCAATTTCAATTTGATAATAACCAGAATAACCATTCAAAAAGCAATAAAATTCATGGCCAGCTACCCTCTCGAAAATCTGATGAATGAAAGGTAAAGGAAAATGGTCTTTTCTCGTTGCAGAATTAATTTTCCCGTAGTCAATGCACATGCGCCAACTAAAAACAACCCTAGTTGGAACTAATTCATTCTTATCATTTTTAACTACAGTGATGCCAAATTTCTTAGGGACAACTTGGGTTGGACTGACCCACTTACTATCAGAAATTGGGTAAATGATACCTTCATTCCACAGTTTTAAAACCTCAGTTTTAACCACATATGTCATGTTTGGATTAAGCCTACGTTGTGGTTGAATACATGGTTTAGCATCCTCCTCCAAAAAATTTTTTATGTGTACAAACAAGAGGGCTAATCCCTTGAATATCAGCAAGTTTCCAACCAATAGCAAACTTATGAGCATTCAATACATTAATCAACTTACATTCATGGTGAGAATCGAGGTTAGAGGAGATTAGCACAGGGAATGTATTTTCGGGTCATAAGAATGCATGCTTAAGACCTGCTAGTAGGGGTTTTAGTTCGAGCTTAGGTGCCTCCACATGTGATGGCAGGGACTTAACTGGAGGTGATAGCTTTTCGAATCTAGGTGCCCACCCTTTTATTTCATGTACCTGCAAAGAGTCAACAAACGAATTAATTTCAGCAACTTCAGAAACTATGTTTTCATTAGAAGAGGTAGCATTAACCAGATAAGTTTCCAACGAATCAACAAAGATACTCTTCACAAATTGATCATGAGCTAATTCAGAAATAAAGTTCACTAACTCACACTCCTCACTTTAATTTTCATTATCACGATCGCCAGGCTACCTAAAAACATTAAAGATATTAACTTCCATGGTCGTGTTTCCAAAAGTCAGTTTCATCAATCCACTCCTACAACTAATATTAGCATCACAAGTAGCAAGAAAAGGACGCCCTAGAATCACAGGAGTTTGATTTTTAGAATCTAAAACATGTGCAGTATCTAAAACAATGAAATCAGCGGGGTAATAAAATTTGTCCACTTGGACTAAAACATCTTCAATAACCCCTCTTGGTGTCCTCATGAAACGATCAGCAAGCTGCAATATGACCCTTGTCGGCTTAAGCCCAGCAAGACCTAGCTGCAAGTACTCAGAATAAGGCAATAAGTTCACACTCGAACCTAAATCAAGCAAAGCACGACTAACAAATTTATTTCCAATCACACAAGAGATAGTAGGACTCCCTGGATCTTTGTACTTTGGAGGAATCTTATTCTGAATTACTGCACTCACATGAGCAGCCAAAAATGCAGTTTTTTTCACATTATGCTTTCTTTTATAAGTGCACAAATCCTTCAAAAACTTAGCATAAGCGGGAACCTGTTTAATAGCATCTAACAAAGGAATGTTAATCTGTACCTGCTTGAAAAGATCTAAAATTCCAGAATTTGGTCCTACTTTCTTAACAGGAAGCAAAACTATCGGAAAAGGTGCAGGCAATGAAAATTCTTCAACAACTTTACTTTCTTTAGATTTTTTAGGTTCAACATTACTCTTAGGTTTTTCAACTCCCCTAGGTGGAAGTGTTCTAGCAATTTCTCTTCCATTCCTAAGAGTAATAACAGATTCAACATGATCAGAAGTAACATCACAGAAATTAACACCTTTTGGATTTGGTTCCGTGTTTGAAGGAAGTCTGTCTTTTTCATTCACAGTCAAATAATTCGTCAATTTAGGAAGATGCCTCCTAATTTCCTTAGTTTCATCACCAAATTTATCAAAAAGATGATCATACCTCTCATTTTGCTTTTGTTGCACTTGTACAAAAGATTGGATGGTGTCTTCCAAAGATGGTTTAGCAGTGAAAGGTTTATGTGCAGGATAGTGTTGGTTCGGAAAACTTACTTGAGGTTGTGCCTCATTCCTCCAACGGTAATCATTTGGATTTCTCCCTGATTGATTGAATGAATTTGGGAAAGAAAAGTATGGTCTCTGGTAATTCCCCACTACAGCACACCTTTCTTCATACATGCCTTTCATTTCCTGCAAAAGAGGACAATTTTTGGTATAGTGACCAATATCACAACAAACATCACAAACTTGACTTGTATCAGCATGATAAACAGGTTGAGACACACCAGGTTTGTCAAGTTTTAAAGAAGCAACCTCCTTAGCCAATTTATCATATTTCAATTGTAAATCATCCTCTTCCCTTCATTGATATATTCCCTTGGCAGAAGATGTGCCAACTTTAGAACGATCTTTACTATCTAGTGCACTAGGTCCATTCCATTGATGTGACTTTTTAGCAATTTCATCTAAGAACTCTAACTCTAAAGCATAAGATGGTTCCTTAGCCATAAACTCCCCATTACACATAGTCTCTACAACCTGACGTTCACGAGGGACAAGTCCCTCATAAATATAATTGGCAAGTCGCCAATCCTCAAAACCATGATGTGGACACAAAATCAAAAGTTCTTTAAATCTTTCCCATGTTTGATATAAGGATTCATGGTCCTCTTGAGCAAAATTAGAAATTTGTTTCTTTAAGGACATAGTCTTATGATCAGGGAAATATTTTTGAAAGAGCAATTCAGTCATATCCTTCCAAGTAGTAACAGACTGAGACCGCAAAGAATACAACCAAGTTTTTGCCTTATCCTTCAAAGTGAAAGGAAACAGTTTAAACATTACAGCTTCAGCAGGATTGGTATAAAACGTATTGGCCACTTCATCAAGTTCCCTAATATGTGCGTAAGGATATTCACTTTCCATACCATGAAAAGTTGGAATGCAATGTATCATTCCCGGTTTAAGATTAAATTGCCCCATATTAACAGGAAACACAAAACATGAAGGAGATGCAGTACGAGTCGGGTGCAAATACTCTTGAAGAGTTTTTGCAGAAGGGACATCCCCATCATTATCCCCATCATTATTCCTAGGAATAACGTCACCCATGATTTCAGTTTCTGGTTTTTTAGCAAATCTCCCTAGGCGATCTATGTATCTATTGGGCATGCAATAAGTAAAACAAAATAAAAACGACTCTAACAATCACAAAAATTTAACAAAAATCAGACAAATAACAAGAAATAAAATGAAACGAAGTAACCGAATGGAATTCTGCCCTCTTCGTCAAGTTGCTCCTCGGAAACGGCGCCAAAAAATGCTTGCTAACCATAACCTGCTCCTCCGCATGTGGAGTAGGAGGAAGTGGAAGAAAATTGCCACCCGCTTCCAGCTCCCCTATTGTACCTTGCCATTCTCGAACCAGACCCTGCTCCAACCAACCTTGAACCAACCCCGTAAACTGAGGGTCACTGGAGGTAAAGAATTGAGCTGCATGATCAAACACCAGAGGCTGAGGGTCTACTATTCTGGTCCCTAGTCTTCCTCCCAACCCATGAACCCCCTATGATACCAAACCATTGTTATGTGGCACTGGAAAGATTGGAACACAAAATCCAACTTTCAAAATCATAACTAAATACCTATTAATTGATTTTGAGAGTAATATACACTAAGCCAAAAAAGGGCATAAACGACACTTCTGGGACGACGGTTAAATTAAAAACTATCGTCTAATATTATGATATTTTTGGGTCGACAGTTTTTTGTCAAACTGTCGTCTAAAAGTGTGATAATATGCCGGTAAAAAAATTTGAGAGGGTTTACACGACAGTTTTTTGTCAAAACTGTCGTTTAAATTAAGTTGAAAAAAGAAGCGGTAAAACTTATTCATTCCGCGAGCAACATTTGAGAAGGGCTAGCGCCCAACACAACCCTAATTTCTAAACGCTCAATATCTCAAATGATACTTGCAACTTCAAGTTTGTCATATTTAACACCCCTAACTCCAAAATGCTTTATTTTGACACTCTCAACTCATTCTGTTACATATTTAGCACTCTTAATGTTTTCCCGTTATGGTTGCTGATGTGGACCAATTTTCTGTCCAAAAGTGGGGCCCACAGTGTCCAGTTAGCTGCCACATCAGCATCTTCTTCATCATGTTGGCAGTGGAAAACAGAAGAGGAAGACGGGGAGCTGCGGTAGTCGGGGAGCGGTCGCGAAAGAGAAGGTGGGCTGGTGCCGTCGGGGCCCGAGGGGTGGTGGGGGAGCTGCGGTCGGGTGGGGGAAGGGAAGGAGATGATGGGCAGGGGAAGAAGAAGACGACGGCACTCCGACTCGAAGAGAGAAAGATAATAGAATCAAACCCAGTGAAAGTATCAAATCAAAACTCAAAAAAGAAGGAAATGATACCGGTAAATCAAATCCAATCTCCTCCTCATGGCTTCTACTCCTCAAGGTAACTGCTTTTTGGGTTTCAAAATTCTCTTCTATCTACAAAGATCCTTGATTTCTTGTTCGGGTTCTGTCTTTAACTATGTTTTTGTTATTTTGGTTTGCATTGAACTTTCCCAGAGGCACAGCCATGAACTTTAATCTAGCTACGTTTTTGTGCTCATGAGTAATTGTTTTCATTATCTGGTTCGGAAATTGACTCATTTGTACCTTTTGAGAACGAGTCACGAGCGATTCGGATTTTCTGGGCCCTGCATTTCCAGCAAGTTTCTGTTTGGCTGCCGAGAAAATTGGAAAGCATTTACAGTCATTAGCAGCAAAAAGTTTTTATTTTTATGTTTTCTTCTGTCTAACAAACAGACCCATTCTAAATTTCTACTATCTCTTTCCTTTTCAAGCTTCAGCATTGCTCTTCTTTCCAGCCGCGTAATCTTGCTCAGGTTCATCGTTTACCAGTTTTGTTCTCTTCATTTGCACCAAAAGCAGATAAATTTTCTTGGGTTTTTGACATTTTCTCTGGAAAAATCGATATGTCAATTTGATGCATATTTATTTAAATGATGACGACGTTTCCACTGCTCATTGCTGTTTCCATTGCTTGGGATTTCTCATTAGAATTTCTGTTTGGTTTCTGAGAAGACACAAAAATCAGCTTTTCTGTTTTGGCCCAACAATTGAACTAATTTGTTGACCAAAAACTCACTCTTTTTTAGGCGCAATCCGAGTAGCTTTGGCTGAGTTTTTAGAGTTTTGGGGGCAAACAATGGGTGGGGTTTGCTCCGGTGGGACGAAGGTTACTAAGGCAAATGTTAATGTTGATAATGGAGGGAAAAGTTCAGGATTTTCCCGAGCGCCCGTCGTCTCCTTCCCTTCCCCCACCCGACCGCAGCTCCCCCACCACCTCTCGGGCCCCTTAGGCCCCAGCCCACCTTCTCTTTCGTGACCGCTCCCCGACGACCGCAGCTCCCCGTCTTGTTACAATTCAGAAAAAGAACTCTGGACAATAAACATGGTTCAGAAAAATCTTTCACAGTACCTTTACAGGATTCCTTAAACAAGCCCTCTGCAGCTTTTTGACCTGCAACGTCACAAGCACAACTCCATTAACTAATGAAACTTTAGTCATATATATATATAAGATTTACCACAAGCCTTTATTATATACAATCCAGTTGCGCATTTACAATACAATATATGTTTCTAAAAACTTCGGCAATTTGGTAAAAACATAAATTGAAACTCATACAAAAAAGTGTGAAATTGTCAATGTCAAGATAAGCAAAACAACAAATGTCGAATGCTCACCACTGCATACTTGACACCAATCCGTCCCTAAAGCTGAAAACTACTCAGAAATCTGAATTGCAAGCTCTCTGCAACGCAGCAGCCTCAAAATGTCAAAATAAATCAAATCCAAAAATACAAAACTAACAAAATCAACATACAAAGTATCTAACCTTGCAAGGGACAGAATGCAAGCGAAAAACGCTTCTGAAGAAGATCTTAAAGCTTGCAAAATCAGAAGCGCAAAAGCTCCAGGTTTACCCGAACCCGTTTGCATTAGTAAATCAATGCAGTACATTTATAAGTGAAAGTTGTACCAATCTGTTCAAAATTCTTTTTCTGACCAAGGTCATAACGCCATTTAGTGTTGAAATAGGAGACCTAAGTTGATTAGGAGACTGTTAAATAGATGGGAAATACTTTCCGAGTTAGACTCCTATATTAATTGTACATTGCTTGGTTGTGAAGTCTTGTAACATATATAAGTCCTCCCTTGTGAGAAGAATAAAGTATGAGAAAATTACCCCAGACATTGTTTTGAACGTGGCATCAGGAGCCTAGGTTTAAAACTATCCTGGGTGCGCCGCTGCACTATCATCATGAGCTCCGCGGAGAAAAAAACCAGCACATCAGGAGAGAAGAACGCCTCTCCTATTGTGATACAATCTGAAGGTTCCGGATTCAATGCCGGAATAACCCTGCCTGAAACGAACTACGATGTGTGGTCTCAGATGATGGAGATGCACATCACTGGACGTGAGAAGATTCAATACATTCGTGGAAAAAGTGAACAACCAAAAGAAGGAGACGAAAATTATGACAAATGGTATGCTGACAACCAGAAGGTCAAAGGATGGTTACTTATGTCCATGGTTCCTGAAATCCAGAAGCGCTACCTCAGACTGCGCACTGCCCGTGAAGTATGGAGTGCCCTTGAAAAGGCATTCTATGATGGAACTGATGAAGTTCAGGTTTTTTCCCTACATCAGAAAGCTTTCTCTGCAAGGCAAAACGGGAAAAGCCTTTCCGCCTATTATGGCGAGTTGACTGAAATTTTCCAAGAGTTAGATCATCGAGACAAGGTGATCATGAAAGATGCTGATGATATCGAGATGTACAGAAAGTCCATTGAACGCCAGAGGGTGCATATCTTCCTGGCCGGATTGGATTTGGAGTTTGAGCAGATTCGTGGAGAGATTCTGCGGAAAGATCCTGTCCCAGAGTTAGAGGAATCGTACTCACTGGTACGTCGTGATTCTCTAAGACGAGCGACCATGAATGAAACACATGCACCGGCTGATACTGCAGCCATGGTGGCCCGAAACCAGCCACCCCAAACCCGTTCAAACCGCAGCCAGTCAGATCGGCCTAAGTCAACTAATTCCGGAAGCCTTCCGGATTCAGGAACACGTCCAGACCGCAACGCCAAAAATCCGTATGCTGACGTGGTGTGTCACGTGTGTGGACAAACAGGCCACACAAAGTCTCGATGTTTTGAGGTTATTGGCTACCCGGAGTGGTGGGAACACCGAAACAAGAAGAAGAACCAACACTCAACCGATGCGGTTGCTGAAAGCAGTGAATCCGGACATGGAGGAGATAGGGCATCGGCATTAATTGCTGCTGCAGGTAATGAAGGTAAGGCTTTAAATGTTTCTGACTCTGTTTCGAATAGTACATGGATAATTGATTCGGGTGCCACAGACCATATGACTTTTGATTCTAGACAACTTAAAAATATTAAACCCTCATCCAAACCCGGGATCAACACAGCAAATGGCAATATAGCACCAGTCACTAGTGAGGGGTCTCTCTCACTCACTGAGAACATGAATTTGGATACAGTCCTCGTGGTTCCGACTTTGGATTATAATTTGCTATCTGTGGCCCAAATAACTGTTGCTTTGAATTGTATCGTGATTTTCTGGCCATATTTCTGTGTATTCAAGGATATTCAGACCCGAAAGACGATTGGCTATGGAGTTAGGCGAGGAAAGCTCTACCACCTCGATATGATGTCAGAAAGTTCACACAAGTTGACTCAAGCTTTATCCATGGATGGATCCGAGGGGGAGAAGAAGAAATCTGCGATTTGGTTGTGGCATCGTCGTTTAGGACATGCTTCCTTTGGTTACTTAAAGAAGTTGTTTCCTAGTTTATTTTTGAAGATTGATGTCTCTAGTTTTCGTTGTGGTGTTTGTGAAATGGCGAAATGCCATCGTGTTTCTTTTCCACCAAGTTTCAATAAAAGTTCAGTTCCGTTTATGATAATTCATTCTGATGTTTGGGGACCATCTAAGAGTGCTACTTTTGGTGGAAATCGTTGGTTTGTGACGTTTATTGACGACTGTACTCGAATGACATGGCTTTGTCTTATGAAAACTAAGGGTGAAGTTAATATGTTGTTTCAGCGATTTCACAAGATGATTATGACACAATATCAAGCTCAAGTTCAAGTACTCCGTAGTGATAATGGGGGTGAATACCTTAGTACCGATCTCCAGCAATACCTTGTGCAAAATGGCATCATACACTAGACTACATGTCCATATACTCCCCAACAGAATGGCGTAGCAGAACGGAAAAATCGTCACTTAATCGAAGTAGTTCGTGCCTCATTGCTAGCAGGGCATGTACCATTACAGTATTGGGGAGAAGCACTTTCCTCAGCTGCATATTTGATCAACAGAGTTCCCTCGAGTGCTCTGAACTTCAAGACACCGTTGGAAACACTCAGTGACTTGGTGAACACTCCTGCCCCTGCAAAGCTACCTCCTCACGTGTTCGGTTGTGAAGCCTATGTCCATCTTCACAAGCATCAACGAAGCAAATTGGAGCCATGTGCCCTCCTGTGTGTGTTTGTTGGGTACGCCGCAAACCAGAAAGGATATCGGTGCTTCCACCCGCCAAGTAAGACGATGCACGTGACAATGGACGTGGTGTTTCATGAAGAATTTATGTATTTCTCACCTGAGTCTTCTCTTCAGGGGGAGCATAGGCAAGAAGTTCAGACTCTTGCTTATGATCCAGTGTTTGAGGTTGTGGAGAACATGGGTGATGTCTTGGATACGAGCGGTGAGAACTAGTCGATTGAGGAGAATCATACGAGTGACGAGTTAGAAGGAGATCCGAATGTGCAAGAGGAGGTACCACAACCAGTGGAAGATCTGTTACCGAGCCCTGAACTTGACCTGGCAACTCCCCAAGAGCTGCAGCCTCAACCTGAAGCTCCACAACGAGTACTCCCCACTCGAGTTAATAGGGGTATACCAGCACCTACATATATACCGGACATGACTAGTAAAGTTAGATACCCCATGAGCCATTATGTGTGGACTCATAAGTTGTCTGAATCAAATAAGTCTTTTGTGAATCAATTATCTTCTGTATCTATTCCTAACAGTGTGCAGGAAGCATTAGCTGATCCAAAGTGGAAGGCAACCATGGATGAAGAGATGAAGTCCCTGAAAAAGAATGCTACATGGGAGATTGTAGAATTACCAAGTGGGAAGAAGCCTGTTGGGTGTAAGTGGATCTATACCGTGAAATACAAATCGGATGGATCGATTGAGCGATACAAGGCAAGATTAGTGGCGAAAGGTTACACACAGACATATGGGATCGATTATGATGAGACGTTCACCCCGGTCGCGAAGTTCAACACGATCCGTGTGCTCCTATCCCTTGCTGCAAATTTCGACTGGCCTCTGCAACAATTTGATGTGAAAAATGCTTTCTTACATGGTGAGTTGACCGAAGAGGTGTATATGGATCTCCCATGTAAGATCCCACATCGGCCAATGGAGAGGGGATGATGTGCCTTATATGTATATGCCCACCTCTATCTAGCATGAGGCCTTTTGGGAGCTCACCGGGGGGGGGGGGGGGGGGGGGGGGGGGGGGAGGGGGGCGGGGGGGGCGGGGGGGGGGGGGGGGGGGGGGGGGGGGGGTCGGTGGGTCGTGGGTCGGGGGCCCAGAGAAGGGGGGGGGGGGGGGGGGGGGGGGGGGGGGGGGGGGGGGTACCGTGCCGCGGGGGGGGGGCGGGGGGTGTGGCCCCCCCCCGCGGGGAAGCGGCCCTGAGGAACATGGTAACAAGGTGTGTCACCTGAAGAAAGCACTATATGGTCTCAAGCAATCGCCGAGAGCGTGGTTTGGAAGGTTCGCAAAGTCTATGCGAGCATTTGGATACAGTAAGAGTAATTCTGATCATACCTTATTCCTAAAACGAAGAGATGGTAAGATTACAGCGCTTATTGTATATGTGGATGATATGGTGGTGACAGGTGATGATCATGATGAGCAAAAGGCGCTCCAGAAGTATTTATCTCAAGAGTTTGAGATGAAAGATCTTGGTACTCTGAAGTATTTCTTGGGAATTGAGGTTTCACGCTCAAAAGAAGGCATCTTTCTGTCACAAAGGAAATATGCCCTGGATTTATTACAAGAAATGGGAATGTCAGCATGTCAACCCTGTGATATGCCTTTAGAAGAAGGATTGAAATTATCTATTGAACCAGATCAAGTGCCGTGTGATAAGGGCCGATACCAGATGTTGGTGGGAAGACTGATGTACTTGGCTCATACACGACCGGATTTGGCCTATGCCGTGAGTGTGGTGAGTCAGTTCATGCACGCCCCAGGAAAACAACACATGGATGCTGTGATAGGTATCTTGAGATATGTAAAGTCAGCTCCTGGCAGAGGAGTATTATTTTCAAAGAACGGTCACTTGAAGGTTGAGGCTTATACAGATGCGGATTGGGCAGGAGCGATCGATAATAGGCGCTCAACATCGGGTTATTTCACGTTTGTGGGAGGGAATCTTGTTACGTGGAGGAGCAAGAAACAAAATGTTGTGGCTCGATCAAGTGCTGAAGCAGAATATCGGGGTATTGCATTAAGTATTACCGAGTTACTATGGCTTAAATTGTTGTTGAATGATTTAGGTTGTGGTCCAAATGAGCCGATGAAGTTATATTGTGATAGCAAGGCTGCGTGTGAAATTTCAGCTAATCCCGTTCAACACGACAGGACCAAACATGTGGAGGTTGATAGATTCTTCATCAAGGAGAAGTTGGATGAGAAGATTATTGAAATACCGAAGGTGAGATCGGAAGATCAACTTGCAGATATTCTCACCAAAGCTGTTTCATATCAGGTTTTTTCAAAACTTGTTGGCAAGTTGGGCATGTCTGACATCTATGCACCAACTTGAGGGGGAGTGTTGAAATAGGAGACCTAAGTTGATTAGGAGACTGTAAAATAGATGGGAAATACTTTCCGAGTTAGACTCCTATATTAATTGTACATTGCTTGGTTGTGAAGTCTTGTAACATATATAAGTCCTCCCTTGTGAGAAGAATAAAGTATGAGAAAATTACCCCAGACATTGTTTTGAACGTTTAGGAGAGGTTTTCTTCTCATATGCCTAATCACAAAGAATAACCTCATCAGTATCAAATTCCACACTGCAACTCCTTTCCCACTAGGGAAGCGCTTTCTTGTTAATGTAAATTTGTATTGGCATTCCCTAGACATAAAGAATGTAAGTTGAGTTGTGCAATTTAGATTGAGTGGTTTAAGTATAGGAGTTGAAGCTGGTCTGTCATCCCTCATGCTGCAGAGAAGATATCTCAATTCATTCGAGGCTTTTAGGTAAGTTAAACATGTGCATCCATGTCATTCATTCTTGGCCCACTTTCATTAGGTTTAGTTGACTAACAGTAGTACTTCATTAGGAATGCTTTTTGAATTGAAACACCTTTCCTTGTTAGACTTTGATATTGGGATTCATTCCATAATTGATTAGAATATATTTTTGAGTGAATCCCTCCATCATAATCAGATTGCTTTCCATTTGTGTCCAACTAAACAACCAAATTGGGCTCATGCTTTCATGAAAATTGGACTCTAATATCTTATACAAATATAGGTGTCTACCACCTCTCCTATGCACGGCTTGAGAGATCATTTGGTTCATACTTTTTTTAATCAAGTTATACAAGCTGCATAGCATTCACGTTTGAGGCAAAATCATCAAGTTGTTCCATGTGAGCTTGACTGATTTGACAAATCATTCGAAATTACATTTTGCATTCATTTGCATTTGATTGGTACCTCATCGAGTTGATGGTGCCACGTTCGTGTTGAAGATTTCGCTCCACAGTGTCTGAAGCATTCAAGTTCAGTAATGGCTTCAATAAAGGAGAAGAGGTGAACAATCACTATATAGTTCAAGGTACAAGGAAGTAGTTTGATCATCAACTAGTGAGTGAGTCTAGTGTGAGTGTGGTTATCAAGTACTTCTTGTAATTGTTCGTTTCATAGTGGATTTGTTCTGACCGGCATAGCGACTGTGGAGGTTTCCCAGCGGAGGGTTTACCACGTAAATCATTGTGTCTCTTGTGATTGATTGTTTGTACTTCTAATCTTGATCTTTCAATTGACTCAGATTTTTGTAGTACCTATTCACGCCCTCTCTAGGCACTTGTAAATCATCCTACAGGTTCTTTCAATTGGCACCAGAGCAGGTTGCTAGACATACTTAGCAAGATCCGAATTGTAGGATGGAACGTGCTACGGGGTCCGTGGCTCACCCACCTTATTTTGATGGCGACAACTATGGGGCTTGGAAGGCCAAGGTGAAGTCGTTTCTGTGGGCACTTGATGAACGTGTTTGGAACGTGGTTGTACACGGGTACTCCGAGCCAACTAAAGGTGAAGGTGATAAACAAGTTCTCAAAACGAGGGAGGAATGGACAACCACTGAAGTGCAACATAGCACTAACAATCAAAAGGGTTTGAATGCTTTCTTCACTGCTTTATCACCTGAACAATTTGAATTTATATCTAATTGTGAGACATCTAAAGAAGCTTGGGACATTTTGCAGGTCACTCATGAGGGGACTAAAACTGTGAGGAGTGCTAAACTCCAAATGTTCACTACACAGTTTGAGACCCTTGTGATGGAAGAAGATGAAACCTTTTCTGAATTTTATGCTAAACTAAGCTCTATTGTTAATTCTTGTCAAAAGTTAGGTGATAAAATTCCAGAAAATAGAGTTGTGAAGAAGATCCTCAGGTCGTTGCCAACTCGATTCACTCCCAAGGTCACTGCCATCGAAGAAAAGAGATCTTGATGATATGGCAGTTCAAGAACTCGTTGGCTCGATCAAGACTTTTGAAATGAAGCTCCCAAGTATCAAAAAGAGTAAGGGTATTGCTCTCAAAGCTGTTAAAGAAGATGACAATGAAGATCAAATTGATAATACAAGTGATGAGATTGCACTTCTCACCAAGCAATTCAAAAGGTTCCTTCAAAAGAAATTTGCTAGAGGAAACGACCAACGAAATAACCCAGGTATGAATTCTCATAAAAATAAGTTCGGAGAGTCCTCTAATAATGTCACAAAATTTCGCAGGTCAACAAAACATAAAGGATCAAGAGAAAAGGTAAAATGCTATGAATGTGAAGGGTTTGGTCACATAGCAGCTGAATGTGCAAATACCTTGAAGAAACAAAATGGCGGGAAGAACAAGGCTTTGAATGCCACTTGGAGTGACACCGAATCAGATTCAGAGGATGAGGAGAAAGTTGTAGCATTTGTTGCTAGGCTACAAAACAAGGCTACTACTTGTGATGATGATGAACCTGATCTTGAGTTGGAGCACTTTGTTGAAAAGTATGAAGAGTTGTGTGCTGCCATGATAGAGCTCAAGGCAAAGAATGCAGAATTGGTTGAGACAATCACTGAACTTAAGGCTCATAAGAATGAGATGGAAAGCAAGGATCAATCCCTTCATGCAGATTCTGTTTTGGTAAGCTCAGGTATGTGCGAAAAACTTCAATTTTTGCAAAGAAAGTTGACTGAACAGAACAAAATTATTACTGCACTAACCTTTGAAAATAAGTCACTTAATGATGAACTCAAAAAGTCGAGAGAACATGTTTTGGCTTAACCTATAGGTGCAGAGAGAGTTGATAAGATGATCAACATGGGACAACTAGATGGAGACAAGCGAGGTTTGGGCTATGATGCAAATAGACAGAACTCCACCACAAGTGTGACTAAGTTTGTAAAATCTGCAGATTCATCCACTCTTGAAACAGGTACAACAATCAAGAAGTTTGTACCAGTTTGCCATTTCTGTGGTGTTCTTGGTCACATAAGACCAAGGTGCAACAAATTTCGAAATCATTATGTAAGGCGAAATTCACGTGAAGTGGTTGGTAAGGTAAGCATCCATCATAAGATATCTATGCTTATGAAGGAGGTAAGTAGACTATCCAAACTTTCTTATGTTAATTCATCTTTTTCACCAAAGACAAAACTAATTTGGAAAAAGAAAGAAGATGCTAAATGTATGCTTGCTACTGCTATTTTGCCTTCAATCTCAAATTCACAAGTTTTGAATGTAAAATGTCTTGCTGCCTTCACAGCACTTGCTGCTTATAAAACTGATGTGTGGTATCTTGACAGTAGATGCTCGAGGCATATGACAGGTGATAAATCTTGGTTCACTTCAATCTCAAAAGAGGATGTAACTGGTACTATCACGTTTGGTGATAACAAAAAGGCCAAAATTCTTGGCAAAGGTGATGTCTCCACTCCAGGTATACCTAACTTAAAAAATGTGTTGCTAGTGGAAGACCTTTGGGCAAATCTAATCAGTATAAGTCAGTTGTGTGATGATGTGGGACATGTAACTTTTGACAAAGTTAAATGTGTTGTAATAAATGAAGATGGTTCTGATGTGTTGAGAGGTGAAAGATCCATTGATAATTGCTATTGTGTTTCTGCTAATGAATCTCATGTTTCAAAAGTGTGTTATAAGGCAAGTGACGATCTCATGGAGTTGTGGCATAAGCGTCTAGGTCACATGAACTATCGTGACCTCACAAAGTTATCAAAGAAAGAATCAGTTAGGGGTCTGCCAAGTCTTACAGGTAAGCAAGAAGGAGTGTGTGAAGGTTGCCAACTTGGTAAGCAAAGAAAGAATCCTCACAAATCCATCAATCAGGTAACCACTTCTCAATCCCTTGAATTGATGCATATGGACCTAATTGGACCTACCCAACCTTCTAGTTTGGGTGGTAAACGGTATGTACTTGTTCTTGTAGATGACTTTACTAGATTTACTTGGGTTTCATTCTTGTATGATAAATCTGAAGCATTTCGTTCTTTTCATACTCTATACAAAATGATTGTGAACGAGAAACAAGTAGAGAATGCTTGCTTGATTAGATTGCGGACAGACCACGGAACTGAATTCGAAAACCAATCATTTTCTGATTTTTGTGTTACTAATGGTATCAAACATGAATTTTCAGCTCCGATCACACCTCAACAGAATGGAGTCGTTGAAAGGAAAAATAGGGTACTTTTGGACATGGCTCATGTTATGTTAAAATGTGCAAAAATTGCAGATCACTTTTGGGCAGAAGCAATGCACACTGCATGTTATGTTTCCAATAGAGTATATTTCAGACCAGGTACAAAGAGTACACCCTATGAATTGTGGAAAGGTAAGAAACCAAATTTGAAGCATTTAAAGGTGTTTGGCAGTAAGTGTTACATTTATAAGGACAGAGAATATCTTGCAAAATTTGATGCTCGAAGTGATACTGGTATTTTTCTTAGATATTCTTTGACTAGTAAAGCTTATAGAGTATACAATCTTCGAACAAAATCTATGATGGAATCTGCAAATGTGGTTATTAACGATTTTGTGTTTCAGAAAAATGAGCAAAGTGTAGAAATTACAGATTTGCCAACAAGAGAAGAGAAGGATATATGTGATGCAGACTTAGAAGATTGCAGTAACCAAGCCGACCCATTTGCTCACAGACCTGGTGCAAAACAAGTTCAAAAAGATCATTCTCAATCTGACATCATTGGTGATGTAAATGACACAGTGAAAACAAGAAGACAAGTGGTTGAAGAGGTAAGTAATGTATGTTATGTATCAAAGATTGAACCTAAAAATGTAAATGATGCTCTTGCAGATGGAGAACGGATCATGGCAATGCAAGATGAGCTAAATCAATTCACTCGCAACGATGTCTGGTATCTTGTTCCACGTCCCACTGAGTCCAATGTGATCAGGACAAAATGGATATTCAGAAACAAAACTGATGAAAAGGGTCATATTGTCAGAAATAAAGCTCGACTTGTAGCTCAAGGATACTCCCAAGTTGAGGGGCTCGACTTCGATGAAACTTTTGCACCTGTGGCACGACTCGAGTCCGTGAGGCTATTACTTGCTGTTGCTTGCTATCTCAGGTTCAAGCTACACCAGATGGATGTGAAAAGCGCTTTTCTCAATGGAGTATTGCAAGAGGAAGTGTATGTTGAGCAGCAGGCTGGATTTATTGATCCAATATATCCCCATCATGTGTATCGTCTCAAAAAGGCTCTCTATGGTCTGAAACAAGCTCCTCGAGCTTGGTACGAGTGACTTTCCGCTCACCTACTGCAGAAGGGTTATACAAGGGGTGCTATTGACAAGACACTCTTTGTCAAACGAACTGAAACTGATTTGATTGTAGCTCAAGTTTATGTTGACGATATTGTATTTGGCTCAACTTCTGATATTTTTGTTCAAGAATTTACAGAAGTCATGAAAACTGAGTTTGAAATGAGCATGTGTGGCGAACTAAACTACTTTCTTGGCTTACAGGTTCAGCAGTTGGACAATGGAATGTTTATTTCTCAGACAAAGTATGCCAAAGATCTTGTGAAGAAATTTGGGCTGGACAAAGCCAAACCGCTGCCAACTCCCATGGGTGAAAAAGAAAAACTTCACAAAGATACTGATGGTAAAAGTGTTGATTAGAAGCGTTATAGAAGCATGATTGGAAGCCTTCTTTATTTGATCGCGAGTCGACCAGACATAGCCTTTAGCGTTGGTGTGTGTGCAAGATTCCAAGCTGATCTAAAAGACTCACACATGACTGCAGTGAAACACATCATTCGATATGTAAGTGGAACTCTCAATTATGGTGTGTACTACTCTTTTGATTCAAATGTGGAAGTTGCAGGTTACTCTGATGCTGATCATGGCAGAAGTGAGAATCGTAAGAGTACCTCAGGAGGATGCTTCTATGTGGGAAACAACCTTGTATCATGGCATAGCAAAAAGCAAAGTTGTGTATCACTGTCAACAACAGAGGTCGAGTACATTGCTGATGGAAGTTGCTGTACGCAGCTATTGTGGATGAAGCAAATGCTCTCTGACTATGGTATGCAAATAGGTAAGATGGTTGTGTATTGTGATAATGAAAGTGCTATTCAAATCTCGAAGAATCCTGTTTCGCATTCACGAACAAAACACATTGACATTCGTCATCACTTTATTCGTGACTTAGTTGAGGATGAGATTATCAGTCTTGAGTTTGTTTCAACGGAGCACCAGCTGGCTGATATACTCACAAAACCATTAGAGACCAACCGATTCTATTTTCTTAGAAGTTCTATTGGTGTCTGTACAATTGATTGATCTCCTTAGTTTTTTTTGTTTCTTTTTCCATGCATCATGAGTGTGTCCACATGTAGAATACTCTCTTATCTGTCATTCTTTCAAAAAAAAAATTAGTTAATTTGCTATAACCATTTAAGTTTCTGCATTTCCTTTCACTACTTCAGTAGATTTGTAGTCAAAAAGCTTTCCCAGTCGTTTTTGTGGAGAATACATGAGGTTCAATGTTTTCATTTTAATATCTTGATGCGAATGCCTGACATAGTTGTCTATGTTATTCCTTTCCTTGCCACATTTCATGTTGTTTTATGCTAGGAATCCTTGTTCACATATATAGCAAAATGCAGTGACTATGTTTGCATGCGCTGGATTATCACTTGACTAACTGTGGAAACTTATAACCTATACACGTTGTGCCATGTCTTCCTTGACTTTCTCTGTATTCTGAAATTTGCTTCAGCTTTTTTATTGTTGTGATCCCATTTTCTTTGTTTTGATCAAGTACTGAAAATGTTATTTTTGTGAACTCTCCCTAGAACTACCTCCTTGTCTAGTTGAAGCATATACTACTTCCATGAAACTTCGGAGATGATGTTAGGCCATGTTTGTGTAGCCCATTTAGCTTTTGATCAGTCCACCTATCATCTTATACCATTCGTTCCCTTTTCGATGCCATACACTAAGCCTTTCTTTGTTACTCCCATGTCTTCTACCATACTCCATCGCTGGAGTTAGCCATACTCACATACCGGTCCCTTCTATTTCTGAGATGTTTACCATATTCTTTCTGGATACCACTAGAGTTATCATATTTGTCTACATTTGATTTATGGTTGTTGTATGAAAAAAAAAAGAAAAAAAAAAGAGGAGAAAAACAACAAGAGGAAATGCATAGCCAAGAAAAGAAAAGAAAATACATAGACAAAAAAAAAATGCATAGACAAGAAAAAAAAATACAGAGTCTGCAGACGAGCAACTACTGTGAATTGCTCTTTGTGAAGAAAGTGAGGAAGAATGTTCCTTTAACTCATTTGGTCTGTGACTTCCATGTTTCAGCCCGCAATTGCCATCTCAGAAATTCTTTTGTTTATCCACCATCCTTTTCTTTCTTACCTCAGTCCCTAGCCCCGTTATAACCTATGAAAAGTCCTAATTGATCTTAAGTGAAGTGTGTTTAGTTGCAGAGACTATTCAAGGAGGGTTAGCATATGGTGGTGAGTTCACTGTTTTCATGTATGCGATATGTGAGATCAATTATATTCTTGACTTACAGTTCTTCTGCTTTGTTTCACATATGCGAGCTAATTTGCTCTAGTGTACATTTATTCTTCTTCTCGCATATAGAGTGAAACATTCCTTTCCCCCAATCATTGAGTGTGTTCTTTATGAGTGACATATCCATGGTGAGATTGGAAGTTAACATTTTTTTTCTGGTGATGATTTCAGTTGTGTGCGGACGTTCACTTCTAGCTATGCACACACAACATTCCAAGCATAAACATATTGAAATGTGTCTCCATTGTGAATCATATAGTCACTCTTCTTGCTTTGTTTCTGTTTATTGCCATGCTAATATTGATCACTTGTGCTCTCCACTATCATTTTGTATTTGTTTTCATCACATTTTTGGGTTTACATTTGCAACTTTTTGGGGCCTGTCTTTAAGAGAGTGTTATCGATTTTCTTGCTCACTTTCTACTTGAAGATTTTCTGGCATATATATGTACCCGTCTCTTTCATTCTTTTGGCATTCAGTGAGGGGGAGGTCTCTCCAACTCTTCCAAATTCTTGTGTTCAGTTCTTTGCTCGTTCACTTTGGATTTAATGGTCTTGTGGTCGAGTAAGTTCTTTGATTGCAGGTTGAAATTCCTTGTCACCCACCATATCAATGAAAACTTCCGCACTTAGGCTATCTGTCCAGAGATGCTACCCTCGTACTCTGCTGTCTCTGAAAGCTCATCCAAACTCATCTCTCGTCTCCTCCAGGCTGCTGTCACCTGACACTTGCTTAGTAACGTATCTTTGCTTGTGTTCCTCTTCGTGCCTTTAGATTTCCTTGACAAAAAGGGGGAGAATATATGCTATCATATTGAGGGGGAGTTATCACATTGAGGGGGAGTTTAATCTATGCCATACATTCTTCACTGGTACTTGTGTTTCTTTATGTGCAGGAACCATGCTCCTTGATGATTGGTCATACCCGATAAACAAAATTAATGTGCAAATATTATTATTAAAATAATTAATAAATGTACAATTTGTATTGCATTTTCAGTGACGAAAAAATTAGTCGCAATAAATTTTCAAATTTGCGCAAGAAGAGACTTTATGGTGACCAAGTATCTGTCACTATATATTGTGGCTTGGCGCCAATATTTTCAAATTTGGTCGGGATAAGAAAGCATATTTCGACGAAATTTTCGTCACTATAAACTCTCAATAGCACTAAATTTTTAAAAATTTGGCATGGATTAGAAAAAATAGTGACGAAATACTTCGTCGCTCAGAATTCGTATTGGCGCCAAATTTTCAAATTTGGGAAGTGATATGGCGACGCAAGAATTTCCCTTTTAGTGAGGACAGAGTTCGTCATCACAGGTTAACTATGACAACCTAGAGTTCGTCATCACAGGTTAATTATGACGACCCTGTTTCCGTCACCAAAATCCTTGCGTGACGACTTTTAATTTTCGTCACTGTATATCAAGAGTGACGAAACTAAGGTGACGAAACACAGTGACAAAATTTTTGGTCACCACACAAAATACGTGACCAAAAAATTGGCTTCCGTGACAAACTTGTGTTGTCACCAAATGGGTTTTCCCTTGTAGTGTGTCTAGCACCTCTCCTATGCACGGCTTGAGAGATCATTTGGTTCATACTTTTTCTAATCAAGTTATACAAGCTGCATAGCATTCACGTTTGAGGCAAAATCATCAAGTTGTTCCATGTGAACTTGATTGATTTGACAAATCATTCGAAATTACATTTTGCATTCTTTTGCATTTGATTGGTACCTCATCGAGTTGATGGTGCCACGTTCGTGTTGAAGATTTCGCTCCACAGTGTCTGAAGCATTCAAGTTCAGTAATGGCTTCAACAAAGGAGAAGAGGTGAACAATCACTATATAGTTCAAGGTACAAGGAAGTAGTTTGATCATCAACTAGTGAGTGAGTCTAGTGTGAGTGTGGTTATCAAATACTTCTTGTAATTGTTCGTTTCATAGTGGATTTGTTCTGACCGGCATAGCGCCCGTGGAGGTTTCCCAGCGGAGAGTTTACCACGTAAATCATTTCTTGTGATTGATTGTTTGTACTTCTAATCTTGATCTTTCAATTGACTGAGATTTTTGTAGTACCTATTCACGCCCTCTCTAGGCACTTGTAAATCATCCTACAGGTTCTTTCATACTAAAATTTCAAACAGAAATTACTGGAAGACTAAGGGAACTACTTATATGGTTGGATACTCTATAGAGTCTAATACTAATCCAGTGCAACTAAGACTTGCCAAGTGGCGGTAGCATTGAAACAAAAGCTACATAGTTTATAGTGGATAAGTGTAAATCTAGGGACATCCAGATAAAGGTCATACAGCAATCTAAGAAAGAATACAAAAACCACAGCTATATTGTTGATGACTTGAAGCAAAAGACATTACCTCAATGGCGGTGGTATTTTCAGCCACCAATGATATATGCATTATCAGGAATCCCACGACACTAAGTGCAAACGCGAGATTCAAGACTGTCAATAAAGGAACACTGCTCATTAGCTCAGCAGATATTCAACCACCTCAGAAGGTAAGAGAGAAGGTAAAATTAGATAGTACCAAACGCAAGAAAGGTAGTTGCAAAGGTGCTAGGTGTTCCAGATATCTCTCCATCACTAAAGAATGAAATCAAATGTGGCAGCAAGGATACAGTTACAACACTTGTCTCGAGAAAGGTGTTCCAAGTATCTCTCCATCACTACTGAAGCTAACTTACAGATGTTTAAAGTCAATAAAATCCGCATAGTATGATGTTCCTACATCCCTAAATTACAGAGGGGACATAGAACCATGACCTATAAGTTATTATAAAATTGTTTCAAATGCTCACAACTAAGCTGCACGACTTCAATGCAGTTAACTTGATCACTACCACCATGATTACCACTCATACATGCATGAATCTCTAATAATAAAGCTAAAATGCAATTTCAATAGTCCATGAAAGCATTTCTTGAAGTCATTAAATAAGTAATAGAGTGCAGGGAAAAGAAAACAGAAGTTAAGCACATCAGAAGATAACCAAAAATGGAACCCTCTGTAGGAGGATTAAATTCAATCGGTTCAAACATAATCTCATACTAAAAGCCTTAAAGCTTTCGCAGTCAAACAAACGTACCAAGAAAAGAAGAAAATACTTATAATTTAAGGCCCCAACACAATTTACAACCCATACACAATGGTGATCCATTTTCAGTACACACCGCCCACCTGCAAGTTGAAACAAAAATGCAGTACAACGTTATGCTCTTATCCATAGACAAAATAACATAGAAATAGCAAAACAAAACAATAGATACTATGAAAATTTCAAATGACTCACAAGCTGAGCAATGGTGGCAACGAGGTGGTTTGAGCTGGTTGTACTTTCGGCAATACCGGATTCTTTGATTAGATGGGTCAGGCTGCAACACACTAAAATCCGACCCAGTCAATGGGTTGGCCTCCCCTCTCTCCTTTCCTTTATCAAAACCAAAAATTCACATCAGAATTCACATCAGAACAATCTCTATATACACTACTACATAAACAATCGAATACCTCTGCTATGTTCAAAACCGATGTGCATAATATATACCTTTCTCCCAAAGATATCAACAAATGTCATTTTCGGGTGCTTGGCCTTTACTTCTTCTGCAAAAGCATAACAGGAGAAGCCGCAGTTAAACCACCGAGATATTATTTATACAAGAAACCCATAAACCCATCAGTCTTCGCTCAGATTATCATTTTTGTTTTGTGTTTGCTTGTTTGGCACAGTGAACAAGGATGGATTTAAACCAAATACAGAGATTCAACTGTTGCGAGTTGACCTACATAGATTAGGAACTTTTGTATATTTCCCGTGTAGTTAGAGATTAGGAATTGATTTCCTACTGTAATAAGACCTTCTATGTAACTCGTATATAAAGACCTCCATATTGGAGAAGAATAATAATTGAAAATTCTCAACTTGGTATCAGAGCAGTAAAGCTCTTGTGACCTATTTTTTGCTTTTACCCTATTTTTCTATTGCTTGCCGTCACCATACCTTGTTTGTTTTTACCCTATTGTTTATTGGCTTCTTATCTACTGCTTGCCTTGTTCCCTTGTCTTTTTCCGCTGCGTCTTTGTCTGCTTGTCTTTGTTGTTAAACCATGGGTGATGTTTCTGATACCAAGAAGCCAATTTCCAATGGTGCTGCTCCCAAAACTGAACGATTTTCACAAGATTATTCCTCTTCAATTGCCCCCGATAAGTTAGATGGAACCAATTATGCCTCTTGGTCCCGCAGTGCTCGTCTCACAATTACCGGTCGTCGTATGGCCGGATTTATCAATGGGAAGAAACCTGCTCCAAACGAAGATGAAGAATCATATGCTTCTTGGGAAGAAGATAATTGTTTGGTGCAGTCTTGGCTTCTCAATTCGATGACTCGGAATGTTCGTGCTTTGTTTGAGCAGTGTCCTACCGCCGTGGCTGTGTGGGAAGCTGCCCGCAAGACGTATACAGTTACTCAAAATAGTTCAAAGTTATACCAACTCCGGCGCCTGTCTGTTACCACATGTCAAAATGGTGAACCTGTGAATGTTTTTTATGAGAAATTGCATATGATTTGGCAGGATATTGATTGCTTGCGCCCCAACAAACTTACCAATCCTGATGATGTTGCTCAATACCGTAGTGAAATCGAAGCGGATCGTGTGTATGATTTTTTGGGTGGGCTTGATCCACAATTCGATGGGGTTCGCAGTCGAATCCTTGCTATGAATCCGATACCATCAGTTTTGGAAGCATACGCCCTTGTTGTTGAAGAAGACACTCGTCAATCCTCCATGCTCAGCAGTGCAAGTGCCATGGCAGCTCAGGCCTATCATCCACCTGGTCGTCAGTCCTCAGTTGCTGTTCGTACTTCTTCGGATCCCAGTCCTAGTGGATCTCGGGTGAAATCTGGTCCAAAGCCAAATATCACTCCGGGAACCCGTAAATGTGATCACTGTGGTGGTAATCATTTTTCTGAAAAATGCTTCAAGGTACATGGCTACCCGGATTGGTGGGAGGAGTATAAAACTACTCGGAAAGGCCCAAAAGCTGCTTGTGTTGTGACTCCTGATGAAGGGAATGCTCTAGCAAACTTGTCTGTCTCTAACGCTGCTCCAGGTAATGCTTATAATACGTGGATAATTGACACTGGAGCCACTGATCATATGACTTGTGACCCAACGTTTTTTGATGAGTTGTCTAGCCAAACACATAATCCTTATATCACTAGTGCCAATGGAATACCTTCTCCAATTACTGGTGAAGGAACTATTAATCTCACACCAACTTTGTCTTTATCCCATGCCTTGCTTGTCCCTAATATCAATTGCAACCTATTATCTGTGGGCCGCCTACTAGATGCACTTAACTGTTTTGCTACTTTCTATCCCTCGTATTGTGTTTTCCAGGACATGCAGACGCACGAGACGATTGGGCGTGGTAAACGGAGAGGGGGTTATATCACTTGACTTCACCAATAGCAGCTGTTAGTAGTCAAGTGGCATGTAAAGTTCAAAGTGATTGTGTGGGTGACAAACATCAAATTTGGTTATGGCACCGTCGCTTGGGACATCCCTCATTTGGTTATCTTAAGCATTTGTTTCCGTCTTTGTTTCGTAGTTGTGATGAGTCTGAGTTCAAATGTGAGACTTGTGTAATGGCCAAGAGCCATCGTACTGTATTTCCATTGAGTAATAATAAAGCTGCTTTGCCGTTTGATTTGGTTCACACTGATGTTTGGAGTCCTGCTAAGATTTCTTCAAATGGGAAACGGTGGTTTGTCACTTTCATTGATGATTGCACTAGAATGACTTGGGTATTTTTGATGAATAACAAGAGTGATGTTGCCTCCATACTCCGTGATTTTCATGCCATGGTTTTTACTCAGTTTCAGGCCAAAATCAAAGTCTTTCGGTCTGATAACGGAGGCGAATACGTTAATACTACCTTGACTCAGTTCTTTCAGGAACAAGGTATTATTCATCAAACCACTACTCCATTCACTCCTCAGCAAAATGGAGTAGCAGAGCGGAAGAACCGCCAATTGCTAGAAGTGGCAAGGTCTTTGCTACTAGATATGTTTGTTCCACGTTATCTTTGGGGTTATGCTGTTCTTGCTGCTACATATTTGATCAATCGGGTCCCTAGCCGTATTCTTGATTTTCAGACACCTCTGCAGATGCTGCAACATCATACTCAATGTCCTGCGGTATCTAAGCTGCCTCCTAAGGTCTTTGGGTGTGTGGCTTATGTTCATATATACTCACATCAACGGAGCAAGTTGGATCCTTGTGCACTGCGGTGTGTATTTGTCGGCTACTCCTCTGTTCAAAAAGGTTACAAATGTTTTCACCCTCCAACTCAGAAGACTTATACGACTATGGATGTCACCTTTCATGAGGATGTTCCTTACTTTGTCAAACCTTCTCCCGACTCTGCACTTCAGAGGGAGAGGGGGAGTGAAGTGAAGAGTCATCTCGAAGTGGAGGTTGAAAAATCGAACCATTGTGATGAATCTGAATGTGCTCCAATCTACCAATTACCTGTCGAGACGGAGAAAATATTGCATATGGATAACTCTGATCAGGTTGTGGAGGTGCAAAATGAAAATGTTGTTGATGAGTTATGTATTACAGATGAAAGTGTGATTGTGGATGAGCAAGTGAATGAAGATTCAACACCCCCTTCTGCCCTGCCATTACCTCAATCGGATTGTGACGTCGAAACACATGAGGTACCCTCTGATCCTTTACGTAGTGCTGCCTATCAATTGCCTCCACGAACCACTCGTGGAAACCCAAAAAAACAATACTCTCCTGATATTCATGCTAAAGCCAAATACTCCATTAGTAACCATGTGTCAACTCATCGTTTGTCACAGTCATATGCATCTTATGTTAGTCAATTATCTGCTGTATCTATCCCTAACAAAGTGCAGGATGCTCTTGCGGATCCCAAGTGGACCGAAGCTATGAATATAGAGTTGGATGCCCTGAGGAAAAACTCTACTTGGGATATGGTCCCTTTGCCTCAAGGAAAAAGGACTGTGGGGTGCAGATGGGTATTTACAGTGAAGCACAAAGCTGATGGCACTATCGAGAGATATAAAGCAAGGTTAGTGGCCAAGGGATACACCCAAACATATGGGGTAGATTACCATGAGACTTTTGCCCCGGTTGCCAAGATTAATACGATTCGAGTCCTTCTATCTCTTGCCGCTAATCTGGATTGGCCTTTGTTGCAATATGACGTTAAAAATGCATTCCTCCATGGTGAGCTTCAAGAGGAGGTGTACATGGATCCTCCTCCAGGTGTCAATCTTGCATCACAAGAAGGCATGGTATGTAAGTTGAGGAAATCTTTGTATGGTTTGAAACAGTCACCCCGAGCATGGTTTGGAAGGTTTACTGCTTCCATGAAGAAATTCGGGTACTCTCAGAGTAACTCGGATCACACATTATTTTTGAAGGGGCGAGGTGGTAAACTTACAGCTTTGATTATTTATGTAGATGACATGGTTGTAACTGGTGATGATAGAGATGAGGCACAACAGTTACAACATTATCTTGCATCCGAATTCGAAATGAAGGAATTGGGTGAATTGAAATACTTTCTTGGGATAGAAGTTGCTAGATCAAAACACGGCATATTTTTTTCTCAACGAAAGTATGTGCTGGACTTGTTAGCTGAAACGGGTATGTTAGATTGCAAACCCATTGATACTCCTATTGAGCAGGATCACAAATTAGGCTTGCATCCTGATCAGGTTCCTACAAGTAAAGAGAGATACCAACGACTTGTGGGGAGATTAATATATTTATCGCATACCAGACCAGACATAGCATATGCAGTGAGTGTGGTGAGCCAATTTATGCACTCACCGAGTGAAGTACATATGGATGCTGCGACCCGTATTTTGAAGTATTTAAAGTCTGCTCCTGGAAGAGGTTTGATGTTTTCTAAGTGTGATCATTTGAATGTAGAAGGTTATACTGATGCTGATTGGGGAGGAAGTGTTACTGAAAGGCGCTCCACATCTGGGTACTTCACTTTCATTGGTGGTAATCTTGTCACATGGAGAAGTAAGAAACAAAAGGTAGTGGCTAGATCTAGTGCGGAGGCTGAGTTTAGAAGTATGGCCTATGGTATTTGTGAGTTACTCTGGTTGAAGAAATTGCTAAAAGACCTTGGGTTCGCACCAAAGAAAGCAATGAGTTTATTTTGCGACAATAAGGCTGCCATTGAGATTGCCAATAATCCTGTGCAACATGATCGAACCAAGCACGTTGAGATTGATCAACATTTCATCAAGGAAAAGCTAGATGCTAGGATTATTGAGCTTCCGTTCGTAGGAACTGAAGAACAGCTTGCCGATATGCTTACGAAAGGAGTCTCAAGCCAAGTGTTCTACAACTCGCTTGACAAGTTGGGCATGCGAGACATCTTTGCACCAACTTGAGGGGGAGTGTTGCGAGTTGACCTACATAGATTAGGAACTTTTGTATATTTCCCGTGTAGTTAGAGATTAGGAATTGATTTCCTACTGTAATAAGACCTTCTATGTAACTCGTATATAAAGACCTCCATATTGGAGAAGAATAATAATTGAAAATTCTCAACTTCAACTTGTTCCGTTGCCAGCATCGAAGCTAGAAGAAGCATCTCTTGAGACTAAAGAGAAAAGTAGCACATCTTCGAAAGCTGCTCATCATCCAGTGCTCATGCAGGTATCTGTTTTGTTTTCCATAATTACTTGGTATATTTTCAAAGATATATTTTGAAAGTATGGATTAGGATATAATATCTATGGGAGTTTTTGGAGCAGTTCAAACTTAAACATGTCCATTATTTAATCACGGGTACATGTCATTGTGTTAGTTCTTATGTCTTTCACGTGCAATGCCTTACTTATGGATATCTTAGAAAATGGGATTATTTATGCAGATTACTTGCCATGGATGCAGCTTTTGGGATGGAATACTTGCTGGAAATGCACATTGCTGGAAAGCAATTTGCTTTGTAATCTTTATAGGATTCTAGATACATTAAAATGCCATGGGTGCAGCTTTTTTGAATTTCAAGAATGTTGAATACAAATTTATATATGTATATATTGGGTTTACTTTGATCTAAAATAGAATGGTTTCAAATTACTTTCTTGTGCATTTTTGGATCATAATTGTGATTACAGGTATCTTAATTGACAAGCATAACAATTGACAATTCAATTACAAAACTATCGAAGGCAACGGCTGAATAATTGTAACAATTACTTGCCCTAGCTTAGTCGACGGTTGTTGGTTCAAAACTGTCGTGTAAAGTTGTTTTTGGTCAGATTAATCCACGGTTTTGGTACAAAAACTGTCGACTAAAGTTAACTTTAGTCGACTGGGCTCCACGCGTCAGTTTTTTACAGCACTTACTGACAGTTTTTAACTGTCGTTGAAGACATTTTTTGGCATAGTGACATCAAACTTAAAAACCATAATGCAAGAAGCACAATTTTTCACATTCTATATAAAGACTAAAAGATTGGAACACAACCCAACTTTCAAAATCATAACTCGGTAATTATAAATACATCCATTGATTAAATTTCTGAACAATGCAATGCAATTTATTTACACAAACTCAAATGATAAGATTTCATAATAACTCATGTGAATGTAAAAGTTACTAATTACTAAACAGTAGTTAACTTGACGAAAATGAGAAAATACTAGCCGTGTCGAAGACGGTGGAGTGAACGCCGCGTTTCTCGAGAAAGAGAGCACAGGCGAGGCCGGCCGTGCCACCGCCGATGATACCGATGACGGGGTCATCGGAGATTGGAGTGGCGAAGTTCACCTGCTCCTGCTTGAACGTTTTCCTCAGAACAGACCTTCTGGGCGCCGTGCTTTTTCCCGAACCTGGGTTTGGGTCTCCGGCTGGCACCGGCAGAGTTTTTTCGCGGGGGCGGTGGTGGTTGGGGATCGGCGGAGGAGCAGGTTATGGTTAGAGGTTTGTGGAGAGTTGTGAGGGGTTGGAGGAGGACTGAAGAAGAGTGAAAGAGAAGGATAGGGTTATAGTTAACCGATTTTAAACTTTGGTGGGATTGTGTACATATGGTGCAGTATAAGTTTTCTTTCATAGCCTTTAGATTTCTTTTTTAACTGTTTATTTAAATCCAACGGTGAGGGACAGTGGGGGCTGATAATAAGGGCTGTTTTTAGGCCTTGACCCTAGCACGTCTCTTTAAGCTCATATCATCATAGGAATGTGTTAAAATGGGACAATTTTGGGCTGCCCATTTCGCCCCTGTTAATACTACCTCAAATAGTGAACAAATTTCAGATATTGATCTTGAAGAAAATGGTTCACTGCCTTAGTCCATGGTGCTAATATGGGCACCCTCTATCTATTTGGCAAGGTAAATATGACACTGTTTGGATGTAACAGATATTTATTTTGGTTCTTAATCCATGAGGGTTCGGATTCTCTTTAATTTCTGAAGTGTAGTTCTTAGTTTCCATGTTTGATTAGGTAGCACTATTCATAGTTGTATTCGTATAATATAGGTTAAAGCAGGAGATACATACCAGAGTTGTTGTGTGGTTGTAAAGAAGATGCAGAGATGTCCATGCAGTTCCAAATAGTTCTGTATTTCACAATGATGAAATCATGAAGCTTGAAAAGGATGTCGAAGAGTTGAGGATTTCACCCACAGATTTATGTAAAAAGCTGAGTGTAGGTGTTTCTTTTTGTAGAGGCTTGAACATACATACATTTTAAATCTTCTGGGACTAGCCTTTGATTTTCTTTTTCTTTTGTTGATGCTTTTGTCTTTCCCACTCTCAGGAAGCGGTTTGAGATTTAAGAAGTGAGATCAGAAATAAGTTGTCAAATCCGAATGTATCAACTTTTAGCATGGCACCGGTCAAGGTTTGAAGATATACAATCATTGAGATATTTCAATTGTGCATTGGTTAAATTATAAATCTGAAGTTTGTTCAGTCTGCACAGCACTTCCATGATCTCTAATTATTTTTTCTTTCTTGTATGAACATATCACAGAGAAAATATGCATTTGAGCGATCTGACATACCCGCAGGAGAGAATTATGTACTAAAGATCAATTATCCATTCAAGGTATAATACTAAACATGTAAATGGAAGTCCACTTTCTATTTGCATATGAAAAATGTTACATCTTTCTTGTAAAAATTTGGAGTTCCATCTATAAAGTTGCCTGTGATGTATTGATTCTGGATGACTTGATGATTCAATATCAAAATTTGTTCAACTCCACCTTTTGATGAGCTCTGATTTCACTATTGCAGGATCCTCCACTTCCAGCAGATCTAAAGGAGAACTTTTCCTTGCTCTTCTCGAAACTCACAGCAGGTACAAGAGTTAGAGGAGATCCCTAACTTTGGTGTCTGATCTATAACTCTCAGATTCTTCATTTTTATAGTATTATTCCTCTTTTTTCTCGCTGTAAACTGAGATACTGCTGCTAGATTATGCTGCTGAACACAGTTTAATTTTTTTCATCTAAGAAAGAAACGAAAACCTAATATATTGCAACATACAGTGCGCTGGAGCTTTTTCTTGTTAAAAGGAAGATCAAAGGACCCTCTTGGCTATCAGTTTCACAGTTTCGCCCATCTCCCCAACGGGTGAGATTCTCAAGTCTGGAAATCTGTTGTCATTTAAGCCATACTTATTAGATTTACTTGTTTGCAGGTTCAATTTGTAACAGCTTTGGATATTCTATCATACAGGTGACTTGGTGCAAATTTGAAGTGATTGCTAATTCTGCAAAAGACATAAGGGTTTCAAGTTCTCCAAAGAAAACTAACTCCCCCAATAATTGTTACTGCAATAAGCTTGAAAACTGTTATCAATGAAGCGCAGAATTGTAATGAAATTGTCTATGCATCTGTAATCTGCTGTCACAAGGCCAAGGTTTGTTCTATAATCTTTTAAGCCTTGCTTCTTTTGTCTTCTTAGTTTTCATTTTCATCTGATTATTCTAAGTCTCCTAACTTTGGCCCATAGAATCAAGGAAAATTTCTCCGTTGACCTTGCATTTATAAATTTCATCCACGTATTGGACTTCTAGTGTCAACAAAGTTTGAAGGCATAAATTCTTATAGTATAACTGCTAATATTCTTTCTTAAGCACATAGGAAATGTGTTCCGATATACTCACACTGCTTTTTTGGCTTTCAGATCGACACTCCTATGTTGGCCTCATAATGCATGAGACCTGGTGTGCTGAGCCATTTAAGAGTTGTCTGTATGCTTGCTGGGGGCATATTTCCAATGGGGTTCACAAAAGAGGCTACAGAGAAGAACTCTAAAGCTGGATCGACTGTTTTAAGCGTCGATAGCACGTGGGTTTTACTCTCATATATGATTCTTAGTCAATTCTTTTCTTTGTTTAGTCTAGAAAAATAGCAAATATTTTTATTTATTTATTTATACAAGCTGTATTTGGTTCTGCAATTGAACTTAAGTATATCTGAACTTTTCTTTGCAGTGAAAGGGTTTTCCTAACCATTTGATGATTGAATTATATAAGTTGGATAATAATATTCTTGTTGGACATAGCATATCTGGGCATGACCTAGATGTCCTTCTCCACAAAGCACATGTTGGAATACTTTTACTTTGACTTTATTTTTAAACTATACAATTAAGCAATAAGTATGTAAGCAAGATAAAGGAGACAATAGTGAAACTATCATTCTATTCTACCAAATGTGATTGATAAGATTAGACTTGGCTGCATCCATTTTCTTCTAGAGGCAAACTAAAAGGAATCCAGATTGATGGCTAAATGCAGTTACTGATCAGCTATATGACATGTTGGTGCAACATATCTTGTCTGTTGCATTAAATTCAAACATAAGTCTTGCATGTTTTAAGAGATTTGGTTTTGACGTTCATGTTTTGAAAAAAAGGAAAAAAGAAATCCTCATTCTCCAAGCAGTTTTCCGCAGCTATATCACTCCACTGCACATTTCATGACTTTCCATTGTTTCTAATGCTCATTTCTCGTAACTGTAAATTTTACTCTTGCTGCTGGTCCTTGTTTTAAAAAGCAAATTATGTAGTTTTCTCCATCACATATGCATGTGACCATCTCCCAGAGTTTGCAAATTCCATGCATAACAGTTAACCTCCCAAAAATTAAAGAAAGGAAAAAGTCATTTTTTTCATAACGGCTCCGTTGCTTTCTATCATGAAAATTAAGTCGTTTAATATTTCCAAGCTTGCCGAGTATCAAGCAGCATGTGCTCCAAAATAGGCCGCCTCAAACGATCTGTGATGCCTAAGCTTACAAAAGGAAGTACCATTTTTGGATTTGGAGCAAGTCTAGGGATGATGTCCTGCATTTCTAGTTGCCTTTTGTGTGATACATACTTGTGTTCTCGTGATTTATTAAGAGAGGTACCATTCTAGGTTAGCTATTCTTACACACAACTTACAAAGATTCAGCTGAACAAAGACTGAAAGGAGATCATGCCACATAATATTCCTAGAATGTTCCAAAAATCAGAATTCCTCATGGAACGGGTACGTTTTTAGCGTTAGTTTTTTAGTGTATTTTTTTGTTAGAGTAGTTTTAGTATTGCAGCTAATGCTGTTTTATGCTAGACTAGTATTAATGTCTTTATATTCTCTTGTTAGGTCGTATATTTATCATATGCGTAAATAGTTAGCTGAAGGGGCTGTGATTAATAAACCTCTTAACCTATGTTTTCTTGAATTTTCTGATCTTTATTTCTTGACTTTAGTCTTCTGTTAGAAAGTTGAGTTCTCCTATTTTCATTTATGATACGAAATAATAATTGAATGTTTGTCTCATTCTTGGAAGAAGATAATTATTATCAAAGGTTTGGTATGCAAGGGAGGCAGTTCAAAAAATTAATGCAACTAGTAATCTCAATAAAATTGTTATAATACATGTTCTACAAAATTGTATTAAGAGAGAGCATCTGCGTGTGAGATTTGGTCCTTTTTCTTCCGCAGTTGGCTGGCAATTCATGGTTGTGAACTTCTAAATTGTTGTGCACCAAAATTTATCTCTCACACAAGTCCTTTTCTTTTATTTATTCCATTGCAAAATGTAAAGATGGACCGTACAATTTTTCAGCTATGTCAATGACACACCCCGCCCCAAAAAGTGAGGCCTGAGAGTGCGGCCATCACCCCCAAAGGGTGACGAAGCCTTACACAACCAAAAACGACTGAAAGACTCCCACTCTTCGTGCCCCATGACAGAGCTACCCTGACTCCTGCCGCTCGTTTCTGTGGTGCTCAATAGTAACAAGACTTGAGAGGGCGTAAAAACAAGGGTGAGTGGACAGGGAAAATAACCGTCAGTGAAAAACAGTTATAAAACATATTATAATAATAACCCCCACAGTTGAAAACCAGTACTAATAGTATACAGTTATACTATAATAAGCACGCAGCAACAACCGAACAATACACCACGAGATAAGGAACGATAAACTGTCACACATAACCGAGATCTACGACCATGATCAAAAGGTGAGGGGACTTCACCCCAACACCGGTGGGTGGCAAGGGGACTTCACCCCAACATCAATGGGCGGCAAAGGGACTTCACCCCACTACCGGCATAGAGGGTAAGGGGACTTCACCCCAAACCAATGGGCGATCAGGGGACTTCACCCCAATATCAACATAGAGGGTAAGGGGACTTCACCCCAAACCAATGGGTGGCAAGGGGACTTCACCCCAATACCGACAATAAGAGTGAGGGGACTTCACCCCAAACCATCACCAAAGGGCAAGGGGACTTCACCCCAATACCGATAAATAGGGTAAGGGGACTTCACCCCAAACCAACCTGCACCTGCACATGACAATACCGAGCAATCCACACACAATCCATCATAACCAACATAGAATCAACATCACTAGCACATACATATCTCCCAAGCTCCATAACCGTCAACACCAACAAATATCCCACGATCACATCATCATATCATATATGTGTATAAACATAAACATGCTCGAACGATACTCAAAACTATACACCAACAACCAACCAACATATCACCAAGGCATACAGATACGTAAACATAATATAAAGCATACTCAAACAATACTTTAACCCAAAACCCGTCCACTCACAGATAAGCCGGGCGATCATCGTCGTCCTCCTCGTCTGTCTAAGCGGTTCGGTTATAGTGATACCTCGGGAACCGGTCACCTAACAATCCCAAAGAATAACGATTAATAAACGAACCAAACGAAATCCCGTAAAACCCTAATTCCCCACGTTTCACTCAATTAGGGTACAACCGTATCTCGGATGGCAAAACAGAGTTCTCCATTGGATCCGGAACATCGTTTCCACTCGGAAAAGTGGTCGGTCAAACTTGGTCAACGCCAGTCAACGGCCAGTCAACGTCGGTCAACGATGTTGACCAACCGGTCAACGTTTGCTGACGTTAGCACTCCGGCGCTGACGTGGCACTGACACAGTGCTGACGTGGCGCCGACTCAGCGCTGAGGTGGCATCCATGCTGCGTCCACGTGGCAGCTGACGTCATCATCGACGATGACATCATCACCGCCGCGCCGCCGCCATCGCCGTCGCCGGAAACTGGGAATTTTCCGGCGACTATTCATCCGATTTCAAAACTCTCTAACTTCCTCAATTCTCAACCAAAATCAACGATCCTTATATGAAAATTCATCTATGGAACGAGAGGAATCCAAAAATCATACTTTCGAGACTCACCTCCAACTGTGGTGGCCGGAATCTCACCGGAAAAGAATGGTAATGCTGTATTCCTTGCGTCTCAATTAGACTCAAACTGCATCAAACAGACTCGTGAGCTAAACCCAGAGACACTGACATATATTGGTGCTCTGTTCAATACACAAGCTCTTTGGACTCTAAGCTCACAGTACAGGATGAAGGATACCAAATGTCAACACTGAACTGTGAGCATAAAAAAAATGACAAAGAAACTAGCTAAACAGAAATCTAGTTCTACTCCGTATTGATTTTGGAAAATTATTACAAGATTATTCATCCATCTGACCTGATTTGGTGCCAGTAAGTACTACTGGGACTCTGGGAGCATAATGCTGGAGTTCAGGGATCCACTGGCCAGGAAATTGAGTATTAGAAACGAGAACGAAAACAAATAATACAATTCAACTGTGATAAATACACTAATACAAATTAGAAAAACTGAAAATTTTCAGATGTATGCACCTTCTTCAATTCCACCTATCGCAAAGGACCAGAGAACCATAACTTGAGAGAACACATACATATAAACATACCTATAACACAAAAATAACATTCAGGTCACCTTTATATTGTTCAGATCATTAGTTCACTATCATGTATATCTTGCATGTCTTAATTATGAACTGTTAAGTACCCTCCTACAAAGTTTGTGACTTGATTCGGTTTCCTATTACTCAAAACATTCCGCGAATGGTTATACCAAGTTCCCTAGCTAGTACTAAGTTCAATCTTTGGTTCAATTTATCTATCAATCCAATCTTCAAGAAAACTTCACTTTCACATAACGATGCCTACATTTATTCACATAATGATGCTTACTATCCGAAAACGATGCCAATTATAACACTAATGCCATAACACAAAAGACACAGAATCAACAACAAAGAGCAACATGAACTAAAAAATCCATACCATGAAGCTAAGGAAGCAGCTAGCATCAATAGATGAGTCATCATATACTTCCATATTATACATACTGTGCATACAGCCAATTGTTTTCACATTCGGAAACAACGAAATGCAGTTATCTTAGGGAACCTCATATGAATTAACTTGTGGTATCCTTTTCACACGCATTTCTAATTTGTCTATACCATCTTACATCTTGGATAATGCTTCTGCTAGGAATCACAATTACTCAGCTAAGAAAAGTAACAATGCTTATTCATCATCAATTCATCTAAATTCTGCTGTCAATACCTCCAAAAATCTGATCTTTTCTCAATAATTGTCTCTAAACTGATGATATCCAACTCAAAACCCAACCACAATGAACAACAATATACGAAAAATTTGATTCGCAATCCAAAATTAAAGGAACAAATACACTATTAGAGATTGGAAATTGTTCTGACTAATACCTCTTAGCACACTTGGGGTCAACCGTCCAGAGTTCAGGAAGCTTATCAGGAGCCATGGCCTTCTTCGCCTCAATGCTATACAACGATGCCTGACGGAGTCGCTATGCCGGTGTAGCGGCCTCCCGCTCATCTCGCCGGGGGTGGCGTTGGTCTCAGATTTCGGGTTGGGCGGGGCCTCGTTGAGCTTGGCTCCGAGCTTCTCCATGTCCATGTAGGTCCCGAAGAGGTCGTCTACAGAAGAGGGCGGAGGAGAGCGATTGGGAGGAGAACAAACAATAACCCCACCATCCCAGTAAGCACAAACTATAACCCACCAAGAAAAACCACTGTAAACCCTCATAAACCACAAAAATAATCGCAAATCTGTTCAAAAAAATACCCATCACCACATTTCAAATCAAAATAGAGAACCCATTACTGAGAAAAGTGAAAGCTAACCTCTTCCTCGAGCACCGAAGTCGGAGAACCTAAAATTGACAATTTAAACATTCAATACATACAGACCCACAACACCAAACCATACCCCAACAAATCGAATCAGAATTTCAGAAACAGCAAACCCAAATACTCTTCGATAGCCTCTCTAAGAGCCCAGGGTTTCGTTGACGGAGATGAACGTTGATGGACTCACCAGTGGAACTCCCAAATACGCTTCGCTTGGCACTCGAAGTGCCTGAATGTAGACGCGCAACCCTCGACGAGGGTTTTGTGGACTGAGATGAACGGCGACGGATGCGGTAGTAGACCTCCGAAATAATCTTCGAATGCCAGTTGAAGCGCCTGAGTGTCGGCGAGCAAGCTGACGATGAAGGTTTCGTTGACGTCTCCAGGGAGAAACGGAGGCATCAGGCTGGTCCGAGCGCAGCGAATAGGTCGATGTGAGAAACAGAGGCGTCGGGGAGGCCACAGATTAGCTAATTTGTAGATCTGGGTTTATTGGTGAGGTATGAGATTGTAGATTTGGGTTTATTGGTATGGGTTTGTAGATCTGGGTTTGTTGGTGAGGTGATGAATTTGTAGGTCAGCAATGGACGATGAAGAGAAGCTGAGAACAGAGAAAGGAAAGAGCTTGGAGAATCAGAGGATGAGCGGAGAAAGGAAGGAAAGAAGTTCAAAGTTTGGAGCTTGAAGTTTGGTCTCACTTTCTGGCTATATTATCGAATGCAATTTAGGGATTCTAAGTCAAAATTGAGAGTCAACCGAAATTTTTAGGGGGGGAATTTTACCGCTTATTTTTTTTGAGTTGAACAGACCACAGTGTTAAGTTCAAAACTGTCGTGGAAAGAAATAATGAAAATTGCGGTGTCGGATATGGAGCTATCAAACGACAGATAATTGTTTTTTGTCGTCTGAAATAATCAGACTACAGTAAAACACCAAACTGTCGTCTGAATGATGTTGTCTGATGCTTGTTTTGGCGTAGTGTCAGTTTCATTGAAAATATTCTAGCTATCTTTGGGAGAAGGTTTATCTTTCCTAGATTCGGCTTGTTTTTGAAAGTTCATATACTTGAGTCGGATTAGGAGTGTGAAACTAGAGTCTTCCATGTTCATACATGATTCATAGACTTAGTTGAGTTTTAGAGATCATTGACCTTGATTTGTTTGATGCCCAGTTCATAACTGTAGTAGTAAACACAGTTACTATTCATTTCCTGAAGCTTTGTAGCTTTCTGGAAATGCAACTGTGACTGGTCATAAATCACTACTGCATTCATACAACGGTGCCACCAATTAGGAATACATGTGTATAACCCTATGACGTGTTGACCAAGCAAGCATCCATTGGAGGTGAAGTGATTGAGAAGAAGCCGCACAAGAGACCGCTGCATCTAAGATAGGTACATTAGATATTGAGCTTGGTTGAAATCTTGTATTGGGCATCTTTTGCCATTTCATAGTGGAAGGCCGGTCTTCTGATAGACCCCCTATTTTTTATCCGTTTGTGGATTTTTCTGGGTACCAAAACTCTGTGTCCATCTTTGTGTATCGTTAAACATTCGGCTTAATTAAAATTGGATTTAATTTCGCACCAATTCACATAACATGCAAACTGGATAATTCTGCCTGACTGGTCATCTTAACTGCTGCATTAGAAACGCTGGTTTGATTAAGTTGTAGTTGTGGATAGCTCGCGAATATCTAACTCACTGATTTCGTTGAGGACCTAAGTTGGCATTGCATCTGAGTGTTGTTGATCAAATCACAAGCATCCACAAGTAATATTTACCAAGTGCTTAATCTAAGTAATCTGTCAAATTCATCACAACGGTGACTGGTCATCTTTGTGATTATTGTTTGTGCTGGTTGTTAAACAAAAGGGAATTAATTTTAAAATACCCCCCGCATTGCCAACCTGCACTAAATACCCATTAATTTATTTTAAGAGTACGATATCAAACTTAAAAACCATAATGCAAGAAGAAGCACAATTTTCGACATTCTATATAAAGACTAAAAGATTGGAACACAACCCAACTTTCAAAATCATAACTCGATAATTATAAATACATCCATTGATTAAATTTCTGAACAATGCAATGCAATTTATTTACACAAACTCAAACGATAAGATTTCATAATAATTCATGTGAATGTAAAAGTTACAAATTACTGAACAGTAGTTAACTTGACGGAAATGAGAGAATACCAACCATGTCGAAGACAGTGGAGCGAACACCAAGTATCTCGAGAAAGAGAGCACAGGCGAGGCGGGCCGTGCCGCCGCCGATGATACCGACGACGGGGTCATCGGAGATTGGAGTGGCGAAGTTCACCTGCTCCTGCTTGAACGTTTTCCTCAGAACTGACCTTCTGGAGGCACCGTGCTTTTTCCCGAACCTGGGTTTGGGTCTCCGGGTATCGCCGGCGGAGTTTTTTCTCGGAGACGGCGGTGGTTTGGGGTCGGCGAAGGAGCACGTTATGGTTAGAGGTTTGTGGAGAGTTGTGAGGGGTTGGAGGAGGACTGAAGAAGAGTGGAAGAAGGATAGGGTTATAGTTAACCGATGTTAAACTTTGGTGGGATTGTGTACATATGGTGCAGTATAAGTTTTCTTTCATAGCCTTTAGATTTCTTTTTTAACTGTTTATTTCAATCCAACAGTGAGGGACAGTGGGGGCTGATAATAAGGGCTGTTTTTAGGCCTTGACCCTAGCACGTCTCTTTAAGCTCATATCATCATATGAACGTGTTAAAATGGGACAATTTTGGGTTGCCCATTTCGCCCCTGTTTTCAGCTTCCTTCACAATACATTTCATGATCTGAATCGCTAATTTTCTCAATTATAAAGACAAAATTAATCAAATAGAAAGTAATTCAGTTATTTAAATTTGAGGAATATATAAACGGTACAATTAGACGTCAAACAATCTGTCTATCTGTTTGGTGCAGTTAAATAACTGAACGATCTTTGATTTGATTGAGTTTTTGTAGATATGATCTTTACTATATAATGTACAAAATGAATGGTTCAAATTGAAATATATCGTCTAGGAAGCCCAAAATGGAGGCTAAATGCAGCCATGGACAGCCCAAAATTGTCCGTTAAAATCATGCACAAATTATGCACATTTCCAGAAAACAATATTTCCCCTGTATTACTCAATAGAAGAGTGGACGAGACATTCAAGTTCAGGGCACCTTAGTGGGTTTTGTGTTAGGTTTTTTTCTTGTCCTTTTTATTTAGTCCGGTTGCAGAGCCATACGACTTTGGCTAGAAGATTGAGTCTGATAAGAACTATGCAAGGATCGTTATGTAGCTCCTTTGCTCATCGGGTTGCAAGTTTGTCTTCCAATATGACTTTCTAACAGGGGTGGGCATAAAGTCCCGAATAATCCCGTGTTCCGAATTCTCGCCCCAAAAAATCTCATCCCGTTTTAAATTTTCTCTGGACGGGACGGGATGAATAAATCATATCCCGAAATCTGGTCCCATCCCATTTGGTTAAGACCCGTCCCAGAATTTTCAGGAAAATGACCAAATTACCCTTGAGGTTCAAAGGTTGACTTTTGAACAATCGGGAATTTCACAGTCAATATTGTCTTATATGCGAAGAGCTCGGCGATGCATATGCGTCCACAAAAACGGAATCAAATTCTGATTGCTATCGGGGCCGTTATGAACGAAAAATGGTTTTGCACTATGCCATTTTAGGCTAGATGACGGTCACCAATAAAAGCGTCGTTATGGGAAAATAGACGGCGATTTTCCAGAAAACAGTCATGTATTTTGCCCACAATTGTGCTTTTGTTGATTATAGACGATGCTTTTACAAAAAACCGTCGTCCATATGAAACCTAAATTGTGCAGACTACGATTTTTGCTGATTATAGACGAAGCTTTTACAAAAAACCGTCATCCAAATGAAACCTAAATTGTGTAGACCGTTTTTTGCAGAATATATGGAAGAGGCTTTTACAAAAAACCGTCGTCCACACGAAACCCAAATTGTGAAAAATTAGAGGTGCGCTTACTTCTCCCCCCGAAAATTGTAAACCCTGCCCTAAATTAGATGCGGCTTCACTATTATCCCCGATTGAAACCCGAAAGACCCAAACAACCAAGGTTTAAAATTTCGACCGAAATCCCGAAATTTCGGATTTTTTTGAGTACCGAAACTAATCTGGGGGTACATCTCAATATTACCGGAAAAAGCCGAAATTTCGGCGAAATTTTGATCATTTCGGTAATTTCGGTTGAGTTTCGATGAAATTCGGTACTTTTGAATTAATTTTAGTAAAAATTGTTGATGATTTGGAAGAAATTGGTGAAGTGCAGTGGCTGGTGTGTGTGCAGCGGCGTCAGCGAAGTTGAGGTATTGTTGGGGAAGAAGAAAGACAGTATTGTAATTAACCCAAGTTTTTGGTCACTTTCGTCATTTTGGTAATGGGATGAATGGTAGAGAGGGCTGCACCTGTCTTTTGAGCTGACTTTTGAGGTGGAAATTTTGAAACATGACAGCCTATAAGCCTAAAATTTAGTACGACCAATTATCTATATTAATAAAGCAGATTCATTGAAAACGGTTGAAATGGTTAAATTTAATGTAAACTCGGAATTGCCCCTAATTGCACAGAGCAATGTAACGAGCAGTTATTGGAAAAATCGGGGCAAAATTGTCAAATAGATCAATTAAAGAATGCGGAGAAGGCTCTCGGATCGCTCCACACGTTCTCCACATCTTCGTCTCTGCGCGCAAAACTCCCCGCCTGGACCGTTATCGCCAACAGTGGCGGCGCGGCAAGGACACCTGCGATGACCCCTCCGACAGGGACCAGACCTGTGTTCCTCTTCGAGTCCAAGGTACACATTTGACTAAACAATTTCTGGGTTTAGTTTGGCTCATTTCTAGAAGTTCATTCAATTTCAATTCATTGGGTGATTTATTCTACTTTCAATTTTAGTTATGAAGTTAATTTCAAGTTATATGATCAAATTGAATGAAACCACAATTATGTATTCTGATGCGACCTTCAATCTATGTATTTTGAGTTTTTTTTTTTTTTTTTTTCCGTTGTGGTAAAATTTTGTTTGGTTTTTGTTCCAGGACGGAGAAGGATTGATGAGAGATTGGATAGTTTCATTCATTGCAATAAGAATGTGAAATCTTGAATATGTAATCAGAAAGCGAGTTAAATTGGGGTGGCTTTCGCATCCCATTTTATTTGGTGGGATTGGGTTTCGTTTCTTAGCGGAAGGAGTCAAAATTACCAATCTATTTTGGCTGTCTCCAATGTGCTTGAAAGTTGAAAACCCAGTTTGTTGAAACTAGCAGCCGAAGCTTCATGAGAGGGGAAAAAGTTTTTTTCCTAAAAACATGGCAGTGGAAGTGGAGGCGGCGGTGGTGTCGGAGTTGTCCCTTGCCGATACTGACATTAACTGGGACAGGTGTCGTTCCATTCCTCTCCTGTTCGGTTTGGTTCCCATTTCATTTTGTTCACCTGTCTTCATTTTATTATATCCATGATTTGAAGTATATATGTTTATCAGATTTTGTTTTACTCCTGCTTAATCACGATGCGGTTTTTGGGGAAAGGGCATTACTCTTATTTACGTTCATTGATTATATAGTCGGTCTACAACCAGAAACACTCAAGCGTTCTGGGTCTTAGGAACAACAAGTCTTTGATGCGCTAAATATGCATTTTTTAAGACTATGCTTTTATCACTTTGTACTTGGGTTTTGTTTCTTATTTATTGCATAATAGCACAGTAACCATATTCAAATCACAATGAGCTTGGTCTGGGTATTAATGTTTTCGGCTTTGGGTAAAGGGATTGACTAACAGTGAATTAGTATTTTCTTTTCCCTTGGAAATTTGTGAGAATACAATTCTAATCAATTTCTGCATCTGGGTTGCATATATGTGTAAATAGTTCAAAGAAATGCCGCTGTACGATTGCTTTTTTTGAAACCTCATGTAAAGAAGGAAGCTCTGATGGGCTTGGTTAAAGGAATGTGGTACTTACGGAAATGAAGCCATTTGAAGAATCAATAAATTTACTGGTGCGCAGTTGAAGAATTAAGCAAACCCAAGGTACTGTTTTCAGCCCTTTATTGTTGTTGTCATAGCTCTCTCAATTTGACATATTGGTATTTGACTGCAAAATTCAGATAGGTATTCAGGTCGATTTTGGTCTGTTCTTGCATGCTACGTTGGTTCATCAAACTAATAACACAAGTTAACTGTATGATACATTTCTGTATCTTTCCATTTCAATCCGAACCCATGTCAATGCTTTCAGTACACTTGATTTTGAATGTGCGTCATTGAACTTAGTGTCACCATATGTTGAGCTGTATTTGTGATTTCTATGATTTATGATGCAGAAACGTGGGAGTTATGTTCCTTTACATTCATCTCTTCTCTGAAAATTATTGGCGTTGATGGTACAAATGAATGTGCAAACAGGTGAGTTCTTGCTTTAGAGTCTCTTACTTTTTTATATGTGGAATACCTATTTCTGTCTTTGCGAATTTTTGCTGTTTTAGAGATCAACCTGAAGACCAGAAAACATTCAAAACCAGAAAGAAAGTCAGCTTCAATCTGAATGTCCAAACGTATGAGCCTATTTCCACTGATTACCATTTTTTCGAGAATGATGAGGAGCAAGAAACTGAAAAGAAAGGCTCCAAAATGACACTGGCACTTTCTCCCTTACCAAAATGTTCGTGACAGCTACGATGAAGAGGACTATATAGACAAAGTTGAAACTGATTTAGAGGATGATGATGATGATGATGAAGAGTGTGATTTTGACAGTGATATTGTTGATCAAAGAATAAGTCAGGAAGAGTTTTCAAAGCAATTATGCTCTTCGTCTATAAATGCAGAATTGGAATGTCCAAAACAGGTCAGCGAATTCAACCTCAGTTGATACTGAAAGTGAATACCATAAGTATAGGTGAGTTTACTGTTCAGATTTCTAGCAAATTTTGGACAGTGAGTGATGTGCGGGGGAGTTGCCGTTCGTGTTTGTGCATCGGTTTTTGATGTTCTGGATTGTGTTTGTAATGTGTTGTATGATTTGTGGATTGATTCCTTATGTCAGATGTTGAGTGAAGCAAGTTGGTTGAATGGATTTTGAATTCTCTCTACCTAATAATGATGGAAGCATGTGTAAGATATGCCAAATACAGGACAAATGGAGGTATTCATTCAAAATAGAGATTTCAAGTACAAGCAAAGCAGCATCAATTCATCAATTTTATATGGATTAAAATATCCTACAGGAATCAAAATAATATCAAATTACACAAGAAATACATATATAAAATAACTGAAGGTTGGGAAATAACTTTATCAAGGTACTAGCCTCACCGCACACGCTACGCGTGTGCGAGAGGCTTTTATGCATCACGGGCGCTTCGCGCCACATTTTAACGCTCTTGGTATTTGTCTCGCTTTTGCTAGGCGTATCTTTTCAATTTTCAATTTGCCTATACCGCACTCTTGAAAAGATGCACCGAGCAAACGCGAGACGAATATCAAGAGCGTTAAAATGTGGCGTGAAGCGCCCGTGATGCATAAAAGCCTCTCGCACACGCGTAGCGTGTGCGGTGAGGCTAGTTTTTTATAAAGGAGCAACAAAAGTGTTTAGATTGTTGGGTTTTTATGATAGTATATCTTGAAGTTTAATTTTCTTTTTATTATATCACATAACAATAAGTATATCAAAATGCCTATTAATTAAATTATTATAGAGAAGTCAAAAAAAGTAGAAGTTACTCTAGACAAGAAAAAATAAAGTTGTAGTTATAATTTCATTCCTTATTATTAAGTTTAGTAGCATGCATAATGTCAATTTTTATAGTTTTAAGCATACAAAAGGTTGATGTATATATTATTTGTTAATTGAGTACACTATTAATTGATTTTAGAGCTTATAGAAAGTAGAAATATTATTTTATAGATTTTCTAGCATATTTTTCATCTTTTTATTTTTTTTACCGAAATCGAAACTTTTTCCGAAATTTTCATAAATTTTGGAGACCGAAATTTCAACCGAAACCGAAATTTTGATCTTGCGAACAACCCAAACCGATTCCCGATTTCTGAATTCCTCTAGCACAAACTGATTTCCTTCAACACCCAAACCACTTTCTGGATTTGGGTTTCAACCCAGACCACCATTTTCGAATCTAAATTCAGCACAGGAGCGATTGTGGCGGTCCCAAACAACCCAAATCGATTTCCCGATTGCTGAATTCCTTCTGAATTCCAACTAGGTTTTCGATTTCTCCTTTCAACCCAAATCTCCATTTTCAAATCTGAGCTCGGTACAGTCTCGTTGTCACTGCCGCTGACCGCGACAAATTCCTCGTGGCCAAGTCGTTTGCTTTGAAGCACACAAAATCAACTTCGGCTCATGTCTCTGTGAGACTTAATCAAACAGGTAAAAGCTCATATTTACATCAATTTCACTTCGAATAAGTTGAGAATCTGCTTTTCATTTGATTTTTACAAGTGGGTTTTGCTTAGGTTGATAATGTCGTGCTCTGAACTTTGAACACCTTGCATCAATTTTCCGGGGTAAGCAATAACGGTGAGTGAATCGTTCAGGCGAGGCCCAGATCGAGCGGGTCGTTGCGCAGGCCCAGCAGCTCGAGGAATCATTCGTTGCATCAATGTTGTTTTGAAGTAAGATGCGCAAAGATTGAATTTTGAATTCTCTCTGTTGTGTTGATCAGTGTTCTTCTCTTTGAATTGAGAAGGCACTGATTGGAAGCATGTATGTTTATGTCTCAATAGTGTCCCAAGGTAGATGGTCTTATAGCATGAATCTTCAAGATTTACTTTGCATGTAGATTGACAATGGTACTACTTTCTCTGCAAATTTCCCCAGGATTCTGTATGTTTCCCTTTGTGTGTTGTAGTTTGACTTTTAAGGATTAATGTCCTTGCTATAGAACTAATAATGACTATTTCGTGGAATTTTTCATCAATTTTGCAGCTTATGCTGCATTTGAGCCTCCTTTCCTTGTTGTATCTGATGCCACTAACCTAGATGTTCAAACATCATTGATATGCAGCATAGGCACCTGAAAGTGATGCGCTGATCTGGAAGATAAGATCCTTTCCTAGTGAACAACAGCTCGGGGAATCATTCATTGTGGTTTGGTAAGTTTTCTTTCTGATTTTGTGGAGTGTTTGTTTGGTGGCTGTTTTTCATTTGGGGTGGTTTGGTTGCTGAGCTTTCTAGAATTCTGGAAATCAGAGTGGTTTTCTTAATTTTAACGACGCATATATGGTTGTGTGTTTATGAGTGTATTAGTTTGGTGCGCTTAATTGAATCTATTAACCAGGCTCCATGTCTAAATTGAAGGAACAATTCTTTCTTACTTGGATTTTTCTCACATCGTTTGACTTGATATCGTATGAAATTTCTTCTCGCAGGCAGGAAATACGTACCTCAACTAGCTCCATGACCTCAATTCCTAAGCCATTAAAGTATCTGGACCGCATTATGCAACTCTAAAGCCATTTTATGAAAGAATGGGAGAGTCAGAGCTGAAGGTCTGCTTTATCTATTTCTCATTAGAGAGAACTATTTATCTTTTTGTATCCTATCCACTTAGTCTTAATTTACATTCTTGTGCATACAGAAATACCTAGCAGATATATTGTCAGTTTTGGCACTGGCCATGTTCGCTGAGGGTGAACGGGAATGGTAGACTATGTAGAATCTCTGTTCAGTAGATTCTTGGTATAGTTATAGTGACCAGTTGTCGTATCCATCCTCATTTTGATTGCGGTTACTATAAATCTTTTTAATTCATCTTTCTACATGGCACCACTTTTAGGAAAAGCTAGAAGTACAGATTATTGCGATTGAAGTGTGACGGTGGTTCATGGGGCCATAAATATGTTGGGTGAGAATTATCTAGATTAGAACACAATGATCAGCAGTGCCTATTGTGGATGTTTTTGGTACCAAAAATTAATCTTATTAGTGTTTTATGCGGTTTAGATGGTCCTTATCTGTTCGTGGTTGATTAGTAATCAGAAGAGGTGTAGAAAAATTGAAATCTTGTCCTGACTGCTGGTCGTCTTTGTTGTAATCAGGAACTTGCCAGCAGAAATTGCCCAAGAGTATGCAAAGTGGCAGGTTCTTGGAACTGTATTTTTGGGTAGTATTGTATAGCTTCGATTAGCAACTTCTTATGTTGGGAAACTTGATACTTTGACCTTTTCATACCGTATGAATAAATGTATTATTTCCAAGTAATTTCTTACTTTCCAGCGTGTTGAACAAAGTAGCTATTGTGCCTATATATAAAATGGTTTAATTTGGTGAATTCAGTGTTCAATGTATGGATCAACTTCAAGATACCAAAAATAGCAAAACCCGGGAAAATATGGAATACCAGCAAAATGGCAAAAACCAGCAAAATAATATAGACGACGTAACCGTCGTCTATCAACATAATACACGACGGGTTTTCATCAAAACCGTCGTCTATAAATGATGGAACCACAAATTTTGTGACTTTTGGGACTTCATAGACGACGGTTTGTAGGTAAAACTGTCATCTACAAGATTGTTATAGACGAGTGCCAATTCAACGACGGTCTTTGGGATTCCTGGACGACGGTTTCTGACCGTCGTCTATAAGCTTTTTTGGCATAGTGTTGTGTGGGTAGGTGAGCTGCCACTTGGCAGCTGGTGAGTGGGGGAGAAGGTTTGAGACGCTTCAGGAAACTGGTTGGGGTTTCAAAAACGCGCATGCATATAGAGTTTCCCAAAAGGGAAACCCGTGCACGTCGTCAAAGCCCTCACCACCGTCCTCCGTTCTCCGTCCCCAATAGCTTCCTCACGACCTCGACACCACACCCACAAAGTCCCTGTTGGTGAAGGCCAAAAACCAAAACGCACCACCGCTGCCATCATCGCCAATCTTCAAGCTCCGACCACGGATCGGGTGCGCCATCACCTGGAGCGTGTTCGGCGTGTCTCCAAGATCATTCCCGCAAAGTTTCGGCTTTAAAGACCTCGTGAAATACCGCCAGCGAAGAGGAAATGAAATCCGAAGTTTCACGGCCAATTTCTGGACTATTCGGGCCGAGGTAAGCCCCCGAAATCCATTCCAATAGATTCGTTGAGTTGTTTAGATGAAGATTGACATAAAATTCGTTGAAAACGGTTAAGAAATGAAGAAGTTAGACCCTCGTCGAAAAATTGGAAATTTCACCGGAATTTTCCCAGAATCAGGCGACCGCACGACGGCTCCTGCGACAACGGGGCAGTGCCGATGAAGCTCGCCGGAATCTAGAATTTTTCCAGATTCCGATGAGTTTTCCGGCGATGTCACAGCGACACCGATACCAACGCGGTGGCCCATGATGTCAGCGCCGACATGCTGACGTCAATGTCCAGTCAACGTCCAGTCAGTGCCCAGTCAGCATACCCGTTAGCGTCCAGTCAACATCCACGTAGGCGCCACGTGTCAGACACGTCAGCTCCAGTGTTGACCAAGTTTGACCGGTGACTAATTCTAGCATTTTTGACGTTTCAGATCCAATGGCAAGCTCTGTTTCGCCATCCGAGATATGGTTAAACCCCGATTGAGCAAAACATGGGAAATTAGGGTTTTGAAGGTGGTATTTAATTACAGATTTTCTGACGAATGATTCAGGGAAACTTTATATGTATATGAGGTCCAGTTAGACGCCGCAGTCAGGCAGTTCAGGCGGATGAGTTCGGCAGCTTGGAATCACTGTGAGTTGATGGGTTTTGTTTTCTTAAAGCATTGATTTTCATTGAAGCTCAGTATATAATAGCACTATACAGATATATTGGTATACGGATATCATCATACCAGCAGTACATAGTACACCTAGTCGCACACATACATTACATTTTAGTACCAGGACTACGGCCATAAAACACAGCATTTGCGTGAGTGTTCACCAGCACCGAAGACCCCTTTTGCTAGCTATTCCTTTCTGGTGCATAGCGTGCCCTGATGCCTATCCACGGTATGTAGGTGATACCACCCAACATTAACGTGAATGTATGTCACGCCCCAAAACCAAGGACATGAATAAAGAAAATCACGGAATAATATAGATACAAGGCGTGGGGTTTTGACACACCCCGACCCAAATAGTGGGGCCCGGGAGTGCGGCCATCACCCCCAAAGAGTGACGAAGCCTTAAACAACTAAAAGAGACAAAAACGGAAGAAAAGAATACAATATAATATCAGAGCATCTACAGCGAAAGAGAAAACAACACACTACAACTGCCCCAAGGGCGGAATACACAGCTGTACAGCTCAACTCATAACCTGCCTGACAAAGACAACGAAGTTCTCCTACCCTTCGTTGATGGAAGTAGAGCTATCGGCAGGTCTCAGTCGTCTCGGTGATGCACTTCAGAATCAAATCCTGAGGGGGCGCAAAAACAAGGGTGAGTGGACGGAAAAAGAAGTCAGTGAAAAACATTTAACAGATATGCCAATAACCCCCTCTGTCAAAACAGATAGTATAATAAAATCATACCTCAATCCAGCCAACACGTACAGTAACTAACATCCGAGCAACCTACACACACAAAACATTCCCAATACTACAACGTAATGTGGTCGAGGGCCATATCACCCGACCGAGATATACCTCTCATGAACGAGGGCCATATCACCCGTCCAAGATATAATGGGTGGTCGAGGGCCATATCACCCGACCGAGATATATCTCACATGAACGAGGGCCATATCACCCGTCCACATAGCGTTCCCACGTGATCTCATGGACGAGGGCCATATCTCCCAGACCATGATTTAATGGACGAGGGCCATACCACCCGATCCATATAATGCGCCCCTAATAGTACTAATCGCAAACAAACCACCTAATAACAACCAAGCAACGACTACCAACAATGGTCACCACAACCAGCAGCATAACCAACTTTTAAGCATAAAAGCATATGAATATATATATATACGAAAACAAAGCACACTCAAACATCATTCAAAACCAAAACCGTCCACTCACAGTGACACCGGGCGATCATCGTCGTTCTCCTCTGCAAGCACGATTTGGTTATGCTGATTCCTCGAAATCTGATCACCTAACAATCCCAATAAACCAAGGTTAATAATCAAAACTCAACTAATAACCGAGAAACCCTACTTTTCCTTGTTTTGCTCAATCGGGGTATAACCGTATCTCGGATGGCAAAACGGAGTTCGCCATTGAATCCGGAACGTCGTTTCCACTCGGAAAAGTGGTCGGTCTACAGTGGTCAACGCCGGTCAACGGCTGCTTGACGTCAGCACCGGCGTGCTGACGTGGCACTGACACAGTGCTGACGTGGCACTGCACAGTGCTGACGTGGCGATGACCTGGCAGCCACGTGGTGCTGACGTGGCGTGACACATGGCGCTGACGTGGCGCCACGTGGCACACGCGTGTCAACCACGTGTCGCTGACGTCAGCACCGCCGCGCCGGCCGGAATCTGGGGATTTTCCGGCCGGTTTCCCCAAAATCCTAAAACCTTCAATTCTCAACCAAATCCATCGAATTTTATGTCAAAACGCATCTACGGAATCTCAGGAATCCAAAAATCAAGGTTTCAGAGCTTACCACGCACTGTGCTGGCCGGAATCACGCCGGAAAGCTCGTGGATTCCGTTGTCGTTGTTGCCGGCGATTCCGACGGTTGTTGGCTCCGATCCTGTGTGCTCCGTGTTCGTGACGATGAGGCGAAGCTGATGCAGGTGGTCGCCGGCCCGATCCGTCGCCGGCGAAGGGTCAACGGCGGCGAAGTGTTTTCGGCGTGTTTTTCACTGTTCGGACCCGACTTGCGAACTCTGGTTTCCCTTTTGGGAAACTCGGGGTTAAACCGGGTTTTAAAACAACCCCAAAATATCTTCCCCAAACCGACCAATCAAATGCCGCCACGTGGCACTTCACTACACCAAAATTCTATTTTTCGTCCGTAACTTCTTCGATACAGCTCGGAATTCGATTTCGTCTTCGTAGACACGTTCGTATGGTCGAGCTCTTCGCATAGAGTACAATATCGAATATGTAAATTCATACTGTTCACAAAGTCAACGTTTGACCATCTAAGGGCATTTTGGTCATTTCACGATATTTTGGGAAAATTTTCGGAACGGGTCGTATCAATCTACCCCACTTATAAGAATTTCGTCCTCGAAATTCAAAAAAACCACCAGTAGGGAAAGGTACATACGTAGAACAAGTGCAAATACCCTTTTCGCACGTATTCCTCCGTCTCCCACGTGGCTTCCTCAACATCGTGGGTGTCACACAAGACTCTCACCATTAGAACGTTCTATTGTGCAGGACTAGATCATTCCAACCTACCAAGTAAACCGGGCCTTCACAACTTAAACATCTTTGCCCTTAACCTAAGTGGCTGAGATTCCACGTCACCAATCCTCTATGTTATCTCATAAGGCTCAATTTATCGGTGACTGGGCTTCCCTTGTTCCCGAATTCTCACAATCGTTTACACAGTGCTGCTTCTCCTCACATCAACTTCAATCGGATGTGCCAATTCCATTCTCCACGCATCTGTCATAGCTTGCCCAGAAAGTGTACATAGATCTCTATTACAATCCTACAAGAAAAGCTTGAGTCTTGCGAAAGAGGAAAGCTGGTTTATTTGATGGTACGCACTGAGAGCACGTGAGAGGCGCTACATGGCGGAAAGCGCGGGGACTGCGGCGCGCACGTGGCGACCGATGGAGCTGCAGAGCGTGATGTTCTCCCCTCAACAGACACAAACAACAGGACATACCACTGCCTTCTTGGGTCGTGTTACATTTTTGGCTGAAACAAAAGGAAAAGGCCCAAAGGGTCTAAAATCTCATAAAACCAAAGAGTAAGCCCACAACTAGGTACACCATATCAGTCCTGAAAGAACAGAAAATACCAACTCTATGACAACGGATCGTGTCATCATCGCTTCCTCTACCTCCAACCCTCTGTACAGGAATGGAAAAGATCTCAAAAGTTCTACACAGATTGTCGCCATCTTGTCACTTCATTGCGATAACCACATCACAATTTCCTTAGTTACCAAAAGTCAACTGGCCACCAAGATATATTATCATGTCGAAACTTCAACAATTAAGTTGACTCAATCCTCCTGTTGACTTCCAACGATGGAGAGACTGAGATGAATGGTGGTGCTGAAAGAGTGCAAGGTCTCTTTAACGCAGCCAAAGGAATGGCCTGCATGAAGAAAGTTAAAGGTAATCCCAAATTTCCTCCACTGGACGTAGGGATGCACGTACATCTCATACACATTAACATCCCATAGCACCAAGTACTTCCTTGTCTTCAATTCATTCACATGTGAAGCACCGCTCCAATGTTGCCAACAAGGTACCTTGATACTAGAGAGGAGTTGCAACCATGTTGGTTGTATTGCCAAGATCTTGTGCCAAACAACTAGAATATAAGAGTCACATTCCTCGGCATGAAGAACCCCCAAGAACCACAACAGTGCTGAATCCATCCCACTTTAATTTTCTGACTTCAAGTCAAACTTCTTGAACTTGAAGGAAACATTTCGCCAATGACCAACCTACAACCTTACAAGGTCCCAAACCACTAAAACAAGCCAACGAAACAAAACTGTAACTAACTTCCCAAAAAGGTCAATAGCAATTAGAACAATAACATGACCCACTCCAAAGCCATCAATTCATTCTCCCTTGGCAACTATTCAACGCTGATAACCCGGCTGATGTAGGGGTTTGGTAGACTCACCAGTCTACATGCAGAACCAACTTCAGAGTGAACCTGCATAAATCCTCGGATCTGCCCCTGCTTAGTCTCATCCTTAACCAAAGGTCATGATCTTCTTTACGGTTATACCACGCCTTCATGAATCACCCAAACAGATAGTTCGCCTAATGGAGACTTTCTGGACAAAGCAGCTACACTGCCTTGTGGATCTCTCAATTCCTTGCGTGCAATCTCACATGTCATCATCTTCATGTCTCGGGTTTCCCAATCACACGTGCTATGTAATCGGTACCACTCCTACGCAAGGATTTCTTCACCCAAGAAAGTGATAACCAACCAAACTACTACGCCTTCAGCTCACCCAAAACTAAACATGGGTAACCAAGGTATTTGGGAAAACCACCGTTTCCTCACCACAACTCACCCATACCGGAAAGTAAGTTGACATTCCATTCCAAGGATACATCGAAGCCAACGATATTCCAAGGAAGGAAGTCAAATCTCTAATACAACGTCGGTAACAATCACAAGACACTCATGTGATTCTTACTCTCTTAAAACACATCCCTAAAACCACAATCGCTTAGGAGTAGAGTTCGCTTGAGCCTCACAACCAAAATTAACACTGCTAGACCAACAAAAGTTCAACCCTAACAACCAAGGATAAACAACATACCAGTATTTATGTCGGGATTAAACTGAGCTTCTAGCTGGCTCATGGAGTAGACTTGCCCTTGTGCCCGACCTCTGCCTCGATCTCCACGACCCCGATTTCGACGCCTAGTACGGTTACCCTGGTCTACACTGTCAGCCACTCCAAACAGAAGCTGGTCCGGAGGTTCGACTCGTCCACCAGTGTTCCCACCGATGCTTGCTTCCTGTTGCATTATCTGGTTACCCTGGGACGACTCCCCATGCACATTCCTCCAGTTAAAGGGACATTGACGCTGCCAATGGCTCTGATCTCCACATATACGGCATCCAGAACCATCATCGGCTCGGCGGGAGCTCGGGACACGAGAGCCCCCGGAAGATCTTCCACTCGAGCCAGAGGCTCCACTAGAAGATCCGGAACTCCGTGATGTCCTCCTAAAGGACTGCTGTTGTCTCGGCCCTCCCACCGAGGGTCGATTCCTGCCCTGGCGTCGGAAGCCACGAGTGACAGAATTGCTAACCCTTCCTTGCCCAGTTCCACTGGCACTACCCTCGTAGTTCAACTCAAAGGGCCGTCCTACGATGTACTGCTCCACACTCAAAGCTGCCTGAAACAAGTCATTGTAAGTGGTGAACTGCCTACCACCTAAAGCCAGCCTGATGTCTTCCCGTAATCCAATTTGAAACTGAATCATCAGTTCAAGCGAACGATTGGCTGTTCCAGGGTAAAAACATGCGAGTCCTCGAAACCGCTGTTCATAATCACTAACGGATAGCTCCTCCTGGCGAAAGGAAATAAACTCGGACATCTTATTCCATTGAAACTCAGGGCTGAAAAACTTATCACAAAAGATGCTCGTAAGTTGCTCCCAGGTAACGGTATTTTCGGGGTAGGTTCTCTGCATATCCTGCCACCAAATTGCAGTGTCTCCCGAAAAGAAAGAGGATGCCACCTCTACCTTCTGCTCTAGTGGACAGTTCATGGTTCTTAGCACTGTCTCCATCCTATCCCACCAGTACTCGGTAACCACATTCCTTCCGATGTTATTCAACTCCTGAGCCCCCCAGATTACGGGCCATCTCAAGCAAAGTGGGTCTCCTACCCTGACCTCGGTTGACTGGAATAACGTTCTCCAACGCAGCGCTAAGCTGACCTAAGCTGGAAAATCTGTCGACAATATGGGGGTTACTGATACCACGTCCACCCCGCTGCCTATGTGCACCACGCTGAGACGACATAGCTCTGACAAAGACAAAACGAGGGTTCAAGAACAACACTGACCAACAAGACCTGACAGGAAGTCGGAAACTTAACCCTCTGATACCAATTGACACACCCCGACCCAAATAGTGGGGCCCGGGAGTGCGGCCATCACCCCCAAAGAGTGACGAAGCCTTAAACAACTAAAAGAGACAAAAACGGAAGAAAAGAATACAATATAATATCAGAGCATCTACAGCGAAAGAGAAAACAACACACTACAACTGCCCCAAGGGCGGAATACACAGCTGTACAGCTCAACTCATAACCTGCCTGACAAAGACAACGAAGTTCTCCTACCCTTCGTTGATGGAAGTAGAGCTATCGGCAGGTCTCAGTCGTCTCGGTGATGCACTTCAGAATCAAATCCTGAGGGGGCGCAAAAACAAGGGTGAGTGGACGGAAAAAGAAGTCAGTGAAAAACATTTAACAGATATGCCAATAACCCCCTCTGTCAAAACAGATAGTATAATAAAATCATACCTCAATCCAGCCAACACGTACAGTAACTAACATCCGAGCAACCTACACACACAAAACATTCCCAATACTACAACGTAATGTGGTCGAGGGCCATATCACCCGACCGAGATATACCTCTCATGAACGAGGGCCATATCACCCGTCCAAGATATAATGGGTGGTCGAGGGCCATATCACCCGACCGAGATATATCTCACATGAACGAGGGCCATATCACCCGTCCACATAGCGTTCCCACGTGATCTCATGGACGAGGGCCATATCTCCCAGACCATGATTTAATGGACGAGGGCCATACCACCCGATCCATATAATGCGCCCCTAATAGTACTAATCGCAAACAAACCACCTAATAACAACCAAGCAACGACTACCAACAATGGTCACCACAACCAGCAGCATAACCAACTTTTAAGCATAAAAGCATATGAATATATATATATACGAAAACAAAGCACACTCAAACATCATTCAAAACCAAAACCGTCCACTCACAGTGACACCGGGCGATCATCGTCGTTCTCCTCTGCAAGCACGATTTGGTTATGCTGATTCCTCGAAATCTGATCACCTAACAATCCCAATAAACCAAGGTTAATAATCAAAACTCAACTAATAACCGAGAAACCCTACTTTTCCTTGTTTTGCTCAATCGGGGTATAACCGTATCTCGGATGGCAAAACGGAGTTCGCCATTGAATCCGGAACGTCGTTTCCACTCGGAAAAGTGGTCGGTCTACAGTGGTCAACGCCGGTCAACGGCTGCTGACGTCAGCACCGCGTGCTGACGTGGCACTGACACGTGCCTGACGTGGCACTGCACAGTGCTGACGTGGCGATGACCTGGCAGCCACGTGGCTCGTGGCGTGACACATGGCGCTGACGTGGCGCCACGTGGCACACGCGTGTCAACCACGTGTCGCTGACGTCAGCACCGCCGCGCCGGCCGGAATCTGGGGATTTTCCGGTTTCCCCAAAATCCTAAAACCTTCAATTCTCAACCAAATCCATCGAATTTTATGTCAAAACGCATCTACGAATCTCAGGAATCCAAAAATCAAGGTTTCAGAGCTTACCACGCACTGTGCTGGCCGGAATCACGCCGGAAAGCTCGTGGATTCCGTTGTCGTTGTTGCCGGCGATTCCGACGGTTGTTGGCTCCGATCCTGTGTGCTCCGTGTTCGTGACGATGAGGCGAAGCTGATGCAGGTGGTCGCCGGCCCGATCCGTCGCCGGCGAAGGGTCAACGGCGGCGAAGTGTTTTCGGCGTGTTTTTCACTGTTCGGACCCGACTTGCGAACTCTGGTTTCCCTTTTGGGAAACTCGGGGTTAAACCGGGTTTTAAAACAACCCCAAAATATCTTCCCCAAACCGACCAATCAAATGCCGCCACGTGGCACTTCACTACACCAAAATTCTGTTTTTCGTCCGTAACTTCTTCGATACAGCTCGGAATTCGATTTCGTCTTCGTAGACACGTTCGTATGGTCGAGCTCTTCGCATAGAGTACAATATCGAATATGTAAATTCATACTGTTCACAAAGTCAACGTTTGACCATCTAAGGGCATTTTGGTCATTTCACGATATTTTGGGAAAATTTTCGGAACGGGTCGTATCAGGTTTATTATAGTTTTGTGGCTGCACTCGAGAAATGACTTCGAGTTGCCTACGTAACCATAGAACAGAATCAAGCTACTCGCAGTTCCCATACCTATTCCTTTCCCTACCCCCCGACCACAAAGTGCTCAATTATAATTAAAGTGTCCAACCCATGGATGATTAGTGGACTAGCAGATTGAATTGCAGTCTTCCATTTCCTTAAGAAGCATAATCAGACAACATGACACCGACGTCATTAAACATTCACTATCACGGCAGGGGACATCTGTCGCCGACGAAGCTTCTGATTACTCTGCCGCACCTCAGATCAGTTCTTCTTCTTTCTCCGTCGACCCTTCGCTGGCTCTCTCCGCCATCACGCCATCGATAATGTCAGTTTTCTCTCTCTGTTTCTTCGTTTTCAGATTTTGATTTCTGTGGAGATTAAGTGTTTGATTTGAGATTCTGTTTGGTGGGAAAATGGGAGAGAAATTTATTCGTTTTTTGTTATTTTGATTTTGCTCGTGTTTAATTTGCAATATAGTATACATACAAATTTATATTATTTGAAATATCTACATAAAAATTTAATAAAATTTTATTGGAGAAGTATTAATTTTGTGTTGATTTTTTGTGCCAATTGATGGATATATGTGATATGCTATTGTGCAAATAGTTTATTAAAATAGTTATTCAAGAACATATCTGTTTTGGTTATTATATACATCTCACAGAACTTTGCTAAAATTGTTTACCAAACATTTAAAATGGATTTTGGATCATCCAAAGCAGAAGCAGTTTTGACAGAATGTTTACCAAACGCCAAACTGATTTTCCCGAAAGCTGATTTCACGAAAGCACAACAATGCCAAACGGGCCCTTAGATGGTTTCCGTTCTTTTTTTTAAAAAAACTACATTTTAGTCTCATATATATACTATGTTTTTGAACATTTTAGCCTAAATATATTCAAATCAACATTATGTTCTTACATACAATGTGTGACTATCATGTCAAAACAAAAAAATAATATCTAAAACCTATAGGTCACATACCCTTCTTTTTTAACTCGTGAGCTAACTCGCGCATTACTAATGATTCGTTTCCTAATAGTGGAATCTCATTCAAATCTAATTATTTCAATATAGTAGCATCTTCAAAAATTATACTCATAGGATTATTAAATATGACAGATGTAAAGCAAAAGAATTGAAACTCGAGGTCTCACGTGCAGGATTAGCGTAGTTTAGCAAGATATATACATGAAAACGCATCTCGCAAAGTTGCGAGAAGTCAAAGTAGCTAAAGAATGACAAATGTAATTTCATATATCGTAGAAATGGACTAACAGTGCAGGAAGGAATTCGAAATATAATACAAAGTGTTCACCAATTTTGAAGGAAGTTGATGCTTCTTCCCAAAACTCTTTATCAATATCAACAAGACTTCTTCACTAATTCACGTGGGGCTTTCGCCACATCTCCGCATTCTCACATTTTTAAGTCTGGTGTGTCAATTTATTAAAAATCATGTCTGTGAAAACAAAAATTATATAGCAAATTTTGCAGTTTTATGAATTCAAATCATAACGTAGAATTTGAACTATGACAATATATAGAAAGTACACACTCTAATCCAATCTACTTCACAGAGAGATGAGTTCAAATTCTAGTTAAAAAAAGGAAAACATAGTGCTCTAATCTATTTGGTTACACCTATATTAGCACATATAAATTCAGCTTAAATTAACAAGCACCCTACAGCGCAAAGAGAATAAAAGGAACAAACCAAACCAAAACCAATGACTCTAATTACCGATAAATCTATAGAAACTGGTGCAACTTCCCTTCAAGTTAGTGCTTGCTAGTCAGAGGCATTAATGAAATTCGTAGGTAGGCTAAAAAGTATAAAACTCTTTCTAATATGTACTCTCACCTAATTATAATAACTATTCGTCTTATATACTTAAAAACACAGGAAGAAAATGTCATTTGCATCTGCAATACATATGAATTGTTTCCTATCCTCAACTGGTGATAAACAACAAAAAATTGGGTGATGAGTGACTGCTTAATGCATTGAGCACTAAGAGAAATGAAGGAAACAAAAGCAAAGATTAAAAGAGAATTAAACCAATGTGAACTTTCAATTTGGGGCTTTGAATCCCATGCTTAGGAATAATAAATACTACATCATCACCATGGAGATGCTTCATTATATATCTTCCTATAAAGAGAAAACTATGAACTAATTAGCAATGCAACATTGTTGGTTTTATAAGTTGAGTATCTACAAATTTGCAGGTGACTCGCCTTCTTCCTTTGTCCAACGATGGCAGTAGCCTTTGTGAAACCGGATATCTTCAACACAAATAAACAAAACTACTAGTCAATTCAACACCACCACAAACACATAAGGATTTTCTATGGCCTATTTATCTTCATATTTATCAATGACTTCAATTTTGTCTTTATTTGTGAGACGTTTACTAATTCAAAGTCGGAGTAAGAGTTGGAGTTCATGAATCAGAATAAGTAAGAATTGGAATAAACATTTTCGTTAAGCGATTACTAATTGTCTAGAATTGGAGTGAAAATTAAATTGATTGTCATTAAATTATTTATTAATTTTCTGGAATCAGAATGAAAATCAATTACATTACTAAAATGACCTTAATACTAATTTCATTCTTTTTAAACATTAAGTTTGGGGATAATTTATGCATAATAGCTTTATTTTTGGCGGACTCAATCTTGATCAATATCAATACCACCTCAAACCAGGAAGTCGCATTACTTGAAAATCATGAATGTGATTGCTGATTTTGTTCCTAGTCCCATTATAAATTTGACTCTTATTATTTCCAATCCCATTATTAAACACGTAATTAAATCAGATATTTTCTAAATTATCTTCAACGAAATTTTTTAGTCATTTTCATTGATTCTGATTATGATTATGATTATGATTATGATGGGTATAGTTACTGTAGTATGCAGATTTAACTCAACTGCTAAATTATGAAACTAATTCTTACCGCTTTACACTGTTAGTATATCGCCATTTTTAAAAACAAAAAAAAACCAACAAAAAGCAAAAAAGTTCTGCACTTTTCAATTTATCCAAATTATACATATATAAAAGCTGAGTTGGAAGTTACCATTGTAGCCCTTAGAAACGCTCTCTGAATGGCTACTATGAGAGTGTAAAGACGTCCTCTTCCCTCCCACTAAACCTCAGTTGTGTGCGGACGCTTCCAGATGTTTTTCCACCGCGTTCAAATCTTCCTTCCTCTATTTTTATTTTCCTTTTCCGTTCTCGACTTTCACCGCTCCAAACCTTCGGGTTCGTTCTTCCAATTTTCACGCCATTGATTTATTTCCCAAATTCTTCTTTTTTCTGTTCTTGGCATCCTCCTAATCCGAATCTTGCGCCTGAAAGCTATAAATATCAGAACGGCCCACGTCATCATTTATTCGCGCAGGCCGCCGTGACCAACGACGAAGACGACGCCGCGCAGCCGCCGAGCCAATCGGAAAGGAACGAGACGCAGAAGCGGAAGCTGACGAAGCTATATGTAATTATCTGGACCTGAAGTTTCGATTGAATTGATGCTATTTAGTGGTTATTTTCGTGTAAAATAGTTTTTTTGTTTTCTCCTTTGATTGTGTTCTGTTTTGATGATTTGTCGGTGTGGAGCTGAAAGACTAATTTCTAATACATAAAGACTGATAGGCTTTAAAATAAGATTTGTCATTTTGATCGATCATACAAGGATGAAGGGTAAACTCGTAACAAGTGAACCTATTTTACCTGATAAACCAGAGTACTTAGTAAAGGTTTTTCTAGGTAAGTTTCTTTTCTCTTCAGCATGGTGTTTTCAATAGAAATTTGAGCATTAAAAATTGACATATGAGTGTTAATTCTCATGAATTCCATCTGATAAGGGAAATTACAAATGTGATCTCGCATGGATCCTTAGTAGGCTGAGTTTAGTGTCCAGGTCTTGTTCTATGACATTGGTAAATTAAATACGACAAGCATTATATTCTTTTCATAATGATTTCATATGTGAAGCTATTGTTTTCTAATTAATTCACTGATTTTCAGAGTCCTGACGAGATCATAGATAAATCACTTCGCAGCAGGGATAATGGGAGTACTTGTGAGGATTTTGTTAGCCTGGTTCAGACTTGGTTAAGCAAGATTCAGGTGTGATTCTGTTCTTGTGGACAAAATTTGTGTGCTCTTTTTCTTTTATGTTTCACAATGACCTATTCTTTCTGTTCTTCATGGGCTGTAATCTCTTTCATTGATTAGGGTAATGAAACTTGTCCCTTGCATTGCGTTATAATTTTAGTTGTACTCCTGCAACCTTTGAGTTTGGTTAAGTGTGAATGCGCATCTGGAGTTTCTTTCACAATATTTTGCATATGCATGCATGTCTATGTCGTATAGGATCTAATATGAGTCAATCAGACCTTGAAAATACTTACTTGTGTGCATTTTGCAGTGGTCGCAATCATTAAATGGCACTTTTGGCAAGACCAATCAAAGCGAACTAACAGCATTCACATCATATGCATTGGCATTCCCTGCTAACTTTCTAGCTCTTGTAGACACATATGATGGGAGTAAACAGTATACAGCCTCCAGAATTTTTAAAAATGTGGTTTCGGCCCAATTATACTCGTCAATGAAGTAAATTTTAACACCAGCCTTTCATTTGTTTTCAAGGTTACAAGGAGTGGGATCCCTAACTATTGTGCGGTTGCTTTAGCACTGAATGACTTAGGGTATGTTCGGCAGGTTTTTGTGATTATGAACATTGATGATTTTTTCTTTGCCAATGCCAATATGAATGCTGAAGGTTTTCTTCCAAACTCTATGTCGGGACGCCATTTTGGCCATTGAATGGAGTAATAGTAATATTTTTTGTATCGTGCCTTATGGAGTTAAAATTAGGCATTCTCTTCTAGTTCCAATAGGCAACAACTATGGCAACAACAAGAAGGTTGATAATGATGACAACAATGGGATGACTGTTGTGACTGTCAACTCATATTTCTGTTGCATTCAACCATATTGGGCATTGTTGAGATCACTCGAAGTAGCAAGGTAGTCTTTATGTAGGCGGAAATATATTTCTTTCCAAGGGGTAAGAGCTAATATTAAATGCTCTATCATTAGGGTCAATGTCATCTGTTCAACTAATTCTTAATTACGCATCTTATTAGTTGCATTTTTAGTGAGTATGCCCTTATAAAAGTGATTGAGGGCAAGTTATGTTATCTTTTGCTTTCATTAATGAGGTAGAGGATGTAATGTCCAGGTACCAAGCAGCTGGAATTAGGCTGGATTCAGGTGGCCTGGCATATTTGTCTTGTGAAGCTTGGAAGATCTTCCGTGCCATTGAGGAAGAATTTGGAATAGCTGGGTTTGGCAAGACGAATGTTACAGCTAGTAATGATCTCAATGAGGAAACTTTGGATGCTTTAAACAAACAGGTAGTCAATCTCAACTTATGGGACTTTAAAGAAAGCATTTGATTTGGCTTCAGAACAGTGCAAATGCATTTGAATGTTGGTTTTTGATGCATAAATTGTCAAGTTGTTTATGATTAATATAGTGATTTATCACCCCAGGATGAAATACATTGTCAGACCCAAATTTCTTATCTATATTGTTCTTTTCTTTTTATAGGGTCATGAGGTTGACTCATTTGGAATTGGAACGTATGTAGTAACTTGCTATGCTCAAGCTGCGTTAGGGTGTGTTTTCAAGCTTGTTGAGATAAATAATCAGCCTCGCATCAAACTTTCTGAAGATGTTACAAAGGTTTGATCATCCTGTCAGCAAATTTCCTGTACCATTCTCTTTTCCTGTACCATTCTCTTTTTAATTATAACTTCTTATTCTTTTGTACTAGGTATCCATTCCCTGTAAAAAGCGGAGTTACAGGTTATATGGGAAAGAAGGTTATCCCCTGGTAGACATAATGACTGGAGAAAATGAACTGCCTCCGAAGATATGTCAAGATTATTTAGTAGCTAAATGTCACTTTTCTCATTCATCTATCCAAGTGCACACTGATCTGTGCATTGCGAACCAGCACATTTTGCAGGGTTTAATTTAGCTATTCCAAAGAACTTGCAAGCTAGGAATGTATTCTGCCTCTTATGTAGACTTCAGGATTTTAGTTAATATCATAACAAATATTAAACCCATCAATGACCACATTCCACAATTTGAGTTCCGCATTAAAACTGGAGATAAGCAAGCTTTTCTTAATCTATCCAAGATTTGGGGAATAATAGATAACTGAATGATCAATTTTAACTCTATATTTATTGGGTGTTCCACTCTATAAGTGATAAGGGTCGTTCTGGGGTATGGAAAGCAGCTCAAGGGACCTGTAATCTGAAGAATAAAAGAATACACGTATTTGTCTTTAAACTGCAATTGAGAGTAGAATTTTTCAGTTGAATATTTGTAGTTGATCCAATTCGACTCCGAGACTAGCCAAAAGTTCAATTCTGCGCATGATGCATCTTTTTCTTGCTGCTTTGGATTGTATACAATTAAAGAGTTTGCTCCATAGGATAATCACTAGACTGATGTAGAAATGTCCCATTTTGATTTATATTTCCACATGCAGGTGGGAGAAAGAATCCCGTGTTGTCACCCTTTTAATGAATCAAAGAGAGCATATGTAGTGCCACAGCGTGTTGAAGAACTTATGAAATGTTATTGACCAGAGAGCCCAGGTAAGACTTTCATGAAATGCAGTAATCATTGAAATGAAACAGTATCTGTAGATAGTGTTAAGCAATCCCTCAGTTTTCTTATTATATTATGTGGTTTATGATCACGTGAGCATCAAACGAATGCCTAAACAATTAAATTCTTTGGTGTCGTAAGGTTAATGCAAAATTTTACGACTTCATTCATTTCCTGTGGCTCAATGAAGCACCTGTTGGGAGTTGCAATAAGTATGTTGTTGCAACATTCTTCAGCTCTGGCAACAGATTGATGTTAAAATCGCTTCTTTTAAGTAGTCGAGCACATATACATTATACATATGCTGAAATACATAAACTTTGCCACAACTCATTTTCCACTCTGAATAAGATCATTTCATATATCGAATAAAGAGTAGGAGAGTAACATGTATGGCTCTAGAGAATCAGATGGGCTACTCATTTCATTTATAGTTATTCTGTGTTGTTCTTGGGGGAAATAATTAAGAACTTTGTTGATTCCTGACTTCCTCCGTTCTCCATGTTAGAGTAAACGTGGCCCAAAATGAATGGGGTAATCTGAAGACTGAAAACAGGATTTCATCCTGAATTTTTATTGCTCAGCTGATAGATACTAGATACATCTCTTTTCAATATATACATGAATGGCTAAAGAATAAATTGAAGTGAACTTATAAGATCTGCAAATCTTGACAAGTCAAACTGTAACGCAGAATTCTTGCAGCTGTATCCATCCATACGCACAACGGTTTCAAATCCTTTGAACTGTTGAGGCAGCCAAATCCATAATTGGTCTAACTTTAGCCATCTCCATCTCTAGTTTCATTCTAATGTTAAGACTCCATCTGTAAATCCAATTGCAGCCAAAGTTTAACAGTTATGTGCATAGAAATACAAGCTCATACAATGACGTGTAAAGAAAAGTTTGATCACCTTCTCTATGCAGCGTACTGTATCCAAGATATGGCAGAAATATGATAGCTGCTTGTATAAATCTGCTTCCGTGTACTATTCAAGATGCATTGCTTGCAAAAATTGTAGTTTGAACATAGCAAGAAATACAAGCTCATTTCTTGCTTGGGCTAGCTGATTTGCTGTTTTGTTTTGGTCGCTGAAAGAATTTGGACAAGTCCCTCAATTTCGAGCTATTCAATGGTTTCTGAAATCCAACCGCTTCAAGCTTCGAATGCGCGTATCGATTTGGTAACCCCCTTTTACCTTCTCCTATTTCTTTTTCGTTCTTGTTTTTTTCAGGCGGATTTAAATTTCTTAAAAGGTTTATTCCTCTGGTTGTAGAGTAAAGCATGAGGTTGATAGTAATGATTTGGTATGTTTTTGGATTGTAATTGGAGTTTCTGTTGTTTTCTGGGGTTATTGGCTAATTAGGTTGTTAATTGGGATCGATTATGTGAGGTTTGTGGTTTTCTAAAGTAAGCTTTTATACTGAATTACTTCAAGTTGTATGAGGGAATTAGTTATTAAATATCGATTTCGTTGAAAGTGAGAATTGTCATCAACAGGTTGTTTACTTGCATTGTAATCTTTGATTTGTGGATTTGGATGTTTTTTAGAAGATTGGAGGTTTTCTCATCTCTACTTGAATGTATACAACCTCAATCTCTTTTCAGAATATATAGTCTACTTGAATGTTGTATGATGTATATAGCGTCTCATATGTCTATCTAATTAGCTGGTAGTTGTATACAAGGGGTGGGGGGGGGGGGGGTGGGGGGGGGGGGGGGGGGGTGGGGGGGGGGGGGGGGGGGGGGGTGGGGGGGGGGGGGGGGGGGGGGGGGGGGGGGAGGAGGAGGAGGGGGGGGGGGGGGGGGGGGGGGGGGGGGGGGGAGGGGGGGGGAGGGGGGAGGGAAGGTTTGGGGGGGGGGGGGGGGGGTGTGTGGGGGGGGGTTTGTGGGGGGGGGGGGGGGGTGGGGGGGGGGTGGGTGCCGCTGCGGCTGGGCTGGGGGGTGGTTGGGGTGTGGGGGGGTGTGTGGGGCGGGGGGGGCCGGGGGGCGGGTGTGGGGGGGGGGCGGGGGGGGTGTTTCGTGGGGTGTGGGGGGGCGCCGGGGGGGGGGGCGCGGGGGGGGGGGGGGGGGGGGGGGACGCGGGGGGGGGGTGTGGGGGGGGGGGGGGGGGGTCCCGAGCCTTCTTTTTGGTGACATGTGGCCGATCCGGGTATGGTATGAACTCACAACGTCTAATGTATCTTATTTAATTAGCAGTTAGTTGTATACATTGTTTAATATGTCCTTCAGCTGTACTTGCTAAACTCAAACTACTTTGTTCATCATAAATACTTGAATGTATATTCATCCAGGAGAAGATGGCAAAGTTTGAACAGCAGCTTCACAATTTGTCTAAGCAGGTACATTCAGTAATTAGCTTAGCTGATTATTAGAGTTGAGTTGAGGATTTAAATGGTGTCAGTACAATAATGAATGAGTGTATCATGATCGTGTTGATCTTATAATGGAAGAAATGATGCTGCATCAACTAGGAGCAGCTAAATTGATCTGATATACAAGTTAAAAGCTTAGCATTTATTTTGATCGGTAGCTAAATTTACTACCTTTGAAATACCATGTAGTTAACTTTTCGTGATTTGTAGGCATACTTGAGAATGGACGTTGTCAAAAAAATATGGTGGAGGTTGCTATTGTTTTGAAAAATCTACGCAAACTAAACAAAGGTATGTATAGCTTGAGAACCTTGTTCTTATTTTGATAATGTTCATGGTTCTGCTTTCCAATTGAATTGTTTTTATGCTCCTAAATTTCTTGAGCCTTAAGGAATGCGGAATTATACTTTCATTACCTCTTTCTTAAAACTAGAACATTGGTAGAGATGAAAGGCATCTATCTGCATCAAGAATATTTCTATGGGTTAACATTGAATCATTATAATTTCCCCAAGACAAACAGGAAACCTTCTTTCATACCTTTGATTGTTTTTTATGCTGGGTTTTACACGTGTGTTAGCTATCGTGTTATGTGCTTGCTTGCTTTACTTCGGTTTTGCAGTTAGTTTATTAGTTTTGCTTCCAATCAAATTGTTATTTGTGTATGTTGCTTGAACATAGTTTATTTGCTTTGTTATTTGCTATAATTAATTGCTGAATTATATTCACTCCATGATCCATTATTTTAACAACTTTCAATAAATTTTATGTTGTTTTCATACCCGCAGCGTAGCGCGGGCATCCTTTCTAGTTGGAAGTAAGACTTGGATTAGGCCCTAAGCAATCACATTTCACACCCAAGTTACTAGAAAAACTCATAATAATAAACCTCCCAACCAACATCCAAATCCAACCCCTGCGTAATTACCCCCGCATCCACCGCTAAGCCGCAATCAACATCTAACATGTAGTCATCGATTCCCTCTAGTCAATTCATACATACAAACACTATAGATATTTTTTCGTTTTTTTCCCGATTCCAAAAAGTCCCATCACGCTAGCTTGCCTAAACTCTTTCTTTTTCACTTCACTCCTCCACTTCTTCTCCTTCTTCATAACCTCCTTCACTCTTCTTCAAATTTCGACCAACCCATTTGAAAAATTCCACATGAAAATTCCAAATGTCGGACGCCCAACTAGCCCAAATGAGTGACCACTTGTCGGAGCGGACCTCAATCTGTAGCCTTGACTTGTGGGTTGCCCTTGGAGTATGCCTCGGTGCTGCGTTTGTACTTTAAAGTTTAACTTGTGCTTGCTCTATTCGGTTTTTTTAAAGTTTGTGGTGTGTTGATTGAGAGATGATTGTGATGAGTGAGCTTGTTGCATTAGACTTATGGATTGAAATGTGAGTGTTTTTTTAAAATGGGGACAAGCTGAGGAGTTCAAGGTTGAAGTTGAGGCGATTGGACGAGTTCGGCATAAGAACTTAGTGAGATTGCTCGGTTTCAAGCATGGAAACTAAGAACTACACTTCTGAAATTAAAGAGATTCCGAACCCTCATGGATTAAGTACCAAAATAAATATCTGTTACATCCAAGCAGTGTCATATTTACCTTGCCAAATAGATAGAGCGTGCACATATTAGTACCATAGAATTCTTCATAAGCATCTAGTATGTAAAAAGGCAGTGAGCCATTTTCTTCAAGATCAATATCTAAAATTTGTTCGCTATTTGAGCTAGTATTACCCCCCACAGCACGACCGCGAAACTCCGCATCCCCTCTGGTCCTCACCGCCTTCCATCCAGCCGTAGCACTCATGGCCGGGTCCTCATTATCTTCCATAATCTTCGCATTCAAAGTAAAACCCTCTTCCTTCTTCACCAAATCTTTCCCTTTCTCCATAGCAACCACTCTGTTATCCTTAATTTCCCCTCCAGCTTCTGAAAAATCATTGCTTTCCTCACTTGAGGATTCACTAATCTCAAAGCGTAATTCCTTCTTCCCCCCATTGCCCTTAACTCGTTCACTAATTTCCACAAAACACCACCATTTAGACTACTAATTGTGTCCAATTCAACCTTCCTTGTCAATTCAGCACCCCAATTCGATATAATTTCACACTGGAACACTCGAAATCGGCACTGAAATCTTATTGGGCTGCATGCTCCTCCGCCTCTCCCTATCTTCCTCATCCGGCGCAAACTCCGCAATCACATCATCAACAATACTATTACAATTCAATCCTTTAGCTTTATCATTATCTCTAGGCTTATCTAAAATCGACGACGTGAACATCGACGAAAGCCTCTGCTCCCCCATCATCGCCGCTGTGAGCGACGCGTTGAGCTTTTTGGGTTGGGGCTCTTTATCCTTCTCCTTCTACTTGGATCTCATTCTCTTGGGCCTATCGCTGCCGCAGTTCGATTCGGCCGATGACGGCTTGCCATGTGTCCAATCCTCCTCCTTGCCCTCTTCCCAGTACCCGAGGCCGTCGTCATCGACAATGAAGCCACAGACTTCTTCACGGAACTTCACGATGAGCGCGTCGTACTCGTCGTCACCGACAGTGTCGTAGATCTGGTTCTCCATCTTCATTTCGGCTTCAGATCGGCGGTAGTCGTGGCAGAGGGTTTTGAGGCGCTCGAGGGCCTCGGCGCGCGCAAACGCCTTTGGTCCGTGGGTCCGAAGCCTCCCGTTGGCCGCTGTCGATTGCTTGTCGTCCGCCATAGATTTGTCTTTTGTATGGGAGAGGGTGACGGTTGCGGATTTTGGGCCTAGGGTTTTGGCGTTAATTTTCTGATGAAATAAAACAAGGCAGGAGTTATTGGCGGGAAGGAAGTGTTCTTTTGTTGGTGAAATGGCAGGAAGGGTGCTACACAATGAATAGTGCTACACCAACGACTCCTGCCTTGTTTTATCTCTTCAGAAAATTAGAGCCAAATCCCTAGGCCCTAAATCCGCAACCGTCACCAACTTCGATATAACAGACAAATCAATGGCGGACAATGAGAAATCGACAGCGGCCAACGGGAGGCTTTGAGCCCGCAGACTTAAGGCGTCTGCCGGTGCCGGAGCCCTCGAGCGCCACAAAGCCCGCTGCCACGACTACCACCGCTCCGAAGCCGAAATCAAGATGGAGAACTCGATCTACGACACCGTCGGTGACGACGAGTACGACGCGCTCGTCGTGAAGTTCTGCGAAGAAGTCAGGGGCTTCATTGTCGACGATGACGGTCTCGGGTACTGCGAAGAGGGCAAGGAGGATTTAGGTTTAGGGTTTAGGAGGAGGATTGGACACGTGGCAGGCCATTGTCGGCCGAATCGGACTGTGGCGGCGATAGGCCCAAGAGAAGGAAATCCAAGAAGAAGGAGAAGGATAAGGAGCCCCGACCCAAAAAGCCCAATGCGTCGCTGACGGCGGCGATGATCGGGGAGCAGAGGCTTTCGTCGATTTTCGATAAGCCTAGAGATAATGATAAGGCGAAATGATTGAATTGTGATAGTATTGTTCATGATGTGATTGCGGAGTTTGCGCCGGATGGGTGCTATGGCTGGATGGAAGGCGGTGAGGATCGGAGGTTAGTTGTAGTGCTGCGGAGGTTAATACTAGCTCAAACAGTGAACAGATTTCAGACATTAATCTTGAATAAAATGGTTCACTGCCTTTTTACATACTAGATGCTTATGAAGAATTTTATGGTTCTAATATGGGCACCCTCTATCTATTTGGCAAGAAAAATATGACACTGTTTGGATGTAACAAATACTTATTTTGGTTCTTAATCCATGAGGGATCGGAATCTCTTTAATTACCGAAGTGTACTTCGTAGTTTAACTTGTGCTTGGTCGATTCGGGTCTTTTAAAGTTTGTGTTGTGTTGATTGAGTGATGATTGTGATGAGTGAGCTTGTTGTTGAATTACGACTCAAAATTAGGAATTGGGAAAGTTTCGTCTAAATCCTATTTTGGGTAGTAATTGGTTTGTTCTTTTCCTTGGTGTAAAGGTTAGGGTTTTTCCTGTCTTATTAGGATTTGGGTGACTTATTCTAATGGGATTAGGAGTTTGGTTATGCCTATAAATATGCTGACTATGTGATGCATATGGTTAAGGGGTGTAAAATCTGTTTTTAATCTTTTTTTGTTTTTAATCTTTTTTTGTTTAATCTGTTTAAAGCATGGAAACTAAGAACTACACTTCTGAAATTAAAGAGATTTCGAACCCTCATGGAATAAGTACCAAAATAAATATCTGTTACATCCAAGCAGTGTCATGTTTACCTTGCCTAATAGATAGAGTGTGCCCATATTAGCACCATAGAATTCTTCATAAGCATCTAGTATGTAAAAAGGCAGTGAGCCATTTTCTTCAAGATCAATATCTGAAACTTGTTCACTATTTGAGCTAGTATTACCATCTACAGCGCGACCACGAACCTCCGCATCCCCTCTGGTCCTCACCGCCTTCCATCCAGGCATAACACTCATGGCCGGGTCCTTATTATCTTCCATAATCTTCGCATTCAAAGTAAAACTCTCTTCCTTCACCAAATATTTCCCTTTCTCCACAGCAACCACTCTGTTGTCCTCAATTTCCCCTCCAGCTTCTGAAAAATCATTGCTTTCCTCACTTGGGGATTCACTAATCTCAAAGTCTAATTCCTTTTTCCCCCCGTTGCCTCTAACCCGTTCACTAATTTCCACAAAATCACCACTATTTAGACTACTCATTGTGTCCAATTCAACCCTCCTTGTCAATTCAGCACTCCAATTACATCTAATTTCACACTGAAACATTCGAAATCGGGACTGAAATCTTATTGGGCTGCATGCTCCTCCGCCTCTCCCTATCTTCCTCATCCGGCGCAAACTACGCAATCACATCATCAACAATACTATCACAATTCAATCATTTCGCCTTATCATTATCTCTAGGCTTATCGTAAATCGACGACGTGAACATCGACGAAAGCCTCTGCTCCTCCATCATCATCGCCGTCAGCGACGCGTTGGGCTTTTTGGGTCGGGGCTCCTTATCCTTCTCCTTCTTCTTGGATTTCCTTCTCTTGAGCATATCGCCGCCGCAGTCTGATTCGGCCGACGACAACCTGCCACGTGTCCAATCCTCCTACTTGCCCTCTTCGCAGTACCCGAGGCCGTCGTCGTCGACAATGAAGCCCCGGACTTCTTCGCGGATCACGATGAGCGCGTCGTACTCGTCGTCACCGACGGTGTCGTAGATTGGGTTCTCCATCTTGATTTCAGCTTCGGATCAGCGGTAGTCGTGGTAGAGGGTTTTGAGGCCCTCGAGGGCTCCGGCACGCGCAGACACTTCAGGTCTGTGGGTCCGAAGCCTCCCGTTGGCCGCTGTCGATTGCAAGTCGTCCGCCATAGATTTGTCTGTTGTATCGGGGAGGGTGACGGTTGCGGATTTTCGACCTAGAGTTTTGGCACTAATTTTCTGATGAAATAAAACAAGGTAGTGAAATGGTGATTGTGTAGCACTATTCATTGTGTAGCAACCTTCCCGCCATTTCACCAACAAAAGAACACTTCCTTCCCGCCAAAATCACCAGTAACTCCTGCCTTGTTTTAAATCTTCAGAAAATTAGAGCCAAATCCCTAGGCTCAAAATCCAGAACCGTAACCAACTCCGATATAACAGGCAAATCAATGGCGGGCGACGAGAAATGGAGCGGCCAACAGGAGGCTTCGAACCCGCGGACTTGAGGGGTTTGCACGCGCCGGAGCCCTCGAGGGCCTCAAAACCCTCTGCCACGACTACTGCCGATCCAAAGCCGAAATCAAGATAGAGAACCCGATCTACGACACCGTCGGTGACGAGGAGTACGATGCGCTCGTCGTGAAGTTCCGCGAAGAAGTCAGGGGCTTCATTGTCAACGACAACGGCCTCGGGTACTGCGAAGAGGACAAGGAGGAGGATTGGACACGTGGCAGGCCGTCATCGCCCGAATCGAACTGCGGTGGCGATAGGCCCAAGAGAAGGAAATCCAAGAAGAAGGATAAGGAGCCCCGACCCAAAATGCCCGACGCGTCGCTGATGGAGGCGATGATGGGGGAGCGGAGGCTTTCGTCGATGTTCACGTCGTCAATTTTCGATAAGCCTAGAGATAATGATAAGGCGAAAGGATTGAATTGTGATAGTATTGTTGATGATGTGATTGCGGAGTTTGCGCCGGATGAGGAAGATAGGGAGAGGCGGAGGAGCATGCAGCCCAATAAGATTTCAGTGCCGATTTCGAGTGTGAAAGTAGATGTAATTGGGGTGCTGATTTGACAAAAAGGGTTGAATTTGACACAATTAGTAGTCGAAATAGTGGTGATTTTGTGGAAATTAATGAATGGGCTAAGGACAATGGGGAGAAGAAGGAATTAGGTTTTGAGATTAGTGAATCCCCAATTGAGCAAAGCAATTATTTTTCAGAAACTAAAGGGGAAATTGAGGAGGACAGAATGGTTGCTGAGGAGAAAGATTTAGTGAAGAAGGAAGAGGATTTTACTTTGAATGCGAAGATTACGGAAGATAATAAGGACCCTGCCTTGAGTGCTATGGCTGGATGAAAGGCGGTGAGGACCGGAGGTGAGGACCGAAGGGGATGCGGAGGTTCGTGGTGGTGCTGTGGAGGTTAATTCTAGCTCAAATAGTGAACAGATTTCAGATATTGATCTTGAAGAAAATGGTTCACTGCCTTTTTACATACTAGATGCTTATGAAGAATTTTATGGTGCTAATATGGGCACCCTCTATTTATTTGGCAAGGTAAATATGACACTGTTTGGACGTAACAAATACTTATTTTGGTTCTTAATCCATGAGGGTTCAGAATCTCTTTAATTTCCGAAGTGTACTTTGTTGTTTAACTTGTGCTTGGTCGATTCTAGTTTTTTAAAGTTTGTGTTGTCTTGATTGAGTGATGATTGTGATGAGTGAGCCTGTTGCATTGGACTGATGGATTGAAATGTGAGTGTTTTTTAAAAGAGGGGACAAGCTGTGGAGTTCAGGGTTGAAGTTGAGGCGATTGGACGAGTTCGGCATAAGAACTTAGTGAGATTGCTCGGTTTCAAGCATGGAAACTAAGAACTACACTTCTGAAATTAAAGAGATTCCAAACCCTCATGGATTAAGTACCAAAATAAATATCTGTTACATCCAAGCAGTGTCATATTTACCTTGCCAAATAGACAGCGTGCCCATATTAGCACCATAGAATTCTTCATAAGCATCTAGTATGTAAAAAGGCACTGAGCCATTTTCTGCAAGATCAATATCTGAAATTTGTTCACTATTTGAGCTAGTATTACCCTCCACCGCACGACCACGAACCTCCGCATCCCCTCTGGTCCTCACCGCCTTCCATCCAGCCATAGCACTCATGCCAGGTCCTTATTATCTTCCATAATTTTCGCATTCAAAGTAAAACCGTCTTCCTTCTTTACAAAATCTTTCCCTTTCTACACAGCAACCACTTTGTTGTCCTCAATTTCCCCTCCAGCTTCTGAAAATCATTGCTTTCCTCACGTGGGGATTCACTAATCTCAAAGCGTAATTCCTTCTTCCCTCCATTGCCCTTAACCCGTTCACTAATTGCCACAAAATCACCACCATTTAGACTACTAATTGTGTCCAATTCAACCCTACTTGTCAATTCAGCACCCCAATTAGATCTAATTTCACTCTGGAACAGTCGAAATCTGCACTGAAATCTTATTGGGTTGCATGCTCCTCTGCCTCTCCCTATCTTCCTCATCTGGCGCAAACTCCGCAATTACATCATCAACAATACTATTACAATTCAATCCTTTTGCCTTATCATTATCTCTAGGCTTATCAAAAATCGACGACGTGAACATCGAAGAAAGCCTCTGCTCCCCCATCATCACCGCCGTCAGCGACGCGTTCGGCTTTTTGGGTCGGGGCTCTTTATCCTTCTCCTTCTTCTTGGATTTCCTTCTCTTGAGCTTATCACCGCCGCAGTCCGATTCGGCCGACGAAGGCCTGCCACGTGTTCAATCCTCCTCCTTGCCCTCTTCGCAGTACCCGAGGCTGTCGTCATGAAGCCCCGGAATTCTTCGTGGAACTTCACGACTAGCGCGTCGTACTCGCTGTCACCGACGGTGTCGTAGATCGGGTTCTCCATCTTGATTTCGGCTTCGGATCGGCGGTAGTCGTGGCAGAGGTTTTGAGGCACTCGAGGGCTCCGCGCGCGCATACGCCTCAGGTCCACGAGTCTGAAGCCTCCCGTTGGCCGCTGTCGATTGCTTGTCGTTCGCCATAGATTTGTCTGTTGTATCGAAGAGGCTGACGGTTGCAAATTTTGGGCCTAGGGTTTTGGCGCTAATTTTCTGATGAAAGAAAACAAGGCAGTGAAATGGTGATTGTGTGGCACTATTCATTGTGTCGCACCCTTCCCGCCATTTCACCAACAAAAGAACACTTCTTTCCCGCCAAAATCACCAATAACTCCTGCCTTGTTTTATCTGTTCAGAAAATTTGAGCCAAATCCTTAGGCCCAAATTTCGGAACCGTCACCAACTCCGATATAACAGACAAATGGGGGGCGACGAGAAATCGATAGAGGCCAACGGGAGGCGTTGGACCTGCGGACCAAAGGCATCTGCACACGCTGGAGCGCTCGAGAGCCTCAAAGCCCTCCACCACAGCGGCCGCCGGTCCGAAGCCGAAATCAAGATGGAGAACCCGATCTAGGACACCGTCGGTGACGACGAGTACGACGCGCTCATCGCGAAGAAGTTCGGGGCTTCATCGTTGCAACGGCAGCCTCAGGTACTACGAGGAGGAGGACCGGACACGTGGGGGGCTGTCGTCGACCGAATCGGACGGCTACGGTGATAGGCCCTAGAGGAGGAAATCTGAGGAGAAGGATAAGGAACCCCAACCCAAAAAGCCCAACGCGCCGCTGATGGAGGTAGTGGCGATGATAGGGAAGCAGAGGCTTTTGTCGATGTTCCCGTCATCAGTTTTCGGTAAGCTTAGAGATAATGATAAGGTGAACGGATTGAATTGTGATAGTATTGTTGATGATGTGATTGCCGAGTTTGTGCCGGATGAGGAAGATAGGGAGAAGCGGAGAAATGCAGCCCAATAAGATTTCAGTGCTAATTTCTAGTGTTCAGAGTGAAATTAGGTCTAATTGAGGTGCTGATTTGACAAGGAGGGTTCAATTGGATACAATTAGTAGTCAAAATAATGGTGATTTTGTGGAAATTAGTGAATGGGTTAAGGACAATTGGATGAATAAGGAATTAGGTTTTGAGATTAGTGAATCCCCAACTGAGCAAAGCAATGATTTTTCAGAAACTGGAGGGGAAATTGAGGAGGATAGAGTGGTTGCTGAGGAGAAAGGGGAAGATTTAGTGAAGAAGGAAGAAGGTTTTACTTTGAATGCGAAGATTACGGAAGATAATAAGGACTCGACCTTGAGTGCTATGGCTGGATGGAAGGCGGTGAGGACCGGAGGGGATGCGAAGGTTCGGGGTGGTGCTGTGGAGGTTACTCTACTAAACCGTTGGATGATTGAATTATATAATTTGGATATTGATGTTCTTGTTGGACATAATATATCTGGGCATGACCAGGATGTCCTTCTCCATAGAGTACAAGTTGGAATACTTTGACTTTCTTTTTAAACTATTTATAAGTATTAAGCAATAAGTTTGTAAGAAAGATAAAGGAGACAGCAGTGAAATTATCATTCTATTCTACCAAATGTGATTGATATGATTAGACTTGGCTGCATCCATTTTCATTTAGTGGCAAACTAAAAGGAATCCAGATTGCTGGCTAAATGCCGTTGCTGATCAGCTATATGACATGTTGGTGCAACATATCCTGCTTGTTGCCTTAAATTCAAACAAAAGGTTGGCATGTTTTAAGAGATTTGATTTTGATGTTCAAGTTTTGAAAAAAAAATAAAAAAAATCCTTATTCTCCAAGCAGTTTTTCGCAGCTATATCATTTCACTGCACATTTCATGACTTTCCATTGTTTCTAATACTCATTTCTCATAACTGTAAATTTTACTCGTGCTGCTGGTCCTAGTTTTAAAATGCAAATTATGTAGTTTTCTCCATCACATATGCATGTGACCATCTCCCAGAGTTTGCAAATTCCATGTATAACCGTAACCTCCTCCCAAAAATTAAAGAAAGGAAAAAGTCAATTTTTCATAATGGTGTAAGCTCCGTTGCTTTCTATCATGTAAATTAAGTCGTTTAATATTTCCAGGCTTGCCGAGTATGAAGCAACATGTGGTCCAAAATAGGCCGCCTGAAACGATCTGTGATTCCTAAGCTTACAAAAGGAAGTGCCATTTTTGGATCTGGAACAAGTCTGGGGATAATGTCCTGCATTTCTGGTCGCCTTTTGTGTGATACATACTTGTGTTCTCGTGATTTATTAAGAGAGGTATGTAAATACAAGCGGCAATAGTGATTTCTGTAGTTTATCAGAATCTCATAATTTGCAATTTTTTTTTTCTAGGTTAGCTATTTTTTGACACAACTTACAAAGACTCAGCTGAACAAAGACCGAAAAGGAGATCATGCCACATGATATTCCTAGAATGTTGCAAAAATCAGAATTCCTCATGGAATTGATATGTTTTTAGCTTTAGTTATTTAGTGTATTATGTTGTTAGAGTAGTTTCAGTATTGCATCTAATGTTGTTTTATGCTAGACTACTATTAGTGTCGTTATATTGTCCTATTAAGTCGTATACTTATCATATGCGTAAATAGTTAGCTGAAGGGGCTGTGATTAATAAACCTCTTAACCTATGTTTTCTTGAATTTTCTGATTTTTATTTCTTGACTCTAGTCTTCTATTCGAAAGTTGAGTTCTCCTATTTTCATTTATGGTACGAAATAATAATTGAATGTTTATCTTATTCTTGGAAGAAGATAATTATTACCAAAGGTTTGGTATGCAAGGGAGGCAGTTCAAAAACTTAATGCAACTATTAATCTCAATAAAATTGTTATAACACATGTTCTATAAAATTGTATTAAGAGAGAGCATCTGTGTGTGAGATTTGGTCCTTTTAGTTGGCTGGCAATTCATGGTTGTGAAAACCTCTAAATTGTTGTGCGCCAAATTTTACCAGTCACACATGTCTTTTTCTTTTATTTATTCCATTGCAAAATGTAATAATGGACCATACAATTTTTCAGCTATGTCTACCTCTTTTTACTGAGACATAAGAAAATGTGCTATCAATCCACTTCATTAATAGTCTAGCAAAGACTTAACTTATTTATGCTAACCCTGTATGGATTATCTCGCGGGGTTGGGAAATAACGCTATTGACTTTAACCAACTGAACTGCCCCAAGAATCTCTTTGTGTTAGCGTAGCGAGATCTATCTATTCCGCTTCGCGACTCACTGAAACCGGAATCAATAGATAATACATCTTATGGCTTTTTCTGAAAAGATATAGGTCTATCTGTTCCGCATCTTGATTGACTTAAAACTGGAATCAATAGATAATACATCTTATGGCATTTTCTAAAAAGATATGTGCCACTGGACTTTGAATCCCACTTCGATTTCCATACGGTAGGTTGGGCATCCATTAGTTCTGTGATGACATAGTTGAGTGCTCCAAGGAGCATGTCTAACTACCTCATGGATAGCATCCACAAGACACTGAATTAGCCTAGAGATGCATGCATCTTTTAAGCACTATGGACAGCTAGCCCTGCACAAAAGACAGGAAAGAGGCTGATTAGGATCGATGGGAGGGAACTGGTTTGCTTTCCCCCTGATTGGCTTTCTTGCCTGGAATGACTTCTCTAAGGAAAGAACTTAGCACTTGAAACTCCTAGCTCAACTAGCTTGAATGAGCATGATCTTGACCTATCATTTGTTCTATTTTGTGGATCTGATGCCTTGAAAGTGAAAAGAAAGCACAAGCGATAAAAAGAATTTAATTTTCTTGGGACCTTGTAAGCTGAGGTTATATAATATCAAGCAAGCATAATGATATAACTTTAGAATTGAACTAACAGTTAAAGGGGCTGGATTTTCTATGTAAAAGCAAACATATTACTTTCTGTGTTTCCATGTCTTATTCTAATAGTTTTTCCTATGTTTCAAGATTGAATATGGCGAGATCGATGCATGGCTCTCTATGGAACTCATGTTTCATTTGAGTGTTCTTCCCTTCACACGTCAGCTGACTAAGATCAGTGGTAATCTGTGGGGAAAAACTCTACAAGTGAGTCCTCTGATGCTTATCTGTTTTATGATTGTCTTTGGAATTCTGATAACGGACACCACCTAAAAGGTATATCTGGTCTAAATCTGATCTTTGCTTTTACCTTTTAGGCCTTTTATTTTGTTGTTCTCACATTGATTACATATTAGTTTTCTTTCTGTATATAATATATTTATATGTGTATGAGTCTGGTATTGCAGTATGTATGGATGCTTGGGGTTTCCAAACTCAAGATTTTATGCAAAGCCACTGGCGGAACTTATAGCACTGCAAGTAAGGAAGATATGTTTAGTCTAGCTTATAGTTCAACTCTGTTCGGCGTTTACACCAAATGCTTCTATTCAATATTAAGTAAGTCCCATTATCGTTTTGCAGGGGAGGGAAATTCTACAAAATACCGTTGATCTGGTTCAAAATAATTTGAACTTAGAGGTAATTTCTGGTATATCGTAATAGAAGTGATGAATACATCTGGAGTTATTGTGAGTTCTCAACTGGCTGTCAAGATTTAGGTTTTGTAGGATTTACCCCTTTTATTTTGTTTGGCAGGTGATCTACGGTGACACAGATTCAATAATGATTTATAGTGGACTGGATGATATTGCAAAAGCAAAAGAAATTGCGCGAAAATTCATTCTAGAGGTGAGGCTTTAACCTTGAAACTTCTAACTTCTGACCTTTCCTATTAATAAGAATCATCTTTGTAATCAATTTGAATGGCATGTCTTGGGTAGTGAAGAAGAGAGCTTCATTCTTTAACACGACCATCAAAAGACCATAAATATTCTTGAAGAGAGACTAAAATCTATTATTTCATACATTTTATGCAGAAAATTAAATTGCATAGAATTTTTCCATAGATATCTTAGACCACACTGCAAGGATTTTTTCCCATAAAAGTAGACCTTTACCTGGATCTTTGCAGCATCTGCATATGCATATTAGTTACTATGCTTATCTGCAGTATTGGGGATGATTTGTCTTTCTCCTTGTCTCTAGGTTAACAAGAAGTATACATGCTTAGAAATTGATCTTGACGGTTTATACAAGAGGATGCTACTTCTCAAGAAAAAGAAATATGCAGCTGTTAAGGTGCAATTCAAGAATGAGACTCCATAAGAGGTACAGTAAAATTTCAAGATACTAGGTTAAGTTAATTCTCGGGAGACAGTCCATCAAAATTGTATTTTTTTCGCAGGGCATTGAACGTAAGGGCCTTGATATGGTTCGCCGAGACTGGAGCTTACTATCAAAGGACCTGGGAGATTTCAGCCTAAGTCAAATTTTGTCAGGAGGGTATGTTTCGTTTTAGCTCTCTTTTTACAATATGGTCAGGCTTATTTTCTGCAAAGGTTACTAATCACTTGCTTTTGTGGCTCTTATGCTCACACGACATGTGAGGATGTTGTTGAATCAATTCATGACTCTCTGATGAAGGTGAATCCAGGGTTCTTTTCATTTTTTATTTTGGGTCAGATGGTTCATTCATTCATTCATTTATTTCCTAAGTTTAACCTTAGAGGTATGTAGGGGAAAGTTAGAAGGCAGTGGTTGTGTTCAAGATCCTTGAGGATTGGAACTGATACCTAGGATCCAACTTTCATTGTCAGCTGGATGCTTAAAGTTATTTAGTAATTTTCCTTGTAAATTAGATTCCTAATATGCTATATGATCAAGCAATCGAGTTGACTTCTGCTCTCATAATTTTGAACAGGCGCAAGAGGATAGGAGGAAAGGACAAGTAGCCCTTGAGAAATATGTTACAACCAAGACATTGACTAAACCACCTCAAGCATACCCAGATGCCAAAAATCAACCACATGTTCAAGTGAGTTTGAAAAGCATATTTTGAGTCCAGCTTAATTTCTTATCCGTTTGTTGTATTGATGTTTCTGCAAACAATCCTCGGTGGCTCAAAGATTGAAGCAAAGTGGTTACTCTACTGGTTTCTCTGTTGGTGATACAGTCCCCTATATAATCTGTTGTAAGCAGGTTTGTCATTCAGTAGAATTTTCTCTATATCGAACAACCCTATTTAAACACAAAGCCCTACTTTAACATTTAATTGTTTTTGTTCGTGTTTACCCTCTCACTTTCCTCCATTGCTCAACGTGCTAGACATCCTGATGAATTAAAATGAAAAGATGGGAAATGGATGATTGGCATTGAGTACGTTCTATTCTGTCATTGATATCTAAAGTTCTATGAGCAGATTCATCCTGTGGTATCACGTCTTCGTGCTTCAATTCAGGGTACCAGCCCTGAACGTTTGGCTGATTGTTTAGGGCTCGACTCTTCTATGGTAAAATCTCCCTTCCCCGGCATCACCGGAAGTGATGTACAGGATCTGTCAATTTAAAGTATTTTTTAAATTGGCAAATTGCAGTTTAAAGTTAAGTCAAGTGAAACAGCCAGAGATGGTCTTTCCAGCTTGTCCCTTGCCCTCGATGATGAAGAGAGTTAACTTCATCTAATTGTCCACATATTGTAGGAAGTCTCTTTGCTTTCTACATTATCTGTCGACTGATGGTTATTGTGCCGTATTAGGAGTGTGCATTTCTTTTCTCTAGTGTGCTTTATTCAGTTTTGACACTCCTATTTTCTTCAACGAGTACTTTGTCCCAAACATGTCATCATATCGTTCTCTATCTTTGGAACTTTCATTCCAAATCAGAGTGAATTAGATCAAAGATTTCTCAGAGACGGATCATGATGAATTGCAGATATCAAGGTTGTGAGCCTTTGATTTTGGCATGTCCTAGCTGCTCCGGCACTTTTGATTGTCCTACCAACGTCACAAGCTGAGGAATCTACTACCGACTTTTGGCATAAATTGTGCTGTCCAAAATGCCCAGGCGATGGCGAAGTGGCAAGATTGTATCCTGCAATGATAGCCAACCAGGTATAGTCTAACATGTCCCTTTCTATGCGCTGACACTATGATTTTTCCCTGAGTACCTACTGAGTATGTGCACATGGATACTGTCATTATCTTACAGGTCCAAACGCAAGCAGACAGTTTTATTTGTACATACTACAGGGGCACAATGATGGTAATCCACTTATTTGCAGGTTTCCTGGGAAACCATGGTGAAGAGTTAAGTTCTCACTTATTGGTAACTAATCTTGAGTGCTGAATTTTACTTTCAGTGTGATGATGAAACTTGCAAATACAACACTCGAAGTCTCAACCTCCGGCTTATTGGTGATTCGGAGAGAGGAACAGTGTGTACAGACTATCCTCGCTGCAATGGACGTCTTGTGCTGCAGGTATGCATCAAAAACTTGTAGCATAAACCTAATCCTTTTCAATTCTTGCTATATTCAAACTATAGTTTTTGCAAGCAATGCATCTTGAATAGTACACAGAAGCAGATTTATACAAGCAGCTCTCATATTTCCGCCATATCTTGGATACAGTACGCTGCATAGAGAAGGTGATCAAACTTTTCTTTACACATCATTGTATGAGCTTGTATTTCTATGCACATAACTGTTAAACTTTGGTTGCAATTGGATTTACAGATGGAGTCTAACATTAGAATCAAACTAGAGATGGAGATGGCTAAAGTTAGACCAATTGTGGATTTGGCTGCCTCAACAGTTCAAAGGATTCGAGACCGTTGTGCATACGGATGGATAGAGCTGCAAGATTTCTGCGTTACAGTTTGACTTGTTAAGATTTGCAGATCTTATAAGTTCACTTCAATTTTTCTTTAGCCATTCATGTATATATTGAAAAGAGATGTATCTAGTATCTATTAGCTGACTGAGCAATAAAAATTCGGGATGAAATCCTGTTTTCAGTCTTCAGATTACCCCATTCATTTTGGGCCACGTTTACTCTAAAATGGAGAACAGAGGAAGTCAGGAATCAAACAAGTTCTTAATTATTTCCCCCAAGAACAACACTGATTAACTATAAATGAAATGACACTACAACACGAATGTGCTTTAGCGAGGAAAAAAATTTCCTCACTAAAAGCCATTTATAGTGAGGAATTTAATGTGTTCTCACTAAAAGTTGTCACATTTTGGTCACATAGTTTAACAATGCAACTGCGAGGAATAAAAGTTTACAGCGACGAAATCATTCCTCGCTATAAATAACTGTAGCGAGGAAATACACATTTTCCTCACCCAAAGTATAGTGGGAAAATTTTTCCCATTCCCTCCAAAAAAATATAGCAACACTACGCCAGAAACGGCCTGTAATAGCATGCAAAGAACGCTATTGCGGGATCTCTTAGCGTTTAAAGGAACGCTATATTTGCCCACGCTAAGAAAAGTGAGGGTCTATTATAGCGTTTTTGTAGAGCTATAAAAAGTCACTTTTATAGCGTCTATAGAACGCTATTGTATCTTTTTTTTATAGCTTTGCGATAATGCCGTGATTTCATCTCATTGCATACTGGGGAAAGCTATTGTATTACTTTTGCAATGTATGCAGAATGCTATAATTGTAATATTCCGGAATTCAGATCATTTTTTGGCCATTTAAGTTCTCTCTTTCAACAATAAAACAATCAAAATCAACACTCAACAAAGCAACCAACAATTTTCAAAAATATTCATTGCTTTTAAAACCATTCCAAAATACAGTATTCTACAAGTACAAGATACAATATCCAACACTACACTTGAAGGTTTCATATTGCAAGCCTTGTTACCAACAAACTAAGAAAAAACACTAAAATTGTCTAAATGTTTTCCTTAAGCCTTCTGCCACTTACTTGACTACTCCGACTGAATAACTGTCTGCTGGCCATGCGACGGTAGTGCCAAGAGCATCTTCCATGCAATTTATATTAGATGTTGGCCTCCATAGGCATGAGTTGACTTTGGAAACATACTGCAAAGAGACAAAAATAACCAAAAAGAATCAAATTAGAATTGGAAATGTGTGAGTTTGTGGATGTCTTGCAATCTGATAGTATGTAAACCAAAAAAATCTGCAGTAATATAAATATGTATGTGCCTGCTGTGTGATTGCCACCAAGTATGAATCATCTTTAAGGTCTCTGAATTGCATTGCTTAGCAAGGGCATCAGCCTTATAAAAATGAATTAATACAGCTACATCATCCAGAAATGATGAATCAAACTACATTTAATCACGAGGACAGAAGAACTTATGGTGACACAAAATATCAAGCAAAACAAATCAAACTATATCATCCAGTTTCATAAATAAAAAGGGAAGACTGATTTTGAGAAGCTTACCTGTCAAGCCAAGTTCTTTCTAGATCGAAGTTGGAGGAGTTCTACTGCGCCAATGTTGTGGGCCTCATCCAAATATGTATATCCCTAAGACAAAAAAGGAGTTGCTGAGAATAAAAAGAGCGATTACATAACGGGGCTCATGGATACTAGTTAAGCAAGGTATTTCATGACAAATAACATAAGCCGGAGGGAAGATACTTATTTTACCTCTGTTATGATAAAAAAGACCGGTGAGGCTCAACATTATAGATAAAACCACAGAATTATCTATCTTGAGAAAAACTAAACGTGCAATGCATAGAACTAGAATAGCAAAAGACACATATTGATGTGAAATCTGCAAAGTTGGTGACAACGTTTCACAGCTGCAATAAACTCTTGTGCAATAGGAATAACAAAAGTTGCAAATTATTATGAAAATATTATTTACCTTACTTCAAAATGAGCAATAGCCTCAATAAACTACATTATAAGGGTCTTCCAAAGCAGATGTGTGTAGCTGGTCTGAGCACAGGCTGGAAATTGCAAGGTGGAACTAATAATCGGTTTTTGCTTTGTCCAGAACAGATCATATCATCAATATCTTGGAGCTGTGCGCAAGACAAAGTATATAAGGATCCATAATTGCCTTGAAACAATGAATTCAGCATATCCGATTAAAATAAGATGTCACTGGGTTGGCTAATATTCATACTCATTTCATAAAAACTACCATAATTCTCTTGGGTTTGTTCTAAATGTACCATACTGACAACATCAGATGCATGAAGTCTTTCACTTCGGAATAATTCAATATCATTTAGAACCTTAGAATAAACCAGGATTAACCATTGTGGTATCTGAAGCTTACATTCACCAATTGTTGCTTCTGGCAACCGCTCAATCCAGTACTTGTGTTGAGTGATGTACATGATTGGCACGCCAGGGATCTACATCTGAACAAAAAAAATTAGCAGTTTTAATGCATCAAGGTTTTACTGTGACATACCAAGGTTTCTAAACAGCTATTCTACCTTTCGTATCCTTCACTTTAAATCTCTATCGCATGTAGCAACAATGTAGCAGTTGTGGTGTACAAGGTCAGTCAATGTCAAAGGTAAATAATTACACTAAAATGCACTAGAAATTGTGCTAAGCTGAAACTGAAGTCAGAAAAAAGGAAAAAAAAAACCCTCATCTAGCTAGTAACTTGCCAGCATACCAAGCAGACAACTATACAAGTTTAATGTACACAAAGTTGCAATACATCACCATTACAGACTTATAGTCAAAAAACAATACCAGTCCCGCCAATTCCTACTCAGAATAAGTGGATTCAACTTATAGTCTATATAAACAGCAACTTACTGCTTAAGAAGTGCTGACTTTTATTGTTTTTGTATAGTCCGAAACTTACTGCTTAAGAAATGCTGACTTTACTAAAACACTAAAATTCATTCACAGTAGAAGATGACCTATAAATCCTATCTACTTGACCCTCCAAACTCCGCAAACCCCAACTCATCTTAAGGGGGAGGGGGGATGGCTCCAAACTGAAAAACAGGAAAGTGCAGTTACTGGGTGTAATTAGTACCTGGGTAACCCTTTCAGTAATGCAATCATCAACATACATTCCTCTATGGGTACAGGGTAGTCTCTCAAAACGAGGGTCTTTGGCGATCCTGTACGAATCAAAATAACTTCTTTGTTAGTACCAGAACTTTGTAGCCACGAAATAAAAATATTACAAAGTGTAGGATAATAGCTCAGAGCCACACGATATTTCTGGCCTAACTTCTCAAGCTCACCCAATACACAACCTGTAATACAAGGAGTACCTATCAATAAAAAAAAGATAGACAAACTATTACAAACACAGAGAAACAGATCAATGAAACGTTCCCATGCATTCTCTTTATAAGCTACATATAGAGTAGTATCTGGAATCAGGATACAGTACTAATTTCTTGTAATGAAATTAAACATTCAAAACCGATTGCCAGAATCATTGAATACTTATACAAAAGTGAATAATAAAGCAATTCAAGACTCACACTTTGCATATAAGCAATCCAACATTGCCTTTCTAAGTCCAACTGCATAAAACCAAAGTGAAACAACCGTCAGACTGAAACAACCGTCAGACTATGCTCGATATAGACCTTTCTAAAAACCTATAGCTCTCTACAGCTCATATAGAGAATCTTCAACCACAAGTACAAAAAAGTCTAAACTTTGGTCTTCATACATCAAACCAATTAACTGCAAACAATTAGCATCTGACACTGACCTTACTCTGCAAACAATTAGCAGACAACTATATACACCTTTAACGTTTAATGTTCACAAAGCTGCCTCCATTTGAAGATTCATTATACCTCATAACACCCAAGCCTCCATCTGAAGACCCATTAAGATTTCTAGCACCCGTGCCTCCATCTGCTGACTCATTAATCACAAGAACCACCAAAGTCAGTAATTAAATGAACAAATGTTGTCCAAATCGAATCTCAAGTTCAAACCTAGAAACCCAAAACGAAGTAACCTTGAAATTCAACTCAAAACTAGAACCCCAATTGAATCCCTAATGGAGTTTACCCCAATTGACAAAATCGGAAACCCCACAAACCCAAATTACCACAATTTCACATACCCGGCCCCAAAACGAAAACTCACAGGTCGTATTGATTCCCAACATCGAATCCAAAACCAAAATTTAATCCAAAGTTCAAACCCTAAACCAATTCCAAACCCTGCATCTTGAACGAAAACCCCGGATCGACAGCCTCAATAGAAAATCGCAATCGAAAACCAAAGGATTTGGAATCGAAACTGACCTTATCATTCTCTGCTGCCGAAAACTAGTGTGTATAAAACAACGATATACTCACGAATAGTGCGCCAGAGGATCTTAGCTGGGGTGCGAAAGTGGATGGGGCCAAAGATTGATGACCCCGTATCAATAAAGCATCAACTTTGGAACCGATTTCTTCCCAAATCAGAGACTGTAAAGGGTGGAGGCGACTGACATCCACTGCTCCATACTAGGGTTTTGTCGCACCAGGTGGTCGACAGTGACGTCAGATAAGGAAAACTCGGTTGACGTAAGAGCAGTTGTGTTGGTGGTTCTTCACTGCGGCATGGGGCTCGTGGTTAGGGGCCCGTTTGGCATCCTCTTATTAAAAAGAGCTTTTAGCTTCTAGTGCTTTGTTCATAAGGTATTATGTTCAAAGTACTTTCACTAATAAGTAGCTGGTCTTTTGGCATTCATTAATAAAAGTGTTTTTAATTTTTAAAAAGTGCTTTTTAAATCATTTGGCTGACAAAATCAAAAAGTACTTTTGTACATTTAACATATAAATTATTTCTTAATTTATTTAATAATCTTATAAATTCATTAAACAACATTAATAATAAACAAAAATCATCATCTAATTGTAAAAAGTGGAATCAACTTGGAATAAGATGCTTCCAAGTTTGTGTTATTAGAAAACAGAAACACTAAAAATGAACTGCAGTGCAAACAAATATTAATGATACATAAGAAGATTAGCAATTCTCTCTCGCTCATCATCCATGACTTGTCCATGATTTGAACTTTGTTGTTCAATAACATCTTCCTCTTCAATGTCTTCCTCATGGCCCGAAGGAAGTAGCTCATCATCATTGTCATAAGGCTGGAAATAGGGGGAGTAGCCTAATCCTTTATGAATACCACCAAGGTCCCTTCACTAGCCAATGTGGGACTTTTCACACCACATTCTGAGGAAACCCGGAAAGATTGGCAACTTGAGTCAAAGTAGCTCTCCACCTTTGGACCTTATCTGAACTATCCCCGAAGCGTGGTTCATGTGCTATGAAGGCCTCTGCGAAGCATCCCGACTCTTTCCATACATCCGACGGATCCACATCGTAGAACACCGGAAGTAGAGTCTGTCCCTTCAGTAATACTTTTGTGACCATGAGCTTTTGGAAGCTTAGAATTGTGTCAAGTTAGGAAGTCTACTGTGCTTTACTTCACAATGTTCTATCTGATTCAGATGCATAAACATACATATCACATCATCCATACAAATTCTAAGTTGTCCATACTATCACATTTTCCAGACAAGATAACATAGAAGTTTGTCGAAATTATCGGATATCAATACTAATGCAATTAACTGATAAACAAGACAAAAACTCAGCACTGTGAGAATTACTATACAAGTTCAATTGGATTAAAATGATGAAAAAAGATTGCAGAATATCAAACTAGGAAGAGAACCTTATCGAATCTTCATTCGCAGTCCAGCATTGTTCATTTCTCCTAATCGAATGAAGGTTATTGCTAATTCAATCTAAACAGATGTGACTACCTTTGTATAAATGATATCTTGGTGGTTTAACTGTGGCGTCTCCTGTTTTGCTTTTGCAGAAGTAAAGCCCAAGCACCCAAAAATAGCATTTGCTGACATCTTTGGGAGAAAGGTATATATTATGCACATTGGTTTCGAACGTAACAGATTGATATTTGATGTTTCACGAAAGCTGTAAAATAGTTGATTGTAAGATAGTTGATTGGTCTTTGATTGGCGTGTTAGTTGATATTTTGTTTATGATTAGGCAGATTGATGTCTGATGTTAATGGTTAGGCAGTTCCTTGTTGAAATTTCTGATATCTCCAATCTGAAATTTGTTTTTGATTGCTGACATTTATGCAATCTGCAATCTCAAAGGTTAGTTAAGTCAGCATGCTTTTGTGTGATTTTTCAGGTGTATTTGAAGAGTCCTTCTAAACTGCAAAGGCGTTTTTGAAGAATCCTTTTTTGGCTTTTGCTAATCTAAGGTATGGCGCAACAAAAATCTGGATTTAAATCTCCTGAATGATTTATTTATGTATAAAGTGCATCTTTACGATTGTAGTTGTGAAACTTAGTAGTGATGTTAGTTTGGGATGAATGCTAGTAGTTGATTGATTGGCCTGTTAGTTGATAGTGTTTTGTTTTGGTGTATGTCATAGTCATGGATAGGACATGGATGTTTGCTGATAGAAGATCAACATCTTACAAGGCAGGGGTTGATTTTTTCCTTAAAAAGGCTATTGAAAATGCAAGCAACCCTAACCTGATTAGTTGTCCATGTTGCAAGTGTGTGAATACGAAATCATTTGATGTTAGGGTTCTAAAGGAGCATCTATATTTCAATGGGGTTGATAGAACTTATAGGAATTGGATATGGCATGGAGAACCGTCTAGGTCAGCAGCAGCGAGTTCAAGTAGAAACGCAGAATTTGAACTAGGCACCTTTTCAGAAAGTGAAGGTATGGAAGATGCTGATTTGGATGAATTATATAATATCGTTGGACTAATAACTTTTGTGCTACAATTAGGGCATTCCTATGCAACCTGATGACAAGCAGTGTGGGTATTTTGTGATGCGATACATGAAAGACATTGTTGCAGAATTTGATTTTGTGACTAAGGTACATTATATGTATATTAAGTGTGTAATTTTCCCTAGGGGATCAGAAGATTGGAATTCTAGTATTTGTTTTCTTGACTGTACAACGTGAGTGATTTTTTCAGGTTGCAAAGGTTTTGTTTCTTGTGATGTATGATGTTCTTATGACAGTTTTTTTGTATGTTTCAGTGGGCTACCAGCAAAGCAAACTTGGGATACACCCAGGCCGAAATTGATGAAGTACGTAATGAATGGGCAACATTTGTCCAAGGATTTGTGGAGTAAGATGCAACCTCCATTTAGATTTTAGGTCATTTTTTGGTACCAATGTGATCTATAAGAGATATGGTTTTTGGGTTTCAATGTCTAGATAGCTAGCTAATTGTACATGCTGAAATTGTTTAGTGGATGCAAGACATTCAAGCTTAAGATGGAAGTTTTTGAATTTCAAGCATGTGAACACTGATTTAGCAGCAATGTATTGGTTTCCTTTGATATCAGAATGGTTTCAAACTGCCTTCTTTTGCAATTTCGGATCATAATAGTTATGACAGGTAAACTGTGTCTTTTGGCATAAAAATCGGCACATTTCTGCTCATTCTAAAATAACCTCTGAACACATTAGTCGACCGTTTTAAGTGCAAAATTGTCGTGTAAAGCATAGAATAGTCGACAGTTTTAGGGAAAAAAACTGTCGTTTAAAGTAGAGAATAGTTGGCAATTTTAGGACAAAAATTGTCGTTTGAAGTGGTCATTTGCTAACAAATTATAAGTTTTTAGATCAGTATAGTCGACGGTTTTATATCAAAAACTGTCGACTAAAGTGCCTTTAGATGACAGTTAAAAACTGTCGACTATACTCATAGTATAGTCGATTGGGCTCCATGCGACGGATTTTTACAGCACTTACTAACAGTTTTTAACCGTCGTTTAAGGCCTTTTTTGGCATAGTGCTTCTTGCTGAGATCGACCTCTTCCAGGGGTTGTTTGCTCCCACTATTATCGCTCGAGTTACAATAAATCCCACCTTCCTGTTCTAGGATGTAATGGCGCCCCACAAGGTGCCCATTACCAATGGCTTCATCCTTATATGTGATATTACATTTGGATCCTCCAGTGAGTATGTAATACCCATCCAAATCTAAACAAAAGATCGACACAATATTATAAATACATGTCGGGATGTAGTAGCACTCTTTCAGAAAGAGACACATGCCATTAGGTAGATCTAGAGTATGTGTGCCAATGGCACAAACATGCGCACGGGAACCATTCCCCATTCTCAATGATAATGCGCCTTTCTCTAGATGTCTGTCAATCTTCATGCCATGCAACGAATTACAAACATGATAGCAAGCTCCTGAATCCAGTATCCAGGGTTTGACAGTTTGTACTGCATCTCTTGAACCCATGATGGCAAGGACATTCGGATCAAAATACGTTCCGTTCCGAGTTCTAGAATAACTTCTTTCTCGAAAGTCCTTTGCCTCCTTTGTTCAATCAATTGGTTATCAGGGTTTGTTTGTAATATTGAGTTGTGAAGATGATTATCTATAGAAAATAAAACCATATTTTAATTAACTATATGTTGAAATTCACCAAAATAAGATGGGTCTTTATCTTAAGTTGGCTTCCGTCTACTTTTCTTCGTCTTCCCCTCTACGATGACGTGAGTTCCTCCCACTACTCGTGAGATCCCTCCATAGACAGAGAGTCGGAGGCTTGCGGTAGGAGGGCCAAGACGCGCGTGTCGCTAATGCCTTTACCAGTTATCCACCCAAGAGAGTTCACAACTCCTTTGCATCTTATGCAATTACCGACATTCGACCTCTAATAATTCGTCACCCCGGAGAACACCTAAGATAAGTGATTATTAGTTGAATCAAAATCCCACCAAATTGATAAGGGACCAAATTTAACCCCGATGCCCCGAATGACATACTAAGACACTGTGAGTTCTAGTGTTATCGGACATCCAATGTTTGTGTCCTACTAACCCTCCCATTGCCGCCCAAAATGCCCCGAATGACATGCTAAGACACCGAGGGGTGCGCCGGTTAAAAGATTAGTAGGTTTCGATGGAAGGCCTGGGTCCACTAGAACAATTCCAAGAAACCCTTACAAATTCAATAATTAAAATTGAGGGTTTTGTTACCGGTTTCACAAGTATATGTCGAGATACATAATTTAAACAAGAGATCCAGCGAATCGCATCACATGGATTTAAGGACCTGATCATGGACTTCGTTTGGGCGCGAGCCACACGCCCAAACCCTAGGTATGGCAGATTGCAATTGTTGTTTGATTTTACGTCCCATCCCTGGCTTTGATTAAATGGTTAAGCATAAACAAACAATGCTAGCCATCGGGGCCGTGCCCATACATACACTCCATCTTTACTGGAAGCATTTAATAAAACCGGAAATAAAACCAACAATCAATTTAACGTGTCACACACATAATCCCCATAGTAAAACGACCAAACAAGTAATTCTTTTTTTTGCATCACGGGCGCTTCGTGCCACGTCACAGGCGCTTTGCGCCACATTTCAACGCTTTTGGTATTCGTCTCGCGTTTGCTCGGTGTGTATTTTCAATTTTCAGTCGTAGGTTGCTTTTATTTTGTTATTACGTGATACGACCCGTTCCGAAAATTTTCCCAAAATATCGTGAAATGACCAAAATGCCCTTAGATGGTCAAACGTTGACTTTGTGAACAGTAAGAATTTACATATTCGATATTGTACTCTTTGCGAAGAGCTCTTCGATACGAATGCGTCCGCGGAGACGGAATCGGAATCCGAGTTGTAATGAATAAGTTATGGACGGAAAACGATTACGTGAAGAAGTGGGTTGTGACACGTGGCAGGCCATGATTGGCCAATGCCACAGTGTCAGCCAATTATTGGCCAGCACTGTGTTGGGCTTTAAAACCCAGAAGAGAACCGTGGGCTTGCATTTTCTTCCGAAAACCCGAACCCGCACCCACGCGCCGCCATCCTTCATCGTCGTTGACTCGTCGGTGGCCACGGATCGGAGAAACTGAACCCAGAAACAGCTTCCCCTCGCCGAGACGAAGCCGAAGCACCCCACATCGTCGACGGAAACCCACGGAATCGCCGGCAACAAGACGAACGGAATCCGCGAGCTTTCCGGCGTGATTCCGGCCAGCACAGTGCAAGGTGAGTTCTAAAAGTTATAGATTTGGAATCCTTGGCTTCCATAGATGAATTTTGATATAAGGATCGTTGAATTTGGTTGAGAATTGAAGAAGATAGAGGGTTTTGAAATCGGATGAATAGTCGCCGGAAAATTCCCAGTTTCCGGCGACGGCGACGGCGGCGGCGCGGCGGTGATGATGTCATCGCCGATGATGACGTCAGCTGCCACGTGGACGCCACCTCAGCGCTGAGTCAGCGCCACGTCAGCACTGTGTCAGTGCCACGTCAGCGCCGGAGTGCTGACGTCAGCAAACGTTGACCGGTTGGTCAACGCCGTTGACCTGTTGACTGGCCGTTGACCGGCGTTGACCAAGTTTGACCGACCACTTTTCCGAGTGGAAACGATGTTCTGGATCCAATGGCGAACTCCGTTTTGCCATCCGAGATACGGTTGTACCCTAATTGAGTGAAACGTGGGGAATTAGGGTTTTACGGGTTTTCGTTTGGTTCGTTTATTAATCGTTATTCTTTGGGATTGTTAGGTGACCGGTTCCCGAGGTATCACTATAACCGAACCGCTCAGACAGACGAGGAGGACGACGACGATCGCCCGGCATATCTGTGAGTGGACGGGTTTTGGTTTTAAAGTATTCTTTAAGTATGCTTTATATTATGTTTACGTATCCGTATGCTTTGATGATATGTTGGTTGGTTGTGGTGTATGGTTTTGAGTATCGTTTGAGCATGTTTATGTTTATACACATATATGATATGATGATGTGATCGTGAGATATTTGTTGGTGTGACTATTATGGAGCTTGGGAGATATGTATGTGGTGGTTATATCGATTTTATGCTGGTTATGATGGATTGTGTGTGGATTGCTCAGTATTGTCATGTGCAGGTGCAGATCGGTTTGGGGTGAAGTCCCCTTACCCCTTTATATCGGTATTGGGGTGAAGTCCCCTTGCCCTTTCTATGATGGTTTGGGGTGAAGTCCCCTTACCCTATTTATCGGTATTGGGGTGAAGTCCCCTTGCCACCTACCGGTGTTGGGGTGAAGTCCCCTCACTCTTATTGTCGGTATTGGGGTGAAGTCCCCTTGCCGCCCATTGGTTTGGGGTGAAGTCCCCTTACCCTCTATGCTGATATTGGGGTGAAGTCCCCTGATCGCCCATTGGTTTGGGGTGAAGTCCCCTTACCCTCTATGCCGGTATTGGGGTGAAGTCCCCTTGCCGCCCATTGATGTTGGGGTGAAGTCCCCTTGCCCTTTCTGTGATGGTTTGGGGTGAAGTCCCCTTACCCTATTTATCGGTATTGGGGTGAAGTCCCCTTGCCACCCATCGGTGTTGGGGTGAAGTCCCCTCACCTTTTGATCATGGTCGTAGATCTCGGTTATGTGTGATGGTTTATTGTTCCTTATCTCGTGCTGTGTTTTTGGTTGTTGCTGTATGCTTATTATAGTATAGTCGTACACTATTATTACTGGTTTTCAACTGTGGGGGTTATTGTTATTAATACTATGTTTTATAACGGTTTTCACTGACGTTTATTTTCCCTGTCCACTCACCTTTGTTTTGCGCCCCCTCAGGACTTGAGACTGTTGAGCACCACCGAGAGGAGCGGCAGAAGTCAGTATAGCTCTGTTCTTGGTCACAAAGAGTGAGAGACTCTTTGCTATCCGTCTTTTGACTGCAGTTGGCGTACGTAGCTGTATTGTGTTTAAATTCGCCTTCGGGCAGAACAGTTGTGTAGTCTGCTTCCGTTGTAGATGCTCTGATACATTGTTGTTATTTATTCTATTGGGCTTCGACCCAAGTCTTGCTTTTAGTTGGATTTACCTTTTGGGTTGTCGTTACGTGTTAGTCCAGGCTTCGTCACCCGTCCGGGTGATGGCCGCACTCCCAGGCCCCACTTTTCGGGGCGGGGTGTGACATTACGTCCCTGGGTTCTGAATTTTTTGATGAAATATGTTCGAACTTGGTGAGTCAAATCTACCAGGCTCTGAAATTCTATCAATTGGTGAGGCAAAAGGGCCTGCTCTGGACCTCTTCAAGACTAAGATGGAGGTAACTTTGATCTTAATAATGTTAAACCATACATGTGATACTTATAGAGCGTGGAATTCTATATTTGGCAACTCATTTTTCCATCTGTTTCCCTCAAGTGATTTCCTTTTAACTGAGAACTTGAACAATCTCGGTTGTAGGCTGTTATGGCTGATGTAAGATCTCCTATTCCAAGTTAACTGTCTATCTGATTTTTTCTTACTTGCCTCATATGGAGATGCTTTACCTCAATTTGCCAGTCAAATATGTTCAATCAAATATATTGTTTCTTGTAATATAAAAATATTCTATGATCCACATTGTATTGCTTATTCCTTCTTCAGTTTATGAATCCATCGGATGATGGGAGAGGTTAAAATTGGTTTCACATGAACTGTGACTCTTTCAGCCTACCATTCAAACTGTATGTTCCTTGCACGGAGTGAGATTATTTTAAGGTGCTGTTGTTAACTTGAAAAGAGTACTGATAGAAAAGAATTCATCCAATGTTAAGGAAACTAAAACACATACAAATAATCAATTGATGTTGCAAACTCGTAAACTATATTCAGTCTAAAATATCGAACTTCTAAGGTGCTCCTACAAAGCATATTATCATACTATTTAAGATAAGATACAAACAAAAGTAGAGATGTGTAAATAATTAAATAGACCAAATCCAATCCATAAACCAAAATGAAAGGCACGGACTAAATGTTAATCAATTACAAAATTCATAAATTCATATGTTCAAATGAAATTCATAAATGGGTTGCTACCAGAAGAGCGAAAGAATCTAACAATCCTCTCTTGCGACTTTAGAGGAGACGGAGTTCCATCAACTATCAACCACCAAGAATGGAAATGCTCCAAACTGCAAAAACACTAAACAACAATTTACCTCACTGTCAATTTCAAGCCTATAACATTACGTAAGTGACGCAAACAAAACAGCACTATCTAACACGAAATAGAAATTACAGTAGAAAGAAATGAAGAAAATATTAGGAACATTAGAAAAATTAAAGCAAATTGAGGTGAACCATAACTTCTGCATAACAAAATGCCAACGGAGGGGTGTATCAATTTCTGGTTTCAACTCATTAGAAAACAAACTGAACATATATTTAACAAATAAATTAAAGGGTTTGTATCATGGATGGTGCTTGAACTTTCACTAACAGGACTTCATAGTGCCTGAACTTTAAAAGTGATCAATTTGGTACCTAGACTTTCAAAAACCGGACTTCATAGTGCCTGAACTTTAAAAGTGATCAATTTGGTACCCAGACTTTAAAAAAGAGGATTATATGATACCTCCTTCAAATTTTTATCAAAATTCCATTAAAATGAGAGATAACATGATCTTTTGACATACACTTTCATGTAAAATACTATTTTTTACCTCTCAACCTCTATATAAATGTGTATTGTGGTGTTTCAAAAAATATATATGCATATAGATATTGTAAAACAATAGATAAATTGATAAATAAAAATATACTCGAACATAAAAAAAATATTTCTAACATAAATTGAGTAATAGAAAAAATCTACCGTTCGAGTATATTTTTGTTAATCAATTTATTTATTATTCAAAAATAGCTATATGCACATTTTTATTTTTTCGAAACACCATAGTACACATTTATATAGAGGTTGAGAGGTAAAAAATAGTATTTTGCATGAAAATTAATGTCAAAAGACCATTTTATCCCTCATTTTAATGGAATTTTGATAAAAAAAATTGACTGAGGTACTACATAGTCCTATTTTTTAAAGTCTGGATACCAAATTGATCACTTTTAAAGTTTAGGCACTATAAAGTCCTGTTTTTTAAAGTCTGGGTACCAAATTGATCACTTTTAAAGTTCAGGCACCATGAAGTCCGGTCAAAGAAAGTTCAGGCACCATTCATGATAATTACCCTAAATTAAATGTAAGGACCATTAGAATTACAGAACATCTGCAAATTGAAAAGAACCCAAACTTCTGCATAACAAAATGCCAACGGAGGGGCGTATCTATTTTTGGTTTCAACTCATTTGTTCTCCTAAACTTGCAACAAATGAAGGATGAGGGAAGCAGATACGTTACTCAGATTGATGCGTCCACTTATTTGTACTTATCCAACATGTTAAAGCTGTACAACTGCATCATCTTTCTCTTTTATTAACTTGAGACAGTAATCGTATAGAAGCAGCACCAACAATTACCAGTGAGTTACCAATGACCGTTTCAAGCATAAAGTTGCAGAACAAAATCTTAAGCCATAATTTTGGTTTGGTCATGATAATAAATACCTCTAATTCACCATGAGAACAACATACAAAATCCGAAACTAAATCTCCAAACTCCAAATCATGATTACAAAATTTTGAAACTCAACTAAAAATGATGAATATAAACTCTGATTGGACCGTTAACTGCAGAACAGATTGTGGTATGGCAAAGCAGAGGACTCAAAACCTAACAAAGAATCAACCAAAATCAATTGACAAATCCACAACCAAAAGCATCAAACAAAAACCAACGGTGAGAAATGAGAAAAATGAGAAAAGTGACCTGGAAAAGATGAGAATTGAGATTTACGCTGAGGAGGTGGTGAACTGAGTCGTACCCACGAACGGAGCCGTTGCCCGAGGCCTTTGTTGTTTCTTCAAACCCATAAAATAACTTTAAATTGGGACGCCCTATACAACAAAGGTGAAAATTAGCGCTAACACATCAGGGTAAGAGACATAAAAATAATTCAGAGGGCATGAAAGAACCGCGAGAATTGGCAGAACCAGTAATGTCCGCGTTGAAAGCCTCTCGTTGCAGTCGCATATGTCCAATGAAGGTCGTAATTCCATCTGCTATTGAAGAAATGAGAAATTGATGAGGCGAACAACAAAAAATCATGAAAGTTGAAACGAAAAAAAGCATAAAAGAACCTAGAGGATTGGCGACGGAACTACCCACCCATCTGATTCGTGGGTCATCTTATCAGAAGAAAGGTTGTGGCGATCGTGGGAAACTGAACTGTGCAAAACTGCGTCAGGCGTGTTATTGTTTTTAATTAATCTCATTGACAATTTTGCCCCTATTTTACCCTCAACTGCCATTTTGATTGTTCTTTGCATTTAGGGGCACTTTCGAATTTCCATTAAATTTAACCATTTCAAAACACCACCTGAACTCTTGTGACATTTACAAAACACCACCTCCGTCCGTTTGTCATCCAATTTGCCGTCAAACTCGGCATTTGAGAGGCACATGGTCCACTATTTGAGGTTATATTTGTGCAATCGGTGACCGGAAAAGGTAGAACGGAGGGAGGTTTGTCGGACGGTTTTCGGCAAAAAACAGATCAAAACGTTTTCGTTCGCCGGCGGCAAACCGCTTGGGATTTGGGAAGCTAGTCCAGGTGGTTATGAATGGAGAAAGTAGATGAGAAATTAGCGACGGCAGCGAGAACTCTGGCGGCTTAGTTTTACGTTTGGTTTCACCGGTGGCTTTTCACGCCGTTTTTAACTCCGAAACTTTGGGGATATATTCTTGAGGTCGAGAGGGAACTTTTTGTAGTTGGAGTCGTTGTCAATAGGTGACCAGAAAAGGCAGATTGGATGACAAATCAGACGGAGGTGGTGTTTTGTAAATGTCAAAAGAGTTCAGGTGGTGAATTGTAAAAAAATTTAATCTGGGTGGTAAATACACAAAAGTAGAAAAATTTTGGTGGTATTTGTGCAATTTTCCCTAGATTAATAGAAGATTAATAGAGATAATTCTTCATTCTAATTATGTATTTAAGTGACTAGGTTTTGGGGTTACAAATAAAAGGGCCTAGATGGACCATACATCATGGGCTTTGTAACCCTAGGGAATGCCGAATTTTTCATGGGTCTAGGATAGCTTGTCGAACAAATAATCCATTGTAGCTCCCACTACTTAAAAGGATTTGTTGTTCCTAATTTAAATTAAATTCCTTAACAATTAAAGAATTCAATAAATTAGGTAACTCAATCTTAATTAAAATCCCAAGTGGATTTTGGAAACCATTTCCTAATACCAATTCTATTTGGATTCTTAACTTTTAAGAATCCCTAGTCAACAAGAAAACAATTTCCTTGTCAAAGTAGAATTATTAATTTCTTTACATTAAAGAAACCAAATTCAATATGTAATGAAATTCCTAATTTCACGCAACTTTCCTTAAAATTAGAATTCACAATTCTTTAAGGAAACATATTGATTGGAGGGTTCTAATAAGTTTTCTTAACATTTAAGAACACTAATTAAAGCCTAATGAAATCTGAAAAATCGTTTTTTTTTTCGGAATTTATTGCCTTTTGCGACGAAATCAGATTTCGCCGCTAAACTGAGCTACATTAGCCTGCCGTATGGCAGAACTTTTAGCCGCGAAACGGTTTCGCTACTCAAAGTCCAGCCGAGAATTCCTTTGATTTTTTCAATTCCTTTTTCTCCCACTTTTCAACCAATCCTTTATGCATCAAACCCCATTCAATCATATCATATATTACGAAGAAAACAATCATGATAATCAAGAAACAATTTCATATTATCATGAACCTAATGTTAAATCAAAGAATTCAAGAATTCACCATAACAATGAACAACCTGGCTTTGATACCACTGTTGGGTTTCCGGGCATATAATTGAGATTATGTCCCTATGCTCTCGGAACGGATGCAGAGCTATCGAACTGCCTTTCCTCGCGTCTCTGGTCAACTCAGCTACTAATCCCTGAGGGGGGCGCAAAACCAAAGGGTGAGTGGATGGAAAAATAAATAATCTTTCAAAAACAGTTATGAAAACATATAATATAAATCCCCCTTGCTGTAAAAACATAAGCTGTACTGAAATACTGAAAATACTGTAACATACTCTGGTCAGCGCCTGTCAAGTGCACGTGATATACCACACCCAATGCCAGGGTTACGCCATGCAAAGCTGTGTACATATGAAAATATAAACCCCTGTGTACTCACACTCACATCATCACCCCCAGTCCCTCGAATATGCGCAGGGACCGCTATCACCGGAAATAAAGCTAGCAAGTGGGGTCTTCGGATCGGGCAACGATGTGAGAGCTGTGTCCTACGGCCGTAATCCGAATACTAAAATGTACGTGTGATACTACGTGCACTAGACTACTGAAAACTGATATCTGAAATCCAGATGCATAAATATCTATATGCTAATACCATATACTGAACTGTAATGCAAACCAATACTTTAGGAAAACAAAACCCATCCACTCACAGTGATTTCCAGCCGTCAAGCTCGTCTGCCAGTACTGCTCGCCTATGGCGTCTCACTGGAGCTCGGATACCTATAAGGTTCCCACGAAACAACCGTCAGAGGAACCATAATCGAATACCATCTCCAAAACCCTAATTTCCATGTTTTGCTCAACCGGGGTTTAACCATATCTCGGATGGCGAAACGGAGGTCGCCATTGGATCCGGAACGATGTTTCCAGTCGGAAAAGTGGCCGGACAACCCTGGTCAACGCCGGTCAACGGCTGCCACGTCAGCACACCGGTGCTGACGTGGATTGACACAACGCTGATGTGGCGCTGACGTGGTGCCCATGTGGCAGCCACGTGTCGATGACGCGTCACCCACGTGGCAGCTGACCTGCGGACGCGTGGCGCTGACATGCCTGACACGTGGCGATGACGTGTCTGACACGTGGCAATCCGCCACCGCCGCCGTCACCATTGCCGGCGCCGCCGCGCCGTCGCAGGAGAACTCATCGGAATCTGGAAAATCCCAGATTCCGGCGAGTTCATCCTCTCCGCCGTGCCGGCCGCGTGGTCAATATAAACAACAATAGGCGAACCAACAAGATAAGCACGAAATTTAACCAATGCAAACACGACAGCAAGGAGTTCTTTTTCAGTTGTCAAATAATTCATTTGAGCACTATTTAAAGGTCTACTTGCATAGTGAATCACAAAAGGTTTCTTATCTCTGCGTTGCCCCAAAACAGCCCCATTAGCATAATCACTCATGACACACCCCGCCCCAGAAAGTGGGGCCTGGGAGGTGCGGCCATCACCCCCAAAGAGTGACGAAGCCTCAAACCCCGAAAGAAACCACAAACGTTAAAACAATGGAAAGTAACTCAACAACTCATCTGTAAACACTATATCAGAGCTTCTAAATAGCGGAACAGAAAGGTTTACACAAGTCTGAAATACAACAGTGACAAAGAGATTCTCAGGTGTGCCATCATATGTACTAATCATTAATCACAATATGCATATCGTCCAACAACCAATCATTTACCAACATATAAATATATAATATGATACAGCATGCTCAAATGAATTTAAAACCGAAACCCGTCCACTCACAGTGATACCGGGCGGTCCTCCTCATCCTCGCCAGAATGCTCGGTCCAGTTGTGCTATTTCTAAGGAATGCGTTCACCCTGATTTTTCCAACAACCACAACAACATCAATAACCGAATTGAAATCGTATAAACCCTAATTCCCCATGTTTTACTCAATTGGGGTGTAACCATATCTCGGATCGCAAAACGGAGTTCACCGTTGGATCCGGAACGTCGAAAACCCTAAAAATGGTCACCGGTCAAACTTGGTCAACTCCGGTCAACAGTCGGTCAACGGCATTGACTGACGGTCAACGTAGGGCTGACGTCAGCACCGGAGTGCTGATGTGGCGCCGACTTGGCGGTGAGATGGCGGTCACGTGGCGGCGAGGTGGAGACCACGTGGTGCTGAGTCATCACTGACGTGGCATCCACGTCGTCACCGTTGGTGACGTCATCGCCGCCGCGCCGCCGTCACCGGATTCTGCAAATATTCCGGCCGAAACCCCCATATCTCAATCTCCTTCAATTCTCAACCAAAATCAACAAATCTTATATGTAAACGCATCTACAGAACACTAGGAATCCAAATCTACCATTTTTAGAACTCACTGTCGCCGGAATTGGCCGGAAAAAGCCCCAAAAGGCGGCGGATTCCGGCGACCTTCAATTTACTCAATTCTCATCCATTTTCGATGCATGTTATATCAAAATCCATCTACACAACTCCAGCAATCTATTAGAATAGTTTTCGAACCTTACCTCGGCCAGGTTTGGCCGGAAAAAGGCCAGAAAGCTCGGATTCCGTTCATTTTCGTCGGTGGCCAACCTCTGTGTCTTTTGAGCTGGAAATTCATGGGGAAGCTCTCTGAAATGCGTGGAGTCGATTGCTGGTGACGACGTCTCAATTTGGTGGCCGGAGCTTTGAAATCGGCGGCGAGCTGTTCACGGCGCCGTGGCTAGTTTTGGCGTCGCCGACGGCATCTCGCGACGGTTCCAACGCTAGCGTTGGGTGACTCTTGCTTGTGACGTTGTAGGGAACCTGATTCCAACGCCAATTCATCCAATTATTGATTGCCGGCGAGTCAATGGGGCGGAAGCATCCGGCGGTTCACGCGGTTTGGGTTTCCCTTTTCTCCTCTTCCTCTTTTCTTTGAAGTTGGTTCGGGGAGTGAATTAAATCCCCATGTGGTGACACGTGTTTCACAACAAACACGTTGCCCAATCACCACACGCCACCTATCCCATTGTCCCTATTCCTCAAATTCGTTTTTGCTCCGTAACGTCTTCGTTACAACTCGGAATCCAATTTCGTCTTCGCGGTCGCAAACGTATCGTCGAGATCTTCACATGAAGTCCAATATTGAATACAAAATTCCTTACTGTCTAAAAAGTCAACCTTTGACTCTCAGGGGCATTTTGGTCATTTCTCAAAACTTTGGAAAATTTTTGGAACGGGTCGTATCAACTCACATTACACATAATTTCAAAAGGCAAAGTCCAATCAGGTGATTGCATAATAGGAGCAGAAGTTAACATTTGAATCAACATATCAAAAGCAAGTTGACATTCAGCAGTCCATTCAAAAACAACATCTTACAACAAGAGATTACAAAACAGTCTAGATATGGAACTAAAATTCTTGATAAATCTCCTATAAAAACCAACATGTCCTAAAAATGGACGAACATCTTTAATTGTTTTTGGCACAGGTAATTTAGCAATCAATTCAATTTTTGCTTTATCCACTTCAATGCCACGAGCTGAAATAATGTGACCAAGAACAATACCCGAAGACACCATAAAATGACATTTTTCCCAATTGAGAACAAGGTGCTTTTCTTAACAGCGCATCAGAACTTTTTCGAGATTATTCAAACAATCATCAAACGAATCACCAAAAACAGATATATTATCCATAAATACTTCAAGGAGCTGCTCCACCATATCACTAAAAATACTAATCATGCATCTTTGAAAAGTAGCAGGGGCATTACATAATCCAAAAGGCATTCTACAGAAATCAAAAGTACCAAAAGGACAAGTAAAAGTAGTTTTTTCTTGATCATCCAAGGCAATTTCAATTTGATAATAACCAGAATAACCATTCAAAAAGCAATAAAATTCATGGCCAGCTACCCTCTCGAAAATCTGATGAATGAAAGGTAAAGGAAAATGGTCTTTTCTCGTTGCAGAATTAAGTTTCCCGTAGTCAATGCACATGCGCCAACTAAAAACAACCCTAGTTGGAACTAATTCATTCTTATCATTTTTAACTACAATGATGCCAAATTTCTTAGGGACAACTTGGGTTGGACTGACCCACTTACTATCAGAAATTGGGTAAATGATACCTTCATTCCACAGTTTTAAAACCTCAGTTTTAACCACATATGTCATGTTTGGATTAAGCCTACGTTGTGGTTGAATACATGGTTTAGCATCCTCCTCCAAAATTTTTTTTATGTGTACAAACAAGAGGGCTAATCCCTTGAATATCAGCAAGTTTCCAACCAATAGCAAACTTATGAGCATTCAATACATTAATCAACTTACATTCATGGTGAGAATCGAGGTTAGAGGAGATTAGCACAGGGAATGTATTTTCGGGTCATAAGAATGCATGCTTAAGACCTGCTAGTAGGGGTTTTAGTTCGAGCTTAGGCGCCTCCACATGTGATGGCAGGGACTTAACTGGAGGTGATAGCTTTTCGAATCTAGGTGCCCACCCTTTTATTTCATGTACCTGCAAAGAGTCAACAAACGAATTAATTTCAACAACTTCAGAAACTATGTTTTCATTAGAAGAGGTAGCATTAACCAGATAAGTTTCCATCGAATCAACAAAGATACTCTTCACAAATTGATCATGAGCTAATTCAGAAATAAAGTTCACTAACTCACACTCCTCACTTTCATTTTCATTATCACGATCGCCAGGCTACCTAAAAACATTAAAGATATTAACTTCCATGGTCGTGTTTCCAAAAGTCAGTTTCATCAATCCACTCTTACAACTAATATTAGCATCACAAGTAGCAAGAAAAGGACGCCCTAGAATCACAGGAGTTTGATTTTTAGAATCTAAAACATGTGCAGTATCTAAAACAATGAAATCAGCGGGGTAATAAAATTTGTCCACTTGGACTAAAACATCTTCAATAACCCCTCTTGGTGTCCTCATGAAACGATCAGCAAGCTGCAATATGACCCTTGTCGGCTTAAGCCCAGCAAGACCTAGCTGCAAGTACTCAGAATAAGGCAATAAGTTCACACTCGGACCTAAATCAAGCAAAGCACGACTAACAAATTTATTTCCAATCACACAAGAGATAGTAGGACTCCCTGGATCTTTGTACTTTGGAGGAATCTTATTCTGAATTACTGCACTCACATGAGCAGCCAAAAATGCAGTTTTTTTCACATTATGCTTTCTTTTATAAGTGCACAAATCCTTCAAAAACTTAGCATAAGCGGGAACCTGTTTAATAGCATCTAACAAAGGAATGTTAATCTGTACCTGCTTGAAAAGATCTAAAATTCCAGAATTTGGTCCTACTTTCTTAACAGGAAGCAAAACTATCGGAAAAGGTGCAGGCAATGAAAATTCTTCAACAACTTTACTTTCTTTAGATTTTTTAGGTTCAACATTACTCTTAGGTTTTTCAACTCCCCTAGGTGGAAGTGTTCTAGCAATTTCTCTTCCATTCCTAAGAGTAATAACAGATTCAACATGATCAGAAGTAACATCACAGAAATTAACACCTTTTGGATTTGGTTCCGTGTTTGAAGGAAGTCTGTCTTTTTCATTCACAGTCAAATAATTCGTCAATTTAGGAAGATGACTCCTAATTTCCTTAGTTTCATCACCAAATTTATCAAAAAGATGATCATACCTCTCATTTTGCTTTTGTTGCACTTGTACAAAAGATTGGATGGTGTCTTCCAAAGATGGTTTAGCAGTGAAAGGTTTATGTGCAGGATAGTGTTGGTTCGGAAAACTTACTTGAGGTTGTGCCTCATTCCTCCAACGGTAATCATTTGGATTTCTCCCTGATTGATTGAATGAATTTGGGAAAGAAAAGTATGGTCTCTGGTAATTCCCCACTACAGCACACCTTTCTTCATACATGCCTTTCATTTCCTGCAAAAGAGGACAATTTTTGGTATAGTGACCAATATCACAACAAACATCACAAACTTGACTTGTATCAGCATGATAAACAGGTTGAGACACACCAGGTTTGTCAAGTTTTAAAGAAGCAACCTCCTTAGCCAATTTATCATATTTCAATTGTAAATCATCCTCTTCCCTTCATTGATATATTCCCTTGGCAGAAGATGTGCCAACTTTAGAACGATCTTTACTATGTAGTGCACTAGGTCCATTCCATTGATGTGACTTTTTAGCAATTTCATCTAAGAACTCTAACTCTAAAGCATAAGATGGTTCCTTAGCCATAAACTCCCCATTACACATAGTCTCTACAACCTGACGTTCACGAGGGACAAGTCCCTCATAAATATAATTGGCAAGTCGCCAATCCTCAAAACCATGATGTGGACACAAAATCAAAAGTTCTTTAAATCTTTCCCATGTTTGATATAAGGATTCATGGTCCTCTTGAGCAAAATTAGAAATTTGTTTCTTTAAGGACATAGTCTTATGATCAGGGAAATATTTTTGAAAGAGCAATTCAGTCATATCCTTCCAAGTAGTAACAGACTGAGACCGCAAAGAATACAACCAAGTTTTTGCCTTATCCTTCAAAGTGAAAGGAAACAGTTTAAACATTACAGCTTCAGCAGGATTGGTATAAAACGTATTGGCCACTTCATCAAGTTCCCTAATATGTGCGTAAGGATATTCACTTTCCATACCATGAAAAGTTGGAATGCAATGTATCATTCCCGGTTTAAGATTAAATTGCCCCATATTAACAGGAAACACAAAACATGAAGGAGATGCAGTACGAGTCGGGTGCAAATACTCTTGAAGAGTTTTTGCAGAAGGGACATCCCCATCATTATCCCCATCATTATTCCTAGGAATAACGTCACCCATGATTTCAGTTTCTGGTTTTTTAGCAAATCTCCCTAGGCGATCTATGTATCTATTGGGCATGCAATAAGTAAAACAAAATAAAAACGACTCTAACAATCACAAAAATTTAACAAAAATCAGACAAATAACAAGAAATAAAATGAAACGAAGTAACCGAATGGAATTCTGCCCTCTTCGTCAAGTTGCTCCTCGGCAACGGCGCCAAAAAATGCTTGCTAATCTTAAGTGCAGGAGTCGCGCAACATTATAACTCGTAACTACGAGTGTCGAATCCACAAAGAGCGGTGTTGAAAATCGACAAAGCACTCTCCGAGGGTATGGAATGTCTAATTTTTCGGTGAGAGGTTCACCACGCATGCAAGGGGAGCTCGCTCGATTCGCAAATTGGTCCAATCAATCCGGGGGGAACTTACGATGCCTAATCCAGACCTATTTGCCTTGAAAGATCAAACGTGAAGATCCGGAGGTATCGCAAAATCGGAAAATATCTGTAAAGCGTACCAAAATTTAGTTTCGAGTAACGAATAAAGTAATTGAGCTGAGATGAAAACACGAAAGCTTCGGGGTTCCACATACATATAATTATACTATCTTATTGAATTGATCCTACTTAAACAAATATTTGACAGATAATCTTCCAAAGAGGTTGTTCGAAACATATAAGCTCTTGCAAATTCCTTTAACAATGATTCCAATTATAACTTGTACCTATAACAACAAAATATCAAGAAAAGATGCCAACGGAATATGAATCGATCTACTAATTCATTCAAAATCATTAAAGCATGGATATTGAAATCAAACTATAGGAAAAACATGATTGAACCCATGAATAATAACAAACATCCATCCATTAATCAGCTCAAAAGAGTTAGATATCAATTTGAATAATCCACAATGAAATATAACATTAACAACCAAAATTCGGATCAAATCAACACGACTTCATAATCATAATGTACGCTTCTCCGCTAGCCTTAGCTAGGAGATTAGTTCTCCATGAAATTGAAAGCAAAATACACAGAAAAGTCGTTCACCCATCGAAGTCCAAGGATGGCTCGAGCGGCTGCCAAATTCGCCTATTTTATAGCCTCTGCCTTTCTTGCACCCTAGAGGATCATTAAAAGAGAGAAAGCCCATTGAATTTATTCCTAATTCCATTCAGATCGGGACTCTTCTTCACGCTTGCGGATTGAATTGGAAGGAAACATAATCTTCCGTGTTTTGCTCTAGTTTCTGCCGAACTCGAACGTTGGTGTGCGGCTAGTAATTTGCCAGGTGAGAACTGCAACCTTCCGTCTTTTCTTATGCCCATGACTTGCACGTGGGCTCCCTTCTTGGGCTTTTGACTCCTTCCATTTAATTAACCCAAAGACAAGTGACGGCTAATTAGTTGATCACCAGCTGCACTCCATTCCCCATACATAAAATAAAAAGTGAATAATGAGATGTGGCAAGATTAGAATTCAAACAATTAACTTATTTGGTCCATTAATATAATAAGTCAACAAATTCAATTGATTATCAAACATGTAAGCCTTATGAATAGAAATTAAGCTAAAAAATATAGCACTCTCGTGCTATTATCACTAACCTCACCACCAGAAAACAAGAGCATATGATTCATATCTTCTATTATACAAAATTCTCACAAACCAAATAAAACATAATATGTACACTCTTCTCACAAACCAAAATCATACAAGTTAAAGATGCAACCTTTCAACTCTTTTTCATGCTAAATCAAATAATGAAATAATACAGAATACCAGCCTGATTGATGGTCTACACATTGTTCCAAATCTGAAAAATTCAAAAACTCGTGGATTCACCCACTTCACATCACACAAACTGAAAAAAAAAAAAAAAAAGTCTTTGAATTCACTGTAACCACACCATTGGAAAAGTGAATATTTGGAGCAATACTCCTTGGGACCAAATCTTCGCAAGGTTCTATTTTCAGCACTAAGGTCCATCTAGGAGAGTGATTAGTGATGGACAAAGATACAAGCACAGCCAATACTTGGCCAGTGATCCTATATTATGGGCACAAGATCAGCTCTACATTATGAAACTACCAACCAATGACGATATCGCATAGCTTAAACAACTTAGTTTAACTACAAACTCAGATACCTCAGGTCTTTAATTAGTTCTACATGATAAATAACACATTATGAGGGCAGATAAAAATAAAATTAAGATCCACAAGGCCAACTAAATACTTGCCCTGGTAATTTACAAATCAAAACTGCACATAAACTTCACAAGCATTAATTACTAGTTGAGCACTGAAAGTGTCCTACAATCAGTACAGTTGCAACACAATTAAAAAATGAGGCACATGTGTGGTACTCAAGAGTTCCCCTTTGAAAAAGATTACAACGCGCAATCCCGTTTTCCTTGTGGTTGCAAATTGGCATCAAAATGAGACAATTGACTCAAAATTTTCAGCGTAATGAATCTACATCAACTCAAAGTCCATCCTCCACATGAAACAAAGTATTATCCCTGAAGAGAACCATCCTGAGAACGGGTACCAGAAAAGGAAAAAAATAAAGAGCTAGTTGCAAAGCATAATCAAACCTCTAACCATAACCTGCTCCTCCGCATGTGGAGTAGGAGGAAGTGGAAGAAAATTGCCACCCGCTTCCAGCTCCCCTATTGTACCTTGCCATTCTCGAACCAGACCCTGCTCCAACCAACCTTGAACCAACCCCGTAAACTGAGGGTCACTGGAGGTAAAGAATTGAGCTGCATGATCAAACACCAGAGGCTGAGGGTCTACTATTCTGGTCCCTAGTCTTCCTCCCAACCCATGAACCCCCTATGATACCAAACCATTGTTATGTGGCACTGGAAAGATTGGAACACAAAATCCAACTTTCAAAATCATAAGTAAATACCTATTAATTGATTTTGAGAGTAATATACACTAAGCCAAAAAAGGGCATAAACGACACTTCTGGGACGACTGTTAAATTAAAAACCGTCGTCTAATATTATGATATTTTTGGGTCGACAGTTTTTTGTCAAACTGTCGTCTAAAAGTGTGATAATATGCCGGTAAAAAAATTTGAGAGGGTTTACACGACTTTTTTTTGTCAAAACTGTCGTTTAAATTAAGTTGAAAAAAGAAGCGGTAAAACTTATTCATTCCGCGAGCAACATTTGAGAAGGGCTAGCGCCCAACATGACACACCCCGCCCCGAAAAGTGGGGCCTGGGAGTGCGGCCATCACCCGGACGGGTGACGAAGCCTGGACTAACACGTAACGACAACCCAAACAAGGTAAAACCAACCAAAAGCAAGACTTGGGTCGAAGCCCAATAAAATATATAACAACAATGTATCAGAGCATCTACAACGGAAGCAAACTACACAACTGTACTGCCCGAAGGCGAAATAAAACACAATACAGCTACGTACGCCAACTACAGCCAAAAGGCGGATAGCAAAGAGTCTCCTACTCTTTGTGACCAAGAACAGAGCTATACTGACTTCTGCCGCTCCTCTCGGTGGTGCTCAACAGTCTCAAGTCCTGAGGGGGCGCAAAAAAAAGGTGAGTGGGCAGGGAAAATAAATGTCAGTGTAAAACGTTTATAAAACATAATAATAATCCCCCACAGTTAAAAACAGTAATATACAACTATACCATAACAAACATGCAGCAACAACCAAACTCACAACGACAATAAACAGTCACACATACTTATGCACTTTACAATGGCAAGGAGACTGTATTCACAATACCAATGTAAAGTATGCTACCAATTGGCAAGGAGACTGTATTCGCAATACCAATTGGCAAGGGTAAGTACATTGGCAAGGAGACTGTATTCACAATACCAATGTACAGTATACTACCAATTGGCAAGGAGACTGTATTCGCAATACCAATTGGCAAGGGTAAGTACATTGGCAAGGAGACTGTATTCACAATACCAATGTACAGGGTGAGGAAACCATACTAACCATACCAGGTAAAACACATACCCTAACCAACACTAACCAGCAACAACCAGCATATCCCGCAACATAAACCCACATAACCAGCATAACAAACTTATATGCATATACAGACATAGTATGCTCCAAAAACTCACCAACACCAACAAGGATCCCACGATCACATCATCATATCACAAATGCATGTAACATAACCATACACAAACAATACTCACCAAAACATAAAGATACGTAAACATAAATATAAAGCATGCTCAAACAACAATCAAAACCAAAACCCGTCCACTCACAGATAGGCCGGGCGATCGTCATCGTCGTCCGTAGGCTCGGGTCGGTAACGCTGATTCCTCGGGAACCGATCACCTTGCACTGTGCTGGCCGGAATCACGCCGGAAAGCTCGCGGATTCCGTTCGTCTTATTGCCGGCGATTCCGTGGGTTTCCGTCGACGATGTGGGGTGCTTCGGCTTCGTCTCGGCGAGGGGAAGCTGTTTCTGGGTTCAGTTTCTCCGATCCGTGGCCGCCGGCGAGTCAACGACGATGGAGGATGGCGGCGCGTGGGTGAGGGGTTCGGGTTTCCGGAGAAAATGGAAGCCCACGGGTTTTCTTTTGGGTTTTAAAGCCCAACACAGTGCTGGCCAATAATTGGCTGACACTGTGGCATTGGCCAATCCTGGCCTGCCACGTGTCACAACCCACATCTTCACATAATCGTTTTTCGTCCATAACTTCTTCGATACAACTCGGAATTCGATTTCGTCTTCGCGGACACGTTCGTATCTTCGAGCTCTTCGCATAGAGTCCAATATTGAATATGTCAATTCTTACTGTTCACAAAGTCAACGTTTGACCATCTAAGGGCATTTTGGTCATTTCACGATATTTTGGGAAAATTTTCGGAACGGGTCGTATCACAACACAACCCTAATTTCTAAACGCTCAATATCTCAAATGATACTTGCAACTTCAAGTTTGTCATATTTAACACCCGTAACTCCAAAATGCTTTATTTTGACACTTTCAACTCATTCTGTTACATATTTAGCACTCTTAATGTTTTCCCGTTATGGTTGCTGATGTTGACCAATTTTCTGTCCAAAAGTGGGGCCCACAGTGTCCAGTTAGCTGCCACATCATCATCTTCTTCATCATGTTGGCAGTGGAAAACAGAAGAGGAAGACGGGGAGCTGCGGTAGTCGGGGAGCGGTCGCGAAAGAGAAGGTGGGCTGGTGCCGTCGGGGCCCGAGGGGTGGTGGGGGAGCTGCGTCCGGTGGGGGAAGGGAAGGAGATGATGGGCAGGGGAAGAAGAAGACGACGGCACTCCGACTCGAAGAGAGAAAGATAATAGAATCAAACCCAGTGAAAGTCTCAAATCAAAACTCAAAAAAGAAGGAAATGATACCGGTAAATCAAATCCAATCTCCTCCTCATGGCTTCTACTCCCCAAGGTAACTGCTTTTTGGGTTTCAAAATTCTCTTCTATCTACAAAGATCCTTGATTTCTTGTTCGGGTTCTGTCTTTAACTATGTTTTTGTTATTTTGGGTTGCATTGAACTTTCCCAGAGGCACAGCCATGAACTTTAATCTAGCTACATTTTTGTGCTCATGGGTTCAATTTGAGTAATTGTTTTCATTATCTGGTTCGGAAATTGACTCATTTGTACCCTTTTGAGAACGAGTCACGAGCGATTCGGATTTTCTGGGCCCTGCATTTCCAGCAAGTTTCTGTTTGGCTGCCGAGAAAATTGGAAAGCATTTACAGTCATTAGCAGCAAAAAGTTTTTATTTTTATGTTTTCTTCTGTCTAACAAACAGACCCATTCTAAATTTCTACTATCTCTTTCCTTTTCAAGCTTCAGCATTGCTCTTCTTTCCAGCCGCGTAATCTTGCTCAGGTTCATCGTTTACCAGTTTTGTTCTCTTCATTCGCACCAAAAGCAGATAAATTTTCTTGGGTTTTTGACATTTTCTCTGGAAAAATCGATATGTTAATTTGATGCATATTTATTTAAATGATGACGACGTTTCCACTGCTGATTGCTGTTTCCATTGCCTAGGATTTCTCATTAGAATTTCTGTTTGGTTTCTGAGAAGACACAAAAATCAGCTTTTCTGTTTTGGCCCAACAATTGAACTAATTTGTTGACCAAAAACTCACTCTTTTTTAGGCGCAATCCGAGTAGCTTTGGCTGAGTTTTTAGAGTTTTGGGGGCAAACAATGGGTGGGGTTTGCTCCGGTGGGACGAAGGTTACTAAGGCAAATGTTAATGTTGATAATGGAGGGAAAAGTTCAGGATTTTCCCGAGCGCCCGTCGTCTCCTTCCCTTCCCCCACCCGACCGCAGCTCCCCCACCACCTCTCGGGCCCCTTAGGCCCCAGCCCACCTTCTCTTTCGTGACCGCTCCCCGACGACCGCAGCTCCCCGTCTTGTTACAATTCAGAAAAAGAACTCTGGACAATAAACATGGTTCAGAAAAATCTTTCACAGTACCTTTACAGGATTCCTTAAACAAGCCCTCTGCAGCTTTTTGACCTGCAACGTCACAAGCACAACTCCATTAACTAATGAAACTTTAGTCATATATATATATAAGATTTACCACAAGCCTTTATTATATACAATCCAGTTGCGCATTTACAATACAATATATGTTTCTAAAAACTTCGGCAATTTGGTAAAAACATAAATTGAAACTCATACAAAAAAGTGTGAAATTGTCAATGTCAAGATAAGCAAAACAACAAATGTCGAATGCTCACCACTGCATACTTGACACCAATCCGTCCCTAAAGCTGAAAACTACTCAGAAATCTGAATTGCAAGCTCTCTGCAACGCAGCAGCCTCAAAATGTCAAAATAAATCAAATCCAAAAATACAAAACTAACAAAATCAACATACAAAGTATCTAACCTTGCAAGGGACAGAATGCAAGCGAAAAACGCTTCTGAAGAAGATCTTAAAGCTTGCAAAATCAGAAGCGCAAAAGCTCCAGGTTTACCCGAACCCGTTTGCATTAGTAAATCAATGCAGTACATTTATAAGTGAAAGTTGTACCAACCTGTTCAAAATTCTTTTTCTGACCAAGGTCATAACGCCATTTAGTGTTGAAATAGGAGACCTAAGTTGATTAGGAGATTGTTAAATAGATGGGAAATACTTTCCGAGTTAGACTCCTATATTAATTGTACATTGCTTGGTTGTGAAGTCTTGTAACATATATAAGTCCTCCCTTGTGAGAAGAATAAAGTATGAGAAAATTACCCCAGACATTGTTTTGAACGTGGCATCAGGAGCCTAGGTTTAAAACGATCCTGGGTGCGCCGCTGCACTATCATCATGAGCTCCGCGGAGAAAAAAACCAGCACATCAGGAGAGAAGAACGCCTCTCCTATTGTGATACAATCTGAAGGTTCCGGATTCAATGCCGGAATAACCCTGACTGAAACGAACTACGATGTGTGGTCTCAGATGATGGAGATGCACATCACTGGACGTGAGAAGATTCAATACATTCGTGGAAAAAGTGAACAACCAAAAGAAGGAGACGAAAATTATGACAAATGGTATGCTGACAACCAGAAGGTCAAAGGATGGTTACTTATGTCCATGGTTCCTGAAATCCAGAAGCGCTACCTCAGACTGCGCACTGCCCGTGAAGTATGGAGTGCCCTTGAAAAGGCATTCTATGATGGAACTAATGAAGTTCAGATTTTTTCCCTACATCAGAAAGCTTTCTCTGCAAGGCAAAACGGGAAAAGCCTTTCCGCCTATTATGGCGAGTTGACTGAAATTTTCCAAGAGTTGGATCATCGAGACAAGGTGATCATGAAAGATGCTGATGATATCGAGATGTACAGAAAGTCCATTGAACGCCAGAGGGTGCATATCTTCCTGGCCGGATTGGATTTGGAGTTTGAGCAGATTCGTGGAGAGATTCTGCTGAAAGATCCTGTCCCAGAGTTAGAGGAATCGTACTCACTGGTACGTCGTGATTCTCTAAGACGAGCGACCATGAATGAAACACAAGCACCGGCTAATACTGCAGCCATGGTGGCCCGAAACCAGCCACCCCAAACCCGTTCAAACCGCAGCCAGTCAGATCGGCCTAAGTCAACTAATTCCGGAAGCCTTCCGGATTCAGGAACACGTCCAGACCGCAATGCCAAAAATCCGTATGCTGACGTGGTGTGTCACGTGTGTGGACAAACAGGCCACACAAAGTCTCGATGTTTTGAGGTTATTGGCTACCCGGAGTGGTGGGAACACCGAAACAAGAAGAAGAACCAACACTCAACCGATGCAGTTGCTGAAAGCAGTGAATCCGGACATGGAGGAGATAGGGCATCGGCATTAATTGCTGCTGCAGGTAATGAAGGTAAGGCTTTAAATGTTTCTGACTCTGTTTCGAATAGTACATGGATAATTGATTCGGGTGCCACAGACCATATGACTTTTGATTCTAGACAACTTAAAAATATTAAACCCTCATCCAAACCCGGGATCAACACAGCAAATGGCAATATAGCACCAGTCACTAGTGAGGGGTCTCTCTCACTCACTGAGAACATGAATTTGGATACAGTCCTCGTGGTTCCGACTTTGGATTATAATTTGCTATCTGTGGCCCAAATAACTGTTGCTTTGAATTGTATCGTGATTTTCTGGCCATATTTCTGTGTATTCAAGGATATTCGGACCCGAAAGACGATTGGCTATGGAGTTAGGCGAGGAAAGCTCTACCAGCTCGATATGATGTCAGAAAGTTCACACAAGTTGACTCAAGCTTTATCCATGGATGGATCCGAGGGGGAGAAGAAGAAATCTGCGATTTGGTTGTGGCATCGTCGTTTAGGACATGCTTCCTTTGGTTACTTAAAGAAGTTGTTTCCTAGTTTATTTTTGAAGATTGATGTGTCTAGTTTTCGTTGTGGTGTTTGTGAAATGGCGAAAAGCCATCGTGTTTCTTTTCCACCAAGTTTCAATAAAAGTTCAGTTCCGTTTATGATAATTCATTCTGATGTTTGGGGACCATCTAAGAGTGCTACTTTTGGTGGAAATCGTTGGTTTGTGACGTTTATTGACGACTGTACTCGAATGACATGGCTTTGTCTTATGAAAACTAAGGGTGAAGTTAATATGTTGTTTCAGCGATTTCACAAGATGATTATGACACAATATCAAGCTCAAGTTCAAGTACTCCGTAGTGATAATGGGGGTGAATACCTTAGTACCGATCTCCAGCAATACCTTGTGCAAAATGGCATCATACACGAGACTACATGTCCATATACTCCCCAACAGAATGGCGTAGCAGAACGGAAAAATCGTCACTTACTCGAAGTAGTTCGTGCCTCATTGCTAGCAGGGCATGTACCATTACAGTATTGGGGAGAAGCACTTTCCTCAGCTGCATATTTGATCAACAGAGTTCCCTCGAGTGCTCTGAACTTCAAGACACCGTTGGAAACACTCAGTGACTTGGTGAACACTCCTGCCCCTGCAAAGCTACCTCCTCACGTGTTCGGTTGTGAAGCCTATGTCCATCTTCACAAGCATCAACGAAGCAAATTGGAGCCACGTGCCCTCCTGTGTGTGTTTGTTGGGTACGCCGCAAACCAGAAAGGATATCGGTGCTTCCACCCGCCAAGTAAGACGATGCACGTGACAATGGACGTGGTGTTTCATGAAGAATTTATGTATTTCTCACCTGAGTCTTCTCTTTAGGGGGAGCATAGGCAAGAAGTTCAGACTCTTGCTTATGATCCAGTGTTTGAGGTTGTGGAGAACATGGGTGATGTCTTGGATACGAGCGGTGAGAACCAGTCGATTGAGGAGAATCATTCGAGTGACGAGTTAGAAGGAGATCCGAATGTGCAAGAGGAGGTACCACAACCAGTGGAAGATCTGTTACCAAGCCCTGAACCAGACCTGGCAACTCCCCAAGAGCTGCAGCCTCAACCTGAAGCTCCACAACGAGTACTCCCCACTCGAGTTAATAGGGGTATACCAGCACCTACATATATACCGGACATGACTAGTAAAGTTAGATACCCCATGAGCCATTATGTGTGGACTCATAAGTTGTCTGAATCAAATAAGTCTTTTGTGAATCAATTATCTTCTGTATCTATTCCTAACAGTGTGCATGAAGCATTAGCTGATCCAAAGTGGAAGGCAGCCATGGATGAAGAGATGAAGTCCCTGAAAAAGAATGCTACATGGGAGATTGTAGAATTACCAAGTGGGAAGAAGCCTGTTGGGTGTAAGTGGATCTATACCGTGAAATACAAATCGGATGGATCGATTGAGCGATACAAGGCAAGATTAGTGGCGAAAGGTTACACACAGACATATGGGATCGATTATGATGAGACGTTCACCCCGGTCGCGAAGTTCAACACCGTCCGTGTGCTCCTATCCCTTGCAGCAAATTTCGACTGGCCTCTGCAAAAATTTGATGTGAAAAATGCTTTCTTACATGGTGAGTTGACCGAAGAGGTGTATATGGATCTCCCACCAGGGTCAAACAGACCTGAGGAACATGGTAACAAGGTGTGTCACCTGAAGAAAGCACTATATGGTCTCAAGCAATCGCCGAGAGCGTGGTTTGGAAGGTTCGCAAAGTCTATGCGAGCATTTGGATACAGTCAGAGTAATTCTGATCATACCTTATTCCTAAAACGAAGAGATGGTAAGATTACAGCCCTTATTGTATATGTGGATGATATGGTGGTGACAGGTGATGATCATGATGAGCAAAAGGCGCTCCAGAAGTATTTATCTCAAGAGTTTGAGATGAAAGATCTTGGTACTCTGAAGTATTTCTTGGGAATTGAGGTTTCACGCTCAAAAGAAGGCATCTTTTTGTCACAAAGGAAATATGCCCTGGATTTATTACAAGAAACGGGAATGTCAGCATGTCAACCCTGTGATATGCCTTTAGAAGAAGGATTGAAATTATCTATTGAACCAGATCAAGTGCCGTGTGATAAGGGCCGATACCAGAGGTTGGTGGGAAGACTGATGTACTTGGCTCATACACGACCGGATTTGGCCTATGCCGTGAGTGTGGTGAGTCAGTTCATGCACGCCCCAGGAAAACAACACATGGATGCTGTGATAGGTATCTTGAGATATGTAAAGTCAGCTCCTGGCAGAGGAGTATTATTTTCAAAGAACGGTCACTTGAAGGTTGAGGCTTATACAGATGCGGATTGGGCAGGAGCGATCGATAATAGGCGCTCAACATCGGGTTACTTCACGTTTGTGGGAGGGAATCTTGTTACGTGGAGGAGCAAGAAACAAAATGTTGTGGCTCGATCAAGTGCTGAAGCAGAATATCGGGGTATTGCATTAAGTATTACCGAGTTGCTATGGCTTAAATTGTTGTTGAATGATTTAGGTTGTGGTCCAAATGAGCCGATGAAGTTATATTGTGATAGCAAGGCTGCGTGTGAAATTTCAACTAATCCCGTTCAACACGACAGGACCAAACATGTGGAGGTTGATAGATTCTTCATCAAGGAGAAGTTGGATGAGAAGATTATTGAAATACCGAAGGTGAGATCGGAAGATCAACTTGCAGATATTCTCACCAAAGCTGTTTCATATCAGGTTTTTTCAAAACTTGTTGGCAAGTTGGGCATGTCTGACATCTATGCACCAACTTGAGGGGGAGTGTTGAAATAGGAGACCTAAGTTGATTAGGAGACTGTAAAATAGATGGGAAATACTTTCCGAGTTAGACTCCTATATTAATTGTACATTGCTTGGTTGTGAAGTCTTGTAACATATATAAGTCCTCCCTTGTGAGAAGAATAAAGTATGAGAAAATTACCCCAGACATTGTTTTGAACGTTTAGGAGAGGTTTTCTTCTCATATGCCTAATCACAAAGAATAAACTCATTAGTATCAAATTCCACACTGCAACTCCTTTCCCACTAGGGAAGCGCTTTCTTGTTAATGTAAATTTGTATTGGCATTCCCTAGACATAAAGAATGTAAGTTGAGTTGTGCAATTTAGATTGAGTGGTTTAAGTATAGGAGTTGAAGTTGGTCTGTCATCCCTCATGCTGCAGAGAAGATATCTCAATTCATTCGAGGCTTTTAGGTAAGTTAAACATGTGCATCCATGTCATTCATTCTTGGCCCACTTTCATTAGGTTTAGTTGACTAACAGTAGTACTTCATTAGGAATGCTTTTTGAATTGAAACACCTTTCCTTGTTAGACTTTGATATTGGGATTCATTCCATAATTGATTAGAATATATTTTTGAGTGAATCCCTCCATCATAATCAGATTGCTTTCCATTTGTGTCCAACTAAACAACCAAATTGGGCTCATGCTTTCATGAAAATTGGACTCTAATATCTTATACAAATATAGGTGTCTAGCACCTCTCCTATGCACGGCTTGAGAGATCATTTGGTTCATACTTTTTCTAATCAAGTTATACAAGCTGCATAGCATTCACGTTTGAGGCAAAATCATCAAGTTGTTCCATGTGAACATGACTGATTTGACAAATCATTCGAAATTACATTTTGCATTCATTTGCATTTGATTGGTGCCACGTTCGTGTTGAAGATTTCGCTCCACAGTGTCTGAAGCATTCAAGTTCAGTAATGGCTTCAATAAAGGAGAAGAGGTGAACAATCACTATATAGTTCAAGGTACAAGGAAGTAGTTTGATCATCAACTAGTGAGTGAGTCTAGTGTGAGTGTGGTTATCAAGTACTTCTTGTAATTGTTCGTTTCATAGTGGATTTGTTCTGACCGGCATAGCGCCTGTGGAGGTTTCCCAGCGGAGGGTTTACCACGTAAATCATTGTGTCTCTTGTGATTGATTGTTTGTACTTCTAATCTTGATCTTTCAATTGACTGAGATTTTTGTAGTACCTATTCACGCCCTCTCTAGGCACTTGTAAATCATCCTACAGGTTCTTTCAATTGGCACCAGAGCAGGTTGCTAGACATACTTAGCAAGATCCGAATTGTAGGATGGAACGTGCTACGGGGTCCGTGGCTCACCCACCTTATTTTGATGGCGACAACTATGGGGCTTGGAAGGCCAAGGTGAAGTCGTTTCTGTGGGCACTTGATGAACATGTTTGGAACGTGGTTGTACACGGGTACTCCGAGCCAACTAAAGGTGAAGGTGCTAAACAAGTTCTCAAAACGAGGGAGGAATGGACAACCACTGAAGTGCAACATGTTGATACCATACCCGAACCGGTCACATGTCACTCGGGGAAGGAAGCTATTCGGACAACTCCTCTCTTCCGGGAGTGCATCCCCCCGGATCCCCGGAAGCCTTTCCCCGGAAGTCCCTTCCCGGAAATCCTTCCCCGGAAGCCTACCGTCGTGCCGGCTCAGGCCCAGATCACATCAACAAGGCCCCAGAGGCCCATCAAAGCTCCTAGAAGCCCACCAAGGCAACCAATGCCTTGGTGACACATGCCCTCCACAAGCTTCCAAGAAGAGGGGCAATGTGGGGACTCCACCCTACATTGCCACTAATTACAAGGGTGCCATCACCCTCCTCTATAAATAGCCTTCACCCTCCAAAGGGTAAAGGGTCCCAAAAACACAAGGTCTTTCCTTACTCTCTAAAATCCTCTCTACTGTAGAGACTCCCTCCTTCCCGGCTGACTTAGGTATCGGAGGATCTAGGCCGGTACCACACCGGTGCCCTTCCGTGCTTACCTTTCTTTGTGCGCAGGTACCCCGGAGTCCTTCCCCGGAGCCAGCTTTCCGTCCCAGGTCGGGCCAAGGCAGAAGACAACACCCCTCATCCGGACACACCTTCCGGACAAGCACCTTCCGGGCCCTCCCGGAAGCCACCATCCGGAGCTAGCCTCTCAGCTCCCGGAAGCATACACTCCAAATCCGAACAAGGATTCCTCTACTTTCATTGACCGTTGACCCGAGCCATTTTTGGGCATCAACACAACATAGCACTACCAATCAAAAGGGTTTGAATGCTCTCTTCACTGCTTTATCACCTGAACAATTTGAATTTATATCTAATTGTGAGACATCTAAAGAAGCTTGGGACATTTTGCAGGTCACTCATGAGGGGACTAAAACTGTGAGGAGTGCTAAACTCCAAATGTTCACTACACAGTTTGAGACCCTTGTGATGGAAGAAGATGAAACCTTTTCTGAATTTTATGCTAAACTAAGCTCTATTGTTAATTCTTGTCAAAAGTTAGGTGATAAAATTCCAGAAAATAGAGTTGTGAAGAAGATCCTCAGGTCGTTGCCAACTCGATTCACTCCCAAGGTCACTGCCATCGAAGAAAAGAGATCTTGATGATATGGCAGTTCAAGAACTCGTTGGCTCGATCAAGACTTTTGAAATGAAGCTCCCAAGTATCAAAAAGAGTAAGGGTATTGCTCTCAAAGCTGTTAAAGAAGATGACAATGAAGATCAAATTGATAATACAAGTGATGAGATTGCACTTCTCACCAAGCAATTCAAAAGGTTCCTTCAAAAGAAATTTGCTAGAGGAAACGACCAACGAAATAACCCAGGTATGAATTCTCATAAAAATAAGTTCGGAGAGTCCTCTAATAATGTCACAAAATTTCGCAGGTCAACAAAACATAAAGGATCAAGAGAAAAGGTAAAATGCTATGAATGTGAAGGGTTTGGTCACATAGCAGCTGAATGTGCAAATACCTTGAAGAAACAAAATGGTGGGAAGAACAAGGCTTTGAATGCCACTTGGAGTGACACCGAATCAGATTCAGAGGATGAGGAGAAAGTTGTAGCATTTGTTGCTAGGATACAAAACAAGGCTACTACCTGTGATGATGATGAACCTGATCTTGAGTTGGAGCACTTTGTTGAAAAGTATGAAGAGTTGTGTGCTGCCATGATAGAGCTCAAGGCAAAGAATGCAGAATTGGTTGAGACAATCACTGAACTTAAGGCTCATAAGAATGAGATGGAAAGCAAGGATCAATCCCTTCATGCAGATTCTGTTTTGGTAAGCTCAGGTATGTGCGAAAAACTTCAATTTTTGCAAAGAAAGTTGACTGAATAGAACAAAATTATTACTGCACTAACCTTTGAAAATAAGTCACTTAATGATGAACTCAAAAAGTCGAGAGAACATGTTTTGGCTTTAACTATAGGTGCAGAGAGAGTTGATAAGATGATCAACATGGGACAACTAGATGGAGACAAGCGAGGTTTGGGCTATGATGCAAATAGACAGAACTCCACCACAAGTGTGACTAAGTTTGTAAAATCTGCAGATTCATCCACTCTTGAAACAGGTACAACAATCAAGAAGTTTGTACCAGTTTGCCATTTCTGTGGTGTTCTTGGTCACATAAGACCAAGGTGCAACAAATTTCGAAATCATTATGTAAGGCGAAATTCACGTGAAGTGGTTGGTAAGGTAAGCATCCATCATAAGATATCTATGCTTATGAAGGAGGTAAGTAGACTATCCAAACTTTCTTATGTTAATTCATCTTTTTCACCAAAGACAAAACTAATTTGGGAAAAGAAAGAAGATGCTAAATGTATGCTTGCTACTGCTATTTTGCCTTCAATCTCAAATTCACAAGTTTTGAATGTAAAATGTCTTGCTGCCTTCACAGCACTTGCTGCCTTCACAGCACTTGCTGCTTATAAAACTGATGTGTGGTATCTTGACAGTAGATGCTCGAGGCATATGACAGGTGATAAATCTTGGTTCACTTCAATCTCAAAAGAGGATGTAACTGGTACTATCACGTTTGGTGATAACAAAAAGGCCAAAATTCTTGGCAAAGGTGATGTCTCCACTCCAGGTATACCTAACTTAAAAAATGTGTTGCTAGTGGAAGACCTTTGGGCAAATCTAATCAGTATAAGTCAGTTGTGTGATGATGTGGGACATGTAACTTTTGACAAAGTTAAATGTGTTGTAATAAATGAAGATGGTTCTGATGTGTTGAGAGGTGAAAGATCCATTGATAATTGCTATTGTGTTTCTGCTAATGAATCTCATGTTTCAAAAGTGTGTTATAAGGCAAGTGACGATCTCATGGAGTTGTGGCATAAGCGTCTAGGTCACATGAACTATCGTGACCTCACAAAGTTATCAAAGAAAGAATCAGTTAGGGGTCTGCCAAGTCTTACAGGTAAGCAAGAAGGAGTGTGTGAAGGTTGCCAACTTGGTAAGCAAAGAAAGAATCCTCACAAATCCATCAATCAGGTAACCACTTCTCAATCCCTTGAATTGATGCATATGGACCTAATTGGACCTACCCAACCTTCTAGTTTGGGTGGTAAACGGTATGTACTTGTTCTTGTAGATGACTTTACTAGATTTACTTGGGTTGCATTCTTGCATGATAAATCTGAAGCATTTCGTTCTTTTCATACTCTATACAAAATGATTGTGAATGAGAAACAAGTAGAGAATGCTTGCTTGATTAGATTGCGGACAGACCACGGAACTGAATTCGAAAACCAATCATTTTCTGATTTTTGTGTTACTAATGGTATCAAACATGAATTTTCAGCTCCGATCACACCTCAACAGAATGGAGTCGTTGAAAGGAAAAATAGGGTACTTTTGGACATGGCTCGTGTTATGTTAAAATGTGCAAAAATTGCAGATCACTTTTGGGCAGAAGCAATGCACACTGCATGTTATGTTTCCAATAGAGTATATTTCAGACCAGGTACAAAGAGTACACCCTATGAATTGTGGAAAGGTAAGAAACCAAATTTGAAGCATTTAAAGGTGTTTGGCAGTAAGTGTTACATTTATAAGGACAGAGAATATCTTGCAAAATTTGATGCTCGAAGTGATACTGGTATTTTTCTTAGATATTCTTTGACTAGTAAAGCTTATAGAGTATACAATCTTCGAACAAAATCTATGATGGAATCTGCAAATGTGGTTATTAACGATTTTGTGTTTCAGAAAAATGAGCAAAGTGTAGAAATTACAGATTTGCCAACAAGAGAAGAGAAGGATATATGTGATGCAGACTTAGAAGATTGCAGTAACCAAGCCGACCCATTTGCTCACAGACCTGGTGCAAAACAAGTTCAAAAAGATCATTCTCAATCTGACATCATTGGTGATGTAAATGACACAGTGAAAACAAGAAGACAAGTGGTTGAAGAGGTAAGTAATGTATGTTATGTATCAAAGATTGAACCTAAAAATGTAAATGATGCTCTTGCAGATGGAGAACGGATCATGGCAATGCAAGATGAGCTAAATCAATTCACTCGCAACGATGTCTGGTATCTTGTTCCACGTCCCACTGAGTCCAATGTGATCAGGACAAAATGGATATTCAGAAACAAAACTGATGAAAAGGGTCAGATTGTCAGAAATAAAGCTCGACTTGTAGCTCAAGGATACTCCCAAGTTGAGGGGCTCGACTTCGATGAAACTTTTGCACCTGTGGCACGACTCGAGTCCGTGAGGCTATTACTTGCTGTTGCTTGCTATCTCAGGTTCAAGCTACACCAGATGGATGTGAAAAGCGCTTTTCTCAATGGAGTATTGCAAGAGGAAGTGTATGTTGAGCAGCAGGCTGGATTTATTGATCCAATATATCCCCATCATGTGTATCGTCTCAAAAAGGCTCTCTATGGTCTGAAACAAGCTCCTCGAGCTTGGTACGAGTGACTTTCCGCTCACCTACTGCAGAAGGGTTATACAAGGGGTGCTATTGACAAGACACTCTATGTCAAACGAACTGAAACTGATTTGATTGTAGCTCAAGTTTATGTTGACGATATTGTATTTGGCTCAACTTCTGATATTTTTGTTCAAGAATTTACAGAAGTCATGAAAGCTGAGTTTGAAATGAGCATGTGTGGCGAACTAAACTACTTTCTTGGCTTACAGGTTCAGCAGTTGGACAATGGAATGTTTATTTCTCAGACAAAGTATGCCAAAGATCTTGTGAAGAAATTTGGGCTGGACAAAGCCAAACCGCTGCCAACTCCCATGGGTGAAAAAGAAAAACTTCACAAAGATACTGATGGTAAAAGTGTTGATTAGAAGCGTTATAGAAGCATGATTGGAAGCCTTCTTTATTTGATCGCGAGTCGACCAGACATAGCCTTTAGCGTTGGTGTGTGTGCAAGATTCCAAGCTGATCTAAAAGACTCACACATGACTGCAGTGAAACACATCATTCGATATGTAAGTGGAACTCTCAATTATGGTGTGTACTACTCTTTTGATTCAAATGTGGAAGTTGCAGGTTACTCTGATGCTGATCATGGCAGAAGTGAGAATCGTAAGAGTACCTCAGGAGGATGCTTCTATGTGGGAAACAACCTTGTATCATGGCATAGCAAAAAGCAAAGTTGTGTATCACTGTCAACAACAGAGGTCGAGTACATTGCTGATGGAAGTTGCTGTACGCAGCTATTGTGGATGAAGCAAATGCTCTCTGACTATGGTATGCAAATAGGTAAGATGGTTGTGTATTGTGATAATGAAAGTGCTATTCAAATCTCGAAGAATCCTGTTTCGCATTCACGAACAAAACACATTGACATTCGTCATCACTTTATTCGTGACTTAGTTGAGGATGAGATTATCAGTCTTGAGTTTGTTTCAACGGAGCACCAGCTGGCTGATATACTCACAAAACCATTAGAGACCAACCGATTCTATTTTCTTAGAAGTTCTATTGGTGTCTGTACAATTGATTGATCTCCTTAGTTTTTTTTGTTTCTTTTTCCATGCATCATGAGTGTGTCCACATGTAGAATACTCTCTTATCTGTCATTCTTTCAAAAAAAAAATTAGTTAATTTGCTATAACCATTTAAGTTTCTGCATTTCCTTTCACTACTTCAGTAGATTTGTAGTCAAAAAGCTTTCCCAGTCGTTTTTGTGGAGAATACATGAGGTTCAATGTTTTCATTTTAATATCTTGATGCGAATGCCTGACATAGTTGTCTATGTTATTCCTTTCCTTGCCACATTTCATGTTGTTTTATGCTAGGAATCCTTGTTCACATATATAGCAAAATGCAGTGACTATGTTTGCATGCGCTGGATTATCACTTGACTAACTGTGGAAACTTATAACCTATACACGTTGTGCCATGTCTTCCTTGACTTTCTCTGTATTCTGAAATTTGCTTCAGCTTTTTTATTGTTGTGATCCCATTTTCTTTGTTTTGATCAAGTACTGAAAATGTTATTTTTGTGAACTCTCCCTAGAACTACCTCCTTGTCTAGTTGAAGCATATACTACTTCCATGAAACTTCGGAGATGATGTTAGGCCATGTTTGTGTAGCCCATTTAGCTTTTGATCAGTCCACCTATCATCTTATACCATTCGTTCCCTTTTCGATGCCATACACTAAGCCTTTCTTTGTTACTCCCATGTCTTCTACCATACTCCATCGCTGGAGTTAGCCATACTCACATACCGGTCCCTTCTATTTCTGAGATGTTTACCATATTCTTTCTGGATACCACTAGAGTTATCATATTTGTCTACATTTGATTTATGGTTGTTGTATGAAAAAAAAAAAAAAAAAAAAAGAGGAGAAAAACAACAAGAGGAAATGCATAGCCAAGAAAAGAAAAGAAAATACATAGACAAATAAAAAATGCATAGACAAGAAAAAAAAAATACAGAGTCTGCAGACGAGCAACTACTGTGAATTGCTCTTTGTGAAGAAAGTGAGGAAGAATGTTCCTTTAACTCATTTGGTCTGTGACTTCCATGTTTCAGCCCGCAATTGCCATCTCAGAAATTCTTTTGTTTATCCACCATCCTTTTCTTTCTTACCTCAGTCCCTAGCCCCGTTATAACCTATGAAAAGTCCTAATTGATCTTAAGTGAAGTGTGTTTAGTTGCAGAGACTATTCAAGGAGGGTTAGCATATGGTGGTGAGTTCACTGTTTTCATGTATGCGATATGTGAGATCAATTATATTCTTGACTTACAGTTCTTCTGCTTTGTTTCACATATGCGAGCTAATTTGCTCTAGTGTACATTTATTCTTCTTCTCGCATATAGAGTGAAACATTCCTTTCCCCCAATCATTGAGTGTGTTCTTTATGAGTGACATATCCATGGTGAGATTGGAAGTTAACATTTTTTTTTCTGGTGATGATTTCAGTTGTGTGCGGACGTTCACTTCTAGCTATGCACACACAACATTCCAAGCATAAACATATTGAAATGTGTCTCCATTGTGAATCATATAGTCACTCTTCTTGCTTTGTTTCTGTTTATTGCCATGCTAATATTGATCACTTGTGCTCTCCACTATCATTTTGTATTTGTTTTCATCACATTTTTGGGTTTACATTTGCAACTTTTTGGGGCCTGTCTTTAAGAGAGTGTTATCGATTTTCTTGCTCACTTTCTACTTGAAGATTTTCTGGCATATATATGTACCCGTCTCTTTCATTCTTTTGGCATTCAGTGAGGGGGAGGTCTCTCCAACTCTTCCAAATTCTTGTGTTCAGTTCTTTGCTCGTTCACTTTGGATTTAATGGTCTTGTGGTCGAGTAAGTTCTTTGATTGCAGGTTGAAATTCCTTGTCACCCACCATATCAATGAAAGCTTCCGCACTTAGGCTATCTGTCCAGAGATGCTACCCTCGTACTCTGCTGTCTCTGAAAGCTCATCCAAACTCATCTCTCGTCTCCTCCAGGCTGCTGTCACCTGACACTTGCTTAGTAACGTATCTTTGCTTGTGTTCCTCTTCGTGCCTTTAGATTTCCTTGACAAAAAGGGGGAGAATATATGCTATCATATTGAGGGGGAGTTATCACATTGAGGGGGAGTTTAATCTATGCCATACATTCTTCACTGGTACTTGTGTTTCTTTATGTGCAGGAACCATGCTCCTTGATGATTGGTCATACCCGATAAACAAAATTAATGTGCAAATATTATTATTAAAATAATTACTAAATGTACAATTTGTATTGCATTTTCAGTGACGAAAAAATTAGTCGCAACAAATTTTCAAATTTGCGCAGGAAGAGACTTTATGGTGACCAAGTATCTGTCACTATATATTGTGGCTTGGCGCCAATATTTTCAAATTTGGTCGGGATAAGAAAGCATATTTCGACGAAATTTTCGTCACTATAAAGTGTTTTTTTTTTTTTTGTTTTTTTTTTTTTTTTTTTTTTTTTTTTTTGTTTTGGGTGGTTTTTGTTGTGTTTTTTTGTTTTTTTTTTTTTTTTGTTGTTTTTGGTGTGGTTGGTTTTAACACTGCTCATTAGCTCAGCAGATATTCAACCACCTCAGAAGGTAAGAGAGAAGGTAAAATTAGATAGTACCAAACGCAAGAAAGGTAGTTGCAAAGGTGCTAGGTGTTCCAGGTATCTCTCCATCACTAAAGAATGAAATCAAATGTGGCAGCAAGGATACAGTTACAACACTTGTCTCGAGAAAGGTGTTCCAAGTATCTCTCCATCACTACTGAAGCTAACTTACAGATGTTTAAAGTCAATAAAATCCGCATAGTATGATGTTCCTACATCCCTAAATTACAGAGGGGACATAGAACCATGACCTATAATTTATTATAAAATTGTTTCAAATGCTCACAACTAAGCTGCACGACTTCAATGCAGTTAACTTGATCACTACCACCATGATTACCACTCATACATGCATGAATCTCTAATAATAAAGCTAAAATGCAATTTCAATAGTCCATGAAAGCATTTCTTGAAGTCATTAAATAAGTAATAGAGTGCAGGGAAAAGAAAACAGAAGTTAAGCACATCAGAAGATAACGAAAAATGGAACCCTCTGTAGGAGGATTAAATTCAATCGGTTCAAACATAATCTCATACTAAAAGCCTTAAAGCTTTCGCAGTCAAACAAACGTACCAAGAAAAGAAGAAAATACTTATAATTTAAGGCCCCAACACAATTTACAACCCATACACAATGGTGATCCATTTTCAGTACACACCGCCCACCTGCAAGTTGAAACAAAAATGCAGTACAACGTTATGCTCTTATCCATAGACAAAATAACATAGAAATAGCAAAACAAAACAATAGATACTATGAAAATTTCAAATGACTCACAAGCTGAGCAATGGTGGCAACGAGGTGGTTTGAGCTGGTTGCACTTTCGGCAATACCGGATTCTTTGATTAGATGGGTCAGGCTGCAACACACTAAAATCCGACCCAGTCAATGGGTCGGCCTCCCCTCTCTCCTTTCCTTTATCAAAACCAAAAATTCACATCAGAATTCACATCAGAACAATCTCTATATACACTACTACATAAACAATCGAATACCTCTGCTATGTTCAAAACCGATGTGCATAATATATACCTTTCTCCCAAAGATATCAACAAATGTCATTTTCGGGTGCTTGGCCTTTACTTCTTCTGCAAAAGCATAACAGGAGAAGCCGCAGTTAAACCACCGAGATATTATTTATACAAGAAACCCATAAACCCATCAGTCTTCGCTCAGATTATCATTTTTGTTTTGTGTTTGCTTGTTTAGCACAGTGAACAAGGATGGATTTAAACCAAATACAGAGATTCAACTTGTTCCGTTGCCAGCATCGAAGCTAGAAGAAGCATCTCTTGAGACTAAAGAGAAAAGTAGCACATCTTCGAAAGCTGCTCATCATCCAGTGCTCATGCAGGTATCTGTTTTGTTTTCCATAATTACTTGGTATATTTTCAAAGATATATTTTGAAAGTATGGATTAGGATATAATATCTATGGGAGTTTTTGGAGCAGTTCAAACTTAAACATGTCCATTATTTAATCACGGGTACATGTCATTGTGTTAGTTCTTATGTCTTTCACGTGCAATGCCTTACTTATGGATATCTTAGAAAATGGGATTATTTATGCAGATTACTTGCCATGGATGCAGCTTTTGGGATGGAATACTTGCTGGAAATGCACATTGCTGGAAAGCAATTTGCTTTGTAATCTTTATAGGATTCTAGATACATTAAAATGCCATGGGTGCAGCTTTTTTGAATTTCAAGAATGTTGAATACAAATTTATATATGTATATATTGGGTTTACTTTGATCTAAAATAGAATGGTTTCAAATTACTTTCTTGTGCATTTTTGGATCATAATTGTGATTACAGGTATCTTAATTGACAAGCATAACAATTGACAATTCAATTACAAAACTATCGAAGGCAACGGCTGAATAATTGTAACAATTACTTGCCCTAGCTTAGTCGACGGTTGTTGGTTCAAAACTGTCGTGTAAAGTTGTTTTTGGTCAGATTAATCCACAGTTTTGGTACAACAACTGTCGACTAAAGTTAACTTTAGTCGACTGGGCTCCACGCGTCAGTTTTTTACAGCACTTACTGACAGTTTTTAACTGTCGTTGAAGACATTTTTTGGCATAGTGACATCAAACTTAAAAACCATAATGCAAGAAGCACAATTTTCCACATTCTATATAAAGACTAAAAGATTGGAACACAACCCAACTTTCAAAATCATAACTCGGTAATTATAAATACATCCATTGATTAAATTTCTGAACAATGCAATGCAATTTATTTACACAAACTCAAATGATAAGATTTCATAATGACTCATGTGAATGTAAAAGTTACTAATTACTAAACAGTAGTTAACTTGACGAAAATGAGAAAATACTAGCCGTGTCGAAGACGGTGGAGTGAACGCCGCGTTTCTCGAGAAAGAGAGCACAGGCGAGGCCGGCCGTGCCACCGCCGATGATACCGATGACGGGGTCATCGGAGATTGGAGTGGCGAAGTTCACCTGCTCCTGCTTGAACGTTTTCCTCAGAACAGACCTTCTAGAGGCGCCGTGCTTTTTCCCGAACCTGGGTTTGGGTCTCCGGCTGGCACCGGCAGAGTTTTTTCGCGGGGGCGGTGGTGGTTGGGGATCGGCGGAGGAGCAGGTTATGGTTAGAGGTTTGTGTGAGGGGTTGGAGGAGGACTGAAGAAGAGTGAAAGAGAAGGACAGGGTTATAGTTAACCGATTTTAAACTTTGGTGGGATTGTGTACATATGGTGCAGTATAAGTTTTCTTTCATATCCTTTAGATTTCTTTTTTAACTGTTTATTTAAATCCAACGGTGAGGGACAGTGGGGGCTGATAATAAGGGCTGTTTTTAGGCCTTGACCCTAGCACGTCTCTTTAAGCTCATATCATCATAGGAATGTGTTAAAATGGGACAATTTTGGGCTGCCCATTTCGCCCCTGTTTTCCGCTTCCTTCACAATACATTTCATGATCTGAATCGTTAATTTTCTCAATTATAAAGAAAAAATCAATCAAATCGAAAGTTATTGAGTTATCTAACTCTGTGGAATATATAAACGGTACAATTAGACGTCAAAAAATCCGTCTATCTGTTTGGTGCAGTTAAATAACTGAACGATCTTTGATTTGATTGAGTTTTTGTAGATATGATCTTTACTATATACTGTACAAAATGAATGGTTCAGATTGAAATATATCATCTAGGAAGTCAAAAATGGAGGCTAAATGCAGCCATGGACAGCCCAAAATTGTCCGTTAAAATCATGCACAAATTATACACATTGCCATAAAACAATATTTCCCCTGTATTACTCAATAGAAGAGTGGATGAGATATTCAAGGCCAGGGCGCGGGACGGGATGAGTAAATCGTAACCCGAAATCTCATTCCGTCCCATTTTGTTACGACCTGTCCCAGAATTTTCAGGAAAATGACCAAATTACCCTTGAGGGTCAAAGGTTGACTTTTGAACAGTCAGGAATTTCATGGTCAATCTTGTTCTCTATGTGAAGAGTTTGCGATGCGATTGCTTTTGCGAAGACGGAACCGAATTTGGATTGGTATCGGAGCCGGTATGAAAGAAAAATGGTTTTGTGTGGGTAGGTGAGCTGCCACGTGGTAGCTGGTGAGTGGGGGCGAATGTTTGAGATGCTTCTGGAAACCGGTTGGGGTTTCAAAAATGCGCACGCACACAGAGTTTCCCTTTTGGGAAACCCCGTGCACGCTGTCAAAGCCCTCGCCACCGTTCTCTCTTCTCCGGCCACCCACCACAATGGCGACTGCCCCAATAGCTTCCTCACGACCCTGACACCACACCCACAAATTCCCAGCTCCATTAACGGCGTCGGTGAAGCCCAAAAATCAAAATGCACCACCGCCGCCATCATCGCCCATCTTCAAGCTCTGACCACGAATTGGGCGCACCATCACCTGGAGCGTGTTCATCGTGTCTCCAAGATCGTTCCCACAAAGTTTCGGCTTCAAAGACCTCACGAAACACCGTCAGCAAAGTGGAAATGAAATACGAAGTTTCATGGCCAATTTTTGGACGATTGCGGTCGAGGTATGCCCCCGAAATCCATTCCAGTAGATTCGTTGAGTTGTTTAGATGAAGACTGACATAAAAATCATTGAAAACGGTTAAGAAATGAAGAAGTTAGACCCTCGCCGGAAAACTGGAAATTTCGCCGGAATTTTCCCAGAATCCGGCAACGGCACAGTGGCTTCGGGCGAAAACGCGGCGGAGCCAATGAAGCCCGCCGGAATCTGGAATTTTTCCAGATTCCATTGAGTTTTCCGGTGACGTCATAACGGCGCCTATACTGATACGACCCGTTCTGAAAAATTTCCCAAATAGAGTGAATTGACCAAAATACCCTTACGGGTCAAATGGTTGACTTGGAATAGTACGAAAACCCCCTGACCAATGTTATACTCTATGCGAAGAGCTCGACGATATGGATGCGTCGGCGGAGACGGAATTGGAATCCGAGTAGTAACGAACAAGTTACAGACGAAAAACGATTATGCGAAGTAGTGGGTTATGACACGTGGCAGGCCAGGATTGGCCAATGCCACAGTGCCAGCCTATTATTGGCGGTTACTGTTTTGGGGTTATAAAACCCGAACCAAACCCGTGGGTTTCCCAAAATGGAAACCCAAACCGCCTACGCAAACCGCCACCACCGACCACCGTCCGACCACAGATCGGAGAAAAGAAACTTGGATTCATCTTCCCCTCGTCGAGACGAAGCCTGAGCACCCCACATCGTCGACGAAAACCCGCGGAATCGCCGGGAAAGAGACGCACGGAATCCGCGGGCTTTCCGGCGAGATTCCGGCCAGCACAGTTGGAGTTGAGTCTCGAAAATATGATTTTTGGATTCCTCTCGTTCCGTAGATGAATTTTCATATAAGGATTGTTGATTTTGGTTGAGAATTGAGGAAGATAGAGGGTTTTGAAATCGGATGAATAGTCACCGGGGAATTCTCAGTTTCCGGCGACTGTAGCGGCGGCCGGCACAGTGGAGGGGATGAACTCGCCGGAATCTAGAATTCTCCAGATTCCGATGAGTTTTCCGGCACAGGCGCGGCGACGATGACGTCATCACTGATGATGACGTCAGCTACCATGTGGGCGCCGCATGGATGCCACCTCAGCGCTGAGTTGGCGCCACGCCAGCACTGTGTCAGTGCCACGTCAGCACCGGAGTGCTGACGTCAGCAAACGTTGACCGGTTGGTCAAAACCGTTGACCTGTTGGTCAACGACGTAGACGGGCGTTGACTGGCTGTTGACCGGGGTTGACCAAGTTTGACCGACCACTTTTCCGAGTGGAAACGACGTTTCGGATCCAATGGTGAACTCCGTTTTGCCATCCGAGATACGGTTATACCCTAATTGAGTGAAACGTGGGGAATTAGGGTTTTACGGGTTTTCGTTTGGTTCGTTTATTAATCGTTATTCTTTGGGATTGTTAGGTGATGGGTTCCCGAGGTACCACTGTAACCGAACCGCTCAGACAGAAGAGGAGGATGACGACGATCGCCCGGCATATCTGTGAGTGGACGGGTTTTGGTTTTAAAGTATTGTTTGAGTATGCTTTATATTATGTTTACGTATTCGTATGCTTTGGTGTTATGTTGGTTGGTCGTTGGCGTATGGTTTTGACTATCGTTCGAGCATGTTTATGTTTATACACATATATGATATGATGATGTGATTGTGGGATATTTGTTGGTGTTGACTGTTATGTAGCTTGGAAGATATGTATGTGCTGGTTATGTTGATTCTATGCTGGTTATGATGGATTGTGTGTGGATTGCTCGGTATTGTCATGTGGAGATGCAGGTCGGTTTGGGGTGAAGTCCCCTTACCCCTTTATATCGGAATTGGGGTGAAGCCCCCTTGCCCTTTCTGTGATGGTTTGGGGTGAAGTCCCCTTACCCTATTTATCGGTATTGGGGTGAAGTCCCCTCACCCTTCGATCATGGCCATATATTCTGTTTATGTGTGATGGTTTATTGTTCCTTATCTCGTGCTGTGTTTTTGGTTGTTGATGTATGCTTATTATAGTATAGTCGTATACTATTATAACTGGTTTTCAACTGTGGGGGTTATTATTACTATGTTTTATAACGGTTTTCGCTGACATTTATTTTCCCTGTCCACTCACCTTTGTTTTGCGCCCCCTCAGGACTTGAGACTGTTGAGCACCACCGAGAGGAGCGGCAGAAGTCAGTATAGCTCTATTCTAGGTCACAAAGAGTGGGAGACTCTTTGCTATCCGTCTTTTGACCGTAGTTGGCGTACGTAGCTGTATTGTGTTTTATTTCGCTTTCGGGCAGTACAGTTGTATAGTTTGCTTCCGTTGTAGATGCTCTGATACATTGTTGTTATTTATTCTATTGGGTTCGACCCAAGTCTTGCTTTTAGTTGGTTTTACCTTGGTTGGGTTGTCGTTACGTGTTAGTACAGCCTTCGTCACCCGTCCGGGTGATGGCCGCACTCCCAGGCCTCACTTTTCGGGGCGGGGTGTGTCATATACCGACGCGGCAGCCCATGATGTCAGCACCGATGTGCTGACATCATCATCTAGTCAACATCCAGTTAGTGCCTAGTCGGCGTACTCATTAGTGTCTAATCAGCATCGACGCAGGCGCCACGTGTCAAACACGTCGGCGCCAGCGTGCTGACGTACCTGCTGTTGACTAGCGTTGACCAAATTTGACTGGTGACTATTTCTAGGATTTTCGATGTTCCGGATCAAATGGCGAGCTCCGTTTCACCATCCGAGATACGGTTAAACCCCGATTGAGCAAAACATGAGAAATTAGGATTTTGAAGGTGGTATTTAATTACGGATTTTCTAACGCACGATTCATGGAAACTTTGTAGGTATATGAGCTCCAGTTAGATACCACAGTCAGGCAGTTCAGGCGGATGAGTTCGACATCTCAGAATCACTGTGAGTGGATGAGTTTTGTTTTCTTTAAGCATTGATTTTCATTGAAGCTCAGTATATAATAGTACTATACAAATATACTGGTATACATATATCATATTACCAGCAGTACATAGTACACCTAGTCGCACATGTACATTACATTTTAGTACTAGGACTACGGTCGTAGGACACAGCGTTTGCGTGAATGTTTACCAGCACCGAAGACCCCATTTGCTAGCTATTTCTTTCTAGTGCATAGCGTGCCCTGATGCCTATCCAGGGTATGTAGTTGACACCACCCAACGTTCACGTGAATGTATGTCATGCCCCAAAACCAAGGACATGAATAAAGAAAATCACGAAATAATATAGATACAAGGTGTGGGGTTTATTATAGTTTTGTGGCTGCACTCGAGAAATGATATCGAGTTGCCTACGTATCCGTAGAACGGAATCAAGCCACTCGTAGTTCCCGTACCTATTCCTTTCCCTGTAGCCGACCACAAAGTGCTCAATTATAATTAAAGTGTCCAACCCATGGATGATTAGTGGACTAGCAGATTGAATTGTAGTCTTCCATTTCCTTAAGAAGCATAATCAGACAACATGACACCGACGTTATTAAAAATTATCACAGCAGGGGACATCTGTCCATCTTTTCATATGATATAAAACCCAATCAAAAAATACCAAAGGGAAAAGCACCAATTAACGATTTTAGAATACATGAAGATACAATTTGAATAATCCGAGGATTATTGGACAATTGAAACCTGCAAGAGACTATTCTGGAATATCTTTTCAAATTAGCAAGCTGCTAATTTGTAGGTACTTTCATATATTTTCCTTCTCTTAACTTCATGGTTTTCTGAGCTTTTCTTAAACATGTTTGTCTGTCTTTTCAGAAGCAATGCCACAGAGAAAATATCATACAACAAGTAAACTGTTTCAACTCAATTGAGACTTTTACTTAAATCCATTCAAAATCACCATTTAACCATACACAATACGCTCAAATTTGAAGCACCTACGAAAACCCCAACCCGCAACTAAGCTTCCAAGTTGTCACTACCAGTAATCAGAATTGCAATTAAGCTTTATTAATCCGTAACCACTTAACATGAACAACCTCAACCCATAATTCATAACCAGGATTAATAATTGATCAAAAACCCAGAATATAGAAACCAAATTAAGAGCAAAATCTGTCATGCTCCCCAGTATGAAAATATTGATAATATTACCTCTGTTTAACCTGAACTGCAGGAGATACAGTGATCGGATCAATCTCATTTCTTGATATGTTATAGACATCGAGCTCACGAACAACTTTCATGAAGACAACTTTTCTATTCAGACAACGTAAATTGGACGTTCAGGGCCGTCCATAGGGTACTTTTTTTCATCCCCTTCTTGTTTGCTCCCCATCTCCCCCATCTCCCCCAACCCTTCTTTTTCTCTTTTTGTTCTTATTATTTTCTTGTTTTCCCCCGCACACACCACACCCCCGCCCCGCCCCATCCCCCTAACGGCCACATGGCCTTGACAAATTAAGGGAAGCGGCAGCAATATAAAGGCAGGCGGTGGTTTGATAATTATCAAACCATATGGCAAAATGATAATTACATGAAAACAATATATTATCCCCATATTGTTAAATAGTAAATGATATTATTGTTATTTAAGGTGATAATTTCGGGTCGTCACAATCCACCCTCCTTAAAAAGAATTTCGTCCTCGAAATTCACTCGAATAAAGCATACAGGACCGAAAATTTTGAGCATATTATCCGCAATACATAGAAAGATAACTCCATAAAAAAAAAAATTTTGCCAACAGCTTAAAGAACCACCATGTCTTAGCCATAATTAATTTTTAAGATAATCAAGTAGGAATCACATACCTTCTGGACCAAGTTATGTCCAGAATTCAAATCGAGTACCAACAAAACTACAGCAAGGGCCAAGTAGTAGCCAATAAATAACAGAGGTAGGCTAAGTGCCTAAATTCACCGATCACAGCACTTACTACTTCCCTCCCATCGGTCCTAGTCAGCCTCTTTCCTATCTCTTGTGCAGGGCTAGCTGTCCATAGCGCTTAAAAGATGCACACATCTCTAGGCTAATTGAGTGTCTTGAGGATGCTATCCATGAGGTAGTTAGACATGCTCCTTGGAACACTCAACCGTGTCATCACAGAACTAACGGACGCCCAAACTACCGTATCGAAATTGAAGTGGGATTGAAAGTCCACTGGCACATATCTTTTTAGAAAACGCCATAAGATGTATTATTTATTGATTCCAGTTTAAGTGAGTCAAGATGCGGAACAGATAGACCTATATCTTTTTAGAAAAAGCTAAAAGATGTATTATCTATTGATTCCAGTTTAATTGAGTCAATAAGTGGAAAATATAGACCTCGCTATGCTAACACAAAGAGATGCCTGGGGCGGATCAGTTGGTTAAAGTCAATAGCGTTATTCCCCAACCCCGTGAGATAATCCATACAGGGTTAGCATAAATCAGTTACGTCATTACTAGACTATTAATGAAGTGGATTGGTAGCACGTTTTCTTATGTCTCAGTAAGAAGAGGTTGACATAGCTGAAAAATTGTATGGTCCATCATTACATTTTGCAATGGAATAAATAAAAGAAAAGGACCTGTGTGAGTGGTAAAATTTGGCGCACAACAATTTAGAGGTTTTCACAATTATGAATTGCCAGCCAACTGCAAAAGAAAAGGACCAAATCTCACACGCAGATGCTCTCTCTAAATACAATTTTGTGAGTTTCTAGAAGAGCAAGGAAAAGTTCTCCTTTTAGATCTACTGGAAGTGGAGGATCTTGCAACCGTGGAATCAGAGCTCATCAAAAGGTGGAGTTGTACAAATTTTGATACTGAATCATCAAATCATTCAGAATCAATACATCACAGGCAACTTTATAGATGGAACTCCAAATTTTTACAAGAAAGATGTAACATTTTCCATATGCAAACAGAAAGTGGACTTCCGTTTACAAGTTTAGTATTATACCTTGAATGGATAATTGATCTATAGTAGATAATTCTCTCCTGCAGGTATGTCAGATCGCTCAAATGCATATTTCCTCTGTGATATGCTCATACAAGAAAGAAGAAACAATTAGAGAGCATGGAAGTGCTGTGCAGACTGAACAAACAATTCGGGTCTCAAAAACCTAATTCTTCCCCAACCCCCCCCCCCCCCCCCCCCCATTGTCCTTAACCCGTTCACTAATTTCCACAAAATCACCACCATTTCTACTATCCAATTCAACCATCCTTGTCAAATTCAGCACCCTAATTAGACCTAATTTCACTCTGAACACTCGAAATCGGCACTGAAATCATATTGGGCTGCATTCTCCGCTGCTTCTCCCTATCTTCCTCATCTGGCGAAAACTCCGCAATCACATCATCAACAATACTATCACAATTCAATCCTTTCGCCTTATCATTATCTCTAGGCATACCGAAAACCGACGACGTGAACATTGACGAAAGCCTCTGCTTCCCCATCATCGTCGCCGCAGCCGCCGTTAGCGATGCGCTGGGCTTTTTGTGTCGGGGCTCCTTATCCTTCTCCTTCTTCGCAGATTTCCTCCCCTTGGGCCTGTCGCCACCGCCGTCCGATTCGGCGGACGACGGCCCGCCACGTGACCAGTCCTGTGATTGGCCGATCAAGAGGATAATTTAAAAAGGGTGTAAATCAATTTCACTTGCTTTTATTTTTCTGGGACACTTCCCCCATTTTTCCAGAACACTTCCCCTAATTTTTCCAGGACACTTTCCCCTATTTTTGCGGGACACTTCCCTATATTTTCCGGGACACTTCCCCCCATATTTCTAGGACACTTTCCCCATTTTCCTGGGACACTTCCCTCTATTTTCCAGGGACACTTTCCTCATTTTTCCGGGAAACTCCCTCCATTTTCCGGGACACTTCCCCATTTTTTTGGGACACTTCCCCAATTGCCGGGGCACTTCTCCATTTTCCGGAACACTTTCACATTTTTCCGGGACACTTTCCCATTTTCCGGGACACTTCTCTCTATTTTCCGGGACACTCCCCATTTTCTCGTGCTCTGTGGAGAAGGACACCAAGGTCATGCTCGGATATGTTATGTCCTACAAGAACATCACTATCCAGCTTAAGTAATTCAATCTTCAAACGGTTTACTAAAGCCCTTTCACTTCAAAGAAAAGTTCAGATATACTTAAGTTCAATTGCAGAACCAAATACAGCTTGTATAAATAAATAAATATAAATATTTGCTATTTTTCTATACTAAACAAAGAAAATAATTGACTGAGAATCATCTATGAGAGTAAAACCCACGTGCTTTCGACGCTTAAAACAGTCGATCCAACTTTAGAGTTCTTCTCTGTAGCCTCTTTAGTGAACCCCATTGGAAATATGCCCCCAGCAAGCTTAACGTATATTATACGAATACAACTATGAATAGTGCTACACAATCAAGCATGGAAACTAAGAACTACACTTCAGAAACTAAAGAGATTCCAAACCCTCTTGATTAAGAACCAAAATAAATATCTGTTACATCCAAATAGTGTCATATTTACCTTGCCAAATTGATAGAAGGTGCCCATATTAGCACCATAGAATTCTTCATAAGCATCTAGTATGTAAAAAGGCAGTGAACCATTTTCTTCAAGATCAATATCTTAAATATTTTCACTATTTGAGCTAGTATTAACCTCGACAGCACCACCACGGACCTCCGCATCCCCTCCGGTCCTCACCGTCTTCCATCCAGCCATAGCACTCAAGGGCGGGTCCTTATTATCTTCCGTAATCTTCGCATTCAAAGTAAAACCCTCTTCCTTCTTCACCAAATCTTTCCCTTTCTCCTCAGTAACCACTCTGTTCTCCTCAATTTCCCCTCCACAAAATCACCACCATTTCTACTACTAATTGTATCCAATTCAACCCTCCTTGTCAAATTAGCACCCCAATTAGACCTAATTTCACTCTGAACACTCGAAATCGGCAATGAAATCTTATTAGGCTGCATTCTCCTCCGCTTCTCCCTATCTTCCTCATCTGGTGCAAACTTCGCAATCACATCATCAACAATACTATCGCAATTCAATCCTTTCAGCTTATCATTACCTATAGGCTTACCAAAAACCGACGACGTGAACATTGACGAAAGCCTTTGCTTCCCCATCATCGCCACCGCGGCCATCAGCGACGCGTTGGGCTTTTTGGGTTGGGGGTCCTTATCCTTCTCCTACTTCTCGGATTTCCTCCTCTTGGGCCTATCGCCACCGCCGTCCGATTCGGCCGACGACAGCCTGCCATGTGTCCAGTCCTGTGATTGGCCAATCAAGAAGATAATTTAAAAAGTGTGTATATCAATTTCACTTGATTTTATTTTTTCAGGACACTTCCCCCATTTTTCGGGGACACTTCCCCCTATTTTTCGGGGACACTTCCCTCTATTTTCTGGGACACTTCCCCCTATTTTTCGGGGACACTTCCCCCTATTTTTCTGGGACACTTCCCCCCATTTTTCCAGGACACTTCCCCCTATTTTCCGGGACACTTCCTCCATTTTTCTGGGAAACTTCCTCCATTTTCCAAGACACTTCCCCAATTACCGGGGCAATTCTCCATTTTCCGGGACACTTTCTCATTTTTCCGGGACACTTTCCCATTTTCTGGGACACTTCCCGTTTGCCTATGCTCTGTGGAGAAGGACATCCAGGTTATGCCCAGATATGTTATGTCCAACAAGAACATCACTATCCAACTTATGTAATTCAATCGTCAAACGATTTAGTAAAGCCCTTTCACTGCAAAGAAACGTTTGGATATACTTAAGTTCAATTGCATAACCAACACTAGGCCACAAAGTAGAATAGATAACACCTCGAAGGCAACGATAGATGAAAAAATCATTATGAGCTCCTGAACAAGCACAATACATAACGTTAAACGTATTTCCGTTATCTATATAGGCCTAAAACCGTTGTCTTTGTATCTCTAGAAAGATGAAGATAACGGGTTTTAACAAACCGTTATTGCTAAAAAAAGCGGTAGACACTGTGCACTAAGGGGGAAACCAAAATTCAAAATTCCCTCTGTGTCCCCTTTTAATTTTTGAACCTCAAACAAAACCCCATTTTTCTCTTTCTTTCCCGCATCACTCTCCCTATCCTTCCATCTTCCATCTTTTCTACAACCCTCAAAGCCTCGCGACGGCCCTCTTGCATTCACTGAGCTTCGATTCGAGCGAGTATGACGGGATGGTTACGGCGATGACAGCCTTGACGACCCCAGTTCCGGCGCCGAAATTTGAACATCAAAACCATAATTTTCTTTAATTTTCTCTATCTCCCGCATCTCTTTCCTTCACAGCTCTTCCTCCTCTCCCACTCCCACATTTAAGATATGAAGCCTCTATTTTCAAATTCGAACCCCCATCCATGAAGACGTTGCCGCCGTCCACGAAACCTGCACGAGCACGCGATGAGTCTTGGCTAAGAAGATGAACTAAACCTCCATTGAAGCGGCGTGGGCGGAAGAAGGATGGCGTCTCTGCAATTGGAAAGGCTTGAGGATGCATCAGCAGTGTACAAACCATTCCGTCTCCCGATTCCATTAGAGACCTTAAATTTCGCTGCCTCAATCTTCACCTGCTGTCTCCTCTGATTCAAACCCTTCCGATTTTCATACCCTAATTATCTTTTGTTTTTTCTCGATTCTGAAATCGTGGCCTCACCGTAGCCATGGACGCTCAGAGAGCCTGCTGGACGAACTCATGGGTGCAGGTACTTCCCTCAAACCCTAATTTGTGATTTTCTGGCTGAAATTCGATATTCTGATTTGGAAAATTTTGGATATGGTTATGATTGGTATTGGTTGCAGTGGGTTTAAGTTGATTTTCATTTGATTTTCGAGTATTTGATCTATGGTGATTTGCAGTTCGTAATTTGACAAAGGAAGAGAGAAAGGGATACAAGGAAATTAAGTGGGATGATAAGGTGGTCTGTGAAGCCTATATGGTTCGATGTTGTCCTCATGATCTTTTCGTCAATACTCGAAGCGATCCCGGTGAGCTGAAGTTAAAGTTTGCATTGAAACTTGATTAAAACTATGTTTCTTTGCCTGGATCATGCTTGTAATCTCAGTGAGCATTTTGACAGTGTACAAGTTTCAACTTTTTTGCGGTGTTTTCTCGTGTATTTGGATTGAATGTTATCTACATAGGGTCATTTGTGGTTGTTCTATTAGTGGGTTTTTATCCTGATTTCACTAAAAGGTCCACAAAATTTTGTGAAATTGTGAGCTTAGATTAGCTCGTGATACTTACAACTTCTGATCATTTTCCTTCATTTGCTGTAAGAATGTTGCTTGTCCAATCTTCGTATGAGTAAGTTTGCTGCCTCATATGTATGATATAGGGTGTAGGATGACACTTGTATATGCGTTACATGGTATGCTAAGTGGTTGCTGGTCTTTGTCTTTCTGAGGAGACAAATTTAAGCATTTTGGTCTGCTCTGTTTAAGAAGGGAAGAAAACTAAGAGGATACACTTGTATATGAGTTACATGGTATGCTAAGTTTTTCTTATGTGTTTTAATTTGGTTATTTATATTGCTATTGTTACTAAAGGTACTATGCATCTGTTTCTTTGATCTTCTGCAGCTGTTATTCCACTCTTTTGCACAACTAATCTACAGTTGCTGGACAATATTTTGTTAGCCGCTGGGTGAGTTTTTGCATGCTTCTTAGACCATATTATAGTTATAAGTCGACATGTGTTTCTCTGGTGTGGACAAAGCTGCTTTCTCTGATCGACCACAGTTTGTTTAGTTTCGTTTTGATAGTAGTTTCTTATGCTGCAATCTGTTTGATATTGTCGACGATGCTCTGCACTTATACTGGACACAATTTGCTTTTCTGTTTTGGTAAGATTATAATGGATGTGTGATGTTTCATGTGAATGTTCCGAAGACAAAGAAGACTTACTGCAAGAGCAAGGAGTGCAAGAAGCACAATTTGCACAAGGTGACGCAGTACAAGACCGGCAAGGCTAGTCTTTACACTCAGGGAAAAAGGCGTCATGATCGTAAGCAATCTGGATATGGAGGTCAGACCAAACCAGTGTTCCACAAAAAGGTAAGCATTAGCTTCTTGCTCTCGTTTCATTCTGGAATATAAAAGAATGATCGAAAGCGAAGATCTAGTTTCCACAGTTTGATTTGATATGGACCTCTTTTCCAGAAGTTTGATGTTTAATGTTTGTACTTCTAATCAGGCAAAAACCACAAAGAAGATTGTCTTGAGGCTGCAATGTCAGGGTTGCAAGCATGTATCCCAACACCCGATCAAGGTTAGTGCACGTTGTTTGTAATTTGTCCTCTTTTTTGTATCAAAGATGGTTGCCCATGCGTGACTGTTTGTTGCCACTGGTTTGTGCAAAGGTGCAAGCATTTTGAGATTGGTGGAGACAAGAAGGGGAAGGGAACCTCTCTTTTCTAAATGACATCATTGCTTTGGTTGTATTTCTCTCCTACTTTACTATCTTATTTGGAGTTTTAATGCAAACATCATAGATTTGCTTGTACGGTTAGTTTTCGGTTAAACAATGTGTTTTTGACAATCTTTCTTTGATCTTCTGCAGCTGTTATTCCACTCTTTTGCACAACTAATCTACAGCTGCTGGTCAATATTTTGTTAGCCAGTGGGTGAGTTCATCTCATCAGCTTATTTTCAGCTGAATATGTAATTATGTAACGATTTTGATTTCTGGTTGATACCTTTTTTATTCAATTAAATATAGAAGTTTTTTTGATTGGTAGGTTATATGTGCTTTAGTTTAATTGTACTTAGTTAAACATGATTGCTTCTATCGTGTGTATTTTAGAGCAGCTTATTTTCACATAAGCTTAAATTCTGTCAACTGTATTTTACAGCAATTCATTATGAGTAAATGATGTGTACTTCATCCATTACAATTATAGTTTATATTTGTATTACTTATGATATAGTCAGAGTGCTGCTGCCATTTTGACTTCACAACTACACTTCAGTTTCGTGTTCATAGAATTTTTATCTACTGCTTCAACAAAAGCCCATTTAGGCTGATCTTCCCTGAAATTGCAGCAAACAATGTATTAATTTCTACATTATTGCTGAAATTGCAGGTTGGGCGGCAGCTAATTCCTTTTGTGGCCTAGTGTTGGTGTTTTAGAAACGACCAACTTGCCTTAGGAGATTTTACCCTGTTATTGCTTTTACCCTTTTATGCTTGATCAAAATCGTGCTTTCTTTGCTAATATGTAAATTGCATATTCGTTTTGAATATTGGCCTTTCTTTGTCTTACTTTTTGATATGGGAAATGCTTCGTGCAGATCCTATCATGCCTTCCAAATTGTTGTGCAGATCCTATCTAAACATTATTGCTTAAATTATGAATTTTCTTTTCTCAGCAATTGTCAGCTTTGCAAATATTTCTAGCACTCAAAAACAGGAGTATTCTTAGTGATAATCCAGCTCAAATTGGTTCAAACAGGGAGTTGTTGCTTTGAGGATTATAATTTATGGTCAGATAATGTGCTTTTTTAACTCACTTTGCTGCACATTTAGAAGCTGTCAATTGTCGTAATGCAGACTTCGATCATGTATATCAAACAATGACCCTTATTCTATTGTTCCTTTGCCTTCTCAATTCATTTCATCTGATTTGTTTATTGCAATTGGTCCTTTTTATTGCAGTTAGTGTTCCATCTGCAGTTCAAATGCTTCGTGGAACACATGTAAGTGTATACGGCAATTACTATAAGCACCTTTTTGGGTTTGTTTGTAGAAGTCGTTTTACATAGGCAAAGCTTTTAGCAGCACAAGATTAGAGACAAGCTTTGGCAACCTTTCATCTAGCTAGTAGTTTATGACTCTTCTTCTAATTTTAACTTGCGAAAAAAAATTACTTTGCAGGACTATTTCAAGAGGTCTGCTCATTTGATTGGGATGAGAGTGACAAGGACTTCAAGGCTTTGAGGTTGTTAGTTCTTATACTTTTAGAATAGAAAACTAAGAGCATGTGGTGGCGGTGGCCCTAGAACAATATGGTTCACTTATGGTTATTAGTTTAGAGGTGCTTTTTGGCACAATTGTAATGTAACGTAGGAATGTTTTATTTATGATATCTCAATTTCAAGATGAATGAAATGAAATGATTTGTATGAATGGATGATTGGAATGAATGGAATAATCCAGGTGGTCTTATAGTCTCTTATCATACAAATTAGCCTAGAAAAATTGGCCTAGCATTTACAAACAACATAATTTTGGCAAATAAACTGTTGTCTATTCCAACAATAGATAACGATTTTTCAGAGAATACTGTTGTGTAATAGGACAATAGATAACAATTTGACAAAAAAGTGTTGTTTATACCCATAAAAGATAACCATTTGTACAAAAAAAGTGTAATCTATTGTCCCATTAGACAATAGTTATGATTAACAAAGCGTTGTCTTCGATTATAAATGACAACGCTTTGTGATAAACAAGCGTTGTCTAATGTACCAATAAACAACGATTTATCATAAGATACCGTTGTGTAATATACTAATAGACAACGGTATTTGTGTTATCTAAAGTGGCATGAATAGATAACACCCACTTAAATAACGCTTTTGAGATAGAATAGATAACGGGATTCCACCGTTATGTATTCCCTTTTGTGGCCTAGTGTAAATACAGCTTGCATAGATAAATAAATAAAAATATTTGCTATTTTTCTAGACTAAACAAAGAAAAGAATTGACTGAGAATTATGTATGAGAGTAAAACCCACGTGCTTTCGACGCTTAAAACAATCGATCCAGCTCTATAGCCTCTTTAGTGAACCCCATTGGAAATATGCCCCAGCAAGCTTACAGACAACTGTAAAAAGGCTCAGCATACCAGGTCTCATGCATTCTGAGGCCAACATAGGAGTGTCGATCTGAAAGGCCAAAAAAGCAGTGTGAGTATATCAGAAAACATTTATTATGTGCTTAAGAAAGAATATTAGCAGTTATACTATAAGAATTTATGCCTTCAAACTTTGTTGACACTAGAAGTCCAATACGTGGATGAAATTTATAAATGCAAGGTCAATGGAGAAATTTTCCCTGATGCTATGGGCCAAAGTCATGAGACTTAGAATTATCAGATGAAAATGAAAAGTAAGAAGACTCAAGAAGCAAGGCTTAAAAGATTATAGAACAAACCTTGGCCTTGTGACAGCAGACAACAGATGCAGAGACAATTTCATTAAAATTATGCTCTTCATTGATAACAGTTTTCAAGCTTATTGCAGTAACAACCACTAGGGGAGTCAGTTTTCTTTGGACAACTTGAAACCCTTATGTCTTTTGCAGAATTAACAATCACTTCAAATTTGCACCACGTCACTTGTATGATAGAGTAACCAAAGCTATTACAAATTGAACCTGCAAATAAGTAAATCTGATAAGAATGGCTTAAATGACAACATATATCTAGACTTGAGAATCTCACCCGTTGAGGACTTGGGCGAAACTGTGAAACTGATATCCAAGAGATTCCTTTGATCTTCCTTTTAACAAGAAAAAGATCCAACGCACTGTATGTTGCAATATATTAGGTTTTCTTTTATTTCATAGATGAAAAAAAATTGAACTATGTTAAGCAGCATAATCTAGCTGCAGTATCTCAGTTTACAGCAGGAAAAAAGAGGAATAATACTATAAAAATGAAGATTCTGAGGGTTATAGATCAGACACCAAATTAGGGATCTGCTCTAACTCTTGTACCTGCTGTGAGTTTCTAGAAAAGCAAAGAAAAGTTCTCCTTTTAGATCTGCTGGAAGTGGAGGATCTTGCAACAGTGCAATCAGAGCTCGTCAAAAGGTGGAGTTGAACAAATTTTGATACTGAATCATCAAATCATTCAGAATCAATACATCACAGGCAACTTTATAGATGGAACTCCAAATTTTTACAAGTAAATTTGATAGAATATCCAGACTTGAGAATCTCGCCCGTTGTGGTGATGGACGAAACTGTGAAACTGATAGCCAAGAGGTTCCATTGATCTTCCTTTTAACAAGAAAAACCTCCAGCTCACCGTATGTTGCAATATATTAAGTTTTCTTTTATTTCATTGATGAAAAAAAATTAAACTGTGTTAAGCATCATAATTTAGCAGCAATATCTCAGTTTACAGTGAGAAAAAAGAGGAATAATGCTATAAAAATGAAGATTCTGAGAGTTATAGATCAGACACCAAAGTTAGGGATCTGCTCTAACTCTTGTACCTGTTGTGAGTTTCTAGTAGAGCAACGAAAAGTTCTTCTTTTAGATCTGCTGGAAGTGGAGGATCCTGCAACAATGCAATCAAAGCTCATCAAAAGGTGGAGTTGAATAAATTTTGATACTGAATCATCAAATCATTCAGAATCAATACTTCACAGACAACTTTATAGATGGAACTCCAACTTTATAGTATTGTACCTTGAATGGATAATTAATCTTTAGTACATAATTCACTCTTGCGGGTATGTCAGATCGCTCAAATGCATATTTCCTCTGTGATATGTTTAACAAGAAAGAACAAACAATTAGAGAGCATGGAAGTGTTGTGCAGACTGAACAAACTTCAGATTTATAATTTAACCATCATCGCCGCCGCCGCCGTCAGCGACTCGTTGCACTTTTTGGGTCGGGGCTCCTTATCCTCCTCCTTCTTCTCGGATTTCCTCCTCTTGGGCCTATCGCAGCCGCCGTCCGATTCGCCCGATGACGGCCCGCCACGTGTCCAGTCTTGTGATTGGCCGATCAAGAAGATAATTTAAAAAGGGTGTAAATCAATTTCACTTTTTATTTTTCCTGGACACTTCTCCCATTTTCCCAGGACTCTTCCCCCTATTTTTCCGGGACACTTTCCTCTATTTTCAGGGATACTTCCCCCATTTTTCCAGGACACTCCCCCATTTTTCTGGGACACTTCCCTTTATTTTCCGGGACAATTCCCTCTATTTTCCGAGGCACTTCCCCCATTTTTCCGGGACACTTCCCCATTTTTTCGGGACACTTCCCCAATTTACGGGGCACTTCTCCATTTTCCTAGACACTTTCTTATTTTTTCGGGACACTTCCCTATTTTCTGGGACACTTTCTCATTTTTCCGGTACACTTTCCCATTTTCTGGGACACTTTCTCACTTTCCGGGATACTTTCTCATTTTTCCGGGACACTTTCCCATTTTTCTGGGACACTTCCCATTTTTCGAAACCCTTGTATGACCATATTATAACCATCGTATGACCACCTTATGACCTTCGGCCGATCAAATTCCAATTTTGCTACGCTGTAACTCTCACGAGCATGGGGAACCAGACCCCGCCTCGACTTGATTTCGTACGAAAAAGTTACACCACTTTTCAAATATCTTTTTGATCGACCTATCACATTCCGCCACGTGGTATGACTTTATTATACCCACATAAAATTGACTTTGCTAGAGAGACTAATATCCATTTATATACATAAAATTGACTTGCAAATACTCCAACTGTAGATTTACAAAAGTACAAGCTTCAACACAAAAGATTTTTAGAATTCAGAATTTCTCAATCTACAAGCACCAGTACATATATGGCCGTTATTTACCCAACTTATGACCATCATATGACCAACGTATGACTGTCATTTATCCTTGGAAGAATAGTCAATTGTTCCTTAAATAAGACATAATATAAACTAAGTGGGTAAATTAATCTTATACGACGGTCATAAGATGGTCGTATGACGATTACAATATGGTCATATGACGGTCATACTCCGCCGTAGGGGATCACAATTTGAAGTCAGCGCCATATTTTTATTCTCATCGTTGAGATGAAAATGACCGATCCAATTGTCCCTTTTAATAAGACCTTCCAACGGATGGAAGAGAATGACCGGTTTGGATTGTCGATATCACGTTTCAATATTTGTGGAATGGTTGAATGTGGACGTTGATGGGTTAGTGTAATGAAACATTATAAACACCAAGCGTTATTTGAGCTAATCGTGAATATCAAAATGCCATATCGACGATTGGAACCGTTCATCTTTTGCGCTCGTATGTAAAGTCTTGTTTCAACAATTTTTTTTTTAAATATAGCTAATATAAAACCTATAATGGAGCGTGAACGTAAACTGTGATGAACGGTCACAAATGAATGTTACCGATTTACCGAAATGGGGCCATAACTCAGGGATGGGCACTTTGAAAAAGTTATACAGTGCCTCGATACGAATACAACGGCTAAGATGAGGGGTCAAGTTGGGTCCGTGAAAGTTACTAGAAGAACATTCATCTATTCCTTGAAGAATAGTCAGCTGTTCCTAGAAGAACAATCAGTTGTTCCTTTAAGAACAATCAGCTGTTTCTTCAAGAACAATCATTTGTTCCTTAAAAAATAATTAGTTATTCCTTAAGGGTCGATATGACTATTATTAATGAGGTAAATTGAGGTCATATGACAATCATAATCGAGTAAATCAATAAATAAGACAATCATAATATAAAATATGACTCATACAACAATCATAAGTGGCGAGATCAAGGTCATAAAATGGTTATAAGTGGGTATATTAATAAATACAGTGGTCTGGGCAAAAAGTATGTGTCAAAGCCATATTTGTTTGTATAAACAAGAAAACCTCAATTGAAACTGACAAAATATAAACCCAAGACAACTTTCAAGAATTTAACAGTTATATTACAATCATGGATATCATCTCATGAGCATGACCAGGATCATGGTTAAATAACTCCCTTAAGTTGCTCTCCACTTTCGCAACTTGGTTCGTCAGCTGTTCCTTTGAGGTCTTTCATGGGAACAAAAATGAAAGTTATTTTTGGTTCTAACCTTACCACCTGAAAACAGCAGCATATGATTCATATCTTCTATCATACAGAATTCTCACAAACCAAATAAAACATAATATGTACACTCTTCTCACAAACCAAAATCATACAAGTTAAAGATGAAACCTTTCAACACTTTTTCATACTAAATCAAATAAAGAAATAACACAGAATATCAGCCTGATCGATGGTCTGTGCATTGTTCCAAATCTGAAAAATTCAAAAACTCGTGGATTCACCCCCACTTCACATCACACAAACTAAAAAAGAAAAAGATTTTGAATTCACTGTAACCACACCATTGGAAAAGTGAATATCTGGAGCAATACTCCTTGGGACCAAATCTTCACAAGGTTCTATTTTCAGCATTAAGCTCCATCTAGGAGAGTGATTAGTGATGGCAAAGATACAAGCACAGCCAATATTTGGCCAGTGACCCTATATTATGGGCACAAGATCACCTCTACATTATGAAACTTGTTGATGCAAAAAATGGGATCAACGTCAAGGGTCCGGGTCGGACAAGTGTGTGTCAGGGAGCTAGGAGGCTAGCTCCGGATCCTGGCTTCCGGGAGGGCCCGGAAGGTGCTGCCCGGAAGGTGGTTCCGGGGACGGAGGTACCTGCATAGGAAAGAAAGTATAGCTCGGGGCACCGGTGGGGTGCCGGCCTAAGACCCTCCGAAGCTTAAGTCAGCTAAGAGAGAAAAGGAAGGAGTGTCTTGGAGGCAAGTAAGTGTTTTGTGAGAGAGAGTGGACTTACTTTCACTTGTGGAAGTGAGGTACTTATAGTGAGGGGGAAACCTAGGGTCCCAAATGGGTTAGGTTTTCCCCTAGGTTACCCCTACTGGGCCTCTTGGAGGCCTAGTCAGTCCTCTAGGAGACTAGTTGGGCCTCTGGGGGCCTTTGTCTGGGCCACGATGGATTTCACGTTTGCTGTCTTGAGGAAGTAGCACGGTCCTGGAGGTGTGCTCCCAGGAGGATAGGCCTCCGGGAGAAGTGATCTCGGAGGGTAGGCTTCCGGGAATTGCGGTCCTGGAAGGGGGAAGTGGTCCTAGTAGCTTCTTCTTCTGGATGACATGCGACCGATCTGGGTATGGTATGAACAAAACTACCAACCAGTGATGATATCGCATAGCTTAAACAACTTAGTTTAACTACATACTCAGATACCTCAGGTCTTCAATTAGTTCTTCATGGTTAAATAACACATTATGAGGCAAATTAAAATAAAATTAAGATCCACAAGGCCAACTAAATACTTGCCCTGGTAATTTACAAATCAAAACTGCACATAAACTTTACAAGCATTAATTACTAGTTGAGGACTGAAAGTGTCCTACAATCCGTCCAGTGGCAACACAATTAAAAAATGAGGCACATGTGTGGTACTCAAGAGTTCCCCTTTGAAAAAGAGTACAACGCACAATCTCGTTTTCCTTGTGGTTGCAAATTGGCATCAAAATGAGACAGTTGACTCAAAATTTTCATCGTAATGACATCAACTCAAAGTCTATCCTCCACATGAAACAAAGTATTATCCCTGAAGAGAACCATCCTAAGAACGGGTACAAAATTGCAAAGCATAATCAAACCTCTAACCATAACCTGCTCCTCCGCATGTGGAGTAGAAGGAGGAAGTGGAACAAAATTGCCACACAGCTTCCAGCTCCCCTATTGTACATTGCCATTCTCGAACCAGACCCCGCTCCAACCAAACTTGAACCAACCCCGTAAACTGAAGGTCACTGGTGGTAAAGAACTGAGCTAAATGATCAAACACCAGAGGCTGAGGGTCTACTATTCTGGTCCCTAGTCTTCCTCCCAACCCATGAACCCCCTATGATAGCAAACCATTGTTATGTGGCACTGGAAAGATTGAAACACAAATTCCAACTTTCAAAATCATAACTAAATACCCATTAATCGATTTTGAGAGTAAGATATCAAACTTAAATAACTAAACAATCTTTGATTTGATTGAGTTTTTGTAGATATGATCTTTGCTATATAATGTACAAAAGGAATGATTCAGATTGAAATATATCGTCTAGGAAGCCAAAAATGGGGGCTAAATGCAGCCATGGACAACCCAAGATTGTCCGTTAAAATCTTGCACAAATTATGCACATTGCCATAAAACAATATTTCTGTTGTATTACTCAATAGAAGAGTGGACGAGATATTCAAGGCCAGGGCACGGGACGGGGTGAGTAAATCGTAACCCGAAATCTCATTCCGTCCCATTTTGTTACGACCCGTCCCAGAATTTTCAGGAAAATGACCAAATTACCCTTGAGGGTCAAAGGTTGTCTTTTGAACAGTTGAGAATTTCATGGTCAATCTTGTACTCTATGCGAAGAACTCGACCATGCCATTGCGTCCGCGAATACGGAATCGAATTCAGATTGATATCAGAGCCGTTATGAACGAAAAATGGTTTTGTGTGGGTAGGTGAGCTCCCACGTGGTAGCTGGTGAGTGGGGGCGAAGGTTTGAGATGCTTCTGGAAACCGGTTGGGGTTTCAAAACCATGCACGCACACAAAGTTTCCCAAAAGGGAAACCCGTGCACGCCGTCAAAGCCCTCGCCCCCATTCTCTCTTCTCCGGCCGACAACCACAACGCCGACCGCCCCAATAGCTTCCTCACGACCCCGACTCCACACCCAGGAAGTCCCAGCTCCAACAACGGCGTGGGGCGCCGTCAGTGAAGCCCAAAAACCAAAACGCACCATCGCCGCCATCATCGCTGATCTTCAAGCTCTGACCACGGTTCGGGCGCGCCATCACTTGGAGCATGTTAGTTATGTCTCCAAGATCATTCCCACAAAGTTTAGGCTTCAAAGACCTCGCAGAACACCGTAAGCGAAGGGGAAATGAAATACGAAGTTTCATGGCCAATTTTTGGATGATTTCGGCCGAGGTGAGTCTGCGAAATCCATTCCAATAGATTCGTTGAGTTGTAATAAAATTCGTTGAAAATAGTTAAGAAATGAAGAAGTTAGACCCTCGCCGGAAAACTGGAGAATTCACTGGAATTTTCCCAGAATCCGGTGACGGTATGGCGACTTCGGCGACAACGCGGCGGCGCCGATGAAGCTCGCCGGAATCTAGAATTTTTCCAGATTCTGATGAGTTTTCCGGCGATGTCACAGCCGCGCCTATATCAATGCGGCGGCCCATGACGTCAGCACCGACGTGCTGACATCAAGGTCCAATCAGCGTCTAGTCAGTGCCCAGTCAGCGTACTCATTAGTGTCCAGTCAGCATCCACGTAGGCACCATGTGTCAAACACTTCAGCGCCGGCATGCCTGTTGTTGACCAACATTGACCAAGTTTGACCGGTGACTATTTCAAGGATTTTAGACGTTCTGGATCCAATGGCTATCTCTGTTTCGCCATCCCAGATATGGTTAAACTCCAATTGAGCAAAACATAGGAAATTAGGATTTTGAAGGTGGTATTTAATTACGGATTTTCTAACGAACGATTCATGGAAACTTTATAGGTATATGAGCTCCAGTTAGACACCGCAGTCAGGCAGTTCAGGCGGATGAGTTCGACAGCTCGGAATCACTGTGAGTGGATGGGTTTTGTTTTCTTAAAGCATGGATTTTCATTGAAGCTCAGTATATAATAGTACTATACAAATATATTGGTATACATATATCATATTACCAGCAGTACGTAGTACACCTAGTCGCACATGTACATTACATTTTGGTACTAGGATTACGGCTGTAGGACACAGCGTTTGCGTGAATGTTCACCAGCGCCGAAGACCCCATTTGCTAGCTATTCCTTTCCGGTGCATAGCGTGCCCTGATGCCTATCCAGGGTATGTAGGTGACACCACCCAACATTCACGTGAATGTATGTCACGCCTCAAAACCAAGGACATGAATAAAGAAAATCACAAAATAATATAGATACAGGGTTTGAGGTTTATTATAGTTTTGTGCCTACATATCCATAGAACGGAATCAAGCCACTCGTAATTCCCGTACCTATTCCTTTCCCTGCACCCCGACCACAAAGTGCTCAATTATAAATATAGTGTCCAACCCATGGATGATTAGTGGACTAGCAGATTGAATTGCAGTCGTCCATTTCCTTAAGAAGCCTAATCAGACAACATGACACTGACGTCATTAAACATTCACTATCACAGCAGGGGACATCTGTCCATCTTTTCATATGATATAAAACCCAATCAGAAAATACTAAAGGGAAAAGCACCAATTAACGATTTTGGACAATTGAAACTTGCAAGAGACTATTCTAGAATATCTTTTCAAATTAGCAAGCTACTAATTTGTAGGTACTTTCATATATTTTCCTTTTCTTAACTTCATGGTTTTCTGAGCTTTTCTTAAACATGTTTGTCTATCTTTTCAGAAGCAATGCCACAGAGAAAATATCATACAACAAGTAAACTGTTTCAACTCAATTGAGACTTTTACTTAAATCCATTCAAAATCATCATTTAACCATACACAATACGCTCAAATTCCAAGTACCTACGAAAACCCCAACCCGCAACTAAGCTTCCAAGTTGTCACTACCAATAATCAGAATTGCAATTAAGCTTTATTAATCTGTAACCACTTAACATGAACAACCTCAACCAATAGTTTAGAACCAGGATTGATAATTGATCAAAAACCTAAAATATAGAAACCAAATTAAGAGGAGAATCTGTCATGCTCCCCAGTATGAAAATATTGATAATATTACCTCTGTTTTACCTGAGCTGCAGGAGATACAGTGATCGGATCAATCTGATTTCTTGATATGTTATAGATATCGAGCTCACAAACAACTTTCATGAAGACAACTTTTCCATTCGGATAACAGAAATTGGACGTTCAGGGCCGTCCACAGGGTACCTGTTTTCATCCCCTTCTTGTTCGCTCCCCATCTCCCCCATCTCCCCAACCCCAATATAAAGGGAGGTGGTAGTTTGATAATTATCAAACCATATGGCAAAATGATAATTACATGAAAACAATATATTATCCCAATATTATTAAATAGTAAATGATAATATTGTTATTTAAGGTGATAATTTCGGGTCGTCACAATCCACCCTCCTTAAAAAGAATTTCGTCCTCGAAATTCACTCGAACAAAGCGTACTGCACCAAGAATTATGAGCATATTATCTGCAATACATAGAAAGATAACTCCATAAAAAAAAAATTTTGCCAACAGCTTAAAGAACCACCATTTCTCAGCCATAATTAATTTTTAAGATAATTAAGTAGGAATCACATATCTCCTGGACCAAGTTATGCCCAGAATTCAAATCGAGTACCAACAAAACTTCAGCAAGGGCCAAGTAGTAGCCGATAAAAAACAGAGGTAGGCTTGGTGCCTAAATTCACCAATCACAGCACTTACTACTTCCCTCCCATCAGTCCTAGTCAGCCTCTTTCCTGTCTCTTGTGCATGGCTAGCTGTCCATAGTGCTTAAACGATGCAAGCATCTCTAGGCTAATTCAAAGGAGATTAGATTTTTTTGTTAAAAGAAAAGAGGATGAACTCTGTATTCGTTGAAAAACAAAAGAAGACAAAGACTATTTGTCTTCTAACTCAAAGAAGTCGTTGGAAGCAAGCAAAGACAAGAAGATAAAACTCTTCTGACTCATCTCAAAAGAAACAAAGGGTATGGGCAGTCTGCTCTCGTTGGAAACAAAGAGAAGAGGACAAAAGTCCTTTGACTCATCAACAACAAAAATCTCTTCACTCATCAACAACAAATGGGCTTCGTGATTCCACAAGGCCCAAATTCAAGTCACATGGACATGAAAAAGTCCAGCTACCAAGTGATGCTGACCAAATCCAAAAACCAAGTTTTAAAAAAACAATTGACACCTCGCAAGGGTGCTCGACAGTTCAAGGAAAACGAAGAATTCCGAACTACGCTCGGTTTGATCTCCCACGAAGGAGTACGTAGGCAATCTAAGCAAATTGGACACAACCGCAAGATACAAGTTTCAACACCAAGGCCTCACATCAAGTCCAAACATGTGAAGCTACCAAATTTTATTAAAGGGCGTATAAAAAGCGCAATTAAACTACGAGTGACTTGATCCCCCGCAAAGGGGTACGTAGGCAACCTAAATGTTGATTTAGGTGCAGTCACAAAATCAAATATTTTCTCTAAACCTTTGCATTTAACTTTGTTTTCTTCATGTTGGAATCAAAGGGTGTTCCTTTGTTATTAAAGGATTGTAATTAAGGACTTTGTCTTGAATGAGTTGAATCCGATTCAATAAAACTCGTATCCATTCGATATGAGAGAAATTATGTGATCAAAGATTGTTGTACAATTTTTGCTCAGCATAACCAATGCACAGTTGAAATATCTCAATGATTCTATATCTTCAAACGTTGACCGATGCCATGCTAAAAGTTGATACATTCAGATCTGACAACTTATTTCTGATCTCACATCTTAAATTTGAAACCGCTTCCTGAGATTGGGAAAGACAAAAGCATCAACAGAAGAAAAAGAAAATCAAAGGCTAGTCCCAGAAGATTTAAAATGTACGTATGTTCAAGCCTCTACAAAAAGAAACACTACACTCAGCTTTTTACAGAAATCTGTGGGTGAAATCCTCGACTCTTCGACATCCTTTTCAAGCTTCACGATTTCATCACTGTGAAATATAGAACTATTTGGAACTGCATAGACACATCTCTGCATGTTCCTTACAACCACACAACAGCTCTGATATGTATTTCCCGCTTTAACCTATATTATACGAATACAACTATGAATAGTGCTACACACTCAAGCATGGAAACTAAGAACTACACTTCAGAAATTAAAGAGATTCCGAACCCTCATGGAATAAGAACCAAAATAAATATATGTTACATCCAAATAGTATCATATTTACCTTGCCAAATAGATAGAGGGTGCCCATATTAGGACCATAGAATTCTTCATAAGCATCTAGTATGTAAAAAGGCAGTGAACCATTTTCTTCAAGATCAATATCTGAAATATGCTCACTATTTGAGCTAGTATTAACCTCCACAGCACCACCACGAACCTCCGCATCCCCTCTGGTCTTCATCGCCTTCCATCCAGCCATAGCACACAAGGGCGGGTCCTTATTATCTTCCGTAATCTTTGCATTCCAAGTAAAACCCTCTTCCTTCTTCACCAAATCTTTCCCTTTCTCCTCAGTAACCACTCTATTCTCCTCAATTTCCGCTCCAATTTCTGAAAAATCATTGCTTTGCTGAATTGGAGATTCACTAATCTCAAAACCTAATTCCTTCTTCCCCCCATTGTCCTTAACCCATTCACTAATTTCCACAAAATCACCACCATTTCTACCATTAATTGTATCCAATTCAACCCTCCTTGTCAAATCAGCACCCCAATTAGACCTAATTTCACTCTGAACACCCAAAATCGGCACTGAAATCTTATTTGGCTGCATTCTCCTCCACTTCTTCCTATCTTCCTCATCTTGCACAAACGCCGCAATCCCATCATCAACAATACTATCACAATTCAATCCTTTCACCTTATCATTATCTCTAGGCTTACCGAAAATCGACGACGTGAACATTGAAGAAAGCCTCTGCTTCCCATCATCGCCGCCGCCACAGCCGTCAGCGACGGGCTGGGCTCTTTGGATCGGGGCTTCTTATCCTTCTCCGTCTTCTTTGATTTCCTCCTCTTCGGCCTATCGCCATCGCTGTCCGATTTGGCCAACGACGGCCTGCCACGTGACAAGCCCTGTGATTAGCCGATCAGGAAGATAATTTATAAAGGGTGTAAATCGATTTCACTTGTTTTTATTTTTCCGGGACACTTCCCCCATTTTTCCAGAACACTTACCCCTATTTTTCCAGGATACTTCACTCTATTTTCTGGGAAACTTCCCCCCATTTTTCCAACACACTTCCCCCTATTTTTGCAGGACACTTTCCTCTATTTTCCGGGACACGTCCCCCCATTTTTCAAGGACACTTCCCCCATTTTTCCGGGACACTTCCCTCTATTTTCCGAGACACTTCCCCTCGTTTTTCTAGGACACTTTCCCCATTTTTACGGGACACTTCCCTCTATTTTCCGAGACACTTCCCCCATATTTCCGGGACACTTCCCTCCATTTTCCGGGACACTTCCCCAATTTCCGGGGCACTTCTCCATTTTCCAGGACACTTTCTCATTTTTTCGGGACACTTCTCCATTTTCTGGGACACTTCCCTCTATTTTCCAGGACACTTCCCATTTTCCTGTGCTCTGTGGAGAACCTGACTATCCAACTTATGTAATTCAATCATCAAACGGTTTAGTAAAGCCCTTTCACTGCAAAGAAAAGTTAAAATATACTTAAGTTCAATTTGAGAACCAAATACTGCTTGTATAAATAAATAAATAAATAAAAATATTTGCTATTTTTCTAGACTAAACAAAGAAGAGAATTGACTGAGAATCATATATGAGAGTAAACCCACGTGCTTCCGACGCTTAAGACAGTCGATCCATCTTTAGAGTTCTTCTGTGTAGCCTCTTTAGTGAACCCTGTTGGATATATTCCCCAGCAAGCTTACATACAACTGTAAAATGGCTGAGTATACTAGGTCTCATGCATTCTGAGGCCAACATAGGAGTGTCGATCTGAAAGGCCAAAAAAGTAGTGTGAGTACATCAGAAAGATTATAGAACAAACCTTGGCCTTGTGATAGCAGATAACAGATGCAGAGACAATTTCATTACAATTGTGCGCTTCATTGATAACAGTTTTCAAGCTTATTGCAGTAACAACCACTAGGGGAGTCAGTTTTATTTGGACAACTTGAAACCCGTATGTCATTTGCAGAATTAACAATCACTTCAAATTTGTACCAAGTCACCTGTATGATAGAATAACCAAAGTTGTTACAAATTGAACCTGCAAACAAGTAAATCAGGTAAGAATGGGTTAAATGACAACAGATATCCAGACTTGAGAATCTCACCCATTGTGGTGATGGGCGAAACTGTGAAACTGATAGCCAAGAGGTTCCTTTGATCTACCTTTTAACAAGAAAAAGCTCCAGTGCACTGTATGTTGCAATATATTCGGTTTCTATTATTTCATAGATGAAAAAAAAATTAAACTGTGTTAAGCAGCATAATCTAGCTGCAGTATCTCAGTTTACAGCGAGAAAAAAGAGGAATAATACTACAAAAATGAAGAATCTGAGATTTATAGATCAGACACCAAAGTTAGGGATCTGCTCTAACTCTTGTACCTGCTGTGAGTTTCTAGAAGAGCAAGGAAAAGTTCTCCTTTTAGATCTGCTGGAAGTGGAGGATCCTGCAACAGTGCAATCAGAGCTCATCAAAAGGTGGAGTTGAACAAATTTTTATACTAAATCATCAAATCACTCAGAATCAATACCTCATAGGCAACTTTATAGATGGAACTCCAAATTTTTACAAGAAAGATGTAACATTTTTAATATGCAAATAGAAAATGGACTTCCATTAACAGGTTTAGTATTATACCTTGAATGGATAACCAATGCACAGTTGAAATATCTCAATGATTGTATATCTTCAAACCTTGACAGATGCCATGCTAAAAGTTGATACATCCAGATTTGACAACGTATTTCTGATCTCACTTCTTAAATCTGAAACCGCTTCCTAAGATTGGGGAAGACAAAACCATCAACAGAAGAAAAAGAAAATCAAAGGCTAGTCCCAGAAGATTTAAAATGTACGTATGTTCAAGCCTCTACAAAAAGAAACACTTACACTCAGCTTTTTACAAAAAGTAAAACCCTCTTCCTACTTCACCAAATATTTCCCTTTCTCCTCAGCAACCACTCTGTTCTCCCCAATTTTGCCTCCAGTTTTTGGAAAATTATTGCTTTGCTCAGTTGGGGATTCACTAATCTCAAAACCTAATTCCTTCTCTCCCCATTTTCCTTAACCCATTCACTAATTTCCACAAAATCATCACCATTTCTACTACTAATTGTGTCCAATTCAACCCTCCTTGTAAAATCAGCACCCCAATTAGACCTAATTTCACTCTAAACACTTGAAATCGGCTCTGAAATCTTATTGGGCTGCATTCTCCTCCGCTTCTCCCTATCTTCCTCATCTGGCATAAACTTCGCAATCTCATCATCAACAATACTATCACAATTCAATCCTTTCGCCTTATCATTATCGACGTGAACATTGACGAAAGCCTCTGCTTCCCCATCATTGTCGCCGCCCTCGTCTGCGACGCGTTGGGCTTTTTGGGTCGGGGCTCTTTATCCTTCTCCTTCTTCTCGGATTTCATCCTCTTGTGCCTATCGCCACCACCGTCCGATTCGGCTGGCGACGGCCCACCACGTGTTCAGTCCTGAGATTGACCAATGAAGAAGATAATTTAAAAAGAGTGTAAATCAATTTCACTTGTTTTTATTTTTCCGGGACATTACCCCCATTTTTCCAGGACACTTCCCCTTATTTTTCAGGGGCACTTCCCTCTATTTTCGGGAACACTTCCCCCTCATTTTTCCGGGAAACTCCCTCCATTTATCGGGACACTTCCCCATTTTTTCGGGACACTTCCCCAATTTCTGGGGCACTTCTCCATTTTCCGGGCTACTTTATCCTTTTTTCGGGACACTTCCCTATTTTCCGGGACATGTTCTCATTTTTCCGAAACACTTTCCCATTTTCCGGGACACTTCCCATTTTCCATGACACTTCCCTCTATTTTCCGAGACACTTCCCTCATTTTTTCGGGAAACTCCCTCCATTTTTCGGGACACAACCCCATTTTCTCGGGACACAACCCTATTTTCTCGGGACACTTCCCCAATTTATGGGGCACTTCTCCATTTTCCGGGACGTTTTCTCATTTTTTCAGGACACTTCCCAATTTTCCGGGACACTTTCTCTATTTTCCAGGACACTTCCCATTTTCCCGTGCTTTGTGGAGAAGGACATCCAGGTCATGCCCAGATATGTTATGTCCAAAAAGAACCTCACTATCCAACTTATGTAATTCAATCATCAAACGGTTTGGTAAAGCCCTTTCACTGCAAAGAAAAGTTCAAATATACTTAAGTTCAATTTCAGAACCAAATACTGCTTGTATAAATAAATAAATAAAAATATTTGCTATTTTTCTAGACTAAACAAAGAAGAGAATTGACTGAGAATCATATATGAGAGTAAAACCCACGTGGTTTCGACGCTTAAGACAGTCGATCCAGCTTTAGAGTTTTTCTCTGTAGCCACTTTAGTGAACCCCGTTGGATATATTCCCCAGCAAGCTTACGTACAACTGTAAAATGGCTGAGTATACTAGGTCTCATGCATTTTGAGGCCAACCTAGGAGTGTCGATCTGAAAGGCCAAAAAAGTAGTGTGAGTACATCGGAAAACATTTCTTATGTGCTTAAGAAAAAATATTAGCAGTTATACTATAAGAATTTATGCCTTCAAACTTTGTTGACACTAGAAGTCCAATACGTGGATGAAATTTATAAAGGCAATGTCAATGGAGAAATTTTCTCTAATGCTATGGGCCATAGTCGTGAGACTTAGAATTATCAGATGAAAATGAAAACTAAGAAGACAGAAGAAGCAAGGCTTAAAAGATTATAGAACAAACCTTGGCCTTGTGACAGCAGATAACAGATGTAGAGACAATCACTAGGGGAGTCCGTTTTCTTTGGACAGCTTGAAACCCTTATGTCTTTTGCAGAATTAACAATCACTTCAAATTTGCACCAAGTCACCTGTATGATTGAATAACCAATGCTGTTACAAATTGAACCTGCAAACAAGTAAATCTGATAACAGTTTTCAAGCTTATTGCAGTAACAACCACTAGGGGAGTCCGTTTTCTTTGGACAGCTTGAAACCCTTATGTCTTTTGCAGAATTAACAATCACTTCAAATTTGCACCAAGTCACCTGTATGATAGAATAACCGAAGCTGTTACAAATTGAACTTACAAACAAGTAAATCTGACAAGAATGGCTTAAATGACAACATATATCCAGACTTGAGAATCTCACCCGTTGTGGAGATGGACGAAACTGTGAAACTAATAGCCAAGAGGTTCCTTTGATCTTCCTTTTAATAAGAACAAGCTCCAGTGCACTGTATGTTGCAATATATTAGGTTTTCTTTTATTTCATAGATGGAAAAAAATTAAACTATGTTAAGAAGCATAATCTAGCAGCAGAATCTCAGTTTACAGATCAGACACCAAAGTTAGGGATCTACTCTAACGCTTGCACCTGATGTGAGTTTGTATAAGAGCAAAGAAAAGTTCTCCTTTTAGATCTGCTGGAAGTGGAGGATCCTGCAACAGTGCAATCAGAGCTCATCAAAAGGTGGAGTTGAACAAATTTTCATACTGAATTATCAAATCACTCAGAATCAATACCTCACAGGCAACTTTACAGATGGAACTCCAATTTTTTAAAAGAGAGATGTAACATTTTTCATATGCAAATAGAAAGTGGACTTCCATTTACAGATTTAGTATTATACGTTGAATGGATAATTGATCTTTAGTATATAATTCTCTCCTGCGGGTATGTCAGATCGCTCAAATGCATATTTCCTTTGTGATATGTTCATACAAGAAAGAACAAACAATTAGACAGCATGGAAGTGCTGTGCAGACTAAACAAACTTCCAATTTATAATTTAACGAATGCACAGTTCAAATATCTCAATGATTGTATATCTTCAAACCTTAACTGGTGCCATGCTAAAAGTTGATACATTCAGATTTGACAACTTATTTCTGATCTCACTTCTTAAATCTGAAACCACTTCTTGAGATTGGGTAAGACAAAAGCATCAACAGAGGAAAAAGAAAATCAAAGGCTAGTCCCAGAAGATTTAAAATGTACGTATGCTCACGCCATTGCAAAAAGAAACACCTACACTTAGCTTTTTACAGAAATCTGTGGGTGAAATCCTCGACTTTTCAGCATACTTTCCAAGCTTCATGATTTCATCACTGCTAATTGCAAAACTATTTGGAACTGCATAGACACATCTCTGCATGTTCTTTACAACCACACAACAGCTCTGGTATGTATTTCCTGCATTAACCTATATTATTGAAATACAACTATGAATAGTGCTACACAATCAAGCATGGAAACTAAGAACTACACTTCAAAATAAATATCCTGGATTAAGAACCAAAATAAATATCTGTTACATCCAAATAGTGTCATATTTATATTTACCTTGCCAAATAGATAGAGGGTGCCCATATTAGCACCATAGAATTCTTCATAAGCATCTACTATGTAAAAAGGCAGTAAACCATTTTTCTTCAAGATCAATATCTGAAATATGTTCACTATTTGAGCTAGTATTAACCTCCACAGCACCACCACGAACCTCCGCATCCCCTCCGGTCCTCACCGCCTTCCATCCAGCCATCCAGCCATGGCACTCAAGGCCGAGTCCTTATTATCTTCCGTAATCTTCGCATTCAAAGTAAAACCCTTTTCCTTCTTCACCAAATCTTTCCCTTTCTTTGGGACACTCCCTCCATTTTTCGGGGACACTTCCCCATTTTTTAAGGACACTTCCCCAATTTCCGGGCAGTTCTCCATTTTCCGAGACACTCTCATTTTTTTCGGGACACTTCCCCATTTTCCGGGACACTTTCTCATTTTCTGGGATACTTTCGCATTTTTCTGGGACACTTTCTCATTTTTCCAGGACACTTCCCTCTGTTTTCCGGGACACTTTTCCATTTTCCGGAACCCTTGTATGACCATATTATAACCATTGTATGACCATCTTATGACCACCTTATGACCGTCGGCCGATCAAATTCCAATTTTGCTACGCTCTAACTCTGACGAGCATGGGGAATCAGACCGCACCTCGAGTTGATTTCGTATGAAAAAGTTACACTCTTTTTCAAATATCTTTTTGATCGGCCTATCACATTCCGCCACGTGGTATGACTTTGTTATACCCACAAAAAATTGACTTTGCTAGAGAGACTAATATTCATTTATATACATAAAATTGACTTGCAAATACTCAAACTGTAGATTTACAAAAGTACAAGTTTCAACGCAAAAGATTTTCAGAATTCAGAATTTCTCAATCTACAGCCACCCGTACATATATGACCGTTATTTACCCAACTTATGACCATCGTATGACCTTTGTATGACTGTTATTGATCCCTGAAAGAATAGTCAATTCTTCCTGAAATAAGACATAATATAAATTAAGTGGGTAAATTAGGCTTATACGACGGTCATAAGATGGTCATATGACGATTATACTATGGTCATATGACGGTCATACTCCGCCGTTGGAGATCACAATTTGAAGCTAGTGCCTTATTTTTATTCTCATCGTTGAGATGAAAATGACTGATCCAATTGTCCCTTTTAATAAGACCTTCCAACGAATGGAAGAGAATGACCGGTTTGGATTGTCGATATCACGTTTCAATATTTGTGGAATGGTTGAATGTATGACACACCCCGCCCCGAAAAGTGGGGCCTGGGAGTGCGGCCATCACCCCCAAAGAGTGACGAAGCCTTATACAACCAAAAACGACCGAAAGACTCCCACTCTTCGTGCCCCATGACAGAGCTACCCTGACTCCTGCCGCTCGTCTCTGTGGTGCTCAACAATAACAAGACCTGAGGGGGCGTAAAAACAAGGGTGAGTGGACAGGGAAAATAACCGTCAGTGAAAAACAGTTATAAAACATACAATAATAACCCCCACAGTTGAAAACCAGTAATAATAGTATACGACTATACTATACTAAGCATAAGTAAACAACCGAAATATGCCAAGATAAAAGGAACCATAGTCCGTCACATATAAACAGGATCTACAGCCATGATCGAAAGTAAGGGGACTTCACCCCAATACCGTCTTATAGCTGCACATGACAACGCCGAACAATACACAATAGCCCAACATTCCAACAATACGCATACGTATAACACAAGCCCCATAACAATACAACCCGCAAACCATCCAACTCATACAGTAACTAACACACGAGACAACCCTACACAAACAAACCATTCCCGAAACTGCGACGTGATTTCGACGAGGGCCTTATCTCCCGACCGAGATATAAAGTGTGGTCGAGGGCCATATCACCCGACCGAGATATATCTCTCATGAACGAGGGCCATATCACCCGTCCAAGATATACCTCTCATGGACGAGGGCCATATCACCCGTCTAAGGTATAATGTATGGTCGAGGGCCATATCACCCGACCGAGATATACTTCTCATGAACGAGGGCCATATCACCCGTCCAAGGTATACTGTATGGTCGAGGGCCATATCACCCGACCGAGATATACTTCTCATGAACGAGGGCCATATCACCCGTCCAAGATATAATGTGTGATCGACGGCCATATCACCCGATCCAATTAGTGTGCCACTAACAGTACTAATATCAAACAATCATACCCAACAGCAACCCAACGACAATTAACCAACAATAGCCATAACTACCAACATAGATCCCATGATCACATCATCATAACAAATATGCAAATAAACGCAAACATGCTCAAAGAATACTCATAACCATACGTCATCAACCAACCAACATATCACCAAAGCATACCTATATATAAATACATAAATATACTCAAACAACAATGACAAACCAAAATCCGTCCACTCACAGATATGCCGGGCGATTCTAGTCATCCTCCTCGTCTGTCTGAGCGGTTCAGTTATAGTGGTACCTCGGGAACCGGTCACCTAACAATCCCAAAGAATAACGATTAATAAACGAACCAAACGAAATCTCGTAAGTACCTAATTCCCCACGTTTCACTCAATTAGGGTACAACCGTATCTCGGATGGCAAAACAGAGTCCGCCATTGGATCCGGAACGTCGTTTCCACTCGGAAAAGTGGTCGGTCAAACTTGGTCAACGCTGGTCAACGGCCAGTCAACGCCCGTCAACGCTGTTGACCAACGGTCAACGTTTGCTGACGTCAGCACTCCGGCGCTGATGTGGCACTGACACAGTGCTGACGTGGCGCCGACTCAGCGCTGAGGTGGCAGCTGACGTCATCATCGGTGATGACGTCATCACCGCCCTTTTCGTTTTTGTTTAAAACCCTCTATCTTCCTCAAAACAACTTCAAATTCAACAAATAAGCAGTCCAAATTGAAGCCCAGACAACAAGGAATCCGAAACTACTTTCGGTTTCTCGAAATTTCGCCGGAGTTGGCCGGAAAACACAAAAACGTCGCCGGAAAACCCCGTCGGCATTCTATGTCCGATCTCCCTCATTTCTGCACCAAATTCGACGATCCTTATATGGAAATTCATCTACGGAACGAGAGGAATCCAAAAATCATACTTTCGAGGCTCATCTCGAACTGTGCTAGCCGGAATATCACCGGGAAGCTCGCGGATTCCGTTGAGCTTGTTGCCGGCGATTCAGAAGGTTGCAGCCGCCGATCCTTGATGCTCCGTGCTAGTGACGATGAGGCGAAGCTGATGCAGGTGGTCGCTGGCCCGATCCGTCGCCGTCGAAGGGTCAACGGCAATGAAGGTTTTCGGCGTTTTTGGGCGATCGGGTTTCTGTTTTTGGAAACCCAGTTTTGCAAACCGGTCATAAATACCCAAACCAGCAGGCCCAATCACTGTGTGACACTGTGGCAACAGCCAGTCCTGGCTTGCCACGTGTCAAAACCTACAACACCTCAACTTCCTTTTTCGCCCGTAACACGTTCGTTACAACTCGGAATCCAATTCCGTCTTCGCGGATGTGTTCGTAACATCGAGCTCTTCGCATAGAGTCTAACATTGGTCAGGGGGTTTTCGTACTATTCCAAGTCAACCATTTGACCCGTAAGGGTATTTTGGTCAATTCACTCTATTTGGGAAATTTTTCAGGACGGGTCGTATCAATGTAGACGTTGATGGGTTAGTGTTATGAAACATTATAAACACCAAGCGTTATTTGAGCTAATCGTGAATATCAAAACACCATATTGACGATTGGAACCGTTCATCTTTTGCGGTTGTATGTAAAGTTATGTTTCAACGAAAAATTTTTAAAATATAGCTAATACAAGCCCTATAATGGAGCATGAACGTAAACTGCGATGAACGGTCACAAATGAATGTTACCGATTTACCTGGGGCCATAACTCGGGGATGGGCTCTTTGCAAAAGTTATACTATGCCTCGATACGAATGCAATGGCTAAGACGAGGGGTCAAGTTGGGTCCGTGAAAGTTACTTGGAGAACATTCATCTGTTCTTGGAAGAATAGTCAGCTGTTTCTAGAAGAACAGTCAGTTGTTCCTTCAAGAACAATCAGCTGTTTCTTCAAGAACAATTATTTGTTCCTTAAAAAATAATTAGTTATTCCTTAAGGGTCAATATAAACCGAAGACAACTTTCAAGAATTTAACAATTATATTACAGTCATGGACATCATCTCATGAGCAAGACCAGGATCATGGATAAATAACTCCCGTAAGTTGCTCTCCACTTTCGCAACTTGGATCATCAGCTGTTCCTTTGAGGTCTGTCATGGGCATAAAAATGAAAGTTATGTTTGGTTCTAACCTTACCACCAGAAAATAGCAGCATATGTTTCATATCTTCTATCATACAGAATTTTCACAAACTAGATAAAACATAATATGTACACTCTTCTCACAAACCAAAATCTTACAAGTTAAAGATGCAACCTTTCAACTCTTTTTCATGCTAAATCAAATAAAGAAATAACACATAATACCATCCTGATTGATGGTCTACACATTGTTCCAAATCTGAAAAATTCAAAAACTCGTGGATTCACCCCCACTTCACATCACACAAACTGAAAAAGAAAAAGACTTTGAATTCACTGTAACCACACCATTGGAAAGTGAATATTTGGAGCAATAATCCTTTGGACCAAATCTTCGCAAGATTCTATGTTCAGCACTAAGGTCCATCTAGGAGAGTGATTAGTGATGGACAAAGTGCAGATTGGCAATGAGGGGGGTAATTTTCATTTAAGTCACGGCGAGTACAAACAATTCACACAATAGATCACTTAGGTGACCAGTCACCTAATGTGATGAACTTGACCTTTTGATTTAACAATGAAATGCGTGACCAGTGACTTAGTTTCAATACTTGAAGTGTGTGACTAGTCCTCTACTTAACAGATTGCGTATGCTTGTGAATTTGTTCAACCACATTTGGATGCTATGCCAACTTAGGTTCTCAACAGATTCAGTGAGGTTGAAAACTGCGAGCTATTCACAACTACGACCTATTCACACTAGCGGTTCTAATGCAACAGTTACTTTGATGACCAGTCACACAGTTTGTGCAGATTGAATTATAAGTTAAGTTGGTGCATAATTAAATCTGATTTTATGACTAGTCAGCTTGTTAACAAATCATAGAGATGGACACAATGTTTTGGTACCCGGAAAAACCCCAATAAGGTAAAAAATCGGGGGTCTATCAGAAGACCGGCCTTCCTGTAACACCCCAGGAAAATTACACCTTTTTGGGGCATTACTACTGTACAACTTACGCCCATTTTAAGAAACAAACTTATTTTTAATAAAACATTGAACCACTTTCATCAATGTGAAACAACTTTAAGTCAGACACTTGTTCTTATCATCTTTAAAAGGGGATTGTTTGACCAAAATTTTTTGCAGTGGAAAGTTAAATAATAAACAATTGATATGAAAGGACTCTATGGCTTGAGTGGGGGCCTGCTGTAGCTTGTCCAATGCCCGTTGCCATCGCCTACTCCTCATTCTTACCTGAAACTCACAAACGGGACTACGTGAGCAAAGCTCAGTAAGTGACTATCGAACAATCACAATACATTCGAGAAAGCATTCAACTAACTATCACGATGATGCAACTACCCTTATGCGATGCAATGTCATGTACCAACGTATGCCTTTTAGAAAACTCTTTTAAAAAGAAATCAGTCGTCTTTTCTTTTCATCCGGATTCCTTTCTTTTCCCTTCGGGTACATACCTGGGAGGCAGCTTCGTGGCTAACAGGGGGCGCCTTCCCTAAAAGCAAAACATTTTAATAGACCCCACCTTTCGAGTCTATTCCTTTTATTGTAACCTTTTAATAAATCCCATCTCTCGAGTCGATTAAAAGGCTCCCTTTAATAGACCCCACCTCTCGAGTCGATTAAAAGGATCAAGTCTTTAACTTTCATCACTACCTCCCTAGGTGTTTCCCCTTCGAAAACCTTTCTTTCATTTAAACCTTTTCCTTCAAAACATTTTCCCTTTCGAAACCCTTTCTTTTTTTAAAACCATTTTGTTCCAAACATTTGCAGATGATAACATGCCACCATGCAATATGCTTAACAACTCAATAAGTGACCAATCATAACATCAACATATACATGAGCATCAATTCTTTCATCACAACAATGGGTCAATCAGTGAAACCGTTCATGTGTATAAATCATAAAACAATCAACATCTTCCAAAACAAGCCAAACCATCCCGTTTGTCGTTTCAGTCAAACAAGCAATCACATAGTCACTTACCTTGAGTCTCTTGGATTCCACCCACCACTTCAATACCTAAAAGATCAAGGAATAGACTCCGATCACACACCGTAGCTATACACGAAAGAAAGGCTCAAACAAACAATTAAAACGCCTCTCGTTGCCTTAGTACTTAACCAGCTTGTAACAACCGTAACTTATTCTAGGTTTTGTGGAAAAATGTATTCTGAATACTCTTAGAACCACACGATGTAACTCTACAACTTTTGTTCAATAATCAGAGGAAAATAAGGAGTTTAAATAGACCTAAAACTCGTTACAAGCCAGTCCCTCTGTTTCTGCCCGGGTACATCCAATTATCTATTTCTCAGTCTCTAATAGGGAATGAATGATGTCCGTTCCTTATAAAATTTCTACAGTAGGTTCATGCATATGTTAGCTAATGTCTATCAAAATTTCATAACGAAAGAACACACCTAGGTTTGCTTTTCTATTCTTACAATATAGTCCTTCTGAATCTGTCCTGGAAACATACAGTCCTCTTTCATCAGTTTCAATGGGGTACCAATCCATTTCCCTTTTCTATAAAATTTCTACAGTAGGTCTATGAACATGTTATCTAGTTCCTGTCAAAATTTCATATCAAAAGGACGCCCCTAGGTTTGGTTTTCTGTCTTTACCATTTAAGCCGACGAATCTGTCCATGAAGCAGTAAACAGACATGTTCACTAAGTTTCTTGTGAGAAACATGAGACAACGTCCTTACCTCCGAAACTCTTACAGAAGAAACTCCTCTTCTCGCTCCAAATGTGCAGGTATTTTCGAGGATCCCTCTTCGTCCAATAACGGTCTCTTTCTCTCCCTCTTTCTCTCCAAAAATCCTTGTATATTTAGGGGCTGTAAAGTGTGACTGTTTCAGCAGCCATACCCCATATAAATACTCCCAGGTAAGCCCCTCTCACTCCTCCCAAACGTCCCCATACAGACCCCCCCCCCTCTTAAATATGGTTTAATTCCCTCATTTACCACAACTTCTAGAAGTCTCACCACCATTCCTAAACTCTTCATCTTCCTAATCCATCCACATTCACTTCAACTTACAGTAATGATGTAATTCTCATTCATTACATTCATAACACTAACCCACTACGTCCATATTCACTCCCCCCTTCTTAAAGCGATTTAAAACTCCACTTGACCACCATAACAACGTTGACCGCCAAATGGTGTCCACCTCTTTCTTTAATACTAATGTAACCTATACTGATGGGACAAAACTCTAAACAAACCACAATCCAATTTGGGCTCTTTCTTTAGTCCAAACATATTACTCACTTGTAGCATAACATTGTAGGCCCAAATATTGTATATTCTAGTGAACTTGGGGTATTACACTTCCACTATGAAACGGCAAAAAGATGCCCAATACAAGGTTCAGACAATGCTCAATATCTAATGTGCCTAGTCTTAAACGCAGCAGTCCCTTGTGCGGTTTCTTCTTCAATCGCTTCACCATCGGTGATACAGATGACTGGTCAATCACTTCCCAGAGTATACACACGTATGTCTGGTCAGCGGCACCAAATATGTAAGCAGTGAATATATGTGACTAGTCACCAGCAGAGTTACAAAGAGCTAAAGAGCTTCAGTAAATCCTCTGGACAACTGGGTATTCTACTGCAGCAGTTTATAAAAACTGGACAGAAAAACCCCAAGTCAAAAGACTCCTAAAAATCAACCTTGTCTCAAATAATGTGTGAACATGGGAGACAAGATTGAAGACCACTATTTCAACTTCTAAACTAAATGAGTTTTGAAAACTTGGAAGTTGAAACGATGAAGATAAGAACTTCTTCAAGGTTTCCTTCAAAGATGAATGTTTGAAAAACTGAAACTTTGAAAGAGGTTCATGTGCTTGCCATCTTAAGAACCCTTGTAGAAACTTTATGTGAATGAAAGTTCACAAGGATGCAAGATATATTTCCGAGCAAGAAGGCAGCAAAAAGAAGAGAGTTTTTGAAATATGAAATACGATTATGATTATGCAAAAACCCCAACTCAAAATGGCGGAAATGGTTTAGTATAAATAGCCAAAGAAGATAGGAAAAGAGTGGCTGGGATATCATCTAATGACCGGCTGAGAGTTTGTCTAACAAGTTTAACCTTGGCAAAATCGAGATAGTGGGATGCAGTTGACTGCACAACGGTTAAAAGCATGCTTAGCCGGATAAAGACATGACCTGTCTAAACCAGGTAAAAGCTTGTTCTGTCAAGTGACCAATCACCAGACACTGTCAGAGAAGTACACCATCATATGCGGAATACTAAGGTGACTGGTCATCGAATATATGAAAACTGAGTTTTTGATGAAGAACACATTTTTCTCAATTTGAACCTAAGTTATGAAAACTTATGCATATGCAAATGATATGAGGTGCTAATTGGTTATAGTGCATCTGAACACTTCTTCATTTCTTGATCTTCACTTCAATCACCTATCTCTAAGCCTACAGCTAAACTCTAGAACCTAGATTGAGCATGTGAATTATTTTACAATGTTTTTGTTACAAGGATAGCCAATCTTACAATAAGTCTAAGATACAAATATCCTACACAAAGATACAATCACAGCCAATACTTGGCCAATGACCCTATATTATGGGCAAAAGATTAGCTCTACATTATGAAACTGCCAACCAGTGACGATATCGTATTGCTTAAACAACTTAGTTTAACTATATACTCATATACCTCAGGTCTTCAATTAGTTCTACATGGTAAAATAACACATTATGAGGGTAGATAAAAATAAAATTAAGATCCACAAGGCCAACCAAATACTGGCCCTGGTAATTTACAAATCAAAACTGCAAATAAACTTCACAAGCATTAATTACTAGTTGAGCACCGAAAGTGTCCTACAATCAGTCCAGTTGCAACACAAATAAAAAATGAGGCACATGTGTGGTACTCAAGAGTTCCCCTTTCAAAAAGATTACAACGCACAATCCCATTTTCCTTGTGGTTGCAAATTGGTATCAAAATGAGATAGTTGACTCAAAATTTTCAGCGTAATGAATCTACATCAACTCAGAGTCTATCCTCCACATGAAACAAAGTATTGTCCCTGAAGAGAACCATCCTGAGAAAGGGTACCAGAAAAGGAAAAAAATAAAGAGCTAGTTGCAAAGCATAATCAAACCTCTAACCATAACCTGCTCCTAAGCATGTGGAGTAGAAGGAGGAAGTGGAACCCGCTTCCAGCTCTCCTATTGTACCTTGCCATTCTCGAACCAGACCCCGCTCCAACCAACCTTGAACCAACCCCGTAAACTGAGGGCCATTGGCGGTAAAGAATTGAGCTGCATGATCAAACACCAGAGGCTGTGGGTCTACTATTCTGGTCCCTAGTCTTCCTCCCAACCCATGAACCGCCTATGATAGCAAACCATTGTTATGTGGCACTGGAAAGATTGGACCACAAAATCAAACTTTCAAAATCATAACTAAATGTAGGTTATTTTGTAATTGGCGCTCCTTGTGACAAAAATATTGTAAAATATGTAATAAGCTCAATTATTCATTAAGGTTATATTTCTGGATCTTTTGGATATTGAAGAAGCTTGGAAGATTGAAGATTGAAGATGCATTCATATATAACATTCATTTCATAGTCCTTTTGTGTCAAAACCTTTGTCCTTTCTTTATTAGGTCAAAATGTTTTAAACACTTTAAAGCTTTGGACCTATTTTTACAAGAATAAGGATTTTAGGATTTTCGTGACTGGTCATCTATTTCATGCACGTGAAGGTTGACTGCTTTTCTGACAGTTTGATTAAACAGCCCATCCTTTTACCCTCCGATCAGGCAACTGTGCCCCGCTCACTCGGATATGCCTAGGTTATGTTAAAAGGGAGTTTTAAGGTTTAATCTTGACCGTTTGTTTCTTATCCTCTTATGTCTATATAAACATAACCTCATCTTCTATCAAGCTAGGGTTTTCAAGTATTCTTTCACAAAAATCTTTTGAAAAACTCTCACCTTTGAGCATACCTTCCTCTCCGGTTTCATCCTGTCTTCTTGAGTGCTTTTAGCTCACTTACATAGAAGCATGATATGAATTATGAGGATTGTATGAGTTGATAAAACCTTTGTTTTCCAAAGTCAGTTTCATTGAAAATATTCTAGCTATCTTCGGGAGAAGGTTTATCTTTCCTAGTTTCGGCTTGTTTTTGAAAGTTCATATACTTGAGTCGGATTAGGAGTGTGCAACTAGAATCTTCCATGTTCATGCATGATTCATAGACTTAGTTGAGTTTTAGAGGTCATTGACCTTGATTTGTTTGTTGCCCAGTTCATAACTGCAGCAGTAAACACAGTTACTGTTCATTTCATGAAGCTTTGTAGCTTTCAGGAAATGCAACTGTGACTGGTCATAAATCACCACTGCATTCATACAATGGTGCCACCAATTAGGAATACATGTGTATAACCCTATGACGTGTTGACCAAGCAAGCATCCATTGGAGGTGAAGTGATTGAGAAGAAGCCGCACAAGAGACCGCTGCATCTAAGATAGGTACATTAGATATTGAGCTTGGTTGAAATCTTGTATTGGACATCTTTTGCCATTTCATAGTGGAAGGCCGGTCTTCTGATGGACCCTCGGTTTTTTATCCCTTTGTGAATTTTTCCGGGTACCAAAACTCTGTGTCCATCTTTGTGTATCGTTAAATATTCGGCTTAATTAAAATTGAATTTAATTTTGCACCATTTCACTTAACATGCGAACTGGATAATTCTGCCTGATTGTTCATCTTAACTTCTGCATTAGAAACGCTGGTTTGATTAAGTTGTAGTTGTGGATAGCTCGCGAATATCTAATTCACTGATTTCGTTGAGGACCTAAGTTGACATTGCATCTGAGTGTTGTTGATCACAAGCATCCACAAGTAATATCTATCAAGTGCTTAATCTAAGTAATCTGTCAAATTCATCACAACGGTGACTGGTCATCTTTGTGATTATTGTTTGTGCCGGTTGTTAAACAAAAGGGAATTAATTTTAAAATACCTCCCTCATTGCCAACCTGCAATTGGCATCAGAGAAGGGCTTTAGACATACTTAAAGTAAGGTCTTGGGTTGGTTGGTTTAAGGGTCTAGACAATGAAGAGAGATCGAGTAGCCGGTTCGGTGAACTCACCTCCATAGTTCGATGGCACAAACTACACTGCCTGGCGAGATAAGTTCGAAATCTTTTTTGATGCGTATGATGAATTTGCTTTCCAATATTTGTCTATTGCAAATAAAAAGGCTAGGAACGCCATAGCTGTTGCCGTTTCCAATGTACAATATTCACATATTCAGCTCTGTACAATAGCTAGGGAAGCATGGGACAGGTTGCGTGTCATTCACGAGGGTGATGACCAGGTTAGGGACCTAAAGTTTGAAATGGTCCTATCCGAGTTTGAAGAACTCAGGATGACTGAATCTGAGAGCTTCTCTGATTTTTATCTCAGACTTGAGAGTGTCACCAATGCCGCGATGAGTCTAGGAGCACCTATTTCAGAATTAACAATTGTTCAAAAGATATTAAGGGTGTTACCGAAGAGGTTTTCTGCGAAGAAGACCGCAATCAAGGAATGTCAAAACATGTCCGGCATAAAGCTTCCAAAACTTGTAGGAAAATTAAAAACCTATGAACTTGAGCTAAAATTGGAAGTAAGCATGTATAAGAAGGATAAAGGTGTTGCACTGCAAAGTGTGACTGATCATGTTGAACTGAAAAGTTTAAAATCAGAAAAATCATCTTCGATTGATGATGATATGGCTTTGTTTGTCAAAAGGTTTATAAGAATTCTCAAGGATAGGAAATATTACAGGGGTGGTGCGAACTACCCTAGAGAGTCTAAATACAAACCACAAGGTGAAGGGTCAAATGAAAGGAAAATTGAAAAGAATTCCGGATCAAGAGATAACAAGTTCAAAAAGGGTCCAGTTGAGTGGTTTACCTGTGGTGGGACTGGTCATATCTTTGTTGATTGTGCTAACAATAAGAATAGGTCTAGAGAAGGCAAGGATAAAGCCTTGAAAGCATCTTGGAGTGATAGTGAGGATGAGGAATCACTTCACTCTAACTCTTCTTAGACATTGAAGATGATGAGATTGCTTTTGTTGTAAGAATTTATGATCACAACTCAACGAGTGAGGAATCCGAGTCGGGTTCACAACACATGACTGATGACGACCAGTCACCTGAGATGTATTGTCCTATTTTTCATGATTATGACTCTCTTCTAGAGAATCAGACTTATGAGAAGATGTGTGAAAGGTATAATGCCTTGTTTGATGAAACTTGTGTGATCAAAGCTGATAGCATTGAGCTGAAAAGGCGTTGTAATGAATTAGAGTTGGAAAAGGCTGCATTTTGTCTCACTTTGCAAGATTACGAGACTGGTCAGTCAAGCAAAGGAAGAGAAAATGCAGATGCCCGATCGCATAGGTCAAGAGTTGAGATTATGTATGAACAATTGTCTGTTGATTTTGAAAGAGTTAAAAAGGAGAATATTGACCTTACACATCAGTTGAGTAACTCGGAGCACACTGTTAATCTCATGCACAGTATGAGTCTTAAGTTGAAAGAAGAAGTTGAGTCACTCAAACAATCTAATGTCTACTTGGTTGGTTACAATAAATCACTGCAAGAAAAAGTTAATGACCTATCAATTGGCTCAGCTAAGTTAGACAAAATGCTTAATGTTGGAAAAAGCTTTCATGATAAAACTGGTTTAGGTTATGCTGAGGGTGAGTCATCTACTTCAGTTTCAAGACCTAGGTTCGTCAAAGCTAGTGAGCCACACTCACCGAAGTCACTGGTCATCACAGTTCCACAGGAACCTAGGGTCACTAATAATAAGAAGAGTCACCAAGTGTTGTCTAGTTCCACTGCTCACACAAGAACCAGATTTGTACCCATGTGTCATCACTGTGGAGTAAATGGCCACATCAGACCTAAGTGTAGCAAACTGAAAATCAAGAGTCTATCTAGGCACAATAACTCACTGAGAGAACAGGTTGACTTGTTGCTTGTTGAAGTGACCAGAATTTCAAAACTTGTTGAGTCATCTTCTTCACCACCTAGTAAGTCCAAAACTAAATGGGTAAAGAAAAAGAAAAAAAATGTTTGGTTGCCTTGTCTGTCTTGAATTTGCGTGACCCAACTCGTTAGTACATTGATAGTGGTTGTTCCAAACACATGTCTGGTAACAAATCTGTCTTTGTAAATTTAAATGATTTTGATGGTGGTTTTGTTGAGTTTGGGGGTGGTGAAACTGCAAAAATGACTGGTCAAGGGGATGTTCAGCTCCCTGGTTTGCCTCTGCTTGAAGGTGTGAGGTATGTAGAAGGCCTTAAGTCCAACCTCATTAGTGTGTCACATTTATGTGATCAGTGGGCAGATGAGGTCCGCATGTCTACTAGAGGTTGTAGGATTGTGGATAGCAATGGTCACAGTTTAATTCAAACAGGTAGGTCAAGTGACAATTGCTACACACTTGATAGCCAAACCCTGGCTACCAAGTTGACTTGTCACTCTATGACTAATAAGACCACTACCATATGGCAGCAAAGGTTGGGACATATGAATATAAATGATTTGTACACCTTGGCTGAGAAACAACTTGTTAGAGGTCTTCCTAAGCTAGACAAGCCTTCAAAGCACATCTGTGGTCCTTGACAATTGGGAAAACAGTCACATGTTGCACACAAGAGAGTCAAATATGTTGGAACTTCTCATCCTCTTCAACTCATTCACATGGATCTAGTTGGTCCAATTCAAACCGTGTCTGTAGCTGGTAGAAAGTATATTCTTGTGATTGTTGATGATTTTTCTAGATATACTTGGGTGTCTTTCTTGAGAGAAAAGTCGGATGCTTTTCAAAATTGTGATTGTGTTCAAACAAATTCAGAATAAGGTGTTGGCTGGTCGTCCCTCTCTAGTTAGAATCAAGACTGATCATGGTACTGAATTTGAGAACTCTTTGTTTGCTGATTTCTGTACTAGCATGGGGATCAAACATGAATTTTCAGCTCCAATTACTCCTCAACAAAATGGGATTGTTGAGAGGAAAAATAGAGTCTTGATTGAGATGGCTAGGGTGATGCTAAATAGCAAAAATCTAGCCAATAATAACACTGCATGCTATATCTTGAATAGAGTCTACTTAAGACCAGGAACAGATCAGACTCCCTATGAGATCTGGAAGGGAAAGAAACCTATGATTAGTCATCTTAGGGTGTTTGGCAGTACTTGCTACATTCTAAGAGATAGGGAACACTTAGCAAAGTTTGATCCAAAGAGCGATGAGGGCATCTTCCTTGGATATTTCACGACTAGTCGAGCTTATAGAGTTTTCAACCTTAGAACCAATACCATCATGGAGTCCATAAATGTCACAATTGATGATCTTTATGCATCAACTGATCAAGCTGTAGATGATGATGGGTTGTTCCCAGAAAAGGTCACTGAGTCTGCTAGTGGGACTCATGCAGAAAATGATGATGGGTCATCAGATTCTGACTCTGACAGTTCAGAGAGTTGTAGATAGCCACTGAAAAAGAAACCAAATTGGGTAGTGTCTAGACATCCTGAAGATAACATCATTGGGTCAGTCAAGAAAGGGGTGAGAACTAGAAGTCAAATCCAAAGTGAAATAGCAAATGTTTGCTATATGTGCACTGTGGAACCTAAGAACATCAAGGAAGCTCTTGTCCATGAGGAATAGATCATTGCCATGCAAGAAGAACTAAATCAGTTTGATAGGAACCAAGTGTGGACTCTTGTTAAGAGACCAGTCACTTCCAATGTCATTGGGACTAAGTGGATCTTTAAGAACAAGAGTGATGAGACCAGAAAGATAGTGAGGAACAAGGCTAGACTTGTTGCTCAAGGGTATTCTCAAGTTGAAGGGATTGACTTTGAGGAAACATTTGCACCTGTTGCTAGACTTGAGTCGGTTAGGTTGTTGTGTGCTATTGCTTGTCATCTAAGGTTCAAGTTGTACCAAATGGATGTCAAAACGGCTTTTCTAAATGGTTACTTGAATAAGGATGTGTTTGTTGAACAACCAAAAGGTTTTAAGGATCCTCATATGCCGGATGGTGTTTATAGATTCAAAAAGGCTTTGTGTGGTTTGAAGCAAGCTCCAAGAGCTTGGTATGATAGACTGTCTAGTCATCTGCTGTCAAATGGATACACTCGTGGATCCGTTGACAAAATCTTGTTCATCAAGCGAACTAAAAGTGATGTGGTTGTTGCACAAATTTATGTTGATGATATTGTGATTGGGTCTACTTCGGAATCTCAAGTTCAACAATTCATAAAGATTATGACCAGTGAGTTTGAGATGAGCCTAATTGGTGAATTGAACTATTTCCTTGGTTTGCAAGTGAAACAGGATGAGACTGGTCTCTTCATTTCTCAATCCAAGTATGCTGCAAACCTTGTTAGCAAATTTGGATTCTCCTCTGCCAAACCTGCTAGGACCCCCATGAGTAGAACCACTAAGTTGTCTAGTGATAAGAAGGGCAAGAGTGTTGACCAGACACTCTATAGAAGCATGATTGGCAGTCTGTTGTATCTTACTGCCAGTAGACCAGACATCTCCTTTTTTGTTGGAGTTTGTGCGCGATTTCAAAGTGATCCTAGAGAGTCTCATTTGCATGCCGTGAAAAGGATCATCAAGTACGTTTTTGGAACTCTATCATTTGGTATTTGGTATACTTTTGAAACCAATACTAACTTGGTTGGGTTTAGTGACGCCGATTGGGTGGGTAGTAGTGATGACTGGAAAAGTACTTCCGGTGGTGTGTTTTACCTTGGCAATAGCATGGTTTCTTGGTATATCAAGAAACAAAATTCTGTGTCATTGTCTACTGCCGAGGCTGAATACATTGCGGTAGAAAGTTGTTGCACACAGTTACTATGGATGAAATAAATGCTTTGTGACTATGATATTATTCGTGACCAGTTCACCATTTACTGTGACAACACTAGTGCCATATGCATATCTAAAAATCCTGTGCAGCACTCTAGAACCAAGCACATTGATATTAGGCACCACTTTAATAGGGATCTCGTTGAGTCAAAGATTTTAATGCTCAAATTTGTACCTTCGAAGAAACAACTTGATGATATATTGATCAAACCCTTAGATGATCAGATCTTGTCTGGTCTTCGCAAGAGTCTTGGAATCTGTGTTATAGAATAATTGTGACTAGTCATAGTTGGTGCTTGTACTTAGTTCAGTTTCTGCATGCATCATGAAAAAATGAAAATCTACAATCAGACTAGTCTTCTTGAATTCTTACTGTCAATTTGATGCTTGTTGAATAAATTTGAAGCACTAGGTTGAGTCACATGTTCATAATCCCTTTTTCTTGTCAAAGAATGAAAGAGTGTGAGTTTTAAAGTATAGAAGATTTAAGTTTGCTCTCTTCACTTTTTTATAAAAGCTCTTACTACTTTATGATGATCAATTGTGTTAATTTTTGTGTTTTCAAAAGTGATGTGTAGTCAAAATAAATATTTTCCTCGAAAATGAAAACGAGAAGAACAATAAGGCCCTAACTCAAAAAGAAAAATAACAAATTTATAGTTTGGGTTTGAGTTAAAATAAAGATGTGTCAATGTTACACCAATTCGTGATTGTCAATGTACTTTCCGCAATTCTACACTTAAAAGAATAAATTTCCAAGTTTTCAATAATTTGAAAATCTTAATGTGTTGTGGGTACATAACTTAGTGTGTAATCAAATTGTAATCAATTTACTTTGTGATTCTTACTCGATTTGACTAGACGTCCCATTCTCAAATATGTCATGTGACTTAGTCTTTGAATCGATTTTATTCCTTAACCATGTTATTGGGAGTTTGAGTTCATTTGTGAGTACTAGTCCGGTTACAAAAATATCTCATGCATTTTACTTTGTACTTTATCACATTTTCATTTGTCAAGCACTAACTCTAGGGTGGCCACATTATTGTCTATACCTTGGTATAAATCCGATGTATATTTTTGGTCATTAAAATTTTTTTTTCGGATGCCTTGTATGTGTGTGATAATTTATAATGTTTGAGAGGATAATTAAGGCACCAGTTTAGTGTGTGGCATGACTTATTGCACCGGTTGAGTGTTCAGTTGTTTGGAAGGGTTTCTTTAAGAGACTTGTCTCTTCAATTTCAAATCTACCGTCTTCCTTCCACTTGATGTCCGACACGTATCCTCTGATGCATGTACCAATGGGTTCTTCGACGTTCCATTGCAGCTTTTGGGAAAGTTTTGAGGCACTTTTATTGCATTAGGTTTCTATTGTCTCTTGGTTCAGTCGCCGTTCATTGAACATCTCTCATATTGCCTCAAATTCTCTCTAAAATTCCCAGAGTTCTCAAAATCCTCTCAGTCCAGAAAATTTCCCAAATTTTCAAACTTCCCAAATTATGTTGTTCCTCCTTGCTCTCGCAACCTTAGCCCATCTGTACTTCAACTCTGCGGACTCCGACGATGATGTTCAAGTTATTAGACTAGAATCCCCTCCTGCTGAGCCCGCAACCTCCTCTGTCTCTGCAGTCGGTTCGGTTTTCAATGGTGCTGGGTCATCTCGTCCAGTTGCTTCCATTCCCGACGATGAAGAGTCACTCCCATCTGAACACTCGCTTCGTACCATACTGCAGAACCTGCTGCTCCTACCGATCATGTAGAATCTGCTGAACCTGCTTCACCTGTCGAACCAGCAGCACCCATTGAAACGCCCAAGGAGAAGAAGAAAGGTTGAAAAAAGGTGAAAGCAAATCGACAAAGAAAGTCTCCTCGAAACCCTCTGCCTTTGGCCAATCATACTCGATTTGTGAATGAAAGCGCGAGAAGGTACTATGACCAAGTCTCCACACGCATGGTTGTTACCGAGCGTGCGTATCCAATTCTTGACTTCTCTCATGATTTAGTCACATTCCTAGGTCTAGGATGGGTCCAAGATGTTGTTAGGCACTATAATTTAAATAATCTCTTGTCGGTTCCCCCAAGTCATTCAAGTTTAATCTCACAGTTGTTAGAGAATTCTTTGCCAATTGTCCTAACTTAAATGAATTCTCATATGATGTTGAAATTATTGTGAGAGGTCGTGTCATAAGCTTCAGTCCTGCCATCATTTATGAATATTTTGGTTTCAATAGCTTTGATAACCATAATGCTTATACTGATTATATAGAAGAGTCAAGTCATTTTCTCATGGCAGATTTCTCTGTCATTGCATTTCATGATCCAGATTTGGTGTTAGCATTAGGTGATAAGCCATGTAGGTCTCACTTGTCTCCAAGTTGTCGTTTGCTGTTACACTTCCGTTTGCATTTCTCTGTCCAATTCCGTTTGGTCATATTATCTTCGATTCAATCTTGTCTAAAACGCGCAACACTGGAAAGATTGAGAGCACCCGTGCTTCAATTGTTTTTCCATGTTTCATTCACCATTTGTGTGAGAGGGCAGAGGTGGGGAACATGCTGAAAAAGAGCGAGAAAGATGCTATAAATGCGCAGAGTGCTAAACTGTCCATTGGACCAGTTTCCCCAGCTAATCTGTCTTCAACGATTAATGCTGCGGTGAAGAAAGCTCTTAAGAAAATTAGTGCTAAACGAAAGAAGAAGTCTTCGCAGTGTTTCTTGAAGAAAAGGAAAATCTGATTGTGTGTGTTTTGCTATTTGTCTAGTCTTTCCTTTAAAGTTAAAGTTTGTGTGGTGTTCTTTTCTGTTAATTTCAGTCTGGTCATGAACAATTTCGGTTTAAATGATATTTTGCTGGGATGTAACTTTATTGCCCATTTTGAACATTGGGGCTCTCTTTGCTGTGACTAGATTTAATTATGTGTGTTTGATTGGTTCAATTGTGTTAGTTGCTAATGCTCTTGTACTATTGTTTTTAGTAAATGCTCCGTTTGTGCTACTCTCTCTCATTGCTTATTCCTTAACTATTGGTTAATAGTTATGTTGTTAGCTTCCGTTGTCTCTAATTTTATCCTTTGTCTTGCCATGAAAAAAAGGGGGAGTAGATACACAATTCACATGCTCCATCACTTAGGGGGAGTAACTTTTTAGCATATGTGTTCACTTTGATTTGATTATGCTAGTTAGGGGGAGCATACTCTATTGCATATTGTCTTAAGCTGATTTGCACGTACATTGTGACTAGTCAGTATAGTATAGCTTTGGTGAGTGTGAGCGATGTGAGTTATGTGGTTGTTTTTGTCATGGAAAGCCAAAGGGGGAGATTGTAGGTTATTTTGTAATTAGCTGTCCTTGTGACAAAAACATTGTAAAATATGTAATAAGCTCAATTAGTCATTAAGGTTATATTTCTAGATCTTTAGGATATTGAAGAAGATTGGAAGATTGAATATTGAAGATGCATTCATATATAACATTCATTTGCATAGTCCTTCTGTGTCAAAACCTTTGTCCTTTCTTTATTAAGTCAAAATGTTTTAAACACTTTAAAGCTTTGGACCTGTTTTTACAAGAATAAGGATTTTAGGATTTTCGTGACTGGTCATCTATTTCATGCATGTGAAGGTTGACTGCTTTTCTAACAGTTTGATTAAACAGCCCATCCTTTTACCCTCCGGTCAGTCAACTGTGCCCCACTCACTCGAATCTGCCTAGGTTATGTTAAAAGGGAGTTTTAAGGTTTAATCTTGACCGTTTGTTTCTTATCCTCTTATGTCTATATAAACATAACCTCAACTTCTATCAAGCTAGGGTTTTCAAGTATTATTTCACAAAAATCTTTTGAAAAACTCTCACCTTTGAGCATACCTTCCTCTCTGGTTTCATCTTGTCTTCTTGAGTGCTTTTAGCTCACTTACATAGAATCATCATATGAATTATGTGGATTGTATGAGTTGATAAAACCTTTGTTTTCCAAAGTCACACTACGTCAAAAATTGCTTCAGACAACGGAGAAAATCCGTCGTCTGATGAGTGAAAAAAAGTGTCATCTGTGGCCCCGCCGTCTGATACCATATTAAACGATACTTTTATTGTTAAAACTGTCGTTAAAAATGCTTAATTGTGTCGTGTGATGTACCATTTTACGACAGTTTTAGTTATTAGTGTTATCTGAATATATCTTTAATGACAGTTTTATATCTAATTCTGTAGTGAAATAGTCAAAGTAACCACACTTTTTCCTTAATTCTGTCGTTTCATTTTGTTGACCAAGGAAAATAAAAAAATGCAATTTCTGGGAAAACATCCCCAGATTGCCCAGAATGCATATCTGGGAAAGTTGCCCAGCAAGCAAATCTGGGAAAGCTGCCCACCCCAGAATGCAGTTTGTTATATATATTCTCATCCAATTATTGCACAAATTTCCATATATCCATCCATCCACATTCCAAAATTCTCATTCAATATATGGGCTTAAACCAAAAATCAATTCCATAGTAAAAAAAATCAAGAAGATAAAAATCCTGCAAACTACTAGAAGTGCAACTGAATTTTGCAGTTCATCTTGAAACCAAAAAATGTCTACACAGGAAATCCATTACACCAAACTGTCTAGACTAGAAGCATAAAACCTACATCAATATATGTAGACATACATGCTGAGTTTTTCGAGCTGCATTCTATGTAATAGGCAGCACCAATCTGTTTGTGAAGCTCCTCACCCTGGTTATTTAGAATAACAATCATTGCAAATATCCATTTTGACATTCATACAGGTAACAAATTTTTACTTAAAACTACACATGTGCAGTAGTGACAGGTACCAAGCCAGGGTGATCAGCAAGGTAGTGCTTATCCTCCCGAAGATCTACATATCCATTACAAACCGTTTAGTTACAAAAAATGATATTGCTGACTAGGAGTTTCAATATTATTCAAAGAATTACAACTATTCATGGTTGATTCAGTCTTTCCAGCATTACCATTATTACAGAATATCTGCAGGTTTATACTGAGAATACATGATCTAACTTAGCTAGACTGGTTTTTTACATTGTAAAAGGTTAGGACTATTCTCATAGTTCAGGTCTCAATTAGACTCAAACTGCATCAAACAGACTCGTGAGCTAAACCCAGAGACACTGACAGCATGTTCTTTTGATTTTGCATATATTGGTGCTCTGTTCAATACACAAGCTGTAACACCCCGGAAAATTTATCTAGTTTTGGGGTGTCACGACCGTACAACTAGATCATGTTTTAGCATGCGTTTAATAATTAAGCATTGGACAACTTTATTATTGTAAAATGGTTTCAAGGTCACACATACTAACTCAACAACTCTAGAAAGAGAAACCAATATCAAACTCTCAATACAACAACCAAACATGAATTCATCATCAAAAGGAAAGACTTGGAAAACGCTCTATGACTCTATGACTTGACGTGGGGGGGGCTGCCGTCGCTTGTCCAATGCCTGCTACCATCGCCTACTGCTCGTTTATATCTGAAACTCACAAACGCGACTATGTGAGCAGAGCTCAGTAAGCGACTATCGAACAAGCATAAGACATTCAAGAAAACATTTAAACTGACTATCATGATCATGCGACTGTGCATATGCGATGCAATGTACCAATGTATGCCTTTTAGAAAAAAAATCTCTTTTAAAAGAAAATCAGTCTTCCTTTCTTTTCCCTTCGGGTACATACCTGGGAGGCAGCTTCGTGGCTAATAGGGGGTGCCTTCCCTAAAAGCAAAACATTTCAATAGACCCCACCTCTCGAGTCTATCCCTTTTATTGTAACCTTTTAATAAACCCCACCTCTCGAGTCGATTAAAAGGCTCCCTTTAATAGACCCCACCTCTCGAGTCTATTAAAAGGATCCAGTCTTTAACTTTCATCACTACCTCCCTAGGTGTTTCCCCTTCGAAAACCTTTCTTTCATTTAAACCTTTTCCTTCAAAATATTTTCATATGGCAGCATGCCATCATGCAGTTTGCTTAACAATTCAGTACAATCATGAAACCAATGTATACATGAGCATCAATTCTTTCATCATATCCATGAGTCAATCAACAAAACCATCTCATACATATAAATCATAAACAATCAACCACTGCAAAACAAGCAAAACCATCCCGTTTGTCGTTTCAGTCAAACAAGCAATCACATAGTCACTTACCTCGAGCCTCTTGGATCTCGCCTTCTATTTCAGCACCTAAAATATTAGAAATAGTTTCTAATCAATCACTATAGCTGTACGTTAAAGTAGGGACTCAACAAATGATTCAATAAACCTCGTCACAGTTTCTGTCTTAATACCCCTCTGACTCAAATCGGCTGTAACTAACATTATACTTTGTAGAAAAATATAATGATTATACCCCTAGATCAAGAAGACATAATTCTACAACTTTTATTCAGCACACAAAAGGAAATAAGGAGCTTGACTTGTCCTAAAACTCATTACAAAGTAGGCCTCCCGAATCTGTCCTGGGAAGCGACCAGTCCTAATACTCAGTTTCAAAAAGGTACCAAACGATGTCCGTTTTCTATAAACTTTCTACAGTAGGTCTATGAACATGTTATCTAGAGCCTGCCAAAATTTCATCACAAAAGGATTCCTTTAGGTTCGGTTTTCTGTCTTTACCATTTAAGTCGACGAATCTGCCCGGGAAGCAGAATACAGACCTAATTTGCTAAGTTTCTCCTAGAAATATGAGATGACGTTCTTACCTTGAAACTCTTACAGAGAACGCCCCTCTTCTTCCTCCAAACGTGCTGGAAATTAGGAGAATCCTTCTTTGCCCAATAACAACCTCTCACTCTCTCTCCTTTCTCTCCAAAACCCATGTCTGTTAAGGGGCTGAACTGTGTATGTTTTCAACAACCTTTCTTCAAATAAATACCCTCAATGTCAGCCATTCCACTCCCTCAGCCGTTGCTCCATCCCTTCCCCCACTAAATGGTATTGATTTCCTTATTAATCCCCAATTCAGAGGTTGTCTACTCATATTTCAAAAGATATTTGTTCCTAAAACTGATTTTCCCTTAATCAATCCTATTTAACTACTCTTTAATCATTAGCATTAAGTATCTCTAATCAAGATATTGAAGGTCTTAGTCACGTAACTAAGTGATTAGCGAACTGTAAGCCTCCCATGTATAACTCGGGTTGTTACATCCTTCCCCCCTTAAAAAAATTTCGTCCTCGAAATTTAAATTTTTACTAACCTTGAGTACCGAAAAGTTCCGGGTACTTCTTTTTCATCTCCTCCTCATTCTCCCAGGTAGCTTCTTCCATGGTATGGTTCTTCCACATTACCTTGACCAAACATATCTTCCTTTTCCGTAGTTCTTGTTCTTTCCGATCGATTATCTTCTTCGGTTTCTCCACATAAGTAAGGTCTTTCTCAAGTTGTAGCGGTTCGTAATCCACTACATGTGTTGGATCATGTACGTATTTCCTGAGCATGGACACATGAAATACCCCATGCACACTAGCCAAGCGTGGTGGTAGCGCTAGCCGGTAAGCCAAATCTCCTACTCGTTCCAAAATTTCAAATGGGCCAACATAACGAGGGCTCAACTTCCCTTTTTGTCCGAAGCGCATCACTCCCTTCATTGGTGCAACTTTCAAAAACACCTTGTCTCCAACTTGAAAACTCAAACTCCTTCGCCTGTTATCGGCATAACTCTTTTGCCTACTTTGCGCTTCTTTGATCCTATCCCTCACCTTCTTCACCACCTCCACTGTTTGTTGTAGTAGCTCTGGACCAAGTAGTTTCCGCTCTCCTACTTCATCCCAATACAATGGTGATCTGCACTTTCGACCGTATAAGGCTTCGTACGGGGCCATTTTGATAGATGTGTGATAACTGTTGTTGTAAGCAAACTCCACCAGTGGTAGATACTTTTCCCAATTCCCTTTTAAATCAAGTGTGCAGGCTCGAAGCATATCCTCAAGCGTTTGTATTGTTCTCTCAGTCTGACCATCCGTATGTGGGTGAAAAGCAGTACTAAAGTTCAACGTTGTTCCCATTGCAGTGTGCACACTCTTCCAAAATGTGGAGGTGAACCGTGGATCTCGATCAGACACTATACTAACAGGGATCCCGTGAAGCTTTACTATCTCCTTCACATATAGCTCTACAAACTGGTTCAATGCCAAGTTTCTTCGCACTGGCAGAAAATGAGCTGTCTTGGTGAGACGATCCACAATCACCCATATCATATCATGTCCACTTTGTGTCCTTGGGAGTCCAACAATAAAATCCATGCTTATGTGCTCCCATTTCCATTCTGGGATGAGAAGTGGTTGCATTAGCCCTGCCGGCCGATGATGTTCCGCCTTGACTTGCTGACAGACAAGACATTGTTCTACATATCTTGCCACATCTATCTTCATCCTTTCCCACCAATAGAGTGTCTTCAGGTCTCGGTACATTTTGGTGCTCCCTGGGTGTGCTGCGTATGGGGTATTATGTGCTTCCCTTAAGATCTCGCCTTTAAGTTCTGGTACATCAGGGACGCACACGCGAGTCCCGTAATACAGAACCCCTTCTTCTGTTAATTGAAAAGTACTGAGCTTCCCTTGCGCCACTTTTTCCTTCAAGGCTGTCAATTTGGTGTCTTCCCCTTGCATCTCTCTAATCCGTTCGAACAATGAGGGTTGAACAGTTAGTTTGGCTAAGAAACCCCTACTACTCCCTTTAACTACCACACACCTTAGGCTATCTAAATCCCTACAAAGTGTTGGTTGCTTCGTTACTTGAACCGCAAGACCACCACTCGATTTCCTGCTCAATGCATCTGCAACCACATTAGCCTTACCGGGATGATAGCTAATTACACAATCATAGTCCTTAACCAATTCCAACCACCGTCGTTGTCTCATGTTCAACTCCTTTTGAGTGAAAAAATACTTGAGACTCTTGTGGTCTGTGAAGATTTCACATCGTTCACCATATAAGTAATGCCTCCAAATTTTGAGGTCAAAGACTACTGCTGCTAGTTCTAAGTCGTGTGTGGGATAGTTTTGTTCATACTTCTTAAGTTGTCTTGAGGCATAAGCGATCACCTTCCCATGTTGCATCAGCACGCAACCGAGACCCTTGCCTGACGCATCGCTATATATAACGAAACCTCCACTGCCTGAAGGTAGGGCAAGTATGGGTGCGGTCACCAAGCGTTGCTTGAGTTCTTGGAAACTTCTTTCACACTCCTCTGTCCAAACAAACTTTGCGTTCTTCCGTGTTAATTGTGTCAAAGCTAACGCTAGCTTAGAGAATCCATCAATGAATCTTCGATAATATCCTGCTAATCCTAAGAAGCTGCGAATTTCACCCACATTGGTGGGTCTTGGCCAGTTCATGATCGCCTCCACCTTACTAGGATCCACGGATATCCCCTCCTTTGAAATTACATGCCCCAGGAATGAGATCTTATCCAGCCAAAACTCACACTTCTTGAACTTAGCATACAGTTTCTTTTCTCTTAGGCGTTCTAAAACCAAGCGTAGATGCTTCTTATGCTCCTCGGCGTTGCGAGAGTCGACTAGTATGTCATCAATGAAGACTATTACAAACTTGTCCAGATAGTCTCGAAAAACACGGTTCATTAAATCCATAAAAGCGGCTGGCGCGTTTGTCAGTCCAAATGGCATCACCACGAACTCGTAGTGTCCATAATGTGTCCGAAAAGCTGTCTTTGGTATGTCCGTGGCCTTCACTTGTAGCTGATGATAACCTGATCGCAAGTCTATTTTTGAGAAGACGCTTGTTCCTTGTAGCTGGTCAAATAAATCTTCAATTCGAGGGAGCGGGTACTTGTTCTTGATGGTCACCTTATTGAGCTCCCTGTAGTCAATACACATCCTCATGCTCCCATCCTTCTTCTTGACAAACAATACTGGGGCACCCCATGGAGAGACGCTTCGCCGAATGAAACCTTTATCAAGGAGCTCTTGTAGTGGTTCCTTTAGTTCACGTAGTTCTGTCGGCGCCATTCGATACGGTGCTTTTGATATTGGGGTTGTGCCAGGGAGGAGATCGACACCAAAAATTACTTCACGTTCCGGTGGTAATTCTGTCAAGTCATCAGGGAAGACATCTGCGTACTCCTTGACCACCTCCACCAACTCCAGGGCTTTCAGTTGCCCCTCCTCCGTCACCACATTTGCTAAGAATCCATTGCACCCCTTACTGAGATATTGTTTCGCTTTTACTGCCGATATGACACGTGGCATATGCCGTACCTTAGATCCCTTGAAGTGGAACTCTTCCCTACCAGGAGGGCAAAGGACTACTTCTTTCTCATAACACTTAACACAAGCATGATTTTTCTCCAACCAATCCATACCAAAGATTACATCAAACTCTACCATGTCTAGTAACCTAAGGTTTGCAGTGAATTTATGACCATCTAAATCTACTTGGAAATCACGTAACCAAGTTTCCGCCCATAATCTCTCCCCTGACGGAGTGGAGACTTCTAACATATATTCCATACGTTCTGGAGTGACCCTAAGTTTTTTAGCAAATAATTTTGAGATAAAGGTGTGTGTGGCTCCAAAGTCAAACAAGGTTATGGCTGGGTGTCCAAGTAAGGAGGCCGTACCTGTCACCACCTTAGGCGATTCCTCGGCTTCCTCCCTTGTGAGGGCAAAGACCCTTGCTGCAGCAGTTTTTTGGTTTCCCCCTTGAAGATCGGGGCATTGACGAGCAAAATGTCCAGCTTTCCCGCATTTGAAACAATTGTTGGTGTTTAGACGACATTCCCCATAATGCAATTTCCCGCACTTTGTGCAAAGTGGTCGGTCTCTTGGTCCTGAATCTTCCACCCTGAGCTTCTTGGCCTCTTCCTTACGAGTCTCTGCTCCTCTAGCAATCCTTTCCCAGCCCCTCTTATTCGGGGTCCTTGTATCTCGAGTGTTTAGTTGCACCTTCCTGGCATTCTCTACATCCCTAGTCACAATCTGCGCCCGTTGGAGCACCTCCTTGAAGGTGGGAAGTTGTAGTGCAGATACAAACTTCTTGACCTCAGGTTCTAACCCTCTTTCAAACTTGCGAGCCTTGCGCAGATCTGTGTTCACTAGGTGTGGGGCATACTTGGAGAGCTCCTCAAATTTTCGCTCGTACTCCATCAGTGTCATTCCCCCTTGTTCCAGACGTACAAACTCTACTTCCTTCTCCTCTTTCATGGTGAGCGGAAAGTACTTCTCAAAAAATAGCTCCTTAAACTTGTCCCAAGTTATTGAGCCGATGTCTCCCCATGCTCTCTCAGTCATCTCCCACCAACTGTTTGCGCTCTTTTTAAGCATAAAGATCGTGCACATCACCTTCTCTTCTTCAGGGCACTTCATGTAACAGAAGATCTTCTCAATCTCGTTGACCCATTCTTCAGCTATTAATGGATCGATCGAGCCTTCAAAGGTTGGAGGTTGCAGCTTTCGAAATTGCTCCACATAGTTAGCCCCCATGGGTTGAGTTGTATGTGGCTGTTCTGTGCGTGGTTGCGATTGCAGAGCAGTTGTTAAAGCTTGAACCAAAGCCTCAAGTGCTGGTGACGCATCTCCACCCCTTGTAGCAGTGGTTCGAGTGGTTGCATTCCTCGACCCAGAAGCATTAGTACGACTTCCACGACCCGTCCTCACCATTCTATATCAAGTGTAGTGACGTATTAGACCTCGTCAAAGATAACTTGCAAGTTCTAAGGTAAACGATTATTCTAACACGCAACAACTATCAACTCATTAACTCAAGGAAACAAGATGGCAACATGGTTCCTAAAATCTAGGAGTAAGGACTAGAGCCTTATTAATCAGCCCGTCCACTACTGATAATATGACAGAAAAGGAATCCTTAAAGTTTATTCTAATCGATAATAATGATAATTTCTTCTTCATCCGGGTCCTCCTCTGGATCCTCCTCTAGGTCCTCTTCGGGGTCTTCCTCCAGGTCTTCCTCTGAATCATCCGCTATCTCATAAACTAATCTCCCGCCAAAAGTAAGGTTTGCACGGCAAAATGGGCACGACGATTTCTCGAACCACCAAGTGTAGAAACATATTTCATGAAATACATGTGAACATTCCAACCGATATAATTCTGTGGTTGAAATTTGTTCTAAACAAATACCGCAACTCAAGTCCATAAAGTCCTAACAAGTCATAGAAAATAAGATAAGACAACCAAGCAAGTATATATAAAATGAAAACAGTAGACTCATACCCGTTAGTTTCGGCGATGAGGCATTGGACGGCTCCCCCTAATTCCATCAATAGGCCAACAGAAGCAAGATCGACTTGCTCTGATACCAACTGTAACACCCCGGAAAATTTATCTAGTTTTGGGGTGTCACGACCGTACAACTAGATCATGTTTTAGCATGCGTTTAATAATTAAGCATTGGACAACTTTGTTATTGTAAAATGGTTTCAAAGTCACACATACTAACTCAACAACTCTAGAAAGAGAAACCAATATCAAACTCTCAATACAACAACCAAACATGAATTCATCATCAAAAGGAAAGACTTGGAAAAGGCTCTATGACTCTATGACTTGACGTGGGGGGCTGCCGTCACTTGTCCAATGCCTGCTACCATCGCCTACTCCTCGTTTATATCTGAAACTCACAAACGGGACTATGTGAGCAGAGCTCAGTAAGCGACTATCGAACAAGCATAAGACATTCAAGAAAACATTTAAACTGACTATCATGATCATGCGACTGTGCATATGCGATGCAATGTACCAATGTATGCCTTTTAGAAAAAAAAAATCTCTTTTAAAAGAAAATCAGTCTTCCTTTCTTTTCCCTCCGGGTACATACCTGGGAGGCAGTTTCGTGGCTAATAGGGGGCGCCTTCCCTAAAAGCAAAACATTTCAATAGACCCCACCTCTCGAGTCTATTCCTTTTATTGTAACCTTTTAATAAACCCCACCTCTCGAGTCGATTAAAAGGCTCCCTTTAATAGACCCCACCTCTCGAGTCTATTAAAAGGATCCAGTCTTTAACTTTCATCACTACCTCCCTAGGTGTTTCCCCTTCGAAAACCTTTCTTTCATTTAAACCTTTTCCTTCAAAACATTTTCATATGGCAGCATGCCATCATGCAGTTTGCTTAACAATTCAATACAATCATGAAACCAATGTATACATGAGCATCAATTCTTTCATCATATCCGTGAGTCAATCAACAAAACCATCTCATACATATAAATCATAAACAATCAACCACTGCAAAACAAGCCAAACCATCCCGTTTGTCGTTTCAGTCAAACAAGCAATCACATAGTCACTTACCTCGAGCCTCTTGGATCTCGCCTTCTATTTCAGCACCTAAAATATTAGAAATAGTTTCTAATCAATCACTATAGCTGTACGTTAAAGTAGGGACTCAACAAATGATTCAATAAACCTCGTCACAGTTTCTGTCTTAATACCCCTCTGACTCAAATCGGCTGTAACTAACGTTTTACTTTGTAGAAAAATATAATGATTATACCCCTAGATCAAGAAGACATAATTCTACAACTTTCATTCAGCACACAAAAAGAAATAAGGAGCTTGACTTGTCCTAAAACTCATTACAAAGTAGGCCTCCCGAATCTGTCCTGGGAAGCGACCAGTCCTAATACTCAGTTTCAAAAAGGTACCAAAAGATGTCCGTTTTCTATAAACTTTCTACAGTAGGTCTATGAACATGTTATCTAGAGCCTGTCTAAATTTCATCACAAAAGGATTCCTTTAGGTTCGGTTTTCTGTCTTTACCATTTAAGTCGACGAATCTGCCCGGGAGGCAGAATACAGACCTAATTTGCTAAGTTTCTCCTAGAAATATGAGATGACGTTCTTACCTTGAAACTCTTACAGAGAACGCCCCTCTTCTTCCTCCAAACGTGCTGGAAATTAGGAGAATCCTTCTTTGCCCAATAACAACCTCTCACTCTCTCTCCTTTCTCTCCAAAACCCGTGTCTGCTAAGGGGCTGAACTGTGTATGTTTTCAACAGCCTTTCTTCAAATAAATACCCTCAATGTCAGCCATTCCACTCCCTCAGCCGTTGCTCCATCCCTTCCCCCACTAAATGGTATTGATTTCCTTATTAATCCCCAATTTAGAGGTTGTCTACTCATATTTCAAAAGATATTTGTTCCTAAAACTGATTTTCCCTTAATCAATCCTATTTAACTACTCATTAATCATCAGCATTAAGTATCTCTAATCAAGATATTGAAGGTCTTAGTCACGTAACTAAGTGATTAGCGAACTGTAAGCCTCCCATGTATAACTCGGGTTGTTACAGGACACACTCATGATGCATGGAAAAAGAAACAAAAAAAACTAAGGAGATCAATCAATTGTACAGACACCAATAGAACTTCTAAGAAAATAGAATCGGTTGGTCTCTAATGGTTTTGTGAGTATATCAGCCAGCTAGTGCTCCGTTGAAACAAACTCAAGACTGATAATCTCATCCTCAACTAAGTCACGAATAAAGTGATGACGAATGTCAATGTGTTTTGTTCGTGAATGCGAAACAGGATTCTTCGAGATTTGAATAGCACTTTCATTATCACAATACACAACCATCTTACCTATTTGCATACCATAGTCAGAGAGCATTTGCTTCATCCACAATAGCTGCGTACAGCAACTTCCATCAGCAATGTACTCGACCTCTGTTGTTGACAGTGATACACAACTTTGCTTTTTGCTATGCCATGATACAAGGTTGTTTCCCACATAGAAGCATCCTCCTGAGGTACTCTTACGATCCTCACTTCTGCCATGATCAGCATCACAGTAACCTGCAACTTCCACATTTGAATCAAAAGAGTAGTACACACCATAATTGAGAGTTCCACTTACATTTCGAATGATGTGTTTCACTGCAGTCATGTGTGAGTCTTTTAGATCAGCTTGGAATCTTGCACACACACCAACGCTAAAGGCTATGTCTGGTCGACTCGCGGTCAAATAAAGAAGGCTTCCAATCATGCTTCTATAACGCTTCTGATCAACACTTTTACCATCAGTATCTTTGTGAAGTTTTTCTTTTTCACCCATGGGAGTTGGCAGCGGTTTGGCTTTGTCCAGCCCAAATTTCTTCACAAGATCTTTGGCATACTTTGTCTGAGAAATAAACATTCCATTGTCCAACTGCTGAACCTGTAAGCCAAGAAAGTAGTTTAGTTCGCCACACATGCTCATTTCAAACTCAGTTTTCATGACTTCTGTAAATTCTTGAACAAAAATATCAGAAGTTGAGCCAAATACAATATCGTCAACATAAACTTGAGCGACAATCAAATCAGTTTCAGTTCGTTTGACAAAGAGTGTCTTGTCAATAGCACCCCTTGTATAACCCTTCTGCAGTAGGTGAGCGGAAAGTCACTCGTACCAAGCTCGAGGAGCTTGTTTCAGACCATAGAGAGCCTTTTTGAGACGATACACATGATGGGGATATATTGGATCAATAAATCCAGCCTGCTGCTCAACATACACTTCCTCTTGCAATACTCCATTGAGAAAAGCGCTTTTCACATCCATCTGGTGTAGCTTGAACCTGAGATAGCAAGCAACAGCAAGTAATAGCCTCACGGACTCGAGTCGTGCCACAGGTGCAAAAGTTTCATCGAAGTCGAGCCCCTCAACTTGGGAGTATCCTTGAGCTACAAGTCGAGCTTTATTTCTGGCAATCTGACCCTTTTCATCAGTTTTGTTTCTGAATATCCATTTTGTCCTGATCACATTGGACTCAGTGGGACGTGGAACAAGATACCAGACATCATTGCGAGTGAATTGATTTAGCTCATCTTGCATTGCCATGATCCGTTCTCCATCTGCAAGAGCATCATTTACATTTTTAGGTTCAATCTTTGATACATAACATACATTACTTACCTCTTCAACCACTTGTCTTCTTGTTTTCACTGTGTCATTTACATCACCAATGATGTCAGATTGAGAATGATCTTTTTGAACTTGTTTTGCACCAGGTCTGTGAGCAAATGGGTCGGCTTGGTTACTGCAATCTTCTAAGTCTGCATCACATATATCCTTCTCTTCTCTTGTTGGCAAATCTGTAATTTCTACACTTTGCTCATTTTTCTGAAACACAAAATCGTTAATAACCACATTTGCAGATTCCATCATAGATTTTGTTCGAAGATTGTATACTCTATAAGCTTTACTAGTCAAAGAATATCCAAGAAAAATACCAGTATCACTTCGAGCATCAAATTTTGCAAGATATTCTCTGTCCTTATAAATGTAACACTTACTGCCAAACACCTTTAAATGCTTCAAATTTGGTTTCTTACCTTTCCACAATTCATAGGGTGTACTCTTTGTACCTGGTCTGAAATATACTCTATTGGAAACATAACATGCAGTGTGCATTGCTTCTACCCAAAAGTGATCTGCAATTTTTGAACATTTTAACATAACACGAGCCATGTCCAAAAGTACCCTATTTTTCCTTTCAACGACTCCATCCTGTTGAGGTGTGATCGGAGCTGAAAATTCATGTTTGATACCATTAGTAACACAAAAATCAGAAAATGATTGGTTTTCGAATTCAGTTCCGTGGTCTGTCCGCAATCTAATCAAGCACGCATTCTCTACTTGTTTCTCATTCACAATCATTTTGTATAGAGTATGAAAAGAACGAAATGCTTCAGATTTATCATGCAAGAATGCAACCCAAGTAAATCTAGTAAAGTCATCTACAAGAACAAGTACATACCATTTACCACCCAAACTAGAAGGTTGGGTAGGTCCAATTAGGTCCATATGCATCAATTCAAGGGATTGAGAAGTGGTTACCTGATTGATGGATTTGTGAGGATTCTTTCTTTGCTTACCAAGTTGGCAACCTTCACACACTCCTTCTTGCTTACCTGTAAGACTTGGCAGACCCCTAACTGATTCTTTCTTTGATAACTTTGTGAGGTCACGATAGTTCATGTGACCTAGACGCTTATGCCACAACTCCATGAGATCGTCACTTGCCTTATAACACACTTTTGAAACATGAGATTCATTAGCAGAAACACAATAGCAATTATCAATGGATCTTTCACCTCTCAACACATCAGAACCATCTTCATTTATTACAACACATTTAACTTTGTCAAAAGTTACATGTCCCACATCATCACACAACTGACTTATACTGATTAGATTTGCCCAAAGGTCTTCCACTAGCAACACATTTTTTAAGTTAGGTATACCTGGAGTGGAGACATCACCTTTGCCAAGAATTTTGGCCTTTTTGTTATCACCAAACGTGATAGTACCAGTTACATCCTCTTTTGAGATTGAAGTGAACCAAGATTTATCACCCGTCATATGCCTCGAGCATCTACTGTCAAGATACCACACATCAGTTTTATAAGCAGCAAGTGCTGTGAAGGCAGCAAGACATTTTACATTCAAAACTTGTGAATTTGAGATTGAAGGCAAAATAGCAGTAGCAAGCATACATTTAGCATCTTCTTTCTTTTTCCAAATTAGTTTTGTCTTTGGTGAAAAAGATGAATTAACATAAGAAAGTTTGGATAGTCTACTTACCTCCTTCATAAGCATAGATATCTTATGATGGATGCTTACCTTACCAACCACTTCACGTGAATTTCGCCTTACATAATGATTTCGAAATTTGTTGCACCTTGGTCTTATGTGACCAAGAACACCACAGAAATGGCAAACTGGTACAAACTTCCTGATTGTTGTACCTGTTTCAAGAGTGGATGAATCTGCAGATTTTACAAACTTAGTCACACTTGTGGTGGAGTTCTGTCTATTTGCATCATAGCCCAAACCTCGCTTGTCTCCATCTAGTTGTCCCATGTTGATCATCTTATCAACTCTCTCTGCACCTATAGTTAAAGCCAAAACATGTTCTCTCGACTTTTTGAGTTCATCATCAAGTGACTTATTTTCAAAGGTTAGTGCAGTAATAATTTTGTTCTGTTCAGTCAACTTTCTTTGCAAAAATTGAAGTTTTTCGCACATACCTGAGCTTACCAAAACAGAATCTGCATGAAGGGATTGATCCTTGCTTTCCATCTCATTCTTATGAGCCTTAAGTTCAGTGATTGTCTCAACCAATTCTGCATTCTTTGCCTTGAGCTCTATCATGGCAGCACACAACTCTTCATACTTTTCAACAAAGTGCTCCAACTCAAGATCAGGTTCATCATCATCACAAGTAGTAGCCTTGTTTTGTATCCTAGCAACAAATGCTACAACTTTCTCCTCATCCTCTGAATCTGATTCGGTGTCACTCCAAGTGGCATTCAAAGCCTTGTTCTTCCCACCATTTTGTTTCTTCAAGGTATTTGCACATTCAGCTGCTATGTGACCAAACCCTTCACATTCATAGCATTTTACCTTTTCTCTTGATCCTTTATGTTTTGTTGACCTGCGAAATTTTGTGACATTATTAGAGGACTCTCCGAACTTATTTTTATGAGAATTCATACCTGGGTTATTTCGTTGGTCGTTTCCTCTAGCAAATTTCTTTTGAAGGAACCTTTTGAATTGCTTGGTGAGAAGTGCAATCTCATCACTTGTATTATCAATTTGATCTTCATTGTCATCTTCTTTAACAGCTTTGAGAGCAATACCCTTACTCTTTTTGATACTTGGGAGCTTCATTTCAAAAGTCTTGATCGAGCCAACGAGTTCTTGAACTGCCATATCATCAAGATCTCTTTTCTTCGATGGCAGTGACCTTGGGAGTGAATCAAGTTGGCAACGACCTGAGGATCTTCTTCACAACTCTATTTTCTGGAATTTTATCACCTAACTTTTGACAAGAATTAACAATAGAGCTTAGTTTAGCATAAAATTCAAAAAAGGTTTCATCTTCTTCCATCACAAGGGTCTCAAACTGTGTAGTGAACATTTGGAGTTTAGCACTCCTCACAGTTTTAGTCCCCTCATGAGTGACCTGCAAAATGTCCCAAGCTTCTTTAGATGTCTCACAATTAGATATAAATTCAAATTGTTCAGGTGATAAAGCAGTGAAGAGAGCATTCAAACCCTTTTGATTGTTAGTGCTATGTTGCACTTCAGTGGTTGTCCATTCCTCCCTCGTTTTGAGAACTTGTTTATCACCTTCACCTTTAGTTGGCTCGGAGTACCCGTGTACAACCACGTTCCAAACACGTTCATCAAGTGCCCACAGAAACGACTTCACCTTGGCCTTCCAAGCCCCATAGTTGTCGCCATCAAAATAAAGGGGGTGAGCCACGGACCCCGTAGCACGTTCCATTCTACAATTCGGATCTTGCTAAGTATGTCTAGCAACCTGCTCTGGTGCCAATTGAAAGAACCTGTAGGATGATTTACAAGTGCCTAGAGAGGGCGTGAATAGGTACTACAAAAATCTCAGTCAATTGAAAGATCAAGATTAGAAGTACAAACAATCAATCACAAGAGACACAATGATTTACGTGGTAAACCCTCCGCATCTCAGAGAGCTTACCCATGAATTTCCAGCTCAAAAGACATAGAGGTTGGCCGCCGACGAGAATGAACGGAATCCGCACTTTCTGATCTTAATTCCGGCCAAACTAGGCCGAGGTAAGCTTCAAAATTCTTTCTAATCGGTTGCTGGCATTGCGTAGATGTGTTTTGCCTCAAGAATCGCTTGATTTGGCGCAGTATTAAGGGAGAACGAGTTTTGGGCAGCTAGCGACTTTTCCGGCTCTTTTCCCGGCCAAACCCGACCTCGGTGAGCTCTGATTTTGTGATATTCGGTTTCCTGGAGATTTCTAGATGAATTTCCATATATTGCATGATGAAAATTGTTGAGAATTGGATTAGTTTGGAGCTCGCCGGAAATTTGGGTTCGTCACCGGAATCTGGGGAATTTCCAGCGACTGTGGCGGCGGCGTGGATGAACTCGCCGGAATCTGGGAATTTCCAGATTCCGATGAGTTTTCCGGCCGTGCCGACTCCGGCGAAACCAGCACGGTTGCGGTGACGTGGATGCCACATCGACGCCACGTCAGCGCCACCTCAACCCCACGTGGATGCCACATCGGCACCACGTGGACGACACGCGGCCGCCACATCAGTGCCAAGTCAGCGCCACGTCAGCACTCTGGTGCTGACGTGACACACCCTGACCCAAAAAGTGGGGCCGGGGAGTGCGGCCATCACCAACAAGTGGTGACGAAGCCTTACACTGTTATGACCCGTCCCGAGATTTCGGGTCAAATGACGAGAATACCCCTGGGAGTGTAACGTTGACTTTTTGACCGTCGAGAATCACAGTCGATATTAGGCTCTATGCGAAGAGCTCGACGATACGAACGCGTCCACGAAGACGGAATTAGATTTCGGGCTATATCGAAGGAGTTATGGACGAAAAATGGATTGATGGAAGTTTGGTGAGTGCGCCACGTGGCAAGCCATGATTGGCTGCCACAAGATATTTGTGGAGGTCGGTGGAGCGGGTTTAAAACCCGAACAGCCCGAGTTTCCTCTTCGGGAAATTTCGGAATGCCGCGCGCCTCTCGCCGTCTTTCATCTCCGTCCGGCTAGCAAACGGGATTTTTGACCTTGGAATCATGTTCAGCTCGATGAAGCGAACTCGGGACACCAAAGATCGGAGCTGGAAACCCGGCGGATAGCCGGCGACGAGCGAACGGAAACCGAGAGTTTCCCGGCGTGATTCCGGCGAGTACAAGCCGAGGTGAGTTTCGATTTTGGTACCATTGGATTCCTTGTTGTCCGTAGATGAATTTTCATGTAAAGATCGTGCAATTTGGTGCAGAGATGAGGGAGATCAGGGTTAGAAGGCCGGCGGGTTTTCCGGCAACGTTTTGGTGATTTCCGGCCAACTCTGGCGGAGTTTCGAGAAACTGAAGGTAGATTCGGATTCCTTGTTGTCTGGGCTTCAATTTGGACTACTTGTTTGTTGATTTTGGAGTTGTTTTGAGAAAGTCATGGGGTTTTGAAGTCGGATGAATAGTTGCCAAAAAATTTCCAGTTTCCGGCAACTCTGTAGCGGCGGCCGGCACGGCGGAGAGGATGAACTCGCCGGAATCTGGGATTTTCCAGATTCCGATGAGTTCTCCGGCGACGGCGCGGCGGCGCCGGCAATGGTGACAGCAGCGGTGGCAGATTGCCACGTGTCAGACACGACATCGCCACGTGTCAGGCACGTCAGCGACACGCGTCCGCCAGGTCAGCTGCCACGTGGGTGATGCGTCATCGACACGTGGCTGCCATATGGGCACCACGTCAGTGCCACATCAGCGTTGTGTCAGTCCACGTCAGCACCGGTGTGCTGACGTGGCAGCTGTTGACCGGCGTTGACCAGGGTTGACCGGCCACTTTTCCGACTGGAAACATCGTTCCGGATCCAATGGCGACCTCCGTTTCGCCATCCGAGATACGGTTAAACCCCGGTTGAGCAAAACATGGAAATTAGGGTTTTGGAGATGGTATTCGATTATGGTTCCTCTGACGATTGTTTCGTGGGAACCTTATAGGTATCCGAGCTCCAGTGAGACGCCATAGGCGAGCAGTACTGGCAGACGAGCTTGACGGCTGGAAATCACTGTGAGTGGATGGGTTTTGTTTTCCTAAAGTATTGGTTTGCATTATAGTTCAGTATATGGTATTAGCATATAGATATTTATGCATCTGGATTTCAGATATCAGTTTTCAGTAGTCTAGCTAGTGCACGTAGTATCACACGTACATTTTAGTATTCGGACTACGGCCGTAGGACACAGCTCTCACATCGTTGCTCGATCCGAAGACCCCACTTGCTAGCTTTATTTCCGGTGATAGCGGTCCCTGCGCATATTCCAGGGACTGGGGGTGATGATGTGAGTGTGAGTACACAGGGGTTTATATTTTCATATGTACACAGCTTTGCCTGGCGTAACCCTGGCATTGGGTGTGGTATATCACGTGCCCTTGACAGGGCTGACCAGAGTATGTTACAGTATTTCAGTACAGCTTATGTTTTTACAGCAGGGGGGATTTATATTATATGTTTTCATAACTGTTTTTGAAAGATTATTTATTTTTCCATCCACTCACCCTTTGGTTTTGCGCCCCCCTCAGGGATTAGTAGCTGAGTTGACCAGAGACGCGAGGAAAGGCAGTTCGATAGCTCTGCATCCGTTCCGAGAGCATAGGGACATAATCTCAATTATATGCCCGGAAATCCAACAGTGGTATCAAAGCCAGGTTGTGATCGATAATTGCGCATTTGTTCATTGTTATGGTGAATTCTTGAATTCTTTGATTTAACATTAGGTTCATGATAATATGAAATTGTTTCTTGATTATCATGATTGTTTTGTTCGTAATATATGATATGATTGAATGGGGTTTGATGCATAAAGGATTGGTTGAAAAGTGGGAGAAAAAGGAATTGAAAAAATCAAAGGAATTCTCGGCTGGACTTTGAGTAGCGAAACCGTTTCGCGGCTAAAAGTTCTGCCATACGGCAGGCTAATGTAGCTCAGTTTAGCGGCGAAATCTGATTTCGTCGCAAAAGGCAATAAATTCCGAAAAAAAAACGATTTTTCAGATTTCATTAGGCTTTAATTAGTGTTCTTAAATGTTAAGAAAACTTATTAGAACCCTCCAATCAATATGTTTCCTTAAAGAATTGTGAATTCTAATTTTAAGGAAAGTTGAGTGAAATTAGGAATTTCATTACATATTGAATTTGGTTTCTTTAATGTAAAGAAATTAATAATTCTACTTTGACAAGGAAATTGTTTTCTTGTTGACTAGGGATTCTTAAAAGTTAAGAATCCAAATAGAATTGGTATTAGGAAATGGTTTCCAAAATCCACTTGGGATTTTAATTAAGATTGAGTTACCTAATTTATTGAATTCTTTAATTGTTAAGGAATTTAATTTAAATTAGGAACAACAAATCCTTTTAAGTAGTGGGAGCTACAATGGATTATTTGTTCGACAAGCTATCCTAGACCCATGAAAAATTCGGCATTCCCTAGGGTTACAAAGCCCATGATGTATGGTCCATCTAGGCCCTTTTATTTGTAACCCCAAAACCTAGTCACTTAAATACATAATTAGAATGAAGAATTATCTCTATTAATCTTCTATTAATCTAGGGAAAATTGCACAAATACCACCTGAATTTTTCCACTTTTGTGTATTTACCACCCAGATTAAATTTTTTTACAATTCACCACCTGAACTCTTTTGACATTTACAAAACACCACCTCCGTCTGATTTGTCATCCAATCTGCCTTTTCTGGTCACCTATTCACGATGACTCCAACTACAAAAAGTTCCCTCTCGACCTCAAGAATATATCCCCAAAGTTTCGGAGTCAAAAACGGCGTGAAAAGCCACCGGTGAAACCAAACGTAAAACTAAGCCGCCAGAGTTCTCGCTGCCGTCGCTAATTTCCCATCCACTTTCTCCATTCAGAACCACCTGGACTAGCTTCCCAACATCCCCGAGTACACTCCCACCAAGTTTCAACCCCAAATCCCAAGCGGTTTGCCGTCGGCGAACGAAAACGTTTTGATCTGTTTTTTGCCGAAAACCGTCCGACAAACCTCCCTCCGTTCTACCTTTTCCGGTCACCGATTGCACAAATATAACCTCAAATAGTGGACCATGTGCCTCTCAAATGCCGAGTTTAACGGCAAATTGGATGACAAACGGACGGAGGTGGTGTTTTGTAAATGTCACAAGAGTTCAGGTGGTGAATTGTAAAAAAATTTAGTCTGGGTGGTAAATGCACAAAAGTGAAAAAGTTCAGGTGGTATTTGTGCAATTTTCCCATTAATCTATTAATAAAGCAGATGGGTCAAAAACGGTTGAAATGGTTAAATTTAATGGAAATTCGAAAGTGCCCCTAAATGCAAAGAACAATCAAAATGGCAGTTGAGGGTAAAATAGGGGCAAAATTGTCAATGAGATTAATTAAAAACAATAACACGCCTGACGCAGTTTTGCACAGTTCAGTTTCCCACGATCGCCACAACCTTTCTTCTGATAAGATGACCCACGAATCAGATGGGTGGGTAGTTCCGTCGCCAATCCTCTAGGTTCTTTTATGCTTTTTTTCGTTTCAACTTTCATGATTTTTTGTTGTTCGCCTCATCAATTTCTCATTTCTTCAATAGCAGATGGAATTACGACCTTCATTGGACATATGCGACTGCAACGAGAGGCTTTCAACGCGGACATTACTGGTTCTGCCAATTCTCGCGGTTCTTTCATGCCCTCTGAATTATTTTTATGTCTCTTACCCTGATGTGTTAGCGCTAATTTTCACCTTTGTCGTATAGGGCGTCCCAGTTTAAAGTTATTTTAGGGGTTTGAAGAAACAACAAAGGCCTCGGGCAACGGCTCCGTTCGTGGGTACGACTCAGTTCACCACCTCCTCAGCGTAAATCTCAATTCTCATCTTTTCCAGGTCACTTTTCTCATTTTTCTCATTTCTCACTGTTGGTTTTTGTTTGATGCTTTTGGTTGTGGATTTGTCAATTGATTTTGGTTGATTCTTTGTTAGGTTTTGAGTCCTCTGCTTTGCCATACCACAATCTGTTCTGCAGTTAACGGTCCAATCAGAGTTTATATTCATCATTTTTAGTTGAGTTTCAAAATTTTGTAATCATGATTTGGAGTTTGGAGATTTAGTTTCGGATTTTGTATGTTGTTCTCATGGTGAATTAGAGGTATTTATTATCATGACCAAACCAAAATTATGGCTTAAGATTTTGTTCTGCAACTTTATGCCTGAAACGGTCATTGGTAACTCACTGGTAATTGTTGGTGCTGCTTCTATACGATTACTGTCTCAAGTTAATAAAAGAGAAAGATGATGCAGTTGTACAGCTTTAACATGTTGGATAAGTACAAATAAGTGGACGCATCAATCTGAGTAACGTATCTGCTTCCCTCATCCTTCATTTGTTGCAAATTTAGGAGAACAAATGAGTTGAAACAAAAATTGATACGCCCCTCCGTTGGCATTTTGTTATGCAGAAGTTTGCGTTCTTTTCAATTTGCAGATGTTCTGTAATTCTAATGGTCCTTACATTTAATTGAGGGTAATTATTATGAATGGTGCCTGAATTTTAAAAGTGATCAATTTGGTACCGAGACTTTAAAAAACAGGACTTTATAGTGCCTAAACTTTAAAAGTGATCAATTTGGTATCCAGACTTTAAAAAATAGGACTATGTAGTACCTCAGTCAATTTTTTTTTTATCAAAATTCCATTAAAATGAGGGATAAAATGGTCTTTTGACATTAATTTTCATGCAAAATACTATTTTTTACCTCTCAACCTCTATATAAATGTGTACTATGGTGTTTCGAAAAAATAAAAATGTGCATATAGCTATTTTCGAATAATAAATAAATTGATTAACAAAAATATACTCGAACGGCAGATTTTTTCTATTACTCAATTTATGTTAGAAATATTTTTTTTTATGTTCGAGTATATTTTTATTTATCAATTTATCTATTGTTTTACAATATCTATATGCATATATATTTTTTGAAACACCATAATACACATTTATATAGAGGTTGAGAGGTAAAAAATAGTATTTTACATGAAAGTGTATGTCAAAAGATCATTTTATCTCTCATTTTAATGGAATTTTGATAAAAAAATTGAAGGAGGTATCATATAATCCTCTTTTTTAAAGTCTGGGTACCAAATTGATCACTTTTAAAGTTCAGGCACTATGAAGTCCGGTTTTTTAAAGTCTAGGTACCAAATTGATCACTTTTAAAGTTCAGGCACTATGAATTCCTGTTAGTGAAAGTTCAAGCACCATCCATGATAAAAACCCTTTAATTTATTTGTTAAATATATGTTCAGTTTGTTTTCTAATGAGTTGAAACCAGAAATTGATACACCCCTCCGTTGGCATTTTGTTATGCAGAAGTTATGGTTCACCTCAATTTGCTTTAATTTTTCTAATGTTTCTAATATTTTCTTCATTTCTTTCTACTGTAATTTCTATTTCGTGTTAGATAGTGCTGTTTTGTTTGCGTCACTTACGTAATGTTATAGGCTTGAAATTGACAGTGAGGTTAATTGTTGTTTAGAATTTTTGCAGTTTGGAGCATTTCCATTCTTGGTGGTTGATAGTTGATGGAACTCCGTCTCCTCTAAAGTCGCAGGAGAGGATTGTTAGATTCTTTCACTCTTCTGGTAGCAACCCATTTATGAATTTCATTTGAACATATGAATTTATGAATTTTGTAATTGATTAACATTTAGTCCGTGCCTTTCATTTTGGTTTATGGATTGGATTTGGTCTATTTAATTTACACATCTCTACTTTTGTTTGTATCTTATCTTAAATAGTATGATAATATGCTTTGTAGGAGCACCTTAGAAGTTCGATATTTTAGACTGAATATAGTTTACGAGTTTGCAACATCAATTGATTATTTGTATGTGTTTTAGTTTCCTTAACATTGGATGAATTCTTTTCTATCAGTACTCTTTTCAAGTTAACAACAGCACCTTAAAATAATCTCACTCCGTGCAAGGAACATACAGTTTGAATGGTAGGCTGAAAGAGTCACAGTTCATGTGAAACCAATTTTAACCTCTCCCATCATCCGATGGATTCATAAACTGAAGAAGGAATAAGCAATACAATGTGGATCATAGAATATGTTTATATTACAAGAAACAAGATATTTGATTGAACATATTTGACTGACAAATTGAGGTAAAGCATCTCCATATGAGGCAAGTAAGAACAAATCAGATAGACAGTTAACTTGGAATAGGAGATCTTACATCAGCCATAACAGCCTACAACCGAGATTGTTCAAGTTCTCAGTTAAAAGGAAATCACTTGAGGGAAACAGATGGAAAAATGAGTTGCCAAATATAGAATTCCACGCTCTATAAGTATCACATGTATGGTTTAACATTATTAAGATCAAAGTTACCTCCATCTTAGTCTTGAAGAGGTCCAGAGCAGGCCCTTTTGCCTCACCAATTGATAGAATTTCAGAGCCTGGTAGATTTGACTCACCAAGTTCGAACATATTTCATCAAAAAATTCAGAACCCAGGGACGCAATAACAAAATAAAAGCAACCTACGACTGAAAATTGAAAATACACGCCGAGCAAACGCGAGACGAATACCAAAAGCGTTGAAATGTGGCGCAAAGCGCCTGTGATGTGGCACGAAGTGCCCGTGATGCAAAAAAAGCCTCTCGCACACGCGTTAGCGTGTGCGGTGAGGCTAGTTTATTATAAAATGTTATTTTAAACAATTGAAAATGGATGATCATAGACTAGACCACTATAATTGAGTTACTTGTTTGGTCGTTTTACTATGGGGATTATGTGTGTGACACGTTAAATTGGTTGTTGGTTTTATTTCCGGTTTTATTAAATGCTTCCAGTAAAGATGGAGTGTATGTATGGGCACGGCCCCGATGGCTAGCATTGTTTGTTTATGCGTAACCATTTAATCAAAGCCAGGGATGGGACGTAAAATCAAACAACAATTGCAATCTGCCATACCTAGGGTTTGGGCGTGTGGCTCGCGCCCAAACGAAGTCCATGATCAGGTCCTTAAATCCATGTGATGCGATTCGCTGGATCTCTTGTTTAAATTATGTATCTCGACATATACTTGTGAAACCGGTAACAAAACCCTCAATTTTAATTATTGAATTTGTAAGGGTTTCTTGGAATTGTTCTAGTGGACCCAGGCCTTCCATCGAAACCTACTAATCTTTTAACCGGCGCACCCCTCGGTGTCTTAGCATGTCATTCGGGGCATTTTGGGCGGCAATGGGAGGGTTAGTAGGACACAAACATTGGATGTCCGATAACACTAGAACTCACAGTGTCGAATTATTAGATTCAACTAATAATCACTTATCTTAGGTGTTCTCCGGGGTGACGAATTATTAGAGGTCGAATGTCGGTAATTGCATAAGATGCAAAGGAGTTGTGAACTCTCTTGGGTGGATAACTGGTAAAGGCATTAGCGACACGCGCGTCTTGGCCCTCCTACCGCAAGCCTCCGACTCTCTGTCTATGGAGGGATCTCACGAGTAGTGGGAGGAACTCACGTCATCGTAGAGGGAAATTTCGAAGACGAAGAAAAGTAGACGGAAGCCAACTTAAGATAAAGACCCATCTTATTTTGGTGAATTTCAACATATAGTTAATTAAAATATGGTTTTATTTTCTATAGATAATCATCTTCACAGCTCAATATTACAAACAAACCCTGATAACCAATTGATTGAACAAAGGAGGCAAAGGACTTTCGAGAAAGAAGTTATTCTAGAACTCGGAACGGAACGTATTTTGATCCGAATGTCCTTGCCATCATGGGTTCAAGAGATGCAGTACAAACTGTCAAACCCTGGATACTGGATTCAGGAGCTTGCTATCATGTTTGTAATTCGTTGCATGGCATGAAGAGTGACAGACATCTAGAGAAAGGCGCATTATCATTGAGAATGGGGAATGGTTCCCGTGCGCATGTTTGTGCCATTGGCACACATACTCTAGATCTACCTAATGGCATGTGTCTCTTTCTGAAAGAGTGCTACTACATCCCGACATGTATTTATAATATTGTGTCGATCTTTTGTTTAGATTTGGATGGGTATTACATACTCACTGGAGGATCCAAATGTAATATCACATATAAGGATGAAGCCATTGGTAATGGGCACCTTGTGGGGCGCCATTACATCCTAGAACAGGAAGGTGGGATTTATTGGAACTCGAGCGATAATAGTGGGAGCAAACAACCCCTGGAAGAGGTCGATCTCAGCAAGAAGCACTATGCCAAAAAAGGCCTTAAACGACGGTTAAAAACCGTCAGTAAGTGCTGTAAAAATCCGTCGCATGGAGCCCAATCGACTATACTATGAGTATAGTCGACAGTTTTTAACTGTCATCTAAAGGCACTTTAGTCGACAGTTTTTGATATAAAACCGTCGACTATACTGATCTAAAAACTTATAATTTGTTAGCAAATGACCACTTTAAATGACAATTTTTGTCCTAAAATTGCCAACTATTCTCTACTTTAAACGACAGTTTTTTTCCCTAAAACTGTCGACTATTCTATGCTTTACACGACAATTTTGCACTTAAAACGGTCGACTAATGTGTTCAGAGGTTATTTTAGAATGAGCAGAAATGTGCCGATTTTTATGCCAAAAGACACAGTTTACCTGTCATAACTATTATGATCCTAAATTGCAAAAGAAGGCAGTTTGAAACCATTCTGATATCAAAGGAAACCAATACATTGCTGCTAAATCAGTGTTCACATGCTTGAAATTCAAAAACTTCCATCTTAAGCTTGAATGTCTTGCATCCACTAAACAATTTCAGCATGTACAATTAGCTAGCTATCTAGACATTGAAACCCAAAAACCATATCTCTTATAGATCACATTGGTACCAAAAAAATGACCTAAAATCTAAATGGAGGTTGCATCTTACTCCACAAATCCTTGGACAAATGTTGCCCATTCATTACGTACTTCATCAATATCGGCCTGGGTGTATCCCAAGTTTGCTTTGCTGGTAGCCCACTGAAACATACAAAAAAACTGTCATAAGAACATCATACATCACAAGAAACAAAACCTTTGCAACCTGAAAAAATCACTCACGTTGTACAGTCAAGAAAACAAATACTAGAATTCCAATCTCCTGATCCCCTAGGGAAAATTACACACTTAATATACATATAATGTACCTTAGTCACAAAACCAAATTCTGCAACAATGTCTTTCATGTATCGCATCACAAAATACCCACACTGCTTGTCATCAGGTTGCATAGGAATGCCCTAATTGTAGCACAAAAGTTATTAGTCCAACGATATTATATAATTCATCCAAATCAGCATCTTCCATACCTTCACTTTCTGAAAAGGTGCCTAGTTCAAATTCTGCGTTTCTACTTGAACTCGCTGCTGCTGACCTAGACGGTTCTCCATGCCATATCCAATTCCTATAAGTTCTATCAACCCCATTGAAATGTAGATGCTCCTTTAGAACCCTAACATCAAATGATTTCGTATTCACACACTTGCAACATGGACAACTAATCAGGTTAGGGTTGCTTGCATTTTCAATAGCCTTTTTAAGGAAAAAATCAACCCCTGCCTTGTAAGATGTTGATCTTCTATCAGCAAACATCCATGTCCTATCCATGACTATGACATACACCAAAACAAAACACTATCAACTAACAAGCCAATCAATCAACTACTAGCATTCATCCCAAACTAACATCACTACTAAGTTTCACAACTACAATCGTAAAGATGCACTTTATACATAAATAAATCATTCAGGAGATTTAAATCCAGATTTTTGTTGCGCCATACCTTACATTAGAAAAAGCCAAAAAAGGATTCTTCAAAAACGCCTTTGCAGTTTAGAAAGGACTCTTCAAATACACCTGAAAAATCACACAAAAGCATGCTGACTTAACTAACCTTTGAGATTGCAGATTGCATAAATGTCAGCAATCAAAAACAAATTTCAGATTGGAGATATCAGAAATTTCAACAAGGAACTGCCTAACCATTAACATCAGACATCAATCTGCCTAATCATAAACAAAATATCAATTAACACGCCAATCAAAGACCAATCAACTATCTTACAATCAACTATTTTACAGCTTTCGTGAAACATCAAATATCAATCTGTTATGTTCGAAACCAATGTGCATAATATATACCTTTCTCCCAAAGATGTCAGCAAATGCTATTTTTGGGTGCTTGGGCTTTACTTCTGCAAAAGCAAAACAGGAGACGCCACAGTTAAACCACCAAGATATCATTTATACAAAGGTAGTCACATCTGTTTAGATTGAATTAGCAATAACCTTCATTCGATTAGGAGAAATGAACAATGCTGGACTGCGAATGAAGATTCGATAAGGTTCTCTTCCTAGTTTGATATTCTGCAATCTTTTTTCATCATTTTAATCCAATTGAACTTGTATAGTAATTCTCACAGTGCTGAGTTTTTGTCTTGTTTATCAGTTAATTGCATTAGTATTGATATCCGATAATTTCGACAAACTTCTATGTTATCTTGTCTGGAAAATGTGATAGTATGGACAACTTAGAATTTGTATGGATGATGTGATATGTATGTTTATGCATCTGAATCAGATAGAACATTGTGAACTAAAGCACAGTAGACTTCCTAACTTGACACAATTCTAAGCTTCCAAAAGCTCATGGTCACAAAAGTATTACTGATTAGCAGTAATCAGAAGATACTTTTGTTTTCGTTGTGTTATTAGCACTAAGGTTGATTTTAATAATTGTAGGAATCATTTGACTCTTTTATGAGAAACAGAACAAGTATTTTGATTTCGGCTTCCTACTTCATCAGTTTTCCAATGTTTCACATGTTCTTGTGCATAAAGTTTCAATATTTTCACTGCTTCCCCCTCTTGTTTTCCAGCAATGCAACTATAAGTCATCCAATACCCAAAGCAACCCAACAACTAAATTTCCTAATTTTCTACCAAGCCAAACCAAAATCAGCGAAAGAAAACTAAAGAGAACTAGATATCACGAAGGTTAGTGCATTACTGCTCATTAGAACAGTTTCTATGCACTTTTTTATGGATGATGTGATAATATATGGGAGTAATATGTATGTTTATGCATTAATTCAATTGTAGAACTCCTAATTCGAAACAATTCTAAGCTTCCAGTCCTTAACCCAACGCCAAAAATTTCATAATTTTATCCTCAAACAAACAGCAATCAATCAAAGAAATCGAAAAGCGAATCGAAATTACTTGAAACCAAAATCGGCCAATCAGCTTCAAATTGAAACGGCGGCGCGCCGCGGCGGACCTCCTTTAGCACGGCAGTGAGGTTGCCGGAGACTAGGAAAGGCGGAGGGGCTTTCGTTATCGGACACGCTCGACGGTCAGTGTACATTTACAAGCTCGACGTTCCTTGGAGCTGATTCAATCAACTAACCAATGAATCAGCTATACTATTGACACACCCCGACCCAAAAAGTGGGGCCCGGGAGTGCGGCCATCACCCCCAAAGAGTGACGAAGCCTTAAACAACTAAAAGAGACAAAAACGGAAGAAAAAGAATACAATATAATATCAGAGCATCTACAGCGGAAGAGAAAACATCACACTACAACTGCCCCAAGGGCGGAATACACAGCTGTACAGCTTAACTCATAACCTGCCTGACAAAGACAACGAAGTTCTCCTACCCTTCGTTGATGGAAGTAGAGCTATCGGCAGGTCTCAGTCGTCTCGGTGATGCACTTCAGAATCAAATCCTGAGGGGGCGCAAAAAGAAGGGTGAGTGGACGGAAAAAGAAGTCAGTCAAAAACGTTTAACAGATATGCCAATAACCCCCTCTGTCAAAACAGATAATAGTATAATACCATAGGAACAACCAAGCAACGACTACCAACAATAGTCACAACAACCAGCAGCATAACCAATTTATAAGCATAAAAACATACGAATATATATATACGAAAACAAAGCACACTCAAACAACATTTAAAACCAAAACCGTCCACTCACAGTGATACCGAGCGATCATCGTCGTCCTCCTCTGCAAGCACGATTTGGTTATGCTGATTCCTCGAAATCTGATCACCTAACAATCCCAATAATCCAAAGTTAATAACCGAAACTTAACGAATAACCGAGAAACCCTACTTTTCCTTGTTTTACTCAATCGGGGTACAACCGTATCTCGGATGGCAAAACGGAGTTCGCCATTGGATCCGGAACGTCGTTTCCACTCGGAAAAGTGGTCGGTCAACAGTGGTCAACGCCGGTCAACGGCGCGACGTCAGGACGGCATGCTGGCGTGGCAGTGCTGACATGGCAGCCACGTGGTGCTGACGTGGCGTGACACATGGCGCTGACGTGGGGCCACGCGGCACACGCGTGTCAGCCACGTGTCGATGACGTCAGCACCGGCGCTGACGTCATCACCGCCGCGTCCGCCGAACCCGGGATTTTCCGGCCGGTTTCCCCAAAATCCTAATTTCTTCAATACTCAACCAAATCAAGCGATCTTTATGTCTAAACGCATCTACGGAACGAGAGGAACTCAAAAATTGGGTTTACGAAACTCACCGTCACCGGAATCAGCCGGAAAAGACGCCGGAAAGTCGCGGATTCCGTTGGTCTCGTTGCCAGCGATTTCGACGGCCGCTGGCTCCGATCCTTGGTGCTCCGTGTTCGTGACGATGAGGTGAAGCCGATGCAGGTGGTCGCCGGCCCGATCTGTCGCCGGCGAAGGGTCAACGGCGGCGAAGAGTTTTCGGCGTTATTTCGCGGTTCGGACCTAAGTTGCGAACTCGGGTTTCCCTTTTGGGAAACTCGGGGTTAAACCGGGTTTTAAAACAACCCCAAAATATCTTCCCCAAACCGACCAATCAAATGCCGCCACGTGGCACTTCACTACACCAAAATTCTGTTTTTCGTCCGTAACTTCTTCGATACAACTCGGAATTCGATTTCGTCATCGTAGACGCGTTTGTATCGTCGAGCTCTTCGCATAGAGTACAATATCGAATATGTAAATTCATACTGTTCACAAAGTCAACATTTGACCATCTAAGGGCATTTTGGTCATTTCACGATATTTTGGGAAAATTTTCGGAACGGGTCGTATCAACTATGCCGCCGTCAGCGCCAGCCGCCACGAGAGGACAGGACAGCTTAATCGATTGGAGCGAGGAAAACAGAAGATGGCGCACTGAACGGAAGAGAGAAACACGAGATGAAATGTACTGATTGGGGATGCGAAGCCGAAGTTAGGGATTGAAATCAGGAAATTAGGCTCAATAATGTCGTTTCAAAATTAGATCTTGGAGTGATTTCAGGTTCAGGTGTTGGGGCGGCATCCAGAGATGTGTTTTGGGAAAGTGCTTCTTTTTCTGATAGTAGCTCGACATGTGTTTTAGAAATTAGGGTTGTGTTGGCGCTCGCGCTTCTCAATTGGTGCGCGCGGAATGAATAAGTTTTACCGCTTTTTTTCAACTTAGCTTTAGACGACAGTTTACTCATAAACCGTCGTGTAACTTCTCTCAAATTTTATAACCGGCTTATTATCACACTCTTACACGACAGTTTTGACAAAAAACTGTCGACCCAAAAATTCCATAATATTAGACAATGATTTTTAATTTAACCGTCGTCCGAAAAGTGTCGACTATGCCCTTTTTTGGCCTAGTGAAGTGGCATATGCGACTAGGTCACATTAGTGAAAAACGTTTGGAACGTTTGGCTAAAGATGGATTAATCAGTCTTGAAGCTTCGAAGCCGCTACCACCCTGTGAGCCATGCCTCAAGGGAAAGATGCCCAAGTCTCCATTTGATGGAGTAAACAAGCGTGCTGATGAGATTTGCGAGCTGATACATACTGATGTATGCGGCCCCATGAATCACATTGCAAGAGGAGGCTATCCTTACTTCATCACATTCACCGATAATAAGTCCCGGTACGGATATGTGTATCTTATAAAGAACAAATACGAGTCTTTCGAAAAGTTCAAAGAATTCAAGAATGAGGTGGAATTGCAAATAGGCAAAAAGATCAAAATCCTACGATCCGATCGAGGAGGTGAGTATCTAAGTGCCGAATTCACAGACTTTCTGAAAGATTGTGGAATATTATCGCAATGGACTCCTCCTGGAACGCCACAGTTGAATGGCGTGTCTGAAAGGAGAAATCGAACTTTAATGGATATGGTTAGATCCATGATGAGCTATACTGATATGCCTATAACCTTCTGGGGTTATGCGCTTGAGACAGCAGCATATTTGCTGAACCTTGTGCCAAATAAGAGTGCAGAAAAGATTCTGCACAAAATGTTCTCGGGAACGAAGCCTAGCTTAAAGCACTTGAGGGTATGGGGATGCCCGGCCTATGTAAAGACATTAGAGCCAAGAAAGTTGGACAACAGATCTGAGAGATGTCGTTTCATTGGATATCCGAAGGAAACTTATGGATACCAATTCTACCATGTTGAGGATCAAAAGTTGATCGTCAGCAAACATGCCTACTTCCTCGAGGAGGAATTCGTTAAGAACGATGGACAGGGCAAAAGGGTAGACCTTGTAGAGGAAGCGACAGACAGACAAGGGGAGACTACAGAGTCTGCGCAGCGAGCCGAAGAAGAGACGTCCCCAATGGTTGATGCTGGGGAGTCGTCTTCTCAACCTGCGCCATCTCAAGGACTGAAGCGCAAAAGACTCGCAGCAGGAGAACCTACTCGTAGGTCAACTAGAAATATCATTACACCCGATCATCTGCTAATGATGGATGAGGATAATGATCATACGGTCAATGATCCAAAGACTTACGAGAAAGCGATGTCAGACATAGATTCAAAAAAATGGCAAGAAGCCATGAAATCCGAAATAGAGTCTATGTTTTCCAACCAAGTTTGGACCTTGGTAGATCCTCCTAGTGGTAGAGTACCAGTAGGAAACAAATGGATTTTTAAGAGAAAGAGAAATTCAGAAGGCAAAGTCGAGACTTACAAAGCTAGATTGGTAGCTAAGGGGCATCGACATAGAGAAGGAATTGACTTTGAAGAAACTTTCCCTCCGGTTGTCATGATGAAATCTATTCGGATTTTGCTTGCAATAGCTGCCCATTATAATTATGAAATATGGCAGATGGACGTCAAAACAGCGTTTCTGAATGGCTACCTAGAAGAGGAAATATACATGGAACAACCCAAGGGATTTGTCCCGAAAGGTGAAGAGCATAAAGTATGCAAACTTCAATGTTCCATATATGGCCTCAAGCAAGCATCTCGAAGTTGGAATGTGAGATTTGACGAAGTCATACAAGGATATGGTTTCGAACAAAACTCAGATGAGCCGTGTGTTTACAAGAAACTCGACGGTAGTTCAATCACGTTTCTAGTACTTTATGTTGATGACATATTGTTGATTGGAAACAGCGAAGTGATGCTTAATGAAGTCAAAGATTGGTTATCAAGTACATTCTCCATGAAGGACATGGGAGATGCCTCTTACATTCTGGGGATAAAGCTATATCGAGATAGACCCAATAGAATGATTGGCTTATCCCAGTCCAATTACATAGACAAGATGTTGAAGAAGTTCAACATGGAGAAATCGAAGAGGGGCTTCCTCCCTGTTCGACATGGCGTTGTTCTGACCAAGGAAATGTGTTCTTAGACTGAACGTGAGAAATTAGAAATGTCTAAAATCCCCTTACGCATCAGCTGTAGGGAGTCTCATGTATGCCATGCTATGTACTAGGCCAGACATCTGTTATTTCGTGGGCATAGTCAGCAGGTTTCAAGCAAATCCTGGCCGCCAACATAGGGAGTCCGTAAATACCATCCTTAAGTACTTACGAAGGACTAAGGATATGTTGATGGTTTATGGGGGTAATGTGGACAAGGAGTTGTCTGTAGTAGGATTTACTGATTCCGACCATTTGGGATCTGAGAAAAGTAAATCCACTCCTGGAACTGTCTTCAGTATGAATGGAGGAGCTGTCAGTTGGAGGAGTTGCAAGCAGAAGTGTGTGGCACTCTCTACCACAGAAGCGGAATATTATACTGTTTCAAATGCTAGTCGAGAGGCTGTTTGGATAAAGAAGTTCGTCACTGAACTTGGAATAGTTCCTACCATTGAATCACCGTTGACTTTGTTCTGTGATAACAATGGGGCGTTAGCTCAAGCCAAGGAACCTCAGTTTCACAAGTCTTCCAAACACATCGAAAAGCATTATCACAAAATTCGAGAATTTGTGAAAAGGAAGATGATTCAAGCTCAATGAGTTGATACTGAAGAAAATGTAGTGGACCCATTCACTAAAGGAATGTCATAGAAGCAGCTTGATCGACACCTCATAGAGATGGGTGTGCGTTATTGTAGACATTGGCTTTAAGTGCATGTGGGAGATTGTTGGAGTTGTGCCCTAAAAGCCAAATATTTTGTAATATTATAAACAACTCAACTACATATAAAAGGGCAAGTATTTATTCATTCATGAGCATGGCTTTTATATTATTGAGATAATATGCTATGAATGAGTCCATTAGATTAAGGTATGATTACAATGTCCTAAGCGTCGTTAGGACAAGGAGACTTGTAGAGCATAATACTTAATCGACAAAATTGTTCCTAGCCAATGAAGAGTCAATTGGGTATTGACTATCCTGTGAGGCCGGTGTCTATCGCATCAAGGTTAGCATGGTCTCGTGCTATGCATATTGGATATGTGATGGATATACAGGTGCTTGTTATTGACCAAGTCCACTGAACATGACCGCCCCGAAGTTTAAACGTATGGATGCTTACCACATGTCAAGCGTAACAGAGCTTCAGGTTGTAGTATGTAACTAGTCCTTAGACCTGAGGCATCTTGGGATATCTTGTGCTTAGTATCATAAACTTTGACTTTACTTCATGGTCACTACATGGTTCAGTGACCCCATGGGTAAAGATTGGGTTTATGGTTATAGGTACAAAGGTACATGAACGCGCAATATGGAATCTATCACCTTCCGGTAATCAGTTCAATGGAAGGAGATATCCCTCAGAAGCCACTTGACGATCCATCTTAGAAATCTCTACGCAGAGTGTTTATTGATCAAGCGTAGGTTTGTAAGAACCACTTCCTCATAGATGTATCTTGGTGATTGAGATTCTTTATAGTGATTTGAAAAATCTCCATATCACTCACATCTCAATTGGGATATAGATGATAGAAGGACCGTATTACATTGTAACTACAAACCAAGGTTCGAAAAAGGTAAACATGATTTAGTCACGTTCACTTCTACTAATCCGGGTAGCCATGACATGTTGCTAGGCGTCAACCATGGTTTGTGGAACGTATTGTTTCACTGCTGGTTTTAGTTAGAACCTAAGAGATCACACACCTATGGTAGTGCTGACGACATTAAAGGATGACGGATTATGTAATTAAATATTAATTACATAGATATATATGATTAATTGTTAATTATATATATTGGATCAATTAATATTGGGCTTGCATAATTAAATTAGAAAGCATTGGGCTTTATTTAATTATACAGTTGAAAAGTCAACAACCCATAAAGGAGTAGGATTGGGCCGAGGCAAAAAGCTTGTGGCGCCAACCCTAGCAAGCCTGCGGTATGGGCTTGCATATATAAATATGCAAGTCATGCTATTTTTCTCATAAGTTCAAGAATTACTACAATTTGATTGTGCAAGAGTCCCAAAATTCCAAGAGAGAAAAATACCTAGAGTGCCTAGATACATTGTGACACACCCCGACCCAAAAAGTGGGGCCCGGGAGTGCAGCCATCACCCCCAAAGAGTGACGAAGCCTTAAACAACTAAAAAAGACAAAAACAAAAGAAAGAAATACAAATTAATATCAGAGCATCTACAGCGGAAGAGAAAACAACACACTACAACTGCCCCAAGGGCGGAATACACAGCTGTACAGCTTAACTCATAACCTGCCTGACAAAGACAACGAAGATCTCCTACCCTTCGTTGATGGAAGTAGAGCTATCGGCAGGTCTCAGTCGTCTCGGTGATGCACTTCAAAATCAAATCCTGAGGGGGCGCAAAAACAAGGGTGAGTGGACGGAAAAAGAAATCAGTGAAAAACATTTAACAGATATGCCAATAAACCCCTCTGTCAAAATAGATAGTATAATAATATCATACCTCAATCCAGCCAACACGTACAGTAACTAACATCCGAGCAACCTATACACACAAAACATTCCCAACACTACAACGTAATGTGGTCGAGAGCCATATCACCCGACCGAGATAAACCTCTCATGAACGAGGGCCATATCACCCGTCCAAGATATAATATGTGGTCGAGGGCCATATCACCCGACCGAGATATACCTCTCATGAACGAGGGCCATATCACCCGTTCAAATAGCGTTCCCACGTGATCTCATGGACGAGGGCCATATCTCCCAGACCATGATTTAATGGACGAGGGCCATACCACCCGATCCATATAATGCGCCCCTAATAGTACTAATCGCAAACAAACTACCTAGGAATAACCAAGCAACGACTACCAACAATAGTCACAACAACCAGCAGCATAACCAATTTATAAGCATAAAAGCATACGAATATATATATATATATATATATATATATATATATATATATATATATATATATATAAAACGAAAACAAAGCACACTCAAACAACATTTGAAATCAAAACCGTCCACTCACAGTGACACCGGGCAATCGTCGTCGTCCTCCTCTGCTGGCACGATTCGGTTATGCTGGTTCCTCGGGATCTGACCACCTAACAATCCCAATAATCCAAAGTTAACAAACTAAACGTAACGAATAACCGAGAAACCCTACTTTTCCTTGTTTTGCTCGATCGGGGTATAACCGTATCTCGGATGGCAAAACGAAGTTCGCCATTGGATCCGGAATGTCGTTTCCACTCGGAAAAGTGGTCGATCAACAGTGGTCAACGCCGATCAACGGCTGCTGACGTCAGCACCAGCGTGCTGATGTGGCACTGACAGAGTGCTGACGCGGCGATGACATGGCAGCCACGTGGTGCTGACGTGGTGTGACACATGGTGCTGACGTGGCGCCACGCGACACACATGTGTCAGCCACGTGTCGATGACGTCAGCACCGGCGCTGACGTCATCACCGCCGCGCCGGCCGGAATCAGGGAATTTTCCGGCCGGTTTCCCCAAAATCCTAAAACATTCAATTCTCAACCAAATCCATCGAATTTTATGTCAAAACGCATCTACGGAATCTCAGGAATCCAAAAATCAAGCTTTCAGAGCTTACCACACACTGTGCTGGCCGGAATCACGCCGGAAAGCTCGCGGATTCCGTCGATGTCGTTGCCGGCGATTTCGACGACTGCTGGCTCCGATCCTTGGTGCTCCGTGTTCGTGACGATGAGGCGAAGCTGATGCAGGTGGTCGCCGGCCCGATCCGTCGCCGGCGAAGGGTCAACGGCGGCGAAGTGTTTTCGGCTTTTTTTTCGCGGTTCGGACTTGAGCTGCGAACTCGGGTTTCCCTTTTGGGAAACTCGGGGTTAAACCGGGTTTTAAAACAACCCCAAAATATCTTCCCCAAACCGACCAATCAGAAGCTGCCACGTGGCACTTCACTACACCACAATTCCGTTTTTCGTCCGTAACTTCTTCGATACAACTCGGAATTCGATTTCGTCTTCGTAGACGCGTTCGTATCGTCGAGCTCTTCGCTTAGAGTCCACTATTGTCTATGTACATTTCCACTGTTCAAAAGTCAACCGTTTGACCCATGAGGGTAATTTGGTCATTTCACAAAATTTTGGGAAAATTTCGTCCTTACAAGAATTTCGTCCTCGAAATTCAAAAACAAACTAGGGGAGGAGATACGTACCTAGAACAGGTGTGGATGCTCATTCCGTATGTATTCCTCCGTCTCCCACGTGGCTTCCTCAACATTGTGGGTGTCGCACAAGACTCACCATTAGAACGTTCTGTCGCGCAGGACTAGATCATTCCAACCTACCAAGTAAACTGAGCCTTCACAACTTAAACATCTTTGCCCTTAATCTAAGTGGTTGAGGTTCCACGTCACCAATCCTCTCTGTTATCTCATAAGGCTCAATTTATCGGTGACTGGGCTTTCCTTGTTCTCGAATTCACACGATCGTTTCCAAAGTGCTGCTTCTCATCACATTAACCTCAATCGGATGTGCCAATTCCATTCTCCACGCATCTGACATAGCTTGCCCAGAAAATGTACATAGATCTCTATTACAATTCTACAAGAAAAGCTTGAGTCTTGCGAAAGAGGAAAGCTGGTTTATTTGATGGTACGCATTGAGAGCACGTGAGAGGCGCTACATGGCGGAAAGCGCGGGGACTGCGGCGCGCACGTGGCGACCGATGGAGCTGTAGAGCGTGATGTTCTCCCCTCAATAGACACAAACAACAGGACATACCACTGCCTTCTTGGGTCGTGTTACATTTTTGGCGGAAACAAAAAAAGGAAAAGGCCCAAAGGGTCAAAAATCTCATAAAGCCCAAGAGTAAGCCCACAACTAGGTACACCTTATCACCCCCTAAAGCACAGAAAATACCAACTCTATGACAACGGGTCGTGTCATCATCGCTTCCTCTACTTCCAACCCTTAGTACAAGAATGGAAAAGATCTCAAAAGTTCCACACAGATTGTCGCCATCTTGTCACCTCCTTGCGTTAACCACATCACCATTCCTTAGTTACCAAAAGTCAACTGGCCATCAAGATATATTATCATGCCGAAACTTCAACGATTAAGTTGACTCTATCCTCCTGTTGACTTCCAACGATGGAGAGACCGAGATGAATGGTGGTGCTGAAAGAGTGCAAGGTCTCTTTAACGCAGCCAAAGGAATGGCCTGCATGAAGAAAGTTAAAGGTAATCCCAAATTTCCTCCACTTGACGTAGGGATGCACGTACATCTCATACGCATTAACATCCTGTAGCACCAAGTACTCCCTTGTCTTCAATTCATTCACGTGTGAAGCACCGTTCCAATATTTTGCCAACAAGGTACCTTGATACCAGAGAGGAGTTGCAACCATGTTGGTTGTATTGCCAAGATCCCGTGCCAAACAACTAGAATATAAGAGTCACATTCCTTGGCATGGAGAACCCCCAAGAGCCACAATCGTGCTGAATCCATCCCACTTTAATTTTCTGACTTCAAGTCAAACTTCTTGAACTTGAAAGAAACATTTCGTCAATGACCAACCTACAACCTTACAAGGTCCCAAACCACTAAAACAAGCCAACGAAACAAAACTGTAACTAACTTCCCAAAAAGGTCAATAGCAATTAGAACAATAACATGACCCAAGAAGATGATAACCAACCAAACTACTACGCCTTCAGCTCACCCAAACCAAACATTGGGTAACCAAGGTATTTGGGAAAACCACCGTTTCCCCACCACCACTCACCCATACAGGAAAGTAAGTTGACCAGTCCATTCCAAGGATACATCGAAGCCAACGATATTCCAAGGAAGGAAGTCAATCCCTAGTACAACGTCGGTAACAATCACAAGACACTCATGTGATTCTTACACCCTTAAAACACATCCCTAAAACCACAATCGCTTAGGAGTAGAGTTCGCTTGAGCCTCACAACCAAAATTAACACCACTAAACCAAAAAAACTTCAACCCAATCAACCAAGGATAAACAACATACCAGTATTTATGTCGGGATTAAACTGAGCTTCCAGCTGGCTCATGGAGTAGACTTGCCCTTGTGCCCGACCTCTGCCTCGGTCTCCACGACCCCGATTTCGACGCCTAGTACGGTTACCCTGGTCTACACTGTCGGCCACTCCAAACAGAAGCTGACCCGGAGTTTCGACTCGTCCACTAGTGTTCCCACCGATGCTTGCTTCCTGTTGCATTATCTGGTTACCCTAGGACGACTCCCCATGCACATTCCTGCAGTTAAAGAGACATTGACGCTGCCAATGGCTCTGATCTCCACAGATACGGCATCCAGAACCATCATCGGATCGGCGGGAGCCCCCGGAAGATCTTCCACTCGAGCTAGAGGCTCCACTAGAAGATCCGGAACTTTGTGATGTCCTCCTAAAGGACTGCTGTTGTCTCGGCCCTCCCACCGAGGGTTGATTCCTGACCTGGCGTCGGAAGCCACGAGTGACAGAATTGCTAACACTTCCTTGCCCAGTTCCACTGGCACTACCCTCGTAGTTCAACTCAAAAGGCCGTCTTACGATGTACTGCTCCACACTCAATGCTGCCTGAAACAAGTCATTGTAAGTGGTGAACTGCCTACCACCTATAGCCAGCCTAATGTCTTCCCGTAATCCAATTTGAAACTGAATCATCAATTCAAGCGGGCGATTGGCTGTTCCAGGGTAAAAACATGCGAGTCCTTGAAACCGCTGTTCATAATCACTACGGATAACTCCTCCTGGCGAAAGGAAATAAACTCGGACATCTTATTCCATTGAAACTCAAGGCTGAAAAACTTATCACAAAAGATGCTCGTGAGTTGCTCCCAGGTAACGGTATTTTCAGGGTAGGTTCTCTGCATATCCTGCCACCAAATTGCAGTGTCTCCTGAAAAGAAAGAGGATGCCACCTCTACCTTCTGCTCCGGTGGACAGTTCATGGTCCTTAACAGTCTCCATCCTATCCCACCAGTACTCGGTAGCCACATTCCTTCCGATGTTATTCAACTCCTGAGCCCCCAGATTACGGGCCATCTCAAGCAAAGTGGGTCTCCTACCCTGACCTCGGTTGACTGGAATAACGTTCTCCAACGCAGCGCTAAGCTGACCTAAGCTGGAAAATCTGTCGACAATAGGGGGGTTACTGATACCACGTCCACCCCTCTGCCTATGTGCACCACGCTGAGACGACATAGCTCTGACAAAGACAAAACAAGGGTTCAAGAACAACACTGACCAACAAGACCTGACAGGAAGTCGGAAACCTAGCGCTCTGATACCAATTGACACACCCCGACCCAAAAAGTGGGGCCCGGGAGTGCGGCCATCACCCCCGAAGAGTGATGAAGCCTTAAACAACTAAAAAAGACAAAAACGAAAGAAAGAAATACAAATTAATATCAGAGCATCTACAGCGGAAGAGAAAACAACACACTACAACTGCCCCAAGGGCAGAATACACAGCTGTACAGCTTAACTCATAACCTGCCTGACAAAGACAACGAAGATCTCCTACCCTTCGTTGATGGAAGTAGAGCTATCGGCAGGTCTCAGTCGTCTCGGTGATGCACTTCAAAATCAAATCCTGAGGGGGCGCAAAAACAAGGGTGAGTGGACGGAAAAAGAAGTCAGTGAAAAACATTTTACAGATATGCCAATAACCCCCTCTGTCAAAATAGATAGTATAATAATATCATACCTCAATCCAGCCAACACGTACAGTAACTAACATCCGAGCAACCTATACACACAAAACATTCCCAACACTACAACGTAATGTGGTCGAGAGCCATATCACCCGACCGAGATAAACCTCTCATGAACGAGGGCCATATCACCCGTCCAAGATATAATATGTGGTCGAGGGCCATATCACCCGACCGAGATATACCTCTCATGAACGAGGGCCATATCACCCGTTCAAACAGCGTTCCCACGTGATCTCATGGACGAGGGCCATATCTCCCAGACCATGATTTAATGGACGAGGGCCATACCACCCGATCCATATAATGCGCCCCCTAATAGTACTAATCGCAAACAAACTACCTAGGAATAACCAAGCAACGGCTACCAACAATAGTCACAACAACCAGCAGCATAACCAATTTACAAGCATAAAAGCATACGAATATATATATATATATATAACGAAAACAAAGCACACTCAAACAACATTTCAAACCAAAAACGTCCACTCACAGTGACAAAACGAATGGCAAAACGAAGTTCGCCATTGGATCCGGAACGTCGTTTCCACTCGGAAAAGTGGTCGGTCAACAATGGTCAACGCCGGTCAACGGCTGCTGACGTCAGCACCAGCGTGCTGACGTGGCACTGACAGAGTGCTGACGCGGGGATGACCTGGCAGCCACGTGGTGCTGACGTGGCGTGACACATGGCGCTGACGTGGCGCCACGCGGCACACGCGTGTCAGCCACGTGTCGATGACGTCAGCACCGGCGCTGACATCATCACCGGCGCTGACGTCATCACCGCCGCGCCTGCCGGAATCTGGGAATTTTCCGGCCGGTTTCCCCAAAATCCTAAAACATTCAATTCTCAACCAAATCCATCGAATTTTATGTCAAAACGCATCTACGGAATCTCAGGAATCCAAAAACCAAGGTTTCAGAGCTTACCACACACTGTGCTGGCCGGAATCACGCCGAAAGCTCGCGGATTCCTTCGACGTCGTTGCCGGCGATTTCGACGACTGCTGGCTCCGATCCTTGGTGCTCCGTGTTCGTGACGATGAGGCGAAGCTGATCCAAGTGGTCGCCGGCCCGATCCGTCGCCGGCGAAGGGTCAACGGCGGCGAAGTGTTTTCGGCTTTTTTTTCGCGGTTCGGACTTGAGCTGCGAACTCGGGTTTCCCTTTTGGGAAACTCGGGGTTAAACCGGGTTTTAAAACAACCCCAAAATATCTTCCCCAAACCGACCAATCAGAAGTTGCCACGTGGCACTTCACTACACCAAAATTCTGTTTTTCGTCCGTAACTTCTTCGATACAACTCGGAATTCGATTTCGTCTTCGTAGACGCGTTCGTATCGTCGAGCTCTGCTTGGTATGCTGGCAAGTTACTAGCTAGATGAGGGTTTTTTTTTTCCTTTTTTCTGACTTCAGTTTTAGCTTAGCACAATTTCTGGTGCATTTTAGTGTAATTATTTACCTTTGACATTGACTGACCTTGTACACCACAAGTGCTACATTGTTGCTACATGCGATAGTGATTTAAAGTGAAGGATATGAAAGGTAGAATAGCCGTTTAGAAACTTGGTATGTCACAGTACAACCTTGATGCATTAAAACTGCTAATTTTTTTTGTTCAGATGTAGATCCCTGGCGTGCCAATCATGTACATCACTCAACACAAGTACTGGATTGAGCGGTTGCCAGAAGCAACAATTGGTGAATGTAAGCTTCAGATACCACAATGGTTAATCCTGGTTTATTCTAAGGTTCTAAATGATATTGAATTATTCCGAAGTGAAAGAGTTCATGCATCTGATGTTGTCAGTATGGTACATTTAGAACAAACCCAAGAGAATTATGGTAGTTTTTATGAAATGAGTATGAATATTAGCCAACCCAGTGACATCTTATTTTAATCGGATATGCTGAATTCATTGTTTCAAGGCAATTATGGATCCTTATATACTTTGTCTTGCGCACAGCTCCAAGATATTGATGATATGATCTGTTCTGGACAAAGCAAAAACCGATTATTAGTTCCACCTTGCAATTTCCAGCCTGTGCTCAGACCAGCTACACACATCTGCTTTGGAAGACCCTTATAATGTAGTTTATTGAGGCTATTGCTCATTTTGAAGTAAGGTAAATAATATTTTCATAATAATTTGCAACTTTTGTTATTCCTATTGCACAAGAGTTTATTGCAGTTGTGAAACTTTGTCACCAACTTTGCAGATTTCACATCAATATGTGTCTTTTGCTATTCTAGTTCTATGCATTGCACGTTTAGTTTTTCTCAAGATAGATAATTCTGTGGTTTTATCTATAATGTTGAGCCTCACCGGTCTTTTTTATCATAACAGAGGTAAAATAAGTATCTTCCCTCCGGCTTATGTTATTTGTCATGAAATACCTTGCTTAACTAGTATCCATGAGTCCCCTTATGTAATCGCTCTTTTTATTCTCAGCAACTCCTTTTTTGTCTTAGGGATATACATATTTGGATGAGGCCCACAACATTGGCGCAATAGAACTCCTCCAACTTCGATCTAGAAAGAACTTGGCTTGACAGGTAAGCTTCTCAAAATCAGTCTTCCCTTTTTATTTATGAAACTGGATGATATAGTTTGATTTGTTTTGCTTGATATTTTGTGTCACCATAAGTTCTTCTGTCGTCGTGATTAAATGTAGTTTGATTCATCATTTCTGGATGATGTAGCTGTATTAATCCATTTTTATAAGGCTGATGCCCTTGCTAAGCAATGCAATTCAGGGACCTTAAAGATGATTCATACTTGGTGGCAATCACACAGCAGGCACATACATATTTATATTACTGCAGATTTTTTTGGTTTACATACTATCAGATTGCAAGACATCCACAAACTCACACATTTCCAATTCTAATTTGATTCTTTTTGGTTATTTTTGTCTCTTTGCAGTATGTTTCCAAAGTCAACTCATGCCTATGGAGGCCAAAATCTAATATAAATTGCATGGAAGATGCTCTTGGCACTACCGTCGCATGGCCAGCAGACAGTTATTCAGTCGGAGTAGTCAAGTAAGTGGCAGAAGGCTTAAGGAAAACATTTAGACAATTTTAGTGTTTTTTCTTAGTTTGTTGGTAACAAGGCTTGCAATATGAAACCTTCAAGTGTAATGTTGGATATTGTATCTTGTACTTGTACAATACTGTATTTTGGAATGGTTTTAAAAGCAATGAATATTTTTGAAAATTGTTGGTTGCTTTATTGAGTGTTGATTTTGATTGTTTTATTGTTGAAAGAGAGAACTTAAATGGCCAAAAAATGATCTGAATTCCGGAATATTACAATTATAGCATTCTGCATACATTGCAAAAGTAATACAATAGCTTTCCCAGTATGCAATGAGATGAAATCACGGCATTATCGCAAAGCTATAAAAAAAAAGATACAATAGCATTCTATAGACGCTATAAAAGTGACTTTTTATAGCACTACAAAAACGCTATAATAGACCCTCACTTTTCTTAGCGTGGGCAAATATAGCATTCCTTTAAACGCTAAGAGATCCCGCAATAGCGTTCTTTGCATGCTATTACAGGCCGTTTCTGGCGTAGTGTTGCTATATTTTTTTGGAGGGAATGGGAAAAATTTTCCCGCTATACTTTGGGCGAGGAAAATGTGTATTTCCTCGCTACAGTTATTTATAGCGAGGAATGATTTCGTCGCTGTAAACTTTTATTCCTCGCAGTTGCATTGTTAAACTATGTGACCAAAATGTGACAACTTTTAGTGAGAACACATTAAATTCCTCACTATAAATGGCTTTTAGTGAGGAAATTTTTTTTCCTCGCTAAAGCACATTCGTGTTGTAGTGTCATTTCATTTATAGTTAATCAGTGTTGTTCTTGGGGGAAATAATTAAGAACTTGTTTGATTCCTGACTTCCTCTGTTCTCCATTTTAGAGTAAACGTGGCCCAAAATGAATGGGGTAATCTGAAGACTGAAAACAGGATTTCATCCCGAATTTTTATTGCTCAGTCAGCTGATAGATACTAGATACATCTCTTTTCAATATATACATGAATGGCTAAACAATAAATTCAAGTGAACTTATAAGATCTGCAAATCTTAACAAGTCAAACTGTAACGCAGAAATCTTGCAGCTCTATCCACCCGTATGCACAACGGTCTCGAATCCTTTGAACTGTTGAGGCAGCCAAATCCACAATTGGTCTAACTTTAGCCATCTCCATCTCTAGTTTGATTCTAATGTTAGACTCCATCTGTAAATCCAATTGCAACCAAAGTTTAACAGTTATGTGCATAGAAATACAAGCTCATACAATGATGTGTAAAGAAAAGTTTGATCACCTTCTCTATGCAGCGTACTGTATCCAAGATATGGCGGAAATATGAGAGCTGCTTGTATAAATCTGCTTCTGTGTACTATTCAAGATGCATTGCTTGCAAAAACTATAGTTTGAATATAGCAAGAATTGAAAAGGATTAGGTTTATGCTACAAGTTTTTGATGCATACCTTCAACATAAGACGTCCATTGCAGCGAGGATAGTCTGTACACACTGTTCCTCTCTCCGAATCACCAATAAGCCGGAGGTTGAGACTTCGAGTGTTGTATTTGCAAGTTTCATCATCACACTGAAAGTAAAATTCAGCACTCAAGATTAGTTACCAATAAGTGAGAACTTAACTCTTCACCATGGTTTCCCAGGAAACCTGCAAATAAGTGGATTACCATCATTGTGCCCCTGTAGTATGTACAAATAAAACTGTCTGCTTGCGTTTGGACCTGTAAGATAATGACAGTATCCATGTGCACATACTCAGTAGGTACTCAGGGAAAAATCATAGTGTCAGCGCATAGAAAGGGACATGTTAGACTATACCTGGTTGGCTATCATTGCAGGATACAATCTTGCCACTTCGCCATCGCCTGGGCATTTTGGACAACACAATTTATGCCAAAAGTCGGTAGTAGATTCCTCAGCTTGTGACGTTGGTAGGACAATCAAAAGTGTCGGAGCAGCTATGACATGCCAAAATCAAAGGCTCACAACCCTGATATCTGCAATTCATCATGATCCGTCTCTGAGAAATCTTTGATCTAATTCACTCTGATTTGGAATGAAAGTTCCAGAGATAGAGAACGATATGATGACATGTTTGGGACAAAGTACTCGTTGAAGAAAATAGAAGTGTCAAAACTGAATAAAGCACACTAGAGAAAAGAAATGCACACTCCTAATACGGCACAATAACCATCAGTCGACAGATAATGTAGAAATCAAAGAGACTTCCTACAATATGTGGACAATTAGATGAAGTTAACTCTCTTCATCATCGAGGGCAAGGGACAAGCTGGAAAGACCATCTCTGGCTGCTTCACTTGACTTAACTTTAAACTGCAATTTGCCAATTTAAAAAATACTTTAAATTGACAGATCCTGTACATCACTTCCAGTGATGCCGGGGAAGGGAGATTTTACCATAGAAGAGTCGAGCCCTAAACAATCAGCCAAACGTTTAGGGCTGGTACCCTGAATTGAAGCACGAAGACGTGATACCACAGGATGAATCTGCTCATAGAACTTTAGATATCAATGACAGAATAGAACGTACTCAATGCCAATCATCCATTTCCCATCTTTTCATTTTAATTCATCAGGATGTCTAGCACGTTGAGCAATGGAGGAAAGTGAGAGGGTAAACACGAACAAAAACAATTAAATGTTAAAGTAGGGCTTTGTGTTTAAATAGGGTTGTTCGATATAGAGAAAATTCTACTGAATGACAAACCTGCTTACAACAGATTATATAGGGGACTGTATCACCAACAGAGAAACCAGTAGAGTAACCACTTTGCTTCAATCTTTGAGCCACCGAGGATTGTTTGCAGAAACATCAATACAACAAACGGATAGGAAATTAATGCTGGACTCAAAATATGCTTTTCAAACTCACTTGAACATGTGGTTGATTTTTGGCATCTGGGTATGCTTGAGGTGGTTTAGTCAATGTCTTGGTGGTAACATATTTCTCAAGGGCTACTTGTCCTTTCCTCCTATCCTCTTGCGCCTGTTCAAAACTATGAGAGCAGAAGTCAACTCGATTGCTTGATCATATAACATATTAGGAATCTAATTTACAAGGAAAATTACTAAATAATTTTAAGCATCCAGCTGACAATGAGAGTTGGATCCTAGATATAAGTTCCAATCCTCAAGGATCTTGAACACAACCACTGCCTTCTAACTTTCCCCTACATACCTCTAAGGTTAAACTTAGGAAATAAATGAATGAATGAATGAACCATCTGACCCAAAATAAAAAATGAAAAGAACCCTGGATTCACCTTCATCAGAGAGTCATGAATTGATTCAACAACATCCTCACATGTCGTGTGAGCATAAGAGCCACAAAAGCAAGTGATTAGTAACCTTTGCAGAAAATAAGCCTGACCATATTGTAAAAAGAAAGCTAAAACGAAACATACCCTCCTGACAAAATTTGACTTAGGCAGAAATCTCCCAGGTCCTTTGATAGTAAGCTCCAGTCTCGGCGAACCATATCAAGGCCCTTACGTTCAATGCCCTGCGAAAAAAATACAATTTTGATGGACTGTCTCCTGAGAATTAACTTAACCTAGTATCTTGAAATTTTACTGTACCTCTTATGGAGTCTCATTCTTGAATTGCACCTTAACATCTGCATATTTCTTTTTCTTGAGAAGTAGCATCCTCTTGTATAAACCGTCAAGATCAATTTCTAAGCATGTATACTTCTTGTTAACCTAGAGACAAGGAGAAAGACAAATCATCCCCAATACTGCAGATAAGCATAGTAACTAATATGCATATGCAGATGCTGTAAAGATCCAGGTAAAGGTCTACTTTTATGGGAAAAAATCCTTGCAGTGTGGTCTAAGATATCTATGGAAAAATTCTATGCAATTTAATTTTCTGCATAAAATGTATGAAATAATAGATTTTAGTCTCTCTTCAAGAATATTTATGGTCTTTTGAAGGTCGTGTTAAAGAATGAAGCTCTCTTCTTCACTACCCAAGACATGCCATTCAAATTGATTACAAAGATGATTCTTATTAATAGGAAAGGTCAGAAGTTAGAAGTTTCAAGGTTAAAGCCTCACCTCTAGAATGAATTTTCGCGCAATTTCTTTTGCTTTTGCAATATCATCCAGTCCACTATAAATCATTATTGAATCTGTGTCACCGTAGATCACCTGCCAAACAAAATAAAAGGGGTAAATCCTACAAAACCTAAATCTTGACAGCCAGTTGAGAACTCACAATAACTCCAGATGTATTCATCACTTCTATTACGATATACCAGAAATTACCTCTAAGTTCAAATTTTTGAACCAGATCAACGGTATTTTGTAGAATTTCTCTCCCCTGCAAAACGATAATGGGACTTACTTCATATTGAATAGAAGCATTTGGTGTAAACGCCGAACAGAGTTGAACTATAAGCTAGACTAAACATATCTTCCTTACTTGCAGTGCTATAAGTTCCGCCAGTGGCTTTGTATAAAATCTTGAGTTTGGAAACCCCAAGCATCCATACATACTGCAATACCAGACTCATACACATATAAATATATTATATACAGAAAGAAAACTATTATTATATACAGAAAGAAAACTAATATGTAATCAATGTGAGAACAACAAAATAAAAGACCTATGCAGAAGAGTCAGAGTGATGTGGTCAGAAATTCTAACAACAAAGGCAATCTCATCATCTTCATTATCTGAAGAAGAGTCAGAGTGATGTGATTCCTCATCCTCACTATCACTCCAAGAGGCTTTTAAGGCTTTATCCTTGCCTTCGCTAGACCTATTCTTATTGTTAGCACAATCAACAAAGATATGACCAGTCCCACCACAGGTAAACCACTCAACTGGACCCTTTTTGAACTTGTTATCTCTTGATCCAAAATTCTTTTCAAATTTCCTTTCATTTGACCCTTCACCTTGTGGTTTGAATTTTGACTCTCTAGGGTAGTTCGCACCACCCTTGTAATCCTTCCTATCCTTGAGAATTCTTCTAAATCTTTTGACAAACAAAGCCATGTCATCATCAATCGAAGATGACTTTTCTGTTTTTGAACTTTTCAGCTCAACTTGATCAGTCACACTCTGCAGTGCAACACCTTTATCCTTCTTATGCATGCTTTCTTCCAATTTTAACTCAAGTTCATAGGTTTTCAATTTTCCTACAAGTTTTGGAAGTTTTATGTCGGACATGTTTTGACATTCCTTGATTGCGGTCTTCTTCGCGGAAAACCTCTTCGGTAACACCCTCAATATCTTTTGAACAATTGTTAACTCTGAAATAGGTGCTCCTAGACTCATCGCGGCATTGGTGACATTCTCAAGTCTGAGATAGAAATCAGAGAAGCTCTCTGAATCAGTCATCCTGAGTTCTTTAAACTCGGACAGGACCATTTCAAGTTTTAGGTCCCTAACCTGGTCATCACCCTCGTGAATGACACGCAACCTGTCCCACGCTTCCCTAGCTGTTGTACAGTGCTGAATATGTGAATATTGTGCACTGGAGACGGCAACAGCTATGGCGTTCCTAGCCTTTTTATTAGCATTTGATGCATTGACCTGAACCTGTGTCCAGTCATCTCTAGGTATGTTCACTCTCTCACCGTCAACAATTCTAAACAGAGGACGCCATTCAACAGATAAATATTGGAAAGCAAATTCATCATACGCATCAAGAAAGATCTCGAACTTATCTCGCCAGGCAGCGTAGTTTGTGCCATCGAAGTATGGAGGTGAGTTCACCGAACCGGCTACTCGATCTCTCTCCATTGTCTAGACCCTTAAACCAACCAACCCAAGACCTTACTTTAAGTATGTCTAAAGCCCTGCTCTGATGCCAATTGCAGGTTGGCAATGAAGGGGGTATTTTAAAATTAATTCCTATTGTTTAACAAACAACACAAACAGATCACACAGATGACCAGTCGCAGTGTGATAAACTTTAACAGATTAAGTACTTGATGGATATTACTTGTGGATGCTTGTGCTTTGATCAACAACACTCATATGCAATGCCAACTTAGGTCCTCAACGAAATCAGTGAGTTTGATATTCGTGAGTTATCCACAACTACAATTATATCAAACCAGCGTTTCTAATGCAGCAGTTAAGATGACCAGTCAGACAGAATTATCCAGTTTGCATGTTAAATGAACTTGTGCAAAATTAAATCCAATTTTAGTTAAGCCGAATGTTTAACAGTACACAGAGATGGACACAGAGTTTTGGTACCTGGAAAAATCCACAAAGGGATAAAAAACCGGGGGTCTATCAGAAGACCGGCCTTCCACTATGAAATGGCAAAAGATGCCCCATACAAGGTTCAGACCAAACTCAATATCTAGTTACCTAACTTAGATGCAGCAGTCCCTTGTGCGGCTTCTTCTCAATCACTTCACTTCCAGCGGATCCTTACTTGGTCAACACGCTACAAGGACATACACAATTATTCCTCTAACGTGGCACCGACAATGTATGCTGTGATGATTTGTGACCAGTCACAGACTTATTTCCAGAAAGTTGTAAACTTGCAGGAAATAAACCGTGGCTGTGTTTGATGCTTGCAGCTATAAACTGGGCAGCAAACCTACTAAGGTCAGAGACCTCTAATACTCAACACCGTCTACAAACATGTATGAACATGGGAGACAAGTGTTGCACACTCCTAACTCGACTTAAAGTATAGACACTTTAAAACAAGCCGAACTAGGAAAGATGAACCTTCTTTCAAAGTTTGCTTAATGTGATTTCTATTGAAAACAACTTTGAAAACAAGATTCAAATACTAGCTATCCTCATTTTCTTATAGAGCTTCTATGTAAGTGAACTAGGCACTCAAGAAGGCAAGCAAGAACCGGAGAGGAAAAATGCAGCTAGTCAAAGAGAGTTTTTCAGAAAATTTATGAAATCTTTAGCTTGAAAACCCTAGCTGTTATTGAAGATGAAGTTGTGTTTATATAAACACAAAGAGATAAAAGATGAACGGCTGAGATTAAACCTTAAACTCTCCTTTTTAAATTAACCTAGGCAGATCCGAGTGAGTGGGGTGCAGTTGACTGACCAGCGGTTAATAGAGTGGGTTGTTTAATCAACTGTCAGATAAAGCAGTCAACTTCACGTGCAGGAATAAGATGACTAGTCACAGAAAAACTGAATTCTTTATTCTTGTAGGAACAAGTGAAAAACCTTAAAGTGTTTTGAAAACGTTTTTGACAAGAAAACATAAGGACCAGTTTTTGACAAAATATTAATGCAAATGAACCCTACATGTGAATGCATCTTCAATCATCATCTATCTTCACAACTTCCAAGCTTCTTCAAATTTCCTAAAATCTAGAAATAAAACCTAAAGACTAATTGAGTTTGTTACAATCTTTACAATGTTTTTGTGACAAGGATAGCCAATCATAAAATATCCTACAGCCTAAAAAGTAAAAGCAAAGATCAGATTTAGACCAGATATACCTTTTAGGTGGTGTCCGTTAACAAAATTCCAAAGACAATCATAAAACAGATAAGCATCAGAGGACTCACTTGTAGAGTTTTTCCCCACAGATTACCACTGATCTTAGTCAGTTGACGTGTGAAGGGAAGAACACTCAAATGAAACATGAGTTCCATAGAGAGCCATGCATCGGTCTCGCCATATTCAATCTTGAAACATAGGAAAAACTATTAGAATAAGACATGGAAACACAGAAAGTAATATGTTTGCTTTTACATAGAAAATCCAGCCCCTTTAACTGTTAGTTCAATTCTAAAGTTATATCATTATGCTTGCTTGATATTATATAACCTCAGCTTACAATGTCCCAAGAAAATTAAATTCTTTTTATCGCTTGTGCTTTCTTTTCACTTTCAAGGCATCAGATCCACAAAATAGAACAAATGATAGGTCAAGATCATGCTCATTCAAGCTAGTTGAGCTAGGAGTTTCAAGTGCTAAGTTCTTTCCTTAGAGAAGTCATTCCAGGCAAGAAAGCCAATCAGGGGGAAAGCAAACCAGTTCCCTCCCATCGATCCTAATCAGCCTCTTTCCTATCTTTTGTGCAGGGCTAGCTGTCCATAGTGCTTAAAAGATGCATGCATCTCTAGGCTAATTCAGTGTCTTGTGGATGCTATCCATGAGGTAGTTAGACATGCTCCTTGGAGCACTCAACTATGTCATCACAGAACTAATGGATGCCCAACCTACCGTATGGAAATCGAAGTGGGATTCAAAGTCCAGTGGCACATATCTTTTTAGAAAATGCCATAAGATGTATTATCTATTGATTCCAGTTTTAAGTCAATCAAGATGCGGAACAGATAGACCTATATCTTTTCAGAAAAAAGCCATAAGATGTATTATCTATTGATTCCGGTTTCAGTGAGTCGCGAAGCGGAATAGATAGATCTCGCTACGCTAACACAAAGAGATGCCTGGGGCAGCTCAGTTGGTTAAAGTCAATAGCGTTATTTCCCAACCCCGCGAGATAATCCATACAGGGTTAGCATAAATCAGTTAAGTCTTTGCTAGACTATTAATGAAGTGGATTGATAGCACATTTTCTTATGTCTCAGTAAAAAGAGGTAGACATAGCTGAAAAATTGTATGGTCCATTATTACATTTTGCAATGGAATAAATAAAAGAAAAAGACATGTGCGATTGGTAAAATTTGGCGCACAACAATTTAGAGGTTTTCACAACCATGAATTGCCAGCCAACTAAAAGGACCAAATCTCACACACAGATGCTCTCTCTTAATACAATTTTATAGAACATGTGTTATAACAATTTTATTGAGATTAATAGTTGCATTGAGTTTTTGAACTGCCTCCCTTGCATACCAAACCTTTGGTAATAATTATCTTCTTCCAAGAATAAGATAAACATTCAATTATTATTTCGTACCATAAATGAAAATAGGAGAACTCAACTTTCGAATAGAAGACTAGAGTCAAGAAATAAAAATCAGAAAATTCAAGAAAACATAGGTTAAGAGGTTTATTAATCACAGCCCCTTCAGCTAACTATTTACGCATATGATAAGTATACGACTTAACAGGACAATATAACGACACTAATAGTAGTCTAGCATAAAACAACATTAGATGCAATACTGAAACTACTCTAACAACAACATACACTAAATAACTAAAGCTAAAAACATATCAATTCCATGAGTAATTCTGATTTTTGCAACATTCTAGGAATATCATGTGGCATGATCTCCTTTTCGGTCTTTGTTCAGCTGAGTCTTTGTAAGTTGTGTCAAAAAATAGCTAACCTAGAAAAGAAAATTGCAAATTATGAGATTCTGATAAACTACAGAAATCACTATTGTCGCTTGTATTTACATACCTCTCTTAATAAATCACGAGAACACAAGTATGTATCACACAAAAGGCGACCAGAAATGCAGGACATTATCCCTAGACTTGTTCCAGATCCAAAAATGGCACTTCCTTTTGTAAGCTTAGGAATCACAGATCGTTTCAGGCGGCCTATTTTGGACCACATGTTGCTTCATACTCGGCAAGCCTGGAAATATTAAACGACTTAATTTTCATGATAGAAAGCAACGGAGCTTACACCATTATGAAAAATTGACTTTTTCCTTTCTTTAATTTTTGGGAGGAGGTTACGTTTATACATGGAATTTGCAAACTCTGGGAGATGGTCACATGCATATGTGATGGAGAAAACTACATAATTTGCATTTTAAAACTAGGACCAGCAGCACGAGTAAAATTTACAGTTATGAGAAATGAGTATTAGAAACAATGGAAAGTCATGAAATGTGCAGTGAAATGATATAGCTGCGAAAAATTGCTTGGAGAGTAAGGATTTTTTTTTATATTTTTTTTCAAAACTTGAACATCAAAATCAAATCTCTTAAAACATGCCAACCTTTTGTTTGAATTTAAGGCAACAAGCAGGATATGTTGCACCAACATGTCATATATCTGATCAGCAACTGCATTTAGCCAGCAATCTGGATTCCCTTTAGTTTGCCACTAGATGAAAATGGATGCAGCCAAGTCTAATCATATCAATCACATTTGGTAGAATAGAATGATAATTTCACTGCTGTCTCCTTTATCTTTCTTACAAACTTATTGCTTATTACTTATAAATAGTTTAAAAAGAAAGTCAAAGTATTCCAACTTGTACTCTATGGAGAAGAACATCCTGGTCATGCCCAGATATGTTATGTCCAACAAGAACATCAATATCCAAATTATATAATTCAATCATCCAACGGTTTAGTAGAGTAACCTCCACAGCACCACCCCGAACCTTCGCATCCCCTCCGGTCCTCACCGCCTTCCATCCAGCCATAGCACTCAAGGTCGAGTCCTTATTATCTTCCGTAATCTTCGCATTCAAAGTAAAACCTTCTTCCTTCTTCACTAAATCTTCCCCTTTCTCCTCAGCAACCACTCTGTCCTCCTCAATTTCCCCTCCAGTTTCTGAAAAATCATTGCTTTGCTCAGTTGGGGATTCACTAATCTCAAAACCTAATTCCTTATTCATCCAATTGTCCTTAACCCATTCACTAATTTCCACAAAATCACCATTATTTTGACTACTAATTGTATCCGATTGAACCCTCCTTGTCAAATCAGCACCTCAATTAGACCTAATTTCACTCTGAACACTAGAAATTAGCACTGAAATCTTATTGGGCTGCATTTCTCCGCTTCTCCCTATTTTCCTCATCCGGCACAAACTCGGCAATCACATCATCAACAATACTATCACAATTCAATCCGTTCGCCTTATCATTATCTCTAAGCTTACCGAAAACTGATGACGGGAACATCGACAAAAGCCTCTGCTTCCCTATCATCGCCACTACCTCCATCAGCGGCGCGTTGGGCTTTTTGGGTTGAGGTTCCTTATCCTTCTCCTCAGATTTCCTCCTCTAGGGCCTATCATCGTAGCCGTCCGATTCGGTCGACGACAGCCCCCCACGTGTCCGGTCCTCCTCCTCGCAGTACCTGAGGCTGCCGTTGCAACGATGAAGCCCCGAACTTCTTCGCGATGAGCGCGTCGTACTCGTCGTCACCGACGGTGTCCTAGATCGGGTTCTCCATCTTGATTTCGGCTTCGGACCGGCGGCCGCCGTGGTGGAGGGCTTTGAGGCTCTCGAGCGCTCCAGCGTGTGCAGATGCCTTTGGTCCGCAGGTCCAACGCCTCCCGTTGGCCTCTGTCGATGTCTCGTCGCCCCCCATTTGTCTGTTATATCGGAGTTGGTGACGGTTCCGAAATTTGAGCCTAAGGACTTGGCTCAAATTTTCTGAACAGATAAAACAAGGCAGGAGTTATTGGTGATTTTGGCGGGAAAGAAGTGTTCTTTTGTTGGTGAAATGGCGGGAAGGGTGCGACACAATGAATAGTGCCACACAATCACCATTTCACTGCCTTGTTTTCTTTCATCAGAAAATTAGCGCCAAAACCCTAGGCCCAAAATTCACAACCGTCAGCCTCTTCGATACAACAGACAAATCTATGGCGAACGACAAGCAATCGACAGCGGCCAACGGGAGGCTTCAGACTCGTGGACCTGAGGCGTATGCGCGCGCCGGAGCCCTCGAGTGCCTCAAAACCTCTGCCGCGACTACCGCCGATCCGAAGCCGAAATCAAGATGGAGAACCCGATCTACGACACCGTCGGTGACAGCGAGTACGACGCGCTAGTCGTGAAGTTCCACGAAGAAGTCCGGGGCTTCATGACGACAACCTCGGGTACTGCGAAGAGGGCAAGGAGGAGGATTGAACAAGTGGCAGGCCTTCGTCGGCCGAATCGGACTGCGGCGGTGATAAACTCAAGAGAAGGAAATCCAAGCAGAAGGAGAAGGATAAAGAGCCCCGACCCAAAAAGCCCAACGCGTCGCTGACGGCGGCGATGATGGGGGAGCAGAGGCTTTCTTCGATGTTCACGTCGTCGATTTTTGATAAGCCTAGAGATAATGATAAGGCAAAAGGATTGAACTGTAATAGTATTGTTGATGATGTAATTGAGGAGTTTGCGCCGGATGAGGAAGATAGGGAGAGGCAGAGGAGCATGCAGCCCAATAAGATTTCAGTGCAGATTTCGAGTGTTCCAGAGTGAAATTAGATCTAATTGGGGTGCTGAATTGACAAGTAGGGTTCAATTGGACACAGTTAGTAGTCTAAATGGTGGTGATTTTGTGGCAATTAGTGAACGGGTTAAGGGCAATGGAGGGAAGAAGGAATTACGCTTTGAGATTAGTGAATCCCCACGTGAGGAAAGCAATGATTTTTCAAAAGCTGGAGGGGAAATTGAGGACAACAGAGTGGTTGCTGTGGAGAAAGGGAAAGATTTTGTAAAGAAGGAAGAGGGTTTTACTTTGAATGCGAAAATTATGGAAGATAATAAGGACCTGGCATGAGTGCTATGGCTGGATGGAAGGTGGTGAGGACCAGAGGGGATGCGGAGGTTCGTGGTCGTGCTGTGGAGGGTAATACTAGTTCAAATAGTGAACAAATTTCAGATATTGATCTTGCAGAAAATGGCTCAGTGCCTTTTTACATACTAGATGCTTATGAAGAATTCTATGGTGCTAATATGGGCACGCTGTCTATTTGGCAAGGTAAATATGACACTGCTTGGATGTAACCGATATTTATTTTGATACTTAATCCATGAGGGTTTGGAATCTCTTTAATTTAAGAAGTGTAGTTCTTAGTTTCCATGCTTGAAACCGAGCAATCTCACTAAGTTCTTATGCCGAACTCGTCCAATCGCCTCAACTTCAACCCTGAACTCCTCAGCTTGTCCCCTCTTTTAAAAAACACTCACATTTCAATCCATTAGTCCAATGCAACAGGCTCACTCATCACAATCATCACTCAATCAAGACAACACAAACTTTAAAAAACCAGAATCGACCAAGCACAAGTTAAACTACAAAGTACACTTCGGAAATTAAAGAGATTTCGAACCCTCATGGATTAAGAACCAAAATAAGTATTTGTTACGTCCAAACAGTGTCATATTTACCTTTCCAAATAAATAGAGGGTGCCCATATTAGCACCATAAAATTCTTCATAAGCATCTAGTATGTAAAAAGGCAGTGAACCATTTTCTTCAAGATCAATATCTGAAATCTGTTCACTATTTGAGCTAGAATTAACCTCCACAGCACCACCATGAACCTCCGCATCCCCTTCGGTCCTCACCGCCTTTCATCCAGCCATAGCACTCAAGGCCGGGTCCTTATTATCTTCCGTAATCTTCGCATTCAAAGTAAAATCCTCTTCCTTCTTCACTATATCTTTCTCCTCAGCAACCATTCTGTCCTCCTCAATTTCCCCTTTAGTTTCTGAAAAATAATTGCTTTGCTCAATTGGGGATTCACTAATCTCAAAACCTAATTCCTTCTTCTCCCCATTGTCCTTAGCCCATTCACTAATTTCCACAAAATCACCACTATTTCGACTACTAATTGTGTCAAATTCAACCCTCTTTGTCAAATCAGCACCCCAATTACATCTACTTTCACACTCGAAATTGGCACTGAAATCTTATTGGGCTGCATGCTCCTCCGCCTCTCCCTATCTTCCTCATCCGGCGCAAACTCCGCAATCACATCATCAACAATACTATCACAATTCAATCCTTTCGCCTTATCATTATCTCTAGGCTTATCGAAAATTGACGACGTGAACATCGACGAAAGCCTCCGCTCCCCCATCATCGCCGCCATCAGCGACGCGTCGGGCTTTTTGGGTCGGGGCTCCTTATCCTTCTTCTTGGATTTCCTTCTCTTGGGCCTATCGCCACCGCAATTCGATTCGGCCGACGACGACCTGCCACGTGTCCAATCCTCCTCCTTGCCCTCTTCGCAGTACCCGAGGCTGTTGTCGTTGACAATGAAGCCCCTGACTTCTTCGCGGAACTTCACGACGAGCGCATCGTACTCCTCGTCACCGACGGTGTCGTAGATCGGGTTCTCTATCTTGATTTCGGCTTCGGATCGGCAGTAGTCGTGGCAGAGGGTTTTGAGGCGCTCGAGGGCTCCGGCGCGCGCAAACCCCTCAAGTCCGCGGGTTCCAAGCCTCCTGTTGGCCGCTCTCTATTTCTCGTCGCCCGCCATTGATTTGCCTGTTATATCGGAGTTGGTTACGGTTCTGGATTTTGGGCCTAGGGATTTGGCTCTAATTTTCTGAAGATATAAAACAAGGCAGGAGTTACTGGTGATTTTGGCGGGAAGGAAGTGTTCTTTTGTTGGTGAAATGGCGGGAAGGGTTCTACACAATGAATAGTGCTACACAATCACCATTTCACTGCCTTGTTTTATTTCATCAGAAAATTAGTGCCAAAACTCTAGGCCGAAAATCCGCAACCGTCACCCTCCCCGATACAACAGACAAATCTATGGCGGACGACTTGCAATCGACAGCGGCCAACGGGAGGCTTCGGACCCACGGACCGGAGGTGTCTGCGCGTGCCGGAGCCCTCGAGGGCCTCAAAACCCTCTACCACGACTACCGCCGATCCGAAGCCGAAATCAAGATGGAGAACCCAATCTACGACACCGTCGGTGACAACGAGTATGACGCGCCTGTCGTGATCCGCGAAGAAGTCCGGGGCTTCATTGTCGACGACGACGGCCTCGGGTACTGCGAAGAGGGCAAGTAGGAGGATTGGACACGTGGCAGGTTGTTGTCGGCCGATTCAGAATGCGGCGGCGATATGCTCAAGAGAAGGAAATCCAAGAAGAAGGAGAAGGATAAGGAGCCCCGACCCAAAAAGCCCAACGCGTCGCTGACGGCGGTGATGATGGAGGAGCAGAGGCTTTCGTCGATGTTCACGTCGTCGATTTACGATAAGCCTAGAGATAATGATAAGGCGAAATGATTGAATTGTGATAGTATTGTTGATGATGTGATTGCGTAGTTTGCGCCGGATGAGGAAGATAGGGAGAGGCGGAGGAGTATGCAGCCTAATAAGATTTCAGCCCCGATTTCGAATGTTTCAGTGTGAAATTAGATGTAATTGAGGTGCTGAATTGACAAGGAGGGTTGAATTGGACACAATTAGTAGTCTAAATGGTGGTGTTTTGTGGAAATTAGTGAACGAGTTAAGGGCAATGGGGGGAAGAAGGAATTATGCTTTGAGATTAGTGAATCCTCAAGTGAGGAAAGCAATGATTTTTCAGAAGCTGGAGGGGAAATTAAGGAGAACAGAGTGGTTGCTATGGAGAAAGAGAAAGATTTGGTGAAGAAGGAAGAGGGTTTTACTTTGAATGCGAAGATTATGGAAGATAATAAGGGCCCGGTCATGAGTGCTACGGCTGGATGGAAGGCGGTGAGGACCAGAGGGGATGCGGAGTTTCGTGGTCGTGCTGTGGGGGGTAATACTAGCTCAAATAGTGAACAAATTTTAGATATTGATCTTGAAGAAAATGGCTCACTGCCTTTTTACATACTAGATGCTTATGAAGAATTCTATGGTACTAATATTGGCACGCTCTATCTATTTGGCAAGGTAAATATGACACTGCTTGGATGTAACAGATATTTATTTTGGTACTTAATCCATGAGGGTTCGGAATCTCTTTAATTTCAGAAGTGTAGTTCTTAGTTTCCATGCTTGAAACCGAGCAATCTCACTAAGTTCTTATGCCGAACTCGTCCAATCACCTCAACTTCAACCTTGAACTCCTCAGCTTGTCCCCATTTTAAAAAAACACTCACATTTCAATCCATAAGTCTAATGCAACAAGCTCACTCATCATAATCATCTCTCAATCAACACACCACAAACTTTAAAAAAACCGAATAGAGCAAGCACAAGTTAAACTTTAAAGTACAAACGCAGCACTGAGGCATACTCCAAGGGCAACCCACAAGTCAAGGCTACAGATTGAGGTCCGCTCCGACAAGTGGTCACTCATTTGGGCTAGTTGGGCGTCCGACATTTGGAATTTTCATGTGGAATTTTTCAAATGGGTTGGTCGAAATTTGAAGAAGAGTGAAGGAGGTTATGAAGAAGGAGAAGAAGTGGAGGAGTGAAGTGAAAAAGAAAGAGTTTAGGCAAGCTGGCGTGATGGGACTTTTTGGAATCGGGAAAAAAAACGAAAAAATATCTATAGTGTTTGTATGTATGAATTGACTAGAGGGAATCGATGACTACATGTTAGATGTTGATTGCGGCTTAGCGGTGGATGCGGGGGTAATTACGCAGGGGTTGGATTTGGATGTTGGTTGGGAGGTTTATTATTATGAGTTTTTCTAGTAACTTGGATGTGAAATGTGATTGCTTAGGGCCTAATCCAAGTCTTAATTCCAACTAGAAAGGATGCCCGCGCTACGCTGCGGGTATGAAAACAACATAAAATTTATTGAAAGTTGTTAAAATAATGGATCATGGAGTGAATATAATTCAGCAATTAATTATAGCAGATAACAAAGCAAATAAACTATGTTCAAGCAACATACACAAATAACAATTTGATTGGAAGCAAAACTAATAAACTAACTGCAAAACTGAAGTAAAGCAAGCAAGCACATAACACGATAGCTAACACACGTGTAAAACCCAGCATAAAAAACAATCAAAGGTATGAAAGAAGGTTTCCTGTTTGTCTTGGGGAAATTATAATGATTCAATGTTAACCCAGAGAAATATTCTTGATGCAGATAGATGCCTTTCATCTCTACCAATGTTCTAGTTTTAAGAAAGAGGTAATGAAAGTATAATTCCGCATTCCTTAAGGCTCAAGAAATTTAGGAGCATAAAAACAATTCAATTGGAAAGCAGAACCATTAACATTATCAAAATAAGAACATGGTTCTCAAGCTATACATACCTTTGTTTAGTTTGCGTAGATTTTGTTGAACTACGGCTCAAAATTAGGAATTGGGAAAGTTTCGTCTAAGTCCTATTTTGGGTAGTAATTGGTTTGTTCTTTTCCTTGGTGTAGAAGGTTAGGGTTTTTCCTGTCTTATTAGGATTTAGGTGACTTATTCTAATGGGATTAGGAGTTTGGTTATGCCTATAAATATGATCATGAGAAGCATTCTGTAAGGGTGTGGGTGAGGAGCCACCATGTAGAGCGTTTGTAAGCAAACCATGAAGAGTTCGACTAAAGTCTCTTCTTTGGTTGGTGTTTGCGTTTGTTGCTCGTTTGTGAGAGTGCTTCTTTTGGGTTTGGGTTTGTGAGGCATACTCTTTTGTAATCTCCTTTTGTTTAGTGAAGATCCTCGTCGTTTTCGCCCGTGGATTAGGCTTTCCGCTGAACCACGTTAAATATTGTGTTCTTTCTTTATTTGTTGGTTATTCGTATTTTGTCATCGTCAAATTCGTGATAGGCGTTTGATTAGCTTCCGCGCAAATTCACAACAAGTGGTATCAGAGCTTAGGTTTCGGCTTGGGTTTTTTGATTGCCAATTCACCATGAAGTCTGTTGCGACGTTCGGCAAATTATGAGTTTGGAAAATTCGACAAGAGGAATCTTTTATTGGTTGGTCCTAAGGACTTTTGGGTTTTGTATTTGCTGACCCCTGCTGTTTTGGCCGTAGCACTCCATCAACTGTGATTTGGAAGACTCTTGCTAATTTGGGTATGGTTCGTGATTGCTGAAGGTGTTCGAATTTTCGAATTATGGAGTTCGAGAGCAGGTGGAGCTTGAGGTGCAAATGGTCGAAGAATTTTTTTTTTGTTCTGAACTTCTGTAGGTGTTGCAAAAGCAGGTGGAGCTTGATATCTATCAAAGCGTTTGGTGTCTTCGTTTGTTCGACAGGTTTTTGTTTGATCTTTGTTGAAGAATTCAGGTTCTTCGTTTGGATTTTTGTTTGGATCAAGTTTGTTCCTGTTTGCAAGTTCGAGTTCTGCTTTGGATTTGGTTCGTATTTGTTATCTGGGATGCGGTATCAGAGTAGCGCATTTGGTTTCGGATTTGTTTCGGTGGAGAAGACGTTCGGAGGATGTTTCACTATTTTGGAAGCTCGATGAAGTTTCGTTTGTGGAGATTATGAAGTTTTGCTAATTTCTCGCCGAGGTGGAGATTGTTGAATTACGGCTCAAAATTAGGAATTGGGAAAGTTTCGTCTAAGTCCTATTTTGGGTAGTAATTGGTTTGTTCTTTTCCTTGGTGTAGAAGGTTAGGGTTTTTCCTGTCTTATTAGGATTTAGGTGACTTATTCTAATGGGATTAGGAGTTTGGTTATGCCTATAAATATGATCATGAGAAGCATTCTGTAAGGGTGTGGGTGAGGAGCCACCATGTAGAGCGTTTGTAAGCAAACCATGAAGAGTTCGACTAAAGTCTCTTCTTTGGTTGGTGTTTGCGTTTGTTGCTCGTTTGTGAGAGTGCTTCTTTTGGGTTTGGGTTTGTGAGGCATACTCTTTTGTAATCTCCTTTTGTTTAGTGAAGATCCTCGTCGTTTTCGCCCGTGGATTAGGCTTTCCGCTGAACCACGTTAAATATTGTGTTCTTTCTTTATTTGTTGGTTATTCGTATTTTGTCATCGTCAAATTCGTGATAGGCGTTTGATTAGCTTCCGCGCAAATTCACAACAGATTTTTCAAAACAATAGCAACCTCCACCATATTTTTTTGACAACGTCCATTCTCAAGTATGCCTACAAATCACGAAAAGTTAACTACATGGTATTTCAAAGGTAGTAAATTTAGCTACCGATCAAAATAAATGCTAAGCTTTTAACTTGTATATCATATCAATTTAGCTGCTCCTAGTTGATGCAGCATCATTTCTTCCATTATAAGATCAACACGATCATGATACACTCATTCGTTATTGTACTGACACCATTTAAATCCTCAACTCAACTCTAATAATCAGCTAAGCTAATTACTGAATGTACTTGCTTAGACAAATTGTGAAGCTGCTGTTCAAACTTTGCCATCTTCTCCTGGATGAATATACATTCAAGTATTTATGCTGAACAAAGTAGTTTGAGTTTAGCAAGTACAGCTGGAGGACATATTAAACAATGTATACAACTAACTGCTAATTAAATAAGATACATTAGACGTTGTATACAACTACCAGCTAATTAGATAGACATATGAGACGCTATATACATCATACAACATTCAAGTAGACTATATATTCTGAAAAGAGATTGAGGTTGTATACATTCAAGTAGAGATGAGAAAACCTCCAATCTTCTTAAAAACATCCAAATCCACAAATCAAAGATTACGATGCAAGTAAACAACCTGTTGATGACAATTCTCACTTTCAACAAAATCGATATTTAATAACTAATTCCCTCATACAACTTGAAGTAATTCAGTATAAAAGCTTACTTTAGAAAACCACAAACCTCACATAATCGATCCCAATTAACAACCTAATTAGCCAATAACCCCAGAAAACAACAGAAACTCCAATTACAATCCAAAAACACACCAAATCATTACTATCAACCTCATGCTTTACTCTACAACCAGAGGAATTAACCTTTCAAGAAATTTAAATCCGCCTGAAAAAAACAAGAACGAAAAAGAAATAGGTGAAGGTAAAAGGGGGTTACCAAATCGATACGCGCATTCGAAGCTTGAAGCAGTTGGATTTCAGAAACCATTGAATGGCTCGAAATTGAGGGACTTGTCCAAATTCTTTCAGCGACCAAAACGAAACAGCAAATCAGCTAGCCCAAGCAAGAAATGAGCTTGTATTTCTTGCTATGTTCAAACTACAATTTTTGCAAGCAATGCATCTTGAATAGTACACGGAAGCAGATTTATACAAGCAGCTATCATATTTCTGCCATATCTTGGATACAGTACGCTGCATAGAGAAGGTGATCAAACTTTTCTTTACACGTCATTGTATGAGCTTGTATTTCTATGCACATAACTGTTAAACTTTGGCTGCAATTGGATTTACAGATGGAGTCTTAACATTAGAATCAAACTAGAGATGGAGATGGCTAAAGTTAGACCAATTATGGATTTGGCTGCCTCAACAGTTCAAAGGATTTGAAACCGTTGTGTGTACGGATGGATACAGCTGCAAGAATTCTGCGTTACAGTTTGACTTGTCAAGATTTGCAGATCTTATAAGTTCACTTCAATTTATTCTTTAGCCATTCATGTATATATTGAAAAGAGATGTATCTAGTATCTATCAGCTGAGCAATAAAAATTCAGGATGAAATCCTGTTTTCAGTCTCAAATGTTGCAGATTACCCCATTCATTTTGGGCCACGTTTACTCTAACATGGAGAACGGAGGAAGTCAGGAATCAACAAAGTTCTTAATTATTTCCCCCAAGAACAACACAGATTAACTATAAATGAAATGAGTAGCCCATCTGATTCTCTAGAGCCATACATGTTACTCTCCTACTCTTTATTCGATATATGAAATGATCTTATTCAGAGTGGAAAATGAGAATGTTTTGAGGTTGTGGCAAAGTTTATGTATTTCAGCATATGTATATGTGCTCGACTACTTAAAAGAAGCGATTTTAACATCAATCTGTTCCCAGAGCTGAAGAATGTTGCAACAACATACTTATTGCAACTCCCCAACAGGTGCTTCATTGAGCCACAGGAAATGAATGAAGTCGTAAAATTTTGCATTAACCTTACGACACCAAAGAATTTAATTGTTTAGGCATTCGTTTGATGCTCACGTGATCATAAACCACATAATATAATAAGAAAACTGAGGGATTGCTTAACACTATCTACAGATACTGTTTCATTTCAATGATTACTGCATTTCATGAAAGTCTTACCTGGGCTCTCGGGTCAATAACATTTCATAAGTTCTTCAACACGCTGTGGCACTACATATGCTCTCTTTGATTCATTAAAAGGGTGACGACACAGGATTCTTTCTCCCACCTGCATGTGGAAATATAAATCAAAATGGGACATTTCTACATCAGTCTAGTGATTATCCTATGGAGCAAACTCTTTAATTGTATACAATCCAAAGCAGCAAGAAAAAGATGCATCATGCGCAGAATTGAACTTTTGGCTAGTCTCGGAGTCGAATTGGATCAACTACAAATATTCAACTGAAAAATTCTACTCTCAATTGCAGTTTGAAGATGAATACGTGTATTCTTTTATTCTTCAGATTACAGGTTCCTTGAGCTGCTTTCCACCCCCAGAACGACCCTTATCACTTATAGAGTGGAACACCCAATGAATAAAGAGTTAACATTTATCATTCAGTTATCTATTATTCCCCAACTCTTGGATAGATTAAGAAAAACCTGCTTATCTCCAGTTTGGATGAGGAACTCAAATTGTAGAATGTGGTCATTGATGGGTTTAATATTCGTTATGATATTAACTGAAATCCTGAAGTCTATATAAGAAGCAGAATACATTCCTAGCTTGCAAGTTCTTTGGAATAGCTAAATTAAATCCTGCAAAATGTGCTGGTTCGCATGCACAGATCAGTGTGCACCTTGGATATATGAATGAGAAAGATGACATTTAGCTACTAAATAATCTTGACATATCTTCGGAGGCAGTTCATTTTCTCCAGTCATTATGTCTACCAGGGGATAACCTTCTTTCCCATATAACCTGTAACTCCGCTTTTTACAGGGAATGGATACCTAGTACAAAAGAATAAGAAGTTATAATTAAAAAGAGAATGGTACAGGAAATTTGCTGACAGGATGATCAAACCTTTGTAACATCTTCAGAAAGTTTGATGCGAGGCTGATTATTTATCTCAACAAGCTTGAAAACACACCCTAATGCAGCTTGAGCATAGCAAGTTACTACATACGTTCCAATTCCAAATGAGTCAACCTCATGACCCTATAAAAAGAAAAGAATAATATAGATAAGAAATTTGGGTCCAACAATGTATTTCACCCTGCGGTGATAAATCACTAAATTAATCATAAACAACTTGAAGATTTATGCATCAAAAACTAAATAAAACCAACATTCAAATGCATTTGTACTGTTCTGAAGCCAAAGTAAATGCTTTCATTAGAGTCCCATAAGTTGAGATTGACTACCTGTTTGTTTAAAGCATCCAAAGTTTCCTCATTGAGATCATTACTAGCTGTAACATTCATCTTGCCAAACCCAGCTATTCCAAATTCTTCCTCAATGGCACGGAAGATCTTCCAAGCTTCACAAGACAAATATGCCAGGCCACCTGAATCCAGCCTAATTCCAGCTGCTTGGTACCTGGACATTACATCCTCTACCTCATTAATGAAAGCAAAAGATAACATAACTTGCCCTCACTAAAAATGCAACTAATAAGATGCGTAATTAAGAATTAGTAGAACAGATGACCTTGACCCTTATGATCAAACATTTAATATTGGCTCTAAAGAAATATATTTCCACCCACATAAAGACTACCTTGCTACTTCTAGTGATCTGTAATTACAACAATGCCCAATATGGTTGAATGCCACATAAATATGAGTTGACAGTCACAACAGTCATCCCATTGTTGTCATCATTATCATCCTTCTTGGTGTTGCCATAGTTTTTGCCTATTGGAACTAGAAGAGAATGCCTAATTTTAACTCCATAGGGCACGATACGAAAAATATTACTATTACTCCATTCAATGGCCAAAATGGTGTCACGACATAGAATTTGGAAGAAAACCTTCAGCATTCATATTGGCATTGGCAAAGATAAAAGTCATCAATGTTCATAATCATAAAAACCTGTCGAACATACCCTAAGTCATTCAGTGCTAAAGCAACCGCACAATAGTTAGGGATCCCACTCCTTGTAACCTTGAAAACAAATGAAAGGCTGGTGTTAAAATTTACTTCATTGACAAGTATAATTGGGCCGATACCACATTTTTAAAAATTCTGGAGGCTGTATACTGTTTACTCACATCATATGTGTCTACAAGAGCTAGAAAGTTAGCAGGGAATGCCAATGCATATGATGTGAATGCTGTTAGTTCGCTTTGATTGGTCTCGCCAAAAGTGCCATTTAATGATTGCGACCACTGCAAAATGCACACAAGTAAGTATTTTCAAGGTCTGATTGACTCATATTAGATCCTATACGACATAGACATGCATGCATATGCAAAATATTGTGAAAGAAACTCCAGACGTGCATACACACACTTAACCAAACTCAAAGTTGCAGTAGTACAACTAAAATTATAAGGCAATGGAAGGGACAAGTTTCATTATCCTAATCAGTAAAAGAGATTACAGCCCTTGAAAATCAGAAAGAATCGGTCATTTTGAAGCACACAAATTTTGTCCACAAGAACAGAATCACACACCTGAATCTTGCTTAACCAAGTCTGAACCAGGCTAACAAAATCCTCACAAGTACTCCCATTATCCCTGCTGCGAAGTGATTTATCTATGATCTCGTCAGGGCTCTGCAAATCAGTGCATAAATTAGAAAACAATAGCTTCACATACGAAATCATGATGAAAAGAATATAATGCTTGTAGTATTTAATTTACCAATGTCATTGAACAAGACCTGGACACAAAACTCAGCCTACTAAGGATCCATGAGAGATCACATTTGTAACTTCCCTTATCAGATGGAATTCTGAGAACTAACGCTCATATGTCAATTTTTTAATGCTCAAACTTCGTTTATAAACACCATGCTGAAGAAAAGAAACTTACTTAGAAAAACCTTTACTATGTACACTGGTTTATTAGGTAAATTAGGAGGTTCACTTGTTACTAGTTTACCTTTGATCCTTGTATGATTATAGGTATCTATCAAAATGAAAATCCTATTTTAAAGCCTATCAGTCTTTATGTATTTGAAATTAATCTTCCAGCTCCACACCGACAAATCATCAAAACAGAACACAATCAAAGGAGAAAACAAAAAAACTATTTTACACGAAAATAACCACTAAATAGCATCAATTCAATCGAAACTTCAGGTCCAGATAATTACATATAGCTTCGTCAGCTTCCGCTTCTGCGTCTCGTTCCTTTCCGATTGGCTCGGCGGCTGCGCGGCGTCGTCTTCGTCGTTGGTCACGGCGGCCTGCGCGAATAAATGATGACGTGGGCCGTTCTGATATTTATAGCTTTCAGGCGCAAGATTCGGATTAGGAGGATGCCAAGAACAGAAAAAAGAAGAATTTGGGAAATAAATCAATGGCGTGAAAATTGGAAGAACGAACCCGAAGGTTTGAAGCGGTGAAAGTCGAGAACGGAAAAGGAAAATAAAAATAGAGGAAGGAAGATTTGAACGCGGTGGAAAAACATCTGGAAGCGTCCGCACACAACTGAGGTTTAGTGGGAGGGAAGAGGACGTCTTTACACTCTCATAGTAGCCATTCAGAGAGCGTTTCTAAGGGCTACAATGGTAACTTCCAGCTCAGCTTTTATATATGTATAATTTGGATAAATTGAAAAGTGCAGAACTTTTTTGCTTTTTGTTGGTTTTTTTTGTTTTTAAAAATGGCGGTATACTAACAGTGTAAAGCGGTAAGAATTAGTTTCATAATTTAGCAGTTGAGTTAAATCTGCATACTACAGTAACTATACCCATCATAATCATAATCATAATCAGAATCAATGAAAATGACTAAAAAATTTCGTTGAAGATAATTTAGAAAATATTTGATTTAATTACGTGTTTAATAATGGGATTGGAAATAATAAGAGTCAAATTTATAATGGGACTAGGAACAAAATCAGCAATCACATTCATGATTTTCAAGTAATGCGACTTCCTGGGTTGAGGTGGTATTGATATTGATCAAGATTGAGTCCGCCAAAAATAAAGCTATTATGCATAAATTATCCCCAAACTTAATGTTTAAAAAGAATGAAATTAGTATTACGGTCATTTTAGTAATGTAATTGATTTTCATTCTGATTCCAGAAAATTAATAAATAATTTAGGGGGTGGTGGTGGTTCTCCCCCCACCCCCCCCCCCCCCCCCCCCCCTCCCCCCCCCCTTTGGGGTTTTTTTTGTTGTTTTGGTTTGGGGGGGTTGGAGGGGGGGGGGGCGGGGGGGGTTTTGGGTGTGCCAAAATCACTTCCCATAATTTAATGACAATCAATTTAATTTTCACTCCAATTCTAGACAATTAGTAATCGCTTAACGAAAATGTTTATTCCAATTCTTACTTATTCTGATTCATGAACTCCAACTCTTACTCCGACTTCGAATTAGTAAACGTGTCACAAATAAAGACAAAATTGAAGTCATTGATAAATATGAAGATAAATAGGCCATAGAAAATACTTATGTGTTTGTGGTGGTGTTGAATTGACTAGTAGTTTTGTTTATTTGTGTTGAAGATATCCGGTTTCACAAAGGCTACTGCCATCGTTGGACAAAGGAAGAAGACGAGTCACCTGCAAATTTGTAGATACTCAACTTATAAAACCAACAATGTTGCATTGCTAATTAGTTCATAGTTTTCTCTTTATAGGAAGATATATAATGAAGCATCTCCATGGTGATGATGTAGTAATTATTATTCCTAAGCATGGGATTCAAAGCCCCAAATTGAAAGTTCACATTGATTTAATTCTCTTTTAATCTTTGCTTTTGTTTCCTTCATTTCTCTTAGTGCTCAATGCATTAAGCAGTCACTCATCACTCAATTTTTTGTTGTTTATCACCAGTTGAGGATAGGAAACAATTCATATGTATTGCAGATGCAAATGACATTTTCTTCCTGTGTTTTTAAGTATATAAGACGAATAGTTATTATAATTAGGTGAGAGTACATATTAGAAAGAGTTTTATACTTTTTAGCCTACCTACGAATTTCATTAATGCCTCTGACTAGCAAGCACTAACTTGAAGGGAAGTTGCACCAGTTTCTATAGATTTATCGGTAATTAGAGTCATTGGTTTTGGTTTGGTTTGTTCCTTTTATTCTCTTTGCGCTGTAGGGTGCTTGTTAATTTAAGCTGAATTTATATGTGCTAATATAGGTGTAACCAAATAGATTAGAGCACTATGTTTTCCTTTTTTTAACTAGAATTTGAACTCATCTCTCCGTGAAGTAGATTGGATTAGAGTGTGTACTTTCTATATATTGTCATAGTTCAAATTCTACGTTATGATTTGAATTCATAAAACTGCAAAATTTGCTATATAATTTTTGTTTTCACAGACATGATTTTTAATAAATTGACACACCAGACTTAAAAATGTGAGAATGCGGAGATGTGGCGAAAGCCCCACGTGAATTAGTGAAGAAGTCTTGTTGATATTGATAAAGAGTTTTGGGAAGAAGCATCAACTTCCTTCAAAATTGGTGAACACTTTGTATTATATTTCGAATTCCTTCCTGCACTGTTAGTCCATTTCTATGATATATGAAATTACATTTGTCATTCTTTAGCTACTTTGACTTCTCGCAACTTTGCGAGATGCGTTTTCATGTATATATCTTGCTAAACTACGCTAATCCTGCACGTGAGACCTCGAGTTTCAATTCTTTTGCTTTACATCTGTCATATTTAATAATCCTATGAGTATAATTTTTGAAGATGCTACTATATTGAAATAATTAGATTTGAATGAGATTCCACTATTAGGAAACGAATCATTAGTAATGCGCGAGTTAGCTCACGAGTTAAAAAAGAAGGGTATGTGACCTATAGGTTTTAGATATTATTTTTTTGTTTTGACATGATAGTCACACATTGTATGTAAGAACATAATGTTGATTTGAATATATTTAGGCTAAAATGTTCAAAAACATAGTATATATATGAGACTAAAATGTAGTTTTTCTAAAAAAAAGAAAGGAAACCATCTAAGGGCCCGTTTGGCATTGTTGTGCTTTCGTGAAATCAGCTTTCGGGAAAATCAGTTTGGCGTTTGGTAAACATTCTGTCAAAACTGCTTCTGCTTTGGATGATCCAAAATCCATTTTAGATGTTTGGTAAACATTTTTAGCAAAGTTCTGTGCGATGTATATAATAACCAAAACAGATATGTTCTTGAATAACTATTTTAATAAACTATTTGCACAATAGCATATCACATATATCCATCAATTGGCACAAAAAAATCAACACAAAATTAATACTTCTCCAATAAAATTTTATTAAATTTTTATGTAGATATTTGAAATAATATAAATTTGTATGTATACTATATTGCAAATTAAACACGAGCAAAATCAAAATAACAAAAAACGAATAAATTTCTCTCCCATTTTTCCACCAAACAGAATCTCAAATCAAACACTTAATCTCCACAGAAATCAAAATCTGAAAACGAAGAAACAGAGAGAGAAAACTGACATTATCGATGGCGTGATGGCGGAGAGAGCCAGCGAAGGGTCACGGAGAGAGAAGAAGAACTGAATTATTGGTTGAGGTTGTTCATGTTAAGTGGTTACGGATTAATAAAGATTAATTGCAATTCTGATTATTGGTGGTGACAACTTGGAAGCTTAGTTGCGGGTTGAGGTTTTCGTAGGTACTTGGAATTTGAGCGTATTGTGTATGGTTAAATGGTGATTTTGAATGGATTTAAGTAAAAGTCTCAATTGAGTTGAAACAGTTTACTTGTTGTACACTAGACCACAAAATGGAATAAATACTCGAGAGATAACAAAATCTTTGAAAACTATTATCCTTATACATAGACAACACTTTGATCCTTTTTTGTTATCTATGCATACACAAATCAAGAAGAAAAAAAGAGGGAGACAACAATTTCGAGAGACGCGTTGTCTAATACAAATGCGCAAACAAAAACTCAAAAACACGGAAGACACAGTTCATTAAAATTATTTTCTAAAATTCCCTACATGTCCCTTAAATTTTTGACACTGAACTCCAAACCCTATCTTTCATCTTTCCTTTTCGTCTTCCTCTTCCCGACCTCTTCAAACTCCAAAAATTCCAGATCTATATACTCTCTAGCCCATCGTCACCTCGTCTCTCAATTTCTACAAACCTTCGCCGCCTCTCTCCAGCAAACCTTCGCTTCCTCTCTCCAGCCCATCGTCGTCTCCTCTCTCAAGATCTACAAACCTTCGCCATCTCTCTCTAGCCCGCCGTCAACTCATCGAAGCTCCGAACCCAATCCATCCACATCATCAAGCCTCCACCATCACCGTTCTTCACCGAATCGAAGGTCCCAACGCCGCCCTTGAGCCCAGGCACTCTCCTTCTTCGCCTACCGAGATCGCTGCTCACAGTGTCATCGGGGAGACACCTGGGCCATCTCTCTATTCGTAATTCTCAACTTCGTGGCTTTCGCGGTGACCATGGTGGTCAACGAGTGTTGGCGCAAGTCTCATGGCGACTGTGCTCTCAAGGCCTTCGGTAGGGTTTCGTTTCGACCCTTGTCAGAGAACCCACTCCTCGGCCCTTCGGCTTCTACGTGAGCTTTTCTTTCTCTTCAAATCTTAATTGGTGTTTGATTTCAAGTGGGCTTGAGTTTTCTTGGTGAAATTTTGTGGGTGTTGAGAAAATTCGGGAGAGAATTGTATGGAAAATGTCCGTTCTTTGCCAGAGTTTCTGAGAATCTTAGTCTGAATTTGTTAGCTTCTGAGTTTTCAGTGCTATTAATTTGTGTTCTGGGGGTTATTAGATGAATCTTTCTGTACTTTATTTGATGTTGGGTGAATAGAATGTAATTTTCATTTATAGTCCGAATTGAATGGATAATTTTCATTTATAGTTGTAGGTTGCATCTGATATTTTTCCTTGTGATTGGGTAGGGTTGTTTTTGTGTTTTTGTTAAGCATATTGCATGGTGGCATGTTATCATCTGCAAATGTTTGGAACAAAATGGGTTTTAAAGAAAGAAAGGGTTTCGAAAGGGAACATGTTTTGAAGGAAAAAGTTTAAATGAAAAAAAGGTTTTCGAAGGGGAAACACCTAGGGAGGTAGTGATGAAAGTTAAAGACCGGATCCTTTTAATAGACTCGAGAGGTGGGGTCTATTAAAGGGAGCCTTTTAATCGACTCGAGAGGTGGGGTTTATTAAAAGGTTACAATAAAAGGAATAGACTCGAGAGGTGGGGTCTATTGAAATGTTTTGCTTTTAGGGAAGGCGCCCCCTATTAGCCACGAAGTGCTGATGATTAAAGAGTAGTTAAATAGGATTGATTAAGGGAAAATCAGTTTTAGGAACAAATATCTTTTGAAATATGAGTAGACAACCTCTTAATTGGGGATTAATAAGGAAATCAATACCATTTAGTGGGGGAAGGGATGGAACAACGGCTGAGGGAGTGGAATGGCTGACATTGAGGGTATTTATTTGAAGAAAGGTTGTTGAAAACATACACAGTTCAGCCCCTTAACAGACATGGGTTTTGGAGAGAAAGGAGAGAGAGTGAGAGGTTGTTATTGGGCAAAGAAGGATTCTCCTAATTTCCAGCACGTTTGGAGGAAGAAGAGGGGCGTTCTCTGTAAGAGTTTCAAGGTAAGAACGTCATCTCATATTTCTAGGAGAAACTTAGCAAATTAGGTCTGTATTCTGCTTCCCGGGCAGATTCGTCGACTTAAATGGTAAAGACAGAAAACCGAACCTAAAGGAATCCTTTTGTGATGAAATTTTGACAGGCTCTAGATAACATGTTCATAGACCTACTGTAGAAATTTTATAGAAAACGGACATCGTTTGGTACCTTTTTGAAACTGAGTATTAGGACTGGTCGCTTCCCAGGACAGATTCGGGAGGCCTACTTTGTAATGAGTTTTAGGACAAGTCAAGCTCCTTATTTCCTTTTGTGTGCTGAATAAAAGTTGTAGAATTATGTCTTCTTGATCTAGGGGTATAATCATTATATTTTTCTACAAAGTATAATGTTAGTTACAGCCGATTTGAGTCAGAGGGGTATTAAGACAGAAACTGTGACGAGGTTTATTGAATCATTTGTTGAGTCCCTACTTTAACGTACAGCTATAGTGATTGATTAGAAACTATTTCTAATATTTTAGGTGCTGAAATAGAAGGCGAGATCCAAGAGGCTCGAGGTAAGTGACTACCCAGGCCTAATCCAAAAGTGCTAGCTGAAGGTAACCTTTGGACTCATGGGCCTGCATATAAACCATTACTTTCCCCAGCGTATTTCTGATGTGGGATGTGGGGTGTTACAGTCGGTATCAGAGCAAGTCGATCTTGCTTCTGTTGTTCTCTTAAAAGAAGGGGGGGTCGTCCAATGCCGCATCGCCGAAACTAATAGGTATGCGTCTAATGTTTTCTATTCATACTTGTTTGGTTTGTTCTAGATGATTTTTCTGTGGCTTATGAGGATCCCACAGACTTGAGTTTGGTATTTGTTTAGAATAAATTTCAAACGTAGAATATTATCAGCTAGAATGTTATAAGTGTTTCTTGAGACATGTTTTCGCGCTTGCTGGTTCAAGAAACCTTCATGCTCTTATAGTCAGGCAAGAGTCGCGATGGAGAATGGATTCGAATCCAGAGGAAGAAGAGACTGTTGTCATCCTCGATTAGGATAACATGAAAGGATTGTACTGTTTTCTTTTTATTATTTGATGTGTTTGGAGTAAAGATCCAGGTTAGAGAGGTTGCTAATGTTGGAACCACTTCTTTGTTTTTTTTTTTTTTAGTGAAGTTAAGCTTGGCATCGTTGCGTGTTAGCACTCGTTTACACTTTTACCTTAGAACTTGCGAGTTAGTATTTATAGGATTTCATGGTCGCTTTACTCTACGTAGAATGGTGAGGACGGGCCATAGACGTCGAACAAACGCTTCAAGGTCGATGAGTGCAACCACTAGACCAAATGCTACAAGGAGTGGGGATTCACCACAAGTACTTGAGGCTTGGGTGTAGGTTTTAACAACAGCTATATAGTCACAACCACATACAGAGCTGTTACACCTAACTCAACCCATTGGAGCTAACTATATGGAGCAACTTCGAAAGCTGCAACCACCAACCAATGAAGGCTCAATAGGTCCATTACTATTGAAGAATGGGTCAACGAGTTGGAGAAGATCTTTCACAACATGAAGTCTTCTGAAGGTTAAAAGGTGGCGTGCACAGATCTTTATGCTTAAAAAGAGTGCGAATATATTGTGGGGGATAAATAAGAGGGCTTGGGGAAAGATTATGGGCCAAAACTTGGTTATGTGACATCGATGTAGTTTTAGATGATCATAAGTCTGTTGCAAACCTTAGGTTACTAGACATGGTAGGGTTTGATGTCATCCTTAGTATGGATTGGTTGGAGAAAAATAAAAAAATGCATTCGTATAGTGTTATGAGAATGAGGTAGTCCTCAACCCTTCTGGTAGGGAAGAGTTCCACTTTCAAGGATGAAAAGTGTGGCCCATGCCACGAGTCATTTCGGTAGTAAAGGCGAAGAAATGTCTCAGCAAAGGGTTATTGGATTTTTAGCAAATGTTCTGATCGAGGAGGGGCCGCTGAAAGCTCTAGATTGTGTGGATATAGTCAAAGAGTAGACAGACGTCTTTCTAGATGACTTAACAGGATTACCTCCATAATTGGAAGTAGTTTTCGATATCGATCTTCTTCCTGTCACAACCCTGACATCGAAAGCACCGTATCGAATGGCATCAGCAGGATCACACGAGCTAAGGGAGCAAGTGCAAGAGCTACTTAACAAGGGTTTCTTACGGCCAAGTGCCTCTCCGTGGCGTGCCCCAGTATTTTGTGAAGGAGAATGATAGGAACAGGAGAATTTGTATTGATTGCATGGAGCTCAACAAGGTGACATCAAGAGCAAGTACTCGCTCCCTCGAATCAAAGATTCGTTCGACCAGTTATAAGGAACGAGTCTCTTCCCAGAAAAAAAAATAAAAAAAAAATAAATAGATAGACATGCTATCAGGTTATCATCAGCCACAGGTGAAGGCCATAGACATACCAAAAATAGCTTTATAAACCGGTTATGGACACTACAAGTCGGTGGTCATGCCATTTGGACTAACAAATGTGCCAGCTGCTTTTTATGGATCTAACGAATCAAGTTTTTTTTTCGAAACTATCTTGACAAGTATGTAATAGTCTTCATTGATGACATACTAATCTACTCTCGCAATGCTGAGGAACATGGAAATCAGCTACGCTTGATTTTGTTTTGTTTAAGCTAAGGGAAAAGAAGTTGTACACTAAGTTCAAGATATGTGAGTTTTGGCTGGATAAGATCTCATTTGTAGGGGCGTGTAGTAGGGTGTAAGTGGTCAAGGACGGATGAAGACCTACCACTATGGGTGAATTAGTTGTTTCTTAGGATTAACATGATACCATTGAAGATTCATTGACGGATTAGTATTGGCTTTCGCACAATTACCATGAAAGAATGTGAACTTTGCTTAGAAGGAGGAGTTTGCGCTTTGAAGTTGGAGGCAAGGTGTTTTTGGAAAGTTGCAGCAATGAAGGGAGTGATGCGCTTTGGGCAAAAAGGGAAGTTGAATCCTCATTTTGTAGGTCTTTTCGACATATTAGATCAAGTAGGGGAATTGGCCTACCTTTTCTCCCTCCCCCCCTGCTCCGCTGGTGTGTGGTGTGTGTCTTGTCCCTCCTCCGGAGGGAGAGGGCCCCCCCCCCCACTTTATTTGTTTCTGTCCCTCCCTCCCTCCAGAGGCCGCCCCCCCCCTCGCGGAGGAGGGGGAGAGAGGATGGGAGGGAGAAAAAAAAATAAATAAAAAAGAAAAATGTGGGGGGGGGGGGTGGTGAAGAAGACCCATTATAGGGGGGGGGGCTCTGGGGGGGGGGAAAAAAAAAAAAAAAAAAAAAACCAAACCCCTTTTTTTACTAAGGGTGGTTTATTTTTTTTTTTAGGGGCGAATTTTTTTTAGGGGGGAGAATGTAATACCCCAGATTCACTAGAATATTTTAGTAGTCGCTAATAGTTAATATACAATATTTGGGCCTACAATGTTATGCTACAAGTGAGTAATATGTTTGGACTAAAGAAAGAGCCCAAATTGGATTGTGGTTTGTTTAGAGTTTTGTCCCATCAGTATAGGTTACATTAGTATTAAAGAAAGAGGTGTACACCATTTGGCTGTCAACGTTGTTATGGTGGTCAAGTGGAGTTTTAAATGACTCTAAGAAGGAGGGAGTGAATATGGACGTAGTGGGTCAGTGTTATGAATGTAATGAATGAGAATTACATCATTACTTTAAGTTGAGGTGAATGTGGACGGATTGGGAAGATGAAGAGTTTAGGAATGGTGGTGAGACTTCTAGAATTTGTGGTAAATGAGGGAATTAAACCATATTTAAGAGGGGGGGGTCTGTATGGGGACGTTTGGGAGGAGTGAGAGGGGCTTACCTGGGAGTATTTATATGGGGTATGGCTGCTGAAACAGTCACACTTTACAGCCCCTAAATATACAAGGATTTTTGGAAAGAAAGAGGGAGAGAAAGAGAACGTTATTGGACGAAGAGGGATCCTCGAAAATACCTGCACATTTGGAGCGAGAAGAGGAGTTTCTTCTGTAAGAGTTTCGGAGGTAAGGACGTTGTCTCATGTTTTTCACAAGAAACTTAGTGAACATGTCTGTTTTCTGCTTCATGGACAGATTCGTCGGCTTAAATGGTAAAGACAGAAAACCAAACCTAGGGGCGTCCTTTTGATATGAAATTTTGACAGGAACTAGATAACATATTCATAGACCTACTGTAGAAATTTTATAGAAAACGGACATGGATTGATACCCCATTGAAACTGATGAAAGAGGACTGTATGTTTCCAGGACAGATTCAGAAGGACTATATTGTAAGAACAGAAAAGCAAACCTAGGGGTGTCCTTTCGTTATGAAATTTTGATAGACATTAGCTAACATATGCATGAACCTACTGTAGAAATTTTATAAGGAACGGACATCATTCATTCCCTATTCGAGACTGAGAAATACATAATTGGATGTACCCGGGCAGAAACAGAGGGACTGGCTGGTAACGAGTTTTAGGTCTATTTAAACTCCTTATTTTCCTTTGATTATTGAACAAAAGTTGTAGAGTTACATCGTGTGGTTCTAAGAGTATTCAGAATAAATTTTTCCACAAAACCTAGAATAAGTTACAGTTGTTACAAGCTGGTTAAGTACTAAGGCAACGAGAGGCGTTTTAATTGTTTGTTTGAGCCTTTTTTTTTTGTGTATAGCTACGGTGTATGATCGGAGTCTATTCCTTGATCTTTTAGGTATTGGAGTGGTGGGTGGAACCCAAAGAGACTCAAGGTAAGTGACTATGTGATTGCTTGTTTGACTGAAACGACAAACGGGATGGTTTGGCTTGTTTTGGAAGATGTTGATTGTTTTATGATTTATACGCATGAACGGTTTCATTGATTGACCCATTGTTGTGATGAAAGAATTGATGCTCATGTATATGTTGATGTTATGATTGGTCACTTATTGAGTTGTTAAGCATATTGCATGGTGGCATGTTATCATCTGCAAATGTTTGGAACAAAATGGGTTTTAAAGAAAGAAAGGGTTTCGAAAGGGAAAATGTTTTGAAGGAAAAAGTTTAAATGAAAGAAAGGTTTTCGAAGGGGAAACACCTAGGGAGGTAGTGATGAAAGTTAAAGACTGGATCCTTTTAATAAACTCGAGAGGTGGGGTCTATTAAAGGGAGTCTTTTAATCGACTCGAGAGGTGGGGTTTATTAAAAGGTTACAATAAAAGGAATAGACTCGAGAGGTGGGGTCTATTGAAATGTTTTGCTTTTAGGGAAGGCGCCCCCTATTAGCCACGAAGCTGCCTCCCAGGTTTGTACCCGAAGGGAAAAGAAAGGAATCCGGATGAAAAGAAAAGACGACTGATTTCTTTTTAAAAGAGTTTTCTAAAAGGCATACGTTGGTACATGACATTGCATCGCATATGGGTAGTTGCATCATCGTGATAGTTACTGGAATGCTTTCTCGAAGGTATTGTGATTGTTCGATAGTCACTTACTGAGCTTTGCTCACGTAGTCCCGTTTGTGAGTTTCAGGTAAGAATGAGGAGTAGGCGATGGCAACAGGCATTGGACAAGCTACAGCAAGCCCCCACTCAAGTCATAGAGTCCTTTCATATTGATTGTTTGTTATTTAACTTTCCACTGCAAAAGATTTTGGTCAAACAATCCCCTTTTAAAGATGATAAGAACGAGTGTCTGACTTAAAGTTGTTTCACATTGATGAAAGTGGTTCAATGCTTTATAAAAAATAAGTTTGTTTCTTAAAATGAGCGTAAGTTGTACAGTAGTAATGCCCCAAAAAGGTGTAATTTTCCTGGGGTGTTACAGTGGGTGTGGGGCGGTAGGGCGTTTTTTTTTCTTTTTTTTTTTAAAGAAGGGGGGCGCCCCTTTTCCCGTCCCCCCAACTTTTTTTTTTTTGGTTGTGGTTTTTTTTTTTTTTTTTTTTTTTTTTTTTTTTTTTTTTTTTTTTTTTTTTTTTGTTTTTGTGGTTCCCACAATCTTGGGTTTGGTTTTTGTTTAGAATAAATTTCAAATGTAGAATATTATCAGCTAGAATGTTATAAGTGTTTCTTGAGACATGTTTTCGCGCTTGCTAGTTCAAGAAACCTTCATGCTCTTATAGTCAGGCAAGAGTCGCGATGGAGAATGGATTCGAATCCAGAGGAAGAAGAGGCTGTTGTCATCCTCGATTAGGATAACATGAAAGGATTGTACTGTTTTCTTTTTATTATTTGATGTGTTTGGAGTAAAGATCCAGATTAGAGAGGTTGCTAATGTTGGAACCACTTCTTTGTTTTTTTTAGTAAAGTTAAGCTTGGCATCGTTGCGTGTTAGCACTCGTTTACACTTTTACCTTAGAACTTGCGAGTTAGTATTTATAGGATTTCATGGTCGCTTTACTCTACGTAGAATGGTGAGGACGGGCCATGGACGTCGAACAAACGCTTCAAGGTCGATGAATGCAACCACTAGACCAAATGCTACAAGGAGTGGGGATTCACCACAAGTACTTGAGGCTTGGGTGTAGGTTTCAACAATAGCTATACAGTCACAACCACATACGGAGCTGTTACACCTAACTCAACTCATTGGAGCTAACTATATGGAGCAACTTCGAAAGCTGCAACCACCAACTGATGAAGGCTCAATAGGTCCATTACTATTGAAGAATGGGTCAACGAGTTGGAGAAGATCTTTCACAACATGAAGTCTTCTGAAGGTTAAAAGGTGACGTGCACAGAGTCTGCAGACGAGCAACTACTGTGAATTGCTCTTTGTGAAGAAAGTGAGGAAGAATGTTCCTTTAACTCATTTGGTCTGTGACTTCCATGTTTCAGCCCGCAATTGCCATCTCAGAAATTCTTTTGTTTATCCACCATCCTTTTCTTTCTTACCTCAGTCCCTAGCCCCGTTATAACCTATGAAAAGTCCTAATTGATCTTAAGTGAAGTGTGTTTAGTTGCAGAGATTATTCAAGGAGGGTTAGCATATGGTGGTGAGTTCACTGTTTTCATGTATGCGATATGTGAGATCAATTATATTCTTGACTTACAGTTCTTCTGCTTTGTTTCACATATGCGAGCTAATTTGCTCTAGTGTACATTTATTCTTCTTCTCGCATATAGAGTGAAACATTCCTTTCCCCCAATCATTGAGTGTTCTTTATGAGTGACATATCCATGGTGAGATTGGAAGTTAACATTTTTTTTCTGGTGATGATTTCAGTTGTGTGCGGACATTCACTTCTAGCTATGCACACACAACATTCCAAGCATAAACATATTGAAATGTGTCTCCATTGTGAATCATATAGTCACTCTTCTTGCTTTGTTTCTGTTTATTGCCATGCTAATATTGATCACTTGTGCTCTCCACTACCATTTTCTATTTGTTTTCATCACATTTTTGGGTTTACATTTGCAACTTTTTGGGTCCTGTCTTTAAGAGAGTGTTATCGATTTTCTTGCTCCCTTTCTACTTGAAGATTTTCTGGCATATATATGTACCCGTCTCTTTCATTCTTTTGGCATTCAGTGAGGGGGAGGTCTCTCCAACTCTTCCAAATTCTTGTGTTCAGTTCTTTGCTCGTTCACTTTGGATTTAATGGTCTTGTGGTCGAGTAAGTTCTTTGATTGCAGGTTGAAATTCCTTGTCACCCACCATATCAATGAAAGCTTCCGCACTTAGGCTATCTGTCCAGAGATGCTACCCTAGTACTCTGCTGTCTCTGAAAGCTCATCCAAACTCATCTCTCGTCTCCTCCAGGCTGCTGTCACCTGACACTTGCTTAGTAACGTATCTTTGCTTGTGTTCCTCTTCGTGCCTTTAGATTTCCTTGACAAAAAGGGGGAGAATATATGCTATCATATTGAGGGGGAGTTATCACATTGAGGGGGAGTTTAATCTATGCCATACATTCTTCACTGGTACTTGTGTTTCTTTATGTGCAGGAACCATGCTCCTTGATGATTGGTCATACCCGATAAACAAAATTAATGTGCAAATATTATTATTAAAATAATTAATAAATGTACAATTTGTATTGCATTTTCAGTGACGAAAAAATTAGTCGCAATAAATTTTCAAATTTGCGCAGGAAGAGACTTTATGGTGACCAAGTATCTGTCACTATATATTGTGGCTTGGCGCCAATATTTTCAAATTTGGTCGGGATAAGAAAGCATATTTCGACGAAATTTTCGTCACTATAAACTCTCAATGGCACTAAATTTTTAAAAATTTGGCATGGATTAGAAACTAAATAGTGACGAAATACTTCGTCGCTCAGAATTCGTATTGGCGCCAAATTTTCAAATTTGGGAAGTGATATGGCGACGCAAGAATTTCCCTTTTAGTGAGGACAGAGTTCATCATCACAGGTTAACTATGACAACCTAGAGTTCGTCATCACAGGTTAATTATGACGACCTTGTTTCCGTCACCAAAATCCTTGCATGACGACTTTTAATTTTCGTCACTGTATATCAAGAGTGACGAAGCTGAGGTGACGAAACACAGTGACAAAATTTTTGGTCACCGTACAAAATACGTGACCAAAAAATTGGCTTCCGTGACAAACTTGTGTTGTCACCAAATGGGTTTTTCCTTGTAGTGTGTCTAGCACCTCTCCTATGCACGGCTTGAGAGATCATTTGGTTCATACTTTTTCTAATCAAGTTATACAAGCTGCATAGCATTCACGTTTGAGGCAAAATCATCAAGTTGTTCCATGTGAACTTGATTGATTTGACAAATCATTCGAAATTACATTTTGCATTCTTTTGCATTTGATTGGTACCTCATCGAGTTGATGGTGCCACGTTCGTGTTGAAGATTTCGCTCCACAGTGTCTGAAGCATTCAAGTTCAGTAATGGCTTCAACAAAGGAGAAGAGGTGAACAATCACTATATAGTTCAAGGTACAAGGAAGTAATTTGATCATCAACTAGTGAGTGAGTCTAGTGTGAGTGTGGTTATCAAATACTTCTTGTAATTGTTCGTTTCATAGTGGATTTGTTCTGACCGGCATAGCGCCCGTGGAGGTTTCCCAGCGGAGGGTTTACCACGTAAATCATTTCTTGTGATTGATTGTTTGTACTTCTAATCTTGATCTTTCAATTGATTGAGATTTTTGTAGTACCTATTCACGCCCTCTCTAGCACTAGGCCACCAAATGGAATACATAACACCTCCCGGATAACAAAAATTTTATTTACTATTATCCTTGTTCATATATAACACTTTAGTCTATTTTTTGTTATCTATGAACTCCCAAGTCAGAAGACAGACAACAATTTGCGATATAATGTGATCTATTACAAATGCGCAAATCAAAAAGCAAAACACGGAAGACACTGTTGATTTAAAATTGTGCCCTTAAATTTCCATTTGTATCCCAAAGCCATCTCCTCCTCCCACATATCAGATCTGAAAGCTTTTTGTTTTTTTCAAATTCGAATCCCCCCACCTTGAAGACGCCGCTGCCGTCCTCGAAAACGCCGATGAGTTCACAACGTTCTAAATCACAACATGCCCAGCTTGCGGCGGTCATGGCATCGTTGGAATCGGCGATTCGCGTCTGCCGCACCGACCACAGTTAAACTCCCGCCGAACTCCGCCGTCTAGATCTCGGTTCGAAACCCACGACGATGGCGTTTATGGCTGTTTCGGCGGCGGCCGCGGCTTGACTCGTCAGCGATTTCGAGACGTAGAGGAAGGTGGGCCGTGAGCGAAATGAAGGGGCGGAGAATCGAACACGAAGCTCGTCGCACTGGGAGCGGATCTGTGGTCGCTCCGCTCCCCTTGTCCGCCGGAGTTCTCTGCGGAAGTTCTCTGCAATTCTGGGCAATTGCACGCGAAGAAGAAGACCCCAATTTGGGTTAAAACGGCGTCGTTTTGTTTTCAATGGAGCGGCGTCGTTTGGTTTTCAACAATTCGGAGTCGTTTTGATTCTGTCCTATCTTCATCAAGCCGCGAGCGCAACAACACAAACATCCAATTTCCCTAATCGATCCGCGCCGCCGACGCCTCGGTGACCGTTTCGGCGATATCGAAGAAATGGAGCATTCGATTTTGTCGCCGTTGGACGGCCGGTACTGGGGTAAAGTCAAGGAATTGGCTCCTTTTTTGAGCGTATACCGTCTATGCATGCTTTTTTGAGCGTATACCGTCTATGTTTATAACACTTTTTTGGAATTTGGATAGCCATTATGCATGCTTGCTTGTTGGGTTGAAGACCCCGATGGTGATCCTTTTAGAAAGCATCTTGCTCGGATCAAAGACTACCTTTGGGTTGCAGAAGATGGAATGAAAATGCAGGTCAGTACATGTATAAGCGCTTTACAACATATACAACAATAGAGTTCATTTAAAGTTGACTTTAAACTGCAACTGTCGACAATTGTAGTGTTATTTTACGTGGTTAGAGGTGTAAGCTTCGTTCTCAAAAATAAAGAGGTGTAAACTTATCTACTGAACTAATTGCCAAGTGTCAATTTCGAATCTAAGTTGATGTAAGCAATGACTCTCCAAGAAATAGGGTACTGAGTTGGGACTATTGCCATCCCATTATGCAGAGTTTCGGCAGTCAATCTTGGGACACTGCCTTTGCAATTCAAGCTTTGCTTGCTAGCAACCCCATTGCTGAAGTTGGACACATACTTAAGAAAGGACACGACTTCATTAAGAAATCCCAGGTTTCTACGTATTCTATGCTTGTATTTCACGTTCTTTTTTCGAATTTCTCATTACTCATGTCAGCTTACTTGTTTGATGTGTCTACTTGAAATATGGCAGGTCAGGGAGAATCCTAGTGGAGACTTTAAAAGAATGTTTCGCCACATTTCTAAAGGATCATGGACTTTCTCTGATCAAGATCATGGATGGCAAGTTTCGGATTGCACTGCAGAAAATATGAGGGTAGCTACTTTGTGCCAACAGTTCAATCTAACTGATAATTTAACCATATACAAATACATGCAATGTAATACATATTACTGCAGAAGGTAACGTATATGTACACTGTTGGTTGCTGATCTATTTGATATTGTCTTGTATTTCACAGTGTTGCCTGCTATTCTCAATGATGCCGTCAGAACTTGTTGGTGATAAAATAGAAGCCGAGCGTTTATATGATTCTGTCAACCTCATACTCTCTATGCAGGTTTTGATAATTGAAATTAACATTCGTTTGCATATTCATATACTGACTGAGCGGTTCAGCAATACAACCATTGTATAGCATCTCATTGTTCACATTTAGTATCTCTCCAATGGATATGGTTGACTTACCAATCAATACATAAGTCAACCATATCCCAGATTCTTATCTGCCAAACTAAAGAAACTCTTCCAGAAATGCCTACAGGAAGTCTACACTGACCAGTTACAGAAGATATTGAAACTACAGTTAGCTTTTCTTTATATATATTTTTTTTTCCCTTTCTAGAACTCCAAATGAACACCAGAACTTTATCTAATTTATAAGAAACCTTTTAAAACTTATAGGCACTATAATTGTAAGCAATTGTAATATTAATCGGGCGCAAAAACTATGAGCTTCATGATTCTCTCTTTCCCAACACTGTCTAGTACTTTTTTGAAGTTTCAGTTTTCTGGTACTTTCATAAGCTCCATCAGTTTTATGGCCAAAGGGTAAACAAGGGTTGAGTTACCTATCCGTGTGCAGAGTAAAAATGGTGGTGTATCGGCGTGGGAGCCGGCAGGAGCTCCATCGTGGTTGGAGGTACATAAGTATCTTCATATCATACTGAATTAATATACAATTTACAATATACGTATGCCATGTGTAAATGGATATTCTGTTTTACCTCTTCTTTAATCCCGTGGAATTTCTTGAGGACATTGTCATTGAGATAGAGTAAGATCCTGACCTGCTATCTATTAAACTTATTCCTTCATATTCTTCACTCCAAAATTAGACTAACTATATTTAATGTAGGAGTATTGAGTGCACCTCCTCTGCATTACAAGCTATGATTTCGTTTAAGTTGTTACATCCTGAGCATAGGAAAAAAGAGATAGAAAACTTTATCGTGGGGGCAGTAAAATTTCTTGAAGACACACAAAGACCTGATGGTTCATGGTATGTTCTCTCCTCTAGAATTTAAATTTGATATCGATATAGATGATGATTTTGAGACTGATTTTAGCGAATTACTTCGTTACAGGTATGGAATATGGGGAGTCTGCTTCATGTATGGTACATGGTTTGCACTTAGAGGTTTAGCAGCTGCTGGAAAAACTTGTGACAACTGTCCCGCTATCTTGAATGGCGTTAATTTCCTACTCTCAACCCAAGGAGGGAGATCATGGTCGCCCAGGCTACATATAGTGATCTAAAGGAATTGGTCCGCAAGTTCATTGCTGAGAGCATTGGTAAAGAGATTGAGAAGGCGACTAGCAGCATCTATCCTCTACAAAATGTATTCATCCGCAGAGTGAAGATTTTGAAAGCACCCAAGTTTGACATTACCGAGTTGATGGAGGTATGCAAACCAAGTTGCAAATGACTTGTGCCATAGTGATTCCAAGGGAAAGAAGGAACCAACGATGTGGTAATAAACTTTGACCTTTTGCTTTTTAACTTATGTTATTGAGAAGTTTTAAATTTTGAAAGTTAGTTATTAGACCTGTTTAATGGACTTGCACTCTTTGAATTTGTAGATCCTGGTAGTGCCAGTTCTCGATAGTCCGAATTCCTATTTAATGAACTTGTTAGAGTTTGAAGGCTCTTCTTTGTCTGGTGTAATGTTGTACCGCTAATATAGCACTGCTCAGGTTCTTGTACTGGGGTTGATTATATTTTGATTCACTTCTACTCCATTGTTTCTTTATTGCTGATTAGCTTATATCAATATGTATGTCTCTAATAAAGACAAATTATATACTGAGTGGCTTATATGAATGTCATTGCTTCATTAAGTGTTAAATAAACCAAGTTCTGTTACTAATTGTGAGGGAAATATGCTTCTTTAAGATTAATTTTCATTTGCATCTCTCTATTTTCTTGTCTCACAGTCTCTGCTTCCAGATTATCAGCTGCTCTTAAGTTCAACGCCTTCTTGTAGGTTGAATACATCAAAGCTGATAGAAAATAGTGGTGATCTCTCCATCTTAACTCGACTTATTATTATTTACACATTATATTGTTGTGAATTTCACTTTGCTCCATGATTTGTGGATTGGTTGGCATTTTGCGACTTTGTTCCTACTCGTTTGGCGTGCCTAATCAAGGATGATGCAAAGGAAGCAATGGAGGATGCCATGAAATTCGTGGAGAATAGGATCTTGGATTCGAAAATGGAGATGGACATTATGGCTGCTTTGCCATGAAGGTAAATGCCTTTGTAGTTTGTTTATCTTGTTTTGGCTTCGTGAAATGTGTGTAATTATTACATGTTTATGTTAAGTATTCAGTCTTTGGGTGTGCTGCAAATCAGTAGGCTAACACATTGTCAGTGTATCAAAACTTGATTTGAAAAATAAATTGATGTCCAAATGGTGCATTATGACTACCAATTCTGGATAGCTCTTGAATTGCAATGGCAGCAAAGAAGATATGAATATCTTACTGTCCTATATGTTAATGGTAGAAATGGAATGCACATTGCTTGGTTGTAGCTTACTGAAATGTAGCTTACTGTCCTATATGTTAATGATGCTAAAGGCTTGACTTGTAATTGTCCTACAAGCTGCAGGACTGTTTTTAGGCTGTTTTACTGTGGGTTATTGCAGAAATCCTTATCATTTGTAGGTAGATATGACTTTTCTTGGATGTATAACTTAATTTGTGAAGATTTGGCTGTGCAGGGCTGCTATGGATTGAGAGGTGTAGGCTAATAGAGAAATGCTTGGTTGATTAGATGGCAGACTACGGACTTCAAGACTTAGAGGTTGTAGTACTTCTTAGATAGGAAAACTAGGAATTATTGTGTAAGACTTGAGATTTGTGAATGATATAAGTTTATGTTAACATACTTGGTGTGGATTGAGATTTGTGAATGAATTTGGATTATGAGGATGGATGAAATAAATTGTTTGTACTAATACAAATGTGTACACATGTATCAATATAAGTATGAATACAAATTACCTAATGTTGGCTATCATTTTACTAAACAACAGTTTAACAAGAAAATCGTTGTCTATATCATCATACTAGACAACAGTTTTCTTGGCAAACCGTTCTCTTTCACCATTTTAGACAACGGTTTTCCACCGTTATCTAATCATGACATCAAGGATTACACTGGTTTTCTTAACGGTTTCGGTTATACATAGACAACGGGTTTCCACCGTTGTGTATGGCCTTTCGTGGCCTAGTGTAGGCACTTGTAAATCATCCTACAGGTTCTTTCATACTAAAATTTCAAACAGAAATTACTGGAAGACTAAGGGAACTACTTATATGGTTGGATACTCTATAGAGTCTAATACTAATCCAGTGCAACTAAGACTTGCCAAGTGGCGGTAGCATTGAAACAAAAGCTACATAGTTTATAGTGGATAAGTGTAAATCTAGGGACATCCAGATAAAGGTCATACAGCAATCTAAGGAAGAATACAAAAACCACAGCTATATTGTTGATGGCTTGAAGCAAAAGACATTACCTCAATGGCGGTGGTATTTTCAGCCACCAATGATATATGCATTATCAGGAATCCCACGACACTAAGTGCAAACGCGAGATTCAAGACTGTCAATAAAGGAACACTGCTCATTAGCTCAGCAGATATTCAACCACCTCAGAAGGTAAGAGAGAAGGTAAAATTAGATAGTACCAAACGCAAGAAAGGTAGTTGCAAAGGTGCTAGGTGTTCCAGGTATCTCTCCATCACTAAAGAATGAAATCAAATGTGGCAGCAAGGATACAGTTACAACACTTGTCTCGAGAAAGGTGTTCCAAGTATCTCTCCATCACTACTGAAGCTAACTTACAGATGTTTAAAGTCAATAAAATCCGCATAGTATGATGTTCCTACATCCCTAAATTACAGAGGGGACATAGAACCATGACCTATAAGTTATTATAAAATTGTTTCAAATGCTCACAACTAAGCTGCACGACTTCAATGCAGTTAACTTGATTACTACCACCATGATTACCACTCATACATGCAAGAATCTCTAATAATAAAGCTAAAATGTAATTTCAATAGTCCATGAAAGCATTTCTTGAAGTCATTAAATAAGTAATAGAGTGCAGGGAAAAGAAAACAGAAGTTAAGCACATCAGAAGATAACGAAAAATGGAACCCTCTGTAGGAGGATTAAATTCAATCGGTTCAAACATAATCTCATGCTAAAAGCCTTAAAGCTTTCGCAGTCAAACAAACGTACCAAGAAAAGAAGAAAATACTTATAATTTAAGGCCCCAACACAATTTACAACCCATACACAATGGTGATCCATTTTCAGTACACACCGCCCACCTGCAAGTTGAAACAAAAATGCAGTACAACGTTATGCTCTTATCCATAGACAAAATAACATAGAAATAGCAAAACAAAACAATAGATACTATGAAAATTTCAAATGACTCACAAGCTGAGCAATGGTGGCAACGAGGTGGTTTGAGCTGGTTGCACTTTCGGCAATACCGGATTCTTTGATTAGATGGGTCAGGCTGCAACACACTAAAATCCGACCCAGTCAATGGGTCGGCCTCCCCTCTCTCCTTTCCTTTATCAAAACCAAAAATTCACATCAGAATTCACATCAGAACAATCTCTATATACACTACTACATAAACAATCGAATACCTCTGCTATGTTCAAAACCGATGTGCATAATATATACCTTTCTCCCAAAGATATCAACAAATGTCATTTTCGGGTGCTTGGCCTTTACTTCTTCTGCAAAAGCATAACAGGAGAAGCCGCAGTTAAACCACCGAGATATTATTTATACAAGAAACCCATAAACCCATCAGTCTTCGCTCAGATTATCATTTTTGTTTTGTGTTTGCTTGTTTAGCACAGTGAACAAGGATGGATTTAAACCAAATACAGAGATTCAACTTGTTCCGTTGCCAGCATCGAAGCTAGAAGAAGCATCTCTTGAGACTAAAGAGAAAAGTAGCACATCTTCGAAAGCTGCTCATCATCCATGCTCATGCAGGTATCTGTTTTGTTTTCCATAATTACTTGGTATATTTTCAAAGATATATTTTGAAAGTATGGATTAGGATATAATATCTATGGGAGTTTTTGGAGCAGTTCAAACTTAAACATGTCCATTATTTAATCACGGGTACATGTCATTGTGTTAGTTCTTATGTCTTTCACGTGCAATGCCTTACTTATGGATATCTTAGAAAATGGGATTATTTATGCAGATTACTTGCCATGGATGCAGCTTTTGGGATGGAATACTTGCTGGAAATGCACATTGCTGGAAAGCAATTTGCTTTGTAATCTTTATAGGATTCTAGATACATTAAAATGCCATGGGTGCAGCTTTTTTGAATTTCAAGAATGTTGAATACAAATTTATATATGTATATATTGGGTTTACTTTGATCTAAAATAGAATGGTTTCAAATTACTTTCTTGTGCATTTTTGGATCATAATTGTGATTACAGGTATCTTAATTGACAAGCATAACAATTGACAATTCAATTACAAAACTATCGAAGGCAACGGCTGAATAATTGTAACAATTACTTGCCCTAGCTTAGTCGACGGTTTTTGGTTCAAAACTGTCGTGTAAAGTTGTTTTTGGTCAGATTAATCCACGGTTTTGGTACAAAAACTGTCGACTAAAGTTAACTTTAGTCGACTGGGCTCCACGCGTCAGTTTTTTACAGCACTTACTGACAGTTTTTAACTGTCGTTGAAGACATTTTTTGGCATAGTGACATCAAACTTAAAAACCATAATGCAAGAAGCACAATTTTCCACATTCTATATAAAGACTAAAAGATTGGAACACAACCCAACTTTCAAAATCATAACTCGGTAATTATAAATACATCCATTGATTAAATTTCTGAACAATGCAATGCAATTTATTTACACAAACTCAAATGATAAGATTTCATAATAACTCATGTGAATGTAAAAGTTACTAATTACTAAACAGTAGTTAACTTGACGAAAATGAGAAAATACCAGCTGTGTCGAAGACGGTGGAGTGAACGCCGCGTTTCTCGAGAAAGAGAGCACAGGCGAGGCCGGCCGTGCCACCGCCGATGATACCGATGACGGGGTCATCGGAGATTGGAGTGGCGAAGTTCACCTGCTCCTGCTTGAACGTTTTCCTCAGAACAGACCTTCTAGAGGCGCCGTGCTTTTTCCCGAACCTGGGTTTTGGTCTCCGGCTGGCACCGGCAGAGTTTTTTCGCGGGGGCGGTGGTGGTTGGGGATCGGCGGAGGAGCAGGTTATGGTTAGAGGTTTGTGGAGAGTGGTGAGGGGTTGGAGGAGGACTGAAGAAGAGTGAAAGAGAAGGACAGGGTTATAGTTAACCGATTTTAAACTTTGGTGGGATTGTGTACATATGGTGCAGTATAAGTTTTCTTTCATAGCCTTTAGATTTCTTTTTTAACTGTTTATTTAAATCCAACGGTGAGGGACAGTGGGGGCTGATAATAAGGGCTGTTTTTAGGCCTTGACCCTAGCACGTCTCTTTAAGCTCATATCATCATAGGAATGTGTTAAAATGGGACAATTTTGGGCTGCCCATTTCGCCCCTGTTTTCCGCTTCCTTCACAATACATTTCATGATCTGAATCGTTAATTTTCTCAATTATAAAGAAAAAATCAATCAAATCGAAAGTTATTGAGTTATCTAACTCTGTGGAATATATAAACGGTACAATTAGACGTAAAAAAATCCGTCTATCTGTTTGGTGCAGTTAAATAACTGAACGATCTTTGATTTGATTGAGTTTTTGTAGATATGATCTTTACTATATACTGTACAAAATGAATGGTTCAGATTGAAATATATCATCTAGGAAGTCAAAAATGGAGGCTAAATGCAGCCATGGACAGCCCAAAATTGTCCGTTAAAATCATGCACAAATTATACACATTGCCATAAAACAATATTTCCCCTGTATTACTCAATAGAAGAGTGGACGAGATATTCAAGGCCAGGGCGCGGGACGGGATGAGTAAATCGTAACCCAAAATCTCATTCCGTCCCATTTTGTTACGACCTGTCCCAGAATTTTCAGGAAAATGACCAAATTACCCTTGAGGGTCAAAGGTTGACTTTTGAATAGTCGGGAATTTCATGGTCAATCTTGTTCTCTATGTGAAGAGCTTGCGATGCGATTGCTTTTGCGAAGACGGAACCGAATTTGGATTGGTATCGGAGCTGGTATGAACGAAAAATGGTTTTGTGTGGGTAGGTGAGCTGCCACGTTGTAGCTGGTGAGTGGGGGAGAATGTTTGAGATGCTTCTGGAAACCGGTTGGGGTTTCAAAAATGCGCACGCACACAGAGTTTCCCAAAGGGAAAGCCCGTGCACACTGTCAAAGCCCTCGCCACCGTTCTCTCTTCTCCGGCCACTCACCACAATGGCGACTGCCCCAATAGCTTCCTCACGACCCCGACACCACACCCACAAAATCCCAGCTCCATTAACGGCGTCGGACGCCGTCGGTGAAGCCCAAAAATCAAAATGCACCACCGCCGCCATCATCGCCCATCTTCAAGCTCTGACCACGAATTGGGCGCGCCATCACCTGGAGCGTGTTCATCGTGTCTCCAAGATCGTTCCCACAAAGTTTCGGCTTCAAAGACCTCACGAAACACCGTCAGCAAAGTGGAAATGAAATCCGAAGTTTCATGGCCAATTTTTGGACGATTGCGGTCGAGGTATGCCCCCGAAATCCATTCCAGTAGATTCGTTGAGTTGTTTAGATGAAGACTGACATAAAAATCATTGAAAACGGTTAAGAAATGAAGAAGTTAGACCCTCACCGGAAACTGGAAATTTCACCGGAATTTTCCCAGAATCCGGCAACGGCACAGTGGCTTCGGGCGAAAACGCGGCGGAGCCAATGAAGCCCGCCGGAATCTGGAATTTTTCCAGATTCCATTGAGTTTTCCGGTGACGTCATAACGGCGCCTATACTGATACGACCCGTTCTGAAAAATTTCCCAAATAGAGTGAATTGACCAAAATACCCTTACATGTCAAATGGTTGACTTGGAATAGTACGAAAACCCCCTGACCAATGTTATACTCTATGCGAAGAGCTCGACAATATGGATGCGTCCGCGGAGACGGAATTGGAATCCGAGTAGTAACGAACAAGTTACAGACGAAAAACGATTATGCGAAGTAGTGGGTTATGACACGTGGCAGGCCAGGATTGGCCAATGCCACAGTGCCAGCCTATTATTGGCGGTTACTGTTTTGGGGTTATAAAACCCGAACCAAACTCGTGGGTTTCCCAAAATGGAAACCCAAACCACCTATGCAAACCGCCACCACCGACCACCGTCCGACCACAGATCGGAGAAAAGAAACTTGGATTCATCTTCCCCTCATCGAGACGAAGCCTGAGCACCCCACATCGTCGATGAAAACTCGCGGAATCGCCGGGAAAGAGACGCACAGAATCCGCGGGCTTTCCGGCAAGATTCCGGCCAGCACAGTTGGAGTTGAGTCTCGAAAATATGATTTTTGGATTCCTCTCGTTCCGTAGATGAATTTTCATATAAGGATTGTTGATTTTGGTTGAGAATTGAGGAAGATAGAGGGTTTTGAAATCAGATGAATAGTCACCGGGGAATTCTCAGTTTCCGGCGACAGTAGCGGCGGCCGGCACTGTGGAGGGGATGAACTCGCCGGAATCTGGAATTCTCCAGATTCCGATGAGTTTTCCGGCACAGGCGCGGCGACGATGACGTCATCACTGATGATGACGTCAGCTACCATGTGGGCGCCGCGTGGATGCCACCTCAGCGCTGAGTTGGCACCACGCCAGCACTGTGTCAGTGCCACGTCAGCACCGGAGTGCTGACATCAGCAAACGTTGACCGGTTGGTCAAAACCGTTGACCTGTTGGTCAACGCCGTAGACCAGCGTTGACTGGCCGTTGACTGGCTGTTGACTGGGGTTGACCAAGTTTGACCGACCACTTTTCCGAGTGGAAACGACGTTTCGGATCCAATGGTGAACTCCGTTTTGCCATCCGAGATATGGTTATACCCTAATTGAGTGAAACGTGGGGAATTAGGGTTTTACGGGTTTTCGTTTGGTTCGTTTATTAATCGTTATTCTTTGGGATTGTTAGGTGACCGGTTCCCGAGGTACCACTGTAACCGAACCGCTCAGACAGAAGAGGAGGATGACGACGATCGCCCGGCATATCTGTGAGTGGACGGGTTTTGGTTTTAAAGTATTGTTTGAGTATGCTTTATATTATGTTTACGTATCCGTATGCTTTGGTGTTATGTTGGTTGGTTGTTGGCGTATGGTTTTGACTATCGTTCGAGCATGTTTATGTTTATACACATATATGATATGATGATGTGATTGTGGGATATTTGTTGGTGTTGACTGTTATGTAGCTTGGAAGATATGTATGTGCTGGTTATGTTGATTCTATGCTGGTTATGATGGATTGTGTGTGGATTGCTCGGTATTGTCATGTGCAGGTGCAGGTCGGTTTGGGGTGAAGTCCCCTTACCCCTTTATATCGGTATTGGGGTGAAGCCCCCTTGCCCTTTCTGTGATGGTTTGGGGTGAAGTCCCCTTACCCTATTTATCGGTATTGGGGTGAAGTCCCCTTGCCACCCATTGGTGTTGGGGTGAAGTCCCCTCACCCTTCGATCATGGCCATATATTCCGTTTATGTGTGATGGTTTATTGTTCCTTATCTCGTGCTATGTTTTTGGTTGTTGCTGTATGCTTATTATAGTATAGTCGTATACTATTATAACTGGTTTTCAACTGTGGGGGTTATTATTACTATGTTTTATAACAGTTTTCACTGACGTTTATTTTCCCTGTCCACTCACCTTTGTTTTGCGCCCCCTCAGGACTTGAGACTGTTGAGCACCACCGAGAGGAGCGGCAGAAGTCAGTATAGCTCTATTCTAGGTCACAAAGAGTGGGAGACTCTTTGCTATCCGTCTTTTGACCGTAGTTGGCGTACGTAGCTGTATTGTGTTTTATTTCGCTTTCGGGCAGTACAGTTGTATAGTTTGCTTCCGTTGTAGATGCTCTGATACATTGTTGTTATTTATTCTATTGGGTTCGACCCAAGTCTTGCTTTTAGTTGGTTTTACCTTGGTTGGGTTGTCGTTACGTGTTAGTACAGGCTTCGTCACCCGTCCGGGTGATGGCCGCACTCCCAGGCCTCACTTTTCGGGGCGGGGTGTGTCATATACCGACGCGGCAGCCCATGATGTCAGCACCGACGTGCTGACATCATCGTCTAGTCAACATCCAGTTAGTGCCCAGTCGGCGTACTCATTAGTGTCTAATCAGCATCGACGCAGGCGCCACGTGTCAAACACGTCGGTGCCAGCGTGCTGACGTACCTGCTGTTGACTAACGTTGACCAAATTTGACTGGTGACTATTTCAAGGATTTTCGATGTTCCGGATCAAATGGCGAGCTCCGTTTCACCATCCGAGATACGGTTAAACCCCGATTGAGCAAAACATGAGAAATTAGGATTTTGAAGGTGGTATTTAATTACGGATTTTCTAACGCACGATTCATGGAAACTTTATAGGTATATGAGCTCCAGTTAGATACCGCAGTCAGGCAGTTCAGGCGGATGAGTTCGACATCTCAGAATCACTGTGAGTGGATGAGTTTTGTTTTCTTTAAGCATTGATTTTCATTGAAGCTCAGTATATAATAGTACTATACAAATATACTGGTATACATATATCATATTACCAGCAGTACATAGTACACCTAGTCGTACAAGTACATTACATTTTAGTACTAGGACTACGGTCGTAGGACACAGCGTTTGCATGAATGTTTACCAGCACCGAAGACCCCATTTGCTAGCTATTTCTTTCTAGTGCATAGCGTGCCCTGATGCCTATCCAGGGTATGTAGTTGACACCACCCAACGTTCACGTGAATGTATGTCATGCCCCAAAACCAAGGACATGAATAAAGAAAATCACGAAATAATATAGATACAAGGTGTGGGGTTTATTATAGTTTTGTGGCTGCACTCGAGAAATGATATCGAGTTGCCTACGTATCCGTAGAACGGAATCAAGCCACTCGTAGTTCCCGTACCTATTCCTTTCCCTGTAGGCGACCACAAAGTGCTCAATTATAATTAAAGTGTCCAACCCATGGATGATTAGTGGACTAGCAGATTGAATTGTAGTCTTCCATTTCCTTAAGAAGCATAATCAAACAACATGACACCGACGTTATTAAAAATTATCACAGCAGGGGACATCTGTCCATCTTTTCATATGATATAAAACCCAATCAAAAAATACCAAAGGGAAAAGCACCAATTAACGATTTTAGAATACATGAAGATACAATTTGAATAATCCGAGGATTATTGGACAATTGAAACCTGCAAGAGACTATTCTGGAATATCTTTTCAAATTAGCAAGCTGCTAATTTGTAGGTACTTTCATATATTTTCCTTTTCTTAACTTCATGGTTTTCTGAGCTTTTCTTAAACATGTTTATCTGTCTTTTCAGAAGCAATGCCATAGAGAAAATATCATACAACAAGTAAACTGTTTCAACTCAATTGAGACTTTTACTTAAATCCATTCAAAATCATCATTTAACCATACACAATACGCTCAAATTTGAAGCACCTACGAAAACCCCAACCCGCAACTAAGCTTCCAAGTTGTCACTACCAGTAATCAGAATTGCAATTAAGTTTTATTAATCCGTAACCACTTAACATGAACAACCTCAACCCATAATTCATAACCAGGATTAATAATTGATCAAAAACCCAGAATATAGAAACCAAATTAAGAGCAAAATCTGTCATGCTCCCCAGTATGAAAATATTGATAATATTACCTCTGTTTTACCTGAACTGCAGGAGATACAGTGATCGGATCAATCTTATTTCTTGATATGTTATAGACATCGAGCTCACGAACAACTTTCATGAAGACAACTTTTCTATTCAGACAACGTAAATTGGACGTTCAGGGCCGTCCATAGGGTACTTGTTTTCATCCCCTTCTTGTTTGCTCCCCATCTCCCCCAACCCTTCTTTTTCTCTTTTTGTTCTTATTATTTTCTTGTTTTCCCCCGCACACACCACACCCCCGCCCCGCCCCATCCCCCTAACGGCCACATGGCCTTGACAAATTAAGGGAAGCGGCAGCAATATAAAGGCAGGCGGTGGTTTGATAATTATCAAACCATATGGCAAAATGATAATTACATGAAAACAATATATTATCCCCATATTGTTAAATAGTAAATGATATTATTGTTATTTAAGGTGATAATTTCGGGTCGTCACAATCCACCCTCCTTAAAAAGAATTTCGTCCTCGAAATTCACTCGAATAAAGCATATAGGACCGAAAATTTTGAGCATATTATCCGCAATACATAGAAAGATAACTCCATAAAAAAAAATTTTTGCCAACAGCTTAAAGAACCACCATGTCTTAGCCATAATTAATTTTTAAGATAATCAAGTAGGAATCACATACCTTCTGGACCAAGTTATGTCCAGAATTCAAATCGAGTACCAACAAAACTACAGCAAGGGCCAAGTAGTAGCCAATAAATAACAGAGGTAGGCTAAGTGCCTAAATTCACCGATCACAGCACTTACTACTTCCCTCCCATCGGTCCTAGTCAGCCTCTTTCCTATCTCTTGTGCAGGGCTAGCTGTCCATAGCGCTTAAAAGATGCACGCATCTCTAGGCTAATTGAGTGTCTTGAGGATGCTATCCATGAGGTAGTTAGACATGCTCCTTGGAACACTCAACCGTGTCATCACAGAACTAACGGACGCCCAAACTACCGTATCGAAATTGAAGTGGGATTGAAAGTCCACTGGCACATATCTTTTTAGAAAACGCCATAAGATGTATTATTTATTGATTCCAGTTTAAGTGAGTCAAGATGCGGAACAGATAGACCTATATCTTTTTAGAAAAAGCTAAAAGATGTATTATCTATTAATTCCAGTTTAATTGAGTCAATAAGCGGAAAATATAGACCTCGCTATGCTAACACAAAGAGATGCCTGGGGCGGATCAGTTGGTTAAAGTCAATAGCGTTATTCCCCAACCCCGTGAGATAATCCATACAGGGTTAGCATAAATCAGTTACGTCATTACTAGACTATTAATGAAGTGGATTGATAGCACGTTTTCTTATGTCTCAGTAAGAAGAGGTTGACATAGCTGAAAAATTGTATGGTCCATCATTACATATTGCAATGGAATAAATAAAAGAAAAGGACCTGTGTGAGTGGTAAAATTTGGCGCACAACAATTTAGAGGTTTTCACAATCATGAATTGCCAGCCAACTGCAAAAGAAAAGGACCAAATCTCACACGCAGATGCTCTCTCTAAATACAATTTTGTGAGTTTCTAGAAGAGCAAGGAAAAGTTCTCCTTTTAGATCTGCTGGAAGTGGAGGATCTTGCAACCGTGGAATCAGAGCTCATCAAAAGGTGGAGTTGTACAAATTTTGATACTGAATCATCAAATCATTCAGAATCAATACATCACAGGCAACTTTATAGATGGAACTCCAAATTTTTACAAGAAAGATGTAACATTTTTCATATGCAAACAGAAAGTGGACTTCCATTTACAAGTTTAGTATTATACCTTGAATGGATAATTGATCTATAGTAGATAATTCTCTCCTGCAGGTATGTCAGATCGCTCAAATGCATATTTCCTCTGTGATATGCTCATACAAGAAAGAAGAAACAATTAAAGAGCATGGAAGTGCTGTGCAGACTGAACAAACAATTCCACAAAATCACCACCATTTCTACTATCCAATTCAACCATCCTTGTCAAATCAGCACCCCAATTAGACGTAATTTCACTCTGAACACTCGAAATCGGCACTGAAATCATATTGGGCTGCATTCTCCGCTGCTTCTCCCTATCTTCCTCATCTGGCGAAAACTCCGCAATCACATCATCAACAATACTATCACAATTCAATCCTTTCGCCTTATCATATCTCTAGGCATACCGAAAACCGACGACGTGAACATTGACGAAAGCCTCTGCTTCCCCATCATCGTCGCCGCAGCCGCCGTTAGCGATGCGCTGGGCTTTTTGTGTCGGGGCTCCTTATCCTTCTCCTTCTTCGTAGATTTCCTCCCCTTGGGCCTGTCGCCACCGCCGTCCAATTCGGCGAACGACGGCCCGCCACGTGACCAGTCCTGTGATTGGCCGATCAAGAGGATAATTTAAAAAGGGTGTAAATCAATTTCACTTGCTTTTATTTTTCTGGGACACTTCCCCCATTTTTCCAGAACACTTCCCCCAATTTTTCCAGTACACTTCCCCCTATTTTTGCGGAACACTTCCCTCTATTTTCCGGGACACTTCCCCCCATATTTCTAGGACACTTTCCCCATTTTTCTGGGACACTTCCCTCTATTTTCCAGGGATACTTTCCTCATTTTTCCGGGAAACTCCCTCCATTTTCCGGGACAGTTCCCCATTTTTTTGGGACACTTCCCCAATTGCTGGGGCACTTCTCCCTTTTCCGGAACACTTTCATATTTTTCCGGGACACTTTCCCATTTTCCGGGACACTTCTCTCTATTTTACGGGTCACTTCCCATTTTCTCGTGCTCTGTGGAGAAGGACACCAAGGTCATGCTCGGATATGTTATGCCCTACAAGAACATCACTATCCAGCTTAAGTAATTCAATCTTCAAATGGTTTACTAAAGCCCTTTCACTGCAAAGAAAAGTTCAGATATACTTACGTTCAATTGCAGAACCAAATACAACTTGTATAAATAAATAAATATAAATATTTGCTATTTTTCTATACTAAACAAAGAAAAGAATTGACTGAGAATCATCTATGAGAGTAAAACCCACGTGCTTTCGACGCTTAAAACAGTCGATCCAACTTTAGAGTTCTTCTCTGTAGCCTCTTTAGTGAACCCCACTGGAAATATGCCCCCAGCAAGCTTAACGTATATTATACGAATACAACTATGAATAGTGCTACACAATCAAGCATGGAAACTAAGAACTACACTTCAAAATCATATTGGCTGCATTCTCCGCTGCTTCTCCCTATCTTCCTCATCTGGCGAAAACTCCGCAATCACATCATCAACAATACTATCACAATTCAATCCTTTCGCCTTATCATTATCTCTAGGCATACCGAAAACCGACGACGTGAACATTGACGAAAGCCTCTGCTTCCCCATCATCGTCGCCGCAGCCGCCGTTAGCGATGCGCTGGGCTTTTTGTGTCGGGGCTCCTTATCCTTCTCCTTCTTCGCAGATTTCCTCTCCTTGGGCCTGTCGCCACCGCCGTCCAATTTGGCGGACGACGGCCCGCCACGTGACCAGTCCTGTGATTGGCCGATCAAGAGGATAATTTAAAAAGGGTGTAAATCAATTTCACTTGCTTTTATTTTTCTGGGACACTTCCCCCATTTTTCCAGAACACTTCCCCCAATTTTTCCAGTACACTTCCCCCTATTTTTGCGGAACACTTCCCTCTATTTTCCGGGACACTTCCCCCCATATTTCTAGGACACTTTCCCCATTTTTCTGGGACACTTCCCTCTATTTTCCAAGGACACTTTCCTCATTTTTCCGGGAAACTCCCTCCATTTTCTGGGACACTTCCCCATTTTTTTGGGACACTTGCCCAATTGCCGGGGCACTTCTCCATTTTCCGGAACACTTTCACATTTTTCCGGGACACTTCTCTCTATTTTCCGGGACACTTCTCTCTATTTTCCGGGACACTTCCCATTTTCTCGTGCTCTGTGGAGAAGGACACCAAGGTCATGCTCGGATATGTTATGTCCTACAAGAACATCACTATCCAGCTTAAGTAATTCAATCTTCAAACGGTTTACTAAAACCCTTTCACTGCAAAGAAAAGTTCAGATATACTTAAGTTCAATTGCAAAACCAAATACAGCTTGTATAAATAAATAAATATAAATATTTGCTATTTTTCTATACTAAACAAAGAAAAGAATTGACTGAGAATCATTTATGAGAGTAAAACCCACGTGCTTTCGACGCTTAAAACAATCGATCCAACTTTAGAGTTCTTCTCTGTAGCCTCTTTAGTGAACCCCATTGGAAATATGCCCCCAGCAAGCTTAACGTATATTATACGAATACAACTATGAATAGTGCTACACAATCAAGCATGGAAACTAAAAACTACACTTCAGAAACTAAAGAGATTCCAAACCCTCTTGATTAAGAACCAAAATAAATATCTGTTACATCCAAATAGTGTCATATTTACCTTGTCAAATTGATAGAAGGTGCCCATATTAGCACCATATAATTCTTCATAAGCATCTAGTATGTAAAAAGGCAGTGAACCATTTTCTTCAAGATCAATATTTGAAATATTTTCACTATTTGAGCTAGTATTAACCTCGACAGCACCACCACGGACCTCCGCATCCCCTCCGCTCCTCACCGTCTTCCATCCAGCCATAGCACTCAAGGGCGGGTCCTTATTATCTTCCGTAATCTTCGCATTCAAAGTAAAACCCTCTTCCTTCTTCACCAAATCTTTCCCTTTCTCCTCAGTAACCACTCTGTTCTCCTCAATTTCCCCTCCACAAAATCACCACCATTTCTACTACTAATTGTATCCAATTCAACCCTCCTTGTCAAATTAGCACCCCAATTAGACCTAATTTCACTCTGAACACTCGAAATCGGCACTGAAATCTTATTAGGCTGCATTCTCCTCCGCTTCTCCCTATCTTCCTCATCTGGTGCAAACTTCGCAATCACATCATCAACAATACTATCACAATTCAATCCTTTCGGCTTATCATTACCTATAGGCTTACCAAAAACCGACGACGTGAACATTGACGAAAGCCTTTGCTTCCCCATCATCGCCACCGCGGCCATCAGCGACGCGTTGGGCTTTTTGGGTTGGGGGTCCTTATCCTTCTCCTACTTCTCGGATTTCCTCCTCTTGGGCCTATCGCCACCGCCGTCCGATTCGGCCGACGACGGCCTGCCATGTGTCCAGTCCTGTGATTGGCCAATCAAGAAGATAATTTAAAAAGTGTGTATATCAATTTCACTTGATTTTATTTTTTCAGGACACTTCCCCCATTTTTCGGGGACACTTCCCCCTATTTTTCGGGGACACTTCCCTCTATTTTCTGGGACACTTCCCTTCATTTTTCCAGGACACTTCCCCCTATTTTCCGGGACACTTCCTCCATTTTTCTGGGAAACTTCCTCCATTTTCCAAGACACTTCCCCAATTACCGGGGCAATTCTCCATTTTCCGGGACACTTTCTCATTTTTCCGGGACACTTTCCCATTTTCTGGGACACTTCCCGTTTGCCTATGCTCTGTGGAGAAGGACATCCAGGTTATGCCTAGATATGTTATGTCCAACAAGAACATCACTATCCAACTTATGTAATTCAATCATCAAACGATTTAGTAAAGCCCTTTCACTGCAAAGAAAAGTTTGGATATACTTAAGTTCAATTGCATAACCAACACTAGGCCACAAAGTAGAATAGATAACACCTCAAAGGCAACGACAGATGAAAAAATCATTATGAGCTCCTGAACAAGCACAATACATAACGTTAAACGTATTTCCGTTATCTATATAGGCCTAAAACCGTTGTCTTTGTATCTTTAGAAAGATGAAGATAACGGGTTTTAACAAACCGTTATTGCTAAAAAAAGCGGTAGACACTGTGCACTAAGGGGGAAACCAAAATTCAAAATTCCCTCTGTGTCCCCTTTTAATTTTTGAACCTCAAACAAAACCCCATTTTTCTCTTTCTTTCCCGCATCACTCTCCCTATCCTTCCATCTTCCATCTTTTCTACAACCCTCAAAGCCTCGCGACGGCCCTCTTGCATACACTGAGCTTCGATTCGAGCGAGTATGACGGGATGGTTACGGCGATGACAGCCTTGACGACCCCAGTTCCGGCGCCGAAATTTGAACATCAAAACCATAATTTTCTTTAATTTTCTCTATCTCCCGCATCTCTTTCCTTCACAGCTCTTCCTCCTCTCCCACTCCCACATTTAAGATATGAAGCCTCTATTTTCAAATTCGAACCCCCATCCATGAAGACGTTGCCGCCGTCCACGAAACCTGCACGAGCACGCGATGAGTCTTGGCTAAGAAGATGAACTAAACCTCCATTGAAGCGGCGTGGGCGGAAGAAGGATGGCGTCTCTGCAATTGGAAAGGCTTGAGGACGCATCAGCAGTGTACAAACCATTCAGTCTCCCGATTCCATTAGAGACCTTAAATTTCGTTGCCTCAATCTTCACCTGCTGTCTCCTCTGATTCAAACCCTTCCGATTTTCATACCCTAATTATCTTTTGTTTTTTCTCGATTCTGAAATCGTGGCCTCACCGTAGCCATGGACGCTCAGAGAGCCTGCTGGACGAACTCATGGGTGCAGGTACTTCCCTCAAACCCTAATTTGTGATTTTCTGGCTGAAATTCGATATTCTGATTTGGAAAATTTTGGATATGGTTATGATTGGTATTGGTTGCAGTGGGTTTAAGTTGATTTTCATTTGATTTTCGAGTATTTGGTCTATGGTGATTTGCAGTTCGTAATTTGACAAAGGAAGAGAGAAAGGGATACAAGGAAATTAAGTGGGATGATAAGGTGGTCTGTGAAGCCTATATGGTTCGATGTTGTCCTCATGATCTTTTCGTCAATACTCGAAGCGATCCCGGTGAGCTGAAGTTAAAGTTTGCATTGAAACTTGATTAAAACTATGTTTCTTTGCCTGGATCATGCTTGTAATCTCAGTGAGCATTTTGACAGTGTACAAGTTTCAACTTTTTTGCGGTGTTTTCTCGTGTATTTGGATTGAATGTTATCTACATAGGGTCATTTGTGGTTGTTCTATTAGTGGGTTTTTATCCTGATTTCACTAAAAGGTCCACAAAATTTTGTGAAATTGTGAGCTTAGATTAGCTCGTGATACTTACAACTTCTGATCATTTTCCTTCTTTTGCTGTAAGAATGTTGCTTGTCCAATCTTCGTATGAGTAAGTTTGCTGCCTCATATGTATGATATAGGGTGTAGGATGACACTTGTATATGCGTTACATGGTATGCTAAGTGGTTGCTGGTCTTTGTCTTTCTGAGGAGACAAATTTAAGCATTTTGGTCTGCTCTGTTTAAGAAGGGAAGAAAACTAAGAGGATACACTTGTATATGAGTTACATGGTATGCTAAGTTTTTCTTATGTGTTTTAATTTGGTTATTTATATTGCTATTGTTACTAAAGGTACTATGCATCTGTTTCTTTGATCTTCTGCAGCTGTTATTCCACTCTTTTGCACAACTAATCTACAGTTGCCGGACAATATTTTGTTAGCCGCTGGGTGAGTTTTTGCATGCTTCTTAGACCATATTATAGTTATAAATCGGCATGTGTTTCTCTGGTGTGGACAAAGCTGCTTTCTCTGATCGACCACAGTTTGTTTAGTTTCGTTTTGATAGTAGTTTCTTATGCTGCAATCTGTTTGATATTGTCGACGATGCTCTGCACTTATACTGGACACAATTTGCTTTTCTGTTTTGGTAAGATTATAATGGATGTGTGATGTTTCATGTGAATGTTCCGAAGACAAAGAAGACTTACTGCAAGAGCAAGGAGTGCAAGAAGCACAATTTGCACAAGGTGACGCAGTACAAGACCGGCAAGGCTAGTCTTTACACTCAGGGAAAAAGGCGTCATGATCGTAAGCAATCTGGATATGGAGGTCAGACCAAACCAGTGTTCCACAAAAAGGTAAGCATTAGCTTCTTGCTCTCGTTTCATTCTGGAATATAAAAGAATGATCGAAAGCGAAGATCTAGTTTCCACAGTTTGATTTGATATGGACCTCTTTTCCAGAAGTTTGATGTTTAATGTTTGTACTTCTAATCAGGCAAAAACCACAAAGAAGATTGTCTTGAGGCTGCAATGTCAGGGTTGCAAGCATGTATCCCAACACCCGATCAAGGTTAGTGCACGTTGTTTGTAATTTGTCCTCTTTTTTGTATCAAAGATGGTTGCCCATGCGTGACTGTTTGTTGCCACTGGTTTGTGCAAAGGTGCAAGCATTTTGAGATTGGTGGAGACAAGAAGGGGAAGGGAACCTCTCTTTTCTAAATGACATCATTGCTTTGGTTGTATTTCTCTCCTACTTTACTATCTTATTTGGAGTTTTAATGCAAACATCATAGATTTGCTTGTACGGTTAGTTTTCGGTTAAACAATGTGTTTTTGACAATCTTTCTTTGATCTTCTGCAGCTGTTATTCCACTCTTTTGCACAACTAATCTACAGCTGCTGGTCAATATTTTGTTAGCCAGTGGGTGAGTTCATCTCATCAGCTTATTTTCAGCTGAATATGTAATTATGTAACGATTTTGATTTCTGGTTGATACCTTTTTTATTCAATTAAATATAGAAGTTTTTTTGATTGGTAGGTTATATGTGCTTTAGTTTAATTGTACTTAGTTAAACATGATTGCTTCTATCGTGTGTATTTTAGAGCAGCTTATTTTCACATAAGCTTAAATTCTGTCAACTGTATTTTACAGCAATTCATTATGAGTAAATGATGTGTACTTCATCCATTACAATTATAGTTTATATTTGTATTACTTATGATATAGTCAGAGTGCTGCTGCCATTTTGACTTCACAACTACACTTCAGTTTCGTGTTCATAGAATTTTTATCTACTGCTTCAACAAAAGCCCATTTAGGCTGATCTTCCCTGAAATTGCAGCAAACAATGTATTAATTTCTACATTATTGCTGAAATTGCAGGTTGGGCGGCAGCTAATTCCTTTTGTGGCCTAGTGTTCGTGTTTTAGAAACGACCAACTTGTCTTAGGAGATTTTACCCTGTTATTGCTTTTACCCTTTTATGCTTGATCAAAATCGTGCTTTCTTTGCTAATATGTAAATTGCATATTCGTTTTGAATATTGGCCTTTCTTTGTCTTCCTTTTGTCTTACTTTTTGATATGGGAAATGCTTCGTGCAGATCCTATCATGCCTTCCAAATTGTTGTGCAGATCCTATCTAAACATTATTGCTTAAATTATGAATTTTCTTTTCTCAGCAATTGTCAGCTTTGCAAATATTTCTAGCACTAAAAAACAGGAGTATTCTTAGTGATAATCCAGCTCAAATTGGTTCAAACAGGGAGTTGTTGCTTTGAGGATTATAATTTATGGTCAGATAATGTGCTTCTTTAACTGTCACTTTGCTGCACATTTAGAAGCTGTCAATTGTCGTAATGCAGACTTCGATCATGTATATCAAACAATGACCCTTATTCTATTGTTCCTTTGCCTTCTCAATTCATTTCATCTGATTTGTTTATTGCAATTGGTCCTTTTTATTGCAATTAGTGTTCCAGCTGCAGTTCAAATGCTTCGTGGAACACATGTAAGTGTATACGGCAATTACTATAAGCATCTTTTTGGGTTTGTTTGTAGAAGTCGTTTTACATAGGCAAAGCTTTTAGCAGCACAAGATTAGAGACAAGATTTGGCAACCTTTCATCTAGCTAGTAATTTATGACTCTTCTTCTAATTTTAACTTGCGAAAAAAAATTACTTTGCAGGACTATTTCAAGAGGTCTGCTCATTTGATTGGGATGAGAGTGACAAGGACTTCAAGGCTTTGAGGTTGTTAGTTCTTATACTTTTAGAATAGAAAACTAAGAGCATGTGGTGGCGGTGGCCCTAGAACAATATGGTTCACTTACGGTTATTAGTTTAGAGGTGCTTTTTGGCACAATTGTAACGTAACGTAGGAATGTTTTATTTATGTTATCTCAATTTCAAGATGAATGAAATGAAATGATTTGTATGAATGGATGATTGGAATGAATGGAATAATCCAGGTGGTCTTATAGTCTCTTATCATACAAATTAGCCTAGAAAAATTGGCCTAGCATTTACAGACAACATAATTTTGCCAAATAAACTGTTGTCTATTCCAACAATAGATAACGATTTTTCGGAGAATACTGTTGTGTAATAGGACAATAGATAACAATTTGACAAAAAAAAAGTGTTGTTTATACCCATAAAAGATAACCATTTGTACAAAAAAAGTGTAATCTATTGTCCCATTAGACAATAGTTATGATTGACAAAGCGTTGTCTTCGATTATAAATGACAACGCTTTGTGATAAACAAGCGTTGTCTAATGTACCAATAAACAACGATTTATCATAAGATACCGTTGTGTAATATACTAATAGACAACGGTATTTGTGTTATCTAAAGTGGCATGAATAGATAACACCCACTTAAATAACGCTTTTGAGATAGAATAGATAACGGGATTCCACCGTTATGTATTCCCTTTTGTGGCCTAGTGTAAATACAGCTTGCATAGATAAATAAATAAAAATATTTGCTATTTTTCTAGACTAAACAAAGAAAAGAATTGACTGAGAATTATGTATGAGAGTAAAACCCACGTGCTTTCGACGCTTAAAACAGTCGATCCAGCTCTATAGCCTCTTTAGTGAACCCCATTGGAAATATGCCCCAGCAAGCTTACAGACAACTGTAAAAAGGCTCAGCATACCAGGTCTCATGCATTCTGAGGCCAACATAGGAGTGTCGATCTGAAAGGCCAAAAAAGCAGTGTGAGTATATCAGAAAACATTTATTATGTGCTTAAGAAAGAATATTAGCAGTTATACTATAAGAATTTATGCCTTCAAACTTTGTTGACACTAGAAGTCCAATACGTGGATGAAATTTATAAATGCAAGGTCAAAGGAGAAATTTTCCCTGATGCTATGGGCCAAAGTCATGAGACTTAGAATTATCAGATGAAAATGAAAAGTAAGAAGACTCAAGAAGCAAGGCTTAAAAGATTATAGAACAAACCTTGGCCTTGTGACAGCAGACAACAGATGCAGAGACAATTTCATTACAATTATGCTCTTCATTGATAACAGTTTTCAAGCTTATTGCAGTAACAACCACTAGGGGAGTCAGTTTTCTTTGGACAACTTGAAACCCTTATGTCTTTTGCAGAATTAACAATCACTTCAAATTTGCACCACGTCACTTGTATGATAGAGTAACCAAAGCTATTACAAATTGAACCTGCAAATAAGTAAATCTGATAAGAATGGCTTAAATGACAACATATATCCAGACTTGAGAATCTCACCCGTTGAGGACTTGGGCGAAACTGTGAAACTGATAGCCAAGAGATTCCTTTGATCTTCCTTTTAACAAGAAAAAGATCCAACGCACTGTATGTTGCAATATATTAGGTTTTCTTTTGTTTCATAGATGAAAAAAAATTGAACTATGTTAAGCAGCATAATCTAGCTGCAGTATCTCAGTTTACAGCAGGAAAAAAGAGGAATAATACTATAAAAATGAAGATTCTGAGGGTTATAGATCAGACACCAAATTAGGGATCTGCTCTAACTCTTGTACCTGCTGTGAGTTTCTAGTAGAGCAACGAAAAGTTCTTCTTTTAGATCTGCTGGAAGTGGAGGATCCTGCAACAGTGCAATCAAAGCTCATCAAAAGGTGGAGTTGAACAAATTTTGATACTGAATCATCAAATCATTCAGAATCAATACTTCACAGACAACTTTATAGATGGAACTCCAAATTTTTACAAGAAAGTTGTAACATTTTTCATATTCAAATAGAATGTGGACTTCCATTTACAGGTTTATTATTGTACCTTGAATGGATAATTGATCTTTAGTACATAATTCACTCTTGCGGGTATGTCAGATCGCTCAAATGCATATTTCCTCTGTGATATGTTTAACAAGAAAGAACAAACAATTAGAGAGCATGGAAGTGTTGTGCAGACTGAACAAACTTCAGATTTATAATTTAACCATCATCGCCGCCGCCGCCGTCAGCGACTCGTTGCACTTTTTGGGTCGAGGCTCCTTATCCTTCTCCTTCTTCTCGAATTTCCTCCTCTTGGGCCTATCGCAGCCGCCGTCCGATTCGCCCGATGACGGCCCGCCACGTGTCCAGTCTTGTGATTGGCCGATCAAGAAGATAATTTAAAAAGGGTGTAAATCAATTTCACTTTTTATTTTTCCTGGACACTTCCCCCATTTTCCCAGGACTCTTCCCCCTATTTTTCCGGGATACTTCCCCCCATTTTTCCAGGACACTCCCCCATTTTTCTGGGACACTTCCCTTTATTTTCCGGGACAATTCCCTCTATTTTCCGAGGCACTTCCCCCATTTTTCCGGGACACTTCCCCATTTTTTCGGGACACTTCCCCAATTTACGGGGCACTTCTCCATTTTCCTAGACACTTTCTTATTTTTTCGGGACACTTCCCTATTTTCTGGGACACTTTCTCATTTTTCCGGTACACTTTCCCATTTTCTGGGACACTTTCTCACTTTCCGGGATACTTTCTCATTTTTCCGGGACACTTTCTCATTTTTCTGGGACACTTCCCATTTTTCGAAACCCTTGTATGACCATATTATAACCATCGTATGACCATCTTATGACCACCTTATGACCTTCGGCCGATCAAATTCCAATTTTGCTACGCTGTAACTCTCACGAGCATGGGGAACCAGACCCCGCCTCGACTTGATTTCGTACGAAAAAGTTACACCACTTTTCAAATATCTTTTTGATCGACCTATCACATTCCGCCACGTGGTATGACTTTATTATACCCACATAAAATTGACTTTGCTAGAGAGACTAATATCCATTTATATACATAAAATTGACTTGCAAATACTCCAACTGTAGATTTACAAAAGTACAAGCTTCAACACAAAAGATTTTTAGAATTCAGAATTTCTCAATCTACAAGCACCAGTACATATATGACCGTTATTTACCCAACTTATGACCATCATATGACCAACGTATGACTGTCATTTATCCTTGGAAGAATAGTCAATTGTTCCTTAAATAAGACATAATATAAACTAAGTGGGTAAATTAATCTTATACGACGGTCATAAGATGGTCGTATGACGATTACAATATGGTCATATGACGGTCATACTCCGCCGTAGGGGATCACAATTTGAAGTCAGCGCCATATTTTTATTCTCATCGTTGAGATGAAAATGACCGATCCAATTGTCCCTTTTAATAAGACCTTCCAACGGATGGAAGAGAATGACCGGTTTGGATTGTCGATATCACGTTTCAATATTTGTGGAATGGTTGAATGTGGACGTTGATGGGTTAGTGTTATGAAACATTATAAACACCAAGCGTTATTTGAGCTAATCGTGAATATCAAAATGCCATATCGACGATTGGAACCGTTCATCTTTTGCGCTCGTATGTAAAGTCTTGTTTCAACAAATTTTTTTTTTAAATATAGCTAATATAAAACCTATAATGGAGCGTGAACGTAAACTGTGATGAACGGTCACAAATGAATGTTACCGATTTACCGAAATGGGGCCATAACTGGGATGGGCACTTGAAAAAGTTATACAGTGCCTCGATACGAATGCAACGGCTAAGATGAGGGGTCAAGTTGGGTCCGTGAAAGTTACTAGAAGAACATTCATCTATTCCTTGAAGAATAGTCAGCTGTTCCTAGAAGAACAGTCAGTTGTTCCTTTAAGAACAATCAGCTGTTTCTTCAAGAACAATCATTTGTTCCTTAAAAAATAATTATTTATTCCTTAAGGGTCAATATGACTATTATTAATGAGGTAAATTGAGGTCATATGACAATCATAATCGAGTAAATCAATAAATAAGACAATCATAATATAAAATATGGCTCATACAACAATCATAAGTGGCGAGATCAAGGTCATAAAATGGTTATAAGTGGGTATATTAATAAATACAGTGGTCTGGGCAAAAAGTATGTGTCAAAGCCATATTTGTTTGTATAAACAAGAAAACCTCAATTGAAACTGACAAAATATAAACCCAAGACAACTTTCAAGAATTTAACAGTTATATTACAATCATGGATATCATCTCATGAGCATGACCAGGATCATGGTTAAATAACTCCCTTAAGTTGCTCTCCACTTTCGCAACTTGGTTCGTCAGCTGTTCCTTTGAGGTCTTTCATGGGAACAAAAATGAAAGTTATTTTTGGTTCTAACCTTACCACCAGAAAACAGCAGCATATGATTCATATCTTCTATCATACAGAATTCTCACAAACCAAATAAAACATAATATGTACACTCTTCTCACAAACCAAAGTCATACAAGTTAAAGATGAAACCTTTCAACACTTTTTCATACTAAATCAAATAAAGAAATAACACAGAATATCAGCCTGATCGATGGTCTATGCATTGTTCCAAATCTGAAAAATTCAAAAACTCGTGGATTCACCCCCACTTCACATCACACAAACTGAAAAAGAAAAAGATTTTGAATTCACTGTAACCACACCATTGGAAAAGTGAATATCTGGAGCAATACTCCTTGGGACCAAATCTTCACAAGGTTCTATTTTCAGCATTAAGCTCCATCTAGGAGAGTGATTAGTGATGGCAAAGATACAAGCACAGCCAATATTTGGCCAGTGACCCTATATTATGGGCACAAGATCACCTCTACATTATGAAACTTGTTGATGCAAAAAATGGGATCAACGTCAAGGGTCCAGGTCGGACAAGTGTGTGTTAGGGAGCTAGGAGGCTAGCTCCGGATCCTGGCTTCCGGGAGGGCCCGGAAGGTGCTGCCCGGAAGGTGGTTCCGGGGACGGAGGTACCTGCACAGGAAAGAAAGTATAGCTCGGGGCACCGGTGGGGTGCCGGCCTAAGACCCTCCGAAGCTTAAGTCAGCTGAGAGAGAAAAGGAAGGAGAGTCTTGGAGGCAAGTAAGTGTTTTGTGAGAGAGAGTGGACTTACTTTCACTTGTGGAAGTGAGGTATTTATAGTGAGGGGGAAACCTAGGGTCCCAAATGGGTTAGGTTTTCCCCTAGGTTACCCCTACTGGGCCTCTTGGAGGCCTAGTCAGTCCTCTAGGAGACTAGTTGGGCCTCTGGGGGCCTTTGTCTAGGCCACGATGGACTTCACGTTTGCTGTTTGGAGGAAGTAGCACGGTCCTGGAGGTGTGCTCCCAGGAGGATAGGCCTCCGGGAGAAGTGATCTCGGAGGGTAGGCTTCCGGGAATTGCGGTCCCGGAAGGGGGAAGTGGTCCCAGTAGCTTCTTCTTCTGGATGACATGTGGCCGATCTGGGTATGGTATGAACAAAACTGCCAACCAGTGATGATATCGCATAGCTTAAACAACTTAGTTTAACTACATACTCAGATACCTCAGGTCTTCAATTAGTTCTTCATGGTTAAATAACACATTATGAGGCAAATTAAAATAAAATTAAGATCCACAAGGCCAACTAAATACTTGCCCTGGTAATTTACAAATCAAAACTGCACATAAACTTTACAAGCATTAATTACTAGTTGAGGACTGAAAGTGTCCTACAATCAGTCGAATGGCAACACAATTAAAAAATGAGGCACATGTGTGGTACTCAAGAGTTCCCCTTTGAAAAAGAGTACAACGCACAATCTCGTTTTCCTTGTGGTTGCAAATTGGCATCAAAATGAGACAGTTGACTCAAAATTTTCAGCGTAATGACATCAACTCAAAGTCTATCCTCCACATGAAACAAAGTATTATCCCTGAAGAGAACCATCCTAAGAACGGGTACAAAATTGCAAAGCATAATCAAACCTCTAACCATAACCTGCTCCTCCGCAGGTGGAGTAGAAGGAGGAAGTGGAACAAAATTGCCACACAGCTTCCAGCTCCCCTATTGTACCTTGCCATTCTCGAACCAGACCCCGCTCCAACCAACCTTGAACCAACCCCGTAAACTGAAGGTCACTGGTGGTAAAGAACTGAGCTAAATGATCAAACACCAGAGGCTGAGGGTCTACTATTCTGGTCCCTAGTCTTCCTCCCAACCCATGAACCCCCTATGATAGCAAACCATTGTTATGTGGCACTGGAAAGATTGAAACACAAAATCCAACTTTCAAAATCATAACTAAATACCCATTAATCGATTTTGAGAGTAAGATATCAAACTTAAATAACTAAACAATCTTTGATTTGATTGAGTTTTTGTAGATATGATCTTTGCTATATAATGTACAAAATGAATGATTCAGATTGAAATATATCGTCTAGGAAGCCAAAAATGGGGGCTAAATGCAGCCATGGACAGCCCAAGATTGTCCGTTAAAATCTTGCACAAATTATGCACATTGCCATAAAACAATATTTCTGTCGTATTACTCAATAGAAGAGTGGACGAGATATTCAAGGCCAGGGCACGGGACGGGGTGAGTAAATCGTAACCCGAAATCTCATTCCGTCCCATTTTGTTACGACCCGTCCCGGAATTTTCAGGAAAATGACCAAATTACCCTTGAGGGTCAAAACCAGTTGGGGTTTCAAAACCATGCACGCACACAAAGTTTCCCAAAAGGGAAACCCGTGCACGCCGTCAAAGCCCTCACCCCCATTCTCTCTTCTCCGGCCGACAACCACAACGCCGACCGCCCAAATAGCTTCCTCACGACCCCGACTCCACACCCAGGAAGTCCCAGCTCCAATAACGGCGTGAGGCGCCGTCAGTGAAGCCCAAAAACCAAAACGCACCATCGCCGCCATCATCGCTGATCTTCAAGCTCTGACCACGGTTCGGGCGTGCCATCACTTGGAGCATGTTAGTTATGTCTCAAAGATCATTCCCACAAAGTTAGGCTTCAAAGACCTCGCAGAACACCGTAAGCGAAGGGGAAATGAAATACGAAGTTTCATGGCCATGTTTTGGATGATTTCGGCCGAGGTGAGTCTGCGAAATCCATTCCAATAGATTCGTTGAGTTGTAATAAAATTCGTTGAAAACAGTTAAGAAATGAAGAAGTTAGACCCTCGCCGGAAAACTGGAGAATTCACTGGAATTTTCCCAGAATCCGGCGACGGTATGGCGACTTCGGCGACAACGCGGCAGCGCCGATGAAGCTCGCCGGAATCTAGAATTTTTCCAGATTCTGATGAGTTTTTCGGCGATGTCACAGCCGCGCCTATATCGATGCGGCGGCCCATGACGTCAGCACCGACGTGCTGACATCAAGGTCCAATCAGCGTCTAGTCAGTGCCCAGTCAGCGTACTCATTAGTGTCCAGTCAGCATCCAAGTAGGCGCCATGTGTCAAACACTTCAGTGCCGGCATGCCTGCTGTTGACCAACGTTGACCAAGTTTGACCGGTGACTATTTCAAGGATTTTAGACGTTCTGGATCCAATGGCTATCTCTGTTTCGCCATCCCAGATACGGTTAAACTCCAATTGAGCAAAACATGGGAAATTAGGATTTTGAAGGTGGTATTTAATTACGGATTTTCTAACGAACGATTCATGGAAACTTTATAGGTATATGAGCTCCAGTTAGACACCGCAGTCAGGCAGTTCAGGCGGATGAGTTCGACAGCTCGGAATCACTGTGAGTGGATGGGTTTTGTTTTCTTAAAGCATGGATTTTCATTGAAGCTCAGTATATAATAGTACTATACAAATATATTGGTATACATATATCATATTACCAGCAGTACGTAGTACACCTAGTCGCACATGTACATTACATTTTGGTACTAGGATTACGGCTGTAGGACACAGCGTTTGCGTGAATGTTCACCAGCGCCGAAGACCCCATTTGCTAGCTATTCCTTTCAGGTGCATAGCGTGCCCTGATGCCTATCCAGGGTATGTAGGTGACACCACCCAACATTCACGTGAATGTATGTCACGCCTCAAAACCAAGGACATGAATAAAGAAAATCACAAAATAATATAGATACAGGGTGTGAGGTTTATTATAGTTTTGTGCCTACATATCCATAGAACGGAATCAAGCCACTCGTAATTCCCGTACCTATTCCTTTCCCTGCACCCCGACCACAAAGTGCTCAATTATAAATATAGTGTCCAACCCATGGATGATTAGTGGACTAGCAGATTGAATTGCAGTCGTCCATTTCCTTAAGAAGCCTAATCAGACAACATGACACTGACGTCATTAAACATTCACTATCACAGCAGGGGACATCTGTCCATCTTTTCATATGATATAAAACCCAATCAGAAAATACTAAAGGGAAAAGCACCAATTAACGATTTTGGACAATTGAAACTTGCAAGAGACTATTCTAGAATATCTTTTCAAATTAGCAAGCTACTAATTTGTAGGTACTTTCATATATTTTCCTTTTCTTAACTTCATGGTTTCCTGAGCTTTTCTTAAACATGTTTGTCTATCTTTTCAGAAGCAATGCCACAGAGAAAATATCATACAACAAGTAAACTGTTTCAACTCAATTGAGACTTTTACTTAAATCCATTCAAAATCATCATTTAACCATACACAATACGCTCAAATTCCAAGTACCTACGAAAACCCCAACCCGCAACTAAGCTTCCAAGTTGTCACTACCAATAATCAGAATTGCAATTAAGCTTTATTAATCCGTAACCACTTAACATGAACAATCTCAACCAATAGTTTAGAACCAGGATTGATAATTGATCAAAAACCCAAAATATAGAAACCAAATTAAGAGCAGAATCTGTCATGCTCCCCAGTATGAAAATATTGATAATATTACCTCTGTTTTACCTGAGCTGCAGGAGATACAGTGATCGGATCAATCTGATTTCTTGATATGTTATAGACATCGAGCTCACAAACAACTTTCATGGAGACAACTTTTCCATTCGGATAACAGAAATTGGACGTTCAGGGCCGTCCACAGGGTACCTGTTTTCATCCCCTTCTTGTTCGCTCCCCATCTCCCCCATCTCCCCCAACCCCAATATAAAGGGAGGCGGTAGTTTGATAATTATCAAACCATATGGCAAACTGATAATTACATGAAAACAATATATTATCCCAATATTATTAAATAGTAAATGATAATATTGTTATTTAAGGTGATAATTTCGGGTCGTCACAATCCACCCTCCTTAAAAAGAATTTCATCCTCGAAATTCACTCGAACAAAGCGTACTGCACCAAGAATTATGAGCATATTATCCGCAATACATAGAAAGATAACTCCATAAAAAACAAATTTTGCCAACAGCTTAAAGAACCACCATTTCTCAGCCATAATTAATTTTTAAGATAATTAAGTAGGAATCACATATCTCCTGGACCAAGTTATGCCCAGAATTCAAATCGAGTACCAACAAAACTTCAGCAAGGGCCAAGTAGTAGCCGATAAATAACAGAGGTAGGCTTGGTGCCTAAATTCACCAATCACAGCACTTACTACTTCCCTCCCATCAGTCCTAGTCAGCCTCTTTCCTGTCTCTTGTGCATGGCTAGCTGTCCATAGTGCTTAAACGATGCAAGCATCTCTAGGCTAATTCAGTGTCTTGTGGATGCTATCCATGAGGTAGTTAGACATGCTCCTTGGAACACTCCACCGTGTCCTCATAGAATTAATGGATGCCCAACCTACCGTATCGGAATCGAAGTGGGATTGAAAGTCCAGTGGCACATATCTTTTTAGAAAACACCATAAGATATATTATCTATTGATTCCAGTTTAAGTGAGTCGAGATGCGGAACAGATAGACCTATATCTTTCTAGAAAAAGCCATAAGATGCATTATCTATTGATTCCAGTTTAAGTGAGTCAAGAAGCGGAATAGATAGACCTCGTTATGCTTACAAAAGGAGATGCATGGGGCAGTTCAGTTGGTTAAAATCAATAGCGTAATTCCCCAACCCCGCGAGATAATCCATACAGGGTTAGCATAAATTAGTTAAGTCCTTTGCTAGACTATTAATGAAGTGGATAGATAGCACGTTTTCTTATGTCTCAGTAAGAAGAGGTTGACATAGTTGAAAAATTGTATGGTCCATCATTACATTTTGCAATGGAATAAATAAAAGAAAAGGACCTGTGTGAGTGGTAAAATTTGGCGCACAACAATTTAGAGGTTTTCACAACCATAAATTGCCAGCCAACTGCGGAAGAAAAGGACTAAATCTCACACCCATATGCTCTCTCTAAATACAATTTTGTGAGTTTCTAGAAGAGCAAGGAAAAGTTCTCCTTTTAGATCTGTTGGAAGTGGATGATCCTGATTCATCAAATCATTTTGAATCAATACATCACAGGCAACTTTATAGACGGAACTCCAAATTTTTACAAGAAAGATGTAACATTCTTCATCTGCTAATAGAAAGTGGACTTCCATTTACAGGTTTAGTATTATACCTTGAATGCTGTTGATATATGAAATTTTCAATGTTTAAAATAAAGTCAACAAAAAGCCCAAGACCAGGTTTGCACATGGACCCTTGTATAAGAAACGGGGAGTCCAAAACAAATACAGCCCAAAGAAGGATATTTGGGCCTTCTACTCCACATTCCATAAAGTATCTTAAATTAAGTAAATACACCAAATTCAGCAGATGTGGGGATAGAACGTGCGAAACAAATGTGCAACGTGGGAGAGCCAATATGCTCCACAAACCCACTCAACCAAGTGGTCCGCAAAGGTAGAGAGCATGACTTTCAACTATCTTTTTTGAAGGCTATAAAAAGAAGCTCTTAACAAAACAACAGGGGACGGAAAGAAAGAAAAACGGGAGGTACACAACACAAAGCACAAACAAGCAGGAAGAGAGAAACAAAGAGAAAGAGAAGTACACTGCAAATAGAATACAAGAGCACAAAGCACGTCTTCAAGCAAGAACAACAAAGACAACAAACAGGTATAATGCTAATTCATTATTCTGCATCTTTCTCTAATCTTCACAGCTAATGTACAGGCATAAAAACCAACATGCTTGACATTTGGTTGAGGAGTAAGCTCTCTCCTTCTACTACAATTGGTGTTTCAGAATACTCGCAGGGTGTTCGTAACCCAAACTTCGTTAATACGATAAGGAGCTTCGGATAATTGTAAATGGCGAGTTGAAGTATGATGCAACAAGGACCTCTCTGACTCATCATTATGATAAAAATCCACACAAGTAGTGCATATCAACAAGCAAATTGCCAAAAGGCCAGGAGTTATTCAAGGCCAGTTGAAGTTTTAAATTCACAACCCAATCAAAACTCTTTGTTGGATCCAAAACAAAGCTGTTGTACCTGCGCAAAGAACACTAGATTACCATGGATACAAGGAATGGCAGAATTCAAAGGCAAAGACAAAATCTTTTGCTCGGGAACAATATTGGCGCACCTCGATATTCTCAGAACGATGATGAATTTCGAGAAGGAAACTTGAATGCAAATCCAATGCTTCTGGATGGAAGATAAGGAGAGCATTTTGAAGTTGTTCATCCGTTATATATGGTGGCGCAGCTAAGGCCCGTTGGAAGACAAATCGGAAAGATAGCACTTCAATTCAAAATTTGAAGTTCAAAACAAAATTCAAAGGAGATTAGATTTTTTTGTTAAAAGAAAAGAGGATGAACTCTGTATTCGTTGAAAAACAAAAGAAGACGAAGACTATTTGTCTTCTGACTCAAAGAAGTCGTTGGAAGCAAGCAAAGACAAGAAGATAAAACTCTTCTGACTCATCTCAAAAGAAACAAAGGGTATGGGCAGTCTGCTCTCGTTGGAAACAAAGAGAAGAGGACAAAAGTCCTTTGACTCATCAACAACAAAAGTCTCTTGACTCATCAACAACAAATGGGCTTCGTGATTCCACAAGGCCCAAATTCAAGTCACATGGACATGAAAAAGTCCAGCTACCAAGTGATGCTGACCAAATCCAAAAACCAAGTTTTAAAAAAACAATTGACACCTCGCAAGGGTGCTCGACAGTTCAAGGAAAACGAAGAATTCCGAACTACGCTCGGTTTGATCTCCCACAAAGGAGTACGTAGGCAATCTAAGCAAATTGGACACAACCGCAAGATACAAGTTTCAACACCAAGGCCTCACGTCAAGTCCAAACATGTGAAGCTACCAAATTTTATTAAAGGGCGTATAAAAAGCGCAATTGAACTACGAGTGACTTGATCCCCCGCAAAGGGGTACGTAGGCAACCTAAATGTTGATTTAGGTGCAGTCACAAAATCAAATATTTTCGCTAAACCTTTGCATTTAACTTTGTTTTCTTCATGTTGGAATCAAAGGGTGTTCCTTTGTTATTAAAGGATTGTAATTAAGGACTTTGTCTTGAATGAGTTGAATCCGATTCAATAAAACTCGTATCCATTCGATATGAGTGAAATTATGTGATCAAAGATTGTTTGTACAATTTTTGCTCAGCATAACCAATGCACAGTTGAAATATCTCAATGATTCTATATCTTCAAACGTTGACCGATGCCATGCTAAAAGTTGATACATTCAGATCTGACAACTTATTTCTGATCTCACATCTTAAATTTGAAACCGCTTCCTGAGATTAGGAAAGACAAAAGCATCAACAGAAGAAAAAGAAAATCAAAGGCTAGTCCCAGAAGATTTAAAATGTACGTATGTTCAAGCCTCTACAAAAAATACACTACACTCAGCTTTTTACAGAAATCTGTGGGTGAAATCCTCGACTCTTCGACATCCTTTTCAAGCTTCACGATTTCATCACTGTGAAATATAGAACTATTTGGAACTGCATAGACACATCTCTGCATGTTCCTTACAACCACACAACAGCTCTGATATGTATTTCCCGCTTTAACCTATATTATACGAATACAACTATGAATAGTGCTACACACTCAAGCATGGAAACTAAGAACTACACTTCAGAAATTAAAGAGATTCCGAACCCTCATGGAATAAGAACCAAAATAAATATATGTTACATCCAAATAGTATCATATTTACCTTGCCAAATAGATAGAGGGTGCCCATATTAGGACCATAGAATTCTTCATAAGCATCTAGTATGTAAAAAGGCAGTGAACCATTTTCTTCAAGATCAATATCTGAAATATGCTCACTATTTGAGCTACAGCACCACCACGAACCTCCGCATCCCCTCTGGTCTTCATCGCCTTCCATCCAGCCATAGCACACAAGGGCGGGTCCTTATTATCTTCCGTAATCTTTGCATTCCAAGTAAAACCCTCTTCCTTCTTCACCAAATCTTTCGCTTTCTCCTCAGTAACCACTCTATTCTCCTCAATTTCCGCTCCAATTTCTGAAAAATCATTGCTTTGCTGAATTGGAGATTCACTAATCTCAAAACCTAATTCCTTCTTCCCCCCATTGTCCTTAACCCATTCACTAATTTCCACAAAATCACCACCATTTCTACCATTAATTGTATCCAATTCAACCCTCCTTGTCAAATCAGCACCCCAATTAGACCTAATTTCACTCTGAACACCCAAAATCGGCACTGAAATCTTATTGGGCTGCATTCTCCTCCACTTCTTCCTATCTTCCTCATCTGGCACAAACGCCGCAATCCCATCATCAACAATACTATCACAATTCAATCCTTTCGCCTTATCATTATCTCTAGGCTTACCGAAAATCGACGACGTGAAAATTGAAGAAAGCCTCTGCTTCCCATCATCGCCGCCGTCACAGCCGTCAGCTACGGGCTGGGCTTTTTGGATCGAGGCTTCTTATCCTTCTCCGTCTTCTCTGATTTCCTCCTCTTCGGCCTATCGCCATCGCCGTCCGATTTGGCCAACGACGGCCTGCCACGTGACCAGCCCTGTGATTAGCCGATCAGGAAGATAATTTATAAAGGGTGTAAATCGATTTCACTTGTTTTTATTTTTCCGGGACACTTCCCCCATTTTTCCGGAACACTTACCCCTATTTTTCCAGGATACTTCCCTCTATTTTCTGGGAAACTTCCCCCCATTTTTCCAACACACTTCCCCCTATTTTTGCAGGACACTTTCCTCTATTTTCCGGGACACGTCCCCCCATTTTTCAAGGACACTTCCCCCATTTTTCCGGGAGACTTCCCTCTATTTTCCGAGACACTTCCCCTTGTTTTTCTAGGACACTTTCCCCATTTTTACGGGACACTTCCCTCTATTTTCCGAGACACTTCCCCCATATTTCCGGGACACTTCCCTCCATTTTCCGGGACACTTCCCCATTTTTTGGGGACACTTCCCCAATTTCTGGGGCACTTCTCCATTTTCCAGGACACTTTCTCATTTTTTCGGGACACTTCTCCATTTTCTGGGACACTTCCCTCTATTTTCCGGGACGCTTCCCATTTTCCTGTGCTCTGTGGAGAACCTGACTATCCAACTTATGTAATTCAATCATCAAACGGTTTAGTAAAGCCCTTTCACTGCAAAGAAAAGTTAAAATATACTTAAGTTCAATTTGAGAACCAAATACTGCTTGTATAAATAAATAAATAAATAAAAATATTTGCTATTTTTCTAGACTAAACAAAGAAGAGAATTGACTGAGAATCATATATGAGAGTAAACCCACGTGCTTCCGACGCTTAAGACAGTCGATACATCTTTAGAGTTCTTCTGTGTAGCCTCTTTAGTGAACCCTGTTGGATATATTCCCCAGCAAGCTTACATACAACTGTAAAATGGCTGAGTATACTAGGTCTCATACATTCTGAGGCCAACATAGGAGTGTCGATCTGAAAGGCCAAAAAAGTAGTGTGAGTACATCAGAAAGATTATAGAACAAACCTTGGCCTTGTGATAGCAGATAACAGATGCAGAGACAATTTCATTACAATTGTGCGCTTCATTGATAACAGTTTTCAAGCTTATTGCAGTAACAACCACTAGGGGAGTCAGTTTTATTTGGACAACTTGAAACCCGTATGTCATTTGCAGAATTAACAATCACATCAAATTTGTACCAAGTCACCTGTATGATAGAATAACCAAAGTTGTTACAAATTGAACCTGCAAACAAGTAAATCTGGTAAGAATGGCTTAAATGACAACAGATATCCAGACTTGAGAATCTCACCCGTTGTGGAGATGGGCGAAACTGTGAAACTGATAGCCAAGAGGTTCCTTTGATCTACCTTTTAACAAGAAAAAGCTCCAGCGCACTGTATGTTGCAATATATTCGCTTTCTATTATTTCATAGATGAAAAAAAATTAAACTGTGTTAAGCAGCATAATCTAGCTGCAGTATCTCAGTTTACAGCGAGGAAAAAGAGGAATAATACTACAAAAATGAAGAATCTGAGATTTATAGATCAGACACCAAAGTTAGGGATCTGCTCTAACTCTTGTACCTGCTGTGAGTTTCTAGAAAAGCAAGGAAAAGTTCTCCTTTTAGATCTGCTGGAAGTGGAGGATCCTGCAACAGTGCAATCAGAGCTCATCAAAAGGTGGAGTTGAACAAATTTTTATACTAAATCATCAAATCACTCAGAATCAATACCTCATAGGCAACTTTATAGATGGAACTCCAAATTTTTACAAGAAAGATGTAACATTTTTAATATGCAAATAGAAAGTGGACTTCCATTAACAGGTTTAGTATTATACCTTGAATGGATAACCAATGCACAGTTGAAATATCTCAATGATTGTATATCTTCAAACCTTGACAGATGCCATGCTAAAAGTTGATACATCCAGATTTGACAACGTATTTCTGATCTCACTTCTTAAATCTGAAACCGCTTCCTAAGATTGGGGAAGACAAAACCATCAACAGAAGAAAAAGAAAATCAAAGGCTAGTCCCAGAAGATTTAAAATGTACGTATGTTCAAGCCTCTACAAAAAGAAACACGTACACTCAGCTTTTTACAAAAAGTAAAACCCTCTTCCTACTTCACCAAATATTTCCCTTTCTCCTCAGCAACCACTCTGTTCTCCCCAATTTTGCCTCCAGTTTTTGGAAAATTATTGCTTTGCTCAGTTGGGGATTCACTAATCTCAAAACCTAATTCCTTCTCTCCCCATTTTCCTTAACCCATTCACTAATTTCCACAAAATCATCACCATTTCTACTACTAATTGTGTCCAATTCAACCCTCCTTGTAAAATCAGCACCCCAATTAGACCTAATTTCACTCTAAACACTTGAAATCGGCTCTGAAATCTTATTGGGCTTCATTCTCCTCCGCTTCTCCCTATCTTCCTCATCTGGCATAAACTCCGCAATCTCATCATCAACAATACTATCACAATTCAATCCTTTCGCCTTATCATTATCGACGTGAACATTGACGAAAGCCTCTGCTTCCCCATCATTGCCGCCGCCCTCGTCTGGGACGCGTTGGGCTTTTTGGGTCGGGGCTCTTTATCCTTCTCCTTCTTCTCGGATTTCATCCTCTTGTGCCTATCGCCACCACCGTCCGATTCGGCTAGCGACGGCCCACCACGTGTTCAGTCCTGAGATTGACCAATGAAGAAGATAATTTAAAAAGAGTGTAAATCAATTTCACTTGTTTTTATTTTTCCGGGACATTACCCCCATTTTTCCAGGACACTTCCCCTTATTTTTCAGGGGCACTTCCCTCTATTTTCGGGAACACTTCCCCCTCATTTTTCCGGGAAACTCCCTCCATTTATCGGGACACTTCCCCATTTTTTCGGGACACTTCCCCAATTTCTGGGGCACTTCTCCATTTTCCGGGCTACTTTATCCTTTTTTCGGGACACTTCCCTATTTTCCGGGACATGTTCTCATTTTTCCGAAACACTTTCCCATTTTCCGGGACACTTCCCATTTTCCAGGACACTTCCCTCTATTTTCCGAGACACTTCCCTCATTTTTTCGGGAAACTCCCTCCATTTTCCGGGACACAACCCCATTTTCTCGGGACACAACCCTATTTTCTCGGGACACTTCCCCAATTTATGGGGCACTTCTCCATTTTCTGGGACGTTTCCTCATTTTTTCAGGACACTTCCCAATTTTCCGGGACACTTTCTCTATTTTCCAGGACACTTCCCATTTTCCCCGTGCTTTGTGGAGAAGGACATCCAGGTCATGCCCAGATATGTTATGTCCAAAAAGAACCTCACTATCCAACTTATGTAATTCAATCATCAAACGGTTTGGTAAAGCCCTTTCACTGCAAAGAAAAGTTCAAATATACTTAAGTTCAATTTCAGAACCAAATACTGCTTGTATAAATAAATAAATAAAAATATTTGTTATTTTTCTAGACTAAACAAAGAAGAGAATTGACTGAGAATCATATATGAGAGTAAAACCCACGTGGTTTCGACACTTAAGACAGTCGATCCAGCTTTAGAGTTTTTCTCTGTAGCCACTTTAGTGAACCCCGTTGGATATATTCCCCAGCAAGCTTACGTACAACTGTAAAATGGCTGAGTATACTAGGTCTCATGCATTCTGAGGCCAACATAGGAGTGTCGATCTGAAAGGCCAAAAAAGTAGCGTGAGTACATCGGAAAACATTTCTTATGTGCTTAAGAAAAAATATTAGCAGTTATACTATAAGAATTTATGCCTTCAAACTTTGTTGACACTAGAAGTCCAATACGTGGATGAAATTTATAAAGGCAATGTCAATGGAGAAATTTTCTCTGATGCTATGGGCCATAGTCGTGAGACTTAGAATTATCAGATGAAAATGAAAACTAAGAAGACAGAAGAAGCAAGGCTTAAAAGATTATAGAACAAACCTTGGCCTTGTGACAGCAGGATAACAGAATGCAGAGACAATCACTAGGGGAGTCCGTTTTCTTTGGACAGCTTGAAACCCTTATGTCTTTTGCAGAATTAACAATCACTTCAAATTTGCACCAAGTCACCTGTATGATAGAATAACCGAAGCTGTTACAAATTGAACCTACAAACAAGTAAATCTGACAAGAATGGCTTAAATGACAACATATATCCAGACTTGAGAATCTCACCCGTTGTGGAGATGGACGAAACTGTGAAACTAATAGCCAAGAGGTTCCTTTGATCTTCCTTTTAATAAGAACAAGCTCCAGTGCACTGTATGTTGCAATATATTAGGTTTTCTTTTATTTCATAGATGGAAAAAAATTAAACTATGTTAAGAAGCATAATCTAGCAGCAGAATCTCAGTTTACAGATCAGACACCAAAGTTTGGGATCTGCTCTAACGCTTGCACCTGATGTGAGTTTGTATAAGAGCAAAGAAAAGTTCTCCTTTTAGATCTGCTGGAAGTGGAGGATCCTGCAACAGTGCAATCACAGCTCATCAAAAGGTGGAGTTGAACAAATTTTCATACTGAATTATCAAATCACTCAGAATCAATACCTCAGAGGCAACTTTATAGATGGAACTCCAATTTTTTAAAAGAGAGATGTAACATTTTTCATATGCAAATAGAAAGTGGACTTCCATTTACAGATTTAGTATTATACGTTGAATGGATAATTGATCTTTAGTATATAATTCTCTCCTGCGGGTATGTCAGATCGCTCAAATGCATATTTCCTTTGTGATATGTTCATACAAGAAAGAACAAACAATTAGACAGCATGGAAGTGCTGTGCAGACTAAACAAACTTCCAATTTATAATTTAACGAATGCACAGTTCAAATATCTCAATGATTGTATATCTTCAAACCTTAACCGGTGCCATGCTAAAAGTTGATACATTCAGATTTGACAACTTATTTCTGATCTCACTTCTTAAATCTGAAACCACTTCTTGAGATTGGGTAAGACAAAAGCATCAACAGAGGAAAAAGAAAATCAAAGGCTAGTCCCAGAAGATTTAAAATGTACGTATGTTCACGCCATTGCAAAAAGAAACACCTACACTTAGCTTTTTACGGAAATATGTGGGTGAAATCCTCGATTTTCAGCATACTTTCCAAGCTTCATGATTTCATCACTGCTAATTGCAAAACTATTTTGAACTGCATAGACACATCTCTGCATGTTCTTTACAACAACACGACAGCTCTGGTATGTATTTCCTGCATTAACCTATATTATTCAAATACAACTATGAATAGTGCTACACAATCAAGCATGGAAACTAAGAACTACACTTCAAAATAAATATCATGGATTAAGAACCAAAATAAATATCTGTTACATCCAAATAGTGTCATATTTATATTTACCTTGCCAAATAGATAGAGGGTGCCCATATTAGCACCATAGAATTCTTCATAAGCATCTAGTATGTAAAAAGGCAGTAAACCATTTTTCTTCAAGATCAATATCTGAAATATGTTCACTATTTGAGCTAGTATTAACCTCCACAGCACCACCACGAACCTCCGCATCCCCTCCGGTCCTCACCGCCTTCCATCCAGCCATGGCACTCAAGGCCGAGTCCTAATTATCTTCCGTAATCTTCGCATTCAAAGTAAAACCCTTTTCCTTCTTCACCAAATCTTTCCCTTTATTTGGGACACTCCCTCCATTTTTCGGGGACACTTCCCCATTTTTTGAGGACACTTCCCCAATTTCCGGGCAGTTCTCCATTTTCCGAGACACTCTCATTTTTTTCGGGACACTTCCCCATTTTCCGGGACACTTTCTCATTTTCTGGGATACTTTCTCATTTTTCTGGGACACTTTCTCATTTTTCCAGGACACTTCCCTCTGTTTTCCTGGACACTTTTCCATTTTCCGGAACCCTTGTTTGACCATATTATAACCATTGTATGACCATCTTATGACCACCTTATGACCGTCGGCCGATCAAATTCCAATTTTGCTACGCTCTAACTCTGACGAGCATGGGGAATCAGACCGCACCTCGAGTTGATTTCGTATGAAAAAGTTACACTCTTTTTCAAATATCTTTTTGATCGGCCTATCACATTCCGCCACGTGGTATGACTTTGTTATACCCACAAAAAATTGACTTTACTAGAGAGACTAATATTCATTTATATACATAAAATTGACTTGCAAATACTCAAACTGTAGATTTACAAAAGTACAAGTTTCAACGCAAAAGATTTTCAGAATTCAGAATTTCTCAATCTACAGCCACCCGTACATATATGACCGTTATTTACCCAACTTATGACCATCGTATGACCTTTATATGATTGTTATTGATCCCTGAAAGAATAGTCAATTCTTCATGAAATAAGACATAATATAAATTAAGTGGGTAAATTAGGCTTATACGACGGTCATAAGATGGTCATATGACGATTATACTATGGTCATATGACGGTCATACTCCGCCGTTGGAGATCACAATTTGAAGCTAGTGCCTTATTTTTATTCTCATCGTTGAGATGAAAATGACTTATCCAATTGTCCCTTTTAATAAGACCTTCCAACGAATGGAAGAGAATGACCGGTTTGGATTGTCGATATCACGTTTCAATATTTGTGGAATGGTTGAATGTATGACACACCCCGCCCCGAAAAGTGGGGCCTGGGAGAGCGGCCATCACCCCCAAAGGGTGACGAAGCCTTACACAACCAAAAACGACCGAAAGACTCCCACTCCTCGTGCCCCATGACAGAGCTACCCTGACTCCTGCCGCTCGTCTCTGTGGTGCTCAACAATAACAAGACTTGAGGGGGCGTAAAAACAAGGGTGAGTGGACAGGGAAAATAACCGTCAGTGAAAAACAGTTATAAAACATACAATAATAACCCCCACAGTTGAAAACCAGTAATAATAGTATACGACTATACTATACTAAGCATAAGTAAACAACCGAAATACGCCAAGATAAAAGGAACCATAGTCCGTCACATATAAACAGGATCTACGGCCATGATCGAAAGTAAGGGGACTTCACCCCAATACCGTCGTATAGCTGCACATGACAACGCCGAACAATACACAATAGCCCAACATTCCAACAATACGCATACGTATAACACAAGCCCCATAACAATACAACCCGCAAACCATCCAACTCATACAGTAACTAACACACGAGACAACCCTACACAAACAAACCATTCCCGAAACTGCGACGTGATTTCGACGAGGGCCTTATCTCCCGACCGAGATATAAAGTGTGGTCGAGGGCCATATCACCCGACCGAGATATATCTCTCATGAACGAGGGCCATATCACCCGTCCAAGATATACCTCTCATGGACGAGGGCCATATCACCCGTCCAAGGTATAATGTATGGTCGAGGGCCATATCACCCGACCGAGATATACTTCTCATGAACGAGGGCCATATCACCCGTCCAAGGTATACTGTATGGTCGAGGGCCATATCACCCGACCGAGATATACTTCTCATGAACGAGGGCCATATCACCCGTCCAAGATATAATGTGTGATCGAGGGCCATATCACCCGATCCAATTAGTGTGCCACTAACAGTACTAATATCAAACAATCATACCCAACAGCAACCCAACGACAATTAACCAACAATAGCCATAACTACCAACATAGATCCCATGATCACATCATCATAACAAATATGCAAATAAACGCAAACATGCTCAAAGAATACTCATAACCATACGTCATCAACCAACCAACATATCACCAAAGCATACCTATATATAAATACATAAATATACTCAAACAACAATGACAAACCAAAACCCGTCCACTCACAGATATGCCGGGCGATTCTCGTCGTCCTCCTCGTCTGTCTGAGCGGTTCGGTTATAGTGGTACCTCGGGAACCAGTCACCTAACAATCCCAAAGAATAACGATTAATAAACGAACCAAACGAAATCCCGTAAAACCCTAATTCCCCACGTTTCACTCAATTAGGGTACAACCGTATCTCGGATGGCAAAACGGAGTCCGCCATTGGATCCGGAACATCGTTTCCACTCGGAAAAGTGGTCGGTCAAACTTGGTCAACGCCCGTCAACGGCCAGTCAACACCCGTCAACGCTGTTGACCAACGGTCAACGTTTGCTGACGTCAGCACTCCGGTGCTGATGTGGCACTGACACAGTGCTGACGTGGCACCGACTCAGCGCTGAGGTGGCAGCTGACGTCATCATCGGTGATGACGTCATCACCGCCAAATAAGCAGTCCAAATTGAAGCCCAGACAACAAGGAATCCGAAACTACTTTCGGTTTCTCGAAATTCCGCCGGAGTTGGCCGGAAAACACCAAAACGTCGCCGGAAAACCCCGTCGGCATTCTATGTTCGATCTCCCTCATTTATGCACCAAATTCAACGATCCTTATATGGAAATTCATCTACGGAACGAGAGGAATCCAAAAATCATACTTTCGAGGCTCATCTCCAACTGTGTTGGCCGGAATATCACCGGGAAGCTCGCGGATTCCGTTGAGCTTGTTGCCGGCGATTCAGAAGGTTGCAGCCGCCGATCCTTGGTGCTCCGTGCTAGTGAGGATGAGGCAAAGCTGATGCAGGTGGTCGCCGGCCCGATCCGTCGCCGTCGAAGGGTCAACGGCAATGAAGGTTTTCGGCCTTTTTGGGCGATCGGGTTTCTGTTTTTGGAAACCCAGTTTTGCAAACCGGTCATAAATACCCAAACCAGCAGGCCCAATCACTGTGTGACACTGTGGCAACAGCCAGTCCTGGCTTGCCACGTGTCAAAACCTACAACACCTCAACTTCCTTTTTCGCCCGTAACACGTTCGTTACAACTTGGAATCCAATTCCGTCTTCGCGGATGTGTTCGTAACATCGAGCTCTTCGTATAGAGTCTAACATTGGTCAGGGGGTTTTCGTACTATTCCAAGTCAACCATTTGACCCGTAAGGGTATTTTGGTCAATTCACTCTATTTGGGAAATTTTTCAGGACGGGTCGTATCAATGTAGACGTTGATGGGTTAGTGTTATGAAACATTATAAACACGAAGCGTTATTTGAGCTAATCGTGAATATCAAAACACCATATTGACGATTGGAACCGTTCAACTTTTGCGGTCGTATGTAAAGTTATGTTTCAACGAAAAATTTGTAAAATATAGCTAATACAAGCCCTATAATGGAGCATGAACGTAAACTGCGATGAACGGTCACAAATGAATGTTACCGATTTACCAAAAATGGGGCCATAACTCGGGGATGGGCTCTTTGCAAAAGTTATACTATGCCTCGATACGAATGCAATGGCTAAGACGAGGGGTCAAGTTGGGTCCGTGAAAGTTACTTGGAGAACATTCATCTGTTTTTGGAAGAATAGTCAGTTGTTCGTAGAAGAACAGTCAGTTGTTCCTTCAAGAACAATCAGCTGTTTCTTCAAGAACAATTATTTGTTCCTTAAAAAATAATTAGTTATTCCTTAAGGGTCAATATAAACCGAAGACAACTTTCAAGAATTTAACAATTATATTACAGTCATGGACATCATCTCATGAGCAAGACCAGGATCATGGATAAATAACTCCCGTAAGTTGCTCTCCACTTTCGCAACTTGGATCATCAGCTGTTCCTTTGAGGTCTGTCATGGGCATAAAAATGAAAGTTATGTTTGGTTCTAACCTTACCACCAGAAAATAGCAGCATATGTTTCATATCTTCTATCATACAGAATTTTCACAAACTAGATAAAACATAATATGTACACTCTTCTCACAAACCAAAATCATACAAGTTAAAGATGCAACCTTTTAACTCTTTTTCATGCTAAATCAAATAAAGAAATAACACATAATACCATCCTGATTGATGGTCTACACATTGTTCCAAATCTGAAAAATTCAAAAACTCGTGGATTCACCCCCACTTCACATCACACAAACTGAAAAAGAAAAAGGCTTTGAATTCACTGTAACCACACCATTGGAAAGTGAATATCTGGAGCAATACTCCTTTGGACCAAATCTTCGCAAGATTCTATGATCAGCACTAAGGTCCATCTAGGAGAGTGATTAGTGACGGACAATTAAGTCACGGCGAGTACAAACAATTCACACAATAGATCACTTAGGTGACCAGTCACCTAATGTGATGAACTTGACCTTTGATTTAACAATGAAATGCGTGACCAGTGACTTAGTTTCAATACTTGAAGTGTGTGACTAGTCCTCTACTTAACAGATTACGTATGCTTGTGAATTTCTTCCAACTTTGGTTGGATCGGATGCCTAGGTTCGCACAAAACTTGGTTGGAGGCGGAGACCGGGGGGTTGTCAAAATCAAAACAATCTAACCACCGGAGCCGGTGCAAAAGTTACATTTGTAACCAAGAAACGGGGTTGGAGCAGGTTGTGTAGATTTTAAGGTGGTGTGTTTTTGAATAAAATTTTATGATAGGACGGCTTGTAAAGAAATCAAAGAGTGGGGAAGGACGTAGTGGTCCGGGGGAACACAACAACAAGGTAGGAAAAAGGGGGTCTTAGAAAAGACCGGCCTTCCTGTTCAACACCGGACGTTTGGTAGGTGATAATTTTCTTAGTGTTTCAACCAAAAAGGGTACCCAGGAAAATTACACCTTTTTGGGGCATTACTACTGTACAACTTACGCCCATTTTAAGAAACAAACTTATTTTTAATAAAACATTGAACCACTTTCATCAATGTGAAACAACTTTAAGTCAGACACTCGTTCTTATCATCTTTAAAAGGGGATTGTTTGACCAAAATTTTTTGCAGTGGAAAGTTAAATAACAAACAATTAATATGAAAGGACTCTATGGGTTGAGTGGGGGCCTGCTGTAGCTTGTCCAATGCCCGTTGCCATCGCCTACTCCTCATTCTTACCTGAAACTCACAAACGGGACTACGTGAGCAAAGCTCAGTAAGTGACTATCGAACAATCACAATATATTCGAGAAAGCATTCAACTAACTATCACGATGATGCAACTACCCTTATGCGATGCAATGTCATGTACCAACGTATGCCTTTTAGAAAACTCTTTTAAAAAGAAATCAGTCGTCTTTTCTTTTCATCCGGATTCCTTTCTTTTCCCTTCGGGTACATACCTGGGAGGCAGCTTCGTGGCTAACAGGGGGCGCCTTCCCTAAAAGCAAAACATTTTAATAGACCCCACCTTTCGAGTCTATTCCTTTTATTGTAACCTTTTAATAAACCCCACCTCTCGAGTCGATTAAAAGGCTCCCTTTAATAGACCCCACCTCTCGAGTCGATTAAAAGGATCAAGTCTTTAACTTTCATCACTACCTCCCTAGGTGTTTCCCCTTCGAAAACCTTTCTTTCATTTAAACCTTTTCCTTCAAAACATTTTCCCTTTCGAAACCCTTTCTTTTTTTAAAACCATTTTGTTCCAAACATTTGCAGATGATAACATGCCACCATGCAATATGCTTAACAACTCAATAAGTGACCAATCATAACATCAACATATACATGAGCATCAATTCTTTCATCACAACAATGGGTCAATCAATGAAACCGTTCATGCGTATAAATCATAAAACAATCAACATCTTCCAAAACAAGCCAAACCATCCCGTTTGTCGTTTCAGTCAAACAAGCAATCACATAGTCACTTACCTTGAGTCTCTTGGATTCCACCCACCACTTCAATACCTAAAAGATCAAGGAATAGACTCCGATCACACACCGTAGCTATACACGAAAGAAAGGCTCAAACAAACAATTAAAACGCCTCTCGTTGCCTTAGTACTTAACCAGCTTGTAACAACCGTAACTTATTCTAGGTTTTGTGGAAAAATGTATTCTGAATACTCTTAGAACCACACGATGTAACTCTACAACTTTTGTTCAATAATCAAAGGAAAATAAGGAGTTTAAATAGACCTAAAACTCGTTACAAGCCAGTCCCTCTGTTTCTGCCCGGGTACATCCAATTATCTATTTCTCAGTCTCGAATAGGGAATGAATGATGTCCGTTCCTTATAAAATTTCTACAGTAGGTTCATGCATATGTTAGCTAATGTCTATCAAAATTTCATAACGAAAGAACACCCCTAGGTTTGCTTTTCTATTCTTACAATATAGTCCTTCTGAATCTGTCCTGGAAACATACAGTCCTCTTTCATCAGTTTCAATGGGGTATCAATCCATTTTCCTTTTCTATAAAATTTCTACAGTAGGTCTATGAACATGTTATCTAGTTCCTGTCAAAATTTCATATCAAAAGGACGCCCCTAGGTTTGGTTTTCTGTCTTTACCATTTAAGCCGACGAATCTGTCCATGAAGCAGAAAACAGACATGTTCACTAAGTTTCTTGTGAGAAACATGAGACAACGTCCTTACCTCCGAAACTCTTACAGAAGAAACTCCTCTTCTCGCTTTAAATGTGCAGGTATTTTCGAGGATCCCTCTTCGTCCAATAACGGTCTCTTTCTCTCCCTCTTTCTCTCCAAAAATCCTTGTATATTTAGGGGCTGTAAAGTGTGACTGTTTCAGCAGCCATACCCCATATAAATACTCCCAGGTAAGCCCCTCTCACTCCTCCCAAACGTCCCCATACAGACCCCTCCTCTTAAATATGGTTTAATTCCCTCATTTACCACAACTTCTAGAAGTCTCACCACCATTCCTAAACTCTTCATCTTCCCAATCCGTCCACATTCACCTCAACTTAAAGTAATGATGTAATTCTCATTCATTACATTCATAACACTGACCCACTACGTCCATATTCACTCCCTCCTTCTTAGAGCGATTTAAAACTCCACTTGACCACCATAACAACGTTGACAGCCAAATGGTGTCCACCTCTTTCTTTAATACTAATGTAACCTATACTGATGGGACAAAACTCTAAACAAACCACAATCCAATTTGGGCTCTTTCTTTAGTCCAAACATATTACTCACTTGTAGCATAACATTGTAGGCCCAAATATTGTATATTAACTATTAGCGACTAATAAAATATTCTAGTGAACTTGGGGTATTACATTCCCCCCTGCAACGGGAAAAAAAAGAGCCGAAAAAAGGTCCGGCCGTGCTTGGTTTTTTTATGCCCTTTTTTTTATTCCCCCCCCCCCTCCCCCCGTTTTTTTTTTTTTCCCCCCTCCCCCGCTGTGGTTCATATGGCTGGTCCATCTCCCCCCAGAGGACACACCCGTGTTTCTTCTGGGGGGCCCCACATTTTGTGGGAGTGGATATTTTGTGTTTGTCCCCCACAGGGGTATTAAAGGGTAAAAAGCTTCATTAAATCCTCTGGGCAACTGGGTATTCTACTGCAGCAGTTTATAAAAACTGGACAGAAAAACCCTAAGTCAAAAGACTCCTAAAAATCAACCTTGTCTCAAATAATGTGTGAACATGGGAGACAAGATTGAAGACCACTATTTCAACTTCTAAACTAAATGAGTTTTGAAAACTTGGAAGTTGAAACGATGAAGATAAGAACTTCTTCAAGGTTTCCTTCAAAGATGAATGTTTGAAAAACTGAAACTTTGAAAGAGGTTCATGTGCTTGCCATCTTAAGAATCCTTGTAGAAACTTTATGTGCATGAAAGTTCACAAGGATGCAAGATATATTTCCGAGCAAGAAGGCAGCAAAAAGAAGAGAGTTTTTGAAAAATGAAATACGATTATGATTATGCAAAAACCCGAACTCAAAATGGCGGAAATGGTTTAGTATAAATAGCCAAAGAAGATAGGAAAAGAGTGGCTGGGATATCATCTAATGAGCGGCTGAGAGTTTGTCTAACAAGTTTAACCTTGGCAAAATCGAGATAGTGGGATGCAGTTGACTGCACAACGGTTAAAAGCATGCTTAGCCGGATAAAGACATGACCTGTCTAAACCAGGTAAAAGCTTGTTCTGTCAAGTGACCAATCACCAGACACTGTCAGAGAAGTACACCATCATATGCGGAATCTAAGGTGACTGGTCACCGAATATATGAAAACTAAGTTTTTGATGAAGAACACATTTTTCTCAATTTGAACCTAAATTATGAAAACTTATGCATATGCAAATGATATGAGGTGCTAATTGGTTATAGTGCATCTGAACACTTCTTCATTTCTTGATCTTCATTTCAATCACCTATCTCTAAGCCTACAGCTAAACTCTAGAACCGAGATTGAGCATGTGAATTATTTTACAATGTTTTTGTTACAAGGATAGCCAATCTTACAATAAGTTTAAGATACAAATATCCTACACAAAGATACAATCACAGCCAATACTTGGCCAATGACCCTATATTATGGGCAAAAGATTAGCTCTACATTATGAAACTGCCAACCAGTGACGATATCGTATTGCTTAAACAACTTAGTTTAACTACATACTCATATACCTCAGGGCTTCAATTAGTTCTACATGGTAAAATAACACATTATGAGGGTAGATAAAAATAAAATTAAGATCCACAAGGCCAACCAAATACTGGCCCTGGTAATTTACAAATCAAAACTGCAAATAAACTTCACAAGCATTAATTACTAGTTGAGCACCGAAAGTGTCCTACAATCAGTCCAGTTGCAACACAAATAAAAAATGAGGCACATGTGTGGTACTCAAGAGTTCCCCTTTGAAAAAGATTACAACGCACAATCCCATTTTCCTTGTGGTTGCAAATTGGCATCAAAATGAGATAGTTGACTCAAAATTTTCAGCGTAATGAATCTACATCAACTCAGAGTCTATCCTCCACATGAAACAAAGTATTATCCCTGAAGAGAACCATCCTGAGAAAGGGTACCAGAAAAGGAAAAAAATAAAGAGCTAGTTGCAAAGCATAATCAAACCTCTAACCATAACCTGCTCCTCCGCATGTGGAGTAGAAGGAGGAAGTGGAACCCGCTTCCAGCTCTCCTATTGTACCTTGCCATTCTCGAACCAGACCCCGCTCCAACCAACCTTGAACCAACCCCGTAAACTGAGGGCCATTGGCGGTAAAGAATTGAGCTGCATGATCAAACACCAGAGGCTGAGGGTCTACTATTCTGGTCCCTAGTCTTCCTCCCAACCCATGAACAGCCTATGATAGCAAACCATTGTTATGTGGCACTGGAAAGATTGGACCACAAAATCAAACTTTCAAAATCATAACTAAATGTAGGTTATTTTGTAATTGGCGGTCCTTGTGACAAAAATATTGTAAAATATGTAATAAGCTCAATTATTCATTAAGGTTATATTTCTGGATCTTTTGGATATTGAAGAAGCTTGGAAGATTGAAGATGCATTCATATATAACATTCATTTCAAAGTCCTTCTGTGTCAAAACCTTAGTCCTTTCTTTATTAGGTCAAAATGTTTTAAACACTTTAAAGCTTTGGACCTATTTTTACAAGAATAAGGATTTTAGGATTTTCGTGACTGGACATCTATTTCATGCACGTGAAGGTTGACTGCTTTTCTGACAGTTTGATTAAACAGCCCATCCTTTTACCCTCCGATCAGTCAACTGTGCCCCGCTCACTCGGATATGCCTAGGTTATGTTAAAAGGGAGTTTTAAGGTTTAATCTTGACCGTTTGTTTCTTATCCTCTTATGTCTATCTAAACATAACCTCATCTTCTATCAAGCTAGGGTTTTCAAGTATTCTTTCACAAAAATCTTTTGAAAAACTCTCACCTTTGAGCTTACCTTGCTCTCCGGTTTCATCCTGTCTTCTTGAGTGCTTTTAGCTCACTTACATAGAAGCATGATATGAATTATGAGGATTGTATGAGTTGATAAAACCTTTGTTTTCCAAAGTCAGTTTCATTGAAAATATTCTAGCTATCTTCGGGAGAAGGTTTATCTTTCCTAGTTTCGGCTTGTTTTTGAAAGTTCATATACTTGAGTCGGATTAGGAGTGTGCAACTAGAATCTTCCATGTTCATGCATGATTCATAGACTTAGTTGAGTTTTAGAGGTCATTGACCTTGATTTGTTTGTTGCCCAATTCATAACTGCAGCAGTAAACACAGTTACTGTTCATTTCATGAAGCTTTGTAGCTTTCAGGAAATGCAACTGTGACTGGTCATAAATCACCACTGCATTCATACAATGGTGCCACCAATTAGGAATACATGTGTATAACCCTATGACGTGTTGACCAAGCAAGCATCCATTGGAGGTGAAGTGATTGAGAAGAAGCCGCACAAGAGACCGCTGCATCTAAGATAGGTACATTAGATATTGAGCTTGGTTGAAATCTTGTATTGGACATCTTTTGCCATTTCATAGTGGAAGACTGGTCTTCTGATGGACCCCCGGTTTTTTATCCCTTTGTGAATTTTTCCGAGTACCAAAACTCTGTGTCCATCTTTGTGTATCGTTAAATATTCGGCTTAATTAAAATTGAATTTAATTTTGCACCAATTCACTTAACATGCAAACTGGATAATTCTGCCTGATTGGTCATCTTAACTTCTGCATTAGAAACGCTGGTTTGATTAAGTTGTAGTTGTGGATAGCTCGCGAATATCTAATTCACTGATTTCGTTGAGGACCTAAGTTGACATTGCATCTGAGTGTTGTTGATCACAAGCATCCACAAGTAATATCTATCAAGTGCTTAATCTAAGTAATCTGTCAAATTCATCACAACGGTGACTGGTCATCTTTGTGATTATTGTTTGTGCCGGTTGTTAAACAAAAGGGAATTAATTTTAAAATACCTCCCTCATTGCCAACCTGCAATTGGCATCAGAGAAGGGCTTTAGACATACTTAAAGTAAGGTCTTGGGTTGGTTGGTTTAAGGGTCTAGACAATGAAGAGAGATCGAGTAGCCGGTTCGGTGAACTCACCTCCATAGTTCGATGGCACAAACTACGCAACTACGCTGCCTGACGAGATAAGTTCGAAATCTTTTTTGATGCGTATGATGAATTTGCTTTCCAATATTTGTCTATTGAATGGAGTCCTCCGTTTAGAATTGTTGACGGTGAGAGAGTGAACATACCTAGAGATGACTGGACACAGGTTCAAGTCAATGCGCCAAATGCTAATAAAAAGGCTAGGAACGCCATAGCTGTTGCCGTTTCCATTGTACAATATTCACATATTCAGCTCTGTACAACAGCTAGGGAAGCATGGGATAGGTTGCGTGTCATTCACGAGGGTGATGACCAGGTTAGGGACCTAAAGTTTGAAATGGTCCTATCCGAGTTTGAAGAACTCAGGATGACTGAATCTGAGAGCTTCTCTGATTTTTATCTCAGACTTGAGAGTGTCACCAATGCCGCGATGAGTCTAGGAGCACCTATTTCAGAATTAACAATTGTTCAAAAGATATTAAGGGTGTTACCGAAGAGGTTTTCTGCGAAGAAGACCGCAATCAAGGAATGTCAAAACATGTCCGGCATAAAGCTTCCAAAACTTGTAAGCATGTATAAGAAGGATAAAGGTGTTGCACTGCAAAGTGTGACTGATCATGTTGAACTGAAAAGTTTAAAATCAGAAAAATCATCTTCGATTGATGATGATATGGCTTTGTTTGTCAAAAAGTTTAGAAGAATTCTCAAGGATAGGAAATATTACAGGGGTGGTGCGAACTACCCTAGAGAGTCTAAATACAAACCACAAGGTGAAGGGTCAAATGAAAGGAAAATTGAAAAGAATTCCGGATCAAGAGATAACAAGTTCAAAAAGGGTCCAGTTGAGTGGTTTACCTGTGGTGGGACTGGTCATATCTTTGTTGATTGTGCTAACAATAAGAATAGGTCTAGCGAAGGCAAGGATAAAGCCTTGAAAGCATCTTGGAGTGATAGTGAGGATGAGGAATCACTTCACTCTAACTCTTCTTCAGACATTGAAGATGATGAGATTGCTTTTGTTGTAAGAATTTATGATCACAACTCAAAGGGTGAGGAATCCGAGTCGGGTTCACAACACATGACTGATGACGACCAGTCACCTAAGATGTATTGTCCTGTTTTTCATGATTATGACTCTCTTCTAGAGAATCAGACTTATGAGAAGATGTGTGAAAGGTATAATGCCTTGTTTGATGAAACTTGTGTGATCAAAGCTGATAGCATTGAGCTGAAAAGGCGTCGTAATGAATTAGAGTTGGAAAAGGCTGCATTTTGTCTCACTTTGCAAGATTACGAGACTGGTCAGTCAAGCAAAGGAAGAGAAAATGCAGATGCCCGGTCGCATAGGTCAACAGTTGAGATTATGTATGAACAATTGTCTGTTGATTTTGAAAGAGTTAAAAAGGAGAATATTGACCTTACACATCAGTTGAGTAACTCGGAGCACACTGTTAATCTCATGCACAGTATGAGTCTTAAGTTGAAAGAAGAAGTTGAGTCACTCAAACAATCTAATGTCTACTTGGTTGGTTACAATAAATCACTGCAATAAAAAGTTAATGACCTGTCAATTGGCTCAGCTAAGTTAGACAAAATGCTTAATGTTGGAAAAAGCTTTCATGATAAAACTGGTTTAGGTTATGCTGAGGGTGAGTCATCTACTTCAGTTTCAAGACCTAGGTTCGTCAAAGCTAGTGAGCCACACTCACCGAAGTCACTGGTCATCACAGTTCCACAGGAACCTAGGGTCACTAATAATAAGAAGAGTCACCAAGTGTTGTCTAGTTCCACTGCTCACACAAGAACCAGATTTGTACCCACGTGTCATCACTGTGGAGTAAATGGCCACATCAGACCTAAGTGTAGCAAACTGAAAATCAAGAGACTATCTAGGCACAATAACTCACTGAGAGAACAGGTTGACTTGTTGCTTGTTGAAGTGACCAGAATTTCAAAACTTGTTGAGTCATCTTCTTCACCACCTAGTAAGTCCAAAACTAAATGGGTAAAGAAAAAGAAAAAGAATGTTTGGTTGCCTTATCTGTCTTGAATTTGCGTGACCCAACTCGTTAGTACATTGATAGTGGCTGTTCCAAACACATGTCTGGTAACAAATCTGTCTTTGTAAATTTAAATGATTTTGATGGTGGTTTTGTTGAGTTTGGGGGTGGTGAAACTGCAAAAATGACTGGTCAAGGGGATGTTCAGCTCCCCGGTTTGCCTCTGCTTGAAGGTGTGAGGTATGTAGAAGGCCTTAAGTCCAATCTCATTAGTGTGTCACATTTATGTGATCAGTGGGCAGATGAGGTCTGCATGTCTACTAGAGGTTGTAGGATTGTGGATAGCAATGGTCACAGTTTAATTCAAACAGGTAGGTCAAGTGACAATTGCTACACACTTGATAGCCAAACCCTGGCTACCAAGTTGACTTGTCACTCTATGACTAATAAGACCACTACCATATGGCAGCAAAGGTTGGGACATATGAATATAAATGATTTGTACACCTTGGCTGAGAAACAACTTGTTAGAGGTCTTCCTAAGCTAGACAAGCCTTCAAAGCATATCTGTGGTCCTTGACAATTGGGAAAACAATCACATGTTGCACACAAGAGAGTCAAATATGTTGGAACTTCTCATCCTCTTCAACTCATTCACATGGATCTAGTTGGTCCAATTCAAACCGTGTCTGTAGCTGGTAGAAAGTATATTCTTGTGATTGTTGATGATTTTTCTAGATATACTTGGGTGTCTTTCTTGAGAGAAAAGTCGGATGCTTTTCAAAATTTTGTGATTGTGTTCAAACAAATTCAGAATAAGGTGTTGGCTGGTCGTCCCTCTCTAGTTAGAATCAAGACTGATCATGGTACTGAATTTGAGAACTCTTTGTTTGCTGATTTCTGTACTAGCATGGGGATCAAATATGAATTTTCGGCTCCAATTACTCCTCAACAAAATGGGATTGTTGAGAGGAAAAATAGAGTCTTGATTGAGATGGCTAGGGTGATGCTAAATAGCAAAAATCTAGCCAAGAATAACACTGCATGCTATATCTTGAATAGAGTCTACTTAAGACCAGGAACAGATCAGACTCCCTATGAGATCTGGAAGGGAAAGAAACCTATGATTAGTCATCTTAGGGTGTTTGGCAGTACTTGCTACATTCTAAGAGATAGGGAACACTTAGCAAAGTTTGATCCAAAGAGCGATGAGGGCATCTTCCTTGGATATTTCACGACTAGTCGAGCTTATAGAGTTTTCAACCTTAGAACCAATACCATCATGGAGTCCATAAATGTCACAATTGATGATCTTTATGCATCAACTGATCAAGCTGTAGATGATGATGGGTTGTTCCCAGAAAAGGTCACTGAGTCTGCTAGTGGGACTCATGCAGAAAATGATGATGGGTCATCAGATTCTGACTCTGACAGTTCAGAGAGTTGTAGATAGCCGCCGAAAAAGAAACCAAACTGGGTAGTGTCTAGACATCCTGAAGATAACATCATTGGGTCAGTCAAGAAAGGGGTGAGAACTAGAAGTCAAATCCAAAGTGAAATAGCAAATGTTTGCTATATGTGCACTGTGGAACCTAAGAACAACAAGGAAGCTCTTGTCCATGAGGAATGGATCATTGCCATGCAAGAAGAACTAAATCAGTTTGATAGGAACCAAGTGTGGACTCTTGTTAAGAGACCAGTCACTTCCAATGTCATTGGGACTAAGTGGATCTTTAAGAACAAGAGTGATGAGACCAGAAAGATAGTGAGGAACAAGGTTAGACTTGTTGCTCAAGGGTATTCTCAAGTTGAAGGGATTGACTTTGAGGAAACATTTGCACCTGTTGCTAGACTTGAGTCGGTTAGGTTGTTGTGTGCTATTGCTTGTCATCTAAGGTTCAAGTTGTACCAAATGGATGTCAAAACGGCTTTTCTAAATGGTTACTTGAATAAGGATGTGTTTGTTGAACAACCAAAAGGTTTTAAGGATCCTCATATGCCGGATGGTGTTTATAGATTGAAAAAGGCTTTGTGTGGTTTGAAGCAAGCTCCAAGAGCTTGGTATGATAGACTGTCTAGTCATCTGCTGTCAAATGGATACACTCGTGGATCCGTTGACAAAACCTTGTTCATCAAGCGAACTAAAAGTGATGTGGTTGTTGCACAAATTTATGTTGATGATATTGTGATTGGGTCTACTTCGGAATCTCAAGTTCAACAATTCATAAAGATTATGACCAGTGAGTTTGAGATGAGCCTAATTGGTGAATTGAACTATTTCCTTGGTTTGCAAGTTAAACAGGATGACACTGGTCTCTTCATTTCTCAGTCCAAGTATGCTGCAAACCTTGTTAGCAAATTTGGATTCTCCTCTGCCAAACCTGCTAGGACCCCTATGAGTAGAACCACTAAGTTGTCTAGTGATAAGAAGGGCAAGAGTGTTGACCAGACACTCTAGGGGTGGGGGGGGGGTGGGTGTGTTTTTTTCTCCTCCTCGAGGACAGGCATCTTCTTTTTTTTTGGGGTTTTTTGGGGGTTTTTTAGTGGTCCTAGAGGGTCCCATTTTCTTGGCGTGGAAAAGATCATCAAGTACATTTTTGGAACTCTATCATTTGGTATTTGTGACACACCCCGCCCCGAAAAGTGGGGCCTGGGAGTGCGGCCATCACCGACACGTGGTGACGAAGCCTTAGACAACCCAAAACGATAGGAAGACTCCCACTCTTCGTGACCCATGACAGAGCTACCCTGACTTCAACCGCTCGTCTCCGTGGTGCTCAACAGTAACAAGACCTGAGGGGGCGTAAAAACAAGGGTGAGTGGACAGGGAAAATAACCGTCAGTGAAAAACCGTTATAAAACATAGTAATAATAATAACCCCCACAGTTGAAAACCAGTACTAATAGTATACAGCTATACTATAATAAACACGCAGCAATAACCAAACAATACACCACGAGATAAGGAACGATAAACTGTCACACATAACCGAGATCTACGACCATGATCAAAAGGTGAGGGGACTTCACCCCAACACCGGTGGGTGGTAAGGGGACTTCACCCCAACATCAATGGGCGGCAAGGGGACTTCACCCCAATACCGGCATAGAGGGTAAGGGGACTTCACCCCAAACCAATGGGCGATCAGGGGACTTCACCCCAATATCAGCATAGAGGGTAAGGGGACTTCACCCCAAACCAATGGGCGGCAAGGGGACTTCACCCCAATACCGACAATAAGAGTGAGGGGACTTCACCCCAACACCGGTAGGTGGCAAGGGGACTTCACCCCAATACCAATGGCAAGGGGACTTCACCCCAATACCGATAAATAGGGTAAGGGGACTTCACCCCAAACCATCACAGAAAGGGCAAGGGGACTTCACCCCAATGCCGATATAAAGGGGTAAGGGGACTTCACCCCAAACCGACCTGCACCTGCACATGACAATACCGAGCAATCCACACACAATCCGTCATAACTAACATAAAATCAACATCACCAGCACATACATATCTCCCAAGCTCCATAACAGTCAACACCAACAAATATCCCACGATCACATCATCATATCATATATGTGTATAAACATAAACATGCTCGAACGATACTCAAAACCATACGCCAACAACCAACTAATATATCACCAAAGCATACAGATACGTAAACATAATATAAAGCATACTCAAACAATACTTTAAAACCAAAACCCGTCCACTCACAGTGATACCGAGCGATCGTAGTCATCGTCGTCCGTAGGCTCGGGTCGGTAGCGCTGATTCCTCGGGAACTGATCACCTAACAATCCCAATATCATAATAATTAATAAACGAAACCGAACGAATAACCGTAAAACCCTACTTCTCCATGTTTCACTCGATTGGGGTATAACCGTATCTCGGATGGCAAAACGGAGTTCGCCATTGGATCCGGAACATCGTTTCCACTCGGAAAAGTGGTCGGTCAACCCTGGTCAACGCCGGTCAACGGCGGTCAACGGACGGTCAACGGCAGTCAACGGACGGTCAACGGCAGCCACGTCAGCACCGGCGTGCTGACGTGGCACTGACACAATGCTGACGTGGCGCTGAGGTGGCAGCCACGGCGGGGCATCCACGCGGCATCCACGTGGCAGCTGACGTCATCATCGGTGATGACGTCATCACCGCCTGGCCGGCGCCGGAAAACTCATCGGAATCTGGAGAATTCCAGATTCCGGCGAGTTCATCCCCTCCGCCGTGCCGGCCGCCGCTACAGTCGCCGAAACTGGAAAATTTTCCGCAACTATTCATCCGATTTCAAAACTCTCTAACTTCCTCAATTCTCAACCAAATCAAACGATCTTTATATGGAAATTCATCTACGGAAGCCAAGGAATCCAAAAATCCAACTTTCATGACTCACCTCGCACTGTGCTGGCCGGAAAATCGATCGGAAGATCCGATTTTCCGTCGGCTTCGTTGCCAGCGATTTCGACGGCTTCTGGCTCCGATCCTTGGTGCTCCGAGTTCGTCTCGGCGAGGGGAAGATGGATCCAAGCTTCTTTTCTCCGATCTGTGGCCGGATGGTGGACGGTGGTGGCGGTTTGCGTCGGCGGTTTGGGTTTCCGTTTTGGGAAACTCCGGTTTGGTCCGGGTTTTATAACCCCGAAATGGAAGCCGCTAATGGGCCGACACTGTGGCATTGGCCCATCCTGGCCTGCCACGTGTCACAACCCACTACCTCACAAAACCGTTTTACGTCCGTAACTCCTTTGATACGAATCTGGAATTCGATTCCGTCTTCGCGGACGCGTTCGTATAGTCGAGCTCTTCGCATAGAGTCCAATATTGGATATATAAATCCCTACTGTTCACAAAGTCAATGTTTGACCAATCAAGGGCATTTTGGTCATTTCACTCCAATATGGGAAATTTTCGGAATGGGTCGTATCAATCTACCCCACTTATAAGAATTTCGTCCTCGAAATTCAAAACAAACCAGTGGAGAGAGTACGTACGTAGAACAAGTGCAGGTACACTTTTTGTATGTACTCCTCCGTATTCCACGTGGCTCCCTCAACACCGTGGGTATTGCACAAAACTTCCACCAATCCGTTTCGTCACCTCATAAGACCCAAAACATCGTGGGCTGAGCCTCCCCCGATACACCAAGATGCTAACAGGATGCCTCGCCATCTCTTCAGTGGATCCACCATGTAACAGCCCACACCTCACAACCAAGAGCACAACTTCCAATAATACCCAACGAACAGCTCTCCCTGATGGAAGGTAAGAAACTCGAACATCTTCCTTCATAGACACTTAGGGGCTGCATAACTTGTCACCAATGACGCACACGAATAATCCCCATGTCACACTACTTTTGGAATAGTATTCCAGCACACTCAACCACCACCCAAGGGCATCACATTGAAAAGGAAGAGGATGCCATCTCCATCATCAACTCTGGTGGATGGTTCAAAATAAACAACACATTTTCCATCTTGTCCCACCAGGACACGGCTGCATCATCACCACTGAGGCCATAGGCCACCTCAGGCAGAGTGAGTCCCCCACCCTAACCATGGTTGGTCTATACAGCGTTCTCTATCGCAGCACAACGCTAAACTACACCAAAATATTCCTGCTAGACTGGGGGGGTTATCGGCACCACGTGCCTCCCCTGTACCACATGCACCACATGCACCCCTTGCACCACGTTGACGAGACGGCATAGCTCTGTCAGGACTAGACACGCAAGTCTAAGAATGACACTGACCAACAAACTTCCCTAGACAACCGTAAACCTAGCGCTCTGATACCAATTGACACACCCCGCCCCGAAAAGTGGGGCCTGGGAGTGCGGCCATCACCGACACGTGGTGACGAAGCCTTAGACAACCCAAAACGATAGGAAGACTCCCACTCTTCGTGACCCATGACAGAGCTACCCTGACTTCAACCGCTCGTCTCCGTGGTGCTCAACAGTAACAAGACCTGAGGGGGCGTAAAAACAAGGGTGAGTGGACAGGGAAAATAACCGTCAGTGAAAAACCGTTATAAAACATAGTAATAATAATAACCCCCACAGTTGAAAACCAGTACTAATAGTATACAGCTATACTATAATAAACACGCAGCAATAACCAAACAATACACCACGAGATAAGGAACGATAAACCGTCACACATAACCGAGATCTACGACCATGATCAAAAGGGTGAGGGGACTTCACCCCAACACCGGTGGGTGGCAAGGGGACTTCACCCCAACATCAATGGGCGGCAAGGGGACTTCACCCCAATACCGGCATAGAGGGTAAGGGGACTTCACCCCAAACCAATGGGCGATCAGGGGACTTCACCCCAATATCATAAATAGGGTAAGGGGACTTCACCCCAAACCAATGGGCGGCAAGGGGACTTCACCCCAATACCGACAATAAGAGTGAGGGGACTTCACCCCAACACCGGTAGGTGGCAAGGGGACTTCACCCCAATACCAATGGCAAGGGGACTTCACCCCAATACCGATAAATAGGGTAAGGGGACTTCACCCCAAACCATCACAGAAAGGGCAAGGGGACTTCACCCCAATGCCGATATAAAGGGGTAAGGGGACTTCACCCCAAACCGACCTGCACCTGCACATGACAATACCGAGCAATCCACACACAATCCGTCATAACTAACATAAAATCAACATCACCAGCACATACATATCTCCCAAGCTCCATAACAGTCAACACCAACAAATATCCCACGATCACATCATCATATCATATATGTGTATAAACATAAACATGCTCGAACGATACTCAAAACCATACGCCAACAACCAACTAATATATCACCAAAGCATACAGATACGTAAACATAATATAAAGCATACTCAAACAATACTTTAAAACCAAAACCCGTCCACTCACAGTGATACCGAGCGATCGTAGTCATCGTCGTCCGTAGGCTCGGGTCGGTAGCGCTGATTCCTCGGGAACTGATCACCTAACAATCCCAATATCATAATAATTAATAAACGAAACCGAACGAATAACCGTAAAACCCTACTTCTCCATGTTTCACTCGATTGGGGTATAACCGTATCTCGGATGGCAAAACGGAGTTCGCCATTGGATCCGGAACATCGTTTCCACTCGGAAAAGTGGTCGGTCAACGCCGGTCAACGGCGGTCAACGGACGGTCAACGGCAGTCAACGGACGGTCAACGGCAGTCAACGGACGGTCAACGGCAGCCACGTCAGCACCGGCGTGCTGACGTGGCACTGACACAATGCTGACGTGGCGCTGAGGTGGCAGCCACGTGGCAGCTGACGTCATCATCGGTGATGACGTCATCACCGCCTGGCCGGCGCCGGAAAACTCATCGGAATCTGGAGAATTCCAGATTCCGGCGAGTTCATCCCCTCCGCCGTGCCGGCCGCCGCTACAGCGTCGCCGAAACTGGAAATTTTCCGGCAACTATTCATCCGATTTCAAAACTCTCTAACTTCCTCAATTCTCAACCAAATCAAACGATCTTTATATGGAAATTCATCTACGGAAGCCAAGGAATCCAAAAATCCAACTTTCATGACTCACCTCGCACTGTGCTGGCCGGAAAATCGATCGGAAGATCCGATTTTCCGTCGGCTTCGTTGCCAGCGATTTCGACGGCTTCTGACTCCGATCCTTGGTGCTCCGAGTTCGTCTCGGCGAGGGGAAGATGGATCCAAGCTTCTTTTCTCCGATCTGTGGCCGGATGGTGGACGGTGGTGGCGGTTTGCGTCGGCGGTTTGGGTTTCCGTTTTGGGAAACTCACGGGTTTGGTCCGGGTTTTATAACCCCGGAACAGTAACCGCCAATAATGGGCCGACACTGTGGCATTGGCCCATCCTGGCCTGCCACGTGTCACAACCCACTACCTCACAAAACCGTTTTACGTCCGTAACTCCTTTGATACGAATCTGGAATTCGATTCCGTCTTCGCGGACGCGTTCGTATAGTCGAGCTCTTCGCATAGAGTCCAATATTGGATATATAAATCCCTACTGTTCACAAAGTCAATGTTTGACCAATCAAGGGCATTTTGGTCATTTCACTCCAATATGGGAAATTTTCGGAATGGGTCGTATCAATTTGGTATACTTTTGATACCAATACTAACTTGGTTGGGTTTAGTGACGCCGATTGGGCGGGTAGTAGTGATGACCGGAAAAGTACTTCCGGTGGTGTGTTTCACCTTGGCAATAGCATGGTTTCTTGGTATATCAAGAAACAAAATTCTGTGTCATTGTCTACTGCCGAGGCTAAATACATTGCGGTAGAAAGTTGTTGCACACAGTTACTATGGATGAAATAAATGCTTTGTGACTATGGTATTATTCGTGACCAGTTCACCATTTACTGTGACAACACTAGTGCCATATGCATATCTAAAAATCCTGTCCAGCACTCTAGAACCAAGCACATTGATATTAGGCACCACTTTAATAGGGATCTCGTTGGGTCAAAGATTTTAATGCTCAAATTTGTACCTTCGGAGAAACAACTTGATGATATATTGATCAAACCCTTAGATGATCAGATCTTGTCTGGTCTTCGCAAGAGTCTTGGAATCTGTGTTATAGAATAATTGTGACTAGTCATAGTTGGTGCTTGTACTTAGTTCAGTTTCTACATATCATGCATCATGAAAAATGAAAATCTACAATCAGACTAGTCTTCTTGAATTCTTACTGTCAATTTGATGCTTGTTGAATAAATTTGAAGCACTAGGTTAAGTCACATGTTCATAATCCCTTTTTCTTGTCAAAGAATGAAAGAGTGTGAGTTTTAAAGTATAGAAGATTTAAGTTTGCTCTCTTCACTTTTTTATAAAAGCTCTTACTACTTTATGATGATCAATTGTGTTAATTTTTGTGTTTTCAAAAGTGATGTGTAGTCAAAATAAATATTTTCCTCGAAAATGAAAACGAGAAGAACAATAAGGCCCTAACTCAAAAAGAAAAATAACAAAGTTATAGTTTTGGGTTTGAGTTAAAATAAAGATGTGTCAATGTTACACCAATTCGTGATTGTCAATGTACTTTCCGCAATTCTACACTTAAAAGAATAAATTTCCAAGTTTTCAATAATTTGAAAATCTTAATGTGTTGTGGGTACATAACTTAGTGTGTAATCAAATTGTAATCAATTTACTTTGTGATTCTTACTCGATTTGACTAGACGTCCCATTCTCAAATATGTCATGTGACTTAGTCTTTGAATCGATTTTATTCCTTAACCATGTTATTGGGAGTTTGAGTTCAAATGTGAGTACTAGTCCGGTTACAAAAATATCTCATGCATTTTACTTTGTACTTTATCACATTTTCATTTGTCAAGCACTAACTCTAGGGTGGCCACATTATTGTCTATACCTTGGTATAAATCCGATGTATATTTTTGGTCAATAAAATTTTTTTTTCGGATACCTTGTACGTGTGTGATAATTTATAATGTTTGAGAGGATAATTAAGGCACCAGTTTAGTGTGTGGCATGACTTATTGCACCGGTTGAGTGTTCAGTTGTTTGGAAGGGTTTCTTTAAGAGACTTGTCTCTTCAATTTCAAATCTACCGTCTTCCTTCCACTTGATGTCCGACACGTATCCTCTGGTGCATGTACCAATGGGTTCTTCGACGTTCCATTGCAGCTTTTGGGAAGGTTTTGAGGCACTTTTATTGCATTAGGTTTCTATTGTCTCTTGGTTCAGTCGCCGTTCATTGAACATCTCTCATATTGCCTCAAATTCTCTCTAAAATTCCCAGAGTACTCAAAATCCTCTCAGTCCAGAAAATTTCCCAAATTTTCAAACTTCCCAAATTATGTTGTTCCTCCTTGCTCTCGCGTCCTTAGCCCATCTGTACTTCAACTCTGCGGACTCCGACGATGATGTTCAAGTTATTAGACTAGAATCCCCTCCTGCTGAGCTCGCAACCTCCTCTGTCTCGGCAGTCGGTTCGGTTTTCAATGGTGCTGGGCCATCTCGTCCAGTTGCTTCCATTCCCGACGATGAAGAGTCACTCCCATCTGAACACTCGCTTCGTACCGTACTGCAGAACCTGCTGCTCCTACCGATCATGTAGAATCTGCTGAACCTGCTTCACCTGTCGAACTAGCAGCACCCATTGAAACGCCCAAGGAGAAGAAGAAAGGTTGAAAAAAGGTGAAAGCAAATCGACAAAGAAAGTCTCCTCGAAACCCTCTGCCTTTGGCCAATCATACTCGATTTGTGAATGAAAGCGCGAGAAGGTACTATGACCAAGTCTCCACACGCATGGTTGTTACCGAGCGTGCGTATCCAATTCTTGACTTCTCTCATGATTTAGTCACATTCCTAGGTCTAGGATGGGTCCAAGATGTTGTTAGGCACTATAATTTAAATAATCTCTTGTCGGTTCCCCCAAGTCATTCAAGTTTAATCTCACAGTTGTTAGAGAATTCTTTGCCAATTTTCCTAACTTAAATGAATTCTCATATGATGTTGAAATTATTATGAGAGGTCGTGTCATAAGCTTCAGTCCTGCCATCATTTATGAATATTTTGGTTTCAATAGCTTTGATAACCATAATGCTTATACTGATTATATAGAAGAGTCAAGTCATTTTCTCATGGCAGATTTCTCTGTCATTGCATTTCATGATCCAGATTTGGTGTTAGCATTAGGTGATAAGCCATGTAGGTCTCACTTGTCTCCAAGTTGTCGTTTGCTGTTACACTTCATTAAGACCAATATTCTGCCAACCGGCAATGCAACAAATGTGACTTTGGAAGCCGCTAGACTAGCCATTCTCATCCAGCACCACTTTCCAATTCCGTTTGGTCATATTATCTTCGATTCAATTTTGTCTAAAACGCGCAACACTGGAAAGATTGAGAGCACCCGTGCTTCAATTGTTTTTCCATGTTTCATTCACCATTTGTGTGAGAGGGCATAGGTGCATGCTGAAAAAGAGCGAGAAAGATGCTATAAATGCGCAGAGTGCTAAACTGTCCATTGGACCAGTTTCCCCAGCTAATCTGTCTTCAACGATTAATGCTGCGGTGAAGAAAGCTCTTAAGGAAATTAGTGCTAAACGAAAGAAGAAGTCTTCGCAATGTTTCTTGAAGAAAAGGAAAATCTGATTGTGTGTGTTTTGCTATTTGTCTAGTCTTTCCTTTAAAGTTAAAGTTTGTGTGGTGTTCTTTTCTGTTAATTTCAGTCTGGTCATGAACAATTTCGGTTTAAATGATATTTTGCTGGGATGTAACTTTATTGCCCATTTTGAACATTGGGGCTCTCTTTGCTGTGACTAGATTTAATTATGTGTGTTTGATTGGTTCAATTGTGTTAGTTGCTAATGCTCTTGTACTATTGTTTTTAGTAAATGCTCCGTTTGTGCTACTCTCTCTCATTGCTTATTCCTTAACTATTGGTTAATAGTTATGTTGTTAGCTTCCGTTGTCTCTAATTTTATCCTTTGTCTTGCCATGAAAAAAAGGGGGAGTAGATACACAATTCACATGCTCCATCACTTAGGGGGAGTAACTTTTTAGCATATGTGTTCACTTTGATTTGATTATGCTAGTTAGGGGGAGCATACTCTATTGCATATTGTCTTAAGCTGATTTGCAGCTACATTGTGACTAGTCAGTATAGTATAGCTTTGGTGAGTGTGAGCGATGTGAGTTATGTGGTTGTTTTTGTCATGGAAAACCAAAGGGGGAGATTGTAGGTTATTTTGTAATTAGCTGTCCTTGTGACAAAAACATTGTAAAATATGTAATAAGCTCAATTAGTCATTAAGGTTATATTTCTAGATCTTTAGGATATTGAAGAAGATTGGAAGATTGAATATTGAAGATGCATTCATATATAACATTCATTTGCATAGTCCTTCTGTGTCAAAACCTTTGTCCTTTCTTTATTAAGTCAAAATGTTTTAAACACTTTAAAGCTTTGGACCTGTTTTTACAAGAATAAGGATTTTAGGATTTTCGTGACTGGTCATCTATTTCATGCATGTGAAGGTTGACTGCTTTTCTGACAGTTTGATTAAACAGCCCATCCATTTACCCTCCGGTCAGTCAACTGTGCCCCACTCACTCGAATCTGCCTAGGTTATGTTAAAAGGGAGTTTTAAGGTTTAATCTTGACCGTTTGTTTCTTATCCTCTTATGTCTATATAAACATAACCTCAACTTCTATCAAGCTAGGGTTTTCAAGTATTATTTCACAAAAATCTTTTGAAAAACTCACATTTGAGCATACCTTCCTCTCTGGTTTCATCTTGTCTTCTTGAGTGCTTTTAGCTCACTTACATAGAATCATCATATGAATTATGTGGATTGTATGAGTTGATAAAACCTTTGTTTTCCAAAGTCACACTACGTCAAAAATTGCTTCAGACGACGGAGAAAATCCGTCGTCTGATGAGTGAAAAAAAGTGTCATCTGTGGCCCCGCCGTCTGATATCATATTAAACGATACTTTTATTGTTAAAACTGTCGTTAAAAATGCTTAATTGTGTCGTGTGATGTACCATTTTACGACAGTTTTAGTTATTAGTGTTATCTGAATATATCTTTGATGACAGTTTTATATCTAATTCTGTAGTGAAATAGTCAAAGTAACCACACTTTTTCCTTAATTCTGTCGTTTCATTTTGTTGACCAAGAAAAATAAAAAAATGCAATTTCTGGGAAAACATCCCCAGATTGCCCAGAATGCATATCTGGGAAAGTTGCCCAGCAAGCAAATCTGGGAAAGCTGCCCACCCCAGAATGCAGTTTGTTATATATATTCTCATCCAATTATTGCACAAATTTCCATATATCCATCCATCCACATTCCAAAATTCTCATTCAATATATGGGCTTAAACCAAAAATCAATTCCATAGTAAAAAAATCAAGAAGATAAAAATCCTGCAAACTATTAGAAGTGCAACTGAATTTTGCAGTTCATCTTGAAACCAAAAAATGTCTACACAGGAAATCCATTACACCAAACTGTCTAGACTAGAAGCATAAAACCTACATCAATATATGTAGACATACATGCTGAGTTTTTCGAGCTGCATTCTATGTAATAGGCAGCACCAATCTGTTTGTGAAGCTCCTCACCCTGGTTATTTAGAATAACAATCATTGCAAATATCCATTTTGACATTCATACAGGTAACAAATTTTTACTTAAAACTACACATGTGCAGTAGTGACAGGTACCAAGCCAGGGTGATCAGCAAGGTAGTGCTTATCCTCCCGAAGATCTACATATCCATTACAAACCGTTTAGTTACAAAAAATGATATTGCTGACTAGGAGTTTCAATATTATTCAAAGAATTACAACTATTCATGGTTGATTCAGTCTTTCCAGCATTACCATTATTACAGAATATCTGCAGGTTTATACTGAGAATACAGGATCTAACTTAGCTAGACTGGTTTTTTACATTGTAAAAGGTTAGGACTATTCTCATAGTTCAGGTCTCAATTAGACTCAAACTGCATCAAACAGACTCGTGAGCTAAACCCAGAGACACTGACAGCATGTTCTTTTGATTTTGCATATATTGGTGCTCTGTTCAATACACAAGCTCTTTGGACTCTAAGCTCACAGTACAGGATGAAGGATACCAAATGTCAACACTGAACTGTGAGCATAAAAAAAATGACAAAGAAACTAGCTAAACAGAAATCTAGTTCTACTCCGTATTGATTTTGGAAAATTATTACAAGATTATTCATCCATCTGACCTGATTTGGTGCCAACAAGTACTACTGGGACTCTGGGAGCATAATGCTGGAGTTCAGGGATCCACTGGCCAGGAAATTGAGTATTAGAAACGAGAACGAAAACAAATAATACAATTCAACTGTGATAAATACACTAATACAAATTAGAAAAACTGAAAATTTTCAGATGTATGCACCTTCTTCAATTCCACCTATCGCAAAGGACCAGAGAACCATAACTTGAGAGAACACATACATATAAACATACCTATAACACAAAAATAACATTCAGGTCACCTTTATATTGTTCAGATCATTAGTTCACTATCATGTATATCTTGCATGTCTTAATTATGAACTGTTAAGTACCCTCCTACAAAGTTTGTGACTTGATTCGGTTTCCTATTACTCAAAACATTCCGCGAATGGTTATACCAAGTTCCCTAGCTAGTACTAAGTTCAATCTTTGGTTCAATTTATCTATCAATCCAATCTTCAAGAAAACTTCACTTTCACATAACGATGCCTACATTTATTCACATAATGATGCTTACTATCCGAAAACGATGCCAATTATAACACTAATGCCATAACACAAAAGACACAGAATCAACAACAAAGAGCAACATGAACTAAAAAATCCATACCATGAAGCTAAGGAAGCAGCTAGCATCAATAGATGAGTCATCATATAATTCCATATTATACATACTGTGCATACAGCCAATTGTTTTCACATTCGGAAACAACGAAATGCAGTTATCTTAGGGAACCTCATATGAATTAACTTGTGGTATCCTTTTCACACGCATTTCTAATTTGTCTATACCATCTTACATCTTGGATAATGCTTCTGCTAGGAATCACAATTACTCAGCTAAGAAAAGTAACAATGCTTATTCATCATCAATTCATCTAAATTCTGCTGTCAATACCTCCAAAAATCTGATCTTTTCTCAATAATTGTCTCTAAACTGATGATATCCAACTCAAAACCCAACCACAATGAACAACAATATACGAAAAATTTGATTCGCAATCCAAAATTAAAGGAACAAATACACTATTAGAGATTGGAAATTGTTCTGACTAATACCTCTTAGCACACTTGGGGTCAACCGTCCAGAGTTCAGGAAGCTTATCAGGAGCCATGGCCTTCTTCGCCTCAATGCTATCAAACGATGCCTGACGGAGTCGCTATGCCGGTGTAGCGGCCTCCCGCTCATCTCGCCGGGGGTGGCGTTGGTCTCAGATTTCGGGTTGGGCGGGGCCGCGTTGAGCTTGGCTCCGAGCTTCTCCATGTCCATGTAGGTCCCGAAGAGGTCGTCTGCAGAAGAGGGCGGAGGAGAGCGATTGGGAGGAGAACAAACAATAACCCCACCATCCCATTAAGCACAAACTATAACCCACCAAGAAAAACCACTGTAAACCCTCATAAACCACAAAAATAATCGCAAATCAGTTCAAAAAAAATACCCATCACCACATTTCAAATCAAAATAGAGAACCCATTACTGAGAAAAGTGAAAGCTAACCTCTTCCTCGAGCACCGAAGTCGGAGAACCTAAAATTGACAATTTAAACATTCAATACATACAGACCCACAACACCAAACCATACCCCAACAAATCGAATCAGAATTTCAGAAACAGCAAACCCAAATACTCTTCGATAGCTTCTCTAAGAGCCCAGGGTTTCGTTGACGGAGATGAACGTTGATGGACTCACCAGTGGAACTCCCAAATACGCTTCGCTTGGCACTCGAAGTGCCTGAATGTAGACGCGCAACCCTCGACGAGGGTTTTGTGGACTGAGATGAACGGCGACGGATGCGGTAGTAGACCTCCGAAATAATCTTCGAATGCCAGTTGAAGCGCCTGAGTGTCGGCGAGCAAGCTGACGATGAAGGTTTCGTTGACGTCTCCAGGGAGAAACGGAGGCATCAGGCTGGTCCAAGCGCAGCGAATAGGTCGATGTGAGAAACAGAGGCGTCGGGGAGGCCACAGATTAGCTAATTTGTAGATCTGGGTTTATTGGTGAGGTATGAGATTGTAGATTTGGGTTTATTGGTATGGGTTTGTAGATCTGGGTTTGTTGGTGAGGTGATGAATTTGTAGGTCAGCAATGGACGATGAAGAGAAGCTGAGAACAGAGAAAGGAAAGAGCTTGGAGAATCAGAGGATGAGCGGAGAAAGGAAGGAAAGAAGTTCAAAGTTTGGAGCTTGAAGTTTGGTCTCACTTTCTGGCTATATTATCGAATGCAATTTAGGGATTCTAAGTCAAAATTGAGAGTCAACCGAAATTTTTAGGGAGGGAATTTTACCGCTTATTTTTTTTGAGTTGAATAGACCACAGTGTTAAGTTCAAAACTCTCGTGGAAAGAAATAATGAAAATTGCGGTGTCGGATATGGAGCTATCAAACGACAGATAATTGTTTTCTGTCGTCTGAAATAATCAGACTACAGTAAAACACCAAACTGTCGTCTGAGTGATGTTGTCTGATGCTTGTTTTAGCGTAGTGTCAGTTTCATTGAAAATATTCTAGCTATCTTTGGGAGAAGGTTTATCTTTCCTAGATTCGGCTTGTTTTTGAAAGTTCATATACTTGAGTCGGATTAGGAGTGTGAAACTAGAGTCTTCCATGTTCATACATGATTCATAGACTTAGTTGAGTTTTAGAGATCATTGACCTTGATTTGTTTGCTGCCCAGTTCATAACTGTAGCAGTAAACACAGTTACTATTCATTTCCTGAAGCTTTGTAGCTATCTGGAAATGCAACTGTGACTGGTCATAAATCACTACTGCATTCTGATACGACCCGTTTCGAAAATTTTCCCAAAATATCGTGAAATGACCAAAATGCCATTAGATGGTCAAATGTTGACTTTGTGAACAGTATAAATTTACATATTCAATATTGTACTCTTTGCGAAGAGCTCTTCAATACGAATGCGTCCGTGGAGACGGAATCGGAATCCGAGTTGTAATGAATAAGTTATGGACGGAAAACGATTACGTGAAGAAGTTGGTTGTGACACGTGGCAGGCCATGATTGGCCAATGCCACAGTGCCAGCCCATTATTGGCGGTTACTGTTTTGGGGTTATAAAACCCGAACCAAACCCGTGGGTTTCCCAAAATGGAAACCCAAACCGCCTATGCAAACCGCCACCACCGACCACCGTCCGGCCACAGATCGGAGAAAAGAAACTTGGATTCATCTTCCCCTCGCCGAGACGAAGCTGAAGCACCCCACATCGTTGACGGAAACCCACGGAATCTCCGGCAACAAGACGAATGAAATCCGCGAGCTTTCCGGCGTGATTCCGGCCAGCACAGTGCAAGGTGAGTTCTAAAAGTTTTAGATTTGGATTCCTTGGCTTCCGTAGATGAATTTTGATATAAAGATCGTTGAATTTGGTTGAGAATTGAGGAAGATAGAGGGTTTTGAAATTGGATGAATAGTCACCGGAAAATTCCCAGTTTCCGGCGACGGCGACGGCGACGGCGGCGGCGTGGCGGTGATGACGTCATCGCCGATGATGACGTCAGCTGCCACGTGGACGCCGCGTGGAGGCCACCTCAGTGCTGAGTCAGCGCCACGTCAGCACTGTGTCAGTGCCACGTCAGCGCCGGAGTGCTGACGTCAACAAACGTTGACCGGTGTTGACTGACTGTTGACTGGCGTTGACCAGGGTTGACCGACCACTTTTCCGAGTGGAAACGACGTTCCGGATCCAATGGCGAACTCTGTTTTGCCATCCGAGATACGATTATACCCCGATTGAGCAAAACAAGGAAAAGTAGGGTTTCTCGGTTATTCGTTACGTTTAGTTTATTAACTTTGGATTATTGGGATTGTTAGGTGATCAGATCCTGAGGAACCAGCATAACCAAATCGTGCCTGCAGAGGAGAACGACGACGATCGCTCGGTGTCACTGTGAGTGGACGGTGTTGGTTTTAAATGTTGTTTGAGTGTGCTTTGTTTTCGTATATTTATATTCGTATGTTTTTATACTTATAAATTGGTTATGCTGCTGGTTGTTGTGACTATTGTTGGTAGTCGTTGCTTGGTTGTTCCTAGGTGGTTTGTTTGCGATTAGTACTATTAGGGGCGCATTATATGGATCGGGTGGTATGGCCCTCGTCCATTAAATCATGGTCTGGGAGATATGGCCCTCGTCCATGAGATCACGTGGGAACGCTATGTGGACGGGTGATATGGCCCTCGTTCATGTGAGATATATCTCGGTCGGGTGATATGGCCCTCGACCACACATTATATCTTGGACGGGTGATATGGCCCTCGTTCATGAGAGGTATATCTCGGTCGGGTGATATGGCCCTCGACCACATTACGTTGTAGTATTGGGAATGTTGTGTGTGTAGGTTGCTCGGATGTTAGTTACTGTACGTGTTGGCTGGATTGAGGTATGGTATTATACTATTATCTGTTTTGACAGAGGGGGTTATTGGCATATCTGTTAAATGTTTTTCACTGACTTCTTTTTCCGTCCACTCACCCTTGTTTTTGCGCCCCTCAGGATTTGATTCTGAAGTGCATCACCGAGACGACTGAGACCTGCCGATAGCTCTACTTCCATCAACGAAGGGTAGGAGAACTTCGTTGTCTTTGTCAGGCAGGTTATGAGTTAAGCTGTACAGCTGTGTATTCCGCCCTTGGGGCAGTTGTAGTGTGTTGTTTTTTCTTCCGCTGTAGATGCTCTGATATTATATTGTATTCTTTTCTTCCGTTTTTGTCTCTTTTAGTTGTTTAAGGCTTCGTCACTCTTTGGGGGTGATGGCCGCACTCCCGGGCCCCACTTTTTGGGTCGGGGTGTGTCACATTCATACAACGGTGCCACCAATTAGGAATACATGTGTATAACCTTATGACGTGTTGACCAAGCAAGCATCCATTGGAGGTGAAGTGATTGAGAAGAAGCCGCACAAGAGACCGCTGCATCTAAGATAGGTACATTAGATATTGAGCTTGGTTGAAATCTTGTATTGGGCATCTTTTGCCATTTCATAGGGGAAGGCCGGTCTTCTGATAGACCCCCTATTTTTTATTCGTTTGTGGATTTTTCTGGGTACCAAAACTCTGTGTCCATCTTTGTGTATCGTTAAACATTCGGCTTAATTAAAATTGGATTTAATTTCGCACCAATTCACATAACATGCAAACTGGATAATTCTGCCTGACTGGTCATCTTAACTGCTACATTAGAAACGCTGGTTTGATTAAGTTGTAGTTGTGGATAGCTCGGGAATATCTAACTCACTGATTTCGTTGAGGACCTAAGTTGGCATTGCATCTGAGTGTTGTTGATCAAATCACAAGCATCCACAAGTAATATTTATCAATTATAAAGACAAAATTAATCACAATACATTTCATGATCTGAATCGCTAATTTTCTCAATTATAAAGACAAAATTAATCAAATAGAAAGTAATTCAGTTATTTAAATTTGAGGAATATATAAACGGTACAATTAGACGTCAAACAATCTGTCTATCTGTTTGGTGCAGTTAAATAACTGAACGATCTTTGTTTTGATTGAGTTTTTGTAGATATGATCTTTACTATATAATGTACAAAATGAATGGTTCAAATTGAAATATATCGTCTAGGAAGCCCAAAATGGAGGCTAAATGCAGCCATGGACAGCCCAAAATTGTCCGTTAAAATCATGCACAAATTATGCACATTTCCAGAAAACAATATTTCCCCTGTATTACTCAATAGAAGAGTGAACGAGACATTCAAGTTCAGGGCACCTTAGTGGGTTTTGTGTTAGGTTTTTTTCTTGTCCTTTTTATTTAGTCCGGTTGCAGAGCCATACGACTTTGGCTAGAAGATTGAGTCTGATAAGAACTATGCAAGGATCGTTATGTAGCTCCTTTGCTCATCGGGTTGCAAGTTTGTCTTCCAATATGACTTTCTAACAGGGGTGGGCATAAAGTCCCGAATAATCTCGTGTTCCGAATTCTCGCCCCAAAAAATCTCATCCCGTTTTAAATTTTCTCTGGATGGGACGGGATGAATAAATCATATCCCGAAATCTGGTCCCATCCCATTTGGTTAAGACCCGTCCCAGAATTTTCAGGAAAATGACCAAATTACCCTTGAGGTTCAAAGATTGACTTTTGAACAATCGGGAATTTCACGGTCAATATTGTATTATATGCGAAGAGCTCGGCGATGCATATGCGTCCGCGAAAACGGAATCAAATTCTGATTGCTATCGGGGCCGTTATGAACGAAAAATGGTTTTGCACTATGCCATTTTAGGCTAGATGACGGTCACCAATAAAAGCGTCGTTATGGAAAATAGACGGCGATTTTCCAGAAAACGGTCATGTATTTTGCCCACAATTGTGCTTTTGTTGATTATAGACGATGCTTTTACAAAAAACCGTCGTCCATATGAAACCTAAATTGTGCAGACTACGATTTTTGCTGATTATAGACGACGCTTTTACAAAAAAACTGTCATCCAAATGAAACCTAAATTGTGTAGACCGTTTTTTGCAGAATATATGGAAGAGGCTTTTACAAAAAACCGTCGTCCACACGAAACCCAAATTGTGAAAAATTAGAGGTGCGCTTACTTCTCCCCCCGAAAATTGTAAACCCTGCCCTAAATTAGATGCGGCTTCACTATTATCCCCGATTGAAACTCGAAAGACCCAAACAACCAAGGTTTAAAATTTCGACCGAAATCCCCAAATTTCGGATTTTTTTGAGTACCGAAACTAATCTGGGGGTACATCTCAATATTACCGGAAAAAGCCGAAATTTCGGCGAAATTTTGATCATTTCGGTAATTTCGGTTGAGTTTCGATGAAATTCGGTACTTTTGAATTAATTTTAGTAAAAATTGTTGATGATTTGGAAGAAATTGGTGAAGTGCAGTGGCTGGTGTGTGTGCAGCAGCGTCAGCGAAGTTGAGGTATTGTTGGGGAAGAAGAAAGACAGTATTGTAATTAACCCAAGTTTTTGGTCACTTTCGTCATTTTGGTAATGGGATGAATGGTAGAGAGGGCTGCACCTGTCTTTTGAGCTGACTTTTGAGGTGGAAATTTTGAAACATGACAGCCTATAAGCCTAAAATTTAGTACGACCAATTATTTTTTATAAAGGAGCAACAAAAGTGTTTAGATTGTTGGGTTTTTATGATAGTATATCTTGAAGTTTAATTTTCTTTTTATTATATCACATAACAATAAGTATATCAAAATGCCTATTAATTAAATTATTATAGAGAAGTCAAAAAAAGTAGAAGTTACTCTAGTTAAGAAAAAATAAAGTTGTAGTTATAATTTCATTCCTTATTATTAAGTTTAGTAGCATGCATAATGTCAATTTTTATAGTTTTAAGCATACAAAAGGTTGATGTATATATTATTTGTTAATTGAGTACACTATTAATTGATTTTAGAGCTTATAGAAAGTAGAAATATTATTTTATAGATTTTCTAGCATATTTTTCATCTTTTTATTTTTTTTACCGAAATCGAAACTTTTTCCGAAATTTTCATAAATTTTGGAGACCGAAATTTCAACCGAAACCGAAATTTTGATCTTGCGAACAACCCAAACCGATTCCCGATTTCTGAATTCCTCCAGCACAAACTGATTTCCTTCAACACCCAAACCACTTTCTGGATTTGGGTTTCAACCCAGACCACCATTTTCGAATCTAAATTCAGCACAGGAGCGATTGTGGCGGTCCCAAACAACCCAAATCGATTTCCCGATTGCTGAATTCCTTCTGAATTCCAACTAGGTTTTCGATTTCTCCTTTCAACCCAAATCTCCATTTTCAAATCTGAGCTCGGTACAGTCCCGTTGTCACTGCCGCTGACCGCGACAAATTCCTCGTGGCCAAGTCGTTTGCTTTGAAGCACACAAAATCAACTTCGGCTCATGTCTCTGTGAGACTTAATCAAACAGGTAAAAGCTCATATTTACATCAATTTCACTTCGAATAAGTTGAGAATCTGCTTTTCATTTGATTTTTACAAGTGGGTTTTGCTTAGGTTGATAATGCCGTGCTCTGAACTTTGAACAACTTGCATCAATTTTCCGGGGTAAGCAATAACAGTGAGTGAATCGTTCAGGCGAGGCCCAGATCGAGCGGGTCGTTGCGCAGGCCCAGCAGCTCGAGGAATCATTCGTTGCATCAATGTTGTTTTGAAGTAAGATGCGCAAAGATTGAATTTTGAATTCTCTCTGTTGTGTTGATCAGTATTCTTCTCTTTGAATTGAGAAGGCACTGATTGGAAGCATGTATGTTTATGTCTCAATAGTGTCCCAAAGTAGATGGTCTTATAGCATGAATCTTCAAGATTTACTTTGCATGTAGATTGACAATGGTACTACTTTCTCTGCAAATTTCCCCAGGATTCTGTATGTTTCCCTTTGTGTGTTGTAGTTTGACTTTTAAGGATTAATGTCCTTGCTGTAGAACTAATAATGACTATTTCCTGGAATTTTTCATCAATTTTGCAGCTTATGCTGCATTTGAGCCTCCTTTCCTTGTTGTATCTGATGCCACTAACCCAGATGTTCAAACATCATTGATATGCAGCATAGGCACCTGAAAGTGATGCGCTGATCTGGAAGATAAGATCCTTTCCTAGTGGACAACAGCTCGGGGAATCATTCATTGTGGTTTGGTAAGTTTTCTTTCTGATTTTGTGGAGTGTTTGTTTGGTGGCTGTTTTTCATTTGGGGTGGTTTGGTTGCTGAGCTTTCTAGAATTCTGGAAATCAGAGTGGTTTTCTTACTTTTAACGACGCATATATGGTTGTGTGTTTATGAGTGTATTAGTTTGGTGCGCTTAATTGAATCTGTTAACCAGGCTGCATGTCTAAATTGAAGGAACAATTCTTTCTTACTTGGATTTTTCTCACATCGTTTGACTTGATATCGTATGAAACTTCTTCTCGCAGGCAGGAAATACGTACCTCAACTAGCTCCATGACCTCAATTCCTAAGCCATTAAAGTATCTGGACCGCATTATGCAACTCTAAAACCATTTTATGAAAGAATGGGAGAGTCAGAGCTGAAGGTCTGCTTTATCTATTTCTCATTAGAGAGAACTATTTATCTTTTTGTATCCTATCCACTTAGTCTTAATTTACATTCTTGTGCATACAGAAATACCTAGCAGATATATTGTCAGTTTTGGCACTGGCCATGTTCGCTGAGGGTGAACGGGAATGGTAGACTATGTAGAATCTCTGTTCAGTAGATTCTTGGTATAGTTATAGTGACCAGTTGTCGTATCCATCCTCATTTTGATTGCGGTTACTATAAATCTTTTTAATTCATCTTTCTACATGGCACCACTTTTAGGAAAAGCTAGAAGTACAGATTATTGCGATTGAACTGTGACGGTGGTTCATGGGGCCATAAATATGTTGGGTGAGAATTATCTAGATTAGAACACAATGATCAGCAGTGCCTATTGTGGATGTTTTTGGTACCAAAAATTAATCTTATTAGTGTTTTATGCGGTTTAGATGGTCCTTATCTGTTCGTGGTTGATTAGTAATCAGAAGAGGTGTAGAAAAATTGAAATCTTGTCCTGACTGCTGGTCGTCTTTGTTGTAATCAGGAACTTGCCAGCAGAAATTGCCCAAGAGTATGCAAAGTGGCAGGTTCTTGGATCTGTATTTTTAGGTAGTATTGTATAGCTTCGATTAGCAACTTCTTATGTTGGGAAACTTGATACTTTGACCTTTTCATACCGTATGAATAAATGTATTATTTCCAAGTAATTTCTTACTTTCCAGCGTGTTGAACAAAGTAGCTATTGTGCCTATATATAAAATGGTTTAATTTGGTGAATTCAGTGTTCAATGTATGGATCAACTTCAAGATACCAAAAATAGCAAAACCCAGGAAAATATGGAATACCAGCAAAATGGCAAAAACCAGCAAAATAATATAGACGACGTAACCGTCGTCTATCAACATAATACACGACGGGTTTTCATCAAAACCGTCGTCTATAAATGATGGAACCACAAATTTTGTGACTTTTGGGACTTCATAGACGACGGTTTGTAGGTAAAACTGTCGTCTACAAGATTGTTATAGACGAGTGCCAATTCAACGACGGTCTTTGGGATTCCTGGACGACGGTTTCTGACCGTCGTCTATAAGCTTTTTTGGCATAGTGTTGTGTGGGTAGGTGAGCTGCCACTTGGCAGCTAGTGAGTGGGGGAGAAGGTTTGAGACGCTTCAGGAAACTGGTTGGGGTTTCAAAAACGCGCACGCACATAGAGTTTCCCAAAAGGGAAACCCGTGCACGTCGTCAAAGCTCTCACCACCGTCCTCCGTTCTCCGTCCCCAATAGCTTCCTCACGACCTCGACACCACACCCACAAAGTCCCTGTTGGTGAAGGCCAAAAACCAAAACGCACCACCGCTGCCATCATCGCCAATCTTCAAGCTCCGATCACGGATCGGGTGCGCCATCACCTGGAGCGTGTTCGGCGTGTCTCCAAGATCATTCCCGCAAAGTTTCGGCTTTCAAGACCTCGTGAAATACCGTCAGCGAAGAGGAAATGAAATCCGAAGTTTCACGGCCAATTTCTGGACTATTCGGGCCGAGGTAAGCCCCCGAAATCCATTCCAATAGATTCGTTGAGTTGTTTAGATGAAGATTGACATAAAATTCGTTGAAAACGGTTAAGAAATGAAGAAGTTAGACCCTCGTCGAAAAATTGGAAATTTCACCGGAATTTTCCCAGAATCAGGCTACAGCACGACAGCTCCTGCGACAACGGGGCAGTGCCGATGAAGCTCGCCGGAATCTAGAATTTTTCCAGATTCCGATGAGTTTTCCGGCAACGTCACAGCGACACCGATACCAACGCGGTGGCCCATGATGTCAGCGCCGACATGCTGACGTCAATGTCCAGTCAGCGTCCAGTCAGTGCCCAGTCAGCATACCCGTTAGCGTCCAGTCAACATCCACGTAGGCGCCACGTGTCAGACACGTCATCTCCAGCGTTGACCAAGTTTGACCGGTGACTAATTTTAGAATTTTTGACGTTTCAGATCCAATGACAAGCTCTGTTTCGCCATCCGAGATATGGTTAAACCCCGATTGAGCAAAACATGGGAAATTAGGGTTTTGAAGGTGGTATTTAATTACAGATTTTCTGACGAATGATTCAAGGAAACTTTATATGTATATGAGGTCCAGTTAGACGCCGCAGTCAGGCAGTTCAGGCGGATGAGTTCGACAGCTTGGAATCACTGTGAGTTGATGGGTTTTGTTTTCTTAAAGCATTGATTTTCATTGAAGCTCAGTATATAATAGCACTATACAGATATATTGGTATACGGATATCATCATACCAGCAGTACATAGTACACCTAGTCGCACACATACATTACATTTTAGTACCAGGACTACGGCCATAGAACACAGCATTTGCGTGAGTGTTCACCAGCACTGAAGACCCCTTTTGCTAGCTATTCCTTTCTGGTGCATAGCATGCCCTGATGCCTATCCACGGTATGTAGGTGATACCACCCAACATTGACGTGAATGTATGTCACGCCCCAAAACCAAGGACATGAATAAAGAAAATCACGGAATAATATAGATACAAGGCGTGGGGTTTATTATAGTTTTGTGGCTGCACTCGAGAAATGACTTCGAGTTGCCTACGTAACCATAGAAAAGAATCAAGCCACTCGCAGTTCCCATACCTATTCCTTTCCCTACCCCCCCGACCACAAAGTGCTCAATTATAATTAAAGTGTCCAACCCATGGATGATTAGTGGACTAGCAGATTGAATTGCAGTCTTCCATTTCCTTAAGAAGCATAATCAGACAACATGACACCGACATCATTAAACATTCACTATCACAGCAGGGGACATCTGTCCATCTTTTCATATGATATAAAACCCAATCATGCATACAGAAAATACCCAAGGGAAAAGCACCAATTAACGATTTTAGAATACGTGAAGATACAATCTAAATAATCCGAGGATTATTGGACAATTGAAACCTACAAGAGACTATTCTGGAATATCTTTTCAAATTAGGAAGCTGCTAATTTGTAGGTACTTTCATATGTTTTCCTTTTCTTAACTTCATGGTTTTCTGAGCTTTTCGTAAACATGTTTGTCTGTCTTTTCAGAAGCAATACCACAGAGAAAATACCATACCACTAGGCCACGAAAAGCCATAGACAACGGTGGAAAACCGTTGTCTTAAAATTCTATAGACAATGAATATGCAACTTAAACCGTTGTCTCGTATGATAATAAACAACAGTTTTGTGGTTTCACCACCATCCTTCTGCATTTAAGACAACATTTTGTTTGTTAAAACCGTTGTCTCCTATGATGATATAGACAACGGTTTCCTTGGTATGTATTTGTATTTGTACTAGTACATATTAGTATTTGCATTTGTATTTGTATTGATACATGTACATATTCATATTTGAACAACCTATTTTATTCATTCACAAAACTCAATCCTCTCAATCCATACAAGTATTTAATGTAAATCAAAATTGTTCATAAATCTACAAGCTTCCACAACAATTCTCATTTTCCTAGTCTAAAAAAAGTATGATAACCTATCAACCTTAAAGTCTTGAAGTCCTTGGTCACTCTCATCTCAATCAACTGAGCAAATCTCTTGAATGCCTACACATCTCAATCCAAAACAATCCTGCAAAGCAAAATCTTCACGAGTTATGCACAGAAAAAGAGTCATACCGACAAATGATATGGATTTCTACACTAATCCACACTAAATGAGCCGAAAAGCATTTCTACAATTCCTATGCAGAAATGCTTTCTAGCTTGTAGAACAATTTCATTGAGTACATCATACACTAACCTGAGCTGTTCGTCCTATTTTATAGGAAGCAAAATTCAGTACACAATGAAACATAGCTCACCTGAACAAAGTCAACAAGCCCTGAACCATGAAAATCTACATATCCCTGCATTACAATGAGAATGTGTAAATCAATCCAAGTTAATAGCAACAAACTGATCATTCTATTAGCTCCTTCGTCGCATTTTAGTGCATCCTTGGAAACACTTCTCAACTTCCACCAGCTCTTCCCTTAGGTTCCAATATCGTAACCTCGAAACCATGTGATTTCAAATTACACAGTGAAAAACCCCTATTGTCAATTGTTGCACAAGGTACTACCAAATTCTACTGATATTTTGATATCAAATCCTATGAATCTATTAGGACCAAAGTAAAATATTTATGTGGAGTGCTACTACCCAAATGTACAGTATCCCCTGAAAGACTCCAATGCTTTCACGGTTCCCACAAACAGAAAAAATAAGTGGTGTGACCAACTGTAGGAACACTACATGTAGTCACTAATCTAAAATTGATTCCAATCTCACAGCAAGATGAGCACAAATAAAGGAAAATATGTAAAGTGTACAAACGACATGCATTGCTATCACTGCCATGGACATACTTGCTTTTCTTTTTGCAAATGCACCATTCGTGCCGGGATTGGATGCAGATAATTCTCGGTATACAAATGCAAATGCTTTTTCTATAATTGTGTGAAAGCTAAAAGGATCAATAACATTCTGTCAAACAGGTTCTGGCTTACTAGAAACTAAAAAAATTTTGCGAAAGAAACGAAGGAAACAGGGTTCTAAATTTCCAGAAACCAATGAACAGCTCCCCCAAAATAGCTGGTAATACCACTTATTGGAAATACAATTGTTTTACTTTCAGAAGAGTAAAAACTAAAATATAAATCCATTAGTCTAGGCCTCTCAATTTTGAACACTAAGTGAAATTAGACTACCGAATGGTTATTTGGCACAGTAGTATTACCATTCTGAGGAGGCGCAGAAGTCCATGATGTATTTCAACTTCGAGGTCATCTTTCATCAACTTATTCCTATTGAGATACGTCTGATATAACCGATTTGGCATGCACTTTTATATCCTTATTCTTAGATTCTTGTTATGTTCTTGATGATTTTAGTTTGTTTTAACTTAGTTTTGTTATTTTGTAGGTTTGAAGAGGAAAAGTGATTAAATGAGCAAAAAGGAGCTTTTAAGGTCAAGTGGTGTTTTGCAAGCAACAGCTCGTGGGAGATTCTGGATATCCTTGGAAGAGAATCAGATAGCAAGTCATATATTCTTGGAAAGATATGGATGTCAGCTTCAAGTAGGACTTTACGGCTTGTCAATCCGAGCAATGTGGAGATTGTTATGACCATTTTCGTACAAGTCGTCGCTGCAGTAATTTTACGCGGGTTTGCAATGAAGTTATGTTCTGAAGCCATGTCTCATTAGGAAAAGAAGCGAAATCAATTCTTCCCACTTCATATTTGGAAAAGTAAAGGGCTTCACCAAGAGCAATTAGGAAACCAAAGGCAGCAGGAGTCTAACTTTCCTAAATTCATATTCAAGAAGGATTAGGAGATCTCTTACCTAGTTGATGAAGGAAAAGAAAGACGCGCCTATATAAAGAAACTAGAAGTCAGATTTCAAGGGGGGTTCGTCGTAGTGTTTGTTCGTAGTTTTTAATTGTCTTTCATTATGTTTTATTTGTTTCTTAATAATTAAACTATTTTCTAGGGCTAGGATGATGCCCAAGTATGGATGTTTATGATTTCAGTGTTAATTGATGGATTGATAGATTCTATTTGATGAATGCTTAATCACTATTATATAATTGTTGCTTTTTGTTTGAGTTCTTTGATTGATCACCTTAGGATTTTTCATCTAGTAATTGGAAGATGAGTTTGAGGCCTAATCGGCAATATAATTCAATTAGCTTCTTGTGATTGAGTGTGGTAAATTACATTGTTGCTCGACAGAGAATGATGGTTTGCTTGGTTCCCTGTTTTCTTGTTCGTATGTAATGAGTCTTACATGCTAAATTTATGCACGATAGTGATAGGTTGCATGTATTAGATATACGACCTCTGCATGACAGTGAGAGAATCATGCACTTAAGGAAAACTATGGTCTAGGTGCACGACAGTGACTTAGATACGGGAATTATCATCTTTAGAATCGAAACACTTCATTAATTGCATTGTGTCATAAACGGAAGTGTTTGTGGTTGATTCCGAACCCTAGGCCTTTACCTTTGTTTTCAACCCCTAAAACTCACAATTTCAAAGTTTGTTTTTTTGTTGTTTTACCAAATCCTAAAAATCAAAATCACTTTTCAATTTGTGTATTTGTGTTTGTTCTAATTAGATGTCATTCTGGTTTCCAATTTCCAAGTTAACTATTTTCTCTGTGGGATCGACCTCGTATTTTGCCTGAGCTATACTATACATTGATTCGTGGACTTGCGAGTTTTTAATTTGGTTAAATTAATCAACTCAAAAGGGCTAGTTTAATTCACATCAACGTCCCATTTGTGCTGCAAAAGACTCAATACAATCACACATTATACTCCAAAAAAATTAAAAATGTAAGGTACAAAAAATCTTAGAAGAGCAATGCACAACCTTGTATCTTTCAAACTTACAGATGTATGCTTGGTATCTTCATCAACAACCCTATCCCCTGAATTGCAAATGTGTAACCAATAAATCACAACCAATACATCAAAACAAAAAAAATGCAAAGTAACAGAACAGCAACAAAAATTTCACTATATGATCAGCAGTACATAAAGCTCAATTACTCATCCAAAGTTAGGGTTTTGATTCCTAATACAAGAAGAATTCAACCAGATAGTAGATAAAGCACAAAACTGTAACAGTACACAAGTAGAAGAAGAAACACAATATGTACCTGGCTGCGTTTATGGGCATTATTAGAAATAGCGGGGAGGACGCACTACAGCAAAAATGGCCTTTAGCGAGGAATTATTTCGTCACAAAAAGTGCTTTTTTCGTCGCAGTAGGTAGTTAGCGACGAAAATATTTCGTCACCAGGTGGTTGCAGTAGGTCCGTCGGGGAAAGCAGTTAGCGACGAATTTACTGTATTGTCGCTATAGCTTTTAGCGACGAAATGCAATTTCCTCGCCACAGTTCTTTCCCGGCAATAATTTTCATCGGCAAAGGTGTAGATTTTCGTCGCTGAATGTTCAAGCGGCTCCAAAATTCAGCTGACCGGGACTTTTAGCGACGAAATTGTTTCGTCGCAAATAGTATAATTTCCTCCCAGATCAGTTTTTCAAATTTGGTTTTTTCCATTCAAATCAAACAAGATTATGAAACAAGAAAACTAACAATTTAATTGAATCAGTGAAAACCACCATAACATATATTGAAACCAAATCGTAGTATCTTAGAAACATCAATTTACAATCAAATAATGTGTAATATAAATTCCTAGCTGCCAAAATAAATGTTAACTATCTTCATCGCTGCTGTTCAATCTCTTATGCTCTAAGCAAATACCCATGGCTGCTGTGACACCTGAAATTTCCAAATTGACAGCAAAAAAATCAATAGGAAACACCAATCTAATAACCAAGACATCAGAGCACCACAAACTGAAAAACCACAGCACCTTGCCTATCTCCCATAATCTAGAAAGTGTAAACACACTCCAGATTAGCCAGAGATTACTACTTTTGGTTTAATGTATCAAATGTTATCTCATTGGCAGAGCCATTAACATACTAGCAAACAAGGACCAGAAATGTCATAACTCTTGCAGAGTCATTAATATGTCCTGCACCCATTCAATCTCCGTGCCACGGTACCTGAAGAACACATTAACAACACAAACCCATCAAAGCACCCTTTTAACTTATCAAAACTTAACCAATAACCACAATATCAGAGCACCACAAACCCAAATTCAACTATCTTTACACATAAGGCCAATTAAAATAGAATACCAAGCCTGAGCAACATGTTTATGAACCCCCTACTAAAACAGAAACTAACAAAAGCAACACAACCAGCACAAAAATGGAAATATCATAAGAAACAAAGAATCTTTGCAATCAATAGCTATGTAATGTAAAGGTATCTCAAGCCCTGTAAAAAAGCAATATCTCGTTACGAATTACATCACAAAGCAACTTCAATCATCAAATAAGCATGTTCATTGCAACAGAAGGAAACTTACCAAGCAATTGCAATATTAGATGCTCAATCACCACAGCACCTCTAGGCATAAAGGAATCTGCAAAAGCTAGCACTAATTCAGCCATCCATACCATCATTAAAGTTTAACAACCAGCCAAACATTGACCGATCAAAATAGCCTGCATTATACCCTATGCCTTGGTTCTTTCCTAAGAGTACATTTTGATCAGAAGACAAGGAAGCCAACCGCTCAATTCAAGTTACTCTTTGCTTCAAAAGCCTAATATGTTGAATAGAAGGGAAAACTAAAACTAATATTTCAAATTGCAAATAGAAAAACATAAAAAGGAAAACTTTATCAATCAAGTTCTAACTTTACCAAGAAATGTCATGGTTACAGAAAAGAGAGGAAAAAACAACATACTAGATTTCAACAAGTATTTGAAATGTGTGAGAAAATTAGACCTGTGAGAAGTATCCCTGGAATGCAGATGCATACAATGGTTGCAAATCAACACCATAATAGTTTTCTTGCTGCTAGAAGAGGGCCTGCATCTTTACAAAGAAAGAACATCAATACACATTTTCTTCTAAAAACAATTAATGTAGGAAACTGGTGAATGAAAATGATGTCCCTTTTATATGCAGATGGGTTACAATGATGCAATACCCACCTTATTGGCTATCTCAATTCTCGACGAACAAATATGCATCACTGAAAGGTTCCATGTGCATCACTGAGAGGATAATCGAGAATCAAGAGCAGAATATTGTTATGCATTGACCCAGGATACAGTTAGAAGAATGTTAACAAATGATACTAGAAAAGAATACACTCAGAAGGCTTTTGAATGTCATATTACCTTCCTCAAAATACCTCAGTGCAATCTGACTCAAAGTAAAAACAAGCAAAAATAGCAGTTAAAGTATTTTATGCACACATCTATCCATTATAATCCATTTCAATACATAACATAGCATCCAAAGTCTATGAAATTACTCTTAAATGCCAAAACAAATAAGAAGTCCAATACCTAAATCTCAATTACCATTCCCACAAAAACAGAAAGTAAACTGGAATTGACTTATACCTGAAGCCCAAACTAGTGTTTCAGTTTTAGGTAAAGAGGTGAGGAAGTCTACAACAATAGCAACCCACATTCAATTACATACGAAATTCAAGAGTCAAACTCACTGTCCATACCATTCACTGTCCATACCTTCTGAAATTGCAATCAGCAAGCACAGCAGAATTATCATTCCATCTCTGGAAATCATAGCTGAAAACCCAAAAACCTAAACAAGTCAAATTAAAACTGAAATATCATACTGAAAATTAAGGAAACCACAATCAACTACATAAAAAGTACTCAAATTCAATTACACAAGAAACTGCCCGTACCTTTTGAGATTGCGTTCAAAGATAGCAAGCATAACATAATGATTATTCCATATTCAAAGAGAAAGGACAATGAATGTATCAAGGCCTCATATTGTTATCTAAATCGTATTAGCAATTGTCATAAGAAAAACTAAGCATATTGTTTCCTTTGCCCTTACAGTGACACGTGAAACCTGCAACTAACTCAAGTTTTGAGTTGCATGACACAAAAAGAGCACAAATTTTCACTCTAGTCAACAACAAAGTCTGGGAGATTTCTCTGCAACCAGCCAGCAAATGAAATGTGGCGATAAACACATAGTCAGGCCTATGTACATACCCATAGTTCATATGTCTAAGAAGATCAGTAATAATTGAACAAAGAACAAATTGAACAAGACCACGCCCAAATTATAAATACCCTCAAAATCTGCAAAGCCTAGTAATAATTGAACAAGAACAAACCTCATATCACTGAAATTAACAACCTCAGAGATAAATCCATGAGCGAGACTGCTTTACAAAACAACAAATTCAAATGATGCAGATAGAGTTCCCAATACTTGCTGTATCGGATGACTCGACAGTCAAATGAATCCAATCAAAACATCAATTGAGCAATTAAAGCTCATGAAACCTAGTCGAATCCCTAACTAAAACGAAAAGATCAGAAATTGAGAAATGTTTAGGGTTTGGATGTTTCGCTGAAGATGAAATTTGGGGGTTTTCAGAGGAGACAGCAGTAGAGATCTAGGAGAAAGAAAGAAGACAGAAATGGGAGAGGGCAGACGATTTTGGGTCTAGATGTTGGATTGTGGGTTTGGGGTCTTCCGATTTTGGAGATTGTGCGAGAGAAAAAGCAAGGCGAGGGAACTGACCTTAGGGAACTCGACGACGATGACGAGCTATCGAGCTCACCATCATGGTGGCATAGATCGACGACGATGAGGTGGCCTTGGCGGTGGAGCTACAGATGATGACCAGCAAATGATGGCGCAGATCGACGATGGTGATGTCGCCTGCACGGCAGAGATCGACGATGTCGAAACTGTTAGAAAGTCTCTGAATTTGGTTAGGAAAGTAAATATGTGATTGCTTAGGTGTTGATTACCTTCCTTTATGGCACGTTTACTAACTCGGAATTGGAGTGAGCAGGAGTCGGAATGAACATGAATCGGAATGAACATGAATCGGAATGAACATGAATCGGAATGAGCAGGAATCGGAATGAAGCACTCCCATTGAAGGGTTTACTAATTACCCAGAATCGGAGTGAAAATTAAGTTAATTGCCATTAAACTGTTTACTAAAATACCCTTAATATAAACCTTTAGTATTTTCAACGTAAAGGTGAAAAAGTTTCAACTGCAAATATCTTCTGCCACCAAACGTATAAGTAATACTGAGAATTGTAGTTGAAACATAATTATGATCATAGTCTCCATAAGAAACTAATCATGTTCTCTACCCGAAACTTCATACCAAAACAATTGTAATCCCCATTTAAAAATAGTTCTAACTTGCATAAACCTCAACTTACCAATCTTCACCAAAAAGTCATAAACACCATAGAGGAGTACTTGCTACAATATAATAGTCATAACATCCAAGAACCATTGATATAGTCATGAAAACTAGTAAACGTCACACACGTAAGCCGAGATCCCCAAGTACGCCTCCATGCAGAAATTATTTACAAGTTATTAGATTTTGAAGGATAGTTTAGGCAGAAAATTTTCATTCCTTGTGGGATCAATGATCAGGAATCACAATACCACATAAACCCAGGGAATCCCATTCCTTGAAAATCAGGAATCACATTCCTGATTTTGTGGTGAGTCCCACCATAAATTTGATTACCAAATTTTAGTAAACACAGGAATTGCCAGGAGTGGGAATGAATCCCACAAATTTCATTCCCATTCCAGGTTAGCAAAACACGCCATTATTGTATTTCCTAGTTGTAGCCGAACCCTTGCAGAGCAAGGATACATCTTGGATATGTACCATTGTATGCTTAATTGAATATTCAATTCTGCCTCAATATATTTTTCCTACATGGTACCAGCGCCGGTTTCGACCTAGCTTTTTTTTTTTTTTTTTTTCTTTCTGCCACCGCCGGCCGGCAGACCTTTTTTATCCATGGCAATCCGCCATGACTACCGAGCACCGATTCAAGAGAAGGCCCCTGCCTTTTGCAAAAGCCTCAATATACTCCAAAATCTAACCGACAACAAAAGTTGCAATTATTTCCATGGACCTCCAGCACGGCACATGGATTCCTCTTTGACACTTAAAGAGGTTCAGCATGCACTGCCAAACCTAAGTGAGCAGCAATACCAAAAAATTATTGCCATTTTGAAGCCGCCAACAAATGTTCCAAGGGCCCATCCACAAACACATGTGGCTTCCACTTCCGATCTTTCAGGTTTGGCACCGCTTGTTTCCGATCGATGGATCATCGATAGCGGAGCAACGGATCATATTACTTCATCACTTGATTTGTTGACTAACCATGTTTAGAATTTTTCCCTACTGCCGGTCTCTTTGCCTAGCGGGGAGAAGGCTCCAATTGTTTCAACCGGCACACTTGATTTGAATTTTAGTATACAATTGAAAGATGTGTTGTGTGTACCTACTTTCCAAGTAGACCTTTTATCCGTGAGTAAAATTATAGATGGGTTACAATGTTCAGTTACCTTTTACCCTACTTGGTGTATATTGCAGGATTTGGTTTCGAAGATGACAATTGGTGTGGGCAAGCGACGAGGAGACCTATATTACCTTGTGGCGTTGGCCTCCACCACCTCATCACAACGGCAACTCTCGTGCAATTCCATTTCTGTTTCAGCTGATCTATGGCATCGCCGTCTAGGTCATCCTTCTTCCGCTCGTCTTCAATATCTTGCTAATACATCATTAGATTTTTCCTTTCCACCGAGTCATCGTTGTGATGTTTGTCCGTTGGCAAAGCAAACTCGTCAACCTTTTGGTACTAGCTCTATTTCAACTTCACGATGTTTTTCCCTTTTACATTGTGATATTTGGGGACCTCATAAGACAACTTCTATTACTAGTGCACATTATTTCTTAACTATTGTGGATGACTATTCCCGTTTTACTTGGGTTTTTCTTATGCGTCACAAGCACGAAACACAATGCATATTGAAATCTTTTTTTGCCTAAGTTGAAAGACAATTTCACACCAAAGTTCAACAATTTCGTAGTGATAATGGTGGTGAATTTCACTCACTTCGGGATTTTTTTCAGTGCACATGGCATCATTTTTCAGCATTCATGCGTCTACACGCTCCAACAAAATGGTGTTGTAGAACGAAAACATCGTCATCTTCTTGAAGTAGCTCGGGCTTTGCGTTTCCAAGCAAATTTACCAATTAAATTTTGGGGGGAGTGCATTCTTACATCCGTTTATCTCATCAATCGTCTCCCTGCACCCTTACTCTCCAAGAAAACCCCTTTTGATATCCTTCATCAAAAACCACCAAATTACTCACACATGCGGGTTTTCGGTTGCCTAGCCTATGCTACATCTCTCCATCCAGCGTCAAAATTCTCTCCTCGATCCCATAAGTGTATTTTTGTTGGATATCCGCCTGGTCAAAAGGCGTATAAATTATATGATCTCGAATCCCATAAAATCTTCACAAATCGGGATGTCGTTTTTCTGGAAGACTCTTTTCCCTTTTCCGCACAGCCCAAAACTGACCCACCGGTCGATCCTTTCATAGCCCAATGCCCATCTTTACCCTTAATATCTGATCCGGGCCCAATCTACTCATTAGCCCAACGTTCGCAGGACCCACAGGACCCACCATCTGTTGATGCGGCCCCTGTGCCTACACCCGCACCTTCTCCTGAACCTGCTTCTGAACCTCCCCTATCTGAGCCTATCTCAATAGCTTCCGCTTCTGACAATCTTTCTAGGCCTCCTTCACCAATTAGCTCTGATACCATTGCTTCCCTTGAAGATACTGATGACCCAAATCCACCTCCGGAAAATTCTATTGTTCCCATTGCCCCTTTACGACGTTCCACACGTACCAAGGTACCCTCCGTCCTTCTTAAGGATTACGTTTGCTCGCAGGTGATACTGCCTCCACACCAACATTCATCGTCTTCGCCACCAAGTCCACAAAAAGGTACTCGTTATCTATTGTGTAATTTTATCTCATATCATCGTTATTCACCATCACATCTTTCTTTTATTGCTCAAATTAGTCGAGATGTGGAGCCTTCTTCTTTTGCAGAGGCTGAAGGCGACCCCCATTGGCGTCAAGCGATGGATTCTGAACTTGAAGCACTTGCACTCAACAACACCTGGACTCTTATGCCTCTCCCTCCAGGCAAACATCCTATTGGTTGCAAGTGGGTCTACAAAATCAAGCACAAAGCTGATGGCTCTATTGAACGTTACAAGGCCCGCTTGGTCGCCAAGGGATTCACCCAGACTGCCGGTATTGATTATCATGACACTTTTTCCCCTACGGCCAAAATGATCACCGTCCGTTGCCTCCTTCCCATTGCAGCTAGTCAAAATTGGTTCATCCATCAGCTTGATGGTCATAATGCTTTTCTTCATGGTGATTTGAATGAAGAAATTTATATGTCCCCTCCTCCTGGACTTCGGTGACAGGGGGAGAATCTCGTTTGTCGCCTCCACAAATTTTTGTATGGTCTCAAGCAAGCCTCCCGACAATGGTTTGCTAAGTTTACTGAAGCCATTCTTGCTGCTGGATTCTCCCAGTCTAAGGCTGATTATTCTCTATTTACACGACAAGATGGGATGTCATATACTGCCTTATTGATATATGTGGATGATTTTCTCATTACAGGAAATAATCTGGATGCCATCAACTCCCTCAAGGAGTTTCTACATACTCACTTCCGCATTAAGGATCTTGGTGATTAAAAGTACTTCTTGGGCATTGAGGTCTCTCGATCCAGGAAAGGTCTCAATAGTTCACAACGAAAATATGCTCTTGAGATTATTAAAGATTGTGGTTTCCTTGGTGCTAGACCTGTGGATTTTACAATGGAGGAAGATAAACTCTCTAATAAGGGCGATATTCTTGATGACCCGGCCAAGTACCGAAGGTTGGTTGGGCGATTGATTTATCTCACTATCACGAGACCTGATATTACATATTCAGTGCATGTTTTGTCTCGATTCATGCACCAACCCCGACAACCTCATTGGGATGCAGCCCTCAGGGTTGTTCGATACCTGAAGTCCACCCCTGGTCAAGGTTTGTTTTATCCATCTGATAATCAGTTGAAATTGGTTGCTTATTGTGATTTTGACTGGGGAGGTTATCCTGTCACTCGTAGTTCTACCACGGGTTATTGTGTGTTCTTGGGTACCCGTTGATTTCATGGCGCACCAAGAGACAGAAGATGGTCTCAAGATCTTCGGCTGAAGCCGAATACAGGTCCATGGCAGGTACCGCATGTGAGATCACTTGGCTGCGTTATTTATTGAAGGACTTGCACCTACCTCATTCAGGTGCGTCACATTTATATTGCGATAATCAGGCGGAATTACACATTGCAGCTAATCCTGTTTTCCATGAGAGGACTCGTCATATTGAAATGGACTGTCATTTTATTCGAGAAAAGATAGTTGATGGTACAATTGCTACACAGTTCACTACTTCTTCAAATCAGCTAGCTGATATCTTCACCAAGCCGTTAGGCAAGGATAAATTCTCAACTTTGTTGCGCAAGTTGGGAGTTCTTGACATCCACTCTCCAACTTGAGGGGGAGTGTTAGAAAGTCTCTGAATTTGATTAGGAAAGTAAATATGTGATTGCTTAGGTGTTGATTACCTTCCTTTATTGTATTTCCTAGTTGTAGCCGAACCCTTGCAGAGCAAGGATACATCTTGTATATGTACCATTGTATGCTTAATTGAATATTCAATTCTGGCTCAATATATTTTTCCTACAGAAACCCAAAAAATGTCGAGTGTTTATGTGAGAGTGAAAGAAATTGTCAAGTGTTTTGAGTTTGTGGGGATGAGATGCCTACTGCGATGAACCTCCTGTTTTTCTCGCTAGTTGGAACTCAAAATTTCATCCCATTGCTTTCAACAAGGAAAGACTCCTAAAAAGCCATCCTACTCATTTTCTGCGACAACTTTATTTTTTCCTCGCCAGAGGCCACTTACAGCGAGGAAAACAATTACCTCGCCGAAATTTTGGTCGCTAAAGCCCATATTTGTTGTAGTGACGCCCCAGACGCCGGCATCGTAGTTCTGGAGAGGTTGGGTGGAAGATTCCATGAACTGCATGGTGCACTCGGAGACTTGCGGAGGCGTGGTGGTGTTCACGGCGGTGCAACTGGACTTTACTGGAGTCGGGTCAAACAATTACACAAACTACACTAAATTAATAACCCCCAGCAAGTTAAACAATACACCTTGAACACAGATGTTCTTTGAGATAAATCACTTCCAACAAGAACAACAACCGCACCCTCTAAGCAAAAATCATCAAAACCCAATAACAAAAACTACACAATTAATCAAATAACTCAAATTTGGCCAACTAGGTAATCATCCTTAGACTGTTTGTTGCTTTTCAGAAACGCATAAACAAATAAAACACCTACAAATCGAAGTCCGCTTATGGAAAATTGACGGTGACTCAAGCTACAAATCCAGTAGATCTGCCCGATTGTAGCTACAAATGGAGGGATCTTGATACGACCCATTCCGAAAAATCCCCAAAAATAGTGAAATGATCAAAATACTCTTATTGGTCAAACGATTGACTTTTGGACAATAAGGAATTTCATGTTTGATATTAGACTCTATGCGAAAAGCTCGACGATAAGAACACATCCGCAAAGACGAAATTGGAATCCAAGTTGTAACGAATAAGTTACGGGCGAAAAATGAAAATGAAGGGGTGTGAGTGGTTGACATGTGGCAGCCGCTGGTTGGGCGATGCCACAGTGTCGCTCAATTATTGGGGATTCTGTTTTGTGTTGTTTAAAATCCGATTATGGGAATCGGTTTCCTCATTTGGAAACCCAAAAAGCCGCCGCCGTTCACAGATCGGACCAACTGCCATTGGATTCTTGGATTCTTCTTCCCCTCACCGAGGCGAAGCCGGAGCACCAAGGATCGGAGCCAGAAGTCGTCGGAATCACAGGCAATGACGTCGACGAAATCCGCGATCTTTCCGGCGAGATTTCGGCCAAATCAAGTGGCGGTGAGTCTTGAAAACCCCATTTTTGAGTTCCTCTCATTCCGTAGATGCGTTTAGACATAAAGATCACTTGATTTGGTTGAGAATTGAAGGTTTTGGAGTTTTGGGGAAACCAGCCATAAATTTCCCAGAATCCGGCCGGCGCGGCGGTGCTAACGTCAGCGACGCATGTGTACCACGTGGACGCCACATCGGATGCCATGTCAGTGCCACATCAGAGCCACATGGATGTCACGCCGGAGCCACGTGGATGCCACATCAGTGCTGAGTCGGCGCCACGTCGGCATTGTGTCAGTGCCACATCAGCACGCCGGTGCTGACATCAGCAGATGTTGACCAAGGTTGACCGACCACTTTTTGGAGTGGAAACGACATTCCGGATCCAATGGCGAACTCCGTTTTGCCATTTCAGATATGGTTAAACCCCATTTGAGGAAAGTGTGGAGAATTAGGGCTTTACGGTTATTCTTATCGTTCCTTGTGTTAATCGCTATTTATTGGAATTGTTAGGTGATCAGTTCCCAAGGTACCACCATAACCGAACCGCTTAGACAGATGAGGAGGACGACGATGATCACCCAGCATATCTGTGAGTGGACAGGTTTTGGTTTTAAAGTATTGTTTGAGCATGTTTTATATTTATGTTTACATATATATATGTTATGATGTTACGATTGTTGGTGATATGTGTTGGGTTGTGGAACAGATTTCCACTAGTGCGGAAGCGTGGCGTGACACGTATGCAATAATAAAATTCATAATTCAATCGTAAACATACATAGTTAGAGGAACGTTGGATTCCATTAATCATATTAATTAATCCGCGTGCATGGGTAATCGACCTGCCATGTGATTCTTAGCATACCAATAAGATCACCCCTAATCTAAAAGAAGATTAGAGTTACCAACCTTTGCTTGCCATGATGATGATGATGAAGTCCTAGACGTTCAAATGTTCGTCCTCTATAAGTATCGACACGAACGGTATTCAGTTGATGAGGTAGAGAGAGGATGTATTAGCTAGAAGCACCAAACTCCGACAGACGATGACGAGCACCACCAATAACTGCGGCAAGGCTGAGGATTTGCGGCACATAAGGGTTTCAGAGAAACAATTTTTCTGACTTTATGTTTTAGTAAAGAATGTATTCTCAACACATGAGATTCTTTACTGATATGTGAGTTCACAACCTCTGTTAGGTCAATACCCAACAAGCCTTTTTTTTATAGAGAACCTTTTTCTAACAGGCTTGGACTCTTATTTAACAATTAAACAACAATCCTTGTTTCACAACCTCTTGTTGCTTCCTTTTATCGGAAATGGTAGTGCATTAAATTTGGAACTGTTGTTTTCTTTCTACATTTGATTGGATGCATAGTCCAGTGCCTCTTTCTTTTGGGTTTCATTTGTGTTATGCTCCTGGAAACATAATTTATTTGCCTATTTAGCTCACATGTTGTAAACTAAGCTGATTGTTTGTCCATATTTACCTTCTTTGTAGTTGGTGAAGATGATGCAGCATTAGTTAAGCACATTGGGCAAACTTTTCGGTTTTCCTCCTTTGAGGTATTTCTCTCTACTTTTTTACTGTTAGTACTCATTGGCCATCCAGTTTAGTGTTTATGCACCTTATCTAGAGAATTCTGGTTTGTGTTGCATTTGTCATGCTTTTTTACACTTGCACGTCCCTTGTACTGATTGTGATGGAATTTCTGTATCGCAGGTGTGCGGTTGCAATATCTCTTGAAGTTATCTAGTATCTCTTGATTACCAGCTGATAAGTGAGTAGATAGTGGGTGAAATTGCAAGTTGGTTAGGTTACCATTAGTTTTTGATTACCAGCACTTTCAATTGAAGACATAGAAGACGTAGAAGTTGGGCAGTTTAAGTCATTTGATGTTATGAATAAAAATTATGTTCTCTTTGGGATCATTCAAATGCTTACTGATGTTTATGTCATTTAATGTTCAGCAAATAATAGTACAGTATTTACTTTCCCCCTGTTTTGCTAAATAATAGCAATTTTTTTTTGTTTTTTTTTTGTCCTTAAAGATGACGGTTTCTTGTAAATACCGTCATCTATAGCTTGTTAGTTGACGGTTTTTAACCGTCATCTATACTGTTGTTATAGACAACAACCGCAACGATGACGGTTTTTAAGGATATTTAATGACGGTTTTTGCCCGTCATCTATCACCGAAATTGGCATAGTGACACTTGCATTATTGTCACCACAATCGTCCAAATTAGCACTACTTAACCACCAACACAAACAGCTAATACTTCAATTAAAAACAAAATATAAACATTTTACCAGCCAACATGTAGTACATTTACTATCAGCCCATTCTACGCATTGATAATTCAAAGTTAAAGTTTCTTTCTTCCGCTGCCCAACGCTTTCTTATCAACCAAAAACGCCATACTAACTACAATTAACTAGAAAAATCAAACACTAAAGTTGCATTCCAAACACAAAAACAATCCTACCCAATCACAAGGAAAAATATCAGATGCAACCTAGAACTATAAATGAAAATTACATTCTATTCACCCAACATCAAATAAAGTACAGAAAGATTCATCTAATAACCCCCAGAACACAAATTAACAGCACTGAAAACTCAGAAGCTAACAAATTCAGACTAAGATTCTCAGAAACTCTGGCAAAGAACGGACATTTTCCATACAATTCTCTCCCGAATTTTCTCAACACCCACAAAATTTCACCAAGAAAACTCAAGCCCACTTGAAATCAAACACCAATTAAGATTTGAAGAGAAAGAAAAGCTCACGTAGAAGCTGAAGGGCCGAGGAGTGGGTTCTCTGACAAGGGTCGAAACGAAACCCTACCGAAGGCCTTGAGAGCACAGTCGCCATGAGACTTGCGCCAACACTCGTTGACCACCATGGTCACCGCGAATGCCACGAAGTTGAGAATTACGAATAGAGAGATGACCCAGGTGTCTCCCCGATGACACTGTGAGCAGCGATCTCGGTAGGCGAAGAAGGAGAGTGCCTGGGCTCAAGGGCGGCATTGGGACCTTCGATTCGGTGAAGAATGGTGATGGTGGAGGCTTGATGATGTCGATGGATTGGGTTCGGAGCTTCGATGAGTTGACGGCGGGCTAGAGAGAGATGGCGAAGGTTTGTAGATCTTGAGAGAGGAGACGACGATGGGCTGGAGAGAGGAAGCGAAGGTTTGCTGGAGAGAGGCGGCGAAGGTTTGTAGAAATTGAGAGACGAGGTGACGACGGGCTAGAGAGTATATAGATCTGGGATTTTTGGAGTTTGAAGAGGTCGGGAAGAGGAAGACGAAAAGGAAAGATGAAAGATAGGGTTTGGAGTTCAGTGTCAAAAATTTAAGGGACATGTAGGGAATTTTAGAAAATAATTTTAATGAACTGTGTCTTCCGTGTTTTTGAGTTTTTGTTTGCGCATTTGTATTAGACAACGCGTCTCTCGAAATTGTTGTCTCCCTCTCTTTTTCTTCTTGATTTGTGTATGCATAGATAACAAAAAAGGATCAAAGTGTTGTCTATGTATAAGGATAATAGTTTTCAAAGATTTTGTTATCTCTCGAGTATTTATTCCATTTTGTGGTCTAGTGTACAACAAGTAAACTATTTCAACTCAATTGAGACTTTTACTTAAATCCATTCAAAGGCCAACGGGAGGCGTTGGACCTGCGGACCAAAGGCATCTGCACACGCTGGAGCGCTCGAGAGCCTCAAGGCCCTCCACCACGGCGGCCGTCGGTCCGAAGCCGAAATCAAGATGGAGAACCCGATCTAGGACACCGTCGGTGACGACGAGTACGACGCGCTCATCGCGAAGAAGTTCGGGGCTTCATCGTTGCAACGGCAGCCTCAGGTACTGCGAGGAGGAGGACCGGACACGTGGGGGGCTGTCGTCGATCGAATCGGACGGCTACGGTGATAGGCCCTAGAGGAGGAAATCTGAGGAGAAGGATAAGGAACCCCAACCCAAAAAGCCCAACGCGCCGCTGATGGAGGTAGTGGCGATGATAGGGAAGCAGAGGCTTTTGTCGATGTTCCCGTCATCAGTTTTCGGTAAGCTTAGAGATAATGATAAGGCGAACGGATTGAATTGTGATAGTATTGTTGATGATGTGATTGCCGAGTTTGTGCCGGATGAGGACAATAGGGAGAAGCGGAGAAATGCAGCCCAATAAGATTTCAGTGCTAATTTCTAGTGTTCAGAGTGAAATTAGGTCTAATTGAGGTGCTGATTTGACAAGGAGGGTTCAATTGGATACAATTAGTAGTCAAAATAATGGTGATTTTGTGGAAATTAGTGAATGGGTTAAGGACAATTGGATGAATAAGGAATTAGGTTTTGAGATTAGTGAATCCCCAACTGAGCAAAGCAATGATTTTTCAGAAACTGGAGGGGAAATTGAGGAGGACAGAGTGGTTGCTGAGGAGAAAGGGGAAGATTTAGTGAAGAAGGAAGAAGGTTTTACTTTGAATGCGAAGATTACGGAAGATAATAAGGACTCGACCTTGAGTGCTATGGCTGGATGGAAGGCGGTGAGGACCGGAGGGGATGCGAAGGTTCGGGGTGGTGTTGTGGAGGTTACTCTACTAAACCTTTGGATGATTGAATTATATAATTTGGATATTGATGTTCTTGTTGGACATAACATATCTGGGCATGACCAGGATGTCCTTCTCCATAGAGTACAAGTTGGAATACTTTGACTTTCTTTTTAAACTATTTATAAGTATTAAGCAATAAGTTTGTAAGAAAGATAAAGGAGACAGCAGTGAAATTATCATTCTATTCTACCAAATGTGATTGATATGATTAGACTTGGCTGCATCCATTTTCATCTAGTGGCAAACTAAAGGGAATCCAGATTGCTGGCTAAATGCAGTTGCTGATCAGCTATATGACATGTTGGTGCAACATATCCTGCTTGTTGCCTTAAATTCAAACAAAAGGTTGGCATGTTTTAAGAGATTTGATTTTGATGTTCAAGTTTTGAAAAAAAAAAAAAAAAATCCTTACTCTCCAAGCAGTTTTTCGCAGCTATATCATTTCACTGCACATTTCATGACTTTCCATTGTTTCTAATACTCATTTCTCATAACTGTAAATTTTACTCGTGCTGCTGGTCCTAGTTTTAAAATGCAAATTATGTAGTTTTCTCCATCACATATGCATGTGACCATCTCCCAGAGTTTGCAAATTCCATGTATAACCGTAACCTCCTCCCAAAAATTAAAGAAAGGAAAAAGTCAATTTTTCATAATGGTGTAAGCTCCGTTGCTTTCTATCATGAAAATTAAGTCGTTTAATATTTCCAGGCTTGCCGAGTATGAAGCAACATGTGGTCCAAAATAGGCCGCCTGAAACGATCTGTGATTCCTAAGCTTACAAAAGGAAGTGCCATTTTTGGATCTGGAACAAGTCTAGGGATAATGTCCTGCATTTCTGGTCGCCTTTTGTGTGATACATACTTGTGTTCTCGTGATTTATTAAGAGAGGTATGTAAATACAAGCGGCAATAGTGATTTCTGTAGTTTATCAGAATCTCATAATTTGCAATTTTCTTTTCTAGGTTAGCTATTTTTTGACACAACTTACAAAGACTCAGCTGAACAAAGACCGAAAAGGAGATCATGCCACATGATATTCCTAGAATGTTGCAAAAATCAGAATTCCTCATGGAATTGATATGTTTTTAGCTTTAGTTATTTAGTGTATTTTGTTGTTAGAGTAGTTTCAGTATTGCATCTAATGTTGTTTTATGCTAGACTACTATTAGTGTCGTTATATTGTCCTGTTAAGTCGTATACTTATCATATGCGTAAATAGTTAGCTGAAGGGGCTGTGATTAATAAACCTCTTAACCTATGTTTTCTTGAATTTTCTGATTTTTATTTCTTGACTCTAGTCTTCTATTCGAAAGTTGAGTTCTCCTATTTTCATTTATGGTACGAAATAATAATTGAATGTTTATCTTATTCTTGGAAGAAGATAATTATTACCAAAGGTTTGGTATGCAAGGGAGGCAGTTCAAAAACTTAATGCAACTGTTAATCTCAATAAAATTGTTATAACACATGTTCTATAAAATTGTATTAAGAGAGAGCATCTGTGTGTGAGATTTGGTCCTTTTAGTTGGCTGGCAATTCATGGTTGTGAAAACCTCTAAATTGTTGTGCGCCAAATTTTACCAGTCACACATGTCTTTTTCTTTTATTTATTCCATTGCAAAATGTAATAATGGACCATACAATTTTTCAGCTATGTCTACCTCTTTTTACTGAGACATAAGAAAATGTGCTATCAATCCACTTCATTAATAGTCTAGCAAAGACTTAACTGATTTATGCTAACCCTGTATGGATTATCTCGCGGGGTTGGGAAATAACGCTATTGACTTTAACCAACTGAACTGCCCCAGGCATCTCTTTGTGTTAGCGTAGCGAGATCTATCTATTCCGCTTCGCGACTCACTGAAACCGGAATCAATAGATAATACATCTTATGGCTTTTTCTGAAAAGATATAGGTCTATCTGTTCCGCATCTTGATTGACTTAAAACTGGAATCAATAGATAATACATCTTATGGCATTTTCTAAAAAGATATGTGCCACTGGACTTTGAATCCCAGTACGATTTCCATACGGTAGGTTGGGCATCCATTAGTTCTGTGATGACATAGTTGAGTGCTCCAAGGAGCATGTCTAACTACCTCATGGATAGCATCCACAAGACACTGAATTAGCCTAGAGATGCATGCATCTTTTAAGCACTATGGACAGCTAGCCCTGCACAAAAGACAGGAAAGAGGCTGATTAGGATCGATGGGAGGGAACTGGTTTGCTTTCCCCCTGATTGGCTTTCTTGCATGGAATGACTTCTCTAAGGAAAGAACTTAGCACTTGAAACTCCTAGCTCAACTAGCTTGAATGAGCATGATCTTGACCTATCATTTGTTCTATTTTGTGGATCTGATGCCTTGAAAGTGAAAAGAAAGCACAAGCGATAAAAAGAATTTAATTTTCTTGGGACCTTGTAAGCTGAGGTTATATAATATCAAGCAAGCATAATGATATAACTTTAGAATTGAACTAACAGTTAAAGGGGCTGGATTTTCTATGTAAAAGCAAACATATTATTTTCTGTGTTTCCATGTCTTATTCTAATAGTTTTTCCTATGTTTCAAGATTGAATATGGCGAGACCGATGCATGGCTCTCTATGGAACTCATGTTTCATTTGAGTGTTCTTCCCTTCACACGTCAACTGACTAAGATCAGTGGTAATCTGTGGGGAAAAACTCTACAAGTGAGTCCTCTGATGCTTATCTGTTTTATGATTGTCTTTGGAATTTTGATAACGGACACCACCTAAAAGGTATATCTGGTCTAAATCTGATCTTTGCTTTTACCTTTTAGGCCTTTTATTTTGTTGTTCTCACATTGATTACATATTAGTTTTCTTTCTGTATATAATATATTTATATGTGTATGAGTCTGGTATTGCAGTATGTATGGATGCTTGGGGTTTCCAAACTCAAGATTTTATGCAAAGCCACTGGCGGAACTTATAGCACTGCAAGTAAGGAAGATATGTTTAGTCTAGCTTATAGTTCAACTCTGTTCGGCGTTTACACCAAATGCTTCTATTCAATATGAAGTAAGTCCCATTATCGTTTTGCAGGGGAGAGAAATTCTACAAAATACCGTTGATCTGGTTCAAAATAATTTGAACTTAGAGGTAATTTCTGGTATATCGTAATAGAAGTGATGAATACATCTGGAGTTATTGTGAGTTCTCAACTGGCTGTCAAGATTTAGGTTTTGTAGGATTTACCCCTTTTATTTTGTTTGGCAGGTGATCTACGGTGACACAGATTCAATAATGATTTATAGTGGACTGGATGATATTGCAAAAGCAAAAGAAATTGCGCGAAAATTCATTCTAGAGGTGAGGCTTTAACCTTGAAACTTCTAACTTCTGACCTTTCCTATTAATAAGAATCATCTTTGTAATCAATTTGAATGGCATGTCTTGGGTAGTGAAGAAGAGAGCTTCATTCTTTAACACGACCTTCAAAAGACCATAAATATTCTTGAAGAGAGACTAAAATCTATTATTTCATACATTTTATGCAGAAAATTAAATTGCATAGAATTTTTCCATAGATATCTTAGACCACACTGCAAGGATTTTTTCCCATAAAAGTAGACCTTTACCTGGATCTTTGCAGCATCTGCATATGCATATTAGTTACTATGCTTATCTGCAGTATTGGGGATGATTTGTCTTTCTCCTTGTCCCTAGGTTAACAAGAAGCATACATGCTTAGAAATTGATCTTGACGGTTTATACAAGAGGATGCTACTTCTCAAGAAAAAGAAATATGCAGCTGTTAAGGTGCAATTCAAGAGTGAGACTCCATAAGAGGTACAGTAAAATTTCAAGATACTAGGTTAAGTTAATTCTCGGGAGACAGTCCATCAAAATTGTATTTTTTTCGCAGGGCATTGAACGTAAGGGCCTTGATATGGTTCGCCGAGACTGGAGCTTACTAACAAAGGACCTGGGAGATTTCTGCCTAAGTCAAATTTTGTCAGGAGGGTATGTTTCGTTTTAGCTTTCTTTTTACAATATGGTCAGGCTTATTTTCTGCAAAGGTTACTAATCACTTGCTTTTGTGGCTCTTATGCTCACACGACATGTGAGGATGTTGTTGAATCAATTCATGACTCTCTGATGAAGGTGAATCCAGGGTTCTTTTCATTTTTTATTTTGGGTCAGATGGTTCATTCATTCATTCATTTATTTCCTAAGTTTAACCTTAGAGGTATGTAGGGGAAAGTTAGAAGGCAGTGGTTGTGTTCAAGATCCTTGAGGATTGGAACTGATACCTAGGATCCAACTCTCATTGTCAGCTGGATGCTTAAAGTTATTTAGTAATTTTCCTTGTAAATTAGATTCCTAATATGCTATATGATCAAGCAATCGAGTTGACTTCTGCTCTCATAATTTTGTACAGGCGCAAGAGGATAGGAGGAAAGGACAAGTAGCCCTTGAGAAATATGTTACCACCAAGACATTGACTAAACCACCTCAAGCATACCCAGATGCCAAAAATCAACCACATGTTCAAGTGAGTTTGAAAAGCATATTTTGAGTCCAGCATTAATTTCCTATCCGTTTGTTGTATTGATGTTTCTGCAAACAATCCTCGATGGCTCAAAGATTGAAGCAAAGTGGTTACTCTACTGGTTTCGCTGTTGGTGATACCGTCCCCTATATAATCTGTTGTAAGCAGGTTTGTCATTCAGTAGAATTTTCTCTATATCGAACAACCCTATTTAAACACAAAGCCCTACTTTAACATTTAATTGTTTTTGTTCGTGTTTACCCTCTCACTTTCCTCCATTGCTCAACGTGCTACACATCCTGATGAATTAAAATGAAAAGATGGGAAATGGATGATTGGCATTGAGTACGTTCTATTCTGTCATTGATATCTAAAGTTCTATGAGCAGATTCATCCTGTGGTATCACGTCTTCGTGCTTCAATTCAGGGTACCAGCCCTGAACGTTTGGCTGATTGTTTAGGGCTCGACTCTTCTATGGTAAAATCTCCCTTCCCCGGCATCACCGGAAGTGATGTACAGGATCTGTCAATTTAAAGTATTTTTTAAATTGGCAAATTGCAGTTTAAAGTTAAGTCAAGTGAAGCAGCCAGAGATGGTCTTTCCAGCTTGTCCCTTGCCCTCGATGATGAAGAGAGTTAACTTCATCTAATTGTCCACATATTGTAGGAAGTCTCTTTGATTTCTACATTATTTGTCGACTGATGGTTATTGTGCCGTATTAGGAGTGTGCATTTCTTTTCTCTAGTGTGCTTTATTCAGTTTTGACACTCCTATTTTCTTCAACGAGTACTTTGTCCCAAACATGTCATCATATCGTTCTCTATCTCTGGAACTTTCATTCCAAATTAGAGTGAATTAGATCAAAGATTTCTCAGAGACGGATCATGATGAATTGCAGATATCAGGGTTGTGAGCCTTTGATTTTGGCATGTCCTAGCTGCTCCGGCACTTTTGATTGTCCTACCAACGTCACAAGTTGAGGAATCTACTACCGACTTTTGGCATAAATTGTGCTGTCCAAAATGCCCAGGCGATGGCGAAGTGGCAAGATTGTATCCTGCAATGATAGCCAACCAGGTATAGTCTAACATGTCCCTTTCTATGCGCTGACACTATGATGTTTCCCTGAGTACCTACTGAGTATGTGCACATGGATACTGTCATTATCTTACAGGTCCAAACGCAAGCAGACAGTTTTATTTGTACATACTACAGGGGCACAATGATGGTAATCCACTTATTTGCAGGTTTCCTGGGAAACCATGGTGAAGAGTTAAGTTCTCACTTATTGGTAACTAATCTTGAGTGCTGAATTTTACTTTCAGTGTGATGATGAAACTTGCAAATACAACACTCGAAGTCTCAACCTCCGGCTTATTGGTGATTCGGAGAGAGGAACAGTGTGTACAGACTATCCTCGCTGCAATGGACGTCTTGTGCTGAAGGTATGCATCAAAAACTTGTAGCATAAACCTAATCCTTTTCAATTCTTGCTATATTCAAACTATAGTTTTTGCAAGCAATGCATCTTGAATAGTACACAGAAGCAGATTTATACAAGCAGCTCTCATATTTCCGCCATATCTTGGATACAGTACGCTGCATAGAGAAGGTGATCAAACTTTTCTTTACACATCATTGTATGAGCTTGTATTTCTATGCACATAACTGTTAAACTTTGGTTGCAATTAGATTTACAGATGGAGTCTAACATTAGAATCAAACTAGAGATGGAGATGGCTAAAGTTAGACCAATTGTGGATTTGGCTGCCTCAACAGTTCAAAGGATTCGAGACCGTTGTGCATACGGATGGATAGAGCTGCAAGATTTCTGCGTTACAGTTTGACTTGTTAAGATTTGTAGATCTTATAAGTTCACTTCAATTTATTCTTTAGCCATTCATGTATATATTGAAAAGAGATGTATCTAGTATCTATCAGCTGACTGAGCAATAAAAATTCGGGATGAAATCCTGTTTTCAGTCTTCAGATTACCCCATTCATTTTGGGCCACGTTTACTCTAAAATGGAGAACAGAGGAAGTTAGGAATCAAACAAGTTCTTAATTATTTCCCCCAAGAACAACACTGATTAACTATAAATGAAATGACACTACAACACGAATGTGCTTTAGCGAGGAAAAAAAATTTCCTCACTAAAAGCCATTTATAGTGAGGAATTTAATGTGTTCTCACTAAAAGTTGTCACATTTTGGTCACATAGTTTAACAATGCAACTGCGAGGAATAAAAGTTTACAGCGACGAAATCATTCCTCGCTATAAATAACTGTAGCGAGGAAATACACATTTTCCTCGCCCAAAGTATAGCGGGAAACTTTTTCCCATTCCCTCCAAAAAAATATAGCAACACTACGCCAGAAACGGCCTGTAATAGCATGCAAAGAACGCTATTGCGGGATCTCTTAGCGTTTAAAGGAACGCTATATTTGCCCACCACTAAGCCAAAAAAGGGCATAGACGACACTTCTGGGACGACGGTTAAATTAAAAACCGTCGTCTAATATTATGGGATTTTTGGGTCGACAGTTTTTTGTGAAAACTGTCGTCTAAAGGTGTGATAATATGCCGGTTAAAAAATTTGAGAGAGGTTACACGACGGTTTATGAGAAAACTGTCGTCTAAGTTAAGTTAAAAAACAGAAGCGGTAAAACTTATTCATTCCGCGCGCAACAATTGAGAAGCGCGAGCGCCCAACACAACCCTAGCTAATTTCCCAAAACACATCTCTGGGATGCCGCCCCAACCCCTGAACCTGAAATCACTCCAAGACCTAATTTCCAAAACACATAATTGAGCTTAATTTCCTGATTTTCAATCCCTAACTTTGGTTTCGCATCCCCAATCGGTACATTTCATCTCGTGTTTTTCTCTTCCGTTCAGTGCGCGGTCTTCTGTTTTCCTCGCCCCAATCGATTAAGCCCTCCTCTCTTCTCGTGGCGACTGGCGCTGACAGCGGCAAGGGCAGTAAGCTTCGCGTGCGCCGTCTTCTTTCCGCCCCAATCGATTTCAGCAGTGGCGGTTGTAGGCGGCGACGGCTAGGCAGACGGCGTCCGGAGGCAAACAGTGGCTTCTTCGCGTCTCTCTCTCTTTGCTCTTACAGCTAATCGGTTTCTCTGCATTACTGGTTCAGCTCAAGCGAAGGTAATACCCAAATTAACTCTGCCGTGAGCTCGCTGCTGAAGGGGTGAGTGGATCTAGCCATATCTACGGGGTCGCGCGATAGGGTAAGGTTTTTAAATTTTGGAATTTGTTTTGGATTTTGGAATTGATTTGGAGGTTAAAGTTTTGATTTTGGGTTGTGGGTATTGTTTCTTTGCAGGTTATTGCTCTTATTTGGGTTGTGGGTATTGTAAATTGGAAGTGTCGGGATAAAAATCTGCTTAGCCAGGGTGTACTGAATGCTATACAGTCCGAAATATGTTTCTTGCTGGCGATTGACTGCCACACTTAGTCTGACACTTTTCATTGATGTAATATACTCACATCTCTGTTTTACAGCCACACTGGGATGCTGGACGCTTTTCATTGATGTAATATACATGTCTGCAACAACTCTTGTTGGTACAGTGAGTGTGATAAAATTTTCTTGTTGTGCATCCTGTTTACTATCAGTACCATAGTTCATCAACTAAAGTTATATTGATCTTGTTTTCCCAAAAATTGATTTCTTAATTTCATCATTGAAGATGTTTACGGCTTTAGGAATTTACTCGGAAAGCTTTGAGAAGCCATTTCTTGAGTACACTTCTGAATTTTATGCTGCGGAAGGCATGAAATACATGCAGCAAGCAGATGTTCCAGATTACCTAAAGCATGTAGAGGTACATACTTCCTTTCTATCACTCTATCTCTCTCTCTCTCTCTCTCTAATGTTTTTGGTCTATTTGATTTCTCCTGCACCATTGGTATTCATATATGTATTTTGTGAACATAAAGACTTGTTCCAATTACTTTGTTCCTATCTAGCTTGTCTTTTAGGCAAGCACTTAGCACATACATGGGAACAAAGCTTTTTCAAGAATGAAGCATTTCACAAGAAAGAGTTTGAGTCTGTTGTAAACTAGTTTGCTCGATTCTCACCTTGATCTTTTTACATTATCAATTCTTTCCATTTTCTCAAGGGGTTTAATTGGTGTTGTGGTGTGTGGTTACAGGTATTGGCCAACATACCCTTTGTTTTTCCTCGTGTTATGTGCAACACAGGTTCGTTTCCTTCTTTCTACTTAACAGGTTAAGCTCTTTCTTGTCTTTTTGTATTAAGAGACAAAGATTAAAGTTTGTAGTTATAAAGTGTCATTTCATTGATTTACAGTATCAAGAGACATTGAGTGATTAAGTACCGCCGCTATAGCACGGAAATGATGTTTCTTTCTTTAATCTCGTTTGTGATTTAAATTCATAAAATGCAGGACTATAAGTGCCTATGTATCAGGTGGACCATGGCCTCAATAATGGTGCTTGCCAGAAGAATTGAGAAGGTATACTATTCTTCAGATCTTGTTTAAGTTCTAATCACCAAAAGGTGCAACTAGAGATAAAAATTTTTCACGCCCTAAAAAAACCTGGTTTGCAACAGAGAAGGAAAAAATGATGGTAGTGAAGGCTGCCAAGGTAATTTCTTGGCGCATCGTATTTGTTTTTCTAAACATACGCTCGTCGTACACAGTTTTTAGCTTAAGTTGGTTCATGAATCCCTGAGATTTTCTTGAATTTAGCGTAGCTTCTGCAATGATATAGGTATCTTTGATATTCAATGTGGTCTTACTTGCTCCAGTATGGCTTTTTTATTTATTTTTATTAGATGGGGGATTAATGGAAGTAGAGGAATTTGCCTCGAAAGAAGCAACGGAAATTGGAAGCCGCTCGGGAAATGTTAGAGGACAGTCAAAATGAAAAGTTGGATGTATGTATCACTTTTTCTCTCCTCCACCTCTTACTATTTCATAAATGTGTCTGTTGCATCCACATTGGGAGGATTACATATTCACATCTTGCATGGTTGCAATTCGGATTGATAGAACTGGTCCTCTGCCACCTTCTATGGTTTTTTACATAGTTGGCTCCATCAGTATACTTTTCGCAAGTAGATATCTTGCATGTGGTGTGGCAGGATACATTTTTTTGGTACAAGTGGCAGGATACTTCACCTTCATGTATATCCGAGTTTTTTTATTTTATTTTTATTTTTTAAGTCGTTATGCAGTAATGAAGCTCAACATTAGAAAGAAATTTTGACAAGAACACACAAACACCACACATATTTATTTAGTGTCAAAGATATTGCACTTCTAGAAGTACATATCTCACTTGTTATTGGATTTCGGTTTGTTGTGTGCAACAGGGTGATACCAAGGGCAAGGGCGGAGATTCGTCTTACAAGAAAGAAGCTCAGCCAAGTTCAAATTCTCAGGTTGAGTATTTAAACCAAATACGGAGACTCAACTTGTTCCGTTGCCGGCCTTGAAGCTAGAAGATGCATCTCTTGAGACTAAAGAGAAAAATAGCCCAACATCTTCGAAAGCTGCTCATCATCCATTGCTCATGCAGGTATCTGTTTTGTTTTCCATAATTACTTGGTATATTTTCAAAGATATATTTTGAAAGTATGGATTAGGATATAATATATGTGGGAGTTTTTGGAGCAGTTCAAACTTAAGCATGTCCATTATTTAATCACTGGTACATGTCCTTGTGTTAGTTCTTATGTCTTTCACGTGCAATGCCTTACTTATGGATATCTTAGAAAATGGGATTATTTATGCAGATTACTTGCCATGGATGCAGCTTTTGGGATGGAATACTTGCTGGAAATGCACATTGCTGGAAAGCATTTTGCTTTGTAATCTTTATAGGATTCTAGATGCATTAAAATGCCATGGTGGAACGCATACTTATTGGAATAATTGTAACATGTCTTTCAATCAATAAAATTCAATTTTTGTATCTATTTTTTTGTGTTACCACTGTATTGGGAATGCCTGCAGGTAAACTCTTGTCTTTTTTGGCATAAAAATTGGCACATTTCTGCTCATTCTAAGAAAACCTCTGAACACATTAGTCGACCGTTTTAAGTGCAAAACTGTTGTGTAAAGCATATAATAGTCGACAGTTTTAGAACAAAACTGTCGTTTAAAGTAGAGAATAGTCGACAGTTTTAGAAAAAACTGTCGTTTAAAGTAGAGAATAGTCGACAGTTTTATTACAAAAACTGTCGTTTAAAGTAGAGAATAGTCGACAGTTTTATAAAAAACTGTCGACTAAAGTGCCTTTAGACGACAGTTAAAAACCGTCGACTATACTAAGAGTATAGTCGACTGGGCTCCATGCGACGGTTTTTTCCAACACCTAGTGACGGTTTTTAACCGTCGTTTAAGACCTTTTTTGGCATAGTGCACGCTAAGAAAAGTGAGGGTCTATTATAGCATTTTTGTAGTGCTATAAAAAGTCACTTTTATAGCGTCTATAGAACGCTATTGTATCTTTTTTTTTATAGCTTTGCGATAATGCCGTGATTTCATCTCATTGCATACTGGGAAAGCTATTGTATTACTTTTGCAATGTATGCAGAATGCTATAATTGTAATATTCCAAATGGAATTAGATCATTTTTTGGCCATTTAAGTTCTCTCTTTCAACAATAAAACAATCAAAATCAACACTCAACAAAGCAACCAACAATTTTCAAAAATATTCATTGCTTTTAAAACCATTCCAAAATACAGTATTCTACAAGTACAAGATACAATATCCAACATTACACTTGAAGGTTTCATATTGCAAGCCTTGTTACCAACAAACTAAGAAAAAACACTAAAATTGTCTAAATGTTTTCCTTAAGCCTTCTGCCACTTACTTGACTACTCCGACTGAATAACTCTCTCTGCTGGCCATGCGACGGTAGTGCCAAGAGCATCTTCCATGCAATTTATATTAGATGTTGGCCTCCATAGGCATGAGTTGACTTTGGAAACATACTGCAAAGAGACAAAAATAACCAAAAAGAATCAAATTAGAATTGGAAATGTGTGAGTTTGTGGATGTCTTGCAATCTGATAGTATGTAAACCAAAAAAATCTGCAGTAATATAAATATGTATGTGCCTGCTGTGTGATTGCCACCAAGTATGAATCATCTTTAAGGTCTCTGAATTGCATTGCTTAGCAAGGGCATCAGCCTTATAAAAATGGATTAATACAGCTACATCATCCAGAAATGATGAATCAAACTACATTTAATCACGAGGACAGAAGAACTTATGGTGACACAAAATATCAAGCAAAACAAATCAAACTATATCATCCAGTTTCATAAATAAAAAGGGAAGACTGATTTTGAGAAGCTTACCTGTCAAGCCAAGTTCTTTCTAGATCGAAGTTGGAGGAGTTCTACTGCGCCAATGTTGTGGGCCTCATCCAAATATGTATATCCCTAAGACAAAAAAGGAGTTGCTGAGAATAAAAAGAGCGATTACATAACGGGACTCATGGATACTAGTTAAGCAAGGTATTTCATGACAAATAACATAAGCCGGAGGGAAGATACTTATTTTACCTCTGTTATGATAAAAAAGACCGGTGAGGCTCAACATTATAGATAAAACCACAGAATTATCTATCTTGAGAAAAACTAAACGTGCAATGCATAGAACTAGAATAGCAAAAGACACATATTGATGTGAAATCTGCAAAGTTGGTGACAAAGTTTCACAACTGCAATAAACTCTTGTGCAATAGGAATAACAAAAGTTGCAAATTATTATGAAAATATTATTTACCTTACTTCAAAATGAGCAATAGCCTCAATAAACTACATTATAAGGGTCTTCCAAAGCAGATGTGTGTAGCTGGTCTGAGCACAGGCTGGAAATTGCAAGGTGGAACTAATAATCGATTTTTGCTTTGTCCAGAACAGATCATATCATCAATATCTTGGAGCTGTGCGCAAGACAAAGTATATAAGGATCCATAATTGCCTTGAAACAATGAATTCAGCATATCCGATTAAAATAAGATGTCACTGGGTTGGCTAATATTCATACTCATTTCATAAAAACTACCATAATTCTCTTGGGTTTGTTCTAAATGTACCATACTGACAACATCAGATGCATGAACTCTTTCACTTCGGAATAATTCAATATCATTTAGAACCTTAGAATAAACCAGGATTAACCATTGTGGTATCTGAAGCTTACATTCACCAATTGTTGCTTCTGGCAACCGCTCAATCCAGTACTTGTGTTGAGTGATGTACATGATTGGCACGCCAGGGATCTACATCTGAACAAAAAAAATTAGCAGTTTTAATGCATCAAGGTTGTACTGTGACATACCAAGGTTTCTAAACGGCTATTCTACCTTTCGTATCCTTCACTTTAAATCTCTATCGCATGTAGCAACAATGTAGCACTTGTGGTGTACAAGGTCAGTCAATGTCAAAGGTAAATAATTACACTAAAATGCACCAGAAATTGTGCTAAGCTGAAACTGAAGTCAGAAAAAAGGAAAAAAAAAACCCTCATCTAGCTAGTAACTTGCCAGCATACCAAGCAGACAACTATACAAGTTTAATGTACACAAAGTTGCAATACATCACCATTACAGACTTATAGTCAAAAAACAATACCAGTCCCGCCAATTCCTACTCAGAATAAGTGGATTCAACTTATAGTCTATATAAACTGCAACTTACTGCTTAAGAAGTGCTGACTTTTATTGTTTTTGTATAGTCCGAAACTTACTGCTTAAGAAATGCTGACTTTACTAAAACACTAAAATTCATTCACAGTAGAAGATGACCTATAAATCCTATCTACTTGACCCTCCAAACTCCGCAAACCCCAACTCATCTTAAGGGGGAGGGGGGATGGCTCCAAACTGAAAAACAGGAAAGTGCAGTTACTGGGTGTAATTAGTACCTGGGTAACCCTTTCAGTAATGCAATCATCAACATACATTCCTCTATGGGTACAGGGTAGTCTCTCAAAACGAGGGTCTTTGGCGATCCTGTACGAATCAGAATAACTTCTTTGTTAGTACCAGAACTTTGTAGCCACGGAATAAAAATATTACAAAGTGTAGGATAATAGCTCAGAGCCACACGATATTTCTAGCCTAACTTCTCAAGCTCACCCAATACACAACCTGTAATACAAGGAGTACCTATCAATAAAAAAAAAGATAGACAAACTATTACAAACACAGAGAAACAGATCAATGAAACGTTCCCCTGCATTCTCTTTATAAGCTACATATAGAGTAGTATCTGGAATCAGGATACAGTACTAATTTCTTGTAATGAAATTAAACATTCAAAACCGATTGCCAGAATCATTGAATACTTATACAAAAGTGAATAATAAAGCAATTCAAGACTCACACTTTGCATATAAGCAATCCAACATTGCCTTTCTAAGTCCAACTGCATAAAACCAAAGTGAAACAACCGTCTAAACAACCGTTAGACTATGCTCGATATAGACCTTTCTAAAAACCTATAGCTCTCTACAGCTCATATAGAGAATCTTCAACCACAAGTACAAAAAGGTCTAAACTTTGGTCTTCATACATCAAACCAATTAACTGCAAACAATTAGCATCTGACACTGACCTTACTCTGCAAACAATTAGCAGCCAACTATATACACCTTTAAAGTTTAATGTTCACAAAGCTGCCTCCATTTGAAGATTCATTATACCTCATAACACCCAAGCCTCCATCTGAAGACCCATTAAGATTTCTAGCACCCGTGCCTCCATCTGCTGACTCATTAATCACAAGAACCACCAAAGTCAGTAATTAAATGAACAAATGTTGTCCAAATCGAATCTCAAGTTCAAACCTAGAAACCCAAAACGAAGTAACCTTGAAATTCAACTCAAAACTAGAACCCCAATTGAATCCCTAATGGAGTTTACCCCAATTGACAAAATCGGAAACCCCACAAACCCAAATTACCACAATTTCACATACCCGACCCCAAAACGAAAACTCACAGGTTGTATTGATTCCCAACATCGAATCCAAAACCAAAATTTAATCCAAAGTTCAAACCCTAAACCAATTCCAAACCCTGCATCTTGAACGAAAACCCCGGATCGACAGCCTCAATAGAAAATCGCAATCGAAAACCAAAGGATTTGGAATCGAAACTGACCTTATCATTCTCTGCTGCCGAAAACTAGTGTGTATAAAACAACGATATACTCACGAATAGTGCGCCAGAGGATCTTAGCTGGGGTGCGAAAGTGGATGTGGCCAAAGATTGATGACCTCGTATCAATAAAGCATCAACTTTGGAACCGATTTCTTCCCAAATCAGAGACTGTAAAGGGTGGAGGCGACTGACATCCACTGCTCCATATTAGGGTTTTGTCGCACCAGGTGGTCGACAGTGACGTCAGAAGGGAAAACTCGATTGACGTAAGAGCAGTTGTGTTGGTGGTTCTTCACTGCGGCATGGGGCTCGTGGTTAGGGGCCCGTTTGGCATCCTCTTATTAAAAAGAGCTTTTAGCTTCTAGTGCTTTGTTCATAAGGTATTCTGTTCAAAGTACTTTCACTAATAAGTAGCTGGTCTTTTGGCATTCATTAATAAAAGTGTTTTTAATTTTTAAAAAGTGCTTTTTAAATCATTTGGCTGACAAAATCAAAAAGTACTTTTGTACATTTAACATATAAATTATTTCTTAATTTATTTAATAATCTTATAAATTCATTAAACAACATTAATAATGAACAAAAATCATCATCTAATTGTAAAAAGTGGAATCAACTTGGAATAAGATGCTTCCAAGTTTGTGTTATTAGAAAATAGAAACACTAAAAATGAACTGCAGTGCAAACAAATATTAATGATACATAAGAAGATTAGCAATTCTCTCTTGCTCATCATCCATGACTTGTCCATGATTTGAACTTTGTTGTTCAATAACATCTTCCTCTTAATGTCTTCCTCATGGCCCGAAGGAAGTAGCTCATCATCATTGTCATAAGGCTGGAAATAGGGGGAGTAGCCTAATCCTTTATGAATACCACCAAGGTCTCTTCACTAGCCAATGTGGGACTTTATACACCACATTCTGAGGAAACCCAGAAAGATTGGCAACTTGAGTCAAAGTAGATCTCCACCTTTGGACCTTATCTGAACTATCCCCGAAGCGTGGTTCATGTGCTATGAAGGCCTCTGCGAAGCATCCCGACTCTTTCCATACATCCGACGGATCCACATCGTAGAACACCGGAAGTAGAGTCTGTCCCTTCACTATGGTGCACTCAACAATATGTACAAGTTCATCCAAGGACCAAGTTGAAGATGAGTAATTTTTTGAGAAAACGACAACGGGAACCCTTGAGTGTCCCTGGGTTCTGAATTTTTTGATGAAATATGTTCGAACTTGGTGAGTCAAATCTACCAGGCTCTGAAATTCTATCAATTGGTGAGGCAAAAGGGCCTGCTCTGGACCTCTTCAAGACTAAGATGGAGGTAACTTTGATCTTAATAATGTTAAACCATACATGTGATACTTATAGAGCGTGGAATTCTATATTTGGCAACTCATTTTTCCATCTGTTTCCCTCAAGTGATTTCCTTTTAACTGAGAACTTGAACAATCTCGGTTGTAGGCTGTTATGGCTGATGTAAGATCTCCTATTCCAAGTTAACTGTCTATCTGATTTGTTCTTACTTGCCTCATATGGAGATGCTTTACCTCAATTTGTCAGTCAAATATGTTCAATCAAATATCTTGTTTCTTGTAATATAAACATATTCTATGATCCACATTGTATTGCTTATTCCTTCTTCAGTTTATGAATCCATCGGATGATGGGAGAGGTTAAAATTAGTTTCACATGAACTGTGACTCTTTCAGCCTATCATTCAAACTGTATGTTCCTTGCACGGAGTGAGATTATTTTAAGGTGCTGTTGTTAACTTGAAAAGAGTACTGATAGAAAAGAATTCATCCAATGTTAAGGAAACTAAAACACATACAAATAATAAATTGATGTTGCAAACTCGTAAACTATATTCAGTCTAAAATATCGAACTTCTAAGGTGCTCCTACAAAGCATATTATCATACTATTTAAGATAAGATACAAACAAAAGTAGAGATGTGTAAATTAAATAGACCAAATCCAATCCATAAACCAAAATGAAAGGCATGGACTAAATGTTAATCAATTACAAAATTCATAAATTCATATGTTCAAATGAAATTCATAAATGGGTTGCTACCAGAAGAGCGAAAGAATCTAACAATCCTCTCCTGCGACTTTAGAGGAGACGGAGTTCCATCAACTATCAACCACCAAGAATGGAAATGCTCCAAACTGCAAAAACACTAAACAACAATTAACCTCACTGTCAATTTCAAGCCTATAACATTACGTAAGTGACGCAAACAAAACAGCACTATCTAACACGAAATAGAAATTACAGTAGAAAGAAATGAAGAAAATATTAGAAACATTAGAAAAATTAAAGCAAATTGAGGTGAACCATAACTTCTGCATAACAAAATGCCAACGGAGGGGTGTATCAATTTCTGGTTTCAACTCATTAGAAAACAAACTGAACATATATTTAACAAATAAATTAAAGGGTTTTTATCATGGATGGTGCTTGAACTTTCACTAACAGGACTTCATAGTGCCTGAACTTTAAAAGTGATCAATTTGGTACCTAGACTTTCAAAAACCGGACTTCATAGTGCCTGAATTTTAAAAGTGATCAATTTGGTACCTAGACTTTAAAAAAGAGAATTATATGATACCTCCTTCAATTTTTTTTTATCAAAATTCCATTAAAATGAGAGATAAAATGATCTTTTGACATACACTTTCATGTAAAATACTATTTTTTACCTCTCAACCTCTATATAAATGTGTATTATGGTGTTTCAAAAAATATATATGCATATAGATATTGTAAAACAATAGATAAATTGATAAATAAAAATATACTCGAACATAAAAAAAATATTTCTAACATAAATTGAGTAATAGAAAAAATCTACCGTTCGAGTATATTTTTGTTAATCAATTTATTTATTATTCGAAAATAGCTATATGCACATTTTTATTTTTTCGAAACACCATAGTACACATTTATATAGAGGTTGAGACGTAAAAAATAGTATTTTGCATGAAAATTAATGTCAAAAGACCATTTTATCCCTCATTTTAATGGAATTTTGATAAAAAAAATTGACTGAGGTACTACATAGTCCTATTTTTTAAAGTCTGGATACCAAATTGATCACTTTTAAAGTTTAGGCACTATAAAGTCCTGTTTTTTAAAGTCTCGGTACCAAATTGATCACTTTTAAAATTCAGGCACCATGAAGTCCGGTCAAAGAAAGTTCAGGCACCATTCATGATAATTACCCTAAATTAAATGTAAGGACCATTAGAATTACAGAACATCTGCAAATTGAAAAGAACCCAAACTTCTGCATAACAAAATGCCAACGGAGGGGCGTATCAATTTTTGGTTTCAACTCATTTGTTCTCCTAAATTTGCAACAAATGAAGGATGAGGGAAGCAGATACGTTACTCAGATTGATGCGTCCACTTATTTGTACTTATCCAACATGTTAAAGCTGTACAACTGCATCATCTTTCTCTTTTATTAACTTGAGACAGTAATCGTATAGAAGCAACACCAACAATTACCAGTGAGTTACCAATGACCGTTTCAGGCATAAAGTTGCAGAACAAAATCTTAAGCCATAATTTTGGTTTGGTCATGATAATAAATACCTCTAATTCACCATGAGAACAACATACAAAATCCGAAACTAAATCTCCAAACTCCAAATCATGATTACAAAATTTTGAAACTCAACTAAAAATGATGAATATAAACTCTGATTGAACCGTTAACTGCAGAACAGATTGTGGTATGGCAAAGCAGAGGACTCAAAACCTAACAAAGAATCAACCAAAATCAATTGACAAATCCACAACCAAAAGCATCAAACAAAAACCAACAGTGAGAAATGAGAAAAATGAGAAAAGTGACCTGGAAAAGATGAGAATTGAGATTTACGCTGAGGAGGTGGTGAACTGAGTCGTACCCACGAACGGAGCCGTTGCCCGAGGCCTTTGTTGTTTCTTCAAACCCCTAAAATAACTTTAAATTGGGACGCCCTCTACGACAAAGGTGAAAATTAGCGCTAACACTTCAGGGTAAGAGACATAAAAATAATTCAGAGGGCATGAAAGAACCGCGAGAATTGGCAGAACCAGTAATGTCCGCATTGAAAGCCTCTCCTTGCAGTCGCATATGTCCAATGAAGGTCATAATTCCATCTGCTATTGAAGAAATGAGAAATTGATGAGGCGAACAACAAAAAATCATGAAAGTTGAAACGAAAAAAAGCATAAAAGAACCTAGAGGATTGGCGACGGAACTACCCACCCATCTGATTCGTGGGTCATCTTATCAGAAGAAAGGTTGTGGCGATCGTGGGAAACTGAACTGTTCAAAACTACGTCAGGCGTGTTATTGTTTTTAATTAATCTCATTGACAATTTTGCCCCTATTTTACCCTCAACTGCCATTTTGATTGTTCTTTGCATTTAGGGGCACTTTCGAATTTCCATTAAATTTAACCATTTCAACCGTTTTTGACCCATCTGCTTTATTAATAGATTAATGGGAAAATTGCACAAATACCACCTGAACTTTTTCACTTTTGTGCATTTACCACCCAGACTAAATTTTTTTACAATTCACCACCTGAACTCTTGTGACATTTACAAAACACCACCTCCGTCCGTTTGTCATCCAATCTGCCGTTAAACTCGGCATTTGAGAGGCACATGGTCCACTATTTGAGGTTATATTTGTGCAATCGGTGACCGGAAAAGGTAGAACGGAGGGAGGTTTGTCGGACGGTTTTCGGCAAAAAACAGATCAAAACGTTTTCGTTCGCCGGTGGCAAACCGCTTGGAATTTGGGGTTGAAACTTGGTGGGAGTGTACTCGGGGATGTTGGGAAGCTAGTCCAGGTGGTTTTGAATGGAGAAAGTGGATGGGAAATTAGCGACGGCAGCGAGAACTCTGGCGGCTTAGTTTTACGTTTGGTTTCACCGGTGGCTTTTCACGCCGTTTTTGACTCCGAAACTTTGGGGATATATTCTTGAGGTCGAGAGGGAACTTTTTGTAGTTGGAGTCGTCGTCAATAGGTGGCCAAAAAAGGCAGATTGGATGACAAATCAGACGGAGGTGGTGTTTTGTAAATGTCAAAAGAGTTCAGGTGGTGAATTGTAAAAAAATTTAATCTGGGTGATAAATACACAAAAGTGGAAAAATTCAGGTGGTATTTGTGCAATTTTCCCTAGATTAATAGAAGATTAATAGAGATAATTCTTCATTCTAATTATGTATTTAAGTGACTAGGTTTTGGGGTTACAAATAAAAGGGCCTAGATGGACCATACATCATGGGCTTTGTAACCCTAGGGAATGCCGAATTTTTCATGGGTCTAGGATAGCTTGTCGAACAAATAATCCATTGTAGCTCCCACAACTTAAAAGGATTTGTTGTTCCTAATTTAAATTAAATTCCTTAACAATTAAAGAATTCAATAAATGAGGTAACTCAATCTTAATTAAAATCCCAAGTGGATTTTGGAAACCATTTCCTAATACCAATTCTATTTGGATTCTTAACTTTTAAGAATCCCTAGTCAACAAAAAAACAATTTCCTTGTCAAAATAGAATTATTAATTTCTTTACATTAAAGAAACCAAATTCAATATGTAATGAAATTCCTAATTTCACTCAACTTTCCTTAAAATTAGAATTCACAATTCTTTAAGGAAACATATTGATTGGAGGGTTCTAATAAGTTTTCTTAACATTTAAGAACACTAATTAAAGCCTAATGAAATCTGAAAAATCGTTTTTTTTTTTTTCGGAATTTATTGCCTTTTGCGACGAAATCAGATTTCGCCGCTAAACTGAGCTACATTAGCCTGTCGTATGGCAGAACTTTTAGCCGCGAAACGGTTTCGCTACTCAAAGTCCAGCCGAGAATTCCTTTGATTTTTTCAATTCCTTTTTCTCCCACTTTTCAACCAATCCTTTATGCATCAAACCCCTTTCAATCATATCATATATTACGAACAAAACAATCATGATAATCAAGAAACAATTTCATATTATCATGAACCTAATGTTAAATCAAAGAATTCAAGAATTCACCATAACAATGAACAAATGCGCAATTATCGATCACAACCTGGCTTTGATACCACTGTTGGGTTTCCGGGCATATAATTGAGATTATGTCCCTATGCTCTCGGAACGGATGCAGAGCTATCGAACTGCCTTTCCTCGCGTCTCTGGTCAACTCAGCTACTAATCCCTGAGGGGGGCGCAAAACCAAAGGGTGAGTGGATGGAAAAATAAATAATCTTTCAAAAACAGTTATGAAAACATATAATATAAATCCCCCCTGCTGTAAAAACATAAGCTGTACTGAAATACTAAAAATATTGTAACATACTCTGGTCAGCGCCTGTCAAGTGCACGTGATATACCACACCCAATGCCAGGGTTACGCCAGGTAAAGCTGTGTACATATGAAAATATAAACCCCTGTGTACTCACACTCACATCATCACCCCCAGTCCCTGGAATATGCGCAGGGACCGCTATCACCGGAATTAAAGCTAGCAAGTGGGGTCTTCGGATCGGGCAACGATGTGAGAGCTGTGTCCTACGGCCGTAGTCCGAATACTAAAATGTACGTGTGATACTACGTGCACTAGACTACTGAAAAATGATATCTGAAATCCAGATGCATAAATATCTATATGCTAATACCATATACTGAACTGTAATGCAAACCAATACTTTAGGAAAACAAAACCCATCCACTCACAGTGATTTCCAGCCGTCAAGCTCGTCTCCAGGTCCTGCTCGCCTATGGCGTTTCACTGGAGCTCGGATACCTATAAGGTTCCCACGAAACAACCGTCAGAGGAACCATAATCGAATACCATCTCCAAAACCCTAATTTCCATGTTTTGCTCAGCCGGGGTTTAACTGTATCTCGGATGGCGAAACGGGGGTCGCCATTGGATCCGAAACGATGTTTCCAGTCGGAAAAGTGGCCGGTCAACCCTGGTCAACGCCGGTCAACGGTTGCCACGTCAGCACACCGGTGCTGACGTGGACTGACACAACGCTGACGTGGTGCCCATGTGGCAGCCACGTGTCGATGACGCGTCACCCACGTGGCAGCTGACCTGGCGGACGCGTGTCGCTGACGTGCCTGACACGTGGCGACGACGTGTCTGACACGTGGCAATCCGCCACCGCCGCTGTCACCATTGCCGGCGCCGCCGCGCCGTCGCCGGAGAACTCATCGAAATCTGAAAAATCCCAGATTCCGGCGAGTTCATCCTCTCCGCCGTGCCGGCGGCCGCTACAGTTGCCGGAAACTGGAAATTTTCCGGCAACTATTCATCCGACTTTAAAACCCCATAACTTTCTCAAAACAACTCCAAAATCAACAAACAAGTAGTCCAAATTGAAGCCCAGACAACAAGGAATCCGAATCTACCTTCAGTTTCTCGAAACTCCACCGGAGTTGGCCGGAAATCACCAAAACGTTGCCGGAAAACCCGCCGGCCTTCTAACCCTGATCTCCCTCATCTCTGCACCAAATTGCACGATCTTTACATGAAAATTCATCTACGGACAACAAGGAATCCAATGGTACCAAAATCGAAACTCACCTTGGCTTGTACTCGCCGGAATCACGCCGGGGAACTCTCGGTTTCCGTTCGCTCGTCGCCGGCTATCCGCCGGGTTTCCAGCTCCGATCTTTGGTGTCCCGAGTTCGCCTCATCGAGCTGAACATGATTCCAAGGTCAAAAATCCCGTTTGCTAGCCGGACGGAGATGAAAGACGGCGAGAGGCGCGCGGCATTCCGAAATTTCCCGAAGAGGAAACTCGGGCTGTTCGGGTTTTAAACCCGCTCCACCGACCTCCACAAATATCTTGTGGCAGACAATCATGGCTTGCCACGTGGCGCACTCACCAAACTTCCATCAATCCGTTTTTCGTCCATAACTCCTTCGATATAGCCCGAAATCTAATTCCGTCTTCGCGGACGCGTTCGTATCGTTGAGCTCTTCGCATAGAGCCCAATATCGATTGTGATTCTCGACAGTCAAAAAGTCAACGTTACACTCCCAGGGGTATTCTCATCATTTGACCCAAAATCTCGGGACGGGTCATAACAGTGTAAGGCTTCGTCACCACTTGTTGGTGATGGCCGCACTCTCGGGCCCCACTTTTTGGGTCAGGGTGTGTCACGTCTGCACCAGAGTGCTGACGTGGCGCTGACTTGGCACTGATGTGCCGGCCGCATGTCGTCCACGTGGTGCCGATGTGGCATCCACGTGGCGTTGAGGTGGCGCTGACGTGGCGTCGATGTGGCATCCACGTCACCGCAACCGTGCTGGTTTCGCCGGCGTCGGCGCTACCGTGCCGACGCCGGAAAACTCATCGGAATCTGGAAATTCCCAGATTCCGGCGAGTTCATCCACGCCCCGCGCCGCCACAGCCACGGAAATTCCCAGGTTCCGCGACGAACCCAAATTTCCGGCGAGCTCCAAACTAATCCAATTCTCAACAATTTTCATCATGCAATATATGGAAATTCATCTAGAAATCTCCAGGAAACCGAATATCACAAAATCAGAGCTCACCGAGGTCGGGTTTGGCCGGGAAAAGAGCCGGAAAAGTCGCTAGCTGCCCAAAACTCGTTCTCCCTTAATACTGCACCAAATCAAGCGATTCTTGGGGCAAAACACATCTACGCAAAGCCAGCAACCAATTAGAAAGAATTTTGAAGCTTACCTCGGCGTAGTTTGGCCGGAATTAAGATCAGAAAGTGCGGATTCCGTTCATTCTCGGCGGCGGCCAACCTCTATGTCTTTTGAGCTGGAAATTCATGGGTAAGCTCTCTGAGATGCGACGAGTCGATTGGTGGTGACGGCATCCTCGACCGGTGGTCCGAACAGTGAGAACGGCGGCGAGAAGGCCGCGGCGTTGCTTGTCTGTTTTGGTTCGCCAATGGCTTCCCACGTCATTTCTGGGCTTGCAGCTTGGTGGGTTGAATTCACGGTGATGTGGGGATGACGCTCCGGGCGGTCGGAGCTCCGATTGGTGTCGTCGGCGAGTCGACGGCAAGTGAGGGCTTCGGCGACTATGTGAGTTCGGTTTCTCCATGTGGGAAAGCTCTCCCCATTCGGTGCTGGAGACCCCCAAACCGACACCCAAATTAAACCCATCACCACCACACAAATGCTGCACGTGGCAGCCCACTCCCACTCCAAACACAAATCATTTTTTTCGTCCGTTACAGCCCCGATACAACTCGAAATTCGACTCCGTCTTCGCGGACGCGATCGCATTGTTAAGATCTTCGCATGAAGTCCAATATTGAATATGAAATTCCTTACGGCTCAAAAGTCAACTATATGACCATCAAGGGCATTTTGGTCAATTCACTGCTTTTCGGGGATTTTTCACAACGGGTCGTATCAATATTACTCACTTGTAGCATAACATTGTAGGCCCAAATATTGTATATTAACTATTAGCGACTACTAAAATATTCTAGTGAACTTGGGGTATGACACTTCAAACACAACCACAACTAACAAGATTAAAGCTTAATTAGTTGATAATTACTTAGTATCAACCTCAACCAATAAATTCAGAATCAGGTACGAAAATTGATCAAAAACCCAGAACATACCAACCAAATTTAGGATATAATTCACCTCTCCCATAGTCTCAAAATAATAATAATCTTACCTTCGTTTTACCTGAACTGCCCCCGATATAGTGATCTGATTACTCTGATTTTTTGGTATGTTATAGGAATCGAGCTAACGAACAACTTTGAAGAAGCAAACTTTTCCATTTGAAAAGCATAAACTGGTCTTCTGGAGCCCGGGACATATCTGACGGGTTTTCCCTCCAGTTCTCCCTCATTTTTTTTCCCTTTCGGTTCCTCTCCTTGTTGATGTCTGAAAATGGATCAGGTCAACGGTCAATGAAAAGGGGGTGAGTTTAGTCAATCTTGCAATGTCGGGGAGCTAGGAGGTGACACACCCCGCCCCAGAAAATAGGGCCTCGAAGGTGCGGCCATCACCCCCAAAGAGTGACGAAGCCTTAAACCACAAAAGCAGACAACAACTACCCAAAATAATCCATAAAAGATAAACAAACGGGTCGTAGCCCGGCAACTCAACAATGATCCGAATATAAGAGCGTCTACACAACAGAAGCAACAAAATACACAAGGTTAACGTACAACAAATGCCAAAGAGATTCCTACTCTTTGAACACAGAAGAGAGCTACACTGGACCTTGCCGCTCGTCTCGGTGGTGCTCGATAGTATCAGAACCTCTGGGGGCGCAAAAACAAGAGTGAGTGGACAGGGAAAATAAAGATCAGTGTAAAACATTTACAAAACCATATAATAACCCCCATAGTTTGAAAACACCTAGTAAAAGCCTTTACTATAATGAGCATGCAGCAGTAGTACAGTAAGGTATCACAATAGGCATACCTTGCATTTTCACAATATAAACCTACGGCCGTGATCTAATCCGACCTGGGGAATTTAACCACCAGTGACGGTGTGTAGGACAAGGGGAATTTAACCACCAATGCCCAGACACATCGAATGCTTAGAACCCACTGGGAATTTAACCCACTAGATTCTCAGGTGTGCCATCATCTGTACTAATCATAAATCACAATATGCATATCATCCAACAACCAATCATTTATCAACATATAAATATATATAATATGATATAGCATGCTCAAATGAATTTAAAACAAAAACCCGTCCACTCACAGTGACATCGGGCGGTCCTCGTCATCCTCGTCTGAACCCTCGATCCAATTGTGCCCTTCTTGTGGACTTCGTTCATCCTGAATGCCCCGACAACCACAACATCATCAATAACCGAAATCAAATCGTATAAACCCTAATTCCCTTATTTTGCTCAATTGCGGTTTAACCGTATCTCAGATGGCAAAATGGAGTTTGCCATTGGATCCGGAACGTCGAAACCGTTAAAATTGGTCACCAGTCAAACTTGGTCAACACTGGTCAACGGCGTTGACTGGCGGTCAACGGTCGGCTGACGTCAGCACCGGAGTGCTGCCGTGGCGCTGACTTGGCACTGATGTGGCGGCCGCGTGGTGCTGAGGTGGCATCCACGTGGCGTTGAGGTGGCGCTGACGTGGCATCCACGTCATCACCAGTGGCGATGTCACCGCCGCCGTCGTCACTGAATTCTGCAGAATTTCCGGCCGAAACTTCCCATAGCTCAATCTCCTTCAATTCTCAACCAATTTCAACATGCAATATATGGAAATTCATCTACAAATCACCAGGAACCCAAAAATCATACTTACACCACTCATCGAGGTCAGGTTTGACCGGAATAAGCGCCGGAAAGTGGCGGTTTCCGTTCACCATCGCCGGCGGCTATCGACGGCGTCTTTCGAGCTGGAAATTCATGGGGAAGCTCTCTGAGATGCGAGGAGTCGATTGGTGGTGACGGCATCCTCGATTGGTAGCTGGAGCAGCGAGAACGGTGGTGAGACTCCACGGCATCGCGTTTTGGTTTTGGCGTCGCCGACGGCGTCTCGCAGTGTTTCAGCGCCACCGCTTGGTGTCTCGTGCTCATGGAGTTGTGGGAATCCTGATTCCGGGGTCAATTCCTCCGATTGATGGGTGCCGGCGAGTCAACAGGGATGAGGGCTTTCAGCGGTTTATGCGGTTCAGGTTTCCTCCGTGAAACCTGGGCTGCAATCGGGTTTTCCTAATCTCCAAACTGGCTTCCCAACATATATTTCCCCTTAGCCAATCGAAACCTGCCACCTGTTTCACCTTGTCCCCACTCACACAACTTCCATCTTTCATTTATAGCGGGTTCATCACAACTCTTAATCTGATTCTGTCTTCGTCGACGCACTCGTATCGACGAGCTCTTCACAAAGAGTCCAATATTGAATATGAAATTCCTTACAGATCAAAAGTCAACCATTTGACCATCAGGGGCATTTTGGTAAATTCACTGCTTTTCGGGGATTTTTCGAATCGGGTCGTATCAGGAGGCTAGCTCCAAGTGGTGTTGAAGGTTATCTGTCCGGAAAGAGGAGGTTCGGCTGGATGGTGCTGTCCTGGCCAGACGTGTACCTGCGCAGAAAGAAGTCATGAAAGAGCACCGGTGGGGTGCCAGCCTAAGACCCTCCGATGCTTAAGTCAGCGCAAAGGGGAGGTTGAGTCTTTAAGGCAAGTAGAGAGTATTTGGTGAGTGTTGTAAATGATACCTTTGACTTGTGAGGGTTGACAAGTATTTATAGGGAAGGGTTTGAACTTTCTTGTAATATGTGGGTAATGTGGGGTGAACTCCCCACATTGCCCTTTCATGGAGGCTTATGGAAGCCTTGGTGGCCTCTTGCTAGGATGACATGTGAACGGTTTGGGTATGGTATGAATAGGAGTCCCCCAACTCGTCGGTTAAGGATGCTTTCTTGGCCGGGGACTTGCATTGTCGTCCATATCGGTTGCATGTCATCCGCAGCCTTCCGATGTGGGGTAGGAGTCCCCCAAGTCCCCGGGCGAGAGACCAGAACGAACTGCGCCTTTCTGCCCGGGAAGTGTTTCGGCCAGGAAACGTTGACCAGGGAACTGGAAACTTAGGCCGGCGGAGGGGTCAGAAATCGGATGGGATTGGACCCTCGCACGATTTCAGAGTTCGGTCGCCGGGAAGAGACACTTGGAAACCAGAGGCTGGTTGGTCGCTTCCCGGGGCTGAAGATCAGATGGGATTGGACCCTCGCACGATTTCAAAGTTTGGTCGCCGGGAAGAGACACTTGGAAACCAGAGGCTGGTTGGTCACTTCCCGGGAGCTGAAGATCGGATGGGATTGGACCCTCGCACGATTTCAGAGTTCGGTTGCCGGGAAGAGACACTTGGAAACCAGAGGCTGGTTGGTCACTTCCCGGGAGCTGAAGATCGGACCAATTGGTGCGCGTTTTCGGCCACTGAGCTGTGGGCTATCGATTTGCTGAGCTGGCGTATGAGCATTGAATGCGGGCGAGCAACGTGGCAAAAGTCACATGTGGCGGTCATCGAGGTGCTGAGGTGTCATTGGGGAATGTGAAGGGGTGCTGGGAAGACGAAACGTCAATCGCATTTAATGCGAAGTGCGACTCTTCGGGGAAGGTGAAGCGTCGCAGTTGAGGATATAAAAGGCGAAGGGTTGTCATTTTCTCTCTACCTAACTTTCAAAGCATTTTGCGAGAGATCAGAGCATTGCGATTCCCGGTCAGAGTTCTCGGCAAATCCGGAAAGAAATTGTCTGTTCCCGGCTCCGAATTTCAGCTTTTAAAGGTAAAATTCAAACTCTTTTGGATCAAACTTGTGATTTTGTTTGACTTTTGTATGAACTAGGGATGAACAATGAAGAACGTGATGAACGTGTTTGAATTTTGTTCATTCCCGGACGTATTTGATCTGCTTTGGGTGGGTCTTCGGGTAGAGGTAGGGTTTTTGTGTTGTCTGGGAAGTTGGGAAAGACCGGGCAATAACCCGGGAAAAGTAAGTTTGGGAATTTACTTTTTCTCTTGTATACTGTAGATGTCGAGTTTTTCAAATTTGTCTGGGTCAGAAGAGAGTGGGAGCCGGAGCTCTACCGAAGCGCCGAACTATGCCTCATCAGCGAGTCGGCCTCGTCCCTTCCGGATAGTATTAGTATGGAAGTGGACGCCTGTGTGGCCATGGTTACCGGTGATGAGGAGACCAGCAGGGCCCGGGAAGGGGAAGTTGAGCAATCTGAAGGGTCAGACTTTGATGAGTTTGACGACACGGAAGAGGGGGTGCAGATCGGCGATGTGCTCCTGACCGGCGTGGTGCCTACCGGGACAAAGCCTGGGGCCAGCAAGCCGTGGGAGAGGGTGTATGAGGCCAGTCGGAAAGAGAGGGAGGATCAGTCTTGGAAACGAGACTCGGGCAGCTATGGCGGCGATCCGGCCGTGGTGACACTGGCGCTGCCGGCCATCGAAAGTTTGGAGCAGGATGTTGTGGAGGCGATCCCACAAGCGTCACTGGAGTCCCCGACCGGATTTTGGGTGGATCGGGCGTTCATTCGGAATGAGTTCACGGACGCTGACCTCGCCCGGATGAGGGAGGTATTTCAGATTCCGGATTATGTCCAGATGTGGATCCCGGTTTACAATCCGGAAGAGAATGCCCACTTCTCGGATCTGGCTGATGATGCGACTATCGTCTGGGCAGAGGCGTTTGCCTATGGGCTGCGGTTGCCGATCCACCCTTGGTTGCAAATGTTTATCTCCCAGGCGAATATTGCGCCTGCCCAGGTGGGGATTCACAGCTGGGCCCGGCTCTTTTTGAGCCAAGTTACGAAGGCATCCAGCACATCTAGGGGTTCACCTCCACCAAGCCGTACGACGGGAGGGTGGCACTGAGTTGCCACCTGTCCGTACGGCCGGATGAAGAGACCATACAGGGGTTGGTGGCGGAAAGAATGGAAGCCAATCGCACAAGACCAGCGGAGAAGCGGAAGATGCCGGCAAAGCACCAGAAGGATGTTGTCCGGGACTTCCCGAAGTTCATTTCCGGGATCCCGAACAGCCACAAATCATGGATGAAGAGGTTTTTTATGGCGTCCTGGTGAAGGGGTGCCCTGGGAAGGCGGCCACACCATGAAATTCAGACAGGATGGCGATGGGTGCCGACAGGTGGGTAGACTTAGGAAAAATCGCCTTTTTTGTATCGTATATATGTATTTGGCCGGGAACTGACAGATCGCCTCTTTTTTTTTTTTTTTTTTTCAGGGAAGAAGAAGGAGAGGATCGTTGCTTCCCGGGAGGAGGTTGAGGCGATTGTCCGGCTGTGCAATCTACCGCGCAGTGTGAGGGACGCCAAGGTGCTGCTCGATCCGGCGAAGCTTCAGAAGTACGGATTTATCATGGGTAAGGCATTTTCCCGGTTGGCCTTTTTGCCTCGGTTTGACTTTTATGCCGAGAATGACCACTTGAGAATTTTGTTTGCAGCTGGCGGTGGTGGAAGTGAGCAACGGCCTGTGGAGAAGAGTGGCCGGAGCGGCCAAGGAAATCAGGGCTGCCAAGGGAGCCAGGGCGGCCAGGGGCGCCACGGTGGGCGGTCGGCGGAGCGACAAAACGACTCCCCGGCCGGCGAGAGGCGAGGTTCCGGTCAATCCCGGCACTCCAACGGCCGGAGCAGTGGGGGGAAGTCCGGGAGGCAGGAGCCGCAGTTGCCTCCCTGGCCCAAGTTTGGTCCGGATCTCCTCAAAGTCCCCCGGACGAAGGATGGGGCCTCTGGGCCACCGAGCAAGGTGCTGCAGTCCGGCACGGAGAGGAATGTCCCGGCTGCCAAATCGAGCAGCGCACTGCTGAAGGTGCCCCACCCACAATACAGCGGGTCTGCCGAGAAGCGGCCGCGGACGGAGGATGTCCCGGCCGAGGAGCGGGTGGAAGAGAGACGAGCCGGGAAGCGAGCCCAAACTGAGTAGTCGGTAAGGGAGGGTTCTCCCTTGGTTCTGGAAGATACCCTGGCGGCGGCTGACCCGTTCACCGTCGCTCGAAAACAGCTCTACAGGGAGACGGACCCGTTGTTCAGCAGCATCCCAGCGGGTGACTCGCGCCTCCGGGACGAGGATGTTGAAGCTCTCTATGAGAGGTTCTCGCCGCTGGAGGCCGCAGAGATTCCGGTCCACCGGAACAAGCAATCTGAGGTGAACGTCGCCGTCCGCGGGCCGGACGTTGACCTTATCAATGACCTGCTCTTCGGCTTCCGGTCGCCCGGCGATTTCTTCACGTCCGGCTCCCGGACCGACGACGTCCGGCTGAATATGGCCGTCCCCATGCTGGTGCATGTAAGTATCCGGGAACTGACACTTTCTAATTTTTCTTTTTGGGTTTTTCGTGTTATGGACTGTAACTAACACTTGACTTTGGTTTGCAGTCTTTGTGGGAGATCAACTGGGGCTATACGATGGCCAAGGGCATGTTTGTGTGCGCCTTGGAGTCCCGGTTGCACTACGAGAAGCGGTCGGGCGACGTGCAGGCGACGGCCGCGCAGAAGGAGGCGCTGGAAAGGGAGCTGGGCCAGCTGGGCGAGCGGCACAAGGCCCTCCAGGGGGTGAAGACCCAGCTAGAGAGGGAGAAGGAGCAGGAGCGGCAGAAGAGGGAAGAGGCCCTGACCGACTTGGAGAGGGAGAAGGCCGGCCGGGAGCAGGCGGAGGGCAGGGAGGGCAAGGCTGTTGAAGAGGCGGCGGCCTTGCGTGCGGAGATGGCCGGCCTGCAGGCCGAACTCGCCGAGCTTCGCGCTGGCGGGTCTTCCTCCCGGGATCCACCCATTCTCGCCGCGGGTGGCGTGCGCGTGCCGGTAAGCTGGTATAAGTATTGCCAGTTTATGTTCAACGAGGGGGTGGAGCTGGACTACAGTTATAAGGCTCATTTCAGTGGGCCTTATGACTTTGTTGAGCCCTCCCCGGCCGAGCTATGGGCGTTCCGGGAGTTCATTGGGGTGGATATGGTTGAGTCTGACAGCCCGGTGGAGGGGGCGAGCCGGGAAGACGGTGATATGGAGAATGAGCCAGCGGCCAATGATGCGCCAGCCGATGATGTGCCTGCCAAGACTCAGCCGGTGATGGGACGGCCACTGATTCTCCTCCTACCGATCACCCCTAGTCCAGGAGCTTGTCGTTTGTTTTTGTTTTCATGTACTATCTTTCATTTATGTAATCAGTTATCCGGCGCTTTTGTAGCGGTTTCCGGATTTACTTTCCTGCTGGATCTTTACCGGCGCTTTTGTAGCGGTTTCCGGATTTACTTTCCTGATGGATCTTTACCGGCGCTTTTGTAGCGGTTTCCGGATTTTATATAAGTGTGTTTGTGTTATCACTGTTTGTATGTGTTGTATTTTGTATAAAATTTTGGAAAACAGTCTTCTCGGCGCTTTGTTATCGAATGAGATTGGACCCACGCACGGTGACAAAGGTCGGCAGCCGGGAAGATGACCTTTGATGGAATTTTGAAAAGCATTCTTCTCGGCGCTTTGTTATCGGATGGGATTAGACCCTCGGACGATAACAAAGGTCGGTCGCCGGGAAGATGGTCTTTGATAAAATTTTGAAAAGCATTCTTCTCGGTGCTTTGTTATCGGATGGGATTAGACCCTCGCACGATAACAAAGGTCGGTCGCCGGGAAGATGGCCTTTTGTAAAATTTTGAAAAGTATTCTTCTTGGCGCTTTGTTATCGGATGGGATTGGACCCTCGCCCGGAAAATGACCTTTGATGGAATTTGGAAAGCATGAGAGCGGTCAAACAACGTTGCGGTATGCAAAAAGAGGCCCTAACTCCTAGTCGGAGTGGGTGATTTCATTCAAATAATTTCTAAGAAAATGATTACAAGCGATCTAAGGTTGCCGTTGGCAGAGCCGGGCAATTACAAAAATCGGGAATAATCATTTTTAGAAATATTTGAGATGATCGGCGTTCCATGGATGGCCGAGTGTACGGCCATCGGTGTCCCGGAGCTCGTAGGTACCTCATCGGCAGATGCGGGAGATCTCATAGGGGCCTTCCCAATTTGGCCAAGGGTGCCCTGTCGGCTATCCTTGGTAGTTGGGTTGACCTTTCTGAGGACCCAGTCCCTGATTTTGAATGTTCGGTTGCGGACCAGGGCATCATGGTACCGGGAGATATGGTGTTTGAGAATACAGTTCCGGGTCTGGGCCCGTTCTCTTTGTTCCTCGAGCAAATCGAGGTTAATGGCCAAGTTCTCCTCGTTTTGCTCGGGTTCAAAGTTTTCGATCCGGAGAATGGGTTCCGTGATCTCTATGGGGACTACTACCTCACTGCCGAAGGCCAGCGAGAAAGGGGTCTCATTTGTAGCAGTCCGGAAGATGGTCCGGTAGGACCAGAGAACCTCGTGGAGTAGGTCCAGCCAGCATCCCTTGGCGTTGTCAAGTTTGGTTTTCAGTGTCCGCTTGACGATCTTGTTGATCGCTTCGACTTGGCCGTTGGACTGGGGATGTGCCGGGGAGGCGAAGCAGAGGTTGACGCCGAAGGTTTTGCAGAAGGTCCTGGAATATTTTGCAATCGAATTGGGGGCCATTGTTGGTGATGATTGAGTTCGGGATGCCGAATCGGCAGACAATGTGCCTCCAGACGAAGCTTTTGATTTTGGCCGCGGTGATGGTGGCCAGGGCCTCGGCTTCCACCCACTTTGTGAAGTAGTCTACGGCCACAACCGCGAACCTGACCTGGCCCTTTCCGGCGAGCATTGGGCCGATTAGGTCGAGTCCCAATTGGGCGAAGGGCCAAAGGGTGACAATCGGGGTGAGTGGTTCGGCCGGCAAATGGGGGATGGTGGCGAAACGCTAGCACTTCTCGCACTTTTGGACGAAGGCATGAGCGTCGGCGTTGAGTGTTGGCCAATAGTATCCTTGTCGGATTATTTTGTGGGCCAACGCTCGAGCACCGGAGTGATTGCCCTCGTGGACTTCCCGGATAACCTTGGTGCCCTCAGTCGGGGTTAAACACCGGAGGCAGGGTTCCGAGAAGCCTCTCTTGTAGAGCTTCCCTTGGATTATGGTGTACCTTGCTGCTCGACGTTGGAGGCGCCGGGCTTCGAGGGAATCATTCGGGAGCGTTCCGTCTATTAGGAAAGTCCGGATAGGTGCCATCCAGCTGGTGTCCGGCTCGACCTGCATCACACCGAGGGCTAGAGATCTTGGGGATGCCAAGGTTTCGACCGGGATACTTCTCTTGGCCGGTTTGGAGATTGCCGAGGCAAGGCGGATGAGGGCATCCGCATGGCTGTTTTCAGATCGGGGGATTTTTTTGATCTCGAAGCGCTTGAATTGACTCAAGTGGTACGTGACCTGTGCCATATAGGAGGCCATCGAGCTATCTTTGGCGGCGAAATTCTCGGTCACTTGGTTGACCACCAATTGAGAGTCGCTGAAGATGAAGAGGTTATCCGCGCCGACCTCCTTGGCTAGTCGGAGACCGGCGAGGAGAGCCTCGTACTCGGCCACGTTGTTGGATGCCGGGAAACCAAACAGGAGAGAGTACTCAATGACATTCTTGTCGGGTGAAATCAGTACTATCCCCGCGCCGCATCCTTTGGAGTTGGCCGAACCATCAACGTACAATTTCCAACCCATTCCGTCGGGGTTAGGAGTTGCCGAAATTTCGATAGTAGTGGCTGAGGTGAGGTTCGACCTGCCGGCGTCAGTCGTAGCCGGGCAGGTGAACTCCGCTATGAAGTCGGCAATGGCTTGGCCCTTTTCGAACGTGCGAGGTTTGAAGGTGATATCAAACTTGCTAAGTTCAATGGCCCATTTAACGAGCCGGCCGGGCTTCTCGGGCTTCTGAAGTACCTGTCTGAGCGAGTGGTTGGTGAGAACCAGGATAGTATGGGCTTGGAAGTAGGGGCACAATTTCCGAGCGGAACATATGAGAGCAAGGGCGAGCTTTTCTATGTTCGGATAGCGAGTTTCCGGGCTGGTCATGGACTTCCTGGTGTAGTACACCGGGTGCTCTACCTTGTCCACATCCTTGATGAGGACGGAAGAGACGGCCGTTCCGGACACGGAAAGATACAAAGTCAGTACATCTCAGTGTTCGGGTTTGGCAAGGATCGGGGCCTTGCTCATGTATTCTTTCAACTGGCCGAATGCTTGGTCGCACTCCGGAGTCCAGTCGACGAGCTTTTGGCCGGCCTTGAGGATTTCGAAGAAAGGCGCACAACGGTCGGTGGCCTTCGAGATGAAGCGGGAGAGAGCAGCGACTCGGCCATTAAGGCTCATCACATCCTTCTGGGTCTTGGGGGTTTGCATGTTGACCAGAGCCTTGATTTTCTCGGGGTTGGCCTCGATACCTCGTTGGCTGATCATGAAGCCCAGAAACTTCCCGGATCTGACGTCGAAGGCGCATTTGGCGGGGTTGAGTCGCATGTTGTAGTGTTTGAGCTTGGCGAACATGGCCGAAAGGTCGTCCACATGCGCGCTGGACGCTTTGCTTTTGACCAGCATGTCGTCCACATAAACTTCCATGCTTTTGCCGATTAGATCGGAAAAGATGGATTTCACGAGCCGCTGGTAGGTTGCGCCGGCGTTCTTGAGGCCGAAGGGCATGACCTTGTAGCAGTAAAGTCCCTGATCGGTGACTAGGCTGTGTGCGCTTGGTCGGCCGGGTGCATGAAGATTTGGTTGTAGCCGGAGTAGGCGTCCATGAATCTCAAGAGTTCATGGCCGGCCGTGGCGTCAATGAGTTGGTCAATATGGGGTAGCGGGAAGCTGTCTTTGGGGCACGCCTGATTTAGGTTGGTGTAGTCCACACACATGCGCCACTTCCCATGCGGCTTTGGTACAACCACGGGGTTGGCTACCCAGGTCGGGTATTCCACTTCCTGGATGAAGCCAATGGAGGATAGTTTCTCCACTTCCATTTGGATGGCCTCGTATCGCTCGCCATCGAACTTTCGTCGTTTCTGGCTTACCGGCGGAGCCTTCGGGTCGATGCTCAACTTGTGAGATATGACGTCGGTAGAGATGTCTGGCATATCGGCGTATGACTAGGCGAAGACTTCGGCGTTGTCACGGAGGAACTTGATGAGTGAAGTCCGGATGTTGGGAGGGAGCTCCGCACCGATCTTCACTTGGTGGTCGGGATATTCTGTCGATATGCCGACCATCTCAAGGTTCCCGGCGGGTTTGGCCTTGGAGGTAGAGGTCTCGCCCCGTGGGTGGTCGGGGCAGCTGTCCGAGACAGGTGCCCTCGTGGAGCTTGGGGTTGTGCTGGCGCAAGACTCCTTGGGAGGCTGGGTGGCTGCTGTGCCCTTGCCGCCGTGCCTTACTGCTACCGAATAGCATCCTCTCGACGTCCGCTGGTCGCCCCGGACGCTGCCGATTCCGTGCGGGGTTGGGAACTTGACCAGAAGAAGGTGGGATGAGGGGATGGCCTTCATCTGGTTGAGGGCGGGTCGTCCGATGATGACATTGTAGGCCGTGGGGCAATCGACGACCATGAAGGTGACCACCTCGCGGGTTCACAGGGGGGCCGCGCCCAAAGTGATGAGGAGGTAGACACTGCCGATTGGCTGGATGCAGTCCCCGGAAATACTTACGAGGGGGGTTCGTGTGCGGTCCATGTGGCAGTCGGCCACGTTGAGGGATCGGAAGGCCTCCAGAAAGATGATATTGACCGAGCTGCCTGTGTCGATCATGATGCGCCCTACGTCGTATTGTGCGATTTCGGCTCGGATGACGATCGGGTCGTCATGGGGGTATAGAATGTCTTCCTCCTCATCCTCGTAGAAGGTTATGGATCCCCAGCCTGTCTTGGGGACTTTCTCAGAGCGGTAGTTGAGTGCGAGCACCTATTTCCCGGGGTAGCAAGCTCGAGCATGTTCCTTCTGGGTGCGGTTGGAGTTTCTGGCTAGAGTGGTTCCGCCACTGATGGTGTTGATCTGCAGGAGCTGCTGCTGGGGAGGGGTGTTGTCCCTTCGAAAGTCGTCTATCCGTCCTGCTTGGACGAGGTCCTCGACGCGATCCTTGAGGACCCAGCATTCTTAGGTGCTGTGGGAGGTGGCTCGGTGGTATTGGCAGAAGACGCCGCAGGGGTTTTGTACGGCCTTCGCGGAAGCTCTCCAAAGTGGGGGTGCCGGGAGGAGGTTGGCGATGACCGGGAGGAGAGCCTCGTAGGTGGTGATGAGGGGGGTGTGGTGCTGGTACTTGGGGGCATATGGCTTGCTAGGGCTCCGATCCCGGTCGTTCCTACTCGGCTGCTCGGGGGCCGAATACGGGGTGGGTATTGTCCTTCCTCTTGTTCGAGGACAAGGTGTTTTGCTTCGGGGCTGGCTGATTGTATGCCGTTGAAGGCCGGGCGGGAGCCGGGTTGTAGTGGACGGCTGGGGCCACCGCCGGGTTGTAGTGGGGCGTCTGGGCTGGCTGCGAAGTGGAAGCCAGGAGGTCGGCCGCTGCCTCTTGCCGGGGGTTGAGCTCCGTTAGATGCTCGGCCCAGTCATGGATGTTGGCCGTTTTCATCAATGCGGAGTAGGTTAAATCTGTCTGCAGGTTGAGCTGGTATAGGAATTGGCATGGTCGGAGCCCAGACTCGAAAGCATTCACGGCCGTCCGGTCGTCCGTCCTAGGACACTTGGCATATTCGTGACTGAATCGGGCAACGTACTTCCATAGCTTCTCGTCCTTCCCTTGTACGATGGCGTAGAGGTCTCCGCATGAGTAGAAGGTGGAGCTTTGGCATTCATGTGGGCATTGGGGCATTCTCCCGGGCCGCCGCCGTAGAGAGTAATCCGGGTAGAGCGTGAGTCAATCTCCGCAAGTTCTGGTGTGCAAGCTATGACCCGGTCAGTGAAGGAGCCTTCCCGGGTGTGACTGTGGGTCGTCCAATCTTCTCTTGGCGCTCCTTCTCCCTATCCTTGACGAGCTCCTCGACTTGGTCCAAGAGTTGCTGGATCATGCTTTGGCCGCTCGTCACTTCTTGTGCAGCCACGGCCTTTCCTCGGGGTTGCCGGGTAGCCATCCTAGCATGTGCGGGCAGGGGTACCGAGCCAATGGTAAGAGCTGCAGTTTGGCTGGGACGTACCCGGTAGCTAGATTGAGCTGTCTCCTCGGGGAGAGTGACGATCGGGGCCGCCCGCACCAAGGTTGGTAGCGGAGGAGGTCCCATGCCCGCCGGGTTGATGTTACAGGTGACCACCTCAGTGGCCAACCGTTCCCGTTTGTCGTTGATGAGATCCCGGGCTTCGCTGTAGGCCTTTGCCACTCCGTTATTTCAGCTGATGAAGACTTGGGAGTTTGCCGAACGAGAGGGGCCGGAGTTGCCTGATAGGATGGTCCGGGTGGTAGCCGGTGCGCGAGAGGTCGCAGGTTGTTTGCCTTTGGTCAGCTGTGGAGGTTGAGTGGTCGTGGGAGCGACATTCGGGCTGTGCAGTTGGGAGTTAGAGACGTCGTTCAGCTCCCGGCCACATTGCTCTTGGAGATGGCTGATGTTGACGTTGGCCTCCAACAGCCTCTACGTCATAGTTTGGTAGTGCTCATTGAGGACGGCGCTCCAGGATTGGAGCCGGCGGCTGTCCTCCTCCAAGGCTTGGATCCGGCTGTTCTCGGCCTCCAGGGCCTTGGCCCGTGCCTCCATCGCCTCCAAGCGCTTGGCGAGTTCATCTCGGCTAGCCCTCTTGGCCTTCTTTTGCTGGCCGGGCTGAGGAGGTAGCTCCTCAGGGGCTCTGGTTGTGTCCGAGCGGTGATGTCGAGGACGCGTAACGTCGTCCTCCGGTTCGTCCTCGCAGTGATGGGAAGACATGATTGTTCTTTGCTAGCAGCAAAGCATGTGGGAATTCGGTCGATTCCCCCAGACGGCGCCAAACTGTTGATGTCTAAAAATGGATCAGGTCAACGGTCAATGAAAAGGGGGTGAGTTCAGTCAATCTTGCGATGTCGGGGAGCTAGGAGGCTAGCTCCAAGTGGTGGTGAAGGTTATCTGTCCGGAAAGAGGAGGTTCGGCCGGATGGTGCTGTCCCGGCCAGATGGTGTGTTCCTGGCCAGCCGTGTACCTGCACAAAAAGAAGTCACGAAAGAGCACCGGTGGGGTGCCCGCCTAAGACCCTCCGATGCTTAAGTCAGCGCAAAGGGGAGGTTGAGTCTTTAAGGCAAGTAGAGAGTATTTGGTGAGTGTAGTAAATGATACCTTTGATTTGTGAGGGTTAACAAGTATTTATAGGGAAGGGTTTGGACTTTCTTGTAATATGTGGGTAATGTGAGGTGAGCTCCCCACATTACCCTTTCTTGGAGGCTTGTGGAAGCCTTGGTGGTCTCTTGCTAGGATGACATATGGATGGTTTGGGTATGGTATGAACACTCCTTTTTCCCCTTTTTCCCTCGCCAGCACACTAAACTAGTGGCCACATGGCCTTCTGATAATTAAGGAACCCACATTATACTAAAAAGAATTCTTCCTAGACCAATCTTTCATTCTTTTCCTCTAAACTACAATATCTGGAGCAAGTCTAGGGAAAATGTTCAGCATTTCTGGTCGCCTTTTGTGTGATACATACTTGTATTCTCTTGATTTATTAAGAGAGGTATGTAAATACAAGCGCTAATGGTGATTTCTGTAGTTTCTCAGAATCTCATAATTTGCAATGTTTTTTTTTCCCAGATTAGCTATTCTTTGACACAACTTACAAAGACTCAGCTGAAGAAAGACCGAAAGGAGATCATGCCACATGATATTCCTAGAATGTTCCAAAAATCAGAATTCCTCACGGAACTGGTACGTTTTTAGCTTTAGTTATTTAATGTATTTTGTTGTTAGAGTAGTTTCAGTATTGCAGCTAATGCTGTTTTATGCTAGACTACTATTAGTGTCTTTATACTCTCCCGTTAGGTCGTATACTTATCATATGCATAAATAGTTAGCTGAAGGGGCTGTTATTAATAAACCTCTTAACCTATGTTTTCTTGAATTTTCTGATCTTTATTTCTTGACTCTAGTCTTATGTTCGAAAGTTGAGTTCTCCTATTTTCATTTATGATACGAAATAATAATTGAATGTTTATCTTATTCTTGAAGAAGATAACTATTATCAAAGGTTTGGTATGCAAGGGAGGCAGTTCAAAAAAATTAATGCAACTAGTAATCTCAATAAAATTGTTGTAATACATGTTCTACAAAATTGTGTTAAGAGAGAGCATCTGCATGTGAGATTTGGTCCTTTTCTTTCTCAGTTGGCTGGCAATTCATGGTTGTGAAAACCTCTAAATAGTTGTGCGCCAAATTTTACCACTCACACAAGTCCTTTTCTTTTATTTATTCCATTGCAAAATATAATGATGGACCATACAATTTTTCAACTGTGTCAACCTCTTCTTGCTGAGACATAAGAAAACGTACTATCAATCCACTTCATTAATAGTCTAGCAAAGACTTAACTGATTTATGCTAACCCTTTATGGATTATCTTGCGGGGTTGGGGAATAACGCTATTGACTGTAACCAACTGAACTGCCCTATGCATCTCATTGTGTTAGCGTAGCGAAGTCTTATCTATTCCGCTTCTTGACTCACACTACACCAGAAATGGCCTATACAGCCCACCAAAAACGCGATTGCGGGATCTCCTGGCCGTTTGAAGGAACGCTGTATTTGCCCATGCTAAAAAAAGTGGGGGTCTATTATAGCGTTTTTGTAGAACTATAAATAGTTCAATTTATAGCCTTTTTTTAGACGCTATTGTATTTTTTTTTATTTCTTTGTGCATTGCGCAAATGCCGTGATTGCATCTCATGCCACTATTGTATCGTATTGGTAGGTATACACATTTGTATTGGTACAAACAATTTATTTAATCCATTTACATAATCCATATTCCTTCATTAATCTCAACCCACACCAAGTATTTGACATAAACTCGCATTATTCACAAATCTCAAGTCTTACACAATACTTCCTAGTTTTCCTATCTAAAAAGAATGGGAACCTACAGCCTCAAAGTCTTGAAGTCCTTGGTCACTCCCATCTAATCAACCAAGCAGCCCTCTATTAGCCTAGACCTCTCAATCCAAAACAGTCATGCAAAGCAAAATTTTCACAAGTTATCATCCAAGAAACTTTTTGAAGAAACTCTTGGACCGTTTTCCACTAATGATCACCACCAGCGAGTGTGTTTTCCACAATCAGTGCAGCAACCTGCAATGCATAAACAAAGCAAAAATATCTGTCTCCGAACTCTCTTTTTCTTGTCCACATTCAGCCTACCAACTCAGAACATACACCGTAAGGATCCTTGATGGTGGTCAATTTTCGTGAGAAATATTTGAAATTGATTGCAAACATGCTCCCTTTTCAGTCATGTAATAAGTTGAAAAACATTCAGATACAAAAGGTTTATTCAAATCATACATTATCAGGATTGTTTTTAGTAACCACAGCTCCAACTGCACCACCAAGTGACCTTCCAAAGACAACTATTCTGGATGTGTAAGTATCAGTTCTCTCATGGAGATGATCCAATGCAGCATAACGAAATGAAAAATATACACAGAGTGCTAAATATAAAGAGTAGGATGAATTTCAATAACACTAAACCAACTTTGTTCAAAATATTATTATGAGTTCCAATTAAGATGCTGACAAGAAGCACATAGCAGGCACATACCATATGAAAGCATAAACACGTTGCATTGCAGCCTTTGTATGAGGACCATTTCAAGACGATGTGCAATGTCTGGGTAAAAAAGTCAAGGCCAACAGTACATATACAGATCCCGTCAAGTTAATGAGAATCACATACAATCTAGAAGTCTATAATGCATCAGGCTCACAATTCCCAATGTTAAAGAACTCAGCAACATGCACCAACGGTAGCTATATATATATTTGCAGCCTAATAGTCAATAAGAATAGTACTTAAATGCTAAATTCTCATTTAATTTACAGAAGTGGAAGATACATTGTTTGGAGACCTGCTGCTGGTGTAGTGCACAATGATCACTAACTGAGCTTTAACAAGTCAGTTCCACAAGTATAAGTCAGTATATCTATTTAGATGCAATCAAATAAACAACAATATTCGGTTAACAAACTGCAAACCCACGTTTTCTTAAAAAGGAAAAATAGACAAGCATCTGTCATTCATAGAGGTTAAACCTGAAATCTATAGAGGTAAGGGAAACAATCCAACTGACCTTGAAGTAGTTCAACATTGTCTAATGGGTTCTCAGAAAGACCATCGGGTGATCCATGCTGCAAAATAGTAATAGAACAAACTGAGAGATTTTTCTTAACTTCAAAAGTGAAACTACAGTTTTATCTCGGACAAGAATTTTAATGTGAACTCTGCAACTAAGTGTATCCAATCACTATAGCCTTCCACATTTACAAGCTCTGACAACTGCAACAACGTTTACAAATACAATAAGCATGAGCACTAAACTTGATCAACTCAAAACAAGAGTTACATACCAAAAAATAGAATTAATAATCGCTCAATTATATCACAAGCTCTCTATGTAATCTCACATAAATTTAAGTTTCATGTTTTCATGGTAGAATTTGAAATCACCCAACAGTCCATTCGTTTCTAATATACAGCTATTGTTCTTATATTATTTCTATATTCTTAGGATGATAATAGACCATGCATGATATATTCTTAGAATAAACAAGACATCATTCAGTTCCATTTTTTGATCACTGAATTGCGTACTTCTGAAAAGACGACTCTCCAAGCTTCCTTTTGCCATATACTGATGAACAAGAAGAATATGTGCCTTTCCTCCCAACAGTATCCCCATAGCTTGACAAGATTTTGATGAACAGATCTTCCAGGAACTTTAACATAAAGTTGAAAAATCCATTGAAAAAAGAACCAAACAGACTTGAGCGTCCATTGCATTCTCAGAAAACAGAGCATCCCCACATACTAAATTCCAACTAAAACACCATCTACCAGACTCAATACTTCATTATTTTCCACAATTAAGCATATCACAAGGAACAACTACTTCTAACCCAACTGATTTCCTGAATATTCACGCTACTAAGAGGACAATCAATCTACCACTCATTAGAACGTAAACAACCACTCATTAATCAGAATTCAACCATAGCCCCACTCATTCATCAGCAATTCAACTACCAGCTATCCAACTACAATAGTGCACATCACTAGATATGCTCTTAGGCGAAAACTCCCAATCGAACCTCGAAACCTTGAAGTTGTTCTTCTCAATCGCCATGAATCTCGACATAACCCAACACAGCAACAACAACAACCAAACCCCCAAAACCACCAAAATCATACGCACCCCCAAATTTTTAACCACAACGATCCCAAAAACATCAATCAAAACCTTAATTCACGAAAACAAAAGCCAGAGCCTCGGAATTTCAGTCTAGCCAAAATCAATAACCACATCAATCAAAGCAATAAACACCAACAAACACAAAGCAGACAAAAAATTTCATCTAAAAAAATAAAACAGAAAGCAAAAATCGCTGCGATTAGTAATTACCTCTGCCGAGAGCTTCAATGGTGGAATTGACAAGCCCAGCACATCGCAGGCGCGAGAAATTGAGGAGTTCCACGGCGAGCGAGGCGAGATAATGAAACGAGAGGTGAAGATGAGAGAAACCCTAAAAGACGAAGAGGCAGTTATTTGATTTTGATGCAAAAGAAATTAATAAAAATATGAATGAAAATCGGGAATTATATGTTAGATTAGATGTAGGCGTAGGAGAGGGACGCAGTGGGGGGATGTTGGGATTGGAGTAGTAGACAACGACGATGAGCTTGATGCTTCGGCCACGGAGGGGGAACTTGAGGTTGTCGATCTCGGAGCAGAGCTGGAGCCACTGGGTGGGGTCACCGAAGATGCTATTGGAGGAGATGAGGGCAGCGACGACAGCGGATCGGAGCGAACGACGGCAAAATACAAAACTATGAGAGAGAGGGTCGAGATTTTGGAATAGGAGATGAAATCCCTGGACTGATAGAGAGGGAGGTCGAGATTTTGGGGTGGCGGTAGGTTGGGCATCCATTAGTTCTGTGATGACACAGTTGAGTGTTCCAAGGAGCATGTCTAACTACCTCATGGATAGCATCCACAAGACACTGAATTAGCCTAGAGATACATGCCTCTTTTAAGCGCTATGGACAGCTAGCCCTGCACAAGAGACAGGAAAGAGGCTGACTAGGACCAATGGGAGGGAACTGGTTTGCTTTCCCCCTATTGGCTTTCTTGCTTGGAACGACTTGTCTAAGGAAAGAACTTCGCACTTGAAACTCCTAGCTCAACTAGCGTGAATGAGCATGATCTTGACCTATCATTTGTTCTATTTTGTGAATCTGATGCCTTGAAAGTGAAAAGAAAGCACAAACGATAAAAGATTTAATGGGATGACTAAAGTCTACGGAAAAGGATATTGTAGTTTAGAGGAAAAGAATGAAAGATTGGTCTGGGAAGAATTCTTCTTAGTATAATTATTTTTATACTTTTGGTTTGATAACCATCGAATCACCGCTTCCTTATTCTGGGTGTGGGTTCCTTAATTATCAGAAGGCCATGTGGCCACTAGTTTAGTGTGCTGGCAAGGGAAAAACGGGAAAAAGGAGAGGAACTGAAAGGAAAAAAAAGATGAGGGCGAACTGGAGGAAAACCCGTCAGATATGTTCCGGACTCCAGAAGACCAGTTTATGCTTTTCAAATGGAAAAGTTTGCTGCTTCAAAGTTGTTCGTTAGCTCGATTCCTATAACATACCAAAAAATCAGAGTAATCGGATCACTGTATCGGCGGCAGCTCAGGTAAAACGAAGGTAAGATTAGTATTATTTTCAGACTATGGGAGAGGTGAATTATATCATGTTGACCCTAATTTCCACGGAAGGAAACCTTACTTTCTTGAGTGCGCGGGCGTGCCACCAATAGCACCGTTGCGGTCTATTGGACTTGTGAACGAATGATTGCGCGTCCTTGACTTCTATACCAAACGATTGTGCTAGACAGGGGACATGGAAAGAGTAAGTCTAGACAAAGGTTCTTTTTTGCCTTTGGGCGATAAAGGACTTTATTAAAATTTATAAGTGCTACAATGATAGTTAAGGATGGAATCCTTATTGAATTGACGAACAAAGCAATAAAAGTAAAGATAAATACAATCGGGATGCGCGTCGGCTGCGGGTGAAAGAGAACTATATCGGCCTAGTTTCTGCGTCGTCGTGAAAGCGCGATGCTCGTGATCGGCTGCGTCCGGAAGTGATGCTCGTGATCGTCCCTTGGAAGTTCGGTGCTCGTGACCGTCTTCTGCGTCGGTGCCTTGCGACGAAATCTGGTTGCCTTGCGGCGAAATCTGGTTGCCTTGCGGCGAAATCTGGTTGCCTTTCGGCTAAATCTTTTTAGGGATTTGTGTTTGAGGGATCGGGGATCCTTTTCTTGATGCATGAGCTCTTCTTTATATAGGTGATGCTTCATGGACCTTGGGCTTCTCCTTGGACGGCAAGTAAGGAAAGTTGATTCCTAATTGATGTAGAAGATCTTGATTCCGAATCCAATATTTAATGCCACTTCAAATCCTTTCCAAACTCAGCTTCCTTGAAATCCATGTCCTGATCTACTTTATTTCCTGCGAATTTAGGAGATATTCTGCATTGACAAGATTGTTGGCATCTTGACTAATTTGAGTCCAAGTTGGACTAGTATTCAATGCCATTAATGGCATAAAGGAAACAAAGTCACGTCTTCTAAGATAGCCACATGACTGGCTTTAATAAACAAAGGAGTTTAATTCCTTTGAAAGACAAGCAGCACGTAAATCCATGCACTCTTTAATGAAACCACTATCACCTTTTGAAGCCACGGCTGGCTAACAGCAAAAGGGAAAGTTAAGTCTTCTCCTACTTGAATAAGGCCTTGATATTTATGACTTGCGTAGATTCCTTCTCTTTATAGAATTCAATCAAGACATCTTCATTCAAAGCCACCACTTGGCTTTTGATAGAATATTGCAATTGACTTGCATTGAAGACCAAATTGACCTTGACTTCTTTAAGACAAGCCACGGAAAGGCTTTGATATAAAGGAATCCTTCTCCAATTAAAGTCACTACTTGGATTCGTTATTTAATTAGGCCACTGCTTGGCCTTTCTTTCCTGTTGGACACCATGATGAATATCTTCCACGCCAATTGCAATTAAGTAGTGATTGCCTTGATTTCTACATACTTGATCGCATCTCCAAATAATTCTCCACTGATGAGATAACCATTAGAATTTAACTTGATTTGCCACCGCTTGGCATAAAATCCATCCAAGCCCGCGTCAGAATAGGTTTTGCACAAAACGGAACCAAACATATCCTAAATTTGGTTGGTATGTTCTGGGTTTTTGATCAATTTTCGTACCTGATTCTGAATTTATTGGTTGAGGTTGATACTAAGTAATTATCAACTAATTAAGCTTTAATCTTGTTAGTTGTGGTTGTGTTGAAGTCCCGAATTGATTGGTTGTGTTATTTGGAGATTGTGAATGATTTGGTGTTCTTTAACTGTCTTATGATCTGAGGTGACCTGCTGTATGTATGAAATCGATCTTATTGCATATATTGATTGCAAATCGGTGATATGTTGTTGTAGATGGGGTTGGAGTCAAGTTTATTGGAACCTATGCAATTAGCAATATGTATATTTGGTTTCGGGTGTGAATTTGAAGGAATTTATCTGGGTATATATATGTTTATTGGACTGAAGAATTGAGGGAAAAGGGCTACCAATTGAGCCATGAAACCATTAGTTTCTAACCAGGGACCAAACTGCAAAATTTTACAGTTTGGGGATAGATTCATAAATTCAAAAGATTTTAGGTATTCATTTGTAAATTTGGTAATTAATCAGAGTTTAGAACGGGAACTACGAGTGGCTTGATTCTGGGGTATGGATACGTAGGCAGCTCGGTCATCTCACGAGTGCAGCCACAAAATTCTAATAAACCCCACGACTTGTATTTATATTATTACAGGATTTCTTTATTCGCGTCCCTGGTTTTGGGTGTGACACTCGATACGAATGCAACGGCTGTCATAGGCACAAAAATGAAAGTTATGTTTCGTTCTAAACAAGACAAAATAAATAAATAAAGCCACTTCGGCAGGGAACACGATTGCATTAAGCTATGCAACAAGCCTTTAAACCTCTAGGTGGCCCATAGACGACGAGTTACAGTCTCGTGAGGGCTTCCAGCAACGATACCCCCACAAACATCAAAACTAAGGTTAGTATAAGTTTTTCAGGGAAACACTTTCGAACAAATCAATGTACCAACCATTATCAACAAAGACTCACAAGAAAGTAATTTCAAATATCATCATAACCGCTAACCTCAACGAATTTTTCAATTTTTTTTCAATTTTGTTATTTTTATTTTTTATTTTTGAACTATAAATGAACTAACAGCAAGCTAAAACAGCAACAAAGATAAAAATAAAACTGAAACTAGCATGCAGCTACCAAATAACAATTAATAGTTTCACTCCCCCTAACCGAAATCTTACATTGTCGTCAATGTAATAGAACATAGCAATCAGAGGTTAAGGAAAGAATGCACCAGGGTGTGCACAAAACTGGCTCCTAGTGCAACTCTTTGAAGCAAATGTCAGCAACCATCAAGTTTCAAAAAGAAAAGAAACAATAACATAAAAAGGAAAAAGAACAACTAAAAACTAAACAAAGAGAACTAAACAAAACAAAAACAAAAACAAAAACAAAAGAAAAGGAGAGAGATGGAGTTGAGAAAACCTAATCCTGATAAATAGGATCCTCCAAGGCCATAGACTCTTCGTGCACAACAATAGTCTCTAGGATTGGTTTTAGGCACTGACCGTTAACTTTAAAAGCGTTACCATTCGTAGGATCTTCAATCTCCACAACCCCAAAAGGGAATACCCTTTTCACAACAAAAGGACCTATCCATCGGGATCGAAGCTTACCAGGAAACAAATGCAATCGTGAATTGTACAAGAGAACTTTCTGTGAAGGCTCAAAAGTTTTTCGCAAGAGGTATTTGTCATGAAAAAATTTCATTCTTTCCTTGTAAATCCTAGAGTTTGCATCAGCATCATTTTGAATTTCTTCCAATTCATTCAATTGCAATTTCCTTAATGAACCAGCAACATCAGAATTAAAATTAATTGCCTTGATGGCCCAGTAAGCTCTATGTTCTAATTCAACTGGCAAATGGCAAGCTTTCCCAAAGATTAAGCGATAAGGAGACATACCAAGTGGTGTTTTGAAGGCGGTACGATAAGCCCAAAGTGCATCAATCAACCGAAGTGACCAGTCCTTACGGTTTGGATTTACCATTTTCTCTAGAATTTGTTTTATCTCCCTGTTAGCGAGCTCAACCTGACCACTGGTTTTTGGGTGATACAGGGTAGAAACCTTATGTGTAACCCCATATTTCTTCATCAAAGCCTCAAAAGGCTTCCCCCATCACTAATAATGGCTCTAGGTGTTCCAAAACGGGAGAAAAGATTCTCTTTTAAGAATTTCAGCACAGTTTTATGATCATTTGTCCTACTAGGAACCGCTTCTACCCATTTAGAAACATAATCAACACCCACCAAGATATATAGATAACCGAAAGATGCAGGAGAAGGACCCATAAAATCAATGCCCAAACAATCAAATATTTCAATCTCCAAAATTGGATTCAAAGGCATCATATTTCTATGAGATATTGCACCTAGTATCTGACATCGATCACAAGCACGGCAATATGCATTAGTGTCTTTAAAAATAGTAGGCCAAGTAAAAGAATCCATCTAATCAAACGAGCCTTAGCATCCTTCTTACTCAAAAGGTATTTCAGCGCCGCGTGGTCAATATAGACAACAATAGGCGAACCAACAAGATAAGCACGAAATTTAACCAATGCAAACACGACAGCAAGGAGTTCTTTTTCAGTTGTCGAATAATTCATTTGAGCACTATTTAAAGGTCTACTTGCATAGTGAATCACAAAAGGTTTCTTATCTCTGCATTGCCCCAAAACAGCCCCATTAGCATAATCACTCATGACACACCCCGCCCCAGAAAGTGGGGCCTGGGAGGTGCGGCCATCACCCCCAAAGAGTGACGAAGCCTCAAACCCCGAAAGAAACCACAAACGTTAAAACAATGGAAAGTAACTCAACAACTCATCTGTAAACACTATATCAGAGCTTCTAAATAGTGGAACAGAAAGGTTTACACAAGTCTGAAATACAACAGTGACAAAGAGATTCCTACTCTTTGTAGCACAGAAAAGAGCTATCCTGAACTTCGCCGCTCGTCTCGGTGGTGCTCGACAGTATCAGGTCCTGTGGGGGCGCAAAAACAAGGGTGAGTGGACAGGAAAAATAAAGTTCAGTGTAAGACATTTGCAAAACAGTATAATAACCCCCATAGTTTGAATACACAAAGTATAATAGCATATACTATAATGAGCATGCAGCAATAGTACATTAAGGTATCACAATAGGCATACATGTGCATTTTCACAATATAAACCTACGGCCGTGATCTAATCCGACCTGGGGAATTTAACCACCAGTGACAGTGTGTAGGACAAGGGGAATTTAACCACCAATGCCCATACATCGTATGCTTAGAACCCACTGGGAATTTAACCCACTGGATTCTCAAGTGTGCCATCATCTGTACTAATCATTAATCACAATATGCATATCGTCCAACAACCAATCATTTACCAACATATAAATATATAATATGATATAGCATGCTCAAATGAATTTAAAACCGAAACCCGTCCACTCACAGTGATACCGGGCCGTCCTCCTCATCCTCGCCAGAATGCTCGGTCCAGTTGTGCTATTTCCAAGGAATGCGTTCACCCTGATTTTTCCAACAACCACAACAACATCAATAACCGAATTGAAATCGTATAAACCCTAATTCCCCATGTTTTACTCAATTGGGGTGTAACCGTATCTCGGATCACAAAACGGAGTTCACCGTTGGATCCGGAACGTCGAAAACCCTAAAAATGGTCACCGGTCAAACTTGGTCAACTTCGGTCAACGTAGAGCTGACGTCAGCACCGGAGTGCGGATGTGGCGCCGACTTGGCGGTGAGATGGCGGTCACGTGGCGGCGAGGTGGAGACCACGTGGCGCTGAGTCATCACTGACGTGGCATCCACGTCGTCACCGTTGGTGACGTCATAGCCGCCGCGCCGCCGTCGCCGTCACCGGATTCTGCAAATATTCCGGCCGAAACCCCCATATCTCAATCTCTTTCAATTCTCAACCAAAATCAACAAATCTTATATGTAAACGCATCTACAGAACACTAGGAATCCAAATCTACCATTTTTAGAACTCACCGTCGCCGGAATTGGCCGGAAAAAGCCCCAAAAGGCGGCGGATTCCGGCGACCTTCAACTTACTCAATTCTCATCCATTTTCGATGTATGTTATATCAAAATCCATCTACACAACTCCAGCAATCTATTAGAATAGTTTTCGAACCTTACCTCGGCCAGGTTTGGCCCGAAAAAGGCCAGAAAGCTCGGATTCCGTTCATTCTCGTCGGCGGCCAACCTCTGTGTCTTTTGAGCTGGAAATTCATGGGGAAGCTCTCTGAAATGCGTGGAGTCGATTGCTGGTGACGACGTCTCAATTTGGTGGCCGGAGCTTTGAAATCGGCGGCGAGCTGTTCACGGCGCCGTGGCTTGTTTTGGCGTCGCCGACGGCATCTCGCGACGGTTCCAACGCCAGCGTTGGGTGACTCATGCTCGTGACGTTGTAGGGAACCTGATTCCAACGCCAATTCATCCAATTATTGATCGCCGGCGAGTCAATGGGGCGGAAGCATCCGGCGGTTCACGCGGTTTGGGTTTCCCTTTTTTGCTCTTCCTCTTTTCTTTGAAGTTGGTTCGGGGAGTGAATTAAATCCCCATGTGGTGACACGTGTTTCACAACAAACATGTTGCCCAATCACCACACGCCACCTATCCCATTGTCCCTATTCCTCAAATTCGTTTTTGCTCCGTAACGTCTTCGTTACAACTCGGAATCCAATTTCGTCTTCGCGGTCGCAAACGTATCGTCGAGATCTTCACATGAAGTCCAATATTGAATACGAAATTCCTTACTGTCTAAAAAGTCAACCTTTGACTCTCAGGGGCATTTTGGTCATTTCTCAAAACTTTGGAAAATTTTTGGAACGGGTCGTATCAACTCACATTACACATAATTTCAAAAGGCAAAGTCCAATCAGGTGATTGCATAATAGGAGCAGAAGTTAACATTTGAATCAACATATCAAAAGCAAGTTGACATTCATCAGTCCATTCAAAAACAACATCTTACAACAAGAGATTACAAAACGGTCTAGATATGGAACTAAAATTCTTGATAAATCTCCTATAAAAACCAACATGTCCTAAAAATGGACGAACATCTTTAATTGTTTTTGGCACAGGTAATTTAGCAATCAATTCAATTTTTGCTTTATCCACTTCAATGCCACGAGCTGAAATAATGTGACCAAGAACAATACCCGAAGACACCATAAAATGACATTTTTCCCAATTGAGAACAAGGTGCTTTTCTTAACAGCGCATCAGAACTTTTTCGAGATTATTCAAACAATCATCAAACGAATCACCAAAAACAGATATATTATCCATAAATACTTCAAGAAGCTGCTCCACCATATCACTAAAAATACTAATCATGCATCTTTGAAAAGTAGCAGGGGCATTACATAATCCAAAAGGCATTCTACAGAAATCAAAAGTACCAAAAGGACAAGTAAAAGTAGTTTTTTCTTGATCATCCAAGGCAATTTCAATTTGATAATAACCAGAATAACCATTCAAAAAGCAATAAAATTCATGGCCAGCTACCCTCTCGAAAATCTGATGAATGAAAGGTAAAGGAAAATGGTCTTTTCTCGTTGCAGAATTAAGTTTCCCGTAGTCAATGCACATGCGCCAACTAAAAACAACCCTAGTTGGAACTAATTCATTCTTATCATTTTTAACTACAGTGATGCCAAATTTCTTAGGGACAACTTGGGTTGGACTGACCCACTTACTATCAGAAATTGGGTAAATGATACCCTCATTCCACAGTTTTAAAACCTCAGTTTTAACCACATATGTCATGTTTGGATTAAGCCTACGTTGTGGTTGAATACATGGTTTAGCATCCTCCTCCAAAAAATTTTTTATGTGTACAAACAAGAGGGCTAATCCCTTGAATATCAGCAAGTTTCCAACCAATAGCAAACTTATGAGCATTCAATACATTAATCAACTTACATTCATGGTGAGAATCAAGGTTAGAGGAGATTAGCACAGGGAATGTATTTTCGAGTCATAAGAATGCATGCTTAAGACCTGCTAGTAGGGGTTTTAGTTCGAGCTTAGGCGCCTCCACATGTGATGGCAGGGACTTAACTGGAGGTGATAGCTTTTTGAATCTAGGTGCCCACCCTTTTATTTCATGTACCTGCAAAGAGTCAACAAACGAATTAATTTCAGCAACTTCAGAAACTATGTTTTCATTAGAAGAGGTAGCATTAACCAGATAAGTTTCCAACGAATCAACAAAGGTACTCTTCACAAATTGATCATGAGCTAATTCAGAAATAAAGTTCACTAACTCACACTCCTCACTTTCATTTTCATTATCACGATCGCCAGGCTACCTAAAAACATTAAAGATATTAACTTCCATGGTCGTGTTTCCAAAAGTCAGTTTCATCAATCCACTCTTACAACTAATATTAGCATCACAAGTAGCAAGAAAAGGACGCCCTAGAATCACAGGAGTTTGATTTTTAGAATCTAAAACATGTGCAGTATGTAAAACAATGAAATCAGCGGGGTAATAAAATTTGTCCACTTGGACTAAAACATCTTCAATAACCCCTCTTGGTGTCCTCATGAAACGATCAGCAAGCTGCAATATGACCCTTGTCGGCTTAAGCCCATAGCTGCAAGTACTCAGAATAAGGCAATAAGTTCACACTCGAACCTAAATCAAGCAAAGCACGACTAACAAATTTATTTCCCATCACACAAGAGATAGTAGGACTCCCTGGATCTTTGTACTTTGGAGGAATCTTATTATGAATTACTGCACTCACATGAGCAGCCAAAAATGCAGTTTTTTTCACATTATGCTTTCTTTTATAAGTGCACAAATCCTTCAAAAACTTAGCATAAGCGGGAACCTGTTTAATAGCATCTAACAAAGGAATGTTAATCTGTACCTGCTTGAAAAGATCTAAAATTCCAGAATTTGGTCCTACTTTCTTAACAGGAAGCAAAACTATCGGAAAAGGTGCAAGCAATGAAAATTCTTCAACAACTTTACTTTCTTTAGATTTTTTAGGTTCAACATTACTCTTAGGTTTTTCAACTCCCCTAGGTGGAAGTGTTCTAGCAATTTCTCTTCCATTCCTAAGAGTAATAACAGATTCAACATGATCAGAAGTAACATCACAGAAATTAACACCTTTTGGATTTGGTTCCGTGTTTGAAGGAAGTCTGTCTTTCTCATTCACAGTCAAATAATTCGTCAATTTAGGAAGATGACTCCTAATTTCCTTAGTTTCATCACCAAATTTATCAAAAAGATGATCATACCTCTCATTTTGCTTTTGTTGCACTTGTACAAAAGATTGGATGGTGTCTTCCAAAGATGGTTTAGCAGTGAAAGGTTTATGTGCAGGATAGTGTTGGTTCGGAAAACTTACTTGAGGTTGTGCCTCATTCCTCCAACGGTAATCATTTGGATTTCTCCCTGATTGATTGAATGAATTTGGGAAAGAAAAGTATGGTCTCTGGTAATTCCCCACTACAGCACACCTTTCTTCATACATGCCTTTCATTTCCTGCAAAAGAGGACAATTTTTGGTATAGTGACCAATATCACAACAAACATCACAAACTTGACTTGTATCAGCATGATAAACAGGTTGAGACACACCAGGTTTGTCAAGTTTTAAAGAAGCAACCTCCTTAGCCAATTTATCATATTTCAATTGTAAATCATCCTCTTCCCTTCATTGATATATTCCCTTGGCAGAAGATGTGCCAACTTTAGAACGATCTTTACTATCTAGTGCACTAGGTCCATTCCATTGATGTGACTTTTTAGCAATTTCATCTAAGAACTCTAACTCTAAAGCATAAGATGGTTCCTTAGCCATAAACTCCCCATTACACATAGTCTCTACAACCTGACGTTCACGAGGGACAAGTCCCTCATAAATATAATTGGCAAGTCGCCAATCCTCAAAACCATGATGTGGACACAAAATCAAAAGTTCTTTAAATCTTTCCCATGTTTGATATAAAGATTCATGGTCCTCTTGAGCAAAATTAGAAATTTGTTTCTTTAAGGACATAGTCTTATGATCAGGGAAATATTTTTGAAAGAGCAATTCAGTCATATCCTTCCAAGTAGTAACAGACTGAGACCGCAAAGAATACAACCAAGTTTTTGCCTTATCCTTCAAAGTGAAAGGAAACAGTTTAAACATTATAGCTTCAGCAGGATTGGTATAAAACGTATTGGCCACTTCATCAAGTTCCCTAATATGTGCATAAGGATATTCACTTTCCATACCATGAAAAGTTGGAATGCAATGTATCATTCCCGGTTTAAGATTAAATTGCCCCATATTAACAGGAAACACAAAACATGAAGGAGATGCAGTACGAGTCGGGTGCAAATACTCTTGAAGAGTTTTTGCAGAAGGGACATCCCCATCATTATCCCCATCATTATCCCCATCATTATTCCTAGGAATAACGTCACCCATGATTTCAGTTTCTGGTTTTTTAGCAAATCTCCCTAGGCGATCTATGTATCTATTGGGCATGCAATAAGTAAAACAAAATAAAAACGACTCTAACAATCACAAAAATTTAACAAAAATCAGACAAATAACAAGAAATAAAATGAAACGAAGTAACCGAATGGAATTCTGCCCTCTTCGTCAAGTTGCTCCTCGGCAACGGCGCCAAAAAATGCTTGCTAATCCTAAGTGCAGGAGTCGCGCAACATTATAACTCGTAACTACGAGTGTCGAATCCACAAAGAGCGGTGTTGAAAATCGACAAAGCACTCTCCGAGGGTATGGAATGTCTAATTTTTCGGTGAGAGGTTCACCACGCATGCAAGGGGAGCTCGCTCGATTCGCAAATTGGTCCAATCAATCCGGGGGGAACTTACGATGCCTAATCCAGACCTATTTGCCTTGAAAGATCAAACGTGAAGATCCGGAGGTATCACAAAATCGGAAAATATCTGTAAAGCGTACCAAAATTTAGTTTCGAGTAACGAATAAAGTAATTGAGCTGAGATGAAAACACGAAAGCTTCGGGGTTCCACATACATATAATTATGCTATCTTATTGAATTGATCCTACTTAAACAAATATTTGACAGATAATCTTCCAAAGAGGTTGTTCGAAACATATAAGCTCTTGCAAATTCCTTTAACAATGATTCCAATTATAACTTGTACCTATAACAACAAAATATCAAGAAAAGATGCCAACGGAATACGAATCGATCTACTAATTCATTCAAAATCATAAAAGCATGGATATTGAAATCAAACTATAGGAAAAACATGATTGAACCCATGAATAATAACAAACATCCATCCATTAATCAGCTCAAAAGAGTTAGATATCAATTTGAACAATCCACAATGAAATATGACATTAACAACCAAAATTCGGATCAAATCAACACGACTACATAATCATAATGTACGCTTCTCCCCTAGCCTTAGCTAGGAGATTAGTTCTCCATGAAATTGAAAGCAAAATACACAGAAAAGTCGTTCACCCATCGAAGTCCAAGGATGGCTCGAGCGGCTGCCAAATTCGCCTATTTTATAGCCTCTGCCTTTCTTGCACCCTAGAGGATCATTAAAAGAGAGAAAGCCCATTGAATTTATTCCTAATTCCATTCAGATCGGGACTCTTCTTCACGCTTGCGGATTGAATTGGAAGGAAACATAATCTTCCGTGTTTTGCTCTAGTTTCTGCCGAACTCGAACGTTGGTGTGCGGCTAGTAATTTGCCAGGTGAGAACTGCAACCTTCCGTCTTTTCTTATGCCCATGACTTGCACGTGGGCTCCCTTCTTGGGCTTTTGACTCCTTCCATTTAATTAACCCAAAGAGAAGTGACGGCTAATTAGTTGATCACCAGCTGCACTCCATTCCCCATACATAAAATAAAAAGTGAATAATGAGATGTGGCAAGATTAGAATTCAAACAATTAACTTATTTGGTCCATTAATATAATAAGTCAACAAATTCAATTGATTATCAAACATGTAAGCCTTATGAATAGAAATTAAGCTAAAAAATATAGCACTCTCGTGCTATTATCACTAACCTCACCACCAGAAAACAAGAGCATATGATTCATATCTTCTATTATACAAAATTCTCACAAACCAAATAAAACATAATATGTACACTCTTCTCACAAACCAAAATCATACAAGTTAAAGATGCAACCTTTCAACTCTTTTTCATGCTAAATCAAATAAAGAAATAATACAGAATACCAGCCTGATTGATGGTCTACACATTGTTCCAAATCTGAAAAATTCAAAAACTCGTGGATTCACCCACTTCACATCACACAAACTGAAAAAAAAAAGTCTTTGAATTCACTGTAACCACACCATTGGAAAAGTGAATATTTGGAGCAATACTCCTTGGGACCAAATCTTCGCAAGGTTCTATTTTCAGCACTAAGGTCCATCTAGGAGAGTGATTAGTGATGGACAAAGATACAAGCACAGCCAATACTTGGCCAGTGATCCTATATTATGGGCACAAGATCAGCTCTACATTATGAAACTGCCAACCAATGACGATATCGCATAGCTTAAACAACTTAGTTTAACTACAAACTCAGATACCTCAGGTCTTCAATTAGTTCTACATGATAAATAACACATTATGAGGGCAGATAAAAATAAAATTAAGATCCACAAGGCCAACTAAATACTTGCCCTGGTAATTTACAAATCAAAACTGCACATAAACTTCACAAGCATTAATTACTAGTTGAGCACTGAAAGTGTCCTACAATCAGTACAGTTGCAACACAATTAAAAAATGAGGCACATGTGTGGTACTCAAGAGTTCCCCTTTGAAAAAGATTACAACGCGCAATCCCGTTTTCCTTGTGGTTGCAAATTGGCATCAAAATGAGACAATTGACTCAAAATTTTCAGCGTAATGAATCTACATCAACTCAAAGTCCATCCTCCACATGAAACAAAGTATTATCCCTGAAGAGAACCATCCTGAGAACGGGTACCAGAAAAGGAAAAAAATAAAGAGCTAGTTGCAAAGCATAATCAAACCTCTAACCATAACCTGCTCCTCCGCATGTGGAGTAGGAGGAAGTGGAAGAAAATTGCCACCCGCTTCCAGCTCCCCTATTGTACCTTGCCATTCTCGAACCAGACCCTGCTCCAACCAACCTTGAACCAACCCCGTAAACTGAGGGTCACTGGAGGTAAAGAATTGAGCTGCATGATCGAACACCAGAGGCTGAGGGTCTACTATTCTGGTCCCTAGTCTTCCTCCCAACCCATGAACCCCCTATGATACCAAACCATTGTTATGTGGCACTGGAAAGATTGGAACACAAAATCCAACTTTCAAAATCATAAGTAAATACCTATTAATTGATTTTGAGAGTAATATACACTAAGCCAAAAAAGGGCATAAACGACACTTCTGGGACGACGGTTAAATTAAAAACCGTCGTCTAATATTATGATATTTTTGGGTCGACAGTTTTTTGTCAAACTGTCGTCTAAAAGTGTGATAATATGCCGGTAAAAAAATTTGAGAGGGTTTACACGACAGTTTTTTGTCAAAACTGACAGTTTTTTGTCAAAACTGTCGTTTAAATTAAGTTGAAAAAAGAAGCGGTAAAACTTATTCATTCCGCGAGCAACATTTGAGAAGGGCTAGTGCCCAACACAACCCTAATTTCTAAACGCTCAATATCTCAAATGATACTTGCAACTTCAAGTTTATCATATTTAACACCCCTAACTCCAAAATGCTTTATTTTGACACTCTCAACTCATTCTGTTACATATTTAGCACTCTTAATGTTTTCCCATTATGGTTGCTGATGTGGACCAATTTTCTGTCCAAAAGTGGGGCCCACAGTGTCCAGTTAGCTGCCACATCATCATCTTCTTCATCATGTTGGCAGTGGAAAACAGAAGAGGAAGACGGGGAGCTGCGGTAGTCGGGGAGCGGTCGCGAAAGAGAAGGTGGGCTGGTGCCGTCGGGGCCCGAGGGGTGGTGGGGGAGTTGCGGTCGGGTGGGGGAAGGGAAGGAGATGATGGGCAGGGGAAGAAGAAGACGACGGCACTCCGACTCGAAGAGAGAAAGATAATAGAATCAAACCCAGTGAAAGTCTCAAATCAAAACTCAAAAAAGAAGGAAATGATACCGGTAAATCAAATCCAATCTCCTCCTCATGGCTTCTACTCCTCAAGGTAACTGCTTTTTGGGTTTCAAAATTCTCTTCTATCTACAAAGATCCTTGATTTCTTGTTCGGGTTCTGTCTTTAACTATGTTTTTGTTATTTTGGGTTGCATTGAACTTTCCCAGAGGCACAGCCATGAACTTTAATCTAGCTACGTTTTTGTGCTCATGGGTTCAATTTGAGTAATTGTTTTCATTATCTGGTTCGGAAATTAACTCATTTGTACCCTTTTGAGAACGAGTCACGAGCGATTCGGATTTTCTGGGCCCTGCATTTCCAGCAAGTTTCTGTTTGGCTGCCGAGAAAATTGGAAAGCATTTACAGTCATTAGCAGCAAAAATTTTTTATTTTTTTGTTTTCTTCTGTCTAACAAATAGACCCATTCTAAATTTCTACTATCTCTTTCCTTTTCAAGCTTCAGCATTGCTCTTCTTTCCAGCCGCGTAATCTTGCTCATGTTCATCGTTTACCAGTTTTGTTCTCTTCATTCGCACCAAAAGCAGATAAATTTTCTTGGGTTTTTGACATTTTCTCTGGAAAAATCGATATGTTAATTTGATGCATATTTATTTAAATGATGACGACGTTTCCACTGCTGATTGCTGTTTCCATTGCCTAGGATTTCTCATTAGAATTTCTGTTTGGTTTCTGAGAAGACACAAAAATCAGCTTTTCTGTCTTGGCCCAACAATTGAACTAATTTGTTGACCAAAAACTCACTCTTTTTTAGGCGCAATCCGAGTAGCTTTGGCTGAGTTTTTAGAGTTTTGGGGGCAAACAATGGGTGGGGTTTGCTCCGGTGGGACGAAGGTTACTAAGGCAAATGTTAATGTTGATAATGGAGGGAAAAGTTCAGGATTTTCCCGAGCGCCCGTCGTCTCCTTCCCTTCCCCGCCCGTCGTCTCCTTCCCTTCCCCCACCCGACCGCAGCTCCCCCACCACCTCTCGGGCCCCTCAGGCCCCAGCCCACCTTCTCTTTCGTGACCGCTCCCCGACGACCGCAGCTCCCCGTCTTGTTACAATTCAGAAAAAGAACTCTGGACAATAAACATGGTTCAGAAAAATCTTTCACAGTACCTTTACAGGATTCCTTAAACAAGCCCTCTGCAGCTTTTTGACCTGCAACGTCACAAGCACAACTCCATTAACTAATGAAACTTTAGTCATATATATATATAAGATTTACCACAAGCCTTTATTATATACAATCCAGTTGCGCATTTACAATACAATATATGTTTCTAAAAACTTCGGCAATTTGGTAAAAACATAAATTGAAACTCATACAAAAAAGTGTGAAATTGTCAATGTCAAGATATGACACACCCCGCCCCAGAAAGTGGGGCCCGGGAGGTGCGGCCATCACCCCCAAAGAGTGACGAAGCCTTTAAGCTCGAAAGAAACAACAAAAGATAAAACAACTGAATGTAACTCGACAACTCAACTAATATCAGAGCTTCTATATAGCGGAAGTGTCTGTTACACAAGTCTGAAATACACAAAAGACAAAGAGAGTCCTACTCTTTGTAACACAGAATAGAGCTACTCTGAACCTTGCCGCTCGTCTCGGTGGTGCTCAACAGTATTAGAACCTGTGGGGGCGCAAAAACAAGGGTGAGTGGACAGGGAAAATAAAGATCAGTGAAAAACATTTACAAATCAATATAATAACCCCCATAGTTCGAAAACACAAAGTATAATAGCATATACTATAATGAGCATGCAACAGTAGTACAGTAAGGTATCACAATAGGCATACCTGTGCATTTCCACAATATAAACCTACGGCCGTGATCTAATCCGACCTGGGGAATTTAACCACCAGTGATGGTGTGTAGGACAAGGGGAATTTAACCACCATGCCCGGATGTCAGGACAAGGGGAATTTAACCACCAATGCCCAGACATCGTATGCTTAGAACCCACTGGGAATTTAACCCACTGGATTCTCAGGTGTGCCATCAACTGTACTAATCATAACCACCATATGCATAAAATCCAGCAAAATCCATTTCATAATCATATATATATAAACGAATATATATATAAATCATATCATGCTCAAAACACAATTAAAATCAAACCCGTCCACTCACAGTGATACCGGGCGGTCCTCTTCATCCTCGTCTGCATGCTCGGTCCAATTATGCTATTCCCATGGAATTCGTTCAGCCTGAATGTCCCAACAACCACAATCAATAACCACAACCGAACTTAAATCGTAAAAACCCTAATTCCCTTATTTTGCTCAATTGCGGTCTAACCGTATCTCAGATGGCAAAACGAAGTTCGCCATTGGATTCGGAACGTCGAAACCCTTAAAATTGGTCACCGGTCAAACTTGGTCAACGCCGATCAACAGTCAGTCAACGCCGGTCTACGGCGTTGACTGACGGTCAACGTAGGGCTGACGTCAGCACCAGAGTGCTGACGTGGCGCTGACTTGACAGTGAGGTGGCAGCCGCGTGGCGCTGACTTGACAGTGAGGTGGCAGCCGCGTGGCGCTGAGGTGGCAGCCGCGTGGCGTTGATGTGGCATCCACGTGGCGCTGAGGTAGCGACCACGTGGCGCTGAGTCAGCGCTGACGTGGCATCCACGTCGTCACCGGTGGTGACGACATCGCCGCCGCGCCGCCGCCGCCGTCGCCGGATCCTGCAAATATTCCGGCCGAAACCCCCATAGCTCAATCTCCTTCAATTCTCAACCAAATTCAGCAAATCTTATATGTAAACACATCTACAGAACACCAGAAATCCAAATCTACCATTTTTAGCACTCATCGTCGCCGGAATTGGCCGGAAAAAGCCCCAAAAGGCGGCGGATTCCGGCGACCTTCAACTTACTCAAATCTCAACCAATTTCGATGCATGTTATATCAAAATCCATCTACGCAATCCAACAAATTCAATAGAATAGTTTTCGAAGCTTACCACGGCCGGATTTGGCCGGAATTAGGATCGGAAAGTGGCGGTTTCCGTTCACCATCGCCGGCGGCTATCCACGACGTCTTTCGAGCTGGAAATTCATGGGTACGACCTCAGAGCTGCAGGGAATCGATTGGTGGCATCGGCGTCCCCAATTGATGGCCGGAACATCGAAATCGGCGGCGAGCAGCTCACGGCTTGAATTTTCGAATTCGGCTTCGCCGACGACGTTCCAACGTGTACCAGCGGCGGTTCTTCAGGGGATTGAGATCACGGCACCATGCTGCACATGACCCAGGTGGTGGCAAGTTCAATTCGTCGTCGGACGGTGAAGAATTGCGGCGAGGGCTCTCCGCGGTTTCCCCGTTTTCCTCTTTCTATTTCTTCTGTTTTCTTTTTCTTTGTGAAGCCAGTTTGGGGTGAGAGTTAAATCCCCATATGGTGACACATATTTTACAAACAAACACATTGCCCAATCACCATTCGCCACCTAACCCCTTGTCCCCATTCTTCAAAATCTGGTTTCCGTTCCATAACGTCTTCATAACAATTCGGAAACTGATTCCGTCTTCACGGACGTGATCATATCGTCAAGATCTTCACACGAAGTCTAATATTGAATATGAAATTCCTTACGGATCAAAAGTCAACCGTTTGACCATTGGGGGCATTTTGGTCATTTCACAGTTTTTGGAAAATTTCCGGAACGGGTCGTATCAACCTTCCCCCCTTACAAAAATTTCGTCCTCGAAATTTAAAGACAAACTCGATGAGGAAGTACATATCTAAAATAGGTGCGGGTACTCCTTCCGCACGTACTCCTCCTTCTCTCAAGTGATCTCTGCCACTCACCCTTGTTTTTGCGCCCCCACAGGTTCTAACTAGAACGTCCTGTTTTTGTTGTGTTTTTGTTAAGAATTGGTGAGCACCACCGAGACGAGCGGCAAGGTTCAGAGTAGCTCTTCCATTCTGTGTTACAAAGAGTAGGACTCTCTTTGTCTTTTGTGTATTTCAGACTTGTGTAACAGACACTTCCGCTGTATAGAAGCTCTGATATTAGTTGAGTTGTCGAGTTACATCCAGTTGTTTTATCTTTTGTTGTTTCTTTCGAGCTTAAAGGCTTCGTCACTCTTTGGGGGTGATGGCCGCACCTTCCCGGGCCCCACTTTCTGGGGCGGGGTGTGTCAAGATAAGCAAAACAACAAATGTCAATGGTCCCCACCCCCCTCCCTGCCACCCATCCCCCCCCCGTCGTAGAAGATACACAGGTAATTGGAATTTGCACCCCGTCCCCGCCGCCCCGCCTCCTAATATATAAAAAAAAAAAAAAAAAAAAAAAAAAAAAAAAAAAAAAAAAAAAAAAAAATAATTTACCTTGGAAGGGGAGGGAGGGAAAGAGAAATGCTTGTGAGGTAGGTATTTATGCTTGCAAAAAAAGAAGGGGAAACGCACGGTCTCCACTCCACCCGTTTTTTTTTGGTATATTAATGCTGTACATTTATAATTAAAGTTTGTACTATCCTTTTCAATTTTTTTTTTCTGACCAAGGTCATAACGCCATTTAGTGTTGAAATAGGAGACCTAAGTTGATTAGGAGACTGTAAAATAGATGGGAAATACTTTCCGAGTTAGACTCCTATATTAATTGTACATTGCTTGGTTGTGAAGTCTTGTAACATATATAAGTCCTCCCTTGTGAGAAGAATAAAGTATGAGAAAATTACCCCAGACATTGTTTTGAACGTGGCATCAGGAGCCTAGGTTTAAAACGATCCTGGGTGCGCCGCTGCACTATCATCATGAGCTCCGCGGAGAAAAAAACCAGCACATCAGGAGAGAAGAACGCCTCTCCTATTGTGATACAATCTGAAGGTTCCGGATTCAATGCCGGAATAACCCTGACTGAAACGAACTACGATGTGTGGTCTCAGATGATGGAGATGCACATCGCTGGACGTGAGAAGATTCAATACATTCGTGGAAAAAGTGAACAACCAAAAGAAGGAGACGAAAATTATGACAAATGGTATGCTGACAACCAGAAGGTCAAAGGATGGTTACTTATGTCCATGGTTCCTGAAATCTAGAAGCGCTACCTCAGACTGCGCACTGCCCGTGAAGTATGGAGTGCCCTTGAAAAGGCATTCTATGATGGAACTGATGAAGTTCAGGTTATTTCCCTACATCAGAAAGCTTTCTCTGCAAGGCAAAACGGGAAAAGCCTTTCCGCCTATTATGGCGAGTTGACTGAAATTTTCCAAGAGTTGGATCATCGAGACAAGGTGATCATGAAAGATGCTGATGATATCGAGATGTACAGAAAGTCCATTGAACGCCAGAGGGTGCATATCTTCCTGGCCGGAAAGATCCTGTCCCAGAGTTAGAGGAATCGTACTCACTGGTACGTCGTGATTCTCTAAGACGAGCGACCATGAATGAAACACATGCACCGACTGATACTGCAGCCATGGTGGCCCGAAACCAGCCACCCCAAACCCGTTCAAACCGCAGCCAGTTAGATCGGCCTAAGTCAACTAATTCCGGAAGCCTTCCGGATTCAGGAACACGTCCAGACCGCAACGCCATAAATCCGTATGCTGACGTGGTGTGTCACGTGTGTGGACAAACAGGCCACACAAAGTCTCGATGTTTTGAGGTTATTGGCTACCCGGAGTGGTGGGAACACCGAAACAAGAAGAAGAACCAACACTCAACCGCTGCGGTTGCTGAAAGCAATGAATCCGGACATGGGGGAGATAGGGCATCGGCATTAATTGCTGCTGCAGGTAATGAAGGTAAGGCTTTAAATGTTTCTGACTCTGTTTCGAATAGTACATGGATAATTGATTCGGGTGCCACAGACCATATGACTTTTGATTCTAGACAACTTAAAAATATTAAACCCTCATCCAAACTTGGGATCAACACATCAAATGGCAATAGAGCACCAGCCACTAGTGAGGGGTCTCTCTCACTCACTGAGAACATGAATTTGGATACAGTCCTCGTGGTTCCGACTTTGGATTATAATTTGCTATCTGTGGCCCAAATAACTGTTGCTTTGAATTGTATCGTGATTTTCTGGCCATATTTCTGTGTATTCAAGGATATTCAGACCCGAAAGACGATTGGCTATGGAGTTAGGCGAGGAAAGCTCTACCACCTCGATATGATGTCAGAAAGTTCACACAAGTTGACTCAAGCTTTATCCATGGATGGATCCGAGGGGGAGAAGAAGAAATCTGCGATTTGGTTGTGGCATCGTCGTTTAGGACATGCTTCCTTTGGTTACTTAAAGAAGTTGTTTCCTAGTTTATTTTTGAAGATTGATGTGTCTAGTTTTCGTTGTGGTATTTGTGAAATGGCGAAAAGCCATCGTGTTTCTTTTCCACCAAGTTTCAATAAAAGTTCAGTTCCGTTTATGATAATTCATTCTGATGTTTGGGGACCATCTAAGAGTGCTACTTTTGGTGGAAATCGTTGGTTTGTGACGTTTATTGACGACTGTACTCGAATGACATGGCTTTGTCTTATGAAAACAAAGGGTGAAGTTAATATGTTGTTTCAGCGATTTCACAAGATGATTATGACACAATATCAAGCTCAAGTTCAAGTACTCCGTAGTGATAATGGGGGTGAATACCTTAGTACCGATCTCCAGCAATACCTTGTGCAAAATGGCATCATACACGAGACTACATGTCCATATACTCCCCAACAGAATGGCGTAGCAGAACGGAAAAATCGTCACTTACTCGAAGTAGTTCGTGCCTCATTGCTAGCAGGGCATGTACCATTACAGTATTGGGGAGAAGCACTTTCCTCAGCTGCATATTTGATCAACAGAGTTCCCTCGAGTGCTCTGAACTTCAAGACACCGTTGGAAACACTCAGTGACTTGGTGAACACTTCTGCCCCTGCAAAGCTACCTCCTCACGTGTTCGGTTATGAAGCCTATGTCCATCTTCACAAGCATCAACGAAGCAAATTGGAGCCACGTGCCCTCCGGTGTGTGTTTGTTGGGTATCCCGCAAACCAGAAAGGATATCGGTGCTTCCACCCGCCAAGTAAGACGATGCACGTGACAATGGTCGTGGTGTTTCATGAAGAATTTATGTATTTCTCACCTGAGTCTTCTCTTCAGGGGGAGCATAGGCAAGAAGTTCAGACTCTTGCTTATGATCCAGTGTTTGAGGTTGTGGAGAACATGGGTGATGTCTTGGATACGAGCGGTGAGAACCAGTCGATTGAGGAGAATCATTCGAGTGACGAGTTAGAAGGAGATCCGAATGTGCAAGAGGAGGTACCACAACCAGTGGAAGATCTGTTACCGAGCCCTGAACCTGACCTGGCAACTCCCCAAGAGCTGCAACCTCAACCTGAAGCTCCACAACGAGTACTCCCCACTCGAGTTAATAGGGGTATACCGACACCTACATATATACCGGACATGACTAGTAAAGTTAGATACCCCATGAGCCATTATGTGTCGACTCATAAGTTGTCTGAATCAAATAAGTCTTTTGTGAATCAATTATCTTCTGTATCTATTCCTAACAGTGTGCAGGAAGCATTAGCTGATCCAAAGTGGAAGGCAGCCATGGATGAAGAGATGAAGTCCCTGAAAAAGAATGCTACATGGGAGATTGTAGAATTACCAAGTGGGAAGAAGCCTGTTGGGTGTAAGTGGATCTATACCGTGAAATACAAATCGGATGGATCGATTGAGCGATACAAGGCAAGATTAGTGGCGAAAGGTTACACACAGACATATGGGATCGATTATGATGAGACGTTCACCCCGGTCGCGAAGTTCAACACGATCTGTGTGCTCCTATCCCTTGCTGCAAATTTCAACTAGCCTCTGCAACAATTTGATGTGAAAAATGCTTTCTTACATGGTGAGTTGACCGAAGAGGTGTATATGGATCTCCCACCAGGGTCAAACAGACCTGAGGAACATGGTAACAAGGTGTGTCACCTGAAGAAAGCACTATATGGTCTCAAGCAATCGCCGAGAGCGTGGTTTGGAAGGTTCGCAAAGTCTATGCGAGCATTTGGATACAGTCAGAGTAATTCTGATCATACCTTATTCCTAAAACGAAGAGATGGTAAGATTACAGCCCTTATTGTATATGTGGATGATATGGTGGTGACAGGTGATGATCATGATGAGCAAAAGGCGCTCCAGAAGTATTTATCTCAAGAGTTTGAGATGAAAGATCTTGGTACTCTGAAGTATTTCTTGGGAATTGAGGTTTCACGCTCAAAAGAAGGCATCTTTCTGTCACAAAGGAAATATGTCATGGATTTATTACAAGAAACGGGAATGTCAGCATGTCAACCCTGTGATATGCCTTTAGAAGAAGGATTGAAATTATCTATTGAACCAGATCAAGTGCCGTGTGATAAGGGCCGATACCAGAGGTTGGTGGGAAGACTGATGTACTTGGCTCATACACGACCGGATTTGGCCTATGCCGTGAGTGTGGTGAGTCAGTTCATGCACGCCCCAGGAAAACAACACATGGATGCTGTGATAGGTATCTTGAGATATGTAAAGTCAGCTCCTGGCAGAGGAGTATTATTTTCAAAGAACGGTCACTTGAAGGTTGAGGCTTATACAGATGCGGATTGGGCAGGAGCGATCGATAATAGGCGCTCAACATCGGGTTACTTCACGTTTGTGGGAGGGAATCTTGTTACGTGGAGGAGCAAGAAACAAAATGTTGTGGCTCGATCAAGTGCTGAAGCAGAATATCGGGGTATTGCATTAAGTATTACCGAGTTGCTATGGCTTAAATTGTCGTTGAATGATTTAGGTTGTGGTCCAAATGAGCCGATGAAGTTATATTGTGATAGCAAGGCTGCGTGTGAAATTTCAGCTAATCCCGTTCAACACGACAGGACCAAACATGTGGAGGTTGATAGATTCTTCATCAAGGAGAAGTTGGATGAGAAGATTATTGAAATACCGAAGGTGAGATCGGAAGATCAACTTGCAGATATTCTCACCAAAGCTGTTTCATATCAGGTTTTTTCAAAACTTGTTGGCAAGTTGGGCATGTCTGACATCTATGCACCAACTTGACGGGGAGTGTTGAAATAGGAGACCTAAGTTGATTAGGAGACTGTAAAATAGATGGGAAATACTTTCCGAGTTAGACTCCTATATTAATTGTACATTGCTTGGTTGTGAAGTCTTGTAACATATATAAGTCCTCCCTTGTGAGAAGAATAAAGTATGAGAAAATTACCCCAGACATTGTTTTGAACGTTTAGGAGAGGTTTTCTTCTCATATGCCTAATCACAAAGAATAACCTCATCAGTATCAAATTCCACACTGCAACTCCTTTCCCACTAGGGAAGCGCTTTCTTGTTAATGTAAATTTGTATTGGCATTCCCTAGACATAAAGAATGTAAGTTGAGTTGTGCAATTTAGATTGAGTGGTTTAAGTATAGGAGTTGAAGCTGGTCTGTCATCCCTCATGCTGCAGAGAAGATATCTCAATTCATTCGAGGCTTTTAGGTAAGTTAAACATGTGCATCCATGTCATTCATTCTTGGCCCACTTTCATTAGGTTTAGTTGACTAACAATAGTACTTCATTAGGAATGCTTTTTGAATTGAAACACCTTTCCTTGTTAGACTTTGATATTGGGATTCATTCCATAATTGATTAGAATATATTTTTGAGTGAATCCCTCCATCATAATCAGATTGCTTTCCATTTGTGTCCAACTAAACAACCAAATTGGGCTCATGCTTTCATGAAAATTGGACTCTAATATCTTATACAAATATAGGTGTCTAGCACCTCTCCTATGCACGGCTTGAGAGATCATTTGGTTCATACTTTTTTTAATCAAGTTATACAAGCTGCATAGCATTCACGTTTGAGGCAAAATCATCAAGTTGTTCCATGTGAGCTTGACTGATTTGACAAATCATTCGAAATTACATTTTGCATTCATTTGCATTTGATTGGTACCTCATCGAGTTGATGGTGCCACGTTCGTGTTGAAGATTTCGCTCCACAGTGTCTGAAGCATTCAAGTTCAGTAATGGCTTCAATAAAGGAGAAGAGGTGAACAATCACTATATAGTTCAAGGTACAAGGAAGTAGTTTGATCATCAACTAGTGAGTGAGTCTAGTGTGAGTGTGGTTATCAAGTACTTCTTGTAATTGTTCGTTTCATAGTGGATTTGTTCTGACCGGCATAGCACCTGTGGAGGTTTCCCAGCGGAGGGTTTACCACGTAAATCATTGTGTCTCTTGTGATTGATTGTTTGTACTTCTAATCTTGATCTTTCAATTGACTGAGATTTTTGTAGTACCTATTCACGCCCTCTCTAGGCACTTGTAAATCATCCTACAGGTTCTTTCAATTGGCACAAGAGCAGGTTGCTAGACATACTTAGCAAGATCCAAATTGTAGGATGGAACGTGCTACGGGGTCCGTGGCTCACCCACCTTATTTTGATGGCGACAACTATGGGGCTTGGAAGGCCAAGGTGAAGTCGTTTCTGTGGGCACTTGATGAACGTGTTTGGAACGTGGTTGTACACGGGTACTCCGAGCCAACTAAAGGTGAAGGTGATAAACAAGTTCTCAAAACGAGGGAGGAATGGACAACCACTGAAGTGCAACATAGCACTAACAATCAAAAGGGTTTGAATGCTTTCTTCACTGCTTTATCACCTGAACAATTTGAATTTATATCTAATTGTGAGACATCTAAAGAAGCTTGGGACATTTTGCAGGTCACTCATGAGGGGACTAAAACTGTGAGGAGTGCTAAACTCCAAATGTTCACTACACAGTTTGAGACCCTTGTGATGGAAGAAGATGAAACCTTTTCTGAATTTTATGCTAAACTAAGCTCTATTGTTAATTCTTGTCAAAAGTTAGGTGATAAAATTCCAGAAAATAGAGTTGTGAAGAAGATCCTCAGGTCGTTGCCAACTCGATTCACTCCCAAGGTCACTGCCATCGAAGAAAAGAGATCTTGATGATATGGCAGTTCAAGAACTCGTTGGCTCGATCAAGACTTTTGAAATGAAGCTCCCAAGTATCAAAAAGAGTAAGGGTATTGCTCTCAAAGCTGTTAAAGAAGATGACAATGAAGATCAAATTGATAATACAAGTGATGAGATTGCACTTCTCACCAAGCAATTCAAAAGGTTCCTTCAAAAGAAATTTGCTAGAGGAAACGACCAACGAAATAACCCAGGTATGAATTCTCATAAAAATAAGTTCGAAGAGTCCTCTAATAATGTCACAAAATTTCGCAGGTCAACAAAACATAAAGGATCAAGAGAAAAGGTAAAATGCTATGAATGTGAAGGGTTTGGTCACATAGCAGCTGAATGTGCAAATACCTTGAAGAAACAAAATGGCGGGAAGAACAAGGCTTTGAATGCCACTTGGAGTGACACCGAATCAGATTCAGAGGATGAGGAGAAAGTTGTAGCATTTGTTGCTAGGATACAAAACAAGGCTACTACTTGTGATGATGATGAACCTGATCTTGAGTTGGAGCACTTTGTTGAAAAGTATGAAGAGTTGTGTGCTGCCATGATAGAGCTCAAGGCAAAGAATGCAGAATTGGTTGAGACAATCACTGAACTTAAGGCTCATAAGAATGAGATGGAAAGCAAGGATCAATCCCTTCATGCAGATTCTGTTTTGGTAAGCTCAGGTATGTGCGAAAAACTTCAATTTTTGCAAAGAAAGTTGACTGAACAGAACAAAATTATTACTGCACTAACCTTTGAAAATAAGTCACTTGATGATGAACTCAAAAAGTCGAGAGAACATGTTTTGGCTTTAACTATAGGTGCAGAGAGAGTTGATAAGATGATCAACATGGGACAACTAGATGGAGACAAGCGAGGTTTGGGCTATGATGCAAATAGACAGAACTCCACCACAAGTCTGACTAAGTTTGTAAAATCTGCAGATTCATCCACTCTTGAAACAGGTACAACAATCAAGAAGTTTGTACCAGTTTGCCATTTCTGTGGTGTTCTTGGTCACATAAGACCAAGGTGCAACAAATTTCGAAATCATTATGTAAGGCAAAATTCACGTGAAGTGGTTGGTAAGGTAAGCATCCATCATAAGATATCTATGCTTATGAAGGAGGTAAGTAGACTATCCAAACTTTCTTATGTTAATTCATCTTTTTCACCAAAGACAAAACTAATTTGGAAAAAGAAAGAAGATGCTAAATGTATGCTTGCTACTGCTATTTTGCCTTCAATCTCAAATTCACAAGTTTTGAATGTAAAATGTCTTGCTGCCTTCACAGCACTTGCCGCTTGTAAGACTGATGTGTGATATCTTGACAGTAGATGCTCGAGGCATATGACAGGTGATAAATCTTGGTTCACTTCAATCTCAAAAGAGGATGTAACTGGTACTATCACGTTTGGTGATAACAAAAAGGCCAAAATTCTTGGCAAAGGTGATGTCTCCACTCCAGGTATACCTAACTTAAAAAATGTGTTGCTAGTGGAAGACCTTTGGGCAAATCTAATCAGTATAAGTCAGTTGTGTGATGATGTGGGACATGTAACTTTTGACAAAGTTAAATGTGTTGTAATAAATGAAGATGGTTCTGATGTGTTGAGAGGTGAAAGATCCATTGATAATTGCTATTGTGTTTCTTCTAATGAATCTCATGTTTCAAAAGTGTGTTATAAGGCAAGTGACGATCTCATGGAGTTGTGGCATAAGCGTCTAGGTCACATGAACTATCGTGACCTCACAAAGTTATCAAAGAAAGAATCAGTTAGGGGTCTGCCAAGTCTTACAGGTAAGCAAGAAGGAGTGTGTGAAGGTTGCCAACTTGGTAAGCAAAGAAAGAATCCTCACAAATCCATCAATCAGGTAACCACTTCTCAATCCCTTGAATTGATGCATATGGACCTAATTGGACCTACCCAACCTTCTAGTTTGGGTGGTAAACGGTATGTACTTGTTCTTGTAGATGACTTTACTAGATTTACTTGGGTTGCATTCTTGCATGATAAATCTGAAGCATTTCGTTCTTTTCATACTCTATACAAAATGATTGTGAATGAGAAACAAGTAGAGAATGCTTGCTTGATTAGATTGCGGACAGACCACGAAACTGAATTCGAAAACCAATCATTTTCTGATTTTTGTGTTACTAATGGTATCAAATATGAATTTTCAGCTCCGATCACACCTCAACAGAATGGAGTCGTTGAAAGGAAAAATAGGGTACTTTTGGACATGGCTCGTGTTATGTTAAAATGTGCAAAAATTGCAGATCACTTTTGGGCAGAAGCAATGCACACTGCATGTTATGTTTCCAATAGAGTATATTTCAGACCAGGTACAAAGAGTACACCCTATGAATTGTGGAAAGGTAAGAAACCAAATTTGAAGCATTTAAAGGTGTTTGGCAGTAAGTGTTACATTTATAAGGACAGAGAATATCTTGCAAAATCTTCGATGATACTGGTATTTTTCTTGGATATTCTTTGACTAGTAAAGCTTATAGAGTATACAATCTTCGAACAAAATCTATGATGGAATCTGCAAATGTGGTTATTAACGATTTTGTGTTTCAGAAAAATGAGCAAAGTGTAGAAATTACAGATTTGCCAACAAGAGAAGAGAAGGATATATGTGATGCAGACTTAGAAGATTGCAGTAACCAAGCCGACCCATTTGCTCACAGACCTGGTGCAAAACAAGTTCAAAAAGATCATTCTCAATCTGACATCATTGGTGATGTAAATGACACAGTGAAAACAAGAAGACAAGTGGTTGAAGAGGTAAGTAATGTATGTTATGTATCAAAGATTGAACCTAAAAATGTAAATGATGCTCTTGCAGATGGAGAACGGATCATGGCAATGCAAGATGAGCTAAATCAATTCACTCGCAACGATGTCTGGTATCTTGTTCCACGTCCCACTGAGTCCAATGTGATCAGGACAAAATGGATATTCAGAAACAAAACTGATGAAAAGGGTCAGATTGTCAGAAATAAAGCTCGACTTGTAGCTCAAGGATACTCCCAAGTTGAGGGGCTCGACTTCGATGAAACTTTTGCACCTGTGGCACGACTCGAGTCCGTGAGGCTATTACTTGCTGTTGCTTGCTATCTCAGGTTCAAGCTACACCAGATGGATGTGAAAAGCGCTTTTCTCAATGGAGTATTGCAAGAGGAAGTGTATGTTGAGCAGCAGGCTGGATTTATTGATCCAATATATCCCCATCATGTGTATCGTCTCAAAAAGGCTCTCTATGGTCTGAAACAAGCTCCTCGAGCTTGGTACGAGTGACTTTCCGCTCACCTACTGCAGAAGGGTTATACAAGGGGTGCTATTGACAAGACACTCTTTGTCAAACGAACTGAAACTGATTTGATTGTAGCTCAAGTTTATGTTGACGACATTGTATTTGGCTCAACTTCTGATATTTTTGTTCAAGAATTTACAGAAGTCATGAAAACTGAGTTTGAAATGAGCATGTGTGGCGAACTAAACTACTTTCTTGGCTTACAGGTTCAGCAGTTGGACAATGGAATGTTTATTTCTCAGACAAAGTATGCCAAAGATCTTGTGAAGAAATTTGGGCTGGACAAAGCCAAACCGCTGCCAACTCCCATGGGTGAAAAATAAAAACTTCACAAAGATACTGATGGTAAAAGTGTTGATCAGAAGCGTTATAGAAGCATGATTGGAAGCCTTCTTTATTTGACCGCGAGTCGACCAGACATAGCCTTTAGCGTTGGTGTGTGTGCAAGATTCCAAGCTGATCTAAAAGACTCACACATGACTGCAGTGAAACACATCATTCGATATGTAAGTGGAACTCTCAATTATGGTGTGTACTACTCTTTTGATTCAAATGTGGAAGTTGCAGGTTACTCTGATGCTGATCATGGCAGAAGTGAGGATCGTAAGAGTACCTCAGGAGGATGCTTCTATGTGGGAAACAACCTTGTATCATGGCATAGCAAAAAGCAAAGTTGTGTATCACTGTCAACAACAGAGGCCGAGTACATTGCTGATGGAAGTTGCTGTACGCAGCTATTGTGGATGAAGCAAATGCTCTCTGACTATGGTATGCAAATAGGTAAGATGGTTGTGTATTGTGATAATGAAAGTGCTATTCAAATCTCGAAGAATCCTGTTTCGCATTCACGAACAAAACACATTGACATTCGTCATCACTTTATTCGTGACTTAGTTGAGGATGAGATTATCAGTCTTGAGTTTGTTTCAACGGAGCACCAGCTGGCTGATATACTCACAAAACCATTAGAGACCAACCGATTCTATTTTCTTAGAAGTTCTATTGGTGTCTGTACCATTGATTGATCTCCTTAGTTTTTTTTGTTTCTTTTTCCATGCATCATGAGTGTGTCCACATGTAGAATACTCTCTTATCTGTCATTCTTTCAAAAAAAAAATTAGTTAATTTGCTATAACCATTTAAGTTTCTGCATTTCCTTTCACTACTTCAGTAGATTTGTAGTCAAAAAGCTTTCCCAGTCGTTTTTGTGGAGAATACATGAGGTTCAATGTTTTCATTTTAATATCTTGATGCGAATGCCTGACATAGTTGTCTATGTTATTCCTTTCCTTGCCACATTTCATGTTGTTTTATGCTAGGAATAGTTCACATATATAGCAAAATGCAGTGACTATGTTTGCATGCGCTGGATTATCACTTGACTAACTGTGGAAACTTATAACCTATACACGTTGTGCCATGTCTTCCTTGACTTTCCCTGTATTCTGAAATTTGCTTCAGCTTTTTTATTGTTGTGATCCCATTTTCTTTGTTTTGATCAAGTACTGAAAATGTTATTTTTGTGAACTCTCCCTAGAACTACCTCCTTGTCTAGTTGAAGCATATACTACTTCCATGAAACTTCGGAGATGATGTTAGGCCATGTTTGTGTAGCCCATTTAGCTTTTGATCAGTCCACCTATCATCTTATACCATTCGTTCCCTTTTCGATGCCATACACTAAGCCTTTCTTTGTTACTCCCATGTCTTCTACCATACTCCATCGCTGGAGTTAGCCATACTCACATACCGGTCCCTTCTATTTCTGAGATGTTTACCATATTCTTTCTGGATACCACTAGAGTTATCATATTTGTCTACATTTGATTTATGGTTGTTGTATGAAAAAAAAAAAAAAGAGGAGAAAAACAACAAGAGGAAATGCATAGCCAAGAAAAGAAAAGAAAATACATAGACAAAAAAAAAAATGCATAGACAAGAAAAAAAAAAATACAGAGTCTGCAGACGAGCAACTACTGTGAATTGCTCTTTGTGAAGAAAGTGAGGAAGAATGTTCCTTTAACTCATTTGGTCTGTGACTTCCATGTTTCAGCCCGCAATTGCCATCTCAGAAATTCTTTTGTTTATCCACCATCCTTTTCTTTCTTACCTCAGTCCCTAGCCCCGTTATAACCTATGAAAAGTCCTAATTGATCTTAAGTGAAGTGTGCTTAGTTGCAGAGACTATTCAAGGAGGGTTAGCATATGGTGGTGAGTTCACTGTTTTCATGTATGCGATATGTGAGATCAATTATATTCTTGACTTACAGTTCTTCTGCTTTGTTTCACATATGCGAGCTAATTTGCTCTAGTGTACATTTATTCTTCTTCTCGCATATAGAGTGAAACATTCCTTTCCCCCAATCATTGAGTGTGTTCTTTATGAGTGACATATCCATGGTGAGATTGGAAGTTAACATTTTTTTTCTGGTGATGATTTCAGTTGTGTGCGGACGTTCACTTCTAGCTATGCACACACAACATTCCAAGCATAAACATATTGAAATGTGTCTCCATTGTGAATCATATAGTCACTCTTCTTGCTTTGTTTCTGTTATTGCCATGCTAATATTGATCACTTGTGCTCTCCACTATCATTTTCTATTTGTTTTCATCACATTTTTGGGTTTACATTTGCAACTTTTTGGGTCCTGTCTTTAAGAGAGTGTTATCGATTTTCTTGCTCACTTTCTACTTGAAGATTTTCTGGCATATATATGTACCCGTCTCTTTCATTCTTTTGGCATTCAGTGAGGGGGAGGTCTCTCCAACTCTTCCAAATTCTTGTGTTCAGTTCTTTGCTCGTTCACTTTGGATTTAATGGTCTTGTGGTCGAGTAAGTTCTTTGATTGCAGGTTGAAATTCCTTGTCACCCACCATATCAATGAAAGCTTCCGCACTTAGGCTATCTGTCCAGAGATGCTACCCTCGTACTCTGCTGTCTCTGAAAGCTCATCCAAACTCATCTCTCGTCTCCTCCAGGCTGCTGTCACCTGACACTTGCTTAGTAACGTATCTTTGCTTGTGTTCATCTTCGTGCCTTTAGATTTCCTTGACAAAAAGGGGGAGAATATATGCTATCATATTGAGGGGGAGTTATCACATTGAGGGGGAGTTTAATCTATGCCATACATTCTTCACTGGTACTTGTGTTTCTTTATGTGCAGGAACCATGCTCCTTGATGATTGGTCATACCCGATAAACAAAATTAATGTGCAAATATTATTATTAAAATAATTAATAAATGTACAATTTGTATTGCATTTTCAGTGACGAAAAAATTAGTCGCAATAAATTTTCAAATTTGCGCAGGAAGAGACTTTATGGTGACCAAGTATCTGTCACTATATATTGTGGCTTGGCGCCAATATTTTCAAATTTGGTCGGGATAAGAAAGCATATTTCGACGAAATTTTCGTCACTATAAACTCTCAATGGCACTAAATTTTTAAAAATTTGGCATGGATTAGAAACTAAATAGTGACGAAATACTTCGTCGCTCAGAATTCGTATTGGCGCCAAATTTTCAAATTTGGGAAGTGATATGGCGACGCAAGAATTTCCCTTTTGGTGAGGACAGAGTTCGTCATCACAGGTTAACTATGACAACCTAGAGTTCGTCATCACAGGTTAATTATGACGACCCTGTTTCCGTCACCAAAATCCTTGCGTGACGACTTTTAATTTTCGTCACTGTATATCAAGAGTGACGAAGCTAAGGTGACGAAACACAGTGACAAAATTTTTGGTCACCGTACAAAATACGTGACCAAAAAATTGGCTTCCGTGACAAACTTGTGTTGTCACCAAATGGGTTTTTCCTTGTAGTGTGTCTAGCACCTCTCCTATGCACGGCTTGAGAGATCATTTGGTTCATACTTTTTCTAATCAAGTTATACAATGATACGACCCGTTTCGAAAAATACCTGAAAAGCTGTGAATTGACCAAAATGCCCTCATGGTCAAACAGTTGACTTTTTATCTGTTAGGAATTTCATATTCAATATTGGACTTCATGCGACGAGCTTGATGATACGAACTCATCCGCGTAGACGGAATCGAGTTTCGAGCTATATCCGCGGCATTATGGACGAAAAATAGAAGATGCTATGAGTGGGGACAAATGGGACACGTGGCATGCAGGGATTGGCTGACTGGTTGGTCTTGGTTATGCTGGTTTGATGAAAACCCGCAGCCCCAGTTTTCTGAAAACAGAAAACTCGCTGGAACTCGAACTCGCTTGAACCGCCGAAAGTAACCATCGCCGTTGACCGTCCGGCGAGCACCCATCGGAGAACCTAATCCCAGAATTTTGATCCTTGCAGCTCCACGATCATGAGACACCCAGCGGCGGCGCTGGAAACGCCGCGAGGCGTCGTCGGTGACGCTAAAACCAAACACAACGCCGAGGAATCATCGTCTCCGATTTCGAAGCTCCGACCATCGATTGTGGATGCCATCACCACCAATCGACTCCTCGCAACCAAGGGAGCATATCCAGGAATTTCCAACTCAAAAGATGCTGTGGTTGGTCGCCGATGAGAGTGAACGGAAACCACCACTTTCCGATCCTAATTCCGGCCAACTCCGGCCGTGGTAAGTTTCGAAAACCATTCTATTGAATTTGTTGGATTGCGTAGATGAATTCAATAGAATGGACATTGAAATTCGTTGAGATTTGAGTAAGTTGAAGGTCGCCGGAATCCGCCGCCTTTTGGGGCTTTTTCCGGCCAATTCCAGCGATGATGAGTCCTAAAAGTTGTAGATTCGGATTCCTGGGATTGAATTGATAAATTTAGACATAAAATTCATTGGATTTGGTGGAGAATTGAGGAAGTTAGAGGTTGCCGGAATTCGGGTTTGAATCGCCGGAATTTTCCCAGATTCCGGTGACGGCGGCGGCGGTGACGTCATCACCGGCGATGACGTGGGCGCCACGTGGAGGCCAGCTCAGCAACACGTGGAGGCCACCTCATCGCCACTTGGATGCCACGTGGTTGCCACATCACAACTGAGTCAGCGCCACGTCAGCACTCCGGTGCTGACGTCATCCCTATGTTGACCGACAGTCAACGCCGTTGACCGGCATTGACTGACCGTTGACCGGCGTTGACCAAGTTTGACCGGCGACCATTTTTAAGGTTTTCGACATTCCGGATCCAATGGCGAAGTCCGTTTTGTCATCTGAGATACGATTAAGCCCAATTGGGCAAAACATGTGGAATTAGGGTTTTGTGGATTTTCGATCGGATCGTTTATTAATCGATATTCCTTGGGACTACTAGGTGATCTAATTCCTCGGTACCAGCGTAGCGGAACCGCTCAGACAGACGAGGAGGATGACGATGACCGCACGGTGTCACTGTGAGTGGACGAGTTTCAGTTTTAAATTCATTTGAGCATGCTATATCATATTATATATATTTATATGTTGATAAATGATTGGTTATTGGACGATATGCATATTGTGATTTATGATTAGTACAGATGATGGCACACCTGAGAATCCAGTGGGTTAAATTCCCAGTGGGTTCTAAGCATACGATGTCTGGGCATTGGTGGTTAAATTCCCCTTGTTTTGACATCCGGGCATGGTGGTTAAATTCCCCTTGTCCTACACACCGACACTGGTGGTTAAATTCCCCAGGTCGGATTAGATCACGGCCGTAGGTTTATATTGTGAAAATGCACAGGTATGCCTATTGTGATACCTTACTGTACTACTGCTGCATGCTCATTATAGTAAAGGCTTTTTACTAGGTGTTTTCAAACTATGGGGGTTATTATATTGATTTGTAAACGTTTTTCACTGATCTTTATTTTCCCTGTCCACTCACCCTTGTTTTTGCGCCCCCACAGGTTCTGATACTGTTGAGCACCACCGAGACGAGCGGCAAGGTTCAGAGTAGCTCTATTCTGTGTTACAAAGAGTAGGACTCTCTTTGTCTTTTGTGTATTTCAGACTTGTGTAAACTTTTCACTTCCGCTGTATAGAAGCTCTGATATTATGTTTACGGTTGAGTTGTCGAGTTACATCCAGTTGTTTTATCTTTTATTGTTTCTTTTGAGCTTGAAGGCTTCGTCACTCTTTGGGGGTGACGGCCGCACCTCCCGGGCCCCACTTTTTGGGGCGGGGTGTGTCATACAAGCTGCATAGCATTCACGTTTGAGGCAAAATCATCAAGTTGTTCCATGTGAACTTGATTGATTTGACAAATCATTCGAAATTACATTTTGCATTCGTTTGCATTTGATTGGTACCTCATCGAGTTGATGGTGCCACGTTCGTGTTGAAGATTTCGCTCCACAGTGTCTGAAGCATTCAAGTTCAGTAATGGCTTCAACAAAGGAGAAGAGGTGAACAATCACTATATAGTTCAAGGTACAAGGAAGTAGTTTGATCATCAACTAGTGAGTGAGTCTAGTGTGAGTGTAGTTATCAAATACTTCTTGTAATTGTTCGTTTCATAGTGGATTTGTTCTGACCGGCATAGCGCCCGTGGAGGTTTCCCAGCGGAGGGTTTACCACGTAAATCATTTCTTGTGATTGATTGTTTGTACTTCTAATCTTGATCTTTCAATTGACTGAGATTTTTGTAGTACCTATTCACGCCCTCTCTAGGCACTTGTAAATCATCCTACAGGTTCTTTCATACTAAAATTTCAAACAGAAATTACTGGAAGACTAAGGGAACTACTTATATGGTTGGATACTCTATAGAGTCTAATACTAATCCAGTGCAACTAAGACTTGCCAAGTGGCGGTAGCATTGAAACAAAAGCTACATAGTTTATAGTGGATAAGTGTAAATCTAGGGACATCCAGATAAAGGTCATACAGCAATCTAAGGAAGAATACAAAAACCACAGCTATATTGTTGATGGCTTGAAGCAAAAGACATTACCTCAATGGCGGTGGTATTTTCAGCCACCAATGATATATGCATTATCAGGAATCCCACGACACTAAGTGCAAACGCGAGATTCAAGACTGTCAATAAAGGAACACTGCTCATTAGCTCAGCAGATATTCAACCACCTCAGAAGGTAAGAGAGAAGGTAAAATTAGATAGTACCAAACGCAAGAAAGGTAGTTGCAAAGGTGCTAGGTGTTCCAGGTATCTCTCCATCTCTAAAGAATGAAATCAAATGTGGCAGCAAGGATACAGTTACAACACTTGTCTCGAGAAAGGTGTTCCAAGTATCTCTCCATCACTACTGAAGCTAACTTACAGATGTTTAAAGTCAATAAAATCCGCATAGTATGATGTTCCTACATCCCTAAATTACAGAGGGGACATAGAACCATGACCTATAAGTTATTATAAAATTGTTTCAAATGCTCACAACTAAGCTGCACGACTTCAATGCAGTTAACTTGATCACTACCACCATGATTACCACTCATACATGCATGAATCTCTAATAATAAAGCTAAAATGCAATTTCAATAGTCCATGAAAGCATTTCTTGAAGTCATTAAATAAGTAATAGAGTGCAGGGAAAAGAAAACAGAAGTTAAGCACATCAGAAGATAACGAAAAATGGAACCCTCTGTAGGAGGATTAAATTCAATCGGTTCAAACATAATCTCATACTAAAAGCCTTAAAGCTTTCGCAGTCAAACAAACGTACCAAGAAAAGAAGAAAATACTTATAATTTAAGGCCCCAACACAATTTACAACCCATACACAATGGTGATCCATTTTCAGTACACACCGCCCACCTGCAAGTTGAAACAAAAATGCAGTACAACGTTATGCTCTTATCCATAGACAAAATAACATAGAAATAGCAAAACAAAACAATAGATACTATGAAAATTTCAAATGACTCACAAGCTGAGCAATGGTGGCAACGAGGTGGTTTGAGCTGGTTGCACTTTCGGCAATACCGGATTCTTTGATTAGATGGGTCAGGCTGCAACACACTAAAATCCGACCCAGTCAATGGGTCGGCCTCCCCTCTCTCCTTTCCTTTATCAAAACCAAAAATTCACATCAGAATTCACATCAGAACAATCTCTATATACACTACTACATAAACAATCGAATACCTCTGCTATGTTCAAAACCGATGTGCATAATATATATACCTTTCTCCCAAAGATATCAACAAATGTCATTTTCGGGTGCTTGGCCTTTACTTCTTCTGCAAAAGCATAACAGGAGAAGCCGCAGTTAAACCACCGAGATATTATTTATACAAGAAACCCATAAACCCATCAGTCTTCGCTCAGATTATCATTTTTGTTTTGTGTTTGCTTGTTTAGCACAGTGAACAAGGATGGATTTAAACCAAATACAGAGATTCAACTTGTTCCGTTGCCAGCATCGAAGCTAGAAGAAGCATCTCTTGAGACTAAAGAGAAAAGTAGCACATCTTCGAAAGCTGCTCATCATCCAGTGCTCATGCAGGTATCTGTTTTGTTTTCCATAATTACTTGGTATATTTTCAAAGATATATTTTGAAAGTATGGATTAGGATATAATATCTATGGGAGTTTTTGGAGCAGTTCAAACTTAAACATGTCCATTATTTAATCACGGGTACATGTCATTGTGTTAGTTCTTATGTCTTTCACGTGCAATGCCTTACTTATGGATATCTTAGAAAATGGGATTATTTATGCAGATTACTTGCCATGGATGCAGCTTTTGGGATGGAATACTTGCTGGAAATGCACATTGCTGGAAAGCAATTTGCTTTGTAATCTTTATAGGATTCTAGATACATTAAAATGCCATGGGTGCAGCTTTTTTGAATTTCAAGAATGTTGAATACAAATTTATATATGTATATATTGGGTTTACTTTGATCTAAAATAGAATGGTTTCAAATTACTTTCTTGTGCATTTTTGGATCATAATTGTGATTACAGGTATCTTAATTGACAAGCATAACAATTGACAATTCAATTACAAAACTATCGAAGGCAACGGCTGAATAATTGTAACAATTACTTGCCCTAGCTTAGTCGACGGTTTTTGGTTCAAAACTGTCGTGTAAACACTACGCCAAAAAAGCCCTAAGACGACGGAGAAAATCCGTCGTCTTAGAGGGTAAAAAAACCGTCGTCTTGTAGGCTGACGTCTATTGAACATCATACCACGACGGAGTTTCTCCGTCGTTATATAGTATATTAGACGACGGATATTTATTAAAACCGTCGTTAAATGTAGTACATATAACGACATAATTATTTTTTTCCGTCGTCGTTATAGATTTTTAACGACAGTTTTAGCACATATCTGTCGTGTTAAAGCTATTCCAACGACATATTCTGTACATTTATGTCGTTGAAGATTGTCAAATTACGACATAATTAGCTTTTTCTGTCGTTATTATAGATTTTTAACGACAGTTTTTGTATTCATATGTCGTAAAAACCCTAATCCAAAGACTTTTTGCACATTTGTTATCCAAAAACCAAATATGCACATTCCTAGTCTAAAACATGTACGAATAGTCCATTCTATTCAACCAAAATATATGAATTACAATACCATAACATTGTCATTACATAAACCACCATATAAAGCTGCATTTAATTCAATGACAGTACCAAAATGGACAACATGCCTAAATTATAAATTGTTTCTAACTAATCTAGAATTCCCCACAAAAAGCCACTTCAATTGCCTCCACTTCAATCATCTTCACTCATCATCATCGAGAAGGTTATCCGCTGCCACATACAGAAATACAATGAACTAAAGTGAGATGAAACATGTTGAACCCAGTGAAGGATGAGGAGATCATGAGTGATAGAGATACATTACTATAACTTAATCTGAATAGGCAATACAAAAGGACAGTCAAAATAGGGTACTATCCCATAAACCATCACAAATGTAGTAAATATCATGCTCATCATAATTGAAGACTCGGATCAATGTAAACACCAAAAAAAACCAGATTCATTTTGTTAGAAAATTTGCCTTAAAACATAAGGGTAAATATTGCCAATCCTTCTGATGGTTAATCTAGGACATACCAAATTGAGCCAACCAAATCTGCAGTTTGTAAAAACTTTAATATCGAAGTTGTTCCCAATTCGAGGGTACATCTCCATGCCCTACAAATATAGAAGAGCAATTAGAGATCCAAACTTGGGACAGAAGGATACACCAGCAAAAAATGCAGATGCTATATTAGAAAATAAATAAGAGGGTTTAGGGAATCACATAACTAAGGTAATGAATGTCAGATAATTCATAGTAGATCTTAAACTGGATGTATTGGCTATCTTCCCAACAGACTTGCCATTTGGGCAAGCCTTATTGATGAGTGTTGACCCCACCATGAGTGACCAAGACTACTGGCTCACCTGCAATTGAAAGAAACCAGGATATAAACAAACAGATTGCTACATGTGTCACTCTTGATCTATATTTGCATCATTGTTCTGGCCGAGCTAGGTTTTGAGAGGCAAAAGACAGACTTAGTTGTGCAGTGCAGTGCAGATTACACACACAATATTAGTTGTAGTTTTACATCCCATTTATTTGGTTCTTTTCATAAATAGATACTTGCAGTTGCATGAAATGCTCAATAGGAACACAAATTAAACCAGCTATCAAACAAAGAAGTTGAACATTTGCTATCAACTAGTTCAAGATATCAGCATCCCTACTCAACAAACAACTAACAAAAACTAAGTCCGCAACACAATGCATAACAAAAGCAAACTAACTTTGTCAAAATGCATGAGTACAGAATCATCTAACTTTTTCTAGTTAGAAAGCACAATTAGTGTCAACAGAAAAGTAAGTTCACTCACTAGGAGAGTTGTTCAAAGCCACTCAGCTACAAGCACAAGGAAGATAATCAGATGCTTTTTCAGGTCTTTCCATATAAAATCTATGATGCCAGTAGCTTGTAACTGTGTCCTGAAACTTGAAATTGTCATATATCAAAAATAAAACCCTGTAACTATAATCACATTTCGTTATAGCTTGTAACTATGTCCCAAAACTTGCAATAGTCATAGATCAAAATGGAAACACAAAGGATTTCACCTGTCAATTTTCCTTTGGCTCACAAGACTCTGAATAACGAAAGGTATACAAATCATAAGTCCAAACTGTACAACGATGAGATTATGATCAGTTTGAAAGTAATAATCAGCCAAACGGAAACTCGACAGATAAAATAAAATGTAAATCAGGTTAGCAAATGAATGAACTCACCAACCACATCATTTGATTAACTCTATAGAGGGAAAAACTATTTCAGTAAAGTTTAATGACAATAAGCTATCAGGATATGCACATATGCGTTCATTCAAGAGATACACATGTACTCACTCAAGATTACAACAAGATAGTAACAAGTTTAGCCTTATTCACTGCTAGATAAGAGGTCAAATTTCATACTCTAAACCACAAAGTACTATGATTAACTCTGAAGTCTGTAGGACCAACATCATCATTCGAATTCTGAATTTCTGAACTAAATTTTAATGTGATATCAAACTCAACACTAAGCATCCAAGTTGTCTCAAAACAAAACTTGAGAAAGAGATAAACTCTTTACATTATCCAGAAGCAAAACAAACAAAAAGATAAACGCTAATTACTCAATTCAAACCCAACATACAAGAACCCAACCCTAAATTCAACCGAAAAACCCATGAATCGAAACTTATATACCCTAATTACTCAATTTGAACCCAAAATATGAGAACCCAACCCCAAATTCAACCGAAAAACCCTCAGTGTTCAATACGAAAACCTAGACCAATTCCAGACCCTCAGTGTTCAATACGAAAAACCTAAGCCTTTTAATTTCAATTTGAAACCCTAGACCAGTACTAAACCCTCCATACGAACACCCAATCCTCCATAGCCCCTCCTCTCTAGATCTCGAAACCCAGATTCAAAAACCTCGAATAGAAATCCCAAAACAAAAACCACAGAATCGAAACTTACCCAGATTTGAAGAACTCACCAAAAGTGAACTGAGATTGAAACTTCAATCGATTGAAATAGCAGTGTCTGGCGCTTGAAGAGCTCGTCAATTGACTTATCAATTGCACGACAAACCCGTTTCGGATTCGGATATGCCTATTCGTCGTTACCGAGCTCGCGAACGGATCTTCGAAGCTCTAAGCCGTCGGGGAATAGAGCCAAGTTCGCGAGGTAGTGGGTATGGTTGAAGGTGGGCATCGAAGAGGAGGCGAGGAAGGTTGAAGGTGGGCATTGAAGGTGGGTGTCGAAGAGGAGGCGACGAAGTGGAGAGAAAAGATAAGGCATAGGAAAAGAGACGGGGAGAGAGAGGATAGATAGGGTTTAGATTTAGATTAGGGACACGGAGGGAATTGAACATTTTGTTTAGTAAGTTGATCAGACGACGGTTTTCCATTAAAACTGTCGTCTAAGTTTGTGGACTAAAGAATCACACGACAGATTTTTATTATTTCTGTCGTCTTATTTGGTGGTTTCAATTAGACGACGGATTATACTAAATCCGTCGTGGTATTTGTGTCGTGTATTGTTGTTTTTGGCGTAGTGAAAGTTGTTTTTGGTCAGATTAATCCACGGTTTCGGTACAAAAACTGTCGACTAAAGTTAACTTTAGTCGACTGGGCTCCACGCGTCAGTTTTTTACAGCACTTACTGACAGTTTTTAACTGTCGTTGAAGACATTTTTTGGCATAGTGACATCAAACTTAAAAACCATAATGCAAGAAGCACAATTTTCCACATTCTATATAAAGACTAAAAGATTGGAACACAACCCAACTTTCAAAATCATAACTCGATAATTATAAATACATCCATTGATTAAATTTCTGAACAATGCAATGCAATTTATTTACACAAACTCAAATGATAAGATTTCATAATAACTCATGTGAATGTAAAAGTTACTAATTACTAAACAGTAGTTAACTTGACGAAAATGAGAAAATACCAGCCGTGTCGAAGACGGTGGAGTGAACGCCGCGTTTCTCGAGAAAGAGAGCACAGGCGAGGCCGGCCGTGCCACCGCTGATGATACCGATGACGGGGTCATCGGAGATTGGAGTGGCGAAGTTCACCTGCTCCTGCTTGAACGTTTTCCTCAGAACAGACCTTTTAGAGGCGCCGTGCTTTTTCCCGAACCTGGGTTTGGGTCTCCGGCTGGCACCGGCAGAGTTTTTTCGCGGGGGCGGTGGTGGTTGGGGATCAGCGGAGGAGCATGTTATGATTAGAGGTTTCTGGAGAGTTGTGAGGGGTTGGAGGAGGACTGAAGAAGAGTGAAAGAGAAGGACAGGGTTATAGTTAACCGATTTTAAACTTTGGTGGGATTGTGTACATATGGTGCAGTATAAGTTTTCTTTCATAGCCTTTAGATTTCTTTTTTAACTGTTTATTTAAATCCAACGGTGAGGGACAGTGGGGGTTGATAATAAGGGCTGTTTTTAGGCCTTGACCCTAGCACGTCTCTTTAAGCTCATATCATCATAGGAATGTGTTAAAATGGGACAATTTTGGGCTGCCCATTTCGCCCCTGTTTTCCGCTTCCTTCACAATACATTTCATGATCTGAATCGTTAATTTTCTCAATTATAAAGAAAAAATCAATCAAATCGAAAGTTATTGAGTTATCTAACTCTGTGGAATATATAAACGGTACAATTAGACGTCAAAAAATCCGTCTATCTGTTTGGTGCAGTTAAATAGCTGAACGATCTTTGATTTGATTGAGTTTTTGTAGATATGATCTTTACTATATACTGTACAAAATGAATGGTTCAGATTGAAATATATCATCTAGGAAGTCAAAAATGGAGGCTAAATGCAGCCATGGATAGCCCAAAATTGTCCGTTAAAATCATGCAGAAATTATACACATTGCCATAAAACAATATTTCCCCTGTATTACTCAATAGAAGAGTGGACGAGATATTCAAGGCCAGGGCGAGGGATGGGATGAGTAAATCGTAACCCGAAATCTCATTCCGTCCCATTTTGTTACGACTTGTCCCAGAATTTTTAGGAAAATGACCAAATTACCCTTGAGGGTCAAAGGTTGACTTTTGAACAGTCGGGAATTTCATGGTCAATCTTGTTCTCTATGTGAAGAGCTTGCGATGCGATTGCTTTTGCGAAGACGGAACCGAATTTGGATTGGTATCGTAGCCGGTATGAACGAAAAATGGTTTTGTGTGGGTAGGTGAGCTGCCACGTGGTAGCTGGTGAGTGGGGGAGAATGTTTGAGATGCTTCTGGAAATCGGTTGAGGTTTCAAAAATGCGCACGCACACAGAGTTTCCCAAAAGGGAAACCCTGTGCACGCTGTCAAAGCCCTCGCCACCGTTCTCTCTTCTCCGGCCACCCACCACAATGTCGACTGCCCCAATAGCTTCCTCACGACCCCGACACCACACCCACAAAATCCCAGCTCCATTAACGGCGTCGGACGCCGTCGGTGAAGCCCAAAAATCAAAATGCACCACCGCCGCCATCATCGCCCATCTTCAAGCTCTGACCACGAATTGGGCGCGCCATCACCTGGAGCGTGTTCATCGTGTCTCCAAGATCGTTCCCACAAAGTTTCGGCTTCAAAGACCTCACGAAACACCGTCAGCAAAGTGGAAATGAAATCCGAAGTTTCATGGCCAATTTTTGGACGATTGCGGTCGAGGTATGCCCCCGAAATCCATTCCAGTAGATTCGTTGAGTTGTTTAGATGAAGACTGACATAAAAATCATTGAAAACGGTTAGGAAATGAAGAAGTTAGACCCTCGCCGGAAAATTGGAAATTTCGCCGGAATTTTCCCAGAATCCGGCAACGGCACAGTGGCTTCGGGCGAAAACGCGGCGGAGCCAATGAAGCCCGCCGGAATCTGGAATTTTTCCAGATTCCATTGAGTTTTCCGGTGACGTCATAACGTCGCCTATACTGATACGACCCGTTCTGAAAAATTTCCCAAATAGAGTGAATTGACCAAAATACCCTTACGGGTCAAATGGTTGACTTGGAATAGTACGAAAATGTTACGACCCGTCTCCGATTTTTGGGTCAAATGATGAAAATACCCCTAGGAGTCTGAAGTTGACTTTTTGACCGTCGAGAATTGCATAGTCGATATTGGGCTCTATGCGAAGAGCTCGACGATACGAGCGCGTCGGCGAAGACGGAATTGGAAACGGAGCTGTATCGGAGGAGTTACGGAAGAAAAACAGATTTGGAGGTGTGATGGGCTGCCACGTGGCAGCACCGGATTGGCCAGAAGGGGCTGGACCCTTCTGGAAAGTCCGAACCGGGCTTTAAGAAGGAAAGCCGGCCCGAGTTTCCATATTTGGAAACCCGAACCAGCCACGCAAAACCGACGCCCCTTCACCGCCGATCGACGCGCTCCGGCCACGGATCGGACCTCCGGCCATCACCATCGGCTCCAGCTCGGCGAGACGAACTCAGAGCACCCAGCTTCGACGGTTGTAACCTCCGGAAACGCCGGCAACGAGAGCTCGACGGCGTCGGATTTTCCGACGAGAATTCCGGCCGATACCGGCCTTGGTAAGCTTCGAAACCCTCATTTTTGGATTCCTCGTTGTCCGTAGATGAATTTTGATATAAAATTCGTTGGAAATGGTTGAGGTTTGAGGATTTTAGAGGTCGTCGGAAAACTGGGTTCGGTCGCCGGAATCTGGGAAAATTCCGGCGACGGCACGGCGGCGCGCGGCGGCGCTGAAGAACACTGCCGGAATCTGGAAATTTTCCAGATTCCGATGAGTTCTCCGGCGACGGTGCGGCGGCGCCGGCGAAGGTGACGGCGGCGGTGGCGGCGTGCCACGCTGGTGCCACGTGTCAGACACGTCAGCGCCACGTGTCAGACATGTCAGCGCCACGCGTCCGCCATGTCAGCTGCCACGTGGGTGCCGCGTCAGCGACACGTGGCTGCCACATGGGCACCACGTCAGCGTCGTGTCAGTCCACGTCAGCACCGGCGTGCTGACGTGGCAGCCGTTGACCGGCGTTGACCGCCGACGATCGGCCACTTTTCCGACTGGAAACATCGTTCCGGATCCAATGGCGACCTCCGTTTCGCCATCCGAGATACGGTTAAACCCCGGATGGGCAAAACATGGAAATTAGGGTTTCGGAGATGGTATTCGATTATGGTTCTTCTGACGGTTGTTTCGTGGGAACCTTATAGGTATCCGAGCTCCGGTGAGACGCCATGGGTGAGCAGTATTGGCATACGAGCTTGACGGCTGGAAATCACTGTGAGTGGATGGGTTTTGTTTCCCTAAAGTATTGGTTTGCATTACAGTTCATTATGTTATAGTATTATACAGATATATATGGATTTCCGATATCAGTTTTCAGTAGTCTCGTGCACATAGTATCACACGTACATTTTAGTACTCGGACTACGGCCGTAGGACACAGCGCTCACATCGTGCCCGAGCCGAAGACCCCACTTGCTAGCTTTATTTCCGGTGACAGCGGTCCCTGCGCGTATTCCAGGGACTGGGGGCATGATGAGAGTGGGAGTGCAGGGGTTTATATTTTCATATGTACACAGCTTTGCCTGGCGTAACCCTGGCATTGGGTGTGGTATATCACGTGCACTTGACAGGCGCCGACCAGAGTATGATACAGTATTTTCAGTATTTCAGTGCAGCTTATGTTTTTACAGCAGGGGGGATTTATATTATATGTTTTCATAACTGTTTTTGAAAGATTATTTGTTTTTCCATCCACTCACCCTTTGGTTTTGCGCCCCCCTCAGGGATAGGTAGCTGAGTTGACCAGAGACGCGAGGAGAGGCAGTTCGATGGCTCTACATCCGTCCCGAGGGTATAGGGACATTCCCGGTTCAGTCCAGGTTGCTTGTCGTTTCCGCTGTTTCTTTTATCCTGTAGTAGATGCTCTGATGCTCTGATGCTGTTGTAGTTGTGTTGTGTGATTGTTGTGGGCCCAATCGTGCGTTGTGTTTTTATTTTAAGTGGTTTTTGTCGTTGTGTGTGTGTCGGGTTTAGGCTTCGTCACCCTCTGGGTGATGGCCGTACATCCCGGGCCCACCTTTTTGGGACGGGGTGTAACAGAAAATCCCCTGACCAATGTTATACTCTATGCGAAGAGCTCGACGATATGGATGCGTCCGCGGAGACGGAATTGGAATCCGAGTAGTAACGAACAAGTTACAGACGAAAAACGATTATGCGAAGTAGTGGGTTATGACACGTGGCAGGCCAGGATTGGCCAATGCCACAGTGCCAGCCTATTATTGGCGGTTACTGTTTTGGGGTTATAAAACCCGAACCAAACCCGTGGGTTTCCCAAAATGGAAACCCAAAGCGCCTACGCAAACCGCCACCACCGACCACCGTCCGACCACAGATCGGAGAAAAGAAACTTGGATTCATCTTCCCCTCGTCGAGACGAAGCCTGAGCACCCCACATCGTAGACGAAAACCCGCGGAATTGCCGGGAAGAGACGCACGGAATCCGCGGGCTTTCCGGCGAGATTCTGGCTAGCACAGTTGGAGTTGAGTCTCGAAAATATAATTTTTGGATTCCTCTCGTTCCGTAGATGAATTTTCATATAAGGATTGTTGATTTTGGTTGAGAATTGAGGAAGATAGAGGGTTTTGAAATCGGATGAATAGTCACCGGGGAATTCTCAGTTTCCGGCCACTGTAGCGGCGGTCGGCACGGTGGAGGGGATGAACTCGCCGGAATCTGGAATTCTCCAGATTCCGATGAGTTTTCCGGCACAGCCGCGGCGACGATGACGTCATCACTGATGATGACGTCAGCTACCATGTGGGCGCCGCGTGGATGCCACCTCAGCGCTGAGTTGGCGCCACGCCAGGCACCGTGTCCAGTGCCACGTCAGCACCGGAGTGCTGACGTCAGCAAACGTTGACCGGTTGGTCAAAACCGTTGACTTGTTGGTCAACGCCGTAGACCGGCGTTGACTGGCCGTTGACTGGCTGTTGACCGGGGTTGACCAAGTTTGACCGACCACTTTTCCGAGTGGAAACGATGTTTCGGATCCAATGGTGAACTCCGTTTTGCCATTCGAGATACGGTTATACCCTAATTGAGTGAAACATGGGGAATTAGGGTTTTACGGGTTTTCGTTTGGTTCGTTTATTAATCGTTATTCTTTGGGATTGTTAGGTGACCGGTTCCCGAGGTACCACTGTAACCGAACCGCTCAGACAGAAGAGGAGGATGACGACGATCGCCCGGCATATCTGTGAGTGGACGGGTTTTGGTTTTAAAGTATTGTTTGAGTATGCTTTATATTATGTTTACGTATCCGTATGCTTTGGTGTTATGTTGGTTGGTTGTTGGCGTATGGTTTTGACTATCGTTCGAGCATGTTTATGTTTATACACATATATGATATGATGATGTGATTGTGGGATATTTGTTGGTGTTGACTGTTATGTAGCTTGGAAGATATGTATGTGCTGGTTATGTTGATTCTATGCTGGTTATGATGGATTGTGTGTGGATTGCTCAGTATTGTCATGTGCAGGTGCAGGTCGGTTTGGGGTGAAGTCCCCTTACCCCTTTATATCGGTATTGGGGTGAAGCCCCCTTGCCCTTTCTGTGATGGTTTGGGGTGAAGTCCCCTTACCCTATTTATCGGTATTGGGGTGAAGTCCCCTTGCCACCCATCGGTGTTGGGGTGAAGTCCCCTCACCCTTCGATCATGGCCATATATTCTGTTTATGTGTGATGGTTTATTGTTCCTTATCTCGTGCCGTGTTTTTGGTTGTTGCTGTATGCTTATTATAGTATAGTCGTATACTATTATAACTGGTTTTCAACTGTGGGGGTTATTATTACTATGTTTTATAACGGTTTTCACTGACGTTTATTTTCCCTGTCCAGTCACCTTTGTTTTGCGCCCCCTCAGGACTTGAGACTGTTGAGCACCACCGAGAGGAGCGGCAGAAGTCAGTATAGCTCTATTCTAGGTCACAAAGAGTGGGAGACTCTTTGCTATCCGTCTTTTGACCGTAGTTGGCGTACGTAGCTGTATTGTGTTTTATTTCGCTTTCGGGCAGTACAGTTGTATAGTTTGCTTCCGTTGTAGATGCTTTGATACATTGTTGTTATTTATTCTATTGGGTTCGACCCAAGTCTTGCTTTTAGTTGGTTTTACCTTGGTTGAGTTGTCGTTACGTGTTAATACACGCTTTGTCACCCGTCCGGGTGATGGCCGCACTCCCAGGCCTCACTTTTCGGGGCGGGGTGTGTCATATACCGACGCGGCAGCCCATGATGTCAGCACCGACGTGCTGACATCATCGTCTAGTCAACATCCAGTTATTGCCCAGTCGGCGTACTCATTAGTGTCTAATCAGCATCGACGCATGCGCCACGTGTCAAACACGTCGGCGCCAGCGTGCTAACGTACCTGCTGTTGACTAGCGTTGACCAAATTTGACTGGTGACTATTTCTAGGATTTTCGATATTCCGGATCAAATGGCGAGCTCCGTTTCACCATCCGAGATACGGTTAAACCCCGATTGAGCAAAACATGAGAAATTAGGATTTTGAAGGTGGTATTTAATTACGGATTTTCTAACGCACGATTCATGGAAACTTTATAGGTATATGAGCTCCAGTTAGATACTGCAGTCAGGCAGTTCAGGCGGATGAGTTCGACATCTCAGAATCACTGTGAGTGGATGAGTTTTGTTTTCTTTAAGCATTGATTTTCATTGAAGCTCAGTATATAATAGTACTATACAAATATACTGGTATACATATATCATATTACCAGCAGTACATAGTACACCTAGTCGCACATGTACATTACATTTTAGTACTAGGACTACGGTCGTAGGACACAGCGTTTGCGTGAATGTTTACCAGCACCGAAGACCCCATTTGCTAGCTATTTCTTTCTAGTGCATAGCGTGCCCTGATGCCTATCCAGGGTATGTAGTTGACACCACCCAACGTTCACGTGAATGTATGTCATGCCCCAAAACCAAGGACATGAATAAAGAAAATCACGAAATAATATAGATACAAGCTGTGGGGTTTATTATAGTTTTGTGGCTGCACTCGAGAAATGATATCGAGTTGCCTACGCATCCGTAGAACGGAATCAAGCCACTCGTAGTTCCCGTACCTATTCCTTTCCCTGTAGCCGACCACAAAGTGCTCAATTATAATTAAAGTGTCCAATCCATGGATGATTAGTGGACTAGCAGATTGAATTGTAGTCTTCCATTTCCTTAAGAAGCATAATCAGACAACATGACACCGACGTTATTAAAAATTATCACAGCAGGGGACATCTGTCCATCTTTTCATATGATATAAAACCCAATCAAAAAATACCAAAGGGAAAAGCACCAATTAACGATTTTAGAATACATGAAGATACAATTTGAATAATCCGAGGATTATTGGACAATTGAAACCTGCAAGAGACTATTCTGGAATATCTTTTCAAATTAGCAAGCTGCTAATTTGTAGGTACTTTCATATATTTTCCTTTTCTTAACTTCATGGTTTTCTGAGCTTTTCTTAAACATGTTTGTCTGTCTTTTCAGAAGCAATGCCACAGAGAAAATATCATACAACAAGTAAACTTTTTCAACTCAATTGAGACTTTTACTTAAATCCATTCAAAATCACCATTTAACCATACACAATACGCTCAAATTTGAAGCACCTACGAAAACCCCAACCCGCAACTAAGCTTCCAAGTTGTCACTACCAGTAATCAGAATTGCAATTAAGCTTTATTAATCCGTAACCACTTAACATGAACAACCTCAACCCATAATTCATAACCAGGATTAATAATTGATCAAAAACCCAGAATATAGAAACCAAATTAAGAGCAGAATCTGTCATGCTCCCCAGTATGAAAATATTGATAATATTACCTCTGTTTTACCTGAACTGCAGGAGATACAGTGATCGGATCAATCTCATTTCTTGATATGTTATAGACATCGAGCTCACGAACAACTTTCATGAAGACAACTTTTCTATTCAGACAACGTAAATTGGACGTTCAGGGCCGTCCATAGGGTACTTGTTGTCATCCCCTTCTTGTTTGCTCCCCATCTCCCCCATCTCCCCCAACCCTTCTTTTTCTCTTTTTGTTCTTATTATTTTCTTGTTTTCCCCCGCACACACCACACCCCCGCCCCGCCCCATCCCCCTAACGGCCACATGGCCTTGACAAATTAAGGGAAGCGGCAGCAATATAAAGGCAGGCGGTGGTTTGATAATTATCAAACCATATGGCAAAATGATAATTACATGAAAACAATATATTATCCCCATATTGTTAAATAGTAAATGATATTATTGTTATTTAAGGTGATAATTTCGGGTCGTCACAATCCACCCTCCTTAAAAAGAATTTCGTCCTCGAAATTCACTCGAATAAAGCATACAGGACCGAAAATTTTGAGCATATTATCCGCAATACATAGAAAGATAACTCCATAAAAAAAAAAAATTTTGCCAACAGCTTAAAGAACCACCATGTCTTAGCGATAATTAATATTTAAGATAATCAAGTAGGAATCACATACCTTCTGGACCAAGTTATGTCCAGAATTCAAATCGAGTACCAACAAATCTACAGCAAGGGCCAAGTAGTAGCCAATAAATAACAGAGGTAGGCTAAGTGCCTAAATTCACCGATCACAGCACTTACTACTTCCCTCCCATCGGTCCTAGTCAGCCTCTTTCCTATCTCTTGTGCAGGGCTAGTTGTCCATAGCGCTTAAAAGATGCACGCATCTCTAGGCTAATTGAGTGTCTTGAGGATGCTATCCATGAGGTAGTTAGACATGCTCCTTGGAACACTCAACCGTGTCATCACAGAACTAACGGACGCCCAAACTACCATATCGAAATTGAAGTGGGATTGAAAGTCCACTGGCACATATCCTTTTAGAAAACGCCATAAGATGTATTATTTATTAATTCCAGTTTAAGTGAGTCAAGATGCGGAACAGATAGACCTATATCTTTTTAGAAAAAGCTAAAAGATGTATTATCTATTGATTCCAGTTTAATTGAGTCATTAAGCGGAAAATATAGACCTCGCTATGCTAACATAAAGAGATGCCTGGGGCGGATCAGTTGGTTAAAGTCAATAGCGTTATTCCCCAACCCCGTGAGATAATCCATACAGGGTTAGCATAAATCAGTTACGTCATTACTAGACTATTAATGAAGTGGATTGATACCACGTTTTCTTATGTCTCAGTAAGAAGAGGTTGACATAGCTGAAAAATTGTATGGTCCATCATTACATTTTGCAATGGAATAAATAAAAGAAAAGGACCTGTGTGAGTGGTAAAATTTGGCGCTCAACAATTTAGAGGTTTTTACAATCATGAATTGCCAGCCAACTGCAAAAGAAAAGGACCAAATCTCACACGCAGATGCTCTCTCTAAATACAATTTTGTGAGTTTCTAGAAGAGCAAGGAAAAGTTCTCCTTTTAGATCTGCTGGAAGTGGAGGATCTTGCAACCGTGGAATCAGAGCTCATCGAAAGGTGGAGTTGTACAAATTTTGATACTGAATCATCAAATCATTCAGAATCAATACATCACAGGCAACTTTATAGATGGAACTCCAAATTTTTACAAGAAAGATGTAACATTTTTCATATGCAAACAGAAAGTGGACTTCCATTTACAAGTTTAGTATTATACCTTGAATGGATAATTGATCTATAGTAGAGAATTCTCTCCTGCAGGTATGTCAGATCGCTCAAATGCATATTTCCTCTGTGATATGCTCATACAAGAAAGAAGAAACAATTAGAGAGCATGGAAGTGCTGTGCAGACTGAACAAACAATTCGGGTCTTCCCCCCCCCCCCCCCCCCCCCTTGCCCTTAACCCGTTCACTAATTTCCACAAAATCACCACCATTTCTACTATCCAATTCAACCATCCTTGTCAAATCAGCACCCCAATAAGACCTAATTTCACTCTGAACACTCGAAATCGGCACTGAAATCATATTGGGCTGCATTCTCCGCTGCTTCTCCCTATCTTCCTCATCTGGCGAAAACTCCGCAATCACATCATCAACAATACTATCACAATTCAATCCTTTCGCCTTATCATTATCTCTAGGCATACCGAAAACCGACGACGTGAACATTGACGAAAGCCTCTGCTTCCCCATCTTCGTCGCCGCAGCCGCTGTTAGCGATCCGCTGGGCTTTTTGTGTCGGGGCTCCTTATCCTTCTCCTTCTTCGCAGATTTCCTCCCCTTGGGCCTGTCGCCACCGCCGTCCGATTCGGCGGACGACGGCCCGCCACGTGACCAGTCCTGTGATTGGCCGATCAAGAGGATAATTTAAAAAGGGTGTAAATTAATTTCACTTGCTTTTATTTTTCTGGGACACTTCCCCCATTTTTCCAGAACACTTCCCCCAATTTTTCCAGTACACTTCCCCTTATTTTTGCGGAACACTTCCCTCTATTTTCCGGGACACTTCCCCCCATATTTCTAGGACACTTTCCCCATTTTTCTGGGACACTTCCCTCTATTTTCCAGGGACACTTTCCTCATTTTTCCGGGAAACTCCCTCCATTTTCCGGGACACTTCCCCATTTTTTTGGGACACTTCCCCAATTGCCGGGGCACTTCTCCATTTTCCGGAACACTTTCACATTTTTCCGGGACACTTTCCCATTTTCCAGGACACTTCTCTCTATTTTCCGGGACACTTTCCATTTTCTCGTGCTCTGTGGAGAAGGACACCAAGGTCATGCTCGGATATGTTATGTCCTACAAGAACATCACTATCCAGCTTAAGTAATTCAATCTTCAAACGGTTTACTAAAGCCCTTTCACTGCAAAGAAAAGTTCAGATATACTTACGTACAATTGCAGAACCAAATACAACTTGTATAAATAAATAAATATAAATATTTGCTATTTTTCTATACTAAACAAAGAAAAGAATTGACTGAGAATCGTCTATGAGAGTAAAACCCACGTGCTTTCGACGCTTAAAACAGTCGATCCAACTTTAGAGTTCTTCTCTGTAGCCTCTTTAGTGAACCCCATTGGAAATATGCCCCCAGCAAGCTTAACGTATATTATGCGAATACAACTATGAATAGTGCTACACAATCAAGCATGGAAACTAAGAACTACACTTCAGAAACTAAAGAGATTCCAAACCCTCTTGATTAAGAACCAAAATAAATATCTGTTACATCCAAATAGTGTCATATTTACCTTGCCAAATTGATAGAAGGTGCCCATATTAGCACCATAGAATTCTTCATAAGCATCTAGTATGTAAAAAGGCAGTCAACCATTTTCTTCAAGATCAATATCTGAAATATTTTCACTATTTAAGCTAGTATTAACCTCGACAGCACCACCACGGACCTCCGCATCCCCTCCGGTCCTCACCGTCTTCCATCCAGCCATAGCACTCAAGGGCGGGTCCTTATTATCTTCCGTAATCTTCGCATTCAAAGTAAAACCCTCTTCCTTCTTCACCAAATCTTTCCCTTTCTCCTCAGTAACCACTCTGTTCTCCTCAATTTCCCCTCCACAAAATCCCCACCATTTCTACTACTAATTGTATCCAATTCAACCCTCCTTGTCAAATTAGCACCCCAATTAGACCTAATTTCACTCTGAACACTCGAAATCGGCACTGAAATCTTATTAGGCTGCATTGTCCTCCGCTTCTCCCTATCTTCCTCATCTGGTGCAAACTTCGCAATCACATCATCAACAATACTATCACAATTCAATCCTTTCGGCTTATCATTACCTATAGGCTTACCAAAAACCGACGACGTGAACATTGACGAAAGCCTTTGCTTCCCCATCATCGCCACCGCAGCCATCAGCGACGCGTTGGGCTTTTTGGGTTGGGGGTCCTTATCCTTCTCCTACTTCTCGGATTTCCTCCTCTTGGGCCTATCTCCACCGCCGTCCGATTCGGCCGACGACGGCCTGCCATGTGTCCAGTCCTGTGATTGGCCAATCAAGAAGATAATTTAAAAAGTGTGTATATCAATTTTACTTGATTTTATTTTTTCAGGACACTTCCCCCATTTTTCGGGGACACTTCCCCCTATTTTTCGGGGACACTTCCCTCTATTTTCTGGGACACTTCCCCCCATTTTTCCAGGACACTTCCCCCTATTTTCCGGGACACTTCCTCCATTTTTCTAGGAAACTTCCTCCATTTTCCAAGACACTTCCCCAATTACCGGGGCAATTCTCCATTTTCCGGGACACTTTCTCATTTTTCCGGGACACTTTCCCATTTTCTGGGACACTTCCCGTTTGCCTATGCTCTGTGGAGAAGGACATCCAGGTTATGCCCAGATATGTTATGTCCAACAAGAACATCACTATCCAACTTATGTAATTCAATCATCAAACGATTTAGTAAAGCCCTTTCACTGCAAAGAAAAGTTTGGATATACTTAAGTTCAATTACATAACCAACACTAGGCCACAAAGTAGAATAGATAACACCTCGAAGGCAACGATAGATGAAAAAATCATTATGAGCTCCTGAACAAGCACAATACATAACGTTAAACGTATTTCCGTTATCTATATAGGCCTAAAACCGTTGTCTTTATATCTCTAGAAAGATGAAGATAACAGGTTTTAACAAACCGTTATTGCTAAAAAAAGCGGTAGACACTGTGCACTAAGGGGGAAACCAAAATTCAAAATTCCCTCTGTGTCCCCTTTTAATTTTTGAACCTCAAACAAAACCCCATTTTTCTCTTTCTTTCCCGCATCACTCTCCCTATCCTTCCATCTTCCATCTTTTCTACAACCCTCAAAGCCTCGCGACGGCCCTCTTGCATTCACTGAGCTTCGATTCGAGCGAGTATGACGGGATGGTTACGGCGATGACAGCCTTGACGACCCCAGTTCCGGCGCCGAAATTTGAACATCAAAACCATAATTTTCTTTAATTTTCTCTATCTCCCGCATCTCTTTCCTTCACAGCTCTTCCTCCTCTCCCACTCCCACATTTAAGATATGAAGCCTCTATTTTCAAATTCGAACCCCCATCCATGAAGACGTTGCCGCCGTCCACGAAACCTGCACGAGCACGCGATGAGTCTTGGCTAAGAAGATGAACTAAACCTCCATTGAAGCGGCGTGGGCGGAAGAAGGATGGCGTCTCTGCAATTGGAAAGGCTTGAGGACGCAGCAGCAGTGTACAAACCATTCCGTCTCCCGATTCCATTAGAGACCTTAAATTTCGCTGCCTCAATCTTCACCTGCTGTCTCCTCTGATTCAAAGAAAAACCCTTCCGATTTTCATACCCTAATTATCTTTTGTTTTTTCTCGAGGGGGGGGTTGTGTGGCCCCCCCCCCCCCCTGGGGGCTAAAAAGGGCCCGCTGGACGAACTCATGGGTGCAGGTGCTTCCCTCAAACCCTAATTTGTGATTTTCTGGCTGAAATTCGATATTCTGATTTGGAAAATTTTGGATATGGTTATGATTGGTATTGGTTGCAGTGGGTTTAAGTTGATTTTCATTTGATTTTCGAGTATTTGGTCTATGGTGATTTGCAGTTCGTAATTTGACAAAGGAAGAGAGAAAGGGATACAAGGAAATTAAGTGGGATGATAAGGTGGTCTGTGAAGCCTATATGGTTCGATGTTGTCCTCATGATCTTTTCGTCAATACTCGAAGCGATCCCGGTGAGCTAAAGTTAAAGTTTGCATTGAAACTTGATTAAAACTATGTTTCTTTGCCTGGATCATGCTTGTAATCTCAGTGAGCATTTTGACAGTGTACAAGTTTCAACTTTTTTGCGGTGTTTTCTCGTGTATTTGGATTGAATGTTATCTACATAGGGTCATTTGTGGTTGTTCTATTAGTGGGTTTTTATCCTGATTTCACTAAAAGGTCCACAAAATTTTGTGAAATTGTGAGCTTAGATTAGCTCGTGATACTTACAACTTCTGATCATTTTCCTTCTTTTGCTGTAAGAATGTTGCTTGTCCAATCTTCGTATGAGTAAGTTTGCTGCCTCATATGTATGATATAGGGTGTAGGATGACACTTGTATATGCGTTACATGGTATGCTAAGTGGTTGCTGGTCTTTGTCTTTCTGAGGAGACAAATTTAAGCATTTTGGTCTGCTCTGTTTAAGAAGGGAAGAAAACTAAGAGGATACACTTGTATATGAGTTACATGGTATGCTAAGTTTTTCTTATGTGTTTTAATTTGGTTATTTATATTGCTATTGTTACTAAAGGTACTATGCATCTGTTTCTTTGATCTTCTGCAGCTGTTATTCCACTCTTTTGCACAACTAATCTACAGTTGCTGGACAATATTTTGTTAGCCGCTGGGTGAGTTTTTGCATGCTTCTTAGACCATATTATAGTTATAAGTCGACATGTGTTTCTCTGGTGTGGACAAAGCTGCTTTCTCTGATCGACCACAGTTTGTTTAGTTTCGTTTTGATAGTAGTTTCTTATGCTGCAATCTGTTTGATATTGTCGACGATGCTCTGCACTTATACTGGACACAATTTGCTTTTCTGTTTTGGTAAGATTATAATGGATGTGTGATGTTTCATGTGAATGTTCCGAAGACAAAGAAGACTTACTGCAAGAGCAAGGAGTGCAAGAAGCACAATTTGCACAAGGTGACGCAGTACAAGACCGGCAAGGCTAGTCTTTACACTCAGGGAAAAAGGCGTCATGATCGTAAGCAATCTGGATATGGAGGTCAGACCAAACCAGTGTTCCACAAAAAGGTAAGCATTAGCTTCTTGCTCTCGTTTCATTCTGGAATATAAAAGAATGATAGCGAAGATCTAGTTTCCACAGTTTGATTTGATATGGACCTCTTTTCCAGAAGTTTGATGTTTAATGTTTGTACTTCTAATCAGGCAAAACCCACAAAGAAGATTGTCTTGAGGCTGCAATGTCAGGGTTGCAAGCATGTATCCCAACACCCGATCAAGGTTAGTGCACGTTTTTTGTAATTTGTCCTCTTTTTTGTATCAAAGATGGTTGCCCATGCGTGACTGTTTGTTGCCACTGGTTTGTGCAAAGGTGCAAGCATTTTGAGATTGGTGGAGACAAGAAGGGGAAGGGAACCTCTCTTTTCTAAATGACATCATTGCTTTGGTTGTATTTCTCTCCTACTTTACTATCTTATTTGGAGTTTTAATGCAAACATCATAGATTTGCTTGTACGGTTAGTTTTCGGTTAAACAATGTGTTTTTGACAATCTTTCTTTGATCTTCTGCAGCTGTTATTCCACTCTTTTGCACAACTAATCTACAGCTGCTGGTCAATATTTTGTTAGCCAGTGGGTGAGTTCATCTCATCAGCTTATTTTCAGCTGAATATGTAATTATGTAACGATTTTGATTTCTGGTTGATACCTTTTTTATTCAATTAAATATAGAAGTTTTTTTGATTGGTAGGTTATATGTGCTTTAGTTTAATTGTACTTAGTTAAACATGATTGCTTCTATCGTGTGTATTTTAGAGCAGCTTATTTTCACATAAGCTTAAATTCTGTCAACTGTATTTTACAGCAATTCATTATGAGTAAATGATGTGTACTTCATCCATTACAATTATAGTTTATATTTGTATTACTTATGATATAGTCAGAGTGCTGCTGCCATTTTGACTTCACAACTACACTTCAGTTTCGTGTTCATAGAATTTTTATCTACTGCTTCAACAAAAGCCCATTTAGGCTGATCTTCCCTGAAATTGCAGCAAACAATGTATTAATTTCTACATTATTGCTGAAATTGCAGGTTGGGCGGCAGCTAATTCCTTTTGTGGCCTAGTGTTGGTGTTTTAGAAACGACCAACTTGCCTTAGGAGATTTTACCCTGTTATTGCTTTTACCCTTTTATGCTTGATCAAAATCGTGCTTTCTTTGCTAATATGTAAATTGCATATTCGTTTTGAATATTGGCCTTTCTTTGTCTTCCTTTTGTCTTACTTTTTGATATGGGAAATGCTTCGTGCAGATCCTATCATGCCTTCCAAATTGTTGTGCAGATCCTATCTAAACATTATTGCTTAAATTATGAATTTTCTTTTCTCAGCAATTGTCAGCTTTGCAAATATTTCTAGCACTCAAAAACAGGCGTATTCTTAGTGATAATCCAGCTCAAATTGGTTCAAACAGGGAGTTGTTGCTTTGAGGATTATAATTTATGGTCAGATAATGTGCTTTTTTAACTCACTTTGCTGCACATTTAGAAGCTGTCAATTGTCGTAATGCAGACTTCGATCATGTATATCAAACAATGACCCTTATTCTATTGTTCCTTTGCCTTCTCAATTCATTTCATCTGATTTGTTTATTGCAATTGGTCCTTTTTATTGCAGTTAGTGTTCCATCTGCAGTTCAAATGCTTCGTGGAACACATGTAAGTGTATACGGCAATTACTATAAGCACCTTTTTGGGTTTGTTTGTAGAAGTCGTTTTACATAGGCAAAGCTTTTAGCAGCACAAGATTAGAGACAAGCTTTGGCAACCTTTCATCTAGCTAGTAGTTTATGACTCTTCTTCTAATTTTAACTTGCGAAAAAAAATTACTTTGCAGGACTATTTTAAGAGGTCTGCTCATTTGATTGGGATGAGAGTGACAAGGACTTCAAGGCTTTGAGGTTGTTAGTTCTTATACTTTTAGAATAGAAAACTAAGAGCATGTGGTGGCGGTGGCCCTAGAACAATATGGTTCACTTATGGTTATTAGTTTAGAGGTGCTTTTTGGCACAATTGTAACGTAACGTAGGAATGTTTTATTTATGATATCTCAATTTCAAGATGAATGAAATGAAATGATTTGTATGAATGGATGATTGGAATGAATGGAATAATCCAGGTGGTCTTATAGTCTCTTATCATACAAATTAGCCTAGAAAAATTGGCCTAGCATTTACAGACAACATAATTTTGCCAAATAAACTGTTGTCTATTCCAACAATAGATAACGATTTTTCGGAGAATACTGTTGTGTAATAGGACAATAGATAACAATTTGACAAAAAAAAGTGTTGTTTATACCCATAAAAGATAACCATTTGTACAAAAAAAGTGTAATCTATTGTCCCATTAGACAATAGTTATGATTAACAAAGCGTTGTCTTCGATTATAAATGACAATGCTTTGTGATAAACAAGCGTTGTCTAATGTACCAATAAACAACGATTTATCATAAGATACCGTTGTGTAATATACTAATAGACAACGGTATTTGTGTTATCTAAAGTGGCATGAATAGATAACACCCACTTAAATAACGCTTTTGAGATAGAATAGATAACGGGATTCCACCGTTATGTATTCCCTTTTGTGGCCTAGTGTAAATACAGCTTGCATAGATAAATAAATAAAAATATTTGCTATTTTTCTAGACTAAACAAAGAAAAGAATTGACTGAGAATTATGTATGAGAGTAAAACCCACGTGCTTTCGACGCTTAAAACAGTCGATCCAGCTCTATAGCCTCTTTAGTGAACCCCATTGGAAATATGCCCCAGCAAGCTTACAGACAACTGTAAAAAGGCTCAGCATACCAGGTCTCATGCATTCTGAGGCCAACAAAGGAGTGTCGATCTGAAAGGCCAAAAAAGCAGTGTGAGTATATCAGAAAACATTTATTATGTGCTTAAGAAAGAATATTAGCAGTTATACTATAAGAATTTATGCCTTCAAATTTTGTTGACACTAGAAGTCCAATACGTGGATGAAATTTATAAATGCAAGGTCAATGGAGAAATTTTCCCTGATGCTATGGGCCAAAGTCATGAGACTTAGAATTATCAGATGAAAATGAAAAGTAAGAAGACTCAAGAAGCAAGGCTTAAAAGATTATAGAACAAACCTTGGCCTTGTGACAGCAGACAACAGATGCAGAGACAATTTCATTACAATTATGCTCTTCATTGATAACAGTTTTCAAGCTTATTGCAGTAACAACCACTAGGGGAGTTAGTTTTCTTTGGACAACTTGAAACCCTTATGTCTTTTGCAGAATTAACAATCACTTCAAATTTGCACCACGTCACTTGTATGATAGAGTAACCAAAGCTATTACAAATTGAACCTGCAAATAAGTAAATCTGATAAGAATGGCTTAAATGACAACATATATCCAGACTTGAGAATCTCACCCGTTGAGGACTTGGGCGAAACTGTGAAACTGATAGCCAAGAGATTCCTTTGATCTTTCTTTTAACAAGAAAAAGATCCAACGCACTGTATGTTGCAATATATTAGGTTTTCTTTTATTTCATAGATGAAAAAAAATTGAACTATGTTAAGCAGCATAATCTAGCTGCAGTATATCAGTTTACAGCAGGAAAAAAGAGGAATAATACTATAAAAATGAAGATTCTGAGGGTTATAGATCAGACACCAAATTAGGGATCTGCTCTAACTCTTGTACCTGCTGTGAGTTTCTAGAAAAGCAAAGAAAAGTTCTCCTTTTAGATCTGCTGGAAGTGGAGGATCCTGCAACAGTGCAATCATAGCTCGTCAAAAGGTGGAGTTGAACAAATTTTGATACTGAATCATCAAATCATTCAGAATCAATACATCACAGGCAACTTTATAGATGGAACTCCAAATTTTTACAAGTAAATTTGATAGAATATCCAGACTTGAGAATCTCGCCCGTTGTGGTGATGGACGAAACTGTGAAACTGATAGCCAAGAGGTTCCATTGATCTTCCTTTTAACAAGAAAAACCTCCAGCTCACCGTATGTTGCAATATATTAAGTTTTCTTTTATTTCATTGATGAAAAAAAATTAAACTGTGTTAAGCATCATAATTTAGCAGCAATATCTCAGTTTACAGTGAGAAAAAAGAGGAATAATGCTATAAAAATGAAGATTCTGAGAGTTATAGATCAGACACCAAAGTTAGGGATCTGCTCTAACTCTTGTACCTCTTGTGAGTTTCTAGTAAAGCAACGAAAAGTTCTTCTTTTAGATCTGCTGGAAGTGGAGGATCCTGCAACAATGCAATCAAAGCTCATCAAAAGGTGGAGTTGAACAAATTTTGATACTGAATCATCAAATCATTCAGAATCAATACTTCACAGACAACTTTATAGATGGAACTCCAAATTTTTACAAGAAAGTTGTAACATTTTTCATATTCAAATAGAATGTGGACTTCCATTTACAGGTTTAGTATTGTACCTTGAATGGATAATTGATCTTTAGTACATAATTCACTCTTGCGGGTATGTCAGATCGCTCAAATGCATATTTCCTCTGTGATATGTTTAACAAGAAAGAACAAACAATTAGAGAGCATGGAAGTGTTGTGCAGACTGAACAAACTTCAGATTTATAATTTAACCATCATCGCTGCCGCCGCCGTCAGCGACTCGTTGCACTTTTTGGGTCGGGGCTCCTTATCCTTCTCCTTCTTCTCGGATTTCCTCCTCTTGGGCCTATCGCAGCCGCCGTCCGATTCGCCCGATGACGGCCCGCCACGTGTCCAGTCTTGTGATTGGCCGATCAAGAAGATAATTTAAAAAGGGTGTAAATCAATTTCACTTTTTATTTTTCCTGGACACTTCCCCCATTTTCCCAGGACTCTTCCCCCTATTTTTCCGGGACACTTTCCTCTATTTTCAGGGATACTTCCCCCCATTTTTCCAGGACACTCCCCCATTTTTCTGGGACACTTCCCTTTATTTTCCGGGACAATTCCCTCTATTTTCCGAGGCACTTCCCCCATTTTTCCGGGACACTTCCCCATTTTTTCGGGACACTTCCCCAATTTACGGGGCACTTCTCCATTTTCCTAGACACTTTCTTATTTTTTCGGGACACTTCCCTATTTTCTGGGACACTTTCTCATTTTTCCGGTACACTTTCCCATTTTCTGGGACACTTTCTCACTTTCCGGGATACTTTCTCATTTTTCCGGGACACTTTCCCATTTTTCTGGGACACTTCCCATTTTTCGAAACCCTTGTATGACCATATTATAACCATCGTATGACCATCTTATGACCACCTTATGACCTTCGGCCGATCAAATTCCAATTTTGCTACGCTGTAACTCTCACGAGCATGGGGAACCAGACCCCGCCTCGACTTGATTTCGTACGAAAAAGTTACGCCACTTTTCAAATATCTTTTTGATCGACCTATCACATTCCGCCACGTGGTATGACTTTATTATACCCACATAAAATTGACTTTGCTAGAGAGACTAATATCCATTTATATACATAAAATTGACTTGCAAATACTCCAACTGTAGATTTACAAAAGTACAAGCTTCAACACAAAAGATTTTTAGAATTCAGAATTTCTCAATCTACAAGCACCAGTACATATATGACCGTTATTTACCCAACTTATGACCATCATATGACCAACGTATGACTGTCATTTATCCTTGGAAGAATAGTCAATTGTTCCTTAAATAAGACATAATATAAACTAAGTGGGTAAATTAATCTTATACGACGGTCATAAGATGGTCGTATGACGATTGCAATATGGTCATATGACGGTCATACTCCGCCGTAGGGGATCACAATTTGAAGTCAGCGCCATATTTTTATTCTCATCGTTGAGATGAAAATGACCGATCCAATTGTCCCTTTTAATAAGACCTTCCAACGGATGGAAGAGAATGACCGGTTTGGATTGTCGATATCACGTTTCAATATTTGTGGAATGGTTGAATGTGGACGTTGATGGGTTAGTGTTATGAAACATTATAAATACCAAGCGTTATTTGAGCTAATCGTGAATATCAAAATGCCATATCGACGATTGGAACCGTTCATCTTTTGCGCTCGTATGTAAAGTCTTGTTTCAACAAATTTTTTTTTAAATATAGCTAATATAAAACCTATAATGGAGCGTGAACGTAAACTGTGATGAACGGTCACAAATGAATGTTACCGATTTACCGAAATGGGGCCATAACTCGGGGATGGGCACTTTGAAAAAGTTATACAGTGCCTCGATACGAATGCAACGGCTAAGAGGAGGGGTCAAGTTGGGTCCGTGAAAGTTACTAGAAGAACATTCATCTATTCCTTGAAGAATAGTCAGCTGTTCCTAGAAGAACAGTCAGTTGTTCCTTTAAGAACAATCAGCTGTTTCTTGAACAATCATTTGTTCCTTAAAAAATAATTAGTTATTCCTTAAGGGTCGATATGACTATTATTAATGAGGTAAATTGAGGTCATATAACAATCATAATCGAGTAAATCAATAAATAAGACAATCATAATATAAAATATGACTCATACAACAATCATAAGTGGCGAGATCAAGGTCATAAAATGGTTATAAGTGGGTATATTAATAAATACAGTGGTCTGGGCAAAAAGTATGTGTCAAAGCCATATTTGTTTGTATAAACAAGAAAACCTCAATTGAAACTGACAAAATATAAACCCAAGACAACTTTCAAGAATTTAACAGTTATATTACAATCATGGATATCATCTCATGAGCATGACCAGGATCATGGTTAAATAACTCCCTTAAGTTGCTCTCCACTTTCGCAACTTGGTTCGTCAGCTGTTCCTTTGAGGTCTTTCATGGGAACAAAAATGAAAGTTATTTTCGGTTCTAACCTTACCACCAGAAAACAGCAGCATATGATTCATATCTTCTATCATACAGAATTCTCACAAACCAAATAAAACATAATATGTACACTCTTCTCACAAACCAAAATCATACAAGTTAAAGATGAAACCTTTCAACACTTTTTCATACTAAATCAAATAAAGAAATAACACAGAATATCAGCCTGATCGATGGTCTATGCATTGTTCCAAATCTGAAAAATTCAAAAACTCGTGGATTCACCCCCACTTCACATCACACAAACTGAAAAAGAAAAAGATTTTGAATTCACTGTAACCACACCATTGGAAAAGTGAATATCTGGAGCAATACTCCTTGGGACCAAATCTTCACAAGGTTCTATTTTCAGCATTAAGCTCCATCTAGGAGAGTGATTAGTGATGGCAAAGATACAAGCACAGCCAATATTTGGCCAGTGACCCTATATTATGGGCACAAGATCACCTCTACATTATGAAACTTGTTGATGCAAAAAATGGGATCAACGTCAAGGGTCTGGGTCGGACAAGTGTGTGTCAGGGAGCTAGGAGGCTAGCTCCGGATCCTGGCTTCCGGGAGGGCCCGGAAGGTGCTGCCCGGAAGGTGGTTCCGGGGACGGAGGTACCTGCACAGGAAAGAAAGTATAGCTCGGGGCACCGGTGGGGTGCCGGCCTAAGACCCTCCGAAGCTTAAGTCAGCTGAGAGAGAAAAGGAAGGAGAGTCTTGGAGGCAAGTAAGTGTTTTGTGAGAGAGAGTGGACTTACTTTCACTTGTGGAAGTGAGGTATTTATAGTGAGGGGGAAACCTAGGGTCCCAAATGGGTTAGGTTTTCCCCTAGGTTACCCCTACTGGGCCTCTTGGAGGCCTAGTCAGTCCTCTAGGAGACTAGTTGGGCCTCTGGGGGCCTTTGTCTGGGCCACGATGGACTTCACGTTTGCTGTCTGGAGGAAGTAGCACGGTCCTGGAGGTGTGCTCCCAGGAGGATAGGCCTCCGGGAGAAGTGATCTCGGAGGGTAGGCTTCCGGGAATTGCGGTCCCGGAAGGGGGAAGTGGTCCCAGTAGCTTCTTCTTCTGGATGACATGTGGCCGATCTGGGTATGGTATGAACAAAACTGCCAACCAGTGATGATATCGCATAGCTTAAACAACTTAGTTTAACTACATACTCAGATACCTCAGGTCTTCAATTAGTTCTTCATGGTTAAATAACACATTATGAGGCAAATTAAAATAAAATTAAGATCCACAAGGCCAACTAAATACTTGCCCTGGTAATTTACAAATCAAAACTGCACCTAAACTTTACAAGCATTAATTACTAGTTGAGGACTGAAAGTGTCCTACAATCAGTCCAGTGGCAACACAATTAAAAAATGAGGCACATGTGTGGTACTCAAGAGTTCCCCTTTGAAAAAGAGTACAACGCACAATCTCGTTTTCCTTGTGGTTGCAAATTGGCATCAAAATGAGACAGTTGACTCAAAATTTTCAGCGTAATGACATCAACTCAAAGTCTATCCTCCACATGAAACAAAGTATTATCCCTGAAGAGAACCATCCTAAGAACGGGTACAAAATTGCAAAGCATAATCAAACCTCTAACCATAACCTGCTCCTCCGCATGTGGAGTAGAAGGAGGAAGTGGAACAAAATTGCCACACAGCTTCCAACTCCCCTATTGTACCTTGCCATTCTCGAACCAGACCCCGCTCCAACCAACCTTGAACCAACCCCGTAAACTGAAGGTCACTGGTGGTAAAGAACTGAGCTAAATGATCAAACACCAAGAGGCTGAGGGTCTACTATTCTGGTCCCTAGTCTTCCTCCCAACCCATGAACCCCCTATGATAGCAAACCATTGTTATGTGGCACTGGAAAGATTGAAACACAAAATCCAACTTTCAAAATCATAACTAAATACCCATTAATCGATTTTGAGAGTAAGATATCAAACTTAAATAACTAAACAATCTTTGATTTGAGTGAGTTTTTGTAGATATGATCTTTGCTATATAATGTACAAAATGAATGATTCAGATTGAAATATATCATCTAGGAAGCCAAAAATGGGGGCTAAATGCAGCCATGGACAGCCCAAGATTGTCCGTTAAAATCTTGCACAAATTATGCACATTGCCATAAAACAATATTTCTGTTGTATTACTCAATAGAAGAGTGGACGAGATATTCAAGGCCAGGGCACGGGACGGGGTGAGTAAATCGTAACCCGAAATCTCATTCCGTCCCATTTTGTTACGACCCGCCCCGGAATTTTCAGGAAAATGACCAAATTACCCTTGAGGGTCAAAGGTTGACTTTTGAACAGTCGAGAATTTCATGGTCAATCTTGTACTCTATGCGAAGAACTCGACCATGCCATTGCGTCCGCGAATACGGAATCAAATTCAGATTGGTATCAGAGCCGTTATGAACGAAAAATGGTTTTGTGTGGGTAGGTGAGCTGCCACGTGGTAGCTGGTGAGTGGGGGCGAAGGTTTGAGATGCTTCTGGAAACCGGTTGGGGTTTCAAAACCATGCACGCACACAAAGTTTCCCAAAAGGGAAACCCGTGCACGCCGTCAAAGCCCTCGCCCCCATTCTCTCTTCTCCGGCCGACAACCACAACGCCGACCGCCCCAATAGCTTCCTCACGACCCCGACTCCACACCCAGGAAGTCCCAGCTCCAATAACGGCGTGGGGCGCCGTCAGTGAAGCCCAAAAACCAAAACACACCATCGCCGCCATCATCGCTGATCTTCAAGCTCTGACCACGGTTCGGGCGCGCCATCACTTGGAGCATGTTAGTTATGTCTCCAAGATCATTCCCACAAAGTTTAGGCTTCAAAGACCTCGCAGAACACCGTAAGCGAAGGGGAAATGAAATACGAAGTTTCATGGCCAATTTTTGGATGATTTCGGCCGAGGTGAGTCTGCGAAATCCATTCCAATAGATTCGTTGAGTTGTAATAAAATTCGTTGAAAACAGTTAAGAAATGAAGAAGTTAGACCCTCGCCGGAAAACTGGAGAATTCACTGGAATTTTCCCAGAATCAGGCGACGGTATGGCGACTTCGGCGACAACGCGGCGGCGCCGATGAAGCTCGCCGGAATCTAGAATTTTTCCAGATTCTGATGAGTTTTCCGGCGATGTCACAGCCGCACCTATATCGATGCGGCGGCCCATGACGTCAGCACCGACGTGCTGACATCAAGGTCCAATCAGCGTCTAGTCAGTGCCCAGTCAGCGTACTCATTAGTGTCCAGTCAGCATCCACGTAGGCGCCATGTGTTAAACACTTCAGCGCCGACATGCCTGCTGTTGACCAACGTTGACCAAGTTTGACCGGTGACTATTTCAAGGATTTTAGACGTTCTGGATCCAATGGCTACCTCTGTTTCGCCATCCCAGATACGGTTAAACTCTAATTGAGCAAAACATGGGAAATTAGGATTTTGAAGGTGGTATTTAATTACGGATTTTCTAACGAACGATTCATGGAAACTTTATAGGTATATGAGCTCCAGTTAGACACCGCAGTCAGGCAGTTCAGGCGGATGAGTTCGACAGCTCAGAATCACTGTGAGTGGATGGGTTTTGTTTTCTTAAAGCATGGATTTTCATTGAAGCTCAGTATATAATAGTACTATACAAATATATTGGTATACATATATCATATTACCAGCAGTACGTAGTACACCTAGTCGCACATGTACATTACATTTTGGTACTAGGATTACGGCTGTAGGACACAGCGTTTGCGTGAATGTTCACCAGCGCCGAAGACCCCATTTGCTAGCTATTCCTTTCCGGTGCATAGCGTGCCCTGATGCCTATCCAGGGTATGTAGGTGACACCACCCAACATTCACGTGAATGTATGTCACGCCTCAAAACCAAGGACATGAATAAAGAAAATCACAAAATAATATAGATACAGGGTGTGAGGTTTATTATAGTTTTGTGCCTACATATCCATAGAACGGAATCAAGCCACTCGTAATTCCCGTACCTATTCCTTTCCCTGCACCCCGACCACAAAGTGCTCAATTATAAATATAGTGTCCAACCCATGGATGATTAGTGGACTAGCAGATTGAATTGCAGTCGTCCATTTCCTTTAGAAGCCTAATCAGACAACATGACACTAACGTCATTAAACATTCACTATCACAGCAGGGGACATCTGTCCATCTTTTCATATGATATAAAACCCAATCAGAAAATACTAAAGGGAAAAGCGCCAATTAACGATTTTGGACAATTGAAACTTGCAAGAGACTATTCTAGAATATCTTTTCAAATTAGCAAGCTACTAATTTGTAGGTACTTTCATATATTTTCCTTTTCTTAACTTCATGGTTTTCTGAGCTTTTCTTAAACATGTTTGTCTATCTTTTCAGAAGCAATGCCATAGAGAAAATATCATACAACAAGTAAACTGTTTCAACTCAATTGAGACTTTTACTTAAATCCATTCAAAATCATCATTTAACCATACACAATACGCTCAAATTCCAAGTACCTACGAAAACCCCAACCCGCAACTAAGCTTCCAAGTTGTCACTACCAATAATCAGAATTGCAATTAAGCTTTATTAATCCGTAACCACTTAACATGAACAACCTCAACCAATAGTTTAGAACCAGGATTGATAATTGATCAAAAACCCAAAATATAGAAACCAAATTAAGAGCAGAATCTGTCATGCTCCCCAGTATGAAAATATTGATAATATTACCTCTGTTTTACCTGAGCTGCAGGAGATACAGTGATCGGATCAATCTGATTTCTTGATATGTTATAGACATCGAGCTCACAAACAACTTTCATGAAGACAACTTTTCCATTCGGATAACAGAAATTGGACGTTCAGGGCCGTCCACAGGGTACCTGTTTTCATCCCCTTCTTGTTCGCTCCCCATCTCCCCCATCTCCCCCAACCCCAATATAAAGGGAGGCGGTAGTTTGATAATTATCAAACCATATGGCAAAATGATAATTACATGAAAACAATATATTATCCCAATATTATTAAATAGTAAATGATAATATTGTTATTTAAGGTGATAATTTCGGGTCGTCACAATCCACCCTCCTTAAAAAGAATTTCGTCCTCGAAATTCACTCGAACAAAGCGTACTGCACCAAGAATTATGAGCATATTATCCGCAATACATAGAAAGATAACTCCATAAAAAACAAATTTTGCCAACAGCTTAAAGAACCACCATTTCTCAGCCATAATTAATTTTTAAGATAATTAAGTAGGAATCACATATCTCCTGGACCAAGTTATGCCCAGAATTCAAATCGAGTACCAACAAAACTTCAGCAAGGGCCAAGTAGTAGCCGATAAAAAACAGAGGTAGGCTTGGTGCCTAAACTCACCAATCACAGCGCTTACTACTTCCCTCCCATCAGTCCTAGTCAGCCTCTTTCCTGTCTCTTGTGCATGGCTAGCTGTCCATAGTCCTTAAACGATGCAAGCATCTCTAGGCTAATTCAGTGTCTTGTGGATGCTATCCATGAGGTAGTTAGACATGCTCCTTGGAACACTCCACCGTGTCCTCATAGAATTAATGGATGCCCAACCTACCGTATCGGAATCGAAGTGGGATTGAAAGTCCAGTGGCACATATCTTTTTAGAAAACACCATAAGATATATTATCTATTGATTCCAGTTTAAGTGAGTCGAGATGCGGAACAGATAGACCTATATCTTTCTAGAAAAAGCCATAAGATGCATTATCTATTGATTCCAGTTTAAGTGAGTCAAGAAGCGGAATAGATAGACCTCGTTATGCTAACAAAAGGAGATGCCTGGGGCAGTTCAGTTGGTTAAAGTCAATAGCGTAATTCCCCAACCCCGCGAGATAATCCATACAGGGTTAGCATAAATTAGTTAAGTCCTTTGCTAGACTATTAATGAAGTGGATAGATAGCACGTTTTCTTATGTCTCAGTAAGAAGAGGTTGACATAGTTGAAAAATTGTATGGTCCATCATTACATTTTGCAATGGAATAAATAAAAGAAAAGGACCTGTGTGAGTGGTAAAATTTGGCGCACAACAATTTAGAGGTTTTCACAACCATAAATTGCCAGCCAACTGCGGAAGAAAAGGACCAAATCTCACACCCATATGCTCTCTCTAAATACAATTTTGTGAGTTTCTAGAAGAGCAAGGAAAAGTTCTCCTTTTAGATCTGTTGGAAGTGGATGATCCTGAATCATCAAATCATTTTGAATCAATACATCACTTGCAACTTTATAGACGGAACTCCAAATTTTTACAAGAAAGATGTAACATTCTTCATCTGCTAATAGAAAGTGGACTTCCATTTACAGGTTTAGTATTATACCTTGAATGCTGTTGATATATGAAATTTTCAATGTTTAAAATAAAGTCAACAAAAAGCCCAAGACCAGGTTTGCACATGGACCCTTGTATAAGAAACGGGGAGTCCAAAACAAATACAGCCCAAAGAAGGATATTTGGGCCTTCTACTCCACATTCCATAAAGTATCTTAAATTAAGTAAATACACCAAATTCAGCAGATGTGGGGATAGAACGTGCGAAACAAATGTGCAACGTGGGAGAGCCAATATGCTCCACAAACCCACTCAACCAAGTGGTCCGCAAAGGTAGAGAGCATGACTTTCAACTATCTTTTTTGAAGGCTATAAAAAGAAGCTCTTAACAAAACAACAGGGGACGGAAAGAAAGAAAAACGGGAGGTACACAACACAAAGCACAAACAAGTAGGAAGAGAGAAACAAAGAGAAAGAGAAGTACACCGCAAATAGAATACCAGAGCACAAAGCACGTCTTCAAGCAAGAACAACAAAGACAACAAACAGGTATAATGCTAATTCATTATTCTGCATCTTTCTCTAATCTTCACAACTAATGTACAGGCATAAAAACCAACATGCTTGACATTTGGTTGAGGAGTAAACTCTCTCCTTCTACTACAATTGGTGTTTCAGAATACTCGCAGGGTGTTCGTAACCCAAACTTCGTTAATACGATAAGGAGCTTCGGATAATTGTAAATGGCGAGTTGAAGTACGATGCAACAAGGACCTCTCTGACTCACCGTTATGATAAAAATCCACACAAGTAGTGCATATCAACAAGCAAATTGCCAAAAGGCCAGGAGTTATTCAAGGCCAGTTGAAGTTTTAAATTCACAACCCAATCAAAACTCTTTGTTGGATCCAAAACAAAGCTGTTGTACCTGCGCAAAGAACACTAGATTACCATGGATACAAGGAATGGCAGAATTCAAAGGCAAAGACAAAATCTTTTGCTCGGGAACAATATTGGCGCACCTCGATATTCTCAGAACGAAGACGAATTTCGAGAAGGAAACTTGAACGCAAATCCAACGCTTTTGGATGGAAGATAAGGAGAGCATTTTGAAGTTGTTCATCCGTTATATATGGTGGCGCAGCTAAGGCCCGTTGGAAGACAAATCAGAAAGATAGCACTTCAATTCAAAATTCAAAGGAGATTAGATTTTTTTGTTAAAAGAAAAGAGGATGAACTCTGTATTCGTTGAAAAACAAAAGAAGACGAAGACTATTTGTCTTCTGACTCAAAGAAGTCGTTGGAAGCAAGCAAAGACAAGAAGATAAAACTCTTCTGACTCATCTCAAAAGAAAGAAAGGGTATGGGCAGTCTGCTCTCGTTGGAAACAAAAGTCCTTTGACTCATCAACAACAAAAGTCTCTTGACTCATCAACAACAAATGGGCTTCGTGATTCCACAAGGCCCAAATTCAAGTCACATGGACATGAAAAAGTTCAGCTACCAAGTGATGCTGACCAAATCCAAAAACCAAGTTTTAAAAAAACAATTGACACCTCGCAAGGGTGCTCGACAGTTCAAGGAAAACGAAGAATTCCGAACTACGCTCGGTTTGATCTCCCACGAAGGAGTACGTAGGCAATCTAAGCAAATTGGACACAACCGCAAGATACAAGTTTCAACACCAAGGCCTCACGTCAAGTCCAAACATGTGAAGCTACCAAATTTTATTAAAGGGCGTATAAAAAGCGCAATTGAACTACGAGTGACTTGATCCCCCGCAAAGGGGTACGTAGGCAACCTAAATGTTGATTTAGGTGCAGTCACAAAATCAAATATTTTCTCTAAACCTTTGCATTTAACTTTGTTTTCTTCATGTTGGAATCAAAGGGTGTTCCTTTGTTATTAAAGGATTGTAATTAAGGACTTTGTCTTGAATGAGTTGAATCCGATTCAATAAAACTCGTATCCATTCGATATGAGTGAAATTATGTGATCAAAGATTGTTTGTACAATTTTTGCTCAGCATAACCAATGCACAGTTGAAATATCTCAATGATTCTATATCTTCAAACGTTGACCGATGCCATGCTAAAAGTTGATACATTCAGATCTGACAACTTATTTCTGATCTCACATCTTAAATTTGAAACCGCTTCCTGAGATTGGGAAAGACAAAAGCATCAACAGAAGAAAAAGAAAATCAAAGGCTAGTCCCAGAAGATTTAAAATGTACGTATGTTCAAGCCTCTACAAAAAGAAACACTACACTCAGCTTTTTACAGAAATCTATGGATGAAATCCTCGACTCTTCGACATCCTTTTCAAGCTTCACGATTTCATCACTGTGAATAGAACTATTTGGAACTGCATAGACACATCTCTGCATGTTCCTTACAACCACACAACAGCTCTGATATGTATTTCCCGCTTTAACCTATATTATACGAATACAACTATGAATAGTGCTACACACTCAAGCATGGAAACTAAGAACTACACTTCAGAAATTAAAGAGATTCCGAACCCTCATGGAATAAGAACCAAAATAAATATATGTTACATCCAAATAGTATCATATTTACCTTGCCAAATAGATAGAGGGTGCCCATATTAGGACCATAGAATTCTTCATAAGCATCTAGTATGTAAAAAGGCAGTGAACCATTTTCTTCAAGATCAATATCTAAAATATGCTCACTATTTGAGCTAGTATTAACCTCCACAGCACCACCACGAACCTCCGCATCCCCTCTAGTCTTCATCGCCTTCCATCCAGCCATAGCACACAAGGGCGGGTCCTTATTATCTTCCGTAATCTTTGCATTCCAAGTAAAACCCTCTTCCTTCTTCACCAAATCTTTCCCTTTCTCCTCAGTAACCACTCTATTCTCCTCAATTTCCGCTCCAATTTCTGAAAAATCATTGCTTTGCTGAATTGGAGATTCACTAATCTCAAAACCTAATTCCTTCTTCCCCCCATTGTCCTTAACCCATTCACTAATTTCCAAAAAATCACCACCATTTCTACCATTAATTGTATCCAATTCAACCCTCCTTGTCAAATCAGCACCCCAATTAGACCTAATTTCACTCTGAACACCCAAAATCGGCACTGAAATCTTATTGGGCTGCATTCTCCTCCACTTCTTCCTATCTTCCTCATCTGGCACAAACGCCGCAATCCCATCATCAACAATACTATCACAATTCAATCCTTTCGCCTTATCATTATCTCTAGGCGTACCGAAAACTGACGACGTGAACATTGAAGAAAGCCTCTGCTTCCCATCATCGCCGCCGCCACAGCCGTCAGCGACTGGCTGGGCTTTTTGGATCGGGGCTTCTTATCCTTCTCCGTCTTCTCTGATTTCCTCCTCTTCGGCCTATCGCCATCGCCGTCCGATTTGGCCAACGACGGCCTGCCACGTGACCAGCCCTGTGATTAGCCGATCAGGAAGATAATTTATAAAGGGTGTAAATCGATTTCACTTGTTTTTATTTTTCCGGGACACTTCCCCCATTTTTCCAGAACACTTACCCCTATTTTTCCAGGATAGTTCCCTCTATTTTCTGGGAAACTTCCCCCCATTTTTCCAACACACTTCCCCCTATTTTTGCAGGACACTTTCCTCTATTTTCCGGGACACGTCCCCCCATTTTTCAAGGACACTTCCCCCATTTTTCCGGGACACTTCCCTCTATTTTCCGAGACACTTCCCCTCGTTTTTCTAGGACACTTTCCCCATTTTTACGGGACACTTCCCTCTATTTTCCGAGACACTTCCCCCATATTTCCGGGACACTTCCCTCCATTTTCCGGGACACTTCCCCATTTTTTGGGGACACTTCCCCAATTTCCGGGGCACTTCTCCATTTTCCAGGACACTTTCTCATTTTTTCGGGACACATCTCCATTTTCCGGGACACTATCGCATTTTCTGGGACACTTCCCTCTATTTTCCGGGACACTTCCCATTTTCCTGTGCTCTGTGGAGAACCTCACTATCCAACTTATGTAATTCAATCATCAAACGGTTTAGTAAAGCCCTTTCACTGCAAAGAAAAGTTCAAATATACTTAAGTTCAATTTGAGAACCAAATACTGCTTGTATAAATAAATAAATAAATAAAAATATTTGCTATTTTTCTAGACTAAACAAAGAAGAGAATTGACTGAGAATCATATATGAGAGTAAACCGACGTGCTTCCGACTCTTAAGACAGTCGATCCATCTTTAGAGTTCTTCTGTGTAGCCTCTTTAGTGAACCCTGTTGGATATATTCCCCAGCAAGCTTACATACAACTATAAAATGGCTGAGTATACTAGGTCTCATGCATTCTGAGGCCAACATAGGAGTGTCGATTTGAAAGGCCAAAAAAGTAGTGTGAGTACATCAGAAAGATTATAGAACAAACCTTGGCCTTGTGATAGCAGATAACAGATGCAGAGACAATTTCATTACAATTGTGCGCTTCATTGATAACAGTTTTCAAGCTTATTGCAGTAACAACCACTAGGGGAGTCAGTTTTATTTGGACAACTTGAAACTCGTATGTCATTTGCAGAATTAACAATCACTTCAAATTTGTACCAAGTCACCTGTACGATAGAATAACCAAAGTTGTTAAAAATTGAACCTGCAAACAAGTAAATCTGGTAAGAATGGCTTAAATGACAACAGATATCCAGACTTGAGAATCTCACCCGTTGTGGAGATGGGCGAAACTGTGAAACTGATAGCCAAGAGGTTCCTTTGATCTACCTTTTAACAAGAAAAAGCTCCAGTGCACTGTATGTTGCAATATATTCGGTTTCTATTTTTTCATAGATGAAAAAAAATTAAACTGTGTTAAGCAGCATAATCTAGCTGCAGTATCTCAGTTTACAGCGAGAAAAAAGAGGAATAATACTACAAAAATGAAGAATCTGAGATTTATAGATCAGACACCAAAGTTAGGGATCTGCTCTAACTCTTGTACCTGCTGTGAGTTTCTAGAAGAGCAAGGAAAAGTTCTCCTTTTAGATCTGCTGGAAGTGGAGGATCCTGCAACAGTGCAATCAGAGCTCATCAAAAGGTGGAGTTGAACAAATTTTTATACTAAATCATCAAATCACTCAGAATCAATACCTCATAGGCAACTTTATAGATGGAACTCCAAATTTTTACAAGAAAGATGTAACATTTTTAATATGCAAATAGAAAGTGGACTTCCATTAACAGGTTTAGTATTATACCTTGAATGGATAACCAATGCACAGTTGAAATATCTCAATGATTGTATATCTTCAAACCTTGACAGATGCCATGCTAAAAGTTGATACATCCAGATTTGACAACGTATTTCTGATCTCACTTCTTAAATCTGAAACCGCTTCCTAAGATTGGGGAAGACAAAACCATCCACAGAAGAAAAAGAAAATCAAAGGCTAGTCCCAGAAGATTTAAAATGTACGTATGTTCAAGCCTCTACAAAAAGAAACACCTACACTCAGCTTTTACAAAAAGTAAAACCCTCTTCCTACTTCACCAAATATTTCCCTTTCTCCTCAGCAAGCACTCTGTTCTCCCTAATTTTGCCTCCAGTTTTTGGAAAATTATTGCTTTGCTCAGTTGGGGATTCACTAATCTCAAAACCTAATTCCTTCTCTCCCCATTTTCCTTAACCCATTCACTAATTTCCACAAAATCATCACCATTTCTACTACTAATTGTGTCCAATTCAATCCTCCTTGTAAAATCAGCACCCCAATTAGACCTAATTTCTCTCTAAACACTTGAAATCGGCTCTGAAATCTTATTGGGCTGCATTCTCCTCCGCTTCTCCCTATCTTCCTCATCTGGCATAAACTCCGCAATCTCATCATCAACAATACTATCACAATTCAATCCTTTCGCCTTATCATTATCGACGTGAACATTGACGAAAGCCTCTGCTTCCCCATCATTGCCGCCTCCCTCGTCTGCGACGCGTTGGGCTTTTTGGGTCGGGGCTCTTTATCCTTCTCCTTCTTCTCGGATTTCATCCTCTTGTGCCTATCGCCACCACCGTCCGATTCGGATGGCGACGGCCCACCACGTGTTCAGTCCTGAGATTGACCAATGAAGAAGATAATTTAAAAAGAGTGTAAATCAATTTCACTTGTTTTTATTTTTCCGGGACATTACCCCCATTTTTCCAGGACACTTCCCCTTATTTTTCAGGGGCACTTCCCTCTATTTTCGGGAACACTTCGCCCTCATTTTTCCGGGAAACTCCCTCCATTTATCGGGACACTTCCCCATTTTTTCGGGACACTTCCCCAATTTCTGGAGCCCTTCTCCATTTTCCGGGCTACTTTATCCTTTTTTCGGGACACTTCCCTATTTTCCGGGACATGTTCTCATTTTTCCGAAACACTTTCCCATTTTCCGGGACACTTCCCATTTTCCAGGACACTTCCCTCTATTTTCCGAGACTCTTCCCTCATTTTTTTCGGGAAACTCCCTCCATTTTCCGGGACACAACCCCATTTTCTCGGGACACAACCCTATTTTCTCGGGACACTTCCCCAATTTATGGGGCACTTCTCCATTTTCCGGGACGTTTTCTCATTTTTTCAGGACACTTCCCAATTTTCCGGGACACTTTCTCTATTTTCCAGGACACTTCCCATTTTCCCGTGCTTTGTGGAGAAGGACATCCAGGTCATGCCCAGATATGTTATGTCCAAAAAGAACCTCACTATCCAACTTATGTAATTCAATCATCAAACAGTTTGGTAAAGCCCTTTCACTGCAAAGAAAAGTTCAAATATACTTAAGTTCAATTTCAGAACCAAATACTGCTTGTATAAATAAATAAATAAATAAATAAAAATATTTGCTATTTTTCTAGACTAAACAAAGAAGAGAATTGACTGAGAATCATATATGAGAGTAAAACCCACGTGGTTTCGACGCTTAAGACAGTCGATCCAGCTTTAGAGTTTTTCTCTGTAGCCACTTTAGTGAACCCCGTTGGATATATTCCCCAGCAAGCTTACGTACAACTGTAAAATGGCTGAGTATACTAGGTCTCATGCATTCTGAGGCCAACATAGGAGTGTCGATCTGAAAGGCCAAAAAAGTAGTGTGAGTACATCGGAAAACATTTCTTATGTGCTTAAGAAAAAATATTAGCAGTTATACTATAAGAATTTATGCCTTCAAACTTTGTTGACACTAGAAGTCCAATACGTGGATGAAATTTATAAAGGCAATGTCAATGGAGAAATTTTCTCTGATGCTATGGGCCATAGTCGTGAGACTTAGAATTATCAGATGAAAATGAAAACTAAGAAGACAGAAGAAGCAAGGCTTAAAAGATTATAGAACAAACCTTGGCCTTGTGACAGCAGATAACAGATGCAGAGACAATCACTAGGGGAGTCCGTTTTCTTTGGACAGCTTGAAACCCTTATGTCTTTTGCAAAATTAACAATCACTTCAAATTTGCACCAAGTCACCTGTATGATAGAATAACCAATGCTGTTACAAATTGAACCTGCAAACAAGTAAATCTGATAACAGTTTTCAAGCTTATTGCAGTAACAACCACTAGGGGAGTCCATTTTCTTTGGACAGCTTGAAACCCTTTTGTCTTTTGCAGAATTAACAATCACTTCAAATTTGCACCAAGTCACCTGTATGATAGAATAACCGAAGCTGTTACAAATTGAACCTACAAACAAGTAAATCTGACAAGAATGGCTTAAATGACAACATATATCCAGACTTGAGAATCTCACCCGTTGTGGAGATGGACGAAACTGTGAAACTAATAGCCAAGAGGTTCCTTTGATCTTCCTTTTAATAAGAACAAGCTCCAGTGCACTGTATGTTGCAATATATTAGGTTTTCTTTTATTTCATAGATGGAAAAAAATTAAACTATGTTAAGAAGCATAATCTAGCAGCAGAATCTCAGTTTACATATCAGACACCAAAGTTAGGGATCTGCTCTAACGCTTGCACCTGATGTGAGTTTGTATAAGAGCAAAGAAAAGTTCTCCTTTTAGATCTGCTGGAAGTGGAGGATCCTGCAACAGTGCAATCAGAGCTCATCAAAAGGTGGAGTTGAACAAATTTTTAAACTCAATTATCAAATCACTCAGAATCAATACCTCAGAGGCAACTTTATAGATGGAACTCCAATTTTTTAAAAGAGAGATGTAACATTTTTCATATGCAAATAGAAAGTGGACTTCCATTTACAGATTTAGTATTATACGTTGAATGGATAATTGATCTTTAGTATATAATTCTCTCCTGCGGGTATGTCAGATCGCTCAAATGCATATTTCCTTTGTGATATGTTCATACAAGAAAGAACAAACAATTAGACAGCATGGAAGTGCTGTGCAGACTAAACAAACTTCCAATTTATAATTTAACGAATGCACAGTTCAAATATCTCAATGATTGTATATCTTCAAACCTTAACCGGTGCCATGCTAAAAGTTGATACATTCATATTTGACAACTTATTTCTGATCTCACTTCTTAAATCTGAAACCACTTCTTGAGATTGGGTAAGACAAAAGCATCAACAGAGGAAAAAGAAAATCAAAGGCTAGTCCCAGAAGATTTAAAATGTACGTATGTTCACGCCATTGCAAAAAGAAACACCTACACTTAGCTTTTTACGGAAATCTGTGGGTGAAATCCTCGACTTTTCAGCATACTTTCCAAGCTTCATGATTTCATCACTGCTAATTGCAAAACTATTTTGAACTGCATAGACACATCTCTGCATGTTCTTTACAACCACACAACAGCTCTGGTATGTATTTCCTGCATTAACCTATATTATTCAAATACAACTATGAATAGTGCTACACAATCAAGCATGGAAACTAAGAACTACACTTCAAAATAAATATCATGGATTAAGAACCAAAATAAATATCTGTTACATCCAAATAGTGTCATATTTATATTTACCTTGCCAAATAGATAGAGGGTGCCCATATTAGCACCATAGAATTCTTCATAAGCATCTAGTATGTAAAAAGGCAGTAAACCATTTTTCTTCAAGATCAATATCTGAAATATGTTCACTATTTGAGCTAGTATTAACCTCCACAGCACCACCACGAACCTCCGCATCCCCTCCGGTCCTCACCGCCTTCCATCCAGCCATGGCACTCATGGCCGAGTCCTTATTATCTTCCGTAATCTTCGCATTCAAAGTAAAACCCTTTTCCTTCTTCACCAAATCTTTCCCTTTCTTTGGGACACTCCCTCCATTTTTCGGGGACACTTCCCCATTTTTTGAGGACACTTCCCCAATTTCCGGGCAGTTCTCCATTTTTCGAGACACTCTTATTTTTTTCGGGACACTTCCCCATTTTCCGGGACACTCACTATGCCATTAAACGATATAGACGACGGTTTATAGACGACGGTTGCATAAAAAAGCGTCGTGAACAAAACGTAGACGACGGTTTCTCCTTAAAGCGTCGTTAATGACCTCCAGATACTAAATATAGACGAGGCTTTTTTCAAAAACCATCGTCTATATGAAACCAGGACTTGTTGACTGCAATTTTCGCTCAATATAGACGAGGCTTTTACTAAAAACCGTCGTCTATATGAAACTAGAATAAAATTTTCGCTGAATATAGACGAGGCTTTTACTAAAAACCGTCGTCCATAATAGCCTAAACTTGTGAAAAATTTCGGCGCGCGCTCACTTCTCCCCCCAAAAAAGTAGCGGCTTCACTATTATCCCAAAATAGTGAAACACTCAAAATAACCCAAACCCTAGTTTCCTAATTTCTGAATTCCTACAACATAAACCAATTTCCTTCAACACCCAAACAAGTTTCTCGATTTGGATTTCAACCCAAACAAGTTTCTCGACAATTGGCGATTGCCGGGGTCCCAAACAGCCCATACCAATTTCCCCATTTCTGAATTCCTTCTTAAATCCTTCAACATAAATTGATTTCCTTCAACACCCAAACCAATTTCTCGATTTCTCCTTTCAACCCAGACCTCCGTTTTTCAATCTGAGCTTGGCACAGCCCTGTCTTCACTGATTTCTCCTTTGAAGCACACAATATCAACATCAGCTCATGTCTCTGTGAGACTTAATCAAAAAGGTAAAAGCTTGTGTTTACATCAATTTCGGTTCAAATATGTTTAGAATCTGCTTTTATTTGATTTTACAAATGGGTTTTGTTTAAATTTTGTGTTTATTGATTAGGTTCATAATGTGGTGCTCTGAATTTTCAACAACTTGCATCCATTTGCTGGGGTGAACAATAACGGTGAACGAATCTTTCCTGCGAGGCCCAACAACTCCGGGAATCATTCGTTGTTGTTTGGTAAGTTTTCTATCTGATTTCGATTTTGGATTGGTTGATTTTGGAGTGTTTGTTTTGGTGGCTGTGTTTTGGTGGCTGTTTTCATTTGGGGTTGTTTGGTTGCTGAGAGAATGTGGGTAGAGAAATTTTTGCAGAGGATTGAATTTTCTTGTTTTCTCAGCAACCACAGTGAGCATTTTGTTTCTTCTTAATGGTACTTCTATAGTGGAACCTAATATACTTAAGTGAGCACAAAGTTCAGTTAAGATGCTTTTTATTTTCACTGAGCACAAAGTTCAGTTCAGTGAAAATAAAATGCTCACTGTGGTTGCTGAGAAAGCATTTTGTTACTTCACTAGATTTACACTCTAGTGATAGAATTTGTTGTCTTCGATATCACCTAATATACTTAACTGAGCACAAAGTTTACTTCTTGGTACCACATTGTATCATATTACTATGAAACATGTGAATTGGCTTGAGTAGGATTTAAGATACATTTTTAAAGATAAAGTTGAAGTGTTACGGTTTTGGTTTTTCTCGTTGTGGGTAATTTGAACTTTGATTCTTCTTAGCAATGTTTCCTATGTAATGGCTATAGATTTCCCTTCCTTTCGATATAACATTTGGAGGTAGGAATTTGCTGAGTTTTTGTTTGATAAGTAACAACTTCAGCAGCTAACCACATGGGGCCTTCAAAATTCTGCTCCTTTTTGTGTTTTGAATAAGTTTGGAAAAATGAATTGTTGAATTTATGTTGTTTTTCTACACAATCCATTACCAGTTTTTCTTTATTTTGCTTCTGGATAATGTAAACTTTGTAAAGAGTTTATCCTCTTCGCTCTCTAATTTTGAAAACCAGATTGTTAGAAATTGAGGTTATCTGAATGGACTCTGCAAACACAGATTGGTTTCCTCTTCAGTTCATTTCAATTTGTAAAGCTTCTTTTCTTTTTTGTTTTTGCAGTTTGAGTCCCTTTGCAAATTGTTGATTCTTTAGTATCTTCAAGCATCTTTGTGGTCCAGAATTGGAGCTTTGAAGGTAAGATAAATTTCTTTCTTTTACCCTTTTGCATTAGGTATTAAATTGCCAAAGTTGAATGTTGAATTTGAATTTGAAAGCCCTGTTATTCATGTTTCTTTATTTGGCTGATTTGGAATTTCTGTTGGCAGTGATTTCGTGACAGTTAGGGTTTGAATAGCATTTATTTTTTTTCCCATTGTTTTGCAGTTTAATGGAGTTTGTTTTCATTGGCTTGTCTTTGTGAATTTGAAAGTAGAAAGATGGATACCTCTTGGATGTTTGCGGATAGAAGAACAGAAGAATATAAGTCAGGGGTTACATTTTTCCTGAAAATAGCTAGCGAGAATGCTAGCAACCCTAAATACATTAGTTGTCCTTGTTTGAGGTGTCTCAATATGAAATCATTTAGTGTTGCCGTTGTAAAAGAGCATCTCTTTTTCAATGGAGTTGATAAGACATATACAGATTGGATTTGGCATGGTCAACCACCTAGGTCAGCTGCTAGTCGAACTCCGACAGTAGATACCGAGCATGATTTTCAATCTGAAAGTGTAGATATGGATGGTGTTGATTTAGAAGACTTAGAGGCTGAGTCTAACGAATTTTTGAGGGTCATTGAGGATGGAGATAAGCCATTGTACTCGGGCTGTACAACTAGAACTAAGCTAGGTACACTTGTTAATTTATACAATTTGAAAGCTAAGCATGGAATGACAGATTCTTGCTTCAATGACTTATTAGTTGAGCTTTCAACTATGCTTCCCGAAGAGAATGAGATACCTTCGTCGATGTATGAAGCGAAGAAGATAATGCGTGCTTTGGGCTTGCAATATGAAAAGATACACGCATGTCCTAATGACTGTATCTTGTACCGGAAGGAGTATAAGGATGCAGTGCAATGTCCTACGTGTAGTTTGCCAAGGTGGAAGGTGGGGAAACAAGATAAGAACATTAGGAAAGGTGTGGCAGCAAAGGTGTTGTGGTACTTCCCAATCATCCCTAGGTTTAGAAGGTGGTTCCAATCATCTAGTACAGCTAGGGATTTGACTTGGCACTCAAAAAGAAAAATTGTTGAGGGTCAAATGCGGCATCCCGCTGATTCACCAGCATGGAAGATGTTGGACAGTAAGTGGCCTGAGTTTGGTGAAGAGTCACGAAATATCAGACTTGCTCTTTCAGCCGATGGATTCAATCCACATGGGGCTATGAGCAGTAAACACACTTGTTGGCCGGTTATTCTCGTTAGCTATAACCTTCCGCCACACTTGTGTTTTAAAAGGAAGTTTATGATGTTAACTTTGCTAATTTCGGGTCCAAAACAACCGGGAAATGATATTGATGTGTACTTAGCACCTTTGATTGAAGATTTGAAGACATTATGGAATGGAGTTTCAGGGGTTTATGATGCACACAAAGATGAGCACTTCACTCTAAGAGCTGCACTAATGTGGACGATAAATGACTTCCCGGCATATGGAAATTTATCAGGGTGCATTGTTAAGGGGTACAATGCATGTCCAATATGTGCTGCTGATACAAAACCTCATTGGTTAGAAGCTGGTGGCAAATGCTCATATATTGGTCATCGTAAATTTTTGTCTCGCTACCATCCTTATAGAAGACAAAAGGCAGCATTCAATGGAAAGAAAGAGGAGTCTCTTGCTCCCGTGCCGCTGACCGGAGAACAAGTATTCGAAAAAGTCAAGCATATCAATTGTACATTTGGAAAAAAAGTCCCACAACCAAAAGTTGATGAAAAGAATCGGCCTTGCTGGAAAAAGAAGTCTATCTTCTTCAAACTTGAGTATTGGAAATTTCATCCCGTTCGACATATGTTGGATGTAATGCATATCGAGAAGAATTCATTAGAAAGTATTGTCGGTACATTATTGAATATTCCAGGCAAAACAAAAGATGGGCATGCAGCTCGTTTAGATATGTTGACAATGGGGATAACCAAGTTGAAGGCTCCTGAAGTGGATCTAGAAGGAAAAAAAGCACGATTATTGCCTGCAAGCTGGAATCTGTTAAAAGAGGAGAAGCGGTCTCTTTGTAATTCTCTTTATCAAATTAAGGTTCCCGAAGGCTACTCATCTAATGTAAGAAGTCTTGTGAACATGAATGACCTAAAACTTCAAGGCCTAAAGTCTCATGACTGCCATACATTGATGCAGCAGTTGCTTCCCATTGCCATACGAGGTTGTTTGGAAGAACCAGTGAGGAATGCTATCATTAGGTTCTGTTACTTCTTCAATGCACTGTGCACGAAAGTTGTGGATGTGTCCAGCCTAGAAAATATGCAAGAGGAGTTAGTGGTAACACTTTGCTTGCTAGAGAAGTACTTTCCTCCATCTTTTTTTGATGTTATGATACATCTAACCGTGCATCTTATTAGAGAGGTTGAATTATGTGGACCGGTTTGGTTTAGATGGATGTATCCCTTTGAAAGATATATGAAAGTGTTAAAAAGCTATGTCAATAGTACTGTTTATCCAGAGGGCTGCATGATTGAGTGTTACATAGGCTAAGAAGGTGTTGAGGTGTATGCTGAACATGTCGAAAATGTTAAGACAGTGGGGATTCCTTCAAGTCTTGATCCAGACCTGCCTAGAGAGTGCAGACCATTATCTGGTGCTAATGTATGTTCTGTTGATCGAAAAGAATTAAACAAGGCACATTTGTATGTACTGCACCAGGAAGTTGACGTGGAGCCCTATATCACGTAAGCCTGTGTTCACTTGTTTTCAGCTTTTTTTAGTTTTTTTTTTGTATAGCTCCAGTTGGATTTATGTTATTTATCTTATCTATGCAGTGAGCATATGGAGTTTCTGAAGAATGCTCATCCTAAATACAAAAAAGATGCAGCATGGTTGCAAGAGCAACACCATAAGCGATTTGTTGATTGGTTTCAAAAGAAGGTAAGCATGAATCATTAGGTTTCTGTACAATGAAACATTCAAAAATACTTCTATTTACACTTGCCTTGCTAATGTTGTATTCATTTTCATAGGTGGAATATGAACTAAACTCCAACGGTGATTGTAGGGTTTCAGAGACTGTAAAATGGCTAGCAGATGGCCCTCGCATGGAAGTACCAATGTATAAAGGTTATAAGATTAATGGGGTCAATTTCAATACAATAGCTCGTGATGAAATGCGGGCTGTTCAAAACAGTGGAGTTCACTTGGTGGCTGATACAATGCAAGTGCAGAAAATTGGAAAAGATAAGGCACCAATCACAACAGATATGGAGTTCTATGGTGTTATTCAAGAGATATGGGAACTTGATTATTACAAGTTCACACGAACTGTATTTAAGTGTCAGTGGGTTAACAACAAATATGGTATCATGGTCAATGAATTTGGGGTTACCTTTGTTGATCTTAGTAAGACAGGTCACAAAAAGGAGCCTTTTGTTTTGGGTAGACAAGTTGAGCAAGTGTTTTACTACCAAGATCCTTCAAAACCTAGTTGGTCTGCTGTGTTACATATGCCAGATAGATTTTACTATGATGATGAATTACAAGACACCGTTGTTGATCATCGACTCTATTGTAGAAGGATGCCAGCTGTGGAGAATTTTGATGAAAATGAGAAAAGCTACCATAGACCAGGGGATGAAGTTTTTTGGGTTGATAAATGCTAGGTTATCATGACTTAGTTTGTTTGAATTCAATGTATAAAGTGCTGAGTACATTTCTGTAAACGTTGGTGATTTATTTTCTCATGTTTTCAGCCTGTATTACTTATATGATATCATGGAGATTGCTGTTTACTTGGTAAATATGGATGATTAGTCATAGTCCAGTAGCTTTGTATATGCCAGTAGCTTTGTATATAGATATCATGACTTAGTTGATATTGCTATTGTGTCAGTAAGTTTCATAGGCCAGTAGCTTTGTATATAGATACCTTTGAAATATTTATAGTTTAATATTGCATATAATAATAAGTGTGATTTTCCTACAGGTTTGTGCAAATATGGCTCCATTAGTAAGGAAATCTGTATCAACTCCATCAGTGGCAGCAAAAAGGACATCCAAGAACAAAGCTGCAGAGAAGGCTCGAACCACAATTGAGTCTGAATCATCTAAGGCACATGAAAGGGATGAGTCTGTTGAACCTGTTGAATTGCCAGAGACCAAAAAGAGGAAGTCCAAAGGTTCAGTCACCATGGAGCACCTTCAAAAGAGAAAGTTCAGTGGTGAAAAGTTAGCAATCCAGTATAATTTTAAAGGGCAGATGTATGGGAAAGCTAACACATGGCTGCAATCTTTCCTTGGGGGTCTTGTGCAAAAAATCCCTATTACTTATACAAACGGGGTAGGAGACGCCACAAAATCTACAAAAGTGGTGCCGCAATCTACCAAAGACAAAATCTGGGAACAAGTGGAGGTAATTAACTAGAAACTTTATTATACAAATTTTGTATGAATACTATTACTTGTAGCTCATCAAATTAATATGTTTCCTTTCATCATAAATGTTGCAGGGAATATTTGATGTGGGTCGGGGAGGTAGAGATGCTATACTAAGGTCATGTGCAGCAAAATTTCAGGACTTCAAGTGCCGGTTGACGCGTGACTACATTCTTCCTTTTAAGGATGATCCGGAAGCATTAGCAAAGCCTCCAGCTAAGTATACATACATCACAGATGAACATTGGCATGAGTTTGTAAAGTCAAGGTTAGATGAGAAGTGGGAGGAAACACACCGTATACAATCAGAAAGACGGGCTAAAAATGAGTATGACCATCACATATCTCGCAAGGGATATGTGGGTCTAGAGCAAGAGTTGGTATAGATTTTCAACTTTTATGTATTCAAATAGTATTTTGAAGTTGAATAATTCTGAAAAAAATGAGTACTTGCATGTGTAGTTAAAGGATATGCCTGGCGTAGAAGAAATCGATAGAGCTGTGCTTTGGGTAAAAGCAAGGGAAGATAAAAAAGGCAACATACCAAACCCTAGAGTGGCAGAGAAGGCAAAGCTAATTGTAAGTACCAAAGCTTGTAATATAGGTGCTGCTAACTATGAATTAGTATACAGTTTTTACTTTTTTCTGTGTTTGTTAACTATTCCAATGTAAACAGGATGAATTGAATAAACAAGTGGAGGAGGGTTCATTGGTTCCCAAGGGAACTAATGATGTGCTCACAATGGCATTAGGTACATCGGAGCACAGTGGACGAGTTAGAGGAGTGGGGGGGGCGTGTAAAACCGAGTGTTTACTTCAACTTACCCAAAAATCAAAGAGACACTGTGAAGGAGATAGTTAGTCAGTTGGGAGAAATCTATGAGACAAAGACTCAAGAGCTATTGAGGCAGGAAGGGCTCAAATGGCAAGCAAAGTTGGACGCTGTGTTGGCCCTAATCCCTGGAACTGGTTCCCCAGGTGGGAATAATTCTGAAAAAGCAAGCTGCAATGAGGAGTGTGCAGCTGCCTCTGATCAGGACATGCCACCAGCAAATGATAAGAAGCTTGATGTAGTTGAAGAAGTTGAGGAAACCATTGTACAGAAGAAGGTTAGTAATTTAGTTATATAACATGTTTATAGTTGATACAAAGAAGTAATTGAGCGTGGTTCAATTGATTAATTGATATTACATTTTCATCTTAATCACATATAGGGAAAAAAATGTGGTTTGGCTGTAGAATGCCCAGATCAGATCGTTGCCCATGCATATGTCATTGAACATGATTCTTCTACTCCAACATTGAAAAATGATCATCTATTAGTACATGTCTATGATGTACTTGATTTCTGGGCCAAGCTACTTGTACCAGTGCCAGAGAAAGCAATGTATAGTGTTAGTGATGCTAAAGATGCTGTCATTCTTTGGCCAAAGAATCTTGTTATATTCTCTTCAAAGCCGGTAAAAAAATTATTTGACTAAGCTCTATTATTTCTCCTTTCTTGGTTAGACAATTATAGCTTATTCAAATTTACTTGATGTGTTAACTAAAATAGCAGCCAAAACAAAAGGTGACTGCCCAGCAAGTTACAAAGCCCAAACAGAAAGCAGGAAGACCGACATTGACACCATCAACGCTGACATCTTTGAAGTTACTTCGTGTGTTTTCAGCTAGTGAAATGGAAATGGATTATATCTCATTCCAAATGGAAAAGGAAGTATTTGGATATGAGCGTAAGACATTTGTACTGCAATCTGATATTGAGAGGGTTGCGAATATGGATGAGATCACAGCAAACTGTATAGTGATGTACATAAGGTAAGTTATATAGTCCTCCACCATTATATTCATTTTGTTGTTAAAGATGGTACTCTTGATATTCTAACCCATCAATTTATCAGGTTCCTGTATGATTTGCTTAAAAACTCCAAAATGCTTAGTCTGGTAAGGTTTGTTGACCCCGATAAGGTTGGTGGAAAAGGTTGTGGAAGTTGCAATGTTAGGTCCCGTAATATTGCAAATACTTTGAAAGGTTCTTCTTCAGGACAGCTGACACACCCCGACCCAAAAAGTGGGGCCCGGGAGTGCGGCCATCACCCCCAAAGAGTGACGAAGCCTTAAACAACTAAAAGAGACAAAAACGGAAGAAAAGAATACAATATAATATCAGAGCATCTACAGCGGAAGAGAAAACAACACACTACAACTGCCCCAAGGGCGGAATACACAGCTGTACAGCTTAACTCATAACCTGCCTGACAAAGACAACGAAGTTCTCCTACCCTTCGTTGATGGAAGTAGAGCTATCGGCAGGTCTCAGTCGTCTCGGTGATGCACTTCAGAATCAAATCCTGAGGGGGCGCAAAAACAAGGGTGAGTGGACGAAAAAAGAAGTCAGTGAAAACATTTAACAGATATGCCAATAAACCCCTCTGTCAAAACAGATAATATAATAATATCATACCGCAGTCCAGCTAACACGTACAGTAACTAACATCCGAGCAACCTATACACACAAAACATTCCCAACACTACAACGTAATGTGGTTGATGGCCATATCACCCGACCGAGATATACCTCTCATGAACGAGGGCCATATCACCCGTCCAAGATATAATGTGTGGTCGAGGGCCATATCACCCGACCGAGATATACCTCACATGAACGAGGGCCATATCACCCGTCCAAATAGCGTTCCCACGTGATCTCATGGATGAGGGCCATATCTCCCAGACCATGATTTAATGGACGAGGGCCATACCACCCGATCCATATAATGCGCTCCTAATAATACTAATCGCAAACAAACCACCTAAGAACAACCAAGCAACGACTACCGACAATAGTCACAACAACCAGCAGCATAACCAATTTATAAGCATAAAAACATACGAATATAAATATACGAAAACAAAGCACACTCAAACAACATTTAAAACCAAACCCGTCCACTCACAGTGACACCGGGCGATCGTCGTCGTCCTCCTCTGCTGGCACGATTCGGTTATGATGGTTCCTCGGGATCTGACCACCTAACAATCCCAATAATCCAAAGTTAATAAACTAAACGTAACGAATAACCGAGAAACCCTACTTTTCCTTATTTTGCTCAATCGGAGTATAACCGTATCTCGGATGGCAAAACGGAGTTCGCCATTGGATCCGGAACGTCGTTTCCACTCGGAAAAGTGGTCGGTCAACCCTGGTCAACGCCGGTCAACATCGGTCACCGGTGTTGACCAACCGGTCAACGTTTGCTGACGTCAGCACTCCGGCGCTGACGTGGCACTGACACAGTGCTGACGTGGCGCTGACTCAGCGCTGAGGTGGCCTCCACGCGGCGTCCACGTGGCAGCTGACGTCATCACCGCCGCGCCGCCGCCGTCGCCGTCGCCGGAAACTGGGAATTTTCCGGCGACTATTCATCCGATTTCAAAACCCTCTATCTTCCTCAATTCTCAACCAAATTCAACGATCTTTATATCAAAATTCATCTACGGAAACCAAGGAATCCAAAAATCAAGGTTTCAGAACTTACCACGGCCTGTACTGGCCGGAATTTGCATCGGAAGCTTATGAATTCCGATTGGCTTCGTCGGCGACTCTCCGGCGTGTTTCTCAGGCTGAAACTTTGTGGGAATGTTCTCTGGGACGTGAGGAATGCTATGGTGGCAGTGGTGTTCGGAGAAGGTGGCCGGAAAGTGAGCGACGACGGCGAGAATGTGGATGGGCCAAGTTTCACGTTTGGCTTCACCGGCGGTGATCTACTCCATTTCTGACGCTGAAACTTCACGGACACACTCTTGAGGTTGAGAGGAAACTTTTTCCAGTTGATGTCGTCGCCGATCTGTGGCCGGAAAAGGGAGAACGGCGGCTGGAGTGTTTCGGCGGCTACGGCTTTCTCTTTTGGGAAAGCTGTGGCTGATCTGTGGATTTTGACCAGCCCACACCCCCTTTCCCAAAATATCTTACCCATTCGCCACTCACAGCCCGCCACGTGGCACTTTGTCCCCTCTCATCAATTTCGTTTTTCGTCCGTAACACCTTCGTAACAACTCGAAATCCAATTCCGTCTTCGCGAATGTGATCGTAACGTCGAGCTCTTCGCATAGGGTACAATATTGATCACGAAAATTTTCACTATTTAAAAGTCAACGTTTGACCCTAGAGGGGCATTTTGGTCATTTCACAAAATTTGGGGAAATTTTCGGAACGGGTCGTATCAATAGCTATGTTTAGTTCCTCAGAATTCAGGGTAAGCATTTAGATTTGGTTTAGATAACTTTATATTGACTGAAATTACTATGGAATAGAATAGCATCCTTATAAAGCTTATGTTCATATCTGTGCAGTTCGCATTGGACATTGACTGTGATAAATTTTGACAAAGAGATCGTACATTTCATGGAACCCTTGCAAAATGATATGGCCGGAGAGGAATGGAAATCGGTTGTGGACAAGTAAGTATTACATAACATTAAGCATCCTATACACTAAGTGCATATACTATGTATGTCCTAATTTCTTCATTATCCTGAAAAGTGGGATCAAAATTGCCAAGACAGAGAAGAAGTTTTCTACTAAAAAGGTTGCCTGGAAAAGCTTAGCGGTATGATGATACAACTTTTATCATTTCGGTGTATATTACAAGTTTTGTTTATTGGAATAATGTATTGTAACATAAATGTTATAATGCTTTCATTAGGGCATTCCTTTACAACCGGATGGAAAGCAATGTGGATACTTTGTCATGATGTATATGAAGGACATCATAGCTGACAAAGAACTCAATTTTGAGTCCAAGGTACCTTGTCCTTTGTCTTTGCATCTGTCTATAAACTCTTTAGGCGTTCTTTGATGTTATTGTCAACAACTTTACTGGCCAAATCAATTCAAAAGGATCAAAATCATTTCTGTGCATAATCTATAAAGCTACCATCAGTGGCAGTTTTCTTTGTTTCTGGGTTTTCAAGGGTTCATGGCAGATGAGGAGAAATTAAAAAAAGTGGAATTTTAGTTTATTTTGTTCAATTATTAAGCCTCCTTCATGCATATTTGCTTCTGCAAATCACAATTCAGTATAGGTTTGGGATAACTCTTGAATTGTATGACACTCCATTGGAATCAATTGTATGTTTAATTTATGTTTGGATGGTTGATTTGAGCTGCGTATGTGATTCCAATGAGTTGGATTTGATATAAATGTATCTGTTGAACACTTATCATATTGGAGTCGATTGCTTGGCTGGTTAGGTAGGGCTGATTATGTGAATATATTCAATTAATTGTGTTCATGTTATAAAGCTTATGTTTGTCTATTATTAACCGAGCAAGTCAGAGCTCAGTATTGCTTGTGAATTGCTGACAAGGTCAATTGGGTTTTGAACATGTTTTTCTGGAATTTGCAGCTTGTTGATTTCTGAATGGTCAACTGATTTAAAACACTGGTTATTCACCATTTATACTCAGCTTCATTGTGTTGCATGATTAAACTCAATTGTTACCATGGATATATGTGGTTTAGGCATTCTTTGATGTTTGTCAGTAACTTTATTAGCCAAATCAAAAATGATGTGCATGTATGATGATCTGCCAATGTTGAAACTAAAAGAAATTAGCCAAAATCAATTCAGAAGGATCCGAATCATGTCTATGCATATATATAATCTGTAAAGCTACCAATATTGACAGTTTTCTTTGTTTTCATTTACAAAGGCCAGCTGACAGTTTTCTTTTATATGTATCAGTGGGACAAGAGGTCAAATTTGAAGTACACAGAGCATGACATTGATGAAGTTCGTGAAGAGTGGGCTAAATTTGTCACCCCTTTCTACGTCAAGTATGCTGCCTTAAGTAAGGCCAGTTAGGTAACTTGGTAGATTTATAGTAGATGAAATCTGTTGGAACTATAGTATTGTATATCTTAGAACTGTTGGGTAGTATTGTATAGCTTTGGTTAGCAGCTTTTTATGTAGGGAAACTTGATACTTTGATCTTTTCAGATCATATGAATAAATATGTTATTTGTAAGTAATTTTTTAGTTTCCATCTTGTTGAACAAAGTGGCTATTGTGCCTATAGAAAAAATGGATGAATTTGGTGAATTCAATGTTCAAGGTGTATATTTCAATTTTAGGCAGAACCCAGGAAAATTTTGAATACCAGCAAAATGGAAAAACCCAGCAAATAATACAGACGACGCTTTTTAGGAAAACCGTCGTCTGAGGAAGGTTGTAAACGACCCATTTAGACTTCAAACCGTCGTCTACCAATATATAGACGACGGCGTTTCATTCAATTGTCGTCTATGTAAATGACGCGCTATTTTTAGGGACTTCATAGACGACGGTTTTCACTAACACCGTCGTCTATATATTGTTGTAGACGAGGGTTACTAGAACCGTCGTCTATATGAATGACCAAATTATAGAATTATGCTTTTTTTGGGGACTTCATAGACGACGGTTACTGGTAAAACCGTCGTCTATATATTGGTATAGACAAGGTACATATTATTATAGACGAGGGTTTAACAACCGTCGTCTATAAGAGTATATAGACAATGGTTGTTAAACCCTCGTCTATAAGAGTATATAGACGAGGCTTTTTACAACCGTCGTCTATAACGGCCGTTATAGACGTGTCCCAATTCTACGACGGTTTTCGCGGTTTCTGGACGACGGTTTTTCACCGTCGTCTATATGCTTTTTTGGCTTAGTGACTTTCTCATTTTCTGGGATACTTTCTCATTTTTCTGGGACACTTTCTCATTTTTCCAGGACACTTCCCTCTGTTTTCCGGGACACTTTTCCATTTTCCGGAACCCTTGTATGACCATATTATAACCATTGTATGACCATCTTATGACCACCTTATGACCGTCGGCCGATCAAATTCCAATTTTGCTACGCTCTAACTCTGACGAGCATGGGGAATCAGACCGCACCTCGAGTTGATTTCGTATGAAAAAGTTACACTCTTTTTCAAATATCTTTTTGATCGGCCTATCACATTCCGCCACGTGGTATGACTTTGTTATACCCACAAAAAATTGACTTTGCTAGAGAGACTAATATTCATTTATATACATAAAATTGACGTGCAAATACTCAAACTGTAGATTTACAAAAGTACAAGTTTCAACGCAAAAGATTTTCAGAATTCAGAATTTCTCAATCTACAGCCACCAGTACATATATGACCGTTATTTACCCAACTTATGACCATCGTATGACCTTTGTATGACTGTTATTGATCCCTGAAAGAATAGTCAATTCTTCCTGAAATAAGACATAATATAAATTAAGTGGGTAAATTAGGCTTATACGACGGTCATAAGATGGTCATATGACGATTATACTATGGTCATATGACGGTCATACTCCGCCGTTGGAGATCACAATTTGAAGCTAGTGCCTTATTTTTATTCTCATCGTTGAGATGAAAATGACTGATCCAATTGTCCCTTTTAATAAGACCTTCCAACGAATGGAAGAGAATGACCGGTTTGGATTGTCGATATCACGTTTCAATATTTGTGGAATGGTTGAATGTATGACACACCCCGCCCCGAAAAGTGGGGCCTGGGAGTGCGGCCATCACCCCCAAAGGGTGACGAAGCCTTACACAACCAAAAACGACCGAAAGACTCCCACTCTTCGTGCCCCATGACAGAGCTACCCTGACTCCTGCCGCTCGTCTCTATGGTGCTCAACAATAACAAGACCTGAGGGGGCGTAAAAACAAGGGTGAGTGGACAGGGAAAATAACTGTCAGTGAAAAACAGTTATAAAACATACAATAATAACCCCCACAGTTGAAAACCAGTAATAATAGTATACGACTATACTATACTAAGCATAAGTAAACAACCGAAATACGCCAAGATAAAAGGAACCATAGTCCGTCACATATAAACAGGATCTACGGCCATGATCGAAAGTAAGGGGACTTCACCCCAATACCGTCGTATAGCTGCACATGACAACGCCGAACAATACACAATAGCCCAACATTCCAACAATACGCATACGTATAACACAAGCCCCATAACAATACAACCCGCAAACCATCCAACTCATACAGTAACTAACACACGAGACAACCCTACACAAACAAACCATTCCCGAAACTGCGACGTGATTTCGACGAGGGCCTTATCTCCCGACCGAGATATAAAGTGTGGTCGAGGGCCATATCACCCGACCGAGATATATCTCTCATGAACGAGGGCCATATCACCCGACCGAGATATACTTCTCATGAACGAGGGCCATATCACCCAATCCAATTAGTGTGCCACTAACAGTACTAATATCAAACAATCATACCCAACAGCAACCCAACGACAATTAACCAACAATAGCGATAACTACCAACATAGATCCCATGATCACATCATCATAACAAATATGCAAATAAACGCAAACATGCTCAAAGAATACTCATAACCATACGTCATCAACCAACCAACATATCACCAAAGCATACCTATATATAAATACATAAATATACTCAAACAACAATGACAAACCAAAACCCGTCCACTCACAGATATGCCGGGCGATTCTCGTCCTCCTCCTCGTCTGTCTGAGCGGTTCGGTTATAGTGGTATCTCGGGAACCGGTCACCTAACAATCCCAAAGAATAACGATTAATAAACGAACCAAACGAAATCCCGTAAAACCCTAATTCCCCACGTTTCACTCAATTAGGGTACAACCGTATCTCGGATGGCAAAACGGAGTCCGCCATTGGATCCGGAACGTCGTTTCCACTCGGAAAAGTGGTCGGTCAAACTTGGTCAACGCCGGTCAACGGCCAGTCAACGCCGGACAACGCTGTTGACCAACGGTCAACGTTTGCTGACGTCAGCACTCCGGCGCTGATGTGGCACTTACACAGTGCTGACGTGGCGCCGACTCAGTGCTGAGGTGGCAACTGACGTCATCATCGGTGATGACATCATCACCGCTACAGTCGCCGGAAACTGGGAATTTCCCGGTGACTATTCATCCGATTTCCAAACCCTCTATCTTCCTCAAAACAACTCCAAATTCAACAAATAAGCAGTCCAAATTGAAGCCCAGACAACAAGGAATCCGAAACTACTTTCGGTTTCTCGAAATTCCGCCGGAGTTGTCGGCATTCTAAGTCCGATCTCCCTCATTTCTGCACCAAATTCGACGATCCTTATATGGAAATTCATCTACGGAACGAGAGGAATCCAAAAATTATACTTTCGAGGCTCATATCCAACTGTGCTGGCCGAAATCTCGCCGGGAAGCTCGCAGATTCCATTGAGCTTGTTGCCGGCGATTCTGAAGGTTGCAGCCGCCGATCCTTGGTGCTCCGTGCTCGTGAGGATGAGGCGAAGCTGATGCAGGTGGTCGCCGGCCCGATCCGTCGCCGTCGAAGGGTCAACGGCAATGAAGGTTTTCGGCGTTTTTGGGCGATCGGGTTTCTGTTTTTGGAAACCCAGTTTTGCAAACCGGTCATAAATACCCAAACCAGCAGGCCCAATCGCTGTGTGACACTATGGCAACAGCCAGTCCTGGCTTGCCACGTGTCAAAACCTACAACACCTCAACTTCCTTTTTCGCCCGTAACACGTTCGTTACAACTCGGAATCCAATTCCGTCTTCGCGGATGTGTTCGTAACATCGAGCTCTTCGCATAGAGTCTAACATTGGTCAGGGGGTTTTCGTACTATTCCAAGTCAACCATTTGACCCGTAAGGGTATTTTGGTCAATTCACTCTATTTGGGAAATTTTTCAGGACGGGTCGTATCAATGTAGACGTTGATGGGTTAGTGTTATGAAACATTATAAACACCAAGCGTTATTTGAGCTAATCGTGAATATCAAAACACCATATTGACGATTGGAACCGTTCATCTTTTGCGGTCGTAAGTAAAGTTATGTTTCAACGAAAATTTTTTAAAATATAGCTAATACAAGCCCTATAATGGAGCATGAACGTAAACTGCGATGAACGGTCACAAATGAATGTTACCGATTTACCAAAAATGGGGCCATAACTCGGGGATGGGCTCTTTGCAAAAGTTATACTATGCCTCGATACGAATGCAATGGCTAAGACGAGGGGTCAAGTTGGGTCCGTGAAAGTTACTTGGAGAACATTCATCTGTTCTTGGAAGAATAGTCAGCTGTTCCTAGAAGAACAGTCAGTTGTTCCTTCAAGAACAATCAGCTGTTTCTTCAAGAACAATTATTTGTTCCTTAAAAAATAATTAGTTATTCCTTAAGGGTCAATATAAACCGAAGACAACTTTCAAGAATTTAACAATTATATTACAGTCATGGACATCATCTCATGAGCAAGACCAGGATCATGGTTAAATAACTCCCGTAAGTTGCTCTCCACTTTCGCAACTTGGATCATCAGCTGTTCCTTTGAGGTCTGTCATGGGCATAAAAATGAAAGTTATGTTTGGTTCTAACCTTACCACCAGAAAATAGCAGCATATGTTTCATATCTTCTATCATACAGAATTTTCACAAACTAGATAAAACATAATATGTACACTCTTCTCACAAACCAAAATCATACAAGTTAAAGATGCAACCTTTCAACTCTTTTTCATGCTAAATCAAATAAAGAAATAACACATAATACCATCCTGATTGATGGTCTACACATTGTTCCAAATTTGAAAAATTCAAAAACTCGTGGATTCACCCCCACTTCACATCACACAAACTGAAAAAGAAAAAGACTTTGAATTCACTGTAACCACACCATTGGAAAGTGAATATCTAGAGCAATACTCCTTTGGACCAAATCTTCGCAAGATTCTATGTTCAGCACTAAGGTCCATCTAGGAGAGTGATTAGTGATGGACAAAGTGCAGATTAGCAACGAGGGGGGTAATTTTCAATTAAGTCGCGGCGAGTACAAACAATTCACACAATAGATCACTTAGGTGACCAGTCACCTAATGTGAGGAACTTGACCTTTTGATTTAACAATGAAATGCGTGACGAGTGACTTAGTTTCAATACTTGAAGTGTGTGACTAGTCCTCTACTTAGGAGATTGCGTATGCTTGTGAATTTGTTCAACCACATTTGGATGCTATGCCAACTTAGGTTCTCAACAGATTCAGTGAGGTTGAAAACTGCGAGCTATTCACAAGTACAACCTATTCACACCAGCGGTTCTAATGCAACAGTTACTTTGATGACCAGTCACACAGTTTGTGCAGATTGCATTATAAGTTAAGTTGGTGCATAATTAAATCTGATTTTATGACTAGTCAGCTTGTTAACAAATCATAGAGATGGACACAATGTTTTGGTACCCGGAAAAACCCCAATAAGGTAAAAAATCGGGGGTCTATCAGAAGACCAGCCTTCCTGTAACACCCCAGGAAAATTACACCTTTTTGGGGCATTACTACTGTACAACTTACGTCCATTTTAAGAAACAAACTTATTTTTAATAAAACATTGAACCAACTTCATCAATGTGAAACAACTTTAAGTCAGACACTCGTTCTTATCATCTTTAAAAGGGGATTGTTTGACCAAAATTTTTTGCAGTCGAAAGTTAAATAACAAACAATTAATATGAAAGGACTCTATGGCTTGAGTGGGGGCCTGCTGTAGCTTGTCCAATGCCCGTTGCCATCGCCTACTCCTCATTCTTACCTGAAACTCACAAACGGGACTACGTGAGCAAAGCTCAGTAAGTGACTATCGAACAATCACAATACATTCGAGAAAGCATTCAACTAACTATCACGATGATGCAACTACCCTTATGCGATGCAATGTCATGTACCAACGTATGCCTTTTAGAAAACTCTTTTAAAAAGAAATCAGTCGTCTTTTCTTTTCATCCGGATTCCTTTCTTTTCCCTTCGGGTACATACCTGGGAGGCAGCTTCGTGGCTAACAGGGGGCGCCTTCCCTAAAAGCAAAACATTTTAATAGACCCCACCTTTCGAGTCTATTCCTTTTATTGTAACCTTTTAATAAACTCCACCTCTCGAGTCGATTAAAAGGCTCCCTTTAATAGACCCCACCTCTCGAGTCGATTAAAAGGATCAAGTCTTTAACTTTCATCACTACCTCCCTAGGTGTTTCCCCTTCGAAAACCTTTATTTCATTTAAACCTTTTCCTTCAAAACATTTTCCCTTTCGAAACCCTTTCTTTTTTTAAAACCATTTTGTTCCAAACATTTGCAGATGATAACATGCCACCATGCAATATGCTTAACAACTCAATAAGTGACCAATCATAACATCAACATATACATGAGCATCAATTCTTTCATCACAACAATGGGTCAATCAATGAAACCGTTCATGCGTATAAATCATAAAACAATCAACATCTTCCAAAACAAGCCAAACCATCCCGTTTGTCGTTTCAGTCAAAGAAGCAATCACATAGTCACTTACCTTGAGTCTCTTGGATTCCACCCACCACTTCAATACCTAAAAGATCAAGGAATAGACTCCGATCACACACCGTAGCTATACACGAAAGAAAGGCTCAAACAAACAATTAAAATGCCTCTCGTTGCCTTAGTACTTAACCAGCTTGTAACAACCGTAACTTATTATAGGTTTTGTGGAAAAATGTATTCTGAATACTCTTAGAACCACACGATGTAACTCTACAACTTTTGTTCAATAATCAAAGGAAAATAAGGAGTTTAAATAGACCTAAAACTCGTTACAAGCCAGTCCCTCTGTTTCTGCCCGGGTACATCCAATTATCTATTTCTCAGTCTCGAATAGGGAATGAATGATGTCCGTTCCTTTTAAAATTTCTACAGTAGGTTCATGCATATGTTAGCTAATGTCTATCAAAATTTCATAACGAAAGAACACCCCTAGGTTTGCTTTTCTATTCTTACAATATAGTCCTTCTGAATCTGTCCTGGAAACATACAGTCCTCTTTCATCAGTTTCAATGGGGTATCAATCCATTTCCCTTTTCTATAATTTCCCTTTTCTATAAAATTTCTACAGTAGGTCTATGAACATGTTATCTAGTTCCTGTCAAAATTTCATATCAAAAGGACGCCCCTAGGTTTGGTTTTCTGTCTTTACCATTTAAGCCGACGAATCTGTCCATGAAGCAGAAAACAGACATGTTCACTAAGTTTCTTGTGAGAAACATGAGACAACGTCCTTACCTCCGAAACTCTTACAGAAGAAACTCCTCTTCTCGCTCCAAATGTGCAGGTATTTTCGAGGATCCCTCTTCGTCCAATAACGGTCTCCTTCTCTCCCTCTTTCTCTCCAAAAATCCTTGTATATTTAGGGGCTGTAAAGTGTGACTGTTTCAGCAGCCATACCCCATATAAATACTCCCAGGTAAGCCCCTCTCACTCCTCCCAAACGTCCCCATACAGACCCCCCCTCTTAAATATGGTTTAATTCCCTCATTTACCACAACTTCTTGAAGTCTCACCACCATTCCTAAACTCTTCATCTTCCTAATCCATCCACATTCACTTCAACTTACAGTAATGATGTAATTCTCATTCATTACATTCATAACACTAACCCACTACGTCCATATTCACTCCCCCCTTCTTAAAGCGATTTAAAACTCCACTTGACCACCATAACAACGTTGACAGCCAAATGGTGTCCACCTCTTTCTTTAATACTAATGTAACCTATACTGATGGGACAAAACTCTAAACAAACCACAATCCAATTTGGGCTCTTTCTTTAGTCCAAACATATTACTCACTTGTAGCATAACATTGTAGGCCCAAATATTGTATATTAACTATTAGCGACTAATAAAATATTCTAGTGAACTTGGGGTATTACATCTCCCCCTGTGTTGAGGTAAAAAAGGGAAGCATAAAAAGGTGTGGTAAGTGCTCTCTATTTTTTTTGTTTTTTTTTGTTCGCGGCCCTCCCTTCTTTTTTTTTTTCTTTTTCTTCTCCTTCCCTGTTGTGCGGTGCTGTTTGTTCTTTTCCCCCTGTGTATGCACGTGTGTCTGTTTGTCGGGGCCACATATTGTGTTGGGGGTGTTTATTGGTTGTTTCTAGCCGGGGGGGAGGGAGAGGGAGAGAGACTTTGTATGTTCTCTTCGTAGATGGGTGTTTTTCTTCGGGGGTTTATAAAAAATAAACAAAAAAACCCCAAGTCAAAAGACTCCTAAAAATCAACCTTGTCTCAAATAATGTATGAACATGGGAGACAAGATTGAAGACCACTATTTCAACTTCTAAACTAAATGAGTTTTGAAAACTTGGAAGTTGAAACGGTGAAGATAAGAACTTCTTCAAGGTTTCCTTCAAAGATGAATGTTTGAAAAACTGAAACTTTGAAAGAGGTTCATGTGCTTGCCATCTTAAGAATCCTTGTAGAAACTTTATGTGAATGAAAGTTCACAAGGATGCAAGATATATTTCCGAGCAAGAAGGCAGCAAAAAGAAGAGAGTTTTTGAAATATGAAATACGATTATGATTATGCAAAAACCCCAACTCAAAATGGCGGAAATGGTTTAGTATAAATAGCCAAAGAAGATAGGAAAAGAGTGGCTGGGATATCATCTAATGAGCGGCTGAGAGTTTGTCTAACAAGTTTAACCTTGGCAAAATCGAGATAGTGGGATGCCGTTGACTGCATAACGGTTAAAAGCATGCTTAGTCGGATAAAGACATGACCTGTCTAAACCAGGTAAAAGCTTGTTCTGTCAAGTGACCAATCACCAGACACTGTCAAAGAAGTACACCATCATATGCGGAATCTAAGGTGACTGGTCACCGAATATATGAAAACTTATGCATATGCAAATGATATGAGGTGCTAATTGGTTATAGTGCATCTGAACACTTCTTCATTTCTTGATCTTCACTTCAATCACCTATCTCTAAGCCTACAGCTAAACTCTAGAACCTAGATTGAGCATGTGAATTATTTTACAATGTTTTTGTTACAAGGATAGTCAATCTTACAATAAGTCTAAGATACAAATATCCTACACAAAGATACAATCACAGCCAATACTTGGCCAATGACCCTATATTATGGGCAAAAGATTAGCTCTACATTATGAAACTGCCAACCAGTGACGATATCGTATTGCCTAAACAACTTAGTTTAACTACATACTCATATACCTCAGGTCTTCAATTAGTTCTACATGGTAAAATAACACATTATGAGGGTAGATAAAAATAAAATTAAGATCCACAAGGCCAACCAAATACTGGCCCTGGTAATTTACAAATCAAAACTGCAAATAAACTTCACAAGCATTAATTACTAGTTGAGCACCGAAAGTGTCCTACAATCAGTCCAGTTGCAACACAAATAAAAAATGAGGCACATGTGTGGTACTCAAGAGTTCCCCTTTGAAAAAGATTACAACGCACAATCCCATTTTCCTTGTGGTTGCAAATTGGCATCAAAATGAGATAGTTGACTCAAAATTTTCAGCGTAATGAATCTACATCAACTCAGAGTCTATCCTCCACATGAAACAAAGTATTATCCCTGAAGAGAACCATCCTGAGAAAGGGTACCAGAAAAGGAAAAAAATAAAGAGCTAGTTGCAAAGCATAATCAAACCTCTAACCATAACCTGCTCCTCCGCATGTGGAGTAGAAGGAGGAAGTGGAACCCGCTTCCAGCTCTCCTATTGTACCTTGCCATTCTCGAACCAGACCCCACTCCAACCAACCTTGAACAAACCCCGTAAACTGAGGGCCATTGGCGGTAAAGAATTGAGCTGCATGATCAAACACCAGAGGCTGAGGGTCTACTATTCTGGTCCCTAGTCTTCCTCCCAACCCATGAACCGCCTATGATAGCAAACCATTGTTATGTGGCACTGGAAAGATTGGACCACAAAATCCAACTTTCAAAATCATAACTAAATGTAGGTTATTTTGTAATTGGCGGTCCTTGTGACAAAAATATTGTAAAATATGTAATAAGCTCAATTATTCATTAAGGTTATATTTCTGGATCTTTTGGATATTGAAGAAGCTTGGAAGATTGAAGATTGAAGATGCATTCATATATAACATTCATTTCATAGTCCTTCTGTGTCAAAACCTTTGTCCTTTCTTTATTAGGTCAAAATGTTTTAAACACTTTAAAGCTTTGGACCTATTTTTACAAGAATAAGGATTTTAGGATTTTCGTGACTGGTCATCTATTTCATGCACGTGAAGGTTGACTGCTTTTCTGACAGTTTGATTAAACAGCCCATCCTTTTACCCTCCGATCAGTCAACTGTGCCCCGCTCACTCGGATATGCCTAGGTTATGTTAAAAGGGAGTTTTAAGGTTTAATCTTGACCGTTTGTTTCTTATCCTCTTATGTCTATATAAACATAACCTCATCTTCTATCAAGCTAGGGTTTTCAAGTATTCTTTCACAAAAATCTTTTGAAAAACTCTCACCTTTGAGCATACCTTCCTCTCCGGTTTCATCCTGTCTTCTTGAGTGCTTTTAGCTCACTTACATAGAAGCATGATATGAATTATGAGGATTGTATGAGTTGATAAAACCTTTGTTTTCCAAAGTCAGTTTCATTGAAAATATTCTAGCTATCTTCGGGAGAAGGTTTATCTTTCCTAGTTTCGGCTTGTTTTTGAAAGTTCATATACTTGAGTCGGATTAGGAGTGTGCGACTAGAATCTTCCATGTTCATGCATGATTCATAGACTTAGTTGAGTTTTAGAGGTCATTGACCTTGATTTGTTTGTTGCCCAGTTCATAACTGCAGCAGTAAACACAGTTACTGTTCATTTCATGAAGCTTTGTAGCTTTCAGGAAATGCAACTGTGACTGGTCATAAATCACCACTGCATTCATACAATGGTGCCACCAATTAGGAATACATGTGTATAACCCTATGACGTGTTGACCAAGCAAGCATCCATTGGAGGTGAAGTGATTGAGAAGAAGCCGCACAAGAGACCGCTGCATCTAAGATAGGTACATTAGATATTGAGCTTGGTTGAAATCTTGTATTGGACATCTTTTGCCATTTCATAGTGGAAGGCCGGTCTTCTGATGGACCTCAGGTTTTTTATCCCTTTGTGAATTTTTCCGGGTACCAAAACTCTGTGTCCATCTTTGTGTATCGTTAAATATTCGGCTTAATTAAAATTGAATTTAATTTTGCACCAATTCACTTAACATGCAAACTGGATAATTCTGCCTGATTGGTCATCTTAACTTCTGCATTAGAAACGTTGGTTTGATTAAGTTATAGTTGTGGATAGCTCGCGAATATCTAATTCACTGATTTCGTTGAGGACCTAAGTTGACATTGCATGTGAGTGTTGTTGATCACAAGCATCCACAAGTAATATCTATCAAGTGCTTAATCTAAGTAATCTGTCAAATTCATCACAACGGTGACTGGTCATCTTTGTGATTATTGTTTGTGCCGGTTGTTAAACAGAAGGGAATTAATTTTAAAATACCTCCCTCATTGCCAACCTGCAATAGGCATCAGAGAAGGGCTTTAGACATACTTAAAGTAAGGTCTTGGGTTGGTTGGGTTAAGGGTCTAGACAATGAAGAGAGATCGAGTAGCCGGTTCGGTGAACTCACCTCCATAGTTCGATGGCACAAACTACGCTGCCTGGCGAGATAAGTTCGAAATCTTTTTTGATGCGTATGATGAATTTGCTTTCCAATATTTGTCTATTGAATGGAGTCCTCCGTTTAGAATTGTTGACGGTGAGAGAGTGAACATACCTAGAGATGACTGGACACAGGTTCAAGTCAATGCGTCAAATGCTAATAAAAAGGCTAGGAACGCCATAGCTGTTGCCGTTTCCAATGTACAATCACTAAGCCAAAAACGCTTATAGACGACGGTCAAAAACCGTCGTCCAGAATTCTTCAAAACCGTCGTAGAATTGGAACACGTCTATAACATTCGTTATAGACGACGGTCGTAAAAACCCTCGTCTATATACTGTTATAGACGACGGTTCAAAAACCCTCGTCTATAATAATATTATATACCTTGTCTATAACAATTTATAGACGACGGTTTTACCAGAAAACCGTCGTCTATGTAGTCCCCAATAGAACCAAAACCTGAAATATGTATTGTTATTATAGACGACTGTTTTAACCAAAACCCTCGTCTACAGCTGTTATAGACGAGGGTTTTTCACAAAACCCTCGTCTATAATAATCATAAATATTTCAGCTTTTGGTGCACTCTAATGCAATAGACGACGGTTTTTAACAAAAACCCTCGTCTATAGCTATTATAGACGAGGGTTTTGGTTAAAAACCGTCGTCTATAATAACCATAAATTTTTCATGTGTTGGTTCCACCCCATTGCATTGTTGTACTTCTGTTGATTGCAAAATTCCATACAAACATTTCAATGGTCATTAATAAACTTCCAATTTCAACAAGTATACAAACAACAAAAATTTCATATAAAAATTTCAATGATCATTAATACACTTCCAATTTAAACAAGTACAATACTTTGATCCCAAAGAGAATATAAACTATATTCATAACATAAATGGCTTACAAACTACTAAGTACATTAATTCTATACAAACATTTGAATTTTACATATATAGCTTAACCAAAACTCTATCCTATACTAACCCAAATGAGGTATAAGGCAGGTGAGCAGATTCCTCAGTCATCTGCTCTGTCCTTAGATGGTGGCTTGGTGTATGTGCAGATGGTACAAGTAACCCATGACAAACTTGAGCTAAAATATTCAGAGACTTGACCCAGCAAGTACAAGGTTCTTTGCTGCAATCAAGACAAATATCATTACATAAACCAGACCCATTAATTACAGGAACCACCCTAAATTATAAGCAATGAGTTCATTAGGGTGTGCATTCTAAAAGACAGTAAATGGATGATAGGATAAAAGAGTTGAAAATGAGTCTAGGAGAGAAACGAGTAGGAATGGCTTTGTCCATTCATATAGACAAATGGTGTACTGTACAGAAGACAAACATACCTTTCTCTTTTGTACCACTCAGGAAGCAATCTCTCTCCTCCACTTCCAACGCAAGTGTGAAACCCAGGGAGTCTATCAGGAGCTGCAAGAACCAATTCCAATCATAAGTTACAATTACAGACAATGCGATGAACAAGAAAAATGAGCTTCTTCTACATTACTGTTCCAGGTCTGACGTAAGAAGATTGAGGTCATGAGAAATGCAGCAATCTTTGGGCATGGAAAAGATGGAATTAAGGTAGCATCACTTACACTCAGGGAAGAGATAAGCCTTGCTGAGTGCAGGACGTTCATAGGGAGCCACCTGGAAGTATCATAAAGGGGAAAATACGAACGCGCAAAAGCTTAATTACATGTTGATCAAGACTAAATCATAACATCCAAATCCCAAATGAGAACAACTCCGTGCAGTAGCAAATATAATACAGAATGTATACAGTTATCAAGCAACGGTGCTCGCATCGAATACGCAGATAAAGAATCTTAATCATTCAGCCATACACAACACATAACATATCTCACAATCTTCACTCCATTGGATACAAACACACATGTAAGTGAGCTCAAAAGCATCAGAAAACATACCGCCTCTTTCGAGATGACTGCTAACTCGCCTGGCTTAAGCCCCCGCTTGGAAAACTCCCGAGCTGCATATACCCATGTAATATTCCAGAAACAACCATTCATAAACCATTACTAGAGCTCAAGGCCTTCAAATTTCAGCAAAAATTAACCGAATTTTCGGTACGTGATCATTAATGCCAAATGATGTTGTTATCAAAATAACCAGTAATTCTCTACCAGAACAACTACAACAGCACGCATTGACTTTTTAAATACAATCAGCCACTCCAAATTGCAAATTGAAAAATGAAAAACAAGTATTAATATTAGATCTATGCACAAATTCAAAATCGAAACCCAAAATTACAGAAAAACCTCATCAAGAGCGATCAAAAACTTACACAAAAATAACAATTTTTTGATAAAAGAGATGAGGATCGATCAGAGAGAAACTTACGGCTGAGACTCCACCGCATATGGAGCTGTCACAGAATTCAGAGAAGCAAGCTGAAAATCTTCAAATTCGCTATCGCAAAGAACCATTGCACAGTTTAATGTCCACCCAAATCCAACCTTTAGCTGAAATGAATAAATGGGTTACAAAAATTGAAGCTTGGAAGTAAAAGGAATCTCCTTTCTACAATATTATGTGTTGTTTTGCTGCTAACCCAAAAACCCAATTGCTTAACACAAGCATCGAATATCCCAAATGCTTAACACAGTCATTCTATATCTATATCTATGTCTACAATCTATACAACTGCATGCATACATAAAAGCATGGAACTTTGCATACCCAACAAATGAAATTCAACAGATGTCGAAGCGAAAACGAGAAAATCGAAAGGAAACGAACCCTGCCACAATTTCGCCATCTCGGACACAGAAAAGAAAACCCCTGAAAACCCAGCCACAATTTCGCAATCTCCCGTTGAAATTTCTAGGGTTTTCAGAGGCGGGCTTATCTCTATGTGAAAGACTGAATCGTCGCGGCCAGAGGGGCGGCGCCGACCTCAAAAGACTAAGTTGAAGCAGAAGGCGACCTGACGCGAGCCAACAATGTCATCCGAGTAGATCTGACGAGATCCACTCACCTCCTTCAGCGGCGAGCTCAAGGCGGAGACGCGCGAAGCCGTCGGAGAACAGAGCATCGATATCACGACGGAGACGCGCGAAGAGGAGGCGACGAATTGAAATGAGTTCAATTGGGATTAGAGTCTTGGGCTCGCGCAGCCTGGAGAGGAGGCGGAGAGAAAGAAAATCAGAGGGAGAGAGAGCGTGAAAACATAAGTGGAGGAGAGAAAACAGTGTCTTCCGTGTTTTTGTAAATAAATTTGTCTGGCTATAGACGAGGGTTTTGTAGAAAACCGTTGTCTACAAACTTCAAAATTACCAATTTTGAGCTTATAGACGACGCTTTTGGCCAAAACCGTCGTCTGTTTTTTCATGACGACGGTTTTCTTGGCGACCCTCGTCTATCCAGTGTCGTCTATGACCTTTAATGGCATAGTGAATATTCACATATTCAGCTCTGTACAACAGCTAGGGAAGCATGAGACAGGTTGCGTGTCATTCACGAGGGTGATGACCAGGTTAGGGACCTAAAGTTTGAAATGGTCCTATCCGAGTTTGAAGAACTCAGGATGACTGAATCTGAGAGCTTCTCTGATTTTTATCTCAGACTTGAGAGTGTCACCAATGCCGCGATGAGTCTAGGAGCACCTATTTCAGAATTAACAATTGTTCAAAAGATATTAAGGGTGTTACCGAAGAGGTTTTCTGCGAAGATGACACACCCCGCCCCAAAAAGTGGGGCCCGGGAGTGCGGCCATCACCCCCAAAGAGTGACGAAGCCTTAAACAACTAAAAGAGACAAAAACGGAAGAAAAATAATACAATATAATATCAGAGCATCTACAGCGGAAGAGAAAACAACACACTACAACTGCCCCAAGGGCGGAATACACAGCTGTACAGCTTAACTCATAACCTGCCTGACAAAGACAACGAAGTTCTCCTACCCTTCGTTGATGGAAGTAGAGCTATCGGCAGGTCTCAGTCGTCTCGGTGATGCACTTCAGAATCAAATCCTGAGGGGGCGCAAAAACAAGGGTGAGTGGACGGAAAAAGAAGTCAGTGAAAAACATTTAACAGATATGCCAATAACCCCCTCTGTCAAAACAGATAGTATAATAATATCATACCTCAATCCAGCCAACACGTACTGTAACTAACATCCGAGCAACCTATACACACAAAACATTCCCAACACTACACGTAATGTGGTCGAGGGCCATATCACCCGACCGAGATATACCTCATATGAACGAGGGCCATATCACCCGTCCAAGATATAATGTGTGGTCGAGGGCCATATCACCCGACCGAGATATATCTCTCATGAACGAGGGCCATATCACCCGTCCAAATAGCGTTCCCACGTGATCTCATGGACGAGGGCCATACCACCCGATCCATGATTTAATGGACGAGGGCCATACCACCCGATCCATATAACGCGCCCCTAATAGTACTAATCGCAACCAAACTACCTAGGAACAACCAAGCAACGAATACCAACAATAGTCACAACCAGCAGCATAACCAATTTATAAGCATAAAAACATACGAATATATATATACGAAAACAAAGCACACTCAAACAACATTTAAAACCAAAACCGTCCACTCACAGTGACACCGGATGATCGTCGTCGTCCTCCTCTGCTGGCACGATTCGGTTATGCTGGTTCCTCGGGATCTGATCACCTAACAATCCCAATAATCCAAAGTTAATAACCAAAACTTAACGAATAACCGAGAAACCCTACTTTTCCTTGTTTCACTCAATTGGGGTATAACCGTATCTCGGATGGCAAAACGGAGTTCGCCATTGGATCCGGAACGTCGTTTCCACTCGGAAAAGTGGTCGGTCAAACTTGGTCAACGCCGGTCAACGGCCAGTCAACGCTGTTGACCAACCGGTCAACGTTTGCTGACGTCAGCACTCCGGCGCTGACGTGGCACTGACACAGTGCTGACCTGGCGCCGACTCAGCACTGAGGTGGCAGCTGACGTCATCATCGGTGATGACGTCATCACCGCCGTGCCGCCGCTGCCGTCGCGGAAACTGAGAATTTTCTGGCAACTATTCATCCGATTTCAAAACCCCATAACTTCCTCAAAACAACTCCAAATTCAACAAATAAGCAGTCCAAATTGAAGCCCAGACAACAAGGAATCCGAAACTACCTTCGGTTTCTCGAAATTCCGCCGGAGTTGGCCGGAAAACAGCAAAACGTCGCCGGAAAACCCCGTCGGCATTCTAAGTTCGATCTCCCTCATTTCTGCACCAAATTCGACGATCCTTATATGGAAATTCATCTAAACAACCCAACAAATCGATCTAGCAAGGTTTTGGAGCTCACCTCGGCCGGAAATGGCCGGAATCACGCCGGAAAAACTCGGCTTCCGTTAACTCCTCGTCGCCGTCAATCCGCGCCATCTCTAACGCCAAAACTGGGTGAATCTTGTTCACCACGACGAGCTGAAGGCCGCGCAGGTGGTGGCATTCCCGATTGGTGACCGGAAGTGGGCCGTCGACGGTGAGAAAGACGACGGCTCTAGCTTTCCAAATGAGGAAAGCTCGGGCCGGATCGGGTTTTATCAAACCGCCCAGTTTCCAGAAATATCCAGCCCCTTCTTCCCAATCACGGGCCGCCACGTGGCAATCCCACTACACCACAATTCCGTTTTTCGTCCGTAACTTCTTTGATACAACTCGGAATTGAATTCTGTCTTTGCGGACGCGTTCGTATCTTCGAGCTCTTCGCATAGAGTCCAATATCGAATATGTAAATTCATACTGTTCACAAAGTCAACGTTTGACCATCTAAGGGCATTTTGGTCATTTCACGATATTTTGGGAAAATTTTCGGAACGGGTCGTATCAGAAGAAGACCGCAATCAAGGAATGTCAAAACATGTCCGGCATAAAGCTTCCAAAACTTGTAGGAAAATTAAAAACCTATGAACTTGGGCTAAAATTGGAAGTAAGCATGTATAAGAAGGATAAAGGTGTTGCACTGCAAAGTGTGACTGATCATGTTGAACTGAAAAGTTTAAAATCAGAAAAATCATCTTCGATTGATGATGATATGGCTTTGTTTGTCAAAAGGTTTAGAAGAATTCTCAAGGATAGGAAATATTACAGGGGTGGTGCGAACTATCCTAGAGAGTCTAAATACAAACCACAAGGTGAAGGGTCAAATGAAAGGAAAATTGAAAAGAATTCCAGATCAAGAGATAACAAGTTCAAAAAGGGTCCAGTTGAGTGGTTTACCTGTGGTGGGACTGGTCATATCTTTGTTGATTGTGCTAACAATAAGAATAGGTCTAGCGAAGGCAAGGATAAAGCCTTGAAAGCATCTTGGAGTGATAGTGAGGATGAGGAATCACTTCACTCTAACTCTTCTTCAGACATTGAAGATGATGAGATTGCTTTTGTTGTAAGAATTTATGATCACAACTCAACGGGTGAGGAATCCGAGTCGGGTTCACAACACATGACTGATGACGACCAGTCACCTGAGATGTATTGTCCTGTTTTTCATGATTATGACTCTCTTCTAGAGAATCAGACTTATGAGAAGATGTGTGAAAGGTATAATGCCTTGTTTGATGAAACTTGTGTGATCAAAGCTGATAGCATTGAGCTGAAAAGGCGTTGTAATGAATTAGAGTTGGAAAAGGCTGCATTTTGTCTCACTTTGCAAGATTACGAGACTGGTCAGTCAAGCAAAGGAAGAGAAAATGCAGATGCCCGGTCGCATAGGTCAAGAGTTGAGATTATGTATGAACAATTGTCTGTTGATTTTGAAAGAGTTAAAAAGGAGAATATTGACCATAGACATCAGTTGAGTAACTCGGAGCACACTGTTAATCTCATGCACAGTATGAGTCTTAAGTTGAAAGAAGAAGTTGAGTCACTCAAACAATCTAATGTCTACTTGGTTGGTTACAATAAATCACTGCAAGAAAAAGTTAATGACCTGTCAATTGGCTCAGCTAAGTTAGACAAAATGCTTAATGTTGGAAAAAGCTTTCATGATAAAACTGGTTTAGGTTATGCTGAGGGTGAGTCATCTACTTCAGTTTCAAGACCTAGGTTCGTCAAAGCTAGTGAGCCACACTCACCGAAGTCACTGGTCATCACAGTTCCACAGGAACCTAGGGTCACTAATAATAAGAAGAGTCACCAAGTGTTGTCTAGTTCCACTGCTCACACAAGAACCAGATTTGTACCCACGTGTCATCACTGTGGAGTAAATGGCCACATCAGACCTAAGTGTAGCAAACTGAAAGTCAAGAGTCTATCTAGGCACAATAACTCACTGAGAGAACAGGTTGACTTGTTGCTTGTTGAAGTGACCAGAATTTCAAAACTTGTTGAGTCATCTTCTTCACCACCTAGTAAGTCCAAAACTAAATGGGTAAAGAAAAAGAAAAAAAATGTTTGGTTGCCTTGTCTGTCTTGAATTTGCATGACCCAACTCGTTAGTACATTGATAGTGGCTGTTCCAAACACATGTCTGGTAACAAATCTATCTTTGTAAATTTAAATGATTTTGATGGTGGTTTTGTTGAGTTTGGGGGTGGTGAAACTGCAAAAATGACTGGCCAAGGGGATGTTCAGGGTTTGCCTCTGCTTGAAGGTGTGAGGTATGTAGAAGGCCTTAAGTCCAACCTCATTAGTGTGTCACATTTATGTGATCAGTGGGCAGATGAGGTCTGCATGTCTACTAGAGGTTGTAGGATTGTGGATAGCAATGGTCACAGTTTAATTCAAACAGGTAGGTCAAGTGACAATTGCTACACACTTGATAGCCAAACCCTGGCTACCAAGTTGACTTGTCACTCTATGACTAATAAGACCACTACCATATGGCAGCAAAGGTTGGGACATATGAATATAAATGATTTGTACACCTTGGCTGAGAAACAACTTGTTAGAGGTCTTCCTAAGCTAGACAAGCCTTCAAAGCACATCTGTGGTCCTTGACAATTGGGAAAACAGTCACATGTTGCACACAAGAGAGTCAAATATGTTGGAACTTCTCATCCTCTTGAACTCATTCACATGGATCTAGTTGGTCCAATTCAAACCGTGTCTGTAGCTGGTAGAAAGTATATTCTTGTGATTGTTGATGATTTTTCTAGATATACTTGGGTGTCTTTCTTGAGAGAAAAGTCGGATGCTTTTCAAAATTTTGTGATTGTGTTCAAACAAATTCAGAATAAGGTGTTGGCTGGTCGTCCCTCTCTAGTTAGAATCAAGACTGATCATGGTATTGAATTTGAGAACTCTTTGTTTGCTGATTTCTGTACTAGCATGGGGATCAAACATGAATTTTCGGCTCCAATTACTCCTCAACAAAATGGGATTGTTGAGAGGAAAAATAGAGTCTTGATTGAGATGGCTAGGGTGATGCTAAATAGCAAAAATCTAGCCAAGAATAACATTGCATGCTATATCTTGAATAGAGTCTACTTAAGACCAGGAACAGATCAGACTCCCTATGAGATCTGGAAGGGAAAGAAACCTATGATTAGTCATCTTAGGGTGTTTGGCAGTACTTGCTACATTCTAAGAGATAGGGAACACTTAGCAAAGTTTGATCCAAAGAGCGATGAGGGCATCTTCCTTGGATATTTCACGACTAGTCGAGCTTATAGAGTTTTCAACCTTAGAACCAATACCATCATGGAGTCCATAAATGTCACAATTGATGATCTTTATGCATCAACTGATCAAGCTGTAGATGATGATGGGTTGTTCCCAGAAAAGGTCACTGAGTCTGCTAGTGGGACTCATGCAGAAAATGATGATGGGTCATCAGATTCTGACTCTGACAGTTCAGAGAGTTGTAGATAGCCACCGAAAAAGAAACCAAACTGGGTAGTGTCTAGACATCCTGAAGATAACATCATTGGGTCAGTCAAGAAAGGGGTGAGAACTAGAAGTCAAATCCAAAGTGAAATAGCAAATGTTTGCTATATGTGCACTGTGGAACCTAAGAACATCAAGGAAGCTCTTGTCCATGAGGAATGGATCATTGCCATGCAAGAAGAACTAAATCAGTTTGATAGGAACCAAGTGTGGACTCTTGTTAAGAGACCAGTCACTTCCAATGTCATTGGGACTAAGTGGATCTTTAAGAACAAGAGTGATGAGACCAGAAAGATAGTGAGGAACAAGGCTAGACTTGTTGCTCAAGGGTATTCTCAAGTTGAAGGGATTGACTTTGAGGAAACATTTGCACCTGTTGCTAGACTTGAGTCGGTTAGGTTGTTGTGTGCTATTGCTTGTCATCTAAGGTTCAAGTTGTACCAAATGGATGTCAAAACGGCTTTTCTAAATGGTTACTTGAATAAGGATGTGTTTGTTGAACAACCAAAAGGTTTTAAGGATCCTCATATGCCGGATGGTGTTTATAGATTGAAAAAGGCTTTGTGTGGTTTGAAGCAAGCTCCAAGAGCTTGGTATGATAGACTGTCTAGTCATCTGCTGTCAAATGGATACACTCGTGGATCCGTTGACAAAACCTTGTTCATCAAGCGAACTAAAAGTGATGTGGTTGTTGCACAAATTTATGTTGATGATATTGTGATTGGGTCTACTTCGGAATCTCAAGTTCAACAATTCATAAAGATTATGACCAGTGAGTTTGAGATGAGCCTAATTGGTGAATTGAACTATTTCCTTGGTTTGCAAGTTAAACAGGATGAGACTGGTCTCTTCATTTCTCAATCCAAGTATGCTGCAAACCTTGGTAGCAAATTTGGATTTTCCTCTGCCAAACCTGCTAGGACCCCCATGAGTAGAACCACTAAGTTGTCTAGTGATAAGAAGGGCAAGAGTGTTGACCAGACACTCTATAGAAGCATGACTGGCAGTCTGTTGTATCTTACTGCCAGTAGACCAGACATCTCCTTTTCTGTTGGAGTTTGTGCGCGATTTCAAAGTGATCCTAGAGAGTCTCATTTGCATGCCGTGAAAAGGATCATCAAGTACGTTTTTGGAACTCTATCATTTGGTATTTGGTATACTTTTGATACCAATACTAACTTGGTTGGGTTTAGTGACGCCAATTGGGCGGGTAGTAGTGATGACCGGAAAAGTACTTCCGGTGGTGTGTTTTACCTTGGCAATAGCATGGTTTCTTGGTATATCAAGAAACAAAATTCTGTGTCATTGTCTACTGCCGAGGCTGAATACATTGCGGTAGAAAGTTGTTGCACACAGTTACTATGGATGAAATAAATGCTTTGTGACTATGGTATTATTCGTGACCAGTTCACCATTTACTGTGACAACACTAGTGCCATATGTGTGAGACCCCATATTCAGTTACGAGTAAAACTCTTCTCCTTGTTAAAGTTTTCAGAGACTAAAGGAGGAGTTTAACGAATTGACAATTGGGAAACTTAGTTTATGTGTCGTTTGTCATGGAAGGCTACAGAAAATTGGAGTATAGTTAAGTACCAAACACATTTTTTACTAAACTTTATCCTTTGTTACTTGTGTAACTACCAAGTTGTAGTTTCAAGGCCGAAGCACTCCTATGTGCATTAGCCCATCATTTTTTTAAACTGTCAGCCCATTCACAAGTTTATTATATTTGCACTCAGCCCATTCAGATGATTCTCAATCCATTTCCTTCTCTTTCTCAAAGATTCCGTCAGTATGCATGCAAGCCCCAAAAGCTCCATCAAACACTTCCCGGTTAAGGAAACTTCCTTCATAAAAGTTGTTCATAATTGTGTCTTTTATAACATATCGAAAATTCAAGTCCATCGAGTCTCTGTACCGATCTGTGAGGCCAGTTTCGTAGATGCTGCTCAAGATATTTTGCAGGTTTGTAATCTCTGTTCTAGACCAAATATCCTTCTTATTTAGAGCTTATTTCACAGTTGTTCCTTCATGAAAGTTTCTCGTATTTGTCTGAACTGCACCATATCAAAAATTTAGCTAAATCTAATTATTTGGGCTCTCAGAAATCTAGCTCGAGTAGAACCTGCTGTGTGAATTCTTATTTAGGCTGTGCATGCTTGAAATCCCTTGTTGCATGCCATTGACTCCTCATAAATCAGCAACTATATTTCTGTGTTTGTGATCCCCTGAGTCTGTTGAGCTATTATTCCTCCAATAATTAAGTATTGCATCGAGCTCCTCTACTTGCATACCAAGTGTTTGTTAAATTGTCTCATAGAACTTGCCAATTAGCCTATGATTCTTCCATAGAAACTCTCTTGCTTCATAAGCTCAAAGTTGAAAAACAACTTCATTGATCAATGTTTGGTACTCTGAACTTGTCCATGACAACATCACATATTTACACTAAGGGTTATAAACCACATTAGAATGTGGTATTGGCTCGGTGGTTAATTTTGGGCAGCCCTATTGTTGTAGGCTCTTGGAATCTCTGGTAGCAGGTGGCATAGAAGCTGCTAATTCTCCGTGGACTACTTTCCGAGAGTGAACGTGATGTTTCGAAATAAGGTAGGGGGTTTTGAAATATTGTGTTGCATGTTGATTTTTACTCGGTTATAGTATGTTTTGACCAGTTTTACTCCCTATTTGAGGTGTTGCATTGATTTTCATTCAATGGTTTTGCTGCATGTTGGTTTCAAGGAAAAGAAAATTATGATGTGTTTAGTAGCTGGTTCTTTGGAATAAAAAAAAATAGAGTTTCTCTGTCAACCTTACAGTTTGAAATATGATTTGTATGCCTCAAGGTTATGGTCCTTTGTCAAAACTGTTATGCCTCAAGGTTATGTCTCTTTGTCAAAATTGTACAAAGGCAGCATTATGTATGTTATGTCTTGGAATTCTGGAAAAAGAAAGTGGAACTGATTATGGTGGTAATCTGGGCATAATGACCCGCTGCTATGTTGTTGTTATATGGGCACAATGACCCAATTCCCCGGGGAAGTAGCTCCTTGTGTGGGCGGTAAGTTGATGAATCAGAGATGAATATTGTTACCGTTATCAGTTCCGAAAATCATGGGATTCCTCATTTGACAAGCAAATTTGGTGATATCTGTATGCTTTTGTAAACTTGTTCAAAGAATCTCATTCGTTTTGTGATAGCAGGTTTACAAAGGTTTGCATGTTTTCTAAATTTCCATGACACGTTTTTGAGTTATTTCCAAGGCATACAAGGAAGGCTTATGAAGTAAATGATTTAGTTTTATCTTAACTACTATGCTACTGAGCGATTTCATGCTCACCCCGTTCTGTTTTCCTTCCAAAACTTTTCAGGTGGCTATTAGTAGATTACCTATGTAGTTGTACGAGTCTTGCTGTATTTTGGAATAGCTTTTGACGGCAGACCTTGGGTGAGCAGCAGTGGTGCATCTTTTGGCGTTGTTAGATTACGTATGTAATCTTATGGGTAGAACTCTACTACCTGGGCTGTGTCATCCTGTAAAATGTTGTGTTAACTCTTATTCTCAACTGCTTCCATGTGCTTAGTTTATGAACTCGAACACATCTATTTTCGCTGTATCATAATGCCTTTATTTGAACTTGTGGGTCATCTTGTTCCTTATTTGTAATCGGTGGTATCTAAACTGTTTTCCTATCATGTAAGTCCTAGGAACTCATTTGTAAATGCACTCGGATTACCTCCGCGTAACGTCATTCATAATGGAACTGCTGTTTTAGATCTGTGTTATGCATACTCTTCACCTCACAGCTGCCAAATTTTCCAGAATCCTGTTAACTGAACAGCTCCGAAACATTCAGTAGTTTGTACATCATTTAGACTCCGTTTTGCTTGAAATTCTGGCAGGAGTCAGCTTTACATGCTTACTAACAATCTGCAAATTTTCGTGGTCATCTCATGAGTGGTTAAATTATGGTGACTTTTACAAAATCGGTCGACGCCCAGTTTTTATTTGTGTAATAATCTGTTTTTGGGTTTTCTTGTGTCCGGTTCCATCTTCTGAAGTGCTCCTAGCATATTTCTACAAATCTTTGCATATCAAACTCTTCCTTGTGTCATTGTATCTTTTGTTTTAGCCCTTGCTTATCGTTGATGTTGCCTCCTCCTTTTCTCCTTTCGCCAACCCTTACAGTCATACCCCGGGTTGGGGTGTGACAAAAGTGGTATCAGAGCCCAGGTTAGTAGATGGTTGGGATGTTTGGAAGTCGATAGTTAGTGTTAAAAACTTACGGGTCACTTTAACTGCTGTTTGTGTGTGAGTCATTTTATTGCAGGCTGAAGATTGACTAATCTAGCCTTGCTAATGCTTGACTTGAGGTTGAGGTCTTTCAGATACTATCAGTAGTTGAAATCTTATGATTTCTTTCTTAGAACAGGGTCTCGTGCTGGTATTAGAAGATCGAAGAAACAGTCAGATGTTGTATGTTGCTTACCTTAGCTGGATGGCCGACTATTGTACAGCGAGGCGGAAAAGTGACAGGTTCAAGCAGAGCTTGAATCTGTGAACTGGATAATTCATGGGAGCATTTCTCATTTTCCGCTAGAGGCGTTTCTCCAGTTACGCGATACTTCTTAGAGTAAAGCATTATAATCCTTGCCGTGCTTTGACTGCCTTAACTCACACAGGTCCTTTGGCGTACTTGATGTCTGTTTTAAGTGAGCTTCAAGGGGGTCTTTGCTACTTGAAACCTTCTTCTTTTGGCTGGGGGTTCGTTGTCGTGTCGATACCAAGGACTACTGATCTGTTTTACAGCTTATCTAATTTTGATGGTACTTCACGTCCAGAAAGTGGAGCCACGCCACAGCACACGAGGATGGCTAATCTAATGTTATCTTCTGCAACCGTACATCCTTGGAGGGGAAGAAGCAAGACTTTGATGTAGCTTTGTTTGCCACACCCTCAGTGCAGCTGAAATTACGATGAATCAGATTTAGAATTTCATACTTGATTGTTATCTTTGCTATCGCCTAGAAGAGGTGATGGTCATTCCATCGGTGGGAAGTCCATTCTTTGTTCCCAGTGCAGCTTAGGTTTGGTACTATCGATCTCCTTTGTTTTTCCTACTGATCTATTCCTTTTCTGGCTCACAAATGAAGAGGATTCCCATCACTTTGACTGCTTCCCTTACTTATCTCTGGCCGCGCGGTTTGAACCTCATCTCATTATTGTTTCCAGCCCTCCTAGTTATAAACTTTATACCATTGAAAATTGCCAAGGCAGGTTTTTCATATTGCCACGGTGACATCGTTCTAACACTCATCCATAGCCTAGCATGATTTTTCTGTTGTCCTAAGCTTTCTCTTGGATTTGTTTAGTACTAGTAAATACTTTGATCTTTTCAAACCTTTTGTTGCTAAACTAGTGATGCGTGCATTGGTTTTCCAGGTTTCAAGCTTCAATGTCATTTTATCTACCGGTTTGTTTGGGATTGACTCACATACTTTTAGTTTAAAATATGCATATTTTTGCAGCTTGCAGGTTTGGTTTCATCAGTTTTACAGAATTTTTGTTGAAATGATTTACGTGTGTATTGAACATAATCTGTCTACTTTTAAAACAATAGAATCTAAAACCGCATTTTTGACCTATAAGATTTTGAGTATTGATACTTATGTACATATTTGCCTGTTTGGATTCGTGATTAAATGTTGCAGAGGTACATTTTACTTCTCTTTCGTTCTGGTACAAAATAATCTTCGCCATTATGTTTTTGTGCCAACTGGTTGTTGTTTCTTTCAAAGTGGAGTCAGTAGAGATTTGTAAACTTACACATTTGCTGATTTATATTGTTACATACATCAAATTCAAGTTGGTTTTACTTGGAAGCAGTAAGAAAATCTTTGAAGTTATGTGTAGTGTTGAGTTTCCTATTCTGAAGTGAATGGGCAGCTGTTTCCCTTTCTATGTTTACAGATTCCAACTCAAGTTTTATGCAAATCCGAATGTATCTTTATTGGATCTGGATGAGAGTTCTTGTGCTCAAGTTGGTGGCCAACTTTTTCTTGCTTGATTCTCATATATTACACATCTGACAGATTTGTTTTGGTCATTGTGAGTTCAACTGTGCATTTCTGGTTCAATATTAACCAAAACGCTAGCCTTTTTATGTTCAGTTTCAAATAGCTTTGGAATGCTCGAAATTTCAGAAATTCTTGAGCTACATTTGAGCATGAAATTTGATTTCTTTCTTTTCTTTACTGGAAACATGGAAGGGATGGACTACCACTTTGTAGGTCAGCTATGGCTTGATACCTATTCTGTATCCACATCAACAAGAGAAGCATGTGAGATTGCTACTCACTTTAGTGAGCAGACTACTTCCTCAAGACGCCAAATTTCAGATGTTATGCAGCAGCGCACCTTGATGCAGAAAATCTACTGCAAGATTCATATTGAGGTATTAGTGTCATTCTTTTACATTATGATTTGGACGCTCTCATGGATTAGACGACTAACCCACAAGGTTCTGAGACTGAACTTACCTTTAGTCTCACAACGGTCTGCGTTTTCCATGTTGGGTAATCCCAGAATAGTTGTGTTCCACTTCGTGATGAGGACATTGCTCACAATGATTGGCTCTACTTCATTTGCTGTCAAGCCACTTTAGATACTCGTCATGACTCAATACAATTAAGATGTTTCTTTCAAGGTTTATGGCGAAACTCGCTGATTTCTAGTCTTTACCATGATAACTCAATGGGGCAGAATTGCAATTTCATCCAGTTTCCTGTTACGCTTCAAGTACTCACTTGTGGTTGTAAAGAGAAGGTTAGTAGTTCCAACATGCGTTAGACTTTTTAATTACTGCCTCTGAACTACTATCGAACTCTGTTTGTTTCAACCAACGGAAGACAAACGATTGCTTCATGAATTGAAGAATGCAACTTATTAGGGACTGAGGTTGTCGTATAGTGTTCTCGATCAACGCATGGGACCCATATACCACATGCCTTGCCCTGCGTGCATGACAGAGTTACTTATGCTTAGGTTAAGAGAAGGTGAAACAACTTACCCAATCACTCTCTAGAGAAGGACGTACCACTCAAAAATTATCTACGAAAGAAAAACTCACCTTGGAGTCCTTTGCAAGCAACAAATGATATAGGATGATATGAGTTCTATCTGTAGTGGAGCTTGTTGCATTAGCATGGTGGCAAAAGCAGAAAGTGCAAGCAAAGAAGTGCAAATTCTGAAACCACGCGTTCACTGCTGCTAGTTGGAGGGCTGAATTGTCAAGCACCATTGGCAGAGTTCTCCTACAGTAACGGCGCTATCAACCAAGCCAGGCCTACCGGCATGACAGGAAGCTTTATGCTGAAGAGAATGCAGATCCTAAAGTTGGAGCTGAAGTTAGGACACCATGAACCTGAAGCAACTCGAGAACCAGCGAGAATGTGAGGCTTATCAAGATGGACTATGCACAGCTCAAAGTGAAAAAGAAATTTACGCTGGTACAAGGCGAACGCCTTTCGGGTCTTAGGATTCGGTTTCAGCGGGGAATTTGCTTCAGGATGCATCAGGTCATTTGAAGTAAAGAAAAAAATTGGTGAAGTAGATTACCAACTGGCTTTGTCGACTTCATTGTCATATGGGCACGTGCTCCACATATCCATGATGTGAAAGTGAGGTAATGGCAAAGCAAATGGAAGAATCCGCAATTGTACAACTACAAGAGGATGCAGCAGTATGTTGGGTAACCAATAAAATTTCTGGAAACAAAGGTTGGGGCGTTGAAGAAGCGAAAAATTATTCTTGTTGAAGTTTCTTTGAAAATCTGTGTAGAAGAAGAAATTCTTCTTGAACTTCTTCCTATTCCTATTTCAAGATCAAGGTTAAACCTCCTGATCTAAAATTTTGAGGACGAAATTTCTTTTAAGGAGGGTGGATTGTGAGACCCCATATTCAATTACGAGTAAAACTCTTCTCCTTGTTAAAGTTTTCAGAGACTAAAGGAGGAGTTTAACGAATTGACAATTGGGAAACTTAGTTTATGTGTCGTTTGTCATGGAAGGCTACAGAAAATTGGAGTATAGTTAAGTACCAAACACATTTTTTACTAAACTTTATCCTTTGTTACTTGTGTAACTACCAAGTTGTAGTTTCAAGGCCAAAGCACTCCTATGTGCATTAGCCCATCATTTTTTTAAACTGTCAGCCCATTCACAAGTTTATTATATTTGCACTCAGCCCATTCAGATGATTCTCAATCCATTTCCTTCTCTTTCTCAAAGATTCCGTCAGTATGCATGCAAGCCCCAAAAGCTCCATCAAACACTTCCCGGTTAAGGAAACTTCCTTCATAAAAGTTGTTCATAATTGTGTCTTTTATAACATATCGAAAATTCAAGTCCATCGAGTCTCTGTACCGATCTGTGAGGCCAGTTTCGTAGATGCTGCTCAAGATATTTTGCAGGTTTGTAATCTCTGTTCTAGACCAAATATCCTTCTTATTTAGAGCTTATTTCACAGTTGTTCCTTCATGAAAGTTTCTCGTATTTGTCTGAACTGCACCATATCAAAAATTTAGCTAAATCTAATTATTTGGGCTCTCAGAAATCTAGCTCGAGTAGAACCTGCTGTGTGAATTCTTATTTAGGCTGTGCATGCTTGAAATCCCTTGTTGCATGCCATTGACTCCTCATAAATCAGCAACTATATTTCTGTGTTTGTGATCCCCTGAGTCTGTTGAGCTATTATTCCTCCAATAATTAAGTATTGCATCGAGCTCCTCTACTTGCATACCAAGTGTTTGTTAAATTGTCTCATAGAACTTGCCAATTAGCCTATGATTCTTCCATAGAAACTCTCTTGCTTCATAAGCTCAAAGTTGAAAAACAACTTCATTGATCAATGTTTGGTACTCTGAACTTGTCCATGACAACATCACATATTTACACTAAGGGTTATAAACCACATTAGAATGTGGTATTGGCTCGGTGGTTAATTTTGGGCAGCCCTATTGTTGTAGGCTCTTGGAATCTCTGGTAGCAGGTGGCATAGAAGCTGCTAATTCTCCGTGGACTACTTTCCGAGAGTGAACGTGATGTTTCGAAATAAGGTAGGGGGTTTTGAAATATTGTGTTGCATGTTGATTTTTACTCGGTTATAGTATGTTTTGACCAGTTTTACTCCCTATTTGAGGTGTTGCATTGATTTTCATTCAATGGTTTTGCTGCATGTTGGTTTCAAGGAAAAGAAAATTATGATGTGTTTAGTAGCTGGTTCTTTGGAATAAAAAAAATAGAGTTTCTCTGTCAACCTTACAGTTTGAAATATGATTTGTATGCCTCAAGGTTATGGTCCTTTGTCAAAACTGTTATGCCTCAAGGTTATGTCTCTTTGTCAAAATTGTACAAAGGCAGCATTATGTATGTTATGTCTTGGAATTCTGGAAAAAGAAAGTGGAACTGATTATGGTGGTAATCTGGGCATAATGACCCGCTGCTATGTTGTTGTTATATGGGCACAATGACCCAATTCCCCGGGGAAGTAGCTCCTTGTGTGGGCGGTAAGTTGATGAATCAGAGATGAATATTGTTACCGTTATCAGTTCCGAAAATCATGGGATTCCTCATTTGACAAGCAAATTTGGTGATATCTGTATGCTTTTGTAAACTTGTTCAAAGAATCTCATTCGTTTTGTGATAGCAGGTTTACAAAGGTTTGCATGTTTTCTAAATTTCCATGACACGTTTTTGAGTTATTTCCAAGGCATACAAGGAAGGCTTATGAAGTAAATGATTTAGTTTTATCTTAACTACTATGCTACTGAGCGATTTCATGCTCACCCCGTTCTGTTTTCCTTCCAAAACTTTTCAGGTGGCTATTAGTAGATTACCTATGTAGTTGTACGAGTCTTGCTGTATTTTGGAATAGCTTTTGACGGCAGACCTTGGGTGAGCAGCAGTGGTGCATCTTTTGGCGTTGTTAGATTACGTATGTAATCTTATGGGTAGAACTCTACTACCTGGGCTGTGTCATCCTGTAAAATGTTGTGTTAACTCTTATTCTCAACTGCTTCCATGTGCTTAGTTTATGAACTCGAACACATCTATTTTCGCTGTATCATAATGCCTTTATTTGAACTTGTGGGTCATCTTGTTCCTTATTTGTAATCGGTGGTATCTAAACTGTTTTCCTATCATGTAAGTCCTAGGAACTCATTTGTAAATGCACTCGGATTACCTCCGCGTAACGTCATTCATAATGGAACTGCTGTTTTAGATCTGTGTTATGCATACTCTTCACCTCACAGCTGCCAAATTTTCCAGAATCCTGTTAACTGAACAGCTCCGAAACATTCAGTAGTTTGTACATCATTTAGACTCCGTTTTGCTTGAAATTCTGGCAGGAGTCAGCTTTACATGCTTACTAACAATCTGCAAATTTTTGTGGTCATCTCATGAGTGGTTAAATTATGGTGACTTTTACAAAATCGGTCGACGCCCAGTTTTTATTTGTGTAATAATCTGTTTTTGGGTTTTTTTGTGTCCGGTTCCATCTTCTGAAGTGCTCCTAGCATATTTCTACAAATCTTTGCATATCAAACTCTTCCTTGTGTCATTGTATCTTTTGTTTTAGCCCTTGCTTATCGTTGATGTTGCCTCCTCCTTTTCTCCTTTCGCCAACCCTTACAGTCATACCCCGGGTTGGGGTGTGACAATATGCATATCTAAAAATCCTGTGCAGCACTCTAGAACCAAGCACATTGATATTAGGCACCACTTTAATAGGGATCTCGTTGAGTCAAAGATTTTAATGCTCAAATTTGTACCTTCGGAGAAACAACTTGATGATATATTGATCAAACCCTTAGATGATCAGATCTTGTCTGGTCTTCGCAAGAGTCTTGGAATCTGTGTTATAGAATAATTGTGACTAGTCATAGTTGGTGTTTGTACTTAGTTCAGTTTCTACATATCATGCATCATGAAAAATGAAAATCTACAATCAGACTAGTCTTCTTGAATTCTTACTGTCAATTTGATGCTTGTTGAATAAATTTGAAGCACTAGGTTGAGTCACATGTTCATAATCCCTTTTTCTTGTCAAAGAATGAAAGAGTGTGAGTTTTAAAGTATAGAAGATTTAAGTTTGCTCTCTTCACTTTTTTATAAAAGCTCTTACTACTTTATGATGATCAATTGTGTTAATTTTTGTGTTTTCAAAAGTGATGTGTAGTCAAAATAAATATTTTCCTCGAAAATGAAAACGAGAAGAACAATAAGGCCCTAACTCAAAAAGAAAATAAAAAAATTATAGTTTTGGGTTTGAGTTAAAATAAAGATGTGTCAATGTTACACCAATTCGTGATTGTCAATGTACTTTCCGCAATTCTACACTTAAAAGAATAAATTTCCAAGTTTTCAATAATTTGAAAATCTTAATGTGTTGTGGGTACATAACTTAGTGTGTAATCAAATTGTAATCAATTTACTTTGTGATTCTTACTCGATTTGACTAGACGTCTCATTCTCAAATATGTCATGTGACTTAGTCTTTGAATCGATTTTATTCCTTAACCATGTTATTGGGAGTTTGAGTTCAAATGTGAGTACTAGTCCGGTTACAAAAATATCTCATGCATTTTACTTTGTACTTTATCACATTTTCATTTGTCAAGCACTAACTCTAGGGTGACCACATTATTGTCTATACCTTTGACACACCCCGACCCAAAAAGTGGGGCCCGGGAGTGCGGCCATCACCCCCAAAGAGTGACGAAGCCTTAAACAACTAAAAGAGACAAAAACGGAAGAAAAAGAATACAATATAATATCAGAGCATCTACAGCGGAAGAGAAAACAACACACTACAACTGCCCCAAGGGCGGAATACACAGCTGTACAGCTTAACTCATAACCTGCCTGACAAAGACAACGAAGTTCTCCTACCCTTCGTTGATGGAAGTAGAGCTATCGGCAGGTCTCAGTCGTCTCGGTGATGCACTTCAGAATCAAATCCTGAGGGGGCGCAAAAACAAGGGTGAGTGGACGGAAAAAGAAGTCAGTGAAAAACATTTAACAGATATGCCAATAACCCCCTCTGTCAAAACAGATAATATAATAATACCATACCTCAATCCAGCCAACACGTACAGTAACTAACATCCGAGCAACCTACACACACAAAACATTCCCAATACTACAACGTAATGTGGTCGAGGGCCATATCACCCGACCGAGATATACCTCTCATGAACGAGGGCCATATCACCCGTCCAAGATATAATGTGTGGTCGAGGGCCATATCACCCGACCGAGATATATCTCACATGAACGAGGGCCATATCACCCGTCCACATAGCGTTCCCACGTGATCTCATGGACGAGGGCCATATCTCCCAGACCATGATTTAATGGACGAGGGCCATACCACCCGATCCATATAATGCGTCCCTAATAGTACTAATCGCAAACAAACTACCTAAGAACAACCAAGCAACGACTACCAACAATAGTCACAACAACCAGCAGCATAACCAATTTATAAGCATAAAAACATACGAATATAAATATACGAAAACAAAGCACACTCAAACAACATTTAAAACCAAACCCGTCCACTCACAGTGACACCGGGCGATCATCGTCGTTCTCCTCTGCAAGCACGGTTTGGTTATGCTGATTCCTCAAAATCTGATCACCTAACAATCCCAATAAACCAAAGTTAATAATCGAAATTCAACGAATAACCGAGAAACCCTACTTTTCCTTGTTTTGCTCAATCGGGGTATAACCGTATCTCGGATGGCAAAACGGAGTTCGCCATTGGATCCGGAACGTCGTTTCCACTCGGAAAAGTGGTCGGTCAACAGTGGTCAACGCCGGTCAACGGCTGCTGACGTCAGCACCGGCGTGCTGACGTGGCACTGACACAGTGCTGACGTGGCACTGACACGGTGCTGACGTGGCGATGACCTGGCAGCCACGTGGTGCTGACGTGGCGTGACACATGGCGCTGACGTGGCGCCACGCGGCACACGCGTGTCAACCACGTGTCGCTGACGTCGAGGACGCCGCGCCTGGAACCTGGGATTTTCCTCGGTTTCCCCAAAATCCTAAAACCTTCAATTCTCAACCAAATCCATCGAATTTTATGTCAAAACGCATCTACGGAATCTCAGGAATCCAAAAATCAAGGTTTCAGAGCTTACCACGCACTGTGCTGGCCGGAATCACGCCGGAAAGCTCGCGGATTCCGTCGTCGTTGTTGCCGGCGATTCCGACGGTCGTTGGCTCCGATCCTTGGTGCTCCGTGTTCGTGACGATGAGGCGAAGCTGATGCAGGTGGTCGCCGGCCCGATCCGTCGCCGGCGAAGGGTCAACGACAGCGAAGAGTTTTCGGCGTTATTTCGCGGTTCGGACCTGAGTTGCGAACTCGGGTTTCCCTTTTGGGAAACTCGGGGTTAAACCGGGTTTTAAAACAACCCCAAAATATCTTCCCCAAACCGACCAATCAAATGCCGCCACGTGGCACTTCACTACACCAAAATTCTGTTTTTCGTCCGTAACTTCTTCGATACAACTCGGAATTCGATTTCGTCTTCGTAGACGCGTTCGTATCGTCGAGCTCTTCGTATAGAGTACAATATCGAATATGTAAATTCATACTGTTCACAAAGTCAACGTTTGACCATCTAAGGGCATTTTGGTCATTTCACGATATTTTGGGAAAATTTTCGGAACGGGTCGTATCAATCTACCCCACTTATAAGAATTTCATCCTCGAAATTCAAAAAAACCACCAGTAGGGAAAGGTACATACGTAGAACAAGTGCAAATACCCTTTTCGCATGTATTCCTCCGTCTCCCACGTGGCTTCCTCAACATCGTGGGTGTCGCACAAGACTCTCACCATTAGAACGTTCTGTTGTGCAGGACTAGATCATTCCAACCTACCAAGTAGACCGGGCCTTCACAACTTAAACATCTTTGCCCTTAACCTAAGTGGTTGAGATTCCACGTCACCAATCCTCTATGTTATCTCATAAGGCTCAATTTATCGGTGACTGGGCTTCCCTTGTTCCCGAATTCTCACAATCGTTTCCAAAGTGCTGCTTCTCATCACATTAACCTCAATCGGATGTGCCAATTCCATTCTCCATGCATCTGTCATAGTTTGCCCAGAAAGTGTACATAGATCTCTATTACAATCCTATAAGAAAAGCTTGAGTCTTGCGAAAGAGGAAAGCTGGTTTATTTGATGGTACGCATTGAGAGCACGTGAGAGGCGCTACATGGCGGAAAGCGCGGGGACTGCGGCGCGCACGTGGCGACCGATGGAGCTGTAGAGCGTGATGTTCTCCCCTCAACAGACACAAACAACAGGACATACCATTGCCTTCTTGGGTCGTGTTACATTTTTGGCGGGAACAAAAGGAAAAGACCCAAAGGGTCTAAAATCTCATAAAGCCCACAACTAGGTACACCTTATCACCCCCGAAAGAACAGAAAATACCAACTATATGACACGGGTCGTGTCATCATCGCTTCCTCTACCTCCAACCCTCTGTACAAGAATGGAAAAGATCTCAAAAGTTCCACACAGATTGTCGCCATCTTGTCACCTCATTGCGATAACCACATCGCAATTTCCTTAGTTACCAAAAGTCAACTGGCCACCAAGATATATTATCATGCCGAAACTTCAACAATTAAGTTGACTCTATCCTCCTGTTGACTTCCAACGATGGAGAGACCGAGATGAATGGTGGTGCTGAAAGAGTGCAAGGTCTCTTTAACGCAGCCAAAGGAATGGCCTGCATGAAGAAAGTTAAAGGTACTCCCAAATTTCCTCCACTGGACGTAGGGATGCACGTACATCTCATACACATTAACATCCCATAGCACCAAGTACTTCCTTGTCTTCAATTCATTCACATGTGAAGCACCGCTCCAATGTTGCCAACAAGGTACCTTGATACTAAGGAGTTGCAACCATGTTGGTTGTATTGCCAGGATCTTGTGTCAAACAACTAGAATATAAGAGTCACATTCCTCGGCATGAAGAACCCCCAAGAGCCACAACAGTGCTGAATCCGTCCCACTTTAATTTTCTGACTTCAAGTCAAACTTCTTGAACTTGAAGTAAACATTTCGTCAATGACCAACCTACAACCTTACAAGGTCCCAAACCACTAAAACAAGCCAACGAAACAAAACTGTAACTAACTTCCCAAAAAGGTCAATAGCAATTAGAACAATAACATGACCCACTCCAAAGCCATCAATTCATTCTCCCTTGGCAACTATTCAACGCTGATAACTCGGCTGATGTAGGGGTTTGGTAGACTCACCAGTCTACATGCAGAACCAACTTCAGAGTGAACCTGCATAAATCCTCGGATCTGCCCCTGCTTAGTCTCATCCTTAACCAAAGGTCATGATCTTCTTTACGGTTATACCACGCCTTCATGAATCACCCAAACAGATAGTTCGCCTAATGGAGACTTTCTGGACAAAGCAGATAGTTCGCGTGCAATCTCACATGTCATCATCTTCATGTCTCGGGTTTCCCAATCTCACGTGCTAGGTAATCGGTACCACTCCTACGCAAGGATTTCTTCACCCAAGAAAGTGATAACCAACCAAACTACTACGCCTTCAGCTCACCCAAAACAAAACATGGGTAACCAAGGTATTTGGGAAAACCACCGTTTCCCCACCACAACTCACCCATACCGGAAAGTAAGTTGACATTCCATTCCAAGGATACATCGAAGCCAACGATATTCCAAGGAAGGAAGTCAAATCTCTAATACAACGTCGGTAACAATCACAAGACACTCATGTGATTCTTACCCTCTTAAAACACATCCCTAAAACCACAATCGCTTAGGAGTAGAGTTCGCTTGAGCCTCACAACCAAAATTAACACCGCTAGACCAACAAAAGTTCAACCCAAACAACCAAGGATAAACAACATACCAGTATTTATGTCGGGATTAAACTGAGCTTCCAGCTGGCTCATGGAGTAGACTTGCCCTTGTGCCCGACCTCTGCCTCGATCTCCACGACCCCGATTTCGACGCCTAGTACGGTTACCCTGGTCTACACTGTCAGCCACTCCAAACAGAAGCTGGTCCGGGAGGTTCGACTCGTCCACCAGTGTTCCCACCGATGCTTGCTTCCTGTTGCATTATCTGGTTACCCTGGGACGACTCTCCATGCACATTCCTCCAGTTAAAGGGACATTGACGCTGCCAATGGCTCTGATCTCCACAGATACGGCATCCAGAACCATCATCGGATCGGCGGGAGCCCGGGGCACGAGAGCCCCCGGGAAGATCTTCCACTCGAGCTAGAGGCTCCACTAGAAGATCTGGAACTCCGTGATGTCCTCCTAAAGGACTGCTGTTGTCTCGGCCCTCCCACCGAGGGTCGATTCTTGCCCTGGCGTCGGAAGCCACGAGTGATAGAATTGCTAACCCTTCCTTGCCCAGTTCCACTGGCACTACCCTCGTAGTTCAACTCAAAAGGCCGTCTTACGATGTACCGCTCCACACTCAAAGCTGCCTGCAACAAGTCATTGTAAGTGGTGAACTGCCTACCACCTAAAGCCAGCCTGATGTCTTCCCGTAATCCAATTTGAAACTGAATCATCAATTCAAGCGGACGATTGGCTGTTCCAGGGTAAAAACATGCGAGTCCTCGAAACCGCTGTTCATAATCACTAACGGATAGCTCCTCCTGACGAAAAGAAATAAACTCAGACATCTTATTCCATTGAAACTCAGGGCTGAAAAACTTATCACAAAAGATGCTCGTAAGTTGCTCCCAGGTAACGGTATTTTCGGGGTAGGTTCTCTGCATATCCTGCCACCAAATTGCAGTGTCTCCCGAAAAGAAAGAGGATGCCACCTCTACCTTCTGCTCCGATGGACAGTTCATGGTCCTTAACACTGTCTCCATCCTATCCCACCAGTACTCGGTAGCCACATTCCTTCCGATGTTATTCAACTCCTGAGCCCCCAGATTACGGGCCATCTCAAGCAAAGTGGGTCTCCTACCCTGACCTCGGTTGACTGGAATAACGTTCTCCAACGCAGCGCTAAGCTGACCTAAGCTGGAAAATCTGTCGACAATAGGGGGGTTACTGATACCACGTCCACCCCGCTGCCTATGTGCACCACGCTGAGACGACATAGCTCTGACAAAGACAAAACAAGGGTTCAAGAACAAAACTGACCAACAAGACTCGACAGGAAGTCGGAAACCTAGCGCTCTGATACCAATTGACACACCCCGACCCAAAAAGTGGGGCCCGGGAGTGCGGCCATCACCCCCAAAGAGTGACGAAGCCTTAAACAACTAAAAGAGACAAAAACGGAAGAAAAAGAATACAATATAATATCAGAGCATCTACAGCGGAAGAGAAAACAACACACTACAACTGCCCCAAGGGCGGAATACACAGCTGTACAGCTTAACTCATAACCTGCTTGACAAAGACAACGAAGTTCTCCTACCCTTCGTTGATGGAAGTAGAGCTATCGGCAGGTCTCAGTCGTCTCGGTGATGCACTTCAGAATCAAATCCTGAGGGGGCGCAAAAACAAGCGTGAGTGGACGGAAAAAGAAGTCAGTGAAAAACATTTAACAGATATGCCAATAACCCCCTCTGTCAAAACAGATAATATAATAATACCATACCTCAATCCAGCCAACACGTACAGTAACTAACATCCGAGCAACCTACACACACAAAACATTCCCAATACTACAACGTAATGTGGTCGAGGGCCATATCACCCGACCGAGATATACCTCTCATGAACGAGGGCCATATCACCCGTCCAAGATATAATGTGTGGTCGAGGGCCATATCACCCGACCGAGATATATCTCACATGAACGAGGGCCATATCACCCGTCCACATAGCGTTCCCACGTGATCTCATGGACGAGGGCCATATCTCCCAGACCATGATTTAATGGACGAGGGCCATACCACCCGATCCATATAATGCGTCCCTAATAGTACTAATCGCAAACAAACTACCTAAGAACAACCAAGCAACGACTACCAACAATAGTCACAACAACCAGCAGCATAACCAATTTATAAGCATAAAAACATACGAATATAAATATACGAAAACAAAGCACACTCAAACAACATTTAAAACCAAACCCGTCCACTCACAGTGACACCGGGCGATCATCGTCGTTCTCCTCTGCAAGCACGGTTTGGTTATGCTGATTCCTCAAAATCTGATCACCTAACAATCCCAATAAACCAAAGTTAATAATCGAAACTCAACGAATAACCGAGAAACCCTACTTTTCCTTGTTTTGCTCAATCGGGGTATAACCGTATCTCGGATGGCAAAACGGAGTTCGCCATTGGATCCGGAACGTCGTTTCCACTCGGAAAAGTGGTCGGTCAACAGTGGTCAACGGCGGTCAACGCCGGTTGACGTCCTGGCGTGGCACTGACACAGTGCTGACGTGGCACTGACACGGTGCTGACGCGGCGATGACCTGGCAGCCACGTGGTGCTGACGTGGCGTGACACATGGCGCTGACGTGGCGCCACGCGGCACACGCGTGTCAACCACGTGTCGCGACGCGAGGATCGCGACGTCGGACCGCCGCGCCCTCCTAACCCGGGGATTTTCCGGCCGGTTTCCCCAAAATCCTAAAACCTTCAATTCTCAACCAAATCCATCGAATTTTATGTCAAAACGCATCTACGGAATCTCAGGAATCCAAAAATCAAGTTTCAGAGCTTACCACGCACTGTGCTGGCCGGAATCACGCCGGAAAGCTCGCGGATTCCGTCGTCGTTGTTGCCGGCGATTCCGACGGTCGTTGGCTCCGATCCTTGGTGCTCCGTGTTCGTGACGATGAGGCGAAGCTGATGCAGGTGGTCGCCGGCCCGATCCGTCGCCGGCGAAGGGTCAACGACGGCGAAGAGTTTTCGGCGTTATTTCGCGGTTCGGACCTGAGTTGCGAACTCGGGTTTCCCTTTTGGGAAACTCGGGGTTAAACCGGGTTTTAAAACAACCCCAAAATATCTTCCCCAAACCGACCAATCAAATGCCGCCACGTGGCACTTCACTACACCAAAATTCTGTTTTTCGTCCGTAACTTCTTCGATACAACTCGGAATTCGATTTCGTCTTCGTAGACGCGTTCGTATCGCCGAGCTCTTCGCATAGAGTACAATATCGAATATGTAAATTCATACTGTTCACAAAGTCAACGTTTGACCATCTAAGGGCATTTTGGTCATTTCACGATATTTTGGGAAAATTTTCGGAACGGGTCGTATCATTGGTTTTTATTTTTGTTTTTTTTTTTTTTTTTTTTTTTTTTTTTTTTTTTTTTTTTTTTTTTGTGTGTTGTTTGTTTTTTTTTGTGGGGTGGGTTGGGGGGCGGGTTGGGGTGTGGGGTGTGTGTGTTGGTGTGGTGTGTGGTGTGTGTTGTGGGGGTGTGTGGGGGGGGTCTCCCCCCCCTCCGTGGCCCGCCCCCCCCCCTCCCCCCTTCGTTGGTTTGGTTTTTTTTTGGTGGGGGGCGTCTCCCTCCGTTTGTTCCTTTCCCTCGCGGGGGGGTCCCCCCCCTCCCCCCCCCCCCCCTCCCTTCCCCCCTTCCGACCCTGCCCCTCCTACCGATCATGTAGAATCTGCTGAACCTGCTTCACCTGTCGAACCAGCAGCACCCATTGAAACGCCCAAGGAGAAGAAGAAAGGTTGAAAAAAGGTGAAAGCAAATCGACAAAGGAAGTCTCCTCGAAACCCTCTGCCTTTGGCCAATCATACTCGATTTGTGAATGAAAGCGCGAGAAGGTACTATGACCAAGTCTCCACACGCATGGTTGTTACCGAGCGTGCGTATCCAATTCTTGACTTCTCTCATGATTTAGTCACATTCCTAGGTCTAGGATGGGTCCAAGATGTTGTTAGGCACTATAATTTAAATAATCTCTTGTCGGTTCCCCCAAGTCATTCAAGTTTAAACTCACAGTTGTTAGAGAATTCTTTGCCAATTTTCCTAACTTAAATGAATTCTCATATGATGTTGAAATTATTGTGAGAGGTCGTGTCATAAGCTTCAGTCCTGCCATCATTTATGAATATTTTGGTTTCAATAGCTTTGATAACCATAATGCTTATACTGATTATATAGAAGAGTCAAGTCATTTTCTCATGGCAGATTTCTCTGTCATTGCATTTCATGATCCAGATTTGGTGTTAGCATTAGGTGATAAGCCATGTAGGTCTCACTTGTCTCCAAGTTGTCATTTGCTGTTACACTTCATTAAGACCAATATTCTGCCAACCGGCAATGCAGCAAATGTGACTTTGGAAGCCGCTAGACTAGCCATTCTCATCCAGCACCACTTTCCAATTCCGTTTGGTCATATTATCTTCGATTCAATCTTGTCTAAAACGCGCAACACTGGAAAGATTGAGAGTACCCGTGCTTCAATTGTTTTTCCATGTTTCATTCACCATTTGTGTGAGAGGGCAGAGGTGCATGCTGAAAAAGAGCGAGAAAGATGCTATAAATGCGCAGAGTGCTAAACTGTCCATTGGACCAGTTTCCCCAGCTAATCTGTCTTCAACGATTAATGCTGCGGTGAAGAAAGCTCTTAAGGAAATTAGTGCTAAACGAAAGAAGAAGTCTTCGCAGTGTTTCTTGAAGAAAAGGAAAATCTGATTGTGTGTGTTTTGCTATTTGTCTAGTCTTTCCTTTAAAGTTAAAGTTTGTGTGGTGTTCTTTTCTGTTAATTTCAGTCTGGTCATGAACAATTTCGGTTTAAATGATATTTTGCTGGGATGTAACTTTATTGCCCATTTTGAACATTGGGGCTCTCTTTGCTGTGACTAGATTTAATTATGTGTGTTTGATTGGTTCCATTGTGTTAGTTGCTATTGCTCTTGTACTATTGTTTTTAGTAAATGCTCCGTTTGTGCTACTCTCTCTCATTGCTTATTCCTTAACTATTGGTTAATAGTTATGTTGTTAGCTTCCGTTGTCTCTAATTTTATCCTTTGTCTTGCCATGAAAAAAAGGGGGAGTAGATACACAATTCACATGCTCCATCACTTAGGGGGAGTAACTTTTTAGCATATGTGTTCACTTTGATTTGATTATGCTAGTTAGGGGGAGCATACTCTATTGCATATTGTCTTAAGCTGATTTGCAGGTACATTGTGACTAGTCAGTATAGTATAGCTTTGGTGAGTGTGAGCGATGTGAGTTATGTGGTTGTTTTTGTCATGGAAAGCCAAAGGGGGAGATTGTAGGTTATTTTGTAATTAGCTGTCCTTGTGACAAAAACATTGTAAAATATGTAATAAGCTCAATTAGTCATTAAGGTTATATTTCTAGATCTTTAGGATATTGAAGAAGATTGGAAGATTGAATATTGAAGATGCATTCATATATAACATTCATTTGCATAGTCCTTCTGTGTCAAAACCTTTGTCCTTTCTTTATTAAGTCAAAATGTTTTAAACACTTTAAAGCTTTGGACCTGTTTTTACAAGAATAAGGATTTTAGGATTTTCGTGACTGGTCATCTATTTCATGCATGTGAAGGTTGACTGCTTTTCTGACAGTTTGATTAAACAGCCCATCCTTTTACCCTCCGGTCAGTCAACTGTGCCCCACTCACTCGAATCTGCCTAGGTTATGTTAAAAGGGAGTTTTAAGGTTTAATCTTGACCGTTTGTTTCTTATCCTCTTATGTCTATATAAACATAACCTCAACTTCTATCAAGCTAGGGTTTTCAAGTATTATTTCACAAAAATCTTTTGAAAAACTCTCTCTCCATGGGTATGGGTACCCGTGGGTATTCGCCCCTGATTGAGCGGGTATGGAGGCGGGTATGGAGATTTTTAAAATCCTCATGACGGGTATGGGGCGGGTATGGTATTACTAGTCTCCAACCCGAACCCGACCCGATTATATATATATATATATATATATATATATATATATATATATATATATATATATAATTATATAAACTTTTAGAAATCACCCAAACTTAAATGAAGCTATAACCCTAACAATTTATAAACAATTATTAATAGATTATAATTATTTATAGAACTTTATTATTAATATTGTCCTTATTTTTTTCTATACGAGGCGGGTATGGAGGTGGGTATGGAGATACTAATCTCCATGGAGACGGGTATGAGGATACCCGTTTAAAAATTAATGGGTATGGAGGCGGGTATGGAGATTAAAATCATAAATGGGTATGGGTATGGAGATAGTACTACCCTGACCCGACCCGACCCATTGCCATCCCTAAGCATACCTTCCTCTCTGGTTTCATCTTGTCTTCTTGAGTGCTTTTAGCTCACTTACATAGAATCATCATATGAATTATGTGGATTGTATGAGTTGATAAAACCTTTGTTTTCCAAAGTCACACTACGTCAAAAATTGCTTCAGACGACGGAGAAAATCCGTCGTCTGATGAGTGAAAAAAAGTGTCATCTGTGGCCCCGCCGTCTGATACCATATTAAACGATACTTTTATTGTTAAAACTGTCGTTAAAAATGCTTAATTGTGTCGTGTGATGTACCATTTTACGACAGTTTTAGTTATTAGTGTTATCTGAATATATCTTTAATGACAGTTTTATATCTAATTTTGTAGTGAAATAGTCAAAGTAACCACACTTTTTCCTTAATTCTGTCGTTTCATTTTGTTGACCAAGAAAAATAAAAAAATGCAATTTCTGGGAAAACATCCCCAGATTGCCCAGAATGCATATCTGGGAAAGTTGCCCAGCAAGCAAATCTGGGAAAGCTGCCCACCCCAGAATGCAGTTTGTTATATATATTCTCATCCAATTATTGCACAAATTTCCATATATCCATCCATCTACATTCCAAAATTCTCATTCAATATATGGGCTTAAACCAAAAATCAGTTCCATAGTAAAAAAAATCAAGAAGATAAAAATCCTGCAAACTACGAGAAGTGCAACTGAATTTTGCAATTCATCTTGAAACCAAAAAATGTCTACACAGGAAATCCATTACACCAAACTGTCTAGACTAGAAGCATAAAACCTACATCAATATATGTAGACACACATGCTGAGTTTTTCGAGCTGCATTCTATGTAATAGGCAGCACCAATCTGTTTGTGAAGCTCCTCACCCTGGTTATTTAGAATAACAATCATTGCAAATATCCATTTTGACATTCATACAGGTAACAAATTTTTACTTAAAACTACACATGTGCAGTAGTGACAGGTACCAAGCCAGGGTGATCAGCAAGGCAGTGCTTATCCTCCCGAAGATCTACATATCCATTACAAACCGTTTAGTTACAACAAATGATATTGCTGACTAGGAGTTTCAATATTATTCAAAGAATTACAACTATTCATGGTTGATTCAATCTTTCCAGCATTACCATTCTTACAGAATATCTGCAGGTTTATACTGAGAATACAGGATCTAACTTAGCTAGACTGGTTTTTTACATTGTAAAAGGTTAGGACTATTCTCATAGTTCAGGTCTCAATTAGACTCAAACTGCATCAAACAGACTCGTGAGCTAAACCCAGAGACACTGACAGCATGTTCTTTTGATTTTGCATATATTGGTGCTCTGTTCAATACACAAGCTCTTTGGACTCTAAGCTCACAGTACAGGATGAAGGATACCAAATGTCAACACTGAACTGTGAGCATAAAAAAAATGACAAAGAAACTAGCTAAACAGAAATCTAGTTCTACTCCGTATTGATTTTGGAAAATTATTACAAGATTATTCATCCATCTGACCTGATTTGGTGCCAGCAAGTACTACTGGGACTCTGGGAGCATAATGCTGGAGTTCAGGGATCCACTGGCCAGGAAATTGAGTATTAGAAACGAGAACGAAAACAAATAATACAATTCAACTGTGATAAATACACTAATACAAATTAGAAAAACTGAAAATTTTCAGATGTATGCACCTTCTTCAATTCCACCTATCGCAAAGGACCAGGAGAACCATAACTTGAGAGAACACATACATATAAACATACCTATAACACAAAAATAACATTCAGGTCACCTTTATATTGTTCAGATCATTAGTTCACTATCATGTATATCTTGCATGTCTTAATTATGAACTGTTAAGTACCCTCCTACAAAGTTTGTGACTTGATTCGGTTTCCTATTACTCAAAACATTCCGCGAATGGTTATACCAAGTTCCCTAGCTAGTACTAAGTTCAATCTTTGGTTCAATTTATCTATCAATCCAATCTTCAAGAAAACTTCACTTTCACATAACGATGCCTACATTTATTCACATAATGATGCTTACTATCCGAAAACGATGCCAATTATAACACTAATGCCATAACACAAAAGACACAGAATCAACAACAAAGAGCAACATGAACTAAAAAATCCATACCATGAAGCTAAGGAAGCAGCTAGCATCAATAGATGAGTCATCATATACTTCCATATTATACATACTGTGCATACAGCCAATTGTTTTCACATTCGGAAACAACGAAATGCAGTTATCTTAGGGAACCTCATATGAATTAACTTGTGGTATCCTTTTCACACGCATTTCTAATTTGTCTATATCATCTTACATCTTGGATAATGCTTCTGCTAGGAATCACAATTACTCAGCTAAGAAAAGTAACAATGCTTATTCATCATCAATTCATCTAAATTCTGCTGTCAATACCTCCAAAAATCTGATCTTTTCTCAATAATTGTCTCTAAACTGATGATATCCAACTCAAAACCCAACCACAATGAACAACAATATACGAAAAATTTGATTTGCAATCCAAAATTAAAGGAACAAATACACTATTAGAGATTGGAAATTGTTCTGACTAATACCTCTTAGCACACTTGGGGTCAACCGTCCAGAGTTTAGGAAGCTTATCAGGAGCCATGGCCTTCTTCGCCTCAATGCTATCCAACGATGCCTGACGGAGTCGCTATGCCGGTGTAGTGGCCTCCCGCTCATCTCGCCGGGTGTGGCGTTGGTCTCAGATTTCGGGTTGGGCGGGGCCTCGTTGAGCTTGGCTCCGAGCGTCTCCATGTCCATGTAGGTCCCGAAGAGGTCGTCTCGGGAGGGGGCGGAGGAGAGCGATTGGGAGGAGAACAAACAATAAACCCACCATCCCATTAAGCACAAACTATAACCCACCAAGAAAAACCACTGTAAACCCTCATAAACCACAAAAATAATCGCAAATCAGTTCAAAAAAAATACCCATCACCACATTTCAAATCAAAATAGAGAACCCATTACTGAGAAAAGTGAAAGCTAACCTCTTCCTCGAGCACCGAAGTCGGAGAACCTAAAATTGACAATTTAAACATTCAATACATACAGACCCACAACACCAAACCATACCCCAACAAATCGAATCAGAATTTCAGAAACAGCAAACCCAAATACTCTTCGACAGCCTCTCTAAGAGCCCAGGGTTTCGTTGACGGAGATGAACGTTGATGGACTCACCAGTGGAACTCCCAAATACGCTTCGCTTGGCACTCGAAGTGCCTGAATGTAGACGCGCAACCCTCGACGAGGGTTTTGTGGACTGAGATGAACGGCGACGGATGCGGTAGTAGACCTCCGAAATAATCTTCGAATGCCAGTTGAAGCGCCTGAGTGTCGGCGAGCAAGCTGACGATGAAGGTTTCGTTGACGTCTCCAGGGAGAAACGGAGGCATCAGGCTGGTCCGAGCGCAGCGAATAGGTCGATGTGAGAAACAGAGGCGTCCGGGAGGCCAGAGATTAGCTAATTTGTAGATCTGGGTTTATTGGTGAGGTATGAGATTGTAGATTTGGGTTTATTGGTATGGGTTTGTAGATCTGGGTTTGTTGGTGAGGTGATGAATTTGTAGGTCAGCAATGGACGATGAAGAGAAGCTGAGAACAGAGAAAGGAAAGAGCTTGGAGAATCAGAGGATGAGCGGAGAAAGGAAGGAAAGAAGTTCAAAGTTTGGAGCTTGAAGTTTGGTCTCACTTTCTGGCTATATTATCGAATGCAATTTAGGGATTCTAAGTCAAAATTGAGAGTCAACCGAAATTTTTAGGGGGGGAATTTTACCTCTTATTTTTTTTGAGTTGAACAGACCACAGTGTTAAGTTCAAAACTCTCGTGGAAAGAAATAATGAAAATTGCGGTGTCGGATATGGAGCTATCAAACGACAGATAATTGTTTTCTGTCGTCTGAAATAATCAAACTACAGTAAAACACCAAACTGTCGTCTGAGTGATGTTGTCTGATGCTTGTTTTGGCGTAGTGTCAGTTTCATTGAAAATATTCTAGCTATCTTTGGGAGAAGGTTTATCTTTCCTAGATTCGGCTTGTTTTTGAAAGTTCATATACTTGAGTCGGATTAGGAGTGTGAAACTAGAGTCTTCCATGTTCATACATGATTCATAGACTTAGTTGAGTTTTAGAGATCATTGACCTTGATTTGTTTGCTGCCCAGTTCATAACTGTAGCAGTAAACACAGTTACTATTCATTTCATGAAGCTTTGTAGCTTTCTAGAAATGCAACTGTGACTGGTCATAAATCACTACTGCATTCATACAACGGTGCCACCAATTAGGAATACATGTGTATAACCTTATGACGTGTTGACCAAGCAAGCATCCATCGGAGGTGAAGTGATTGAGAAGAAGCCGCACAAGAGACCGCTGCATCTAAAATAGGTACATTAGATATTGAGCTTGGTTGAAATCTTGTATTGGGCATCTTTTGTCATTTCATAGTGGAAGGCCGGTCTTCTGATAGACCCCCTATTTTTTATCCGTTTGTGGATTTTTCTGGGTACTAAAACTCTGTGTCCATCTTTGTGTATCGTTAAACATTCGGCTTAATTAAAATTGGATTTAATTTCGCACCAATTCACATAACATGCAAACTGGATAATTCTGCCTGACTGGTCATCTTAACTGCTACATTAGAAACGCTGGTTTGATTAAGTTGTAGTTGTGGATAGCTCGCGAATATCTAACTCACTGATTTCGTTGAGGACCTAAGTTGGCATTGCATCTGAGTGTTGTTGATCAAATCACAAGCATCCACAAGTAATATTTATCAAGTGCTTAATCTAAGTAATCTATCAAATTCATCACAACGGTGACTGGTCATCTTTGTCATTATTGTTTGTGCTGGTTGTTAAACAAAAGGGAATTAATTTTAAAATACCCCTCGCATTGCCAACCTGCACTAAATACCCATTAATTTATTTTAAGAGTACGATATCAAACTTAAAAACCATAATGCAAGAAGAAGCACAATTTTCGACATTCTATATAAAGACTAAAAGATTGGAACACAACCCAACTTTCAAAATCATAACTCGGTAATTATAAATACATCCATTGATTAAATTTCTGAACAATGCAATGCAATTTATTTACACAAACTCAAACGATAAGATTTCATAATAATTCATGTGAATGTAAAAGTTACAAATTACTGAACAGTAGTTAACTTGACGGAAATGAGAGAATACCAACCATGTCGAAGACAGTGGAGCGAACACCAAGTTTCTCGAGAAAGAGAGCACAGGCGAGGCGGGCCGTGCCGCCGCCGATGATACCGACGACGGGGTCATCGGAGATTGGAGTGGCGAAGTTCACCTGCTCCTGCTTGAACGTTTTCCTCAGAACTGACCTTCTGGAGGCACCGTGCTTTTTCCCGAACCTGGGTTTGGGTCTCCGGCTATCGCCGGCGGAGTTTTTTCTCGGAGACGGCGGTGGTTTGGGGTCGGCGAAGGAGCATGTTATGGTTAGAGGTTTGTGGAGAGTTGTGAGGGGTTGGAGGAGGACTGAAGAAGAGTGGAAGAAGGATAGGGTTATAGTTAACCGATGTTAAACTTTGGTGGGATTTTGTACATATGGTGCAGTATAAGTTTTCTTTCATAGCCTTTAGATTTCTTTTTTAACTGTTTATTTCAATCCAACAGTGAGGGACAATGGGGGCTGATAATAAGGGCTGTTTTTAGGCCTTGACCCTAGCATGTCTCTTTAAGCTCATATCATCATATGAACGTGTTAAAATGGGACAATTTTGGGTTGCCCATTTCGCCCCTGTTTTCAGCTTCCTTCACAATACATTTCATGATCTGAATCGCTAATTTTCTCAATTATAAAGACAAAATTAATCAAATAGAAAGTAATTCAGTTATTTAAATTTGAGGAATATATAAACGGTACAATTAGACGTCAAACAATCTGTCTATCTGTTTGGTGCAGTTAAATAACTGAACGATCTTTGATTTGATTGAGTTTTTGTAGATATGATCTTTACTATATAATGTACAAAATGAATGGTTCAAATTGAAATATATCGTCTAGGAAGCCCAAAATGGAGGCTAAATGCAGCCATGGACAGCCCAAAATTGTCCGTTAAAATCATGCACAAATTATGCACATTTCCAGAAAACAATATTTCCCCTGTATTACTCAATAGAAGAGTGAACGAGACATTCCAGTTCAGGGCACCTTAGTGGGTTTTGTGTTAGGTTTTTTTCTTGTCCTTTTTATTTAGTCTGGTTGCAGAGCCATACGATTTTGGCTAGAAGATTGAGTATGATAAGAACTATGCAAGGATCGTTATGTAGCTGACACACCCCGACCCAAAAAGTGGGGCCCGGGAGTGCGGCCATCACCCCCAAAGAGTGACGAAGCCTTAAACAACTAAAAGAGACAAAAACAGAAGAAAAAGAATACAATATAATATCAGAGCATCTACAGCGGAAGAGAAAACAACACACTACAACTGCCCCAAGGGCGGAATACACAGCTGTACAGCTTAACTCATAACCTGCCTGACAAAGACAACGAAGTTCTCCTACCCTTCGTTGATGGAAGTAGAGCTATCGGCAGGTCTCAGTCGTCTCGGTGATGCACTTCAGAATCATATCCTGAGGGGGCGCAAAAACAAGGGTGAGTGGACGGAAAAAGATGTCAGTGAAAAACATTTAACAGATATGCCAATAACCCCCTCTGTCAAAACAGATAATAGTATAATACCATACCTCAATCCAGCCAACACGTACAGTAACTAACCTCCAAGCAACCTATACACACAAAACATTCCCAACACTACAACGTAAGGTGGTCGAGGGCCATATCACCCGTCCAAGATATAATGTGTGGTCGAGGGCCATATCACCCGACCGAGATATACCTCTCATGAACGAGGGCCATATCACCCGTCCAAATAACGTTCCCACGTGATCTCATGGACGAGGGCCATATCTCCCAGACCATGATTTAATGGACGAGGGCCATACCACCCGATCCATATAATGCGCCCCTAATAGTACTAATCGCAAACAAACCACCTAGGAACAACCAAGCAACGACTACCAACAATAGTCACAACAACCAGCAGCATAACCAATTTATAAGCATAAAAACATACGAATATATATATACGAAAACAAAGCACACTCAAACAACATTTAAAACCAAACCCGTCCACTCACAGTGACACCGGGCGATCGTCGTCGTCCTCCTCTGCTGGCACGATTCGGTTATGCTGGTTCCTCGGGATCTGACCACCTAAGAATCCCAATAATCCAAAGTTAATAAACTAAATGTAACGAATAACCGAGAAACCCTACTTTTCCTTGTTTTGCTCAATCGGGGTATATCCGTATCTCGGATGGCAAAACAGAGTTCGCCATTGGATCCGGAACGTCGTTTCCACTCGGAAAAGTGGTCGGTCAACCCTGGTCAACGCTGGTCAACGGTCAGTCAACACCGGTCAACGGTGTTGACCAACCGGTCAACGTTTGCTGACGTCAGCACTCCGGCGCTGACGTGGCACTGACACAGTACTGACGTGGCGCTGACTCAGCGCTGAGGTGGCCTCCACTCGGCGTCCACGTGGCAGCTGACGTCATCACCGGCGATGACGTCATCACCGCCGCGCCGCCGCCGTCACCGTCGCCGGAAACTGGGAATTTTCCGGCGACTATTCATCCGATTTCAAAACCCTCTATCTTCCTCAATTCTCAACCAAATTCAACGATCTTTATGTCAAAACGCATCTACGGAATCCAAGGAATCCAAAAATCAAGGTTTCAGAACTTACCACGGCCTGTACTGGCCGGAATTTGTATCGGAAGCTTATGAATTCCGATCGGCTTCGTCGGCGACTCTCCGGCGTGTTTCTCAGGCTGAAACTTTGTGGGAATGTTCTCTGGGACGTGAGGAATGCTATGGTGGCAGTGGTGTTCGGAGAAGGTGGCCGGAAAGTGAGCGACGACGGCGAGAATGTGGATGGGCCAAGTTTCACGTTTGGCTTCACCGGCGGTGATCTACTCCATTTCTGACGCTGAAACTTCACGGACACACTCTTGAGGTTGAGAGGAAACTTTTTCCAGTTGATGTCGTCGCCGATCTGTGGCCGGAAAAGGGAGAACGGCGGCTGGAGTGTTTCGGCGGCTACGGCTTTCTCTTTTGGGAAAGCTGTGGCTGATTTGTGGATTTTGACCAGCCCACACCCCCTTTCCCAAAATATCTTACCCATTAGCCACTCACAGCCCGCCACGTGGCACTTTGTCCCCTCTCATCAATTTCGTTTTTCGTCCGTAACATCTTCGTAACAACTCGAAATCCAATTCCGTCTTCGCGAATGTGATCGTAACGTCGAGCTCTTCGCATAGGGTACAATATTGATCACGAAAATTTTCACTATTTAAAAGTCAACGTTTGACCCTAGAGGGGCATTTTGGTCATTTCACAAAATTTGGGGAAATTTTCGGAACGGGTCGTATCAGGGTTGCGCCCTTCCCCTTTCGTGGTGGTTGTGTGTTTTTTTTTTTTTCTTTCTTCGGGGGGCGGGGGGGGCCCATTTCTCCTCGTGTTTGTTTTTTCTCCCTTTACCCCTTTTCTTCTTTTTTTTTTTTTTTTTTGGTGGGACGGGTAGGTTGATTTTTTTCCCTATTCCCTTTCCCTTCCCTTTTGTTTGGGTCGTCCCCCTTTTTTTGTATGGTGATCTATTTTCTCTCTTTGGTGGTTTGTATATTTTTTTTTTTGCGTTGGGGTTTTTCACGGTTTTATTTTATTTTATGCGGAGGGCCCGGCGGTTCATGCCCCTCCCCGAAAAAGGAATCAAATTCTGATTGCTATCAGGGCCGTTATGAACGAAAAATGGTTTTGCACTATGCCATTTTAGGCTAGATGACGGTCACCAATAAAAGCGTCGTTATGGGAAAATAGACGACAATTTTCCAGAAAACGGTCATGTATTTGGCCCACAATTGTGCTTTTGTTGATTATAGACGATGCTTTTACAAAAAACCGTCGTCCATATGAAACCTAAATTGTGCAGACTACGATTTTTGCTGATTATAGACGACGCTTTTACAAAAAAACCGTCATCCAAATGAAACCTAAATTGTGTAGACCGTTTTTTGCAGAATATATGGAAGAGGCTTTTACAAAAAACCGTCGTCCACACGAAACCCAAATTGTGAAAAATTAGAGGTGCGCTTGCTTCTCCCCCCGAAAATTGTAAACCCTGCCCTAAATTAGATGCGGCTTCACTATTATCCCCGATTGAAACCCGGAAGACCCAAACAACCAAGGTTTAAAATTTCGACCGAAATCCCGAAATTTCGGATTTTTTTGAGTACCGAAACTAATCTGGGGGTACATCTCAATATTACCGGAAAAAGCCGAAATTTCGGCGAAATTTTGATCATTTCGGTAATTTCGGTTGAGTTTCGATGAAATTCGGTACTTTTGAATTAATTTTAGTAAAAATTGTTGATGATTTGGAAGAAATTGGTGAAGTGCAGTGGCTGGTGTGTGTGCAGCGGCGTTAGCGAAGTTGAGGTATTGTTGGGGAAGAAGAAAGACAGTATTGTAATTAACCCAAGTTTTTGGTCACTTTCGTCATTTTGGTAATGGGATGAATGGTAGAGAGGGCTGCACCTGTCTTTTGAGCTGACTTTTGAGGTGGAAATTTTGAAACATGACAGCCTATAAGCCTAAAATTTAGTACGACCAATTATTTTTTATAAAGGAGCAACAAAAGTGTTTAGATTGTTGGGTTTTTATGATAGTATATCTTGAAGTTTAATTTTCTTTTTATTATATCACATAACAATAAGTATATTAAAATGCCTATTAATTAAATTATTATAGAGAAGTCAAAAAAAGTAGAAGTTACTCTAGATAAGAAAAAATAAAGTTGTAGTTATAATTTCATTCCTTATTATTAAGTTTAGTAGCATGCATAATGTCAATTTTTATAGTTTTAAGCATACAAAAGGTTGATGTATATATTATTTGTTAATTGAGTACACTATTAATTGATTTTAGAGCTTATAGAAAGTAGAAATATTATTTTATAGATTTTCTAGCATATTTTTCATATTTTTATTTTTTTTACCGAAATCGAAACTTTTTCTGAAATTTTCATAAATTTTGGAGACCGAAATTTCAACCGAAACCGAAATTTTGATCTTGCGAACAACCCAAACCAATTCCCGATTTCTGAATTCCTTCAGCACAAACTGATTTCCTTCAACACCTAAACCACTTTCTGGATTTGGGTTTCAACCCAGACCACCATTTTCGAATCTAAATTCAGCACAGGAGCGATTGTGGCGGTCCCATTCCCGATTGCTGAATTCCTTCTGAATTCCAACTAGGTTTTCGATTTCTCCTTTCAACCCAAATCTCCATTTTCAAATCTGAGCTCGGTACAGTCCCGTTGTCACTGCTGCTGACCGCGACAAATTCCTCGTGGCCAAGTCGTTTGCTTTGAAGCACACAAAATCAACTTTGGCTCATGTCTCTGTGAGACTTAATCAAACAGGTAAAAGCTCATATTTACATCAATTTCACTTCGAATAAGTTGAGAATCTGCTTTGGTTGATAATGCCGTGCTCTGAACTTTGAACAACTTGCATCAATTTTCCGGGGTAAGCAATAACGGTGAGTGAATCGTTCAGGCGAGGCCCAGATCGAGCGGGTCGTTGCGCAGGCCCAGCAGCTCGAGGAATCATTCGTTGCATCAATGTTGTTTTGAAGTAAGATGCGCAAAGATTGAATTTTGAATTCTCTCTTTGTGTTGATCAGTATTCTTCTCTTTGAATTGAGAAGGCACTGATTGGAAGCATGTATGTTTATGTCTCAATAGTGTCCCAAAGTAGATGGTCTTATAGCATGAATCTTCAAGATTTACTTTGCATGTAGATTGACAATGGTACTACTTTCTCTGCAAATTTCCCCAGGATTCTGTATGTTTCCCTTTGTGTGTTGTAGTTTGACTTTTAAGGATTAATGTCCTTGATGTAGAACTAATAATGACTATTTCGTGGAATTTTTCATCAATTTTGCAGCTTATGCTGCATTTGAGCCTCCTTTCCTTGTTGTATCTGATGCCACTAACCCAGATGTTCAAACATCATTGATATGCAGCATAGGCACCTGAAAGTGATGCGCTGATCTGGAAGATAAGATCCTTTCTAATACAACCCGTTTCGGAATTTTTCCCTAAATATTGTGCAATGACCAAATGCCCCTACTTGGTCAACCAGTTGACTTTCGAACGATACGAAACTTCATATTCAATATTGGACTCTATGCGAAGAGCTCGAAGATACGAAGGTGTCCGCGAAGACGGAATCAAATTCGAGTGGTATCGAAGAAGTTATGGACGAAACACGATTATGTGAAGATGTGGGTTGTGACACGTGGCAGGCCAGGATTGGCCAATGCCACAGTGTCAGCCAATTATTGGCCAGCACTGTGTTGGGCTTTAAAACCCAAAAGAAAACCCGTGGGCTTCCATTTTTCCGGAAACCCGAACCCGCAACCACACGCCGCCATCCTTCATCGCCGTTGACTCGCCGGCGGCCACGGATCGGAGAAACTGAACCCAGAAACAGCTTCCCCTCGCCGAGACGAAGCCGAAGCACCCCGCATCGTCGACGGAAGCCCATGGAATCGCCGGCAACAAGACGAACGGAATCCGCGAGCTTTCCAGCTTGATTCCGGCCAGCACAGTGCAAGGTGAGTTCTAAAAGTTATAGATTTGGATTCCTTGGCTTCCGTAGATGAATTTTGATATAAGGATCGTTGAATTTGGTTGAGAATTGAGGAAGATAGAGGGTTTTGAAATCGGATGAATAGTCACCGGAAAATTCCCAGTTTCCGGCGACGGCGGCGGCGCGGCGGTGATGATGTCATCGCTGATGATGACGTCAGCTGCCACGTGGATGCCACCTCAGTGCTAAGTCAGCGCCACATCAGCACTGTGTCAGTGCCACGTCAGCGCCGGAGTGCTGACGTCAGCAAACGTTGACCGACGATGACTGGCCATTGACCGGCGTTGACCAAGTTTGACCGACCACTTTTCCGAGTGGAAACGATGTTCCGGATCCAATGGCGAACTCCGTTTTGCCATCCGAGATACAATTGTACCCTAATTGAGTGAAACGTGGGGAATTAGGGTTTTACGGGTTTTCGTTTGGTTCGTTTATTAATCGTTATTCTTTGGGATTGTTAGGTGACCGGTTCCCGAGGCATCACTATAACCGAACCGCTCAGACAGACGAGGAGGACGACGACGATCGCCTGGCATATGTGTGAGTGGACGGGTTGTGGTTTTCAAGTATTGTTTGAGTATGCTTTATATTATGTTTACGTATCTGTATGCCTTAGTGATATGTTGGTTGTTTGTTGGTGTATGGTTTTGAGTATCGTTCGAGCATGTTTATGTTTATACACATATATGATATGATGATGTGATCGTGGGATATTTGTTGGTGTTGACTGTTATGGAGCTTGAGAGATATGTATGTGCTGGTGATGTTGATTCTATGTTGGTTATGACGGATTGGGTGTGGATTGCTCGGTATTGTCATGTGCAGGTGCAGGTCGGTTTGGGGTGAAGTCCCCTTACCCCTTTATATCGGTATTGGGGTGAAGTCCCCTTGCCCTTTCTGTGAAGGTTTGGGGTGAAGTCCCCTTACCCTATTTATCGGTATTGGGGTGAAGTCCCCTTGCCATTGGTATTGGGGTGAAGTCCCCTTGCCACCCACCAGTGTTGGGGTGAAGTCCCCTCACTCTTATTGTCAGTATTGGGGTGAAGTCCCCTTGCTGCCCATTGGTTTGGGGTGAAGTCCCCTTACCCTCTATGTCGGTATTGGGGTGAAGTCCCCTTGCCGCCCATTGATGTTGGGGTGAAGTCCCCTTGCCACCCATCGGTGTTGGGGTGAAGTCCCCTCACCCTTCGATCATGGCCATATATTCCGTTTATGTGTGATGGTTTATTGTTCCTTATCTCATGCTGTGTTTTTGGTTGTTGCTGTATGCTTATTGTAGCATAATCGTATACTATTATTACTGGTTTTCAACTGTGGGGGTTATTATTATTACTATGTTTTATAACTATTTTCACTGACGTTTATTTTCCCCGTCCACTCACCTTTGTTTTGCGCCCCCTCAGGACTTGAGACTGTTGAGCACCACCGAGAGGAGCGGCAGAAGTCAGTATAGCTCTGTTCTTTGTCACAAATAGTGGGAGACTCTTTGCTATCCGTCTCTTGACTATAGTTGGCGTACGTAGCTGCATTGTGTTTTAATTCGCCTTCAGGCAGTACAGTTGTGTAGTTTGCTTCCGTTGTAGATGCTCTGACACATTATTGTTATTTATTCTATTGGGCTTCGACCCAAGTCTTGCTTTTAGTTGGTTTTACCTTGGTTGGGTTGTCGTTACGTGTTAGTACTGTTGATACCATACCCGAACCGGTCACATGTCACTCGGGGAAGGAAGCTATTCGGACAACTCCTCTCTTCCGGGAGTGCATCCCCCCGGAAGCTCCCCGGAAGCCTTTCCTCCGGAAGCCTTTCCCCGAAGTCCCTTCCCGAAATCCTTCCCCCGAAGCCTACCGTCGTGCCGGCTCAGGCCCAGATCACATCAACAAGGCCCCAGAGGCCCATCAAAGCTCCTAGAAGCCCACCAAGGCAACCAATGCCTTGGTGACACATGCCCTCCACAAGCTTCCAAGAAGAGGGGCAATGTGGGGACTACACCCTACATTGCCACTAATTACAAGGGTGCCATCACCCTCCTCTATAAATAGCCTTCACCCTCCAAAGGGTAAAGAGTCCCAAAAACACAAGGTCTTTCCTTACTCTCTAAAATCCTCTCTACTGTAGAGACTCCCTCCTTCCCGGCTGACTTAGGCATCGGAGGATCTAGGCCGGTACCACACCGGTGCCCTTCCGTGCTTACCTTTCTTTGTGCGCAGGTACCCCGGAGTCCTTCCCCGGAGCCAGCTTTCCGTCCCAGGTCGGGCCAAGGCAGAAGACAACACCCCTCATCCGGACACACCTTCCGGACAAGCACCTTCCGGGCCCTCCCGGAAGCCACCATCCGGAGCTAGCCTCTCAGCTCCCGGAAGCATACACTCCAAATCCGAACAAGGATTCCTCTACTTTCATTGACCGTTGACCCGAGCCATTTTTGGGCATCAACAGTTTGGCGCCGTCTGTGGGAATCAAACAAATTCCTACGTGTTTTACCGCTGGCAAGAGCAGCGATGTCTTCTCAGCATCCCGATGACGAATCGGACCCCCAGCACCACCGGGCGGAAAGCAGTGCACCCCCGGAAGTACAACCCCCTCCTGCCGGGAAGCAGCAGCGAGGCAGGCGGACCGGCCGGGACGAACTCGCCAGGCGCTTGAGCGAGATGGAGGAGCGAGCCAAGGCCCTTGAAGCTGAGAACAACCGGCTCAGAACCCTGGAGGACGACAACCGCCGGCTCCAATCCCGGACCGCAGTCCTCAATGAGCACTACCAGAACATGACCCAGAAGCTGCTGGAAGCTAATGTCAATATCGGCCATCTCCGGAAGCAATGCGCCCGAGATCAGCCCGAGGTCTCCTCGTCCAAGCTCCGCACTCCGGACGAGCCGATCGTGGCCACCCTGCCTGCACCTCCGGCCAAGGACAAACAACCCGCGACCTCCCGGGTGCCCACCGCCACCAGGACGATCCTATCCGGAGGATCAGGCCCCTCTCGCCCCGCCAATTCCCGCGTGGTCATCGGCCGGAGCAAGGGAGTTGCTAAAGCCTACAGCGACATCCGGGATCTCCTCAACGACAACCGGGAAGGGAGAGCTACCGAAGTAGTGACCCGGAACATCAACCCTGCCGGGCTGGGGCCTCCCCGCGGCCGACTCCGGTTCAACCGGCACCTACCACCGCGCAACCCGTGGAGCAAACAGCGGAATCCAGCCAGGGCGCAGCCTGTCCCAGCGACAGTCCCATTCCCGAGCTGCACCTTTGCCCGGACGGAAGCCTGCGACCACCCGGGCACGACCGGACCACAACCTCCAGCCACTGCGGCTCATGCCCAACCGGCGGCAAGCGACCAAAGCATAGTCCAGCAACTCCTGGATCAGGTCATGGAGCTCGTCAACGACCGGGCGAAGGAGCGCCGAGACAAAGCAAACCGCCCTGGAGCCGCCCCTACCCGGGAGAGTCCCTTCACGAGCCGAGTCCTAGCATGCACCGACGAGCTCCAGGATGTCGACTCCAAGTCACTGCGCATCGCGCTCTACGGTGGCGGTCCCGGAGAATGCCCTAACGCCCACATGAACAGCTTCCGGTCCAACATGTACTTCAAGAGGATCTCGGACCAGGCGCAGTGCCTTTACTTCCCGAGCACCCTTTCGGGCGCGGCTCTCAACTGGTTCTTCCGGTTGCCCCCAGGAAGTATCGACAGCTTGACCGACATGGAGATCGCCTTCATCGAACAACATCAAAGCCAAAGCTCGACCTTCTACTCCTGCGAGGATCTCTATGCCATCACCCAGGGACCCGACGAGGGCTTGCACAAGTACGTCGCGCGGTTCAGCCATGAATACGCCAAATGCCCGACGACGGATGATAGCACGGCTGTCAGCGCCTTCAAGGCCGGACTTCGGTCAAGCCGCTTCCTGTACCAGCTCAACTTGGAGAATGACCTGACTTACTCCGAGATGATGAAGAAGGCCAACCTGCATGCCCGGGCAGAACGCCTCACCGAGCTCAATCAACGGCATGTTCAGCCGGCTACTTCCGACCCGCTCCGTCCAACAACTCAGGACCATCCGGCTCCTGCAGCACCCCGGGTGACCTACACCCAACCGGCACCGAAGGGGAACACTTCCTACGCCTCGAACAAGAGGAAGGAAGGAGGGCATCCCGTCTTCGGTAATCGCGACAAGCGAAACCGGGGGAACAGACAGCAGGTCTACCAGGCTTACCGGGCACCGAACCCTCTTCCTCCGGCACATTCGGCGCCCCGGCACGATTCCCGGAACCGAAACCAGAAGAAGGAGTACACCGCCCGGTATGAGCAGTACACTCCGCTCAACACCTCCTTCGAGGCAGCACTCATGGCCGTCGCCGAACTCATCCCGGCGCCCAAATTTCAGAATCCCGCGAGCGCCGCCCGGGACACCGGCACGTTCTACCAATATCACCAGGCCAACACTCATGGCACGGAGGAGTGCAAGGTGCTGAGGGACCACATCGAGACTCTCGCCCGAGACGGGAAGATCCCTGAGCTCCTTCAGGGGTATGCCCCTCCTCAACAGCAACTTCGGCAAATCAACACCATCAGCGGTGGTTCAACGCTAGCCGGGGACTCCAACCGAGCAAGGAAGGAGTACGCCCGTGCTTGCTACCCCGGACGGGAAGTGCTAGCGCTCAACTACCGGGCTGAGAAAATCCCCAAGACCGGCTGGGGATCCATCACTTTCTACGAGGATGAGGAGGATGGAATCATGTACCCCCACGACGACCCCATCGTCATCCGGGTGGAAATTGCCCACTACGATGTCGGGCGGACGATGATCGACACCGGCAGTTCTGTCAACATCATCTTCATGGAGGCCTTCCGGACCCTCAACGTCGCTGACAACCTCCTCGACCGGACGCAAACTCCTCTCGTGAGTTTCTCCGGGGACTGCATCCAACCGGTCGGGAGCGTATACCTGCCCATCACCCTTGGCGAGGCCCCGCTGCGAACCCGCGTCGTAGTAACCTTCATAGTGGTAGACTGCCCTACCGCCTACAATGTCATCCTCGGGCGACCCGCCCTCAACAAGATGAAGGCCATACCCTCCACCCACCTCCTGCTAGTCAAATTTCCGACTCCTCACGGCATCGGCTCTGTCCGAGGCGACCAGCGAGCGGCGCGAGGATGTTACTCCGTAGCAGTGAGGCGGGGCGGCAAGGGCGCAACTGTCCCTGCACCCCGGGAAGCCTGCTCTGTGGCAACCCCAGTCCCGGAAGGAATTCCCGTCCCTGATAACCGGCCTGACGACCCGAGGGACGAGGCTACCACCACCCAGGCTAAACCAGCCGGAAGCCTGGAGATGGTGTGCATTTCGGAGGACTTCCCTGACCGGCAGGTGAAGATCGGCGCGGAACTGCCACCTACCATCCGGCACTCACTCATCAAATTCCTCCGGGAAAATGCCGAAGTCTTTGCCTGGTCTTACGGCGATATGCCCGGTATCTCCACCGACGTCATCTCTCACAAACTCAGCATCGACCCGAAGGCCCGGCCAATATGCCAGAAGCGCCGGAAGTTTGACGGGGAGCGGTACGACGCAATCCAATCCGAGGTCGAGAAGCTATCATCCATCGGATTCATCCGGGAGGCCCGATACCCGACCTGGGTAGCCAACCCCGTCGTCGTACCGAAATCACAAGGCAAATGGCGGATGTGCGTCGACTACACCAACCTGAACAAGGCTAGCCCGAAGGACAGCTTCCCGCTTCCTCACATTGATCAGCTCATCGATGCCACTGCCGGGCATGAGCTCCTTAGCTTCATGGACGCATACTCCGGGTATAACTAGATCTTCATGCACCCGGGTGACCAGGAGCACACCGCCTTCGTCACCGACCGGGGACTGTATTGCTACAAAGTGATGCCCTTCGGGCTCAAGAACGCCGGTGCCACTTACCAACGACTTGTAAACTCCGTCTTCTCCGATCTCATCGGAAAGACCATGGAGGTTTACGTAGACGACATGCTAGTCAAGAGCAAAACCTCCAGGGAGCATGTCGAGGACCTCTCCGCCATGTTCAACAAGCTCAAGCATTTCAACATGCGCCTCAATCCCGCCAAGTGCGCCTTCGGCGTGGGATCCGGCAAATTCCTGGGCTTCATGATCAGCCAACGCGGCATCGAGGCCAACCCGGAAAAGATCAAGGCCCTGGTCGACATGGAGACCCCCAGGACACAGAAGGATGTCATGAGCCTCAACGGCCGGGTAGCTGCTCTCTCCCGCTTCATCTCCCGGGCCACCGACCGGTGCGCCCCATTCATCAAAGTCCTCAAGGCCGGGCAGAAACTCGTCGACTGGACCCCGGAGTGCGATCAAGCCTTCGCCCAGTTGAAGGAGTACATGAGCAAAGCCCCGATACTCGCCAAACCTGACCACGGAGACGTCCTGACTCTGTACCTCTCCGTCTCCGCCACGGCAGTATCCTCGGTCCTTATCAAGGAGGTGGATAAGGTCGAGCACCCGGTGTACTACACCAGTAAATCCATGACTGACCCGGAAACTCGATACCCGGAGATCGAGAAGCTTGCCCTCGCTCTCATCTGCTCCGCCCGGAAGCTCCGCCCTTACTTCCAGGCGCACTCCATCTCGGTTCTCACTAACCAAGTGCTCCAGAAACCCGAAACCTCGGGTCGCCTTGTCAAGTGGGCTGTGGAGTTGAGCGAGTTCGATATCACCTTCAGCCCCCGGGCAGCCGAGAAGGGCCAAGCTATCGCCGACTTCATCTCGGAATTCACCCATCCGGCTACAACTGATGCCGCGCCGGTGAGCACACCTCCTGCCACGGCTATCCGGGAAACAGCACCCGCCAACCCGGACAAACCGGGTTGGAAACTATATGTTGATGGATCCTCCAACGCCAGGGGATGTGGTTTGGGGATTGTACTCGTCTCTCCGAACAAGGACACCTTCGAGCTCTCTCGGCTCTTCCCGTGCGTCCAACAATGTCGCCGAGTACGAGGCTCTCCTTGCCGGCCTTCGGCTCGCCAAGGAAGTCGGTGCGGAGCAAGTATCCATCTACAGCGATTCTCAACTCGTGGTCAACCAAGTGACCAAGAACTTCGCCGCCAAAGACAGCTCCATGGCCTCCTACTTGGCCCAGGTCACCTACCACTTGAGCCAGTTCAAGTCGTACGAGATCAACCAGATCCCAAGATCAGAAAACAGCCATGCCGACGCCCTCTCCCGTCTGGCATCGGCTATCTCCGAACCTGCCAGGAGGAGCATCCCGGTTGAGACTCTAACTTCCCCGAGCTCCCTATCGCTCGGCGTCATGCAAATCGAACCTTAGACCAGCTGGATGGAACCAATCCGGACCTTCCTAACCAGGGGAACGCTCCCGGACGATCCTCTCGAAGCCCGACGCCTGCAAAGGCGGGCTGCGAGATACACTGTCATCCAGGGAAAACTCTACCGGAGAGGTTTCTCGGAACCCTGCCTTCGGTGTCTAACACCGGCCGAGGGCTCCTGGGTCATCCGGGAAGTCCACGAGGGCATATGTGGCAACCATTCCGGTGCCCGAGCCTTGGCCCACAAAATAATCCGCCAAGGATACTACTGGCCAACCCTCGGCGCCGATGCCCGTGCCTTCGTCCAGAAATGCGAAAAGTGCCAGCGCTTCGCGACTATCCCTCACCTACCGGCTGAACCACTCACCCCGATTGTAAGCCCTTGGCCTTTTGCCCAATGGGGCCTTGACCTCATTGGGCCCATGCCCGCCGGGAAAGGCCAAGTCCGGTTTGCAGTCGTGGCAGTGGACTACTTCACGAAGTGGGTCGAGGCCGAAGCCTTGGCTACAATCACTGCTGCCAAAATGAAAAGCTTCATCTGGAGGCATGTCATCTGCCGGTTTGGCATACCTCATGCAATCATCACTGACAATGGTCCTCAATTTGACTGCCAGGTCTTCCGGGCATTTTGTACACACATCGGTGTGAACCTCCGGTTCTCATCCCCGGCACACCCTCAATCCAATGGCCAGGTTGAAGCCATCAACAAAATCATCAAGAAAACCCTCAAAACTAAGCTTGACGAAGCTATGGGGTGCTGGCCTGATCTCCTTCATGAGGTCCTCTGGTCTTACCGGACCACCTTCCGAACTGCCACCGATGAGACTCCCTTCTCACTCGCCTTCGGCAGTGAGGCGGTAGTTCCCATCGAGATCACCGAACCTACTCTCCGGGTTGGGAACTTTGAACCCGAGCAGAACGAGGAAAACCTGGCCATCAGCCTTGATCTGCTCGAAGAGCAAAGGGACCGGGCCCAGACCCGGAACCTGATCTACAAGCAACGCATCGCCCGGTACCATGATGCCCGGGTCCGCAACCGAACATTCAAAGTCGGGGACTGGGTCCTCAGAAAGGTCTCTCCAGCGACCAAGGAAGCCTGACTCGGCACCCTCGGCCCTAACTGGGAAGGCCCCTACGAGATCACTCGGGTCTGCCGCCAAGGAACCTATGAGCTCCGGGATTCCAATGGCCGCACTCTCGGCCACCCATGGAATGCGGACCACCTCAAATATTTTTACAAGTGATTATGTCCGATTTTTGTAATTGCCCGGCCCTTGCTCCCGGCAACCTTAGATCGTTTGTAATCATTTGGTAAAAATCTTTTGAATGAAATCACCCCCCTCCGAACAAGGAGCCCGGGTAAAATAAACATGCTGTTTATATCAAACCCGGAGACAGCCTGTCGGCCCCGGTAATATCTGACCGAAACCATCCACTCCGAACAAGGAGATGGTTTCGCCCTTGCCAATCGTCTTGACCAAGAGACTTGGTAAAAATGAGCACTCATTCAAAAAAAAAAAAGATATACAAATACAAGCATTTATTAAAACCCGGAAACCGCTACACTAGCGCCGGTAAATATCCACACAGTAACAGAAAGAAATGCAAATCCGGAAACCGCCCCATGGCGCCGGATTAAAGTTATTACAAACCGGAAATCAAATTGTCTCATGCAAAGGCATATAAAAAAAAAAAAGAGTGCAGAAAAAAGTAAACTGTTGCCTTCCGGATCAGTTCTCCTTCGGCGGTGGCTCATCTCCTGCTGCGGCATCCTCCCTGGCTGGCTTGTCCCCGGCATCCCCCCTGGCTGGCTCATCCCCGGCTGGCTTGTCCTCGGCTGGCTGTTCCCCGGCAGGGGCCCCGTCCCCATCCTGCTCCTCATCAACCGGGACCTCATCCCCGGCGGGGGCCCCTTCCTCGACCTGCTCCTCTTCCGGGCTATCCGCCTCGACCACAACTCCGGCGAAGTCCCGGAAGGCTTGCATCTCTGCATGAGTGGGCTCAACCGGGTCAAAAGGCCCACCGAAGTGAGCCTCATAACTGTCGTCCAATTCAACACCCTTGTTGAACACACCCAGCAAGAACTTGTACCAGCAGACCGGGACTCGCAACCCCCCGGAGGCGAGGATCTCCGGATCAGCAGCCGGAGCGGAGGAGCTGGAGGCCTCAAGTGCCACCACCCGGGCACGGAGGGCGGCATTTTCCTCAAGCAGCTTGGCTTCCCTCTCCTCCGCCTGTGCCCGGGCGTCAGCCTCTTCTTCCCGGATCCTCATGGCCTCCTGCTTCATCGCCTTCTCCCGGGCAAGCTCCTTCTCCTTGCGCTCCTTCGCCGCCTGGAGCCCGAGGATGGTCTGAATCTTCTCCTCCAGGGCTCTCTCCAGGGCCTCCCTCTTCTGCACTACCGACTTCATCTCCTTGCAGAGTTTGTCGTAGTGGAGCCGGGATTCGAAGGCCGCCGAGAACATGGCTTTGGCCCGTTTGAAGCCCTGATTCAGCTCCCACATGGCCTACACAAATAAACAAAGTGTCACCTTCCGGTCACAAAATACATATATGAACAAAACTACAAACTGTCGGCATCCGGGAACTTACATGAGCCATCATCGGGATCGCCATATTCGGCCGGACGTCGCCCGTCCGGGAGCCAGCCGTGAACACATTTCCGGTCGACCGGATGCCGAGGAGGATATCATTGATGAAGTCCACATCACCGGGGGGCACAGCCACGTTCACCTCCTTATCTCTCCGGCGCCGGGAAGGAGCCTCGACCGACTCCAGCGGCTGGAACCGCTCGAAAAGAGCGTCCAGCTCCTCCTTCCGGGCCGGGAGATCTTCCGGCGCGACATGCCCGAACAGGGGATCCGTATTCCCCCACAGCACCTTCCGGGCAGCCTCGAAGGGGTCAGCAGCCTCGAGAATCTTCTCCATCCCCGCCACCGGAAAGGGCGCCTTGGCAGCCGGCGCCACAGCAGCATCCTCAGTCCGGGACTTCTTCCCGGTTGGCGGCGCCACCTCCGCCACGGCCGGCCGCTTCCCGGCAGCCTTTGTCGGGAGCTTGTCCCAGGACTCCGGGGTTCCTGGAACCCCCTTCCCTCCGGAGCCGGACACCCTCTCCCGGGCGCCGGACGACCCACCCTTCCCGGCCGTCTTGGGGACTTTCAGCCAGGTGGCTTCCTTCTCCTCCCGGCCGCCTTCCTTGCCGGGCGCCGCCCTCTTCTCCCCCCGCTGCCGGGACGGATGAGACCCCCGGGGCTCCTCAGCCTGACGCCCCTCCCGGCTGGACCGCCCGTCCTTTCCAGCATGCCCCTCCTGCTTGTCATGCTTGTCGTGCTTCCCCTTGCCATGGGAACGATCACCACCTCCTCCAGCTTCAAAAAGAAATGAACAAGTCATCATCTCCGGTCATTTACTTCCGGCCAACAACAAAACTATCCGGGAATGATACTTACCCATCACAAAATTATACCGGACCAGCAACTCCTCTGTCAGCAACAAATCCAACTGCCTCTCCTCACGCGGCAACTTCCTCAGCTCCTCCACAGCCGCTGCCTCACCAACCGACAACGGAAATTCCTCAGCTACCGGTCTCTTCTTCTTGCCTGAAACAAAAAAAAAAAAAAAAAAAAAAAACTGTTAGTCTCGGACCGTTGAAAATCAATACTAAGGCAATCCTATCTCTACACACCCGTCGGCACGTATTGCCACTGGACCGGACGGGATACGGCGGCTATCCCGGGCGCGCCCTCCCCCGGACGCGAAGAAGACCTCCTCATCCAGAACTTGTGAGTATTGGGAATCCCGGCAATAAACATCGGGAAATCCTTCAGAATGGCAGTGTGCTCCCCAGCCCTGCTCGAATGCGGCCACCTCCTATGCGCCTCGCCATCGCGCCTTCTCGTCCGGCACCTCAGGTGCACAAAGCACAACCATCCCCGGTAGAAGCCGGAGGGTATTATGCCCAATGTCGGATTGGTTTAGGACGGCTATCGTCCATGTTCCATGACGGATGTGTCGCTATAACCGCGCCAGCCTGAGACCAGCGCGCGGTGAAGTCGGCACGATGTAAAAACATTTGAAGAAAAGGATGGATGGGTAGGCGCCCATCCCAAACGCATCGCAAACACAGGGCCTCCCCACCCTCGGGTTCGAAAAGAACGTGCGGACGGATATCTTCGGGACCGCAGCTCCACGAAATGGGATATCATACTCCTCCCTGAGGCCGCTCTTCTGGTATCTCATTGACCAGCCCTTCGGTGATCATGAGGGAGGCAGGCCCTCCTGACTTGGCCTTCTGTTTCTTCTTGCCTTGGAGCGAAGCTGAAGGCACTCTCGGGCCTCCTCCCCTCTTCGGAGCATCTCCGCCCCATCATCCGAAATCTCCCACTCTTCCTCCTCCTCTTCCTGTCGCCCTCACCTTGGGACATCCTCATCCGATGCCCCGCCACTCCGAGAAGCGCCTCCGCCTCCCGCGCTCCGGAGGGCGAACCTTGGAGGAGTGGCGGAGGGGTCCCCCGAGGCACCACCTCCTCTGCCGACTCTCCGCGCCTGCTATCTTCAGGGAAAAAATTGAGTGGGCAGACGGATGAATCCGGACGGAGTCCAACTGTCACTCCCACTGTTTCCAGACATGGCAGACATTTTTTCGCAAGACACTTACACTACAAAAGGAAAAAAGGAAAATAAATACACAACTCTTCCTAACCGGCTCCCCCCATGCCCGGAAGCGGGGCGACTACCGGCCGAAAAACAGCATTCCTAATCCGGACGTCGACAAAATGGATCAAAATCATCCCAGATTCAAAGCAAAACTCAAGTAAATTCCTATGTTTGATCTAAACAGTTCAGAAATTTACCTTGAAAGGATGAAATTCTGCTTCCGGACGCGAACTGCTGATTTCCGGATTCGCCGGGAATGTGTGCCGGGCTCTGAAGTGCTTGAGAGAGATTTGGAGAATTTTTCGCAAAGTAACGGAAAAATGAATCCTGCTCTCCTCTTATATACTCGCCCACCTGACGCTTCGCGTAACCCGAGGAGTCACACTTCATAAATGCTCACACCTTTTCGCATTCCGGCGCCTCCTCACTTCTCCCGAAGCGTTGCGACTCATCAATGCTCGCAACTCCTCCCATACCCGGCACCCCTTCGCCTGCCTACCGGCACGTGCACCCCTGCATGCTTGCCGCGTGGAAGGCCCTGCACGGCGTGGCACCACCACACTTTGCCACGCGTCCTCCATGCAGCCGACTGAACCCAGAGCTCACTTCAGCGAAGCATTTCGCCCAAGGCACAACGCCCGGCATCACCAACAGAAACCCGAGAGCCACCTCCGGATCAACCGGGCTCCCGGTTATGGAAACCAATCGAGGGACCAACCTCGTGTTTCCCCTGAAACCCGGGAGCAACCTCCGGATCAACCGGGCTCCCGGTTATGGAAACCAATCGAGGGACCAACCTCGTGTTTCCCCCGAAACCCGGGAGCAACCTCCGGATCAACCGGGCTCCCGGTTATGGAATCCAATCGAGGGACCAACCTCGTGTTTCCCCGGAAACCCGGGAGCAACCTCCGGATCAACCGGGCTCCCGGTTATGGAAACCAATCGAGGGTCCAACCAATCGAGGGTCCATGGAAACCAATCGAGGGTCCAACCTCGTGTTTCCCCTGAAACCCGGGAGCAACCTCCGGATCAACCGGGCTCCCGGTTATGGAAACCAATCGAGGGACCAACCTCGTGTTTCCCCTGAAACCCGGGTGCTATCTCCGGATCAACCGGGCACCCGGTTATCGAAACCAATCGAGGGACCAACCTCGTGTTTCTCAACATACCCGGACACACCCGGAACAACCCGACTAGATCCTCCCGACAATTCCAAGACTGAGCATATCGCACTCCTGCTTCCTTACCCGGGGACTTGGGGGACTCCTACCTACCCCACATCGGTTCACCGAGTGACATGCAACCGATACGGGCGACAGCGCAAGTCCCTGCCCAAGAAAGCACTCTTGACCGACGACTTGGGGGACTCCTGTTGATACCATACCCGAACCGGTCACATGTCACTCGGGGAAGGAAGCTATTCGGACAACTCCTCTCTTCCGGAGTGCATCCCCCGGATCCCCGCCTCCCGGAAGCCTTTCCCCCGGTAGCCTTTCCCCGGAAGTCCCTTCCAGGAAATCCTTCCCCGGAAGCCTACCTTCATGCCGGCTCAGGCCCAGATCACATCAACAAGGCCCCAGAGGCCCATCAAAGCTCCTAGAAGCCCACCAAGGCAACCAATGCCTTGGTGACACATGCCCTCCACAAGCTTCCAAGAAGAGGGGCAATGTGGGGACTCCACCCTACATTGCCACTAATTACAAGGGTGCCATCACCCTCCTCTATAAATAGCCTTCACCCTCCAAAGGGTAAAGGGTCCCAAAAACACAAGGTCTTTCCTTACTCTCTAAAATCCTCTCTCCTGTAGAGACTCCCTCCTTCCCGGCTGACTTAGGCATCGGAGGATCTAGGCCGGTACCACACCGGTGCCCTTCCGTGCTTACCTTTCTTTGTGCGCAGGTACCCCGGAGTCCTTCCCCGGAGCCAGCTTTCCGTCCCAGGTCGGGCCAAGGCAGAAGACAACACCCCTCATCCGGACACACCTTCCGGACAAGCACCTTCCGGACCCTCCCGGAAGCCACCATCCGGAGCTAGCCTCTCAGCTCCCGGAAGCATACACTCCAAATCCGAACAAGGATTCCTCTACTTTCATTGACCGTTGACCCGAGCCATTTTTGGGCATCAACAAGTACAGGCTTCGTCACCCATTCGGGTGATGGCCGCACTCCCAGGCCCCACTTTTCGGGGCGGGGTGTGTCAGTTGGTATCAGAGCCCCAGGTTTCCGATTCCTTGTCGAGTCTTCTTGTCTTTGTTGTTTCTAAGCCTTTTGTGTTGTCTTTTCAGTCAGAGCTATGCCGCCTCGTCGACGTGGTGCTAGGGGCGCACGCGGGACAGATGAGGCACAGGGTGCCGAAGAACCACAGGGTGCCGGGGAGGCACAGGGTGTTAATAACCCCCCAAATCTGCCAACTTTTCCTAATATGGAGCAGTTCGTTGCAATGTTGGCCTTCTTTCAGGCCAATCAGGCCAACCAGGGCTATGGTAGGCGCACCTGGGTAGAGATCGCCCGAAATCATTCAGCACCTTTCTTTGATGGCAGTGGAGGCGGAGAGGCTGCCCAGGCCTGGCTAGATCAGATGGAGGTGGTCCTACGGACCATGGGCTGCCCTCCAGAGAACCAGGTGGATGTGGCTACCTTTTTTCTGAATGGAAGTGCTGCAACCTGGTGGCGTAGCGTTTATGATATGAACCCTGATGGTAACCGCACCTGGAGTGAGTTCAAAAGGACCTTCAGCAACTACTATTATAGTCCTGAGTTTCAGCTGGGCATGAGGGAGGAGTTCATGCGCCATCATCAGGGTACCATGTCCGTGAGTGAGTACGAGCAGAGGTTCCGAGCGCTCTCTCGTTACTGTCCAGCCGTGGCGAATAATCCGAGGGAGATGATGACCCAGTTTCAATCAGGGTTGAGAGTGGATATCAGGAAGGCGGTTGCTGTGAGATCGTACGCCACCTTTGATGAGGTTTATCAGGCAGCGCTGGCTGTGGAGCAGGCCGCGGTACTGAGACCTTTTGAGAGGGATTTTGGAGGCAGCAGCAGTGGTATAGGTTGGGGCGCTGGGCAGGCAGATGACAGTGGTACTACTAGTCATGGTTCCAGGCGACAGAGGGAGAACAGACACTCAGTGGGAGGTCCCAGACAGCAGCAGTCCTTTAAGAGGACACAAAACTCAAGTTCATCTAGTGGAGCTTCTGGTTCAGGTGCTTCCCGGTACAGTGGGCCATCCGGAAGTTCGCGGTTCTTCGACACTCGACACTCTGATGGCTCCGGATGTTCTAGTGCACAACAGAATACTAGGGGTGCTGGGTGCTACATTTGTGGAGATCTGGGCCATTGGCAGCGCCAGTGTCCCTTCTATGTGCCCGAGTTCTATGGGGGAGAAGATGCGGAGACTTACGGAAATAATCGAAATACTCAGCAGGGGGCAGGCACTAGCAGGAACACAGGTGGGCCCAATCGAGCTCTAGGGCAACATCAGACAGGAGCAGGAGTAGGTGACCGTGTTGGTCAGGGTACTCGTACTGGCCGAGGAAATCGTGTAGGGCGTGGAAATCGAGGCCGTGAGGGCCGAGGCAGGGGCCAAGAGCATGGCGGAGTCTATGCAATGAACCAGAGGGATGCTCAGTTTTACCCCGACATGGATACTGGTACGTTGTTTACCCTTAGTTGTTTAATTGAAAAGTTGTTTGAGGATGTTATTTTGAGTTCTGGGGAAGGTGAGGATGTACGTGAGGAAAGAGTATTTGCACTTGTTCCACGTATGTACCTTCTCTACTAGTTTTTTGAATTTCGAGGACGAAATTCTTATAAGTGGGGTAGATTGATACGACCCGTTTCAGAATTTTTCCCTAAATATTGTGCAATGATCAAATGCCCCTACTTGGTCAACCAGTTGACTTTCGAACGATACGAAACTTCATATTCAATATTGGACTCTATGCGAAGAGCTCGAAGATACGAACGTGTCCGCGAAGACGGAATCGAATTCCGAGTGGTATCGAAGAAGTTATGGACGAAAAACGATTATGTGAAGATGTGGGTTGTGACACGTGGCAGGCCAGGATTGGCCAATGCCACAGTGTCAGCCAATTATTGGCCAGCACTGTGTTGGGCTTTAAAACCCAAAAGAAAACCCGTGGGCTTCCATTTTTCCGGAAACCCGAACCCGCAACCACACGCCGCCATCCTTCATCGTCGTTGACTCGCCGGCGGCCACGGATCGGGGAGGCTGACCACCGGAACAGCTTCCCTCCCTCGCCGAGACGAAGCGGAAGCACCCCGCATCGTCGACGGAAGCCCATGGAATCGCCGGCAACAAGACGAACGGAATCCGCGAGCTTTCCAGCTTGATTCCGGCCAGCATATGCAAGGTGAGTTCTAAAAGTTATAGATTTGGATTCCTTGGCTTCCGTAGATGAATTTTGATATAAGGATCGTTGAATTTGGTTGAGAATTGAGGAAGATAGAGGGTTTTGAAATCGGATGAATAGTCACCGGAAAATTCCCAGTTTCCGGCGACGGCGACGGCGGCGGCGCGGCGGTGATGATGTCATCGCCGATGATGACGTCAGCTGCCACGTGGATGCCACCTCAGTGCTGAGTCAGCGCCACGTCAGCACTGTGTCAGTGCCACGTCATCGCCGGAGTGCTGACGTCAGCAAACGTTGACCGGTTGGTCAACACAGTTGACCGACGTTGACTGGCCGTTGACCGGCGTTGACCAAGTTTGACCGACCACTTTTCCGAGTGGAAACGATGTTCCGGATCCAATGGCGAACTCTGTCTTGCCATCCGAGATACAGTTGTACCCTAATTGAGTGAAACGTGGGGAATTAGGGTTTTACGGGTTTTCGTTTGGTTCGTTTATTAATCGTTATTCTTTGGGATTGTTAGGTGACCAGTTCCCGAGGCATCACTATAACCGAACCGCTCAGACAGACGAGGAGGACGACGACGATCGCCCGGCATATCTGTGAGTGGACGGGTTTTGGTTTTAAAGTATTGTTTGAGTATGCTTTATATTATGTTTACATATCTGTATGCCTTGGTGATATGTTGGTTGTTTGTTGGTGTATGGTTTTGAGTATCGTTCGAGCATGTTTATGTTTATACACATATATGATATGATGATGTGATCGTGGGATATTTGTTGGTGTTGACTGTTATGGAGCTTGGGAGATATGTATGTGCTGGTGATGTTGATTCTATGTTGGTTATGACGGATTGGGTGTGGATTGCTCGGTATTGTCATGTGCAGGTGCAGGTCGGTTTGGGGTGAAGTCCCCTTACCCCTTTATATCGGTATTGGGGTGAAGTCCCCTTGCCCTTTCTGTGATGGTTTGGGGTGAAGTCCCCTTACCCTATTTATCGGTATTGGGGTGAAGTCCCCTTGCCATTGGTATTGGGGTGAAGTCCCCATGCCACCCACCAGTGTTGGGGTGAAGTCCCCTCACTCTTATTGTCGGTATTGGGGTGAAGTCCCCTTGCCGCCCATTGGTTTGGGGTGAAGTCCCCTTACCCTCTATGTCGGTATTGGGGTGAAGTCCCCTTGCCACCCATCAGTGTTGGGGTGAAGTCCCCTCACCCTTCGATCATGGCCATATATTCCGTTTATGTGTGATGGTTTATTGTTCCTTATCTCATGCTGTGTTTTTGGTTGTTGCTGTATGCTTATTGTAGCATAGTCGTATACTATTATTACTGGTTTTCAACTGTGGGGGTTATTATTATTACTATGTTTTATAACGGTTTTCACTGACGTTTATTTTCCCTGTCCACTCACCTTTGTTTTGCGCCCCCTCAGGACTTGAGACTGTTGAGCACCACCGAGAGGAGCGGCATAAGTCAGTATAGCTCTGTTCTTTGTCACAAAGAGTGGGAGACTCTTTGCTATCCGTCTCTTGACTATAGTTGGCGTACGTACCTGTATTGTGTTTTAATTCGCCTTCGGGCAGTACAGTTGTGTAGTTTGCTTCCGTTGTAGATGATCTGACACATTATTGTTATTTATTCTATTGGGCTTCGACCCAAGCCTTGCTTTTAGTTGGTTTTACCTTGGTTGGGTTGTCGTTACGTGTTAGTACAGGCTTCGTCACCCATCCGCGTGATGGCCGCACTCCCAGGCCCCACTTTTCGGGGCGGGGTGTGTCACTTTCCTAGTGGACAACAGCTCGGGGAATCATTCATTGTGGTTTGGTAAGTTTTCTTTCTGATTTTGTGGAGTGTTTGTTTGGTGGCTGTTTTTCATTTGGGGTGGTTTGGTTGCTGAGCTTTCTAGAATTCTTGAAATCAGAGTGGTTTTCTTACTTTTAACGACGCATATATGGTTGTGTGTTTATGAGTGTATTAGTTTGGTGCGCTTAATTGAATCTGTTAACCAGGCTCCATGTCTAAATTGAAGGAACAATTCTTTATGAAAGAATGGGAGAGTCAGAGCTGAAGGTCTGCTTTATCTATTTCTCATTAGAGAGAACTATTTATCTTTTTGTATCCTATCCACTTAGTCTTAATTTACATTCTTGTGCATACAGAAATACCTAGCAGATATATTGTCAGTTTTGGCGCTGGCCATGTTCGCTGAGGGTGAACGGGAATGGTAGACTATGTAAAATCTCTGTTCAGTAGATTCTTGGTATAGTTATAGTGACCAGTTGTCGTATCCATCCTCATTTTGATTGCGGTTACTATAAATCTTTTTAATTCATCTTTCTACATGGCACCACTTTTAGGAAAAGCTAGAAGTACAGATTATTGCGATTGAACTGTGACGGTGGTTCATGGGGCCATAAATATGTTGGGTGAGAATTATCTAGATTAGAACACAATGATCAGCAGTGCCTATTGTGGATGTTTTTGGTACCAAAAATTAATCTTATTAGTGTTTTATGCGGTTTAGATGGTCCTTATCTGTTCGTGGTTGATTAGTAATCAGAAGAGGTGTAGAAAAATTGAAATCTTGTCGTGACTGCTGGTCGTCTTTGTTGTAATCAGGAACTTGCCAGCAGAAATTGCCCAAGAGTATGCAAAGTGGCAGGTTCTTGGAACTGTATTTTTGGGTAGTATTGTATAGCTTCGATTAGCAGCTTCTTATGTTGGGAAACTTGATACTTTGACCTTTTCATACCGTGCAGGTTGGCAATAGGGGGGTAATTTTCAATTAAGTCACGGCAAGTACAAACAATTCACACAACAGATTACTTAGGTGACCAGTCACCTAAAGTAATAAACATGAACCTTTGTTTCTGTACTGAACAACGTGACCAGTCACTTAGTTTCTACACTGAAATATGTGACCAGTCCTTTAATTAACAGTTTGTGTATGCTTGTGGAGTTTGTTCAAAACACATTCGAATGCTATGCCAACTTAGGTCCCCAAAACAGATTCAGTGAAGATGAACTCTGCAGGCTATCCACAACTACAACCTATTAAATCCAGCGATTCTAATGCAGCAGTTATAGATGACCAGTCATGTGATTTTGTCCAGATTGCATTTCAATGTAAGTTGGTGCAGAATTAATTCCGGTTTTAAGTTTAGTCGAATGATTAACAAAACACATAAATGGACACAGATTTTGGTACCCGGAAAAACCCCAAAAGGGTAAAAAACCGGGGGTCTATCAGAAGACCGGCCTTCCACTATGAAATGGCAAAAGATGCCCAATACAAGGTTCAAACAAGCTCAATATCTAAATGTACCTAATCTTTAGATGCAGCTGTTCCTCGTGCGGCTTCTTCTCCTTCACTTCACGTCCAGTGGTTCAGATGACTGGTCAATCACTACACAGACAATACATAGGTATTTCTGTCTTAGTGGCACCAAATGAAAAATACTATGAATGACTATATGACTAGTCACCAGCAGAGTTGCAGAGAGCTATAGAGCTTCAGCAAGGACCGCTGGACAACTAGGTGCACTCTGCTACAGTAACCACAGACTGTGCAGAAATGCCTATATGACCAGTCACCTAGCGGGTTTGGTAGATGAAAAACCAAATTTGTTCACAAGATTTGCAGCATATTTAGATTGTGAAATGAAGAGACCCGTCTCTTCTTGCTTAACCTGTAACCCTAGAAAATAGTTCAATTCACCAATGAGACTCATCTCAAATTCACTAGTCATAATCTTTATGAATTGTTGAACTTGGGATTTGGACGTGGAACCAACAACAATGTCATCAACATAAATTTGTGCAACAACCACATCATTCTTAGTCCGCTTGATGAACAAAGTTTTATCAACCGAACCACGTGTATAGCCATTTGACAGAAGATGACCAGACAACCTATCATACCAAGCTCTAGGAGCTTGCTTCAAACCATACAATGCCTTTTTCAATTTATAAACACTATTGGGCATATGAGGATCCTCAAAGCCCTTAGGTTGTTCAACAAACACATCTTCATTCAAGTAACCATTAAGAAAAGCCGTCTTGACATCCATTTGGTACAACTTGAATTTAAGATGACAAGCAATAGCACACAACAATCGGACCGACTCAAGTCTAGCTACGGGTGCAAAAATTTCCTCAAAGTCAATGCCCTCAACTTGAGAGTACCCTTGAGCAACAAGCCTAGCCTTGTTCCTCACTATGTTACCACTCTCATCACTCTTATTCTTGAAAATCCACTTAGTGCCGATAACATTTGAGGTGACTGGTCTCTTGACCAGTGTCCAAACTTGATTCCTTTCAAACTGATTTAGCTCCTCTTGCATGGCAAGCACCCATTCTTCATGGATGAGAGCTTCTTTGATGTTCTTGGGTTCTATTGTGGAAACATAACATACATGTGCTACTTCATTTTGGATTTGACCTCTAGTCCTCACACCTTCTTTAATTGACCCAATTATGTTCTGTTCAGGATGTCTAGACACTACCCAATTTGGCTTTTTCTCAGGTGGTTGACTAGACTTATCGGAACCATCAGACTCAGAATCAGATGACTGGTCATCTTTTTCTGTCTGAGTCTCACTAGCCGACTCAGTGACCTTTTCAGGAAATAACCCATCATCATCTATGGCTTGGTCAACTGACGCATCAAGGTCATCAATTGTAACATTTATGGACTCCATAATGGTGTTGGTTCTAAGGTTGAAGACCCTATAAGCACGACTGGTCATTGAGTACCCAAGAAAGATGCCTTCATCACTCTTGGGATCAAACTTAGCAAGGTGTTCCCTATCTCTCAAAATATAGCAAGTGCTGCCAAAAACTCTCAGATGACCGATCATCGGTTTTTTTTCCTTTCCAAAGTTCATAGGGTGTCTGGTCAGTGCCTGGTCTCAAGTAGACTCGATTGGAAATATAACAAGCAGTGTTAATGGCCTCAGCCCACAAATTCTTGGCAAGATTTTTGCTATTTAGCATCACTCTAGCCATCTCAATCAAGACTCTATTTTTCCTCTCAACAATTCCATTTTGTTGAGGAGTAATTGGAGCCGAAAACTCATGCTTTATACCCATGCTAGCACAAAAGTCAGCAAACAATGAATTCTCAAATTCAGTACCATGATCAGTCCTAATTCTGACAACAGAGGGATGACCAGTCATCGCCTCATTCTGAATTTGTTTGAGAACAGTCACAAAATTTTGAAAAGCCTCCGACTTTTCCCTCAAGAAAGACACCCACCTAGTGAAATCATCAACAATCACAAGAATGTATTTCTTACCACCAACAGACACGGTTTGAACTGGACCTACAAGATCCATGTGAATGAGTTCAAGAGGATGACTAGTTCCAACATCTTTGACTCTCTTATGTGCGACACGTGACTGTTTGCCCAACTGACACGGACCACATATGTGCTTAGAAGGCTTATCTAACTTTGGAATGCCTCTAACAAGCTGCTTTTTGGCTAAGGTATACAAATCATTGAAGTTCATGTGTCCTAACCGTTGATGCCATAAAGCAGTAGACTTATCAGTCACAGAGTGACAGGTCATCTTGGTAGCCAGAGTTTGACTGTCAAGAGTATAGCAATTATCATTAGATCTGCCTGTCCTGACTAGATCCCGACCTTTGCTATCAACAATCCTACAACCTTTTGTTGACATGCAAACTTCATTTGCCCACTGATCACACAAGTGTGATACACTTATAAGGTTGGACCTAAGGCCTTCTACATACCTCACATTTTCAAGGAGAGGTAAACCGGGAAGCTGAACACTGCCATGACCGGTCATCTTAGCAGTTTCACCTCCCCCAAATTCAACAGAGCCACCATCAAAGTCCTTAAAATTTACAAAGACAGATTTTTCACCAGACATGTGTTTGGAACAGCCACTGTCGATGTACCAACGAGTTGGATCACGAGCATTCAAGACAGACAAAGCAACAAGACAAGTTTCATTTTTCTTTACCCATTTCTTGTGAGAATTACTTGGTGATGGGGAAGATGACTGAACAAGTTTAGCTATTCTAGTTACTTCAACAAGCAGTGAGTCAACCTGTTCTCTGAGTGAATTATTATGACCAGTCAGACTTTCCTTTTTCAGCTTATGACACTTGGGCCTGATGTGACCAGTCATCCCACAGTGATGACATGTGGGCACAAACCTGGATCTTTTGGGAGCAGTGGTACTGGGGAAAACTTGATGACTCTTTTTAACCATGCTAACTCTAGGTTCGGGAGGACGAGTGGTGACCAGTGATTTCTGTGAGTGTGGTTCACTAGCTTTGACAAACCTAGGTCGTGAAGTTGAAGCTAACGACTCACTAGCATTAAACCCTAATCTAGTTTTATCAAGATAACCTTTCCCAACATTAAGCATTTTATCAATCTTTGCAGAACCAAGTGACAAGTCATTTACTTTTTCTTGTAGTGATTTATTGTGACCAGTCAAGTATTTATTAGATTGCTTGAGAGACTCAATTTCTTCTTTCAACTTAAGACTGTTGCTATGCATGAGATTAATGTCATTTTCAGAAATGCACAGTTGATGTCTAAGATCAAGATTTTCCTTTTTGACTTTTTCCAACTCAACACCCATATGTGAATGCAAGACTTTGACCTTAGACTTAGATGACTGGTCATCTACACTCTCCCTTTCTTTACGCAGATGACCGATCTCATAATCCTGTAAAGCGAGACAGAGTGCAGCCTTTTCCAATTCTAACTCATTACAACGCTTTTTCAGCTCAATGCTATCAGCCTTGATCACACAAGATTCATCAAATAAGGCATCATACCTTTCACACATCTTTTCAAAGGTCTGATTCTCTGGGAGAGCGTCATAATCATGAAAAACAGGACAATACATCTCAGGTGACTGGTCATCATCAGTCATGTGCTGTGAACCCGACTCGGATTCTTCACCAACCGAGTTGTGATCAGAAATTTTAATAACAAAGGCAATCTCATCATCCTCATTATCTGAAGAAGAGTTAGAGTGAAGTGATTCCTCATCCTCACTATCACTCCATGATACTTTCAAGGCTTTATCCTTACCTTTGTTAGACCTTTTCCTATTGTTAGCACAATCAACAGAGATATGACCAGTCCCACCACAGGTGTAACACTTGACTTGACCCTTTTTGAACTTATTATCTCTAGACCCCGAGTTCCTTTCAAATTTCTTTTCATTAGACATTTCTCCTTGAGGTTTGAATTTTGACTCTCTAGGGTAGCTCGCACTACCCTTATGATCTTTTCTATCCCTTAGAATTCTTCTAAACCTTTTAACAAAAAAGGCCATATCATCATCAACAAAAGATGACTGGTCAGATTTTGAACTCTTGGATTCAGGGTGATCGGTCACACTCTGTAGTGCAACACCTTTGTCCTTCTTGTGCATATTTTCTTCCAATTTTAATTCAAGTTCATAGGTCTTCAATTTACCAACAAGTTTAGGAAGCTTTATGTCCGACATGTTTTGACACTCTTTGATTGCGGTTTTCTTTGCGGAAAACCTCCTAGGCAACACCCTTAAGATTTTTTGTACAATTGTAAGTTCTAAAATCGGTGACCCTAGACTCATCGCTGCATTAGTTACACTCTCAAGTCGAAGATAAAAATCCGAAAAACTCTCGGAATCGGTCATCCTGAGTTCCTCAAACTCGGAGAGAACCATTTCAAGTTTTAAATCCCTAACTTGGTCATCACCCTCATGAATGACACGCAATCTTTCCCAAGCTTCCCTAGCTGTTGTACAGTGTTGAATATGTGAATATGTGAATATTGTGCACTGGATATAGCAACAGCTATGGCATTCCTAGCTTTCTTATTTGCATTAGACGCATTGACTTGGACCTGTGTCCAGTCATCTCTTGGAATGTTCACTCTCTCACCGTCAACAATTCTAAATGGAGGACGCCATTCAATAGACAAATATTGGAATGCAAATTCATCATACGCATCAAGAAAAATTTCAAATTTATCACGCCGGGCAGCGTAGTTTGTGCCATCGAAATATGGAGGTGAGTTTACCGAACCGGCTACTCGATCTCTCTCCATGACTAGACCCTTAACCAACCAATCCCTAGACCAGCTTTAGGTATGTCTAAAGCCCTGCTCTGATGCCAATTGCAGGTTGGCAATGAGGGGGGTAATTTTCAATTAAGTCACGGCAAGTACAAACAATTCACACAACAGATTACTTAGGTGACCAGTCACCTAAAGTAATAAACATGAACCTTTGTTTCTGTACTGAACAACGTGACCAGTCACTTAGTTTCTACACTGAAATATGTGACCAGTCCTTTAATTAACAGTTTGTGTATGCTTGTGGAGTTTGTTCAAAACACATTCGAATGCTATGCCAACCTAGGTCCCCAAAACAGATTCAGTGAAGATGAACTCTGCGGGCTATCCACAACTAAAACCTATTAAATCCAGCGGTTCTAATGCAGCAGTTATAGATGACCAGTCATGCGATTTTGTCCAGATTGCATTTCAATGTAAGTTGGTGCAGAATTAATTCCGGTTTTAAGTTTAGTCGAATGATTAACAAAACACATAAATGGACACAGATTTTGGTACCCGGAAAAACCCCAAAAGGGTAAAAAACCGGGGGTCTATCAGAAGACCGGCCTTCCACTATGAAATGGCAAAAGATGCCCAATACAAGGTTCAAACAAGCTCAATATCTAAATGTACCTAATCTTTAGATGCAGCTGTTCCTCGTGCGGCTTCTTCTCCTTCACTTCACGTCCAGTGGTTCAGATGACTGGTCAATCACTACACAGACAATACATAGGTATTTCTGTCTTAGTGGCACCAAATGAAAAATACTATGAATGACTATATGACTAGTCACCAGCAGAGTTGCAGAGAGCTATAGAGCTTCAGCAAGGACCGCTGGACAACTAGGTGCACTCTGCTACAGTAACCACGGACTGTGCAGAAATGCCTATATGACCAGTCACCAGCAGAGTTGCAGAGAGCTATGGAGCTTCAGCAAGGACCGCTGGACAACTGAGTGCACTATGCTACAGTAACCGATGACTGTGCAGAAATGACTATATGACCAGTCACCAGCAGAGTTGCAGAGAGCTACGGAGCTTCAGCAAGGACCGCTGGACAACTGAGTGCACTCTGCTACAGTGACCGAAACTTGCAGAAATGCCGAAGTCAAGAACACAAAAAGACTCAAGCTTGCCTTATAACATGTATAAACATGAAAGACAAGTTTGCACACAATTATCTTGAACTTCTAAAACTCAACCTTGTCTTTGTAAGATGAATGAACTTGAAAGACAAGATTGCACAATTATTTTGGACTTCTAACTATATGAGTTTGAAAACCATGGAAGCCAAAAACAATGAAGATAAGAACTCCTTCAAAGTTTACTTCAATATAATCTCAAAGAGAAAACACAAACTTTAGAAGAAGATTCAATTGCATGCCGTACCTAAAGAGTTCTTGCAAAGATTTTATGAAGATGAAAGTTTTTCAAGAACTCAAGGTATAAACCATAAGGGGCGGCTGCACATAGAGAGGTTTTCTGAAAAAGATGAAATGAATTGTAAACCCTAAAACCCTAATGAAATGTGTGGTGAGGTTTGGTTTAAATAGGAAAAGAAGGATAGGAAATGAGTGAACCACAATGACCCAACTTTAAACAACCTTAAACTAATCCTAGGCAGCCCCGAAAGTGGAGTCCAGCTGTTGACACATGGGCCACTAGAAAAAGACAAAACGGCTTAAAAAGAAAGTCAATTTTGAAAGTTTCACGTGCAGTAAAAAGATGACTGGTCATCTAGGTTTACAATCTGCAGTTTTGTAAAGAATCCACCCAAACTAAAAGCACCTACACAATCTATATGAATGCAAATTAAATTGATGAATGAGTGTGTTTTTATTCCGAGATCTTCAATCTTCAAGCTTCAAATGCTATCCTCATGTCTTCAATTCTAGAACTAAGTCCTAAAAAGAAACTAATTGAGCTTGTGATAAAATACAAAGTTTTTGTACAAGGATTAGCCAATTTACAAAGTATTCTACAATACAAATATCCTACATACCGTATGAATAAATGTATTATTTCCAAGTAATTTCTTACTTTCCAGCGTGTTGAACAAAGTAGCTATTGTGCCTATCTATAAAATGGTTTAATTTGGTGAATTCAGTGTTCAATGTATGGATCAACTTCAAGATACCAAAAATAGCAAAACCCAGGAAAATATGGAATACCAGCAAAATGGCAAAAACCAGCAAAATAATATAGACGACGTAACCGTCGTCTATCAACATAATACACGACGGGTTTTCATCAAAACCGTCGTCTATAAATGATGGAACCACAAATTTTGTGACTTTTGGGACTTCATAGACGACGGTTTGTAGGTAAAACTGTCGTCTACAAGATTGTTATAGACAAGTGCCAATTCAACGACGGTCTTTGGGATTCCTGGACGACGGTTTCTGACCGTCGTCTATAAGCTTTTTTGGCATAGTGTTGTGTGGGTAGGTGAGCTGCCACTTGGCAGCTGGTGAGTGGGGGAGAAGGTTTGAGACGCTTCAGGAAACTGGTTGGGGTTTCAAAAACGCGCACGCACATAGAGTTTCCCAAAAGGGAAACCCGTGCACGTCGTCAAAGCCCTCACCACCGTCCTCCGTTCTCCGTCCCCAATAGCTTCCTCACGACCTCGACACCACACCCACAAAGTCCCTGTTGGTGAAGGCCAAAAACCAAAACGCACCACCACTACCATCATCGCCAATCTTCAAGCTCCGACCACGGATCGGGTGCACCATCACCTGGAGCGTGTTCGGCATGTCTCCAAGATCATTCCCGCAAAGTTTCGGCTTTAAAGACCTCGTGAAATACCGTCAGCGAAGAGGAAATGAAATCCGAAGTTTCACGGCCAATTTCTGGACTATTCGGGCCGAGGTAAGCCCCCGAAATCCATTCCAATAGATTCGTTGAGTTGTTTAGATGAAGATTGACATAAAATTCGTTGAAAACGGTTAAGAAATGAAGAAGTTAGACCCTCGTCGAAAAATTGGAAATTTCGCCTGAATTTTCCCAGAATCTGGCGACCGCACGACGGCTTCTGCGACAACGGGGCAGTGCCGATGAAGCTCGCCGGAATCTAGAATTTTTCCAGATTTCGATGAGTTTTCCGGCGACGTCACAGCGACACCGATACCAACGCGGTGGCCCATGATGTCAGCGCCGACATGCTGACGTCAATGTCCAGTCAGCGTCCAGTCAGTGCCCAGTCAGCATACCCGTTAGCGTCCAGTCAACATCCACGTAGGCGCCACGTGTCAGACACGTCAGCTCCAGCGTTGACCAAGTTTGACCGGTGACTAATTCTAGGATTTTTGACGTTTCAGATCCAATGGCAAGCTCTGTTTCGCCATTCGAGATATGGTTAAACCCCGATTGAGCAAAACATGGGAAATTAGGGTTTTGAAGGTGGTATTTAATTACAGATTTTCTGACGAATGATTCAGGGAAACTTTATATGTATATGAGGTCCAGTTAGACGCCGCAGTCAGGCAGTTCAGGCGGATGAGTTCGACAGCTTGGAATCACTGTGAGTTGATGGGTTTTGTTTCCTTAAAGCATTGATTTTCATTGAAGCTCAGTATATAATAGCACTATACAGATATATTGGTATACGGATATCATCATACCAGCAGTACATAGTACACCTAGTCGCACACATACATTACATTTTAGTACCAGGACTACAGCCATAGAACACAGCATTTGCGTGAGTGTTCACCAGCACCGAAGACCCCTTTTGCTAGCTATTCCTTTCTGGTGCATCGGGTGCCCTGATGCCTATCCACGGTATGTAGGTTATACCACCCAACATTAACGTGAATGTATGTCACGCCCCAAAACCAAGGACATGAATAAAGAAAATCACGGAATAATATAGATACAAGGCGTGGGGTTTATTATAGTTTTGTGGCTGCACTCGAGAAATGACTTCGAGTTGCCTACGTAACCATAGAACAGAATCAAGCCACTCGCAGTTCCCATACCTATTCCTTTCCCTACCCCCCCGACCACAAAGTGCTCAATTATAATTAAAGTGTCCAACCCGTGGATGATTAGTGGACTAGCAGATTGAATTGCAGTCTTCCATTTCCTTAAGAAGCATAATCAGACAACATGACACCGACATCATTAAACATTCACTATCACAGCAGGGGACATCTGTCCATCTTTTCATATGATATAAAACCCAATCATGCATACAGAAAATACCCAAGGGAAAAGCACCAATTAACGATTTTAGAATACGTGAAGATACAATCTAAATAATCCGAGGATTATTGGACAATTGAAACCTACAAGAGACTATTCTGGAATATCTTTTCAAATTAGGAAGCTGCTAATTTGTAGGTACTTTCATATGTTTTCCTTTTCTTAACTTCATGGTTTTCTGAGCTTTTCGTAAACATGTTTGTCTGTCTTTTCAGAAGCAATACCACAGAGAAAATACCATACCACTAGGCCACGAAAAGCCATAGACAACGGTGGAAAACCGTTGTCTTAAAATTCTATAGACAACGAATATGCAACTTAAACCGTTGTCTCGTATGATAATAAACAACAGTTTTGTGGTTTCACCACCATCCTTCTGCATTTAAGACAACATTTTGTTTGTTAAAACCGTTGTCTCCTATGATGATATAGACAACGGTTTCCTTGGTATGTATTTGTATTTGTACTAGTACATATTAGTATTTGCATTTGTATTTGTATTGATACATGTACATATTCATATTTGAACAATCTATTTTATTCATTCACAAAACTCAATCCTCTCAATCCATACAAGTATTTAATGTAAATCAAAATTGTTCATAAATCTACAAGCTTCCACAACAATTCTCATTTTCCTAGTCTAAAAAAAGTATGATAACCTATCAACCTTAAAGTCTTGAAGTCCTTGGTCACTCTCATCTCAATCAACTGAGCAAATCTCTTGAATGCCTACACATCTCAATCCAAAACAATCCTGCAAAGCAAAATCTTCACGAGTTATGCACAGAAAAAGAGTCATACCGACAAATGATATGGATTTCTACACTAATCCACACTAAATGAGCCGAAAAGCATTTCTACAATTCCTATGCAGAAATGCTTTCTAGCTTGTAGAACAATTTCATTGAGTACATCATACACTAACCTGAGTTGTTCGTCCTATTTTATAGGAAGCAAAATTCAGTACACAATGAAACATAGCTCACCTGAACAAAGTCAACAAGCCCTGAACCACGAAAATCTACATATCCCTGCATTACAATGAGAATGTGTAAATCAATCCAAGTTAATAGCAACAAACTGATCATTCTATTAGCTCCTTCGTCCCATTTTAGTGCATCCTTGGAAACACTTCTCAACTTCCACCAGCTCTTCCCTTAGGTTCCAATATCGTAACCTCGAAACCATGTGATTTCAAATTACACAGTGAAAAACCCCTATTGTCAATTGTTGCACAAGGTACTACCAAATTCTACTGATATTTTGATATCAAATCCTATGAATCTATTAGGACCAAAGTAAAATATTTATGTGGAGTGCTACTACCCAAATGTACAGTATCCCCTGAAAGACTCCAATGCTTTCACGGTTCCCACAAACAGAAAAAATAAGTGGTGCGACCAACTGTAGGAACACTACATGTAGTCACTAATCTAAAATTGATTCCAATCTCAGAGCAAGATGAGCACAAATAAAGGAAAATATGTAAAGTGTACAAACGACATGCATTGCTATCACTGCCATGGACATACTTGCTTTTCTTTTTGCAAATGCACCATTCGTGCCGGGATTGGATGCAGATAATTCTCGGTATACAAATGCAAATGCTTTTTCTATAATTGTGTGAAAGCTAAAAGGATCAATAACATTCTGTCAAACAGGTTCTGGCTTACTAGAAACTAAAAAAATTTTGCGAAAGAAACGAAGGAAACAGGGTTCTAAATTTCCAGAAACCAATGAACAGCTCCCCCAAAATAGCTGGTAATACCACTTATTGGAAATACAATTGTTTTACTTTCAGAAGAGTAAAAACTAAAATATAAATCCATTAGTCTAGGCCTCTCAATTTTGAACACTAAGTGAAATTAGACTACCGAATGGTTATTTGGCACAGTAGTATTACCATTCTGAGGAGGCGCAGAAGTCCATGATGTATTTCAACTTCGAGGTCATCTTTCATCAACTTATTCCTATTGAGATACGTCTGATATAACCGATTTGGCATGCACTTTTATATCCTTATTCTTAGATTCTTGTTATGTTCTTGATGATTTTAGTTGTTTTAACTTAGTTTTGTTATTTTGTAGGTTTGAAGAGGAAAAGTGATTAAATGAGCAAAAAGGAGCTTTTAAGGTCAAGTGGTGTTTTGCAAGCAGCAGCTCGTGGGAGATTCTGGATATCCTTGGAAGAGAATCAGATAGCAAGTCATATATCCTTGGAAAGATATGGATGTCAGCTTCAAGTAGGACTTTACGGCTTGTCAATCCGAGCAATGTGGAGATTGTTATGACCATTTTCGTACAAGTCGTCACTGCAGTAATTTTACGCGGGTTTGCAATGAAGTTATGTTCTGAAGCCATGCCTCATTAGGAAAAGAAGCGAAATCAATTCTTCCCACTTCATATTTGGAAAAATAAAGGGCTTCACCAAGAGCAATTAGGAAACCAAAGGCAGCAGGAGTCTAACTTTCCTAAATTCATATTCAAGAAGGATTAGGAGATCTCTTACCTAGTTGATGAAGGAAAAGAAAGACGTGCCTATATAAAGAGACTAGAAGTCAGATTTCAAGGGGGGTTCGTCGTAGTGTTTGTTCGTAGTTTTTAATTGTCTTTCATTATGTTTTATTTGTTTCTTAATAGTTAAACTATTTTCTAGGGCTATGATGATGCCCAAGTATGGATGTTTATGATTTCAATGTTAATTGATGGATTGATAGATTCTATTTGATGAATGCTTAATCACTATTATATAATTGTTGCTTTTTGTTTGAGTTCTTTGATTGATCACCTTAGGATTTTTCATCTAGTAATTGGAAGATGAGTTTGAGGCCTAATCGGCAATATAATTCAATTAGCTTCTTGTGATTGAGTGTGGTAAATTACATTGTTGCTCGACAGAGAATGATGGTTTGCTTGGTTCCCTGTTTTCTTGTTCGTATGTAATGAGTCTTACATGCTAAATTTATGCACGATAGTGATAGGTTGCATGTATTAGATATACGACCTCTGCACGACAGTGAGAGAATCATGCACTTAAGGAAAACTATGGTCTAGGTGCACGACAGTGACTTAGATACGGGAATTATCATCTTTAGAATCGAAACACTTCAGTAATTGCATTGTGTCATAAACGTAAGTGTTTGTGGTTGATTACGAACCCTAGGCCTTTACCTTTGTTTTCAACCCCTAAAACTCACAATTTCAAAGTTTGCTTTTTTGTTGTTTTACCAAATCCTAAAAACCAAAATCACTTTTCAATTTGTGTATTTGTGTTTGTTCTAATTAGATTTCATTCTGGTTTCCAATTTCCAAGTTAACTATTTTCTCTGTGCGATCGACCTCGTATTTTGCCTGAGCTATACTATACATTGATTCGTGGACTTGCGAGTTTTTAATTTGGTTAAATTAATCAACTCAACAGGGTTAGTTTAATTCACATCAACGTCCCATTTGTGCTGCAAAAGACTCAATACAATCACACATTATACTCCAAAAAAATTAAAAATGTAAGGTACAAAAAATCTTAGAAGAGCAATGCACAACCTTGTATCTTTCAAACATACAGATGTATGCTTGGTATCTTCATCAACAACCCTATCCCCTGAATTGCAAATGTGTAACCAATAAATCACAACCAATACATCAAAACAAAAAAAATGCAAAGTAACAGAACAACAACAAAAAATTTCACTATATGATCAGCAGTACATAAAGCTCAATTACTCATCCAAAGTTAGGGTTTTGATTCCTAATACAAGAAGAATTCAACCAGATAGTAGATAAAGCACAAAACTGTAACAGTACACAAGTAGAAGAAGAAACACAATATGTACCTAGCTGCGTTTATGGGCATTATTAGAAATAGCGGGGAGGACGCACTACAGCAAAAATGGCCTTTAGCGAGGAATTATTTCGTCACAAAAAGTGCTTTTTTCGTCGCAGTAGGTAGTTAGCGACGAAAATATTTCGTCACCAGGTGGTTGCAGTAGGTCCGTCGGGGAAAGCAGTTAGCGACGAATTTACTGTATTGTCGCTATAGCTTTTAGCGACGAAATGCAATTTCCTCGCCACAGTTCTTTCCCGGCGATAATTTTCATCGGCAAAGGTGTAGATTTTCGTCGCTGAATGTTCAAGCGGCTCCAAAATTCAGCTGACCGGGACTTTTAGCGACGAAATTGTTTCGTCGCAAATAGTATAATTTCCTCCCAGATCAGTTTTTCAAATTTGGTATAGTATAATTTCCTCCCAGATCAGTTTTTCAAATTTGGTTTTTTCCATTCAAATCAAACAAGATTATGAAACAAGAAAACTAACAAATTAATTGAATCAGTGAAAACCACCATAACATATATTGAAACCAAATCGTAGTATCTTACAAACATCAATTTACAATCAAATAATGTGTAATATAAATTCCTAGCTGCCAAAATAAATGTTAACTAAGAGATCTTCATCGCTGCTGTTCAATCTCTTATGCTCTAAGCAAATACCCATGGCTGCTGTGACACCTGAAATTTCCAAATTGACAGCAAAAAAATCAATAGGAAACACCAATCTAATAACCAAGACATCAGAGCACCACAAACTGAAAAACCACAGCACCTTGCCTATCTCCCATAATCTAGAAAGTGTAAACACACTCCAGATTAGCCAGAGATTACTACTTTTGGTTTAATGTATCAAATGTTATCTCATTGGCAGAGCCATTAACATACCAGCAAACAAGGACCAGAAATGTCATAACTCTTGCAGAGTCATTAATATGTCCTGCACCCATTCAATCTCCGTGCCACGGTACCTGAAGAACACATTAACAACACAAACCCATCAAAGCACCCTTTTAACTTATCAAAACTTAACCAATAACCACAATATCAGAGCACCACAAACCCAAAAACCAAATTCAACTATCTTTACACATAACGCCAATTAAAATAGAATACCAAGCCTGAGCAACATGTTTATGAACCCCCTACTAAAACAGAAACTAACAAAAGCAACACAACCAGCACAAAAATGGAAATATCATAAGAAACAAAGAATCTTTGCAATCAATAGCTATGTAATGTAAAGGTATCTCAAGCCCTGTAAAAAAGCAATATCTCGTTACGAATTACATCACAAAGCAACTTCAATCATCAAATAAGCATGTTCATTGCAACAGAAGGACACTACGCCAAAACAAGCATCAGACGACACTACTTAGACGACAGTTTCATGTTTTACTGTCGTCTGATTATTTCAGACGACAGAAAAAAAAAATCTGTCGTGTGATAGCTCAATATCCAACACCCCGGTTTTCATCATTTTTTAAGACGACAGTTTTATACTTAACATTGTCGTCTGTTCCACTAAAAAAATAAGCGGTAATATTTCCCCCTAAAATTTTGGTTCACTCTCAACTTTTGACTATAGAAACCCTCAATTGCATTCGACACTTAAACATCAAAACTTCAAACTTCACTCCTTCTCCTCTTGTCCCAAGCTTTCATCTCACAGCTCTTCGACACCCTCATCAGATCCACATTAAAACTTCAAACTTCTCTCCTTCTCCTTTTGTCCAAAGCTCTCATCTCAGATCTACTCGGATCTCTTCAGCTCAGTCTTTTGAACTCGGTGCCGTCCCTTGGTCGCGACGATTCAGCCTTCTCATCTCAAGGCCGCTAGACTTCAAGGCCCCGCCGACTTTCATTTGATTCGTTGTGGGTTTTTGAGTTTTCTGAAGTGGAAAAAGCCAGGTAAGTTTCAATTCGTGGTTTTTCTATTGAATTTTGGGTTGGGTTCTCGTATTTTGGGTTCGTATTGAGTAATTAGGGTTTATTTTTTCTTTGTTTTGCTTCTGGATACTGTCAAGGCCGCGCGACTTCCATTTGATTTGTTGTTGTTTTTGAGTTTTCAGAGGTGGAGAAAGGTAGGTAAGTTTCAATTTGTGGGTTTTTTGGTTGAATTTTGGGTTGGGTTTTCCTCCCAATCTCTCTCCTCCGCCCTCCTCCGATCTCTAATTGTGTATTTGTTGCTTTATTTTGGATTGCAAATCGAATTTTTTGTATATTGTTGTTCATTGTTGTTCTTCCCGAAAGCTTCCCAATTTCCCTCATAACCATTTTCTCTCAAAATTCATATCTTTTTCCCTGGAACTCTGTTTTACAAGTTGTTTGTTGCTGTAGATTCGTAGGAACGAGCACTACGTGTTGAGGTAAGCCTCGTTTACAGTTTCTGTGGTTTGTAGTTCGTGGGTTCTTGAGGTTTGAAGCTAATTTAGATGTTAAAATTATAATTTGAGGTGGAGGATTCATTGGGTTCTGATGGGTGAGGCAGCGAATCAATTTCAGATTATGGGTTTCAATTTCAGAGGTAATTCTTGCTCTTTCTTGGCTGGTTATAGTTGAATTCAGAACATGTAATTAGGTTCTTTGCATATTGGTTTCGAGTTAATTGAGTAGAGAAGATGAATTTCCAGAAAATTGCAGTTTCGATTGGCTGAGTCTACCTCTCATTATCTCACTGATTATAGCTCCGTTTGGAATGAAATTTACCTATTTCGATGTTCATTTGTCCATAAACAAAACCCAGTTGGTTTCATTGAATTTGGTTGAGTTTTGGTTAGCGGTTTGGATAGGTAAAATTGGGTCACGAAACTGTCCAGAACAGAATTCCAGTTTTGCGCGTACTCGAGATGTCGATATCTTTCAAATTACAGCTCCAATTTCTATTATCTTTATATGGTTTTGAAGAGGGTTTAACAAGCTTCGCACCGCATACTCTTTCGCTTAGTTTCGATAAGTTTTGATTGGTGAACTGAGGCCACGAAAACAGGTTCCTGAACAGATTTTCTGTTGGCAGCAGGAACACTTATTGTATGCTTTTCAGTTTGGATAGAGTTGGTAAATTCCATGTGGGTTTGACTAATTGAGTAATTAGTCAATCAATCTTGTTTAGTTTGAATGTTAATTGGTTCTCTTGGTGACTGTGGTGTTCTGTACAGTTCAGGGCAGAGCTGGCTTTTGAGATTGACAGTGTTGAACTAAATAAGCTTCGGTCGTGATGGTGTTTTGGTGTATCGGCTTAGCTTGGCTGTGAGGTAGGGGGTTTTGTTGGGGTTAATTTCCGTATTTGTATATACTATCTGGTTTGTATGTTTGTGTAACTTGGATGCAAGTATGAGATTAATTATGCATGAATAGCTGCTGGATTGCTTGGTTGTTTTGCTTGATCTCATGAGTGATTGTAATTGACATGTTTTGTGGATAAGCATGCTCATATCGTATCATATGCTATACAATTGCATATTGATAGTCTTGGGAGTTTGGGTTGAATGCTTCAGAAAGAGTGTTGCTTAAGTTTTGTGATCAACCATGTCATTTGCAGGTTGATATATATGATTGTTGTTACAGATGGGAGTAGAATATTGGGTATTGGAGACCTTGGAATCCAGAGAATCGGAATTTCGATTGGGAAACTTGACTTATATATGTTTACTAAAGTTCTTTCTTTGTACATGCATTCTTGAGCTGTTGAGCTGTTGATTTTATCCCCATTGCAATCAACAACTCTATATTTTTTTGTTCTTAGATTTGGGATTGCAAAGAAACCGCCTTGATGGTGATGAATATATTGCTGTTGTGGATGAATTCATGGAAGCAGTATTTACTTGTTGGCCGAATGTGATTGTGCAGGTAATTTGAAGTGTTATTATTGATTACATAGTTACTAGAAGATGAAATCCTTAATTGTACTATTTTCCATAGAAGAAACCAGGATTAGAGTTTATATGAAGTTGGGCCGAATGTGATTGTGCAGGTAACTTCTCTGCATGTTTATCTTTTTAGGATATTTCTTTTCTGTAGACTAGGATTTCCGTTGTCTGTATAAACTTCTAAACAAGTTTTCTAGCAGAAATCCTCATTCATATGTATGCTAGGTAGGTATGTGTAATCTGCTCTGTCTTTTTGTGAAAATAAGTCATATGATGATTTTATCACTTGCATGCTTGTACTTCTTTATTACTCCTTGTACTTGGACCTAAATTTGATGTCTCTTTTTCTTGGAAGCAAGCCCATGTTATAAAGGAAAATTGAGAAGCTCACAATCAAGTGATGCATTCATCCTTTTTTGCAAGTAAGGAGACATGAAGGAAATGGCTCACATGCAGAGGATGAGTGAAGCTGGTATTTGTGGAGGTTTTTTTTTTGTTAGGATAATTGCATTTCTAGAACTTTTGTAATGCTTTTATTGGAAGAAATTATGCATGTTTTTGTTGTGTATTTTTGGGCAAAGTGTATATTGAACAAAGTTATTCAATCAATAAATTTGGATTTTTTTTTTTGTGGAATACGAATATGTATCAATACGAATACAAATATAAATACATACAAATACGTGGGGAAAAACTGTGGTGTGATGCAGTTTCAGACAACAGAAGTCAATGATAATTTCAACAAAGTCAATGAAATAAGACGACAGAATTAAGAGAAAAGTGTGGTGTGATGCAGTTTCAGACGACAGTTTTAAGCTTATCAGACGACAGTTTTAAAAATAGAAGTGTCGTCTAATATCACTTCAGACGACACAAAAAAACTGTCGTCTGAAGCATACCATCAGACGGCAGGGCCATAGACGACAGTTTTTGGCACTTATCAGACGACGGATTTTCTCCGTCGTCTGAAGCGATTTTTGACGTAGTGGGAAACTTACCAAGCAATTGCAATATTAGATGCTCAATCACCACAGCACCTCTAGGCATAAAGGAATCTGCAAAAGCTAGCACTAATTCAGCCATCCATACCATCATTAAAGTTTAACAACCAGCCAAACATTGACCAATCAAAATAGCCTGCATTATACCCTATGCCTTGGTTCTTTCCTAAGAGTACATTTTGATCAGAAGACAAGGAAGCCAACCGCTCAATTCAAGTTACTCTTTGCTTCAAAAGCCTAATATGTTGAATAGAAGGGAAAACTAAAACTAATATTTGAAATTGCAAATAGAAAAACAGAAAAAGGAAAACTTTATCAATCAAGTTCTAACTTTACCAAGAAATGTCATGGTTACAGAAAAGAGAGGAAAAAACAACATACTAGATTTCAACAAGTATTTGAAATGTGTGAGAAAATTAGACCTGTGAGAAGTATCCCTGGAATGCAGATGCATACAATGGTTGCAAATCAACACCATAATAGTTTTCTTGCTGCCAGAAGAGGGCCTGCATCTTTACAAAGAAAGAACATCAATACACATTTTCTTCTAAAAACAATTAATGTAGGAAACTGGTGAATGACAATGCTGTCCCTTTTATATGCAGATGGGTTACAATGATGCAATACCCACCTTATTGGCTATCTCAATTCTCGACGAACAAATATGCATCACTGAAAGGTTCCATGTGCATCACTGAGAGGATAATCGAGAATCAAGAGCAGAATATTGTTATGCATTGACCCAGGATACAGTTAGAAGAATGTTAACAAATGATACTAGAAAAGAATACACTCAGAAGGCTTTTGAATGTCATATTACCTTCCTCAAAATACCTCAGTGCAATCTGACTCAAAGTAAAAACAAGCAAAAATAGCAGTTAAAGTATTTTATGCACACATCTATCCATTATAATCCATTTCAATACATAACATAGCATCCAAAGTCTATGAAATTACTCTTAAATGCCAAAACAAATAAGAAGTCCAATACCTAAATCTCAATTACCATTCCCACATAAACAGAAAGTAAACTGGAATTGACTTATACCTGAAGCCCAAACTAGTGTTTCAGTTTTAGGTAAAGAGGTGAGGAAGTCTACAACAATAGCAACCCACATTCAATTACATACGAAAATTCAAGAGTCAAACTCACTGTCCATACCATTCACTGTCCATACCTTTTGAAATTGCAATCAGCAAGCACAGCAGAATCATCATTCCATCTCTGGAAATCATAGCTGAAAACCCAAAAACCTAAACAAGTCAAATTAAAACTGAAATATCATACTGAAAATTAAGGAAACCACAATCAACTACATAAAAAGTACTCAAATTCAATTACACAAGAAACTGCCCGTACCTTTTGAGATTGCGTTCAAAGATAGCAAGCATAACATAATGATTATTCCATATTCAAAGAGAAAGGACAATGAATGTATCAAGGCCTCATATTGTTATCTAAATCGTATTAGAAATTGTCATAAGAAAAACTAAGCATATTGGTTCCTTTGCCCTTACAGTGACACGTGAAACCTGCAACTAACTCAAGTTTTGAGTTGCATGACACAAAAAGAGCACAAATTTTCACTCTAGTCAACAACAAAGTCTGGGAGATTTCTCTGCAACCAGCCAGCAAATGAAATGTGGCGATAAACACATAGTCAGGCCTATGTACATACCCATAGTTCATATGTCTAAGAAGATCAGTAATAATTGAACAAAGAACAAATTGAACAAGACCACGCCCAAATTATAAATACCCTCAAAATCTGCAAAGCCCAGTAATAATTGAACAAGAACAAACCTCATATCACTGAAATTAACAACCTCAGAGATAAATCCATGAGCGAGACTGCTTTACAAAACAACAAATTCAAATGATGCAGATAGAGTTCCCAATACTTGCTGTATCGGATGACTCGACAGTCAAATGAATCCAATCAAAACATCAATTGAGCAATTAAAGCTCATGAAACCTAGTCGAATCCCTAACTAAAACGAAAAGATCAGAATTTGAGAAATGTTTAGGGTTTGGATGTTTCGCTGAAGATGAAATTTGGGGGTTTTCAGAGGAGACAGCAGCAGAGATCTAGGAGAAAGAAAGAAGACAGAAATGGGAGAGGGCAGACGATTTTGGGTCTAGATGTTGGATTGTGGGTTTGGGGTCTTCCGATTTTGGAGATTGTGCGAGAGAAAAAGCAAGGCGAGGGAACTGACCTTAGGGAACTCGACGACGATGACGAGCTATCGAGCTCACACGACGATGAGGTGGCCTTGGCGGTGGAGCTAAAGATGATGACCAGCAAATGATGGCGCAGATCGACGATGGTGATGTCGCATGCACGGCAGAGATCGACGATGTCGAAACTGTTAGAAAGTCTCTGAATTTGGTTAGGAAAGTAAATATGTGATTGCTTAGGTGTTGATTACCTTCCTTTATGGCACGTTTACTAACTCGGAATCGGAGTGAGCAGGAGTCGGAATGAACAGGAATCTGAATGAGCAGGAATCAGAATGAAGCACTCCCATTGAAGGGTTTACTAATTACCCAGAATCGGAGTGAAAATTAAGTTGATTGCCATTAAACTGTTTACTAATTTTCATGAATCGGAATGAAAATAAATTAAATTACTAAAATACCCTTAATATAAACCTTTAGTATTTTCAACGTAAAGGTGAAAAAGTTTCAACTGCAAATATCTTCTGCCACCAAACATATAAGTAATACTGAGAATTGTAGTTGAAACATAATTATGATCATAGTCTCCATAAGAAACTAATCATGTTCTCTACCCGAAACTTCATACCAAAACAATTGTAATCCCCATTTAAAAATAGTTCTAACTTGCATAAACCTCAACTTACCAATCTTCACCAAAAAGTCATAAACACCATAGAGGAGTACTTGCTACAATATAATAGTCATAACATCCAAGAACCATTGATATAGTCATGAAAACTAGTAAACGTCACACACGTAAGCCGAGATCCCCAAGTAAGCCTCCATGCAGAAATTATTTACGAGTTATTAGATTTTGAAGGATAATTTAGGCAGAAAATTTTCATTCCTTGTGGGATCAATGATCAGGAATCACAATACCACATAAACCCAGGGAATCCCATTCCTTGAAAATCAGGAATCACATTCCTGATTTTGTGGTGAGTCCCACCATAAATTTGATTACCAAATTTTAGTAAACACAGGAATTGCCAGGAGTGGGAATGACTCCCACAAATTTCATTCCCATTACAGGTTAGCAAAACGCGCCATTATTGTATTTCCTAGTTGTAGCCAAACCCTTGCAGAGCAAGGATACATCTTGGATATGTACCATTGTATGCTTAATTGAATATTCAATTCTGCCTCAATATATTTTTCCTACATGGTACCAGCGCAGGTTTCGACCTAGCTTTTTTTTTTTTTTTTTTTTTCTGCCGCCGCCGGCCGGCAGACCTTTTTTATCCATGGCAATCCGCCATGACTACCGAGCACCGATTCAAGAGAAGGCCCCTGCCTTTTGCAAAAGCCTCAATATACTCCAAAATCTAACCGACAACAAAAGTTGCAATTATTTCCATGGACCTCCAGCACGGCACATGGATTCCTCTTTGACACTTAAAGAGGTTCAGCATGCACTGCCAAACCTAAGTGAGCAGCAATACCAAAAACTTATTGCCATTTTGAAGCCGCCAACAAATGTTCCAAGGGCCCATCCACAAACACATGTGGCTTCCACTTCCGATCTTTCAGGTTTGGCACCGCTTGTTTCCGATCGATGGATCATCGATAGCGGAGCAACGGATCATATTACTTCATCACTTGATTTGTTGACTAACCATGTTTAGAATTCTTCCCTACTGCCGGTCTCTTTGCCTAGCGGGAGAAGGCTCCAATTGTTTCAACCGGCACACTTGATTTGAATTCTAGTATACAATTGAAAGATGTGTTGTGTGTACCTACTTTCCAAGTAGACCTTTTATCCGTGAGTAAAATTATAGATGGGTTACAATGTTCAGTTACCTTTTACCCTACTTGGTGTATATTGCAGGATTTGGTTTCGAAGATGACAATTGGTGTGGGCAAGCGACGAGGAGACCTATATTACCTTGTGGCGTTGGCCTCCACCACCTCATCACAATGGCAACTCTCGTGCAATTCCATTTCTGTTTCAGCTGATCTATGGCATCGCCGTCTAGGTCATCCTTCTTCTGCTCGTCTTCAATATCTTGCTAATACATCATTAGATTTTTCCTTTCCACCGAGTCATCGTTGTGATGTTTGTCCGTTGGCAAAGCAAACTCGTCAACCTTTTGGTACTAGCTCTATTTCAACTTCACGATGTTTTTCCCTTTTACATTGTGATATTTGGGGACCTCATAAGACAACTTCTATTACTAGTGCACATTATTTCTTAACTATTGTGGATGACTATTCCTGTTTTACTTGGGTTTTTCTTATGCGTCACAAGCACGAAACACAATGCATATTGAAATCTTTTTTTGCCTATGTTGAAAGACAATTTCACACCAAAGTTCAACAATTTCGTAGTGATAATGGTGGTGAATTTCACTCACTTCGGGATTTTTTTCAGTGCACATGGCATCATTTTTCAGCATTCATGCGTCTACACGCTCCAACAAAATGGTGTTGTAGAACGAAAACATCGTCATCTTCTTGAAGTAGCTCGGGCTTTGCGTTTCCAAGCAAATTTACCAATTAAATTTTGGGGGGAGTGCATTCTTACATCCGTTTATCTCATCAATCGTCTCCCTACACCCTTACTCTCCAAGAAAACCCCTTTTGATATCCTTCATCAAAAACCACCAAATTACTCACACATGCAGGTTTTCGGTTGCCTAGCCTATGCTACATCTCTCCATCCAGCGTCAAAATTCTCTCCTCGATCCCATAAGTGTATTTTTGTTGGATATCCGCCTGGTCAAAAGGCGTATAAATTATATGATCTCGAATCCCATAAAATCTTCACAAATCGGGATGTCGTTTTTCTGGAAGACTCTTTTCCCTTTTCCGCACAGCCCAAAACTGACCCACCGGTCGATCCTTTCATAGCCCAATGCCCATCTTTACCCTTAATATCTGATCCGGGCCCAATCTACTCATTAGCCCAACGTTCGCAGGACCCACCATCTGTTGATGCAGCCCCTGTGCCTACACCCGCACCTTCTCCTGAACCTGCTTCTGAACCTCCCCTATCTGAGCCTATCTCAATAGCTTCCGCTTCTGACAATCTTTCTAGGCCTCCTTCACCAATTAGCTCTGATACCATTGCTTCCCTTGAAGATACTGATGACCCAAATCCACCTCCGGAAAATTCTATTGTTCCCATTGCCCCTTTACGATGTTCCACACGTACCAAGGTACCCTCCGTCCTTCTTAAGGATTACGTTTGCTCGCAGGTGATACTGCCTCCACACCAACATTCATCGTCTTCGCCACCAAGTCCACAAAAAGGTACTCGTTATCTATTGTGTAATTTTATCTCATATCATCGTTATTCACCATCACATCTTTCTTTTGTTGCTCAAATTAGTCGAGATGTGGAGCCTTCTTCTTTTGCAGAGGTTGTGGTTTCCTTGGTGCTATACCTGTGGATTTTACAATGGAGGAAGATAAACTCTCTGATAAGGGTGATATTCTTGATGACCCGGCCAAGTACCGAAGGTTGGTTGGGCGATTGATTTATCTCACTATCACGAGACCTGATATTACATATTCAGTGCATGTTTTGTCTCGATTCATGCACCAACCCCGACAACCTCATTGGGATGCAGCCCTCAGGGTTGTTCGATACCTGAAGTCCACCCCTGGTCAAGGTTTGTTTTATCCATCTGATAATCAGTTGAAATTGGTTGCTTATTGTGATTCTGACTGGGGAGGTTGTCCTGTCACTCGTCGTTCTACCACGGGTTATTGTGTGTTCTTGGGTACCCGTTGATTTCATGGCGCACCAAGAGACAAAAGATGGTCTCAAGATCTTCGGCTGAAGCCGAATACAGGTCCATGGCAGGTACCGCATGTGAGATCACTTGGCTGCGTTATTTATTGAAGGACTTGCACCTACCTCATTCAGGTGCGTCACATTTATATTGCGATAATCAGGCGGCATTACACATTGCAGCTAATCCTGTTTTTCATGAGAGGACTCGTCATATTGAAATGGACTGTCATTTTATTCGAGAAAAGATAGTTGATGGTACAATTGCTACACAGTTCACTACTTCTTCACATCAGCTAGCCGATATCTTCACCAAGCCGTTAGGCAAGGATAAATTCTCAACTTTGTTGCGCAAGTTGGGAGTTCTTGACATCCACTCTCCAACTTGAGGGGGAGTGTTAGAAAGTCTCTGAATTTGGTTAGGAAAGTAAATATGTGATTGCTTAGGTGTTGATTACCTTCCTTTATTGTATTTCCTAGTTGTAGCCGAACCCTTGCAGAGCAAGGATACATCTTGTATATGTACCATTGTATGCTTAATTGAATATTCAATTCTGGCTCAATATATTTTTCCTACAGAAACCCAAAAAATGTCGAGTGTTTATGTGAGAGTGAAAGAAATTGTCAAGTGTTTTGAGTTTGTGGGGATGAGATGCCTACTGCGATGAACCTCCTGTTTTTCTCGCTATTTGGAACTCAAAATTTCATCCCATTGCTTTCAACAAGGAAAGACTCCTAAAAAGCCATCCTACTCATTTTCTGCGACAACTTTATTTTTTCCTCGCCAGAGGCCACTTACAGCGAGGAAAACAATTACCTCGCCGAAATTTTGGTCGCTAAAGCCCATATTTGTTGTAGTGACGCCCCAGACGCCGGCATCGTAGTTCTGGAGAGGTTGGGTGGAAGATTCCATGAACTGCATGGTGCACTCGGAGACTTGCGGAGGCGTGGTGGTGTTCACGGCGGTGCAACTGGACTTTACTGGAGTCGGGTCAAACAATTACACAAACTACACTAAATTAATAACCCCCAGCAAGTTAAACAATACACCTTGAACACAGAACTTCTTTGAGATAAATCACTTCCAACAAGAACAACAACCACACCCTCTAAGCAAAAATCATCAAAACCCAATAACAAAAACTACACAATTAATCAAATAACTCAAATTTGGCCAACTAGGTAATCATCCTTAGACTGTTTGTTGCTTTTCAGAAACGCATAAACAAATAAAACACCTACAAATCGAAGTCCGCTTATGGAAAATTGACGGTGACTCAAGCTACAAATCCAGTAGATCTGCCCGATTGTAGCTACAAATGGAGGGATCTTGATACGACCCATTCCGAAAAATCCCCAAAAATAGTGAAATGATCAAAATACTCTTATTGGTCAAACGATTGACTTTTGGACAATAAGGAATTTCATGTTTGATATTAGACTCTATGCGAAAAGCTCGACGATAAGAACACATCCACAAAGACGGAATTGAAATCCGAGTTGTAACGAATAAGTTACGGGTGAAAAATGAAAATGAAGGGGTGTGAGTGGTTGACATGTGGCAGCCGCTGGTTGGGCGATGCCACAGTGTCGCTCAATTATTGGGGATTCTGTTTTGTGTTGTTTAAAATCCGATTATGGGAATCGGTTTCCTCATTTGGAAACCCAAAAAGCCGCCGCCGTTCACAGATCGGACCAACTGCCATTGGATTCTTCTTCCCCTCACCGAGGCGAAGCCGGAGCACCAAGGATCGGAGCCAGAAGTCGTCGGAATCACAGGCAATGACGTCGACGGAATCCGCGATCTTTCCGGCGAGATTTCGGCCAAATCAAGTGGCGGTGAGTCTTGAAAACCCCATTTTTGAGTTCCTCTCATTCCGTAGATGCGTTTAGACATAAAGATCACTTGATTTGGTTGAGAATTGAAGGTTTTGGAGTTTTGGGGAAACCAGCCATAAATTTCCCAGAATCCGGCCGGCGCGGCGGTGCTAACGTCAGCGACGCATGTGTACCACGTGGACGCCACATCGAATGCCATGTCAGTGCCACATCAGAGCCACATGGATGTCACGCCGGAGCCACGTGGATGCCACATCAGTGCTGAGTCGGCGCCACGTTGGCATTGTGTCAGTGCCACGTCGGCATTGTCTCAGTGCCACATCAGCACGCCGGTGCTGACATCAGCAGATGTTGACCAAGGTTGACCGACCACTTTTTGGATTGGAAACGACATTCCGGATCCAATGGCGAACTCCGTTTTGCCATTTGAGATATGGTTAAACCCCATTTGAGGAAAGTGTGGAGAATTAGGGTTTTACGGTTATTCTTATCGTTCCTTGTGTTAATCGCTATTTATTGGAATTGTTAGGTGATCAGTTCCCAAGGTACCACCATAACCGAACCGCTCAGACAGATGAGGAGGATGACGATGATCACCCAGCATATCTGTGAGTGGACAGATTTTGGTTTTAAAGTATTGTTTGAGCATGTTTTATATTTATGTTTACATATATATATGTTATGATGTTACGATTGTTGGTGATATGTGTTGGGTTGTGGAACAGATTTCCACTAGTGCGGAAGCGTGGCGTGACACGTATGCAATAATAAAATTCATAATTCAATCGTAAATATACATAGTTAGCGGAACATTGGATTCCATTAATCATATTAATTAATCCACGTGCATGGGTAATCGACGTGCCATGTGATTCTTAGCATACCAATAAGATCACCCCTAATCTAAAAGAAGATTAGAGTTACCAACCTTTGCTTGCCATGATGATGATGATGAAGTCCTAGACGTTCAAGTGTTCGTCCTCTATAAGTATCGACACGAACGGTATTCAGTTGATGAGGTAGAGAGAGGATGTATTAGCTAGAAGCACCAAACTTCGACAGACGATGACGAGCACCACCAATAACTGCGGCAAGGCTGAGGATTTGCGGCACATAAGGGTTTCAGAGAAACAATTTTTCTGACTTTATGTTTTAGTAAAGAATGTATTCTCAACAAATGAGATTCTTTACTGATATGTGAGTTCACAACCTCTGTTAGGTCAATACCCAACAAGCCTTTTTTTTTTATAGAGAACCTTTTTCTAACAGGCTTGGACTCTTATTTAACAATTAAACAACAATCCTTGTTTCACAACCTCTTGTTGCTTCCTTTTATCGGAAATGGTAGTGCATTAAATTTGGAACTGTTGTTTTCTTTCTACATTTGATTGGATGCATAGTCCAGTGCCTCTTTCTTTTGGGTTTCATTTGTGTTATGCTCCTGGAAACATAATTTGTTTGCCTATTTAGCTCACATGTTGTAAACTGAGCTGATTGTTTGTCCATATTTACCTTCTTTGTAGTTGGTGAAGATGATGCAGCATTAGTTAAGCACATTGGGCAAACTTTTCGGTTTTCCTCCTTTGAGGTATTTCTCTCTACTTTTTTACTGTTAGTACTCATTGGCCATCCAGTTTAGTGTTTATGCACCTTATCTAGAGAATTCTGGTTTGTGTTGCATTTGTCATGCTTTTTTACACTTGCACGTCCCTTGTACTGATTGTGATGGAATTTCTGTATCGTAGGTGTGCGGTTGCAATATCTCTTGAAGTTATCTAGTATCTCTTGATTACCAGCTGATAAGTGAGTAGATAGTGGGTGAAATTGCAAGTTGGTTAGGTTACCATTAGTTTTTGATTACCAGCACTTTCAATTGAAGACATAGAAGACGTAGAAGTTGGGCAGTTTAAGTCATTTGATGTTATGAATAAAATTTATGTTCTCTTTGGGATCATTCAAATGCTTACTGATGTTTATGTCATTTAATGTTCAGCAAATAATAGTACAGTATTTACTTTCCCCCTGTTTTGCTAAATAATAGCAATTTTTTTTTGTTTTTTTTTGTCCTTAAAGATGACGGTTTCTAGTAAATACCGTCATCTATAGCTTGTTATAGATGACGGTTGACGGTTTTTAACCGTCATCTATACTGTTGTTATAGACAACAACCGCAACGATGACGGTTTTTAAGGATATTTAATGACGGTTTTTGCCCGTCATCTATCACCGAAATTGGCATAGTGACACCTGCATTATTGTCACCACAATCGTCCAAATTAGCACTACTTAACCACCAACACAAACAGCTTATACTTCAATTAAAAACAAAATATAAACATTTTACCAGCCAACATGTAGTACATTTACTATCAGCCCATTCTACGCATTGATAATTCAAAGTTAAAGTTTCTTTCTTCCGCTGCCCAACGCTTTCTTATCAACCAAAAACGCCATACTAACTACAATTAACTAGAAAAATCAAACACTAAAGTTACATTCCAAACACAAAAACAACCCTACCCAATCACAAGGAAAAATATCAGATGCAACCTAGAACTATAAACGAAAATTATCCATTCAATTCGGACTATAAATGAAAATTACATTCTATTCACCCAACATCAAATAAAGTACAGAAAGATTCATCTAATAACCCCCAGAACACAAATTAACAGCACTGAAAACTCAAAAGCTAACCAATTCAGACTAAGATTCTCAGAAACTCTGGCAAAGAACGGACATTTTCCATACAATTCTCTCCCGAATTTTCTCAACACCCACAAAATTTCACCAAGAAAACTCAAGCCCACTTGAAATCAAACACCAATTAAGATTTGAAGAGAAAGAAAAGCTCACGTAGAAGCCGAAGGGCCGAGGAGTGGGTTCTCTGACAAGGGTCGAAATGAAACCCTACCGAAGGCCTTGAGAGCACAGTCGCCATGAGACTTGCGCCAACACTCGTTGACCACCATGGTCACCGCGAAAGCCACGAAGTTGAGAATTACGAATAGAGAGATGACCCAGGTGTCTCCCCGATGACACTGTGAGCAGCGATCTCGGTAGGCGAAGAAGGAGAGTGCCTGGGCTCAAGGGCGGCGTTGGGACCTTCGATTCGGTGAAGAACGGTGATGGTGGAGGCTTGATGATGTCGATGGATTGGGTTCGGAGCTTCGATGAGTTGACGGCGGGCTAGAGAGAGATGGCGAAGGTTTGTAGATCTTGAGAGAGGAGGCAACGATGGGCTGGAGAGAGGAAGCGAAGGTTTGCTGGAGAGAGGCGGCGAAGGTTTGTAGAAATTGAGAGACGAGGTGACAACGGGCTAGAGAGTATATAGATCTGGAATTTTTGGAGTTTGAAGAGGTCGGGAAGAGGAAGACAAAAAGGAAAGATGAAAGATAGGGTTTGGAGTTCAGTGTCAAAAATTTAAGGGACATGTAGGGAATTTTAGAAAATAATTTTAATGAACTGTGTCTTCCGTGTTTTTGAGTTTTTGTTTGCGCATTTGTATTAGACAACGCGTCTCTCGAAATTGTTGTCTCCCTCTTTTTTTCTTCTTGATTTGTGTATGCATAGATAACAAAAAAGGATCAAAGTGTTGTCTATGTATAAGGATAATAGTTTTCAAAGATTTTGTTATCTCTCGAGTATTTATTCCATTTTGTGGTCTAGTGTACAACAAGTAAACTGTTTCAACTCAATTGAGACTTTTACTTAAATCCATTCAAAATCACCATTTAACCATACACAATACGCTCAAATTCCAAGCACCTACGAAAACCTCAACCCGCAACTAAGCTTCCAAGTTGTCACTACCAATAATCAGAATTGCAATTAATCTTTATTAATCCGTAACCACTTAACATGAACAACCTCAACCAATAATTCAGAACCAGGATTGATAATTGATCAAAAACCCAGAATATAGAAACCAAATTAAGAGCAGAATCTGTCATGCTCCCACCAACGAATATCTCCACACGCCGTTCAAACCGCAAAAAAAAATAAAAAAATAAACCGTTCTTCAAATCTGTTCTTCACATTTCTTGAAGAACGGTAATCAAATCAACCGTTCAACGGTAAAAATCAGCATAAGATATCAGAAATGGGAGCGGTGAAAAACTTCTAGAACGCCATGGAAGTCGCCGACGAAGCTTCTGATTACTCTGCCGCACCTCAGATCAGTTCTTCTTCTCTCTCCGTCGACCCTTCGCTGGCTCTCTCCGCCATCACGCCATCGATAATGTCAATTTTCTCTCTCTGTTTCTTCGTTTTCAGATTTTGATTTCTGTGGAGATTAAGTGTTTGATTTGAGATTCTGTTTGGTGGAAAAATGGGAGAGAAATTTATTCGTTTTTTGTTATTTTGATTTTGCTCGTGTTTAATTTGCAATATAGTATACATACAAATTTATATTATTTCAAATATCTACATAGAAATTTAATAAAATTTTATTGGAGAAGTATTAATTTTGTGTTGATTTTTTTGTGCCAATTGATGGATATATGTGATATGCTATTGTGCAAATAGTTTATTAAAATAGTTATTCAAAAACATATCTGTTTTGGTTATTATATACATCTCACAGAATTTTGCTAAAAATGTTTACCAAACATCTAAAATGGATTTTGGATCATCCAAAGCAGAAGCAGTTTTGACAGAATGTTTACCAAACGGCAAACTGATTTTCCCGAAAGCTGATTTCACGAAAGCACAACAATGCCAAACGGGCCCTTAGATGGTTTCCTTTCTTTTTTTTAGAAAAACTACATTTTAGTCTCATATATATACTATGTTTTTGAACATTTTAGCCTAAATATATTCAAATCAACATTATGTTCTTACATACAATGTGTGACTATCATGTCAAAACAAAAAAATAATATCTAAAACCTATAGGTCACATACCCTTCTTTTTTAACTCGTGAGCTAACTCGCGCATTACTAATGATTCGTTTCCTAATAGTGGAATCTCATTCAAATCTAATTATTTCAATATAGTAGCATCTTCAAAAATTATACTCATAGGATTATTAAATATGACAGATGTAAAGCAAAAGAATTGAAACTCGAGGTCTCACGTGCAGGATTAGCGTAGTTTAGCAAGATATATACATGAAAACGCATCTCGCAAAGTTGCGAGAAGTCAAAGTAGCTAAAGAATGACAAATGTAATTTCATATATCGTAGAAATGGACTAACAGTGCAGGAAGGAATTCGAAATATAATACAAAGTGTTCACCAATTTTGAAGGAAGTTGATGCTTCTTCCCAAAACTCTTTATCAATATCAACAAGACTTCTTCACTAATTCACGTGGGGCTTTCGCCACATCTCCGCATTCTCACATTTTTAAGTCTGGTGTGTCAATTTATTAAAAATCATGTCTGTGAAAACAAAAATTATATAGCAAATTTTGCAGTTTTATGAATTCAAATCATAACGTAGAATTTGAACTATGACAATATATAGAAAGTACACACTCTAATCCAATCTACTTCACAAAGAGATGAGTTCAAATTCTAGTTAAAAAAAGGAAAACATAGTGCTCTAATCTATTTGGTTACACCTATATTAGCACATATAAATTCAGCTTAAATTAACAAGCACCCTACAGCGCAAAGAGAATAAAAGGAACAAACCAAACCAAAACCAATGACTCTAATTACCGATAAATCTATAGAAACTGGTGCAACTTCCCTTCAAGTTAGTGCTTGCTAGTCAGAGGCATTAATGAAATTCGTAGGTAGGCTAAAAAGTATAAAACTCTTTCTAATATGTACTCTCACCTAATTATAATAACTATTCGTCTTATATACTTAAAAACACAGGAAGAAAATGTCATTTGCATCAGCAATACATATGAATTGTTTCCTATCCTCAACTGGTGATAAACAACAAAAAATTGGGTGATGAGTGACTGCTTAATGCATTGAGCACTAAGAGAAATGAAGGAAACAAAAGCAAAGATTAAAAGAGAATTAAACCAATGTGAACTTTCAATTTGGGGCTTTGAATCCCATGCTTAGGAATAATAAATACTACATCATCACCATGGAGATGCTTCATTATATATCTTCCTATAAAGAGACAACTATGAACTAATTAGCAATGCAACATTGTTGGTTTTATAAGTTGAGTATCTACAAATTTGCAGGTGACTCGTCTTCTTCCTTTGTCCAACGATGGCAGTAGCCTTTGTGAAACCGGATATCTTCAACACAAATAAACAAAACTACTAGTCAATTCAACACCACCACAAACACATAAGGATTTTCTATGGCCTATTTATCTTCATATTTATCAATGACTTCAATTTTGTCTTTATTTGTGACACGTTTACTAATTCGAAGTCGGAGTAAGAGTTGGAGTTCATGAATCAGAATAAGTAAGAATTGGAATAAACATTTTCGTTAAGCGATTACTAATTGTCTAGAATTGGAGTGAAAATTAAATTGATTGTCATTAAATTATTTATTAATTTTCTGGAATCAGAATGAAAGTCAATTACATTACTAAAATGACCTTAATACTAATTTCATTCTTTTTTAAACATTAAGTTTGGGGATAATTTATGCATAATAGCTTTATTTTTGGTGGACTCAATCTTGATCAATATCAATACCACCTCAACCCAGGAAGTCGCATTACTTGAAAATCATGAATGTGATTGCTGATTTTGTTCCTAGTCCCATTATAAATTTGACTCTTATTATTTCCAATC